>CM062808.1:456062480-458830040 GCA_031772625.1 Pinus tabuliformis | reverse complement strand
GGGATGTAGCAAAAGTGATCAGGCCGGCTTGTGATGAGACCTCCTGTTCCAAGGATAATTGGGTTATCTAATGGATCATAACCCTAGTGTGGTGGCCATAATGGGAATGTCACTTTGTTATAGCCTTATGAACATGGTAGGCTGGCTCGTAATGAGACCCCCTATCCTCCATCTGCGAATAAAATTTTGTTGTTATTACACATTTTTATGATAAAAAGAGGGAGGCTCAGTACTCCTTAAGAGTAGGGATGGTGGAAGAAGTTGAACATGTCAATAGAAAAAAAATATACCCATGATCTCATTTATTATAGACAAAGAAGATTATAACCGGGAAGGTTGGAACAAGCATGGTATTAAGATGATCAATCAATATCATGTACAACAGAAAACAATACAGTAAAGTGGTATATAAATAATTGTGTCCATTTTGAAAATAATCTATCATCAAGGAGTTGTCTTGTTAAATATCATAACGTGAATGATATTAACTCGCTTCAAAAGAATCCATAATTCTTGTCTTCATAAATGTAGTGTACTTCATGCCATGAAAGAGAATCAGTAAAATTTGGTTGAGATGAACTAGGAATAATCCCACAAAAGGAAGAAAGGATTGCTCTCGAAAATATTCCCAAAATGTTGCTTTTTTTGAAGGAACAACAAAAACACTCGAAAAGTGGTGTTCCTTATAGGGAACAACAAAGGAAATTCACACCAAAAAACAAAAATACACATGAAAAGGTGTTGTTCTCTACAGGGAAAAAAAGTGCATGTGAAAAAGTGTTGTTTCCTAAGAGGAACAACAAAATGTGAAAATGGTATTCCTTTTCAAAGGAATAGCAAAAATTTAAAAGTTTTGTTCCTTCAAAAAGGAACAGAAAAAATGTGAAAGTGCAGAAGTGTTGTTTCATTTCGAAAAGGAACAGAAAAACGTGAAAGTGCAGAAGTGTTGTTCCATTCGGAAAGGAACATCAAAACGTGAAAGTACGGAAGTGTTGTTCCATTCGAAAAGAAACAACAAAACATGAAAGTGCAGAAGTGTTGTTCCATTTCGAAAAGGAACAATAAAATGTGAAAGTGCAGAAGTGTTGTTCCATTCGAAAAGGAACAGCAAAACGTGAAAGTGCAGAAGTGTTGTTCCATTTCGAAAAGGAACAAAAAAACGTGAAAGTGCAGAAGTGTTGTTCCATTCGAAAATAAATAGAAAAACGTGAAAGTGCAGAAGTGTTGTTCCATTCGAAAAGGAACATCAAAATGAGAAAGTGCAGAAGTTGTGTTCCATTTCGAAAAGGAACAACAAAACGTGAAAAAGGAACAAAAAAATGGACAATCATAAAATGAAAGCATGAAAAAAACAAATTAGCTGTTCACGGCATTGATGCTAAGGATGGGTTACACTTTGAATGAAGCAACACCTGAAATACAAAATATAAGAGAAATTAGAAAAGATACAACAAAAACAGTATGTAAATAAATAAATTAAGTTACAATAGTTATGATATTATGTAAAAAAAATGATCTCTTTGAAAATGTTTTGGCAGCAGTGATAAGACATGAATCTTCAAATTAAAATAAATTCTTCATTTGTTCTATTATGAATCTGTTGGGTAATGAGTTGGATGAAATTTCTTTGTTTCATAAAATTTCTTTCAAAAATCACTCGTCTATAAATTGACCTTCTTTATTTTCCTAAGACATGCAAAAAACGAGTGTCTACCTGCAATAAAACATTAAATCATGGAGAAATAAATGTGATCAGGCTTTCCTAATCCAAGAATTATGCAAAAAACAACAAGTAGTTACTTTGTATAACAAATCCACTGAGAAAATAACAAAGTAAAAGTTATTTGTCATCTGCGGGAGAGTAGAGGTCGACCATACTAACCAGCAGTGTTTTAATTACAACTTCTTTGTTTTTCGTCAAAATTGAGTGATTCCAAAGCCAAATGAGAGCTAATTTAAAGTTTTATCTCCAGTAGAAATATGTTTTAATGATTAAATGATATGATATGTCAATTTTAGTTAGACCAACCTGCATAACAAAGTCATTTTCGATTACCCAGCTTAGACCAACAGTTGATATTTCAAGCACAAATTTTTCGTTTGATGTCGGATTCGAATGATTCAAATTGGAAATGAAATTAGATTAATTTATTTATCTCCAATAAAAAGAGGTTTTGAACATAAGAAGAATTGATAGTGGTAACACTCAGGCTGTTCCCTTTGACTCCAAAGGGAATACAACCGAGGTAACCACTAACCAATCTTTTGGCCACAGGCCCTAGCCTACCTGCAACCAGAGAGGGCTCTCTCTTTCTGATTTAGCTTTGTTTTGGTGTAATTTTAGGCTAGTTATGATGCACAGGATTTTGTTTTGAATTTGTTGGGATGATGATTTCAGTCAGAACTGGTACGTTGTTTCAGAATAATCTAGGCCATTGGGCATGGAGTCGATGATGGTGTACTGCTAAAAATGTTTCTTGAAAAAAAAGGTTATGCTACAGAGCCAGACAGGCATCCATGGAACAATTCTTCAAATCTGTAATATGATGGCATGAAAGTAGGGAATGAAAGGCAGCTAAGGATCTTTCACTATGTTGATAGAGGGAAAAAGTGGGAACATTATCTAGGAGCATTTAAGAATTCCTTAATAACATTCATAATGATAGAATGAATACAAACATGAACAATTAAGAATTCATGTTTATGATTAATTATGAAGAAAACACAGTTAACAACAGAGGTTGAGCAAAGGATGCATTCAAACAAGTCCTCAGCTATTTTTTTCTCTTTTTCTAAGTTAATGAAACATATATGTGAATTAAGAAAACATAGAAAGACAAAACATAGTTTAGAATAACTTATTGCTCCATCAAACAACACAGGAATTCTGTAGCAAAACGCAGATCATGCCTTTGACATCAAACAGTGCAGAGATCATGAACTTTCCCAGCCATTTGTACTAGATAGTCTGAAAATTTACAAGACAATGTCTTAGAGAGAAAATCACCAACCTCAAATACGTTCTGTGGGGAGGTATATATACAAAAAATAAGATACAAAATATCTAGCTGATGAGTTAATAGCTCATAACTTCTATGCCAACTCTTGAGGAATTATAGCTGAAAGAGTAAATGCTGCAGCAAATATTTAATGCATTAGATGTCCATTTTGTCAGGGAGTTTTGACTTTTGTGACCAACTGAGTCGGCTGGGGCTGCGCTGTCTAAAATCTACGTTTTCTCCTTTTTGGGCTTGCTGTCCCAGTATTTTGCTGAGTCACTGTTCTCACCCGCTCTGCCTGTTGCCTCCATGTTGTATTCAATTCCGTTGACCTGAGGTTGACCAAAAGAGACAAAACCGAGATCATTTTGGCAAAATTTGCAGCATTGCTTGCCACCAATCTTCTTTAGGCAGTTGGTGTCTTCGTATTTTTATTAAAGTCTCGTATGCCTCTGTGTATCTGTAAAAATTGGGTGGGACCTAAAACAAGTGATTAATTTCATGTTCAATGTACAATAAATTTTCCAGCTTATCATAGAGGCTCTGCCCTGATGGAGGTCCTGTTTCTTCTGAGGTACTTGTGGATGATGTGATTTGATTGGAAATGAAATTACTCATCCTGGTGGCATACTGCTCACGGGTCAGCAGTCTTCCAGTGCCGGTTAGTAGGCTGGGCAATTCTTTGCCTTGCAATGCTCCCATCCTCAGCTTGTAATCATCTACCTCTGCCTGCATTTCCTGACATTTTCTCTCCAAACTTTGCACAAAATTTCTAAGGTTCAGCACCTTTTTTGTTGTTAAAATAGTTTCTGTTTTGTTACTAATGTCTAAGGCTGCCAACTCCTCTTTAGTGTGAGTGTTTAGGAAGTGTATCATCTTTCTAGCCTGCTCAAGCATATTTCCTAGTGCTGCTCTGGCCTTTTGACTTTCAATTTGGGCTTGGCCTATTAATTCAATCTGCTCATGCACAATTCAGATTGATTTCAACTGCCTAGTGATAGAGTGGTCAATCCTGGTCCACAAAATCTTCTTTATTTTAGCCAGAGTCTTTTCTAAATTCAGCTCCTTCTCCAAGGCCTTTATTCTGTCCTTCAGGGCCTTAATTTCTCTGGTCTGTTCAGCCACCGTCATCTTGGATTTATCATATTTTTCTTCTAGATCAGCCAATTTTTCTTTGGCCTGTTTTACCTCTGTTGCCTGAAGCTCTAGCTCCTTGACAGCTTTTGTCAATTCATCCATGCTTATGCTAGACTCACGAGCTGTTGTTGTTGCTGCTGCAGCACCTGTAGTTGTTATAGTTGCTATAGTAATAGGAGGGGTCACTGCTGCTTGTGTAGCTGCAGCAACAGTTGGGACAGTTTGAGGTGGCTGGGAGGTCGACTCTCCCTGCTTTTCTTGCAGTGCTTTCTCCGATTCTCCCTCCATTTGAACTATTCTCTGGTTCATTTGCATTAGTAGGTCCAATGTATCCTCAGCTTCTTTCTCTTTCACCAGCTCTCCCGTTTGTGGGTGCATAGTCGAGGAGAGCCTCATTTGCTTTTTTAGAGCAGCAATATCATCCTCCTTTTTCTTCATTAGGGCCTTGATAGCTTTGGGATTCTTAGGATCATGCCCCAGGTCCACAATAATGTCCTCCAATGTTTTAATTCTATTGTCTTTGGCTGTGGAGGACATTCTTTCTAAATCAAGCTGAGTATTTGTGTTCCTCAGAGATTCCTTTAACTCATGGGCCAGCGTGGCCTTGCCAACAAGCGTGGCATAGACCATTTCCCCTGTTTGCTTATGTAATTCTATTTGATCCATGGGGTGAATGTCCTTTGCCATAACCTCTAACTTTGTCCTAACATAGTCTGCAGCTGACTGAGGCTGCTGAACCTTGGGTTTAAAATGCTGAGAATCATTTTTCTTCTTTTGTGTCATATGTTGCCATCAACCTTTCCTGCTTGGCAGGTGTTGCCTTAAGAAATTGGTCATATAACTGTACTCTTAACAGTTCATTTTGGGCCTTAATTTCTTTAAAGGTGGCCTTGATGCTAGCTGGCCTCTTGCTTTGCTGTGTGGAGGAAGACACCTCCATGCCATGTTGTCTGTCTTGCTCTTGTTGGAAAGAGCTTGTAGCTGTTTGTTGACTCTCTTCTCTATCTTTCCTTGGACTTCCAAGGATCTCTTCACTGACTTCCTCCTCAATTGGAGAATCAACCTTTTGCCTCTTGGCTTCGGGCTGCTGAGTAGACCCACTAGCAGGTGAGAAGTGTTCTCGACCTCGTTTTCTGCCTCTTTCCTCATGGGCAGGAGTCTGTAAGGCAGGCACTTGTGGTGCTTCTGTTTGCTGTAGAGGAGCCTGTACTTGAGGTTGCTCCATTGAAGAGGCAGGCTGTTCTGTAATCACTTCTTTCTCTGCATCCATTATTTCCTTCCCTTTTGCTGTACCTGTTGCTGATGTAGATGGTCCCTGGGCGGCTTGTGTGGCTGCAGCAGCGGATGTGCCTTCTCCAATTTGATGTGGCAACTTGAATGTTACCTGCTGCAAAGAATCCAAGTCAAGAGTCTTTTCTAAATCCTTGACATTTTTCTCCATTATTTCCTCTTGAGTCAATTCCTCAACTAATGTGCCTTGCAGCCACTCATCTTGGTTGGCATATTGTTCAATTTGTGGATATTTACAATGGTCATAACCTAGTAGCCTGTATTTAACTCTTCTGGCACTGATAAAACCCTCCGGGTCATAAGGGACCCACCAGAAGCTCCTCTTTAACTTATATTTGTCCCTCAAAATTTGATCAGCATCTTGCCAACCTTCTTTTTGTTCATAATGAAGGGGCCTAGATGGTCTTTGAATTTAGGTGAGCTTTCTTTTTGGCACTATGAAAATGAGTAAGATCAAAACTAATGAGTTGCTATTTATAGTTTCCAAGGCGAACTGTCTCATTGGTACATACCTTGGAAGCCTGTAAAGGACAGAGCTCGCAGCATAGTTTCTATTGACAATGTGATTTTGATATAGGTACCAATCACCTATTTTGTAATCTTGGACAAACTACAAGGTCTTCTGTATGTCAAATGAAAATGGTTATGAAACCAGCTCAAGAAAAAGATAGATCAACGCCTTAGAATTCAGCCTCTTCGAGGGGACAACCTCCTTTACATTACATAAATGAACAATTCTTGGATGATTCAAATGACAAAACCTCCTTTCTATATATAGGAGTCTAAGGAGTCACAATATAATCCAGCCGACCTAACAATAATAATATAAAGCCACAAAAATAACAATAGAGGGATTCTATGGGGCACAGAAATAACAATATGGGGGTAATAGGGGCACAACAATATAAATAAGGGTATAACTACAATAGTAATGGGGTAATCACTAGTATTATAGGGACCCAACATGCCCCTCTCCTTCAAAAAAGTGTTGTCCTCAACGCTTGAGTAGTTCTGGATACTTCTGCATAAAATTCTCATCCTCCCATGTGGAATCTTCAGCGGATAAGTTCTTCCACTTGATAAGATACTCTGAAATTGATCGATTTCGTAGCTGTCGAGTTCTTGTTTCTGTGACTGCTTCTGGTTCCAATATAATTTTTCCTTCCTCGTCAAGTTCTGGCAATATTATTTGATTGGGAGCTTGTCGCCTATAACCTTCTTTAAACATGAAACATGGAAAACTGGGTGCAATCGAGAAGCTGCAGGAAGCTCCAATTTGTATGCCATAGTACCAATCTTTTGCAACACCTTGTACGGACCATAATACTTTGGTGATAGTTTATTATCCTTCTTAGCTTGCTTTAGGGACATTTGCTTATATGGTTGTAGCCGTAGGAATACCCAATCACCTACATCAAAACTTCTTTCACTGCGATGTTGATCTGCCTGTTGTTTCATTCTATTTTGTGCCAACACGAGGTTATCCTTTAAGAGTTGGAGGACTTGTTGTTGATGTTCGATGTGATGTTCCACTGCCTGAACCTTAGAATTTTCTCTTAAATATGATGTGATGGATGGTGGTTGATACCCATAAAGTGCCATAAATGGGGTCATTTTTGTTGCTGTATGGAAGGAAGTGTTATACCACCATTCAGCCAGAGGCAACCATTTGACCCATTGTGTCTGTTTATCAGATACAAAGCAACGAAGATATCCTTCCAAACATTTGTTTACTATCTCATTTTCCATCAGATTGAGGATGATAAGATGAGCTATGAGCTAACTGAGTACCAAGACAAGAAAATAATTCTGTCCAAAAATTTCCAGTGAAAATGGGATCTCTGTCACTTACAATAATCTTTGGGTTTCCATGTAGCTTTTGAACTGTTTCCATAAATGCAGTAGAAACTGTACTGGCTTTAAATGGATGTGATAATGCACAAAAGTGTGCATACTTGGTAAGTCTGTCAACTACCACCATGATGACACTCTTTCCCTCAGACTTGGGTAAACCTGTGATAAAATCCATTGAAACCTCCTCCCAACGTTGGCTTGGAATGGATAAAGGTTGTAATAGACCGGTGTCTTAATTGTTTCAACTTTATTTTGTTGGCAAACCAAACATTCCGCCACAAACTTTTGAATATCTGATTTAAGGCCATCCCAAAAAAATTCCTTCTTAACCCTGTGGTAAGTTTTTAAAAATCCTGAGTGCCCTCCTAAGGGAGAAGTGTGCAATTCCATAAGAATCTTTTGTTTTAGCTGGGAATTCTTACAGAGGTATAAGCGATCTTTGTACCATAACGAATCATTTTGCCAGCTAAATGTATCAGAAGTACTGGAATCTTGTTGTAGCTTTCGAATAAGTGCCCACACTTCTTCGTCATTCTTCCATTCCTCCCTTGCTTCGTTTATCCAATCTGGTTGGATAATAGAAATGGCACACAACAATGCTTCCACATCCTCATCCTTTCTTGAGAGTGCATCTGCCACCACATTTTGCTTCCCTTTTTTGTAGATGATTTCAAAGTCATAACCCAACATCTTTGTGACCCACTTTTGTTGCTCTTCAGAGGATAATCTTTGTTCTAAAAAGTATTTAAGGCTATCATGATCCGTTTTTACCTTGAAGTGTCTTCCCATTAGGTAGGGTCGCCATTTCTTAAGTGCATGGAGTATTGCCAACATTTCCTTCTCATAAATAGCTTTGCTTAAAAACTTTCCCTTGATTGGACGACTTTCAAAAGCAATGGGTCTTTCATCTTGCATTAGAACAGCACCAATTCCATTTCCTGAAGCATCACATTCCACAATAAAGGTTTTTGTGAAGTCCGGTGTAGCTAAGACCGGTGCTTGGCACATTGCCTCTTTAAGATGTTCAAAGGCCTTTGTTGCTTCGGAGTCCATGAAAATGAATCTTTCTTCAATAATGTTGTTAGAGGTGCTGCTATTCTCCCATAATTCTTAACAAACTTGCGATAATACCCTGTCAACCCAAGAAATCCTCGCAGATGCTTTATGGATGTGGGGATTTTCCATTCCTTAATGGCTTTAATTTTGCTAGGGTCTACCTTAACTCCTTCATGAGATACAATATGACCCAAATATTCCACCTCCTGGACTCCAAAGAAACATTTGGATCTTTTTGCATATAATTGTTTCTCCTCCAATAGTTGTAGCACCCTGTCAACATGTTCAACATGATCCTTCCAAGACTTGTCTGTAGATTAGTATATCATCAAAAAATACTAACACAAATTTTCTAAGGAATGGTTTGAAAATTGAATTCATCAAACCTTGAAATGTTGAAGGTGCATTGGTAAGGCCAAAAGGCATGACCAAAAATTCATAATGACCCTCATGAGTTCTAAATGCCGTTTTCGGAATGTCTTCAATCTTCATTCTGATTTGATGATATCCCGAACGAAGATCCAACTTGGTGAAGTAAATTGATCCATGCAATTCATCCAGTAATTCATCAATGACAGGAATGGGGAACTTATCTTTAATAGTGAGCTTGTTGAGCTCCCTATAATCCGGACACATGCGCCATGATCCATCCTTCTTGTGCACCAATACTACTGGAGCTGAGAAAGAACTTTGACTCGGTTGAATTATACCAGCCTCTAGCATTTCTGCAACCATACGTTCAATTTCACTTTTTTGGACATAGGGATATCTGTACGGCCTGATGTTTGGAGGAACACTTCCTGGAATCAGATGAATAGCATGATCATGATCACGCATAGGTGGGAGACCTTTGGGAGTCTCAAATACCTTGGAATGATTGTCCAGGACTTTTTGGAGATCTGGAGAAATAGATGATTCCAATGTGGAAACATCTAGCGAACATAATTGTGCAATTACACCTCTTTGCTCCTTTTTTAGAAGCTTTGTCATGCCATTAGAGCTGATTATCTTTCCTGGTTTCCCTGCAATACCCCTTAATTCAACTTCCTTTCCTTCCGTAGAAAATTTGATGAAAAGTTCTTGAAAATTAAAAGCTATTGTACCCAAGGATTGTAGCCATTGGACTCCTAGTACAACATCAGCACCTCCCATTGGAATGGAAAGCATTGGGCTAGTCAATACATATTCTCCCATGGATAGCTTGATATTATGGCACTTTCCAGAGCAATTTATTGTTCCTCCATTTGCAATCATCACTTGACACTCTGGTGCTGGATATAGGAAGCAATTCAATTCTTTTGCTACCCTACAATGAATAAAATTGTGGGTGCTTCCTGAATCAATCAACACTATTATATTTTTTTCTTCTTGATTTGTCCTTCTATCTTGATGGTTTGAGGAGTGGTAATTCCTGCCAATGCATTACAAGATATGGTCATTTATTTGTTCTTCATCTAGGCTTTGTTCCTGAAATATTGACCTTTCTTGCTCCTTTTCTTCTTCCTCTTCACAATCTATGTAGAATAATTTCTTCTCAGCACACTTATGACCTTTTGTGTATTTGCTATCACAATTGTAACAAAGCTCTTTTGCTCTTTTTTCTTCCAATTGTTGTGGTGTCAACCTTGTAGGTTGTGGAAGACTAGGGGCAACAACACTTCCGTCTTTATAGTTGTGAGTGGTATGCTTCCTAGTTGCCATAATTTTGCTTTCATTTTTCTTGCTAACCTGAATGCCTTCTCTAATGAATCAGGTTCCCAAAGGCGAACATCACGTTGGATATTATCCTTTAAAGACCCTATGAACACATCAATCCATTGCTCCTCTACAATATCTTTTACCCTTATGTTCAATTTTTGGAACTCCTCAATGTGCTCCATTATTGAACCCTTTTGTTTGAGACTTATCAATTGGCTAAAAAAAGTGTTGCTTTTTGTATCCTCAGAATGTGCTATCAATTCTTCCATAAAAATTGCCCAAGTGATAAATTGTTTACGAGAACAAAGCCATTGATACCATACAAACTGATTTGGTTCCAAATATACAGTTGCCATACGTACCTTTTGTGCGTTTTTCACATTATTGAGATCGAAGAATTGCTCCATCTGTAATATCCATGTGGCGGGATCCTTGCCATCAAACTTCCTCATATCGAGTTTTGGAATATGGTGATTCTTCGATCCAACATTAGCATCTACGGAATCATGATTAACATTTCTTTTGTTCTCATCATGAGTTTCCTTTACTACCTTTTCACCATTAGTAAGTATTTCTTGTAGAAAATTTGTCAAATCTGTCTTCAAATCTGCCATGCCTGTCTTCAAATTTGTGTTCAAATCTATCTTAAAATTATCCATCTTAGCTTCCATGCCATTCATCTTAGCTTCCACTCCATTTATCTTAGCTTCCTCATATCGATAATTTTTGGAATATGGTGATTCTTCGATCCAACATTAGCATCTACGGAATCATGATTAACATTTCTTTTGTTCTCATCATGAGTTTCCTTTACTACCTTTTCACCATTAGTAAGTATTTCTTGTATAAAATTTGTCAAATCTGTCTTCAAATCTGCCATGCCTGTCTTCAAATTTGTGTTCAAATCTATCTTAAAATTATCCATCTTAGCTTCCATGCCATTCATCTTAGCTTCCACTCCATTTATCTTAGCTTCCACACCATTTATCTTAGCATCTGTTAACTTTTGTGAGCGTGACATTTGTTGCACTTGTTCTTGTAATTTTGATATATCATGTAGCATTTCTTCCTCTTCTTCATGAGTCATGCTAGAGCTTTCAGGTTCCTTACTAGGTGTTTGCATTTTCTTTCCTCGGGGCATCAGTTACCGATAATAATGCTCTAGTATGCCCTTTGAATTCCTTCAAAATAAATTTTCAAACCAAGCTTAAGCAAAAATTTAAAGAAAATCTACACACCTTTTTTCACTTTGTAGGAGCTCGATATTGCCTCTGATGTATCTCTGTACTTTCCAATCATCTAGTTCTGAATTTGTGACCTGTAGTAGCTCTCTGTGTCCTCTTTCCAATGCCACCAGTCTGATCCAAATTGGATTCTCCAAGAAAGAGTTATGCACAATCTCCCAAGATGACCTGATTATAGACCTTTCCAGAAGAGCGAAGTTGTATGAAGTGCCACGTGTACAATTTTTGATATTTGGTTCTGAAAAAGATATACAAGAAACTAAAGTCCGTCCTCTTTCTGTACCTTCTTACGAAATTTCAATCTGATTCCCAGAGAGAAAGTTATGACAATTTCCCCAGGTCACCTGTTTTGAATGTAATTCAGGAGTCTACAAAAAGACCAACTTCCTCATATCATATCTCCGAAAATATCGCACAAAAAGCTCTGAAATTCGGACCCAAGGTTCAGCGCAATTTCTTCTCAAATGGGTTTTTTTTTTACTTCTGAAACGTCACAGGAAAAAAGTTATAGCGAAAATGCCATGATGACCTGTTTGGAGCAGCGAAAACCTAGAATCCAAAGCTCTGATACCAAATGTTATGAAACCAGCTCAAGAAAAGATAGAAAAGATAGATCAACACCTTAGAATTCAGCCTCTTCGAGGGGGAAACCTCCTTTACATTACATAAATGAACAATTCTTCGATGATTCAAATGACAAAACCTCCTTTCTATATATAGGAGTCTAAGGAGTCACAATATAATCTAGCCGACCTAACAATAATAATATAAAGCCGCAAAAATAATAATAGAGGGATTCTATGGGGCACAGAAATAACAATAAGGGGGTAATAGGGGCACAACAATATAAATATTGGGTATAACTATAATAGTAATGGGGTAATCACTAGTATTATAGGGACCCAACACAATCTAGGAGGAGGGGATGTCATTAGGAGACAAGACACTGGGTATACAAATTGGTCAATGAACTCACAGTAGGAAAATGGAGAGTTTTGAACCTCATGGAAAACAAATGACCAAAAGATGACAGACATCTTTTCACCCCTAGAATCCAATTTGTTGATGGGGCATTGGAAGCTTTCAGACTGGTAATACATGAACAAGTGGTAGATATATGATAAATATTTGAATACTCCCTCCCTATCCACTTTCAATAGCCGATCATGTATTTTATTGGCTATGAACTTGGCATAGTTATACTTGTAAGAAGGGGGTTGTTCTGGACTATATGCAGTTAATAACACCAACATTGTTTCATCAATGTGCTCACTTGTTTTAAAACCCAGCACATAAGAGATCATATCAACTAGTAGCTTGCCCACCTCATTGAAATGGACACATAGGAAAGGAGGTGGCCTTGTAGGCTGGTGGTCTACCCTCATGAATGTCTTGGTAATCTTTTCAATTTCAGAACTGGAGAGTTTGGAGCCTGCATCCAGCAAATAGTTCATGGAAAAGGGAAACAATAGCTGAGCCTGTTTGAAGTTGAGCATTTGGTTGATGGAGTCAGGAGTAATGTGAAAAAGTATGCTCCCAGATGGAGACTTAACAGCTCTCTGAGTTGGCTCATAGTTCTTAGCACATAAGTGGATGATCTCAGGAAAAATATTGACAGATGGGAGGAAGTAATAAGGCAAATTGGACTCCCATATACCATACATGTCACAGTTGCTTTGATAGCTGTTTCTCAACTGGCAGAAGGTCTGCAAGTGATTTCTGTCACCAACTAGATCTTGAATAAGGTAATCTCTATCAGCAAGAGGCATGGCTTCAAGCTCTTTGTTTGGTGGATTCATAGGAGTGACACTAAGAGCTGATGGAGTAGCCATTATAAAACTTTTCAGATGTTATCTTTGGAGTGAAGTTTTTGAATAGAAACAGACTGAGGATAACTGCTTGTGAGGATTTGTAGAGGGGTGGCAAAATGATTTCAGCTGAACCAAAAATCTTCAATATTTGTGGCTGTGGTGAAAAGAACAAACTTTGCAGAGTTTGATTTATGCTTTGGTTTCTTTTTAACAAATTCTCTGAATTTAGAGACTGTGAGGGCCAAATGCAGAGGGGAAAGGGATTATCACAGCTCAATGCACTAAGGCTTTGTAGTGGAATGCGGCAAAAGGGAACAATGCCGAGCAGGTATGAAATTTTATCGGGAACCCGAGCTCGAAAATGGATTTTGGCACAGTGAAATCGTAAATGGACCGGGGTTCTCTTAAACAAGGGGTGTATTAGTGAACTTAGGCCAAATTTGTGAGGGACAGAACCATTAACTTAGGAGATTGCAGGTAATTGAGTGAACAAATTCGAGAAAACGGGAAGAACAGGGGCGAACAAATGGAATTCGGCAAATACCTGGTTTAACTAGCGCCGAGGGTGGTTGAGCTGGTTGAATGGCGAGTACCGACGTCGAATTTGCAGGTGGCGGCGTCCGAATTATTTAAATTCGAATTCTGGAGGTAAAAATGGTGACTGAGTGAACAAGGAGCTCTCCAAACTTTTTAATGAAAATGACCGAAAATGGTCACTTTGCGCATTTTTATAACAAATTTGACACATATGCGCTTTTGGCGCTTTCCCGCAATGACGTCAGCATGACGTCATCGGCGGGTCCGGGTACAGCCGGGTGACGTGGACACTGACTCAGATGAAGACGTGGTGGGACACGGTGGCACAACGTGGACGCAGGCGGACAAAGTGGCAAGTGACGTGGGGCAGCGGCGGGGACACGGTGGTGACATCATAGCCGACGTGATTGCTGATGTCAGGGAACGGAGGGTGGTATCCGGTTTCCCTGCACCACCTTTGAGCAGAGGCGGTTTTGGGGGAGGGGCCTCCGAACACCCTGGGCAGTCGACACGTGGCGGGGGTACGGCAGGGAAACCACCCATCCCCCGGACGTTAACCCCCGGCGTGTTGTGGGCTGAAAACACCCGCCCACCGTTGGATCTGGCGCGGTGGGGAACGGACGGCTGGCGGGGCGTTTTGGGGTGGCGTGCAGCTTTGGAGCGGGTCCCTCCCGTATATAAAATAATATTGCACTGTGGCGGGTTCAAACTTTGGTTTAGGTGGGTTTTGCGGGTTGGGTTAGTGCGGGGCAGTATAATTTAATGTTTAATTTAAAACCTTTAGGCATTAAACATTAGGAATTTTGACTGCGGGGGCAGAATTGCAAGGTTTAGATGGGTGGGGTTTAGGTATAGGCTATTAACCTAACCAGAGGTTAGATTAATTCCGGGGTTAGGACGCGGAAGGGTTGATAATAGCCCCAAATGGACTAATATCTCCCATAACTATGTTACCTAGCTATAATGCTAGGGGGTGGGATAGTTAATATGTTTTTTGGGAATTTTATATAGTTTTTTGTAGAAAATAGGGGTGGGGAAGTAGCTAGGGAGCTATATAATAGAGTTAGGAGTCAATATGGGTTTGTGAGGTGAAGTGTAAGGGAGAGGTTAAGCTTGTGAACTGAAAACTTAGATACAAGAAATGGATGGAATTTGAAATGAGGGTTTTACACAAGAAATGTGGCTTCTTTTTATTGAAGAAGGTCAAAACCTGACTTGATTTTCTCAAGGGGGAAGTGCATGCAGGACTGGTTAGGCAGATCCTAAAGTCCTCAAGGGGATATTAGTAAGAAAATTTTTAAGGGGAGTGAGGGGAGTTAGACATTATTTGATAGTTCTGTCATTTAGACCATTGCTTTGACCCTTCTCTTATTGATGAGATAAGATATGATTTTCAATATATCAGGTGATCAGACCTTGCTTCTGCAACCTCAAACTAACTACCTAGCCTAATACACCTAACATTTTTTCTTCTTTTTGAATGGGTGCACTTAGCCTTGCAAACCCTGATTATCCCTTTTTCTTTTGACTGCCCTCCTATATAAATCTACCCTTATCTGTTCCAAGGGCCCAGATTAAGCAGTTGGGCTCCTTCATTTCTCTATCTAGCTACTCATCTGCCAAGCTTGAACTGTTTGGGCAGATATTCATTCCCTAGTCTAGAACAAGCAATTTAAAACATGGCATGGTCCAGTTTGAACTGTTGGGCCACCCAGCAAGCTAGCAGTGGCATTTTGGCTAGCCACTTTCCTGGTCTTTCTTTGGGGTTCATTTCAATTATTTTTTCTGACCAATTCATTTTCTTGCCTTTTGATCATTCTTTTAAGGCATACCCTCTTTACATTTTTTAACTCTCTTTTCTTTTCACAAAATATGGAACCTTTGTAGCATCAAAGATGAACATATTTGGCACTTCCACTGACAATCATGAAATATGAAACCTATTGGTATAGGAGATTAACAGATAGGTCAAATACTGTAAGGAACAACCGGAAAGACAGAGTTTTAAGAGTGCTGATTTACGATAGACAGTCAGTATTTTGATCATATCTTCCCCATGCGATATCGAAAATACACGATTCTAATTGCGTTGTAAACTATATTCATAGGGGAATATACCATAGAAACAGGTTTTAAAATTTCCTTTATTTAGGCTTCCAAAATTCTACTGTCCCAACTATGTTCCTGAGCTGCCTGCTAGACATCCGGTCAATGTTTTGGTTCTAACTTTTTCGTTTCCAATCCAAATTGAGTGATTAAAATTGCGTTGGAAAGTAGACATAAAGAGCTACTTAGAATAGAAACAGGTTTTAAAAATATTGCCATTTGGTCCCTCAAAACATGACTGTCCCGACTGTTTCCCCAGAAATTTCATCAAACCTGTAAGCCAAA
Source organism: Pinus tabuliformis (assembly GCA_031772625.1). Lineage (NCBI taxonomy): Eukaryota > Viridiplantae > Streptophyta > Pinopsida > Pinales > Pinaceae > Pinus > Pinus tabuliformis. The sequence goes on along the minus strand of CM062808.1, from coordinate 458,814,023 downwards.
AAATGTGATATTCAAACATTTTTTCAAATTGGTGATAAAAATGAATATGAGTGTTTGTAGAACTATTATTTTCATTTTAATTCATCTACATACACAAATGAATTGAAACATTTGTCACCGATGTTGATTTCGATGACGTGTTGTAACAAACAAACAAAAAAACAACTAGTTTTACATTAAAACAAAATGTATTTATTTATGATGTTATTTATTTTATTTTCTACACTAACCTATTTTGATTTGAAAAATGAATATAACTACATATATGAGTACTTCCAGCGGAGCCATTTTCGAAATAAGGCTTCATGTATGCACATACCCAAATTTGAAAAATACATATTAATGAATATTAGGGTATGAGAAGCCAACTTCCCTTGAAAACATGGTGCCAAAAGTTGTTCAAGTATGGAGTGATGCTGGAAACAAGTGATGGAATGAAACCAATCTTCAATATATCCTTTACTTTCTTGATTTCTTATATCCATCATATCATGAAGTTCTTGAGCTTTTAAAATGGTTTGTTGATGCGAACTAGAAGAAACCTCATTTTCTTCCATAACTTCTAAATTTTTTGAATTTGAAACATTCTGAATCTCAATATAAGTTTCCTTCAATGGTGCATGTGAGATAGAATGGGTGGGAAGGGTGGGTAAATTTTGCAGTTCAACATTGAAAGCATGTTGTACTGGTTTATTATGGTGAGGGTGTGGAATTAGTTGAGCAGGAAAATGTGTAAGTAATGGAGCATTGTGATGATGTGGTTGGTTGGGTTGAGTGGATGAATTTGTTATGCAAGCAGGATGTTGTGGAAGAGCTAGTGGAAAATATGGAGAATATGTTTGTGCTACAAGATAAGGGAGAGTAGTCATGCAATCATAAAGTGAACCATGCCCAACTTGTAGACAAGATTGGTGGTTATATTGAAATTGACATGGTTGCCCTAACACATTAGTATTCCATAATGGATTATGCAAGTAAGAGAATGGAGAGGAAGTGTTTTGAACCATACCTATTGAACTTGTTGCAGCTTCCCCATCTCTTTGATATGCCACTTCCAAATTAGATAATGAAGAACAACCATCTATGGTATGCTCCTTTCAGTCATGAGTGAAAAACACTTCATCAAATTCTTGATTTTTATGAACCTGCAAAACATCCAATTTTTCATTTAGAGAGCTAATAAAATCAACTTTAACATTTTCAAATAAAGCATTGGTTTCAGCTCTTATGTCTCCTATTCTTGTAGCAGATTTGAAAAAGAAAGAAAAAACATTTCCAGAATTCTTACCAGCCTTGGAGATTCCCCTTGAATACCTTATGCACAATTCACAAACATCATCATATGATAACTGAAAAACATCACCTTTTCCTATCAGATTTAAGAGTTCTAAAAATTCATCTTTGACTCCTTTAAGTAGGAGTGTTTTTAAGATCTCTTCCTCCAAATATTTATGCTTTGATTTTTGAAGATTGTATTGAAATTGCTCCACATAGTCCTCCAAGATTTCATCTTCCCCTTGTATCATATTGAAAATATCTTCATCGGCCTTGCAATAGCTTTGGTACTTATTCAAGAATATGTTCTTCATGTCCTCCCATGTTTGGATGCAATTCCCACCAAGGCTCATGAACCATCGGAGAGTTGTTCCTTTCAAAGTAAGATGAAACACTTTCAACCTTTGATCGTCAGTACAATAATCATATCCTCTACAAAGTATTTCGAACTCAAATAAGAATGTATCTGGATCTTCATTTGTCAAGCCATGAAAATTTGGTAGAGAAAATGGGGGAATTATGTGCATTTGTGTCACTCCTCTTGGGTCTTTGATAGGAAATTCAAAAGTAGAGATGTGAGTCATTTCTTACCATTAGAATATGTTCTTCATTTGCTTCTTTGAGGCTCCTTCTTCAAATGTTCCCGTCAATTGGTTAGTGAAATGGGTGGTGCTTACATCACCACTTGAGTGAAATCATGAGATTTGTTTCTCAAAATTTCTATTTTTTTTTTTTTAGTCATTCACACAAAAACTCAAACATTTATTTCTACCCCAAGTTCGTTAACAATTATGTTGGAAAGCAGGCGAGGGAGTAGGGCTTCTACATGCTCCATATGCAGGTTCTTACCTTCCATTTTTAATACCCAATTCTTTCCTAACAGGCACCCATCAGATGCACACTACTCTTTAAAAATGGCTACACTCTCCCCGGAAACGATGCCAAAATGTCGAGTGATAAAAAGGTGTCTTTTTAACTCCTAATTACCCTCACATTAACTGTCAACCCAGGGACGACTTTTTATTTCAAGAGTGTACTCAGTCTGAGGCAGCTATTTACTCAAGAGTAATGTTTTGCATTATAGTGCTTAAAATCCAAAAGTAAATGAAAGCTGGAAATAAAATCTACTTATAATTAAAAGAAACTTATCACTCAGAAAACTACAACAATTTATCAGTCGAGGGTACAATAACAATAACTCTTCCCTCTGTAAACTGATGCAATTAAAAAGGCACTCAAAAGAAGGATAATCAAACTGGGAACTAGGCAACATATGTCAATGTTCACTACAGTCTAAGACCTTCTCCACACCAAAGCAATGATGATTTTCGAATGACAAGAAATGGAACATCATCTACTTCTATAAATAGGATTGAACAACAAAACTCTATCCTTGTTTAACTGATATAAATTAAATCAAGCATAAATAAGATTCACAACCTAAGAACTTAGGCAGTGATAGCCAATGTCCTTTACAGTTGTTGATCTCACTCACAACACTAAATTACCAATTGGAAAGTGCAAAGAATTAAATCAACTATATTACTACAACTTAATGAAAATGAGACAATTGTGCTAACTAGAAGAATGCTGAAAGGCAAGCTTTAATAATTGCAGAAAGTAAATGAACAACAATGCTAAGTATTAGAAATCAGCAGCCAAACTTATATAACTGTAATGAATAGAAAATTGTTAAATTATTGGAGTGATCAGCGCAGCTTTGAAGATGAAATGAACAACACAACGACATGCTGGCGAAAAGCAGTGATCTCTGTTAAGAAGGAAATAAATAGCAACGCAATTTAAGTATAGTATATAAAACAGATCAATTCATTTAGTTTGGAAATACCAAGCAGTAAAGTAACATGATTACGATAAATACAAATAAAATCAAACCATCACACGGTAAAGATCATGAAATAATGGTACAGGAACGGCAAGTGAATCCACCGGGGTTGGGCCCTTAACCACCAGTGGTCACTGCCAATAGTGCTTCAGAAGATTTGAAGGAATAATAACTTTGTTTATATATTAATCATCAAATCAAACAACATTACAGTGAGTTGTGTCTTCTCAGCAGCGAGAGTCTGCAAATAAAATTACAGTTCAGAATAATACTCATTACATCTCCCTCTCCCCTTATCCTATCTTATTCCATCATGAGTAATCCATCATCACTCTTGAATCTCTAATTCTGAGTCCTCAATTCCATCCTCCATTTTTCCATCCCCATCTTTGATCTCTGTTTTCATTTAAATAGAGAGAGATCAGAGAGAAGTTACAACAAAGAGAATTACAACATGATATCTATTACAAAATTGGATTGTTTCCAACCAATTGATCAACAAGAAAATATATTTCCATCTATCTTTCAACAAGAGCAAGGCGAATTTGGCTTTGCAGCTGAGATTTGGAAAACGGCCACACAGCAAATCGGAGAAAATCGTGCTCAAATAACCATGCATTTCTCTCAACAAAAGTCGAATTTGGGCAAACCACTCTTCAATAAAGTTAATTTGGTCCGTTTTGGACAAAACCCATGTTCCGGATTTTCCAGATTCTTCTTCATTTGCTCAGAATCTCAACCGCAAAACTGTCACTTCTTATTACAACGAATTTCTGAGTTGACACTTTTAATTATCAAATCTTCAATCTGGAAATTATCTTGGAGGCTAAAAATGGTGAATAATGTTACAACCAATTTATTAAAACTATCATTGATAAAATCATGCATAATCATCAATTTATTAAAAATAAAGGAGAATAAATAATATTCATTGATAAGAGCATACATCATTATAAATTGGATTTATATAATAAATTATAATTAATGACATGATAAAGAAGAGTAAAAATGGGTAAAATAAGTGTTCAAAAAGTGGTCGTATTCATGGCCCAACACAGATAATCATGATACTAAAGAGTGTCCTTCTTTACCAGGTCTCAAGGATGTATTTAATGATGAAAGAGTAACAGAACAGGTAGACCTTCTTTACTTTATAGCCAAGAGACCATGGAAAAAACCCCAACCAAATCAACCACAAGGCTTGGGACCAAAACAATTTTCTCAGTATTCACAAATTAATTAGAATCCATCTTGGCAGTCTTGGTTTCAGCCATTATCACAATCCTGGAATCAAGGAAGGCAAAGTTATTATGGGGCTTATGCTCAATTTCAAAAATATTCATCATCCTATATTCCACCACAATTTCTACCCCAATCCAATCAAATTCCCCCAGCTAATCAATTACCTCAAATCAAAGTTCAGAATCAAAATCCACAACTCACCCTACCATTTACAAAAAAAACCCAATCAAATACCCACTCAACCACTTCCAAATCCTAATAATAAAATACCACAACAACCTATGTACAACATGGAAGGGAAAAATCCTCAAATGTATGTAATAACTCCACTATATCTAAATAATGTCTAATTAAGGTTTGGAAGTGTTACAAAGAAAACCCCCTATTGTTATTCAAGAAGCAAGACCAAATCTTGAAAAACATAAAAATCAATATGAATGAGAGACCTCTCTCCCTCAAAAAGAGAATAATCAAACATAAAATGTTCCAATAAATACTCCTCCATAGAACAACGCTCGGTATCAATTAGTCCACCTTTCCCTAAAGGGTTGAAAATTGATGAAGGATTATAAAAATAAATTACATTGCTTGACTACAATATGTTTGATGAATTGAGAAATGTCTGCATCAAAATTCCTTTATTACAAGCCATAAAAGAAATACCAATTTTTTAAAAAACAATTAAGGAATTAAGTACTCAAAGATCAAGAAGAAAAATAGAATACATAAAAAGAATTCAATTAGACGGGAAAATTATAGACATCATGATGGAGAAAACAACAATCCAAAAATATCTAGATCCACGAAGCCCCATTGTAAAAATTCACATCAATGGAATAGAAATACCAAACAGACATCTAGGAGCAGTCATAAACATAATGAGTAAACAAGTTATGGACTCACTTAGGCTTCCTAACCTTCAATACACACCAACACTATTACAATTAGCAGATAGGTTTGTGATTAAACTTGATGGTGTGTTCGAAGATGTTTGTGTATCCTTAGATTCTTGGGAGTATCTTGTTGATTTCATGGTCTTAACACCCAAGAATAATTTAGGAGGACACCGGTTAATCCTAGGAAGACCTTGCTTAGCTATAGCTAATGATTTCATCGGCTGTAGATCAGTTGACATGTTTATCTCAAATGGAAATTTTAGAAATAAATTTGCATTATACCTTCCTGCAATAACAACAATAGAAATAGAGAATGAAGAATGGCTAGATGATGAAGATAATATACAACCTATTTTCACTACTGGACAAATAAGAGAGGAAGGCCAAATTTTAAATCTATATGAAAAAAATTTAGTCTACATCCATTATCCTCCAGAAAAGGCAGAGTTGTGAGTACTTGAAGATAGAATTGTGAGAGTTGTGAGTACTTAAAGGTATAATTTTCAGTGTATATTTAACTTCCATATTTGTGTTGTGAATACGTTAAGGCATAAGAATTGTGATTATATAGCTAATATTGTTTTGACTAGTGTGTGATACTGTAATTTGGCAAATATAGTGAACCTCAATGGTCTTAGTATCTAAAAGCAAGGCATTTGTTTTTCCACTTGCATTTGTATGACTAAAATTATTGTACCCTAAACAAATTACTGACCCATTGGGATTTTGAAAAACAATTGCTATAAATTTTATAAGATAGAATTAATTTGACATTATTCAATGATAATTTTTTGGGCATGGGATTTACTTCATTTAGAAAGAAACACTTTGAGTCTAATTGGTCAACTATGGCTCTCAATGATGAGTTCATTGCCTTCTTTCAAGTGACATTGTTACATATTTTGGGGGTAATTTTGAATGCCATAATTTTAAGCAGCCAATTTCGACCTGCCAAAGTCCAATAATCTCATTGTAGGGTGAGTTATTAGCATGATAACCACTGTCTTGGGACAATTTCCTAAAACCATCATGTCCAAATTTTGTTTTCCTAAGCATTGGAAGCTCTCTCCCTTTATTGTCCAATTAGTGTCAATTAATTCACATGTTAGAGTTGGAAGAAAATGGAAACCAATACTATATTAGCATTCATTGAAAAGTATTTGGCGAATCACATCAATTCTATAAAGAAAATGACCAAATACCCTCTTTAAAGTTTTGCGGCGAATCGTTTTTTTGAGCCATTCAAATACTTTCCTGCATGCCTACCCTCTGATACAAGCAGACATGCCTACCAAGCATACCAGGGGCAAACTACCTTGTTGGTATGGTAGGTAGCCAAGCTAGGCATACCCACCACCTACTCAGTAAGTCAAGCCCCTTCACTCATCTACTAGGCTACGTGGGTATATGGGGAGCACTACTGCACGGACTTGAAACTCACACACTATCTCGGTACTCTCCTATGGCATGAGCGATTGGGTCACATGAGAAAGAAAGGTCTTCAAGTACTCATGAACTGTAAATTATTTCCTAATTTGAAATCCTTGAAATTGGATTTTTGTAAACATTGTGTGTATGGAAAACAGTGTAAACAGAGGTCTAAAACAGGAATTCATAATAATAAAGAACTTTTGGACTATATTCATTTTGATCTATGGGGACCATCTCCTATTGTATCGTATGGAGGTGCTTTGTATTTCTTAACGTTTATTGATGATTTCCCCAGAAATTTTGGGTCTTTATGTTGAAAAAGAAAGTTGATGTATTTAATTTTTTTAAACAATTTAAAACAATGGTGGAAAAGAGAACAGGAAAATTAATTAAATTTTTGAGAACTGACAATGTTGGTGAATTTACTTCTCTATAATTTGAACAATACTGTAAGGATGAAGGAATTATTAGACATAAAATTGTTGTTTATACTCCTCAGCAAAATGGCATTGTCAAACGTATGAATCAGACTCTTATGGAAAGAGCCAGAAGCATGATCAGCAATGCTAACCTGCAAAAGGAGTTGTGGGTAGAAGTAGTGTCCACTACTTATTATTTAGTTAACAGATCACCTTCAATTGCAATTAATTGTAAAAGTTCGTAAGAAGTTTGGTTAGGTTGGTCTTGTGGTTATTCACATTTAAGGATTTTTGGTTGTGATGCCTATGCTCTTATCCCCAAAAATCAGCGTTCAAAATTAGATACAAAATTGAAATTTTATGTCTTTGTTTGGTATGAGAATGCAGTGAAAGGATACAGGTTATGGGATCCTACTTCACTGAAAATATTCATTAGTAGAGATGTAACATTTAATGAATCTTCTCTTTTAAAATCAGATGTTGGAAAAATTGAACATGAACAGGTATCACCAAGTCAACAAATTCAGTTGGAGACTAGATATTTTTTAGAAAGTCAAAAGGAAGGAGAGAATTCTGAAAGAAAAGTTGAAGAAGATGCCAAGGAAATTGTTGAAGTTTAAGAACTAGTTCAGTAGTGAGTCGCTCTAAGAAGGTCTACAAGGGAAAGAAAAACACCCGAAAGGTATGAATATTTTTCTTCATCTTTTGCATTGATTATTGAAGATGGTGAACCTTCTTGTTATCAGGAAGCAATGGATGATGCAGATAGTGGAAAATGGAAAAGGGTTATGGAAGAAGAAATGGATTCTTTGGCCACAAACAATACCTGAGATCTTGTAAAACATCTTGAAGGGATAAGTGTTGTTGGATGCAAATGGGTCTTCAAATTGAAACAAAAAGTTGATGGAAGTATAGAAAGGTATAATGTGAGGCTGGTAGCAAAATGTTATTCTCACGTTGAAGGTATGGACTTTCATGAGATTTTTTCACCAGTTGTAAAACTTGTTTCTATTCGTATTGTGTTGGCATTAACTACACTACTTGACCTTGAGTTAGAACAGTTAGATGTTAAAACAAATTTTCTACATGGTGATTTGGATGAAGAGATATATATGGAACAACGAGAAGGTTTTGTATAAGGTCCCAACAAAAGATTACTTTTCAAGCTCAGGAAATCATTGTATGGCCTAAGGAAATCTCCCACGCAATGGTACAAGAAGTTTGACTCCTTCATGGTGAGTGAGAACTTTATTTGAAGTGAGTATGATTATTGTTTATACTTCAAGCATTTCAGTGGCAAATTCTTTATCTTAGTTTTTTATGTTGACGATATGCTTATTGCAAGCAAAAGCATTGTAGTGTCCAAGGATTGCCTTACCTTGACACCCTTTTTGCCTATACTTCTTCCTTTTTCCTATACCTGTCACCTAAATAAATGCAATAGAAACAAGGTTTTGTTAAGGTAGGCACTGAAATTTCCTCTTTTTCATGTTTGTTTATATACCTTATTTTTTTGTGAAAGTGTGCATTCAGCTACGGAATTTGCCTGTTTCTACAACTAATTCAAGTTTTGGCAACTACCTCCACTGTTGATAGGGTTCGAGTGAACCAGCTAAGAAAAAGAAGATATGGATGGATGAGGAATGATCCCCTCATGGATTCTTTCCAATTTTCTCGAGCCAATCCTTTAAGAAGATCGCACTGTAATACAGTCAACCTCAAAGTCGACTGCAAGATTATTGCTGGGACAGAGTCCGAGTTTTCATGTGATCTTATCGATTTTCTTTTCCAAATAGGAAATTGATTGTTTAGTGATATAGTTTGTTTGATGGAATCGAAATAAATATATGTAGGCTTAAAACTCTCATACTATTATTCAGAGAAATATTATAAAAGCAGTGTCCGCTCTGTGTTTTTGGGGCGCGCACCTATATGTAAATTCTGAGAACATCTTGTTAAACTTGTTTATGAGCAATAGACTTGTTTCATATTTTCCATGCTGCGTTGATTAAATATTGTCAACTATTTCGTGGAGGGCCCCTACGTCTAGTACAGTTCTTTAACCAATTGCACATAGATTTCTTTAATTTCTTAAAAGTTAAATTGCAGGTGCTATGTTGTGTTCTTTGAAATGCAGTATAATGGAATTCGTGCTTAAATTATTTTCTGCATAAGAAATTTCCTTTTCTTTCTACCTAGCTTAATTCTTTTATTTCATTTTCTTTTTATCTAGTACAGTTTGATCATCTTCTTTGCTTTCTACCTAGTGTAGTTCAAATGTCTCATTTCATAACTTAGTTGCTTTTAAGTTTATCAGTTTTATTTCTTGTTTGGATGAAGTTGAATGAGTTAAAGAGTGACAGTGTTTTTCTTGACCATTAATTTCAAACATCATTCATTTTCAATTTGATAGGATTGATCTCTCTTGCACATAGTAATCTAGAATTAGCTGCAGCATAAAATTTCAATATAAAATAAAAAAACAACCTAATAAGAGTAGATTTTAGGATCACTCTGAAATCATCCACAAAACTGATTCAATAGAGATTAATTTTTATGATAACCAACTAACAACTTTATGAACAATACTCTAATATAATCAGTAATACCATCTCTATATTAATTCTAAGTTTATACCTTAACAATAACATAGATATCTTAACAACATAAAATAACTTCTAGCACATATAGTGCACTTGTGCTTCATCCGTATACCTACCCTGGTCAATAATTTATGATGACAATTTAAGAACATTAAATTGGCTAAACATTTTGGTGTCGTTGCTGGGGAAGTACAAATAGAAGTTAAAAAAACAAGAGGAGAAAAATTATTAATTCAAAAGATGATATGCGTAGGGATAGAGACTCTAGAGGTAGATTTGTAGGACGAGGAAGAAGCTTGATTCCAACAAATCCACTATCTTCACCACGAATTCAAAGTTCCACACCACCTACTCAAATTCAAATTCCATTTGCAGGTCAACAAACACTTCCTAAAATCTCAAGATTAGAAATCCAATCCAAAAATTTACCTACTTCATCCATTAAAGCTGTAATTGAAGAAAACCCTGCATCCCCAAGTACAAGAGTAATTTTTTTATCCTCCACTACTGAAAACATTTTGGGAGAAGAATTAGAAGTTCCTAGTGAAGAAGAGGAACATGAAACTTTTTTTGACCACACATTAATAGAGGGACCAAAAGAATTAGAAGAACCCTACATTAGTTCTCAGGAATATATCATGGACGGAGAAGGGGAAGGAGAGGTACACAATGCCAATGGTGAGGAAAATAGGATTGGAGGAGGAAGAGGAAGAGGAGGAGGTGTAGATTGGAATATAGGAGGGGATAGAGGTAGAGGAAATCAAAGTCCTTTTGGATTTCCTACTTTTGATGAAGATACAACCCTCACAATGAAAAATATATCACGCTCAATTCTTCCTAATTCCACGAAAAAAATGAATACCTAGAGACATTTCTCTTCGAATTTTAAGTATTATGCAGATCATATGAATTTTTGCATGATGCTCAAAAATTGAAATTGTTCTCTTCTATCTTAAAGGACTCAGCCTTAAAATGGTTCATGAGTTTAGGAGTGAATTCTATAAGAACAGGGGCAGAAATGAAAGTCTTTCTTAGGCAAATATAGAGATTATTGTATGCTTAGTAACCTTAAAGATCAAGTCTTCGAAATGACACAAAATGAAGATGAAAATATTGAAGACTTAGTAGAGATATTTGTTTATATATTGAAAGAGAAAAAATGGATAATTTGGATGAGGAAACTTTGAAAGCCCTCTTGCTCAAAGCTAGCAAAGATGAATGGATCGATCTCCTTAACTTAACAGGGAAAGGGTGATATTTCTCAATTACCATTTGCAGATATTTGTGATCCATGTGTAGATGTCTCAAGGGGTAAAGCATGGGTTGTAAAGAGTCTTATAGACCCTCTCTTATCAAGAATTAATAAGTCTGAAGCTGGGACAGTCAGCAGGGAAGAATTGGGAAGCTTGCTTGATGCCTTCAAGACAGATATTTTAGGGAGTCTAAGTGTACATATAGACACCCTTAAAATATAGAATAAGAAAAAATCTAATAGTGTGGCATTATCTATTTTCTGTCCTAGATGTCGAAAGAAGCATGCCTTCAGAGAGTGTCCCTTAGATTCAAAAGCTATAGAAACTTGTGCCATATGTGTAGATAATCATGATACTAAAGAGTGTCCTAATTTACCAGGTCTCAAGGTTGTATTTAATGATGAAAGAGTAATAGAATAGGTAGACCTTCTTTACTTTATAGCTAAGAGACCATGGAAAAACTCCCAACAAAATCAACCACAAGGCTTGAGACCACAACAATTTTCTCAGTATTCACAAACTAATTGGAATCCATCTTGGCAGCCTTGGTTTCAGCCATAATCACAATCCTGGAATCAAGGAAGACAAAGTTATTATGGGGCTTATGCTCAATTTCAAAAATATTCATCATCCTATATTCCACCACAATTTCTACCCGAATCCAATCAAATTCCCCCAGCTAATCAATTACCTCAAATCCAAGTTCAGAATCAAAACCCACAACTCTCCCTACCATTTACAAAAAAACCCAATCAAATACTTGCTCAACCACTTCCAAATCCCAATAATAAAATACCATAACAACCTGTGTACAAGATGGAATGGAAAAATCCTCAAACGTATGTAATAACTCCACTAAATCTAAATAATGTCCAATTAAGGTCTAGAAGTGTTACAAATAAAACCCCCTATTGTTATTCAAGAAGCAAGACCAAATCTTCAAAAACGTAAAAATCAATCTGAATAAGGAGAGACCTCTCTCCCTCAAAAAGAGAATAATCAAACAGAAAATGTTCCAATAAATACTCTTATCATAGAACAACACTCGATATCAATTAGACCGCCTTTCCCTGAAGGGTTGAAAATTGATGAAGGATTAGAAAGATAAATTACATTGTGTGACTACAATATGTTCGATGAATTGAGAAATGTATGTATCAAAATTCCTTTATTACAAGCCATAAAAGAAATACCAATTTTTTAAAAAACAATTAAGGAAGTAAGTACTCAAAGATCAAGAAGAAAAATAGAAGACATAAAAAAAATTCAATTAGTCAGGAAAATTGCAGACATCATGATGGGGAAAACAACAATCCAAAAATATCTAGATCCACGAAGCCCCATTGTAAAAATTTACATCAATGGAATAGAAATACCAAACAGACAGATTGATCTAGGAGCAGTCATAAACATAATGAATAAACAAGTTATGGACTCACTTAGGCTTCCTAACCTTCAATACACACCAACACTATTACGATTAGTAGATAGGTCTGTGATTAAACCTGATTGTGTGTTCGAAGATGTTTGTGTATCCTTAGATTCTTGGGAGTATCCTGTTGATTTCATGGTCTTAACATCCAAGAATAATTTAGGAGGACACCGATTAATCCTAGGAAGACCTTGCTTAGCTATAGCTAATGCTTTCATCAGCTGTAGATCAGGTGACATGTTTATCTCAGATGAAAATTCTAGAAATAATTTTGCATTATACCCTCCTGCAAGAACAACAATAGAAACAGAGAATGAAGAATGGCTAGATGATGAAGATAATATACATCCTATTTTCACTACTGGACAAAATAAGAGAGGAAGGCCAAATTTTAAATCTATATGAAAAAAATTTAGTCTACATCCATTATCCTCCACAAAAGGTAGAGTTGTGAGTACTTGAAGACAGAATTGTGAGAGTTGTGAGTACTTGAAGGTATAATTTTCAGTGTATATTTAATTGTCATAGTTGTGTTGTGAGTACCTTAAGGCATAAGAATTGTGATTGTATATTTAATATTGTTTTGACTAGTGTGTGATATTGTAATTTGGCAAATATAGTGAACCTCAATGGTCTTAGTATCTAAAAGCATTTGTTTTTCAACTTGCATTTGTATGACTAAAATTATTGTACCATAAACAAATCACTGACCCTTTGGGATTTTGAAAAACAATTGCTATAAATTTTATAAGATAGAATTAATTTGACATTGTTCAATGATAATTTTTTGGGCATGGGATTTACTTCATTTAGAAAGAAACACTTTGAGTCTAATTGGTCAACTATGGCTCTCAATGATGAGTTCATTGCCTTCTTTCAAGTGACCTTGTTACATATTTTGGGGTAATTTTGAATGCCATAAGTTTAAGCAACCAATGTGGACCTCCCAAAGTCGAGTAATCTGGTTGGAGGGTGAGTTATTAGCATGATAACCATTGTCCTAGGACAATTTCCTAAAACCATCATGTCCAAATCATGTTTTCCTAAGCGTTGGAAGCTCTCTCCCTTTATTGTCCAGTTAGTGCCAATTAATTCACATGTCAGAGTTGAAATTAAGTGCTCAATTTCATTTTTTTAACATGTTCTATACACCTTGCATTTGTTTTTTTTGTTGTTGCATGACGAGAGGTGGACCTAAAAAATTGAAAAGGATACATGTTTCTTCCACTTTTTCCTGTTGGTGGATGTAGTTTGTTGAGGGTGTTGAAGCCTTGATGGCTAATCCACTTATGCCCATGTTGGTAGAGCTTGTCCTCTATTTGTCACACACAGAAGTAGGTGGATGGACTTTTGCTATTCACTGCCTTCTTTCAAGTGATCTTGTTAGATCCTTTGTGGGTAATTTTGAGTGCCATACATCATGCTATGAGTAAAAAAATTATAAGCAACCAATGTGGACCTCCCAAACCATTGTGAGGATTTGAATCATAATATTCATGGAGTTACCTTTGAGCATTAAACTTAGACAACTTGAAATCAATATCTTGCTAATTTGTTGAACTTTTCCAGAAAATTAAACATATAAACACCTTTAAAAAATAGATCATTTTCATTTTGTCAAACAAAAATAAACCATAAGCATAATTTATGGACCTTAATCCAAGTGAACTATAATCAAGATTTCTACCTCTCTGGTATTAAATTTGTTTTGTGACCTGCAAGGTTGCTGGATTCGTCTTACTAGAAGTAATTACTAGTTTGTAGAATAATTTGAACAGAAACACCAAAGGTGAAATGCATTTTTCACATTAAAAGCCATGATGTGGATGCACAGGATGAAGACATGTGCAGTTGTTGTCTCTTCATGTTTTATTTTTTTGTATTATGTACTGAACTTAAGTAATGTAAATATATAATATAATGCTTTTATGTAATAAAATGTTTCATATGCTTTTAATGCATATCTTTCAATATTTACTTTCATTTTTCCTTCATTTACCTATTGGTGGGACCATGGGAGCAATGTGCCTTTGTACCACAACAAAACACATGCCACTCTTGGTTTTTGCAGTTGGCAGGCACATACTAGAGATAAATCACACATTATCAGTGAGTTTTAGATATTTATGGGATAGGTACATACTAGAGATAAATCACACATTATGAGTGAGTTTAAGATATTTATGGGATTCCTCGAACCTTCCTAGTTGTAGCTCAATTTTACAAAATTTAAATTTCAAATTTTTTCTCACATAAACACCAACAAATAAATAAATTGCATAAAATTTCTACTTCTATTTTCTATGCTACTACCAACTAACATGAAATGTATACAATTCTTCTTCCACCCACTAACATGAATATCTTGTATATAATTGAACAAGTTCTTTGTTGTTTTTCCATACATATGACTCCCATTCTCTAAAATGACAGTGCTCATGGAATCAATTGTGAAGTTTTTCTCCTTGTCCATATCTTAAAACCATCACCCAGTATTGTGTCCAATTATTTTTTTGAAGCATTTGATCTTTCTTTCTTTGAAAAGACCAATACTTGAAATAATCATGCATCCAATTGTATGGTCTTGACCTTCCTCAAATTTTTAACAATGATGAATGAAGAGCACTCTGAGTATCCACAATCTTTAACAATGATATATTTGTGTAATTATTTTAGACTGTGATATTATAATGGTTTATATATAATTGTAGGTATGGTGTACATCATCATAGTTTCCAATCCATGCCACATCAAGACATATACATTTAAGTGAAAATTTCAAAGAATAAACAACATAATGTGTCCATAACATTTATAGATATTTAGTTTCCACAATCATGTTGACAACCTTTCAAATAGGGTAATTATCTATTGATAATTTTCACACAAGAAACAACACCTACTTCTTCAATGACTTTACTCAAAAAATAACTTGTAAAATGTGCATCCTTGTATTTTCCAAGGGCATCTAATCCATTCTTAGATGGAGCCATGAAATTGGTGAATGGATGGTACATGTTGTATCCATCCTTCTATCAACAACAATACTAACCCTTGATAAGGGCCATGATGATTTAATAGGTGCTAAGAGTTTATTCACCTCCTTTGTTGCGTTAACCAATGATGTGCTTCTAAAATTTCCTAAATTGGTAAAGACACACCTAGTTGGAGCACATTCTACCTAAACTAGAGGGTGGATGTAAGTAGATTATGCTCTCTAATGACACATTAATAGTAGTGCAAACTTGGAAAAAAATAATAAATTAAATTGGAGGGATGATCAGAGGTACTTACACAATGAATTTGCAGATGTTGTAAAAAGTTGAAATATAGGAAAATGAGTTGGTTTTTTGAATATTTAACTTTAATTTATAGAAATTATGTCTATGTGAATTTTGAGTTTTCAAAAATTTGGTATGTTATTTTTCATGTAAAATATAATGCATATGTTTTCATTAGTCCAACCTTTTAGTATTTGAATGATAAAATCTTGCTAAAAATTTTGTGAATTTTTTTTTCAACTAAAGAAATCTTACTTGGTGCAACTCTCAAGCATACATAGTACTACTAGGGATTGGACCATGAGACCCATGGGGACCAAATATCCCCACTTAATTGTTGGACCAATTGTAAAGAATAGATTGTTCTTATCCACAACTATTTTCCCAAAATTTATAATCTTAAATTTATATATTTTTTTGAAATTCTAAAACTCATTATATCCTTGAAATTGCAAGGCCTTATGTTAGTACAACCTAAATGGGTTTAACATTATCAAACAATTTATCCACAAAGGTTGTTGAAATGTGACAACAAATAATGTAATCATGGGTAAAATCTTTATTAATTACTGTCACTTAGTTTTGTAACTAGATTCATAACGAATAGTAGTTATGTAATGGAGGAGAGGCCCATATGAAATTTGTGAATGCCCGAGAGGCTGTGTCATGGAGAATCATTCTTGATTAATAAATATTTTCAATCCCTTGCCTCGTGGAGGTTTCCTTGACATAGTGTCAAGGTTTTACCACATAAAGATTTTTTTGTTTACTCGTGTGTGTATTTCAGTTTCTATTCAGTTTCATTACACTTCTTTCTTACTTGATGAAGTGTTGTGACCAACAAGTGGTATTAGAGTAATTGGGTCATTGAAGCAGTTGAGTAAGTCTCATTGAAGGAGACAAGGTTCATTCTGATTGAAGGAGACATTGTTCATTTGAATGTGCTCGCACGGAAGCTTTCATTTTGTTTAAAGCCGCGAGGAAAACAAGGAGTCGTCACTGGTAACCGCTTTTTTTTTTAAACCCTGCATGTTGAAGCCGTACTCACTCGATAAGTTGGCCAAGGGGGAGAGAAGCCTGTGTTGGAGAGAAGCGAGAGAAAGAGTCTCCAATGCAAGTGGGTTGTTGATTGATCTCTGTCAGAAAAAGAGGCATTATGTGTTGGAGCCCCATTTTTTTGTTGTTCTGCTGCAGAAGAGGAAGGATTCATTGTTCAAACATTCAAGGGGTTGAGGCTGGTGGAAAGAGCCACTCATTCTGAACAAGAAGAGGGACTGTTGTTGCCACTGAGAAAGGAGTCGGTTCTGTTGTCGCTAAGAAAGGAAGGGGTCATTTTTCGAAGTCAGCAGAGAGCCCCGTGTCACGACAGAAAGAAACAAAAATCCTCTGACGTTGATTTGCTGTTTTGAAAAAACGGGTAATTTGTTGTTTTTACAGAAGAAACAATAATTTATTTTATTAATTTGGAGTATGGAAATTTATTAAAAGGAAACATAAAAGTGGAATAGGGTTTGTCAAAAAAAGATATTTTTTTTATTCCCTCTAAAATTCTGAATAAAATGATATAGAAAAATGGAATAGGGTTTGAAGTTGTTTATGGAAGTTCTGAAAATCTATTAAAAGGGAAGAGAATTAGTTTTTTTAACAAGAAATTTTGGAAATTCAAATAAGAGTTTAAAAAAAAAGGGGGCAACACAATCAAATTTTGTGTAGAAAATCAAAATCAGAAAGAAACCAGTTGAAAGTAGATTGTGGAGAAAATCAAATCAAAATTTAGAAATAAACCATAGAATAAATTTGTTTATTAAAGTTATAGAAAGAAATGGCTAAAATTATGAATGAAAAAATCGAGGTGGAGAAATTCACTCGCAAGAACAAATTTTCTCTGTGGAAACTGAAAGTTAGGGATTTTCTTGTTCAATAAGGGTCACATAAAGGAATCAAATGAGGTGAAGAAGAAACCTACTAGCACGACAGATTCAGACTGCAAGGATTTGGATACCCGAGCTCTTAGTGCCATCAAGTTATGCCTCGCAGATGAAGTTCTCTTCAACATTGTTGAAGAGATTACAACTCCATGTTTATGGGAAAAACTGGAAAAACTGTGTATGAAAAAATCATTAGTCAATAGAATTTATTAGACAATACAATTGTAGAGTTTCCAGATGAAGGAGGGTATAAGTTTGCAGAACATTTAAATTTTTTTAATACACTTATTTTCCAATTATCAGATATGGAAGTTAAAATTAAAGAAGACAAAGCTATAAGCTTGTTGTGTTCTCTGCCCAAGACATGAGACCAATTCATAGCTTCAATCAGTTTGAGCATAGCTCATTCTTTGAAATTTGAATCAGTTGTGGGAGCTCTGTTATCTGAAGAAGTACGGATGAAATCTAATATCAAAGCATCTGCACCAGAAGCCATGATAACCAGAGGACGATCAAAGGAAAGAAGGGAGAGAGAAAGAGGTTCCTCTAGATCAAAATCAAAGGGAAAGAAGTGTAAGGTAAAGTGTTGGTACTGCAATAAAATTGGACACCTCAAGAAAGACTCTTGGAAACGGAAAGAGTCTGAAAACTCAAAGAAGGAAGCAAATCAAGTTGATTCAGGTATGATTGATGAAGTTTTATTTGTTAAATAATATGTGTCTTAGATGAAATTTTACCTATATGTAATGTCTCTCAAAATGCTGAAAATTGGTTGTTAGACTCTGGTAGTTCTCATCACATGAGTCTGCATAGAAATTAGTTTACTTCATATGAAGTTGTAAATGATAGTTTTGTGTTTATGGGTAATAATGTATCCTGTTAGACTGTTTGCATGGGAAGTATCAAAATTAATATGTATGATAGTACAGTTAGAACATTAAATAATGTTAGACATGTACCTGAATTGAAGAAATATTTGATTTCTTTGGGAGCATTAGATTCGAATGGCTATAAGTTTATAGGTCATAATGGAGTATTGAAAGTCTCAGAAAGTGCCCTAGTTGCTATGAAGGCGGAAAAGGTTGTGTTAGCACTTGAGATTTCACCCTAGGCTGAGGAAGGTAAACCTTCAAGGCAACATCAAACCATTTCACCTCGTAGCTAGCCCTACGGGGTATGAGAAGGCTCTCTCCGGTCTATCTCGGCAAATTTTCAATGGGGTGAGATGACCAACAAGTTAACACTGATATTAGGCTAGTAAACTGATTAGGAAGGTTGATTTGAAGTTTTTGGGGTTTTTAATGACGGGGTTTTTCTGGGCTGCATGGGCAAAATCACAGCTTCAAACAGGGAAATATAATGAACAACACAGGTTGGCGACTGAGGCAAGGTAGGCAAGGAATTTAGCATCAAATCTAGATTTTTAAATGGGATGGCAAGACTGGTGAGGAGCTAAGGAGGGCAAATAATACTTTGAATCCTCCTTAAACAGAAGAAAACATTGAATATGAGCAAATTTATAGGAGGAGCATACAATACTATGAATTCCTACCTAAACACTTCATTTGCTCAATTAGATATGATCATGAGGTGAATGAAACATAACAGTTTACATATGAGACAAAGGGAAAACTTATGCTAAATTAACATACCACATGAATCTCAGAAGTTAGAGCTGTGAAATTTTCATTAAAAATCCCTACAGAAAACTGTACATTGAAAGCTCTGTTCCAGCACTCAGCACTCAGAAAATCTCTCCTCTCTTTTACTCCCTTGCTAACTCTCTTCAAATGAATTTTTTTTAATACAATACATGAAACGCTGCCCAAAACAGGGGCGCAGTTTAACTAACATTACCAAAAAAAAAAAAAAAAACGTTACATCTATTCTCTACATGGTACATCGTTTCTCTGACTCTTTTGACAATTGGCTCATTAAGAGAAAATCTGGTGCTAAGATCTCATAGAATCAGGGCTACGGATTAAAATAGGAAAATGCGTTTCTTTTAAAATCCTCTGCTGGCTAACACATGGAGCGCAGATCTTTTTGATTTCTGATGTTTTAAAATAGGAAATTGTTTCCTATTTTTCGGTTGCGGTTGATGTTTTTGTTTAAATATAAGCGTTTACTATGTGACTGTTCGCTCTTCCCGTTGAATTAAACCGATTTTTTAATACAGCTGATCCAATCCGGATATAGAGTAACCTTCAGGCTGGCTATCATATGGAGATGACGTCAGAAGTGAAGTAATAAAAGCACAAATTTCTATTCATATCTTGAACAGAATCTGAAATTCGAAAGGGAATCAGTTGTCACGTCTCTTGGCATCTTATTTCTATTAGTTTGAGGTGTGCAATCTGGTTGATTTGTTCAACAAACAGATTTCTGTCCTGCAAAAGAGAAATGGTGAACCCCGGAATGCAACAAGTCACTCTGATCAGCATACTAAAACTGATTTATACTACCTTAATATGAATGTTTCAGTAATAGCGATCACTTTGTACGCCTGTAGGTTGATTCTGAAAGTATTGATGTTGTAACCCCAAGGTCATTCACCGTGCTCAAGATAGGCTTCTCCATCATTCACTAAATAAGTGGTCACCAAAATATATCACCTCAGATCTTTTCCATTTTGTAATTTCTAAGAAGGATTTCAAGCATCCATGATAATAAACTGTATGAGGTTGGAATGCACTGACTTTTGAAAATGTTACAAGATCCTTCTCCATGTCATAGCGCCTGAAAGGCCAATCTGAAGTGTAGAAATTTGGTTTGTCAGAAAGAGCAATCACCACTTCAAACAAGTCAAGCCATGAATCCCTATTAAGTCCAAAATCCTGGAACATATAGCGCATCCCTCTATCTGGCTCTGCAAGAATTGTTCTATGAACAAGCCCACTTTGATGAGCGTACCCAATCGCACGCTTCACATCCTCAAGAACATAACATGCATCAAAGTCCAACCTTGCATCAACAAAATGCTGAATAATGTCTGATATAAGGCATGCCTCATTAAAGCAAAACAAGTCCATAAGACCAACAAGATTTGAAGCATAATCTCTGCTTATATGCCCACTTCCATAAATGCGTTCAAGTTCTTCCCTGCTCATCTTACAGCGCCCATAGTAGCATCCATCAGGTTCGATATTGTGGAGAAAGTCCAACTTCAATAAACATCCATTCTTTCGGCCTCTAGAACGCTATCGATCAACAACTAGAGCAACATCCTCAGTTGAAAAGATATGCCAGCTGTAAGTTCCCCAGTCTTGAAAATCTTGTAGGATCCAAATGCGTCAGCGAAAATGAATTCTTGCGCTTTCCCAATTAAAAAAAAAAATTAAGAACCCGAACAGGGGAATAAAGAAAACTCGTCTTCCTTGTCCTGAGACAATTAAACCTCAAATCCTGCCCGCCATTCCTCAAAGTTCGAAGAATTTTGCTATGGATGGAGAGGACCCGAAGGGCGGGGCATACAGCAGAAGGCTGGTCGATGGGCACTCAAGAAAACACCTTGGAGAAATGCGGCAGACGCCATTGATACTCTTGTAGCGTTCGCTGCAGTGAGAATAATGCACGACCGCACCAACAAACTCGAAATAAATTAAGAAATTGACCCTATGTCTGTTTGCTGGATATGTTGACAAAGAAAACAAACAAATTTACCTTCTAATCCACTCTTCAATTCTTTGTTGAATAAAGAACTTATCGGCATAGAAGCAAAATTGTCATCTACTCCCTGCATTAGAAGATCTTTGACGGCAGATATATCATTGTTCCTGATGGCTTCCCTTAACCCCTCTCCACTAGTCTCATAACTACTAGAACTTTTGTCCGTGGATACATTATTTGTTTGCCCACTTGTAAACAATAAACTTTGCCTAATAGTTCCAGATGAGCCTGCAGTTGACTTTGAGATCGTATCAGATGGAGTATGTTGGGCAGGGACAACCTTTTTTGATCGCTGATAATACTGAGATGTTGACATTTCAGGCTGGACCTGAGGAGGAGCCGGAGCTTCACATATGCATAACGGCATTCCACATTTGCATTCAACTGTCTGAGAAATACTCAAGTTTCCTCCCACATAAGAGATTTTTTCTGATTTTGATAGTGAAATGACTTCATTCAAATCAACTCTGGATAATTTATCAGTGGATGCATCAATGCCATCAGAAACTGTTGCATCATCGTCATCTGAGGCCATTTTATCAATGCCATAGGAGTTGGTTTGTGTATTTGCTGAAGATGACTGTGTAAAATCATTGAAGCAGTCATGGCATACTCTAACAGCAGAATGTATTCCAAACTGTGGCAACGGAATTTGCTTTGATGAACAATGGTGCTTCAGTTGATTCATTGCAAGCTCATCTTGTAGAACACATTTGTCAACTGTTATCTTAGCATCAAAAGCTTGTATGAAAGCGGCATTAGATAATGTGTTTCCAGTGAGACTTCTCCAAAAGCTTTTTTCCTCTAATTGCTGATGATATTCTGAATTGTGCTTGTGCAGGGATAGGAGCTTGAAGTTGCTGCCATCTTTTGAAGAGCTAGAGAATAAATTATATAATCAACACATTTAATGATTTCTTCTTCAAAACAGGGTTTTGAAGAAGAATCAATCTCTGACATGAGATGGAGTCTAACATCGGCTCCATTTGGGATGGCAGCTGCAGCTTCCTGGAGATGCCAAGAACCGCAGAACTTTGGGAGAGCAGACAGTGCCTCCATCCATTGGGCAATGGAGTCATCATCAACACAACTCTTGACTTATTTTCAAACTGAAACTGAACTCAAACAATCTTCAAGCAAACTAAAACAAGATGCTGCCCTTATGGCTGCTTATTTATTTACAATACCTACTCTAATCTGCTGTACAAATAATAGATCAGGTAATGCTAAAATGCCATATTAACCATTCAAGTAAACCTGATAATGAAGCCGCTTGAGAATGCTGCCACGAAGTCACGGATGCAGTTGTTGGCAACCCTTCATGCTCATAATGACCCTGGTAATGGAAAATACAGCCTGATTTATCAATCAAACTGAAAAATGTGCCCATGTATGCCGCAATAGGATCACGGAAGCCGGACTCTGTTGGCTGCCCCAACTCTGCAATGCATACTTCCAGCTGCACATTGTCAATGTATACCTCTATAGGCAAGTCTGTTATTGCTTGTTGTGAAGGAAGGAGGATTTCCAAGAACTTTTTAGGGTCTTGGAAATCATAAGACTGGATCTGCTCATCTAAAGCTTGAATCTCCTTTTCAAGTTTTTCAACAATTAACTCACAGGTAGCAACTTTAGCTTCAGGAGAGAACTCTGGAGATTTCAAACTTTGAAAGAAGTCACTGAAAAATTCTTCATTAGTTTCAATATCCGCTAACCACTCTCTAACGCCATCTAGAGCTTCACAAAGTGCAGGGTCTGCCACATACCCTACCATTGCATGAACATATCAACAGGCACTGGAATGTCTGGATCGAGTTGGAGTCGCCAGGTGAATGATTCAGCCTGCATAAGTGTCTGACTGCTGTCCACCATCAGCATCAGATCTGAAATTTGATTGCATGTACCGGGACAAAACAATCAACAAGTTGAATGTTCTCCCCAGTATGGTCGCCACTATGTTAGCACTTGAGATTTCACCCTAGGCTGAGGAAGGTAAACCTTCAAGGCAACATCAAACCATTTCACCTCGTAGCTAGCCCTACAGGGTATGAGAAGGCTCTCTCCGGTCTATCTCGGCAAATTTTCAATGGGGTGAGATGACCAACAAGTTAACACTGATATTAGGCTAGTAAACTGATTAGGAAGGTTGATTTGAAGTTTTTGGGGTTTTTAATGACGGGGTTTTTCTGGGCTGCATGGGCAAAATCACAGCTTCAAACAGGGAAATATAATGAACAACACAGGTTGACGACTGAGGCAAGGTAGGCAAGGAATTTAGCATCAAATCTAGATTTTTAAATGGGATGGCAAGACTGGTGAGGAGCTAAGGAGGGAAAATAATACTTTGAATCCTCCTTAAACAGAAGAAAACATTGAATATGAGCAAATTTATAGGAGGCGCATACAATACTATGAATTCCTACCTAAACACTTCATTTGCTCAATTAGATATGATCATGAGGTGAATGAAACATAACAGTTTACATATGAGACAAAGGGAAAACTTATGCTAAATTAACATACCACATGAATCTCAGAAGTTAGAGCTGTGAAATTTTCATTAAAAATCCCTACAGAAAACTGTACATTGAAAGCTCTGTTCCAGCACTCAGCACTCAGAAAATCTCTCCTCTCTTTTACTCCCTCGCTAACTCTCTTCAAATGAATTTTTTTTAATACAATACATGAAACGCTGCCCAAAACAGGGGCGCAATTTAACTAACATTACCAAAAAAAAAAAAAAAAACGTTACATCTATTCTCTACATGGTACAACGTTTCTCTGACTCTTTTGACAATTGGCTCATTAAGAGAAAATCTAGTGCTAAGATCTCATAGAATCAGGGCTACGGATTAAAATAGGCAAATGCGTTTCTTTTAAAATCCTCTGCTGGCTAACACATGGAGCGTAGATCTTTTTGATTTCTGATGTTTTGAAATAGGAAATTGTTTCCTATTTTTCGGTTGCGGTTGATGTTTTTGTTTAAATATAAGCGTTTACTATGTGACTGTTCGCTCTTCCCGTTGAATTAAACCGATTTTTTAATACAGCTGATCCAATCCGGATATAGAGTAACCTTCAGGCTGGCTATCATATGGAGATGACGTCAGAAGTGAAGTAATAAAAGCACAAATTTCTATTCATATCTTGAACAGAATCTGAAAATCAGTTGTCACGTCTCTTGGCATCTTATTTCTATTAGTTTGAGGTGTGCAATCTGGTTGATTTGTTCAACAAACAGATCTCTGTCCTGCAAAAGAGAAATGGTGAACCCCGGAATGCAACAAGTCACTCTGATCAGCATACTAAAACTGATTTATACCACCTTAATATGAATGTTTCAGTAATAGCGATCACTTTGTACGCCTGTAGGTTGATTCTGAAAGTATTGATGTTGTAACCCCAAGGTCATTCACCGTGCTCAAGATAGGCTTCTCCATCATTCACTAAATAAGTGGTCACCAAAATATATCACCTCAGATCTTTTCCATTTTGTAATTTCTAAGAAGGACTTCAAGCATCCATGATAATAAACTGTATGAGGTTGGAATGCACTGACTTTTGAAAATGTTACAAGATCCTTCTCCATGTCATAGCGCCTGAAAGGCCAATCTGAAGTGTAGAAATTTGGTTTGTCAGAAAG
This sequence comes from Pinus tabuliformis, assembly GCA_031772625.1. Lineage (NCBI taxonomy): Eukaryota > Viridiplantae > Streptophyta > Pinopsida > Pinales > Pinaceae > Pinus > Pinus tabuliformis. Next base: position 458,789,105 of record CM062808.1, on the reverse strand, counting down.
AGCAATCACCACTTCAAACAAGTCAAGCCATGAATCCCTATTAAGTCCAAAATCCTGGAACATATAGCGCATCCCTCTATCTGGCTCTGCAAGAATTGTTCTATGAACAAGCCCACTTTGATGAGCGTACCCAATCGCACGCTTCACATCCTCAAGAACATAACATGCATCAAAGTCCAACCTTGCATCAACAAAATGCTGAATAATGTCTGATATAAGGCATGCCTCACTAAAGCAAAACAAGTCCATAAGACCAACAAGATTCGAAGCATAATCTCTACTTATATGCCCACTTCCATAAATGCGTTCAAGTTCTTCCCTGCTCATCTTACGGCGCCCATAGTAGCATCCATCAGGTTCGATATTGTGGAGAAAGTCCAACTTCAATAAACATCCATTCTTTCGGCCTCTAGAACGCTATCGATCAACAACTAGAGCAACATCCTCAGTTGAAAAGATATGCCAGCTGTAAGTTCCCCAGTCTCGAAAATCTTGTAGGATCCAAATGCGTCAGGGAAAATGAATTCTTGCGCTTTCCCAATTAAAAATTAAGAACCCGAACAGGGGAATAAAGAAAACTCGTCTTTCTTGTCCTGAGACAATTAAACCTCAAATCCTGCCCGCCATTCCTCAAAGTTCGAAGAATTTTGCTATGGATGGAGAGGACCCGAAGGGCGGGGCATACAGCAGAAGGCTGGTCGATGGGCACTCAAGAAAACGCCTTGGAGAAATGCGGCAGACGCCATTGATATTCTTGTAGCGTTCGCTGCAGTGAGAATAATGCACGACCGCACCAACAAACTCGAAATAAATTAAGAAATTGACCCTATGTCTGTTTGCTGGATATGTTGACAAAGAAAACAAACAAATTTACCTTCTAATCCACTCTTCAATTCTTTGTTGAATAAAGAACTTATCGGCATAGAAGCGAAATTGTCATCTACTGCCTGCATTAGAAGATCTTTGACGGCAGATATATCATTGTTCCTGATGGCTTCCCTTAACCCCTCTCCACTAGTCTCATAACTACTAGAACTTTTGTCCGTGGATACATTATTTGTTTGCCCACTTGTAAACAATAAACTTTGCCTAATACTTCCAGATGAGCCTGCAGTTGACTTCGAGATCGTATCAGATTGGAGTATTTTGGGCAGGGACAACCTTTTTTGATCGCTGATAATACTGAGATGTTGACATTTCAGGCTGGACCTGAGGAGGAGCCGGAGCTTCACATATGCATAACGGCATTCCACATTTGCATTCAACTGTCTGAGAAATACTCAAGTTTCCTCCCACATAAGAGCTTTTTTCTGATTTTGATAGTGAAATGACTTCATTCAAATCAACTCTGGATAATTTATCAGTGGATGCATCAATGCCATCAGAAATTGTTGCATCATCGTCATCTGAGGCCATTTTATCAATGCCATAGGAGTTGGTTTGTGTATTTGCTGAAGATGACTGTGTAAAATCGTTGAAGTAGTCATGGCATACTCTAACAGCAGAATGTATTCCAAACTGTGGCAACGGAATTTGCTTTGATGAACAATGGTGCTTCAGTTGATTCATTGCAAGCTCATCTTGTAGAACACATTTGTCAACTGTTATCTTAGCATCAAAAGCTTGTATGAAAGCGGCATTAGATAATGTGTTTCCAGTGAGACTTCTCCAAAAGCTTTTTGCCTCTGATTGCTGATGATATTCTGAATTGTGCTTGTGCAGGGATAGGAGCTTGAAGTTGCTGCCATCTTTTGAAGAGCTAGAGAATAAATTATATAATCAACACATTTAATGATTTCTTCTTCAAAACAGGGTTTTGAAGAAGAATCAATCTCTGACATGAGATGGAGTCTAACATCGGCTCCATTTGGGATGGCAGCTGTAGCTTCCTGGAGATGCCAAGAACCGCAGAACTTTGGGAGAGCAGACAGTGCCTCCATCCATTGGGCAATGGAGTCATCATCAACACAACTCTTGACTTATTTTCAAACTGAAACTGAACTCAAACAATCTTCAAGCAAACTAAAACAAGATGCTGCCCTTATGGCTGCTTATTTATTTACAATACCTACTCTAATCTGCTGTACAAATAATAGATCAGGTAATGCTAAAATGCCATATTAACCATTCAAGTAAACCTGATAATGAAGCCGCTTGAGAATGCTGCCACGAAGTCACGGATGCAGTTGTTGGCAACCCTTCATGCTCATAATGACCCTGGTAACGGAAAATACAGCCTGATTTATCAATCAAACTGAAAAATGTGCCCATGTATGCCGCAATAGGATCACGGAAGCCGGACTCTGTTGGCTGCCCCAACTCTGCAATGCATACTTCCAGCTACACATTGTCAATGTATACCTCTATAGGCAAGTCTGTTATTGCTTGTTGTGAAGGAAGGAGGATTTCCAAGAACTTTTTAGGGTCTTGGAAATCATAAGACTGGATCTGCTCATCTAAAGCTTGAATCTCCTTTTCAAGTTTTTCAACAATTAACTCACAGGTAGCAACTTTAGCTTCAGGAGAGAACTCTGGAGATTTCAAACTTTGAAAGAAGTCAGTGAAAAATTCTTCATTAGTTTCAATATCCGCTAACCACTCTCTAACACCATCTAGAGCTTCACAAAGTGCAAGGTCTGCCACATACCCTACCATTGCATGAACATATCAACAGGCACTGGAATGTCTGGATCGAGTTGGAGTCGCCAGGTGAATGATTCAGCCTGCATAAGTATCTGACTGCTGTCCACCATCAGCATCAGATCTGAAATTTGATTGCATGTACCGGGACAAAACAATCAACAAGTTGAATGTTCTCCCCAGTATGGTCGCCACTATGTTAGCACTTGAGATTTCACCCTAGGCTGAGGAAGGTAAACCTTCAAGGCAACATCAAACCATTTCACCTCGTAGCTAGCCCTACGGGGTATGAGAAGGCTCTCTCTGGTCTATCTCGGCAAATTTTCAATGGGGTGAGATGACCAACAAGTTAACACTGATATTAGGCTAGTAAACTGATTAGGAAGGTTGATTTGAAGTTTTTGGGGTTTTTAATGACGGGGTTTTTCTGGGCTGCATGGGCAAAATCACAGCTTCAAACAGGGAAATATAATGAACAACACAGGTTGACGACTGAGGCAAGGTAGGCAAGGAATTTAGCATCAAATCTAGATTTTTAAATGGGATGGCAAGACTGGTGAGGAGCTAAGGAGGGCAAATAATACTTTGAATCCTCCTTAAACAGAAGAAAACATTGAATATGAGCAAATTTATAGGAGGAGCATACAATACTATGAATTCCTACCTAAACACTTCATTTTCTCAATTAGATATGATCATGAGGTGAATGAAACATAACAGTTTACATATGAGACAAAGGGAAAACTTATGCTAAATTAACATACCACATGAATCTCAGAAGTTAGAGCTGTGAAATTTTCATTAAAAATCCCTACAGAAAACTGTACATTGAAAGCTCTGTTCCAGCACTCAGAAAATCTCTCCTCTCTTTTACTCCCTCACTAACTCTCTTCAAATGATTTTTTTTTTAATACAATACATGAAACGCTGCCCAAAACAGGGGCGCAGTTTAACTAACATTACCAAAAAAAAAAAAAAAAAACGTTACATCTATTCTCTACATGGTACAGCGTTTCTCTGACTCTTTTGACAATTGGCTCATTAAGAGAAAATCTGGTGCTAAGATCTCATAGAATCAGGGCTACGGATTAAAATAGGCAAATGCGTTTCTTTTGAAATCCTCTGCTGGCTAACACATGGAGCGCAGATCTTTTTGATTTCTGATGTTTTGAAATAGGAAATTGTTTCCTATTTTTCGGTTGCGGTTGATGTTTTTGTTTAAATATAAGCGTTTACTATGTGACTGTTCGCTCTTCCCGTTGAATTAAACCGATTTTTTAATACAGCTGATCCAATCCGGATATAGAGTAACCTTCAGGCTGGCTATCATATGGAGATGACGTCAGAAATGAATAGTAAAAGCACAAATTTCTATTCATATCTTGAACAGAATCTGAAATTCGAAAGGGAATCAGCTGTCACGTCTCTTGGCATCTTATTTCTATTAGTTTGAGGTGTGCAATCTGGTTGATTTGTTCAACAAACAGATCTCTGTCCTGCAAAAGAGAAATGGTGAACCCCGGAATGCAACAAGTCACTCTGATCAGCATACTAAAACTGATTTATACCACCTTAATATGAATGTTTCAGTAATAGCGATCACTTTGTACGCCTGTAGGTTGATTCTGAAAGTATTGATGTTGTAACCCCAAGGTCATTCACCGTGCTCAAGATAGGCTTCTCCATCATTCACTAAATAAGTGGTCACCAAAATATATCACCTCAGATCTTTTCCATTTTTTAATTTCTAAGAAGGATTTCAAGCATCCATGATAATAAACTGTATGAGGTTGGAATGCACTGACTTTTGAAAATGTTACAAGATCCTTCTCCATGTCATAGTGCCTGAAAGGCCAATCTGAAGTGTAGAAATTTGGTTTGTCAGAAAGAGCAATCACCACTTCAAACAAGTCAAGCCATGAATCCCTATTAAGTCCAAAATCCTGGAACATATAGCGCATCCCTCTATCTGGCTCTGCAAGAATTGTTCTATGAACAAGCCCACTTTGATGAGCGTACCCAATCGCACGCTTCACATCCTCAAGAACATAACATGCATCAAAGTCCAACCTTGCATCAACAAAATGCTGAATAATGTCTGATATAAGGCATGCCTCATTAAAGCAAAACAAGTCCATAAGACCAACAAGATTCGAAGCATAATCTCTGCTTATATGCCCACTTCCATAAATGCGTTCAAGTTCTTCCCTGCTCACCTTATGGCGCCCATAGTAGCATCCATCAGGTTCGATATTGTGGAGAAAGTCCAACTTCAATAAACATCCATTCTTTCGGCCTCTAGAACGCTATCGATCAACAACTAGAGCAACATCCTCAGTTGAAAAGATATGCCAGTTGTAAGTTCCCCAGTCTTGAAAATCTTGTAGGATCCAAATGCGTCAGGGAAAATGAATTCTTGCGCTTTCCCAATTAAAAATTAAGAACCCGAACAGGGGAATAAAGAAAACTCGTCTTCCTTGTCCTGAGACAATTAAACCTCAAATCCTGCCCGCCATTCCTCAAAGTTCGAAGAATTTTGCTATGGATGGAGAGGACCCGAAGGGCGGGGCATACAGTAGAAGGCTGGTCGATGGGCACTCAAGAAAACGCCTTGGAGAAATGCGGCAGACGCCATTGATACTCTTGTAGCGTTCGCTGCAGTGAGAATAATGCACGACCGCACCAACAAACTCGAAATAAATTAAGAAATTGACCCTATGTTTGTTTGCTGGATATGTTGACAAAGAAAACAAACAAATTTACCTTATAATCCACTCTTCAATTCTTTGTTGAATAAAGAACTTATCGGCATAGAAGCAAAATTGTCATCTACTCCGTGCATTAGAAGATCTTTGACGGCAGATATATCATTGTTCTTGATGGCTTCCCTTAACCCCTCTCCACTAGTCTCATAACTACTAGAACTTTTGTCCGTGGATACATTATTTGTTTGCCCACTTGTAAAGAATAAACTTTGCCTAATACTTCCAGATGAGCCTGCAGTTGACTTCGAGATCGTATCAGATGGAGTATGTTGGGCAGGGACAACCTTTTTTGATCGCTGATAATACTGAGATGTTGACATTTCAGGCTGGACCTGAGGAGGAGCCGGAGCTTCACATATGCATAACGGCATTCCACATTTGCATTCAACTGTCTGAGAAATACTCAAGTTTCCTCCCACATAAGAGCTTTTTTCTGATTTTGATAGTGAAATGACTTCATTCAAATCAACTCTGGATAATTTATCAGTGGATGCATCAATGCCATCAGAAACTGTTGCATCATCGTCATCTGAGGCCATTTTATCAATGCCATAGGAGTTGGTTTGTGTATTTGTTGAAGATGACTGTGTAAAATCGTTGAAGCAGTCATGGCATACTCTAACAGCAGAATGTATTCCAAACTGTGGCAACGGAATTTGCTTTGATGAACAATGGTGCTTCAGTTGATTCATTGCAAGCTCATCTTGTAGAACACATTTGTCAACTGTTATCTTAGCATCAAAAGCTTGTATGAAAGCGGCATTAGATAATGTGTTTCCAGTGAGACTTCTCCAAAAGCTTTTTGCCTCTGATTGCTGATGATATTCTGAATTGTGCTTGTGCAGGGATAGGAGCTTGAAGTTGCTGCCATCTTTTGAAGAGCTAGAGAATAAATTATATAATCAACACATTTAATGATTTCTTCTTCAAAACAGGGTTTTGAAGAAGAATCAATCTCTGACATGAGACGGAGTCTAACAGGTTGTAAATATTTACAGAATCAGAGGAGGCATGTAGGACATTGAGGCATAGATTGTGTCAGATAAATAAGAATAAGGTACTTGCCTATGGCATGAGTGATTGGGTCACAGTTTGATCATCTTCTTTGCTTTCTACCTAGTGTAGTTCAAATGTCTCATTTCATAGCTTAGTTGCTTTTAATTTTATCAGTTTTATTTCTTTTTTGGATGAAGTTGAATGAGTTAAAGAGTGACAGTCTTTTTCTTGACCATTAATTTCAGACATCATTCATTTTCAATTTGATAGAATCGACCTCTCTTGCAGATAGTAATCTAGAATTGGTTGCAGCATAAAATTCAAGATAAAATAAAAAGCAACCTAACAAGAGTAGAGTTTAAGATCACTTTGAAACCATCCACAAAACTGATTCAATAGAGATTAATTTTTATGATAACCAACTAACAACTTTAAGAACAATACTCTAATATAATTAGTAAAACCATCTCTACATTAATTCTAAGTTTATACCTTAACAATAACATAGATAGCTTAACAACATAAAATGACTCTTAGCACATATAGTGCACTTGTGCTTTATCTATATACCTGCCCTGGTCAATAATTTATTATGACAATTTAAGAACATTAAATTGGCTAAACATTTTGGTGTCGTTGCTAGGGAAGTACAAATAAAAGTTAAAAAAACAAGAGGAGAAAAATTACTAATTCAAAACATGATATGCGTAGCGTTAGAGACTCTAGAGGTAGATTTGTAGGACGAGGAAGAAGCTTGATTCCAATAAATCCACTAACTTCACCACAACTTCAAAGTTCCACACCAACTACTCAAATTCGAATTCCATTTGCAGGTCAACAAACACTTCCTGAAGTCTCAAGATTAGAAATCCAATCCATAAATTCACCTACTTCATCCACTAAAGCTGTAATTGAAGAAAACCCTGCATCCCCAAGTACAAGAGTAGTTTTTCTACCCTCCACTACTGAAAATTTTTTGGGAGAAGAATTAAAAGTTCCTAGTGAAGAAGAGGAACATGAAACTTATGTTGACCACACATTAATAGAGGAACCAAAAGAATTAGAAGAACCCTACATTAGTTCTTAGGAATATATCATGGATGTAGAGGGGAAGGAGAAGTACACAATGCCAATGATGAGAAAAATAGGATTGGAGGAGGAAGAGGATGAAGAGGAGGTGGAGATTGGGATAGAGGAGGGGGTAGAGGTATAGGAAATCAAGGTCCTTTCGGATTTCCTATTTTTGATGAAGATACAACCCTCACAATGAAAAATATCACCCTCAATTCTTCCTAGTTTCCACGAAAAAAATGAATACCTAGAGACATTTCTCTTTGAATTTGAAGTACTATGCAGATCATATGACTTTTTGCATGATGCTCAAAAATTGAAATTGTTCCTTCTATCTTAAAGGATTTAGGCATAAAATGGTTCATGAGTTTAGGAGTGAATTCTATAAGAACACGAGCAGAAATGAAAGAGGATTTCTTAGGAAAATATAGAGATTGTTGTATGCTTAGTAACCTTAAAGATCAAGTCTTCGAAATGACACAAAATGAAGATGAAAATCTTGAAGACTTAGTAGAGAGATTTGTCTACAATATTGAAAGAGCAAAAATGGATAATTTGGATGAGGAAACTTTGAAAGCCCTCCTGCTCAAAGCTATCAAAGATGAATGGATCGATCTCCTTAACTTAACAGGGAAAGGGATATTTCTCAATTACCATTTGCAGATATTTGTGATCCATGTGTACATGTCTCAAGGGGTAAAGCACGGTTTGTAAAAAGCCTTAGAGACCCTCTCTTATCAAGAATTAATAAATCTGCAGTTGGGACAGTCAGCAGGGAAGAATTGTGAAGCTTTCTTGATACCTTCAAGACAGATATTTTAGGAAGTCTAAGTGAACATATAGACACTCTTAAAATATAGAATAAGAAAGAATATGAAAGTGTGCAGATAATCATGATACTAAAGAGTGTCCTTCTTTACGAGGTCTCAAGGTTGTATTTAATTATCAAAGAGTAACAGAACAGGTAGACCTTCTTTACTTTATAGCCAAGAGACCATGGAAAAACTCCCAACCAAATCAACCACAAGGCTTGAGACCACAAAAATTTTCTCAGTATTCACAAATTAATTGGAATCCATCTTGGCAGCCTTGGTTTCAGCCATAATCACAATCCTGGAATCAAGGAAGGAAAAGTTGTCATGGGGTTTATGCTCAATTTCAAAAATATTCATCATCCTATATTCCACCACAATTTCTACCACAATCCAATCTAATTCCCCCAACTAATCAATTATCTCAAATCCAAGTTCAAAATCAAAACCCACAACTCTCCCTACCATTTACAAAAAAACCCAATCAAATACCCGTTCAACCACTTCTAAATCCTAATAATAAAATACCACAACAACTTTTGTACAAGATGGAAGGGAAAAATCCTCAAACGTATGTAATAACTCCACTAGATCTAAATAATGTCCAATTAAGGTCTGAAAATGTTACAAAGAAAACCCCCTATTGTTATTCAAGAAGCAAGACCAAATCTTGAAAAACATAAAAATCAATCTGAATAAGGAGATACCTCTCTCCCTCAAAAAGAGAATAATCAAATAGAAAATGTTCAAATAAATACTCCTATCATAGAACAACACTCGGTATCAATTAGACCACCTTTCCCTGAAGGGTTGAAAATTGATGAAGGATTAGAAAAATAAAGTACATTTCCTGACTACAATATGTTCGATGAATTGAGAAATGTCTATATCAAAATTCCTTTATTACAAGCCATAAAAGAAATACCAATTTTTTAAAACACAATTAAGGAATTCAGTACTCAAAGATCAAGAAGAAAAATAGAAGACATAAAAAGAATTCAATTAGTTGGGAAAATTGCAGACATCATGATGGGAAAAACAACAATCCAAAAATATCTAGATCCACGAAGCCCCATTGTAAAAATTCACATCAATGAAATAGAAGTACCAAACAGATAGATTGATCTAGGAGCAACCATAAACATAATGAGTAAACAAGTTATGGACTCACTTAGGCTTCCTAACCTTCAATACACACCAACACTATTACAATTAGCAGATAGGTTTGTGATTAAACCTAATGGTGTGTTCGAAGATGTTTGTGTATCCTTAGATTCTTGGGAGTATCTTGTTGATTTCATGGTCTTAACACCCAAGAATAATTTAGGAGGACACTGATTAATCCTAGGAAGACCTTGCTTAGCTATAACTAATGCTTTCATCGGTTGTAGATCAGGTGACATGTTTATCTCATATGGAAATTCTAGAAATAAATTTGCATTATACCCTCCTACAAGAACAACAATAGAAATAGAGAATGAAGAATGGCTAGATGATGAAGATAATATACAACATGTTTTCACTACTGGACAAATAAGAGAGGAAGGCCAAATTTTAAATCTATTGGAAAATAATGAATCTTTCTCACATTATGACCATAGTCGAAATGAATATCTCTCATATAGACAAGTATCATTCCTCTACATGGAAAAATTTGGGAATTCTGTAATATAAATCTTTCTAGGTAAAACTTTGAATGTTAATGAAAACTTGGAAGGATTACAAAAGAATCAATTGATAGAAGTCTTACAAAAACATTATTCTTCTTTTGCATGGGAATATACTGATATGAGAGGAATTGATCCTAAAACTTGCATACATCATATCTACATTGAACAAAGTGCAATACCAGTTAGACAACCACAACGAAGAATGAACCCAAATCTGAAAGAAATCGTTAAGGAGGAATTGCAAAAGCTGCTAAATGTAAATTTCATTTATCTAATATGATACAATCAGTGGGTTTCACCCCTAGTAATCGTTCCAAAGAAAAACGGAAAATGGAGAGTATGCATCAATTACAGGGAATTGAATAAAGCAACATTAAAATACCACTTTCCACTACCTTTCATATATCAAGTCTTAGACACATTAGCACGAAAAAAGTTTTTTCATTTTTGGACGATTTTAGTGGATATAACAAAATTCAGGTAGCACCTGAAGATCATGATAAAACCACATTCACTTGCCCATGGGGAACTTATGCTTACCAAGTACTTCCCTTTGGATTATGCAATGCTCCGGCAACATTCCAAATAGAAGTCCTTAGAATTTTCTCTAACCTTATTCATGATTGTGTGGTAGTATATATGGATGATTTCACAGTTTATGGAGATTATTTTAATGAAGCACTTGAAAATTTAGAAAAAAATTTAATAAGATGTAAAGAAACAAATCTCTCATTAATTCATAAGAAATGTTTGATGATGTTTAAAGAAGGAATTGTTTTAGGTCACCATATTTTAGGAGATGGAATTAAGGTGGACTCATCTAAAGTTGAGGTCATTTCTAAATTATCAGTGCCAAACTATCAACGAGATGTTAGGAGTTTTCTTGGTTTTACTGGATATTATAGAATATTTAGAGAAAAATTCACAAAAATTTCATCTCCACTCTTTAAACTGCTTACCAAGGATTGTGAATTCAATTGGGATTCTGGTTGTCAAGCTGCCTTTGAAACTTTGAAAATTATAATTTTTAAAGCACCTATCCTAAAAGTACCTAATTGGAAATTTCCTTTCCATATATGAACTGATGCTTCAGATACAGCCTTGGGAGTTGTGTTAGGGAAAAACGACCTTACTCCATATGCAATCTATTATACCAGTAAAAATTTAACTCCTACAGAGTTAAATTATACTGTAACCAAGAAGGAGTTTTTAGTCGTAGTTCATGCCATTAACAAATTCATACATTATGTAATTGGCTATGAAAATATCATTCACACAAACCATTCTGCCATTAGATACCTAATGAATAAACCAATCACTAATGGAAAAATAACCAGATGGCTCTTATTGTTACAAGAATTCAACATCACCATTCTAGATAGACCTAGAAAACAAAACACAATTTCTGACTTTTTATCTAGAATTCAGAATGATAATAATGATCAACCTGTAGAAGATAAATTTCCTGGTGAATACCTTTTTGCAGTATCTACTAAATCACCTTGGTATGCAGATATATCTAATTATTTAGCTACAGGGAAAATTCCATTTCATTTGTCTCCTAGATAAAAGAGGAGGATAGTTCACAATACCACATCTTATTCATGGATAAATGAAGATTTATACAAAACGAGACCATATATCATTATCAAAATATGTGTTCGAGAGGATGAAATACCATAAATAGTTAAAGCTTGCCATGATGAACGATGTGGAGGTAATTTTTCTAACAAAATAACTCCTTATAAAGTCTTACTTTTAGGAAATTATTGGCCTTCCATTTTCAGGGATACCAAGGAATATGTTAAAATATGTGATAGTTTTCAAAGAATGCGAAAACCCACTCTTACAAATGAAATGCCATTATAGCCAGACGTACTCATTGAACCATTTGAAAAATGGGCACTAGATTTTGTTGGTCCAATTAGCCCACCTTCAAAGAAAAAAGGTATATTCTAGTATGTACTGATTATGTCACTAAATGGGTAGAAGCTAAAGCACTTCCTTTTTCTACTAAAATGTCGTAGTTTCATTTCTTTTTCAAGATATTTTCACTCGTTTTGGTGTTCCAATGGAAATTTTAATAGATCAAGGAAGACAGTTTACATCTAGACTAGTGCAGAAGCTTGTGGAGCAATACAAAATCAAACATCGGAAGTCCACACAATACCATCCTCAAGCCAATGGACAAGTTGAGTCTATAAATAAAGTGATTGAAGCAATCATCACCAAGACTGTACCCTTACATAGGATGGACTCCATAGAAAAGATTCCAGAACCTTTACGTTCTTATAGAACTACATTGAGAAGTACTACAGGACATACCCCTATGAACTTGTTTATGGGAAGTAGGTCTTACTTCCAATAGATTTTTAGATCTAGACTTATAAAACAACAGTCCAACTAGATCTTGACTTATCAGAAGCACAGAAGAAAAGGATGAGACAACTTAATGAGATTATTGAACTAAGAAAAGAAGCCCTCCAGAAGACAAGCCTAGTTCAACAACATAGATCCATATGGCATGACAATTACATTAAAGAAAGAAAATTTCATCCAGAAGATTGGGAATTACTCTTTGATTCAAAGTTCAAAAATTTCCAAGGAAAATTCCAAACCCATTGGCTTGGACCTTATTAAGTTGAAAATGTTTTTGACAATGGTGCAGTTAGAATCATGACTCTTGATGAAGAGAAAATTGCTCTTTTAGTGAATGGACATTGACTCATACTTTATGAGAAGCCATTGACAAAAGAAGAATTTGTGAAAATTTTCCAAGATAATTTAGAATTGAAGATGGTTGAGAAGAGTTCTTCTTTGTTTCCACCTTAGAAATTTTACTTTTCTATACAAAAAAAAAGTAAATAATTATATATATATATATATATATATATATATTCAAAAAAATTCCCTTCCGTAAAGTTTTTTTTCTCAGCTACAGAATCAGCAACTTTCTGTAGCTCGGACAAGTTTCTATAACTCTAATAAATTTTTTGTAGCCAACTTGACAGGAACACTTCGTGATTCGAATTGAAGAATAATTGAAAATGCAAAGTATTTGCAAGAGATATCAAAGGACAATTGAGGTTAGCAAGTTAATCAAAGGTATGTGATACTTTAATTTTACAATGATGATTAATATATTGCATGTATGAACTAAGAGGACATAGCACTGCCAAAATAAAATGAAATCATGCAAATTAAGGGTGATGGTTGCTTGTCAAAATCATCATAATCCACCACTTAAACTCTTGCCTTGTCCCCATTCTGAATCGGTTACTGAATCATTATTTTGAATGCGCTCCAACGATCAATTCATTCCCACAACCTTCATTATAATTCACATGTTCTTGCATTTCCCCAAATTCATATAGCCACTCTGTCTCTCTACCACTAAACAAAACCATACCAACACCATTTTTTCTAGTCAGGTGAGCAGTCCTTGAGACAAAGCATCTTCCATATTGGGTGTTATTGTCTGAACCGAGCCAGCAAGAAAGAAATTATTAGAAGGATATACTCAGACCAAGGAGTTGTTGCAGAAAGTACAATGGCTACAATTCATAGAGAAGTTCGATGGTTTCCATAAGGAGGTGACGAAGACTTTTGCACGTTCGTTTGATGGAAAGGAGGTTGAAATAGGAGACATCAAGTTCACCATAATAGATTCCCTTATTGTAGAAGATATTGAATTGCCCAGAAATGGAGAAAAATGGTTCAAAAACAGGGGAATCAATGGAGAATATTGGAATGCTTTCCTAAAAAATCCAACCATGGACACCACAATCTTCAAGAAAGGTATTCCTAGTACAACCCTTAAGAGTAAATGGAGTAACTTGCTTCTTCTACTTTAGAAATTTATTACTGTTGAAGGTCAGTTTGGATACATGTATTTCTACCACATTAGAATAATGATGAATTTTCTTGAGGTGCACCAAATGAATCTTCCTTATTTTATCTTGGATAGTCTTAAGAAAATGCCCATGAATGTTCAAAAGTAAATTCAATTCATAGAAAATACCATGTATCATCATGGATTATAAAGATCTTGGTTGAGTATCACCTTTAGAGTATAGGGGATAACTGGGATTTTTTTTTGGTAAGGAACCATTTTGAAGAAAGAGCTCCTGAACAACCTAGTAGTAATATAACCCTCAGGGGAAGAACATAACAATGGAATCAATAAAAGAACAAGAACCCCAGTCTCAACAAGAAATATCAGACGATGAACTACCCATAGTGGATATTTTGCAGAAAACTAAAAGAGGAAATCTTAGAAGAAAGAAAGCTAGCAAAAGAATAGAGGATTTACCACAAACCAAGATCCTTCCTTAGGAAAATAAGCCAAAAGCTAAAAATAAGAAAGCACAGGGATTACAGACCTCAAGACTAAGGAGAAGTAACATATTGAAGATGATGAAACAAGCAGTTTCAGGAGCTATAGAGTATATCGATCTTGAGGAGAGGGAGGCGACTGAAGACCCTGAAGGTCCTCCGGAAGGATCACCAATACTATAACCTAGGGTGTCATCATCACCCTGCAGTTCACCTCCAAGAAGTGTAGTGCATAGTCTAGGTGTTGATCCTATTCAATAAGAGATTTATGACTACATAGAGTCATTAGAAGGGAAATAAGAAACAACTAAAGAATCAATCCAAAGTCCAAGAGAAGGAAGCAATCAGTTCAATGAACCACAACAAACTTCAACCTCTAATGTTTTAAAGCAAGAGATATTTGAGTTTGAGACATTGAACAAATATCTCAAAAATGAAAATTAAACATTGAAAGCACAGAATGGGATTCAAATTGCAAAGAGTGACAACCTTATTCTTCATTGGAGTTTATGGTACAAAAAGAACAATAAATTGAAGAAGGAAAATAGGGCAATGCAAGGAGAACGCATCAACCTAAAATATAAGATTGTCATGAAGAAACCAAGAATGCAAGTGGTTACTAGAAAGAAGAAAGTGAATCTTGAATGTGATAATCAAAGGGCACAAGAGAATGACAATGATGAATTGTATGAGGACATACAAAACCTCTAGCATGGGGGAATGTAGAGTCCAAGGACTGCCTTACCTTGACACCCTTTTTTCCTATACTTCTTCCTTTTTCCTATACCTATCACCTAAATAAATGCAATAGACAGAAGGTTTTGTTAAGGTAAGAACTTACATGACCTCTTTTTCATATTTTTCTATATACCTTATTATTTTTTTAAAGTGTGCATTCAGCTACGGAATTGGCCTATTTCTACAGCTAATCCGAGTTTGTGCAGCTGCCTCCATTGTTGACAGGGTTCAGTGCACTAGCTAAGAAAAGGAAGATATGGATGGATGAGGAATGACCCCCTCGTGGATTCTCTCATATTCTCTTGAGCCAATCCTTCAAGAAGATCGCACTGTAACGTGGTCAACCTCAAAGTCAACTGCAAGATTATTGCTGGGATAGAGTCAGAGTTTTCATGAAATCTTATCGATTTACTTTTCCAAATAGGAAATCGATTGTTTAGTGATATAGTTTTTTTAATAGGATTGAAATAAAGATATGTAGGCTTAAAGATCTCGTACTGTTATTCAGAGAAATATTATAAAAGCAATGGTCGCTCTATGTTTTGGGGGCTTGTCGCTATATGTAAATTTTGAGAACATGTTGTTAAACTTGTTTATGAGCAATAGACTTGGTTCATATTTTCCATGATGCATTGATTAAAGATTGTCGACTGTTTCATGGAGGGCCTCTACGTCCAGTAGAGGTCTTTGACCAATCTCACATAGATTTCTTTAATTTCTTAAAAGTTAAATTGTAGATGCTTTGTTTTGTGTTTTGAAATGCAGTATAATGGAACTCGCGATTAAACTATTGTCTGCATAAGAAATTTACTTTTCTTTATACCTAGCTTAATTATGTTATTTCATTTGCTTTTTATCTGGTATAGTTTGATCATCTCCTTTAATTTCTACCTAGTGTAGTTCAACTGTCTCATTTCATAGCTTAGTTTCTTTTCATTTTATCAGTTTTATTTCTTGTTTGGACGAAGTTGAATGAGTTAAAGAGTGACAATATTTTTCTGGGCAATTAAATTCATACATCATTCATTTTCAATTTTATAGAATAGATCTCTCTTGCATATAATAATCTAGACTTTCCCGCAGCATAAAATTCAAGATAAAATCAAAAATAGTCTAACAAGAGTAGAGTTTAGGATCACTCTCAAACCATCCACAAAACTGATTCAATAGAGGTTAATTTTTAGGATAACCAGCTAACAACTTTAAGAACAATCTCTAATAATATCAGTAATACCATCTTCATATTAATTCTATGTTTAGACCTTAACAATAACATAGATATCTTAACGACATAAAATAACTTCTAGCACATATAATGCACTTGTGCTTCATCAGTATACCTGTCGTGGTCGATAATTTATGATGACAATTTAATAACATTAAACTAGCTAAACAAGCATGGAAGAGATCAACAGGTTAAAGGCTCAGATCTCTAGGACGTTCGATATGAAGGATATTGGAGCAATAAAACATATCTTGGGTATGGAGATACATAGAGAGAGGAAAAATGGTAAGATTTGGTTATCACAAAAGAAGTATGTGGAAAGAGTACTTGAAAAGTTCGCTATGAACAGAGTGAAACCTATTAATGTTCCATTAGCTTCCCATTTTAATCTTTCTTTGGTTTTGAGTCCTAGAACTAATGAATAAAAGAAGTATATGTCTCGTGTACCATATGAAAACGTTGTAGGCAACTTAATGTATAAGATGGTATCTACAAGACCTGACATTTCACATGTAGTTGGAGTTTTCCACAGGTTCATGGAAAATCTAGGTGAAGAACATTGACAAGCAGTGAAATGGGTCCTTCAATATTTAAGAGGCACAAGTGACCATTGCATCATCTTTAATGGTAGTGAAGGATCAATAAATTGATATGTGGATGTTGATTATGCAGGTGATTTGGACAAAGGAGATATACTATAGGTTATGTCTTTACTCTTGCATGTGGAGAAATTAGTTGTATGTCAAAGCTTCAAGAAACAGTTGATTTGTCCACTACCAAAGAAGAATATATAGTTTCTTCAAAAATCAGTAAAAAAGAAATCTGGTTAAAGGATCTACTTGATGATATTGGAAGGACACAGGAGAAAGTGAATGTATTATGTGATAGTCAGAGTGTTATTCATTTGGCTACGAATCCAGCTTATCACAGCAAGACCAAGCACATTAATGTAAGGTATCATCTTTTGAGACATGTGATCGATGACAGAAAAGTAACTGTCAAGAAGGTCCATATGCAGGATAATTGTGCAGACATATTCACGAAGATAGTTACAGTAGAGAAGTTGTGATGGTGTTTGGCTTCTCTTGGCTTGCAGAAGTGGTGTTGAATGGGCATGGGCAAGGGATTAGGAAAATTGTTGTCAAGGTGGAGTTTGTCGAAATGTGATGACAAATAATGTAATCCTTGGTAAAATCTTTATTAATTACTTCCAGTGATCCAAAATGGATTTTGGATAGACTCCTAAGTCTAATTGTTCTTCATAGAGGAAAAATGAAATTCCAAAGAAGTTCCTGGAACTAGCTCCATTTTAAATATCGTCTCATTTTGAATCTACTGCAACTTGAATGGGCAAAATCTGACTTAGGATGCATAAGTTATCATAAAATGAAGCTGCCTATATCCTTTGGAAAAAGGAGCAAAATCCCCTAAAAATGGATCCTAAAAATCCTCCAAGTCTTCAAAATCCTCAAAAATATTCAAAACTAGCGCAAGAGGAGGACCTTTAGAAAAGACAGATAACACTATCGAGCCTTGAAAATATGAAGAAATGGTGGAAAATCGAGCCTATCGGAGGTGGAAGGGACAATGAACAGGAGCCGTCGGATCTGGCCGATCAACAGTCTAGATCCAATCGGCATATCGCATTGGCGGTGACAGGGGGAGGTAATCGGAGGCATAACATGTAATGGGACTAGGGTAATTCGATACTGTGATCGCCAATATCGGCGGATCGCAATCGACACTGGCATAAACCATACTATATGGGAAGGCCTCAAGCTTATGCGATATGCGACTACGACAAGTCGCATCGCAATATCGTGTTCGTGCATTACATGGAGCGGGGCTTAGACATATATATATGCGCAATGTGATAAACCGGACCCGAAAGGGTTCATGAATGGAAATATATATTGTTTCAAGTCTGGAGGGAGCCACTTTTACGTTATTTTCACAGTTTAACATATTTTTAAAATACAAAGGAACAAGACCGAAGTGACTTGCGATAGCGATTGAGGATGGACCCGATAGGGAAATAGACCGTATTTATGAAAATTTGGAGTCTGGTGAACAGTGTTTTCTACAGATTTTTCCCGTGTTAGTGTATTTCCCTATGTAAGTCGAGAATGCCAAAATTTGGGGATTTCAAGCGACAGTGGCTCATTCTGTTACAGCACAGGTGGCCATTATCCCTGAGGGCATTTAGCAATGATTACTAATGCTCAAAGAAGGGATTTGAGCAGACCATGGCTGGAAGATAGAGAGCCTGAGAGGGAAAATAAACCAACAGTGTTGATTTGGCTTAAAAGCCATAGAACGAGAGGGAAGGAGGCGGATAGGTGTTAGTTGGTTGTTGTTGTTGATTGTTTGGATTTTGTTGCTGAAAGTAAAGCCAAAGCAAGAAGCTAAGGAAAAAGAGGCAACTCAGAAGCAAAAGAGCAGCCAAGGGAGTCACTTGGAAGCCAAGTGAAAAGCCAAGAGGGTTGTAAACTGAAAGAGGGTAGAAAGAAGCCAGAGATGAAGAGTCAAAGAGCCAGAGCTAGAGCCAAAGAGCCAGAGTCAGAGCCAAGAGCCAGAACCAAGAGCCAAGAGCCAGAGCTTCAAGAACCATGGGATAACACGATGTCTGAACCCATTGTTTCTATGTAAAACAATAGGAGTTGAGCCAAGAGCTTGTAAAAAGGACCTATACCATAATCCCAGAGACCCTAGTTGAATTAACAAGAGATCACGGAGATGTAGCCCAAGAGTTGTGGGTGAACTCCTAATTAAATTGTTGTATCTGTGTGATTGTTTATTATTGCATTGTTTACTGTTATATGCATTTATACATCAGTTTAAGCACATCAACTTACAACACAACCAATAGATTTTAAAGAAAATCATCAGTTGAAAACAAATACAAGCATACACCCATCTTTTCAAGCACATATTTAATTCTGCATTGGTCAATCATTAAGACTTGGGAATATTCAAGCTTTGGAAGTGGGAGAGGTTCTTGTAAGTTAGACAAGAAGACTAAGAGCCCCATTTTCAGATCAGGTGGTATCGGAGCTTGAGATTGATTAACTCCACCTTCAAAAAAGGTTATATCAAAATGCTTGATTGACAGAGAAAAGATTGCTTGTCTGAAAGGTGTTTGGGAAGTCAAGGATTGATGTATGCTGTTACAGACTCACTATTTTCTGAGTTTGCAGAGGTCAAAGGAAATCTACTGATAGCTTAGTCTAGGAAGGACAAGGAGGAAGAAGGGCTGAAGGCATTCTTCTATCCCAAAGGACCTCAAGGCAATCCAAAGCACAAGAGGTTTGTTGCAAGAGGTTGCTTAAATAAGCTCTTTATTTATCTTGTTGAAGTGTTTTTTGTTCATTAGCATAATGACAACTTCTACAAGTGGGTCCTCAAATTCTTCTCCCTTCACAAGATTCATTAATGAAGACATGAAGCAAGAATTGTTCACCATGATGGATATGGTGAGAGAAATGTATGAGGATGGAAATAAGAGTAGCATGCTTAAAGAGCAGTTGAATTCCGTGGAGGAAGAGAAGTAGTTGCTTTCTGACAAATTGCAGAAAATGGAGAGGCAACTTCATATTGCAAATATGAACCTGAAGAGGATGCATGAGTTGGAGTCGCAACTCTTTATTACCCAAGAAGCATTAGTCAAGTATCGGCTTGAAGAAGAGGTAAGCCATTCCAGTTTGTCTTCAAATTCTTCTGAGAATGTTTATATTCGTTCTTTTGAAAAACGTACTAAAGGCACAGGTTCCAAGCCAATGTCCAAGATGGGCTATAAAGGAAAAGGCTTGGGTAAGCATGCACAAGGTATTGTGGAACCAATAATGGTTGAGGAAAGGCCTAAATATTTGGGTCTTGTCTATGGACAGCTTTATGAAGAGAATTCCAAAGCTGCCATGAAGGCCATTGAAATAGTCCTAAGAAGGAGTTTCATTTCATGTCCTCTACCTCAGAAGTGCGAAGGTTGTATTCAAGAGGAATGCAATGGCTTGAGACATCAATTGCAGGATGCAGATGTTCAGAAGCACACACTTAAACCAAAGAGTTGGGGAAACTCTGATAACCTTGAAGAGATGGATAGTGTTCCAAAGGGAGCTACTTCTTCACTCAATTCACCTCCTCATGAAGGCAATAAAGGTGAAAGAGAAAGGTATAAATTTGGTTCTAAACACCTTCCTTTCGATTTTGCAAAGAATGATAAATTTCCACATAAGTATGGGAAAAGAGTTGCATGTTCCTTTTGTGGTTTGGATAACCATAATGTTTCTAGATGTTGGAAGAGAATGGCCACATACAGGAAACTTTTGAAGGAAAAGAAGCAAGAAGCCAAAGATCCCTTAGACAAGGCAAATCATGTTGTCAAGAGGATTCATATGAAGTGCGCTTACTGCCATAAGCAATGACATCTTGTTGCAAAATGTTGGACACTGAATCCAACAATGCTTCCACCAAAGCTAAAGAAAGTGGAAAGAGAAGATGGTAGAAATGGAAGTGAAGTTTCCATGAATGATGTGTCTCAGAATGATTCACATGATGATGCTGATGTGTAGACAAAGGTAGTACCTTTGAAAGGGATTGGTAAGGAACAGTTAGAGTTCTTATCCGATTGAAATTGCATGTCTATTGATGCATCTACATTATATTTCATTTCAACTTCGAAAGTACAGTGTGCTTAAGTGAAAGTTGAAGGATGAAATGCATGCATGAGCATGAGATGCATGAACACAGGGATGTTGATGATTTCCTTGTTTTTGAACATGTATGTGTAATTAACTCACAGGGTTGATTGCTTTGACATGCATGTGATGCCATGTTGACTTGGGAGAAGTTAAATTGGTCTCCAAATGGAGATAATGATGAAGTGTTTCATCTTTTGAAAAAGAGTCCAAATGGTCTTTTTCTACAGGCTTGACTTGAAACACTGTAAACTTTGAAACGGGTATTGATATTGTTACCCGTTTCCCAGAGATAGCAAAAAAAATGACCCGACTTTGAAAAGGGGCGATGCGAAACACATGTATTTTTCTTAGAGCATAGTTTTTGTCATTTTAAAATTTTTCATGTACATTAAGTTTTAGAATGTTAGTGGTTTGCATGTTAATTTTAAAAAGTGGTGATTCTGCATCAGGTCCTTTTTTTAAAAGACATATTTTTTGACTTTAAATTTTCTAATGTATGAAATGTAAATAATTATTTTCTAAATTTAACAATTTTTTACACTTTAAATTTTTTAATATATTAAGTGTAGATATTTTTTTTAAATGTTACATTTTTTTACACTTTTAAAAAAACAAATATATATATATATATATATATAAAGACAAAAAAACATAAAATGTAAAAGAAAAAAATAAAATAAAAATAAAATAATCTCGTAAACCATTAAAAAATTGGAAAAAAAAAAGACAAAAAAATTAAAAAACTATAAAATTAAGTAACTAAAAATATAAAATTTTTAAAAAGCACTAACAAAAATCTACAAGAAAATAAAATAAAATAAAATGAACTAGATTAAGAAAAAAAATTAAAAATTAAAAAAGAAAAACCAATAAAAATCTAAAACACTATTAAAATCAAAATTTTAAAAGCATAATATATATATATATATATATATATATACTCAAAAAAAAAACAATTAAAATTTAAAAGATTATATATATATATATATATATATATATATATATATAGTATTTAAAAAAAACCATTAAAAAAAAAACATATATTTTCAATTTTTCAAAAATAAAAAACATTTACAATTTTAAAAAACATATATATGTGCACGCTGCTCTACCGCATAGGTCCACTCCCCCATGGGCTGTCGGGCAGTGGCTATCCAATTCCGAGAATCGGATAGCCACCCCCATGGGCGATCAGGTGGTGGCTATCTGATTCTCAGAATCGGATAACCACTGCCTAACCGCCCGTGGAGGTGGTTATCTGATTCTCAGAATTGGAAAGCCACCACCCAGCCACTGCTCGGTCACCATGGGGGTGGTCAGGCACCGTCCAGCCGCTCATGGGGGCAGTGGCCGATAAAATTGTTTTTTTTTTAAATAAAAAATAAACTTTGTTAAATATGTTAATTGTATTTTAAAAATATATATATATATATTTTTTGTAAGCTGGGGTGGGACTCTCGATTTACATGTCCATTATGTACCCCTCTACGAGAGAAGGGTAGCCCAAGATTTGAACCCAAGACTTCCGGTTCGGTGAGACTTCATTTCCACGACCTTATTTTAAAAATATATATATTTAAATTTTAAATGCTTTTTTAATTTTTATATATATTTGTAAAATATATTTTTTTTAATATTTTAAATGTTATTTTAAAAAAAATAAAAATATATTTAGCTTTTTTTTAATTTTAAATGATTTTTTATTTTTATTTTTTTAAATCGAAATTTAAATCATTGTCAAATCCAAATTTTCACTTTTAAATTTTTCAATATAAAATTTGAAATGTTTGTTTTTTGTTTTGTTTTTTTTTTAAAATAAAAATTATATATATATATATATATATATAAATTTTAAATGTTTTTATATTTTTTAAAATTTGAAAATATGTATATTTTTTAAAATTTTAATTATTTTTTGAGGTTTTTTTTTTTTAATAATCTTAATTTTAGTAGTTTTTTAGTTTTTTTTTTTTTTGGTTAATTTTCTATTTTTTTTTTTTTTTAATCTAGTTTGTTTTTATTTTTATGTTTTTTTTAGTTTTTGTTAATGCTTTTTAAAAAATTCCTATTTTTACTTAATTTTATAGGTTTTTTTTCTTTTTTTTTTCAAATTTTTGTTATGGTATATGAAATTAAAAAAAATGTTATTTTCTCTTTAAATATGTTTTTCTTATTATTTATTTCTTTATATTTTTTAATTCTTATATTTTTTTTTTTTTTTTTTTTTTTTTTTTTTTCCATTTTATGATAGATTTTTTTTTGAATTTAATGTTTTGTTTTTAATATATATTTTTTTTTTTTGCTATTTTTTTTTTTTTTTTTTTTTTTTTTTTTTTTTTTTTTTTTTTTTTTTAAATTTTAATGTTTTTTGGAGTCATGATAAAGTTTTTTACACCATTATTTCAAAATGTGAAACATTTACCCTAGAAAAAAAAGTGTCATTTTAGCATCAACACTTTTCGTTTTGAGGGTGTTTTTTGCACATAAAAATTCGCTTTTACTGGCATTTTTTAAAAATGTTGAAAATTGACCCTAAAAAGTCATCTTTCCAGTATCAACACTTTTCATTTTGAGGCTATCTTTTGCACAATTTTTGCACAAAAAAAATCATTTTCACTGCCGTTTTTAAAACATGTTCAAAATTGACCCTAAGAAAAAAACATCGTTCTAGTATACACACTTTTCGTTTTTAGCATTGTTTTTCATGTTTTTTCGGGGTTTTTTGGCAAGAGTTCCCATTTTGAGTTTATAGTTCCCGTTTCAAAGTTTACATTTTTTTTAAGGGTCATTTGTTTTAAAGGCAAGTTTTGTGGGCTTGTTACCTAGTCCATCATTTGTATGCAGATGTAAGGCATGGAAGTGTTCACAAGATGTGAAATCTGTTTCTTTTGTTGAAGCATGAGTTTAGGCCATCTAGTTGTTGTCTGTATTTCTGTTGTTGTTAACAGTTGTTGTCGACAACTTGTCAAACAGGTACAAATGAAATTTTTACGGAGCAGAGATAACTCACATTTTTTTGAGCCACTTTAGATCAATGATCAAGGCAGAGAAGCTCAAAACTACCTTCTATAGCAATTTCAGCAGGAATTTCTGTAGGAAGGAAAGGAGGAAGACAATTCTTCCTAGGAAGACCGGCCCATCCAGGAGGGGAAGTGGTTAGAGACTTTGGTTCAAAGGAACCATGCAAAGGCAAGTGTGGAGAGGCTGAAAGAAGAGGGTGAGTCACTCTCATTTACTGTTCAGATTAGTTATCAGTCTTTTGGAGACCAAAAGTTTTTTTAGTGGGAAGGCATGATCCAAAATAGATTTTGGATAGACTCCTAATTCTAAGTGTTCCTCACAGAGGAAAAATGAAAGTCCAAGGAAATTCTTGGAACTAGCCCCATTACAGAGATCGTCTCATTCTGAATCTACTACAACTTGAATGGGTAAAAACTAACTTAGGATGCAGAAGTTATCATAAAATGAAACTACCTATATCCTTTGGAAAAAGGAGAAAAATCCCCTAAGGGATCCTAAAAACCCTTTAAGTCTTCAAAATCTTCAAGAATATTCAAAACTAGCGCAAGAGGAGGACCCTTAGAAAAGGCGGATAACAATATCGGGCCTTGAAAATATGAAGAAATGGTGGAAAATCGAGCTTATCGGAGGTTGAAAGGACAATGAATCGGAGCCGTCAGATCTGGTTGATCAACGATCTAGATCCGCTCAACATATCGCATCGGTGGTGACAGGCAGAGGCAATTGGAGGCATAACATGCGATGGGACCAGGCCAACCCGATACCGCAATCGCGGATATCGGGGGATCGTAATAGGCGCAGGCATAAACCATACTATATGGGAAGGCCTCAGTCTTATGCAATATACGACTGCGACGAGTCACATCGCATATCGTGTCGACGCATTACATGGAGTGGGGCTTATACACACACACACACACATACATATGCGCGACATAGAAAATTTTAGGGGCGAATGTTCGCCCTTTGGCAAAATTAAGGGGTTTTAAATTTTTGGTGGGCAAATATTTTGTATCATAGTAAATTTTTACAAATCACCTCAAATAGCCCACCTTATTTTAAGGGACAGGGTAAAAAAGGTAAATTTAGCCCTTGAAATTAGGAGTTACAACCTTCCATTCGCCCATTTTCAAGAATAGGTTTTATTTAAGTGAATCCATTCGCCCATTCAAGAATAGGTTTTATTTAAGTGAATCCTATGGGCCAAAGGCCCAAATACCATATTTATAAAATAGGTATGGTAAATTAATAAAAATATAAATAAATGAGCGGTATGGTAAATAAATAAAACATTTTTTATATTTACTCCATAAGTCACCTTATATACATGCAAGGGTGTAAACAAATAAAAATATAAGTAAAGTGGAAGTATGGTAAATAAATAAAATGTCTTTTTATACTTACTCAAAAGGTATGGTAAATAAATAAAAATATAAATAAACTAGACGCATGGTAAATAAATAAAACCTCTTTTTATATTTAGTCCATAACCCTCGTTTTATTTATGAAGGCTCAAGAAAGAGGTTTTATTTAAGTGAATCCTATGGGCCAAATACCATATTTGTAAAAGAGGTATAGTAAATTAATAAAAATATAAATAAACGAGAGGTATGGTAAACAAATAAAACATTTTTTTATATTTACTCCATAAGTCACCTTATATTTATGAACACTCAAAAAATGTGTTATATTTAGGTGAAACCTATGGGCAAAATACTATGGGACAAATACCATGGACTAGATTGTTATTAATACCATGCAAAAAAAACATTATTAACCTTAATATTAGTATTAATAAAAATAAAAATGGCACATGGTATTGACCCATGGTATTCACCAAAATGGCACATGGTATTGACTCATGGTATTCACCTGGAATGTAGCCTACTTAAATGGGGGAATTAAACCAGCATAGATCCATCTTTACTCTGGATTTACTAACCCCGAGAGGTATCAAATATCGTGATATGCAAACTAGCATAGAGTGAAAAATATTTGATCCGATCAAGAGTAAAAATAGATGTTGTAATTTAATGTATGTTAAACATTTTAGCTTGATTAAAATAAAAATCAACTATTAATTTTTATAAATTACTAGTAGTAATTTTTAAGCTCCAGGTTTATGATAACCCATGGTATTGACCCATGGTAATACCATGGTTTTCATGTGAGCATAGACTATTTAAAGGGGAAATTCTATCGTCTTAGATCCATCTTAATTCTGGGTCTACCAAGTGCTCAGAGGGATAAATAGATTTCATCCCCCTAAGAGTGGTAGATGTGGAGTTAAGATGGATATAGGTTGGTTTTTATGATAATGAAAATATTAAATAGACTTAGGAAATTATATTATAAAAACATCTCAAGATGAATGGTTAAAGCATAGACATTGGACAAGGATATTTGTATACTTATGTTTTAAACTGAAACAAATCCAGGGCTAAAAGGAATGGATTGATTGCACTAGTCATCCTTCTATAACTTTCCAACATATGCTGGAGTAAACAGATTGTAATTTGGGTAATTTTTCTAATTGCAAACAGGGACATATTTGTGTATTGGCAGGGTGGTTACGAGGTACCTAGAAGTGATGAATTTGAATTTTTCTTAGTTTTATATATAGTATTAGGTTTTTTCTCATGCTTTTTGTGAATGGCACGGGTGAATTTTATCCTACACCCACTAGGTTATCAATATGAAATTTCGGTAATTTTGATTTCAAAAGATATTTTAAAGAAATGCAATGATTTCATTTGTGTATTCAATAAACACAAGATTTTATAATTGAGTAAAATATTCGCCATGCCTGGTGAGAGATTCGCCAAAAAATTATATATACATATCATATTATTGATAAAATCGCCTTCCATTTTTCCTATATACCATGGAGATTCGCCCATTTATTATACATGTAAATTTAGGGGGGGTTCTTAAAATTTTCCCTGGAAGAGTTAGTACCAGGAGGGTCAGCGCAGAGCTGGGAGAGGGATGTGGAGCTAGCTAGAGGCCATGCGAGACAACCAAGAGCTGTGTAGAGCTAGGGAGTGCTAGCATGTGAGACGCAGAGGGTCTAGGGGCTAACAGAGAGGCTCCAGAAACTAACGCAGAGCCCAGAGAGGCTGACATAGTGCCTAGAGGCAGCACTGGGAGCATTTCGTAGAACAGACTGAAAGCTGGAGAGCCGGATAGGGTGATGCAATGCCTATTAGAGTGACGTAGAGCAGCAAAAGTTGCATTATTGCTGTGGGATCGTTCATCCAGTGATTTAGCAGGAATACTTGTATTCGAATGAGAGGTACTATTGCCAAGGGCATTCTTTGTTGGGTGAGCCATTTCTGGCACCTAGGTTGTATTCTGAAACTGCATAATAATAAAACTCTCTGAATAGTTGCACCTTGTTTTCCCGCATTGGGTTTTTCTGGGGACATTAGTCCAAAAACAACAGTGTCACTTGTGTACTTGTTTACTTTCAATTGATTATCTGTATGTGTTGATATAGTAATTGTATTTATTTTCAATATTTACATGGTAAATAACTTGTTAAGTAATTGAACAAGTAGGAAGAAATAAATCAAAAAGTACAGGAAGAGTTTCTAACGGATTAAACTAAGAAATTCCAACATCTTCAAATTTGGAGGACCTTTAGGATGCACTAACGCAGTAGAGGCTAAGAGATTGAAATTTTTATATGGCTACATTGTCGGGAAAGTGATGCCCTAGGTGGCCTAGCGTGGCTAGACATAGAATGAAGAGGGAAAGGTGAAGAAAAATGGTTCTTTGAGTGACCACCTATTTATTGGTAGATCAGTGCCTAATCCTTTGGGGAGAATGGAGTCTAGAAGAATGATGACAAAGGACTTCATTTCTCAGTCAAGGAGGCCTCAAGGACTACTTCGCTTGGCCTTTAGGGTAAGAAGAAGTGACCTTAAAGCTTTATACTTCGCTTTGCAAAAATAGATGGCTTATCAAGATAAATTCAATGGTAGAATTATGCCTATGAGATTTCATTAACATACATGGCCTGTACATTGAGAGATGCTATATAGAAACAATAATTCCACAATTTCGCAATTATGAAATGCAACAATTAGCCCTAGTATAGCGAAAATCTCATTCCAATGCATATGACAAAGTAAAACAAGAATAACATTAAAAGTGTTTACTTACATGTAAGAGAACATATCCAACCATCAATGCATTTGCCAATAAAAAAGCTCCAAGATAAGAAAGTCCAATCCAAACATCAAAATTCATCCATGCTCCATTTCATCCTCCAAGAAAGAAATGTGAAATTCTCAAGAGAGAGAATGATCCAATCCAAGTGATGATACAAAATGAATTCATGTCTCTCCTATTTATACACTCATTAGGAGTTCGAATTACCTAATTTGAGCCTACATTAGCCCATCAACTAAAAATAATGTGCAAATAACTATCTAGCAGTGACAAGCCCACCAAACTAGCTCATAAACAAAAAAAAACAAGCCTCTCAAGAGGTCGAATAATCAATAATGCATGTTGTTGGGCTCTTTAAGAGGCTTGATGAAGTCCATTAGTGCCAAAATGATGAATTGGACTTCCAAAAGTAATGGACAAGGGGTTGGTCCCTTGTTCTCCATATAATAAACCTGTGGTGCTCCCAATGGTTGTGAAGGCACACAAGTGACCTCATGGCTCTCCAAGTAAGTCGAAGATCTTGTAGACCATCTGTAAGGGCTTAGATGGTGGTGTAAGTGATGCCACATCAGGATACAAGTCTTGGGTCATCTGCCAAGTGCATGGTACAACTATAGGACTGACTAAGCAAAGGTGAACCATGTATATTTTCCTCGTCCAATAGGTGAATCTCGATCAATCTTTGAACATATTTAGGGATCTATGGGGTGTTTTCTACTGCTGTGGAGGCCCATGGCTCTCAAGACACCCTACATATGCCAATGTAGCCCTCTGGAGGGTTAGGACCACGTATAGGGAGACCAAACTCAAGATTGTTAAAATTGGCAACCAGGGTAAAACTTCATGTGGGTCATCTTATTTATGGAAGCTGATATTTTTATTGGATCCCTCTCATTGAGAGGTGTAGGATTGACTCAAGATCATCTGATTCTGATAAGTATTCATGGAGTTATGAATTTATTTGTGTTATAAGACATATTGTCAAGTCGACCAACATCTTATGTATGCTCAGAAGCCCAAGAGTCATGTCTATTCAACCTATACGTTTTAATATAAATAGAAGAGGACTTGAAGTCATTTGTCACACACACACACACACTCTTGTGATCTCACTTCATCCTATTTTGGGTTTGATGAACATGAGAGCTAGAGGGAGTGCCCTAGGGTATACACTTCCCTAGATAACATGCCCTAGATCTAAATGCAGTCATGGGAGAATAAGCTCTACATTGCCCAAAAAAGCCGGAAAAGACGAAACTGCTGGAACTGCTGGAAAAGCTAGAAAATCTGAAACTGTTGAAAGAGCTAGAAAAGCCGAAACTTCCAGAAACGCCGGAATTGCCAAAAATCCAGAACTGCCGAAAAAGCCAGAAAAGCCGGAAAAGACGGAACTGTCGCAGAAGAGCCGAAACTGCCGGAAAAGCCAGAACCGCCGGCAGAGTCGGAACTGTCGGAAGATTCGGAAAATCCAGAATTGTCGGAAGAGTCAAAAAAGCCGGAAAAGTCAGAATTGCCAGAAAAGCCGAAAAAGTCAGAACTGTCAGAAAAGCCAAAAAAACCGGAACTGCCAGAAAAGCTGGAACAACCAGAACTGCTAGAACTATCGGGAACTGTCGGAACAGCAGGAGCATCTGTCTCCGAAGGAAAGAAGCATGCAAGGGACAACTAACTAACATTGGGACAGTTGTATGGTACTTAGCAGCAAGCTAAGGACAATAAGCATGATAGGGACAACAAGCAAGCAAGGGAGAACAAGCAAGCAAGGTGCAACCAAACATAGGTCAGGATGGTAACATGGTGCATCAAGGGCACATATTGCAGTACAGTGATGGGTACAGTCATGATTAATGAAGCGTGATGAGATGCAGCATAGTGATGATGGGTGTAGCATGGTCAGCGCGGTGAGGTGCAACATGATGACGAAATGCAGCACAATGATAGGAGAAGGAGTCACCTTGGAGAATTAGTTGAAACAGCATGTCTTCAATTGATCTCATGTATCATCTTCTTAGAGATGATCTATGCTCTTACCTAGATAAGTCAAAGTGTTGACTTCTATTGTAAATGTACTATCTCGCTCTCTCTCTTTGTGCTAAACTATTGAAGAACATATAAGAAGAATTGATCAAGGGTTTCCCCACATTGGGGTTTGTCCCTGGCTAGCGCCACATCTTGTGTCCTCTTGTCTTGGCTTGTCTTTTGTGATTTATAATTATGTTCTATCTACAGTTCACTTTAATGTTGATGTGATTTCTAATCTGGAAAAGATATTGAGCTAACTGTGAAAATTGAAATAAATTTCTCTAGCATAGAACATACCTAAAATTAACATGGTATCAGAGTTGAGGTGAAGACAATGCCCAAGCAAGAGTGAAAGAGCAATCACTGAAGATAGTTGGGAAAGGAAAAATGGATCAATGGGTTCCTCATCCCTCTTCAAATTCACTGAGGGTGAAGTGGAAGCAAAGAATATTATCATAATGACGCAGCAGAATATGGCCTACCTAGAGATCACTTCATTGGAAGACCGGTTCTAAGGGTGGAAGGAAAGGCAGATAACTAGTTCAGCCATTATGCGAAGGAGTGTCCGAATGGAAGGGATACATCACTTGATGATGATAACAATAGGGACATCTTCATGATCAAAGGAATGACACGTAATGCAGGTCATCTAGGAAATGGTCGACTGTTCAGAGAAAGCAAGGAACCCCAGGATTATACATGGAGCCGATGCAACCTATTCTGACAAAAGGTGTAGGGAATGTTACCTCTAAACTAAATGAGGGTAACTCGATTCATATACAAAATCTCTTTTATGTACCTGATCACAAGAGGAACCTGGTGTCCATTTCAGCAATGGAAGTCGGAGGTTTCAAGGTGGCACTCGTTGATGGAAAGGTACGTGTTTGAAAATAGAATTTTAAAAGATGCTTTTTGAGTTCAGGGTTGTGTCAAGTTACAGGAATTCCACTGGGGACCATGTCCATTGACACATAGCACCGGAGTTCTGTGAGTCAGATGGTGACAGGGAAGCCTGAATTCAAAAAGAGCATGAAAGTACATGTTCGAGATGTATCGAAGGAAAATGTTACAAGGGGACCATTCCCCTCATGTAGCACGTCCACAAATGTGGAACAACCCGAGGGGCTTGAGATTGATAATCAGGAATCTCACGTATGCAGGGGGAAGAAATCCCTCTATGGCTTGAAGCAAAACACCACGGGCATAGTATGAGAGGATCAATAGCTGTCTGATGAAGCTGAGATTCACTAGGAGTGAAACCGATCCAAACCATACGAAGGTTGTGGATGATAGACCTATCATACCAGCACCTTATGAGGACGACTTATTTCTGACAGGTGCAGACCCTCTCATTTGCAGAAGTAAGAGGGAGTTGGATTCTGGATGTGGAATGATAAACTGCAAGTCTGTGACTACCTCGGGAATCTTAACTTTCAGAAGTTATAGGTATTGATGTCAGACCAAATTTGGAAAAGTTCTTTGTGAGCTTCCGTCCGGACATATGTTTTGCAGTTAGCACGGGGAGCTCATATTTGATTGAGCCTCACTGAATTGGTGCCAAGAATCTTCTGAGATATCTTCAGGGCACAATCTCTCATGGATTGAGATACACTGTCGGAAATATGAAACTGCATGATTATTCGAATTCTCGCTGGGCAGGCAACGTGGAGGATCACTAGAGCACTTCTTAGTGATGTTTCTCTTTGGATTCTGTTTAGATATCATGGATGAGCAAGAAGCAGAAGTCGATTGTTATAAGCACTGCCAAGACTGGATACATAACTACGAGTATGATCTCATATGAAGATGCCTGGTTGTGGAAGCTCTTCAGTGAGTTGTTTGTAACTTTGTACACATGATGAATACCACTGTGATTCTCTGTGACAACTAGAGGTGGGATTCAATTACTGAGGAATCCCGTAATCGATGATTGCTCCAACAGATAGACATCAGATATTGCTTTATCTGGGATATGGTAAGTCGATGAACAAGGAGGCTCCATCCCATTGAGATGATGTGTAGGTCGCTACACTTTGTCAAATCTTGGGGGAAAGATTAAATTTGTGATTTTCCCGAATGACATGGAGTCGTTAAGAGACCCATGTTGCATACATTGAGCTCTGGGAGCTCTGGGGGCTTGCGGTTCTTACTGGAGCAACATACGACCACAGGGTAACTCACCATCCCTTGGTGGTGTATGTGTACAAGGTAAAAGAATCAAACCTTTCCCTGTGACACCCCGTGGCGACTATGTAGCAGGATGATTAGTTCTCCTGTGAGGTCTGGATCATGTGTTCTCCATGATGATTATGTAGCACGATGATTAGTTCTCATGTGAGGTCTAGATGATGTGTTCTCTATGACGATTATGTAGCAGATGATTAGTTCTCCTGTGAGGCCTGGATGATGTGTTCTCCATGGCGATTATGGACAAGATGATTCGCTCTCTTGTGGGACACGATGATTTTCTCTCCTATGGACATGATTGATTAGTTCTCCTAGCGAGGCATCATACCCATGCAGTCTGGGACTCATGGGAAGTACCTCTCATCTGATCAATGAGTAGGGAAATGAGGATAGGGACCATAGTAGTATCGATGGACGCATCGTTGTATCTACTGTACTCCCTATGCTAGGATGACCTTCATTGATCTAGGATCAATGATAATGGTCTGGGACTAGTTGTAGGAGTTGTACCCACTGTGACACTGACTTCGGGTCAGTAGAGACTAGTCTGGGACCAGTGGTACATACTCTGAGACTGACTTCGAGTCAGTAGAGGGCTAGTCTAGGACCAGTTGTAGGAGTTGTACCCACTATGACGCTAACTTCGGGTCAGTTGAGCACTAGTCTAGGACCAGTGGTACACACTATGAGACTGACTTCAGGTCAGTGAAGAATGGTATGACACATTCTCGATCAATTCTTCTTTTTCATGGTTCAGTAGAGCAGAGCAGAGCCAGCAGAGTAGAACAGAGTCAGCAGATTTGAGCAGAGCCAATAGAGCTGAGCAGAGTTGAGCAAAGCTAGCAGAGCAGAGCCAATAGAGCTGAGCAGAGTTGAGCAAAGCTAGTAGAGCAGAGCATAGCCAACAGATCTACTAGAGCTGAACAGAGCAATGCAGGGCACTGATGGCAGAGATAGTATAGTTGGACATATGGATCAGCGGATGGAGTTCTCCCTAGTTGAGAGGGAGTGTTAAAATTTGCAACTAGGGCCAAACGCCACGTGGGTCATCTTATTTATGGCAGCTGATATTTTTATTGGATCCCTCTCATTGAGAGGTGTAGGATTGATCTAAAGATCATCCGATTCCGATAAGTATTCATGCAATTATGAATTTATTTGTGTTATAAGACATTTTTAAGTCAGCCAGCATCTTATGTAGTCTCAGAAGCCCAATAGTCATGTTTATTTAACCTCTACGTTTTAGTATAAATAGAAGAGGACTTGAAGTCATTTGTCACACACACTCACTCTTGTGATCTCACTTCATCCTGTTTTGGGTTTGATGAAGATGAGAGCTAGAGGGAGTGCCCTAAGGTATACGCTGCCCAAGATAACATGCCCTAGATCTAAATGTAGTCATGGGAGAATAAGCTATATGTTGCTCAAAAATCCAAAAAAGCCAGAACTGCCGAAATTGCTGGAAACGCCGAAAGAGCCAAAACTGTCGGAAGAGCTAGAAAAGTGGAACTGCCAGAAAATCCGTAACTGTCGGAACTACAAGAAAAGCCAGAAAAGCTAGAAAATCCGGAATTGCCAGAAAAGCCAGAACTATCAGAAAAGCTGGAAAAGCTGGAACTGTCGGAGCTGCTAGAAAAGCCGGAATTGTGGAAAGAGCTGGAATTGCCGGAAGAGTCAGAAGAGCTGGAAAAGCCGGAAAAGCCGAAAAAGCCGGAACTGTCGGGACTGCCGGAAAAGCTGGAAGAGCCAGAACTATCGGAAGAGATGAAAAATCTGGAACTGTCGGAAAAGCCAGAAAATCCAGAACTATTGGAAAAGCTGGAATTGTCAGAATTGCCAGAAAAGCCAAAATTGTCGGAAAAGCCGGAACTGCCAGAACTGCTGGAAAAGCCGGAACGGCCAGAACTGCCAAAACAACAAGAGGATCTGTCTCCGAAGGAGAGAAGCATGCAAGGGACAACTAACTAACATTGGGACAGTTGTATGGTACTTAGCAACAAGCTAAGGACAATAAGCATGCTAGGGACAACAAACAAGCAAGGGAGAACAAGCAAGCAAGGTGCAGCCAACACATAGGTCAGATGGAAACATGGTGCAGCAATGACACATAATGCAGTACAGTGATGGGTACAGTCATGATTAATGAAACGTGATGAGATGCAGCATAGTGATGATGGGTGCAACATGGTGCAGCACGATGAGGTGCAACATGATGACAAAATGTAGCACAATGATATGTGAGGGAGTCACCTTGGAGAAGTAGTTGAAGCAGCATGTCTTCAACTGATCTCATGTATCATCTTCTTAGAGATGATCTATGCTCTTATCTAGATAAGTCAAAGTGTTTACTTCTGTTGTAAATGTACTATATCTCTCTCTCTCTCTGCTGAACTATTGAAGAACATATAAGAAGAATTGATCAAGGGTTCCCCACATTGGGGTTTGTCCCTGGCTAGGCCATATCTTGTGTCCTCTTGTCTTGGCTTGTCTTTTGCGATTTATATTTATGTTCTATCTGCAGTTTACTTTAATGCTGATGTGATTGCTAATCTAGAAAAGATATTGAGCTAACTGTGAAAATTGAAATAAATTGCTCTAGCATAGAACATACCTAAAATTAACAAAGATGGAGACCATCTGCAATCCTACATAAGATTCAATATGTCCCATAGCCTTCGAGTACAAGAAGTCATCAAGGAAATCAAGTAAAAGAGCTTACAAACCATGGACAATAGGTGGGGACTTCATAATGGCATGCCCTTCCATAATGGGCTTTAACATGTGCTAATGTTTCCAAAATCCAAATGGGGTTAACTAGGTATCCCATTAGGTGGTTTCTACTTCTAAAGGGGATAATAATGGAGTAGGGAATGAAAAGGGGCATCCCTGAGCCACATGCTGGGATACAAGGGTAGCTAGTAAAAGGGATGCCCAAACTGTGAAAATTCCAAACTGGAATCATATTGCAGCAACTGGAAATTATTCTTCCAATTGTTAATTGTATTTAACAATTGTTGTTTGCTACTGCAAATACTAAATAAATCGCACTGCAATCTACACAAATAAAACTACAGAAGAATAGATGCTAGAAGAAATTCTAGCACACACATAAAAATAACACAATTATTTATGGACAAAAGTCCCCAGAAAAACCCAACTTGGGAAAACCGATGCAGTAGTTGAGGTTTTTAATATTAATCAACAGTGAAATAATCTAAGCACAATTGGATGCCAAAACTGGCAATCCTACATAGAAATATTGGCAAGAAAAATCTAGTGAGGAAATTTCCTCACTCCACAGGAAAATTCAGGTTCTAGCCTCAAGCTCCAGGTGAGTTGTCGAAAATGGCCCTGCGCAGTTACTGCATAACACTAGTTCCCTTCTGCACTCAATTCGAACCAGCTTCTCCTCAAGTCGTCTAGTCTGCTGCTGTTTGGGAAAATTTCTCTCAAGGCCTTCGAAACCTTTGTCCAGCTTCTAGCACTGAAACTCGCCTTTCCCCAGCAGAATCCAAACTGCCTCTAGAGGCTACTGCGTTGTCCCAACATTAGCCTCTCTGTGGTTCTTCTACCTCTCTACAAATGTACTCTCTTTATCTGGAATCCTTCCTTCAGCTTCACTGTCTTTTCCGCTCTCTAACTTCTTTGATCTCACTAGCTCTCTCTCCAGCAACTGATTTTTGCTACTATGGAAATCGATTTACTCATAAAACTGAACTTCTCGAGTGTATTCTCCATCACTAGATCGACTTCCTCTTATAATCCTCTATTGGAGCACCAACGACCAAGATAAAACTTTATCAATGGCTAAGATCATCTCTGGATCGATATATGTGAGTTTCTAGATGATTCACGCCCTGAATCAATTAACACTGATTAATTAATCATATTCTCTAAGTTTACACTTAGTAAATATTTAAAAACTTGTCAATAATCTAATTAAGTCATTTCTAGGCAGAATTTCCAGAAACGATTCCTGGGTTTTGGAGATCTCGTATATTAGCCTCTCCACCAAATTTCATGGCTAGAACACATCCGATGCTACAAAAAACTAACACTCCCTCTTAGTGAGGAATGTGTTCTAGTGCTACTACACCCCCTGTAGCAGAAACCTGTCTCTGCATCATCTCCTGTCACGTTGTTGATGTCTGGCCATACTGCCCACCAACCACTACACAAATCTGATATACACTGCATCTGTGTTGTTGTTGACTCTGTTGAACTACTGCCAACACTGCAACTCCCTCTCATTTGTTGTTGCTGCCACTGCAACATCTGCAACTAAAAATCATCCAAAATAATAAATCAACTATGATCAGTATGATGAATCTGTCTCCCGAGTCTCTAACTGATACTAGCATCTGCACTGTCACTGAAGGTTTTGTGCTACTACCGACTCTGTATTGTGCTATCTACACTGCTACCAACTCTACATTGCGCTCCCCAACATCTGACTATTACTAGTGACTGTAACTGTCACTTGGTCATTGACTGCATCAACCGTCACTGATCCATCCTACTATTGAATACTGTGGGCCCCTGTAGCTAGGCAATTATCCATGACTTGGACTCCTCAAGGACCTTTCCCATCTAGCACATTGGAGTCTCATACTCCTTGTCCTCTTGGATCTGGTGCCCCATTATCTCCTTTTGATCCTTGTCCCTTACAGGGACCTTTCTTCGCTTTGCAACCTGCACTTCCTCTGGCATCTGCCTCCAGCAACTGGAAGTCGATTTGCTGCCGAGATCTGTATTCTGGATAAATCACACGACCTCCTTTGGTAATCTCGTACGATCATCCCTATACAACTACAAAATCTGTGAGACTCAAAACTGGAGAAAATAAACCCGAAAATATCCCTCTTTCCCGCTGCTTCGCTGCTAGATATGCTACCCGCACTCCCTTCTAGAGTGAGAAGATCTTTTCACAACCACTGTCAATCTGCAACTAGAAAAATCGAACTTCTTGAGACTAGAAGTTCCCTAAGAAATTTTTTTCCTCTATGTGTGCTCTTCTTCCTTCCACCCAACGATGGCTTTGCTCTAGAAAAATGTTGTAAAACCACTGCGTCCAGCTAGAGATCTACTCCACAAAAATACTGCGCTGCTCCCTCTGCCTATGGAATCACTCGATCTGGAGAGAAAATTTTTCTATCCCTCACTCAAAAAGATCAAATCTCCTCAAGTAACTCGTCCTCTTGGCAAAGTGATTGCGCTGCCCCTGGAATTTCGAACTGTTGCCCACACTGAACAACGAAAATCCTTCTCTTTTTTCCTCTGAGCTCTCAGAATGATCAAATGTGCTTTAATACCATGTGAAAATTCCAAACTAGAATCCTATTACAACAACTAGAAATTATTATCCTAATTATTAATTTTATTTAACAATTTATTTGTTGTTTGGTACGACAAATACTAAATAAATCACACTACAATCTACACAAATAAAACCATGGAAGAATTAATGCTAGAAGAAATGCTAGCACACACACATACAAATAACACAATTATTTTTGGACAGAAGTCCCCAGAAAAAACCCAACTGGATGCTGAAACTAGCAATCCTACATAGAAATATTGGCAAGAAAAATATAGTGAGAATATTTCATCACTCCACAATAAAATCCGAGTTTTGACCTAAGCTCCAAGTGAGCCGTCCAAACTGGCTCCGCACAACTACTGCATCACACTAGCACAATCCCTTCTGCACTCAATTTGAAATCTTCTCCTTAAGCTATCTGGTCTGTTGCTATCTGGGAAAATGTATTTGTTGGCCTGGAACAGGCTATGTCCAACTTCTGGCACTGAAACTCGCCTTTCCCCAATAGAATCGAAACTGCCTCCAGAGGCTACTGCGCTGCCCCAATGTTAGCCTCTCTATGGCTCTTTTTCCTCTCTGCAAATGTACTCAGCGGATTTGGAATCCCCACTTTGGATTTACTGTCTCTACCCCTCTCTCACTGCTTCAATCTCACTAGTTCTCTCTCCGGAAACTGACTGCTGCTACTCTGGAAATCGATTTGCTCATAAAATCAAACTTCTCAAGTGTATTCTCCATCACCACATCAACCTCTTAAAATCCTCTGTTGGAGCACCAACGACCAAGATTAAAACTTAATCAATGGCTATGATCATCTTTGGATCACTCTATGTGAGTTTCGAGATTATTTCCACCTTGACTCAATTAATATTGATTAATTAACGATATTCCCTATGTTTAGAAATAGGAAATATTTAAAAACTGATTAATAATCTAATTAAGTCATTTCTAAGTGGAATTTCTAGAAACGATTTCTGGGTTTTGGAGATCTCATGTATTCTAGCCTTCCCACCAAATTTCATGGCTAGAACACATCCTATGCTA
The DNA here is from genome assembly GCA_031772625.1 of Pinus tabuliformis. Taxonomy (NCBI): domain Eukaryota; kingdom Viridiplantae; phylum Streptophyta; class Pinopsida; order Pinales; family Pinaceae; genus Pinus; species Pinus tabuliformis. The sequence goes on along the minus strand of CM062808.1, from coordinate 458,750,386 downwards.
CAAAAAACTAACACACATTTGGGTATATAATGTATAGGAGGGAACAATTGTGGTACATAAGGTGCCCTGGTCTTGATTTTTCCACCCTTATTTATATGCCTTTTTTCTTTTATGACTTTTCTTTAATTGACTACTTGGGGCTCAAAGGGTAAGAGCATGATGTGTGAGATATAGCAGTGGATACCCCTTTTAAGGTAGGGTGGTTCATTGCCCACTAGGGGTTGGGACAATCATGGGTTCCTAAAGGATATAGGAGGCTCATCTAGGGCCTGTAGGAACCAGAGTGATGGCCATGAAGATGGGGTAGAGCTCATGTATTGGATTTTGCCCACGTGTTGAATGTGTTTGTCCCAACCATCTTTTGCATTTTGTGGTACATTTCTTGTTGAATATGACCAATTATGCTTTTACCTTTCTTTTTAGCTGCATCAACCTCTGGGGCATCATTCCAGGCCTGACCCAAGGTGTGGGCAAGGGGAAGGGGAGAGTTAATCCTATGTGGACCCAATGGAAGAATGTGGACCTGGGTGGGAGAAATGATAAATGGGGTCATAATGAGTGGAAAGGCGGCAATATATGTGGATGAGGGAGCGGGACCATGCAACCAAAATCAGTGTTTCTCATGATGTAATATCCTTAAAGCCAAAAGGGTCAGTAAAAGAGATCCCACGGGGAAAGAATCCAAGGTTAACATCCAAACAGGGTCCAAGGGACAAGAGCACAGACTTAGCCCATTCTTTTCGCTGAATCCCCCATTGACCCGTGCCCAGAAGTTTCCATGATAACAAAACTACAATACTCAATTAATAGATGACAAGTCGTACCTTTAGGTTCGGGAGGCCCACCTTCAAACATACGATCATGGCAGATGAATGAGGGACCACATGGTTGGATCAAGTGGCGGAGAAATGGCACAACGAGCTAGTTGGCTACAAGGGGTTGTTGGTTGCCCGCTGAGGACCATCTTGGAGAAAAAAAGTTCCCTTAGGGATATCACCCAAAAAATGGTGGGTAACATCTGGCTCAACTGGGACTTGATCTCTCGAAGAAGTGGACAAAGCTACTCGAACGGGATGTCATGAGAACTCCAAAATCTCTTGGTTACGGTAGACCTATTATCTACACATATCAACGATTGAACCCATGGGACAACATGTTTTTCATGGTGTCTTATGATCACCCATGCTTAGTGTTAGGCCGTAAAATCAATAGAAAAATAAAATATGAAAATATTTAAATTAAATGAATCTAATCTACCATGAGAAATTTCATATGATGTTAGTTCTAATGCAAAATCAACATGCAATGCATCCTGTTACCCACCATTTGGTGGGTAATATCCCTAGGAGAATTTCTTTTCTCCATGATGGTCCTCAGCCGACATCCAACAACCCCTTGCATCTATCAGTTATCTTATTGTGTCATTTCTCCACCATCTAAGCTAGCCATGTGGTCCCTTTCCCATCTACCATGATCGTATGTTTGAAGCTGGGACCTCCGAATCTAAAAGTATGCCTTATCATGTGGACATTGAGTATTGTAGTTTGCTTATTGTGGACACTTTTGGGTATGGATTAATGGGGGGACTCGGCGGAGGGAATGGGCTAGGTTTGTGCTTCTATCCCCTAGACTCCTTTCAGGAATTAACCTTGGATTCTAGTCCCATGGGATCTCTTTTACTGACCATTTGGCTCCAAACCCCAATTCCAGTTGCGTGGTCCCGGTCCCTTAGCCGCTCATATCACCCTCTTTCCATTCATTATTACCCCATTGATCATTTCTCCCACCTTGGTCCACATTCCTTCATCAGGTCCACATAGGGTCATCTCGCCCCTTCCCCTTGCCCACACCTTGGGTCATGGCCTAGAATGAAGCTCGAAAGTTGATGCAGCTGAAAAGAAAGTTAAAAGCATATATGGCCACATTCAACAGGAAAATTACCACAAAATGCAAAAAGATAGCCAAGACAAAAACATTTAGCATGTGGGCAAAAGCCAATACATGGGCTCTACCCCATCCTCGTGGCCATCACCCTAGTTCCAACAGGTTCTATGAGCTTTCATCATCATATAGGAACCCATGTTTGTCCCAACCCCTGTGGGCGATGAAATCCCCCACCTTAAAGGGGGAAATTCATTGCTATATCTTATACATCATGCTCTAACCCCTTGAGCCCCGAGCAGTTAATTAAATAAAATCAATGTTCCACCAGGACTCCGGGATGGGAATACGCACAAGGGGGACGTGTGGGAGTACCCTAAAATTTTATTGAAATTTAGGGGGAATGGGGGGACATCGGGGTATATAATTTTTTCCCTTTTTAATATATATATATATATATATATATATATATATATATATTTCAAATTCATATTCAATAATGAAAGCATAAATAGAATGATACATACATAATTGAATTAAATAATGAAATACTCTGATCCATATTCATTATTCATTATTCACCATTCTAGAATCTACATTGATTTAAAAATTAAATTCATCATTCTAGATTCTAAATTGATTTAAAATTAAAATTCATCATTTATCATTCTAGAATCTAATTAGTACTAAGCAAAACCGACTATAATAGATACTGAAATCTAAAGACTGAAATATTAAATTGATATAACTAAAACTAAAAAACAATGGAGTGACGAGTCTAAAAGTCACTCTAAAGTACACAGAGGGCTTGGTGCTCTTGATTAAAGACTAATTCCATGCCCTTGTACATGACAAAATGTAATGGAAACATTGCAATCCATCAAATCCTGAATTCCTGAAAAACTATTAAGTCTATTAGATTTTGAGTGAGATCTAAAATTCTACTTTCTCCATATGAAATCCAATGAGGTTGGAACCACTCTCAAACATCCTGAGTCATTTTATAGTAATGTTAATAATTTAAGTAAAAGGATGAAAATGAAAGATAAAGCAAAATGTCACTTTTACTTTAAGAATTAAACATTACAGTGAATTGCATAGCATTAGTAGGGAAATGTGGTCAAACACTAGGTTTTCCCCATCATAAATCATTGTTTACAAGCAAATCTAAGGGGGGACACAAAGACCATTTTGAGGGGGGACGTCTAAGTGTCCCCCTTTTGGGGAGTCACATCCCCCACACTGGGGAAATGCCCCCCCTCCGTCTCCCCGCGTCTCCCCAAAAGGGGGACATGGGGAAACGTTTCCCCAGACATCCCCCCGTCCTGGTTGCGTGGGGTGCGAGGGGTGCACGCACCTGACCCTGGGGGATGTGTCCTCGTGGAACACTGAAGAAAATCATAAAAAGGCATATAAAGAAGGACAAAAAAATCAAGGTCGGGGCACCTCACTTACCATGATTTCTCCTTCCTACGCGTTATAAACCCAAGTGTGAGCTTCCCTCTTATTAGCTACTCTTGTACCCCAACATGTGACCCAGGGCTGCCCCTTCTCATCCCCTCTTCATTCACCTATCTGTCACATGCCACCACCTTTTGATGGATGTACCTTGACTACATTATCTCCTTTAGAGGTAGAAACTGTTTAATAGGATACTTGGTTAACCCCATTAGGAGTTTACGAGACATTTTCATGTCTCGAAGCCCATTATGGAAGGGCAGTCTGTTATGAAGTCCCCAACTGTGGTCCACGATTAGGTAAGCTCATTTAATCGATTTCTCTAATGACTCATTGTATTGGAAGTCTAGGGGATGCATTGGATCTTATGCAGGATCGCAGATGGTTTCCAATTGGGGTTTGGTCTCCCTATACGAGGTCCTTATCCTTTAGAGGGCTACATTGGCACATGTAAGGTGAGCGTTGAGATCCATGGGCCTCCACAAAAGCAGAGTACACTCCATGGATCCCAAAGCCATTCTGAGATTGCTCGTGGTTCACCTATTGGATGAGGAGGATGCACTTGATCCATCTTGCCCAGCCAACCCCATATCTACACCATATACTTTGCAAATGATCCAAGACTTCCACGATAATGTGGCATCAACTACACCATCATCCTAGCCCTTGAGGGCAACCTACAGGCATCTTCGACTTGTTTGGAGACCCATCAAGACACTTGTGTGCCCCCACATGTCATTTGGAACACCACAGGTTATTACAAGGGGCCAACACCTTGTCCATTACTTTTGAGGGTCCTATTCTTCATTGTGAAATCCTGGGCCTCATTATGCCTCTTAGAGGTCCATACGACATGCATAGATTATCATTTGACCTTTTGAGAGGCTTACTTTTTCATTTATGAGCTAGTTTGGTGGGCTTGTCACCAAAAGTTGTATTATTAGCACATTATTTTATTTTTGGGGCTTATGTAGGCCAAGGAGGCTAATTCGAACTCCTAAGATGTGTATAAATACAAGTGAGGTGAGATCATTTCTCATCATCACTTTGGATTGGATCTCTCTCTTCTTTAGAGAATTTCACACTTTTTGCTGGAGGATGAATTGGAGCATTTATGGATGAATTTTGATGGATGGTTATTGGTTTATCTTCTCTTGGAGCTTCTCATTGACATTTGAAAATGGTTGGATGTAATCTGTTGCATGTAAGTACAAAATTTTGATCTTATTCTTGTTACTTTTTTTCATATATGTTGGATTTGTATTTTCGTTGTTTTAGGGTTAATTGTTGCATGCAAATTATTGCTTAATATTGTGGAATTCTCTTTATTATAACATTTTCTCCATCATATGGGTCGTCTTGTGCATTTGAAGTATAAAAGTTGCACGATTTCTTTCACTTGACCTCGAGGGTTTGTGGAGTAATGTTGAGGCCTCCTTGATTGGGAACCAAGAAATATTACACATAATCAACATAGACTCCATTATCCGAAGTATTAAGGGACTAATCTACCAATGATAGTCACTAAAACTCCTATTCTTTCACCTTCTCCCAAGTCTAAGCACTCAGGTGCCTAGGGCATAAATTTCCCACCAAGCTAGCCACTAAAAAAATTTGATCTCCTAGGGTCTCCTGCACTGGCCTTTCCTCTATCCCTCCCCCATATTTTAAGACATTCCTACAATGGAATTGATAGAAAAGCCAAGCCCTAGCTCCGGAACCAAAACTTGCCTTGCCATCCCTAAGGCTACCACTTCTCAGGGTCAAACCAACATCTTTGAGTAATTATATTTTCTTTGATCCTCTCTCCACCTTGTTTCGGATAAGAATACCATTGGTTGCTACATTCCTTCCCCATACCCTAGATCGGGTCCACTTGGCCCTGTGTGGTCCCACTCCTTTGGAAGACCATTCTTCAAGAACCATCTAGGATACCAATTATAACAAGGATTTTAGGGATTGGGGAAGTCCTTCACAAGTCTTATCCTGTAAGCATAACCCTCAAATCATCTCTTTCCTTCCCTGGAGTACCTGTTACTTTGCTTACAAAGCAAGCAATCTTTATCCTTCAAATTCTGGGAAAGGTTTATTCAGGTCACTCACATCCATTGACTTATCCTTCATTAGTGACCCCACGCATACCGGGTCTCCTCCCATTGGTGAAAGTTTGTAAATAAAAGGGAGCCTTAATTGAGGTGACAATGGGCTAAGACTCCATTTGTTGCCCTTGGCCTAGCATTTTCCCTTTAGGGATTCCCCTTAGGTCCCTTGCTAGTTTGAGTGGTAACACATCCTACTCTACCATTGTTAAAATTGGAAACTAGGGCCAAACTCCATGTGGGTCATCTTATTTATGGCAGCTGATATTTTTATTAGATCCCTCTCATTGAGAGGTGTAGGATTGATCTAAAGATCATCCAATTCCGATAAGTATTTATGAAGTTATGAATTTATTAATGTTATAAAACAAATTGTCAAGTCGGCCAGCAACTTGATTAGGCTCAGAAGCCCAATAGACATGTCTATTCATCATCTACATTTTAGTATAAATAGAAGAGGACTTGAAGTCATTTTGGAGATCCTCTTCAAGTGATCTCCTCCTCTCCACGTCTTTGGGTTTTTGGTGAAGGAGAGACACTGAGAATATACGTTGGCCTATGATGCCCTAGTTCTAAATCACAGCTATGGAGCAGCCCTAGAAACTGTCATGGAGAAGACTAATACACAACAAGAAGAAGGCTCATACAATCAAGGAGAAAGATCTCATTACAAACATGTCCAAGAAGAAACCTACGTTGGTATGGTAGAACAAGACGCAGGATCCTAGCCACTATAAGTCGCAGGCCTATGAGGAAATCTAAAACGCAGTCAATGGAGACTTGTTAATGCAGTCAATGGAGACATGTTCACACAGTCTAAGAAGATAGGAACTTCGCATTCTTCCTCTCTGAAATTTTGGGTGTAGTAGCCGTAGTCAAAGCGTAAGGTATGAAGTGAACTAAACTCAGGTATCCACATTGATGGAGCAACAAGGTTCTAGGAAGTGTGATGAGGACGCAGACTAATACATATCTCGACATACCTAAATTTGATGACACAGTGATCTCACTTGTATACATCTCGGATGGACAAAGAGGACAGTGTATCTAATGCAGCCTCAGCATGTTATAAACAGTGATCAGGATTGCAATAAGTAACAAGGGTTACATCTTGGCTCTATATTCAGATCTGTGCAGACATATCACAATGACCCTAAACTCACATGGAGCAGATCCATAATCTAGGGCTTGACTGCACCTCGATTGGGTATTAGGTGCAATCGCAGTCAAGACCTTGGATAACTGGAGTGTATAGTCACAACAATGACATGAGGTTCGGACAATCTCGGCATTCCAGTGTTGGGCTAATTTCGCATGAATAAGAGCAGTCTTGACATCATACTCCTGTAGCTACAGAAATTCAGATGGAGATGGAACAGTGAGACAGTCATGCCATAAAGATGACCTCTGTATTACAACGAAGGATATTCGAACCTGTTATCTAATAGTCTCGGCATATGTTTAAATGTCTTGATGTTATACATAACCACATCAGCTCTCAGTGTAATAGTAAGCAAAGATATAGTCCTAATCTCATGTTAGATAATCTCAATATAATGAGAAGATGCAGCATAATGGGCAGCATGATGATGGAAGATGCAACATAATGAGCCACATGATGACAAGAGCAAATGAGAGCAGCTTAGTCATCAAGGTTCAACACTATGACAGTACAGCATGGTGTCACATGGTTATGTGCAGCGAATGGACAAAAGGCAGCACTATGATAGGTGAAGGAGTCACCTTAGAGAATCAGCTGAAGCAATATGTCTTCGACTAATCTCATGCGATATCAAAAGTCAAAATATTGACTTCTATTGTATATGTACTATCTCTCTCTTTCTCTGCTGAACTTTGAAGAACATAAAAGAAGAATTGATCAAGGGTTTCCCCACATTGGGGTTTGTCCCTTGCTGGCGCCACATCTTGTGTCCTCTTGTCTTGGCTTGTCATCTGCGATTTATATTTATGTTCTATCTGCAATTTACTTTAATGTTGATGTGAGTGCTAATCTAGAAAAGATATTGAGCTAACTATGAAAATTGAAATAAATTGATCTAGCATAGAACATACCTAAACTTAACATGGTATCAGAGCTAAGGTGAAGACAATGCTCAAGCAAGATTGAAAGAACAATCACCGAAGACAGTTGGGAAAGGAAAAAAGGATCAATGGATTCTTCATCCCTCTTCACCGAGGGTGAAGTCGAGGCAGAGAATATTATCAGAATGGTGCAGTGGAAGTTTCTGATGGCCTACCTCAAGATCACTTCATTGGGAAGGAAAGCCAGATGCCTTGATTGCAATAAGTTCGACCATTATGCGAAGGAGTGTCCGAAAGGCAGAGACACATCTCTTGATTACAATCATTCCAGGGACATCTAGGAAATTGCTGACTCTTCAGAGAAGGCAAGGAACCCCAGGATTATACTTGGAGCCGATGCCACCTATTCTGAAAAAGGGTGTAGAGAATGTTACCTCCCAATTGAATGAGGGTAACTCGATTCATTTACGAAATCTCTTTTATGTACATGATCGCAAGAAGAACCTAGTGTCCATTTCAGCAATGGAAGTCGAAGGTTTCAAGATGGCACTCATCGATGGAAAGGTACGTGTTTGAAAATAGAATTTTCAAGATGTTTTTGAGTTCATGGTTGTATCAAGTTACAGGAAGTCCACTGGGGACCATGTCAATTGACACATAGCACCGGAGGTCTGTGAGTCAAATGGTGACAAGGAAGCTTGAATTCAAAAAGGCATGAAAGTACATGTCTGATATGTACCGAAGGAAAATGTTACAAGGGGACCATTCCCCTCATGTAGCAGGTTCATAGGTGTGGAACAAACCCGAGGGGTTTGAGATTGATAATTAGGAATCTCGCATATGCAGGTGGAAGAAAGCCCTCTATGGCTTGAAGCAAAACACCCTAGGCATAGTATGAGAGAATCGATAGCTGTCTGAAGAAGTTGAGATTCACTAGGAGTGAAACCGATCCAAACCATCCGAAGGTTGTGGATGATAGACCTCTCATACCAGCACCTTATGAGGACGACCTATTTCTGACAGGTGCAAACCCTCTCATTTGCAGAATTAAGAGGGAGTTGGATTCTGGACATATGCTTTGCAGTTAGCATGGGGAGCTCATATCTGGTTGAGCCTCACTGGATTGGTGCCAAGAATCTTCTGAGATATCTTCAGGGCACAATCTCTCATGGATTGAGATACACTGCGAGAAATATGAAACTACATGATTATTCGAATGTTGAATGGGCAGGCAGTGTGGAGGATCACTAGAGCACTTCTCAGTGTCGGTTCTTTTTGGATACTATCATGGATGAGTAGGAAGCAGAAGTCTGTAGCTATAAGCACCGCTGAGATCGAATGCTATGAGTATGATCTCGTGTGAAGCTGCATGGTTGCAATAGCTCTTAAGTGAGCTGATTGTACACATGATGAATACCACTGTGATTCTCTGTGACAACCAGAGGTGGGATTCGATTATAGAGGAATCTCGTATTCGATGATTGCTCCAGCAGATAGACATCAAATACTGCCTTATCTGGGATATGGTAAGTCGATGAGCAAGGAGGCTCCATCGCATTAAGACGGATGTACAGGTCACAGGCATTTTGACTAAGCCTCGGGGAAAGATCAAATCTGTGATTTTCCCGAACGACTTGGAGTCGTCGAGAGACCCTTGTAAAGGGGTCCTGCATGTTGCATACATTGAGCTCTGGGAGCTTTGGGGGCTTGGGGTTCTTACTAGAGCAACATATGACCACAGGGTGACTCACCCTCCCCTGGTGGCGCATGCTGAATGGGATGATTCACTCTCCTATGGATAGGATGATTTGCTCTCCTGTGGACAAGATGATTCGCTCTCTTGTGGGATAGGATGATTCGCTCTCCTGTGGACAGGATGATTAGTTATCCTGTCGAGGCATCATACCCATGCAGTCTAGGACTCGTGGGAAGTACCTCTCATCTGATCAATGAGAAGGGAAATGAGGATAGGGACCATAGTAGTACCGATGGACGCATCATTGTATCTACCGTACTCTCTATGCTAGGATGACCTTCATTGATCTGGGATTAATGATACTGGTCTAGGACCAGTGGTAGGAGTTGTACCCACTATGACACTGACTTCGGATCAGTAAATGACTAGTTTGGGACCAGTGGTACATACTCTCAGACTGACTTCGAGTCAGTAGAGTACTGTTCTGGGACTAGTGGTAGGATTTGTACCCACTATGACACTGACTTCGGGTCAGTAAAGGACTGGTCTGAGACCAGTGGTACATACTCTGAGACTGACTTCAAGTCAGGTGAGTACTGGTCTGGGACCAGTGGTAGGAGTTGTACCCACTATGACACTGACTTCGGGTCCGTAGAGGACTGGTCTGGGACTAGTGGTACATACTCTGAGACTAACTTCGAGTCTGTCAAGTACTGGTCTAGGACCAGTGGTAGGAGTTGTACCTACTATGATACTAACTTCGGGTCAGTTGAGGATTGGTCTGGGACTAGTGGTACACATTTTGAGACTGACTTCGGGTCAGTGGAGAATGGTATGACACATTCTCGATCAATTCTTCTTCTTCATGGTTCAGCAGAGCAGAGCTAGCTGAGCTGAGAAGAGCTGAGCTGAGCAGAGCTGAGCAAAGCTGAGCAGAGTTGAGCAAAGTTAGCAGAGCTAAGCAGAATTGAGCAAAGCAGAGCAGAGCAGTGCAAGGGCACTGATGGCAGAGATAATACAGTCGGACATATGGATCAACGGATGCAGTTCTCCTTAGTTAAGAGGGACTGTTAAAAACAACTAGGGCCAAACTCCGTGTGGGTCATCTTATTTATGGCAGCTAATATTTTTATTGGATCCCCCTCATCGAGAGGTGTAGGATTGATCTAAATATCATCCGATTCTGATAAATATTTATGAAGTTATGAATTTATTAATGTTATAAAACAAATTGTCAAGTCGGCCAGCAACTTGAGTAGGCTTATAAGCCCAATAGACATGTCTATTCATCATCTATGTTTTAGTACAAATAGAAGACGACTTGAAGTCATTTTGGAGATCCTCTTCAAGTGATCTCCTCCTCTCCACCTCTTTGGGTTTTTAGTGAAGGAGAGACACTAAGAATATACGTTGGCCTATGATGCCCTGGTTCTAAATCACAGCCATGGAGCAGCCCTAGAAACTGTCATGGAGAAGACTAATACACAGCAATAAGAAGGCTCATACAATCAAGGAGAAAGATCTCATTACAGTCATGTCCAAGAAGAAACCTACGCTGGTATGGTAGAACAAGACGCAGGATCCTAGCCACAATAGCTAATGCCCCAGCGGTTGTGAGTCACAGGCCTATGAGGAAATCTAAAACGCAGTCAATGGAGACTTGTTAATGCAGTCAATGGAGACATGTTCACACAGTCTAAGAAGATAGGAACTTTGCATTCTTCCTCTGAAATTATGGCTGTAGTAGCCGTAGTCAAAGCGTAAGGTATGAAGTGAACTAAACTCAGATATCCGCATTGATGGAGCAACAAGGTTCTAGGAAGTGTGATGAGGACGCAGACTAATACATATCTCGACATACCTAAATTTGATGACACAGTGATCTCACTCATATACATCTCGGATGGACAAAGAGGACTGTGTATCTAATGCAACCTCGCCATGTTATAAACAGTGATCAGGATTGCAAGAAGTAACAAGGGTTACATCTCAGTTCTGTATTCGGATCTGTCCAGACATATCACAATGACCCTAAACTCGCATGAAGGAGCAGATCCATAATCTAGGGCTTGACTACACCTCGATTGGGTATTAGGTGCAGTCGCAGTCAAGGCCTTAGATAACTAGAGCATATAGACACAATAGTGACATGAGGTTCTGACAATCTCGGCATTCCAGTGTTGGGCTAATTTCGCATGAATAAGAGCAGTCTTGACATCATACTCCTGTAGCTACAGAACTTCGGATGGAGATGGAACAGTAAGACAGTCATGCCATAAAGATGATCTCGGTATTACAACGAAGGATATTCAGACCTGTTATCTAATAGTCTCGGCATATGTTTATGTGTCTCGATGCTATACATAACCACATCAGCTCTCAGTGTAATAATAAGCAGAGATATGGTCCTAATCTCATGTTAGATAATCTCAGTATAATGAGAAGATGCAGCATAATGGGCAGCATGATGATGGAAGATGCAACATAATGAGCCGCATGATAACAAGAGCAAATGAGAGCAGCTCAGTCATCAAGGTTCAAAACTGTGACAGTACATCATGGTGTCACACGGTTATGTGCAGCAAATGGACGAAAGGCAACACTATGATAGGTGAAGGAGTCACCTTAGAGAATCAGTTGAAGCAATATGTCTCCAACTGATCTCATGCGATATCAAAAGTCAAAATACTGAATTCTATTGTATATGTACTATCTCTCTCTTTCTCTATTGAACTTTGAAGAACATAAAAGAAGAATTGATCAAGGGTTTCCCCACATTGGGGTTTGTCCCTGGCTGGCGCCACATCTTGTGTCCTCTTGTCTTGGCTTGTCCTCTGCGATTTATATTTATGTTCTATCTACAGTTTACTTTAATGTTGATGTGATTGCTAATTTGAAAAAGATATTGAGCTAACTATGAAAATTGAAATAAATTGCTCTAGCATAAAACATACCTAAACTTAACAACCATGCATATGGTACAATATCAAGTCTCAAGGAAAGGGGTGATACGACTTAATTTGACTGCTTTAGCCAAAGTTCGTCATTGACTGTAGCAATGTAATAATATTCCTCCCCAAATTTTCCATGAATCTTGATAGGTAGTGGGTCTTTATCAACAAAGAAAAAGTGCCCGACCTTAAACTCCTTTTTAGGCTTCCACTTTTTGCTTGTTTTAGAAATTGGTCATTTGAGAATTCAAACTTCTTGAGTCGGGAGAATAGGAGAAGACTTCTCAATTTCACACGTTTCATATTATGGTCCAAGCTTAATCACACGAGATAGGTAGGTGGGTTCCCAATAAAGAATAAAAGGGGCTCAATCAAATTGTGGGATGGTAGCATATGATAAATCCATTTGAACATGACCCTGAAAGGTAGCCCCCCATTTCCTAGACAATAGCATTCCCCACACATCAGGAATATCAATGACAACAACATCAATGAGAAGGGATATGTCAAGGTCCCTGGCCAAAGAAACCTTAAGGTCCTTTATGAGACCTTCCACCTCCATAGGCTTGGATTTAAAACCACTGTTGTCGCACATATTGTCATGACAACGCTCAGACCGGGTGCTATCACCCTAATCCCCGATCTCTCTGTTTAAGCCTGTCTCCCACAGCTAAAGGGGATAGACCCTATGGGGAAATGGATGACCAACTGTGGACTAATTGGGTTGGGAGACACAAGGGGAAACAAGCACTTAATTGATTTTATAAGTTAATAGACCAGTGCCTTATGAAATAAATGATTAAACAATTATTTATCAAATGCTGCAAAAATATGAACTCTTTAACAATCATTTACCATTAAATAACTCAAACAAAGATTAACTTTTACCAAATGCGAGATAATCGATAAATGCTCGATGGCTTAACAATATTCCAGCAATTAAAATTTGAAAGATTAAATGCTTTAAATAACCATGTAATTTTAAATGCTAACTAGTTACCACTTTCACATTGCTAACTTCAAAATAAACATTAAATGCATTTAACTATAGAAAAATACCACAAAAGGACACCAAAATGATTTTTCAATTTTTAGCCAAGCCTTTCAATTTTTTATTTTTATTTTTTAATTTTCATACATATATATATATATATATATATATATATATATATTACATTTTTTAAGCTAAAAATCAAAATAGAATAAAATTAAAATCCTAAATAGAAGTAAAATCTAATCTAAAGACTAACAAAAATAAAAAGGGAACTTTTTTACCTTTTATGAATTTTTTTTTATTATTATTATTATTATTTTATTTTTTATTTTTTTAAAACAAAAGTAAACTAAGCAAAAACTAAAATGAAAGTTAAAATTATTAACGCTAAATTGAACTAAATGAAAAAGAAAATAACCTAGAACTTAAAAAAAAAAAAAAAAATCAAACATTTAACTAATCTAAATCTAAAATTTAGTTCTAAAACTAAATAAAAGAAGACTAAAGAAAAAAAAATTATGCCTTTTTTAATTTTTAACTTTTATATTTTTTCTATATTTTAAAATTTAAAATCAGAATCTATTCTAAGTTAAAGTTCTAAAAATGAAAAGGAACCATTTAATTCTTTAAACGATTTATGACTTTTTATATTTTATATTTTTTATGATTTATGATTTTTTATTATTAAATAAATCTAAAAATGATCTAAACTTAAATCTAAATCAAATATAATCTAAAGCCTAAAACTAAACCAACATTGAAATTTTTACAAACTAACCTAAGCTAAATAGGAAAAGCATTATACATATGAAATCAAAAAAAAAATTACACTGAAATAAAATTAACTCTAACCATGAAAACCCAAGAAATCATAATAAAATTAAAAATATCGAATGTTTGGTTATGTGGGCAGGTGCAGGTTCTTGACGGCAGCAAAGGCACGATGTGAGGAACGCAGAGTTATGGAGGAGATGGGCAGCACGAAGGCTGCGGATTTTTTATTTATTTAGTTTTTTTTGCAGATTTTAGAAGCGTACGGACCACGTGGGAAGGGGCTCGTATGGCAGCAGAAGGATGAGAAAACGCAGGCAGAGGACGGGTAGATGTATGGCAGCGTTGAGGAGCGATGCAGGTTGGAAACGCTGAAGGTTTTGCAGGTTGAAGGTGAATTGATGATGTTGGTTCGATGGGTACAGAGGGATGCATGGAGTTTTGAGGGAAAGGCAGCAGTAGAATGTGATGTGAGGGAGCTACGTAGACTAGCAGGGAGATGAAGAGCAGATCAAAAAACATTGGTCAGCAAGCAAAAGACAAAGGAAAAAATGAATACAGCTATGGATCTGAGGACATAGATGGTGGGATCCGTTGCAATTTAGGAACAACGATGAAGGCAACGTAGAAGATGGAGCGTTGTAATGGAAAGGCAACAATGAAGTGAGAACACAGGAGCTCAGAGGTCTGAGGAAAGAGCGAGCTGCCACGATGAGAGTTAATGATGCGAAGATGTGCGATTTCTGGAGATTTTTGCAGCGAAAAACACAGCAGCGTGGAAGGATGGCCAGTGTAGGAGAACTGAAGGGTGAATGGCCAGTGCTGCAGCTTGAACAGTGCACACCTGAAACAAAATTTCAAAATCCTTCTGCAAAAAAGAAATCCTCCAGGCAGCGGCAGAAAACCCTTGAATTTCTTCAGAAATTGTAAAAAAAAATTAAATCAACCCGCTTCAGATTGCCTGGTGGAGACCCTGAAAAACTTTTAAAATCTATACCTGCAACCTGCAATGGCAAAAACAGATCACCGAGAAGTAAAATGTGCCAGAAACAAAACTGAAAACCCTAAAACCAGCTAAAAATCTACAGTATTTACAGATTTTCAACTCTTTAGCAGCCAAATTTGTCAATAATCCACAGTAATATTTTCAGAATCTAAGTTTAATGTGAGATACTTCAGAAAACCCTGCATGCATTCAAAAATAAACTTAAATGATAAACCCAGGATCGAAATTGGCTGGGCTCTACAAGAGAATGTTTTTTGGGAGTTGGTTGGTTCAGCTGAGAACTTCCCCAAACGCTCGTTGATCCTTACAATCTAGATTTTCCTGCACAACTCACTTCAACTATCAATAAAGAGGGAAAAAACAATAGCAAAATCCAAATCTAATGGAGTTACCTGCCATTACTTTTAGAAATTCTATTACCATTAAAACCCTAGTGAGTAAACAAGATACCTGTGTTCAACATCACTCTTCACCAAGCTATTACTAATGGCTGAAAATAAAATTATGCAGAAACACTAGCAAGATAAAGTCTTTCTTTATTGCACAAGAAAAAGTTTACAACAGAGCTTTCTTCAGCACAAGACTCACAGATCGAATGATCTCAAATGACCCCTAACGCCCAATTTAAAGGAAAAATTCCCAACGGCTAGTTCGAGTGATCCATGTCAAAATGATCTCGATCGTTGATGAGGATCAAGATATCTTTTAATCTCATCCGTCAAAATTTTAATAAATTAAAAATTAAAATTTTGATTTGTTTTCTCAAAATTTCGACTTATTTTATTATTTTATTTTATTTTATTATTTTATTATTTTACATTTTGTTTATTTTATTTTATTATATATAGATATTTATTATTTTTTTAAATTTTTAAATTTTATTATTATTTTATCTATTTTTTGATTTTTTAATTTTCTTAATTTTTATTTTTTTTTTATCCTCGAACTTAGCCTTTGAAAAAATCACCTACGACCTAGAACTTAAGACTTATGAGGGGATTAAAACATTTTCTAACCCTCAAGACACTTTACATCATGACTTTTACAATTTTACATCTCAAGGGGGAAAACCCATTTGACATAGACCCTCATAGACCACCCAGTTCTGCGACCAAATATAATCTAGCAGATCAATGCACTAGGATTCCCCTAAGATTTTAATGACAAAATTCATTCTGGCTTTGGGGTTAGGCTGAAGGAAAACTCTGCCGATCATGGATCGGTGAGACAAAAAACCTTCCGGAACGTAGATTATCACTAAAAAATTAGATCCACCTAGGCAATTTACATACATGACTCATATCTACTAAGATTATTTACAATTTACACATGCATACTGGGTTTACAACATAATACGATCAGGTTGATGATGGAAGTCGAATGGCGCAGACACATCGATCAAGCGCTATCCCTTTTGCGAAAAAAGGGGGTGTACTGCTATGGATAGTTGACACGTAGTGGTCAACAACCACATACCTTCTTATACATCCAAATGATGTTGAGACACAATTGCTTCATAACTTTTAAGGGAATGATATTTGCAGAAGCCCATGAGTCTAGCATACAATTGTGTAAGAAGAGGTCATTGATAGCCAAAGTGAGCATAAATGGTTCACACCCAGGGTTTTGGTAAGGAATATGAATGTTTTTCAAGTATTTGGGTCAAACCAAATACCTAGGGACTTCTTGATTTGTTGTTGATGCTCGGGAAGTTTCACAATCTCTTTCAAGGGAATGGGTATGGTTATTTTTCCTACAGAAACCCCTATGTCAATGTCAAGCTTAGCCTCTTTTCCCTTCTCTTTCTTCTTGATGTTTTCTTTCCTTGGAGGGTCTTTTTTTGAATTGGCTTTGGTTGGGGGATCCTTCTCGGGAGAAATTTCAGGGAGAGACTCCTTGGGAAGGGATTGCTTGGAAAATGACTCTTCTTTAGATGGTTCCTTAGAGGTTGTTGGGTCTTTGTTATTTTCCTTTCGTGAATATTGGACCCCTTTGAAACTTCTCTTGTTATCATAGTTAAGAATGGATTCTTCCTTTTCCTCCTTGAGGGTGACTTCACTAATGGGAGGGTGTGTATATGATCCTCCTAGCAAAATGTGTAAGATGTCATATTTGACAAGGTTAGCCTGCTCATCAACTTCCTCACCGTCACTCTCTCCCTCTTCACTTCCCTCATCCTGAGAAGATGAATCTGGCTCAACAAGATTAGTTGGAGCCAAAGTGTTTGGGAATTGAGAAGAGTTTGGCCTATCTTCTTCACTTTTCTTTTTGGTAAAGGTATTTCCTTTCAGAATATAGCTAGGGTTTTGAGCCCTTTCCAAGGCAGTGATTTTATTCATGATAACCTTGTCACATGCATTGGCTTCTTTAGTGAATTTCTCCATTTTCTTGAGGATGGAAATGAGGGTTTCTTCATGTTGATCTTTGGACTTCTCCTTCTTGATCTCGTCTTTGGCTCTAGGGTGATCAATGACATCTAGCTTCGAGATTCGTAGGTTTTCATCAACTTCCATTACTATCACTTTGGCTTTAGCTAATGTGGAAGACTTCTTGTCCCTTAATACATAGGTTAAGTGGCCACTCACTGCTTTTATGAATTTATCAAGAATATTAGCTTCAAATGGTTTTAAATGATCAGGTATACCCTTGACTACCCTATCAAATTTTTAAATGACTTCCCGTATGTCTTCCCTTCCCTTGGTTATTTGATAGAATTTTTCAATGTTAAAGGTTCCTTGGGCATTGCATGACCACCTCTTCATGAATAGGTCTTCAAAGTCATCAGAGTCTTCTATGCATGTTGGGGGGAGGCTAAGGTGACATTCTCTTGCCTACCTTTCAAGTGATAGAGCAAAAAGCATCATGAGCCTATCTTCATCAAAGATCATCCTAGGGGATATTTACCAATAGAATTCCTCGATAAAGCCAGGCGCAGTCCAAGTAGCATCCCTTTTGAACTTGGGTAACCATCGGTTATATTTCTCAAGTAATGGTTTGGGATCATCTCTCAATTTCAAAGGGGAAAAGACACTAACCAAGTGCCTTTTGTGAGAATTTATGAATCTACACATCAAAAATTCTACTGCAATCACTAGTTTATCATCTCCTACTTGTTCTTGATATTTAACAAGTTATTTAATTACTTAAACAACGATGAAAACACTATTCCAGCCTACACATACATACAAATCATGAAATGAAATAAACTGAGACAATCACACAAGGGACACTGTTATTTTTGGACAATTGTCCCTGGAAAAACCCAATTCAGGAAAAACGTTGCAGCATATAGAGGGTTTGTATAATTAAGCAGATTTCTTAATACAACTAGGGTGCCAAATCTGGCTCACCCAACAAAGAATAAACCTAGCAGAAGTACCTTTATACGGAGACAGGTATTTTGGCAATCCATCAAATGGATGATCAAACCCCACAGATGACAACTATTTTTCCCTATGCTGGGCAGCGATGGCAGCTCCAAGCTCTGCGCTAGAATTGCGTCACCTCCTCTATGAGCTACGTCATCCTAAGTGAGCCTCCCTTGCTTAGAAGTCGATATTTTGAACTTCTGCTCTCTTTGCCCCACAGAAAACCCTAGCACTGCCTCTAGGGAACTGCATCAGCCTCACTAGCTTTTGCGTCAGCTCCTCTAGCCTTTGCGTTAGCCCCACTAGCTTCTGCGTCACCCTCTCTGGAGTTGTGTCGTCTCTCCTGCTACTGCTTCGCCTCTCTGCTATGTATCCTCGGCCTTGGACTGAAGTCCCTCTGCCGAACTTCCCCTCTCACTGCAACTTAGATCACTTAGCTCGACTTTCTCAGCAAACCATGCCCCAGAAAAATCAAACTCTTTGATCTCTTGGTATATCTCCAACTGACCCTCAAGCCTCCTCTTATACTTTTCATGTTGATGAATCAATGACTGTGATCTAATCTCTAATCAATGGCTAAGATTAAAATAGGCTTGATCATCGTTACTAAGAACCTTCTCACACATATTCTTATTAATACACATTAATGTTTTTATTTTCCTAAGTTTAGACTTAGGAACCCTTTAAAAATATTAATTATTTTAATAAATCCTCATCCGGGAGAGTTGCTCTACCCAAGATACTTAGGACAAAGGTCTCCCAGTCCTCGGTGATTGCATTCAGGGCAGTCCTGACCATGAACTCAAGATCTGGTGTAGACCACATAGAAGTGAACTAGTCGTGAATCCCTTGCAACCTGAGGAGGGGATGGATCTCTTCTCCCTTTTGCATCTGGTGTTGTCTCAACTGATTTTCTAATAGCATCTTCCATTGGATGGAAGATCCCTGATACAAGGTGGTCAACGCCTCCCACGTATCCCTTGTTGTGCTCTTCTCAGCAATGTGTGGTACTACATGATATTTGACCCCATCTAGGATCTTGCACTTGGCCTTAGCCTACACCTCCTTGTGTTCCTTTAGCAGATCAGCGTCGATCGGCTCAACAACTACCTTCAAGGCATAGTCCTTGATGCAATGTTGGTCTAGGATTGCCAAGATCCTGGCCTTCCAGATGAAAAATTGGATGCTCCATCCAATCTGTCCTAATCCCTCAACCCATTCATTGCCATCCCTGCTAAAAAATAGGATTGGTTCTCTTCTTCCTCTCCTGCTATCAATCTAGCAAGACTTGGTTCTGGATTTCATTGGCGTAAGGGAACAAGCTCCTCTAGACTCCCTTTGAGTCCCGATTTCCTTCACGGAAATCGTCCTACCAACTGTCAAATCACTTCCTCTCCAATCCTCTGTGTTGTTGCAACCCAAATCCAGATTTCTTTGGCTAGAAATCTGTCAAGGCAGTGACTCCCTCCACCTCGGCTCTGTCGCCATAGATAGTTCTGCAACAACAGAAACAACGTCCCATCAGCTCCTCAAACCGAATCTGCTTTGTGTCCTCAGCCCCGACAACTGATTGATTCAAACCTATCAAGCTCTGCATTGGACCAGACAGCTGACATAGTCACTCTATGGGCTCCTCTCTGTCTTTGCATCACCCTCTGAAGGCTCAAAATGCTGACGCAGGCACTGCATGAGCCACTGCATGATCTCCTCTAGCTCTGTTTCACTCCTGCAGCTACTCCTCTACCTTTGAAACAACGTTGTCACTCGAGGCAGCTGTAGCTGCTTCTCTGCAACAAATTCTATGGATTTCTCGGCTGGTGTCTTCAATGTCCTATGATCTACAATCCTCTAATATCATGTGAGAATTTCTAAATCTACACATCAGAAATTCTACTGCAATCATTGGTTTATCATCTCCTACTTGTTCTAATATTTAACAAGTTATTTAATTACTTAAACATCGATGAAAACACTATTGTAGCCTACACATACATACAGATCATGAACTGAAATAAATTGAGACAATCGTGCAAGGGACACCATTAGTTTTGGACAATCGTCCTCGGAAACACTCAATTTGGGAAAATCGGTGCAACATACAAAGGGTTTGTATTATTAAGAAGATTTCTAAATACAAC
Organism: Pinus tabuliformis; assembly: GCA_031772625.1. Classification (NCBI taxonomy): domain Eukaryota; kingdom Viridiplantae; phylum Streptophyta; class Pinopsida; order Pinales; family Pinaceae; genus Pinus; species Pinus tabuliformis. Next base: position 458,729,981 of record CM062808.1, on the reverse strand, counting down.
TAGGGTACCAAATCCAGCTCACCCAACAGAGAATAAACCTAGCAAAAGTACCTCTATCCGGAGACAGATATTTTGGCAATCCAACAATTGGATGATCAAACCCCACAGATGAAAATTGTTCTTCCCAGTGTTGGGCAGTGATGGATGCTGCAAGCTCTGCGCTGGAACTGCATCACCTTCTCTAGGAGCTGTGTCACCCTCCTAGTGAGCCTCCCTTGCTCAGAAGTCGATATGCTGAATTGATGCTCTCTCTGCCCCACAGAAAACCCCAGTTCTGCCTCTAGGGAACTACGTCAGCCCCTCTATCTTCTGCGTCAACTCCTCTAGCCTCTGCATCAGCCCCACTAGCTTCTGTTTCACCCTCTCTGGAGCTGCACTGTCTCTCTTGCTGCTTCTATGCCTCTCTGCTATATATCCTCAGCCATGGACTAAAGTCCCTTTGTCGATCTGCCCCTCTCATTGCAACTTAGATCACTTAGCTCGACTTTCTCAGAAAACCATGTCCCAAAAAAATCGAACTCCTTGATCTCTTGGTATATCTCCAACTGACCCTCAAGCCTCCTCTTATACTTTTCTTGTTGATGAATCAACAGTCATGATCTAATCTCTAATCAACGACTAAGATTAAAACATGCTTGATCGTCATTACTTAGAACCTTCTCACCCATATTCTTATTAATACACATTAATATTTTTATTTTCCTAAGTTTAGACTTAGGAACCCTTTAAAAATATTAACCATTTTAATAACTCCTCATCCAGGTGGAATTTCTCCAAATGATTTCTAGGTACTAGAGGTCTCATGTATTCTATCCCCTCCACCAAATTTCGGAGCTAGAGCACATCCGATGCTACCTAAAATCAACACCTTTCACTTTTGGTCATCTTGGCTTGATCTTGTTTTGGGTCAGTGTTAGAACTAGATGGAATCTTTGGAGATGGATCACTCAATTTCTCAAATTTAGGGAGAAGAGCACTTCTAAGAGGTGATGGAGTTCGCTCTCCCCTTTTTGCAGTAGCCCTAGTTAAAGGAAGAATGTTTTCGCCTTCAAGTAAACTAGGGATTTGGACAATGAGTGCAATGGCCAGAGGAATGCATATAGATGTCGTTAATGAATCAATTCCTCAATGATTCGCTTGGGAGGTAGACCTTCTTCCTCCCCGAAAATGACAGCAAAATGTTACCGCTCAAACTAGCAAGGGGCCTAAAATGGACTCCTAAAGGGACAACTACTAGATCAAGGGCAACAATAGAGACTTAGCCCACTGTCACTTCAGCTAAGACTCCCTACTCTTTACTGACTTTCATCGATGGGAGGAGAACCAGTATATGGAAAGTGACTTGTGATGGATGAATCAACAAATTGATGTGAAGTGAGCTTAATGATCCTTTTCCTAGAAGGGGTTAAGAATGGAGCTTGCTTGCTCTTCAAGCAAGGTACATGACTTTCTAGGAGGAGAAGGTCAAAATTTAAGGGCTAGGTTTAAGGAATGCATCTTGCAAAGGAGTTTCCCAATCCCAAAAATACTTATTGAACTTGGTTTCCCAAGTGGTTCTTGAAAAATTAACTTTTCAAAGGTATGGGACCACACAAGACCAAGTGGACGCAACCTAGGTTAAAGGGAGGGAGTTTAGCAACTGATGATGATCTTAACCCAAACAAGGGGAAAGGATCAAAACAATAATTTTCACTTAGGGGTGTCAAATTGATCCTATGAGATACTAGCCTAGGGAACACCAGGGAAACGTTTGATATCAAAGCTAGGGCTTGGGATATCTCACAATCCCACCATCGTAATTTATTCAAATTTGGAGGAGACCTTGAGGACACACTAGCGCAATAAAGGCTAGAATATCGAAATTTTTATATGTCTAGTTTGTTGAGAAAGTGATGCCCTAGGTGGCCCAGTGTGGCTAGACCTAGAATGAAAAGGGAAGGGTGAAGAAAAAGGGTTCTTTGATTGACCACCTATTGGTAGATCAGTGCCTAATCCATTGGGGAGAATGGAGTCTAGTTGAATGACGAGAAAGGACTTCATTTCTCGGCCAAGGAGGCCTCAAGGATTACTTCGCTTAGCCTTTAGGGTAAGAAGAAGTGACCTTAAAGCTTTATACTTTGCTTTGCAAAAAGATATGGATTATTAGGATAAATTCAAAGGTAGGATTATCCCTAGGAGATTTCATTCAACATACATGCCCCATACATTGAGAGATGCTATATAGAAACAATAATTCTGCAATTTCGCAATTATGCAATGCAACAATTAACCCTAGTATAGCGAAAATCCCATTCCAATGCATATGACAAAGTAAAACAAGAATAGCATTAAAAGTGTTTATTTACATGTAAGAGAACATATCCAAATTTCAACACATTTGCCAATAAAGAGGCTCCAAGATAAGAAAATCCAATCCAAACATCAAAATTCATCCATGCTCCAATTCATCGTCCAAGAAAGAAATGAAAAATTCTGAAGAAAGAGAATGATCCAATCCAAGTGATACAAAATGAATTCATGTCTCTCCTATTTATACACTCATTAGGAGTTCGAATTACCTAATTTGAGCCTACATTAGCCCATCAACTAACAATAATGTGAAAATAACTATATGTTGGGGACAAGCCCACCAAACTAGCTCATAAACAAAAAAACAAGCCTCTCAAAAGGTAGAATAATCAATAATGCATGTTGTTGGGCTCTCTAAAAGCCCTGATGAAGCCCATAGGTGCCAAAATGAGGAATTGGACTTCGAAAAGTAATGGACAAGGGGTTGGCCCCTTGTTCTCCACATAATAAACATGTGGTGCTCCTAATGGCTTTGAGGGCACACAAGTGACCTCATGGGTCTCCAAGTAAGTCAAAGATGCCTAAAGGCCATCTGTAAGGGTTCAGATGCTGGTGTAATTGATGCCACATCAGCATACAAGTCCTGGGTCATCTGCCAAGTGCATGGTACAACTAGGGGTTTGGGTGGGCAAAGGTGAACTAGGTGCATACTCCTCGTCCAATAGGTGAATCTTGAGCAATCTCTGAACATCTCTGGAGATCCATGGAGTGTTGTCTATTGTTGTGGAGGCCCATGGATCTCAACACACACCCTACATGTGCAAATGTAGCCCTCTGAAAGGTTAGGACCCTGTATAGGGAGACCAAACCTAAGATGGAGACCATCTGCAATCCTGTATAAGATCTAATGTGTCCCCTAGCCTTCCAGTACAACAAGCCATCAAGGAAATTGAGTAAAAGAGCTTACAAACCATGGACGACAGTTGGGGACTTCATAATGGCATGCCCTTCCATAATGGGCTTTGGCAGGTGCTAATGTTTTTAAGCTCCAAATGGGGTTAACCAAGTATCCCATTAGGTGGTCTCTACTTCTAAAGGCGATAATATGTCCAAAGTACATCCTTTAAAAAGTGGTGGCTTGTGACAAAAGATGAATGGAGAAGGGAATGAAAAGGGGCAGGCCTGGGCCACATGCTGGGGTACAAGGATAGCTAATAAAAGGGAAACCCACACTTGGGTATATAATGTATATGAGGGAGAAATTATGGTACATGAGGTGCCCTGGCTTTGATTTTTCCACCATTATTTATATGCCTTTTGTCTTTTACGATTTTTCTTTACTTAACTGCTTGGGGCCCAAGGGGTAAGAGCATGATGTGTTAGATATAGCAATGGATACCCCTTTTAAGGTAGGGTGGTTCATTGCCCACCAGGGATTAGGACAGTCATGGGTTTCTAAATGATAAAAGAAGCTCATCAAGGGCCTGTAGGAAACAAGGGGATGGCCATGAAGATGGGGTAGAGCTCATGTATTGGCTTTTGCCCATGTGTTAAATGCGTTTGTCCCGACCAGCTTTTGCATTTTGTGGTACATTTCCTGTTGAATGTGGCCAATTATGCTTTTGCCTTTCTTTTTAACTGCATCAACCTATGGGGCATCATTCCAGGCCTGACCCAAGGTGTGGGCAAGGAGAATGGGAGAGAGCTAACCTTATGTGGACCCAATAGAGGAATGTCGACCTAGGTGGGAGATATTATGAATGGGGTGATAATGAGTGGAAAGGGGGCAATATATGTGGATGGGGGAGCAGGACCACGCAACCAAAGCTAGGGTTTTCCATGAAGTACCATCCTTAAAGCCAAAAGTGTTGGTAAAAAAGATTCCACAGGACAAGAATCCAAGGTTGACGTCCAAAAAGGGTCTAGGGGACAAGAGAACATACCTAGCCTATTCTTTCTGCCGAATCCCCCCATTAATCCATGCCCAGAAGTGTCCATGATAAGCAAACTACAACACTCAAATAACAAGGCATACCTTTAGGTTCAGGAGGCCCAAACTCAAACATATGATCATGGAAGATGGGTGAGGGACCACATGGTTGGCTCAGGTGGTGGAGAAATGGCACACTGAGCTAGTTGGTTGCAAGGAGCTGTTGGCCACTGGTTGAGGACCATCTTGGATTAAAAAAAATTTCATAGGGATATTACCCACAAAATGGTGGGTAATAGAGTGTACAGGTGTCTCGAAGTTCAAGAATGAAGTTAATCAAGGACCCTATGAGGTGGTTTCAACCTATAAGGGAGTGACATGTCCATGGTACATCCATCAAGTGGCAGGTGTCATGTGATATAATGATGGAATGGAGTGGGGCATCAGAGGAAGGCTCCAAGCCACATGCCATAGTACAAGGGAAGCTAAGATGAGTGAAGCCCACACTTGGGTGTATAGATGTAGGAGGGAGAAATCGTGGTACACAAGTTACCTCGACCTTTGATTTTTCACCTTTATTCATATGCATTTTTCCTTTTCATTATTTTTCTTTTGTAATTGTTGGGGGCTCCAGGGATGAGGGCATGATGTGAATGATATAGTAGTGAATACCCCCTTAAAGCTGGGTAGTTCATCGCCCACCAGGGGTTGGGACAATCATGGGTTCCTTAATGATGCAGGGGGCCGATATAGGGGCCCTAAGAACTAGGGTGATGGCCATAATGATAGGGTTAGAGTCCATGTTTCGATTTTCCCCACATGCTAAATGTGTATGTCCCGACCACTCTTTTCAATTTATGGTTCATTTCTTGTTGAGACTGGCCAACTTATGCTTTTTACTTTCTTTTTTAGTTGCATCAACCTTCGGGGTATCGTTCCAGGCCCGACCCAAAGTGTAGACAAGCGGAGGGGGATGCTAATTGTTTGTGGACCCAATGGGCAAATGTGGACCCGGATGGGAAATATCTGAAAATGGGTTATAATGAGCAGAGGGGAGTGAAGTATGTGGTGTCAGGAAGCGGGACCACACAACCAAAATCGGGATTTTCCATGTAATGCCACTCCTAAAGCTAGTAGCCAATAAAAGAGATCCCATGGGACTAGGATACAAGGTTAACCACCAAGTTGGACAAGGGGGCAAGAGTACAAACCAAGCCCATTTTTTCTGCCGAATCCCCCAACTAATCCACACCCAAAAGTGTCCATGATAAGTAAGCAAAGATACCCAACTATATAATGAAATTCATACCTTCAGGGTTGGAAGGCCCACTTTCAATTATATGATCATAATATATGGGCAAGGGAGCAAAATGGCTGGCTCAGGTAGTGGAGATGGTGGTGTTAGAGTCGGTCTTGTCAGTCATCCGTCAGAGATCAAAACTCGTTCTGCATCTCATTTTTAGGTGTCTCGCTCCATTCACTCAGTTGCATTCCACTAGAGGCATGCCATAATCTGACGGAAAAAGTCATGCTAGTAATTTCCCCTCATGTCTGGCTCCTGCTGGCTTAGGTATTTTGTCAATGATCACTAAAGTCCATGACAGTCAAGGTCTAGTCCTTTAATGGGCAAAAGTCATTTTCGATCATTAGGTCTAGGGATTAATCAATTTGGTCTTTAAATATGTCCAGTAAAGCCATGCAGTCCACAGTGAGGCCCTTACAAAGTAATGATTTAGAGAGTTTCATCGTCATATTGACAAATTTCAACTGTTCTTGAAAACTATGTTTTGAAGAAAAGGTTAAATAGTGTGTCATGTGTGATAAAATTTTCAAAAAGTCGCCAATTGATTTCTTCAGATGCAGTCCTGGTTTCCGTGGTCAAATGTCCTATCATGCAATCTCTGCAAAGAGTGCCGAAAATTTCATCATTTGAGCTAAAATTTCAAAGGGAAAGTGAAAATCAGTGTTGCTTTAAGTCAGTGAAAAAGTGTCAAAACATAACATTAGAAAAATGGGTTTTTGAAGAAGCAAAAATTTAACCCATGACTTCCAAGTCTTTATATACAAGTTTCCACCAAAATCAAAGCCATTGTGCAAATCAAGTGCATAGGGAGAAATTGCAAAGTGTTTGAGAGGCAAAGTGCGTGTTTGGAGAGAGTTGGAGGCAGTTTCCAGGAGCGCGGCGCATATACACAGGGGCGCGGCGCACACAGAGCCATCCCTCAGTGTATTTTTTCAACGGGCGTGACGCACACCCAGGGCGCGGTGCACTGGGTTTGGCGCGCGGCGCACACCCACAAAGGGCCAAAACCATGCCAAATCACCTCAAATTTCTTGTGAAGCCCATCAAATTGAAAGGTAGGCTCTATGACATGACTTGTTCATCAAAGTTTATAAATGATATGGTGGTTTATGGCTATGTTTGAATGCAACAAAACTCATAAAATCAACCACAAGAAAACACCAAAGGCCATTGTTGCTAGGGTTGCATAATTGTGGTATTGAGGCCAAGGTTCCATTTTCACCCACCATTTTTCCCTCACCTACCATTTTTCCCTATCCTCCCTTTCTCATTTTTCCTATTATCCCTACCCTAAAACACTACCAAACCCTATTCTCTTTCCCCTCCTCTTATTTGTCAACATAACACCCCAAAAACATACCCTATCAAATACCCAAACCCCCTACATATCCCTAAACAAACTTCTCCCCATAACCCCTATTCCCATCACATTACTCCCCTCCTAATACTCCCTTTTGTTTCATTGTTCCCCTTGGTGGCAGATATCACAAAAGCACCCAGCTTCACACCATCATCAAAGGGCAGCCTAAATACAATACACACAGCAGTCATGGCGTCACAACATTCATCAAAGTATGAGATGGAGACACAAAGTGACTCATCCTCGGAAGAGCAGGCTCCCAGGAGACATCACAAGAGAGGCAAACATGTTAGGGATGAGCCCACTACCCTCATAGAATTGCAGGCATGTCCTCTTGCTATGTCATGTTTCCAACACCTAGCATGTTTTGAATTTTGTCAAAGGGTGGCTAATGTTACAGTTCATCATGAGTTGGCCCATCTTTTTATGCTTCACCTACATGAAGATCACTCTATCTTGGCCGGGGTCACCTTCACACTGACACCTAAAACTGTCTCATTAGCAACCGACATACCGAATGTTGGAGAACCATGGCACAAGAAACAGAAAGTTGATCAGCAGCATTATGAGCCTTACATTAAGGCCAGTTGCTTGAAGCATCTCACAAGAGTCTTTCCATTCAGATATTTGAAATATGAATATGCTCCACTCATGAAGTTGATCATGAAGTACTTCAGCTGTGAGGGTAGGTTCTCTCATCTATATGCCTATCACATCAGGTTGCTCATGCACTTTACCAGGGTACGGATGATGAACATCCCATTTTTCATTTGCAGGAACATAGAGAGGATGAACACCTTCATGCAGCATAAGACCCCTCAACAGCAACTTAACAGTGTTTATCACTTTGCTCTTATTAAGATTTTGGTGGATCATCAGTTGGGATTGCAGGGCATTACTTGGGATGACTTCATCTCCTGTGACCTCTTCAGCACTTCACAGGTAGAGTCAAAGGTTGAACATGAGATAGGTGGTCCTTCTCATCAGTATGAGCGCCATGAGACCACTACTATGCCAGTATTCATCACATATCAGAGGGGTGCTAGACATTTATTTGCAGCAGCAAAGCGAGTGTTATCTCCACCCGGGGTGGAAGGGGCCTCGCTTCCGACATCAGCACTACAGGTACAGGACAGAGGTAAGGAGCCAATGCATGATGAGGGGCCTTCAGGTGAGCCATCAGGTGAACGAGAGACCGAATTCGTTCTCCTTCATGATGATGATACAGATACAGAACCGACCAGTGCACAGCTCAAAGAGATCATCCAAGAGCAGCAATCAGAGATCGAAGACTTGTCCCTTGATTTGGAGAGGGCTAAGTGGAACATGAAATATCTGGAGCAGAGGAACAAACAGCTGGAGGATCAGCAAGCGATCATGGAGCTACAAAACATTCGTGAGCATCGCCAAGCTGCACAAAGGAGAAGAGTTGAGCTCACGTCATTGGAGCAAGAGATTAATGAGGATCAGGAGGCCAACCTCGAGAGAGTTAACATGCACTTAGAGAGGCTGCTGGACAAGGCCAACAAGGACCATACATTGCTGAGACACATGGCTTTCCACTACATGGCGAGAAACAAAGTATGCAAGGCCCAAATCAGGAATTTGAAGGCTAAATTGAGGAAGGCAATCAAGAAGAAAAAGAGGCAAAGGGAGCTCGATCGACTTCAGATATTAGCCGAAGCCTCTTTGGCCCAGCATAGCACTTCATAGAGAAACTTCAGCTCAAATTTCAAGAAATTTGGGCCAATTTTGGTCACATGGCAAATTTTTGGTCAAAAAATAGGGTTTTTCTCCCTGTGTGATTGGGAGCTCCAAATCACAAATGGTTTGCATTTTTGGATTCAGCATGCAAAATCACGACTACTGGTGCTTGGACAAGAAATTTGGGCATGATTTGAGTCTCCAAGAGGTCAAAAACACTCAAAAAATGACCTCTCTGCCCCTATTTTGACACACAGGAAGCAGTCTTGGGAGAATGAAGATTTGGAGGGGCAAATGAGCACCAAATTTAGAAATTCCACTTGGGTTGGAAAGTAGACAGGCCAGGCTTTCCAACAAGCACACTTGGGCACATTTTGGACTCCTGCAAGTGCCTCAAAACAGCCTCCAAAGTGGCGCGGCGCATATAGAAAGTGGCGCGGCGCATATAGGGAAAAAGGCCAATTTCACCTCCGTTTCGCGAAATTTCGATTCGCGACTTCTCCAAGTGGGCCCGCTCATCTACATTTCACTTTTTCAGCACCTAAGGCGGCATTTAAAGTATTTTCACTCCAGATTGGCTTCTATCCAAGTGGCAAAGGAAGGCAAACAGTCACCCAAGCCATTTGTCATGTTTGTAACGCTGCACCTGTAGCTAATGGTTGGCTTTCCACCTCCATTTTGTAATGATTCAAGTAACTCCCCAACCCTTGGGCATTCTATCTCTTCATGGCACATTCTATATATTGTATGCAAACTATTTGCAAAGGGTTGGTTGGCTTGTAATTTCTGGGAGACTGTGGGAGAGAAACTCAGTTCTTCATTGTATATTTTGACAGAGGATTAATGAAATACAATAGCTCTGTTTCATGAGATTCATGTGCTTGTGAGTGTAGCAAATGTGTCTCTTATGTTTCATATGTAGTTCGTAATGTTTCACAATTCATTTCATATTCGTTTTCAGTGAAATTTTCTAAGTTAGATAAGGTAGAATTCATTTTTATTGCTCTGCCTGTGGGGAAATTTCATGTTCAGTGTTCTTCTGTTGAAAAGGATTCATGTACTTATGCCCCTTTCACCCTCTTAAGCAATTCCTCGATTCCGCGTTATTTCAAACTAAATTGCTAGACTTTCCGCCTGTCTTGCCTCACGAAGTAATCTGTGCCTTTGTATTAAATTCTCTGCTCATTGTTGTTCGTTGGTCCCATACCATCCCAGAAACTCAGTCATTTATAAAAAATTGGTTCTTGTATCCATATTTACTTAATATCCCAAGATCAATATTTCACTGTTAGTCATCTCAGACCACTCTGTTTACTTATTCGCTGAGCGTGACTCGGAGAGAGCCCTCTCCTGTTCTGGTAGGGCTACCTACCAGACTGAGCGTGGTTTGTGGTTACCCTGAATCTTGCCTTCCTTCAGCCTGAGGCAAATTTAGGTGCTAACAGGTGGCACATCGAGCTATCTAGTGGCTGCAAGGGGCTGCTAGCTACCGGCTGAGGACAATCTAGGAGAAACATTTCTCCTATGGGTGTCACCCACAGGTTGTGGGTAACATTTGGCTCTAATTGGGACATGATCTCTCAATAGAGTGCACAAATGTACTCGAACGGGGAGGTCATGAGAACACTAGAAGTCTCTTAGGACCACAAACTTGTTACCTACACATCAACGCTGAAGTTTCTAAGTCTAACAGTTAGCAACCCTCCATTTACTTTCTGATTTATTCCTTCCTACTTGTTATGATTAATAAACAAGTTATTTACCATGTAAATACTGAAAATAAACACACGTACATGCTCAACACATTACAGATCATCAATTGAAGGAAACAGAAAAAATCACACAAATGACACCGTTATTCTTGGACTAATGTCCATGGAAAAACCTAATGCGGTAAAACTAGTGCAACTATCTGAGGGTTTGATTTATTAAGCAATTTCATAATACAATCTGGGTGCCAAATCCAGCTCATCCAACAGAGAAAAATCTCGGCAGTAGTACCTCTCCTTTGGAGACAGATGCTCCAGCTAAAACCCCGGATAAACACTCTGGCAACTCCTCAACTCTAATCTGCCCTACGAAAAACCCCAGCATTAGCCTCTAGGGGTTGCGTCAGCCTCTTTTGCCCTCTACAGCAGCTTTCCCGATAGTTCTCAGCAATTCCGGATATCCCCGGTAGTTCCGGCTTTTTCTCTCTGCGTCAACTTTCCCAGCTACTGCACTGATCCTCCCAGCACTATCTCTGCTTCTCTGCTTCTGTATTCACTGCCCCTTAGCTGCAACTCGAGATCACTCTCTTAATTTTATCAGCAAACCCAGCCCTAGAAAGTCGAAATCTTGATCTCTTGGTGTGTTCTCCAAGTGACCCTCGAGCCTCCTCTTATACTCTTCTCGTTGACAAATCAACGACCGAGATTAAGTCCCTAATCACGACTAACATTAGATTTGGCTACAATAGAGGAGATCCCATGGGATCTCCTTGTATTCACTACCACTACAGCATTTATACGATAGCTCCCTCTGCATCCATGCTGCTGCCCATGGCCCTGCCACTGTCATTGCTGCTTTTGCACTGCATCCCCTCTAATCATGCTGCCCATAGCACCACCACTGCTAACTGCTGCACTGCAACTCAATTACTGAGAAGTAAGTAACTGATCTCCCAACTCTGACATCACTGTCAGGCTAGAGACACTCTCGATGCTGAAGCTCCCTCTGTTGCTGACAAGTACTCCCTCTCTGACCTCTGTGCTGTTGCAACAACTCCCTACATCTATCACCGTTGCACACCTCTTTGTTCCATCCTGCATTGGTACAACACTCACATGCCTCTTGCACTATTGCAACCTGCTAGCCTCGCGTTATCCTCGGAATCCCGCACTGTAGCTCTCTCTTCTGCTTCATCCTCATCTGTCTCGACAGACATCCGCCAGTCCTGCTACTCTTCAAGGTTCCCGTAGTGGTGGGCTCCAGTATTGTAGCAATAATGCTACAACTCCTGGGGCTTCCTATCTCTAATTTTATCAACCCGGTAGTTCGTACAAACTTGGAAGCGACGGTGCTGTATGCACAAGTACTAGCTCTTGTCGCAGCTGTCACTTGGTCAGCTGGCACAAGTCCGCTAGGGCTCAAGCCAACTTCTATATGCTCTCAGAAGAAGCTTTCTAAATGATGGACGAAGGCTATTTCAAAGGAAATTAATCTACTTTGCAAAAATGAACTAAAAGCCAACCAAAACATGGAAACCCTAGTAAACCTAATCTGACTAGTTTAACCTCTATGATGCAATAGTGAGAGTGCAAATGTCTAAAAATGATGCCATTACTTCTAGTGATGTGAAATGCATGAAATCAAACTACTTCCATTGAAAAGAACATTGTTTTTGTATTTTTGCTTAAGTGGATGGAGTGATTATGATTTTGTTTCTTATTAGGGTTTGGCTGTGCAGAGGTGGTGTGAAGGGAGAGAAAGCTTAGGAAAGGTCAGGAGGGCTAGGAGAGGTCCCAGGGGGTCCCTAGCATCAGTCCACAGAAGTCCACAACGTTCAGGTGCTTGGCAACCGAGTTTGCAGGCTCCTACAGGATGTCTGCAGGGGATCCTACAGGAAACTCAGGCATTCTACAGGAAGTCTGCTAGCTTTTACAGGATGTTCTACCGTGGGAGTTTTGGGTGATGGTGAGGTGATGGAGCGGTATGGGTGGATATGTAAGATGGAGATGGAGCTTGTGATGGCTCAGGAGCAGAGAAATAAGATGGAGAAAGAGTGCACAAAGTTGGTTGGTGGATAGAAGGATGGGAGCAACGAAAGGTCAAGGAAATGGAGCTACGTGGGCAATGGAAGAGTTGGAAGGTAAACAAACTGAACAAAGGTCGAGTAGGTGGCTTTAGGCGTGGGTAAGAAGAAGAAGAAGGAAACAGAATGATACTGAGCAGTGTAAATAAAACAAATTGCTTATGTCTTGCACCAAAAACGAGAATCCATTAACCTGTGCTACCTGTGCTATTTAACCAATGAACAGCAATGTAAATCGTGAAGAGAAGTCGTGCATGGAGGTAGAATGAAGAAGTATGGCTCTAGAGCAAAATGCATGGAAGGATCTACGATTGCAATGACTGTGTGGCAGCTTGCATGAAAGCATAAGACTGCGTTTTTGGTGGTTGGTACAGCCCACACCCCCAATCTCTAGACAGAGATGGCAGCTGGTGCACTATCAACCTTTTTTGAGCTCTAATGAATTACAATCCTCCTACTCTAATCTACGCAACTGAAAGCACTTTAACTGTAAATGAATCCTACTCAATCACATACAAGAAACCAAATCAGCAGACTGTAAATTCTAAATGCATATCAAAACAGAGGAAATAAAGTGCTGCAAGGAAACAAGTAACAATACAACGAAGAGGAGGTCTATTGCTCTCAGGTTGGGCCCTAACCTGAGAGCTATAGCTCCCTTAAAAGCTCAGAATTAGATCCAAATCTGCTTGCCTTTATTCATAATCAAAAGTCTAATGTCATGCCAAAACTGGCTTACAAAAACAAACACCGAGCTGTAGCTCGTGCTCAGAAAGTACAATAATAGTTCAAAGGTTCAAAAAGCTCCTATCAAAGGCTACGGCCTTCATATTTATACACAATGAAGATCAAGCTGGCTTCCTCCATTCGTGGAGCTTGGCTGTCCAACTGAAAGTCAAACTGCTGATCCTGTAGAATCTGTTGGCTGCCTCTAAGCTCGGTGGGGAGAGCTGTTGGAGCTCGGAGTTAAGGTGAAAATCACGAGGGAGGTTATTTAAGGCTGTAGACAACCTCCCTATAAACCTGCAATGCCACCTTTGCTGTCTCCTTGTCTCCTTCTGCGTGGTCTTTTGCTCTCTTTAATGCCAAAAACCTGAAATCATCATGTATTAGCCACATAGATATAATGCCTGCCCTTCTTCCTACAAATAACACAAATATACTAAGAAATGAATGCATAAGTGATAAAAGATGAATGGTTGAGCAAGGTAAGTAGGCCAAATGAGCCCAAATTGTACCAAAAATTGGGGCTCATCATCACCCCCCAGCTAAAATATTTGCTCATCCTTGAGCAACTTTGCTCCAGCTCCTTGTCCTCGGCCGAGAACTAGGGCCAGGCACATGCTCTTCCTTTCCTGTTCTTGGTGGCCCTGCCTCTTCTGCCCCTGGCGGTGACGAGGGTGGCGCTTCTTCCCTCTTTCTTGTTTCCTTGAGCTGGGCTTCGGAAGCCGGTTGGCCTATCCTTCGTGTCCAGGAAGTTATTTTTGGGCTTCCCCTCTCGGGGGTGGCCGATGTTTTAGAGGGGGATCTTTCACTGGGTGAAGTAGGGACACCCCCTGAAATGGTTTGGCTGCTGGGTGGAGGCTGCGGCTTGCCCGTCTTTATTCTCTTACTTCTCCTAGCTTCAAAAGGTAGAGGGATCTCCCTCTCTCTCTTCTCCTTTGGCTTTGGAGGTGTACTGAGGGCGGCCAGCGCAGCTGCTGCCTCCTTTTCGAGAATGCCAGCCTTGTCTTTCTTGCGTTTTGCTTTCTCAGGGCTCCCTGTAGAGGGCCCCTTCCTTTCTGATTTCGGGCTTCCTGTAGAAGACCCTGCTTTACCCACTTTCGGGCCTTCGGTAGAAGACCCTTTCTTTACCAATTTTGGGCTTCCTGTAGAAGACCCTGTTTTAGCCAATTTCGGGCTTCCTGTAGAAGCCCCTGTTTTGGTAATTTTCGGGCTTCCTGTAGAAGCCCCTTTTTCAATGATTTTCGGGCTTCCTGTAGAAGCCCCTTTTTCAATGATTTTCGGGCTTCCTGTAGAAGACCCTTTCTGCTTTCCTGTAGACACAGGTGTCACCACCTTTGCTTGCTTTGCTACATGGGTTTTGCTTTTTGGTTTGGTTGCAGGTGCTGATGAGGTACTTGGGCTGATGTGGACTACCTCAGCTTTGTCCGTTCTGCTCTGCAACCTCTTTTCTCTTGCTGACAAGATGGGTGTGTCACCTTTTTCTTTGTCATCCTTTCCCTCATGCTTCTTTTGTTCTTTCTTCTGCACTGTGGTCGGGGTCTTCTGGCCTGTTTCCTTCTTTCCCTCAGCCACTGATTCTTTTCCCTCACTGCTGGAGGAACCCCTTTCTTCAATCAACATCCTTATGTCTCCATCTCTTGTCAAATTCCTAAATGATTCCCATGAGAGGGGAACCTTATATGAATGGAACGCATCCTCCACAAGAAGTTTGATCAACCCATGGTGGGCTACCTGATCTGGTATGCCTTCTTTTAACTTTGTGGCACACTCAATTAGAGACTGTAGCAGGAAATAAGGGATGCTCAGTTTCTGTTCTACAGGAAGATCAATCTGGTGCCTCAATTTAGTGAGCAACCGAAAGTGATACGCGTACACGATGCTAAAACGGCCTTCACAGGTTATATACTTCATGATTTGCAGGCTAACTTCATTCCATGGTGGCAGCAAACTGGTTCTACGCACCCCATTTTTGTCCTCCGAGAATTCCTCCTCAAGTGGAAAGAATTCTTTCTTGGCCTGCTGGCTCAACTTCCTTTCTTCCTTATCCCATGGAAAACCCATTGGAAGTTCAATGATTCGACTGATATATTGCGGGGTGAGCTTGAGGCTTCGGCCTCTGAAGTTCATTGTGGCCAGTGTCTTGGATTTCGGCCTCAAAGCCTGCAAAAATTCTTCTGCCACTTCATCGTCGTAACCCTGCAATTTGTCACAAAAAGATATCCATTGAACCCGTGTGAAGAGCTCCACCACCTCCTGGTTTTCCCTTAACTTGGTTGAATCAGTGGGTTCTCGTCTAATAAACCCACCCGGCATGATGAAACAGTTTCTTTAACCAGAGGTGGTGATTGTGGAAGAAATTTGGTCTACTGAGACAGAGCGTAGAATTACGCTTCTGTCATGCACATAATCCACAAAACTTATCCTTGAGGAACTTAACACAGTTTAATTACCCTGACATCCTGTAGAATGACAGTATAGGCACAGCAGACAACAATTTCACCACTTTTCTATGACCAGACTGTGGACGACTATTCTGCCACCTTTAAAACCAGTTGCATGAAGAGTTTAGGGTTACCTTTTTAATCTGCCACCTTTTTACGTGAGGCACCCGCCTTCCTGTAGAAACTGCGTTCCTGTAGAAACATCGTTCCTGTAGAAGCAGCGCGCGATTTTCGGAAAAGACTGCAGTTGGTCTGCGCTCTGGGTGTGCTTCACAAGCGTTCTGATAGCCAAAGGCTCGGCGTATCGAACTGCAGAAAGATCAGGATAGCCACTCGAGTAAAACGGTGGTTGATAAATGCATGAGGGCAATCTAGCTGAATAGATTTTGAATCGGCGGAATCCGTGGCGCGGGGGTGAGCTGTCCCCGCCGGACCGTTGGGCGACGTCATCCCATCATTTAACTGCGCGTTCACTTGTTGCCGCATCAATTCCCGCAGATCTGCCGCCGCCTCTTCTGTTAAACTCGTTTTTTTTCCCGACGAGATTGCTCTCACGTGCGTGCTGCTCATTCTTTTTGTCATGGCCGCCACCCAAACATCCAACTAGACCATTAATTGGCCGACGTGGCCGGCCAAATGGCCATACGGCCGCTCAACCCATTCACCTTTACACTTTGCAATCAAATCAAAGTAAAATTCATGAAATCTGAGGGAAGGAAGGGTCGAGACACTTACCTGCGCGGCTGCACACGATGTTTCGGTTTTGTGGACGCTGATGAGTGGATTTACCTGCTGCTGGCGAACTTACACAGGCCCGGATGTCCATGTTTACAGGCTGCCGACGATGGATTGGATGCTTTGGTTGCATGCACCCGCGTTTCATTGCATATGGCCGGCGCTGTGAATGGTATCCACTCTAGCGGGCTTAACTGTTACATGACTCCCGTGGGATGTCTTGTAACAGTTCTTCCTCCTTGGGTGCATGCTGCACGACGAAGGATCTGGCCTCACGATCACGCTCCCGGAGCTTCTGGATGACTGGAATGAATATGGTGTGAGATCTCCAGCGTTTTTTCATTTAAAATTTGCTTTTTCTTGAGAACTCATCGATCTGCTTTGCTGGTGCAGGTAACTTTGTTGCATGTCGACAAGGATGGTGGAACAAGATAACAACAATGTGCAAGGGTGACAACAGTGGCTTGCATGCGTCCAAACCGATCCTTAGCTGTTAGATCTCCTCATGAAATGAATTCTGGGCCGTTCTGAGCTTCTACAGGAAGTTTCCTGTAGAAATACAGAGCTTCCTGTAGAAAGGTTGCGTTTCCTGTAGAGAGTCTGCACCTTCCTGTAGAAAATCTGCATCTTCCTGTAGAAAATCTGCGTCTTCCTGTAGAAGACTCAAGCTGTAATAAAATTGCACATACCTTGGAGAAAATGAGTATTCTTGGAGGAGGTGCTGGTGAGGTGTCCTGACTGCATGATAAGGACCCTTGGCTTTGAGTTGAGAGGCTTCCTCTCCTCCATAGAACACCTGCAATCTGCATGCAATTTCACATGATAAACTTGTTGTCTTTGTTTTTCTTGTTGTTTTTCTTTTCTCTTTTTTTTCTTTTTTTTCTTTTTTCTCTCTTTTTTGAAAGATAACAGGGGCGCCTCATTGAGGTTTTCACCCTTGCCATCTGCCTTAAGCGCCTCAAAGAGGTTTTCACTCAAGGATCTTTTCCAATCTCTTTTTTTTTTTTTTTTTGAAAGACAATAGGGGCGCCTCAAATGAGGTTTTCACCCCTACCACCTGCCTTGGGCGCCTCAGAGAGGTTTTCACCCAAGGATCTTTATTATTTATTTTTTTTTAGATTCTTCAGGGTATGCCCAAAGCAGAGGCAGAACCTTTCTCTATGACTAACACTGATTTCTCCATAGTTTTGATGAACTCTTGTCTTGAGAGAGGCTTCCCGTAGATCTTCAATCTATGCCCATTGACAAGCATGGGGATGGCTTCCTCATCAATGGTCCGGATAAGCACAGATCCATTGTCATGACATTTTTCCACTGTATATGGTCCTAGCCATCTGGTTCTCAGTTTTCCCTTGAAATCTTTGTATCTGGAGTCATACAACAAAGCCCAATCTCCCCGCTGAAATTGCTTGTCATGGAGATGTTGGTCATGCCACACCTTTCTCTGAAGTTGAACCACTTCTGAGTGAAGGAGGGCCTGCATCCGGTGCTCATCCAGTCCATTTAGCTGCAATAACCATTCTTGTTGTGCATGGCTGAGATCTAGATCTAGCTGAGCTGCCATCCTCAAAGTGTTGTATTCAAACTCGATGGACAACAAAGCTTTCTTCCCATAGACCAGCTCATAAGGTGTGAAGCCGGTGGTGGTCTTCCAAGTGGTGTTGTAAGCCCATGTGGCTTCAACCAAGCGATCTGCCCAGTCCTTTCTGCTGCTGCTCACCACTTTAGTCAAGATCCCTTCTAATGCTCTATTGGTGACTTCCACCTGCCCATTTGCTTGAGGGTGATAGGGGGTGGAAGTCCTATGCTTAATCTTGTGATGAGCTAGTAGATCTTCAACCAGGTTGGAGGTGAACTGGCTCCCTTGATCGGTGACCAGCTCTCTTGGATAGCCAAACTTATAGAAGATGTTTTCTCTTAGGAACTCGGCCACCTTTTCTTCTGTTGCTGCTTTGATTGCTTTGGTCTCTGCCCACTTTGTCAGGTAGTCAGTGCACACAATGATGTAAGACCTTTGCCTCGAAGGAGGGTTGATTGGGCCCAAAAAGTCCATACCCCACTTCTCAAATGGCTCAAGAGTCACCTGAGGTTGGAGAGGCATCTCATCCCTTTGGGTCGGTTTCCCCATTCTTTGGCATTGGTCACACTGGTTAACATATCTTCTGACATCTTGATGAAGTGTGGGCCAATAGTAGCCTGCCTGCAGGATCTTGAAGGCAGTTCTCTTTGCTGCAAAATGTCCTCCACAAGGCCCATCATGACAGGTAAGGAGGATATCAAAGACTTCCTCCTCCCTTACACAACGCCTTAAGATCTGATCGGGGCCAAGCTTGAACAGATTGCCCCCGATCCAAGTAAATTAGGCACTTTTTCTGATGATTCTGCTCTTCTCTCTTGAGGATAGGTGCGGAGGGAACTGTGCTGAAACAAGGTAGTTTGCTATATCAGCAAACCATGGAGAGAGTGCTGAGATAGCAAATAGATGTTCATCAGGCATCTAGTCATCCACCGTTCCATCCTCATCTGTAGACAAATCCAATCTAGATAAGGAGTCAGCAACAACATTTTCTTTACCTGGTTTGTCAACAATGGTCAAATCAAACTGCTGCAACAAAAGTAACCATCTAATAATACGAGCATTCACATCTGGTTTATTCATTAAATATCTAATGGCAGCATGGTCTGTATGTACAAATGTTTGATAGCCAGTGATATAGTGTCAGAACTTGTTCAGTGCATGGACCACAGCCAAGAATTCCTTCTCGGTTACAGTGTAATTCAGCTCAGCTTTGGACAAGTTTTTACTAACAAAGTAAATGGCATATGGAAGTTTTTGTTCGACTTGTCCTAAAGCTGCACCTATGGCTTTGTTCGAGGCATCAGTGTGGATGTGGAAAGGTAGGGCCCAGTTTGGACCTCTCAGGATTGGGGCTGACACCAACTTGTCCTTCAATTCATTCAAAGCCCTCTGACAATCGTCAGTCCATTTAAACTCCACATCTTTTGCCAGCAGGCCAAACAATGGTGAGGCTAGCTTGCTGAAGTCTTTAATGAATCTCCGGTAATATCCTGCTAATCCCAAGAAACTCCGAACATCACTTACCTTTTGAGGAGGTGGAACCTTCTTGATGAGAGCAATTTTGTTAGGATCCACCTGTAACCCCTGGCAAGAAATGGTATGGCCTAACACGGTCCCTTCACTCATCAGGAATTCACATTTTTCAGGACTAAGGGACAGGTTCATCTCAATGCATTTGGTTAGGACTTTTCCCAGATTGGACAATGCTTCCTGGAAGTTGGCCCCATAAGGAGTAAAGTCATCCATATAGATTTCCACTGCATCATGGACCAGCTCCGAGAAGATGCTTAAGACAACTCTCTGGAAGGTAGCAGGAGCATTGCATTGCCCAAAGGGAAGAACTCGGTAGGCAAAGGTACCCCAAGGGCAAGTGAAGGTGGTCTTATCTTGGTCTTCCGAGCTGATTTGAATCTGGTTGTACCCGCTAAACCCATCCAAGAAAGAGAAGAACTTCTTTCCTGCCAGTCCATCCAACACTTGATCTATGAAAGGTAGAGGGAAATGGTCTTTCTTGGTAACTTTGTTCAGTTCTCGGTAGTCCACACAAATTCTCCACTTCCCATTTTTCTTGGGAACCAACACCAGAGGGGACACCCATTCACTATCTGAGATGGGGTAAATGAATCCGGCATCCAACAGTTTTTGCAGTTCTTCCTTGACAATGTCCTTAAGGGCTGGATTCATTCTCCTCTGAGGTTGCCTAACCAGTTTACAACCCTCTTTGATGTATATGTGATGGGTACAGACCGAGGGATGGACTCCTTTCATCTCCTTATAGCTCCAAGCAAAAGCATCTAGGTGACTGGCCAACAGGTTACACAGCTCCTTTTCTTGGGAAGAAGATAGGGAGGAGCTGATCTTTAACGTTCTCTCAGGGCCAAACTCCACATTCTTGACTCTGGGAGTGACAAGGTTGGTCGTACAAAGATCCGCTAGGGTGCTGGCTTGGGCATCCTCCACCAATTTCTCTAAGGATAGTGCACTAGAAGGTGGATTCTGGATCAGGGTCTCAATCAAGTCATCCTCGGTTGGGGGGTCTCTTCTGGTGGTATCTAGGGTGCACAGAGGTGCTGAGTACACCTCGTCTTCCTCTCCTTCCTCCAACCAAAGTGGTCAGTCATGCTCTAAGGAGGATTGGGCAGGAGGGTATAGGACTAGCTGCCTGGACATAGGACCATTTTTGATGGTCATATTTCCTGCTCGGCAACTTATGTAAGCATCTGCAGTGGCTAACCAAGGCCTCCCCAAAATGAGAGGATATCCAGTAAGCTTTGCCTTGGGTTGCAGAACCAAGAAATCTGCAGGGTATTCCCAAGAGTCGATAGAGACCAAGACATCCTCCACAATCCCTTCGGGAGTCACCGTGGAGCGATCTGCTAATTGCAGTATTGTCGAGGTCTTCCTCAAGGAACCCTGAAGATTGAGTTTGAGCATGGTATCCCTGGTTATCACATTAATGGCAGCCCCCAGATAAATCAAGGTGTGTGGTATGATGGTGCCATTGATGTGGACATCTACTACAGGACTTCCAGGATCTAGGTACTTTGGGCAGATGACTTGTCCTAACATAAGGTCAGACAGTTGTCCTATGACATTGATGGTTGAAGCATATTTCTTCCGCCTGCCTGGGTGTTTGAAACACTTTTCCTTAACCAGTTTGTTGTATATTGGCACATCCTTGATGGCTTGGAAAAGTGGTATTTTTACACACAACTGCTTGAGCTCACCCAGAAGCTCATCCTCCTCTGGGTTGGGTTGTGTGGTGGCTGTTAGTCTCTCAGGAAAGGGTGGAATAGCCTTTGGTTCACTTTCCTGTTTATCTTCCTCATCCTCTGGGGGAGGAGGTTGGCGATCTGGAAGAGTCTTGCCAGATCGAAGATTGATCTCCTGGATCTCCACAGCATAGGTAGGGCATGATGTTTCCCCAGCGTATACCTGTTGGGCCTGTCTATTGTTGGGGTTCGGGTTCGGTTGAGCAGGTATTTGGGGTTGCCTTGGAGGAGCAGGAGGTAATGGTTGAGGTTGAACTGGTGGTGGAGGCAAAATGGCAGGAGGAGTGTTGTATTGGGGCCTCCACCCCGACTGAGGTGCATTCCACTAAGGCTGTGGCTGGGCATGTGAATGATATGAATGAGAAGTAGGTTGAGTAGGGTACTGAGGTGGATAAGACCATGGAGGAGGCATAGACCAGGAAGGATGAGCAGGGGGACCCCAGGAAGGCATAGGAGTCGATTGGTTGGGGTTGTAATAAGCTTGAGGTGCCCCTTGCATCCCCTGCTGGTAAGTTCTAGGTCCTTGTGGCCTCCTTTGGTTGAGGTAATAGAGAGGTTCAGTGGGAGCTTCTGTCCCTTGGTACATGGCTTTAAATCCAGGTAAGGTTGGACATTGGTTTGTGGGATGGTCCTCCTCACAAACGAAACACACTTCAACCGAATGCAATGGTCATTCGTTCTTAGGGTGTCTCCTTGTGCACCTAGGGCAGAAGACAACCAAGGCTCTCTCAGCTTCTTCTTTCTTTTGCTGGATCCTGAATGTGTCCCGCTGCATGGCAATGGTCTGTCTCACCTCACTCTTAAGATCTTCTAATTGATTTGCAAGCTCGTGTTTGGAGAAAGGGACACTAGTTGAGAGGAGGTTTCCTCTACCTCGTTTCCGAGCTGCCCTGGAGTGGTTTCTAAACACAGTCTTGATGTCCTCATAAGGCAGTTGGTAAATGTCCCCCCCAGCTAACATGTGAAGGGTATCTAAGAGGTCTTCAGGGACTCCTCGAAGCAGGACCAACTTGAGGGATTCAGGGTCAAGTGTGCACCTGGCCCGCTTATAGCTAAGTTGGAACCTCTCCTCATAATCCTCTAAGGACTCATCATTTCCCATGGTCATCCGAAAGATTTCTCCCTTGGTTTCCTTAGACCTACAGTAATCCCTGTACTTGGTATTGAAAGCTTGCTGCATCTGAGCCCAAGTGGTGATACTATTCCCAGGTAAGCCCATGAACCAGCGTAATACTGCATCCTTAAGAGTGGAAGGGAAGAGTTTCAGCTTTTGCTCATCTTCAGTATAGTCATAGGTTCTACAAAGGACAGCAAACTCAAACAGGAAGGTATCAGGATCTTCAGTAGTCAATCCATGGAAGTGAGGTAAGGCAGATGGGCTAATGTTCTTCATTTTCATCTCTCCATTGGTCTCTCGGATGGGGAAGGCACCTTCTATTCTCTCATCTTCTCTTCTATTGTCAGCCATAGTTTCAGATGGGATGGTCTCTAATTCTTCTTCTGCTATAGGATCTTTGTATATCTCAGGAGGTTCACCTATAGGTTCTTCTGTATCACTATCACCGAAGAAGAGAGAAGGGTGACTCAGTGATGTGGTGGGGGTGTTGGGTAGGAATTTGCCTGATTTATCTCGGTTTCTACGAGGCATGAAATGGAAAAGACTTTCTTTTTTTTTTTTATTGCTTTTGCTTTTTTCTGTGGTACCTGCAAAACTGAAACAGATTGATCTACAACTAACTATAAAGATGCAGAATTAAACTGAAAGCAGGAAAGAACTAATCTACTTTGCTCAAATGAAATTGCAGGAATGGAAATGCTAGTCTACGCTTGCAGAATTGAAACACTAATCTATGAAAGCAGGAAATGCTAGTCTATGAAAGCAGGAAATGCTAATCTATGAAAGCAGGAAAGGCTAATCTATGAAAGCAGGAAATGTTAATCTATGCTACTTTTGCAGAATGGAAATGAAATAAACTACTTAGCAGAAGGCAAGAGTAAGAAAATAGAAGAAAAGCAACAATTACTAATACTCTGACGCTTCCCCGACAACGGCGCCAAAAAGATGGTGGGCTCCAGTATTGTAGCAATA
This sequence comes from Pinus tabuliformis, assembly GCA_031772625.1. Classification (NCBI taxonomy): domain Eukaryota; kingdom Viridiplantae; phylum Streptophyta; class Pinopsida; order Pinales; family Pinaceae; genus Pinus; species Pinus tabuliformis. The sequence goes on along the minus strand of CM062808.1, from coordinate 458,706,760 downwards.
ATGCTACAACTCCTGGGGCTTCCTATCTCTAATTTTATCAACCCGGTAGTTCGTACAAACTTGGAAGCGACGGTGCTGTATGCACAAGTACTAGCTCTTGTCGCAGCTGTCACTTGGTCAGCTGGCACAAGTCCGCTAGGGCTCAAGCCAACTTCTATATGCTCTCAGAAGAAGCTTTCTAAATGATGGACGAAGGCTATTTCAAAAGAAATTAATCTACTTTGCAAAAACGAACTAAAAGCCAACCAAAACATGGAAACCCTAGTAAACCCTAATCTGACTAGTTTAACCTCTATGATGCAATAGTGAGAGTGCAAATGTCTAAAAATGATGCCATTACTTCTAGTGATGTGAAATGCATGAACTCAAACTACTTCCATTGAAAAGAACATTGTTTTTGTATTTTTGCTTAAGTGGATGGAGTGATTATGATTTTGTTTCTTATTAGGGTTTGGCTGTGCAGAGGTGGTGCGAAGGGAGAGAAAGCTTAGGAAAGGTCAGGAGGGCTAGGAGAGGTCCCAGGGGGTCCCTAGCATCAGCCCACAGAAGTCCACAACGTTCAGGTGCTTGACAACCGAGTTTGCAGGCTCCTACAGGATGTCTGCAGGGGATCCTACAGGAAACTCAGGCATTCTACAGGAAGTCTGCTAGCTTCTACAGGATGTTCTACCGTGGGAGTTTTGGGTGATGGTGAGGTGATGGAGCGGTATGGGTGGATATGTAAGATGGAGATGGAGCTTGTGATGGCTCAGGAGCAGAGAAATAAGATGGAGAAAGAGTGCACGAAGTTGGTTGGTGGATAGAAGGATGGGAGCAACGAAAGGTCAAGGAAATGGAGCTACGTGGGCAATGGAAGAGTTGGAAGGTAAACGAACTGAACAGAGGTCGAGTAGGTGGCTTTAGGCGTGGGTAAGAAGAATAAGAAGAAAACAGAATGATACTGAGTAGTGTAAATAAAACAAATTGCTTATGTCTTGCACGAAAAACGAGAATCCATTAACCTGTGCTACCTGTGCTATTTAACCAATGAACAACAATGTAAATTGTGAAGAGAAGTCGTGCATGGAGGTAGAATGAAGAAGTATGGCTCTAGAGCAAAATGCATGGAAGGATCTACGATTGCAATGACTGTGTGGCAGCTTGCATGAAAGCACAAGACTGCGTTTTTGGTGGTTGGTACAGCCCACACCCCCAATCTCTAGACAGAGATGGCAGCTGGTGCACTATCAACCTTTTTTGAGCTCTAATGAATTACAATCCTCCTACTCTAATCTACGCAACTGAAAGCACTTTAACTGTAAATGAATCCTACTCAATCACATACAAGAAACCAAATCAGCAGACTGTAAATTCTAAATGCATATCAAAACAGAGGAAATAAAGTGCTGCAAGGAAACAAGTAACAATACAACGAAGACGAGGTCTATTGCTCTTAGGTTGGGCCCTAACCTGAGAGCTATAGCTCCCTTAAAAGCTCAGAATTAGATCCAAATATGCTTGCCTTTATTCATAATCAAAAGTCTAATGTCATGCCAAAACTGGCTTACAAAAACAAACACCGAGCTGTAGCTCGTGCTCAGAAAGTACAATAATAGTTCAAAGGTTCAAAAAGCTCCTATCAAAGGCTACGGCCTTCATATTTATACATAATGAAGATCAAGCTGGCTTCCTCCATTCGTGGAGCTTGGCTGTCCAACTGAAAGTCAAACTGTTGATCCTGTAGAATCTGTTGGCTGCCTCTAAGCTCGGTGGGGAGAGTTGTTGGAGCTCGGAGTTAAGGTGAAAATCACGAGGGAGGTTATTTAAGGTTGTAGACAACCTCCCTATAAACCTGCAATGCCACCTTTGTTGTCTCCTTGTCTCCTTCTGCGTGGTCTTTTGCTCTCTTTAATGCCAAAAACCTGAAATCATCATGTATTAGCCACATAGATATAATGCCTGCCCTTCTTCCTACAAATAACACAAATATACTAAGAAATGAATGCATAAGTGATAAAAGATGAATGGTTGAGCAAGGTAAGTAGGCCAAATGAGCCCAAATTGTACCAAAAATTGGGACTCATCACGTAGCTAGATATAATCCAAGAGGTTGGGTACCTTGAGGATCCTACCCGTCATCTTTTGTAGTCCTCTTGACTACGACTCGATGTCTCCCCACTTTCACTCAAGTGGTGTGTGCACTTATGGCTCAGTCATCGTCTGTCTCCACTTCCTTTTCTACCCTTGCTGGCGTTGCCTTGGTATCAGAAGCCTCTCCCTTGCTCTTCTTCCTCAGACACTAGGTCGCATAATGACCAAGCTCCCCACAGTGGAAGCATTTGACCTTAGAGAGGTCCTCCTTCTTCCGCTTTTCTTGCTTACCCTCAGATGCTAGGGCAACATCCACCTCCTCCTCCTTGATTCTAATCCCCTTGCTACTACTTCCCGTCTTAGTCACCCCCCTGATCTCTTCTTGGCAAAGAGCCGCCCACATTTCCTCCCAATCTGGAAGGGTTGCCCTACCTAGTATGTGTCAGGTAGTTCTCGTTTCTGTTCTCTGCTTCAGCTTTCCCGGCTGCTGCACTGATCCTCCCAGCACTATCTCTGCCTCTTTGCTTATGTATTTACTACCCCTCAACTGCAACTCGAGATCACTCTCTCAACTTTATCAGCAAACCCAGCCCTAGAAAGTTGAAATCTTGATATCTTGGTGTGTTCTCCAAGTGACCCTCAAGCCTCCTCTCATACTTTTCTCGTTGACAAATCAATGGCCGAGATTAAGTCCCTAATCAACGACTAAGATTAGATCTGGCTACAATAGAGGAGATCCCATGGGATCTCCTTGTATTCACTGCCACTGCTACATCTATACGACAGCTCCCTCTGCATCCGTGTTGTTGCCCATGGCCCTGCCACTACCACTGCTGCATCCCCTCTCATCATGTTGCATCATGCTGCCCATAGCACCGCCACTGCTAACTACTGCACTGCAACTCAATTACTGAGAAGTATGTAACTGATCTCCCAACTCTGACATCACTATCAGGCTAGAGACACTCCCGATGCTAAAGCTCCCTCTGTTGCTGACAAGCGCTCCCTCTGACCTCTTCACTGTTGCAACAACTCCCTACATCTATCACCGTTGCACACCTCTCTGTGCCATCCTGCACCGGTGAAACACTCACATTCCTGTTGCACTATTGCAGCTTGCTAGCCTCGCGTTGTCCTAGGAATCTTGCACTGTAGCTCTCTTTCGCTCCATCCTCATCCGTCTCGACCGACATCTACCAGTCCTACTACTCTTCAGGGCTCCCGTAGTTAGGTATAATCCAAGAGGTTGGGTACCTCGAGGATCCTGCCCCTCATCTTCTGTAGTCCTCTTGACTACAACTCTATGTCTCCCCACTTTAGCTCAAGTGGTGTGTGTGCACTCATGGCTCAATCATCGTCTGTCTCCACTTCCTTCTCTGCCCTTGCTGGTGTTGCCTTGGTATCGGAAGCCTCTCCCTTGCTCTTCTTCCTCAGATACTGGGTCGCATAATGACCTAGCTCCCCACAGTGGAAGCATTTGACCTTGGAGAGGTCCTTCTTCTTCTGCTTTTCTTGCTTACCCTCATATATAGGGCAACATCCATCTCCTCCTCCTTGATTTTGATCCCCTTGCTACTGCTTCCCGTCTTGGTCACCCTCTTGATCTCTTCTTAGCGAAGAGCCGCCCACATTTCCTCCCAATCTGTAAGGATCGCCCTGCCTAGTATGCTCTGGACAAACACCTCCCAGTCTTCTGAGACTGCATTCATGGTTGTTCTCACCATCATCTCTCGATCTGGTGTGGCCCCTATGGAAGTCAGCTGATCTAGGATCTCCTTCAATCGACCGAGGAAGGTGTCGACCTATTCTCCCTTTTGCATCTGGTATGACCGCAGCTGATTTTCTAGGAGCATCTTGCTCGGCACGGAAGTATGCTGATACAACTTGGTCAGGGCCTCCCACATCTCCCGTTCCGTATTCTTTTGGGCAACATGTGGTACTATATGATCCTTGACCCCGTTAAGAATGATACTCTTGGCCCTCACCATTGCTTCCTCATACCTATCATTGTTCGTTGGGTCAACTGGGACCGCTATCGTCTTCAAGGCAAAGTGATTGGCACGATTTTTGTCAAGTATGGATAAGATTCTAGCTTTCCAGACTACAAAGTTTGAGGCTCCATCCAGTATGTCCTGGTCTCTTATTCTATGTAGTGCCATTCCGCTGCTCTTTTACTTCCCTCCTGGTAGTTCTCGATGTGACTCCCTCTGAGACTCGATTTCCCTCCTGGAAATCCTTCTGTCGATGTCGACATGCCCCCTACTTTGATCGTCTTTGCAACCGCACCACTAATCCAGATTTCTCAGCTTGAAACCCTCAGTAGCAACTCCCTCCTCCTTGGCCTTACCCTGTTAGGTACTGTTCTGACAACAGTACCCCACCAGCTCCACTCTGCAACTTATCCACAACGTCCTAAACCTCAGCAACCTGAAGGTGAGAGCTCCTAGGCTCTACACAGTCCCAACATCGGCAAACTAGCTCCCTAAGACAACTGCGCCAGCCCTCCTGGCCTCTGTGTGGCTCTGCATCAGCTTGTCTTTGCCTCCCTCAGCCTTTGCGCAGCCTCTTCCTGGCCCGAACTTGATGACGCGGGCACTGCATCACCCCTTCCTTGATGTTTTGTTGCTAGGAACAACTTTTGTCACTCGGGACAACTGTTTTCTGCAGTTGTTGCTCTATTTGGCTGATGTCCTCAGTTCTCTTGTGATCTACAACCACGCTCTAATACCATGATGAAGTTTCTAAGCCTAACAGTTAGCAACCCTCCATTTACTTTTTGATTTATTCCTTCCTACTTGTTCTGATTAATAAACAAGTTATTTACCATGTAAATACTAAAAATAAACACACGTACATGCTCAACACATTACAGATCATCAATTGAAGGAAATAGAAAAAATCACACAAATGACACCGTTATTTTTGGACTAATGTCCCTGGAAAGACACAATGCAGGAAAACTGATGCAGCTATCTGAGGGTTTCATTTATTAAGCAGTTTCAAAATACAATCTGGGTGCCAAATCTGGCTCACCCAACAGAGTAAAATCTTGGCAGTAGTACCTCTCCTTCGGAGACAGATGCTCCGGCTAAAACCTCGGATAAACACTCCAACAACTCCTCAGCTCCAATCTGCCCCATGAAAAACCCCAGCTTCAGCCTCTTCTGCCCCTTGCGTCAGCTTTCCCAGCAGTTCTCGGCAGTTCCGACTGTTCCCAACAGTACCGACTTCTGTCCTTTGTGTCAGCTTTCCCGACTGCTGTGCTAATCCTCCCAGCACTATCTCTGCCTCTCTGCTTCTACGTTCACTGCCCTTCAACTGCAACTCCAGATCACTCTCTCAACTTTCTCAGCAAACCCAACCCTAGAAAGTTGAAATCTTGATCTCTTGGTGTGTTCTCCAAGTGACCCTCAAGCCTCCTCTTATACTTTTCTCGTTGACAAATCAACGACTGAAATTAAGTCCCTAATCAACGGCTAAGATTGGATCTGGCTTGATCCATGACTTTTGGACCATTCTAACACAGTTTTATATTAATTCATATTAATATTTTAATTTCCCTAAGTTTAGACTTAGGGACTCCATTAAAAATATTAATTATTTTAATATCTCCCAAACTGTTTAGAATCTGCCCAAACCCTTTTTGGGTATTGGAGATCTCATGTGCCTTAGCCTCTCCACCAAATTTCGTGGCTAGAGCACATCTGATGCTACCCCAAATCAACAATCAAAGACTAAGCACACAAGGCAACATGTTTTTAGGCGTCTCATGATTTCCCATGCTTATGTTACGTGTAATATCCTGTTTCAGGGATATTCCCCAAACCCCAGTAAACCCGAACCAAATACGTACAAATGATATGGTAACCGGGAAGCTCAAAGTGATAAAAATAACAGTGGTGCAACATATAATAATGTAAACATGAAATATAAGCAGATACTCAAGAAATGCAGAGAGAAATGCTAAGCCATTTTATTATACTAAGTAATGGAATGAGTACAGGAGGTGATCGGAAAGATGGCACCTCGACTTGCACAAGGCAAGTGAAAAAATACACTCAGAATAGTAAAGGAATGGCCTCTCTCTGAACTGCATCCAAGTTGTTGGAGAACTGTCGTGTTGCTACTACTACTAGGAATCAAATGAGGCTTTGGGGTTGTTCCCGTCCTCAGAAAATGCTAAAACTCTGGAATCAGACTCTACTCAAGAAACCCGGAAAAACCCAGAAAGCTTTTCTAAAATAGCCGACCCCCGAAAATCACCCCCTTGGGGATCTACGCTTTCCCTCAAGGCTCTGCACTGCCACTAAGTAGAATCCTCCAAAACTCTACCTGAAACTCTGCCAAAATACTCCAATATGCAAGGGTTGATCCCTTACTCAATCTTCCAGCTCAAATCCTCCACAAAGCCCCCAATTTGTAACTACCTCCGAAAGAACTACGTCCCTCTCTCTCAAGACTGCGCAGTCCTCAAATGATCAGCTCCCCCTCAACGCCAAAGATCAATCCTACCGCAAAAGATTGCTGAAAACTACCTTGCCCCAGTAGGCACTCGAAGTCCCCCAGGGCTAAGGGTGAGATCTCCGAACGGAGACACTCAATGCACTAAACAATGTTGCAGGCTAAAAAGCCAGCGTGCTCCAAGTCGGAGTGACTACCTCAAATGCACATAATCGAATGATAAAATGAGGAGGCTCCTCTCCCCTTTATAGTGTTGGCCTCTCTCAACCCCAAGGCCCACCTCCTCCAACGTAGCCCCTTCTCTTGCCACGTGCTCCTCTCCATCTGCGCAGTCCCTCCAAGTGTCTGCGTGGGCCACTCCTCTACGTGGTCCTTTGGCCCCCTTGACTCCCCTTTAAGTTACAATGTTGTGCTACTAGGGAGTGACTTTATTCTAAAAGTGAGTTATGTCCCCCCCTTTCCTCACCTTTTTATTTATAAATAACTATAGAAGGCAAAATTGAGCAAAATCGAATATTCCAATTAGCCATGGCTAATTAGGAATATTACAGTCTCCCCTAGCAAAATGTTGCTTGTCCTCAAGCAACTGAAGTGATGGATGCTGCAAAATTTTCTCACTCTCCCAAGTGGCATCCTCATCCGATAAATTCTTCCACCTCACCAAGAATTCCCGGACTGTCCTGTTCCGTAGCTGCCTCTCCCTGGTATCAATAATAGCCTCTGGCTGCAACACCAAATGCCCCTCATCATCCGTGGGTGGTAGCTCATCTGTCACTGTCACATGCTGCCCCAATGCCTTCTTTAGGCATGATACATGAAAGACGTTATGAATCTTGCTGCCTTGGGGCAGCTCCAACTCATACGCAACCTGTCCAATCCTGCGTATCACCCTGTATGGCCCATAAAAGCAGGGCTTGAGCTTCTCAACCCCCTTCTGCTTCAGTGACGACTGTCGGTATGGCTATAACCATAGGTAGACCAAGTCCCCTACCTCAAACTGTCTCTCCACCTGACCCCATCAACATACAGCTTCTGCTGGTTTTGCGTTATAGCCATATTATCCTTGAGAGCTCGGAGAATATCCTGACTCTCTTGGATCCAAATCTTGGCTCTCAGAGCCTTGCTAGCACCAAACATCACATCAGCAAAAGATAAAGGATGATATCCATACAAAGCATAGAATGGTGACATACCAATGGACATGTGATGCGTAGTGTTGTAGCAGTACTCCCCCAGATGCAGCCACTTTAGCCATGCTCGCTACTGCCCACTGACATAGTTACGCAAGTAGCCCTCTAGCCACTTGTTAACTATCTCTGTCGGCCCATCCGTTTGTGGGTGATAGCTGTTACTCGGTGTCAACTCCGTCCCCACCAACTAAAAAAGCTCCTGCCAAAACCCGCTAATGAAACGGCTGTCCCTATCACTGGTGTTGGTCTTGGGAAGACCATGTAACCTGAAGATCTCTCTAAAGAATAGCTTGGCCACCTGTGCTGTTGTGTAATGTGCGGATATGGTGAAAAAGTGTGAGTACTTTTTTCAGTCGATCAACGACGACAAAGATGCAATCCTTGCCCTGTACCATGGGCAACCCTGTGATGAAGTCCATCGAAATACACTCCCATTTCCCCTCCGGAATGGGAAGAGGCTGCAATAATCCTGCGGGATGGTTCATCTCCCCCTTGTTCCTCTGGCAAACATCACACTCCCGAACATGCTACAGTACGTCCTCCTTCAGTCCCTTCCATGAGAACCTCTCTCTAATGGCCCTGTACATTTTGGTAAACCCCTGATGGCCGACCAATGGTGAATCATGTGATGCCTGAAGTATCTTCTTCTTGAGGTGAGACCCCTCAGTCAAGAAGATCCGGTCCCTGTAGTAGATGATCTCATCGACCACCTTGTACTGGTCGTCCGCCGCTTGCCTATCCAGAACCTCACATGCAAATCTATCCTTGGAGTACTCAACTAAGAGTCGAGCCCTCTAGTCTGCATCCAAGCTCATAAGAGACAACGTGGCTAGTCTACGTGAGAGGGCATCTTCTACCACATTGTTCTTACCCTTGACATACTCAATGTCAAAGTCATATGCTGGGATCTTACTGATCCACTTTTGCTGCCTCTCCTGTAGCTGCTTCTGCTCCAAAAAGAACCTGAGGCTGTTGTGATCAGTCCTCACCCTGAACCTGTTACCCACTAAATACTGTCGGAACTTGGCCAATGCATGCATGATGGCCAACATCTCCTTGTCGAATATAGAATACAACCTCTCGTGCGGAAGGAGCTTTCGGCTCTCAAAGGCTATAGGGTGACCTCCCTGCATCAATACTGCGTCGATTCCCTCTCCCAACGCATCACACTCCAAAACAAATAGCTGCGAAAAATCCGATAATGCAAGCACTGGGCAGCTGCTCATAACCTCCATGAGCCTATCAAAGGCTCGTTGTGCTGTATCCAACTAACTGAATGCCCCCTTCCTCGTCAAATCCGTCAGGGGTGCAGCAAGCTGTGAGAAACTCTTAACGAACTTCCGGTAGTAGGTGCAAATGCCAATGAATCCTCAAAGTTCTGTCACGTTCCTCAGCTCCGGCCAATCTCTGATGGCCCTGATCTTCTCCTCGTGGACCCTCACTCCATCCACCCCTATGATGTGTCCCAAGTATAACATCTCTGTCAACCCAAACTCACACTTGGAGAGCTTGGCATAGAACTACTGCTCCTCCAAGATGCACAATACTATCTCAATGTGTTGGAGATGCTCCTCCCAAGTCCTGTTGTAAATGAGGATATTATAAAAGAACACCAACACAAACTTCCTTAAGTGACTGCGGAAGATGTGATTCATGCAAGATTGGAATGTAGCTGGGGTGTTGGTTAGCTTGAAGGGCATCACCAAAAACTCAAAGTGCCCATAGTGACACCTGAAGGCAGTCTTTGGAATGTCCTGTTCCCTCACGTGAATCTGATGGTACCCAGATCTCAAATCAATATTTAAGAAGAACCGTGCTCTTCTCAAATCATCGATCCTGGGTATGGGGTACCTGTTCTTCAGTGTCTTCTTGTTCAGGGCCCTGTAGTCAATGCACATCCTCAATGTGTCGTCGTTCTTCTTCACCAACACCACGGAAGAAGCAAAAGGGCTCGTGCTCGGCCGAATGTGCCCAAGAGTCAGCAACTCCTAAATGGCCTGCTCAATCTCATCCCATTAGGCCTTGGGATGCCTATAAGGGGTAGTAATCACTGCCTATATGCCCTGATCAAGCTCGATGGTGTGCTCAAACCCCCGATCCAGTGGCTATCTCGGCGGAATCTCCCCAAATATTGTGGCATACCGGTCAAGGATGGACTGTATCTCTGGGTGCATTGTTTGCCCTGTTGTCCCTGCCTCTGATGCATGCAGCTCCACTGCCCACTCTACGTCTCCCTTCCAGAAGACTGCCTCCATCTGATGAGCTGAAACAGTCTGAGGCGGGTATGTGTGTTGTCCCTGTATCTTCTCATGCCTCCCTGTCTTCTCATCATCCCACTCCATCTCTAGGGCCTTCCAATCTGTTGTGACCTTCCCAAGAGTGATAAGCCACTGGACACCTAGTACTATGTTGGTGTCCGGAATATTGACCACGAAGAAGTGGTCAGTCAGTGTGTAGGTGCCCATCATCACTGATAACTCTGGAACATAACAAGCACACACCATGGTCTGATCTCCTGGGACCAAAACTGAAAATCCATCGAAGCTCTCTATCGATAAACCTCTCTGCTTAACCATCTATGCATCGATGAAGTTGTGGGTGGCCCCACTGTCAACCAAAACTGATACCCGCTGGCCACGTACTGTCCCCGGTACGTGCAGCGTCAAATATCTGGGAACTCCTTGCAATGCTGCAAGGGCTCCTCCGATAGGTGCAAAAGCTACACCACCTGTTGTTGGTGGTGGAGGCGGCAAGGGACCCTGCACGACATGACTATCTCCTGCCTCCACATCATCCTCCTCAACCTCTTCCCTACTGCTCTCGGAGAAGACCTCAATAAAATGTGCTTTACCAGCAGCACATCTATGTCCTGGTCTCCACAGCTCCTGGCAGCTAAAGCACAACCGCTTCTTCTTCAACTCCCTCCTAGCAGCATCATCAATCTGTGCTCGTCCTGGATTCCCCTTCGGAGGCAGAATCCTCACATCCTTCCCCTGAGGCTGGAAAGCCTGTCTTTGTGGGTAAGGTGTCCGGGTCTTGGGTAAGGCATCCTATAAGTCCTGGGTCCTGCTGATAGCATCCTAGAGCATGGCTAGTCTAGTGGACCTAACTAGACCCCGAAGTGGCTCTGCTAACCCCTCAACAAACATGTAGATCCTCTGTGCTGTGGATAGATCTGGCACCATCACTGAAACCCTCAGGAAGTCTGCAATGTAGGTCTCTGGGCTCCCTGTTTGTTTGAGCCTCGTTAGCTCAACAAAGTGCTGTTCTGGATCCCTCCGGTCAAACCTCTCCATCAATCTCCTGGTGAACTCGGCATATGTCGTCATTGAGGAGTGTCTGAGTGTAACCATCCCATGGAACCACCAATCCTGGGCCTCACCATCCAAATGTAATGTCGCCACCTTGATGGCCTCTGCCTTCGACATCTGGTTAAGCTGGAAATAGATGTCCAGCTTCTCCACCCAAGACCTTGCCGAACTGTTTGATGAACCATCAAACATAGGCAAGTGGAATCTACTCGCTGTGCGGTGGGTGTCTCCATCGTGATAATGTCGGTGTCCTCTGTGATGGTTGTGGGGTCTACTATCCCGTTGGAGATGAACACAGCCTTTGAATGAGAGAGCATCCCTGAACTCCTGCCCATAGGCCTGGTACTTTGCAAAATAATCACCCATATGACCGGGCTCTGCCTCCTACTCGGCTCTGGCCCCCGTGTCTGCTCCTAGGAAAGTGGGCATGGTAGAGCGTGTAGGGGCATGTGAGGCCATCTGCGGAGTAATATCACGTTGAGTGGCACCTTGCTCTGGAAAATGGTGGGATGTACCCTATCCCTCACCAACCTGGAAAACCCGTGGGTTCTCACTCTGTCTAGCCTCCACTGCTGTGAATCTCTGCCCCATCACCTCGATCTGCCTCGACAGATCCTGCACTTATTTGAGGAGCATGTCCGCAAATCTCTTCCCGTCCTCATCTACCATTGGATCCTCCTGTTCTGCGTCCACCACAGGCTCCTCCTATTCTGCGTTCGCCACAGGCTCCTGTACTGTGTCCACCACCCGAACACAGTCTCCCTCTCCGTAGGTGTTCTCCAACCCACGCCCAGTGTCTCTGTATCTCCTACCTCTGTAACAGATGTAGGGTTTTTCCCCTTTTGTCATAGATTGCTAGCTCCACAGGTTGAGCCAGATCTATGCTCTGATACCACTATAATATCTTGTTTCAAGGATATTCCTCAAACCCCAATAAACCCCAACCAAATACATACAAATGATATAGTAACCGAGAAGCTCAAAGTGATAAAAATAACAGTGGTGCAACATATAATAATGTAAACATGAAATATAAGTAGATACTCAAGAAATGCAGAGAGAAATGCTAAGCCATTTTTATTATACTGAGTAATGGAATGAGTACAGGAGGTGATCGGAAAGATGGCACCTCGACTTGCACAAGGCACGTGAAGAAATGCACTCAAAATAGTAAAGGAATGGCCTCTCTCTGAACTGCGTCCAAGTTGCTAGAGAACTGTCGTGCTGCTGTTATTGTTGGGAATCAAATGAGGCTTTGGGGTTGTTCCCCTCCTCAGAAAATGCTGAAACTCTGGAATCAGACTCTACTCAAGAAACCCAGAAAAACCTAGAAAGCTTTTCTGAAATAGCTGACCCCCGAAAATCACCCCCTTGGGGATCTACGCTGTCCCTCAAGGCTCTGCACTGCCACTGAGTAGAATCCTCCAAAACTCTACTCGAAACTCTGCCAAAATCCTCCAATATGCAAGGGCTAATCCCTTGCTCAATCTCCCAGCTCAAATCCTCCACAAACCCCCCAATCCAGAACTACCTCCAGAAGAACTGCGTCCCTCTCTCTCAAGACTGCGCAGTCCTCAAATGCTCAGCTCCCCCTCAATGCCAAAGATCAATCCTAATGCAAAAGACTGCTGAAAACTACCTTGCCCAAGTAGGCACTTGAAGTCCCCCGGGGCTAAGGGTGAGATCTCCGAACGGAGACACTCAATGCACTAAACAATGCTGCAGATAGGGTAAACAACCAGCATGCTCCAAGTCGAAGTGACTAGCTCAAATGCACATAATCGAATGATAAAATGAGGAGGCTCGTCCCCCCTTTACAGCGTTGGCCTCTCTCAACCCCAAGGCCCACCTCCTCCAACGTAGCCCCTTCTCTTGCGACGTGCTCCTCTCCATCTGTGTAGTGCCTCCAAGTGTTTGTGTGGGCCCCTCCTCTACGTGGTCCTTTGGCCCCCTTGGCTCCCCTTTGAGTTACAATGTTGTGCTACTAGGGAGTGAATTTATTCTAAAAGTGAGTTATTTCCCCCCATTTCCTCACCTTTTTATTTATAAATAACTATAGAAGACAAAATTGAGGAAAATCGAATATTCTAATTAGCCATGGCTAATTAGGAATATTACATTAGGCCATAAAATCAACAAGAAATAAAATTTATTCTAGATGGAGTTCTAATCTAAATGCAGCTAGTCTAGCATGATTAAAGAATATGATGTTAGTTCTAATGCGAAAATAAACATGTAATGCATCCTACTATAACATGCATATAACACAATGTCAAGTATGAAGGAAAGGGGTGATACAACTTAATTTGACCAGTTGTGGCCAAAGTTCATTGTCAAGTTTAGGAATGTAATAATAATCTTCACCAACCTTCCTATGAATCTTGATGGGAATGGGTTTTTTATCAACCAACACAACATCCCCAACTTTGAACTCCTTTTTGGGCTTCCATTTCTTGTTTTGCTTTTGATTGGGCCTTTTAAGGATATGGACCTCTTGGGAAGAAAGGATAGGGGATGGTTTCTCAGTCTCAAGGATCTTGCAGTATGGAATTAGGCCCAGTTTTACCACGAGTCATATACAAGGGTCCTCTATAGAGAATGAAGGAATTTCCATCAAATTGAGTGATGGTAACATAAGATAGATCCATTTGAAGTTGACCACCCACGATAACACCCCATTTCGTAGAAAATAACATGCCCCACACATCAAATTTGTCTATGACCACAACATCCATGAGAAATAATATGTTTGGATTCATAGCTATTGACACCTTGAGATCCTTTATGAGGCCTTCTACTTCAATAGGCTTGGAGTTGAAACCACATACACTTTTGTACCTCTAGGTGATGCTAAGATTTAGTTGCTTCATGACTTTTAATGGCATGATATTTGTGGAAGCCCCTGAATCCAACATACAATTTTGCAAGAGGAGGTCATTAATGGCTAAGTGTGTAAGATTGGATCATGTCCCGGGTTAGTGTTAGAGAGGTGTATATTTTGCAATGTGATGGGTGTATCCTCTTCTTCAAGCTTTCTTGGCTTGCCATTGCTGGCATGGGAGTTTCACTAGCTCTTTTAAGGGAGCCTGCATAGTCATCTTTCTAGCGGTAGAACCTACATCAACATCAAGCTCAATCTCCTTTAATTTAGTCTTATGCTTGGATTATCCTTTTGGAGGATCCTTTTTGGGGTTATCTTTCTTGGGAGGATCCTTCTTTGGAGGTTCCTTACGAGAAGGTTCTTTAGGAGGAGACTGCTTAGGAGGAGATTCTTTTTTGTTAGGTTCTTTCAAGCTTGTGGGGATTTCTATTATTTTTACGTAAATATTGGACCCCTTTAAATCTCCCACTATCATCCGCGTTGTGGATTAGCACATCCTTTTCTTCTTTAAGGGTTACTTCACCAATCAAAGGATGGTTGTATGTGCCACCTAACATAATGTTGAAGGCGCAACATTCCACGATGTTAGCTTGCTCATCAACTTCCTCATCTTTAATTTCTCCTTCATTACTTTGTTCATCCTAAGAAGTTGATTCTTGTTCCAAAACATTAGCTGGGGCTAAAGTGTTAGGAAATTGAGATGAGCTTTGCTTGCCTTCATCATTAGTTTTCCTAGGAAAAGGTTTGTTCATGGGGATAAAGCTTGACTTTCGAAATTTTCCAAAGTGGTGAATTTATTCATGTAAAGTCTATCCCTTAAGTTCATTTCCTTAGGTAGATTATCAAGCTTCTTAAGGACCACTATAAGGGTTTCCCCAGTTTGGTTTTTAGACTTAGTCTTCTTAGCTTCCACCTAAGCTTTAGGATGTTCAAACATATCCATTTTTTATTTGTTCAAGTTTTGTTCAACTTCCATGACAATTTCCTTGGCCTCAACAAGACTACTAGGTTTCTTTTATCTTAATGCATAAGTCAAAGGAACACCCACATCCTTTGTGAATTTGTCTAAACACGACATCAAGAGCTCTAAGGTTATCAATTATGTCTCTAATTACTCTGTTAAATTTTTGGATGATCTCTTTAATATCTTCCCTTCCCTTACTTATGTTGTAAAACTTTTCAATGTCGAAAGACCCTTGGGCATTGGATGACCACATTCTCATAAAAGCTTCTTCAAATTGGTCAGGGTCATCTATGCTACCCAGAGGGAGACTAAGATACCTTTACCTTATCTATCCTTCAAAATATAAGGCAAACAACATTATGATCCTGTCACCGTCTTCCATGAACCTGGTGGAAATAATCTAATAGAATTCATAAATATGATCATGAGTTCTTTTGGTGCCATCTCCTTTAAGATTTGGAAACCAATCATTGTATTTTTCAGGTAGAGGTTTGGGATTGTCACTTAATTTCAAGGGTCCAAAAACACTAGTTAAGTGCCTCCTGCATTTTGGGACCTTGGTTTGGTTTTGATTTTGGTTGGTGTTGGAAGTGATTGCCATATTGGGAGTTGAATTACCAACCTCTTCAATTCAGGGAGAAGATTAGTTCCAATAGGTGATGGAGTTCTTTCTCCCCTTCTTGCAGCAACCCTATTTAAAGGAGGAATGTCGTCACCTTTGAGAAAACTAGGGGATTGGGCAATGAATGGAGTTGCCAGAGGAATATTTGAAATGTCGCCAATGAATCAATTACTCAATGGTTCACAAGGGAGGAAGACCTACTTCCTCCCTAGCAACGACACCAAAAGTGTTACCACCAAATCTAGTAGGGGTCCTAGGAAAGGTTCCAAAGGGGCAACTACCAAACCAAGTGGCAACAATGGGACAAGGACCCACTATCACCTCAACTGATGTCACTTGTTCTTTATAGACTTTCACTAATGGGAGGAGTCCCGATATAATGAAATCATTAGGATTGATTAGTCAATGATAGGATATGAAGTGATTTCTAGAGCTCATTCACAAGAGAGACTCAAATGACAGGGTTTACTTTCTCTAGAAGCAAGGATTGGGGCTCTCCAAGAAAGTTCCAAAAGAAGCATAGACCTAGGGGTTAGAGGTATTCTTTAATAAGGGATGCCCAAGACCTGACATTCCTAAGAAATGAGGGTTTGTAAGTGGCCCTGTGATATTGAGAATGATGAAGATATGGGACCACAAAGAAGCCCAAGGGGACCTAAGCAAAGCCTAGGGTTTTAGTTGAAACTTCAAACAAAAGGTCTAGACCAAGCAACAGAGAAGAAAAGAGTTAATGAAATATGAACTTCACTTGAGTTTTATGTGAGAATTTTTGAATCTACACATTAGAAATCCTACTACAGTCACTGGTTTATCAGATCCTTCTTGTTCTTTACATTCAACAAGTGATTAAAAGTATTTAAACAACGATGAAAACATTATTGCAGACTATACACACATACAGATCATGAACTGAAATAAGATGAGACAATCACACAAAGGACACCATTATTTTTGGACAATCATCCCGGAAAAACTCAATTCGGGAAAATCGGTGCAGCATATAGAGGGTTTGTATTATTAAGTAGATTTATAAATACAACTAGGGTGCCAAATCCAGCTCACCCAATAGAGAATAAACCTGGCAGAAGTACCTCTATCCAAAGACAAATATTTTGGCAAATCCAACAACTGGATGATCAAACCCCACAGATGACAATGATGTTCCCAGTGTTGGGAAGCGATGGTTGCTCCAAGCTCTACGCTAAAACTACGTCACCTTCTCTAGAAGTTGCGTTACCCTCCCAGTGATCCCTCCTTGCTTAGAAATTGATGTGCTGAACTATTGCTCTCTCTGCCTCACAGAAACCCCAGCACTGCCTCTAAATGACTTCATTAGGCCCTCTCGCTACTGCGTCACCCTCTTTGGAGCTTCTTTGTCTCTCCTAGTGTTTCTTTGCCCCTTTGCTATGTATTCTCAGCCTTGGAATGAAGTCCCTCTACCGAAATGCCCCTCTCACCACAACTCAGATCACTAGCTTGATTTTCTTAGCAAACCTCGCCCTAGAAAAATCAAACTCTTTGATCTCTCTAGTGTCTCTCCAACTGACCCTTAAGCCTCCTCTTCTACTTTTCATGTTGATGAATCAATGACCGATATTAAGCCCCTAATCAATGGCTAAGATTAAAATAGACTTGATCCTCGTCACTTAGAAGTTTCTCACCCATATTCTTATTAATACCCATTAATATTTTTATTTTCCTAAGTTTAGACTTAGGAACCCATTAAAATATTAATTATTTTAATAACTCATCATTCGGGTGGAATTTCTCCAAACGATTTCTAAGTTCTAGAGATCTCATTTATTCTATCCCCTCCACAAAATTTCGGAGCTAGAGCACATCCAATGCTACCCAAAATCAACACTCGCTCTTAGCGAGGAATGTGTTCTAGCAATACTTCCCCATAGAAGCATTACATTGATCCATTGCATTGGTCCTCTGTGCTGCTGATGCTCGGCTTAGTGCCCTTCATCCACTGCACTACCGCTTCCTGTACTGCTACCCATGACTCTGCTACTGCCACTGCTACATTTGTACTACAAATCCCTCTCAAAATGTTGCCTTATGCTTCCCATAGCACTACCATTGCTAATTGTTGCATTGCAACTCAGTTGCTGAGAAGTAAGCCACTGAAACTTCACCCAAAAACTGACATGTTGGTTAGTCTCGATGCCTCGTGATAGTGAAGCTACCTCTGCTACTAATCTGTTTTGATCCTCAGCTGCTCTTGCACTGTTGTAAACTGCCTTGTGCCTCTCACACTACTACAACATCCACTGCGCTGCCTCAGACTTTGGAACTCTAGCTCTGCTACTGTCGCTCCATCACACCTTGCTCCAATTGACACCCATCATTTTTCAACTTTCGTTAAGGGCTCCCGTAGCTGTATGTGATCCAAGCATTTAGGCACCTCAAGGATTCTGCCCCCGTGTTCATGTAGTCCTCTCGACTACAACTCCATGACGCCCCACCTCTTCTCCAGAGGCACATGAGCATTCATGGCACAATCGTCATCCTCGCCTTCCCTATCAGCTTTTGCTGGAGTAGCCTTTGATTCAGAAGCTTCCTCCTTGCCCTTCTTCCAGGGGAACTGAGTGGCCTAATGTCCAAGTTCCCCACACTTGAAGCACCCGACCTTGGTTATGTCCTTATTCTTCCACTTCTGCTACCCTTGTTGTCCCGATGACGCAAGAGTTGCATCCTCCTCCTCATCCTTCTTGACCCGGGCTCCTTTGCAGCTACCCCCCGCCTCGGTCAACCTCCTGATATCTTCTTGTCAAACAACTGCCCACATTTCCTCCCAACTGGGGAGAGTTGCTTTGTCGAAGATACTTCAGACAAATGTCTCCTAGTCTTCAGTGACTGCATTCAGGGCAGTCCTAACCATGAACCCAAGATCTGGTATAGACCCCACAGAAGTCAACTAGTCTCTAATCCCTTTCAACCTGAGGAGGAAGAGATCAATTTCTTCTCCCTTCTGCATCTAGTACTATCTCAACTGATTTTCTAATAGGATCTTCCGCTAGATGGAAGTGCCCTAGTACAAGGTGATCAGCGTCTCCCACATCTCCCTTGTTGTTTCTTTCTCAGCAATGTGTAGTACTACATGATCTTTGACCCCATCTAGGATCATGCACTTGGCCTTCGCCTAGGCCTCCTCGTACTTCTTTACCAGATCAACGTCGACCAGGATAGCAACTACTTTCAAGGCATAGTCCTTGATGCGATTTTTGTCCAGGATTTCTAGAATCATGGCCTTCTAGATGATAAAATTGGATGATCCATCCAATCTGTCATGATCCCTCAACCCATTCACTGCCATCTTTGCTCAAAAAAATAGGATTGGTTCTCTTCTCCCTCTCCTGCTGTCAATCTAGCAAGACCTGGATTCGGATTTTTTGGCATAAGAAACCCTCTAAGGAACAAGCTCCTCTAGACTCCTTATGAGTCCTTATTTCCTTCACAAAAACTCTTCGTCCAAATGTTGAATCACTCCCTCTACCTGGGTTCTGTCTCCACAAACCCTGTTCTGCACCAACAAAAACAACGTCCCACTAACTCCTCAAATCGAATGTTCTCTACTCCTCCAGCCCCTACAACTAACTGATTCGAACCTTTCAGGCTCTACATTGGCCCAGAGAGCTCATGCAGTCATTGCGTGGGCTCCTCTCTGGCTCTGCATCACCCCCTCCAAGCTCGAAATTTTAACGTAGGCACTGTATGAGCCTCTGCATCACTCCTTCAGCTGCTCCTCCGTCTCTGAAACGATGCTGTCACTCGGGACAACTGTGTCTTTGTAGCAAATTCTCTGGATCACCCGGCTGATGTCTTCAGTCTCCTATGATCTGCAATGCTCTGATACCATGTGAGAATTTCTGAATCTACACATCAGAAATCCTACTGTAATCACTCGTTTATCATCTCCTACTTGTTCTTTACGTTCAACAAGTTATTTAATTATTTAAACAACAATGAAAACACTATTGCAGACTACACATACATAGAGATCATGAACTAAACTAACATGAGACAATCACACAAGGGAAATCGTTATTTTTGGACACTCGTCCTCGAAAAAACCTAATTCGGGTAAGTCGGTGCAGCATATAGAGGGTTTGTATTAATAAGCAGATTTTTGAATACAACTAGGGTGCCAAACCCGGCTCACCCAATAGAGAATAAACCTGACAGAAGTACCTCTATCCAGAGACAAATATTTTGGCAAATCCAGCAACTAGATGATCAAACCCCACAGATGACAATGTTGTTCCCAGTGTTGGGCAGCGATGGTTGCTCCAAGCTCTGCACTGGAACTACGTCACCTTCACTAGGAGTTGTGTCACCCTCCCAGTGAGCCTTCCTTGCTCAGAAATTGATATGATGAACTGCTGCTCTCTCTGCCTCACAAAAAACCTAGCGTTCCCTCTCAATGACTGCATCACCCTCTTTGGAGCTGCGTTGTCTCTCCTGGTGCTACTCTGCCTCTCTTCTATGTATTCTTGGCCTTGGATTGAATTCCTCTGCCAAACTTCCCCTCTCACTGCAACTCAAATCACTAGCTTGATTTTCTCAGCAAACCTCGCCCCAAAAAAATCGAACTCTTTGATCTCTCTAATGTCTGTCCAACTGACCCTCAAGCCTCCTCATATACTTTTCCTATTGATGAATCAACGGTCTAGATTAAGTCCCTAGTCAAAGGCTAAGATTAAAACATGCTTGATCCTCGTTACTCAGAACCTTCTCACCCATATTCTTATTAATACACATTAATATTTTTATTTTCCTATGTTTAGACTTAGGAACCCATTAAAAATATTAATTATTTTAATAACTCACCAACCGGGTGGAATTTCTCCAAATGATTTCTAGGTTCTGGAGATCTCATGTATTCTAGCCCCTCCACAAAATTTTGGATCTAGATCACATCCGATGCTACCCAAAATCAACATTTTAGTGCAATGCCCCTTGAGGAAGCTCCTAACCAAGGAAACCTAGGAACAAGAACGATTTTGGAGCTAGGGCTTCGGATATCTGCAAGTCTAGCCGTAGAAAATGCTTCAAAATTTCTGAGATCAAGAGAAAACCCTAGTGCATGTGTGGTCCAACTCGCCCTAAAAATGGATGGCTCAAATGAATTTTGCTTGATACCTTAAGAGACCTTTAAAGTTAGGGTTTAAAGAGATAAGAAAGGTGTGAAAGAGTTTTCTTTGATTTGATCACCAAGACAAGGATCAATGCCTAGCCTATTGGGAGAATGGAGTCAAGAATGAAATTTGATTTTTATACCTTTTGCTTTATCAAGGAGTCCAATATTAAAGTTGGCTACTCTAGGAGGTGCTCATTAGGTCACACAAGGAATTTACTCTTTGTTTGGCAAAGCTAGATGGAGTTTCAATGTTGAAACACTTAAGTTAACCCCTAAGTAAATTCACCCTTACTATCAATATGACCCACTTGAGGGTATGGACCTCGTATAGGTAGACCAAACCCCAAGATGAAGACCCACTTGCAATCCTGTATAAGATCCAATGCGTCTCCTTGCCTTCCAACAAGATAAATCATTAATGTCATTGAGTAAATGAACTTACATATCATGGAACCAAGTGGATACTTCATAGTGCCACGCCCTTCCATAATGGGCTTTAGAGTGTACAGGTGTCTCCAAGTTCAAGAAGGAAGTTAATTGAGGAACCTATTAGGTGGTTTCATCTTCTAAGGGAGTGACAGATCCATGGTACATCCATCAAGTGGCATGTGTCATGTGATGTAATGTTGGAAAGGAGTGGGGTATCAGGGGATGGCTCCAATGCACATGTCATAGTACAAGGGTAGCTAAGATTAGGGAAGCCCACACTTGGGTGTATAGATGTGTAATATTCCTAATTAGCCATGGCTAATTGGAATATTTGATTTTGCTCAATTTTGTCTTCTATAGTTATTAATAAATAAAAAGGTGAGGAAAGGGGGACATAACTCACTTTTTGAATAAAGTCACTCCCTAGTAGCACAACGTTATGACTTAAAAGGGGAGCCAAGGGGGCCAAATGTAATATTCCTAATTAGCCATGGCTAATTGGAATATTCGATTTTGCTCAATTTTGCCTTCTATAGTTATTTATAAATAAAAAGGTGAGGAAAGGGGAGACATAACTCACTTTTAGAATAAAGTCTCTCCCTAGTAGCACAACGTTGTAACTTAAAGGGGAACCAAGGGGGGCCAAAGAACCACGTAGAGGAGGGGCCCACGCAGACACTTGGAGGGACTGCGCAGATGGAGAGGAACACGTGGCAAGAGAAGGAGCTACGTTGGAGGAGGTGAGCCTTGGGGATGAGAGAGGCCAATGCTATAAAGGAGAGAGGAGCCTCCTCATTTTGTCATTCGATTATGAGCATTTGAGCTAGTCACTTTGACTTGGAGCACGTTGGATGTTTAGCCCGTTTGCAGCACTATTTAGTGCATTGAGTGTCTCCGTTCGGAGATCTCACCCTTAGCCCGGGGGACTTCGAGTGCCTACTCGGGCAAGGTAGTTTCAGCAGTCTTTTTGCAGTAGTATTGATCTTTGGCATTGAGGAGGAGCTGAGCATTGGAGGACTGCGCAGTCTTGAGAGAGAGGGACGCAGTTCTTCTGGAGGTAGTTCCGGATTGGGGGTTTGTGGAGGATTTGAGCTGGGAGATTGAGCAAGGGATCAGCCCTTGCATATTGGAGGATTTTGGCTGAGTTTCAGGCAGAGTTTTGGTGGGTTTTATTCAGTGGCAGCGCAGAGCCTTGAGGGATTGTGTGGGTCCTCAAGGGGGCAATTTTCGGGGGTCGGCCATTTCAGAAAAGATTTCTGGGTTTTTCTGGGTTTCTTGAGTACAGTCCAATTCTAGAGTTTCAACATTTTCTGAGTAGAGGAACAACCCCAAATCCTCATTTGATTTCCAGCAGCAACAACATGGCAGTGCTCGAGCAGCTTGGACGCAGTTCAAAGAGAGGCCATTCCTTTACTATTCTAAGTGTATTTCTTCACTTGCCTTGTGCAAGTCGAGGTGCCATATTTCTGATCACCTCCTATACTCATTCCATTACTCAGTATAATAAAATGGCTTAGCATTTCTCTCTGCGTTTCTTGAGTATCTGCTTATATTTCATGTTTATATTATTATATGTTGCACCATTGTTATTTCCATCACTTTGAGCTTCCCGGTTATTATATCATTTGTATGTATTTGGTTGGAGTTTACTGGGGTTTAGGGAATATCACTAAAACAGGATATTACAGTGGTATCAGAGCATAGATCTGGCTTAGCCTGTGGAGCTAACAATCTATGACACCGGGGGAAAAGCCCTACATCTGTTATAGAAGTAGGAGATACAGAGACACTGGACGTAGGTTGGAGAACACCTACGGGGAGGGAGACTGTGTTCCTGTGGTGGACGTAGAATAGGAGTAGCCTGTGGTGGACACAGAACAGAAGGAGCCTGTGGTGGACGTAGAACAGGAGGATCTGATGGTAGATGAGGACGGGAAAAGATTTGCAGACATGCTCCTCAAATCAGTGCAGGACTTGTCGAGGCAGATCGAGGTGATGGGGTAGAGATTCATGGCAGTGGAGCCTAGACAGCGTGAGAACCCACAGGTTTTCCAGGTTCGTGAGGGATCGGGTACATCCCACCATTTTCCAAAGCACGGTGCCACTCAGCGTGACACTACTCAGCAAATGGCCTCACATGCCCCTACACGCTCTACCATGCCCACTTTCCTAGGAGCAGACACGGGGGCTAGAGCCGAGCAGGAGGCAGATCCCAGTCACATTGGCGACTATTTTGCAAAGTACCAAGCCTATGGGCAAGAGTTTAGGGATGCTCTCTCATTCAGAGACTTTGTTCAGCTCCAGCAGGATAACGGACTCCGCGTTCATCATAGAGGACACCGACATTATCACGATGGAGACACCCACCGCACAGCTAGTAGATTTCACTTGCCTACGTTTGACGATTCGTCAAACAGTTCGGCAAGGTCTTGGGTGGAGAAGCTAGACATTTATTTCCAGCTTAACCAGATGTCGGAGGCAAAGGCCATCAAGGTGGCGACATTACATTTGGATGGTAAGGCCCAAGATTGGTGGTTCCATGGGATGGTTACACTCAGACATTCCATAGTGACAACGTATGTCGATTTCACTAGGAGATTGATGGACAGGTTTGACCGAAGGGATCCGGAACAACATTTTGTTGAGTTGACAAGGCTCAAACAGACCGAGAGCCCTGAGACCTACATCGCAAAGTTCTTGAGGGTTTCAGTGATGATGCTAGATCTATCCATGGCACAGAGGATCTACATGTTTGTGGAGGGGTTAGTAGAGCCACTTCAGGGTCTAGTCAGATCCACTAGACCAGCCACACTCCAAGATGCTATTAGCAAGACCTGGGACTTACATGATGCCTTACCCGGGACCTGGACACCTTACCCCCAGAGAAGGCTCTCCAGCCTAAGGGGAAGGATGTGAGGATTCCACCTCCAAAAGGGAATCCAAGGCGAGCACAGATTGATGATCATGCTAAGAGGGAGTTGAAGAAGAAGCGGTTGTGTTTTACCTATCAGGAGTCGTGGGCACTAGGACACAGGTGTGCTGCTAGCAAGGCAAACTTTATTGAGGTCTTCTCCGAGAGCAGCAAGGAAGAAGATGAGGAGGATGATGTGGAGGAAGGAGATAGTCATGATGTGCAGGGTCCTTTGCCACCTCCACCACCACCAGCAGGTGGTGCAGCTTTTGCACCTATCGGAGGGCCCTTGTAGCATTGCAAGGAGTTCCCAAGTATTTGACGTTGTGCGTACATGGGACAGTACGTGGCCAGTGAGTATCAGTTTTGGTTAACAGTGGGGCCACCCACAACTTCATCGATGCACAGATGGTTGAGCAGAGAAGTATACCGATAGAAAGCTTCGATGGATTTTCAGTTCTGGTCCTAGGAGATCAGACCATGGTGTGTGCTCGTTATGTTCCAAATTTATCAGTGACAATGGGCACCTACACATGACTGACCACTTCTTCGTGGTCAATATTGCGAACACCAACATAGTACTGGGTGTTCAGTGGCTAATCACTCTAGGGAAGGTCACAACAGAATAGAAGGCCCTAGAGATGGAGTGGGATGATTAGAAGACAAGGAGGCATGAGAAGATACGGGGACAGCACACATACCCACCTCAGACTGTTTTGGCTCATCGGATGGAGGCAGTCTTCCGGAAGGGAGACATAGAGTGGGTAGTGGAGCTGCATGCATCAGAGGCAGGGACCACAGGACAGACAGTGCACCCAGAGATACAATCCATCCTTGACCGGTATGCCACAGTATTTGGGGAGATTCTGCAGGGACAGCCACCGGACCGGGGGTCTGAGCACACCATCGAGCTTGAGCAAGGCATACAGGCAGTGATTACTACCCCTTATAGGCATCCCAAGGCCTATCGAGATGAGATCGAGCGGGCCATTTAGGAGTTGCTGGCTCTTGGGCACTTTCGGCCGAGCACGAGTCCTTTTGCTTCTTCCGTGGTGTTGGTGAAGGAGGACGGTACATTGAGGATGTGCATTGACTACAGGGCCCTGAACAAGAAAACACTGAAGAATAGGTACCCCATACCCAGGATCGATGAGTTGAGAGGAGCACGGTTCTTCTCAAAGATTGATTTGAGATCTGGGTACTGTTGGAGAGGTAAATCCCCTCTACGGATAGAGGCGATCCCTACTAGCCCAATAGGGGTCTAGCAACAATCACACAATGCTGCCACGCATGTTCCTAGTTACAATTAAACAAGGGGTAAAGAGCACCTACTTGGATTCCTGCGCTGTCGTTTGACGAAGAGATGTTTCCTTCGCTCCTTCGCTTCAGCTGGTCACAGTCCTCCGCGATCCCTGCGAACGGACACCTGCACACACGAAGAGAAAGCAAACGCAAGCGTGAAATCTAGTAAAAGTAACTATATGTCAGTCAGAAAAGACATAATTCACATTTATCCATCGCATAAACAAACGAGAATGGAACAATAATAGCAGTCATCTATTATTAATCAGAATAGAGAAGAGTACAACCAAATGTTCTGACGTCGATAAACTTCTCAGGAGGGATCAGTCAGCATGTATCTCAAGCATTCACCTTTGAGGATGGTTCTCCCAAGACAAATAACTCTCTCTCTCACACAAATGTCACAAACAAACTTCCCCAAGCAATCAATCACTTCCACACCTAGCACACCAAACCTATAGCAGCAATCTGAGCACTACAAGCTCTGTACAATCCAAGCTAAGTCTAACTAGTTCCAACTAGCTGCTCATGGTGATGGTGGATGCTTATATAGGAGAAGGAGTCTCCTAAAAAGGGGGAAGGATGAGCTTATCTTCAAGGGGAGTAGTTGCAAAGGGTCGAACAGACATGCCATAGAAGGGAGTCGACATTCACAAAGCTAACAACCAAGCCTGGAGAGATCTGGAAGGCTGGTTGTTTGAACAAATTCGCCCAAACTGGATCAGCGCGGATTATATGGAGACTGCCGCGCTGTCAGCACATATCAATAACTGAACAAGTCATGTCAGCGCGGAAGGACACGGGAAAGCCGCGCTGTGCGTCATCGCGGAAAAGTGATGTTCTTCCGCGATGGCAGCGCATGAAATACACTGTGAGGCGCTTGTCATCGCGGTTATTTTAGGAACAGACGCGCTGATGCACAAAACTTTGGAAAAGTGGGTTTTTAAGCCAGTTCAGGGATCAAACACTTAGTGATTGTGACTTCTGGACACAGCAGGGTGACTGACAGGAAGGCAGTGATAAATTACTGTGTAACAGATGCCCCCTAAAGCATGAAGACCGAGAGAGTGGGAGGGGTGAAATGCTTTACAACACACGCCGAACTGGAACACCACCAGGAAGTACCGAAAATCTCTGACAATCACATACACGCAGTCTAGGCATGGGCGCAGCCATCCAAAAGACATGCGAGACTGGTCTATGGTATGGACGCAGCCACCCAGCTAAAGAGACCATAATAATGACAAGGTATGGTCGCAGCCATCCATGAAGACTCAGGTATGGGCGCAGCCATCCATCAATGAGTCATGTAATGATTATCCACAAAATCGCAACCTGGACCACAGTGAGCAAGGATCCAGGGTCTTGCGCTCCATCTCGACCCGAACAGAGTACAAGTCCAAGCATGTGAATACATAGGTTGAAGTCGAACATGCATGAACATCGTCTGATTACCGGTCAATGATGAAAACCGTTAACAGACGCGAGAGGTACCACCAATAATGACAATGGCCCTCAAGGTACTATAGGTACAATCCGTGGCGTGTGAATCAATGAGTTGGTGTCGAACACCCACGGAATCATTCGATCGTAGGCCAATGATGTAAACCTTGCGTCGAACACGAAGAACCTGCCATTGAGGCATGCAGGCTCCAAGGCACCTGAAAGGAGTCTCTAAGTCACTTTCTCGGATAATGAGTTGAAGTCGACGAGAAGCGACCTTGATCGAAGGTGGGCCATGATGATTC
The DNA here is from genome assembly GCA_031772625.1 of Pinus tabuliformis. Taxonomy (NCBI): domain Eukaryota; kingdom Viridiplantae; phylum Streptophyta; class Pinopsida; order Pinales; family Pinaceae; genus Pinus; species Pinus tabuliformis. The sequence continues at coordinate 458,679,725 of CM062808.1, read as the reverse complement.
CCACATCATCGACACGAGACAGAGACATAATAGTTTGTGATGAGATATCGAACGAGGTTGCATTGTGGCAGAGGACAACTTCTCTTGAACATATAACGGCACTGTAACGGATTTGGCAGTACTTGACATCAAATGAGCAGCGGATAAGATGGCGACGGCAATGAACAGATGAGAGGTCAAATAGGATATCCCAAACCCATGGAAGCTAGTGAAAACAAGATGAGATGACCCCAACCAGACACGAAACAGCGGAGTGCCATGTTCAAGAGTGACGTACTGCCGAGACGACTGTAATCATAGTTCCATTTTCCCCACCTTTGCAGGCAGGTACCCCGATTATTTTTGGATGACAAGCTTGACGGGGATAACATATGCTTGATGTGTGTCATGTTGACAATATCCGATGTCATTGAGTGTTTAACGAGCCTGACAAAGGAAAAACTCGGCTTCTTTTCTTGTTTCGAGAGTCTGAAAAGAATGCGGAAAAGGAGGCTCCAGGGGGGGTCCTTTTTCGTACAGTTGTGTCTCTCGAGCCCGAAAAAGTATAAAACTATGCTCGAAAGAACCGCCCGGTCATTACAACCGAGGAGTACTTTTCATGAATAGTGTTTCCGACCGGAAAAAGTAAAAAAGTGGTCGAGAACACGTCGTTTTAGAGCCGATAACGAGTTCGAAACGACAAAAACCCGGTAATCTTTTTAGTTTAAACGGTCGAAAAAAGAGCTTTAAAGGCGACCGCCTCTCATTTCTTTAACGAGTCGAGAGGGGGACTCAGAAATCTTTTCATCTTTAAACGGTCAGAAAAGAGCTGAAAGCAGACCTCCATTTTTATTCTCTTTAACGAGTCAAAAAGGGAAAAATACTCGGCAATCTTTTCACATTTTACGAGTCAGAAAAGAGCTTAAAGGCGACTCGTCCTAGAGGAACGAGTGGTATAAAGGGTAGCAACTGGTTCCGGTAATGGTGGAACTGTTCAAAACATGTAATGGTTAAGAGGCTGGCTAATAAAACCACTCATCGCTGCGGTTCCTCAGGAAAGGATAAACAACCAAGTGAGAGCATATGATCGGCCAAAGAGATGGTAGCAATGGAATGAAACAACCAAGGCTCATCTAGCAGAATTCAACGGATAAAAATGGCAATCACGAGATGTAAATCGGGTATGGGTTCATTTTTACACAAGCTTGAACCGTGGAGAACTTTGCTTGGATTCGGTTTCATGTTTACACAAGCTTGAAACGAAAAACTATGCTTGTTATAAGTTCGCATGCCCCCAGCATAATAATGCAAATCGAGGTACATGCCCCCCAAGCTTCATTGCATTCGACAAAGTGGATGGAATGAAGGTTCACTCTCGAGATCGATGAAAGACTCGACTTGTATTTTACGAGATCTTAATCAAAAGACTCGATTTTGAAAGGGAGGTGTTTCATTTTTTAATGAGGTTGACACAGTAAAAGAACTATCCTCATAACCCTTGTTTCATTTTTTAACGAGCTTGACACAAGAGCAGGAACTATGCTCCACCAGACCCAGTTTCATTTTTTAAGGAGCTTGACACCGGAAAAGAACTGTGCTCCACCAGACCTGGTTTCATTTTTTAAGGAGCTTGACACCGGAAAGGAACTATGCTCCATCCAGACTTCATCATAATGAACGGGAAGTGGAGGCCCCCAAGAAAGTGGCTCCGGAGGGAAGGCCGACATCTTGGAAATCAGGACCTAATGCCCCCAGGACACTATGCACGATGGTGTCATCACTGGGTACGGGCACGGGGTAGGTGGCCACGTAGTTGATTTGCGGCGAGGCAGATGCAACTTGTGGATGAAAGCCAGGAGGGAAGGACGAGTGCGCCGGAGGGGCTTGTGGACGAACGAACGATAATTGATCGAACGTCACGATTCTTCCATCGTGTGGAAAGCAGACCACACGGAAAAGCGAAGAAACAAGGGCTCCCATGGCATACACATAATCACGACCAAGGAGAAGACTGAAGTCTAAAGAACCTTGGGTAACCGAGACGTCTATATAGACAGTCTTGCCCCCCAAAGTAATAGGAAACTTTGGAAGGATCCCTAATGGCTGACTCGTTCCTCCGTCAAAAGCGGTGAGATTCGGTGCGACAGGTACAAGCGATGGGGAACCCAAAGCCTGCCAAGTAGTAACGGGCATAAGACTAACCGATGCGCCTTCATCCAACACAGTGCCAGGCAGCGCCATATGGGAGGCATAGGCGGTGACCCAGAAAGGCACATGGGATGGAAGGGGAGGGGTAGTCAAACGACTCCAATCGAAGGAAATAACCGAACTACTTGGTGGGGGAACCATATGGTTGCCCCCCTGCTCGGAAAGAACCGAATCTAAGTTCTCCGGAGAGGGTTCAAGAGAACCTTTATCAAGCTCAGGATAATCTGAGGAGACGAGAAGAACATGAGAATTTCGCTCTTCCGAAACAGAGTGCTTGAGAGGAGGTGAACTCGAATCAACACCCTTTCCGACCAACGACGGGTCTGGAACAGACTGGGAACAGCCAGGTTCGGGAAGAGGGGCCTGGACAAAAGGGGAATCGGAAGCGATCTCGTTGTCAACAGGGGTGCGATCTACAGTTGTAGAAAGACGTTGATAACCGGCGGGAAATGGATTCGGAGGAGCAGCAAGACTGTCCAACACAGCAGAGGCTTTATCCATGAGGGGACAAAGGTGAAGGGGATGTTTGCCTTCACAAAGTCGACAGGGGATTCGAAACTTCCCTTTCTCCTTACCATTCCCAACAGATGAGGTAGCATTGCCATGATCATCAGTGGACGATGAAGGGCGGGTCGGATCATGAGACCAAACTTCTAATACCCTGGGAATGCCAGGACAATCACGAAGCAGATGGTCCTCCTTGCATAATCGACAAGGAAACTTGACCTTCCGCGGAGGAGCAGAAGGTGACCCGACTTCAGGTGTACTGGGGGCGACTGTGTGTGTAGACTCTCCCTTAGGGGACTTCTTCTTCTTGGTCTTCTTCTTCTTCCTCTTAGCCACATGGTTAGTCGAGTCAAGACTTTCACCAGGCGAAGTAGTAGATGAGGACGTAGAAGTAGGCGTCGAAGGGGAGAGATCCACCTTTGGATCAACCTGACGTTGTTCAGGTGGAGGGACTGATGGACTAACAGCCGATACGGTAGAGACCAAAGAGGTTGAAAACAACCACACAGGCAACCCGACAGTTAACCCTGGTAGGGACAACGTTGCCATATACGGGGCACCAACATTCCCAAGAGGAGGGAATTGTCCTGGATTCCCATCAGAGGGGGAACCTGGGTTAGTGAATCCCGGAAAAGTTGCCATAGCAAACGAAAACGAAACCTACTCAAGCTAACGCGCACAAGATCTAACTGGGTGATGTTATCCTGGCCAAATTAATTTTAAGACATAAGAACCAAACTTGACCTTTTCATGTTTCAGGAGTCGAGAAAAGGACGAAAAGATGACTCCAGTCTCCTTCGAATGTTTAATGAGCACGAAGTGACAAGATGCTCACAGGCACCTTTTCGTTTAGGGAGCTCGAAAAGGATCAAAAGTGACTGCTCTGGAACTCTAGGTAGAGGGTGTGCCAAACTCTTCGCAAAACCACAGAATACTTTTTAGGGTACGGGTGGTCAATCTTCGTGAATGCTGTGTTCACTGCATTGCGAATCGTAGGGCGGCCGACTCGGCTTCCTATGGATAAAGGATAAAAGCCTAGTGGGGTCTCCCTATATACTCGACGGTACGTGGGAGCGCAGTCCGTATTAGACCACTATCGAGTCACAGAAGGAGGAATCACCCAACCTAATGTGAAACAACAGTGACTATGTTTTAAGACGCCGGAACACGTCTCTAACCTAGACCTCTAAATATTTGCGTTTAGTTCCAATGCGTTTTTAGATTCATTTGGTTCATTTTACAGTTGATCTTGAGATTAAGTTTCGATTTCAAGCTCTATCGTATGTTCGCTCACAATTACTTAGATGCAATCTAAATGCAAAAGAATTTCGTTTCGTTCGATGAATTCTAGCTACGAGAGAGCAAAGAATTTTTTAAACAAAACGAATACAAACAAACAAGCAGCTAAATGCAACTAAAGCGAGGAAAGGAAACTTTTCTTTTGAAAATGCGAGTCAACGAAATGTTCTTTTCCTTTTCGAATTTTAAAGCAAGCTATTAATTTGATTTCTTTTCAATGACGCAAAACACCTAAAGGAATTTGGAGGAACCTGAACACCAAGCAAACTACTTGATGAGCACACAAAGTTCCCGAAACACTCAACCAAAGTTTCGAAATCAAAAGAAAACAAAGCAATGCACGAGCTATGTGATCTAAGCTCTGCAAAACAAGCAAGGATCGCAAGCAAGGAGGAAGCGAAAAAGACCACTTGGAAGCACAATCCAACACACTCTGACAATCACTGAAAAAATGCGAAAACGAGTCTAGAACGAGCTGGTCAATCAAGCAAACAGAGATCCTTACGGGAGGCTTGACACACACACGGCCACTAGATGTCCTAGGGTTCAGAGTGCGAAATCAATAGAGAAAAGCAAACATCCGACGGACCAGAGTCACAACCAGTCAATTAGAGACTCAACACAATCCAGCAATTGCAAAAGTAAGGACGAAAACAGGAACCAAGCAGCGAGAAGGGAAGGTGTTTGCAAACTCAAAACTGAGCAAAACGAAACCCTATGGAGCTGAGCTCCGTAATCAAACAGTTTAAAGTTCAGACAGTGAAAAACAAGTCATTAGACAAGTGGAGAGAAGAAGGGAAAGTCACAGCAAGAGGTTCAGGAGGCCAATTTGGACAAAAATGAGTTTTTCAGGCTCAGCGCGGGTAGCCTTCAGCAACTTGGCGCTGACAGGGGGAGGCCTTCAGCAACTTTGCGACGTCAGCGCGGAAAGACAGGTAAAAAGCGCGCTGCCCTAGAACAAACGAGGTCAGCGCGGATATAAGGCACACAGACGCGATGACCGAAATCACAAAGAAGAGGGGGCGCGATGTCAGCGCGGAAGAACACGAATAAAGCGCGCTGCCCTTGAAAACGAGGTCAGCGCGGCTGTTAGACGTACAGGCGCGATGAAGAGAAAACCAAAGAACGGGGTCGCGATGTCAGCGCGACTGTTCCGAAATAAAACGCGCTGAGAGTAAAAAACAAGGAAGGCCAAAATAAAAACTTCCCAAACCAAAGGCAGGAGCTTTTCAATAATAAAGATGCTTTCCAGAAACACCCAGAAAGTTCATAAGCAATAAAGACAATCCCAAAAACTCGAAAAGAGGTCAATCAAAACCAACACAAAAGTGGACTCAAGAGACAATAAGGCTCATCCCCAGCGGAGTCGCCAAATTGTTGGAGAGGTAAATCCCCTCTACGGATAGAGGCGATCCCTACTAGCCCAATAGGGGTCTAGCAACAATCACACAATGCTGCCACGCATGTTCCTAGTTACAATTAAACAAGGGGTAAAGAGCACCTACTTGGATTCCTGCGCTGTCGTTTGACGAAGAGATGTTTCCTTCGCTCCTTCGCTTCAGCTGGTCACAGTCCTCCGCGATCCCTGCGAACGGACACCTGCACACACGAAGAGAAAGCAAACGCAAGCGTGAAATCTAGTAAAAGTAACTATATGTCAGTCAGAAAAGACATAATTCACATTTATCCATCGCATAAACAAACGAGAATGGAACAATAATAGCAGTCATCTATTATTAATCAGAATAGAGAAGAGTACAACCAAATGTTCTGACGTCGATAAACTTCTCAGGAGGGATCAGTCAGCATGTATCTCAAGCATTCACCTTTGAGGATGGTTCTCCCAAGACAAATAACTCTCTCTCTCACACAAATGTCACAAACAAACTTCCCCAAGCAATCAATCACTTCCACACCTAGCACACCAAACCTATAGCAGCAATCTGAGCACTACAAGCTCTGTACAATCCAAGCTAAGTCTAACTAGTTCCAACTAGCTGCTCATGGTGATGGTGGATGCTTATATAGGAGAAGGAGTCTCCTAAAAAGGGGGAAGGATGAGCTTATCTTCAAGGGGAGTAGTTGCAAAGGGTCGAACAGACATGCCATAGAAGGGAGTCGACATTCACAAAGCTAACAACCAAGCCTGGAGAGATCTGGAAGGCTGGTTGTTTGAACAAATTCGCCCAAACTGGATCAGCGCGGATTATATGGAGACTGCCGCGCTGTCAGCACATATCAATAACTGAACAAGTCATGTCAGCGCGGAAGGACACGGGAAAGCCGCGCTGTGCGTCATCGCGGAAAAGTGATGTTCTTCCGCGATGGCAGCGCATGAAATACACTGTGAGGCGCTTGTCATCGCGGTTATTTTAGGAACAGACGCGCTGATGCACAAAACTTTGGAAAAGTGGGTTTTTAAGCCAGTTCAGGGATCAAACACTTAGTGATTGTGACTTCTGGACACAGCAGGGTGACTGACAGGAAGGCAGTGATAAATTACTGTGTAACAGGTACCATCAGATTCGCATGAGGGAACAGGACATTCCCAAGACTGCCTTCAGGTGTCACTATGGGCATTTTGAGTTTTTGGTGATGCCCTTCGGGCTAACCAACACCCCCGCTACATTCCAGTCTTGCATGAATCACATCTTCCGCAGTCATTTAAGGAAGTTTGTGTTGGTGTTCTTTGATGATATCCTCATTTACAGCAGGACTTGGGAGGAGCATCTCTAGCATATTGAGACAGTATTGTGCATCTTGGAGGAGCAACAGTTCTATGCCAAACTCTCCAAGTGTGAGTTTGGGTTGACGAAGATGTTATACTTGGGACACATCATAGGGGTGGATGGAGTGAAGGTCCATGAGGAGAAGATCAGGGCCATCAGAGATTGGCCGAAGCTGAGGAACGTGACAGAACTTTGAGGATTCATTGGCATTTGCACCTACTACTGGAGGTTCGTCAAGAGTTTCTCACAGCTTGCTGCACCCCTAACGGATTTGACAAGGAAGGGGGCATTCAGTTGGTCAGATACAGTGCAACGAGTCTTTGATAGGCTCAAGGAGGTTATGAGCAGCTACCCAGTGCTTGCATTGCCAGATTTTTCACAGCCATTTGTTTTGGAGTGTGATGCGTTGGGAGAGGGGATCGGCGCAGTATTTATGCAGGGAGGTCACCCTATAGCATTTGAGAGCCGGAAGCTCCTTCCGCACGAGAGGTTGTATTCTATATACGACAAGGAGATGCTGGCCATCATGCATGCATTGGCCAAGTTCCGACAGTATCTAGTGGGCAACAGGTTCAGGGTGAGGACTGATCACAACAGTCTCAGGTTCTTTTGGAGCAGAAGCAACTACAGGAGAGACAGCAGAAGTGGATTAGTAAGATCCAAGCATATGACTTTGACATTGAGTATGTCAAGGGTAAGAACAACGTGGTAGCAAATGCCCTTTCACGTAGACCATCCACATTGTCTCTTATGAGCTTGGACACAGACTGGAGAGCTCGACTCTTAGTAGAGTACTCCAAGGACAGATTTGCATGTGAGGTTCTGGATCGGCAGGTGGTGGATGACAGGTACAGGGTGGTCGATGGGATCATCTACTACAAGGACCAGATCTTCTTGACTGAGGGATCTCAGATCAAGAAGAAGATACTTCAGGCATCATATGGTTCACCATTGGCTGGCCATCAGGGGTTTACCAAAACCTACAGGACCATTAGAGAGAGGTTCTCATGGAAGGGCCTCAAGGAGGACGTACTCCAGCATGTCTGGGAGTGCAATATTTGCCAGAGGAACAAGGGGGAGATGAGCCATCCCGCAGGATTGTTGCAGCCTCTTCCCATTCCGGAAGGGAAATGGGAGTGTATTTCGATGGACTTCAGCACAGGGTTGCCCATGGTACAGGGCAAGGATTGTATCTTTGTCGTCGTTGATCGACTGACAAAGTACACACATTTTTCGCCATATCCGCACACTACACAGCATCGCAGGTGGCAGAGCTGTTCTTCAGAGAGGTCTTCAGGTTGCATGGTCTCCCTAAGACCATCACCAGTGACAGGGACAGCTGTTTGATGGGCAGGTTTTGGCAGGAGCTTTTCCAGTTGGTGGGGACAGAGTTGACACCGAGTACCAGTTATCACCCACAGACGGACGGGCAAACAGAGATAGTTAACAAGTGGCTGGAGGGCTACTTGCGTAATTATGTCAGTGGGCAACAACAAGCATGGCTGAAGTGGCTGCATCTGGGGGAGTACTGCTATGACACTACACATCACATGTCCATTGGTATGTCCCCATTATATGCTTTGTATGCATATCATCCTTTATCTTTTGTTGATGTGATGTTTGGTGCTAGCAAGGCTCCGAGAGCCAAGATTTGGATCCAAGAGAGTCAAGATATTCTCCGAGCTCTCAAGGATAATATGGCTACAGCATAGAACCAGCAGAAGCTGTATGCTGACAAGGGTCAGGTGGAGAGACAGTTTGAGGTAGGGGACTTGGTCTACCTCAAGCAGAAGGGGGCTGAGAAGCTCAAGCCCCGCTTTTATGGGCCATACAGGGTGATACGCAGGATTGGACAGGTTGCGTATGAGTTGGAGCTACCCCATGGCAACAAGATTCATAACATTTTTCATGTATCATGCTTGAAGAAGGCATTGGGGTAGCAAGTGACAATGACAGATGAGCTACCACCCACGGATGATGAGGGGCATTTGGTGTTGAAGCCAAAGGCTATTATTGATCCCAGGGAGAGGCAGCTGCGGAGCAGGATGGTCCAGGAATTCTTGGTGAGGTGGAAAAATTTACAAGATGAGGATGCCACTTGGGAGAGTGAGAAAATTTTGCAGCATCCATCACTTCAATTGCTTGAGGACAAGCAAAATTTTGCCGGGGGAGACTATAATATTCCTAATTAGCCATGGCTAATTGGAATATTCGATTTTGCTCAATTTTTCCTTCTATAGTTATTAATAAATAAAAAGGTGAGGAAAGGGGGACATAACTCACTTTTTGAATAAAGTCACTCCCTAGTAGCACAATGTTGTGACTTAAAAGGGGAGCCAAGGGGGCCAAAGGACCACGTAGAGAAGGGGCCCACTTAGACACTTGGAGGGACTGCGCAGATGGAGAGGAACACATGGCAAGAGAGAGGCTACGTTGGAGGAGGTGGGCCTTAGGGTTTTGAGAGAGGCCAATGCTATAAAGGAGAGAGGAGCCTCCTCATTTTGGCATTCGATTATGTTGCATTTGAGCTAGTCACTTCAACTTAGAGCACGCTAGTTGTTTAGCCTGTTTGCAGCACTGTTTAGTGCATCAAGTGTCTCCGTTTGGAGATCTCACCCTTAGCCCAAGGGGACTTCGAGTGCCTGCTCGGGTAAGGTAGTTTCATCAATATTTTGTAGGAGGATCGACTTTTGGAGTTGAGGAGGAACTGAGCATCTTGATGATTGCGCAGTCTTGAGAGAGGAGGACACAGTCTCTTGGGGTAGGAGTTTCGGATTTGGTTTATGTGGAGGATTTCAGCTGGGAGATTGAGCAAGGGATTAGTCCTTGCATCTTGGAGGATTTTGGTAGAGTTTCGGGCAGAGTTTTGGAGGGTTCTATTCAGTGGTAGCGTAGAGACTTGAGGGATAACGTAGATCCTCAAGGGGGTGATTTTCAGTGGTCAACTATTTTATAAAAGCTTTCTGGGCTTTTCTGGGTTTATTGAGCAGACGCTGATTCCAGAGTTTCAGCATTTTCTGAGGAGGGGAACAGCCCCAAATCCCCACTTGATTCCAGCAGTAGCAACAACACAGCAGTTCTTCGACAACTTGGACGTAGTTCAGAGAGAGACCAATTCATTACCATTCTGAGTGTATTTCTTCACTTCCCTTGTGCAAGTCGAGGTGCTATCTTTCTGATCACCTCCCGTACTCTTTCCATTACTGATTATAATAAAATGGCTTAGCATTTCTCTCTACATTTCTTGAGTATCTGCTTATATTCCATGTATACATTATTATGTTGCACTACTATTATTTTTATCCCTTGAGAGTCCATGTCTGGTTGGAGTTTGCTTGTGTTTGAGGGATATCCCTGAAAAGGGACATTACAAGATGTAAGAGGGAGTGTTAGTTTTTGTAGCGTCGAATGTGTTCTAGCCACAAAATTTTGTGTAGAGGCTAGAATGCATGAGATCTCCAAAACCCAAAAATCATTTCTAGAAATTCCGCCTAGAAGTGTCTCAATTAGATTATTAATCAACTTTTAAATATTTCCTAAGTCTAAACTTAGGGAATATGGTTAATTAATCAGTATTAATTGAGATAAGGCATGAATCATCTAGAAACTCACACGAATTGACCCATAAATGATCCTAGCCATTGATTAAGTTTTAATCTTGATTGTTGGTGCTCCAACAATGGATTATAAAAGAAATTCGATGTGAAAATGGAGCTCATCTAGTGCAAATACTCAGTTGCTCAGGAAATTCAATTTTCTCAGTAGCAGCAGCTCAACAGTGAAGATAGAGCCAGAGGGTGAGTAGCAAGTGGAGCAGGAGAGCAGCAACATTCTAGGAGAAAGTTTTCAGTTCCCGGAAGAGTTGAAGGAAGGAAGGCTGAAATCTTTAGAGGGCCAGCGTAGGGACTGCGCAAAGGCTGACGCAGGCATCTCACACAAAGGTTGGGGAAGCTATTTCGGAGGAAGAAAATAGCTGTGAGGTGAGAGAAAATTCTCACAATATTTTTGCTATTTTTTTCCTCATATTAGATTGCTAGCTGGGCATCTAAATTATTGTACTCATATTTGTTGTTGAACATTAATAATAAACCCCTCATCTTCTGCACCGGTTTTCCTGAGTTGGGTTTTTTTGGGGACAATTTTCCAAAAATAACCGTGTCAATTTTATTGTGTGCGTTAGAATTTCTCAGTTTCCAACATTTTATCTTCTGCAGTATTTTTATGGTGAAAATTTCAACTGTGATTTTATTTGTTATTTGTCGTAGTAAATAAACTATAAAATTAATTTCTGAGTTAGAAGAATAATTTCCCAGTAGTTGCAAAAGATAGAATTTTCACATGGTATCAAAGCTTAATTGAACCACTAGGAAGCTCAGAAGCAGAAAAAGGAATTTCACTATTCAGAGGGAGCAACAAATCGAAATTCCCAAAGAGACTGCACAGAACCCAGAACAAGCAGTTCGAGTTGCTAGTGCAGAAGTTCAATTTTTTCAGTTGAAGAGGAGGCAACAAAATTGAATTGCCTACCTAGTGATTCCAACAGTCAGAGGGAGTAGTTGCAACTCAGTTTTTCCTCTTGAGTAGAATACTGGTTGGACGCAGAATTTTTTTATTGTAGGTTGCAGAATTCGTGTCGGGAGGAAAAGAGAAATAGCACACTAAATTTGTTCCAGTTTAGCCATGGACGGAAGTAACATTCAGGAGACTTCAGATTTGTCTTCCAAATCGGAAGATGAATTTGCTTTCTTAGTAGGATCACCTTCACAGGGAGTTTGGTACATAGACAATGGAGCTTCACTCACATGACAGACGTTAGAGAATATTTCTCTAGCTACAAAGAGGAGCAAATGGATTTCCAGATTACTGTGGGAAACAAAACGAAATGTACTCCAGCAGGGAGAGGTACCATAGATTTTTAAGGGGAGTCAAGAGCAAACACTAATGCTTCAGATGTATTGCATGTGCTAGGATTGGGTATGAACCTGATTTTAGTATCACGGTTACATGATAAAGGGTACAATGTTCACTTCGTAGGGAGGAAAGTGTATTTCAAGCACCCAAGCTAGAAGAAAGTAAGACAGATTGGAGTTCGAAATAATAGGTTGTATCAATTACAAATCAATTCTCCAATGGAACTGATAGGCAGCAACAATAGCAGTGGAAGGAGCTGAATGAATTATGGAACAGAAGAATGGGACATCTACATCATGGAGCACTCAGGATGCTTAAGGAAACCATAACAGGGCTTCCTGAACTAGGGACTGAACATGATGATGTGTTTAGAGGGTGTGTACTTGGGAAGTATGCTAAGGTGACATTTCCAAGGAGTGACAACAGAGCTGATGGCGTGTTAGGACTTATACACTCAGATATTTGTGGCCCAATGTCCACTAGAGATCTCAGTGATGCCGAGTATTTTGTCACCTTTATTGATGATCATTCCAGGAAAACCTAGATCTACTTCTTGAAGACAAAAGATGATGTCTTCAATCGTTTCAGAGTTTAAATCTCTCCTGGAAGGATAATGGCAAAGAGTATATTGATAAATACTTCACAGATTTCTATCTGAAGGAATGCATCAAGAGAGAATGGAAAACAACATATAATCCACAACAGAATAGTGTAGCGGAGCAGAAAAACAAAACCATTGTTGGAGCTGCAAACGCTATGTTATATGACCAAGATCTACCAAGATTTGTGTGGGAAAAATCATGTAACACAGCAATGTATATTCAGAACATGACTCATCATAGAGCATTGGAGAAGAAAATGCCAGAAGGAGTCTTCATAGGGAAGAAGCCTGAAGTCAACTAGCTCATAATTTTTGGTAGCATTTCTTATTGTCACATGCCAGATGATAAAAGGACCAAACTGGATCAGACTGTAGAGAAGGGGTTTCTCATTGGGTACAACAAAACCTCAAAGGCATTCAGAATCTACATTCGTAGCAGTAGGAAGATAGTAGTAAGACGAGATGTGAAGTTCATGGAGGACCAAGCTTTCAGGAGGTCTTGAGATATGCCTTCTAGTCATCAGAATCAGTCAGTAGAAGCTCGTTTAGTCCAATAGCAGGGGCAACCGCAGGAGCAACCAGTGGGACAAGCAGGAGGATAGTCGCAAGGTCAAGTACTGTGACCAGTACCAATATTTCCTCAGGGGTAGGAAATCCGGGGAGTTCTCAATAGATGGAGCAATAGAGACATGATGAGGAGGAGCTGGAAAAATATCCCACGACTAGTGGTCGCACCAACAGAGAGGTTTGTCAAACATTAAGGGATGGAGAGGAGTTTATTGGGACTCCTAGGACAAGCAAGAGACAACGCAGACAACCTAACAGATACCAAGCATTGGTAGCTCAGTTTATAGAGCCTTCCAACTTTCAGGAGGCCGCATAGCATTAGGTGTGGATAGATGCCATGGTAGAAGAGTATGGCTCTATTATGACAAATGATGTTTGGGAGGTAGTGCCCAGGCTAGAAGACATATCAGTTGTAGGTTCGAGTTGGATCTACAAGATCAAATATGCAACAGACAAAAGTGTGGAAAAGTACGAGGCTAGGTTCGTGGCAAAGGGGTATGCACAAAAGGAAGGGATAGATTATGAGGAAACATCCGCCCCAGTTTCCAAATACACTTCCATCCGATCAATTATATCTCTAGCAGCTCATATGGGATGGCAGATTCTCTAGATGGACGTAAGATAACCTTCTTGAACAGAGTGATAAAGGAGTAAGTGTACATAGAACATCCAAAGGGCTTTGAGACTCAGGAGAGGTGCATGTATGTGTGCAAATTGAAGAAGGCTCTATACTGGCTCAAGCAGGCTCCCAAGGCATGGTATGGTAGAATTGACACCTACTTGTAGCAGATGGGGTTCGTTAAGAATGGCGTAGATCCCAAATTTTACTATTTAATGGTAGAGGATGAGCCCCTCATTAGACTAGTTTTGTATGTGGATGATCTATTCTTCACAAGATCATCAAGGCTCATAGAGGATTGCAAGAGGAACCCGGCAGCAGAATTTGACAGGAAGGATTTGGGGTTGATGCACTATTTCCTAGGATTGGAGGTGTGGTAGAAGGATGGGGAGATCTTCCTTGGGCAAGGAAGATACGCTACAGATATTCTGAAGAGGTTCAGAATGTAGGATTGCAGACCCATGTCTACACCCATGATTACTAATTGGAAGAAGACAGATGCATCAGATGACAAGGATGTCGACCCCACCTTGTATAGACAACTCATTGGGTCTCTCATGTATATGGTCAACACTAGGCCAGATATTTGCTCCGCAGTCAATACCCTTAGTCAATTCATGGTGAAACCGAAAAGAGTACATTGGGTAGCAGCGGTCATATTCTAAGATACATTCGAGGCACAATTGAGTATGGGTTGAAATATACTCGAGAGGATGACATCAGACTTTGTGGGTACACAGATGTAGATTGGACAGGCAATTCAGTGGACATGAAAAGTACCTCCAGGTACTGCTTTAGTATTGGATCAGGGATGGTTTCTTGGTGTAGCAGGAAGCGGAAGTCAGTAGCATTGAGCTCTGTATAAGCAGATTATATGGCAGCTAGCACAACTACGTGCGAAGCTATATGGCTTTGGAAGCTGCTAGTAAGATTGTTCAAGTAGAGGATGGAGACGACCAGTGTCTATTGTGATGATCAGAGTTGCATAAATCTCTATGAGAATCCAGTGTTTCATGACAAGTCGAAGCACATCGATATTCAGTGCCACTTCATCATAAATTGTGTACAGCAAGGAGTAGTCCAACTACAGTATGTTCCCACAGAAGAGTTGATTGCAGATATACTCACGAAATCTCTGGTGAGAGCTAAGTTCATCTATTTCAGAGAATAAATGGGTATGGTTGAGAACACGTTTCAGTTTCAAAGACAGGGTATTTTGGATGTCGTAGTTGCAGCAACAACATATGAAGAGGGAGTTGCAGTACAGATGCAATGTTGGCAGTAGTTTTGCAGTGTCAGCAGTAGCACAGATGCAACGTATATCAGAGTTGCATAGTGGTTGATGGGCAGCAGCAGCCAGACATCAGCAGCGTGACAGGAAATGACGTAGAGACAAGGTGTTGCTACAGGAGGTAGCAATGTCAAAACACATTTCTCGCTAAAAGGGAGTGTTTTGTAGCATTGGATGTGTTCTAGCCACAAATTTTTGTGGAGAGCCTAGAATACATGGGATCTCCAAAACCCAGAAATCGTTTCTGGAAATTCCACCTAGAAGTGTCTCAATTAGATTATTAACCAATTTTTAAATATTTCCTAAGTCTAAACTAAGGGAATATGGTTAATTAATCAGTATTAATTGAGATAAGACGTGAATCATCTATAAACTCACATGGATCGACCCAGAAATGATCCTAGCCATTGATTGTGTTTTAATCTTGGTCGTTGGTGCTCCAACATTGTATTATAAAAGAAAGTCGAGGTGGAAATGGAGATCATCTAATGCAGATGCACAGTTGCCCAAGCAATTCGATTTTCTTAGTAGCAGTAGCTCAATAGAGAAGATAGAGCTAGAGGGTGAGTAGTAGGTGGAGCAGGAGAGCATAAGCATTCTGGGAGAAAGTTTTCAGTTCCCAGAAGAGTCGAAGTAATGAAGGACGAAATCTCAGGGGGCCATCGTAGGGACTACGCAGAGGTTGACGCAGGCATCTCACCCAGAGGTTGGGGAAGCTATTTCGGAGGCAGAAAATAGCTGTGGGGTGAGATAAAATTATAACAATATTTTTGCTAGTGTTTTCTTCATATTAGATTGCCAGTTGGGCATCTAAATTATTGTACTCAGATTTGTTGTTGAACATTAATAATAAAACCCTCATCTACTGCACGAGTTTTCCTGAGTTGGGTTTTTCTGGGGCCAATTGTCAAAAAATAACTATGTCAATTTTATTTTATGTGTGCTAGAATTTCTCAGTTTCCAGTATTTTATTTTCCACAGTATTTTTATAGTGAAAATTGCAGCGGTGATTTTATTTGTTATTTGTCGTAGTAAATAAACTACAAAATTAATTTCTGAGCTAGAAGAATAATTTCCCATTAGCTGCAATAGATATAATTTTCACACGGAGTAATTGCAGTACATGAGTTACCCCGACCTTTGTTTTTCCACCTGTCTTCATATGCCTTTTTCCTTTTATTTAATTTTCTTTTATAACTACTCGGGGCTCCAGGGGATGGGAACATGATGTGAATGCTATAACAGTGAAAACCCCCTTAAGGTTGGGCAGTTAATTACCCACCATGGATTGGGACAATCATGGGTTTCTTAATGATGCAGGGGCCATAATGATAGCGGTGGAGCTCATATTTGGCTTTTTCCAATGTGCCCAATTTGTGTGTCTCGACCATGTTTTGAATTTTATTATTCCTTTCCTATTTAGAGTGGCCAAATTATGCTTTTTACATTCTTTTTAACTACATCAACCTCTGTGGCAACGTTTTAGGCCCGACCTAAAGTGTAGACAAGGAGAGGGGGATCCTAACTCCTTGTGGACCTAATGGACAAATGTATACCTGGATGGGAAATATGTGAAAAGGGGTTACAATGAGCAAAGGGAAGTGATGTATGTGGTGTTGGGAAGTAGGACCATGCAACCAAAATCAAGATTTGCCATGTAGTGCCACTCCTAAGGCTAGTAGCTAATAAAGGAGATCCCAAAGGAGATCCCATGGGACTAGGATACAAGGTTAACTACCAAGTTGGACAAGGGGACAAGAGTACAAACCAAGGCCATTCTTTTCGCCGAATCCAGCCACTAATCCATGCCCAAAAGTTTCCATGATGATTAAGCAAGGTACCCAACTACATAATGAAAGATATACCTTCAGTGTTGGAAGGCCCACTTTCAAGCATAGGATCATAAAAAATGGGCGAGGGAGCATAATGGCTGGCTCAAGTGATGGAGATGGTGGCACATTGATAAATATAGTGGCTACAAGTGGTTGTTGGCTACCAGCTGAGGATCATCTAGGAGAAAAAAATTATCCTATGGGTGTCACCCACAGGTGGTGGGTAACATTTGGCTCCAACTGGGACATGATCTCTCAGTAGAGTGCATGAATGTATGCGAACGGGGAGGTAATAAGAGCACCAACATACCTGTTACCTACACATCAAAGACTAAGCACATGGGGCAGCATGTTTTTACGGTGTATCATTATCGCCAATGCTTATGTTAGGCCATAAAATCAACAAGAAATAAAATATATTCTAGATGCAATTCTAATCTAAATGCAGCGACTCTAGCATGATAAGAGAATATGATGTTAGTTCTAATGTTATGCAATGCATCCTACTCTAATATGCATATAATACAATGTCAAGTATCAAGGAAAGGGGTGATGCAACTTAATTTAACCGATTGTGACCAAAGTTCATCGTCAAGTTTAGCAATGTAATAATAATATTCACTGACCTTCCCATGAATCTTGATGGGAATGGGGTTTTATAAACCAACACAACATCCCCAACTTTCAACTCCTTTTTAGGTTTCCATTTCTTCTTTTTCTTTTGATTGGGCCTTTTAAGGATATGAATGTCTTGGGAAGGAAGGATAGGGGATGGTTTCTCAGCCTCAGGGATCTTGTAAAATGGAATTGGGCTTGGTTTTACCACGAGTTGAATACAAGGGTTCTCTATAGAGAATTAAGGGGGCTCCATCAGATTGAGGGATGGTAACATAAGATATATCCATTTGAAGTTGACCACCAATGGTAGCACCCCATTTCCTAGACAATAACATGCCACACACATCAGGTATGTTTATGACCATAACATACATGAGCAATAATATGCCTGGATTCATAGCTAATGACACCTTGAGATCCTTTATTAGGCCTTCTACTTCAACAGACTTGGAGTTGAAACCACATACACTTTTGTACCTCTGGGTGATGCTAAGATTTAGTTGCTTCATCAATTTTAATGGCATGATATTTGCGGAAGCACCTAAATCCAACATACAATTGTGCAAGAGGATGTCATTAATGGCTAAGGTGAGTAAGAATGACTTATGTACTAGGTCAGAGAGGTGTATATTTTGCAATGTGATGGTTGTATCCTCTTCTTCAAACCCTAAATATTTCTTGGCTTTCCATTGTTGGCATGGGAGTTTCACTAGCTCTTTTAAGGGAACCTGCATAGTCATATTTCCTATGGAAAAGCCTACATCGATATAAAGCTAAACTTCCTTGCCTTTAGTTTTATCCTTGGATTCCCCTTTTGGAGGATCCTTTTGGGGTTATCTTTCTTGGAAGGATCCTTCTTTGGAAGTTCTTTAGGAGGAGACTGCTTAGGAGGAGATTCTTGTTGGTTAGGTTCTTTTGATCTTGTGGGGGTATCTTTATTGTTTTTATGTGAATATTGGACCCCTTTAAATCTCCCACTATCATCGGTATTGAGCACTGGCACATACTTTTCTTCTTTAAGGATTATTTCACTAATTGAAGGATGATTGTATGTGCCACCTAACATAATGTTTAAGGCGCAAGATTCCACGATGTTAGCTTGCTCATCAACTTCCTCATCTTCTCTTTCTTCTTCATTACATTGTTCATCCTCAAAAGATGATTCTTGTTCCACAACATCAGTTAGGGCTAAAGTGTTATGAACTTGAGATGAGCTTTGCCTACCTTCATCATTAGTTTTCCTAGGAAAAGGTTTGTTCCTAAGGATAAAGCTTGACTTTTGAGCCTTTTCCAAAGTGGTGAACTTATTCCCTTGAGTTCATTTCCTCAGATAGCTTATCAAGCTTCTTAAGGACCACTACAAGGGTTTCCTCAATTTTGCTTTAATACTTACTTTTCTTAGCTTCCACCTTAGCTCTAAGATGTTCAAACATATCCATTTTCGAAATGTTCAAGTTTTGTTCAACTTCCATGACAATTTCCTTGGCCTCAACAAGACTACTAGGTTTCTTTTCTCTCAATGCATAATTCATATGACCACCCACAACCTTTGTGAATTTGTCGAGAATGATGGCATCAAGAGGTCTAAGGTTATTAGGTATGTCTCTAATTACCTTGTCCTGTAACGTCCCTACCTAATGTCAATTTTGGCAATTTTGTTATTTTTGGCTTAATGCATTTTTGGTGAATAAAATTAGGAGAAAAGGGGGTCGATATGCCTTTAGTGGATTGTGGGGACCACTCACCCACGAAAAATACACACCACTTAGAGGCAGCTCGATTTTCCTAAGTTGTGGGTCGAAATATTTGATGAGACCCATGTGGGGCCCAAGGGAGCAAGCATAAATAGAAGGAGAGGAGCAAAATTTGGGGCCCTTTTTTGATTAGAGAATTCATTGTTGCCAAAATTGACTTGGAAGGAGTTTGAGAAACTCTTTAGAGAACAACACTTGTCCGAATGATACTATGATAGCAAAACAAAAGAGTTTTATGAACTCAAAATGGGATAGTTAACCAGTGATGAGGTATGTCACAAGATTCTTGGAATTGTTGAATTATATGTGCCACATCTCAAGGATGAGAAAGCCAAGATTCAAAGGTTTATCAGTGGGCTACCTATGGCATTCAATGATAAAATCGAATTGCTAGAACCCCAAACCTTGAAGGATGCTATCAAGAAATTAGGGCACTGCTACGAGCAAGCAAAGCACAAGCTTAACATTTAGAGTAACTGGTAGATCAAGAGCAACGAGGGATGTAATACGAATTGGCCCAAGAAAAAACCAGGCAAGAGGGAAGTGAAGCACCCAATTCAAGCACGACAATTTCAACAAAAGACCATTCCTGTTGTTAAGAAAAATGTGCAGCAACTAGCATCAGTACAACCCAAGTTTGAAGGCCAAGAACCACTTAAGTTTGGACTTGTGGTGGAGACCACAGGAGAGACTGCCCATGTCAGCAGAATGTTGGACCGAAGATTTACAATACTCAAGAGGCCAGTACAGTGGGTGAAGTAGCTCGAAGTATGCCAAGGTTTTATGCAGCAGTGGATGATCACCAAGAAGATCACCAGGCATCCATCATTGAGATGGAAGGTAAGCTACAATAGTAAGTCATTTCCATTTTGATTAATCCAGGTTCCAATTATACTTATATCAGCCCAGAACTTGTTGAGAAGTGTGACTTTGCCAAGGAATTGCATCAAGAACCTTGGTTGGTTAAATTGGCAACATGCAGAAGGAGAAGAATCAACCATTGGGTAAGGTCGTGTGCAATAGATATCAGTAGCATTCCCACGACAACCCACTTGAATGTGCTACCATTGGCTAGGTATGACTTATTATTGGGCATGGATTAGTTGTGCCTACATCGGACCGAAGTAGATTGCTATGGAAAAGTGATAGAATGCCCAGATGAGCAAGGAACAAAAAGAGTGTTGCAAGGCAAGAGGAAACCCATATCAGTGAGGTTGATCACTGCTATGCAAGATAAACACAACAACATGAAAGGATGCATGTTGTTCGTAGTGCAAGTTTCTAAGGACAAGGAAGCTGGCAAAGAACAAGATGATAAGGAAGTTGGATAAGTTCAAAGGTACCTTGTTTTGCAACAGTTTGCAGATGTTTTTCTAGTGGAAGTTCCTGGATTACCTCCTCATAGAGAGATATATTTCTCTATCAAACTAGCATCAGGAGAAACATCGGCATCAAAGGCTCCATATAGTATGAGCACACCAAAGTTGGTTGAGCTAAAATTACAACTGAAGGAGATGCTCAACAAAAGTTACATAAGGCCAAGTGTGTCTCCCTAGGGAGCACCAGTACTATTTGTAAGGAATAAAGATGGAACCCTGAGGTTGTGCATTGATTATAGACAACTAAATAAGGTAACCATCAAGAACAGGTACCCATTACCAAGGATTGATGATCTCTTTGATTAGTTAAGAGGAGCAAGATTTTTCTCCAAAATTGACCTGAGGTCAGGCTACCATCAAGTGAGAATCAAGGAGGAAGATATCCACAAAACTACTTTTAAAACAAGATATGGGCACTACAAATTCATAGTGGCACCCTTTGGGCTTACCAATGCCCTTGCCTCGTTCATGTTCCTAATGAACAGAGTACCACATCCTTACTTGGACAAGTTTGTCATAGTATTTGTTGATGACATATTAGTGTACTCAAAAATGAAAGAAGAACACGAGGAACATTTGGATGCAGTTCTATAGTTGTTGAGAGAGCATAAGCTCTATGCAAAGCTCAACAAGTGTGACTTCTTCCAGTCACAAATACATTACCTAGGGCACATCGTCTCTAAGGAAGGTGTATCATTCGACCCTGAAAAGATCAAATCCATAAGGGAGTGGCCAACTCCAAAGAACATGGATGAGGTTAGATCATTCATGGCATTAGCAGGATACTATAGGAAATTTATTCGAAATTTCGCCAAAATTGATCATCCAATTACAACTTTGCAGAAAAAGGGAAAAGATTTGAGTGGACTGCGCAATGTGAAAAAATCTTTGAGAAGTTAAAGCAATTGCTCACTAGTGCACCAGTACTAAGAATCGCATAACCTGACAAATATTTTGGGGTGCGTACAGATGCATGTAGAGAGGGACTCGGTGGAGTCTTAATGCAGGAAGGGCAAGTCGTGTGCTACAAATCTAGAAAGTTGAATAAGCATGAGGAAAATTATGTGACACATGATTTGGAATTGGCTGCCATAGTTCATGCGCTAAAATTGTGGAGGCATTGCCTCCTTGGCAGGAAATTCACACTCATGTCAGACCATAGTGGACTCAAATATTTGTTTGGGAATCAAAGTTAAATGTTAGGAAAGCAAGATGGTTGGCCACGCTCAATGAATTTGACTTTGCGATTAAGTATGTAAAAGGTAATGAAAACAAGGTTGTTGATGCCTTGAGTAGAAGAATCCAAGTAAATCACTTGGCAACGGTAAGTTTGTACGCAACAAATCTAGAAGAAAGAATAAAAAACATTGGACTACAGGATGAAAAATAACAACAAGTGAAATAAAAGTTGCAGCAAAGGGGTGAGGATGAAGGATATCAACTCACTGAGGATGGCTTCGTCAGGTTTAAAGGCAGAATTTATGTGCCTAACAGTGATGAAGTAAAAAGGATAATAATGAAGGAATTTCATACTAAGCCTTACTCCAGCTACCCAGGGTATCAAAAGACCCTCACAACCATCACAAAGTACTATCACTGACCAAATTTGAAGAAAGCAAAGGAAGATGTTGTAGGAAAATGCATGGAATTCCAACAGGTAAAGGTTGAATGCAAGCATCCAGCAGGATTTCTATAGCCTATCTCTACTCTGAAATGGAAGTGGGAAGTGGTTTCTATGGATTTCATCATGGGATCGCCAAAAAAATCTAAGCAGCATGATGCAATCATGGTAGTGGTGGATAGACTTAGCAAAGTGGCTCATTTTGTGGAGGTAAAATTCATCAACTCTACTAGTGATATATCACAAGCCTTCATCAAGGAGATTGTGAGGCTACACGACATTCCAAAGAAGATTGTGTCGAACAAAGATGCTAAATTCACTTCCAGGTTTTGGAAGGAATTATTTGCAGGATTGGGAAAAAAATTAGCATTTAGTACAACCTTTCATCCACAAACGGATGGGCATACAGAGAGAATCAATCGGACCTTGGAAGACATGCTAAGAATGGACGTGATGCATCAACCAAGAAATAGGAAGAATACCTTCCAGTTGTGGAATTTCGTACGATAATGGACACTAAGAGTCCATAGAGATGAGCCCCTTTGAGGCATTGTATGGCAGGAGCTGTAATAATCCTATTAGTTGGAGTGATCGAATTAGTCGAGTTCATATAGGACCTAATCTGCTTAGAGATATGGCACAACAAGTCCAAATCATAAAGAGAAACTTGAAAGTGGAACAGGATAGACAAAAAAGCTATGAAGATAAGCATAGGGTGCACAAATAATTCCAAGTAGGAGTGCATGTTTACCTAAGAATTAAACCCAAGAAAAGTTCCCTAAATATGGGGACATGTACCAAGCTGGCACCATCGTATTGTAGACTATTGACTGCTGGAGTGGCACGTGAAGATTTTTTTGAAGACTCCATGCCCAAGGATGTACCAAAGGTGACTTGTACGATCAGAGATCATCATATCACTAGAGTTTTTCAACTCTACTTCTTCTCATCTTCTTCTATTGTACCCAAAATCCACAAGCCCTATGGGGATGATGAAAAGTGATGCTAGTATGATGAGTTTGGGTCATGTAACAGACCTAGGTAACTTCTGACCTTCTCATCAAGTGAGTCTACTCTGAGAAGTTATTTTCACTTGGTTAATTTAATAATTAATTGAGTTTTTTCCTCCAAGCATAACCCAAAGCCAGAGTACAGCTTAAATGCGAGGCCTTGGGTGAGTCCTAGTGTCTAAAGTCATTGTATATTACCATACTAAATCACTCGTAAAATTTCATGGAATTTTGTTAGGTCTATGGGGTCATTTTTAAATTTTTTACCCCGCAGGGTGGAAATTTGAATAAAATTTGAGTGTAATATGTAATAAGTGATTTCTAGAGAAGTTGTATGGGGCATGTGTGCTAAAAATTACACCTTTCACCCTCAAATTTCTACTATGACACACTTTGATGAGTAAAAAATGTTTTCTAGACCCTCAAAACCCACTTTTCCTAAGTCTAGTGGAAAATGTAGCAATAAATTGAGCCAACAATTAAATAAATGGAGAAAAATAAATATCCCCACATGCTAAATGATGTGGAAATGAGGTGGAAAATAATTGAGGAATCAAAGTGAAGTTCCAAGGTGATTTGGACTCAATTTAAGGAAAAGACATGTGTTCCAAATAAATCTAATTTTATGGAGGAGACCACAAATTTCTCAAGGAAAAACAAATTTAATGAAGAGAAGAGTTCGAATTGGCTTGATAAGTCATCATTTGGTGGGCTTTGGACTTGGAGTTACACTAGAGATGAGTGGAGAGTGGCCTCCTACCACTCCACTCTCACATAGACATGTCCCTTCCACATCAATGAATTCTCCTCCTCAAGGATTCCATGGACCCCCTACAGGAAATCAAATGGCCACTTGGGGAAAACCGAATTGCATGAAGGAGCCTTGGGATTGTCATCATCATACTTGTCACATGGTTTTTCATTGGAATTTGCTCCTATTTCTCTATATAATAGAGATTTGAGCTCTCATATTATATCAATTGTTACTAGCTATTGTGCTTGCAGAAGCACTGCTACTTTGTACACTTTTCAGTAATTGCAATAAAAAGACTTTGGGGGTCCATTCATGGGTGTTCTTCATTTGGAGCATGGTTTGTTATGAGCTATTGGTATAATCTCTTTTACTTATGCTTTGAGTTATTTCATTTTCCATATACTCTTATAGACTTGCTAGTGCAAAGCTATCTTGCATTAACATTTGATTTGGAAGTAGGCTCTAGATGTTGGAAGTTCTAGTTTATTTTCAAATAAATTTCTAGAAGTTTTAATTCATTGTTTTCTTCTCTAAATCTATATGGACTAATGTGTGATTGGAGTATTATAGAAGAATTATTTTTGTTGGATCAAGCGTGAGATAAAGTCTTTGGGAGACCAACCCACTCTTGAAGCATCTTCAAAGGAACTCTCATTTGTTATTTGGATTTTCATAGTTCATCTTACAGAGAAGTATTCTTGTAGGGATTCGTTTGGACATAGCTTGTATACAAGCAAGCATTCCATATTTTAAATATTTTCAAATATCGTTTCAATAATTTTATATTAGGTATTTTAGAGCATTTTCTAAACTAAAATAAGTGATGGAGTTCACTCCAATCACTTGATTTGGTTTCTTGTATACTATTTGTATTATATTTATTTGTTTCGCATATTCTCTCTACACTAATTGTCTCTTAATTTTGCAGCCCGTAGTTGGAGTGTTGGTGATAAGAGTATTGAAGAAAAATAACTCAAGCTCTAACCATTTTCTTGCAGGACCTCCCAAGCCTTTTGAAGTTCATCTTCTAAGAGGCCATGGGCATTTGAAGATGGTCTCTCACTTGACAAGGCCATGGACAAAGAAGACTAGCTCCTCTCTCTTGCAAAATTTCATTTACTGTTAGAGGCTAATATTTGGAATACCAAGAGACACCTAACTTCTTCAATTTTGAAATAATTCTTATTGTAATTACCTTTGTTTCTAATTTTGACTTTCGAAAAGGAAATCTAGTGTTTGAAAAGCCTCATATTTTGTAAAATATTCCTCTTGAAGTTTTAGTTGAAAACCTTTTGGAAGGTTTCTCATCTTTGTAACAATCTAATAAAAAGGCTTAGTTTTCCTTGTTTGAGCTTGGGCTTCACCCAAGACATCATTTTATCCTTATTTAAAAGGAAAAACATGTAGGTGGATTGATCTTGCATTGTTTTCTTAGTTTTCATTTTGCATGCCTTAAGAATTAACAAAATTTCACTATTTTTAGTCCAACTTTATAAATTTGATTTTGCTACTAATTTCCTTTTTATGCCTTGCATTTGAAGTTTTTCTTTTAAGTACAACTTGGGATTTCACTTTGAAACAACTTATTAATTATATGCAAGCATCTCAATTCACGTGGAAAAGTTTGATTTAGTTAATTTGACAATTTACTTAATGTTTGCCTCACTATAGGCTCATTGATTACTTGCTAATTTACTTTAAAGTTATTTGCTCACTTTGCAAGAATATCACACTTTGAAGCTTTATCTCATTTCATTGCTTTAGTTGGTTGATCATTTATCATTTGTTAAAACACTTACATTGAGAAACTTATCATCTTATGTGCTTATGAAGCTTATGTTCTTGTATCTTGTACAATTTTGAGCAATTATCTAAGTTATCTCATTGAGCATATTTCCATTTACTTGAGGCATTTCCTTTTACAAGCACTAATAAACTTACTTGCATTTCATTTAGGAACTAATGAAAATTTATCTCCAAGCATAAGCTTGGTTGGAAGCCATTTCTTAAGGACCCCTTTCTTTCATCAACTTAAGGGACATAGACCCTCTTATGTGGTTAACATTGTGACCTTGTAGTCGTTAGAGCCTCAGTCTCTGGAGCGCCAGAGGCATCGAGTGTGTTGGATATTCCAAGGGAGGTATCATTAATATAGCCTTAGATGTATTTCCTTGTATCTCCTTCCACAACTTACATAAGAGACTTGTTTCAAAATAGTCAAAAGAAAAGTCACACTTAGACTAAGCATTTAGATTTAAATTAACCAAGATAATTGCATTTAATCTTAATTTAAGTGCATTTCATGCCAGCAATTTTACTATTTTGCTTGAACATGATTTATGTACTTGTCATTGATGAAAATGTTTTGAATTGATTATCTTATTTAGGGAAGTATTGTTTTCTGAATAACACTGAAGCAAATTACTTCTGCAACCTACACTACTTTAAATTTGATTACATGAAACAAAAAACTGAGCAAAGAACAAGATACATAGGACACAGTGATTTTTGGACAAAATAGTCCCCGGAAAAACCCAATGCAGGAAAACCAATGAGCAGCTCTGAGGTTTTTCTATTATGCAAGAGAAAATTATGAATACAAGTCTAGGATGCTCAACTAGCAATCCTTTACAGAGAAAATATTGGGCAAAAGACTAGTGAAATGACCTCACCCTATCACTGGAGAACCAACGACTGATCCTTCAGCTCTGGAGGCTTTGCATCACCTTCTGATGACCTCTGCGTCAAGCTGCATCACTCTGGGCAGCTTCTGCATCACCCCTCATGGGTGTTACGCTGCCTCTCTTCTCTAGATCCTCTACTGGCTAAGAAATTGAATTTCTTGCCTCCCAGACTCACACCTTGGCTTCTGGCACTGAACTTAGAATTCCCTCAGTAGAAACTCGACTTCCCCTCACTGATTGTGCTGCCTCTATGTCAGCACCAAGTAGGCCAACGTCAACCCTCCTTTGGACATCTTTCTGTCCTCTCTCTACCTTGTATTCTCAGGAAATTCCTTCTCCTAGATTCTCACTGAACCTTAGCTGCAAGATCCCCCCAATCAATTTCCCCCTGAGAACGTCTCACCTCAAAAAATCGATTTCATCAATCTCTTTGTGTGTTTTTCTAAATGAACCCCAAGCCTCCTTCTTATACTTTTCTCGTTGAGACTTCAACGACTGAGATTAAGTCTCTAATCAACAACTAAGATTAAAACTTGACTTGATCCACCTTCTAGATCATTTTCACCTATATTTTGATTAATACCCATTAATATTTTAATTTTTCTAAGTTTAGACTTAGGAACTCCATTAAAAATATTAATTATTTTAATAAAATACAATCCGGGTGGAATTTCACCAAACGGTTTTTGGGTTCTTTAGAATTCATGTGCATAAGCCTCTCCACCAATTTTCATGGCTAGATCACATCTAATGCTACAAAAAACTAACACTCCCTCTTAGCGAGGAAAGTGCTCTAGCAACAATGTCCAACTGCATGTTGCTCTGTTTCTGAAGCACCTCCTTTACGCACTGTTGTTTCCACCAATATTGTGTTGATGCTGCTACTGTACTACTGCACATGACACTGCCACTGCCACTGCTGCATCTGTAGTACAACTCCCTCTCAAATTTTGCATCTGCTATGTTGCTAGCACTGCCACTGCTAACACTGCATTCGTACTGCAACTCAGTTGCTGAGAGAAGTAACCAAAAAACATCCAAAATTAACTGAACTTAACTGTGTTTAACATAATATCATGAATGTTGGAATTTGACTGCTCTAGTCTCTGACCCTTGGAATCTTTTGCGCTGCTATTGACTTTTCACTATGCCAACTACACTGTTGCCGACCTTGCTCTGCACTGATCAGTCTCTGGTCTCCGGCTACTGCATCTGTCTCTCCAAACAATCCATTGCATGATCTGACACTAAGTCCATCTCACTACTATTGAAGCTTGGGATCCCGTAGAAAGAAAATGATCCAAGAGATGGACTCCTCAAGGATCTTGCCCACATGTCATCCTCTCGACTACAGCTCAATATCACCCCATTTCCCCCCTGGGGATGCGTGGCCACTCATGGAAAACTCATCTTCGTCAATATTTGCTGGAGCAGCCTTAGGTTCATGTTTTTCATCCTTATTCTTTTGCTTCAAAGGACATTGGGATGCAAAGTGGCCCATCTCGCCACATCTGAAACATTTCACCTTCGAAATGTCCTTCTTCCACTTCTACCTTTGTTGTCCCTTCGATGCTAGAGTTGTGTTATCCTCCTCCTCCTTGGTCTTCGTGCCACTCCCACTGTTGCCATTGAGGTTGACCTTGACTAGGTCCCTCCTTAATTCCTCCTGTTGAAGAGCTGCCCACATCTCCTCCCATGAAGGCAGTTTTTCATTGCCCAATATACTTTGGAAGAAGACTTGCCATTCATCCGAGACTCCATTTAGGGTCGTCCTTACCATCGCAGTAGACTAAGGAGTAGACCCCACTGCAACAAGATGGTCTCTGGTGTCTTGAATACATTGAAGATAGGAGTTAACTCCTTCTCCCTTCTGCATCAATGTCCTCTGCAACTTCTTTTCTAAGTACATCTTCCGTTGTTCAGAAGAGCCTTCATACAATGAAGACAAGTCTTCCCACATCTCTCAGGTTGTATCCTTGCCCTGCAAGTGTGAGATAACATGATCTTGAACTCCATCGAGAATGAGCCTCTTCGTCTTCCCCTGCTCGGCCTTGTACTTCTTCCTTTAATCATTGTCAGCAGGAACAACCACAACACTCTTGATGTAGGCTTCGAGATCGTACTCCTCCAAAATATCTAGATTCTGGTCTTCCATATGACATAGTTGGAAGCTCCTTCCAACTTGTCCTAATCTCTGAGCCCATGCGATGCCATCTCACCCAAATTGTCAAATTGACTCTGCTAGTCACTGCTCAGCACTGATGCCCGGCAAATGAGAAATTCAAACTTTTGGCGAGAAAAGTTCTCTGAGGAGAAAATTCCCTTTCTATGTGTCTTTGCTATTTTTGATGGATTTCTGCCCCGACAGAAACTACACACTTCAAGAATTGCGCTGAGGCTCTACGTCACTCCCTCTACCTCTGCAAACTCACGAACTAGAAATCATACCTCTCTGTCGACTCTCTCAAAGAGAGATTTCCTCAGAATCTCTGCTTCCTGGCAAGGACTGCACAATCCCTTCAAGGGGATTTGAATTAATGCCAAGTGCAACTTTTGGCCTCTCTGCTCAGCGCTGGAACCCCTACTGCAGCAAATCTGAATCTATTTCACCTACTTGATTTTAATAATACATTATCAAGTTTCTTTCTGAATAACACTGAAGCAACTTACTTCTTCAGCCTACACTATATTAAATTTGATTACATGAAACATAAAACTGAGCAAAGAATAAGATACATAGGACACAATTATTTTTGGACAAAATAGTCCCTAGAAAAATCCAATGTGAGAAAATTGATGCAGCAACTCTGAGGATTTTCTATTATGCTGGAGAAAATTCTTAATACAAGTCTAGGATGCTCAACTAGAAATACTTTCTAGAGAAAATACTGGACAAAAGACTAGTGAAATGACCTCACCTTTTCACTAGAGAATCAATGACTGATCCTTCAGCTTTGGGGGATCTGCATCACCTTCTGATGGCCTCTGTGTCAAATTGCGTCACCCTGGGAAGCTTCTGCGTCATCCCTCCGGGGTATTATGGTGCTTCTCTGCATTGGATCCTCTACTGGCTAAGAAATCAACTTTCCTACCTCCCAGACTCACATCCTGGCTTCCGGCAACTGAACTTCGAATTCCCTCAGTAGAAAATCGACTTCCCCTCACTGACTGTGTTGCCTCTGCGTCAGCACTGTGTAGGCCAGCATCAACGCTCCTCTAGACATCTTTTTGTCCTCTCTCTGCCTTGTATTCTCCAGAAATTCCTTTTCCTGGGTTCTCACTACCCCTCGGCTGCAAGATCTCCCCAATCGATTTTCCTCTTGAGAACTCGTGAAAATTTCTAAATCTAACAAACTAGAAATCCTACTGCAGTAAACTAATTTTCATTACCTACTTGTGTTCTTCAATTTAACAAGTTATTTTCAGAATTATTCAGAAAATATTAACTCAAATACACTGCAACCTACAACAATATACAGATCAAGTACTGAAAAATAAATGAGACAATCACACAAAGGACACACTTATTTTTGGACTAAACATCCCCGAAAAAACCCAATGCGGGAAAACTGGTGTAACAACTCTAAGGGTTTTCTATTATTAAGCAGTAGTTTTGAATACAAATTTTGTTTGCCCTCAAGGCAAACTAGTGACAGAGAAATAAAATGGTGGAAAACCTGAGTGACTTTTACCTCACTTCACCCGATAGATTATGGTTGAGGTGACTAGCCCCGGCTACAACTGCGTTGCCCATTCGCAATAACCGCGTGGGCCTGCATGGAGCTTTCTGAGGTTCCGCGTCAGCTCTTTTGCCCACTGCGTCAGCATTCTTGGCTGTTCTAGAATTTCTCAGTAGTTTTAGCTTTTTGTGTGGAAGGCTGATTTCTCCCTCTGCGTTGGCTCTTCTGGCTCTGTGTCAAGGCTGCATGGGCCCAGACTGGCCCAATGTCAGCTCTCGTGGCTATTGTGCTACCTCAACAAGCTTTTGTCTGCCTCTTTGTCAGTATTCCCGAACTATCCTTGCCCCTCATTTGCAAGATCTCCCCAATCAATTTTCCTCATGAGAACTTCTCACCTCAGAAAATCGATTTCCTCAATCTCTCTCTGTGTGTTCTCCAACTGACCCCAAGCCTTCCTTATACTTTTCCTGTTGAGAAATCAACTAGCATGATCTAATCTCTAATCAACGACTAAGAATAAATTAGACTTGATCCTCGTCTCTTAGAAGCTTCTCACCCATATTTTTATTAATACCCATTAATATTTTAATTTTCCTAAGTTTAGACTTAGGAAACACATTAAAAATATTAATTATTTTAATAAAATACAATCCGGGTGGAATTTTTCCAAACAATTTTTGGGTTTTGGAGATCTCATGTGTTCTAGACCTTCCATAATTTTTTGGAACTAGAGCACATCCGATGCTACCCAAAAATCAACACTCCATATTAGCGAGGATTGTTCTCTAGCAATACTTCCTAGCAGAAATATCACACTAATCCACAACATCGGTCCTCTGCGCTACTGATGCTTGGCCTACTACCCTTCATCCAGTGCACTGCTGCAAGTTGTACTGCTGCCCATGACACTACTATTGTCATTACTACCTCTGTACTGCAGCTCCCTCTCAATATGTTGCATCATTTGCCCATAGCACTGCCACTGCTAACTGCTACACTGCAACTCAGTTGCTTAGAAGTAAGCAACTGAAAATCCACCCAAAAGCTGACATGATGGTCAATTTAGATGTCCATGGATGCTGAAGCTACCTCTGTTGAATTTGTGTTGACCCTTTAATGCTACTGCGCTACCGATGTATCTATTCTGTGCCTCATGCATTGCTGCAACACTTCACTACGTTGCTTTAGGCTTTGGCACTCTAGCTTTGCAACTGTTGCTCCATCATCCCGCGCACACACTGACTTCCGTCATTCTGCTACTGTCATTAAGGGCTCCCATAGCCATATGTGATCCAAAAGTTTTGGCACCTCAAGGATCCTTCCCCTATCTGTAGTCCTCCTGACTACAACTCAATATCGCCCCACCTCTTCTCTAGAGGTGCATGAGCACTCATGGCTCAATCCTCATCGTCCTCCTTGTCATCTTGCGCTGGAGCAACCTTTCAGTCAGACTTCTCTTCTTTTCCCTTCTTTCGAGGGCACTGCATGGTGAAATGACCCATTTCTCCACATCTAGAGCATTTGACTTTGGATATGTCCTATTTCTTTCTCTTATATTGCCCTTTTTGTCCTGCTGATGCGAGAGCTACATGCTCCTCTTCCTCCTTGACTCTGATCCTTTTGCTGTTGCTTCCTGCCTTGGTCAACTGTCTGATCTCTTCCTGACAAAGAATTGCCCACATCTCCTCCCAACTGGGAAGAGAAGCCTTGCACAAGATGCTTTGGACAAAGGTTTCCCAGTCTTCAGTGACTGCATTAGGGGTAATCCTGACCATAAATTCAGGGTCTGGTGTAGCCCTTGTGGAAGTTAGCTGGTCACGGATCCTTTGCAACTTGAGAAGGAAGGGATTTATTTCATCTCCCTTCTGCATCTGAAACTATCTCAGTTGACTCTAAAACAACATCTTTCGCTAAACGGAAGTTCCCTCGTACAATGTGGTCAAGGCCTCCCACATTTCCCTTGCTATGTCCTTCTGAACAATATGTGGGATCACATAATCCTTGACCCCATCCAAGATCATGCACTTTGCTTTTGCCTGAGCCTTCTCGTACTTCTTGAGAGGATCAACATCAACTGGAACAACAATCGTCTTCAAGGCATAATCCTTGATGCAATTTTTATCCAAAACTGCCAGGATCCTGACCTTCCAGATGACAAAGTTGGATGCTCCATCCAACTTGTCCAAATCCCTCAGTCCGTTAACGACCATCTCTGCTCAAATGAATGTCGAACTGGTTCTCTTCTCCCTCTTTCGTTGCTGCCCCAGCAAAAATCGGATCTGGATTTCTTTGGCGCTAGAAATCCTCTAAGGAACAAGCTCCCTCTGAATTTCGATTTCCTTCACGAAAATCCTTCTGCCAACCACCGTCGAACCACCCCTCTTTGATCTCTCTTTGTTCCTGCTCAGCACTAGATCTAGATTTCTTGGCAAGAAATCTTCTGAGGAACTGATTCCCTCTACTTTGCTTCTACCCCACTAGGTACTGTTATGCACCAACAGAATGAGCACCCCACCAGCAACTCCAGCTGAAGTCTACGCTGATGGATAGTGTTGCCATTAATGTCAACCCATGGAGTTGGTTTGGTTTGACTTTGACCAAAAACACCAGTCATTGATGTCAAATGGTTAATGAACACTTCTTAGTAATTGTCGGATTACATCAAGATGGCAGCTATATTGTTGGATGGTTAAAAACCCAAGTCCTAGGGTTTGTGTTCCCTGGACTAAGGATGTGCCCCAACTTTGTCGAGGGTTTTTGGTAGGTCAAATCATTGAGTTTGGGTTGGAGATCTATTTCATTAGATTCTCCTCGAAAATATGTTTTTGTTGATATGTGGTACACTCCGAGAGGCCTCCTAGTTTGAGAGATATTCACAATTGAAGTTAGTGGCCCCAGTTTCTAGGCTAAAACCCCAGGGGTAGTAACATGACACCTTTTCCTATGGTTGTCAACATATGGCATTTTTTATCACTGTAATCTCACCCCGTATAAGTTACATAACTTCAAAAACCAAAGACAATAAATCAATCATTGACTTAATACACTTATGTGTCACCTACAAAACACACCAAAGAGGGTTAGTGTACAATTACTTAGAATTTAATAAGCAAGCTATTAACAATTACTGGATTAAATTAAATTTATTAAACATTTAACTTAAGGTTTGAAAATAACAATTATATAAAGAAATGGCATCAAACTACCTTCACTCACAAGGAGTGCCCCTTTCTTGATTTACAAGTCTAATCTAATTCTTTTAATGGCTGCAGCTTTCTTGATCATGTTACAAGGCTTACAAAATTATTTTTTAATAACTAAAGCCCTCTAACGTCTACCTTAAAACCCTCTAATATTTTGTGCCTAAGTATCCTCCAACAACTACATTAGAAGCCCCACTAAAACACTATACAAAGGATAGACCTTAATCATCATAGATCACATAACATCTCATCATCCTTACCTCTGAAATTTTCGTGCATCTGAAGAAATTTTCAGCTACCTGTAATAGGACAGAAAAGGATCAAGGGCTGCAAAGATCTTTGAGGTAATAACAGCTAGGGTTTTGGTTCTTTTATGTTTTACCATTGGAATTTCTTGGGGATGCGTTGGACATACTTGTCTGGTAGGTTGAAGGTGCATTGTTCTTGTCTACTAAGGCATCAATCTGGTATGGCAAAAGACTTCAAGAAGACCTTTTGTTCTCTGCAGTTCTGATATTCAAATCAAGGCAAATAGGGCAAAGTTTTATGACTCAGTTTTGGCACTTTAAGGCTTGATAACGCCAGTGTTAGTCTCTGTGGCACTCGTAGGAAACTTGTAAACCTTGTGAAAGCTTTGTATATGTATGTGTTCTGTGGCATCCTTCCCAACTTTGAAAAAATATAGGGCATATAGTTAGGTCTCTTTTTGCGGCTCTTTTAAAAGAACAATTTCAGCCCCATTAGGAGTCAGGAAACAGACCCAAGCTCATTGAGACTTATTTCAAGGATAAGTTTGTTGGTCAATTTAGGCACCTGTTAATGATTTATTTCTTGCGCTCTGATCTGGAAATGTCCTGAGTCTTTTCATCCTTATTAAGACACACCAACCTAAGAGAAGGTGTGGACATGTGAAATCATCTAGGTCACACACATCAAAAACAATGTATAGAACTCTTAAAGTCTCGGTCTCAAGTCATAGAGTGAATATTTGAGGAGCCATCCCTATTACTAGGGCAACGAAGTTAAGATTGTCATTTGAACTGTGATTCTAGAACTGTATATTGACAAGACCTTGGCACTTAAGTTGTTGTTTGATTACATACTTGTTATAGTTGTAAGGTCAAGTAATTAAGCTAACAGTTGTCATTAACAAAACTGAAATAACCCAAGACAAAGGTGTGAACATAAGTCTGCAACAGAGTCTCTAAATTGGTGTTATGAAATGAGTTTGTTTTCATACAAAGATTAGATGTGGTTCTTGTCATTGCATTTGACAACATAACTCATGTATGAGCTGACTTGACACAGTGATATCCATTACAGTGACAAACCACAGTGATTTACTACATAGTGCACAGCAGTCTTGACAGTGACACAGTGACACAACACTTACCCTATCCAACCTTGTAAAACAGTGATATTAGTACCTGACAAGTGGTTCAAAGATCTGGTAGTGTTCCTAGTACATTTAGGATGTTGAGACAAGACATTTCCACTATAATAACTTTGTTTATAATACAGTAGTCTTGAGGACTTTAATATACATATTTTTAGTAGACCTAATCTATAGAGTTGACTGGCTGTAATTTGACAAAATCTCTCTTGGTGACAATTACATGTGATGTGACAATGACATAATGTGAACAACTCAACATATTAACATATAAACCTGACCTGTAGACAGTGTATCGATGACATGATTGACTGTGTAATCTATGAGATTTAAAATGAGATTGTATATACATTGATATCAGTTAGTTACTGTTGTATAATGTTGAGACTTGACATTGATACTTGGTAGGAGTCTAAGTAATACAACCTTGACCTAACCTATAGATTTAAGTGATATTATATTAACACATGAACTTGACATAGACTTATATACCTTTTAGTAACTTGACATACCTAGTGAATTGACTTGACACATAGACATGACTCTTGACAAGTGTTAATAACCTTGGTGTACAGTTTATTGGCATGTAATATGAATAACAGTATTTAATTTGGGATCAGCAATAGAAGTGAAAAGACATATGCTGATAGCCCTCCTTGGGCCAACTTTGAGAGTTTTGCAAGAAGGTCATAGGGATGACCTGAGGCACCTTGGTTTGAGCTATCATCACTCTTCACATGCAGCAGTACAGATAATTTGGGACAGTGATGTTGGTAGTCAGTTTTGTGAGCTCATGAATGCTCATCTATTCATGTGCAGTGCAGTGGTTCAGTAGTGATGTGTAGTGGCCTATGTGAGCAGTGATTTGCAGTGATGTGTAGTGGTCAATGGTTGCAAGTTATACAGTGATGAGTAGTGGTTAGCTTGTGCAGTTGTCAGTTGATTTGGCAGCGTTGATAGTCAGGATTTGATCTGCAGTGATCAATTGAGCAGCGTTACACAGTGATCAGTATTGTACAGTAATTAGTGGCTACTAGGACTTGATAGGGTATACGCAGTAGTAATATCTTCTTTATAACATTCTAGTATTGATTCAGAGTACAGGCGGATCTAGTATGAAATTGTGAAACGTGGTCTTCTGGCTCGTCAAGGAAGGTGATTGGAGTCACCTTCAGGTTGTGGCCTGAGAACACTTCAGGGTGGTGCTAGGGAAAGTTGTGGCTTGCACAGGCCGTTGTGGCGTCCATTTAGTTGTGGCTGATAAACTAACAGGGCAGCGAAGCATCCTTTCCGACAACAGCTGGTAAACAGAGTGTTGGGGCACTCATTAGGTTGTGGCCTGATCTACAAGGCGTTGGGGCATACTCCTAGTTGCAGCAAGATATTAGGGTCTAGGAGCGTCCTACAGGTGGCCTGTGAATTAGGGGGTTGACGCCTGCCTCATTTGTGTTGAATTTTCTAAGTCTATCCGTTAGAAAATTAATTTGTATTTTGTTGGTTTATTTCTTCTACTTGTTTAAATTCGAACAAGTTATTTAAAACAGTTAAATACCGAAATAAACACAATACAGTCACAACATCTACAGATCAATAGCTAAAAGAAAACAAACACACAAGTGACACCGTGCAACTATTTTGAGGGTATATTATAATGTAGTATTTCCTTGAGTACAACTGGGTGCCT
The DNA here is from genome assembly GCA_031772625.1 of Pinus tabuliformis. Classification (NCBI taxonomy): domain Eukaryota; kingdom Viridiplantae; phylum Streptophyta; class Pinopsida; order Pinales; family Pinaceae; genus Pinus; species Pinus tabuliformis. Next base: position 458,643,402 of record CM062808.1, on the reverse strand, counting down.
AACCAGCTCACCTGATAGAGAAAAATACAACCCGGCAATACCTCTCTATTCGGAAATAGGTATTCAGAAAACCTATCTTACGAAACCTCTCTGGCAACTCTGAATCTCAGCGCTGACCCTTATGGCCTCTGCATCAGCCCCAGGACCCTCTCCGTCAGCCCTTTGTGGCATTGCGCAACCTCTGGGACCCTCTGGGTGGATGACATAGTACCTTTGGCCTCTGCGTTGTCTCTGTTGGGCTCTGCATGGCCTAAACTGGCCGTAGACTCTCTCTCTCTCTGTGCTTCTAAGCTGGTCTCTCAGCACTGTCTCTGCCTCTCTGTCCAGTACTCACTGCCCCTCGCTGTTGATCATTGATTCGACTTTGCTTAGCAATCCGACTTGTTGACCACTACCGGTCAACTACCCATGCAGTACACCCCCTTTTTTTTTGCAAAAAAGGGTAGCACCTGATCGACGTGTCCGTGCCATCCTGCAGTCATCAGCAGCTTGATCATTTTAATTGTAAACCCAGTCTGCATGTATGAATTGTAAATAATCTTAGCAGATATGAGTCGTGTATGTAAATTGCCTAGGTGGACCTAACTTTCTAATGGTAATCTACGTCCCGGAAGGTTTTTCGTCTCACCGATCCATGATCGGCAGAGTTTTCCTTCAGCCTGACCCCAAAGCCGGGATGGATTTTGTCATTAGAATTTTAGGAGAATCCTAGTGCGTTAATCTGCTAGATTATAGTTGTGTCGCAGAACTAGGTGGTTTATGAGGGTCTATGATAAAGGGGTTTTCCCCCTTAAGATGTTAATTGTAAAAGTCACGATGAAAAGTGTCTTGAGGATGTTTTAATCCCCTCATAAGTCCTAAGTCCTAGGTCTTAGGTGATTTTTCCAAAGGCTAAGTTCGAGGATCCATTTAAAAATGAATTAAAAAATTAAATAAATAAATATAATAATAAAAAATTATAAAATTATAAAAATAAAAAGAATAAAATAAAAAAAATTATAAAAAAATTATAAAATAAAACAAAAACCCTAAAATAATAAAATAATAATATTTTGAGTGAATGCATGCAAAAATTCATTTTTTAAATGAATTAACAAATTCGACGGATGAGATTAAGAGATGTCTTGATCCTCATCGACGGTCGAGATCATTTCGACATGGATCACTCGAACTAGCTGTTGGGATCATTTCCTTTAAGTAGGGTGCTAGGGGTCATTTGAGACCAGATTGGATCTGTGAGTCTTGTGCTGAAGAACCTCTCTTGTAGTCCATTTTTTGTGCAATAAAGAAGACTTTGGGGTTAAAAATCTTGCTGGTGTTACTCTTCTGAAAATGCTGTAAGATTGTTCTATTTGTTCTGCATAATTTTATTTTCAGCCATTAATGATAGCTTAATGAAGATTGATCTAGGCACAGGTATCTTGTCTGATCTTTGAGGTTTGAATGATAGTTCAGATTCTGAAATATAATGGCAGGTATCTCCATTTGATCGGGGTTTCACTATTGTTTTCTCCTTCTATGTTGATGGTTGATTTTAAGCTGTGCAGGAAAGCCTTTTTTCAGATTACCGGGCGTTAGGGGAAGTTCTCGGCTGAACCAGCCAACTCCCGGGTTGTGTTTTCTGAATGAGCCCAGCCAGTTCTTGATCCCGGGCTTATCATTCGAAATATTTTTTTATGAATACATGCAGGGTTTTCTGAAGCGTTTTACATTAAAATAAATTTTCTGAAAATATTACTGCCCTTATTGCTAAATCTGGCTGTCAAAAAGGGGCCAAAATCTGTAAATTAATCAGCTGTTTTAGGGTTTCAATTTTTGCTCTATACACAGATTTAAAATTAGGGTTTTGTTTTCTTGTGTTTGAGGCTACAGGATTTTCATCAAGAGCATTTTTTAGAAGGAGTTCAAGGCTGCCCAGCCTTCTGCCACCGAGACGGCTGCAAGCATTTTTTGGTGTAGTTTTTGATCAAAGAAACGAAAACGTATACATTCGTGTTCCATGCGTGTGATGTTTTAACAAAATCGTGCATACTTCGTTCATTTTCACTCCCTGCCGTCCTTGATCCTCACTACATTGAGCATTATCAAGTAAAATTCGAAATTGTGTTATCCTGTGAGCATCAAGTGGAGAAATCTGATTCGATTCAAATTGTTGCAATACACCATACGCTGCCACCACCAGAGCAATCCGTGAGCCTACAGAAAACCCTCGCTGCTGTATACACGGGCCATAATCATTTACAGGCCAATCAGGAAAGAGAAATACCAATGCGATTTTATAAATCGCCACTGGAGGATGCACGTTTCAAAACAATGACGTAATGAAAAAACCTGAATATGTACTCAGACATACTGTATATCAGCCAGAAATCTTCAATAACTGCAATACGTCCGTCGTCCTCACCATCGGGCCAGGTAGATCTGAATGAATATGCAGTCATAATGTGTGAAAGCGTCAGGATTCACTTCCTCGCCAGGCAGCAGATCTGAGGTCGGTCATTCCATTTACAAACGCTCAGGCCTGTATGCATTTAAGGATCTTTTCTTGGCCGTCGTCGAGGGTATCTGTAGACCAGATGCTTCATATGAATAAATCTCTGCGGGTTGTGTTTTAAAAGTATTCCGCGCGGGCATCAGAAGCATTGACTGAAACGTTTTCACGATTAAAAGCGCCAGTGGCAGTCTCCTCCTGTCGCCGCCCTCATACCTGTGTTCCTCCATTGAAATCCCGCGGATCTGCCACGCCCACGCACAATAAAAAGGGAAAACGCTGAAGCGATACCAGTATCATCGACCTCAAACCTGAAATACCCACGCGTTTTTTATCGCCGCCGTCTGATTGCTGGAAGCCGCAGACTCTCAAACAGCCTTCATCCGCCATCAGAAAGGTATTTGCTGTGATCGCATTTTTTTTGCAGGCTGCGGAGTGTTTTGCATGACGTTCCTTCCTCCCTGCGTACGAGGAATCGTATTCATCCTTCAGACTTCATGCGTATGGTAAGTTTCATCGTCTCTTTTTTTTCTTTTTTTTTCTATTTTTTAGGTTTTTTTTTGTTTCATTAAATTTTTTTAGATTTAATTGTTTTATAAATTAGAATTTTATGAGTTCTAGTTTGGTTTCGTTTTATAAGGAAATAGATATAAATAAAAAAAAGGGGGAGAGATTTGATATCGTAGTATTTGTTTTGATTTATATTAGATTTTCGTTTTTTATTATTTTCTTTTTTAGGTTTTTAAATTTTAGATTTAGGTTTTATTTAATTTATAGTTTAATATTTGTCTCTTAGTTTAATTTAAATTTCTTTTCAATCAAAAAAAATAATAATAATAATAATAAAATATATATATATATATATATATATATATATATATATATATATATATAAAATGAATTTAGATTTTATTCAGCTTTAGCTTAAAAAATTTTGTCATATTTGCTAGATTCAGTTTTCTTGGGAAATTGACACGTCATTTTACTTTTCCTGCTGAGATTCAAATTTGTTGATGTGGAATGAATGTTTATCATTTTTAGACAAGTCTGCACACGAATGACCATCTTAAAGATTAGCTACATATGGTATCCGGTTAATGATTCATGATCTTGCATGGTTGTTTAAAAGTATTCATCTCTTCAAATTTTTTAATTACTGGATATTGTTATTGAGCTCTGGTCATTATAAGAACTCTGTGTGTTTATCGAATATCCTGCATCTGTTCTAGTCATTTGATGATAAATGATTGCTACACATGGTTTACATTTCTGAAATATTTACTAAGTGATCATTTAAAATTCAAACCCATAAGGCACTGGTCTTTAAACTTCTAAATCCATTTAGTGCTTATCATATCGTGTCTCCCAACCAATTGGTCGACAGTTGGTCTTCGTCAGATCATAGGGTCTACCCCCCTTAGCCGCGGGAGACAGGCTTAAATGGAGAGATCGGGGATCAAAGTGACAGCCCCCGGTCTGAGTGTTGTCGTGTCAATCTGCGCGACAACATTTTTTGGCGCCGTTGCCGGGGATACTTTATTCTCGGTGTTTCAACGACTTTTTATCATTTATCGTGCATCTTTCTATCATTCGTTTGAACCAGCAACGCCAACATTTTTTGGCGCCATTGCTGGGGACAAAGTTTTTTCTGTCCTTGGTTTATTCGACATTCATCTTCTCATTTCTCATCATTCTTTCATCTCTCATTTGAGCTGGCAGATTCAACATTTTTTGGCATCATTTGGATCTTATCTTTCGTCATATCAGCAACTTCTCTTCAGTTCTTGTTTGGGTGGCGACTCCATTTCTTTTATTTTTCCCAGGCAAGAAGCCTCTCTCATATCTGTTTGTTGGTTGTTTTTTGGATCTTAGAATCAGATTCATTGTTTAAGTGGCGACTCCACTTCTTTCATCTCTTAATTCTCTTGAGCAGAGATCTCGTTCTATCATCCATTTGATCCCTTATTATTCATCATGGATTATTCATTTAAACCATGTCATTTTACTGACCGTCTCCATGATTTTCTGGAGGAGGCCATTTCCAAATTACCGGTGTTCTCGGGTGGTGATTCAATCGCTGTTAGAAGGCATCTAGGCTTGTTTACTCGCATAATGATCATATACTGTAGACCCCCTCAGTTTAATCATGAAGATATCAAAATGCGTCTATTTGTCCTTTCCTTAGAAGATGATGCTTTGAATTGGTTTAACAATTTTCCAAAGGATTCTTTCACTTCTTTACAAGACATTGTCAATGCTTTTAAAGATAGATATGGTAATCCAAACAGCTCGCCTTCTGCTCCTAAAATTGTGCAACAAAATGAAAGTAATTTGATAAAAGGTCCAGTTGTCGGTGAAAGATTCCAAGACGATTCTTCATATCAGAATGTGTCGTCCACCTGTACTATTTCAGATCAAGTCCATGATAGTGGAAAAGCAAGGACAAATGACAACGAAAGGGAAGATAAAAATCAAATTATACAAGAACTAATGCTGCTAGTAAAAAATATGGAGATTAATCAAACTAATTACGTCAATAATGTGAGAACTTTATTCACCCACCTGGAAAAACGTAATAGGGAGATGGAGATTATGCAAAATCAGCATGCTAAAGAAATTGAGGCCATGAAGACTAAACATGACACAGAAATTAGATTTGTGCAAAGCAAGTTATCAAGCTTAGAGGAAAATATGATGACCATGAAAGCTGATCATGATAGGGAAATTAATTCTATGCAAAACAAGTTATTAACTATGGATGAAGAAATGACTATCATGACGTTTGATCATAATAATCAGTTGGCTACCATGCAAGCAAATCATAAAGAAGAAATAAACTCTATGCAGTATTGCTTGATGAACTTAAAGGAAAAGACCGATAAAGTGATAAAAGATATGGAAGAAGACCATGTCAGGCAAATCAGTGCTATAAAGGTTGAACACTCTAGTCAGATGGATGCCATTAAAATACAGGTTCAAAAGTTTCAACAATGGTCAGAGGATAAGAGAAACTAGGGGACATCAACAGATCAGGAGCCTTCTCATTTGTTGCAACAAGTTCCATCTTATTATGAGGTCATTGGTTCGATTCAAAGATGGTTAATTGAAGGTGATCCAAATAGACTTAAAAATGATAAAGATCAGAGGCAGGATAAAGAAAGACATATCACGCATATCTCATCCGATAGTTTTGAAACAGAAAGTTCCATGTCATCAGTGATAAAACCTGCCACAAAGAAAAAACGCAAGATAAAGAGAATGAGACGAAGATTTGATGCATCAGACGGCCGCGAGCAGCTTGATTTTCGGATAGGAAAAAGTCCTACCATATGCAAACTTGGACATGGCACATCCGAAAAGCAGCCGACAGATTTGCCTGAAAGCAGGCAAATGCTCAGTATACACTATATTGAACACATCTGATGCCATGGGGCATCCTTTGTATTGTATTTCTAACCCTACTCTTTGTTTTTTCCGCATTTTTATTTCTGTTTTAGGATTAGATTTACTTTTCTAGATAGTTAATAAATGAAGAGCTTTTATCTTTCCTGTGCTTAATGTATATGATGATTTTGGGATGGACGCTACTTATTTTTGTATTGTATGGATGCAAATTCTGGATTCTCACATTCCTACGGAGCAGCAACGTGTCCCCAAGTAGAGCCAGATGTTGACCACTACTGGTCAACTACCCATGCAGTACACCCCCTTTTTTTTTGCAAAAAGGGGTAGCACCTGATCGACGTGTCCGTGCCATCCTGCAGTCATCAACAACTTGATCATTTTAATTGTAAACCCAGTCTGCATGTATGAATTGTAAATAATCTTAGCAGATATGAGTCGTGTATGTAAATTGCCTAGGTGGACCTAACTTTCTAATGGTAATCTACGTCCCGGAAGGTTTTTCGTCTCACCGATCCATGATCGGCAGAGTTTTCCTTCAGCCTGACCCCAAAGCCAGGATGGATTTTGTCATTAGAATTTTAGGAGAATCCTAGTGCGTTAATCTGCTAGATTATAGTTGTGTCGCAGAACTGGGTGGTTTATGAGGATCTATGATAAAGGGGTTTTCCCCCTTAAGATGTTAATTGTAAAAGTCATGATGAAAAGTGTCTTGAGGATGTTTTAATCCCCTCATAAGTCCTAAGTCCTAGGTCCTAGGTGATTTTTCCAAAGGCTAAGTTCGAGGATCCATTTAAAAATGAATTAAAAAATTAAATAAATAAATATAATAATATAATAATAAAAAATTATAAAATTATAAAAATAAAAAGAATAAAATAAAATAAAAAATAATAAAAAAATTATAAAATAAAACAAAAACCCTAAAATAATAAAATAATAATATTTTGAGTGAATGCATGCAAAATTTCATTTTTTAAATGAATTAACAAATTCGACGGATGAGATTAAGAGATGTCTTGATCCTCATCGACGGTCTAGATCATTTCGACATGGATCACTCGAACTAGCCGTTGGGATCATTTCCTTTAAGTAGGGTGCTAGGGGTCATTTGAGACCAGATTGGATCTGTGAGTCTTGTGCTGAAGAAACTCTCTTGTAGTTCATTTTTTGTGCAATAAAGAAGACTTTGGGGTTAAAATTCTTGCTGGTGTTACTCTTCTGAAAATGCTGTAAGATTGTTCTATTTGTTCTGCATAATTTTATTTTCAGCCATTAATGATAGCTTAATGAAGATTGATCTAGGCACAGGTATCTTGTCTAATCTTTGAGGTTTGAATGATAGTTCAGATTCTGAAATATAATGGCAGGTATCTCCATTTGAACGGGGTTTCACTATTGTTTTATCCTTCTATGTTGATGGTTGATTTTAAGTTGTGCAGGAATGCCTTTTTTCAGATTACCGGGCGTTAGGGGAAGTTCTCGGCTGAACCAGCCAACTCCCAGGTTGTGTTTTCTGAATGAGCCCAGCTAGTTCTTGATCCCAGGCTTATCATTCGAAATATTTTTTTAAGAATACATGCAGGGTTTTCTGAAGCGTTTTACATTAAAATAAATTTTCTGAAAATATTACTACTCTTATTGCTAAATCTGGCTGTCAAAAAGGGGCCAAAATCTGTAAATTAATCAGCTGTTTTAAGGTTTCAATTTTTGTTCTATACACAGATTTAAAATTAGGGTTTTGTTTTCTTGTGTTTGAGGCTACAGGATTTTCATCAAGGGCATTTTTTTAGAAGGAGTTCAAGGCTGCCCAGCCTTCTGCCACCGAGACGGCTGCAAGCATTTTTTTGGTGTAGTTTTTTATCAAAGAAACGAAAACGTAGACATTCGTGTTCCATGCGTGTGATGTTTTAAGAAAATCATGCATACTTCATTCATTTTCACTCCCTGCCGTCCTTGATCCTCACTACATTGAGCATTATCAAGTAAAATTCGAAATTGTGTTATCCTGTGAGCATCAAGTGGAGAAATCTGATTTGATTCAAATCGTTGCAATACACCATACGCTGCCACCGCCAGAGCAATCCGTGAGCCTACAGAAAACCCTCGCTGCTGCATACACGGGCCAGAATCATTTACAGGCCAATCAAGAAAGAGAAATACCAATGCGTTTTTATAAATCGCCACTGGAGGATGCACGTTTCAAAACAATGACGTAATGAAAAAACCTGAATATGTACTCAGACATACTGTATATCAGCCAGAAATCTTCAATAACTGCAATACGTCCGTCGTCCTCACCATCGGGCCAGGTAGATCTGAATGAATATGCAGTCATAATGTGTGAAAGAGTCAGGATTCACTTCCTCGCCAGGCATCAGATCTGAGGTCGATCATTCCATTTACAAACGCTCAGGCCTGTATGCGTTTAAGGATCTTTTCTTGGCCGCCGTCGAGGGTATCTACAGACCAGATGCTTCATATGAATAAATCTCTGCGGGTTGTGTTTTAAAAGTATTCTGCGCGGGCATCAGAAGCATTGACTGAAACGTTTTCATGATTAAAAGCGCCAGTGGCAGTCTCCTCCTGTCGCTGCCCTCATACCTGTGTTCCTCCATTGAAATCCCGCGGATCTGCCACACCCACGCAAAATAAAAAGGGAAAACGCTGAAGCAATACCAGCATCGTCGGCCTCAAACCTGAAATACTCACGCGTTTTTTATCGCCGCCATCTAATTGCTGGAAGCCGCAGACTCTCAAACAGCCTTCATCCACCATCAGAAAGGTATTTGTTGTGATCGCATTTTTTTTGCAGGCTGCGGAGTGTTTTGCATGACGTTCCTTCCTCCCTGCGTACGAGGAATCGTATTCATCCTTCAGACTTCATGCGTATGGTAAGTTTCATCGTCTCTTTTTTTATTTTTTATTTTCTTTTTTTTAGGTTTTTTTTTGTTTCAGATTTAGTCAGGGTATTAAATTTTTTTAGATTTAATTGTTTTATAAATTAGAATTTTATGTGTTCTAGTTTGGTTTCGTTTTATGTCATAAGGAAATAGATATAAATAAATAAATAAAAAGGGGGGAGATTCGATATCGTAGTATTTGTTTTGATTTATATTAGATTTTAGGTTTTGTTTATTAAATTTTAGATTTAGGTTTTATTTAATTTATAGTTTAATATTTGTCTTTTAATTTAGTTTAGTTTAAATTTCTTTTGAATCAAATAAAATATATATATATATATATATATAAAATATATATATATATATAAACAAAAAATATATATATATATATATATAAATATATATATATATATTTATAAAAAAAAAAATAGATTTAGATTTTATTCAGCTTTAGCTTAAAAAATTTTGTCATATTTGCTAGATTCAGTTTTCTTGGGAAATTGACACGTCATTTTACTTTTCCTGCTGAGATTCAAATTTGTTGATGTGGAATGAATGTTTATCATTTTTAGACAAGTCTGCACATGAATGACCATCTTAAAGATTAGCTGCATATGGTATCCGGTTAATGATTCATGATCTTGCGTGGTTGTTTAAAAGTATTCATCTCTTCAAATTTTTTAATTACTGGATATCGTTATTGAGCTCTGGTCATTATAAGAACTCTGTGTGTTTATCGAATATCCTGCATCTGTTCTAGTCATTTGATGATAAATGATTGCTACACATGGTTTACATTTCTGAAATATTTACTAAGTGATCATTTAAAATTCAAACCCATAAGGCACTGGTCTTTAAACTTCTAAATCCATTTAGTGCTTATCATATCGTGTCTCCCAACCAATTGGTCGACAGTTGGTCTTCGTCAGATCATAGGGTCTACCCCCCTTAGCCGCGGGAGACAAGCTTAAACGGAGAGATCGGGGATTAGAGTGACAGCCCCCGGTCTGAGCGTTGTCGTGTCAATCTGCGCGACAACACGACTCTAGCGAAACAAATGACTGATCACTCTGGTGTGTCTTCCAACTGACCCTCAAGCTTCCTCTTATACTTTTCTCATTGGTCCTTCAACGGCCGAGATTAAATCTCTAATCAATGGCTAAGATTAGATTTGGCCTGATCCATGACTTTTGGGACCTTCTAACCTAGTTTTATATTAATACCCATTAATATTTTATTTTTCCTAAGTTTAGACTTAGGAACTTCATTAAAAATATTAATTATTTTAATATCTCCCAAACCGGGTACAACCTGTCCAAACCATTTTTGGGTCTTGGAGATCTCATGTGCTTTAGCCTCTCCACCAATTTTCGTGGCTAGAGCACATTCGATGCTACAACAAATCAACAGTCCCTCTTAGCAAGGACTGTGCTCTAGTAATACTCCTCACTAAGCATCACTCTGATTATCTGGCACTGGTACCTGTGCTGATGCTAGGTCTCCCCGCCCAACATCCTCTGCACTGTTGCATCTTGTACTGCTGCCCATAGCCCTGCCACTGCCATTGTTGCATCCGTACAGAAGCTCCCTCTGCATCCGTGTTGCTGCTGGTCCATCCTCCTAACTCTGCATCTGCACTGCATCCCCCTCTCATCAGGTTGTATCGTGCTACTGCATACTGCTACTGCCCTGCAACTTAGTTATTGAGAAGTAAGTAACTAATCCACCCAACTTCTGACATCTCTGTCAGGATAGAAACACTCCCTATGTTGAAGCTCTCTTTGCCGCTAACAAGTGCTCCCTCTACTGACCTCTGTGTTGCTGCAACAATTCCCTGCATCTCGCACTGTTGCAAACCTCTCTATGCCATCCTGCATTGTTGCAACACTCTCCGTGCCTCTCACATTGTTGCAGCCTGCTAGCCTCGCGCTGCCCAGGGACTGCATTGTAGCACTCTCTGCCGCTTCATCCGCATCTGTCTCTACCTACATCCGCCAGTCCTACTACTCTCTCTTTGGGGCTCCCATAGCAAGGTATAATCCAAGAGGTTGGGTACCTAAAGAATCCTACCCCTCATCGCCTATAGTCCTCCTGATTACAGCTTGATATCTCCCCACCTCTTCTCTAGAGGTACATGAGCACTCATGGCACAATCATCCTCCTCCTCGGCTTCTTTCTCCGCCTTCGCTGGTGCTGCCTTAGAGTCAGAAGCCTCTTCCTTGTTCTTCTTCCTCGAACACCGGTTTGCATAATGACCCAGTTCCCCACAATGGAAGCACTTGACCTTGAAGAGGTCTTGCTTCTTTCTCTTCTCCTACATTCCTGCAGATGCCAGAGCCACATCCTCTTCCTCTTCCTTCTTGATCTGGACTCCTTTGTTGCTACCTCTTGTCTTGGTTAGTCATCTGATCTCCTCTTGGTGCAAAGCCGCCCATAGTTCTTCCCAATCTGGAAGATTCGCCCTGCCCAATATGTTATAGACAAATGTCCCCCACTCCTCGGAGACTGCATTAAATGCGGTCTTTACCATCAACTCCTGATCTGGTGTAGCCCCTATGGAAGTCAGTTGGTCCCGGATCTCCTTCAACCAACCAAGGAAGAGATCTATCTGCTCCCCCTTCTGTTGGAATTTCTACATCTAACCCATTAGAAACCCTTCATGTACTTTACTGATTTATTCCTACCTACTTGTTTTGTTAATTAACAAGTTATTTACCATGTAAATACTAGAAATAAATACAAGTACATGCTCAACACATTATAGATCATCAACTGAAGGAAATAGAAACAAGCACACAAGTGACAACGTTGTTTTTGGACTAATGTCCCCAGAAAAACCCAATGCGGGAAAACTAGTGCAGCTATCTAAGGGTTTGATTTATTAAACAGTTTCAGAATACAATTTGGGTGCCAAATCCTGCTCACCCAACAACGAAAAATCTCGACAGTAGTACCTCTCTACTCAGAAGCAGATATTCCAGCTGAAACCCCGGATAAACACTCTAGCAACTTAACAGCTCCAATTTAACCCATGAAACCCTAGCGTCAGCCTCAATGGACTACGTCAGCCTCTCTCTGGCCCAACATTAGCCCAACATTACCCTGGCTTGGCTTGCGTCAAGCTCAGGAGGCACTGCGTTAGTCATCTGGCCCTCTAAGGCACTGCGCAGCTCCTAGCTGGCTTTGCGTCAACCCTTGGCTGCTTCTGCGTCCCTCTCTCCAGCTACTACGTTGTTTCTCCCGGTGCTATCTCTGCCTCTCTACTTCTGTATTCACTGCCCCTCAGCTGCAAATCTGATCACTCTCTCAACTTTCTCAGCAAACCCACCCCCAGAAAGTCGAAATTTTGATCTTCTGGTGTGTTCTCCAAGTGACCCTCAAGCCTCCTCTTATACTTTTCTCGTTGACAAATGAACGGCCGAGATTAAGTCCTTAATCAACTGCTAAGATTATATCTGGCTTGATCCATGACTTTTGGACCATTCTAACACAATGTTATATTAATTCACATTAATATTTTAATTTCCCTAAGTTTAGACTTAGGGACTCCATTAAAAATATTAATTATTTTAATATCTCCCAAACTGTTTAGAATCTTCCCAAATGCTTTCTGGGTGTTGGAGATCTCATGCGCTTTAGCCTCTCCGCCCATTTTCGTGGCTAGAGCACATCCGATGCTACCCAAAATCAACACTCCCTCTTAGTGAGGATTGTGCTCTAGTAATACTCCTCACTGAGCATCTCTCTGATCATTCGGCATCGGTCCCTGCTAGGCCTGCTACCCAACATCCTCTGCACTGCTGCATCCTGTACTGCTACCCATGGCCCTGCCACTGCCACTGTTGCATCCGTACTACAACTCCATTTGCATCTGTGCTTTTGCCCATGGCCCTGCCACTACCACTGCTGCATCTGCACTGCAACCCCTCTCATCATGCTGCATCTGCACTGCAACCCCTCTCATCATGCTGCATCGTGCTACCCATAGCACTACCACTCCTAACTGCTGCATTGCAACTCAGTTACTGAGAAGTAAGTAACTAATCTCCCAATTCTGACAGCTCCGTCAGGCTAGAAACACTCCTGATGCTGAAACTCCCTCTGTCACTGACAAGTGCTCCCTCTCTGACCTTTGCGCTACTGCAACTACTTTTTGCATCTCGCACCATTGCACACCTCTCTGTACCATCCTGTACTGGTGCAACACTCACGTGCCTCTGGCACTGTTGCAACTTGCTAGCCTCATGCTGTCCTGGGAATCCTGCACTGTAGCTCCCTCTATCACTCCATCCGCATCCGTCTCTACTAACATCTGCCAGTATTTCTACTCCTCTTTGGGGCTCCCGTAGCAAGGTCTAATCCAAGAGGCTGGGTACCTCGAGTATCCTGCCACTCATCGCCTGTAGTTCTTCTGACTACAACTCGATGTCTCCCCACTTCTTCTGAAGTGGCACATGAGCACTCATGGCACAATCATCGTCTGTCTCCACTTCCTTCTTTGCCCTTGCTGGCGCTGCCTTGGTCTCGAAGGCCTCTCCTTTACTCTTCTTCCTTGGACACTGGGTCACATAATGACCCAGCTCCCCACAGTGGAAGAATTTGACCTTGGAGAGGTCCTTCTTCTTCCAATTCTCCTGCTTTCCCTCAGATGTTAGGGAAACATCTTCCTCCTCCTCCTTGATTTTGATCCCCTTGCCGCTGCTTCCTACCTTGCTCAGCCTTCTGATATCTTCTTGGTGAAGAGCAACCCACATTTCCTCCCAATTTGGAAGGGTTGCCCTGCCCAATATGCTCTAGAAAAACACCTCCCAGTTTTCTGAGACTGCATTTAGGGTTGTTCTCACCATCAATTCTGGATCCCGCATTGCCCCTATGGAAGTCAGCTGATCTCGGATCTCCTTCAATTGATCGAGGAATGGGTCGAACTGTTCTCCCTTCTTCATTTGGTATGATCGCAACTGATTTTCTCGTAGCATCTTCCTCTGCACGGAAGTATGTTGATACAACTTGGTCAGGGTCTCCCACATCTCTTATGCCATGTTCTTCTCGGCAATATGTGGTACTATATGATCCTTGACCCTGTCAAGGATGATACACTTAGCCATAACCATTGCATCCTCGTACCTGTCTTTATCAACTGGTCAATTGGGATAGCTATTGTCCTCAAGGCGAAGTGCTTGACACGATTCTTGTCTAGTATGGATAAGATTCTGGCCTTCCAGACTACAAAATTTGAGGCTCCATCCAGTGTGTCTTGGTCTCTTACTCCGTGTAGTGCCATTTCGCTACTCCTCTACTTCCCTCCTGGAAGTTCTTGGAACGACTCCTCTAAGCCTCGATTTCCCTCCTGGAAACCCTTCCGCCAATGTCCAAATGCCCCTGTCCAATCGTCTGTGCAACTGCAACACTAATCTGGATTCCTTGGCTAGAAATCCACCTCGGCAGCAGCTCCCTCTACCTTGGTCTTACCTTGTTAGGTACTATTCTGACTACAGTACCCCACCAGCTCCACTCTACAACTTACCCACAGCCTCCTAAACCCCAGCAAACTAAAGTTTATAGCTCCTAGGCTCTGCGCAATCCCGGCACTGGAAAATCAACCTCCTTAGCCAACTGCGTCATCCCTCCTGGCCTCTACGTGGCTCTGCGTGAGCCTGCCTTTGCCTCCCTCAGCCTTTGCATTTCCTCTTCCTAGCCCAATCTTGATGATGCAGGCACTACATCACTCCTTCCTTGCTGCTACTCTACTAGGAACAATTTCTATCACTCGGGACAATTGTTTTCTACTGTTGTTGTTCTATTTGGCTGATGTCCTCAGTTCTCCTGTGATCTGCAACCACCCTCTGATACCATGTTGGAATTTCTACGTCTAACCTGTTAGAAACCCTTCATGCACTTTACTGATTTATTCCTACCTACTTGTTTTGTTAATTAACAAGTTATTTACCATGTAAATACTAGAAATAAATACAAGTACATGCTCAACACATTACAGGTCATCAACTGAAGGAAATAGAAACAAGCACACAAGTGATACGATTGTTTTTGAACTAATGTCCCCAAAAAAACCCAATGCGGGAAAATTGGTGCAGCTATCGAGGGTTTGATTTATTAAGCAGTTTCAGAATACAATCTGGGTGCCAAATCTAGCTCACCCAATAGAGAAAAATCTCGGCACTAGTACCTCTCTACTTGGAAGCAGATATTCCGGCTGAAACCCTAGATAAATACTCTGGCAACTTCACAACTCCAGTCTGCCCCACAAAACCCCAGTGTCAGCCTCTCTCTAGCCCAGCGTTAGCCCAGTGTCACCCTGGCTTGGCCTGCGTCAACCCTTGGAGGCACTGCGTCAGTCCTCTGCCCTTTGCGTCACCCACGCTGGCCCTCTAAGGCACTGCGCAGCTCTTGGCTGCCTCTGCGTGAGCCTTGGCTGGCTCTGCGTGAACCCTTGGTTGCTTTTGTGTCCCTCTCTCCAGCGACTGCGTTGTTTCTCCCAGTGCTATCTCTGTCTCTCTACTTCTATATTCACTGCCCCTTAGCGACAACTCTAATCACTCTCTCAACTTACTCAGCAAACCCAACCCGAGAAAGTCGAAATCTTGATCTCTTGGTGTGTTCTCCAAGTGACCCTCAAGCCTCCTCTTATACTTTTCTCGTTGACAAATCAATGGCCGAGATTAAGTCCCTAATCAACGGCTAAGATTAGATCTGGCTTGATCCATGACTTTTGGACCATTCTAACACAGTTTTATATTAATTGACATTAATATTTTATCCATTAAAAATATTAATTATTTTAATATCTCCCAAACTGCTTAGAATCTGCCCAAACCCTTTCTGGGTATTAGAGATCTCATGTGCTTTAGCCTCTCCACCAATTTTCGTGGATAGAGCACATCCGATGCTACCCAAAATCAACATCTTCTGCATCTGGTATGACCTTAGCTGATTCTCAAGGAGCATCTTCCTCTGCACGAAAGTATGTTGGTATAATGTATTCAAGGTGTCCCACATCTCCTTTTTCGTTTCCTTCTCGGAAATATGTTGGACCACATGATCCTCACCCCATCAAGGATGATGCATTTTGCCTTGGCCATTGCCTCCTCGTACCTTTCATTAGCTACCAGGTCAACTGGGATAGTCATTACTCTCAAGGCAAAGCCCTTGATTCGATGTCTGTCTAGAATGGACAGGATCCTGGCCTTCCAGACCACAAAGTTGGGTGCTACATCCAGCGTATCCTGATCTCTCGCCCCATTCACGGCCATCTCTTTGCTCTTCTCTGTCGACTCCTCCGAGTCTCTCTACTTTCCACTTGGAAATTTTCGATTCGACTCCTACTGAGTCTCTCTATTTCCCGTCTGGAAGTTCTCAGTTCGACTCCTCCAAGTCTCTCTACTTCCCATCCGGAAGTTCTCTTCTTGACTCCCTCTGAGTCTTGATTTCACTCCTAGAAATCCTTCTGCCAACTGTCAAGTTTCCCCTCTCCGATCGTTTGTTCAACTCAATGTTTTAAGACTCTGACTCGGCCGAGGATCGACTCCGACTCCGACTCCGAAACGGTAATGACTCGGCCAACTCGATTTCAATGACTCGGTCGTTGTAAAAAATACATTAAATATTTATTTTTTTTATAAAAAACCATAATTTTAAATATTTTAAACATAATTTTAGAGATTTTCATTCATGTTTCCAAACACACCTACAACTGGAGTCCTTGCTGGCTGTGAGACTGAGATGGTGGATTGGGATCTGCATTCAACTGAACAGCATGTTCAAGTTCAATTGATGTCTCGATATCTAAATCTAAATCAAGATCCTCATCAAGATCAAACTCTGCTGGACGACTCTCCACTACCCAATCTCATGTTGGATCAATGTCTTCCAACACAATGGGATCTGAATCAGGTCTTTTGTTCAGCAAATGGTTTCGTCTGAGCCGAAGGTTGTATTGGACATAAACTAGATCATTTAACCGTTTTTGATCCAAACGGTTTCTCTTCTTTGCGTTACTTGGGAGCAGGAGCGAAAATGGGAGCGGGAGCGACATTTTCAGAAGCTCCTGGTTTGGGAGCGAATCCCAGAGGAGTTCGACAACCAATGTCACTAACATCAAGGTACATAGAGGGATTGGTGCTCTTGATTAAATAAGAGTTCCATACCCTAATACATGACAAAATTCAATGGAAACATTGCAATCCTCCAATCCTGAAATGTTGAAAAACTGATAAGTCTGCTGGATTTTGAATGAAATCTAAAATTCTACTTTCTCCATATGAAATCCAATGAGACTGAAACAACTCTCAAACATCCTGAGTCATTTCATGGTAATGTTAAAAATTTTAAGTAAAAGGATGAAAATGAAGATTAAGGAGAATGTCACTTTTACTTTAAGAATTTAACATTACCATGAAATTTGAATAGCATATCAATAGTAGAGAGCATTTGAGTGTGTTAAATAGGGTTTGGGAGGGGGAATGGACCCCAAATGACATTTAGCAAATTCATATAACACCTTGGAGTCCAAACCAATCAGAAATCACCTTAAAAATCCATTAAAAAAATATTAAATTGTTGTTTAACATGTTCTGGGCCGGCTTTTTGTGACTCGGCCGAGTCATAACAGAAACGGCTGAGTTGGCCGAGTCAGCCATGACTCGGCCGAGTCATGGCTGACTCGGCCAAACGTACCATTTCAAAGGCCGAGTCATGGCTGAGGGTATCGGCTCGGATCAACTCGGCCGTTTCGGTATCGAAACGGCAGTTTTTTAAAACAATGGTTCAACTGCAACGCTGATCCGGATTCCTTGGCTAGAAATCTGCCTTGGTAGCAACTCCCTCTACCTTGGTTTTTCCTTATTAGGTATTCTTCTGACCACAGTACCCCACCAACTTCTCTCCCGCAAACTGCCCATATCTCCCTTCGCCCCAACAACTGAAGGACTAAGCCTCTAGGCTCTGCGCAATCCCAGCAACACTGGAAAAAAAGCTCCCTCAACCACTGCGTCAACCCTCCTGGTCTCTGCGTTACCCTCTTTCTACCCTCTTCAGCCTCTGCGCTGGCCTCTTTCTGGCTCGGACTGATGATGCAGTCCCTCTGCGTCAACCCTTCCTCTTTCTCTTCTACAAGGAGTAACTTTCTGTCACTCGGGACAGCTGATTCTGCTGCAAATGCTCTGCTTAGTTGATGCCTTCAGCTTTCCTGTGGTCTGCAACCACGCTCTGATACCATGTTGAATTTTCTAAGTCTATTCGTTAGAAACTTAATCTGTATTTTGTTGGTTTATTTCTTCTACTTGTTTAAATTCGAACAAGTTATTTAAAACAGTTAAATACCAAAATAAACACAATACAGTCACAACATCTACAGATCAACAACTGAAAGAAAACAAACACACAAGTGACACCATTATTTTTGGACAAATGTCCCCAGAAAAACCCAATGCAGGAAATTCAATGCAGCTATTCTGAGGGTATATTATTATGCAATATTTCCTTGAGTACAACTGGATGCCTATCCAGCTCACCCTACAGAAAAATACACAGTAGCAATACCTCTCTATTCGGAAACAGGTATCCAGAAAACCTATCCCACGGAACCCTCTCTAGCGACTCTAAAGCTCAGTGCTAGCCCTTCTAACCTCTGCGTCAGCCTCTTACTACATTGTGTCAAACCCAGGACCCTCTGCATCAGTCCTCTGTGGCACTGCACAGCCTCTGGGGCCCTCTGTGGCACTTCGTATGTAATGACTGTGCTAAGTTAAAGAGTCATTACCGAAACTGTAAAGATTACTGAAACTGTGAAACCGTATTAATGGATTTGATGAAGTACTTACCTGGTCTGCTACGCAATTTGATGAAGTACTTACCTGGTCTGCTACGGATGTTGCGGTGAGGATGCTTCATAACTGCTCCAGCGCTCTCGTTACCGAATGACCAAAACCACCCAGCCAAATCGAATATACCTAGATACTCGATCCAGTATGCTTCTCAACCGATGCATACCGTTCCCCCGTGCCCAGAAACTTCAAAACAAGCAAGGCTCGATAGTTCCGAATTATAGGCAGTGTGTATAAATTTCCTCTCCTTCCTCCTCCAACAGCACCTGGATCAGTTTTTCCACTTACAGCAATACAATCTCAGGCCAAGAACACAGAGTCCCCCCCCTTCTTCCCTCTCGGCCTCTTCTTATGTACCGTTTATTAGCGGTGGTTCTCTCTCCACCTATGAGCCCACCGCTTCCCTTCTCAACGACACCTCCTCAACATGCAGAGTCGTATCTTTCCTTAAGGATATTTTGATATGTGTCATTTTACTTTGATTAAAATTTTTATATGTTTAATTAAAAGGTCCTAAGTTCATACCTAGGAGCTTCATTTTGATTTAATTTATTCCTTTAATAATTCATCCACATACTTTATTAAAATTTCTCAATAGATAATTATATAACCTGATTTTTAAGGATTTACATAATTCTTTACATTTATTTTCTTTATAACCCTTTTACTTTATACTTTTAAACTTAATATCATTGGTAATCGCTCATTAATCATGAGGCATTAAGTAATATGTGCTAATGGCTGAATGCGACTTTTCTATATGAAGGAGTGTCAGGATATTTAATATTTTAAGTAATTTAGAATATAGCTACTAGTGCAGTGCATGCGATACATGCATATGTAGCTATCATATGCATGCATCGTATGCATGCTAATATTCTCGTGCTCTCTATATTAATGATGGGTCATTACATACACCCCTCCTTCAGAAAACTTCGTCCCGAAGTTAGAGTTCAATACTTATAATAGTGATTAGTACATTCTTGTTCGGATTGTGTATTGAGGTTAAACTCTTACTTAATGTGAGGCCGCTATAAAATTGGTGTTTTGAATATTTTTAGGTCTATAACTTTAATGATCATGTTTTACTTCATCAGGCCCCCCCCAGGCTATCACTACATCATCCTATCCTTCCTAATCTCTTCCGCGCCCATCCTATCCGTCCTCTACTGGAGTATGCCATGGTGTCAGTTATACTGACCTTACCATTCATAAACTCCAAGGGTGACAGCGTTGGCTATACCGACCTGATCCCTAGTAGGCATCTGGCAGTCATCATCACACGTCTAGGGGAGCGTGACTCGCACAGTCCTCCCATGACTCCAGGGTTCGAAGGATAAACGGTTGGCAACACCTCCACCCCTCCCAGTAGAATCAGGGTTAATACCCTATCATGGAGTCTCTTTGAGCCTTAATTGTTCTGAAGTTTCTGTCATCACGTGGTCATTTTGGTAACGGATTTTATCTGCAATCATAAACACGTGTCCATGCATTTATAACATGTGCATTAATATTTTCAAAAACACATAGCTTATGTATATTTCATACATGTTATCTAAAGTATAACATACCTTGCCATAATCTATTCATGTCATTAGCTTTCATATTCACAATATAATCATTCTTTCGTGTATTGTTTGTGCATAAAACTCATGACTTTAAATTGCTAACTGACACTTGATATTTGATCTTACGAGCACATATCGTTATGTTCCAAACTTTCATTGATCTGAATGTGTTTGCTCCAGTAACAACTAACTGGGTTATTGTCTTACTTGGTAACAAAATGCATCATATGGATAGTCATTAGCAAAGACAAATCTCAATTCCTTCTTTTTAACAATACTGTTACTTGTTGTGTTCTTTTATATATAAATTGATTGAAATACCTAGCTCAAGTATGGTATGCAACACGTTTGGGGAACATATTTTGAACTGAACATTTCCTTTAACAATAATACACCGAACATTGCTCTATGTTTAAATAGTAGTACTCTTTCAATACCTTGGCCCTATGGGTTGAATTTATGCTCATGGAACCTTTGCTCAGGTTGTATTCATCCCTTATCTATTTGCTAAATTAGGTCTGAATGTTGCGTAGTATCCGATCCTATTGACTGCTTCACTACCAAGGAGTTGATATTCATGCCAAGTGAACTACTGTTTCCAGATCTTTTGCCAGCGCACATTCCAGGGTCCGAACTTAAGTTCTATGCATTATACCAGTTACTTTTATGCCTCTATATGAATGAGTTAATGGCTGTTTGCAATTCTGAGTTAGTTCCTCATCACATGGTGTTTAATAGCAGTGTATTCCTTGTTGAATAATTGTGAATGGTATATATAACCGCTTGAGCTCAATTGGCTGGTTCTGTTATCATTTAACTGGAAGTATAGTAGAAAACTGTTTACCTACAGCTAGCAGATAACAACTGATGTGCAAAAAGGGATCACTGTAGCCTTCACACAAAACTCAGAAATTTATTAGAAACCAAGAGAATATACAGGAGGGAATCCTACATCTTTTACTGTGGTATTGTGATAATAATATGGCTAAATTATGTATAACAGCTGGGGTAATTTTGAGTAAGGAAGATATTATATGTGACTCTTTAGAGGCCTCATTGAATGTTATTTGTCCACAGTATATATATATTTTCTGAAGTAAAAACTATTAAGGAAACACCTACAGAAGTTTTCATACGAACTTGAAGAAAGGTCTCATAGAAGAACTTTATACAAACTCAATTATCAAGGAGGAATATCTACGTGTTTGTAGTAGAGTAGAATTATCATCACATCTCAGCAAAATATCTTAGAGATTGAAATGTCCCTAACATTAACTACAGGAGAAAATAACAAAAGACTGTATTAACTGTAATCAAATGCACCAGCAGTAGAATGTGAGGTTTAAGGTTTATGTGATGGTTCTGTTCATGTATGAGGTAGGCATGTAACAACAGAACTAGCCTTCAAACAATTGTTAAAGATGTTCCTAAATTGCATCAATCCAACAGTGAAGAATATATCATTACAGAGCACCATTGATTATAAAAGGCAAGAGCAGATTCTAACCAATCAACAACTTGTGGTTTCTATGCAAGATAGAAAAAGACAGGTTGAGGAGTGAGTCCCCTAGTAATTATAAAGGAGGATGACTAAACAAAATGAATATCTAGAAGTTTGTAAGAATATAAACATCATTACCACTTGTTTGTTACTGGAGCATAAATAATAGTAAAAACGAATCCATCCAAGCAAAATTTACAATTACAAGAGACTAATAATAATTAAAAGCATAATATCAAAAATATTCAAGAAAGTACTTATCTCTAGAGAATACGTCAACTCCTTTTCGTTCAACTCTTCAAGGAGTTAATCTCGTCCATATTATCATCATCAGGAAGTCCATATCATCAAGGAATTCACAGCATCAAGGAGTCCATATCATCATCGGCAGGAAAGGCCAGTTTGCATCATCAGGTGGAATATCCTTCAACCACTCTAGATCAATGCTGCCAATGTCTGTGTGAAGCATCTCAAGAAACCGTTTTATTCTCCGTGCAAGAACATTGTTCATCCCTCGGTCCTTGATGGCATCTGCAGTATCTTCAATATCAGCATATCTGACTGCATCACAATTCACAACATCCTTGGTATTTGAGTCCCTTTCTCTTTTTAATCTACAATCTTCTACATTTGTATTCTTCGATATAGTTTCCCAATCAAATTTGTTCTTGCTTTCTGCCAGAACCAAATAATTTGATCGTCAGCTTCAGTGTATTCATGATACTCCATATGGTCTTTCCAATCCTGTACACATAAATCATGACCCTTCCCATACAACATTAGATCCAGATCTTCAGGTTCTAAAGCTCGAAGAAACTGTTGGAGTGTTGAATTCCCAAGCAAATCAGAAAACCCCTGGGCAAAGCATTTAATTTGCTCTGCAACTGGTGTCACAAAATGACATTGAATCAGCAGTTTAGCATATCGATGTCGATTCTTACTGTTTACAACCAAGTCCCTGCCCCCTGGACAAAGTTCCATGACTTTTCGGGAACCCAGTTCTTCAACTTCTGTCACAAACGTGAGTCCTAGTAGATCCGAGTCCAGAATATCTGAATCCATTTCCAAGATTTTCTTGCAACTTGAATACAAGTATGGATCTGCATCTTGCGTATCCTCCCAGGAGATAGAGAGACCAGCCAATTGTTTGAAGAATGTTCGAGCTAGGACCATGTCAATTTGCACCCTATGCATCAATGCCAAACCAATAACACGACCACAAAATTTGAAATAGGATAGATGACCAGGATTCACTCCAGATGCAGGGTTGGGGAAAAATCTTCGCCGATCATTGGGGCAACATAAGAAAAGAGCATTTGCAGGATTAAAAATTTCTCTGCATATTAATGAAAACCACTCCCGCAAAACTCCTGGACCAGTTGCTTCCTCAGTCGCAAACTCCACAGAAATTCCTCCCTGTAAAGCATCGGCTTCTGCATAGGCAAGTGGCTCAAATGAATCCACAAGAAGCTGAGATCTATGGACTACAATTTCATGCCGTTCATCATGATCTTCTTGTGGTTCTGGCAGCATAGCCAATACTAGATACCTCTTAGACTCGAAATCAAGAAGGGAACTATATTCAAGTAACCAAAAATGATCATCATGCAATGGTAACTGTTGACTAAGATTATTTAAAGCTAAACGGCGGGCACTTAGCATCGATAGAAAATCTTCCATGTCATCTTTGGAAAGCTTGGCAATGGCATGAAGGCCCTTCAGAATGAAGAGGAATGGAGCCCAGCCAAATAGGGCAATCCTCACGTGTGGATGGCCCTGGTTCAACAACGATATTTGCCACTGCCTCCAGGCAACTATCAATCTTATGCAGAAGCTCCCTGAATACTGTGCAAAGCCACTTATGGGATCCAATGTCTGCTACCATCAAGGAATCTGTTCTAGAACAGTTTTCCATGTGTGGACCTTTACTTACAATTACGTGAGATGTTACAGGTCTATCAATTGCCTCCATGGCTTTGCACAAAGGTATTACAAAAGCAGTAAAATCCTGCGCCTCTTTATCATGCACCTCTTTAACATGTTGCATCATGTGAACGGGCTTATCCTTGGAAAGGGATGGCCTAGTTACGCAACATAAATTTGAAGAAAGCTTGATAGCAAGCTCGAGGACAAAAGGAGATAAATCTTGAACAATTGTCTCTGCCTTAGCTTCATTGAAATATTGACTTCCATGAGCAACACCAATAGTGTCCAGCAAAGAGGCAAGGGCATTGCGGCATACCGTGTATAAATCATGGCCAGGTACACTCTTTACTAGCAGCTTACAGAACTCAAGTAGAATGGGCGCACAGTATATATGAATATGACTCGGCAGAAAATCTTCATTCGGTGACAAGAACAGTTTAATAGATTCTTCTGTACACTCACGGTTGCTCTGTAATGGAGCAAGCAATAACATAATCAAAGCCGAAGTCGCCCCTGCCAACTGAAATACCTGCATGTGTTCTGAAACAGTAACAGAAGCAGAAACAGAAATAGTCTTTGGAGCCATCTTAAGAAACTCTTTGACTTGATTGCCGGATGCTATCCTGCAGATGGTTCAGTTTTCTTTGCATATTGGACACTTGCTCACCCATCATGCACACAGATCTAACAGTAGACACGAAGTCATTTACAAGTTGCCATGACTGAGGAAGAGCCGTGCTCCGCATGCGAGCCACCAAAGCTAAGATTACAGCAAAACCCTGTAAAATAATAATACCAAGAGCGACCCATCTGACAATCTTCACATGCTTTTCCAAAAAAAAATCTTTTATGTCGTCAAGATATCCAGTTTTATCTGTTGGAATTACCTCCTCCCACTTGTGATCAAAGAATATAAAGCCCGCAAGCGCCAATTCACCCACGATTAACAGGACAACTAATACAGTATAACAACAGAGGCAGCATCCACGTCTGGTTGCTACTCGCCTTCATTCGTAGTAGCGGGAATCGCAGAATTAATGCTAACAGAATCCTGTTCCCACTTAACCATCATGTAAATGCCATAGCCGACCATCCCTAAGTCGGCCAATATCAGCAGAAAATTTAAAATCTTCAGAAGGCATTCAGCAAACCAACGGCAAGCCATAATTTTCCCGAAATGGAGCTTTTGCTGCGACTGTCCGATTATCAGTACATCATAACCTTCCTTCCCAGGCACTCCGCCGTAGAACCTTCAAATTCGCGAATATCTAACGGATTCTCTTAAAAACCAAGAACGAGAACAGCTGCAAACGCTTCAGTGTCTTGTTCGATCTCGATGGATTGAAGCTCAAGGAGGTCGTCTATGACGGCGGCTACGAAAAACAGACGTTTCGAACTTGCGACGTCCTCGCCACTATTTGCCGTCCTGAAGAGCTGCTGGGATTCGTATTACTTAGGTTCTGGCCCTAGATGTTTCTGAAGTCCACATTTCACCACATCAGCTATGCGTAGTGGTGATTTCGCTCCGATTCATAAAGATTTGAAATCCAATACCTTTAAAAGTATTCTCTCTAACCGCTCATCCTGATTATTAATGAAATATCGGCGTATAATGACTCATAAGAGCCCACGGGGCACGTAATTCTTTACGCGTCAAATAACTACCAAACTCACGCCTTAATTTAACACGCAATCGTTTAGCTAGGCAAGTGTCGAATATCATGCCTGTGTTATTAATGGTGGCCTTCAGGTGTTGCGAGATCGAAATCCCGAAGTCCCTGTTCTGGTGTAATTACTTTCAATCATCCACAGATTGTGCCATTATCGACTCAGAAGCACCCCTTTGTTTAGATTCAACTTGTTCTCAAACCATTCCCACTTTCAGACTGTATTACCCTCAAACTGTCCATTGTCCTTATGTTTTCCATCACATCACGAACGCCAGATTTGGGTGCTGCAATGTTTTATCATCGATCTCTTGACCTGTCTCGTTCTCTTCGTTTCCAGTGTTTGAGGCCGAGTTGCATTGATTTTCCAAAGCTTGTGAACAGGTTGAGCTTATCCTTTCTTGCAGATCGAGTCCCTTCTACAAAGGCCGAAATATAACATCTTCCAGATGATCGAATAGGAGTTTATTTTGTGATTTTCCTGAGGGCCAATTTGGGTATATTTCTGAGGCCGAGTACACTGGTCTGTAAGAATAATTTGAGCCTGTCTTTAGCTGCTGGAGGTCGAATTGTGCTTCGGGAGTTTGGGGCTATTAGGAGGCTGAATCTCCTTGGTAGGTCGAATACATCATAGAAGCCGAGATGGGTTATCACTGTGCAATTGAATGAGCCGATTTCATCTCCATTAGAGGGCCTAAATATTCTCTGGTGGAGGTATCAATTATCTGGCAGACAGCGAGTGCAATCATGGAGGTCTTTCCCGTCCCAGACTGTGCCTGCGCAATAACATCTCTGCCGTTGATGATGGGCATGACCGCTCTCTGCTGAATAGCTGAAGGTTTCTCGAAGCCATATTGGTATATACCTCGAAGAAGGTCGTCACGGATACCCATCTGATCAAAACTCGCGATTACTTCTACTCCGGGACTTGTTTCAAATACAAGGTTTCCATCACCATCCGCGTTCCGTCCATTGTTGCGGTTCCTACCGCCGACCGCAATGGCAGCCATTTTTGGTATAGAGGAAGAATCCTTCCCTGCCCTTTCTTTCCAGCGCCCGCAAATCTACTCTCAACACAAGACAGCTCGCCAGAGATCGATTGCTGTACCTAAGAACTGTGTGTTTCCCTTTTCCTGCGGCTGCAATCGTGAAGCTTCAGTAACCATAATTAAACGTTTGTCCAATGCCCTTTTAGGCTAGCATTTGAGTGCATACGAGGACCAAATCAGCAATCAGCTATGGTCTAGCTGGTCGTTCACATATTGGCTAATAGATCAATAATCTGGGGATGTTGGCTGAGATTAGGCTTTCAGATTTGGTGGCCGCTACCTCTGCATACGCATTTTTTGCTGCTCTCTTACATATTCCTCTCTGCAATATATTACTGTCATAAAACAATTCCAGAATTCTGAAAACTTCAATTGTATAAGCAGTCAGTGCCTTATTTTAGGAGATATAAGTTTTGGGACTGTCCTGGCACTAATTTGCATCATATTAAATTGTCTGAAACATAACTACTGCTGCATTGTCAGGGAGATGAATTTTGCACCACTTTGAATTTGTCATAGTAGCTTCGTATCTCAGTCCAGAAGGCTCAGATCGTAATAATTTAGATCACAGTCCATGACAACTTGTGTAGGAAAATATTTTGGAGAAGCATAACAGTATTGCTTAGATGATTGCAAAACAGCAGTTTCTGGATTACTTTGTAATTAATAGCTTACAGTTCTGGTTACCCAACGTTTTGCAGAGTGCTAACAGAGTTTCAGTCAGATTTATTATTGAATGCATGATTTAAATGGCTTTACCACCACCTTATTTTGGTAAATTTAAATCTTTTAACAACTTAACAGGTCCGAAAGTTGAACCAGCTCCGATACCATATGTAATGACTGTGCTAAGTTAAAGAGTCATTACCGAAACTGTAAAGATTACTAAAACTATGAAACCGTATTAATGGATTTGATGAAGTACTTACCTGGTCTGCTACGCAATTTGATGAAGTACTTACCTGGTCTGCTACGGATGTTGCGGTGAGGATGCTTCATAACTGCTCCAGCGCTCTCGTTACCGAATGACCAAAACCACCCAGCCAAATCGAATATACCTAGATACTCGATCCAGTATGCTTCTCAACCGATGCATACCATTCCCCCGTGCCCAGAAACTTCAAAACAAGCAAGGCTCGATAGTTCCGAATTGTAGGCAATGTGTATAAATTTCCTCTCCTTCCTCCTCCAACAGCACCTGGATCAGTTTTTCCACTTACAACAATACAATCTCAGGCCAAGAACACAGAGTCCCCCCCCCTTCTTCCCTCTCGGCCTCTTCTTATGTACCGTTTATTAGCGGTGGTTCTCTCTCCACCTATGAGCCCACCGCTTCCCTTCTCAACGACACCTCCTCAACATGCAGAGTCGTAACTTTCCTTGAGGATATTTTGATATGTGTCATTTTACTTTGATTAAAAATTTTATATGTTCAATTAAAAGGTCCTAAGTTAATACCTAGGAGCTTCATTTTGATTTAATTTATTCCTTTAATAATTCATCCACATACTTTATTAAAATTTCTCAATAGATAATTATATAACCTGATTTTTAAGGATTTACATAATTCTTTACATTTATTTTCTTTATAACCCTTTTAATTTATACTTTTAAACTTAATATCATTGGTAATCGCTCATTAATCATGAGGCATTAAGTAATATGTGCTAATGGCTGAATGCGACTTTTCTATATGAAGGAGTGTCAGGATATTTAATATTCTAAGTAATTTAGAATATAGCTACTAGTGCAGTGCATGCGATACATGCATATGTAGCTATCATATGCATGCATCGTATGCATGCTAATATTCTCGTGCTCTCTATATTAATGATGGGTCATTACATCGTAGCCTTGGGACCCTTTGCTTCACTCCCTTTGCCCTCTGCATGGATGATGCAGTCCCTCCCATCTCTGTGTTGTCTCTATTGGGCTCTGCATGGCCTGAACTGGCTGCTACCTCTCGCTCTCTGCTTCTACGTTGGTCTCTCAGCACTATCTCTGCCTCTCTGTCCAGTGCTCACTGCCCCTCATTGCTGATCAGTGATCATTTATTCGACCTTGCTTAGCAACCTCGCTCTAACAAAACGAATGACTGATCACTCTGGTGTGTCTTCCAACTGATCCTCAAGCCTCCTCTTATACTTTTCTCGTTGGTCCTTCAACGGCCAGGATTAAATCTCTAATCAACAGATAAGACTAGATTTGGCTTGATCCATGACTTTCAGAACCTTCTAACCGAGTTTTATATTAATACCCATTAATATTTTATTTTTCCTAAGTTTAGACTTAGGAACTTCATTAAAAATATTAATTATTTTAATATCTCCCAAACTAGGTACAATTTGTCCAAACCATTTCTGGGTCTTGGATATCTCATGTGCTTTAGCATCCCCACCAATTTTCATGGTTAGAGCACATCTGATGCTACCCCAAATCAACTATTTGTAGCTGAAATCTTGATGTAATCAATTTTCTTTTAACTGGTAGAAGACAATTATTAAGAAGCGCTTGGTGGTTTTTGACCCGAAGGGGGGTTTCCACCTAAAAATATTTGTGTCCTCGGTTTTATCTTTCTTCATTGTTGTATGGTGTTGTCTACTGTTGATTATTGTTTATGATCATCTGAAGAACAATAATAATAACTAAAAATTAAGTAATGCTTTGAAAAAGATTAACAACTGTTATTTGCTAAGAAATATTGATTCACTTCCCTCTCAGTGTTTCCAACAATTGGTATCAGAGCTTGGTTCCTTCAGTAACAGCTTAACCGCTGGAAGGCATTTTTCAGAGCATAGAGATGGGAAAGTCAAAGAAGCAGGTTGCAAGAATTTCAAAGGAAGGTATAGGTACAACAAAATTTGAAGAAAGTGAATGTTGTGTACCAACCCTTGATTTTGATGCACATAATTACTGGATATGGGAATCTAGGATGGAATTATATTTGTAGGCACATGGAGTATGGGAAACAATTGTTTCTGAAGACACATCTACCGACGAAGCTAAAAGGTACAATTCAAAGGCCATGAATGTAATTTTGAATGTTTTCCCAAATTCTGTGAAAACAAAAGTTGGTCAATGTTCAACAGCTAAAGCTCTTTGAGAAAATCTTCATAATCTCTATTCAACAAAGCAATCAGGTCAAGATGTTATTGAAAATTCGGATCCTTTTGATTATGATGAAGAAATTGGAGAAATGAGTAAGACAGAGTTTCAAAATCAAGTGATCAAGGTGATAAAGGAACTCAAAAGTCAAAAGGAAAAGACAAGACTTTTGGAAGTAGAATTGAAGACGACAAAAGAACTCATAAAAGAAAATGAAGAGTCTGAGAAGATGATTAGCAGCCTTCGAATTCAATTGGAAGAAGTCAAGAATACAGAGACACAAGACCTCAAGAGAGAAGTCCAACAGAAGCAACAAGAACTCGACACAGCCTTTGCAGAGATCAACAGGCTCAAACAACAGATGCAGGAGGTAGAAATTGAAAGGAAGGAATCTGATCAAAGATACATATCTGCAGTTGACCAAAAGCAAAAGGAATTAGAAACATCTTTCATAGAAATAAGTAGGCTCAGGATTGAAAATGAGAAGCAGAAGGAACAGATACAGGTTCTCAACAGAGAAGTAGAGAAGACCACTCTTCTCAAGCTACAGGTTGAGGAGGCAAAAAAAGGAAGGGAGATCTTGAAAAGATGGTTTCAAGAAGAACTTGATGCAACCCGTGATGAGATCAACAAACTCAAGTGATAGTCGAAGAAAAATGAAGGCAATTAACGCTGGTAAAACTCCAATTGATGAAGGTACAAGCTCCACATCTTCGTAGGATGATTCTAAGCAGGAAGTTGATCTAAGTGAAAATCCAAAGAAGAATGTTGCAAAGAACAATACCAATGCAGTCAACAGCAAAGGACGACAACAGATTACAACACCACCTCCAAAGAATAATGATAAATCTTCCAGGTATGTTCGTTTATTTAGCGGACATTGTTTTTCGTGTGCTAACTATGGACATATGGCCAGGGATTGTAAAGTTGTTGGCAGGTACAATTATCAAGGACCATTGCATCTAAATGAATTATCTAGGTACGCATGTTCATTTGATGGTTATTGTTTTTTACGTGCTAACCCTGGACATATGGCTAGAGATTGTGAAGTTTTTGACAGGTACAATCATTATCTACAAAAACCTAGAAACAAGTTTACAAGATCATGAAACAGGTTCCACGATGATTTTGTCAAAAGAGAATATGTGCTAGATGGGTCAAACATTGAATGTTTCAAATTCCATAACTATGGACATAGTGCTCGCAATTGCAGATATCAGATGGAATCACCTACGACAACATTGAATGCTTCAAGTGTCATAACTATGGACACATAGCTCATCAATGCAGGTACAAGATGGAATCAACCATGAATGAAAAGCTTGACGACGAGAATAAGAAGGTTTGGAAAATAAAACAGGTATGAGATGAACAAGTACAAGATGAGCAAGAAAAACCAGAAGACAAGAAGGTCTCAGTAGTTATGCTTTCAGGATTCATAACAGGTCGTAAGGAATCAACAATTTCTTTGGTTAATGACTCAAGCGAAGATCATCCGTTAGATGACTCACTATTCTGAACGATTCAGTTCATCGACTCCTTGAAATTTTAAGAGTCTATGCAGTAATATATGGCACAATTCTACGATTGACAGAGAGATAGTTTGAACAAGATGGCACTTTCATTACAGGTTCAGGGGGAGCAGAACAGTTGAAGGATTACAGGTTCACAAAGGAAGGTTTCTCTTCAAGGGAAGCACATACAGGACACAGGTCCACAAGGATCATCACTGATAGATTATTACAAGAAGACTTCTCGTCAAGGGGAGCACAAGCAGATAACAAGTCCACATGAAGCAAGAAAATTCTCAGGGGGAGTAACCATTTTCCATTGATGTCAAAGGGGGAGAGAAAAACCTGAGAAGGAGATTGAAATCTCGAGAAGGAGGTGAAGCATGAAGGCAGGGGGAGTTGTACTCGTAGGGGGAGTACGTGTGTTGCCATCAATGACAAAGGGGGATATTGTTGGATGGTGTTGTCATTGATGTCAACCCATGGAGTTGACTGGGTTTGACTTTGACCAAAAACACTAGTCATTGATGTCAAATGGTTAACGAACGCTTCTTAGTAATTGTCGGATTACATCAAGATGACAGCTATATTGTTGGATGGTTAAAAACCCAAGTTCTAGGGTTTGTGTTCCCTGCACTGAGGATGTGACCTGACTTTGTCGAGGGTTTTTGGTAGGTCAAATCATTGAGTTTGGGTCGGAGATCTATGTCATTAGATTCTCCTCGAAAAGATGTTTTTATTGATATGTGGTACACCCCAAGATGCCTCCTGGTTTGAGAGATATTCACAATTGAATTTAGTGGCCCCAGTTTCTAGGCTAAAACCCTAGGGGTGGTGACATGACATGTCCTCCTATGGTTGTCAACATATGGCATTTTTTATCACTGTAATCTCGTCCCATAGAAGTTACATAACTTCAAAAACCAAAGACAATAAATCAATCATTAACTTAATACACTCATGTGTCACCTATAAAACACACCAAAGAGGGTTAGTGTACAATTACTTAGAATTTAATAAGCAAGTTATTAACAATTACTGAATTAAATTAAATTTATTAAACATTTAACTTAAGGTTTGAAAATAACAATTATATTAAGAAATGGCATCAAACTACCTTCGCTCACAAGGAGTGTCACTTTCTTGATTTACAAGTCTAATCTAATTCTTTTAATGGCTGCAGCTCTCTTGATTATGTTACAAGGCTTACAAAATTATTTTTTAATAACTAAAGCCCTCTAACATGTACGTTAAAACCCTCTAATTTTTTGTGCCTAAGTATCCTCCAACGACTACATTAGAAGCCCCACTAAAACACTAGGAAAACACTACAAAAGGATAAACCTTAATCATCATAGATCACATAACATCTCAACATTCTTATCTCTGAAATTTTCGTGCATCTAAATGGAAGAAATTTTTGGCTACCTGTAATCTCATCCCATATAAGTTACATAACTTCAAAAACCAAAGACAATAAATCAATCATTGACTTAATACACTCATGTCTCACCTACAAAACACACCAAAGAGGGTTAGTGTACAATTACTTAGAATTTAATAAGCAAGTTATTAACAATTACTGAATTAATATAAATTTATTAAACATTTAAGGTTTGAAAATGACAATTATATTAAGAAATGGCATCAAACTACCTTCACTCACAAGGAGTGTCCCTTTCTTGATTTACAAGTCTAATCTAATTCTTATAATGGCTGCAGCTCTCTTGATTATGTTACAAGGCTTACAAAATTATTTTTAATAACTAAAGCCCTCTAACGTCTACCTTAAAACCCTCTAATGTTTTGTGCCTAAGTATCCTCCAACGACTACATTAGAAGCCCCACTAAAACACTATAAAAAGGATAAACCTTAATCATCATAGATCACATAACATCTCAACATTCTTATCTCTGAAATTTTCGTGCATCTAAATGGAAGAAATTTTTGGCTACCTGTAATAGGACAGCAAAGGATCAAGGGCAGCGAAGATCTTTGAGGTAATAACAGCTAGGGTTTTGGTTCTTTTATGTTTTACCATTGGATTTTCTTGGGGTTGCGTTGGACATACCTGTCTTGTAGATTGAAGGTGCATTGTTCTTTTCTACTAAGGCATCAATCTGATATGGCAAAACATTTCAAGAAGACCTTTTGTTCCCTTCAGTTCTGGTATTCAAATCAAGGCAAATAGGGCATAGTTTTATGACTCAGTTTTGGCACTTTAAGGCTTGATAACACCAGTGTTAGTCTCAGCGGCTCTCATAGGAAACTTGTAAACCTTGTGAAAGCTTTGTATATGTATGTGTTCTGTGGTATCCTTTCCAAGTTTGAAAAAATATAGGGCATAGAGTTAGGTCTCTTTTGGCAGCTCTTTTAAAAGAACAATTTCAGCCCCATTAGGAGTCAGGACACAGATCCAAGCTCATTGAGACCTATTTCAAGGATAAGTTTGTTGGTCAATTTAGACACCTGTTAATGATTTATTTCTGCACTCTGATCTGGAAATGTCCCGAGTCTTTTCATCCTTATTAAGACACACCAACCTAAGAGAAGGTGTGGACACGTGACCTCATCTAGGTCACACACATAAAAACCAGTGTATAGAACTCTTAAAGTCTCGGTCTTAAGTCATAGAGCGAATATTTGAGGAGCCATCCCTATTACTAAGGCAACGAAGTTAAGATTGTCATTTGAACTGTGATTCTAGAACTGTATATGTTAAGTTATGGTATGTTCTATGCTTATAACAATTTACTTCTTTTTCTTATTATACTCCACCGATTAGCGATCACATGTACATAAAGTAAAGTGCAGATAGAACATTAAACGATCGACAGAAAACAAGCCAAGACAAGAGACACAAGATGTGGCGGCTAGCCAGGGACAAACCCCAAAATGTGTGGGGAAACCCTTTGATCAAATCTTCTTTTATCTTCAATAATTCAGCAGAGATAAATAGTACAATAAATCTGATTCATATCAGCAGTAGCAAACCCTATATCAGCAGCATCAGCATTAGCGGCTTCATTATCAAACTAGGGCAGACGATATCTCACAAACCGACCGTCGGATTGACTTCATTCCACCACCAAAAGTTTCGGCTTCCAGAGGAGGTTCAGATGAACCTACAGCGCAGTTCAGATGCGGAGATCTTCTAGGCCACGCAAGTCAATCTTTACTTCTGCAGTTGCAGCTTCAGTTTTAGCAGTTTCCGGCTTCAAACTAGGGCAGTCGATATCTTGCAAACCGTTCGTTAGATTGACTTCATTCCACCACCAAAAGTTGCAGCTTTCAAAGGAGATTCAGATGAACCTACAGCGCAGTTCCAAAGAGGAGATCTTCTAGGCCACGCAAGTCAATATTTACTTCTGCAGTTGCAGCTTCAAATTCAACAGCTTCCGGCTTCACATGTGTGAGAGAGAGAAACCCATTTCAGCGCAGTAGAGAAGAGACTCATATCTGCGCAGTAGAGAGAGAGAGATGTGATGAGATGAGTGAGCCCAAATGAGGAAAAGTCCTCTTATATTTATACACAACGTTGGTGGGTGAATAGATGCGACTGTTGGGCTTCTGAGCCTACATGAGTTGTAGGTCGGCTTGATAATAATTCCATAATCAAAATAAATTCATATCTCCATGAATACTTATCGGAATTGGATGATCTTTATATCAATCCTACACCTCTCGACGAGAGGAATCTAATAAAGATATTATCGGCCATGAATAAGATGACCCACATGAAGTTTTGCCCTGGTTTCGAATTTTAACACTCCCTCTCAACCATGGAGAACTTCATCTGCAATCTGTCTATCGGTCGTTACTATTCATCCATCAAATACACTGCCTTGTACAGCCTGACCCTTGCCCTGCTCTGCTCTATTTTGCCTGTTCTGCTTTGTCTTGTTCTGCCCTGCACTGATCTGTACTGTTTTGTTCTATTCTGCTCTGCTCTTGCATTGTTCTGTTCTACTCTGCTTTTGTCCGAATTATGAAGAAGAAGAAATGATCGAGGATGTATCATACTGACTCAAAGTCAGTCTCAGAGTATGTACCACTAGTCCCAGACCAGTCTCAACCAACCCAAAGTCAGTGTCATAGTGAGTACAACTCCAATGGTCCCAAACCAATATCATCCTCCACTGACTCAAAGTCAGTCTCAGAGTATGTACCATTGATCCCAGACCAGTCTCAACCGACCCGAAGTCAGCGTCATAGTATGGTACAACTCCTACCACTGGTCCCAGACCAATATCATTGATCCCAGATGAATGGAGGTCATCCTAGTGTAGGGAGTACGGTAGATACAATGATGCGTCCATCAGTACTCCTATGGTCCCTAACTTCATTTCCCTGCTCATTGATCAGATGAGAGGTACTTCCCATGAGTCCCAGACTGCATGGGTAGGATGCCTCGACAGGAGAACTAATCAATCCTGTCCTCACAGGAGAACACATCAATCCTGCTATAATTGCCATGGAGAACACATCAATCCAGGCCTCACAGGAGAACACATCAATCCTGCTACAATTTCCATGGAGAACACATCAATCCAGGCCTCACAGGAGAACACATCAATCCTGCTACAATTGCCATGGAGAACACATCAATCCAGGCTGCCATGGAGAACACATCAATCCAGGCCTCACAGGAGAACTAATCATCCTGCTACACAGGAGAGCGAATCATCCTGTTCCACAAGAGAGCGAATCATCTTGTCCCACAAGAGAGCGAATCATCTTGTTCCAGTGTGCACCACCAGGGGAGGGTGAGTCACCCTGTGGTCATATGTTGCTCCAGTAGGAACCGCAAGCGCTCAGAGCTCCCAGAGCTCAATGTATGCAACATGCAGGACCCTTGTACAAGGGTTTCTTGCCGACTCCAAGTCATTTGGGAAAATCACAGATTAGATCTTTCCTCAGGGCTTTGACAAGGTGTATCAACCTGTACATCATCTTAATGTGATGGAGATTCCATGCTCATCGACTTACCATATCCCAGATGATGTCTATCTGCTGGAGCAATTGACGAATATGGGATTCCTCAATAATCGAATCCCACCTCTGGTTGTTACAGAGAATCACAGTGGTATCCAATGTAAATCCAAACAGCTCACTGAAGAGCTTTCGCAACTAGACTGCCTCACACGAGGTCATGCTAGCAACAATATATCCTTCTTCGGTAGTGCTCAAAGCCACCGACTTCTGCTTCCTGCTCATCCAAGATATCGAAGCAGATCCCAAGGTGAAACAGCACCCGGAAGTGCTCTTACGGTCCACCACACTGCCTGCCCAATTAGCATCAGTATATCTCACATCTCTGACAGTGTATCTTAACCCATTGTGCCACAAATATATCTCAGAAGATTCTTGGCATCAATCCAGTGAGGCTCAACCAAATATGATCTCACAACGCTAACTGCAAAACATATGTTCGGATGGAGGTTCACCAAGAGCATCAATGTGAATGAGTTTATGATACTCAGAGGCATTTCCCAAATCTGGTCCGACATCACTACCATCTAACTTTTAAAAGTTAAGATCCTCAAGGTAGTCACAGGCTTGCAGTCCATCATACTGAATCTTTCCAACATATTTACCACATATCTTCCTTGAGATAGGAAAATTTCCCTTGGCTTCTACCACACTTCAAGTCCTTGGTCCTTCATTTCAAATTCAGAAGCCATCTCCCTCTTACATTTGTGAATGAGAGGGTTTGCACCTGTTAGAAAGAGGTCATCCACATACAACACCAGTATGAGAGGCTTGTCATCTTCAACCTTAAAGTAAAGGTTAGGATCAGCTTCACTCCTAGTGAATCCCAGCTTCATCAAGTAGCTATAGATCCTCTCATACCATGCTCGGGGAGCTTGCTTCAGCCCATAGAGAGCTTTCTTCAACCTGCATACATGAGATTTTCGATCATAAATCTCAAATCCTTCGGGTTGCTCCACATAGACCTCTTCTTTGATAGAACCATGCAAGAATGCAGTCTTGACATCCATCTGATGTAGGTTCCATCCTTGTGAAGCCACAAGGGCTATGATCAAGCGGATGGTCGTATATCTGGCAACAGGTACAAATATCATAGTGTATACCTTCCTTCTGGGATAAACCACGAGCAACAAAATGAGCCTTATACTTTTCCGTACTTCCATCTGCTGCATGCTTTATCTTGTAAAGCCATTTGGAAGTAACGACAGTCTTGTCCTGGGGTCTGGGAACTACTTCCCAAACATCATTCTTCATGATAGACTCATATTCTTCGGTCATAGCATCCTTCCATACTTGATGCTTGATGGCATCTGAGAATGACGAAGGCTCATTTTGTATGATCGTGCTCATGATGGTCAGGTATCCTTGATACCTATTAGGTTTCTTACTTTCACGAAAGGTTCCTCGGGGTGCAGCATGTCCTTCAGCATCATCAAGTAACCCCTTAAGCCATGAAGGCCTCTTCCTAGAAGAGGAAGGCTCATATGGAGGAGGATCAATCGGATCCATGGGTTCTTCTACATCAGGCATTGATTCATCATCCTTTTCTTTCAGTTCCCTGGTGTCGGCTTCTTGAGAGCTCCTGCAAGTCGGAAGATTGTTCACCTTGCTGAGAGCCATATCTTCATCAAAGGTGACATCATGACTAATCACGACTTCCCTTTGACCGGTGGTGAACATTTCTTCAGGAGTTTAGGAACCCAATGCTTGATGAGGGCATCAATTTTGTACATATACGACGGTGATTGTAGTTTCAGCCCATAGAAACTTTGGAAGTCTTTGATCATGTAGCATGGCTCGGACAACTTCCATCATCGTGTGGTTCTTCCTTCCTGCCACACCATTCTGCTCAAGAGTATGTGGTGTAGTAGTCTCCCTCTTAATGCCAGCCTCAGATATGCCTGAGTGAACCAACTGTAATACATCGGAGGTCTTGCTTTGGCTTGAGGGGAATGGTCCCCTTTTGAGCTTTCCTTCAGCACATCCTAGACATATACCTTCTTTCTCTATTCAGAATTCGGGCGTTCCTGTCACCATTTTTCTTACACCGAGTATAGCTTTATAATGAAGGGGGGAAACCTCTAATGCCAAAGATCAGACTGAAGAGATGTGTCATAAGACATGACACTTAGCAGACTTCCATCGACCTGATATAGTGAATCAACACTAAACCCAAGAGTAAAGGCATCTTTAACATTATTTTTCCATATACGTACCTTGCCATCGTTGAAGGTTACCTTGTAGCCTTTGTCTTCCGTTGTCGAGAGGACACTAGGTTCTTTTTGAGGTCAGGTGCATTTAATACATCCTGGACTTTCTAGCCTTCTTGAATAGTTGTCCTCTTCCTCGATCCCCAGCTCTCCTCTTACCTTTGCTGTTGAATTTGTCATTCCTTTGATTTGCCATCAGAGGGATTTTGATCATTGTCCCGGTGTGAGTCCTTTCTTCCCTTTGCATGAGAAGAAAAGGCAGCAAGAGGACCTTTAGGCATGGCCACTTCTTCCCTTGTTTCTTCTTGAATGCATCTAGCCATTAATTCCTCGAAACCAGGAATTACATTATAGTTCAGAAGAGTAGTCTTGAACACGTACCATTCGGATGGTAATCCTCCAAGAGTTGTGAGTGCCATTTCTCTGTCAGTAATAGTTTCCCCAATAGATAGGAGATCGTTCTTGATCTCAGTGATTCTTAAGAAGTATGCTTGCATACTTTCATCTTTACCCTTCTTGATTTCCCTCAACTTATTTCTAAGAAACAAAACTTGATTTGCATCATTAACTTTAAATAAACTCACCAGTCTATCGTAGATTTCCTTGGAGGTGTCCAGTTCAGAGATGTAGGCCACCAAGTGCTTGTCGATAGAGTCCCGGATGATCTTCTATTATTTTGACTTCTCCATTTTTTCATTTGTTCCAAGCAGCAGCGGATGCATTTGATGGAGGCTCAACAATATTGCCTCTCACATGATCCAACACTCCTTGATTCTCAAGGGTTAGATCGATAGACATCTTCCATCCGTGATAGTCAGCTTTCTCACGGAGCTTGTCTTCAGGAGGAAAGAGTGTTGAGGACCCCATGGTTCTTTTAGGATAGCCTTGCCAATATTCTCTTCGATGATTGCTCTTTCTCTTGCTCGGGCTTTGTCTTCACCTCAGCTCTAATACCATGTTAAGTTATGGTATGTTCTATGCTTATAACAGTTTATTTCTTTCTTATTATACTCCACCGATTAGCAATCACATGTACATAAAGTAAAGTGCAGATAGAACATTAAACGATCGACAGAAAACAAGCCAAGACAAGAGACACAAGATGTGGCGGCTAGCCAGGGACAAACCCCACAATGTGTGGGAAACCCTTTGATCAAATCTTCTTTTATCTTCAATAATTAAGCAGAGAGAAATAGTACAATAAATCTGATTCATATTAGCAGTAGCAAACCCTAGATCAGCAGCGTCAGCATTAGCGGCTTCATTATCAAACTAGGGCAGACGATATCTCACAAACCGACCGTCGGATTGACTTCATTCCACCACCAAAAGTTTCGGCTTCCAGAGGAGGTTCAGATGAACCTACAGCGCAATTCAGATGAGGAGATATTCTAGGCCACGCAAGTCAATCTTTACTTCTGCAGTTGCAGCTTCAGTTTCAGCAGTTTCCGGCTTCAAACTAGGGCAGTCGATATCTTGCAAACCGTTCGTCGGATTGACTTCATTCCACCACCAAAAGTTGCGGCTTTCAAAGGAGATTCAGATGAACCTACAGCGTAGTTCCAAAGAGGAGATCTTCTAGGCCACGCAAGTCAATCTTTACTTCTGCAGTTGCAGCTTCAAATTCAACAGCTTCCGGCTTCACATGTGTGAGAGAGAGAGACCCATTTCAACGCAGTAGAGAAGAGACTCATATCTGCGCAGTAGAGAGAGAGAGATGTGATGAGATGAGTGAGCCCAAATGAGGAAAAGTCCTCTTATATTTATACACAACGTTGGTGGGTGAATAGATGCGACTGTTGGGCTTCTGAGCCTACATGAGTTGTAGGTCGGCTTGATAATAATTCCATAATCAAAATAAATTCATATCTCCATGAATACTTATCGGAATTGGATGATCTTTATATCAATCCTACACCTCTCGACGAGAGGAATCTAATAAAAATATTATCAGCCATGAATAAGATGACCCACATGAAGTTTTGCCCTGGTTGCCAATTTTAACAGTATATTGACAAGACCTTGGCACTTAAGTTGTTGTTTGATTACATACTCGTTATAGTTGTAAGGTCAAGTAATTAAGTTAACAGTTGTCATTAACAAAACTGAAATAACCCAAGACAAAGGTGTGAACATAAGTCTGCAACAGAGTCTCTAAATTGGTGTTATGAAATGAGTTTGTTTTCATACAAAGATTAGATGTGCTTCTTGTCATTGCATTTGACAACAGACCTCATGTATGAGCTGACTTGACACAGTGATATCCATTATAGTGAAAAACCACAGTGATCTACTACCTAGTGCAACCTTGTAAAACAGTGATATTAGTACCTGACAAGTGATTCGAAGATCTGGTAGTGTTCCTAGTACATTTAGGATGTTGAGACAAGACATTTCCACTATAATAACTTTTTTTATAATACAGTAGTATCGAGGACTTTATTATAGACATTTTTAGTAGACCTAATCTATAGAGTTGATTGGCTGTAATTTGACAATATCTCTCTTGGTGACAATTACACACTGTTGATAATAACGGCGATATTCGAAAATATCGCGATATTTTGGCAAAACGATATATCGCCGAGAAAATATCGCGACATTTTCAAAATATCAGCTATGTTTAAAAATTTGAAAAATTTATTTTTTATGCTTGCCGATATTTGCCGATATTTTCACCTATATTGCCGACAAGATGTTTTATAGGCCCTCGCCGATATTTTGCCGATACCGATATTATCAACACTGCAATTACATGTGATGTGACAATGACATAATGTGAATAACTCGACATATTAACATACAAAACATATAAACCTGACCTATAGATAGTGTATCGATGACATGATTGAATGTGTAATCTATGAGATTTAAAATGAGATTGTATATACATTGATATCAGTTAGTCATTTTTGTATAATGTTGAGACTTGACATTGATACTTGGTAGGAGTCTAAGTAATACAACCTTGACCTAACCTATAGATTTCAGTGATATTATATTAACACATGAACTTGACATAGACTTATATACCTTTTAGTAACTTCACATACCTAGTGAATTGACTTGACACATAGACATGACTCTTGACAAGTGTTAATAACCTTGGTGTACAATTTATTGGCATGTAATATGAATAACAGTATTTAATTTGGGATCAGCAATAGAAGTGAAAAGACATATGTTGTTAGCCCTCCTTGGGCCAACTTTGAGAGTTTTGCAAGAAGGTCATAGGGATGACCTGAGGCACCTTGGTTTGAGCTATCATCACTCTTCACATGCAGCAGTACAGACAATTTGGGACAGTGATGTTGGTAGTCAGTTTTGTGAGCTCATGAACGCTCATCTATTCATGTGCAGTGCAGTGGTTCAGTAGTGATGTGTAGTGGCCTATGTGAGCAGTGATTTTCAGTGATGTGTAGTGGTCAATGGTTGCAAGTTATACAGTGATGAGTAGTGGTTAGCTTGTGCAGTTGTCAGTTGATTTGGCAGCGTTGATAGTCAGGGTTTGATGTGCAGTGATCAATTGAGCAGCATTATGCAGTGATCAGTATTGTAGAGTGGTTAGTGGCTACAAAGACTT
This sequence comes from Pinus tabuliformis, assembly GCA_031772625.1. NCBI lineage: Eukaryota > Viridiplantae > Streptophyta > Pinopsida > Pinales > Pinaceae > Pinus > Pinus tabuliformis. The sequence continues at coordinate 458,601,654 of CM062808.1, read as the reverse complement.
GACAGGGTATATGCAGCAACAGTATCTTCTTTATAACATTCTAGTATTGATTCAGAGCACAGGGGGATCTAGTTTGAAAATTGTGAAACGTTGTCTTTTGGCTCGTCAAGGCAAGTGATTGGAGTCACCTTCATGTTGTGGCTTAAGAACACTTCAAAGTGGCAGGGTGGTGCTAGGGAAAGTTGTGGTTTGCACAGGGCGTTGTGGCATCCATTCAGTTGTGGCTGATAAACTAACAGGGCAGCGAAGCATCCTTTCCGATAGCAGCTGGTAAACAGAGTGTTGGGGCACTCATCAGGTTGTGGCCTTATCTACAGGGTGTTGGGGCGTCCTTCTAGTTGCGCCAATATTTTTAAAACCGGAACCGGTGACCGGACCAGTCCACCTAATGAACCGGTTTACCGATCGGAACTAGTCTAATCGGGACTGGTTTGGTCTAAATGAACCGGTGTTAGAAAAATACATTAAATAATTAATTTTTAATGAAGAAAATTATTTTTAAGATTTAAAACCATGATTCCAAGCCAATAGAGACAAAATATGCAAAGATTGCTCATTTATATACCATGTAAGGGTGAATATATCAAAATGGCACCGAATGCAATAAATATCATCGACAAAATACATAAGAAATGAGGCTCTAAACGGCCTCTAGAGTGCAAAAACAAAGCCTACAAACTATGGGGCCAGTGGCCTACTACAAGACTCAAGTCTACATATATGATAATACTATAATTGTGATCAACATTATCACTTGAAACTTCTCATGAGTCATCATGATCAAACTCAGTTGGTTGAGTCTCGACTCCCAAACTTTGCAGTCACAAACTTCTCTATTGGTTCAGTGGTTTGAGTCTCAAACTTCTGAAGGTATTCTGCCCTAATATGCCCTATTATTTCATTTGGTGCTCCACATGGCTTCCTATCCCAGCCAAGTGTTGCTTGAACCTGTTAATACCCCCTTCTTGAATGGATTTTTGGCAATATTTGCAGATCACTTTTCCATCAATCATATCACAATGAGCCCATGCAATATCTCTGGCTTTTGGAGGCATGATGACTACTACTTAGCTTAAACTCTGTTGTTCCACTACTCCAGCAAAAACTCAACACTCTCCAAGCTCCCAAGCAAACTCACAAACACTCCAAATGAGATGTGTGAGACAAATGAGAGGGAGAGGGGCCTCTTAAAGGCTTGGAGAGGGTGTTTTTGGAGGGAAAGCACCCTTAGTTTCCCTCCAAAACCCCTAAAACACAGTCAAAAAGTCGCTTTTTGGGCTCACGGTGGGCGTGCCTCCTAACCGGCCGGTTTCGTCCTCAGTCGGTTGGTTAGGAGCGGTTTTTTGCAAAAAAATGGAGAAGTGCCCCCTCTGATCGGGTTTTTTGGCTGGTTTCAACGAGTGGGCCTACTAATCGGCCGGTTAGACCGGTAACCGATTAGCAAGGCCAGTTTTGAAAACTATGGTGCAACAGGATATTAGGGTCTAGGAGCATCCTACAGGTAGTGGCCTGTGAATTAGGGGGTTGACGCCTCCCTCAGTCGTAGTTGAAATCTTGATGTAATCAATTTTCTTTTAACTCGGAGAAGACAATTATTAAAGAAGCGTTCGGTGGTGTTTGACCCGGAGGGGGTTTTCCACCTAAAAATCTGCGTCCTCAGTTTTATCTTTCTACATTGTTGTATGGTGTTGTCTACTATTGATTATTATTTATGATCATCTGAAGAAGAACAATAATAATAACTGAAAAATTAACTAATGCTCTGAAAAAATTAAAAAGTTTTAATTGCTAGGAAATATTGATTCACCCCCCTCTCAGTAATTCCAATATACAATGTACCTCTAGACCCGGCAACCAAAAAAACGAGACTCAACGGTCTCTGTGCTGGCCCAGTAATCACTACATTGCCCTCTACAACAACAGCGTCACCCAATCAGGGTGATGCAGGCTCTAAGTGAGCCTCCCTTGGTGACTGCGTCACCCCTCCTCTGCTCTCTTGGCCTGAAACTATGTTGTCTCTCGAGACAATTGTCTTCAGCACAAATTTTCCTCTATCCTTTTGTTGATGGCTTCAGTCCTCCTTGATCTAGAATCACTCTGATACTATGTGAAAATTTCTGAATCTAACAAACTAGAAATCCTACTACATTAAACTGATTTGCATTACCTACTTGTGTTCTTCAGCCTAACAAGTTATTTTCAGAATTATTTAGAAAATATTAATGCAAATACACTGCAACCTACACCAATATACAGATCAAGTACTAAAAAATAAATGAGACAATCACACAAAGGACACTTATTTTGAACTAAACGTCCAGGGAAAAACCCAATACGAGAAAACCGGTGCAGCAGCTCTATAAGGGTTTTCTATTATTAAGTAGTAGTTCTGAATACAAATGTTGGTTGCCCTCCCGGAAAACCAGTGACAGAGAAATACAATGGCGGACAACTTGAGTTAGTTTTACCTCACTTCACCCGGCAAATTCTGGTTGATCCAAAAGAAAAACTGGCTAGCCCCGACTACAACTGCGTTGTCCCTTCGCAGTAATTGCATGGGCCTGTGTGGAGCTTTTTGAGGCTCTGCATCAACTATTCTGCCCACTGCATCAACTTTCCCAACTGTTCTAGCAGTTCCCGGCAGTTCCAGCTTTCTGCATGGAAGGCAACTTTCTCCTTCTGCATTGGCCCATCTGGGCTCTGTGTCAGTTCTGCTAGCTACTGCGTTGCCTCCAAAAGATTCTCCCCGCCTCTCTGTCAATATTCCCGAACTATCCCTGCCCCTCAGCTGCAATATATCCCCAATCAATTTTCCTCCTGAGAACTTCTCACCTCAGAAAATCGATTTCCTCAATCTCTCTCTCTGTGTTCTCCAACTAACCCCAAGCCTTCCTTTATACTTTTGCTATGGAGAAATCAACAACCATGATCTAATCTCTAATCAACGACTAACATTAAATTAGACTTAATCCTCGCCTCTTAGAAGCTTCTCACCCATATTTTTATTAATACCCATTAATATTTTAATTTTCCTAAGTTTAGACTTAGGAACCCCATTAAAAATATTAATTATTTTAATAAAATACAATTCGAGTGGAATTTCTCCAAACGATTTTTGGGTTTTTGAGATCTCATGTGTTCTAGCCTCCCCACAAAATTTCGAAGCTAGATCACAACCGATGCTATCCAAAAATCAACACTTCTCACCTCAGAAAATCGATTTCCTGAATCTCTCTATGTGTTTTTCTAAATGAACCCCAAGCCTCCTTCTTATACTTTTCTCGTTGAGACTTAAATGACCGATACTAAGTCTCTTATCAATGGCTAAGATTAAAACTTGACTTGATCCGCCTTCTGGATCATTCTCACCCATATTTTGATTATACCCATTAATATTTTAATTTCCTAAGTTTAGACTTAGGAACCCCATTAAAAATATTAATTATTTTAATAAAATACAATCCGGGTGGAATTTCACCAATCGATTTCTGGGTTCTTTAGAACTGATGTGCCTTAGCCTCTCCACCATTTTTAATGGCTAGAGCACATCTAATGCTACCAAAAACTAACAAGTATCATCTTGTTCATTTTTGCAAGTAAAGTTTTAACATGTTTCTTTTGCAATTCATTCTATATTGCTTTCTTACATTCTTTGAATTTGTGAATGATTATATATTTTGAAAGCAAATCTTATCTATTTCTTGTGATTACGATTTCTGGGTTCTTTAGAACTGATGTGCCTTAGCCTCTCCACCATTTTTAATGGCTAGAGCACATCTAATGCTACCAAAAACTAACAAGTATCATCTTGTTCATTTTTGCAAGTAAAGTTTTAACATGTTTCTTTTGCAATTCATTCTATATTGCTTTCTTACATGCTTTGGATTTGTGAATGATTATATATTTTGAAAGCAGATTTTATCTATTTCTTGTGATATCATATGTTGCTAACATCTTTTGTTTGATTGACAGGGTTACTTGTGTTCCAATTTGAAACACTTCAATTTTCTTAAGAAACTATTATTTATTTTTAAGCAAATTTGAAGGCACTGGTTTTATGTATACTAATCTTTGATTCATGTGTTGATAGTTATATATTTTATTTCATATTGCTCATCATATTTGCTCATAATCTCAAGTAATCCAAATTTGACATCTCCTAGAAAAGTCACATCCCCCCTTTTTAACTTTGTTTTCCATTTAGGGACCACCCCACTTAGCTTATCTAGGAGAGAGCTTAAAAGGAGATAGAGTTGGGAATAGGTGACATCCCCATCTCTTAAATTTGCCACCAACCACAGCTTGTGGGGTTAAGGGATTTTCTCACTAACTGTGACGGGTGGCAACATGGACCATTTTAAATTCTTGAGAGGATTGGATCAGTAGCATATAGGCTAGCCTTACCTCCATCAGTCAGAGTTCATGATGTTTTCCATGTTTCTTTATTTAAAAGGTATATACCAATTCTAATCATGTGATTGATTGGTCTGTGATACATGTGGAACCAAAGGGAGAGTTCGAAACAAACCCGATGTCTAGACCGGAGGAGTCTCATGCTCCAGAATCAAGCCATAGAGCAAGTCAAGGTGCAATGGAAGCACTTTGGGGCAGAGGAGACCACATGGAAAATGGTTGATGCCATGAAAGTTAATTATCCTTCCTTGTTTGATGGTTAAAGAAAGAGTGTATAATTGTAAACATTGTATAGTGTTGTGTGTATAAAGCTCCATGAAACAGTATGTGGCTTACCTTAATTTTGGCATTATATATGTGTAAATAAACACTGAGGGCAGCGTTCCCTCAAGGGGTAGGGCAATATAACAGCCCCACCCATGGTACTTGTATGAGCCACATTGTACATCTGGTATAAATATTTGCAATGTTGGAAATAAAAAGAAAAAAGGGGACTGAGTCAAGGGACACGAATTCCAAAGTTGTGGGAGGAGAATCAATGCATGGGATGTTATGGTTTCTTGTGCAAGAAGAAACCTAAACTTCAAGACAGCCATTAAAGGTTGGTTAGTGCATGAAGTTAATGCACTGTTCCTTGAATTAAAATGGTTGCAAAAATGAAGTACTCAGGCCCATGTTGCCTAGGAAACAACAAGAAGTAAGAGGGCAAGAATTTATGAAGGGCTACAAGACAGCAAGGACACAAACATAACTGAGGCTGACAAAAATGCTGACCAACAAAGAAAAATAAGAGTATGGGAAAGAGAGGCAGAACCAAAGGGGGATCAACAATCAAGAAGAAGGGATTCGAACTATAGGAAAGATTTGAAGAGGGAGACTTTTGGTCCCGAAGGAAGGAGACCCATTCGAAACTCTTGGCAGCAGGGGAGCAGAGACCTTTCTTTGGAGGCAAATCGATAAGGGTCTAAAATCAAGCCTTCACTAGAAGCTTTTAGCAAGCAGCCTTGAAGATAAGAGAAGAGAAGGGGAATGGTTCTCTGTCCCTGGAGGCTATGGGTTGAGTAATAGTCTCTAGAGCCCTGTAACATCTTGGGGTCCTTGGAGGCTGTGGGTTGAGATAGAATCTTGGAGCCCTGTAATAGTCTGGTCCTTAGAGGTTGTGGGTTGAGAGTCGAGACAGAGGTATCTGGAACCCTCTAACAACTTGGGTCCCTGGAGGCTATGGGTTGAGATAGCTACTTTGGAGCCCTGTAACAGCTTGGGCAGATGCCTTCCTAAAGCAGAAGTAGAGAAAGACTGTAGCAAGGATAGTTGGACATTGCCCTATTGGCATAGTGGATTCTGGACTCCCTATGAGGCAACAAGAGGCAAAACCAAAGGGGGATCAACAATTAGGAATAAGGGATTCGAACCAGAGGAAGGATTCGAAGAGGGAGACTTTTGGTCTTTGAGGAAGGAGAACCATCCAAAACTCTTGGCAGCAAGGGAGCAGAGACCTTGCTTTGGAGGTGTTGTCACTCCAGGAAACTCTCCTAGGTTGCAGCTCGGAGATGCCTGATAACATATAATCTTCAATATTGTTCTCTGAACTATTGGAATGAATGATGGCTTGGATCAAGCCAAATAACCATTTCAACTCTGTTTTTACTCAAGACATGCATGAACACCCTCAGCGTTACAAGGCTTTAGACCACTAATGCTCAATAGTTTGTAGATTTAATGAATAGATGGAGAATACCAACTGTACCAGCAGATACATATATAAACACATATGAATGCCAGCTATAGGAAGTAAAAGAAGCTTGCAATTCTAATTTATCAATGCAGAGATAAGATGACAGTTATCTGGCATTAGACACAGAAGAAACATGAACAACCCGTTCAAGTGCAAGCTTAGAACATAAGAGAAAATTGGCATTGAACATATGACAACAAAAGAAGCTTAGATTGCTAGAATGAAGATGAGAAGCTTGAGTATAAAAGTATTAACAATCTCCAGAAGGTGAACCCTTGTTACTCTGATCTTACAAATATTTATAGGCCTGTTTACAATGCTCTCGAGCCTTCTGAGGCTCGAGAGGTCTTAATCTATCCCTCTGTCTTGTTAACTGTTTGATGCCCTGACTAGGCAAGCATGGGCTCGGAGGTTTCTTCTTCTGACAGAAGAGTAACCGCATTTGGTTAGTTTGTTGCGCTGTCTGGGAGCTCGCTCATGCAAGCGATGCTCCATGACCGTTCTGTTTGTTTGGATGAGCTGCACTGTCCGCTCCATGATCACTTCTGTTCATTTGGATGAGTTGTGTTGCACTGTGGCCCTTGTTTTTCCCTTTCCAATCTCTGTTTCCCTCCAATCTGTCTCCCGGACTCTGCTATGTGGTGGAATGGGTCTTCAGGCCTTTGTAATCCCTTTAAAATGCAAACAATGACTGTTTTCCTGTTTTTACACAGAAAACACTGCATATAGCAAAATCCCGCCCATCTTTGTTCTTTCGGAAGTCAAAAGTCCTTAACTCTGGTTTATTCTTCTATCGTATCTGCCCTCTGGGTCACTATCACAAGTCGCTGATGGCATGTTCCTAGTCTTCCCTTTGTATTTGGAAATATGTCGAAAACACTGGAAATACATTAAAAATTTGCTTTGGCAGACCTGAAATAATTTATATTTCATTTCTAAACCCTTTCAAGTTTGGGTCTTATCACATCCGCGCCGCTCCTTGGTTCCCTTTGTATTTCATTATATAACGAAAATACACAAAATACATTAAAAATGGCCTTTCCTGCGGACTTGAAATCTTATGAAATATCATGTATAATACCATCGGGTCCGGTTCATTAAGTCGCACCGCGCCCATGGTTAGCGCTCCTTAATTATCTCCAATAGTGATCCTGCGACGCGATGTGGGTCGTCGATCTGCCCGCTCGATCGACGGTCCACATTGCATCGCTGATCGCAATCGCTAGTTCCCTCGGTCTGTGCTTACCCGTCGATCCGATCATCGGAGATCGCTAATCGGGGGTGTCTTCCACCCGACCTTAAGTCCTTTGTGTTGGCCGATTTGTGATTTGCTGCTTACATCTGGGCCGTTGATCGGCCAGATCTAACGGCTGCTGTGCCTTGCACTGTGTATGCCTTCAATACATGGTTTTTCACTGTTTTTCATGTGTTTTAGCCTCCTGATAGTGTTTTTCCGCCCTTCCAAGGGCTCTTGGCATGTGATTGTTGTGATTTGTGAATGATCCTTAAGCAAATCTTGCAGACTTCGGGAGTGTTAAAGAGCATATTTGGATCCATTTTTGGGCCATTTGCCAACAAGGCTAACACTGGCTCCTTCTGGGGATGAAATCCTCCCTATGAGGTTTCAAGAACTACAGAACAATGCCTTTCCTGTAAAACCAAAATCAAATCTTCCTCCTAGTGTTCCATTGGGCATGGAGTCTATTTTGCAATGAAATAAAAACTGGAAAAAACATATTTACAATACCAAGGCTTTAAAGCCTTAAATGAAATAAAGTTTCAAGAACTGCCCATTGACTGGGCCATCAAAAACATCTCCTCCTTCCAGACTGTGCAGAATAAGGGTATTGTTCATCTGATCTTGAGCAATGACAAGCGGTCCTGTCCATAAGGCATCAAATTTACCATGGTTGTCCTTCTTTTCCTTTAATGCATCCCTTTTGAGAAACCAGTCACCAACTTGGAAATTGTCCACTTTTGCCTTCCTGTCAAAGGTTTCTTTGCTCTTCTTCTGATGGACTTTTGACTTCTCAACCAGCTGCTCTCTGATCTGCTGTATTTCTACTAGGTTACTCATTCTCCTTGCCATGTCATTTTCTTCAATGGCTTCGTTTTCTTGGTCAATGTGCATTTCAACAAATTCATCAAAGACTTGTAGAAGCCTATTAATTTCATCATCAGCTTCAAATACTTTCCAGTATTTGACATTGTCAGGCAGAGATGGTCTATATTTCACCTCATCTCTGTATGCTTTCAGCCTTGGATGTTTTGCTTGGAAGGTTTTGTTCACCTGCTGAATGATAAGGTCTGCATCTCCAAACACTTTCAGGCCTTTGATGCCCATTTCTTTAGCAGGGTTTAAGCCCAACATCAAGGCTTTGTACTCTGTTGTGTTATTTGTGACCTGAAAAGTTAATATGAAAGGTAAATGAATGCATTCGTGTGTGGGGGACACAAGGACTACACCTGCCCCTGCAACTTCTTTAGAGCAAGCTCCATCAAAGAACATGTCCCAAATTTGTGGGCCTACTTCCTCTGTGATCTGGCAAACTAGTTTTTTAAGTTGCGTGGGGGCCAATTGAGATTCTTCAATCTGAAGAAAACAAGCTCCAAAAGCAGTGTTGACAACATAGATGGGATGATTAGTGGAATTCCTTTCATCGCTGATAATATAAGCCCACTGGGCCTCTCTGTACAATCTCCTATTTTCACCTCCAAAAACTGGAACAGTAACATAGGACATATCATTTTGCAATGTTTCACCTAATCTCTTGATCCAACCTCTGGAAAGCAACATGCCAAACTTGGGGGGTACATCTGCTACCACAATATCCATCATCATGCTTTTCATGGGCAGCTGAGACAAAGTGATGGCTAGGTCCTTGATTAATCCCAGACATTTCACTTTCCTAAAGTCAAAAGAAAACAGGGCATGATAAGGCTTGGTAATATCAAGACCCAACTCATCCATGACCGCCTTGGGCATTAGATTATGGTTGGCTCCAGTGTCTAGAAGGCAGTTGTGAAGGACTTTATCATGAATAGTTAGAGAGACATAGAACGATGGGGAGTTGTCCTCACAATTTTCAATCATTGGGCTGAGAATAACAACTGGCTTGTCATCTTGCAGATTTACATAGTCAGTGGAGGCTTTGATGGCTTTAGGCTAAAGGGCCTCGAGGATGGACCTTTTGTAGGACTCATTCTTCACTAGTTCAATCAGAGACGTAGGTATTCTTAGCTTCTGAATTTTTGATTGAAATCTGGAAGGAGAAGGAGACTTGTCAATGCCTCTTACCTCGTGAGCTGGAGCTTTGAGGATGATGGGATCAACTGCTGGTTGCTTCTGCTTATTAGCTTGTTGTACTGCAAGGACAACAAAACAGGGGTTTCCTTGGCATTATTCATCTTCGACCTCAAATTATATTTGTGTTGATCTTCAGTTTGTAGAACAGCTTCACCGTCCCACTCTTGGCTGATCTGGTCATTGAATAATGACTTTTCATAGGCAGCTAAGGTCAAAAAAGGGGCACTGCCTTTGTCTTCCATAAAATGGATCTCATCATCTTCATCAAACTGCTCTTCTTCCATGACTGCATTTTGAAAAGGGGTCTTCACCCTTTGGTCTTCATTGGCATCTTTGCTTCTTTGCAAAATCTGCAACTGCTCATTAGCTCTTGTATATGGATTTGGATTTCTAGGAACAAAGGTATTAGGAACCCTTCCTTTCCCGGGGTGCTGCTCAACCTTTAATTTGGAGATCTCAGAGGCTAATGACTCTATCATCTTGGTCATTTTATCTATCTTGGGATCTGAAGATGATGAAGATTCGCCTCTCTGTCTCCTTCTATCAACACTTCCCTTGAGCTTTTCTGCAACCATGATGTTTGATTCTACTTCCAAGGTTGCATCCTGCATATCGACCAAAGTATCACATCGCCTCTCCCTCAATAGTAGGTAGAAGTCAGAATCAAAAGCACTGTCATAGGTGAGTTTAGCAGAGGTAGTAGTGGGTTTTACTTCAGCTGGTATCTTGTTGTACATACGGTTAAACTTCTTATTAAAATCAGACAACAACTCACCATTTTCCCTCTTTAAGTTCCCAAACTCAGTGTGGTAGTAGAGGAGATTCTTCTTATCCCCCCAATGCTTTAGAAAAGTATCATCTATAGCCTCAATATCTGCTATAGAACTTGGGGTCAGTTCTCTGAACCATTTTCTAACCTCTCCATCTAGGCTTTGGACAAATACTCTCATCGAAACATCATCTTCACTAATGTCCAGGTTATCAGCATAGCTATAGAATGATTCAATATGTTCTTCAGCTGTAACACATTCAGTCCCAATGAACTTAGGCATATACTTCTGATATTCTCCAGTAGGCATGGCATTCAAAGGAGTGGGTAGTACTAGAGGTCCATACCTAGTAGCTATGATTCTTTCCATTTTGGTAGGTGCTTGTGGGCCTGCCATAGTTGTGGTGGCTATAAGGGTACTGAAAGTCTGAATGACAAAGGGCTAAGGAGTGATTGATAAGACTAAAGGAGTATCATGGATAGGAGGTGAGGTTTCCTTTGGGCTTACAACAAAAGGAAAACCTAAAGAAGAAGGAGCTTTATGAATCTCTAAGAGTTTTTCTTCACTTGCTAGTATTAGATGCTATAATCTCAACATGTATTTGTTCTATTGTAGGATTTTCTTGAAGAGATATAGAATATTGTTTAGATTTACCTGAACTTGATGCTCCTTTCTGCAATACCTTTCTTTCTTTGATGATTTTTTCAAGATCAGATACTGGGTCAGCTTGTGGCTTCTGAGGATTTCTCCAAGTATGTCTCACAAACTGAGCCAGAACTATGAAGTGGAGTTGCCAATAGGTTCGTCCTTTAGTAGAGTCGCCAGATAGATGATTACAACCAAAAAAGTGCCCAAACTTTGTCTATCATCAAAGTTGGATCTGTGTCATCTCCCAGGGAAGCTGAGCTTCAGTCTCCTCTCCCCGGCAATGGTGCCAATTATGTTATCACTCCAGGAAACTCTCCTAGGTTGCAGCTCGGAGATGCCTGGTAACATATAATCTTCAATATTGTTCTCTGAACTATTGGAATGAATGATGGTTTGGATCAAGCCAGATAACCATTTCAACTCTGTTTTTACTCAAGACATGCATGAACACCCTCAGCTTTACAAGGCTTTAGACCACTAATGCTCAATAGTTTGTAGATTTAATGAATAGATGGAGAATACCGACTGTACCAGCAGATGCATATATAAACACATATGAATGGCCAGCTACAGGAAGTAAAAGAAGCTTGCAAATCTAATTTATCAACGCAGAGATAAGATGACAGTTATCTAGCATTAGACACAGAAGAAACATGAACAACCTGTTCAAGTGCAAGCTTAGAACAGAAGAGAAAATGGACATTGAACATATAACAACAAAAGAAGCTTATATTGCTAGAATGAAGATGAGAAGCTTGAGTAGCAAAGTATCAACAATCTCCAGAAGTTGAACCCTTGTTACTCTGATCTTACAAATATTTATAGGCCTATTTACAATGCTCTCTTAATCTATCCCCCCTGTCTTGTTAATTGTTTGATGCCCTGACTAGGCAAGCATGGGCTCGGAGGTTTCTTCTTCTGACAGAAGAGTAACCGCATTCCGTTAGTTTGTTGCGCTATCTGGAAGCTCGCTCGTGCAAGCGATGCTCCATGACCGTTCTGTTTGTTTCGATGAGCTGTGCTATCCGCTCCATGATTGCTTCTGTTTGTTTGGATGAGCTATAATGCACTATGGCCCTTGTTTTTCCCTTTCCGGTCTCTGTCTCTTGGAAATCTGTGTCTCGGACTCTGCGATGTGGTGGAATAGGTCTTCGGGCCAATGTTGCAGGAAACGTCCCCCCCCCCCCCCGGATCTAAGGCCCGAAGCACGTACCATACGGATTCGTCCAGGAAGCGTCCCCAGAAGTGCGATTCCAAAATTCCAAAACGCGGTTCGGACTGTTATGGACGCTTCCTGGAAATTCCGAAAGCGTCCCTCCGAAGCGCGATTCGAAATATCTGAAGCACGTTTCGTACGATGCTTTGGCTATACGAAGCGTGGCGCTTCAAAGGGCGAAGCATATGGTTCCTGTTCGGTTCCGTACATGCTTCCGGAAAAAGTGCCGCGCTGTTTAGAAAATCAATTTTTTTTTAATTTTAGGTGAGTTTGCATATTGGGGGTGGGTCCACCTTGGGTTAGGGTGAAGTTAGGGTGAGGAATGAAGGGAATAAAGCCCCCATTCATTCCTTATTTGCTCACTTTGAGTTTATGAGAGTTGGAAAAGAGAAGAGAGGAGAGAAGAAGAGAAGAGAGGAGAAAAGAAGAGAAGGGTGGAGAAGAGAGGAGAGCTTGGAGGAGTGAAGGAGGAGCTTGGAGCAAGAGCTTGGATGACTTCATAAAGAGGTAAGTTCAAACCCCAAACTACCTTATTTTTTTGACATTTTTTTGTATTTTTCTCCTCCCTCTCTTACTCTTTCCCATTTTTCTACTTGCTCCTTTACTTGCAGGTTTTCCACCACCTATATCCATATTCCAAGATGGTGTTCTTTTGGCTTCTATGTATCATTCCACTCTTGGTTTTAATGATTGCAAGGGGGAGTAGGAATAGAAGGGAAGAAGCACAAGAGCACAATGGTCCTAATATGAGTGACCCAATGTATGACGAGGAGGAAGAGTTTGAAGAGGAAGGGGATGATGTTGAACCTGAAAGGGAAATTGAAACACTAGAGGGGAAAGCTGCATTAACACCCTCGTGGACCTATGTGACCAAACTTGATGGGGGAAAGGGTGGTGGAAGCTACAAATTTGTGTGCCTTCATGGTTGTCATGGAGGAAAACCATATAGTGGTTCATATACCCATGTGAGGAGGCATCTTTGTGGGGTGCTGGACAGTGATGATAAAAAAGGTCCTGTGGGGATACAAATTTGCCCAAACATTTCATTTGAACAAAGAAGAAAATACATCCAAATAGAGGAGGTTGCACAACAAAAAAACAAAAAACAAAAAACTCATTCTGAATCAAGTGCAACCTCTAAATTTGGTAGCTCATCTCCTCATGGTACTTCTGCAAGCTCTGGAGGTAGAAGAACAATAGGGGATTTCCTTAATGTTGCTAGGAGGGATGATGTGGATGGAAAGATAGTCCGTTTTCTTTGTGCTTGCGGTGTACCATTCAATGTGCTTCGCTCTCCCTATTGGCTTGAAATGGTAAAGGCCATCAATGAAGCCCCAAAAGGATACAAGGCCCCCAACTATGAGAAAGCTAGAACAGTGTTATTAGAAAGAGAAGAAGCTAAGGTTCAAAAAGCTTTGACACGTTTTACACATGAGTGGGTCAATTCTAGGGTATCCATTAGAAACCAATATTAGAAACCAACATTTGATAAATGTTCTTGGTGTTTCTTCTAGTGGTGCGGTATTTATTACATGTCATGATTCCTCCTCCATCAGTGCATCTGCACAAAACATTGCAGATCTCCTATTACAATCAATCAAAGATGTTGGTCCGAATAATGTGGTTCAAGTGATCACAGATAATGCAGCAAATTGTAAGGCAGCGGGAAAAATTATTGAGTGTACTCATCCACACATCTTTTGGTCTGGGTGCCTGGTTCACACATTGAACCTTTTGATGCATGATATTGTGAAGCACAAAGAATGTGGGTGGATTATTGAGCTTTACAAGAGAGGGAAGCAACTCATTAAATTCATCACAGGGCATACAAGGGTAAACTACTTCTATGGCACTTACTCCAAGTTGCAGTTGCTTAAACTTGCAAAGACAAGATTTGCCAGTTATTACCTCACCTTTAGGTGGCTAGTGAAGGTGAGACAAGCTTTAACTAATTTGGTGTGTGCTGAATCATGGGATGAAATTAACATTGACAGAGATGGTGCTAATGCAGTCAAGGGCGTTGTTCTTGAAATTTACTTTTGGTCACAGGTTAAATATGTTTTTCAATTCACCAAACCAATTTATTACATGATCAAGTTTGGAGATTCAGATCGACCAGTAACTGGGGAGGTGTATGAGCAAATGGATAGCATGTTGGGGCAGATTAAAGACATTGTTGAGCCTAGAGATATCAACTTGTACAATTATATTCGTGCAGAGGTGGAAAACCGATGGGAAATGCTAAATGTTCAATTGCATGTATTAGCATATGTTTTGACACCTAAATACTATCATCCATCATGGCTTTCAACACCAGCACTTGGGGGGGAAGCAGGAGAAAACCACACCAAGATCAAGAGGTTCACAAAAAATATATGGCTGCATTGAGTAAATTAATCCCTGATGAGGAGGAGGCCGCATTGGTACGGAGACAGTTAAGCAACTATACGCTTAACACTGGTCCATTTGGGAGCATGCATGCAATTAGAGATTGAGAGACTTTTTCTTCTCTTGAGTGGTGGAACATGCATGGAGGGGTTGCTCCACTTCTACAAACTTTGGCATTGCGGGTGCTATCACAGGTGGTAAACACTTCTTCTGCAGAGAGGTGTTGGAGCTCTTATTCTTTCATCCACAGTGTTAAAAGGAACAGATTGATTTTAGATCGGACAGAGAGCTTGGTTTATGTTCATTACAACTTGCAATTGTTGTCCCATTACTGTGAAGATGCAAAGTTTAATAAAGACCTGTTGATTTGGGACAAGAATCAAGAGGAGCCCAATTTGGAGGATGGAGTGTTGCGATTAGAGAAATCAGAGGATGCTCTTATCCAAGTACGTCCATTGTGGTATGAATTTTCCTTATAAAGCATTTCTCTAATTCATGTTTTTAATTTTTTTGTTAACTAGTGTTTTTTTTTTGCATGAATTTTTTGAGCGATTCCAGGATGATGATGATCATGTTGATATGCGACCCCCACCCCCATCCGGTCCCTTGGTTCCTAGGTTCCATGGTTCAACACCAACAACAGGGGGTTCTTCTTCATCAGTTTCAGTGCCACTACCACAACTTCCACAGGCACCATCTTCTTCATTGCCACCACGTGGAGGCCCGCCGCCACGTTCTCTTCGTGGTGGAAGGAGGAGAGATTAGTAGATATATTCACAATTTACTACTTTTGTCATAGATTACTCATTAGACTTGTAGGCTTGTGAATTTGAATTTTGAACCTTTTTTGTCTTGGCGGTGACCAAGTGACATATTTTGTAAACATTATTATTTGAATTTTGGACATGACAAATGTTGACAGTTGCTCACTTGCTAGATAAATCATAATATGCTCTATGTTTTGTGTTTTATAATATGCTTAAATGTTTTATGCTTTATAATATGCTTAAAAATTTGATGTATGTTTGTAATTGCTAGAATATAGATGATTGATGTACATACTAGTAACTACAATGGAATCATGGATGCCATATCTATCTTGATTTATGCAAAAATATGCATGTTTTCATGTATTCTACAACTAATTTGGTATTTGGGATGTTTGTTTTGAGTATAAATGCAAAAAATGTCCCCGCTTCCAAGAAATGTCCCCGTTTCGTGCAACATTGCTTCGGGCCTATGTAATCCCTTTAAAATGCGAACAATGATTGTTTTCCTATTTTTACACAGAAAATGCTGCATATAGCAAAATCCTGCCCATCTCTGTTCTTCCAGACTCCAAAAGTCCTTAAGTCTGGTTTATTCTTCTATCAGGTCCACCCTCTGGGTCGCTATCGCAAGTCGCTGATGGCCTGTTCCCAGTCTTCCCTTTGTATTTGGAAATATGTCAAAAACACTGGAAATACATTAAAAATTTGCTTTGGCGGACCTGAAATATTTTATATTTCATTTCTGAACCCTTTCGGGTCCGGGCCTTATCACATCGGCGCCGCTCCTTGGTTCCCTTTGTATTTCGTTATATAATGAAAATACACAAAATGCATTAAAAATGGCCTTTCCTGCAGACCTGAAATCTTATGAAATATCATGTATAATACTGTCAGGTCCGGTTCATCGGGTCGCACCGAGCCCATGGTTAGCACTCCTTAATTATCTCCGATAGCGATCCTGCGACGCGATGTGGGTCATCGATCTGCACGCTTGATTGACGATCCACATTGCATCGTTGATCGCAATCGCAAGTTCCCCTCGGTCCGTGCTTACCCATCGATCCGATCGTCGGAGATCATTGATCGGGGGTGTCTTTCGCCCGACCTTAAGTCCTCTGTGTTGGCTGATTTGTGATTTGCTGCTTAGATCTGGGCCGTTGATCCGCCAGATCTAACAGCTTTTGTGCATTGCACTGTGTATGCCTTCAATACATGGTTTTTCACAGTTTTTCATGTGTTTTAGCCTCCCGATAGTGTTTTTCCACCCTTCCAAGGGCTCTTGGCCTGTGATTTTTGTGATTTGTGAATGATCCTTAGGCAAATCTTGAAGACTTTAGGAGTGTTAAAGAGAAAATTTGGATCCATTTTTGGGCCATTTGCCAACAAGGCTAACAGGAGGCATACCGAGAAGGGCCTGAAATCAAGCCTTGAACAAAAGTTTTTAGCAAGCAACCTTGAAGAGAAGAGAAGAGAAGGGGAAGGGTTCTTTATCCTTGGAGGTTGTGGGTTGAGTGTTAGTCTCTAGAGCCCTGTAACATATTGGGGTCCCTGGAGGTTGTGGGTTGAGATAGGATCATTGGAGTCTTGTAATAGCCTGGTTCCTTAGAGGTTGTGGGTTGAGACAGAGGTATCTAGAGCCTTGTAACAACTTGGGTCCCTGGAGGCTATGGGTTGGGCTGGAATCTTAGGAGCCCTGTAACAGTTTGGGTCCCCTAGAAGCTATGGGTTGAGATAGCTACTCTGGAGCCCTGTAACAGCTTGGGCAGAGGCCTTCCTGAAGCGAAAGCAGAGAAAGACTGCAGCAAGGACAATTGGACATTTTTCGGTTGGCACAGTTGATTCTGGACTCCTTAGAAGGGGATAAATCAATGTGAATGCACTTGGGGTGAGATGGGGCACCACTGGATTCCCTGTGCTAGCAAAGAAAGAAGCCATTGGTTGGTGGGATTGAGGAACAGGTCCTTTGCAGTCCCTATGTCAGTTGGAAGTGTTTATTTTTGGTAGAATCGTATGTGCTCTAGCCTTGAAATTTCGAGGAAAGGCTAAGACACATGAGATCTCCAAGACCTAGAAATCGTTTTGAGAAATTCCACCCAGATGAGGAGTTATTAAAATAATTAATATTTTTAATAGGTTCCTAAGTCTAAACTTAGTAAAAAAAAATTAATGGGTATTAATAAAGATAAGGGTGAGAAGCTTCTAAGAGACGAGGATCAAGTTTGTTTTAATCTCAGCCATTGAATAGAGACTTAATCTTGGCTTTTGATTCATCAATAGGAAAAGTATAAGAGAAGACTTGAGGATCATTTGGAGACATGCCGACAGATACTCAGTATCTCTAGGAAAATCGATTCTCAAGTAAAGGCGATTGATTTCAGAGGGAGAGTTGTAGGGTGGAGGAAGAGGAGGGCATCAGCAGTAGGCAATGACTAAGGAGGAGGTGACGTAGGGATAGTGGGAGACAACGCAAAGAGAGACGCAGTCCAGAGGAGAGACGCAACCCTCACGTAGGCTGACGCAGAGGGACGTAGAGCCACTCAGAGCCACACTGAGCCACACAGAGTGACGCAGAGGTGAAGCAGTAGTGGGAACCGAGTCTCCAAAGTGTTAGAAAGTCACAAAAGGAAAGTCTTAGGTGTTTTCTTTCAGTTTGTCTATAAAATCATTCCTTGTAAAAGAAATTGCTGCTGAAAATAATAAATCCCTCATCTGTTGCACTTGTTTTTTCACAATGGGTTTTTTCAGGGGATAATTGTCCAAAAACAACTGTGTTGATGTGATTGGTTCTTGCGCGTGTATTTTTCTCTAGGTAATTGTGTCAAAACTGGAGTAGAATTTATTTTAATATTTGCTAAAGGGATTTTGTAAATAACTTATTGTGAATAACAAGTAGGTGAAATAAATTAGTTGCTGCAGTAGAATTTCAGTTTAGAAATTTTCACATGGTATCAGAGCAGAGATCCGACAACAGGAGAGGGAAATCAATTATGGGTCAAGAGCATGGTGCAGAAACATCCACTCAAGGGGACTCATGCAGATTTCCAGAAGAATGCACAAGGGACATGAATTATGATTATTCTATGTTAGCTTCCAGATTGGAAGAAGAAGTGGCTTTCTTAGCAAAGCTCTGCCTGCTTCGAGGTTTGGTATATAGAAATTGGAGCTTCCTGGCATATGACAGGAATCCGAGAATGTTTTTTAGATTATCAGGAAGAAAGAATGAATTTTCAGATCACCGTGGGAAATAAGCAAAGTGTACTCCAGTAGGAAGAGGTACTGTGGTCTTTCAAACCGAAGTAGGAGAGCGGCTTCGAGCAACCAATATGATGCACGTGCCAGGATTGGGGATGAACTTACTCTTTCTACCTCAACTTCAAAAAAAGGGCTATGACATTTTCTTCATTAAAGAGAAAGTATATGTCAAACACCCGAGTTGGAAAAAGAAGGCCCAGATTGGAATTAGAAGTAACAAGTTGTACAGGTTGCAACTAGAATCACCAATGGCACTGATAGGCGATAATGGAGACAAAGATTTGAATGAAATATGGCACGGGAGGATGGGACACTTACACCATGGGGCTCTGAGAATTCTCAGGAAAACAGTATCAGGAGTTCCAGAACTAAGTACCAAACGAGATGATGTATGTAGAGGGTGCGCTCTGGGCAAGTATGCCAAAGCAACGTTTTCCAGAAGTAACAATAGGGCTAAGAGTGTGCTAGGATTGATACACTCAGATATCTGTGGACCGATGTCCACAAAAGCTCTTAGTGATGCTGAATACTTCATCACCTTCATCGATGACTATTCCAAAAAGACTTGAATCTACTTTTTGAAAACCGAGGATGAGGTTTTTGGTCGATTCAAAGAGTTCAAGGCTCTAGTGGAGAATCTGACAAGAAAGAAGATAAAAGTTTTGCGCTCAGAAAATGGTGGAGAGTATGCTGACAATGATTTTACTGATTTTTGCGCTAAGGAAAGCATCAGAAGAGAGTGAACAACTCCCTACAATACGAAGCAGAATGGAGTAGCAAAAAGGAAAAATAGGACTATTATGGAAGCAGCTAGGGCAATGCTGTATGATTAGGATATGCCTAAATTTATCTGGGAAAAAGCATGCAGCACGACAATTTATGTCTAGAATAGGACTCCACACAGGGCATTGGGAAAAATCACTCCAGAAAAGGTCTTCACAGGGAAGACACCTAAAGTCAGTCATTTCAGGATATTTGGGAGTTTAGCATATTGTCGTATACCCAAAGTAAAGAGAAAGAAATTAGATCAAACTGCTGAGAAAGAATATCTTGTGGGATAGAGTGAGAATGCTAAGGAATATAGAGTCTATCTTCCAGGGAGTAGGAAGGTAGTAGTTCAACGGGATGTAAAGTTCATGGAGGACATAGCTTTCAAGAAATCCTGAGAAATGCCTTCCGAAGAGCAGTCGAAAGACGAGTCATTGGTCAAACCACTTTGACCAGCAGAAACTAGTACCAAAAATTCTCCTGTAGACAAAGCTTTAGAACAGGAGGAATCTCAAGAAGAGGAAGAGTTGATAGATGTGCCTACTACTAGTGGAAGAATGAGCCGGGAACTCCAACAGATTCTACGGGAGGCAAAGGACTTCATTGGTGCACCTAGGAATAATAAAAGGGAGCGAAGATAGCCAGACAAATACCAGGCCTTAGTAACTCAAGTTGGGGAACCTTCTAGTTTTTAGGAGCTCATTCAGCATCAAGTATGGGTAGATGCTATGGTGGAGGAATACAACTCTACAATGGTCAATGATGTCTGGGAAGTGGTACCTAGGCCTCAGGACAGATCAATGGTAGGTTCGAGATGGATCTACAAGGTCAAATATGTTGCAGATGGCATTGTGGAGAAATACAAAGGCAGGTTTGTCGCTAAGGGGTATGCTCAGAAGGAAGGGATAGACTACGAAGAATCCTTTGCCCCAGTAGCCAGGTATACTTCTATTAGAACCATGATATCTCTTGCAGCACAGATGGGATGGGAGATTCATCAGATGGATGTCAAGGCGACATTCTTGAACAGGGTAATAAAAGAGGAAGTATACATTGAACAACCAGAAGGTTTTGAGACACCTGAGAAGTAATATTATGTATGCAGATTAAAGAAAGCCTTGTATGGGCTTAAACAGGCACCTAGAGCATGGTACGGCTGAATTGATGGCTACTTGGAGAAGATGGGGTTCGTCAAGAGTGACGCAGACCCTAATCTCTACTATCTTGTTGTAGAGAATGAGCCTCTAATCCTAGTGTTATATGTGGATGATCTCAACCTGACAGGATCATCCAGGCTCATCAGAGACTGCAAGAAGAACCTAGCCACATAATTCGACATGAAAGATTGGGATAGATGCATTATTTCCTGGGGTTGGAAGTTTGGCAGTAGGAGGGTGAGATCTTCCTTGGACAAGGGAGATATGCTACAGAAATATTGAAGAGATTTAGGATGCAGGACTGTAAACCTATAGCTACTCCAATGATCACCAACTAGAAGAAGATTGATGCATCAGGAGATAAAGAAATTGATCCCACCTTGTACAGGCAACTTATAGGGTCCCTGATGCATCTGGTCAATACTAGGCTAGACATTTGTTACGCTGTCAACACCCTCAGTCAGTTCATGGTGGAACCTAAGAGGGTGCACTAGGCAGCAGCCAAACATGTTCTTAGGTATATACAAGGAACATTCAAGCATCGACTATTGTACAGCAGAGGCAATGACATCAGGCTGAGTGGGTTCACTAATGTAGATTGGGATGGAGGTTCAGTAGATCAGTAAAGTACAATTGGGTACTGTTGTCGCGCAGATTGACACGACAACGCTTAGACCGGGGGCTGTCACTCTAATCCCCGATCCCTCCGTTTAAGCCTGTCTCCCGCGGCTAAGGGGGGTAGACCCTGTGAGATGATGAAGACCAACTGTCGACCAGTTGGTTGGGAGACACGAGACACGATATGATAAGCACTAGATGGATTTGATTAATTTAGCAGACCAGTGCCTTAAGAGATTGTGGTTAAAACGATTACTTGTTAGAAGATATAGAAACATAAACCGTGAACAACAATCATTTGTCATCTAAGGATATCAGCTAAATCACAATGCTCTTAAAATGACCAAAACGATATCCAGCCACTGAAAATTTCGAAAAAGATGAATGCTTTAAACCACCACGAGAGTCATGAATCATTAACCAGATATCATATTTCGTATCCCGACTTGAAAATTTAGATCTCAGCATGAAAGATATAACAGGAAAACAACTGAATCTGGCAAAACTAATTTTCCACAAAATTTTTATTTTTCAAAATATTTTAAAATCTAAAAAAAGAATAAAACTTAAAGCTTAAAATCTATTCAAACTAAAATTTAAACACTAACCATACAAAAATATAAACTTAAGCCTAAATTTTTAAATAAAAGCTTTTTACTATTTTTTCACATTTTTTTAATTAATTTTTTTTTTTAAACCAAAATAAAACAAAAAATCGAAATCTAATTAAAGTTAAAACAAAATTAACTAAAACTACACTAAATCGAAAACATCGAAACTCAAAGTCCTAACTAAAATTTAAATCTAAAACATAAATAAAACTATTTTAAATATAAAATCAAAACTATACGAATAAAATCAGATCTAAATTTAAAACTAAGTCTAAATTAAAACTGAGATTCAAAAAAATCAAACTACGCTATCACTAAAGTTCATAACATGAAATAAAGAAAAAAAAAATCGAAACGCCACGAAATAGAAACCTAGCAGTCGTGAAAATAACCATGTAAACCGGAATCTGCACGCATAACTCACACAAAACTTCAGGCAGAAAGAAAAAACGACACAACAGTCTCACGCATACGCTGGCAAGACGGAAACGATACCTGACCCAAAGATTGAACCCTTACTGTGATTCTTTCAACGTCATACATCCGATATTACCTGAGCCGGTGGCCAAAACCCGTGGGACGCTCGACCTTCGTTATGATTTTGGAGCTGTAGTTTCAAACGAAGAACATAACCCTGGACGTGATGAAATTTCTGAGACAAATCGAATAGCATATAACCCTAGCCGTTAGATGAAAGTCGCGTCGACATTCTGATGCAAAACAACCGGCCTACTAACGTATAACCTCTGAGCATTTAACAATTGCAGAAGATTGACGTGGTGGAATGGGCACGTTTCTGATCAAAGGCTCGCAAGTTCTGGCCCGATTGTGTTATCAAGAATGCCTAAATGATAGAGAAACCTGGAGCTGATTTTCCAGTTAAATGATTGAAAACTGATGCTGCCGGTGATGGAATAGAGGGAGCAGCGAAACTATATCTCACGCCCAGAAGATACTTGGCCCATCCGCGTGTGAATGGAGATCATACACCAACGAAAAGCCACTGTTTGTCTGACGTGATGAAAGGCTTATGATCGAAATTCTGCTGAAGCCCTTTGCTCGGAGGCTTTGGCACGCTCCTTCTACGCCAAAGTGCTCACTGCCGTCACACAGGAATGATGGCTCTAAACAGTGAAACACGCCGTCATTTACACATTCTCGATAGATCAAACTATTGCAGTTACGTTGAAACTCTTTGTGCGCAGGCAAAGAAAGGCTTCCATACGCCCCCACGTTAAATCAGAAATAGGAGTATTGGCGCATAATAGTCATTTTAAGCTGCTGGTCAAGAAATGAGAAACTGCCCCAGAAGTAAACCGGTATCTGCAATTGCAAAAAGACAAAACCCTAAACCTTAATGAAAACTGCATAAAGCAAAAATTTGAAACCCTAGATCAGAAAAATTTGAAACCCTAAGACAGCTGATTAATTTACAAATTTGGCCCCTTAACAGCCAGATTCATCAATAAGCACAGAAAACATTTTAAGAATAAAAATTTAAGGTTTTCACTGTGAAGAACTTCAGAAAATATCTTATGCAAATTAGAAAATAAAACTGAATGATAGACCCAGGATCAAATCCAACTGGGCTCAGCAAAAAATGCTTGCGGGAGTTGGCTGGTTCAGCCGAGAACTTCCCCTAACGCCCGACAATCTTCTTGAGAAAGGGTTTTCTGCACAGCTCAGAACAACCATCAGTAAAGAGGGCAAAAATGCTGCTAGATCTCAAAAAGTAATGGAGATACCTGCCATTGCTTCAAAAACCCTAACAACACTCAAACCCTAGCAAGTGAACAAGATACCTGTGCTCACAATACTCTACAAAAAGCTATTATTAACAGCTGAAAATAATATATGCAGAAAATTAAACAATCTCACAGCATTTCAAGAGAGTAACACCAGCAAGATATGGACCCCAAAGTCTTCTTTTATTAACCAGAAACAGATTTACAAGAGAGCTTCTTCAGTATCAGACTCACAAATCTTATTCCCATTGAACTGACCACTAGCACCCTACTTAAAGGAAATGACTCCAACGGCTAGTTCGAGTGATCCATGTCGAAATGATCTCGACCGTTGATGAAGATCACGACATCTCTTGATCTCATTCGTCGATTTATTAAAAAATAATATTTTGCATGCATTCACTTAAAATATTATTATTTTATTAGTTAGGGATTTTGCTTTATTTTTTAATTTTTTATTATTTTTTATTTATTTTACTTTTTTTAATTTTTAATTATTTTATTAATTATTTATTTATTTATTTATTTTATTATTTTTTATTTATTTTATTATGGATCATCGAACTAAGCCTTCGGAAACATCACCTAGGACCTAGGACTTAGGACTCATGAGGGGATTTAAAACATTTTTCGACCCTCAAGACACATTACATCATGACTTTTACAAATTTACATCTTAAGGGGACAAACCCACTTAATACAGACCCTCACAAATCACCCAGTTCTGCGACACACTTATAATCTAGCAGATTAACACACTAGGATTCTCCTAAAGTTCTAATGACAAAATCCATCCCGGCTTTGGGGTCAAGTTTGAAGGAAAACTCTGCCGATCATGGATCGGTGAGACGAAAAACCTTCCAGGACGTAGATTACCATCAGAAAGTTAGGTCCACCTAGGCAATTTACATACATGACTCATGTCTGCTAAGATTATTTACAATTCATATATGCAGACTGGGTTTACAATCAAAATGATTAAGCTGTTGATGCTTGCAGGATGGCACGACATGTTGATCAGGTGTTGCCCCTTTTTGCAAAGAAAAAAGGGGGGGTACTGCATGGGTAGTTGACTGGTACTGGTCAACAGGTACTATTTCAACATTGGATCGGGAATGACCTCCTAGTGTAGTAGGAAACAGAAATCCGTGGCTTTGATCTCAGCTAAAGCAGAATATATGGAAGCTAGCACAGCTTCGTGCAAAGCCATACGACTTAGGAAATTGCTTATGAATCTATTCTGGAGAAGGATGGAAGCGACCAGGATCATGTGTGATAATCAGAGTTTCATCAAGCTCTCTGAGAATCTAGTATTTCATGATTGGTCAAAGCACATTGATATCAGGTGTCACTATGTCAGAGACTGTGTCCAACGAGGAGCAGTTCAGTTGAGCTACACTCCTATAGGAGAATAGATCGCTGACATCCTCACCAAGGCTCTAGGAAGAACAAAGTTTTTTTATTTCAGGAAGAAGATGGGGATGGTAAAGAATCCATTTCAGTGGCAGAAATGGATGGGATGGTAAAGAATCCATTTCAGTGGCAGAAATGGATAAGTGTCAGGAGTTGCAGTGCAGCAGTTAGCAGTGGCAGTGTTATGGGGGGCATGATGCAGCATGTTGAGAGGGAGCTGCAATACAGATGCAGCAATGGCAGTGGTAGTGTCATGGGCAACAGTGCAAGGGATGTGAGGCAGCAGGCCAAGCATCAACACAAGTACCGATGCAGAAGATCAATGTGATGTTTCAATAGTGAAGCATTGTTAGAGCACATTCCTCGCTAAGAGGGAGTCTTGATTTTTGGTAGCATCGGATGTGCTCTAGATTTGAAATTTGGAGGAGAGACTAAGGCACATGAGATATCCAAGACCCAGAAATTGTTTTGAGAAATTCCACCCGGATGAGGAGTTATTAAAATAATTAATATTTTTTATGGGTTCCTAAGTCTAAACTTAGGAAAATGAAATATTAATGGGTATTAATAAAGATAAGGGTGAGAAGCTTCTAAAAGACAAGGATCAAGTCTATTTTAATCTTAGTCATTGATTAGAGACTTAATCTCAGCCATTGATTCATCAATAGAAAAAGTATAAGAGAAGACTTGATGATCATTTGGAGACACACCGGTAGATACTTAGTATCTCTAGGAAAATCGATTCTCAAGTAAAGGAGATTGATTTTAGAGGGAGAGTTGCAGGGTAGAGGAAGAGGAGGGCATCAACGGCAGCCAGTGACTGAGAAGGAGGTGAAGCAGGGACAGTGGGAGACAGCGCAGAGAGAGACATAGTCCAAAGGAGAGACGCAACCCAGAGGAGAGACGCAGCCCTCACGCAGGCTAACGCAGAGGGACGCAGAGCCACTTAGAGCCATGCTGAGCCACGCAAAGTGACGCAAAGGTGAAGCAGTAGTGGGAGAAGGGTCTCCAAAGTGTAAGAAAGTCTCAAAGAGAATGTCTCAGGTGTTTTCTTTCAGTTTCTCTGTAAAACCATTCCTTGTAAAAGCAATTGTTGCTGAAGATGAATAAAGCCCTCATTTGCTGCACTACTTTTCCCACACTGGGTTTTTCCAGGGAAAATTGTCCAAAAACAACTGTGTTGATGCGATTGTTCTTGTGCATGTAATTTTCCTTGGGTAATTGTGTGATAACTGCAGTAGAATTTGTTTTAATATTTGTTGAAGGGATTTTGTAAATAACTTATTGTGAATAATAAGTAGGTGAATTGAATTAGTTGCTGTAGTAGAATTTTAGTTTAGAAATTTTCACACGCAGTTGGTATGCAATCCCAGAAGCAAGCATTAGCCCTCAATTCTAGAATCTGGCTCGGGGGTGACAGCTGCAAGTGAAAGTAGTTGTAGTTGTCTATGGTTGGGTGAAGAGTCCTTGTCCTAGAATCGGTTGCCCTACAAACCTAAAGATGAGTATTTTGTGCATGCTTGTTTACTTCCTTTAATGAATTACATAACATTGTTGCTGGTGTTGGTTCTGTATTTAGGAACTGTGTCTGTGACATTATTACTTGCACATGTAATGCATCCCTGTGGAAACATGTTTTTGACGTATATATTGAATATATATATGTGTTTTTGCTTGAATCTAAAAGAAAGAGGTGTGTGATAATTAGTAATGGTAAACACAGAGTCGAGGCTGAATCTTAACTTGAATAAAATGCTTAACCTTGCTCAGAATAAAATAGTAATGGAAGTGAAAGAACTTCACGATAAGTTACAGGCCACAACTAAAGCCTAGAAAGCATGAAATTGGACCATTGAAAAGTAGTGGGTTCCAAGACCCTTTCTTTTATTTACTGTATTGTTTACATAATAGACCTATTGTTGGGCAGAGCCGGTTATTAATTACAAGTCCTGTAATTGCTTACAAGTTGTTGCGCCATATGGAAAACACGACTTCAACGCGGAGGAGGGTTACCCTTGGGCTAGAGCACCCATAACTATTGCCTAACTAATCTCCAACCATGTAGCAACCTCCATTCCTGCTACAGGGATTTTGGCAATGAGGACTACATGTCCCTGCGAATAGTCAAATGACCCAACAACCCAAGAGTGGCGTTATGGAGCTGAGTGCAGGCTTAACATGAACTCTTGCACTAGTAGTGTGTAGCGGGAGAGGTGGGAACCTCTCAAAATCCCGTGTCAAGCTCATGATAAGTAATAGATGTCGAGGAACCTATGCCTCCATGTGAGGTATTCCCTATCCGAAGGCAGGGAAAGCCCGTAGGCTGGGAACCCATTAACGAAGCTATCACCCAAGCTCAGGATGGGTATCACCATGGATCGCCCTACTAAACACTTAGCACTGACATTGAAGCTTGATTTTGATTGGGAGGACTGTTAGACCTCTGAAGCAGAGCCATAGATAAAAAGATTGGCTCAAGGGAAATTGTGTAATAGTTGAGCTTGTCCTTGGGGCAATCGCAAAGATCCCCTTCTAGTTCATCTCTTGAGGCAGCGTCGAAGTCCCCTAATCGGGCCATAGTAGACTGGTGAGGGACATGGATATGTGACGGCATAGAGGAGTGAAGCTCTAACATTATATAACTAATTGGATAAACTTATTACCTTGCCGATTGGAACCTTAGACGGGATTGGAACCTTAGGCAGGAGGGCTCCCTATTGGTGAGTCTGTCTTCTCCTTGCATGTGATTGGTCGGGAGGAGATTGAAGTGGTTGGAGCAGTCCCAGATGAAGTTGAATTCGGGAAGGTAAGTTAACTAAGTTGTCGGGAAGTTTGTCATTTGATGGACCCAGGATCGTCATTCGACAGATCCCGTAACGAATAGTTGATGCTGGAAGTGTTGATTTGGGGTACCATTGGATGTGCTCTAGCCATGAAAATTGGTGGAGAGGCTAAAGCACATGATATCTCCAAGACCCTGAAATGGTTTGGGTAGATTATACCCGGTTAAGGAGTTATTAAAATAATTAATATTTTTAATGGAGTTCCTAAGTCTAAACTTAGGAAAGATTAAATATTAATGGGTATTAATATAAAACAAGGTTAGAAGGTTCTAAATGACATGGATCAAGCCAAATCTAATCTTAGCCATTGATTAGAGATGTAATCTCGATTGTTGAAGGACCAACAGGAAAAGTATAAGAGGAGGCTTGAGGGTTAGTTGGAGAAGACACCAGAGTGATCAGTCATTCGGTTTTCTAGAGCGGGGTTTTCTAAGAGAAATCAAATCAATGATCAGTTGTAACGAGAGGTAGTGAATACAAGGTAGAGATAATGCCGAGAGACCAGCACAGAAGCAGAGAGAGGCAGACGCAGAGCCAAAGGGAGCCACGCAGAGGCTAGTAGGGAATGTGCAGAGGCCAGGAGGGCCTGCGTCATCCACGCAGAGGTTGTAGGAGTGACGCAGAGGGCTGTAGAGGATGTGCAGTGCCTCAGAGGGCTAACACAGAGGCCAAGAGGGCTGACGCTGAGCTTCAGATTGTGTTGGAGAGGGTTTCGTGGGGCAGACTTTTCGAATATCTGCTTCCGAATAGAGAGGCATTACTGCCGGATTATTTTCTCTGTCAGGTGAGCTAGTTTGGCACCCAGTTGTACTTAGAAAGACAACATAATAATATAGCCCTCAGAATTGTTGCACCGGTTTACCCAAGTTAGGACAAATAACGGTGTCACTTGTGTGTTTGTCTATTTCTTTCAACTGTTGATCTGTAGATGGTTGACACCGTATTGTGTTTATTTCAGTATTTATATGGTTAAATAACTTGTTTGTAATTAACAAGTAGGAGAAATAAACCAAAGAATACAGATAAAATTTCTAACTGGTAATACTTAGAAATTTCAACATGGTATCAGAGCGTTGCAAATCACAGGAGAGTTGAAGGCGCTAGCTGAATCAAAGCAATTGTAGCAGAAACAACTATCCCGAGTGACAGAAATTGTTCCTAGCAAAAAGCGACGGAGGAGGGTTTGACGCAGAGGGACTACGTCATCAGTTCGAGCCAGAGAGAGGCCTGCGTAGAGGCTGAGGAGGGCAGAAAAGGCTCATGAAGAGCCACGCAGAGGCCAGGGGGGTTGACGCAGTTGGCTAGTGGAGAATTTCATCAGTACCAGGATTGCACAGAGCCTAGAGGCTCAGTCCTTCAGTTATTGGGCCATAGGAAGCTGTGGACAAATTGCGGGGAATGAAGCTAGTGGGGTGATGTTGCTACCGAGACAGAACAATACCTAACGAGGCAAAACCAAGGTAGAGGGCGTCGCTACCTAAGCATATTTCTAACAAAGAAATCCAGATCAGTGTTGCAGGTGAATAGGAGATTGGAGAGGTGTGACTCAATGGTTGGAAGGCGGGTTTCCAAGAGGGAAATCGAGACTCAGAGGGAGTCTAGAAGAGAACTTCCAGGAGGGAAGTAGCGACTCAAAAGGAGTCGAAAAGAGAACTTCCAAAGGGAAGTAGAGACTCGGAGGAGTCGAAAGGAAGAGCAAAGAGATGGCCATGAATGGATTGAGGGATCAGGACAGGCTGGACGGGGCATCCAACTTTGTCGTATGGAAGGCTAGGATCCTGTCCATTCTAGATAGACATCACATCAAGGCCTTCGCCTTTAGAAAAGTGGCTATCCTAGTTGACCCAGGTGATAATGAAAAGTACGAGGAAGCAATGGCCAAGGCGAAATGCATAATCCTTGATGGGTTCAAGGATCCTTGGTGGGGTCAACTTGTTAAGTTGGAATTTCTAAGTCTAACCGTTAGAAATTATTCCTGTACTATCTGATCTATTTCTTCCTACTCATTCAATTACTTAACAAGTTATTTACCATGTAAATATTGAAAATAAATAGGACTACAGTATCAACACATACAGATCATCAATCGAAAGAAACAAGCACACAAGTGACACAATTATTTTTGGACTAGTGTCCCTAGAAAAACCAAATATGGGAAAATCGGTGCAACTATCAGAGGGTTTTATTATTAAGCAATTTGAGAATACAATCTGGGTGCCAGAAATGACTCACCCAACAGAGAATGCCCTCAGCAGTAGTACCTCTCAGTCGAAGACAGATATCAGCTCCAATCTGCGCCACAAAATCTCCCAGCGTCAGCCTCTCTGGCCCAGCCTCAGCCTCTCGGGGCTCTCCGTCAGCCTCTGGAGCCTCTGCGTCTCCCACACTGGCACTCCGTAGGCTCTACGAAGCTCCTAGATACCTCTACGTGGCCTCTAGTTACCTCTACATGGCCTCTAGCTAGCTCTGCATCAACACTCTCTTGGCTTTTGCGTTGATGCTCTCGATACTTTCTCTACCTCTCTGCTACTGTATTCACTGCTCCTCAGCTGCAACTTTGATCACTCCTTCGATTTCCTCAACAAGCCCTGCCCTAAGTTTAGCCTCCACCAATTTTGAAGGCTAGAGCACATCCGATGCTACCCCAAATCAACACTCCCTCTTAACGAGGATTGTGCTCTAGTAATACTCCTCAGAGATTATCACCTTGATCATCCAACATCAGTCCCTGCGCTGATGCTAGGCTTGCTGCCCAACATCCTCTGCACTGTTGCATCATGTACTGTTACCCATGGCCCTGTCGCTGCCATTGTTGCATCCGTACGGCAGCTCCCTCTGCATCCGTGCTGCTGCCCATGGCCCTGCCACTGCCACTGGTCCATCTGCACTGCCCCTCTCATCATGCTGCATCGTGTTGCTCATAGCACTGCCACTGTTAACTGCTGCACTGCAACTAAGTTACTGATAAGTAAGTAACAAATCTCCCAACTTTGACATCACTGTCAGGCTAGAAACATTCCCAATGTTGAAGCTCCCTTTGTCGCTGATAGGTGCTCCCTCTCTGACCTCTGCGCTGCTGCGACAACTCTATGCCTCTTGCACTGCTGCCTCACGCTGTCCTGGGACTGTTGCACTATAGCCCTCTCTATCGCTCCATCCGCATTCGTCTCTACCGACGTCCACCAGTCCTGCTACTCCTCTTCGGGGCTTTGTAGCAAGGTATAATCCAAGAGGTTGGGTACCTCGAGGATCCTGCCCCTCATCGCTTGTAGCCCGCCTGACTACAACTCGATGCCTCCCCACCTCTTCTCTTAAGGTGCATGAGCACTCATGGCACAATCATCATCAGTCTCCACTTCCTTCTCCACCTTAGCCAACGCAACCTTGGTCTCAGAAGCCTCTGCCTTGCTCTTCTTCCTAAGACATTAGTTCACATAGTGACCCAGTTCCCCACAATGGAAGCACTTGACCTTGGAGAGGTCCTTCTTCCTTCTTTTCTCCTGCTTTCTCGCAGATGAGAGAGCCGCATCTTCCTCCTCCTCCTTCTTGATTATGACCCCTTTTCTGCTACTCCCCGCCTTGGACACCCGTTTAATCTCTTCTTGACAAAGATTCACCCATAGTTCCTCCCAATCTGGAAGGCTTGTCATGCCCAGTATGCTCTGGAAAAATACCTTCCAATCCTCTAAGACTGCATTCAATGCAATCCTCACCATCCGTTCCTGATCCAGTGTGGCCCCTATGGAAGTTAGTTGATCACGGATCTCCTTCAATCCACCAAGGAAGGCATCTATCTACTCTCCCTTCTGCATCTGATATGACCGCAGCTGGTTTTCAAGTAACATCCTCCTCTACACAGAAGTATGTTGGTACAATTTATTTAGGGCCTCCCACATCTTATTTGTCATCTCCTTCTTGGCAATGTGTGGCACGACATGATCCTTGACCCCATCAAGGATGATGCATTTTTCCTTGGCCATTGCCTCCTCATACTTGTGATTTTCAGTGGGGTCAACCAGGATTGCTATCGTTTTCAAGGCGAAGTGTTTGATGCGATACCTGTCTAGAATGGACAAGATCCTGGCCTTCCAGACTACGAAGTTTGAAGCTCCATCCAGTCTATCCTAATCTCTTAGCCCATTCACTGCCATTTCGCTGCTCCTCTTTCAACTCTTTCAAGTCTCTCTACTTTCCGTTTGGAAGTTCTCAGTTTGACTCCCTCTGAGCCTTGAATTCCCTTTCGGAAATCCCTCTACCAATCCTTGGCAGCAAATCACTCCTCCTTGGTCTTGTCCTGTTAGGTATTGTTCTGACCACAATACCCCACCAGCTTTGCTCCGCAACTTACCCACAACCTCCTATGCCCCAGCAGTCTGAAGGTTAGAGCCTCTAGGCTCTGCGCAACCACAGCACCTACATAATCTGCACCTCCTGGCCATAGCCTTGATCCTTCTTGGCTGAGAAAGATGATCAAGCACTGCGTAGGTCAGGTCTGCTCCTCTCTGCCTCAGTGCTAATCCTCCTCCTGGCTCGAATTGATTATGCAAGCTTTGTGTGTCACACCTTTCTTGCTGCTTTCTGCTAAGAACAACTTATGTCACTCGAGATAGCTGTTTCCAATGTTGATGCTCTGCTCGACTGATGCCTTCAGTTATTCTGTGATCTACAACCACCCTCTGATACCATGTTGGAATTTATAAGTCTAACAGTTAGAAATTCTTTCTGTACTATCTGATTTATTTCTTCCTACTCGTTCAGTTACTTAACAAGTTATTTACCATGTAAATACTGAAAATAAATACAAGTATAGTATCAACACATACAGATCATCAATCGAAAGAAACAAGCACACAAGTGACACAGTTATTTTTGGACTAATGTCCCTAGAAAAACCCAATGCGGGAAAACCGGTGTAGCTATCACATGGTTTTATTATTAAGCAGTTTCAAAATACAATCTGGGTGCCAAAAATGGCTCACCTAATAGAGAATGCCCTCGACACTAATACCTCTCAGTCAGAGACAGATATCAGCTACAATCTGCCCCACAAAATCTCCGAGTGTCAGCCTCTCTCGCCCAGCGTTAGCCTATTTGGCCTAATGTCAGCCTCTTGGGGCTTTGCGTCAGCCTCTGGAGCCGCTATGTCTCCCATGTTGGCCCTCCTCAAGCTCTGCGAAGCTCCTGGCTACCTCTAAGTGTCCTCTGCCTGCCTCTGCGTGGCCTCTAGCTGGCTCTGCGTCAACCCTCTCCCGGCTTCTGCGCTGATGCTCCCGGTACTATCTTTGCCTCTCTACTACTGTATTCACTACCCCTTAGCTACAACTCTAATCACTCCTTCGATTTCCTCAGCAAGCCCTGCCACAGAAAATCGAATTCTTGATCAACTCGGTGTATTCTCCAACTGACCCTCAAGCCTCTTCTTATACTTTTCTCGTCGACAATTCAACGACCGAGATTAAGTCCCTAATCAACGGATAAGATTAGATCTGACTTGATCCATGACTTTGGACCATTCTAACTCAGTTTTATATTACTTCACATTAATATTTTATTTTCCCTAAGTTTAGACTTAGAGACTCCATTAAAAATATTAATTATTTTAATATCTCCCAAACTGGTTAGATTCCGCCCAAACCATTTATGGGTCTTGGATATCTCATGTGCTTTAGCCTCTCCACCAATTTTCAAGACTAGAGCACATCCAATGATACCCCAAATCAACATGTTGTACCAGTATACTTCCATGCAGAGGAAGATGTTACTAGAGAATCATTTGTGGTCATACCAGATGCAGAAGGGGGAGCAGATAGATCACTTCCTCGGTAGATTGAAGGAGATCCGGGACTAACTGACTTCCATAGGGGCCACGCCGGATCAGGAGCTGATGGTGAGAACCGCCCTAAACGCAGTCTCCGAGGAGTGGGAGACATTTGTCCAGAGCATTCTGGACAGGGCGAATCTTCCAAATTGGGAAGAATTGTGGGCAAATCTTCGCCAAAAAGAGATCAAACGGCTATCCAAGACAGGAAGTAGCAACAAAAGAGTCCGAGTCAAGAAAGAGGAGAAAGAGGATGCAGCTCTGGCATCTGTGAGGAAGCAGGAGAAGAGGAAGAAAAAGGACCTCTCCAAGATAAAGTGCTTCAACTGTGGGGAACTGGGGCATTATGTGAACCAATGTCCGAGGAAGAAGAATAAGGGAGAGGCGTCTGACTCCAAGGCAGCACTTGCGAAGGTGGAAAAGGAGGTAGAGGAGGATGACAATTGTCCCATGAGTTCTCATGTACCTCTAGAGAAGAGGTGGGGAGACATCAAGCTGTAGTCAGGAGGATTACAGACGATGAGGGGCAAGATCCTTGAGGCACCCAAACACTTGGATTATACCTAGCTACGGGAGCCCCAAAGTGAGAGTAGAAGGATGGCGGATGTCGGTAAAAACCAATGCGGATGAAGCGACAAAGAGTGCTACAGTGCAGTAGTCCCAGGACGCGCAAAGAAGGTTGCAGCAGTGCAAGAGAGGCACAGAGGAGGTTGCAGCAGTGCAGGATGGCACAGAGAGGTTTACAATGGTGCGAGAGGCAGGGAGTTGTTGCGGCAGTGCAGAGGCAGTAGAGGGAGCACGAGATATCGGCAGAGGGCTTCAACATCGGGAGTGTTTCTAGCCTAATAGGGATGTCAGTAGTTGGGTGGATCAGTTACTTACTTCTCAGTAACTGAGTTGCAGTGCAGTAGCACGATGCAGCATGCTGAGAGGGGGTTGTAGTGCAGATGCAGTGTTGGGAGCAAGGACCAACAACAACACGTATGCAAAGGGAGCTATCGTACGGATGCAACAGTGGCAGTGGCAGTGCCCTGGGTAGCAGTACAGGATGCAACACTGCAAAGGATGTTGGGCTGAGAGGCCTAGCATCAGCACAGGTACCAATGCCGTATAATCAGGGTGATGCTCAGTGTGGAGTATTACTAGAGCACAGTCCTCGCTAAGAGGGAGTGTTGATTTGGGGTAGCATCGAATGTTCTCTAGCCATGGAAATTGGTGGATAGGCAAAAGCACATGAGATCTCCAAGACGTAGAAATGGTTTGGGAAAATTCTACTCGGTTAAGGAGATATTAAAATAATTAATACTTTTAATGGAGTTCCTAAGTCTAAACTTAGGAAAAATAAAATATTAATGAGTATTAATATAAAAATGGGTTGGAAGGTTCTAAATGACATGGATCAAGCCAAATCTAATCTTAGTCGTTGATTAGAGATATAATCTCAGCTGTTGAAGGACTAACAGGAAAAGTATAAGAGGAGGCTTGAGAGTTAGTTGGAGAAGACACTAGAGTGATCAGTCATTCGATTTTCTAGAGCGGGGTTTGCTAAGAGAAATCGAATTAGCAATCAGTTGCATTGAGGGGCAGTGAGTACGAGGCAGAGAGGTAGAGATGGTCCTAAGAGACCAGCGCAGAAGAAGAGAGAGGCAGACGCAAGGCCAGAGGGAGCCATACAGAGGCTAGCAGGGAGTACGTAGAGGCCAAGAGGGCCTACATCATCCATGCAGAGGATGCAGGAGTGACGCAAAGGGCCGTATAGGTTGCACAGTGCCTCAGAGGGATGACGTAGAGGGTTTCGGGCTAACGCAGAGGCCGGGAGGGTTGACGTTGAGCTTCAAATTATGCTAGAAAAGGTTTTGTGGGGCAGACTTTCCGAATATCTGCTTCCGAATAGAGAGGTATTACTGCCTGATTATTTTCTCTAACGGGTGAGCCAGTGTGGCACCCAATTGTACTCAAAAAGACTGCATAATAATATAACCCTCAGAATTGTTGCACCAGTTTTCCCAAGTTGGGTTTTTCCGGTGACATGTTGTCCTAAAATAACAGTGTCACTTGTGTGTTTGTCTATTTCCTTTAGTTGTTGATCTATAGATGGTTGAGTCTCTATTGTGTTTATCTCAGTATTTATATGGTTAAATAACTTGTTCGTAATTAAGAAGTAGGAGAAATAAACCAGAGAATACAGATAAAATTTCTAACGAGTAATACTTAGAAATTTCAATAGGAAGTCTCGAGATCTCAGAACCTCGCAACCCATTGCAAAAGAATTAGGTTGAAGCGCAGGGATGCCACGATAGACATGTGTCTGACGTTGATGCTATTGGTGGGCGTGTTGGCCCACAACCGATGAAAAATCAATTACCCGATTCCTACTGCAGCAACTGATGTTAATTCTTCTAATTTGTTAAATTCGATTAACCAATTTACATGTTGTTTTCTACGGCAAATATCGAATTAAATACACTGCAACCTACACAAATAAAACCTACATAAACTAAATACAGCACAGGAGAGAAATAAACATCACACACATCTACACAATTATTTTTGGCCAAATGTCCCCGGAAAAATCCAATCCGAGAAAACCGGTGCAACAATTGAAGGTTTGTATTATTAAGCAATAGTTTTTCTGAATACAATCTTTGGATGCCTTGTTGGCTCTCCAGTACAAAGAATATCACTGACAAAATATTAGTGAGAAATACCTCACACTATCATTGGCAATCCTGACTGATCCAGCCACGAAATGGCTAGTCCCGTGCTGCCTCTACGCACTCACTTCGTAGGCCTAGCGTCACAGCTCCTAGGGACTATGTCACTACCTCTGCTAATTGATTTGCCTCTTTGAGACTTCAATTCTATCTTCCCAGTCTCACACCACAGCTTCTGGCTTTAGAAATCGATCTCTCTAGCAAAAATATAGATATCCTCAACGCTTTGTGCTGCCTCTGCGTCAGCCTACGCTGGCCAGCGTAGCCTCTGCACTGCCTCTCCTCGATCTCTCTCTATCTCCTCTATTGAGCATTCCCGGATCAGGAGAAATCTCCAATAGAAACTATCACTGCCCCTCTCTACAAGAAATCACTTCAAATCTCTCTGGCAACTATTGCGTTGCTCACTTTAGAAATTCAATCTCTGATCTCCCACTCGATGTGTCCTCCAAATGCCCATCAAGCCTCCTCTTATAATCCTTTTGTTGAGAACCAACAACCCATATTAGATCCTAATCAATGGTTTAGATCATTTTGGCTTGATCCTTATCTTCTTCTAGAAGTTTCACCTACACTTAGATTAATACCCTTTAATTATTTTAATTTCCTAAATTTAGACTTAGGCACCCATTAAAAATAATTAATTATTTTAATTAAACTTATTCCAGGTGGAATTTCCCAAAACGATTTCTGGGTATTGTGTAATACATGTGTCTAAGTCTTCTCGCAAATTTTGAGGCTTAGAGCACATTCGATGCTACCATAAATCAACACAACCCACATAAGCCCGTGCGCCCAACCCATAACATCTCTAAAGGCCCAAGCAAATAGGAATGACGCCATCCTGGTGGTAAAACCCCGACGGGTACACCTTAGAATGTTTCAAATGGGGCGTGAGTGGTAAGCGCCAAGAAGGAACAGAGCAGGTGGAGCCCACTCGGCTGTGATAGCCTGGAGTCAATCACCTGACGTGATAAAAGGGTTGCTTGAAGTTAAGCGTTGCGACATAAGTTACCGAGCCATAGAGGAAGACATGCGCCAATGAAAATGCACTGACCGACCCACACAACACATCATCCCGCAAGGTCCACCCCAAAGGATTGAAAAAGGGAAGCAAATGGGAAGGATCGAGAGATGGGCGATGGGCCACGCGATAGCATCCCGACAACCCTCGAGTTGGTAACCATGTTAGGCCTAAGGGCGCTAGAAGCGGTTTCCTGCACTATTGATGGTGCAAATCGATGAATGAGAGCTGCTCTGGGGACAAAACCACTAACTGCTCAGAAGTGGTGCCAGATCTAGATTTTGGAATCTTGGTGGTTTCGAATAACAAAGGGAATCAATGCAAAAGCAAAGCATCAGAGGACCTTTCTCTCTCTTCCAGCAAGACACACGACAGTGTTTGAATGGCTCACAAGAGTTGATGACAATAGGTGATGTCAATGTGACGTGGATGTATGGGAAGGGGAACGTCGCAGGCAAACTTGATGTTTTGGTCGGCCCCACAGGCCAAATCTGATTGACACATGTCACGTATCTCAGGCCAACATGTGGCTTGGGTGATGTCAACATGATGTCATCCTATTCGCCTAAGCCGAGAAGAAATCAACACTGCACTAAACGGGTTGTCGAATTAACTAGGCATCAAGATGACATGGGAGATATCAGAGACAACTCACCCCGACAAGAAGTTGATTGGCCGGTGGACGCAGTGGGTGGTCCCACTTGATAGCCTGGCCTAGCAAGAATGCCCTAGTGGAGGTAAGCGGGCGTAGCTAAGGAACGCGATGAGAGATAAGCATCGGGACATGGAAGACTAACAAGCAGCCTCGTGGCCATGTGACATGTCAACCCGGCGGTATGACCCTGGTAGTTGCGATTGAGGCACAAGTTTATTGCGTCGGGATAGAGGGATACTAGATAGGAGATAACCCTTGGTCACTTCTTGTAGAAGCGGACGAGGGCGTTAGGAAGAAGAGGCTAGCAAGCTAGGACTTAGCACCCAACCTCTAGTCGTTTCGCGGAGAACCAAGATCACTGGTGCAGAGCCGGTCGCAAAGGGAACTCAGCTCGTGGAGGACTTAAACATGTTAAACGCTTATAGGCTTAGCCGACAGTCACTCAATGACTCTGAGAAACTGCTAGGATTGATTCCATTGGTGGAAGAAAGCACCAAACTGAAGACAGTTGTAGTAGGAGGAAAGAAATTTTTTTATACCCCATTCCTTCGACAAGAAAGAAGGGGTTGGGTATGTTACATCATAATCTTGAGGGAATGTATGGGAAGGGTGGATACATCCAATGAGTGGCTATTTTGGAACATCATACTCGAGGGGGGGGGAAGGGATCTTCAATATTAGTGATGGTATGAGAAAGGGCGAGGCAAGGGGTCATGGATAATGTAGCTATGCCTTCAGGATCTTGGAGAAGGCAAGGGAAAGTAGGCTCTTGTCAGTATCATCATATGTATCATAAATGGGGCCAGTTACTTCTGACAAACCTTCTTCATGAATGGAAAAACAATGATCCCCCCTTTCTAGGGAGTGAATAAATACATCATTATGAGTAGTGTTTTGAACAAAGGGACAATGAATCCCAACCTCATTGTTAGTATCATAAATAGGATCATCTCTAAAACGATGGTTGCCAACTTCCCATTTACCCATGGTGATGCATAAGAAATTAGAAGGGTCAACCTCACATGAAGCTACAATACCCAGACTCATAGGATTTTCATCAAGCACCCTTTCTCGAATGAAAGGTCCCACTTCTCCATGTTTATCTTTGTAAATTTCAATGGGGCTTTCACTCATACCATATTCATACCCACTTCCCAATTCTATAGTCCTAGGATCTTTCATGGGTTCTTCATTTGCTTGGTGATTGTTGTCAAACACAGATTGTCTGGGCAGCACGACAATGCTCAGACTGGGGGTTGTCACCCTGATCCCCAATCTCTCCGTTTAAGCCGTCTCCCGAGGCTAACGGGGGTAGACCCTATGGGATAAAGGAAGACCAACTGTGGACCAGTTGGGTTGGGAGACACAACAAGGCAATTTAGCACCTGATTGATTTTAGAAATTAATGTACCAGTGCCTTATGGAGTTAATGATTAAATGATTATTTATTATATGTTGCAGAAATATGAACCTTGTAAAACAATCATTTATCATCAAATAACCCAAGCGATGCAAGATATTCAATAAATGCACAACGCTTTACAATGTTCCAGCAATTAAATTTCTAAAGATTGAATGCTTTAAACAACCATACAATTTAAATGCTAACCAATTACCACTTTCATATAGCTAACTTTAGATAAAAATTTAAGTGCATTTAACTATAGAGAAGTGGAACATAAATACCACAAAAGACACCAATAAATGAATTTTCAATTTTTAGTTAATCTTTTCAAAAAAAAATTAAATTTTATATATTTTTATATTTTTAAATAAAACAAAACTAAACTAAACTAAATGAAATTTAAAATTATTAAAACTAAATCCTAAAAGAACTTTTTATTTTTTAGATTCTAAAATCAGAATAAAGCTAAAATCTATTCTAAACTAACATCCCAAAAAAGAAAAATGAAAAGGAAGCTTTTTATTTTTAAACCATTTATGATATATATATATATATATATATGAAACAAAACTAAACTAAAAAAATGTCTAATTCTAAATCAAACCCTAAGCTAAACTAGGACCAAAATCAAAATCTAAGTATATAACAAAATGAAAATCTAATAATAATAAAAAAATCAAAGTCCCAAACTAAACTTAAAGCTAAAAAGACTTAAATCAAATCTAGAAAAGTTTATTTTTTATTTATTTATTATATCAAAATAAACAAAAGCATCTAAACTAAAAATGAAACTAAAAAAAGTAAAACTAAAACCTATAAGACTACCTACGCTAAACTTATGCAATCGATGGAATGCTAATACTAACTCTCACTCATACAATTATATCAAACCAATTTTTTTGTTTTTCACTGCTTGATGTCTTTGCAGGTGCGACAGGCAGAGGGTACAATGGGTTTGCCTGACAGTGCAAGACACAGTGAGGAGCAGGGACGGCAAAAATATGACTGCGTGCACCGTGAGAGGCGAACAAGGCAACGTGAGGGATTTCTTCATTTTGTAGGTGGCTGAGAATGGAGCTATGGGACACATTGAAGAGGGAAGGAGACGCAACTCTAGAGGACCACGCAGGAGGAATGGGCAACGCAGACAACAGGGAGATGCGTGGAGAGCTGAAGTGATGGCAGCAAGGGAGGGAAATGGCTGACGGAAAAAAGCGTAGGGACAGAGATGAGATCGCTGTGGGGTGAGCAGAAATGCACTGCGGATCTGGAGTTCTATGGTGTGGAGGGGAATGCTGCACGCAGGCAGAGAGAGAACCGATGAGGGTTCAAATGGAAACAATGAAGCTACAGATTGGCTGATCGATGGTAATGCGTTGATTGGATGGCAGAGCTGCAGTTTGAAAGATGCCCTGGGCAGCAGATAAACTAAACTAGTGACCCAGAAACCCCAGGATGCCACAACATAACAAAAAAAAAAATCGAAAATTTGTGTCAAAATGAAATCCCAGGCAACAAATAGATAGCCTGGAAAAACCCTCGAATTTCTTCAAAAAATATAAAAATATTTTGAAGAATATCCCTGCAAAAAATGGCGTTGAGGCCAGATCTTACCCTCCAGGGCCTAGATCTGGCTTCAAACAAAAATCTCCTCTTCAGTCCTGCAACCTGCAATAGCAAAACAG
Source organism: Pinus tabuliformis (assembly GCA_031772625.1). NCBI lineage: Eukaryota > Viridiplantae > Streptophyta > Pinopsida > Pinales > Pinaceae > Pinus > Pinus tabuliformis. Next base: position 458,560,699 of record CM062808.1, on the reverse strand, counting down.
AATACCCAGAAACAATATATGCAAGGATTAAAACTAAAAACCCTAAAACCAGCTAAATAATTACAATATTCACAATTTAAAGGCTCTAAATAGCCAGATTTATCATTATTCCACAGAAATATTTTCAGAATTTTAAATTTAATGTGAGATGCTTCAGAAAACCCTTGATGCATTCATAAAAAAAAAATCAAATGATAAGCCTGGGATCAAAACTGGCAGGGCTCTCCAGAAAATGCAATTTGGGAGTTGGCTGGTTCAGCCGAGAACTTCCCCAAATGTCCGGTAATCTCAAAAAAAATGTTTCATGCACGGCTTAAATCAACCATTAACGAAGAAGGAGAAAACGATACTAAAATCCAAATGTAAGGGTTGATAGATATACCGTGGTATAGGCTCATCCAATGATCACCTATAGTTAAGAGAAAAAGTTTTGAATGATGAACTACAAAGTGCAAACCTTCAAGAAATCCCCAAGTCAAAGCAGCTTCCAGGGATCCCACTTGGTGTGATAGCTAAGGCATCAATTTAATTGAAATTCCACCATCAGAATTCATTCAGAACTAGAGGATTCCTAGAGGAGACATAAATGAAGAAACTTGTCTGGATGAAATCCTAAACTTCCTCCTCCCTAAAATTTCGCACCAAGCCCTAGAAAATCTCCTTATCCTTAGAGGGATGAAGAAAAGAGGAAGCAAAGAGGTGAGAGAATGATATTTCATTAAGATAATGTGATCAACAAGGATCTAAGACCAGTGCCTCGCTATTGGGAAGATTGTAGTCAAAATGATCAAGATTTACGAACTTCGCTCTTCAAGGGGGCCTAAATAAGTAGCTTCACTATCTATGGATGTAGCTACATGACAACATTAGACTTTTACACTTCGAATGCAATTGTTATGGAGTTTCAAGGATGCAAATGCAAATTGTCCCCTAGGAACATTCAGTCATTCCTTGTCCGATGATCAAGATCGTAGTCAAAATGATCAAGATTTAGGAACTTTTCTCTTCAAGGAGGCCTAAAGAAGCAACTTTAGTATCTATGGATGTTGCTACACGACAACTTTATACTTTTATGCTTAGAATGCAATTTTTATGGAGTTTCAAGGATGAAAATGCAAATTGTCCCTAGGAACATTCATTCATTCCTTGTTTGATGAGTATCACATGCAAAAAACTCCAATAGTTTCAATGATTCCACTAATTCGCATTAATTAGGGCACATTATTTTAACAAAAATATAACATTATATTGCACTTACAAGGAAAAGAAGAATATATCCATCCACAATCTTGCCAAAGAGAAGCTCCAAGAGAGATAGCGAAAAATTTCCACACATCAAAATGCATTTAATCAACCAAAATCATTCCACAATTGCAAGTCCAAATTCTTTAGGGAGAGGTATCCCAAATCCAAATGATGATGAATGAGGGAGAATTCCTCTCTTATATTTATACAATCCTCTAAGTGATTCGAATAGCCTAATTTAGCCTAACAATGCCCCTAAAATAAAATAATGTGTAAAATAACAATACTTTGGTGACAATCCCACCAACTAGCTCCATAATAAAAATAATTAGCCTCTCAAGAGAGCGAAATGATAGGTAAGTAGCTAGAAGGGCCATTGGAAGGCCAAATGAAGTCCCTCATGTGCCAAATCAAAGAGGAGGGCTCTAACAATAGTGATAAAAGGGGTGGCCCCTTGATCTCTAACCAAATGACCTGTGGTGCTCCCAAGTGGCTGTGGGGGCACAAGAACATCCTCATGGGTATCCGACTGAATCAAACAAGCATGTGCTCCATCTGTAAGGGCTAGGAAAATGATACAAGCCCTCCCTTATCTGCCTATAGGTGAGACAAAACCCCATCTGGTCCCTAGATAAAATGTCAAATGTGTGATGCAAGTGTGTAGTCGGATAGACAATGTGGTCTAGGTGCATCATCATCATCAAATAAATGGGACACAAACATGTAATGAATGGTGCTGAAGGATCCCATGGCATGGCTATTTGCTCCTTGCTATAGTGGAGGCCCATTTCTCTCAATGCTCACCCTACAAGTGCCATTAATACCCTCTAGAGGGCTTGGACCCCATATAGGGAGACCAAACCCCAAGATGAAGACACACTTGCAATCCTATATAAGATCCAATGCGTCTCCGTACCTTCCAATACAACAGTTCATTAGTGCAATTGAGTAAATGAGCTTACAAATCATGGAACCAAGTGGACACTTGATAGTGGCATGCCCTTCCATAATGGGTTGTAGCATCTACATGTGTTCCTAGGTGCAAGAAAGAGGTTAATCAAGGACCCTTATTAGGTGGTTTCAACTTCAAAGGAAGTGACAAGTCCATGGTACATCGGTGAAATGGAAGGTGTCATGTGACATAATGATGGAATGGGTTGAGGGCATAAGGGGAGGCTCCAAGCCACATGCCATGGTACGAGGGTAGTAATAATGAGGGAAGCCCACACATGCATATATAGATGAATGAGGGAGCAATCATGGTACACGAGTTACCTTGACCTTTTTTTTTCCACCCTTCTTCATATGATTTTTTCTTTTATTGAATTTTTCTTTTTATAATTGCTCGAGGCTCCAAGGCATCAAAGCATGATGTGTGAGATATAGCAATGATTACCCCTTAAGGTTAGATAGTTCATCACCCACCATGGGTTGGGACAATCATGGGTTCCTTAATTATGCAGGGGACTCATATAGGGGCCTTAGGAACCGGGGTGATGGCTATAATAATAGGGGGTAGAGCTCATGTTAGCTTTTGTGCATGTGCAAAATTCGTATGTCCCGGCCAGCTTTTGCATTTTATGGTACATTTCCTGTTGAGAGTGGCCAAATTATGCTTTTTACTTTCTTTTTAGCTGCATCAACCTTCGGGGCATCATTCCAGGCCCAACACAAAGTGTGGAAAAGGGGAGGGGAAGGCTATCTCCTTGTGGAGCCAATGGTCAAATCTAGACCCGACTGGGAAATATGTGGAAAGGGGCTACAATGAGTGGAGGAGAGTGATGTATGTGGTGTGAAAATTCTATCAGTGCAACAACTGATTTACCTTTCCTACTTATTTCATCATAAGTTATTCATGAAATTACTTCAATAAACATCAAAATAAATACTGTTGCAGATATCACACTGTAAAATAGAAACAAACATATGCACACGAATCAATACATTGACACAGTTATTTTGGACTAATGTCCCCAAAAAAACCCAATGTGGGGAAATCGGTGCTGCAAGGGAGGATTTTATTATTTAGCAATTTTCTAGTACAATAGGGTGCCAAACTAGCTTGCCCACAAATAGACAAATTTTCCAACACTTCTTCTAAACCTAGTGTCAGCCCTACTGACCTCTACGTGAGCTAAAACCTTATGCATCAGTCTGTTGAGACTCTGGACAGCCTCTCTGGCCTTTTGCATCACTCCTGCAGTCTCTGCATGGATGACGCATGCCCTACTGGCTTGCACAGTCTCTGCTACCTCTGTGTGGCTCCCTCAGACCCTACGTCTGCCTTTTCTGCCTCTGTACTGATCTCCCGTCTCTTTGTTCTGTACTTGTTGCCTCCTAACTTCTCTCCAGACCACTGGTTCAATTTCTCAACTAACCCCGCTCCAGAAATTGAATTGACTAGTCTACCTCAGTATATTCTTCAAGTGACCCTCAAGCCTCCTCTTATACTTTTCTCGTTGACAAATCAACGGCCGAGATTAAGTCCCTAATCAACAGCTGAGATTAAATCTGGCTTGATCCATGACTTTTGGACCATTCTAACACAGTTTTATATTAATACACATTAATATTTTTTTCCCTAAGTTTAGACTTAGGGACTCTATTAAAAATAATTATTATTTTAATACCTCCCAAACTGTTTAGAATCTGCCCAAACACTTTCTGGGTATTAAATATCTCACATGCCTTAGCCTCTCCACCAATTTTCGTGGCTAGAGCACATCTGATGCTACCCCAAATAAACACTCCCTCTTAGCGAGGACTGCACTCTAGTAATACTCCTCACTGAGTATCACTCTAATCCAGCATCGGTCCTTGTGTTGATGCTAAGCCTCCCTGCCCAACATCCTATTCACGGCTGCATCTTGTACTGCTACCCATGACTCTACTACTGCCACTGCTGCATCTGTACGACAACTCCCTCTGCACCCGTGCTGCTGGTGGTCCTTTCTCCCAACACTGCATCCGCACTGCAACTCCCTCTGCATTTGTGTTGTTGCTGGTCCTTTCTCCCAACACTGCATTTGCATTGCAACTCCCTCTTCATTCATGCTACTAACACCCTCATTTCTACTTTTGAAAGGGGTTCTTTACCATCCTCATCCTTTCCTTGAAGTAGTCAAATTTTGACTTTCCTAGGGACTTGGTGAGGATATCTGCCACTTGTTCTCCTGTAGGAGTGTAGCTCAACTGTACAGCTCCTTGTTGGACAAAGTCCCTGACAAAGTGACACCAGATATCAATATGTTTCAACCTATCATGAAACACTAGATTCTCAAAGAGTTTGATGCAACTCTGATTATCACACATGATCCTGGTCGCCTCCATATTTCTTTTGAATAGGTTCACCAGCAGTTTTCTAAGACATATTGCCTCACACAAAGTTGTTCTTGTTGCCATACATTCTGCCTCAGATGAGCTCAGAGCCACGAACTTCTGTTTCCTACTGCACCAAGAGGTCATTCCTGATCCAATGTTGAAACAGCACCCAAAGGTACTTTTTTGATCCACTGAATTTCCTACCCAATCTACATCAATAAATCCACTCAACCTGATATCCTTCCCCTTGGTGTATAAGAGCCCATAATCAATTGTTCCCTGTAAATACCTGAGAACGTGTTTGGCTATTGCCTAGTGTACCCTCTTTGGTTCCACCATGAACTGACTAAGGGTGTTGACAGCGTAGCAAATATCTGGCCTGGTATTAACCAGATACATCAGGGACCCTATGAGCTGCCGGTATAGGGTGGGATCGACATCCTTGTGTTTTGATGCATCAATCTTCTTCCAGTTGGTGATCATTGGCATAGCCATAGGTCTACAATCTCCTGTCTCGAACCTTTTCAGGATTTTTGTACCATACCTCGCTTGCCTAAGGAAGATTTCTCCTTTTTGCTGCCAAACTTCCAACCCTAGGAAGTAGTGCATTCGCCCCAGATCCTTCATATCAAACTCTGTGGCTAGATTCTTCTTGCAGTCCTCAACGAGTCTAGATGATCCTGTCAAAAAGAGATCATCCACATATAATACTAAGATAAGTGGCTCGTTCTCTATGCCCAGATAGTAGAGATTCGGATCTGCATCACTCTTGACAAACTCCATCTTTTGCAAGTAGCCATCTATTCAACCACACCACTTTCTTTGTGCCTACTTCAACCCATACAAGGCTTTCTTTAGTCTGCATACATGAGACCTCTTCTCATGAGTTTCAAAGCCCTCTGGTTGTTCAATGTATACCTCTTCTTCTATTACCCCGTTCAGAAATGTCATCTTGACATCCATCTGATAGATCTCCCATCCCATCTAGGCTGTAAGAGATATCACGGTCCTAATAGATGTATACTTGGCTACCAGGGCAAAGTTTTCCTCATAGTCAATCCCTTCCTTTTGAGCATACCCCTTAGCCACAAACCTGGCCTTGTATTTCTCAACATTGTCGTCCGCAACATATTTGATCTTGTAGATCCATCTTGAACCTACCACAGATCTATCTTGAGGCCTTGACACCACCTCCCAGACATCATTCACCATTATGGAGTTATACTCCTCTACCATCACATCTAGACACACTTGATGCTGAGCTACCTCCTAGAAACTGGCAGGCTCTCCATCTTGAGCTACTAACGCTTGATATCTATCTCGTTGTTTTCGCTCCCTCTTACTATTCCTTGGCTCACCGATGAAGTTCTCTACATCACGCAGAATCTGACGAAGTTCCCTGCTAGTTCTTCCTCTACCAGCAAGTGATTCTGTTCGCCTCCTCCTCCTCATCCTGAGAATCTTCCTGAACTGAGGAAGAATTCTTCACTTCTGTTGGTTAAAGAGGCATGACCAACGGATCCTCTTTCAACTACTCTTCGGAAGGCATTTCGCGAGATCTTCTGAAAACTCTGTCCTCCATGAACTTTACATCTCGTCGTACTACTACCTTCCTGCTTCTTGGAAGATAGCTTCTGTATGCCTTAGCGTTCTCACTATATCCCACCAGATATCCCTTTTCTGCAGTCTGATCCAACTTCTTCCTCTTTTCTTCGAGTATGCGGCAATATGCTAAACTCCCAAATATCCTGAAATGACTGACTTCAGGCGTCTTCCCAATGAAGACTTTCTCTGGAGTAATCTTGCCCAATGCCCGATGAGGAGTCCTGTTTTGAACATAGATAGTTGTGTTGCATGCTTCCGCCCACAGGAATTTTGGCATATCTTGATTATATAGCATGGCCCAAGCCGCTTCTACAATAGTCTTGTTTTTCTTTTCTACCACCCCATTCTGCTCCGTATTGTAGGGAGTTGTCCACTGTCTTCTGATGCCCTCCTTAGCACAATAATCAGTGAATTCCTTATCGACATACTCTCCACCATTATCTGAGCGCAAAAATTTTATTTTCTTCCCAATCAGATTCTCCACCAGAGCCTTGAACTCCTTGAATCGACAGAAAACCTCATCCTTGGTTTTCAGAAAATAAATCCAAGCTTTCTTCGAGTGGTCATTAATGAAGGTAAGGAAATACTCGGCACCACTAAGAGCTTTGACGAACATAGGTCCGAAGATATCTGAGTGTATCAATCCTAGTACACTCTTGGCCTTGTGTTTGCTCCTAGGAAATGTCGCCTTGGCATACTTTCCTAGAGCACATCCCCTACATTCATCATCTCGTTCCGTACTCAAATCTGGAACTTCTGTTACAGTGCTCTTGAGAATTCTTAGAGCTCCATGGTGCAAGTGACCCATCCATCTGTGCCATAGTTTGTTCAAGTCCTTGTCCCCATGACTGCCTATTAGTGCCATTGGTGATTCTAGTTGTAATCTATACAACTAATTACTTTTGATCCCGATTTGTACTTTCTTTTTCCAGCTCGAGTGTTTGACATATACCTTTTCCTTGATGAAGTAGACATCATATCCCTTGCCTTGTAGTTATGACACAGAAAGTAAGTTCATCCCCAATCTTGGTACATGCAACACATTTGTGGCACGAAACCGCTCTCCCGATTCTGTCTAAAAAACTATGGGACCCTTCCCTACTGGAATACACTTTGCCTTGTTCCCCGTGGTGATTTGAAAGTTCATCTTCTCTTCTCCATATTCTGAGAAACACTCCCTGATTCCCGTCATATGCCACGAGGCTCCATTGTCTATATACCATACTTCTGATGATGCAACACTAGTCATGCACGCCACTTCTTCTTCCATCCTCAAAGCCAACATAGAGAAATCAAAATCTCTTTCTCTCGTGCAATCTTCTGAAAATCTGTGTGAGTCCCCTGAGGTGGATGCCTCTGCATCGTGGTCTCGACCCATAACTGATATTCCCTTTCTGTCTCTGATTACTTCCTCTAATACCATGTGAAAATTCTATCACTACAGCAACTGATTTACCTTTCCTACTTATTTCACCATAAGTTATTCATGAAATTACTCAATAAAGTTTAGACATTAAAATAAATACTGCTACATATATCACATCGTAATACAGAAACAAGCATATGCACAAGAATCAACACATTGACATAGTTATTTTGGACTAATGTCCCCAGAAAAACCCAATGTGAGAAAATCGGTGCAGCAAGGGAGAATTCTATTATTGAACAATTTTCTAGTACCACAGGGTGCCAAACTGGCTTACCCACAGATAGACAAATTTTCCAGCACTTTTTTTGAACCCAGCGTCAGCCCTACTGACCTTTGCATGACCTGAAACCCTCTGCGTCAATTTGTTGAGACTTTGCGCAACCTCTCTGGCCTTCTGCGTCACTCCTGCAGTCTCTGCGTGGATGATGTTAGAAAATTATATATTACGGAGCAATGGAACACATAAAATATTGCAGAAATATAATCACAGAAAATGCATAAAACAAGAGAGACACAGATATACGTAGTTCACCCAGTTTGGGCTATGTCAACCCCGAACAGCCAGTCCTTCCTTTCTATTATCCAGCAAAATGAAGAGACACAACCTACAGCAAATCCGCTGTAATATCCTCTGTTTTCTCTCACAGTCTCACCTCTCTGTTCCTCGCTCAGAGAATACACATCTATTTCTCAGCGTCAAATACAATGCCCTCATACAAAGAGAGGGGTTGCCTTCTAGGGCAAAAAACCCTAAACTAAACATCAGTTCTACCGTCAGATCATCCGCCTAATGAACGGCCCAGATTGACTAGAAATTACTATACTTTTACAAGGCAATTTTACATATATTTTTGGCTTTGGGGGCGCTGCCCCCAAACCCCCGTCGAGGGACCGCTGGCCCCTGGACCCCCCCAGCCGAGGGGGATCGGCCCCCCTGCACCCCCCCGCGTGGAGGGTTGTACAAACTTCTTGGGGTATACATCCAGCTGAAACAAAAGACCTCAGAACAATCATGCTCCACACACAACAGATGACGCAGGCCCTGCTGGCTCTACGCAATCTCTGTTGCCTCTGCATGGCTCCCTTTGGCCCTACGTCTGCCTTTTCTGCCTTTGTGCTGATCTCCCATCTCTCTGTTCCGTACTTGTTGCCTCCTGACTGCTCTCCAGACCATTGGTTCAATTTCTCAGCTAACCTCGCTCCAAAAATTGACCTAACTGGTCTCCCTCAGTATATTCTCTAAGTGACCCTCAAGCCTCCTCTTATACTTTTCTCGTCGACAAATCAACGGACGAGATTAAGTCCCTAATCAACGAATAAGATTAGATCTGGCTTGATCCATGACTTTTGGACCATTCTAACACAGTTTTATATTAATACACATTAATATTTTATTTTCCCTAAGTTTAGACTTAGGGACTCCATTAAAAATATTAATTATTTTAATATCTCCCAAAATGTTTAGAATCTGCCCAAACCCTTTCTAGGTATTGGAGATCTCATGTGACTTAGCGTCTCCACCAATTTTCGTGGCTAGATCACGTCCAATGCTACCCCAAATCGACATGTGGTGTCGGGAAGTGGGACCTTGTAGCCAAAATTAGGGTTTCCCATGTAGTGTCATTCCTAAAGCTAATAGCCAATAGAGGAGATCCCACAGGACTAGGATATAAGACTAACCGCCAAATTGGACAAGGGAACAAGAGTACATACCAAATCCATTCTTTCCACCAAATCCCCCCATTAATCCATGTCCAAATGTGTCCATAATAAGTAAGAAAAAATACCCAATTACATAATGAAAAGTCATACCTTTAGATTTGGAAGGCTCACCTTCAAACATGTGATCATGTTAGAATGGGCGAGGGTACATAATGGCTAGCTTAGGTGTTGGAGATGGTGGCACATCAAGCTATCTGAGGGCTACAAGGGGTTGTTGCATGTCCGCTAAAAGTAAAATATAGGAGAAAAATTTATCCTATGGGTGTCACCCACTGTTGGTGGGTAATAGGACCAAGGCTTCCAAGCTCGAAATTCCAATGACATAGAAGCAAGGGATCAAGCTCCTTTACAAGAGAGAAGATGAATCAACTTGTTCTAGAAATTGTTAGTTTTTGTAGCATCGGATGTGTTCTAACCTTGAAATTTTGTGGAGAGGCTAGAATACATGATCTCCAAAACCCAAAAATTGTTTCTGGAAATTTCGCCTAGAAATGGCTTAATTAGATTATTAAGCAGTTTTTAAATATTTCCTAAGTCTAAACTTAGGGAATCTAGTTAATTAATCAAAATTAATTAAGTCAAGGCGTGAATGATCTAGAAACTCACACTGATCGACTCTAAGATGATCCTAACCATCAATTAATTTTTAATCTTGGCCGTTGGTGCTCCAACAAAGGATTATAAGAGGAGGTCGATGTCGTGATGGAGAATACACTTTAGCAGTTTGATTTCATGAGAAAATCAATTTCCAAAGTAGCAATAGTCAGTTGTCGGAGAGGGAGCTAGTAAGATCGAAGCAGTGAGAGAGGAAGAGATAGTGAAGCCGAAGGAAGGTTTCCAGATCCGATGAGCACATTTGCAAAGAGGCAAAAGAGCCACAGAGAGGTTGATGTTGGGGCAACACAGTAGCCTCTAGAGGCAACGATTCGCTGGGAGAGATTGACGTTTTTCAGTTCTAGCAGGGAAGGAGTCCCAGAGTATCGGAGAAGCGTCTTTCCAGTCAGCAGAATGCAGAACGACTTCATTAGATTCCAGTCCAAGGCTAGACGTCTAGCCAGCTACGCAGAGGCTGCCATAGAGGCTTAGAGGGCCGAAATTCTAAAGACAAGTTGTGCCAGAAGATTGCCTGTGGGGTGAGGAAAATCCCTCTCCAGATTTTTACCAGTATTTATCTGTAGGATTGCCAGTGTCGGCATCTAATTGTATTCAAATTATTTCACTGCTTCTTCTTAATAAAACCCTCAGTTGTTGCACCGGTTTTCCCAAGTTGGGATTGTCTGGGGATTTTTGTCCTAAAATAACTGTGTTATTTTATGTGTGTGTGCTAGCATTTATTCCAGTGTTTATTCTTCCGTAGTTTTATTTGTGTAGGTTAGTATTTGCTGTAGCAAACGATAAATAAATTGTTAAATTAAATTAACAATTAGGAGAATAATTGTCAGTTGCTGCAACAGGATTCCGGTTTGGAATTGTCACAACAATTGGGCTTCATGGTAGAATTATTTGCAATTAGAAGTAGGATGAATCTCTGCAGGGGTTTCAAGGTAGAATTGTGCAGAATATAAAGAGGCATCAAGATTAGTATATTCCAGAGCCATAGACCTATTGTTCCAAGTGTGTTGGAGCCGCTAAAATTCCTTCCTTATTGTCTACAAGTGAGTAGGCGAATATCCCAAATTTCTAAGCCTCAATTTTCAAGGGAACCGAGTGGATTTTTATTGCAGAATGTCGATGCCAATTCCATTCCTATACACTATTTGAAGGGGTCAAAATTCAAGTCTAGCAACTGAAATACACAAAGATTCAAGTTATTCACAAGTGTTGGGACATCTGATAATGGTTAGGCTGTCGCATGTTGATTTAGATTGTTGAAGAGGGATTTTGTCTACATCTCATTGTGTAACCAGGTTCTCTGCTTCCCAACTATTTCTCTATTACAGTCTGTTGACAAATGTGTTTCTCTGTGTAATTCTAGGCTAGATAGGTTCATGAAGAATGGCAGTTTTGTTATGGCATCATGTTATTTAAACAAGTGCTATATGGTTGAGTTTAATTGCATGAAATATCTTTGTTGGGGGCATAAATGAGCCTATACATTTGATCCTTCAATGTGAAAATTTCTGAATCTTTACAAACAGAAATCCTACTGCAATCACTGGTTTAGCATCTCCTACTTGTTATTTCACTCAACAAGTTATTTAATTTATAAACAATGATGAAAAACACTATTGCAAACTACACTAACATACAAATCATAAACTGAAACAATAGATGAGACAAACACACAAGGGACACCGTTATTTTCGGACAACACATCCGCAGAAAAACCCAATGCAAGAAAACTGGTGCAACAGATAGAGCGTTTGTATGATTAAGCAAGTAGAATCTGAGTACAACAGGTTGCCCCTCACACCGACTAACCTTACAGAAAAATCACGGCAACAAGAAATACATTCGAGGTTTTACTTGGCTCCCCAAGTCATAGCTGATCCAATGAGTGATATGAAACCCTCCGTCAAACACTGCGAAGTCCCTACGCAATCACTGCGTGGGCCAATGTCTTGCCTCTAGAAGACTGTGTCACCCCTTTTGTTGGATCGATTTACTGAGTGAAGTCTGTCATTCAACCCACCCAGTTCAAAACCTTGCTTCCCCAACGAAATCTCAGACTACTAATGAATACTCTACACTACCACTGCAAGAGCCCCTCTTGGGTTGCACAGGCCTCTGTGTTGCCTTCCTGATGCTCAAGCTATCTCTCTGCCATGTACTCTTTGGCTCAGAACTTCCTCTTTGATCCAAATCTCTGCTTTTGCCCCTCTCACTGCAACAAATCACTTGTTCGATTCTCTCAGCAAACCACGCCCTAGAAAATTGAACTGATTGATCAACTTGGTATATCTCCAACTAACACTCAAGCCTCCTCTTATACTTTTCATGTTGATGAATCAACAACATAGATTAAGTCTCTAATCAATGGCTAAGATTAAATTAGGCTTGACCCTCATCTCTTTGAAGCTTCTCACCCATATTTTCATTAATACCCATTATTATTTTTATTTTCCTAAGCTTAGACTTAGGAACCCTATTAAAATTATTAATCATTTTAATAAAATACAATCCAAGTGGAATCTCATCAAATGATTTATGGGTCTTGGAGATCTCATGTGTTCTAGCCCCTCCACAAAATTTGAGAGCTAGAGCACATCCGATGCTACCCATAACCAACACTCCCTCTTAGTGAGGAATGTGCTCTACCAATACTTTCCAGTAGAAGTATCACACTGATCCATGACATCAATCCTTTGCGTTGTTGATGCTCAGTCTGCTACCCCTCATCCACTGCGCTATTGCAATCTATATTGCTGCCCATGACACTACCACTATACATATGTACTGCAGCTCCCTCTTAATATGATGCATCATGCTGCCCATAGCACTGCCACTACTAACTGTTGCACTGCAACTCAGTTGCTCAGAAGTAAGAAACTGAAAAAGTCACACAAAATCTGACATGTTGGTCAGTCTGGATACCCTCTGATGCTGAAGCTACCTCTTCTGCTAATCTGTGTTGACCCTCTGATGCTACTGCACTGGTGTTATATCTGCTCTATGCCTCTCGCACTACTCAACACTCTGCACAGTGTCAGACTTTGGCACTCTAGCTCTACTATTGTCACTCCATCATCCCTTGCACCAATTGACTCCTGTCATTCTGCTACTATCATTAAGGGCTCCCGTAGCCGTATGTGATCCAAGAGTTTGGGCACCTTAATGATCCTGCCCTTTTTACTGTAGTCCTCCCAACTACAGCTCAATATCGCCCCACCTCTTCTCTAGAGGTGCATGAGCACTCATGGTGCAATCCTCATCATCGTCCTCCTCATCAGCGTGCGCTGGGGCAACCTCTGAGTCAGACTTCTCTTCCTTGCCCTTCTTTTGAGGGCACTGAGTGGTGAAATGACCCAGTTCTCCACATATGAAGCATCTGACTTTGGATATATCTTTCTTTTTCCTCTTCTGATTCCCTTATTGTCCTACTAATGCGAGAGCTACATCCTCCGCTTCCTCCTTTACTCTAATTCCTTTGCCGCTACTTCCCGCCTCGGTTAACCGTTTGATCTCTTCTTGTTGAAGAGCTGCCCACATCTCCTTGCAACTGGGTAGAGAAGCCCTGCCCAAGATGCAATGGACAAAGGTCTCCCAGTCTTCAGTGACTGCATTCAAGGCAGTCCTGATCATGAATTCAGGATCTGGTGTAGACCCCACGGAAGTCAGCTAGTCTCGAATCCCTTACAACTTGAGAAGGAGGGGATCGATTTATTCTCCCTTTTGCATCTGGTACTATATTCGTTGATTCTCAAGCAACATCTTTCGTTGAACGGAAGTTCCCGCATACAAGGTAGTCACGGCCTCCCACATTTCCCTTGTTGTGTCCTTTTCATCAATATGTGGGACCACATTATCCTTGACCCCATCCAAGATCATGCACTTCGCTTTCGCTTGAGCCTCCTCATATTTCTTGACAGGATCAGCATCGACCGAAACAACAACCATATTCAAGGCATAATCCTCAATGCGATTCTTGTCTAAGACTGCGAGGATCCTGGCCTTCCAGATGACAAAGTTGGATGCTCCATCCAATCTATCATGATCCCTTAGTCCATTAACTTCCATCTATGCTCAAATGGATGTCGAACTGGTTCTCTTCTCCCTCTTTTGTTGCTGCCCCAACAAAACTCGGATCTAGATTTCTTTGGCACTAGAAATCCTCTAAGGAACAAGTTCCCTCTAGACTCCCTCTCAGTCCTGATATCCTTCACAGAAATCCTTCTGCCAACAATGTCGAATCACTCCTCTCCAATCCTCCTTTGTTTCTGCTCAGCAACCTAGACCTAGATTTCTTTGGCAAGAAATCTGTTAAGGCAGTGATTCCCTCTACCTCGTTTCAGTCTCCACAGACATTGTTCTTTAGAAACAACAACAGCGTCCCACCAACAACACAGATATAATTTGCACTGCTCCTACTACCCTGACAACTGACTGATCTGAGCCCCTCAGGCATTGTGTTGACCCAGTTAGTTGATGCAGTCACTGCGTGGGCTCCTCTCGGCTGCTGTGTCACCTCCTCTTGGCTCAGAAAGCTGACATAGGCACTGCGTGAGCTTCTGCGTCACTCCTCTTGCACTGTCACCCCTTCAACTGCTTCTCTGGCTCTGAAACAACGCTATCATTTGTGACAGTTGCCTCTCTGTAACAGATTTGTTGGATCTTCTTGGCTGATGGCTTTAGTTTCCTATGATCTGCAATCGCTCTGATACCATGTGAAATTTTTTGAATCTTTACAAACATAAATCCTACTGCAGTCACTGGTTTAGCATCTCCTACTTGTTATTTCATTCGACAAGTTATTTAATTTATAAACAGTGATGAAAAACACTACTGCAGACTACAATGACATACAATTCATAAATTGATTTATGAAACAATAGATGAGACAAACACATAATGGACACCATTATTTTGGACATGTCCCCAGAAAATCCCAATGCGTGAAAACCAGTGTAGTAGATAAAGGGTTTGTATTATTAAGCGAGCAGAATCTGAGTACAACAGGTTTCCTCTCAAACTACCTAACCTTATAGAGAAATCACGACAACAAGAAATACATTCGAGCATTTACTTCGCTCCCCAAGTCACAACTGATCCAATGAGTGATTTGACACCCTCCGGCAAACACTGTGAAGTCCCTACGCAATCACTGCGTGGGCCAGCATCTTGCCTCTAGAAGGCCACGTCACCCCTTCTGCTGAATCGATTTGCTATGTGAAGTCTATCGTTTAGCCCTCCCGGCTCAGAACCTTGCTTCCCCAGTGAAATCTTGGACTACTAATGAATACTCTGCACTGTCACTGCAAGAGCCCCTCCTGGCCTGCGTCAGCTCTGCGTGAGCCCCTCTTGGGCTGCGCTTCCTTCTTGATGCTCAAGCTGCCTCTCTGCCACGTACTCTTTGGCTCGGAACTTCCTCTCTGATCCAAATCTCTACTTCTGCCCCTCTCACTGCAACAGATCACTTATTCGATTCTCTCAGAAAACCCGCCCTAGAAAATCAAACTGATTGATCAACTTGATGTCTCTCCAACTGGCCCTCAAGCCTCCTCTTAAACTTTTTTTGTTGATGAATCAATGGCAGAGATTAAGTCTCTAATCAACAACAAAGATTAAACTAGACTTGATCCTCATCTCTTAGAAGCTTCTCATCCATATTTTCATTAATATCCATTAATATTTTTATTTTCCTAAGTTTGGACTTAGGAACCTCATTAAAAACATTAATTATTTTAATAAAATACAATCCAGGTGGAATTTTACCAAACAATTTTTGGGTCTTGGAGATTTCATGTGTTCTAGCCCCTCCACAAAATTTTGGGGCTAGAGCACATCCGATGCTACCCAAAATCAACATTCAAGTCTAGACTAAACTAATATAAGAAAATTTAACCTACAATAGTGCACATGTGACATGTTTGATAAAATGCCTAGGTGATAGTCTCACTGCACAACTCAGAAAAGTTGTGATTTTTGGAAAACATCCTTAGTTGTGATTTTACAGTGATATCACATTCATTATTTCTACTAGTTAAGTTTCATTATAGCATTACTATGTTGTCTATTATGGTCTGATCATTTCCAAGCAGTAGTAGGATAGTGTAGTCGCAGAATTGTTTATGCAGGGTTGAACACCCATAATTTGTGTTGCGAGCCTTGTAAACTTTGTAACTAGAACATTGAGACTTGTATCATGAGAGATCTATATGTTGATTGTTGTACGAGTCAAGGTCTTGAGATGCCAAATTATCTATCATCATTATATGGTCATGTTGTAAGTTGGGAGAGTGTCAGTCAAAACAGCTTGATGTATGTAATGTCCCTTCCTAATTATTTTCCCAAGGTGACGAGAAAATCAATTTTGGTAATTTTGTTGGCTTAATGCAATTCTGATGGGAGAAATTAGGAGAAAGGGGATCAATGTACCTTTTAGTGGATTGTGGGGGCCACTCACCCACCCAAAATACGCACCCCATGGAGGTAGTTCGATTTTCCTACGTGGGGGATTGAAATATTTGATGGGACCCACATGGGGCCCAAGGGATCAAGCATAAATAGAAGGAAGTGAGCAGCATTTGGGCCCTTTTTTGATGAATTGATAACTTCATTGTTGCATTGGTTGTTTAGCTAAGCTACAAGTGATGTTCAGCACAAGATCTTCCCAAGGAGTGAAGCTCATCCCTCTCTTTGGTGGACTTCGAGTGCCACCCTAGGAGAGATTTCTTTCCCATTGGAGACAAAGAGAAGATCACCCAGCAGAGGAGTACGCTGCCTTAGCCAACAAGGATGTAGTTTTGGGATCAGTTGGGACACAGTGGGAGAGACTGTGTGTTTGGTGGAGCAGTGGAGTCCGGGAATTCAGTTGCAAAGGTTGTTGGAGGTATTCACATCGAGTTTCCGCTTTGGAGATTACAGTAGGAAGGTCAGTCAAATACCCAATTTGACCTGTTGGTCGAAGGGCCTGCGTCATCCTCACTCAGGACTGTGCAGTCACTAGTGGGGGTCACTTGGAAGGAGGCTTAATCAAAGGATTGGGGAGCTGGGTTGTGGGGAAATTGTTGGGAGTCCGATTTGGGGAGGTTTCCTGACTTGTGGCAGCAAGTTACAGCAGTTCCAATTACAGGCAGTGAGTTCCAGTATTGGAGGAGGGCCAATCCCCAAGGGGTCGAACTTGGCAAGTCAAAACCAGTGAAAACCATTTCTGGGTTCCTTTGGGTTTTTGGAGGCGAGTACATCCCCAAATTTGCAGAAATTTTTTGGTTGTTTCGAAGGGGTAAATTAGAGCTTGAAGTCAGCCAACAGTGCAATTTTGAGGGGACAATGCAGTTTTCTGGGAGCAGCAAATTCACAACAATTGGGCACTTTTGTATTGATCACTCGAGGCTTGTAGTTTGCCTTGTGCAAGCCCAAGTGCACCTCATCCAACTTCTATTGTACTCCAACATATTTTTTTAATGAAAATTGGTCATTTGGGTGTTGATGAGAAATTTTTGTTCATATGTTCCTTACTGAATAAAATTTTATTGTGAATGTTATTACTTGCCTTTGTTATCACTGCAAATATTCCATTAGGAATATTACAATGTACTTGTCATTCTTCAACTAAAACATGGATCAAACCTTCATACTTTTCATTAATAAATTAGCAACAACAAATAGTAGACCCTTTTCAAAAGGGATGTGTACTATTGTTCAGCAAGAGCGGCCATAAGAAGAGCATGAGATGGGATACAAACTTCTTGCACTTTGGAAAAATCTGAGATTCATGAGGGTTACAAAAAAATCTCTCCTCAAATTGGAGGAACTAGACTCACTCCTTTCTGAGGTGGACCAATTAGATGGGAGGAGCTTGATATGGGCTCTAAAACCATCCATGCTCACCTTAATACAACACAAGATTTTGAAGCACCCATGCGAAAGGGTCAAAATTCCAGTTGCATCATCTCAATAGTGTCATGATGTTATCTATACCCCCTTACAATGATGACATTATGAGGAGAGTCTTCAGACTGATAGTAGAGACCTTTCACGACTTGGATAACAACGAGGTTCCTACCTTTGGGAAGAAACTTGAGATTTTAGAAGTCGCGAACATGGTTAGATCTTATGACATCATGTTTTAATTAGAGTGTGATGACTTGATTTTCCAAATGGTCCAATGCTTCTTCAATATTAGGGAACATCATCCTGACATAGTCAAAATGCACATGCAGTCCATTTTGTCATCAAGTATGGGAGGCCATGATTTCGTTTGTCAGGAGTTGTAGTCTAGATTGTTGACTATTTGGAGGAAGGGATAGTTGGTCTCACCTATTGCTTCTAAACTAGCCGAAAGGTTGGTTGAGTAGAACATAAATTTGTTCAAGAGACGGTTGACCCAGGAGAAGTTGCACAGGATTTTTGGTGACCAACCATCTAGCAAGAATGAGCTAAGGAGAAGGGTCTTTACTTCATCTACAAGGAACCTTAGAGACCTAAGGACTCATGCTTGAGTGACACAGAGGGGATAGTATAGGTAGAGTAGGAAGAGGTTTCTTCGGACTTTCAGGATGAGGATTTTTCTTTCAAAGTTAAGTCCATGGGTTCTTACGAGGACACCTCTAAGGAGCATGAGTAGACATGGGGGATTGTCGGCAAAAACTCAAAGATGCAACCATGTTTGGTAGAGGATATTGATGAGAAACAAATTGTTCCCATGTGGGAAGGAGTTTGAGGAGGAGACCAAGGAGGTGAGCCACCAGTGATGATTCAACATGAGTTGTGCGTAGTTGTTAATTTTAGTTAACAATGGTATGTTCTATGCTTAGCACAATTTACTTCAATGTTCCTTAGTAGCCCAATAACAATTTCCAATAGCAATCACAATAATCACATTGACAGTAAAAACAGATAGAACATGAAACAAAATGCAGAAGACAAGCCAAGACAAGAGGACACCAAATTTGGCGGATGCCAAGGAAAAACCCCAATGTGGGGAAAACCTTTTGATCAATTCTTCTTATTATTATATAAAAAGTTCAGCAGAGAGAGAGTACAAAAGTCAAATTGACTTGCCTAATTCAAAGTCAAAGAACCCTGAAAATTTCTGCAGTCAAACTTCAGCCCTAACCATAAAGCAAACGTCATCAAAACAACAGTCAAACTACTCCTTTGAAGCTCGGTCAAAGGCAATCAAACTCAACCTCCAGTAGCGGTCAAAGTCAAGCCAAAACAATCACAAAAGGAACGGTCAAACTTGGTCAACCTGTGGTGAACATAGGTCAAACAACCCAAGAAATCTCGATTTCTATGCCAGTAAATGCAGCTTGGTCAAACAGAAATGTTCCTCCAAAAATCGTAGTCAAAACTAGTCAACAAGCCCTTGGTCAACGCTGGTCAAACTGTCTAAAATTCTGAAATTTCGGTTCTGCAATTCAACCCAGAAAAAACTCGTCCTTCTTGCCACACGTGTGAGAGAGAGAAGCTGCCCAATGTTGTACGAACCAATAAGAGAAGGAGAGAGAATGAGTTAGTGATGAATGTGCCAAATGAGGAGGAGGGACACTTGTATTTATACAAGTCGATGAGGGTGAAGGGTCATGTCTATTGGGCTCCATGAATCTACATGATGACGAAGCCAACCTGAACAATTTGTGAGTGGGCATAAATTCAAAATCATACATTTGCTTGTCCGAATGTGATGATATTTATATCAATCTTGGTCCTCTCAAAAAGATGAATATGATGCAATTATTATCTCCATCAATTAAGCTGTCCCAAGGACGAATTTGACCCTAATCTACAATTTCAACACTCCCTCTCATCTAGGGAGAATCCCACCTGCCAATCCATCAATCGTCATCAATCATCATGCCATCCTTTCTTCATGTATCATCTCTGTTATCTCATCTCTGCTCTGCTAAACCATGAAGTAATAATTAAGAAGAATCGATTGAGTGTGAGTAACAAGACCTTAAGACTCTCCACTAACAAAAGTCAGTCCAAAGGTAGAACCTCAAATGATCCCAAATCAAGTTTGTTGAACACCATGCATCCTAGACATATACAGTATGGCAGTACACGATGCATCCATCGGTAGTGCTACAGTCCCTATCCACGTTTCCCAACCCATTGGCTAGATGAGAGGTACTTTCCATGAGTCCCAGACTACATGAGTAGGATGTATGTTGGGGCATCAAGTTTCAACA
Source organism: Pinus tabuliformis (assembly GCA_031772625.1). Taxonomy (NCBI): domain Eukaryota; kingdom Viridiplantae; phylum Streptophyta; class Pinopsida; order Pinales; family Pinaceae; genus Pinus; species Pinus tabuliformis. The sequence goes on along the minus strand of CM062808.1, from coordinate 458,540,581 downwards.
GGAGAAGCTGAACCACTCATCCTACCCATATGCCATAGGAGAAGGTGAACCACTCATCCTATGCATATATCAATCGTAGGGGAAAGTGAACCACTCACCCTATGGTCGCTCATAGCTCCAAGAAGTACCCCAAGCCCCTAGGAGCTCCCAGAGCTCAGTGTCCAAATCAAGCAGGACCCTCTTGGGAGGGTCTTTCCATGACTCCAAGTCTCTCTCAGAAACCTTCACCAAAGGCTTCATGAGTATATCTGCGACCTGCTCATCATTTGTGATGTGTTGGAGCCTTATTTCTCCCCATTGTACCATATCTCAGATAAAGTGGCACCTGATATCAATGTGCTCGGAGCGATTGTGGAACACGGGATTCTCTAAAAGTCGAATCTCACTTTGGTTGTTGCAGAAGATCACGGTGGTATCCAACACGTGCTCAAATAGCTCACTGAAGAGCTTCCTCAACCAAACAACTTCACAACAAACCATACTAGTTGCAATGTATTCGGCCTCAGCAGTGCTTGAAGCAGATCCTAAGGAGAAGCAACATCCAGATGTGCTCTTATGATCTGCCACACTACCAACCCAGTCAACATCTATATGTCCATGCAGCCTCAAATTCCCGACAATGTATCTCAGTCCATAATAGATTCTGCCCCAGAGATATCTCAAGAGATTCTTAGCAACAATCCAATCAATGTCATGAGGCTCAACCATAAATTGACTCAACATATTCACAGCAAAGCATATGTCAGGATGAGAGTTTACAAAGAACATCAAGGCCCACACAAGTTGTTTATATTTCGAAGGGTTTGCCAATTCGGGCCCAACAACACTTCCACATAGCCTCTTCAAGTTCAGTTCCATAGGAGTAGACGCAGAATTGCAATCCTCCATCCCACATCTCTCGAGAAACTTCACAATGTATTTTCCTTGAGAAAGGAAAATCTCACCTAGATTTTGCCAGATCTCTAGGGCTAGGAAGTAGTTCATTAGTCCTAGGTCCTTCATATCAAACTAGCCCCAGTAGTGAGACATTGGAGCCACTCCTCGCTCCTCAAAGAACTGACTGAAAACTCTCAATGCTTTGTAGTGGGACATTGGAGCCACTCCTAGCTCTTCAAAGAACCGACTAAAAACTCTCACTGCTTCGTGGGAGGAGCCAAGGTGAAAAAGTCTATGCTCATACAATGGGAGGGGTATATATAACCAAGGGTGATGCTTGACCCTTATGACTCTTGGACTACCCTCATGACTGTTCAACTTCCTATAACTTCTCAACTGACATGACTCTTCATATTCTTGTGTGTCCATTGGACTTTCACGTTACAATACATTCGATTTACAATAGATATGGCCCATAGTAGTGATGTGGCCTTAATGGCTCATGACACAACTTGACATGATACTGCCGACATGGACTTGCTGGTTGTGGTGGCAATGTCAAGCTCAGGGTTGCGGGGGAACAACTCCCCCCCCCCCTGAACCCACTCCCGAACCAGGGATCACGCTACTGAAATCACTCCTGCATGAGAGCAAAATTTTCGCTCCCTAGCCTTTTTTGCAAATTTTTTTTTGTAGTAACATTCCAAATGCAATTATTTTCAAATAAAAAAAAAAAAAATTCAGTGGAGCAGCCTAATTATCAAGCCTATGGCCCTAGTATTGATATGCCATTCATGGTAATGTTAAATTCTTAAAGTAAAAGGATGAAAATGAAGATTACTTCATCCTTTTACTTAAATTTTTAAGATTACCATGAAATGACTCAGGATGTTTGAGAGTGGTTCTGACCTCATTGGATTTCATATGGAGAAAGTAGAATTTTAAATCTCATTCAAAATCCAGCAGACTTATCAGTTTTTCAGGATTTGAAAATTGGGGGGATTGCAATGTTTCAATTGGATTTTGTCATGTATTAGGGTATGGAACTCGTATTTAATGAAGAGCACCAATCCCTCTATGTTACTTGATGTTAGTGACATTGGTTGTCGAACTCCTCTTTGATGACCCTACTAAAAATGTAACCATCACTCGAACAAAATCTTGATTTGACATGCTATGTTTTTTCTATCTTATGTTAATGAGGGTAATATTAATGACAAAGATCTTATTTTCAAATAAGACTCAAAAATTAGAAATTTCTTGCGGCGGGAAGAGGCCTAAGCATTACCGATAGATAATCGATTTACTTGTCTTTTCTAGTTTCTAGTAGTTTTTATAATTGTTGACTCTTTCATATTTATTATGATATTTTTTGTAAACAATATATGACAATTTAAGTTTGAAGTTTGAAGTTGGCAATTATAACTCATTGGTAATGAATTATGAATATGATGCTTCATGAAAGTTGAAAGTTGTTTCATTTCATTTCATTTTATAACATTTCATTTCATGTTAAATATTATTTGTTGTAATGGTTACACTTAGCTTACAAGTACAACTTTGGTGACCAATAATGGTAAATGTTACATATTGAATTTTGAAAGCTTGAAACTGTAAGATTGATGAATCATGATTCATGAGACTCAGTATGTTGTATGTTGCTAACTTGTGGATGTGGTTGATGAAGATTATAACTTCTAGATGATTGTTTTTATATGGTTCAATCTATGTTTTTTATATCTAATTCATCATTCTACATGTTTTTGTTGACATGTATGCATCAAAATATAATATATATATATATATATATATATATATATAACGCTCTGGGATTTGCTCCCAAACCGAAAGCTTCTAAAAATGTCGCTCCTGCTCCCCGATTTTGCTCCCGCTCCAAAGTAACCTTGGTCAAGTTGTTGTTGCTGTTGAGTGATAGATGTGTTCTTCGTTGTTCTTTTTTTTCTCCTCCACATGGCTTGATGCTGCAGGGTTTTCAATGATCTTTGGTCTTCGAAGGTGGTTGCATGCATGTGTTCCCTTTTCTTGTACTTGATAAGCTTCTTTTTCCTTCCAATTACAAGTGAGTCTTATAGCATGTCTTCTCCTTCTTCTCCTTCTTCAACATCTCGCCATGATCTAACAGTGTACCTGTTCCTGCAATTCACTCATGACAAGACGACATCAAATCCAAAACCTCCTAGTCTAATATGATGCATTATTAACCATGGACTGTGCCCGGGACGAATGACAGGCTAGGAAGAGGGCCTAGCAATTGCGCATTGCGCAGTTCTAGGTGAGAGGGAGGGGGACTGTGTTAGGTCCCTATAATACTAGTGTATTCCCTTATTATTATTGTCATTGTAGTCCCTTATTGTTATTGTTGTGCCCATGTTGTCCCCATATTGTTATTATTGTGTACCATAGAATCCCACTATTGTTATTGTTGTGCCCTTACATTATTATTGTTATGTCGGCTCTAATTATATTGTGACCCCTTAGACTCCTATATATAGAAAGGAGGTTTTGTTATTTGTATAATTAGATAATTTTTCATTTATGTAATGTAAAGGAGGTTTCCCCCTCAAACGAGCTACTTTTGATTTCGTTGATCTATCTCTTTCTTCTATTTGTGAGCTGGTTGCATAACAATTGGTATCAGATCTTTGGATTCTAAGGTTTCGCTGCTTCAAATAGATTATCATGGAATTTTCGTTATAACGTTTTTTCTACGAAGTGCCAGAAGCAGAAATTAAAACCCATATGAGCCAACATCGTGATCAAATTTCAGATCTTGTCTCGGTATATTTTCGGAGATATGAAATGAGTAAGTTAGGGTTTCTGCCAGGCTCTTGAATTCGATCTCAAACAAGTCACCTTGGGAAAATTGTCATAACTTTCTCTTTGAGCATCAGATTCAAATTTCGTAAAAAGTGACAGAAAGATGACAAATTGGGTATCGCTTTTAGGGTTGAAGGTCGAAACAATAACACGTGGCACGTCATACAAGTTCGCTCTACTGAACCAGTCTAGAATCAGGTCATCGCAAGAGATTGGGCATAACTCTTTCTTGGAGAATCCAAATGTAATCAGACTTGTGGGGTTGGAAAGAGGATTCAGAGGGCTATCACAGGCTAAAATTTCAGAACCTGAAGATCCGAAATTTCAGAACTTGGAGATTAGAAATTACAGAGTTATAGTTGTTTTAAGATTGAGATCATACAAAGGAAAACAAAGTGTGTAGTTTTTTTAAAGTTGCATAAGTTTTGCTTGAGAAAATAGTTTGAAGTGATTCAAAGGGAATTGTGAAGCATAATTATCATTCATTGATGAGCCGAAGAAAGAAAATGGAAACACCTAGTAAGCAACCCGAAATCTCTACCATGACACATGAAGAAGAGGAAGAAATGCAACATGATATATCAAAATTACGAGACCAAGTGTAACAAATTTCGCTCTCACAAAAAGTAACTGAAGCTAAGATGGACAGTTTAAAGAATGTAATGGAAGCTAAAATAGATGGTATAGAAGCAAAACTTAAAGGCAACATGGAAGATCTGAAGATAGAGTTGACAAAGTTGCTACAAGAAATGCTTACTAATGGCAAAAGGGTAGTAAAGGAAACTCATGATGAGAAAAAAATAAATGTTAATCATGATTTCATAGAATCTAACATTGGATTGAAAACCCACCATGTTCCAAAGATCGATATGAGGAAGTTTGATGGCAAGGATCCCATAACATGGATACTACAGATGGAACAATATTTCGATCTCCATAATGTGCAAAACACACAAAAGGTATGCATTGCAACTTTATATTTGGAACCCAATCAGTTTGTATGGTATCGATGGCTTTGCTCTTGTAAACAAATTATCACTTGGGGAATTTTTACAGAAGAAATTATAGCACATTATGAGGATACAAGAAAAACACTTTTTTTAACCAATTGATAAATCTCAAACAAAAGGGTTCAATGGTGGAGCACATTGAGGACTTCCAAAAATTGAATATAAGGGTAAAAGATATTCCAGAGGAGCATAGGATTGATGTGTTCATAGGGACTTTAAAGGGTAACATCCAACATGAGGTTCACCTTTGGGAACCTCATTCATTGGAGAAGGCATTCAGGTTGGCAAGAAAAATTGAAAGCAAAATTATGGCAACAAGGAAGCCTACCACTAACAACTATAAAGATGGAAGTGTTGTTGCCCCTAGCCTTTCACAACCTACAAGGTTGACACCACAACAATTGGAAGAAAAAAAGAAGCAAAAGGGCTTTGTTACAGTTGTAATAGAAAATACACTAAAGGTCATAAGTGTGTTGAGAAGAAATTAGTTTATATAGATTGTGAAGAGGAGGAAGAAAAGGAACAAGAAACGTAAAAAGAAGAGGATATACATCAGGAACAAACCCTACAGAAAGAAGAAATGAATCCGACCATTTCTTGTAATCCATTGGCCAGAATTAGCACTCCTCAAACTCTCAAAATAGAAGGACATATCAAGAAGAAAAAGGTAATAGTGCTGATTGATTCGGGAAGTACCCATAATTTTATTCATTGTAAGATAGCCAAGGAATTGAATTGCTTCCTATATCCAGCACCAGAGTGCCACGTGATGGTTGCAAATGGAGGAAACATAAATTGCTCTAGAAAGTGCCATAATATCAAGCTATCCATGGGAGAATATGTATTGAATAGTCCAATGCTTTCCATTACAATGGGTGGTGTTGATGTTGTACTAGGAGTTCAATGGCTACAATCTTTGGGTATGATAGCTTTTAATTTTCAAGAACTTTTCTTGAATTTTTTTCAGAAGGAAAGGAAGTTGAATTAAGGAGTATCGCAGGGAAACCGGGAAAGATAATCAGATCTAACGACATGAAAAAGCTTCTAAAGAAAGAACAACGAGGCGTAATTGCACAATTATGTTCGCTAGAGGTTCCCACATCGAAATTATCTATTTCTCCAGATCTCCAAAAAGTTTTGGACAATCATTCCAAGGTATTTGAGACTCCCAAAGGCCTCCCTCCTATTCGTGATCATGATCATGCTATTCATTTGATTCCAGGAAGTGTTCCTCCAAACATCACGCCTTACAGATATCCCTATCCCCAAAAGAGTGAAATTGAATGTATGGTTACATAAATGCTAGAGGCCGGTATAATTCAACTAGTCAAAGTTCTTTCTCTTCTCCAGTGGTATTGGTGCACAAGAAGGATGGATCATGGCATATGTGTCCAGATTATAGGGAGCTCAACAAGCTAACTATTAAAAATAAATTTCCCACCGCTATTATTGATCAATTATTGGACGAATTGCATGGATCAATTTACTTCACTAAGATGGATCTTTGTTCACGATATCATAAAATCAAAATGAAGACTGAAGACATTCCAAAAACAACATTTATAACTCATGAGGGTCATTACGAATTTTTGGTCACGTCTTTTGGCCTTACCAATGCACCTTCTACATTTCAAGGTTTTATGAATTCCATTTTCAAACCCTTAGAAAATTTGTGTTAATATTTTTTGATGATATACTAATCTACATCAAGTTTTGAAAGGATCATGTTCAACATGTTGACAGGGTGCTCAAACAATTGGAGAAGAAACAATTATATGCAAAAACCTCCAAATGTTTCTTTGGAGTACAAGAGGTAGAATATCTGGGTCATATTGTGTGCGTAAGAGTGCATCAAGCAAACTATGTCTTATGCATTATGGCTGGCCTACATTGTGTCATTAATTGTCCATGTGCAATCACAGTCAAGTCCTATCACTATTTACATCTGTGTCACTAATCTCACACTTAGCCATTTCCCAAGCAACCTAGCCTCATTCAACTTCCCGGAACTTTGCACTTTGCTTCTGCAACCATCAAGCTTCCTACCTTGCCTGCTAAAACATCGGAGCCCGTAGAGACCTCAGCCAGAATTTCTCTTAGAAATGCGCAGAGCAGTCCAACTACCGTCCATTCAGAAACTGCGCAGAGGTGTCCTCCCAGGACCCCCATCCTGCAACAGTGTGCTGAGCCTCAAAACTGTGTAGTGTTGTCCAAGTTGTCTTGTCGTTATTGCATGCAGAAATTGTGCAGATGGGCCTCCCAGGGCCTCATTCCGGCAGCAGTCACTTCCTGCTGAAACCACGCTGATCCATTGCTCAGTGACTACAGGAAAAGATGACATGCTGAGATCACTCCCAAGGAGTCGAGGAGAAGGACCAAGAGACCAAGTAATGGAAAAATATCAGGACTGCATGCAAACTCCGTCAAATGCATGATCATCTCAAGGGTAAGTATGGTAAGTAAAGAACACCTTTCGAAGTACACCTCTTAGTTGAGTTTGCAAGATTGCTTGTCATTTTCATATCATCTTGTCCTCAGTAACATGCATGTGCGCAAACATAAAAAGTCATTTCATGTGTTTCCTCTACATGTCTTGCTTCATTTTCGCTTGTTTGACCAACTGTCGTCTTCGGCATGTTGATTGCTATGTCATGCTTGCGACCTTGTTCTGGTGATGTTGAAGGTTTGTGTTTGAGTTGTGTTCGCTATGTAAACATCTATCGCACTCACACACAATGTTGTAAGCACTATCACGCAAGTGTCGTCACAGTCATCTGAAGGTCTATCCGAAGTGTCGCACTTGTCGCTTTCACCATTAGACAGTCCCACAGTCAGTCACACTGAGCATATGTTGTCTTGTTGGTTCAAGATGTCTTGTCGTCAAGTCATGTTGAGTGTGTGTTCGCAAGGTCATGTATACACGAGTTCACTCGCTCACACACTTAACCATTTTTTCGAAGATCTGTCGATCGGACCTCCAATGAGCTACACTGCGCAATCTCGGCCCTCAGTGACTAAGTATTGTTGCCCAAAATTGCACAGAGCTTGAGGCAGTGTCCCAAGCAGTCTGCACTGCACAATCCTAGAATTGACTTTTCTGACTGTCACCCAGAATAGCGCAAAAGTTGCCCAAGAAGCCATCTCAATCTGCGTTGCCCACAAGCCAATCCATCAAGCCTCCCACTGGTCAATCAAAGATTTTGACTGGGCAGTGACCCCGGCTTCACTCCTCCCAAAAATTACGTAGAAGCTGGCAGCGTGCCTGCCTCCGCTGACTGAAGAAATTATGCAAACAAGAGGGACAGGCACCCGCTGCGTGTCACTAAATTGTCTCTGGAAATTGCGCAATTCTGTCAGTTAGTCCCCCTACTAGCCGGCCTGTTGCTCGTCTTGAAAATTTCACAGTTTTCTTGGACTTTCCACCAGCTTTCCGACACCTCACTCAGCTCGGAAAATGTGCAGACATGTTTAGCATAACTGCCTCCCAGTTTTGCGTAGTTTTGGCCAACAAGCTCCCATAGTCTGCTCCCAGCCTCCCCTAAAAATCTGCACAGTTTTCACTACCAGTGTTCTCTACTGCTCACATTGCTTTCCCGAGAAAAATTGCCAGTTCTACCTCCCAGCTGAGCCAGATACCGCAGAATTTCACTGCTGTTCCAGATCGCTCATCCCAACCTCCTAGTGACCTCTACGCAATTTTTCTTAACAGTTCCTTGGAGCCTCACATCCCGGCCTGACATGTGCTCCGCACTGTTTCAGAGCCTTGTCCTTGTGAAAATTTCTAAATCTAACACATCAAAAACCCCTGCTGCAATTTCTAGTTTACTATCCCCGACTTGTTCTTTACATTAACAAGTTATTTAATTGCATAAACATCGAAGTAAACTCAGATGTAGCCTTCACAGATATACAGATCATGCACTGAAGTAAACAGAAACAATAACGCAAGGCACACCATTATTTTTGGACAATCGTCCTTGGAAAAACCTAATGCAAGAAAACCGATGCAACATATATGATGGTTTTATTATTAAGCAGATTTCTGAATACAACTAGGTGCCAAAAATGGCTCACCCTTCAAAGAATGTCCTCGACAATAGTACCTCTATCCGGAGACAGATATTCCACCAAATCAGCAACCAGATGATCAATCCTACAGTGACTCCAGCTGTTCATTGTGATGGATAGCAAAAGCTACTCCAAGCACTACTCTGGAACTGCATCACCCTTCAGGAACTATGTCACCCTCTCTTGGCTCTGCGTCCACTGATCTGCTCCCAGTCTGCCCCACAAAATCTCCAGCGCTGCCTCTAGAGCCTTATGCGGCTTCTGTATCATCCTCTGCATACTCTGCATCGGCCTCTATGGTTTCTGCGTCAGCCTCTACATCCCTCTGCGTCCTCTTCATTGGCTCCTATGGCCTCTGCATCAGCCCTCCTAGGCTTGCGCTGTCTCTCCCGGCACTTTGTTGCCTCTCTACTATGTATTCTTCAGCCTCTTGCTGAACTACCCCTAACTACAACTGATCACTTGCTCGATTTATTCAACAAACCTCACCCCAAAAAATCGAACTGATGGATCTCTCTTGGTGTATCTCCAACTCACCCTCAAGCCTCCCTCACCCTCAAGCCTCCTCTTATACTTTTCCTGTTGACGATTCAACAACTGAGATTAAGTCCCTAATCAACGGCTAAGTTTAGAACTGGCTTGATCCTCGTCTCTTAAAACTTTCTCACCCATATTATATTAATACACATTAATATTTTAATTTTCCTAAGTTTACAATTAGGAACTCATTAAAAATATTAATTATTTTAATATCTCTTCATTCGGGTGGAATTTCTCCAAACGATTTATGGGTCTTGGAGATCTCATGTGCCTTAGCCTCTCCACCAAATTTCATAGCTAGAGCACATATGATGCTACCAAAAATCAACATTCCCTCTTAGCGAGGAATACTTTCTAACAATGCTTCAGATAGAAGCATCAAACTGATCCTTTGCATTGGTCCTTTGTGCTGATGCTAGGACTACTGTCTCACATCCACTGCAATGTTGCTTCCTGTACTGCTGCCCATGACACTACCACTGCCACAATGTTTTAGAAACCGAAACGTTGACTGGACCGATCCACCTAATGAACCGGGTTTCGAACCGGAACCGGTTTAAAAAGAATACTTTAAATAACTAATTTTTAATGAAAAAAACTATTTTTAAAATTTAAAACCATGATTCCAAGCCAATAGAAAACCAATATGCAAGGTTTTCTCATCTACATACCATGTAAAGGTGAATATATCAAAATGGCATCAAGTGCAATACATATACGCAACAAAATACATAATCAATGAGGCTCTAAATGGCCTCTAGTGTCCGAAAACAATGCTCTAAGCTATGGGGTCACTAAACTACTGCAAGTCTACATATCAATGATCAACAACATGATCACTCCTCATCATGATCAAACTCATCACCACTACTAGACAACAGAGATCATCAACATGAGCTACATCAATAATATGGCTTCGAGTTTGAGGACTCCTAAAACTCCTCTACAACTTTAGTAGTAGTAGAAAAAATAGACATCAAAACTACAAATCACTGATCAACATGGTCACTCATGAAACTCATCATTGATTCAACGCTACTAGAAATAAATAAACATCATCAACAAGAGATACATAAACATCATATAGCTCAAAGTATTTAGACTTGGATTGCTCAACCTTATAACATGATAGAAATTGAAAAGGTTTAACATGCCTAACCAATGATTTTGTTTGAGTGAAGGGTTCATCTCCTCAACCTTATAATGTGGTAGAAATAGATTATCATGCCTAACAAGTTGTTTTCCTTTGAGTGAAGGGCGCATTCTTGTTACGACCGTGGTAGAGGAGTTCAACAACCAATACCACCAACATCAACAAAGTTCAACAATCAATGCCACCACGATCAAGGTTCTTAAAGGGCTTCATGCTCTTGATCAAATGCCAATCGCATACCCTCACGCATGATAGAATCAAATGGAAACATTGCAAACCCGCAAACCATGAAATCCTGAAAACCACTGTTTGTTGAATTTTGAGTGAAATCTAAAATTCAAGTTTCTCCATATGAAATCCAATGAGGTCGAAACCACTCTCAAACATCCTGAGTCATTTCATGGTAATGTTAAAAATTTAAGTAAAAGGACGAAAATAAAAATTAAAGGAAATGTCACTTTTACTTTAAGAATTTAACATTACCATTAATTGCCAACATTGTTAGGGTTGAGATGTGTCAGGAAAATGAGAGGGTAGGCATGTCTTTCTTGGAGGGACTATTTTTGGAGGAAAACAACCCCAAATTTCCCTCAAAACAGCTTCAGAACTCACAATAATGCATTATGTGGGGTTTATAGTTGCCCTGGCAATAAACCAGCTGGTTTAGGATGGAACCGGCTGATTTAGGACGGAACCAACCGGTTTGACCACAAATCGGCCGTTTAGGACCAGTTTGTCCACTTTTTTAGTGAAATGGAGGTCCAAACCTATTTTTTCTGCTGGTTTGACCCAGTGGGCTAGCTAACCAGCCGATTTTAAAACACTGCACTGCCACTGCTACATCTGTACTGCATCTCCCTCTCAACATGCTACATCATGCTACCCATAGCACTCCCACTGCTAACTGTTGCACTGTAACTCAGTTACCGAGAAGTAACTGACTTCACCCAAACACTGACATTATGGGCAGTCTGGAAGCCTCATGATGCTGAAGCCACATCCGCTGCTATCATGTGTTCCCACTGCTGCCACTGCGCTGCTGCAACCTCTTTTGTGCCTCTCACACTGTTGCAACCTCCACTACATTGCTACAGGTTTCAGCACTCTAGCAATGCCTTGCCGCTCCATCACACCTTGCTCCACTTGACACCTGTCATCATGCTACTGTCGTTAAGGGCTCCCATAGCTGTATGTGATCCAAGAGTTTGGGCACCTCAAGGATCTTGCCCATGCATGTAGTCCTCTCGACTACAACTCTATGTCTCCCCACCTCTTCTCTAGAGGCGCATGAGCACTCATGGCACAATCGTCATAAGTCTCGACATCCTTCTCCGCCTTTGTTGGAGCAACCTTTGAGTCAAAAGCTTCTTCCTTGCCTTTCTTCCTGGGGCACTAAGATGCATAATGTCCCAGCTCCCCACAGTTGAAGCACTTGACCTTGGAGATACCATTCTTCTTCTTCTTCTGAACCCCCTGTTGTCCCGCAAATGCGAGAGCTGCATCCTCCTCCTCTTTCTTGATTCGAACTCCCTTACCACTACTCCCCGCCTTGGTCAATCTCCTGAGCTCTTCCTATCGAAGAGCTGCCCACATCTCCTCCCAACTAGGGAGAGTCGCTCTGCCCAAAATGCTTTGGAAAAACGTCTCCCAGTCCTCAGAGACTGCATTCAAAGCAGTCCTAACCATGAACTCTGGATTCGGTGTAGACCCCACAGAAGTAAGTTGGTTGCGAATTCCTTGCAACCTGAGAAGAAATGGATTTATCTCCTCTCCTTTCTACATCTGATATGACCTCGGATGATTTTCCAATAACATCTTCCGCTATACAAAAGAGCCCTCATATAAGGTGGTCAGCGTCTGCCACATCTCCCTTGTTGTGTTCTTCTCAGCAATATGTGGTCTGACATGATCCTTGACCCCGTCTAGAATCATGCATTTCGCCTTCACCTTGGCCTTCTCATACTTCTCACTTGCATTAGGGTCAACTGGGACAACAACTGTTTTCAAGGCATAGTCCTTGATGCGATGTTTATCTAGGATTGCAAGGATAAACAAATTGCAAGCTTTGTCCAATCTGTCCTGATCCCTCAATCCCTTCACTGCCACCTTTGCTCCTCTTCTCTAGACTCCCTCTGAGTCCCGATTTCCCTCTCAAAAATTCTCCATCCAACTATCAAATCACTCCTCTCAAATGCTCCTTTGCCGCTACAACTCGGATCTAGATTTCTTGGCTAGAAATCTGTCGAGGTAGTGCTTCCCTCTACCTTGGTTCAGTATCCTTAGACACTGTTCTTCACTCACATAAACAACGTCCCACCAGCTCCACAAATCAAAATCTGCTCAGCTCCCTTAGCCCTGGCAACTAAAGAATCTGAGCCCTTCTAGCTCTGCACAATCACAGTGAGAGCTAGATCAGCTCCTCCTAGCGACTGCCTCAATCCTTCCTGGCTGAGAAAGATGACTTGGCATTGTGTATGCCTGATCTACCCCCCTCTGCCTTTGCGCTGGCCTAGATCGCTGATGTAGCTACTGCATGGACTCCTCCCAGCTACTGCATCACCTTCACTTGGCTAAGAGTACTAACGCAGGCATTGCATTAGCGTCACCTTCTCTACACTGCGTCACTCCTTCTGCGTCTCGCTCTGAAACAACGCTATCTCTCGGGACAACTACTTCTCTATTGCAAATTCTCAGATTTTCTTGGCTGGTGTCTTTAGTCGCCTCTGATCTGTAATCCCTCTGATACCATGTGAAATTTTTTGAATCTAACACATCAGAAAACCCTACTGTAATTTCTGGTTTACTATCTCCTACTTGTTCTTTACATTAACAAGTTATTTAATTACATAAACATCGAAGTAAACACAAATGCATCCTTCACAGATATACAGATTATGCACTGAAGTAAACAAAAACAATAACATAAGGGACACCATTATTTTTGGAAATCATCCACACAAAAACCTAATGCGAGAAAACTGGTGCAGCATATATGAGGCTTTTATTATTAAGCATATTTTTTAATACAACTAGGGTGCCAGAAATGGCTCATCCTTTAGAGAATGTCCTCAGCAGTAGTACCTCTATCCAGAGACAGATATTCTAGCAAATCAACAACTGGATGATCAATCCCACAGTGACTCCGATTTTTCCTTGTGCTGGACCGCGAAGCTGCTCCAAGCACTGCTCTGGAATTGCGTCACCCTTCAAGAACTGCGTCACCCTCTCTCAACTCTGTGTTAGCTGATCTGCTCCTAGTCTGTCCCACAGAATCTCCCAGCGCTACCTCTGGAGCCCTCTATGGCTTCTACGTCAGCCTCTACATCAGCCTCTGCGTCCTCTGCGACGTGCGTCAGCCTCTATGGCTTCTATGCTAGCCTCTACAACCCTCTGCGTCCTCTGCGCTGGCTCCTACGACATTTATGTCAACTCTCTTAGGCCTGCTTTGTCTCTTCTAGCACTTCACTACCTCTCTGCTATGTATTATTCAGCCTCTTGTTGAACTACCCCTCACTGCAACTGATCACTTACTCGATTTCCTCAGCAAACCTCGCCCCAGAAAATTGAACTCACTGATCTCTCTTGGTCTATCTCCAACTCACCCTCAAGCCTCCTCTTATACTTTTCCCGTTGACAATTCAACGACCGAGATTAAGTCCCTAATCAACGGCTAATATTAGAACTGGTTTGATCCTCATCTCTAGAACTTTCTCACCCATATCATATTAATATTTTAATTTTCCTAAGTTTAGACTTAGGAACTCATTAAAAATATTAATTATTTTAATATATCTTCATCCGGGTGGAATTTCTCCAAACAATTTCTGGGTCTTGGTGATATCATGTGTCTTAGCCACTCCACCAAATTTTGTGGCTAGAGCACATCGGATGCTACCAAAAATCAACAGTCCTCTCTCCCAGTCACCTGCACCCAGAAACGAAAGACAACGCGTCATGGTAGACTAGGGGATTTCTGGATTTGATGTCATCTCATCATGAGTGATTGCAGAAACATGTAGATGGATGAGACATGGCACAATGATGATGGGATGAACAAGGAACGTGTGCTACAAGACTTGCTCGTGGTTGGACAAACACACCAAGCATATCAAGTAGCAAGCGAAGAAGACACATGTGCATGCATGGCCTATCAAGCGAACACCAAGACCATTGAAGACTCCATGCACTCTTCCATGCAGAGGTGAAGCTATGGTACACCATGGGCACACTCATCACTCAGCAGCACAACAACTCGACACAAACAACACATCCAACATGTGCATACCAGCAGTGTCATGTCAAGTTGTGTCATGAGTCATCTCAGCCACATCACTACTTTGGGTCATAATTATGTAATCAATGTAATGTAACGTGGAAGTCCAAGATACCCAGGGATAAAGTCAAAGAGTCATGAGGGAAGTCAAACTGTCACAAGGGTCATTTTCACCCTTGGCTATATATACCCCTCATTTGTACATGCAAAAGACTTTTCACCTTGGCTCCTACCACATAGCCTTGAGAGTCTATAGTCTTCTCTTTGAGGAGCAAGCAGTGGCTCCAACACCCGCTATTGGGGTTAGTGATGTAATGGTGTACAAATGTGTCTTGGAACTTTCGCTTAATTCAAAAGCCTATTAACAAGCCAACACGTTTTCACACGTAATGTATTCATTTGTAAGGCTATTATTTGGATGCTTGTAATGCATGTTGCTTTAACCAGTATTGAGACAGTTGAACTATTTCGATTGTTCTAGTACATATGTTTTTAAAAATGTATTGTATCAGTTGTTAATGTTGTCTCGCCCGTGTGGACTATTCCACCAGACACCTGATATATTCATTCTCGTAAACTTGTTATAACGATTGTCGCATTCGTGTGGACTATTCCGCTGGGTGTTGTACGTGTTATCTATTCACTTTGTGTTTGTGAATGCCGCATCCGTGTGGACTACTCCGCTGAAAGCTGCACATGTCTTGTTGTGTTGTGTGTCTTTAACAAAGTTGGGAGTATTCCCTTTCGACTTGAGACTCACTCTCACCCTCTCCCTCTGCAGTGATAGAACCTTGACACAAGCGACACTAAGCACTCACCAGGCACACGAACCTCGTTGTTCGCAGAAAAAGTAAACCACTCTCATGTGCTGACAAGAAAGAGCTAAGGAAAATCTTTAAGATAATGGAAACCGAGCCATCATACCGAATGGGACTCCTACACCAAATGGTGTGAGGTCTAGTTGGGACTTCATACCGGGGAAATCCCCTAAATGTTGGTGGGTCCAACACCGTTAATAGGTACAAAGATTGCTTATGCCTCTGTAAGAATTCCCAACTCAAACAAAAGATTCTTCTGGATTTGCACACCTCTCCCTTAGGAGGGTACTCAAGATTTTTAAAAACTTACCACAGGGTTAAGAAGGATTTTTTTTGGATGGCTTTAAATATGATATTCAAAAGTTTGTGGCGAAATGTTTTGTTTGCCAACAAAATAAAGTTGAGACAATTAAGATCCCAAGTCTATTACAACCTTTATCCATTCCAAGTCAACGTTGGGAGGAGTCTTTAATGGATTTTATCATAGGTTTACCCAAGTATAAAGGAAAGAGTGTCATTATGGTGGTAATTGATAGACTTACCAAATATGCACACTTTTGTGCATTATCTCATCCATTTAAAGCCACTACAGTTTCTACTGCATTTATGGAAACAATTCAAAAGCTACATGGAAATCCAAAGATTATTGTAAGCGATAGAGATCCCATTTTCACTGGAAATTTATCGACCAAATTATTTTCTTGTCTGGGTACTTAGTTAGCTCATAGCTCATCTTATCATCCTCAATCTAATGGGCAAACTGAGATAGTGAACAAATGTTTGGGAGAATATCTTCATTGCTTTGTATCTGACAAACAGACACAATGGGTTAGATGGTTGCCTTTGGATGAATGGTGGTATAACACTTCCTTCCATACTGTAGAAAAAATGACCCCATTTATGGCACTTTATGGATATCATCCACCGTCCATCACATCATATTTAAGAGAAAATTCTAGGGTTCAAGCAGTGGAAGATTACATTGAGCATCAACAACAAGTTCTACAACTCTTAAAGGATAACCTCACTTTTGTGCAGAATAGAATGAAACAACAGGCCGATCAACATCGCAAGGAAATAAGTTTTGATGTAGGTGACTAGGTATTTCTACGGCTACAACTGTACAAACAAATGTCCCTCAAGCAATTGAAGAAGGATAATAAATTATCACCAAAGTATTATGGTCCATACAAGGTGTTGCAAAAGATTAGTACTATGGCATACAAATTGGAGCTTCCTGCATCTTCCCGAGTGCACCCAATGTTCCATGTTTCATGCTTAAAGAAGGTTATAGGTGATAAACTCCCAGTTCAAACAGTATTGCCAGAACTTGACGAGGAAGGAAAAACCGTATTGGAACCTGAAGAAGTCACAGAAACAAGAACTCGATAGCTACGAAATAAGTCAATTTCAGAGTATCTCATCAAGTGGAAGAACTTACCGGCTGAAGATTCCACATGGGAGGATGAGAATTTTATACAAAAGCATCCAGAACTACTCAAGCATTAAGAACGACACTTTTTTGAAGGAGGGGCATGTTAGGTCCCTATAATACTAGTGTATTCCCTTATTATTATTGTCATTGTAGCCCCTTATTATTATTGTTGTGCCCATGTTGTCTCCATATTGTTATTATTGTGCCCTGTAGAAGCCCACTATTGTTATTGTTGTGCCCTTACATTATTATTGTCATGTCGACTCTAATTATATTGTGACCCCTTAGACTCCTATATATAGAAAGGAGGTCTTTTCATTTGTATCATCAAATAATTGTTCATTTATGTAATGTAAAAGAGGTTTCCCCCTCGAAGAAGCTACTTTTGAAGTCGTTGATCTATCTATTTCTTCTATTTGTGAGTTGATTGCATAACAGATTAGTGACTGAGATTGCATAGAGTGCAGCTCAGGCTTGACTGAGGAACTCTGGAGCACAGTCTTCACTGCCGTGAAAAATTGCGTAGAGGCCACTAGGAAGCAGGATTATGCAATTGAGATCATTAGTGGCAGCTGTAAGGTGAGCTCTTGGGAGGCAGGTCTGCACAGTTTTTTGAGGAAAGACAGTATTGGGCAACAGAGGGAACAAATAGGACAGTTTTGCGTAGTTTCTGGGAGCAATGAATCCCGGGTAAGGGAGGACACCTCTGCGGAGTTCTGGGAGGCAAAGTAGGCTCAGGTCTGTGTGCATTACGGGGTTCCAACAGGCAAGGAGGAGGCTTGATGACCGATCCTTAGAAATGTGTGGTTCAGGTCAAGCTTGAGGTAGCTTTTGCGTAATTATAGGAAGGAAGGCAGGTTGCTCAATTATGGGATTGCGTAGTGCAACTGTCCTAAAGGATAGTCTTTGCGCACTGCGCAGTTCCAAGTAGGCAGAGAAACATCACTGAGGGTTGAGACTGCGCAGCGTAGCTCTGTCAGGGTCCGAAGAAGTGGAGTTGTCTGGTCAGAAGGATTTTCAGGAAAATGGCTAAGTGTGGGAGGCAAGTGAACTTGTGAGGAACTTGACATTGTGATCACACACTTAGCATACTTCGATGACACAACAACATAGACCGCTGGATCAACAAGACCAAGCATTACCCTCTATGAGACTGTCTAAAACCAAAAGCGACAAGTGCGACACTTGAGATAGACCTTAGGACAACCATGATGACACTTGTGCAACAATGCTTAATGTGAAAATTTCTAAACTGAAATTCTACTGCAGCAACTGATTTATTTCACCTACTTATTATTCACAATAAGTTATTTACGAAATCCCTTCAACAAATATTAAAATAAATTCTACTGTAGTTATCACACAATTACCCAGAGAAAAAATACATGCATAAGAACCAATCACATAAACACAGTTGTTTTTGGATAATTGTACCCGAAAAAACCCAATGCGGGAAAATCGGTGCAGCAGATGAGGGCTTTATTAATCTTCAACAACAATTGCTTTTACAAGGAATGATTTTATAGAGAAACCGAAAGAAAACACGTGATACTTTCCCTTTGAGACTTTCTGACACTTTGGAGACCCTGCTCCCAATCTTGCGTCACCTATACATCACTCTGCGTGGCCCATCATGGCTCTGAGTGGCTCTGCGTCCCTCTGCGTCAGCCTGTGTGAGGGCTACGTCTCTCCTCTGGACTATGTCTCTCTCTGCGTTGTCTCCCATTGTCCCTGCGTCACCTCCTCCTCAGTCACTACCTGCTGCTGATTCCCTCCTCTTCCTCCACATTGTAACTCTCCCTCTGAAATCAATCTCCTTTACTTGAGAATTTATTTTCCTTGAGCTACTGAGTATCTGTCAGTGTGTCTCCAAATGATCCCCAAGTCTTCTCTTATACTTTTCATGTTCATGAATCAACGACCGAGATTAAGTATCTAATCAACGATTAAGATTAAAACTGACTTGATTCTCGTCTTTTAGAAGCTTATCACCCTTATCTTTATTAATACCCATTAATATTTTTATTTTCCTAAGTTTAGACTTAGGAACCCATTAAAAATATTAATTATTTTAATAACTCCTCATCTGGGTGGAATTTCTCAAAACGATTTCTGGGTCTTGGAATTCTCATGTGCCTTAACCTCTCCTCCAAATTTTAAGGCAAGATCACATTCGATGCTACCAAAAATAAACACTCCCTCTTAGCGAGGAATGTGCTCTAGTAATGCTTCATCACTGAGACTTGACATTGATCCTCCCCATCAGTACTTGTGCTGATGCTAGGCCTGCTGCCCCACATCCACTACACTGTTGCTTCCTACACTGTTGCCTATGACACTAGCATTGTCACTGCTACATCTGTACTGCAGCTCCCTCTCAACATGTTGCATTATGTTGCCCATAGCACTGCCACTACTAACTGCTACATTGCAACTCCTGACACTTATCAATTTCCGCTACTGAAATGGATTCTTTACCATCCCCATCTTCTCCCTGAAATAAACAAACTTTGTTCTTCCTAGAGCCTTGGCGAGGATGTCTACCACCTGTTCTCCTATAGAAGTGTACTTCAACTGTACAACTCCTTGTTGGACATAGTCTCTGACAAAGTGACACCTGATATCAATGTGCTTCAACTGATCATGAAATACTGGATTCTCAGAGAGCTTGATGCAACTCTGATTATCACACATGATCCTAGTTGCTTCCATCCTTCTCTTGAATAGATTCACAAGCAATTTCCTAAGCCATATGGCTTCGCATGAAGCTATGCTAGCTGCCATATTCTGCTTCAACTGAGCTCAGAGCCATGTATTTCAGTTTCCTACTACACCAGGAAGTCATTCCTGATCCAATGTTGAAACAGTACCTAGTTGTACTTTTCCGATCTACTGAACTTCCAGCCCAATCTACGTCAGTGAACCCACTCATCCTGATGTCATTGCCTTGGGTGTACAATAGTCCACGGTCGATTGTTTCTTGTATATACATGAGAACATGTTTGGTTGTTTCCCAGTGCGCCCTCTTAGGTTCCACCATGAACTGACTGACGGTGTTGATAGTAACAAATGTTTGGCATGGTATTGACCAGATACATCAGGGACCCTATAAGTTGCCTGTACAAGGTGGGATCAATGTCTTTATCTTCAGATGCATCAATCTCCTTCCAATTCGTGATCATTGGGGTAGCCATAGGTCTACAGTCCTGCATCCTAAATCTTTTCAAGATCTCTATAGCATATCTCCCTTGTCCAAGGAAGATCTCACCCTTCTGCTGCCAAACTTCCAACCCCAGGAAATAATGTATTTGTCCCAAATCCTTCATATCGAAAACTATGGCTAGATTCTTCTTGCAGTATTTGATGAGCCTGGATGATCCTGTCAGGAAAATATCATCCACAGATAACACTAGGATTAGAGGCTCATTCTGTACAACAAGATAGTAGAGATTAGGGTCTGCATCACTCTTGACGAACCCCATCTTCTGCAAGTAGCCATCAATTCGACCGTACCATGCTCTAGGTGCCTGTTTAAGCCGATACAAGGCTTTCTTTAATCTGCATACATGAAATTTCTTCTCATATATCTTAAAACCTTCTGGTTGTTCAATGTATACTTCCTCTTCTATTACCCCATTCAAGAATGTCGTCTTGACATCCATCTGATGAATCTCCCACCCCATCTGTGCTGCAAGGGATATCATGGCTCTAATAGAAGTATACTTGGATACTGGGGCGAAGGTTTCTCGTAGTCTATCCCTTCCTTCTAAGCATACCCCTTAGCCACAAACTTGGCTTTGTATTTCTCCACACTGTCATCTATAGCGTATTTGACCTTGTAGATCCATCTCGAACCTACCACTGACCTATCTTGAGGCCTAGGTACCACTTCCCAGACATCATTGACCATTATAGAGTTGTATTCCTCCAGCATCGCATCTATCCATACTTGATGTTGAACGGCCTCCTGAAAACTAGAAGGTTCCCCAACCTGAGCTACTAAGGCCTGGTATTTGTCTGGCTGTCTTCGCTCCCTTTTATTATTCCTGGGTGCACCAATGAAGTCCTTTGCATCCTGTAGAATTTGTCGGAGTTCCCAGCTCATTCTTCCACTGGTAGTAGGCACATCTATCAGCTCTTCCTCTTCCTGAGATTCCTCCTGTTCTGAAGCTTTGTCTTCAGGAGAATTTCTAGTACTAGTTTCTGTTGGTCGAAGTGGTTTGACCAACGGCTCGTCTTTTAACTGCTCCTCGGAAGGCATTTCTTGAGATTTCCTGAAAGCTCTGTCCTCCATGAACTTTACATCTCCCCGAACTACTACCTTCCTACTCCCTGGAAGATAAACTCTATATGCCTTAGCATTCTCGCTATATCCCACAAGATATCCTTTCTCTGCAGTTTGATCTAATTTCTTTCTCTTTTCTTCAGGTATACGGCAATACGCTAAACTCCCAAATATCCTAAAATGACTGACTATAGGTTTATTACCGGTGAAGACCTTCTCCCGAGTGATTTTGCCCAATGCCCTGTGTGGAGTCCTGTTCTGGACATAAACTGTTGTACCGCATGCTTCTGCCCACAGGAATTTAGGCATGTCCTGATCATACAACATTGCCCTGGCTACTTCCACAATAGTCTTGTTTTCCTTTTCTACTCCAGATTGTGGGGAGTTTTCCACTCCCTTCTGATGCCTTCCTTAGCGCAAAAATCAGTGAAGTACTTGTCAAAATACTCTCCACCATTGTCTGAGTGCAACACTTTTATCCTCTTTCCTGTCAAATTGTCCACTAGAGCCTTGAACTCTTTGAATCGACCGAAAACCTCATCCTTGGTTTTCAAAATGTATATGCAAGTCTTCCTGGAATGGTCATCGATGAAGGTGACGAAGTATTCGACACCACTAAGAGATTTTGTGGACATAGGCCCGCAGATGTTTGAGTTTATCAATCCTCACACACTCTTAGCCCTATTGTTACTTCTAGAAAACGCTGCTTTGGCATACTTGCCCAGAGCGCACCCTCTGCACACATCATCTCGTTCGACACTTAGTTCTGGAACTCCTGACACTGTTTTCCTGAGAATTCTCAGAGATCCATGGTGTGTCCCATCCTCCTGTGCCATAATTCATTCAAATCTTTGTCTCCATTATTGCCTATTAGTGCCATTGATGATTCTAGTTGCAACCTGTACAACCTGTTACTTCTGATTCCAATCTGAGCCTTCTTTTTCCAACTTGGGTGTTTGACATATATTTTATCCTTAATGAAGAAAACATTATAGCCCTTGTTTTGAAGTTGAGATATGGAGAGTAAGTTCATCTCCAATCCTGGCACATGCAGCACATTGATTGCTCAAAGTCGCTCTCCTGTTTCGGTTTGAAATACTACAGTACCTCTTCCTACTGGAGTACACTTTTCTTTATTTCCCATGGTGATTTGAAAATTCATTCTTTCTTCTTGATAATCTGAAAAACATTCTCGGATTCCTGTCATATGCCAAGAAGCTCCACTGTCTATATACCAAACATTAGGAGGCAGAGCTTGCGAAGCAAGCGACTTCTTCTTCCAATCTGGAAGCTAACATAGAATAGTCGTAATTCATGTCCCTTGTGCATTCTTCTTGGAAATCTGCACGAGTCCCCTTGAGTGGATGCCTTTGCATCATGCTCTTGAGCCATAATCGATTTTCCTCTCCCGTTGTCGGATCTCTACTCTGATACCATGTGAAGATTTCTAAACTCAAATTCTACTGCAACAACTGATTTATTTCACCTACTTATTATTCACAATAAGTTATTTATGAAATCCCTTTAGCAAATATTAAAATAAATTCTACAGTAGTTATCACACAATTACCCAAAAAAAAATACATGCACAACAACCAACCACATTAACACAGTTTTTTTTGGAAAATTGTCCCCCAAAAAAACCCAATGCAGGAAAACCAGTGCAGCAGATGAGGGCTCTATTAATCTTGATAAGCAATTGCTTTTACAAGGAATTATTTTACAGAGAAACTGAAAGAAAACACCTAAGACTTTCCCTTTGAGATTTTCGGACACTTTGGAGACCCTGCTCCCACTCCTGCGTCACTCTGTGTGCCCCAACGTGGTTCTGAGTGGCTCTGTGTCCCTCTGCGTCAGCCTGCATGAGGGCTACATCTCTCCTTTGGACTGCATCTCTCTCTGTGTTGTCTCCCACTATCCCTGCGTCACCTCCTCCTTAGTCACTGCCTTCTACTGATGCCCTCCTCTTCCTCCACCCTGCAACTCTCCCTCCGAAATCGATCTCCTTTACTTGAGAATCGATTTTCCTTGAGATACTGAGTATCTTCCAGTGTGTCTCCAAATGATCCTCAAGTCTTCTCTTATACTTTCCCTGTTGATGAATCAACCGACGAGATTAAGTCTAAGTATGGGGGATTTACGCAGTGCATTATATTAGATATCATTTTTGGGATTCAACTGCGTTAAGTAAGTCATTCAAACGTATGACCATTTCCATGAGAGGTAGTCATAACTGACTAATTTCTCATGATTTTTGAATAGTTCACTTAGCACTCATTGCATCGGGTGATGCTCACAGGGGTGAAGAAGTGGGATTGAAACTAGTGAAATGTGGAGAACGAATCACATAGCATCAATCATCACTTCCGGGGCTTGCACCCGGTAACCAGGACTTCCCAGGAGGTCACCCATCCCAGAACTCCTCTGGCTAGGATTAAAACAGACTTGATCCTCATCTTTTAGAAGCTTCTCACCCTTATCTTTATTTAATACCCATTAATATTTTTATTTTCCTAATTTTAGACTTAGGAACCCATTAAAAATATTAATTATTTTAATAACTCCTCATCCGGGTGGAATTTCTCAAAATGATTTCTGGGTCTTCGAGATCTCATGTGCCTTATCCTCTCCTCCAAATTTTAAGGCTAGAGCACATCCGATGCTACCAAAATCAACACTTAAAACTTTGTGTATGAGTGCGATAGGTGTTTACATGGCTAGGACAACTTGTATACACAAAGACCAACCTTCGAGGTCACCGAAAAGGCTCAGAAACATGACATAACAACCAACATGCCAAAAGACGACAATTGATCCAACAAGCAAAAGGGAGAAATACACTTAGAGGAAACACATGGAATGACTTTTAGTGCTTGCAACCATGGATGTCATTGAAGACAAAATGATATGACAATGATAAGCAGTCCTTCATGCTACACTAAGAGGTGTGTTTCAAAAGATGTGTGTCGTTTTCCATACCTACCCTCGAAAGGGTTATGAATCAGATGGAGTCTTCATGTGGTCCGGATCTTCTATCCTACCTTGGGTTCCTTTGTCTATTTATCTTTATACTCAGCTCCTTGAGAGTCATCTAGCATGTCATCCTTCTTCGTGGCTACTAAGAGACACAATTGTGCAGTTTAAGCAGGTAGTGACTGCTACGGGATAAGGCCCTAGGAAGACACACCTGTACAGTTTCAGTGGGCAATGACTACTGTGTGATGAGGCCCTGGGAGGACACATCTGCGCAGTTTCAAGATGCAAGGCAGACTGGGCAGCTGATGAAGGACAAAACTACATAGTTTTTGGAGATAGTGGGTTCTGGCTGAGGGAAGGACACTAGAGGAAGCCACAACATAATTTTGGATGCCAAGGGAGGCTGGGCTTTCTGTGCATTACGTAGTTCCAACAGGCAAGGGAAAATCTTGAGGGTTGTAGATGCAAAGTGCATAGTTCAGGAAGGTTGGATGAGGCTAGGTTGCTAGGGAAACTCCAGAATTCGGCTAAGTGGAGGATCAGCGGAACTGATGTGAACAGTGATAGAAATCGACTATGATCACATACTTGAACACTTAGTGATACAACATAGACCATCAAGAACATATAAAAACATACTTCACTAAATGCAACAACCTTTGTGGCAGCTTACGACAAGTGCGGCTCTGATGATAGACTTTGGGAGGATAAAGGCGACACTTGTGCAAGAGTGCGTGAGATGAGTGCGAAACATGTATATGTGGTGAAGACAACCGATTCTCACAAATATTTCCCCTTGAAGCAACACAAACTTCCCGTTGCATGACAAACAACAATCCCCATGCCCAAAGATGACACAAACTATATAAAGATAAAAGTGTGAACGACTCTTAAGATCAAAGAGGGGAGCCTGAGATCATCAGCTTACCAATAAGTGACTAAGGAACGATCGATCACAGGATCCACAATGGGCTAAGGAATTTAAGTGTAGGCCAAAATTTTGGAGGGTGTTGTAGCCACTACAACATTTGGCGACACACTGGTTGAATACCAGCCTCTCTATCTTGGTTCATTTTAGTGCAGGGCCTTGATCCTTCAAGGATTATTGATTCATTGTGCAGATTACTTTGGCTTCCCCACTTACCCCATAGGTAGACATGGTCCCCTGAAGCAAATATTTCCCCTTGAAGCAAAAGAAACTTCCCGTTGCATCACAAATGATAATCCCCATGCCCAAAGATGACGCATACTATATAAAGATAAAGGGTGAACGACTCTTAAGATTGAAGAAGAGAGCCTAAGATCATCAACTTACCAATAGGTGACTAAGGAACGATCAATCACAGGATCCACAGTAGGCTCCGAAATTTAATTGTAGGCCAAAATTTTGGAGGGCATTGCAGCCGCTACAACAAAACCACAGCCCAAACATCATTCTTCATGATCGATTCGTACTCCTCATTCATCACATCCTTCCATACTTGGTGTTTCACAACATCTTCAAATGTACATGGCTCATATTGAACAATAATACTCATAGCAGAAAGGTACCCTTGATACCTTTTTGGCTTCTTACTTTCACAAAATGTCCCTCTTGGAGCAATATGCTTTTTAGCATCTTTGAGAGTGTCTTTGAGCCACAAAGGTCTTTTTCTTGAGGAAGAGGGATCACTAGGTGGTGGATCAATGGGATCCATCGGGCATAGGCTCATCAGACTAAGGCTCATCTTGCTTTCCTGTAGCATCATCATTCTCTTTTCCTGGAATGGGGAGATCTTTGGCTTTCCCATGAGTAGTGTCTTCGTCAAATGTAAGATCATGGCTTACTTCCACATCTCATTGACCAAGCACATAGATTTTATATGCCTTTGAATTTTCACTGTAGCCCACAAATGTTCCTTTCTTCCCACATGCTCCCAATTGATTTCTCTTCTCTTTAGGTGCATGAAAATATACGGTACAACCAAATATTCTAATGAGAAACATCAGGTTTCTTACCAGTGAAAACCTCTTCTGGTGTCTTAAAATTTAATGCTTGATGTGGACACCTATTTTGAACATATACGATAGTATTTGCAGCTACTCCCCATAAGAACTTTGGTATACCTAGATCATGAAGCATGGTACGAGTGGCTTCCATGATCGTTCGATTCTTTATTTCATCAACTCCATTTTTCTCAGGAGTGTATGCAACAATTGTCTCCGTCTTAATGCCAACCTGTCTACAAAAGTCATTGAAATCATTTTATTCATATTTGATTCCATTGTCGGTCGTTGTTAAAATTGGCAACCAGGGCAAAACTTCATGTGGGTCATCTTATTCATGGCTGATAATATTTTTATTAGATTCCTCTCGTCGAGAGGTGTAGGATTGATATAAAGATCATCCGATTTCGATAAGTATTCACGGAGATATGAATTTATTTTGATTATGGAATTATTATCAAGCCGACCTACAACTCATGTAGGCTCAGAAGCCCAACAGTCGCATCTATTCACCCACCAATGTTGTGTATAAATATAAGAGGACTTTTCCTCATTTGAACTCACTCATCTCATCACATCTCTCTCTCTCTACTGCGCAGATATGAGTCTCTTCTCTACTGCGTTGAAATGGGTCTCTCTCTCTCACACATGTGAAGCCGGATGCTGTTGAATTTGAAGCTACAACTGCAGAAGCAAAGATTAACTTGCATGGCCTAGAAGATCTCCTCTTTGGAACTGCGCTTTAGGTTCATCTGAACCTCCTTTGAAAGCCGCAACTATTGGTGGTGGAATGAAGTCAATCCGATGAACGGTTTGCAAGATATCGACTGCCCTAGTTTGAAGCCGGAAACTGCTGAAACTGAAGCTGCAACTGCAGAAGTAAAGATTGACTTGCGTGGCCTAGTAGATCTCCTCACCTGAACTGCGCTGTAGGTTCATTTGAACCTCCTTTGAAAGCCGCAACTTTTGGTGGTGGAATGAAGTCAATCCGACGAACGGTTTGCAAGATATCGACTGCCCTAGTTTGAAGCCTGAAACTGCTGAAACTGAAGCTGCAACTGCAGAAGTAAAGATTGACTTTCGTGGCCTAGAAGATCTCCTCATCTGAACTGCGTTGTAGGTTCATCTGAACCTCCTCTGGAAGCCGAAACTTTTGGTGGTGGAATGAAGTCAATCCGACTGTCGGTTTGTGAGATATGGTCTGCCCTAGTTTGATAATGAAGCCGCTAATGCTGATGCTACTGATCTAGGGTTTGCTACTGCTGATATGAATCAGATTTATTGTACTATTTCTCTCTGCTGAATTATTGAAGATAAAAGAAGATTTGATCAAAGGGTTTCCCCACACATTGTGGGGTTTGTCCCTGGCTAGCCGCCACATCTTGTGTCTCTTGTCTTGGCTTGTTTTCTGTCGATCGTTTAATGTTCTATCTGCACTTTACTTTATGTACATGTGATTGCTAATCGGTGGAATATAATAAGAAAAAGAAGTAAACTGTTATAAGCATAGAACATACCATAATTTAACATGGTATCAGAGCTGAGGTGAAGACAAAGCCCGAGCAAGAGCAAGAGCAATCATTGAAGAGAAGATTGGCAAGGCTATCCTAAAATAACTATGGGGTCCTCAACACTCTTTCCTGCCGAAGACAAGCTCCGTGAGAAAGCTGACTATCACGGATGGAAGATGTCTATCGATCTAACCCGTGAAAATCAAGGAGTGTTGGACCATGTAAGAGGCAATATTGTTGAGCCTTCATCAAATGCATCTGCTGTTGCCTGGAACAAATGGAAAAATGGAGAAGTCAAAACAAAGAAGATCATCTGGGACTCTATCGACAAGCGCTTGGTGGCCCACATCTCTGATCTAGACACCTCCAAGGAAATCTACGACAGACTGGTGAGTTTATTTAAAGTTAATGATGCAAATCAAGTTTTGTTTCTTAGAAATAAGTTGAGGGAAATCAAGAAGGGTAAAGATGAAAGTATGCAAGCATACTTCTTAAGAATCATCGAGATCAAGAACGATCTCCTATCTATTGGGGAAACCATTACTGACAGAGATATGGCACTCACAACTCTTGGAGGATTACCATCTGAATGGTATATGTTCAGGACTACTCTTCTGAACAATAATGTAATTCCTAGTTTCGAGGAATTAATGGCTAGATGCATTCAAGAACAAACAAGGGTAGAAGAGCAAGAAATGCCCTTGCCTAAAGGTCCTCCTGCTGCTTTTTCTTCTCATGCTAAGAGAAGAAATAATTCTGGGTCTAAATCAAAAGGAAAGGATGGATCTAAGGGTGGAAGAAAAGGATGATGTTTCATCTGCGATGAAGCAGGTCACTATGCAAGGAAGTGCCCTGATAGAAAGTACTCACACTGGGATGATGATCAAAATCCCTCTGATGGCAATCAAAGGAATGACAAATTCAACAACAAAGGTAAGAGGAGAGCTGGGAATCAAGGAAGAGGACAAGCATTCAAGAAGGCTAGAAATTCTAGGATGTATTAAATGCACCTGACCTCAAAAGGAACCTAGTGTCCATCTTGGCAATGGAAGACAGAGGCTACAAGGTAACCTTCAGCAATGGCAAGGTATGTATATGGAAAAATAATGTTAAAGATGCCTTTACTCTTGGGTTTAGTGTTGATTCATTATATCAGGTCGATGGAATTCCGCTAGGTGTCATGTCTTGTGACACAACTCTTTAGTCCGAACTTTGGCATCGGAGGTTTGCCCACCTTCATTACAAAGCTCTACCCGATGTAAGACAGATGGTAACAGGGATGCCCGAATTCCAAGTAGAGAAAGAAGGTGTATGTCGAGATGTGCCAAAGGAAAGCTCAAAAGGGGACCATTCCCCTCAAGCCAAAGCAAGACCTCCGATATATTACAATTGGTTTACTCAGGCATACCTGAGGTTGGCATTAAGAGGGAGACTACTACACCACATACTCCTGAGCAGAATGGTGTGGTGGGAAGGAAGAACCACACAATTGTGGAAGCTGTCCGGGCCATGATCAAAGACTTCTGAAGTTTCTATGGGATGAAACTACAAACACTGTCGTATATGTACATAATCGATGCCCTCATCGAGCATTGGGTTCCAAGACTCCTGAAGAAAATTTCACCGCAAGGTGAACAATCTTCCGACTTTGAGGAGCTCTCAAGAAGCTGACACCAGGGAACCGAAAGAAAAGGATGATGAATCAATGCCTGATGTAGAAGAACCCATGGATCCGATTGATCCTCATCCACATGAGCCTTCCTCTTCTAGGAAGAGGCCTTCATGGCTTAGGGGGATACTTGATGATGCTGAAGGACATGCTGCACCCTGAGGAACCTTCCATCAAAGTAAGAAACTTAACAGGTATCAGGGATACCTGACCATCATGAGCACGATCATACAAAATGAACCTTCATCATTCTCAGATGTCATCAAGCATTAACTATGGAAGGATGCTATGACCATAGAATATGAGTCTATTATGGAGAATGATGTCTGGGAAGTAGTTCCCAGACCCTGGATAAGACAATTGTTACTTCAAAATGGCTTTACAAGATAAAGCATGCAGCATATGGAAGTACGGAAAAGCACAAGGCTCGTTTTGTTGCTCGTGGTTTCTCCCAGAAGGAAGGTATAGACTATGATATTTGCACCTGTTGCCAGATATACGACCATCCGCCTGATCATAGCCCTTGTGGCTTCACAAGGATGGAACCTACATCAAATGGATGTCAAGACCGCGTTCTTGCATGGTTATATCAAAGAAGAGGTCTATGTGGAGCAACCTGAAGGATTTGAGATTTATGATTGAAAATCTCATGTATGCAGGTTGAAGAAGGCTCTCTATGGGCTGAAGCAAGCACCTCGAGCATGGTATGAGAGGATCGATAGCTACTTGACGAAGCTGGGTTTCACTAGGAGTAAAGCTGATCCTAACCTTTACTTTAAGGTTGAAGATGACAAGCCTCTCACACTGGTGTTGTATGTGGATGACCTCTTTCTAACAGGTGCAGACCCTCTCATTCACAAATGTAAGAGGGAGATGGCTTCTGAATTTGAAATGAAGGACCAAGGACTTGAAGTGTGGCAGAAGCCAAGGGAAATTTTCCTATCTCAAGGAAAAAATGTGGTAAATATATTGGAAATATTCGGTATGATGGACTGCAAGCCTGTGACTACCTCGAGGATCTTAACTTTTAGAAGTTATATGGTAGTGATGTCGGACCAGACTTGGGAAATGCCTCTGAGTTTCAAAAACTCATTCGCATTGATGTTCTTGGTGAACCTCCATCCGAACATATGTTTTGCAATTAGCATTGTGAGCTCATATTTGGTTGAGCCTCACTGGATTGATGCCGGGAATCTTCTGAGATGTCTTCAGGACACAATCTCTCATGGATTAAGATACACTGCCGGAGATGTGAGACTACTTGGATATACTGATGTTGATTGGGCAAGCAGTGTGGTGGACCGTAAGAGCACTTCCGGGTACTGTTTCACCTTGGGATCTGCTTCGATATCCTGGATGAGCAGGAAGCAGAAGTCGGTGGCTTTGAGAACCGCCGAAGCAGGATATATTGTTGCTAGCATAACCTCGTGTGAGGCAGTCTGGTTGCGAAAGCTCTTCAGTGAGCTGTTTGGATTTACATTGGATACCACTGTGATTCTCTGTAACAACCAGAGGTGGGATTCGATTATTGAGGAATCCCATATTCGTCAATTGCTCCAGCAGATAGACATCATCTGGGATATGGTAAGTCGAT
The DNA here is from genome assembly GCA_031772625.1 of Pinus tabuliformis. Taxonomy (NCBI): domain Eukaryota; kingdom Viridiplantae; phylum Streptophyta; class Pinopsida; order Pinales; family Pinaceae; genus Pinus; species Pinus tabuliformis. Next base: position 458,509,549 of record CM062808.1, on the reverse strand, counting down.
GAGCATGGAAGCTCCATCACATTAAGATGATGTACAAGTTGATACACCTTGTCAAAGCCCCGAGGAAAGATCTAATCTGTGATTTTCCCAAACGACTTGGAGTCGGCAAGAAACCCTTGTACAAGGGTCTTGCATGTTGCATACATTGAGCTCTGGGAGCTCTGAGGGCTTGCGGTTCCTACTGGAGCAACATATGACCACAGGGTGACTCACCCTCCCCTGGTGGTGCACACTGGAACAAGATGATTCGCTATCTTGTGGGACAAGATGATTCGCTCTCTTGTGGAACAGGATGATTCGCTCTCCTGTGTAGCAGGATGATTAGTTCTCCTGTGAGGCCTGGATTGATGTGTTCTCCATGGCAGCCTGGATTGATGTGTTCTCCATGGCAATTGTAGCAGGATTGATGTGTTCTCCTGTGAGGCCTGGATTGATGTGTTCTCCATGGCAATTGTAGCAGGATTGATGTGTTCTCCTGTGAGGACAGGATTGATTAGTTCTCCTGTCGAGGCATCCTACCCATGCAGTCTGGGACTCATGGGAAGTACCTCTCATCTGATCAATGAGCAGGGAAATGAAGTTAGGGACCATAGTAGTACCGATGGACGCATCGTTGTAACTACCGTACTCCCTACGCTAGGATGACCTCCATTGATCTGGGATCAATGATACTGGTCTGGGACCAGTGGTAGGAGTTGTACCATACTATGACGCTGACTTCGGGTCGGTTGACACTGGTCTGGGATCAGTGGTACATACTCTGAGACTGACTTTGAGTCAATGGAGGATGATATTGGTCTGGGACCATTGGAGTTGTACTCACTATGACGATAACTTTGGGTTGGTTGAGACTGGTCTGGGACCAGTGGTACATACTCTGAGACTGACTTTGAGTCAGTATGATACATCCTCGATCATTTCTTCTTCTTCATAATTCAGACAAAAACAGAGTAGAACAGAACAATGCAAGAGCAGAGCAGAACAGAACAAAACAGTACAGATCAGTGCAGGGCAGAACAAGACAAAGCAAAACAGGCAAAATAGAGCAGAGCAGGGCAAGGGTCAGGATGTACAGGGCAGTGCATTTGATGGATAAATAGTAACGACCGATAGATAGATTGCAGATGAAGTTCTCCATGGTTGAGAGGGAGTGTTAAAATTGGCAACCAGGGCAAAACTTCATGTGGGTCATCTTATTCATGGCTGATAATAATTTTATTAGATTCCTCTCGTCGAGAAGTGTAGGATTGATATAAAGATCATCCGATTCGATAAGTATTCACAGAGATATGAATTTATTTTGATTATGGAATTATTATCAAGCCGACCTACAACTCATGTAGGCTCAGAAGCCCAACAGTCGCATCTATTCACCCACCAATGTTGCGTATAAATATAAGAGGACTTTTCCTCATTTGAACTCACTCATCTCATCACATCTCTCTCTCTCTACTACGCAGATATGAGTCTCTTCTCTACTGCGCTGAAATGGGTCTCTCTCTCACACATGTGAAGCCGGAAGCTGTTGAATTTGAAGCTACAACTGCAGAAGCAAAGATTGACTTGCGTGGCCTAGAAGATCTCCTCTTTGGAACTGCGTTGTAGGTTCATCTGAACCTCCTTTGAAATCCGCAACTTTTGGTGGTGGAATAAAGTCAATCCGACGAACGGTTTGCAAGATATCGACTGCCCTAGTTTGAAGTCGGAAACTGCTGAAACTGAAGCTGCAACTGCAGAAGTAAAGATTGACTTGCTTGGCCTAGAAGATCTCCTCACTTGAACTGCGTTGTAGGTTCATCTGAACCTCCTTTGAAAGCCGCAACTTTTGGTGGTGGAATGAAGTCAATCCGACGAACGGTTTGCAACATATCGACTGCCCTAGTTTGAAGCCCGAAACTGCTGAAACTGAAGCTGCAACTGCAGAAGTAAAGATTGACTTTCGTGGCCTAGAAGATCTCCTCATCTGAACTGCGTTGTAGGTTCATCTGAACCTCCTCTGGAAGCCGAAACTTTTGGTGGTGGAATGAAGTCAATCCGACTGTCAGTTTGTGAGATATGGTCTGCCCTAGTTTGATAATGAAGCCGCTAATGCTGATGCTACTGATCTAGGGTTTGCTACTGCTGATATGAATCAGATTTATTGTACTATTTCTCTCTGCTGAATTATTGAAGATAAAAGAAGATTTGATCAAAGGGTTTCCCCACACATTGTGGGGTTTGTCCCTGGCTAGCCGCCACATCTTGTGTCTCTTGTCTTGGCTTGTTTTCTGTCGATCGTTTAATGTTCCATCTGCACTTTACTTTATGTACATGTGATTGCTAATCGATGGAATATAATAAGAAAAAGAAGTAAACTGTTATAAGCATAGAACATACTATAATTTAACAGTCCTCAATATTTTGATCTTCTTCCCTGTTTGATTCTCCACCAAGGCTTTGAAAGAACAAAACCATTTGAACATTTCATCCTTCTTCTTCAAGAAATAGATCCATGTTCTACAAGAGAAGTCATCTACAAAGATAACATAATATAAGTATACTCTTAATGATGTTACAGGCAACATACTAGATAGGTCAGAATGGACCAGTTGAAGAATATCAAAAGTTTGACTTTCACTTGAAGGGAATGGTCCCCTTGTAAGTTTCCAAACTGCACAAACCTGACAAACACCTCCATGATTCATGTTGAAATCGGGCACACTTGTGACCATCTTCCTTATCCCAGGTAAGGCATTGTAATGAAGGTGGGCAAATCTTTGATGCCTTATTCGGATTGAAGAGGAGTATCGCAAGACATGGCTCCCAAAGGACTTACTCCAACTTGATAGAGACCATCAACCCTAAATCCAAGTGTAAATGCATTTGTAGGGTTTCTATGCCAAAGACGTACCTTTCCATCAATGAATGCTACCTTGAAGCCTTTATCTTCCATCGTTGAAATAGATACCAGGTTTTTCTTCAAATCGGTCACATACAATACTTCTTGTAGATGAATGGTTTGACCTTGATTCAAGTGAAAAGTGACAGTACTATTCCTTTCATGGGATAGGTGGCATTATCTCCAAGTATGATTTCCAAGTTAGTCTTCTTTTCAACCAAATTTGAGAGGGCGTCTTTGTACCCAATGAAGTGCCTTGAGGCTCCACTATCAATCAACCAATGATCCAATGTATACCTGGAATTTCTTGATCTTTTGGGAGGACAACCATTTCCATATCGATCAATGGGAGCATTACTCTTTCCTTTATTGTTGAACTTGTTGTTTCTTTGATTGTCATTTGCTTTGTAGTTGTCGTTGTCATCATACCTTGGAGTATCTTTCTTGTGAGAACACTCTCTAACATAGTGGCCAAACCTATTGCAAATGTAGCATCTTCCTTTTCTTCCTTCTTTGAATCCCGGCTTAAATCCTTTACCTTGTTTCCTTAGACCAGCATTGTTCTTCCTCTTAACATGAGCAGAGAAAGTAGTAGGATCATTTCCATTTGAAGGCTTATCTCTCTCCATCATCCTTGTTTCTTCATGAGTGCATCTAGCCAATAATTCATCAAAACCAAGAATAATGTCATTGTTGAGGATGGTGGTGTTAAACACATCCCATGCTCTTGTAAGACCTCAAAGTGAAATGAGAGTGAGCTCCCTATCACCAACAACTTCTCCAATAGATAAAAGATCATTCTTGATTTTAGTAATCCTCGTGAAGTAGAATTGAATAAACTCTCCTTATCCATCTTGATGTCCTTCGATTTGTTCTTGATAAAGAGGATTTTATTTTCATTGTTTACTTTGAACATCCCAACCATCTTATCATGTATCCCCTTAGATGTTTCCAAATAAGAAATATAGGCAACCAAATACTTTTGGATGGGGTCTACAATAATTTTCCTAACTTTGACCTCACCATTCTTGTACTTTGTCTTGCAACAACAGGTGCATTTGAAGGAGGCTCCACCACTTTTCCCTTTACATAGTCCATAGCATCATTCTCTTCCAAAGGCAAATCCAAAGTCATCTTCCATGCATGATAGTAGGATTTGTCCTTGAGTTTGTCCTCAAATTTGAATGATGTAGTCATCATTGAAGTTAGACCAATTTCTTGTCCAACAAATTTCCTTAGTGATTTCTTTTCTCACTCTTGCTTGGGCTTTGTCTTCACTTGGGATATGATACCATGTCAATTTTAGTTAATAATGGTATGTTCTATGCTTAGCACAATTTACTTCAATGTTCCTTAGTAGCCCAATAAAAACTTCCAATAGAAATCACATTGACAGTAAAAGAAGATAGAACATGAAACAAAATGTGGAAAACAAGCCAAGACAAGAGGACACCAGATCTGGTGAATGCCAAGGAAAAACCCCAATGTGGGGAAAACCCTTTGATCAATTCTTCTTATTATTATATCAAAAGTTCAACATAGAGAGAGAGTATAAAATTCAAAATGACTTGCCCAATTCAAAGTCAAAACAACCCTGAAAAATTTTGTAGCCAAACTTCATCCCTAACAAAAAATTCAATGCTAGTCAAAACAACAGTCAAACGCCTCCTTTAAAGCTCAGTCAAAGGCAGTGAAACTTGACGTTTAGCAATGGTCAAAGTTAGCCCAAAACAGTCACAAAAGCAACGGTCAACTGAGGGATGCATTAACCCCCTAATTCACAGGCCGCAACTTGTAGGATGCTACTAAACCCTAATGTCCTACTGCAACCAGAAGGATGCCCCAATGCCCTGTACATCAACCCACAACTAATGAGTACCCCAACACTTTGTTTACTAGCTGCTGCTGGAAAGGATGCTTCATTGCCTTGTTAGTTTATCAACCACAAATGAAAGGATGCCACAACACCCTATGCAAGCCACAACTTGCCCTAGCACCACCCTGCCGCCCTAAAGAGTTCTCAGGCCACAACTGGAAGGTGACTCTAATCACCTACCTTGCACCACCTTGCCACCCTAAAGCTGACAAACCATGTTTCAAAATTTTCCGACTGGATCCCATGTACTTTGAACCAATGTAGAATAGTTGTAAGGAAAATGTAGGATACATATCAAATCCTAGTAGCCGTTGATCATTGTTCCCACAAACTAATCGCTGCATGATGCTATAGATCAAGCTATCACTATACAACTACACATCACTGTCACTACACACTACATATCACTATCACTGCACAATTGTCATTACTGTTACTGCAAATCACTGTCACTGCAAATCACTGCAAACTGCTGACTACTACTTAATGTCACTTCACGAATGAATAGTCATCAATGCTCAAACACTACTATCATCAGGATGCACACAATGTTGCAACCATCTAGCACTGCTACCAAATGATGGCACAAACCAAGGTGCCTCGGGTCATTCTTATGACCTGCAACCAATGCTCTCAAGTTCTGTCCTCCCAGGGCTACCAGCATATGTGTAAAAACTGCTACTCGGCTAGTCAAACCCTACTATCCATTTTTACGTTAATATGCTTGTACAACTAGATGACATTACCTTCAAGACTTGTTGCCGTGCAAAGTTACAATTGCGTCACTTGTACACTCTCTCTAGGTCATTACTACAAGAACAATCCCTAGGTCATCATTGTTATAGGTGTACCTCAATCTACAGGTCAAGTCAAAGTCAAGGTATCAACTCACTATTAATGTCTTATTTAGGTGTATGTAATGTTTCAAATTGAAATTTACAGCTAATAACAAGCACATGAACTACGCTATAGCAAATAAAATCAAAAACACGCATGCACCATCAAAAACACCAAGAAGATGGGCAAGTAAGCTGAGCCATTTTATTAAATTATGAGGTGTAAGGAGTACATATAGCAAGGAAAAAGTGCACCTGGGTTTGCATAAGCAAGCTGGAGCAAACCCAACTGGAGGAAATGACACCAAGAAGTAGGAAACTTCGGTCCAATATCCTTCTGCGGAAACCTAGAAATTAGCAACTGTTGCTGCACTAGAAATGTTGAAAATGACCCTCTATGATGCTCGGAATTGCCTGAAAATGTAGCCGTAGCTTCTCCCAAAAATACTCATCCAAACCCAAAAAGGGATTTGCCCCAAACCGACCACCTGGAAAACCCACAAAATGGTGCAATTACTGGCTAAATAATAAATGTACTGCTAGACAAAAAGGGGATTTTTGCCCTGAATACTACCCAGAAAATTTTGTAAATTTAACTCTGGACTCCTCTCAACAAACCCACAAAAATCCAGACATGGTTTTGGCTAATTCCAAACTTTCAAAATTGTCTATATTGGTACTATGCCCTCTTGAACAAAGACTACGTTCCCCAGTGATGAAATCTGCTAAACTCCTTATTTTTCCTCAATCTACGATAGTAATGATAAAAGAATTTTTCCCGAATGTTGGGGAGAAGTCTCACATCAAATCCCGACACAAGATAGATTAAATCAACTCCACAAAAACATTGTCCAGTGACCCCCTACACAAGCCCTAGGAAGATAAATTCGTTCCTCTCAAAGTTAGCAATCTCCAGCCACGAAATTCTCCACAAAGCTTAGTCTTCCCTTGGAGCAGCTTCTCTATATTTCTCCCCCTAGAAAATAGTTGAAATAAGTGGCACGAGTTCCTCTACTGCGTGCTCCTTGGACCACGAAATAGCTGAGGGGAATCGCTGAAAGATGCTCCCAAAATTCCACAAGCCTCCCTTCAACAGTAGAAACAAAATTTACCTCCCTTCGGTGGTACTCGAAGCCCATGAAAAGAAGGGTGAGTTCTCCCCTTGGAGAACTTTGTGCTAAACAACACTTGTGGCCTAGTTGAATAGCTTGAGCAACAATGTGTAAATGTCAAATTGTCAAAGGTGCCAATTGTTGCCCCCAACCTTCTATTTATAATTGCTTCCTTACTTTTCCTTGTGGGTCCCTCCAAATATTTCAACCTCCCTTCACTATCAATTCGATTTTCCCCCAAGTGGTGCGTATTTCTTATGGGTGTGGCCCCCACATTCCACTAGCAAAATAATTTTCTATTTTTCCTACGTCCCATACGCCAAAAATGTCTCGAATACTCAAGTTACAAAACCGTGCTATGCTTAGCACCTCCCCAATAAGCTCCACCTCCCCAATAAACTCCATTAACTCCCTCGGATGAAAAATCAAAATTTGGGACATTACAGTCCTCCCCACCAAAAATTGCTTGTCCCCAAGCAATGCCTAAACAAGCACCCTCTCTGACTGTGTATCCCCACTATCATTGCAAACTTCACCATGCTCCCAATTGTGCCATTGGATCGTCCCTGATCTCTGTATTGTCCTATAGTGAAGGGGTCCCTTGATACCAAGATCCCAAGCCAACCTGATCAACGTGAAGCACCCATTGCTCCACTCACCATCCTGCAAGATATAGGCATTAGAAGCCCTCTCTCTACTACCAATATGTAGAACATCTCGATAATGTAAAACTCTATCCAAATCCTCATGAAGCTTCCCTATCGAGTAGTCCATCCCATGCACTCGAATAGTGGGACCCTAAAGATACAACCCACTCCCTATGCGAATGAAGTCTCCCATGCATGAGCTCCTCCTGAAATACTCCAGTTGCCAACCTACCATGCTGATGAAGTCCCTCGCGCCATCAACGCATCATGGAAACCCAATGGAATATCTGAATGACCCTTCCCTATAAAAACCAGGTCACCCCTATGGGTAGTTGAACTACTAATTACTGTGACGCTAGGGTCCCATGTCCATCACAACAAGAAACTATCATGCTGACCCCGCGACACCTTGGTCATCACTGATTGACTAGCATGCTCGTACCAGAGCCTCCTCTCCCATAGCTCTCGGCCATAATCTATGTGATGATCGAGGCTAGGCCCAACCTGCCAAAGCGACTCAACAGTGCCAGCGCCTACCACTCCATGGCGGGCCCCAATCCTGAACCCTAAGGTGGGGGCTTCGGTGGTCCCCTATGTGTCCGCTTGTGAATGAATCAGTTCGCCTATTATCCTAACCATGCTCATTGAGGAGTGGAGTATCCCACCAATCCACTGGATCCCTAGATCCCATAACCATACTGGAGGTCCATAACCCCCAATCCTCTCTGCTTGTTGCCGTGATATGCTGATAGTTTTTAGGACCCCTCTGTGCCTCGTTTGTGTCTCATGTAGGTATCTAATAGGTAGACACCGAGCATCAAGAACCTGTGTCGCAAATAACCAACTTCTTTGTGCCTGCCAAATCACACAGCAAGCTCTGTTATTCTAGCGCCTGATGATTTCCCTGGGTACTGCCGGAAACCTAGGCATCATCCTTCCAACAAGGAATACCATCCCCCACACCTCATGCTCACCTAACACCTCGAGTTGTCCAACTGAAAAAACAACATGCAACTCCCTCTTAGTCACCTCCCCAAGTGTGAGCCCAGGGGTGAAATGTTAGTTTTTGGTAGCATCGGAAGTGCTCTAACCTTGAAAATCAGTGGAGAGGCTAAGGCACATGAGTTCTAATTCTAAAGAACCCAGAAACCGTTTTTTTAAATTCCACCCAGATTGTATTTTATTAAAATAATTAATATTTTTAATGGAGTTCCTAAGTCTAAACTTAGGGAAATTAAAATATTAATGGGTATTAATCAAAATATGGGTGAGAATGATCTAGAAGGCGGATCAAGTCATGTTTTAATCTTAGTTGCTGATTAGGGACTTAATCTCAGCCGTTGAGGACTCAACAGGAAAAGTATAAAATGGAGGCTTGGGGTTCATTTGAAAATGCACACAAATAAATTGAGGAAATCGATTTTCTGAGGTGAGAAGTTCTCAAGAGGAAAATTGATTAGGGAGATCATGCAAGAGAGGGGAAGTGAGAATTCGGGTGAATTACTTTCTAGAGAATACTAATAGAGAGGTGGAGAGAGCTTGCAGAGAGGCAGCGCAGCAACCGGGAGAGCTGACGCTGGGCAGTCTCGGCCCACGCAGTCCTAATGTAGAGCCAAACAGGCCAACGCAGAGCAAAAAAGTTGTTTGTCATGCAGAATCCAAAACTGTCAGGAATAACCAGAACTGTCGGGAACTGCCGGGATAGCTGACGCAGAGGGAAAAAGAGGTGACGCAGGGTTGACACAGATCATACGCAGGGCCAACGCAAAAATAGTCGAGGTTAGACAGTCTTGTGATAGATTAGCCAGAATTCTGCCGGGTGAAGTGAGGTAATACTCACTCAAATTTTCGGCCAGTATTTTCTTCGTAAAGGATTGCTAGATGAGCATCCTTGATTTGCATTCAAATATTTTTCCTACATAATAATAAACCCTCAGAACTGATGCACCGATTTTCCCCCATTGGGTTTTTCCGAGGACTGTTGTGTCAAAAAATAAGGGTGTCCTATGTATCTTGTTCTTTGCTTTGTTTTCTGTTTCATGAGATCAAATATTTAATTAGTGTAGGTTGCAGAAGTAATTTGCTTCAGCATTCAGAAGAGTAACTTGATGAATGTAATTTAAAAACCAAGTAGGTGAAGTAGATTCAGATTTACTGCAGTAGGGTTCCTTCAGTTAGGAATTTTCACATGGTATCAGAGGATTGATTTTGAAACAGGGAGAGCAAATCCATTGCTAAGCAGTGAGGTCGAAAGCTGCACTTGGTAGCAATTTGAATCCCCTTGAAGGGATTGTGCAGTCCTTACCAGGAAGAAGAGCCAGGGAAATCTCTCTTTGAGTGAGACAACAAAGAGGTACGATTTCTAGTTTGTGAGTTTGCAGAGCCAGAGGGAGTGCTGCAGAGCCTCAGCGCAGTGCTTGAAAGGCATAGTTTCTGCTGGGGCAGAAATCTGCTGGAAAAGAACGAAGACACTTATCAGAGGATTCCTTTAGTGTAGGAATTTTCACATGGTATCAGAGGATTGATTTTGAAACAGGAAGATCAAATCCAGTGTTGAGCAATGAGGCTGAAAGCTGCGCTTTGTAGCAATTTGAATCCCCTTGAAGGGATTGTGCAGTGCTTGCTCGGAAGAAGATCAGGGGAAATCTCTAGTTGAGTGAGACAACAAAGAGGTACAATTTCCAGTTCGTGAGTTTGCAAAGGCAGAGGGAGAGATGCAGAGCCTCAGCGCAGTGCTTGAAAGGCGTAGTTTCTGCTGGGGCAGAAATCCGCTGGGAAAGAACAAAGACACATAGAAGGGGTATTTTCTCCTCAGAACTTTCTGCCAGAAAGTTCAAATTTCTAACTTGCTGAGCAACTGAGCAATGCTAACCAGTGACTAGAGGGGTTAGTTCGACAGTTGGGTGAGATGGCATCGCATGGGCTTAGAGATCAGGACAGGTTCAAAGGAGCTTCCAACTATGTCATATGGAAGAACAAAATCTTAGTTGTTCTAGAGTAATATGATGTCGAGGCCTACGTCAATAGTGTTATAGTTATTCCTACTGACAATGATCAAAAGAAGAAGTACAAGGCCAAGCAGAGGAAGGCAAAGAGGCTCATTCTCGATGGAGTTCGAGATCATGTGGTCTCACACTTGCAGGGAAAGGATACAACACGAGAGATGTGGAAAGCCTTGTCTTCTTTGTATGAAGGCTCTTTTGAACAATGGAAGATGTATTTAGAGAAGACGTTGTAGTGGACTTTGATGCAAAAAGGAGAAGGGGTGAACCTCTATCTTCAACATCTTCAGGACACTAGAGACCAGCTTGCTGCAGTGGGGTCCACTCCTCAGCCAACTGCGATGGTGAGGATAGCCCTGAATGGAGTCTCGGATGAATGGCAAGTTTTCATCCAAAGCATATTGAGCAAAGAAAAACTACCTTCAAGGGAGGAGCTGTGGGCATCTCTTCAACATGAGGAGTTAAGGAGGGACCTAGTGAAGGTCAACCTCAGTGGCAGCGGTGGGAGTGTTACAAAGATGAAGGACGAGGAGAACACATCTCTAGCATTGAAGGGATAGCAGAAGCTAAAGCGAAAGGACATTTTCAAGGTGAAATGTTTCAGTTGTGGCGAGATGGGCCACTATGCATCCCAATGTCCTTTGATGAAAAAGGATAAGGATGAGAAACATGATCCTAAGGTTGCTTCAGCAAAGATAGACGAGGATGATTTTGCCATGAGTGCCCACGCATTTCCAAGCGGGAGATGGGGCGATATTGAGCTATAGTTGGGAGTACTACATGTGTTGGAATTTCTAAGTCTAACTATTAGAAATCCTTCCTGTACTTTCTGATTTCTTTCTTCCTACTTGTTCTATTAATTAACAACTTATTTACCATGTAAATACTGAAAATAAATACAAGTACAGTCTCAACACATACAGATCATCAACTGAAGGAAAAACAAGCACAATAGTGACAGTTATTTTTGGACTAATGTCCCCGGAAAAGCCCAATGCGAGAAAACCGGTGCAGCTATCTGTGGGTTTTATTATTAAGCAATTTCATAATACAATCTGGGTGCCAGAAATGGCTCATCCAACAAAGAATTCCCTTGACAGTATTACCTCTCGGTTGGAGACAAATATCAGCCCCAATCTATCCCACGAAATCTCCTAGCGTCAACCTCTAGGGTCTGTGTCAGCTTCTCTGGCCCAGCGTCAGCCTCTCAGGGCTCTGCGTCAACCTATGGAGCCTCTGCATCTCCCATGTTGGCCCTCCTCAGGCTCTGCGCAGCTTTTGGGGCCTTTGTGTGGCCTTTGGGTGCTTCTGCATGGCCTCTAGCTGGCTTTGTCTCAACCCTCTCCCGGCATCTGCGCTGATGCTCCTGGTACTATCTATACCTCTCTGCTACTGCATTCATTGCCCCTCAACTACAACTCTGATCACTCCTTTGATTTCCTCAGCAAGCCCTGCCCCAGAAAATCGAATTCTTGATCAACTCAGTGTGTTCTACAAGTGACCCTCAAGCCTCCTCTTATACTTTTCTCATTGACAATTCAATGGCCGAGATTAAGTCCCTAAACAATGGGTAAAATTAGATCTGGCTTGAATCATGACTTTTGGACCATTCTAAATCAGTTTTATATTAATTCACATTAATATTTTATTTTCCCTAAGTTTAGACTTACGGCCTCCATTAAAAATATTAATTATTTTAATATCTCCCAAACTGGTTAGGTTCTGCCCAAACCATTTCTGGGTATTGGAGATCTCATGTGCTTTAGCCTCTTCACCAATTTCGTGGCTAGAGCACATCCGATGCTACCCAAATCAACACTCCCTCTTAGCGAGGATTGTGCTCTAGTAATACTCCTCACTGAGCATCACCCTGATCATCCGGCATTGGTCCCTATGCTGATGCTAGGCTTGCTACCCATCATCTACACTACTGCATCATGTACTACTACCCATGGCCCTGCCACTGCCACTGCTGCATCCGTACGACAGCTCCCTCTCATCAGGCTACATCGTGCTGCCCATAACACTGCCACTACTAACTGTTGCACTGCAACTCAGTTACTGAGAAATAAGTAACTGATCTCCCAACTTTGACATCATTGTCAGTCTAGAGACACTCCTAATTCTAAAACTCCCTCTGTCGCTAACAAGTGCTCCCTCTTTGACCTATGAGCTGTTGCAACAACTCCATGCATCTCGCACTGCTGCCTCACGTTGTCCTGGGACTCATGCATTGTAGCTCCCTCTGTCGCTCCATCCGCATCTGTCTCTACCGACATTCGCCAGTCCTACTACACCTCTTCAAGGCTTCTGTAGCAAGGTATAATCCAAGAGGTTGGGTACCTCAAGGATCCTGCCCCTCATCGCCTGTAGTCTGTCTGACTACAACTCGATGTCTCCCCACTTCCTCTCAAGTGACGTATGAGCACTCATGGCACAGTCATCATCTGTCTCCACTTCTTTCTCCGCCCTCACTGGCACAACCTTGGTCTCAGAAGCCTCTCCCTTTCTTTTCTTCCATGCACATTGGCTCGCATAGTGACCCAGTTCCCCACAATGGAAGCATTTGACCTTGGAGAGGTCCTTCTTCTTCCGTTTCCCCTGCTTTCCCTCGGATGCTAGGGTAGCATCCTCCTCTTCCTCCTTCTTGATTCTGACCCCCTTGTTGTTGCTTCCCGCCTTGGTTAGCCTTCTAATCTCTTCTTGGCAAAGAGCCACCCATAGTTCCTCCCAATCTGGAAGGGTCGACCTGCCCAGTATGCTCTGGAAAAATACCTCCCAATCCTCTGAGACTGTGTTCAATGCAGTTCTCACCATCTATTCCTGATCCGACGTAGCCCCTATGGAAGTCAGTTGATCTCGGATCTCCTTTAATCGACTGAGGAAGGCATCGATTTGTTCTCCCTTCTGCATCTAGTATGCCCGCAGCTGATTTTCTAGTAGCGTCTTCCTCTGCACGGAATTATGCTGATACAATTTCGTCAGGGCCTCCCACATCGCATTTTTCATTTCCTTTTTGGCAATATGTGGTACTACATGGTCCTTGACTCGTCAAGGATGATGCTCTTGGCCCTCGTCATTGCCTCCTCATACTTGTCATTCTCAACTGGGTCAATTGGGATCGCTATCGTTTTCAAGGCGAAGTGCTTGAGACGATTCATGTCTAGAACGGACAAGATCCTGGCCTTCCAGACTACGAAGTTTGAGGCTTTGTCCAGTCTGTCCTGATCTCTTACCCCGTTCACTGCCATTTCGCTGCTCCTCTTTCGACTCTTTCGAGTCTCTCTACTTCCCTCCTGGAAGTTCTCGGTGTGACTCCCTCTGAGCCTCGATTTCGCTCATGGAAACCCCTCTGCAAATGTCAAGATGCCCCCACTCCGATTGTTAGTGCGGCTGCACCACTGATCCGAACTTCTTGGCTAGAAATCCTCAGTAGCAATTCCGTCCTCCTCGGTCTTGCCTTGTTAAGTACTGCTCTGACCACAGTACCCCACCAGCTTCACTCCGCAACTCACCCATAACCTCCTATGCTTCAGCAAACTGAAGGTTAGAGCCTCTAGGCTCTGCGCAATCTCGACACCAGCAAAATCTGCACCTCCTGGCCATGGGCGTCAATCCTTCCTGACTGGGAAAGATGACTGAGCACTGCGTAGGTCAGGTCTGCTCCTTTCTACCACTGCATTGATCCTCCTCCCGGCTCAAACTCGATCATGCAGGCACTACGTCACCCCTTCCTTGTTGCTTTTCCACTAAGAACAACGTTTGTCACTCGGGACAACTGTTTCTGTTGTTGCTGCTCTGCTCGGATGATGCCCTCAATTCTCTTGTGATCTGCAACCACTCTCTGATACCATGTTGGAATTTCTAAGTATAACTGTTAGAAATCCTTCCTATACTTTTTGATTTATTTCTTCCTACTTGTTCTATTAATTAACAGGTTATTTACCTTGTAAATACTGAAAATAAATACAAGTCCAGTCTCAGCACATATAGATCATCAACTGAAGGAAAAACAAGCACACAAGTGACATCGTTATTTTTGGACTAATGTCCCTGAAAAAACCTAATGCGGGAAAACCGGTGCAGCTATCTGAGGGTTTTATTATTAAGCAGTTTCAGAATACAATCTGGGTGCCAGAAATGGATCACCCAACAGAGAATTCCCTCGACAGTAGTACCTCTCAATGGGGGACAGATATCAGCCCCAACCAGCCCCTCGAAATCTCCCAGCGTCAACCTCTAAGGTTTGCGTCAGCCTCTCTGGCCCAGCGTTAGCCTCTCGAGGCTTTGCATCAGCCTTTGGAGCCTCTGCATCTCCCATGTTGGCCCTCCTTTGGCTCTGCGGAGCTCCTGGCTGCCTCTGTGTGGCCTCTGGCTGCCTTTGCGTGGCCTCTGGCTGCCTTTGCATGGCCTCTAGTTGGCTCTGCGTCAACCCTCTCCCGGCTTCTACACTAATGCTCCCGGTACTATCTCTGCCTCTCTGCTACTACATTCACTGCCCCTCAACTACAACTCTAATCACTCCTTTGATTTCCTCAGCAAGCCCCGCCCCAAAAAATCGAATTCTTGATCAACTCGGTGTGTTCTCCAAGTGACCCTCAAGCCTCCTCTTATACTTTTCTCGTTGACAATTCAATGGCTGAGATTAAGTCCCTAATCAATGGCTAAGATTAGATCTGGCTTGATCCATGACTTTTGGACCATTCTAACTCAGTTTTATATTAATTCACATTAATATTTTATTTTCCCTAAGTTTAGACTTAGGGACTCCATTAAAAATATTAACCATTTTAATATCTCCCAAACTAGTTAGATTCCGCCCAAACCATTTCTGGGTATTGGAGATCTCATGTGCTTTAGCCTCTCCACCAATTTTCATGGCTAGAGCACATCCAATGCTACCCCAAATCAACATGTGGGCAGGATTCTTAAAGAGTCCACCTCTTGGATCAATTCCTTGCTACGAGAGCCCAAGATTTAGCAATAGCGAAATGGACTTAGTGTCAAATGATGCAGTGAAATGTTTGGAGGATAGATGCAGTAGCTGGGGAATAGAGACTGATCAACGCAGAGCAAGGTTGGCAGCAGTGCAGTTGGCATAGTACAGGAGTGAGCAGCAGTGCAATTGGCATAGTACAGGAGTGAGCAGCAGCGCAGAAGATTTAGGGGGTCAGAATCGGCAACAGTCAGATTCCAACATTCGTTGTATTATATTGAACACAGTTAAGTTAAACTAATTTTGGATGTTTTCTAGTTGCTTCTCTCAGCAACTGAGTTGCAATATGGATACAGTGTTAGCAGTGGTAGTGCTAGCAACATAGTAGATGTAGCGTTTGAGAGGGAGATGTAGTACATATGCAGCAGTACAGTAGCAGCAACAACACAGTGTTGGTGACAGCAGTAGTGCATAAAGGAGGTGCTTCAAAAATAGAGCAGCATGCTGGTGGACATTGTTGCTAGAGCACTTTCCTCGCTAAGAGGGAGTGTTAGTTTTTGGTAGCATCGGAAGTGTTCTAGCCTTGAAAATTGGTGGAGAGGCTAAGGCACATGACTTCTAAAGAACCCAAAAATCATTTTTTTAAATTCCACCCTGATTGTATTTTATTAAATAATTAATATTTTTAATGGAGTTCCTAAGTCTAAACTTGGGGAAATTGAAATATTAATGGGTATTAATCAAAATATGGGTGAGAATGATCTAGAAGGCAGATCAAGTCATGTTTTAATCTTAGCCATTGATAAGGGACTTAATCTCGGCCGTTGAAGACTCGATAGGAAAAGTATAAAATGGAGGCTTGAGGTTCATTTGAAAACACACACACACAGATTGAGGAAATCGATTTTCTGAGGTGAGAAGTTCTCAAGAGGAAAATCGATTGGGGAGATCTTGCAGGAGAGGGGTAGTGAGAATCTGGGAGGAGGACTTTTTGGAGAATACTAACAGAGAGGCGGAGATAGCTTGTAGAGAGGTAGCGCAATAGCCAAGAAAGCTGACACTGGGCCAGTCTAGGACCACGCAGTCCTGACATATAACCAGAAGGGCCAACACAGACCTGAAAAGTTGCCTATCACGCAGAATCCAGAACTTCCGGGAAAGTCAAAACTGCCAAGAAATGTTAGAACAGTCGGGATACTGACGCAAAGGGCAGAAGAGGTGACGTAGGGCGGCTGACACAGAGCCTACACAAGGCCAACACAAAAACAGTCGAGGTTAGCCAGTCTTGTGCGAGATCAACTGGAATTTTTCCAGGTGAAGTGAGGTAAAACTCACTCAGATTTTCTGCCAGAATTTTCTCTGTAAAGGATTGCTAGATGAACATCCTAGATTTGTATTCAGATAGTTCTCCTGCATAATTATAAACCCTCTGGATTGTTGCACCGGTTTTCCCGCATTGGGTTTTTCTGGGGACTATTGTGTCCAAAAATAAGGGTGTCCTATGTATCTTGTGCTTTGCTTTGTTTTTTGCTATGTTGCAGGAAACGTGGGGCAAAAAGGCGTTTCCGTAGGGAAACGGGTACGAAACGCTAAAACGCGTTTGGTACGGCCCTGAAACGCGTTTCAGGCCGTACTGCCACGTTTCACGAAACTGAAACGCGTTTCAGGGCCGTACGACCCACGTTTCAGCATTTACTTGTGTTTTTATTTTTTATTTTATTTGTTTTCTAATCTATTCTTACGTTAGCCTAGTGACTTCTAGTTGCTTCCAGATGCCTGTCTAAAGTTATAAAAGTGAACTTTTGCCCTAGTGTTGATATGCAGTTCATGGTAATGTTAAATTCTTAAAGTAAAAGTGATATTCTCCTTTATTTTTCATTTTCATCCTTTTACTTAAATTTTTAACATTACCATGAAATGACTCAGGATGTTTGAGAGTGGTTTCGCCCTCATTGCATTTCATATGGAGAAAGTAGAATTTTAGATCTCACTCAAAATCCAGCAGGCTTATTTGTTTTTCAAGATTTCAGGATTGGGGGGATTGCAATGTTTCCATTGGATTTTATCATGTACTGGGGTATGGAACTTGTATTTAATCAAGAGAACCAAGCCCTCTATGCAGGGGAGACTCCCAATAATCAAGAGAATGTAGGGTACTAGGGTATGAAACTTGTATTTAATCAGGAGCATTAAGGTCGTTCGACTATGTAGGAAGAGACTCCCAATCAAGCACGAGACAAGAAATTAGAAATTTCTCGTGGCTGATTTTGGATATTTCTATTTTCATTATGTGATTATTCATGAGTAGATGTGATGCAAATTTAGATACTTATAGTTTATGCATTGACAATTGACAGTTTTATCATAATGTAATAAATTAGAATGTATCATATACGCTTTATGATTGCACATATTTCCTAAATGTCCAAAATTTGGGGAGGTCGTGTTTCGTATCGCTTCCCGTTTCGAAAACTCGTACCCGTTTCCCCGTTTTGTGCAACCTTGGTTTTTTGTTTCATGAGATCAAATATTTAAGTAATGTAGGTTGCAGAAGTAATTTGCTTCAATATTCAGAAGAATGACTTGATGAATGTAATTTAAAAATCAAGTAGGTGAAGTAGATTCGGATTTGTTGTGGTAGGGGTTCCTTCAGTGTAGGAATTTTCGCATGGAACATATGCTACCTCAACAATCAACCAAGCCGTCCCTAAGCCTGTATCCATCAACTCATGCACCTACCAAGTTTCTCAACTCGAGAGTCTCCTCCCAGCTCATGATACGTGATGTCTCATCCAACTGCCTAGGGTGAGCCTCCCATGCCCTACTACCTGAATGGAGAGTGTCAAGGGGCAACAACCAAACACTCTACAACTGTAAGTAACACTAGAGGATAATGGGTGGGTATGTCCCAAAGGGTATGATCAAGAAGTCTATTGGAATACTCAAGAGTAATCCTCTGGATGACTCTCTCTCTCTGCCTTGGATCTGTTGATAACCCCCTCGAAGCCCTATCTCCACTAAACATGGTGTCCCTAGATGCTCAACAATGTCCTTATTGATCCTAGGTGAGCTGCATCCAATGGTACACCTAATGCCTTGTCCATAGGCCTCCTTGGAGGCAACGCTCCAAGAGCCCGCTGCACTACACCATGCATCTTTGCATACCACCAAGCAGCACCACACTCCTCGACATGCCATTGTATGTAACAACCTGTCCCTATACATCGCTGGTTACCCCAAGCTATGACTATACCATCCTGTATTGTTTTGTGTCCCGCCTATGTCACTTCATTTGTCACATCCCACATGTACTCAATGTGATGTGAGGTAGTCCTACTCCTCAACAGAGTCTAACAAACTACATCACACCCCCATGCGTCTCCATGCCAATCTGCAGACCACTGCTCCGTGCTAGATGCTCCTACTCATCGCTGGATGTGATGGCCTAAAGTTGTGTCCATGTGCATTGGCCCGCACCCAACCGATAACAACACCTCCACCGTCATATTATCATACTCTCCAATGAGTGGATCTCCCCTCTAAATCCTCCCTGAGAGACTCAAGAAGTGAATCTCCCTAGGTACCAGTAGTGATGCCATCACTGCTTTGCTCCTCCATGTCCTCTGTGCCCCACACAAATGTGAAGAATCCTCAACTTCATACAAGGCACTGTCTGGTGGCCTACCAGTGCCACCTCCTCTGAAAAACTCCTACCAGAGTATGATGATCATCCTGTGATCCAATGCATAACTGTCATACCAAGACAAACCAAGGAGTTTGCCCACAAACTGGTTAGCCACTGGTATTGGCCAAAACTCTCCTAGCGAATGCATTTGTTCAGCTGCTAGAGCAATTTATTAATTTCTTTTCCATATTAGCAATCACATCAACGTAAAGTAAACTGCAGATAGAACATAAATAGAAATCGCAGAAGACAAGCCAAGACAAGAGGACACAAGATGTGGCGCAAGCCAGGGACAAACCCCACAATGTGTGGGGAAACCCTTGATCAATTCTTCTTTTATGTTCTTCAAAGTTCAACAGAGAAAGAGAAAGAGAGAGATTGTACATTTACAATAGAAGTCAACACTTTGACTTATCTAAATCTAGCATAGATCATTTCTTATAACAATAAGATCAGTTGAAGACATTCTGCTTCAACTGATTCTCCAAGTTGACTCCTTCACCTATCATCATGCTGCATCTCGTCCATTTGCTGCACCTGACCGTGTAGCAACATCATGTTACATCATGCTGCATCTCGTCCATTTGCTGCACCTGACCGTGTAGCACCATCATGTTACATCATGCTGCTCATGATCTCATACATCACGCTGCCCATACATCATGCTGCCCATGAGCTACATCATACTGCCCATACATCATGTTGCCCATGAACTGCCCATGCTCAATGCATCATTGTGCTGCCCATGCACATGATCACATTTACCATGATGCTCATGATCTCATACATCATGCATCATGTTGCTCATACTACTGCATGTTGCTCATAATACCCTTCTGTTGCTTCATTATGGAGGTCATATAACATATCAGCCTTAGCTGCTTGCTATGGCTTGCAGCCTAGTAAAGCAGCTAGGCTATAGTTCTGGTATTCCTCCAATACCATGACTGTGTTTACCTCTTCATCACTGCGGCTTGATGACAGTGGCACCCTTGACTACCTGACCGTGTAGCATAACCATGACTGCAACGTATATACATGACTGTCCAACGTTTACATTATTTCCTATGATCCTTGTTATGTGACTGCATATATTAAGTCACTGCTGTACAAGATGTAAGTCACCGAGATCCATATACTAAGGTTCTTCATCCAACTGAAACCGAGATGGTTGTTGTGATCATATCACATCAAGACTGCGAGTGTTTCATTCACTGTATCCTTATCCTAAGTATGCTTCATCTATCCAAGATAGATGTGCCCAGATCACATACTTCTACAGTTATGCTGGCTCCTTCATGTATGATCTGCGGCTACCTCACTTGACAGCAATTATGACTGCGATTAAGTCACTACTGTAATGACTTCAGTTCTTCCATCCTTGATTGCATGAATAGGTTCTGTTGACCTCTACCGGTCAACTACCCATGCAGTACACCCCCTTTTTCTTTGCAAGAAAGGGGCAGCACCTGATCAACGTGTCCGTGCCATCCAGCAGTCATCAGCAGCTTGATCAATCTAATTGTAAACCCAGTCTGCATGTATTAATTGTAAATAATCTTAGCAGATATGAGTCGTGTATGTGAATTGCCTAGGTGGACCTAACTTTCTAGTGGTAATCTACGTCCCGGAAGGTTTTTCGTCTCACCGATCCATGGATCGGCAGAGTTTTCCTTCAAACCTGACCCCAAAGCCGGGATGGATTTTGTCATTGGAATTTTAGGAGAATCCTAGTGTGTTGATCTGCTAGATTATAGTTGTGTCGCAGAACTAGGTGATTTGTGAGGGTCTATGTTAAAGGGGTTTTCTCCCTTAAGATGTAAATTGTAAAAGTCATGATGTAATGTGTCCTGAGGGTCGAAAAATGTTTTAAATCCCCTCATCACTCCTAAGTCCTAGGTCCTAGGTGATGTTTCCGAAGGCTTAGTTCGATGATCCATTTTAAAATAAATTAAGAAATTAAAAAAATGAATAAAAATAATAAAATAATAAAATAAATAAAAATTAAAAAATGAAATAAATAAAAAAATTAAAAAAATAAAGCAAAAACCCTAACTAATAAAATAATAATATTTTAAGTGAATAAATCGATGGATGAGATCAAGAGATGTCTTGATCCTCATCAACGGTCGAGATCATTTCTACATGGATCACTCGAACTAGCCGTTGGGATCATTTCCTTTAAATAGGGTGCTAGGGGTCATTTTCAGATCATTGGAAGATCTGTGAGTCTAAGACTGAAGAAGCTCTCTTGTAAATCTGTTTCTGGTTAATAAAAGAAGACTTTGGGGTCCATATCTTGCTGGTGTTACTCTCTTAAAATGCTGTGAGATTGTTTTAGTTTCTGCATATTTTATTTTCAGTCATTGATAATAGCTTTTTTAAGAGTATTGTGAGCACAGGTATCTTGTTCACTTGCTAGGGTTTGGGTGTTGTTAGGGTTTCTGAAGTAATGGCAGGTATCTCCATTACTTCCTGAGATCTAGCAGCATTTTTGCCCTCTTTATTGATGGTTGTTTTGAGCTGTGCAGAAAACATTTTCTGAAGGAAATTTGTGGGCGTTCGGGGAAGTTCTCGGCTGAACCAGCCAACTCCCGCAAGCATTTTTTGCTGAGCCCAGTTGGATTTGATCTTGGGTTTATCATTCAGTTTATTGTGTTTATTTGCATGAGAGATTTTCTGAAGTTCTTCACATTGAAAACCTAAAATTTCTGTTCTTTAAAGTTTTTCTGTGCTTATTGATGAATCTGGCTGTTAAGGGGCCAAAATCTGTACATTAATCAGTTGTTCTAGGGTTTTAAATCTTTGCTTTACACAGGTTTTTTCTTTAGGGTTTTGTTTTCTTGTACAGGGTTTTCATTAAGATCAGATTTTTCAGAAGGAGATCAGGGCTGCCCGGATCATAGCACTCCTCCATGCAAAGTGACAGCAAGTGAATCTGCTTTCTCTAGCCTGTGTTTTCCATTTTTCTGCTGCAATTCTCCGCCCATTAGATCTTCCATTTCTCCCTCACGGTGACCTGCAAAGCCCTCTCCCCTTCCTGCGTCCTTTCTCTTCTCATTTCATTTCTAACTGTTCCAAGTCCATAACCTGGCTATCCCTCTTACCCTCACGCAGCTTCTGCTGCCTCCCCATGCTGCCAGCTCCAACTCCCACGCAGTCGTATTGCATCAGTGAACTGCTGCAACTGCGTCCCTCAAAATCCTACCCAAACCAGGCAATATTTGCATTCTAATCCAGCGTGGAGATAAATCAAAATCGAAGCTGCCAGAAAAGCGAAACAGCAAAGCCGCCATCGATCACTGCGTATCAGCTATTGATTCACGCATATTCATTCACTGATGTCTGCTATCAACACGTCACTGGGCAAGGTGATTCGGCTTCCACTTCGGCGGCTAAGGTAACGATGTTTTCAGGCATAAGCTGTCCGCCATCCGGAACTGGAAACCACATCTCGTTCACGCAGAAGAGCCACGGTTTTGTCGATATACAATAGACTCCAGGCATCGAAAAATCACCGCAGGCCATCACGCAGGTAAATGGGTTCATCGCCGCAGGTAAGCTCCAAATCGCAGACAGTCTTTTCACCGATTTTTCTCTCATGCTATGGTCCAATCGTTATCATCGTATCGATCTGCAGATGAGTCGATTTCATGAGTTTGATTATAGTCTGTGTAGGTTTTAGCAGATCTTGTGCTTTGGTTATTCGATGCGTAGGGTAATCTTTTTTATTTTCGTTTGATTCGTTTTCATTGTTTATCGTTTAGGTTTTAGACTTAAATCTATTTTAATATAGTTTCATTTTATTAAATGTAGATTCGTAAAGATAAAAAAAAAATAAAAATGTTTTTAGATTTTCATTTTAATTTGTAATTATAGTTTGTAATTAGATTTAATTTATTTCCTTTAGTTTAGTTTAGGGTTTAATTTTTTGCAATCGTTTTTTTTTTTAGATTTAAGGCTAACGTAGATTTTTTTATTTTTTTTTAACTTTAATTAGATTTTAATTAGATCTTAATCTTTTGTTTTATTTTTGGTTTTGAAATAAAAATTTAAAGTTTTATTTTTCTTTTATTTTTTTTTTTTGAAAAGCATAAAAAATTGTGGAAAATTTTCTTCGTCAGATCCAGTTATTTTCGGAAATTGTCATATCTTTCATGCTGAGAGCTAAATTTTCAAATCGAGATGCGAATATAATATCTGGTTAATGATTCTCATGGTAGTTTAAAGCATTCATCTTTTCAAAATTGTCAGTTGCTGGATATCGTTTTGGTCATGTGATTTCGCTGATACCTTTCGATGACAAATGATTGTTGTTCACGATTTACGTTTCT
This sequence comes from Pinus tabuliformis, assembly GCA_031772625.1. NCBI lineage: Eukaryota > Viridiplantae > Streptophyta > Pinopsida > Pinales > Pinaceae > Pinus > Pinus tabuliformis. Next base: position 458,486,243 of record CM062808.1, on the reverse strand, counting down.
ATATCATCTAACAAGTAATCATCTTAACCATAAATCTCTTAAGGCACTGGTCTGCTAAATTAATCAAATCCATCGAGTGCTTTTTTATATCGTATCTTGTGTCTCCCAACCAACTGGTCGACAGTTGGTCTCATCATCTCACAGGGACTACCCCCCTTAGCCGCGGGAGACAGGCTTAAACGGAGGGATCGGGGATCAGAGTGACAGCCCCCGATCTGAGGGTTGTCGTGTCAATCCGCGCGACAACAGGTTCATTAGCTGCGTTAGAGGATTGCGATTAGGCTTCTACAAGCAGCGTTCCTTTGACTACGTATCTTGGCAGATTAGGGCTCCTCATTTTCCCCCCTGTGTACGACGTATTCAATACGAATAACAAGTCTTCTTGAACTCTTTCTATGTCATGCATATAACGGTGATAGTGCTCCTTCTAACTGTGGCTTCATCATGAACAGTTTATACCCAGCATATGAACGTAACCATGAACACTATTAAAATGTGTATTATCTGCGTGTAAGTATCTCTAGGACCATGACTGCGTTGTACTGCGGCTTCATAGATTTTGCTGCATCTATATTGATCTCCGTCTTGTGTTTAGGGCATCACGTTGGCTGTATGATTTATGTGTAAGTGTCTCTATGAACTGTGGTTTGACAACAACGTATATCATCCTTTACGAACAGCGTATATGATCCTCTATGTTCAGCGATATAAAGGCATCCATTGACTTCGTTTAGGGCAGCTTAGAACAGTGCATTAGTTCATGACTGCGTTCTCCATTAGGGCATCATCATACTAGGCCGGCGTAATCCATAGTGTATCTCCTTCTCCAAAAACCCAAGACGTGGAGAGGAGATCACTTGAAGAGAGTTGCCAAATGACTTCAAATCTTCTTATATTTATACCAAAACGTATAGGTTGAATAGACATGACGTTTAGGCTTCTTGAGCCTACATAAGTTGTTGGTCAGCTAGATAATAAATCCATAATCAAAATAAATTCATATCTCCATAAATACTTATCGGAATCAAATGATCTTTAGATCAATCCTACACCTCTCGACGAGAGGGATCCAATAAAAATATCAGTTGCCATAAATAAGTTGACCCACATGGAGTTTGGCCCTAGTTGCCAATTTAACACTCCCTCTCAAGTAGGGAGAACTCAATCTATTGATCCGTAAGTCCGACTGTACTATCTTCTGCCATCAGTGCCCTGCACTGCTCTGCTGGCTTTGCTCTGCTCTGCTCAGCTCTGCTTTGTTTTGCTCAGCTCTGCCGGCTCTGCTCTGCTCTGCTCAACTTTGCTGGCTCTGCTCTGCTCTGCTCAACTTAGCTTTGCTAGCTTCGCTTTGTTCTGCTCAGCTCTGCTAGCTCTGCTCTGCTTTGCTCAGCTCAGCTCTGCTCTACTCAACTTAGCTCTGCTGAACTATGAAGAAGAAGAATTGATCGAGAATGTCTCATACCATTCTCCACTGACCCGAAGTCAGTCTCAGACTACGTACCACTAGTCCCAAACCAGTCTCAACCGACCCAAAGTCAGTGTCATAGTGGGTACCACTCCTACCACTGGTCCCAGACTAGTGTCGCAGTCTCAGAGAGTGTAACATTGGTCCCAGACTGGTCTCAACCAACCAGAAGTCAGCGTCACAGTATGTACCACTCTCACTAGTCCCAGACCAGTACTGCACTGACACGAAGTGAGTCTCAGAATATGTACCACTGGTCCTAGACCAGTCCTCAACTGACCCGAAGTCAATGTCATAGGGGGTACAACTCCTACCACTGGTCCCAGACCAGTATCATTGATCCTAGATCAATAAAGGTCATCCTAGCATAGGGAGTACGTAGATACAGCAATGCGTCCATCGGTACTAGTATGGTCCCTATCCTCATTTCCCTGCTCATTGATTAGATGAGAGGTACTTCCCATGAGTCCCAGACTGCATGGGTAGGATGCCTCGACAGGAGAACTTAATCAATCCCGTCCTCACAGGAGAACTAATCATCCTATTACAATCGCCATGGAGAACACATCATCCAAGCCTCACAGGATAACTAATCATCCTGCTACATTTGTCATGGAGAACACATCATTCAGACCTTGCAAGAAAACTAATCATCTTGCTACACAGGAGAGCGAATCATCCTGTTCCACAAGAGAGCGAATCATCTTGTCCCACAAGAGAGCGAATCATCTTGTCCATAAGAGAGCAAGTCATCCTATCCATAGGAGAGCGAATCAACCTGTCCCACAAGAGAGCGAATCATCTTGTCCATAGGAGAGCAAGTCATCCTATCCATAGGAGAGCAAATCATCCTGTCCCACAAGAGAGCAAATCATCTTGTTCCAGTGCGCACCACCAGGGGAGGGTGAGTTACCCTGTGGTCGTATGTTGCTCCAGTAAGAACCACAAGCCCCCAGAGCTCCTAGAGCTCAATGTATGCAGGACCCTTGTACAAGGGTTTCTTGACGACTCCAAGTCGTTCGGGAAAATCACAGATTTGATCTTCCCCCCGTGGCTTTAGCGACCTGTACATCATCTCAGTGCGATGGAGCCTCCATTCTCATTGAATCCCTCCTCTGGTTCTTACAAAGAATCACAGTGGTATTCATCATGTGTATAAACAGCTCACTGAGGAGCTTCCCCAACCAGGAAACTTCATACGAGATCATACTCGTAGATATGTATCCGGTGTCGGTGGTGCTTATAACAACCGACTTCTGCTTCCTGCTCATCCATGATATCGAAGTAGAATCCAAAGAGGAGCAACACTAAGAAGTGCTCCAGTGATCCTCCACACTGCCTACCCAATCAACATTCGAATAATCATGCATTTTCATATTTCTGATAGTGTATTTCAATCCATGAGAGATTGTGCCTTGAAGACATCTCAGAAGATTCTTGGCACCAATCCAGTGAGGCTCAACCAAATATGAGCTCCCCGTGCTAACTGCAAAACATATGTCCGGAATCCAACTCCCTCTTACTTATGCAAATGAGAGGGTTTGCAACTGTCAGAAATAGTTCGTCTGCATAAGGTGCCGGTATGAGAGGTCTATCATCCACAACCTTCTAATAATGGTTTGAATTGGTTTCACTCCATAGTGAATCTCTGCTTCATCAAACAGCTATCAATCCTCTCATACTACGCCCGGGGTGTTTTGCTTCAAGCCATAGAGGGCTTTCTTCCACCTGTATACAAGAGATTCCTATTCATGAATCTCAAACTCCACGGCTTGTTTCAAACCTGTGGACCTGCTACATGAGGGAAATGGTCCCCTTGTAAGATTTTCCTTCGGTACATCTTAGACATGTACTTTCATGCTCTTTTTGAATTCAGGCTTCCCTATCACCATCTGACTCACAAACCTCTGGTGCCATGTGTCAATGGACATGGTACCCAGTGGACTTCATGTAACTTAATACAACCTTGAACTCAAAACATCTTTGAAAATTCTATTTTCAAACACGTACCTTTCCATCTACCCTTAGATCCGAACTTCCCAATGAAGTGATCTTTAGGTAGGCCATCAAAAACTTCCGCTACGTCATTCTGATAACATTCTCTACTTCGACTTCACTCTTGGTGAGTTATGAGGAACCCATTGTTCCTTCTGTCTTTGGTGATTGCTCTTTCACTCTTGCTTGGGCATTGTCTTCACCTCAGCTCTGATACCATGTTAATTTTAGATATGTTCTATGCTAGAGCAATTTATTAATTTCTTTTCCATATTTGCAATCACATCAGCATAAAGTAAACTGCAGATAGAACATAAATATAAATCACAGAAGACAAGCCAAGACAAGAGGACACAAGATGTGGCGCAAGCCAGGGACAAACCCCACAATGTGTGGGGAAACCCTTGATCAATTCTTCTTTTATGTTCTTCAAACTTCAGCAGAGAAAGAGAGAGAGATAGTACATTTACAATAGAAGTCAACACTTTGACTCATCTAAATCTAGCATAGATCATTTCTTATAACGATAAGACCAGTTGAAGACATTCTGCTTTAACTGATTCTCCAAGGTGACTCCTTCATCTATCATCGTGCTGCATCTTGTCCATTTGCTGCACCTGACCATGTAGCACCATCATGCTGCATCATGCATTATCATGCTGCTCATGATCTCATACATCACGCTGCCCATACATGATGCTGCCCATGAGCTACATCATATTGCCCATACATCATGCTGCCCATGAACTGCTCATGCTCCATGCATCATTGTGCTACCCATGCACATGATTACATCTACCATGATGCTCATGATCTCATACATCATGCATCATGCTGCTCATACTACTGCATGCCGCTCATAATACCCTTCTATTGCTTCATTATGGAGGTCATATACATATCAGCCTTAGCTGCTTGCTATGGCTTGCAGCCTAGCAACACAGCTAGGCTATAGTTCTAGTATTCCCCCAATACCATCACTGCATTTACCTCTTCATCACTGCGGCTTGATGACAGTGGCACCCTTGACTACCTGACCCTGTAGCATAACCATGACTGCAACGTATATACATGACTGTCCAACGTTTACATTACTGCCTATGATCCTTGTTATGTGACTACATATATTAAGTCATTGTTGTACAAGATGTAAGTCACTGACATCCATATACTAAGGTTCTTCATCCAACCGAAACCAAGATGGTCGTTGTGATCATATCACATCAAGAATGCGAGTGTTTCATTCATTGTATCCTTATTCGAAGTATGCTTCATCTATCCAAGATAGATGTGCCCAGATCACATACTTCTACAGTTATGTTGGCTCCTTCATGTAAAATCTACGGCTTCCTCACTTGACAACAATTATGACTGCGATTAAGTCACTACTGTAATGATTGTGGTTCTTCCATCCTTGATTGCGTGAACAAGTTCATTAGCTACGTTAGAGGACTGCGATTAGGCTTCTACAGGCAGCGTTCCTTTGACTGCATATCTTGGCAGATTAGGGCTCCTCATTTTCCCTTCTTTATATAGTGTATTCACTGCGGATAACAAGTCTTCTTGAACTGTTTCTATGTCATGCATATAACGGTGACAATGCTCCTAACCGCGGCTTCATCATGAACAGTCTATACCTAGGATATGAACGTAATCATGAACACTATATAAATGTGTATTATCTGAGTGTAAGTATCTCAAGGACCATTACTGCGTTGTATTGCGGCTTCATAGATTTTGTTGCGTCTATATTGATCTCTGTCCCGTGTTTAGGGCATCACGTTGGCTGTATGATTTGCGTGTAAGTGTCTCTATGAACTGTGCTTTGATAACAATGTATATCATCCTTTATGAACAGTGTATATGATCCTTTATGTTCAGCAATATAAAGGCATCCATTGACTTTGTTTAGGGCTGCTTAGAACAGCGTATTAGTTCATGACTGCATTCTCCATTACGGCAAGATCATACTAGACCGGCGTAATCCATAGTGTATCTCCTTCTCCAAAAACCCAAGATGTGGAGAGGAGATCACTTGAAGAGAGTTGCCAAATGACTTCAAATATTCTTATATTTATACCAAAACGTATAGGTTGAATAGACATGACGTTTGGGCTTCTTGAGCCTACATAAGTTGTTGGTTAGCTAGATAATAAATCCATAATCAAAATAAATTCATATCTCCATAAATACTTATCGGAATCGGATGATCTTTAGATCAATCCTACACCTCTCGACGAGAGGGATCCAATAAAAATATCATTTGCCATAAATAAGCTGACCCACATGGAGTTTGGACCTAGTTTCCAATTTAACAACTATACCATCCAAGTTGCAGCCAACCGATATACCTAGGAAAGGATAGGTGGTCCCTCCTAGATCCCAATGCCAGTTTGGGCTTCTGGCATCCCTAGTGCCTGTAAGCTCCTGCTCAGCTACACCCGGTCCACTACCATCTCCGTAGCCCACTCCACCAGGTACCAACTTAGAATCTCTCGCCATCCAACCCTAAGAGAGGGATCGAATGCACGAACTCCCACACATAAAACAAGCCCAGCACACGAATGTTGCACCCTGTGCAACTTAGGTCGTCTCATCTCACTATCATGGTTAGCACATGAAATCTGACTAGGTAGCTTTGTCTCTCTCTCTCCAATGGGCAAAGGTAATCTAATAGTGCTGCGAGCCCCGTGCAGAGGGTTGCTCTAACACTCCAGCGTGCACTCTAGCTGCACTGGTAGGGAATCCAACCACTCCCCAACGTGAGTCAATTTGGTCGTGGACTCGACACAAACCTCTCTCATGCCCTTCAACTCCTCGTTCTGCTATAGAATAGGCTCTCACACTAAAGCAACCTTCCTTTTTAATGCTAGAATATCGGCCTGAAATTGATGGAATTGTCGTGGGAATCTATCACCTGTAAACTCGGCCACAGATCCGGATACCTTAGCAACCATCGACATCTCGTCAATGGGTAGCACCTCCTCAACATATGGCTCTATGGGTGTAGGATCTCTCCTCTCCACCAAGGTGTCAACTAGGGCTATCAAAGAGGTCTCTAGCAATGGTGACTACTACGCCCCACTGGGTATATCGATGTGCTCCTCACCATCCTATGGGCCCTCAACATCATACTCAACCTCCTCCTCCTCAGGCTCCTGATATCTAAAGCCATGTCTCCACCAGCAAAATTGACTCCTGGTCTCACCTCTAACTATCCCTGGCCTGTCTTCTCCTTTTGAGGAGATCTAGTGTCCTGAGTCTATCGACTTACTCCACATGGTGTAGATGGTTGCACCCCCATAGTTTGTGTACCTCTAATGTCTCTAATGAATGGATGAAGATGGGTCTGGTCTATCACCCTCCTCAATTGGGTCAACCTCTCATCGTTCCAACGAATTCCACCCCAGAATTCCTGTGTACTGAATTTCCCTTGAGCCATGGGTTTGTCTACGGTTTTACCAGTCATTGTGTCTACATACTCAAATCCTCCATGATCTTACTGGTTTCCCACAACTGGGCCAAGATCATGCTCTAATACCACTGTAATGTTCCAAATTGAAATTTATAGCTAATAACAGACACATGAACTAGGCTATAGGAAATAAAATCATAAACACCCATTCACCATAGAAAACACCAAGAAGATAGGCAAATAAGCTAAGTCGATTTATTAAATTATGAGTTGTAAGGAGTACATATAGCAAGGAACAAGCACACCTGGGTTTGCATAAGCAAGCTGGAGCAAAACCAAGTGGAGGAAATGACCCCAAGAGCTAGGAAACTTCGGCCCAATATCCTTCTGTGCAGACCCGGAAATTGGCAACTACTGTTGCACTAGAAATGCTGAGAATGATCCTCTATGATGCCCAAAATTTCCTGAAAATGCAACTGTAGCTTCTCCCAAAAATATTCATCCAAACCTAGAAAGGAATCTACCCCAAACTAACCACCCAAAAAACCCACAAAATGGTGCAATTACTGGCGAAATAATAAAACGTACTGCTGGACAAAAGGGATATTTTTGGCTTGAATATTGCCCGGAAAATTCTGCAAATTTAACCCCAAACTCCTCTCAACAAACCAACAAAAACCCAGAAAGGGTTTTGGCTAATTCCGACCTTCCAAAATTGCTCTATATTGGCACTACGCCCTCCTAAACAAACACTGCGTCCCCCAGTGATGAAATCTGCTAAAAGCCTCCTTATTTCTTCTCAATCTGCAATAGCTATGATAAGGAAAGTTTTCTCGGATGTTGGGGAGAAGTCTCACATCAAATCCCAACACAAGATAACTGAAATCAACTCCACAGAAACGTTGTCCAGTGACCCCCTGTGTAGGCCCTAAGAAGATAAATTTGTTCCTCTCAAAGTTAGCAATCTTCAGCCCCGAAATTCTCCACAAAGCTTAGACTTCCCTTGGAGCAGCTTCTCTAAATTTCTCCCAGCAAACACCCCCTGGAGAATAGCTGAAATAAGTGGCACGAGTTCCTCTACTCCGTCCTCCCTGGAGCACGAAATAACTGAGGGGAATGGCTGAAAGATGCTCCCAAAATTCCACAAGCCTCCCTTCAACTGTAGCAGCAAATTTACCTCCCTAGGGTGGCACTCGAAGTCCACCGAAAGAAGGGTGAGTTATCCGCTTGGAGAACTCTGTGTTAAACAACACTGTGACCCAGCTGAACAGCTTGAGAAACAATGTATAAATGTCAAATTGTCAAAGGTGCCAATTTCTGCCCCCAACCTTCTATTTATAATTGCTGCCTTACTTTTCCTTGTGGGTCCCTCCAAATATTTCAACCTCCCTTCACTAGAAATTCGATTTTCTCCCAAGCAGTGCATATTTCTTGTGGGTGTGGTCCCCACATTCCACTAGCAAATAATTTTGCTATTTCTCCTAAGTCCCATATGCCAAAAATGTCTCCAATACTCAAGTTACAAACTTATGCTATGCTTAGCACCTCCCCAATAAACTCCATTAACTCCCTCAGATGAAAAATCAAAATTGGGGACATTACAGTGTCGAATCAATTGTCATATAGTGTCTTAGTTAAATAAAGTCAAAGCCAAGACACTCGTCATAGAATGATCACTATGCCAATCAATGTTTCGCATCATATTCCTAGCTATTGCATCCGAGTCACTAATCATTCTAGCTGTCATATTAATGCTTACTAACACAAGGCCACGTCAAAGTCCAAAACGTTGTTTTGGTCAATATCTTTATGTCAAATACTTGTGAGGGGTATTCATCAGAGGTCTACCAAGTCTGCACATACACAAGAGCTGCTTTCACATGTGCACATCTACACTCAAAGAATTACTTTACTTCCTATAAAGTCACAATTTCAAGTCAACTTTTGTCTCAACTAACAATTGTTAACTCACTGTCAAATCACAGTCATAACAGTTCTATCAATAAAGTCAACTATATGTCATGGAGTCTCTTCAAACCACTACTTGAGAGTCATTATCTAGGGTCATTGTAGATGTACAATAAGACAAGACTTCTGCATTAGTTCGATCACTGTAAATAAGCTTAGGATTTGTGTGCCTGTTATATTATCTTCATATGTGCTTCAGACAAGTCAGCTTTGATTCTAGTACAGGATGCAAGTGTATATGTATTTAGTAGCAACCCTACACTTTCCAACACTGTAATGCTTCTATGCTCATGGAGAATGAGCCCTTATCTTACTGATCTAGACTTGTAGACAGCTCATGCACAGAGATGATTCAATAGATATATTAATGAGAGCCCTAATCAGAGTTTTGTGTTCAAGTTTTTGATCCTTACAGTCTCAGAGAATCATAGTTCAGACCTTGCCAATTTTGGAGAAGGATGCCCTAACCTGGACCTTACCTTGCTGTCTTTAGAGTGAGGGCCAAGATCTTGTAGAGACGATAACTACCTTTGCTGACCTAAATTTGTGCCCTAGTTAAGGGCTGAAGGTCTTTAATTAAGAGACCTACACCTGTACATAACTAAATACTCAATTGAAACATAAATAAATACCCTAGCTGCAGGGATCCCCTAGCCAATAACTTCGCTGTCTCAGAAACCCCAAAAAGAATGATTCAAACGGACATATATCAAGCAAAAATTTCACTGTCTTGGAGGAGGAATTATGCCATAAAAACAATGAGAAAAATGCCAAACAATACCCAATCAAGACAAAACAAAAAGGCTACTTACATCCTGCAATTTTGCTGCCCTAAAAGAGGATCAAACTTCAAACTACCTCAAGAAAATAACTTCGCTGATCTACTGCAGAAAATTTGAGTGATTTCAGAGCTTAGGCATGGAAATATTTGTTGAGATGTTATGTTTTGGAGGTTAGGAGGAGTCTCTTTTTATAGTGTGTGGTAAGGCTAATTAGGGGCTTCATTTGGTAGGCCTTTTAGGATATTTAGGAGATCTTTAATTCTTAATAGGATTCATTTTAATTTAGCAGTTATTATCTACTAGTTTGTTTGAATGCTAAGAAACTTGTACACTAATCCTCTTTGGTGTGTTTTATAGGGAACTCAAGGGTGTATGAAGTCAATGATTGATTAATTGTATTTGGTTCTTGAAGTTATGTAACTTATATGCGGTGAGATTACGGTGGTAAACAATGTGATATATGACACCCGTAGGAGGAGGTGTCATGTCACTACCCCCTGGTGTTTTAGCCCAAAAATTAGGCTTACCAACTTCAATTGTGAATATCTCTCAAACCAGGAGACCTCTTGGGGCATACCACATATCAATAAGAAACATCTTTTCGAGGAGAATCTAATGACATAGATCTCAGACCTAAACTCAGTGATTTGACCTACTAAAAACCCTCGACAAAGTCAAGGTACATCCTTAATCTAGAGAACTCAAACCCTAAGACTTGGGTTTTTAACCATCCAATAGTATAGCTATCATCTTGATGTAATCTGACAATTACTGACAAGCGTTCATTAACCATTTGACATCAATGGCTAGTGTTATTGGTCAAAGTTAAACCTAGTCAACTCCATGGGTTGACATCAATGACAACACCATCCAACAATCTCCCCCTTTTTCATTGATGGCAACATATACTCCTATGAGTACAACTCCCCCTGACATCATGCTTCACATCCTTCTCAAGATTTCAATCTCCTTCTTAGGTTTTTCTCTCCCCCTTTGACATCAATGGCAAAGAATTACTCCCCCTAAGAATTTGCTTGCTTCATGTGGACATGTTATCTGCCTGTGCTCCCCCTAACAAGAATTGTTCTTGTAATAGTATGTCAATGATGATCCTTGTGGACCTGTGCCCTATATGTGCTTCCCTTGAAGAGAAGCCTTCCTTTATGAACCTGTAATCCATCAATTGTTCTGCTCCCCCTGAACCTGATATGAAACTGCCATCTTGTTCAAACTATGTGTCTATGAATCGGAGACTTGTGCCATATACTACTACATAGACTCCCCCTCTACAAACTTCAAGGAGTCAACGAGCCGAATTGTTCAAAATAGTGATTCACCTAACGAGTCATCTTGACTCGATTCCTCACAACTTGTTATGAATCTTGAAAGCATGACTGTTGGGACTTTCTTATCTTTATGCACTTCTTGCTGATCTTGTACCTGTTCTTCTTATATTTGTTCATCCTGTACCTGTTTCCTCTTCCAAACCTTCTTATTCTCGTCATCAATATTCATGATCGATTCCATTTTGTTCCTGCGCTAACGAGCTATGTGTCCATAATTGTGACACTTCTAACATTCCATATCTGGATGATACCTGCATTATTGAGCTATATGTCCATGATTATGACATTTAAAGCATTCAATGTCATCCATAGAAGATGCCATCTGGTATTTGTCTTGAGAACTTGCAAACTTGCTTCTAGGGTTTTGTAGATAATAGTTGAATTTGCCAAAAACATCACAATCCCTAGCCATATGTCCATAGTTAGCACATAAAAAGCAATAACCATTAAATAAATGTGTACCTGAATGGTTCATTCGGCTGCAATGGTCCTTGATAGTTGTACCTGTCAACAACTTTACAATCCCTGGTCATATGTCCACAGTTAGCACACGAAAAACAATAAGAGCTTGTACCTTCATCAACTAGAGCTTTACCAGCTTTAATTGCCTTCATTTTGCTTCTTCATCTATCTTATCTTGTAAGTGTTATTTTGGTGATCCCTTGAATTTGTTGATCTCATTACAAGTTACATCAAGTTCTCCTTTCTTTTGAGCAAGGTCTTCCTGAAATTTGTCCTTCAACAAGTTCCTTCTTTCTTCTAGTTCTTCAACTTGTAGCTTGATAAGAGAGGCCTTTTTAACTTCTCTATTGAGTACCTGTATTTGTTCCTTTTGCTTCTCAATCTAAATCTTGAGCCTACTTAGTTCTGTTGAAGAGGTTTCCAATTCCTTTTGCTTTTGGTCAACAACATGTATGTATCTTTGATCAAATTCCTTCCTTTGAATTTCTTCTTCCCGCATCTGTTGTTTGAGCTTGCTAATCTCTATAAAGGTTTTTTCAAGTTCTTGTTGCTTTTGTTGGACTTTACTCTTGAGGTCTTGTGTCTTTGTATTATTGACTTCTTCAAATTGCTTTCTAAGACTACCAATAATATTCTCAGACTCTTCATTTTATTTGATGAGTTCTTTTGATGTCTTCAATTCTACTTCCAAAAGTCTTGTCTTTTCCTTTTGACTTTTGAGTTACTTTATCACCTTGATCATTTGATTTTGAAACTCTATCTTACTCATTTCTCCAATTTCTTCATCATAATCAGAAGGATCCGAATTTTCAATAATATCTTGACCTGATTGATTTGTTGAATAGAGATTATGAAGCTTTTCCCAAAGAGCTTTAGCTCTTGAATATTGACTAACTTTTGTTTTAAAGAATTTGGCAAAACATTCAAAATCACATTCATGGCCTTTGAATATACCTTTTAGCTTCGTCGGTAGATGTGTCTTCAGAAACCACTGATTCCCATACTCCATGTGCCTGCAAATGTACTTTCATCTTGGATTCCCATATTTAGTAATTATCTACAACAAAATGAGGGGTTGGTACACAATGTTAGTTTTTGGTAGCATAGAAAGTGCTCTAGTCTTGAAAATTGGCAGAGAGGCTAATGCGCATTGAGATTTAAAGAACCCAAAAATCGTTTGGTGAAATTCCACCTGGATTGTATTTTATTAAAATAATTAATATTTTTAATGGGGTTCCTAAGTATAAACTTGGGGAAATTAAAATATTAATGGGTATTAATCAAAATATGGGTGAGAATGGTCTAGAAGGCGGATCAAGTCATGTTTTAATCTTAGCCGTTGACTAGAGACTTAATCTCGGTTGTTGAAGACTCAACAGGAAAAGTATAAAATGGAGGCTTGGGGTTCATTTGGAAACACACATAGAGAGAGATAATTGATCTGGAGTTCGATTTCTCGGGCTAGGAAGCTGAGAAATTCAAACTAAGTGATCATTCAGTAGTAGAGGGGCAGAAAGAATCCAGAAAGAGGACTTTCCAGAGAATATTGACAGAGAGAGCTTGCAGAGAGGCAGCACAGTAGCCGAGAAAGGCTGACGCTAGGCCAGTCTAGGCACGCGCAGTCCTGACACGGAGCTAAAGGGCCAGTGCAGAGCCAGAAAGTTGTCTGTCACGCAAAATCTAGAACTGTCGGAAGAATTGGAACTGCCGGTACAGTTGGGAAAGTTGACGCAGAGGGCGGAGAAGTTGACATAAGGCTGACGCAGAGCCTACGTAGGGCCAACGCAGAAATAACTAGGGTTAGACAGTCTTGTGCCAAATCAGACGAAATTCTACTGGGTGAAGTGAGGTAAAACTCACTCAAATTTTCCGACAGTATTTTCTCTGGAAAAGATTGCTAAATGTTGAAAGTTCTAAGTATTACCCGTTAGAAATTTTATCTGTATTCTCTAGTTTATTTCTCCTACTTGTTAATTACGAACAAGTTATTTAACCATATAAATACTGAAATAAACACAATACAGTATCAACCATCTACAGATCAACAGCTGGAAGAAATAGAAAAACACAAAAGTGACACCGTTATTTTTGTACAACACATCCCCGGAAAAAACCCAACTTGGGAAAACCGGTGCAACAATTCTGAGGGTTGTATTATTATGCAGCCTTTTTGAGTACAATTGGGTGCCAAACTGGCTCACCCGACAGAGAAAATAATCCGACAGTAATACCTCTCTATTTGGAAGAAGATATTCAGAAAGTCTGCCCCATGAAACCCTCTCCAGCACAATCTGAAGCTCAGCCTCAGCCCTCCTGGCCTCTGGGTTAGCCCGAAACCCTCTACGTCAGTCCTCTGAGGCACTGCAGAGCCTTTACGACCCTCTGCGTCACTCCTACAAGCTCTGCATGGATAAGACGGGCCCTCCTGGCCTATGCGCAATCCCTGGTAGTCTCTGTGTGGCTCCCTCTAGCTCTACGTTTGCCTCTCTCTGCTTCTGCATTGGTGTCTCGACACTATCTTTGCCTCTCTGCCTCATACTCACTGCCCCTCGTTGCAACTGATCACTGATTCGATTTCTCTTAGCAAACCCCACTCTAGAAAATCGAATGACTAATCACTCTAGTATCTTTTCCAACTAACCCTCAAGCCTCCTCTTATACTTTTCCTATTGGTCATTCAACGGCCGAGATTACATCTCTAATCAACGAATAAGATTAAATTTGGCTTGATCCATGTCATTTAGAACCTTCTAACCCAATTTTATATTAATACCCATTAATATTTTATTTTTCCTAATTTTAGACTTAGGAACTCCATTAAAAATATTAATTATTTTAATATCTCCTTAACCGGGTAGAATCTGGCCAAACAATTCTGGGTCTTGAATATCTCATGTGCTTTAGCCTCTCCACCAATTTTCATGGCTAGAGCACATCTGATGCTACCCCAAATCAACACTAGATGAGCATCCTAGATTTGTATTTAGATATTTCTCTTGCATAATAATAAACCCTCAGAACTGTTGCACCAGTTTTCCTGCATTGGGTTTTTCCAGAGACTATTGTGTCCAAAAATAAGTGTGTCCTATGTATCTTGTTCTTTGCTCTATTTTCTGTTTCATGAGATCAAATATTTAATTAGTGTAGGTTGCAGAAGTAATTTGCTTCAGTATTAAGAAGAATAACTTGATGAATGTAATTTAAAAATCAAGTAGGTGAAGTAGATTCAAATTTGTTGCAGTAGGGGTTCCTTCAGTAGTTGGAATTTTCACATGGTATTAGAGGGTTGATTTTGAAACAGGAAGAGCAGATCTAGTGTTGAGCAGTGAGGCTGAAAGCTGCACTTGGCAGCAATTCGTATCCCCTTGAAGGGATTGCACAGTCCTTGCTGGGAAGCAGAACTGAGGGAATCTCTCTCTAAGTGAGATGACAGATACGTACGATTTCCAGTTCGTAAGTTTGCAGAGGCAAAGGGAGTGACGCATAGCCTCGGCGCAGTTCTTGAAGGGTGTAGTTTCTGCTAGGGCAGAAATCCGCTGGAAAAGAACAAAGACACAGAAGGGGAATTTTCTCCTTAGAGAACTTTCCGCCAGAAAGTTCGAATTTCTCACTTGCTAAGCAGTGACTAGAGGAGTTACTTCAACAGTTGGGTGAGATGGCATCACATGGGCTCAGAGATCAGGACAAGTTGGAAGCTGCTTCCAACTATGTCATATGGAAGAACATAATCATAGTTGTTCTGAAGGAACATGATCTCGAGGCCTACGTCAATAGTGTTGTAGTTGTTCCTGCCAACAACAATCAAAAGAAGAAATACAAGGCCGAGCAAGGGAAGGCAAAGAGGCTCATTCTTGATGGAGTTTGAGATCATGTGGTCTCACACTTGCAGGGCAAGCATACAACTCGAGAGATGTGGGAAGCCTTCTCTTCTTTCTATGAAGGCTCTTTCGAAGAGTGGAAGATGTATTTAGAGCATAAGTTGTTGCAAACTTGATGCAGAAAGGAGAAGGGGAGAACCTCTATCTTTAGCGTCTTCAGGACACTAGAGATCGTCTTGCTGCAGTGGGGTCCACTCCTCAACCAACCGCAATGGTGAGGATAGCCCTGAATGGAGTCTCAGATGAATGGCAAGTTTTCGTCCAAAGCATATTGGGCAGAGAAAAACTACCTTCATGGGAGAAGATGTGGGCGACTCTTCAACAAAAGGAGTTAAGGACGGACCTAGTGAAAGTCATCCTCAGTGGTAGCAGTGGGAGTGGCTCAAAGACGAAGAAGGAGGAGGAAAATGCAGCTCTGGCATCGAAGGGACAACAGAGGCCAAACCGAATGAAGGACATTTCGAAGGTGAAATGTTTCAGTTGTGGCAATATGGGCCACTATGCATCCCAATGTCCTGTGAAGAAAAAGGATAAGGATGAGAAACATGATCCTAAGGCTGCTTAAAAAAAGATTGACGATGATGAGTTTTCCATGAGTGCCCACACATCTCTAGGCAGGACATGGGGCAATATTGAGTTGTGGTTGGGAGGACTACATGTGGGCAGGATCCTTGAGGAGTCCACATCTTGGAGCAATTCCTTGCTACAGGAGCCCAAGATTCATCAGTAGCTAGATGGACTTAGTGTCAGATGATGCAGTGAAGTGTTTGGAGGACAGATGCAGTAGCTGGGAACCATAGACTAATCAACGCAAAGCAAGGTTGGCAATAGTGCAGTTGGCACAGTACAGGAGTCAGTAGTAGCGCAAAAGATTTAGAGGGTCAAAATCAGCAGCAGTCAGATTCCAACATTCATTGTATTATGCTGAACACAGTTAAGTTCAACTAATTTTGGACGTTTTTCAGTTGCTTATCTCAGTAACTAAGTTGTAATTGGGATGCAGTGTTAACAGTGGTAGTGCTAGCAATATAGCAGATGCAACGTCTGAGAGGGAGATGTAGTACAAATGCAACAGTGGCAGTGGAAGTGTCATGGGCAGCAGTACAATAGCAGCAGCAACACAGTGTTGGTGGCAGCAACAATGCAGAAAGGAGGTGCTTCATAAACAGAGCAGCATGCAAGTGGACATTGTTGCTAGAGCACTTTCCTCGCTAAGAGGGAGCGTTAGATTTTTTGTAGCATCGGAAATGATCTAGCCTTGAAAACTGGTGGAGAGGCTAAGGCACATGAATTCTAAAGAACCCAGAAACTGTTTGGTGAAATTCCACTCGGATTGTATTTTAATAAAATAGTTAATATTTTTAATGGGGTTCCTAAGTCTAAACTTAGGGATTTTAAATATTAATGGGTATTTATCAAAATATGGGTGAGAATGATCTAGAAGGCAGATCAAGTCCTGTTTTAATCATAGTCGTTGATTAGAGACTTAATCTCGGTCGTTGAAGACTCAACAGGAAAAGTATAAAATGGAGGCTTGGGGTTCATTTGGAAACATACAAAGATAGAGACAATTGATCTGGAGTTCGATTTCTAAGGCTAGGAAGCTGAGAAATTCAAACTAAGTGATCATTCAGCAGCAGAGGGGCAGAGAGAATCCGAAAGGACTTTCTAGAGAATACTGACAGAGAGGCAGTGCAGTAGCCAGGAAAGGTTGACGCTGGGCCAGTTTGGGCCCACATAGTCCTGACGCAGAGCCAGAAGGGCCAGCGCAGAGCCAGAAATATGCTTGTCACACAGAATCCAGAACTACCGGAACTGTGGGGAAAGCTGACGTAGACAGCAGAGAAGTTGACACAGAGCCTATCCATGGCCAGCGCAAAAATAGTCGGGGTTAGCCAATCTTGTGTCGGATCAGCCAGAATTCTGCCGGGTGAAGTGAGGTAAAACTCACTCAGATTTTCCGACAGTATTTTCTCTGTAAAGGATTGCTATATGAGCATCCTAGATTGTATTCAGATATTTCTCTTGCATAATAATAAACCCTCAGAATTGCTGCATTGTTTTTCCTGCATTGAGTTTTCTGGGGACTATTGTGTCCAAAAATAAGTGTGTCCTGTGTATCTTGTTCTTTGCTCTGTTTTCTATTTCATGAGATGAAATATTTAATTAGTGTAGGCTGCAGAAGTAATTTTCTTCAGTATTAAGAAGAATAACTTGATGAATATAATTTAAAAATCAAGTAGGTGAAGTAGATTCAGATTTGCTGCAGTAGGGGTTCCTTCAATAGTTGGAATTTTAACACACAATACTCACTTTCTTTAGATTTTGTTGTAACTATACCTTCCTTTGAAATCCTTGCAACCTGCTTCTTTGACTTTCCCATATCTATGCTCTGAAAATTGCCTTCTAGCGGTTAAGCTATTACTGAAGGAACCAACCTGTGATACTAATTGCTGGAAATATTGGGGGGGTGAATCAGTGTTTCATAGCAATTAGCACTTCTTAACCTTTTTCAGAGCATTAGTTAATCTTTAGTTATTATTACAGTACTTCTTCAGATAATCATAAACAATAATCGACAATAGACAACACCATACAACAATGCAGAAATATAAAATAGTAGACACATATTTAGGTGGAAAACCCCCTCAGGGTCAAAAACTATCAAACGTTTCTCTAGTAATTGTCTTCTTCTCTCTTTAAAAGAAATATTAATTATATCATGATTTCATCTACAACTGAGGGAAGCATCAATCCCCTAATTCACAGGCCACAACCTGTAGGACGCTACTAAACCGTAATATCCTGCTGCAACAAGAAGAACACCCCAACAACCTTTAGATAAGGCCACAACCTGATGTGTGCCCCAACATTTTGTTTACTAGCCATTGTCAGAAAGAATGCTTCGTTGCCCTATTATTTTATCAACCACAACTGAATGGACACCTTTTGATAGTGTTGGACCCACCAACATTCTGGGGATCTCCCCGGTATGAAGTCCCAACTAGACCTCACACCATTTGGTGTAGGAGTCCCATCCGGTGTGATGGCCCAGTTACCATTATCTTAAAGGTTTTCCTTAGCTCTTGCTTTTCAGCACATGAGAGTGATCTGCTTTGTTTTCGAACAACGAGGTTCGCGTGCCTAGTGAGTGCTAGTGTTACTTGTGTCAAGGTTCTTTCACTGCAGAGGGAGAGGGTGGAAGTGAATCTCCAGTCGAAAGGGAAGAGTTCCAACTCTATCAGAGACACACAACACAACACGACATGTGCAACTTCCGGCGGAGTAGTCCACACAGATGTAGCAGTCACAAACACACAACAAGGGATAATACATACAACACTCAACGGAGTAGTCTGCGCAAGTGCGACGGTCATTATAACAAGTTTGTGGGAAAGGTTTTGTTTGATGTCCAGTGAGGCAGCCCACGTGACCAAGACCTCATTAACAACTTATACAACATATTTTCATAAACATATGTATTAGAGCAACCAAAATAGTTCAATTGTTTTAACACAGGTTAAAGCAACATGCATTACAAGTGTTCCAAGATTAGTCTTACAAACAATTACAATACATGTGTGAAATCGTGTTGGCCTGTTATCAGGCTTCTAAATTAAGTGAAAGTTCCAAGACACATCGGTACACCATACATCACTAACCCCGTAAGCGGGGCATTTGAGTCACTGCTCACTCTTCAAAGAAAAGACTACATACTATCAAGTGTTAAGTTATGGTATGTTCTATGCTTATAACAGTTTACTTCTTTTTCTTATTATATTCCACCGAATAGCAATCACATGTACATAAAGTAAAGTGCAGATAGAACATTAAATGGTCGACAGAAAACAAGCCAAGACAAGAGACACAAGATGTGGCGGCTAGCCAGGGACAAACCCCACAATGTGTGGGGAAACCCTTTGATCAAATCTTCTTTTATCTTCAATAATTTAGCAGAGAGAAATAGTACAATAAATCTGATTCATATCAACAATAGCAAACCCTAGATCAGTAGCATTAGCATTAGCGGCTTCATTATCAAACTAGGGCAGACCATATCTCACAAACCGACAGTCGGATTGACTTCATTCCACCACCAAAAGTTTCGGCTTCCAGAGGAGGTTCAGATGAACCTACACACAGTTCAAATGAGGAGATCTTCTAGGCCACACAAGTCAATCTTTACTTCTGCAGTTGCAGCTTCAGTTTCAGCAGTTTCCGGCTTTAAACTAGGGCAGTCGATATCTTGCAAACCGTTCGTCGGATTGACTTCATTCCACCACCAAAAGTTGTGGCTTTCAAAGGAGGTTCAGATGAACCTACAGCACAGTTCAAATGAGGAGATCTTCTAGGCCACGCAAATAAATCTTTACTTCTGCAGTTGCAGCTTCAGTTTCAGCAGTTTCCGGCTTCAAACTAGGGCAGTCGATATCTTGCAAACCGTTCGTCGGATTGACTTCATTCCACCACCAAAAGTTGCGGCTTTCAAAGGAGGTTCAGATGAACCTACAGCGCAGTTCCAAAGAGGAGATCTTCTAGGCCACGCAAGTCAATCTTTACTTCTGCAGTTGCAGCTTCAAATTCAACAGATTCCGGCTTCACATGTGTGAGAGAGAGAGACCCATTTCAGCGCAGTAGAGAAGAGACTCATATCTGCGCAGTAAAGAGAGAGAGATGTGATGAGATGAGTGAATCCAAATGAGGAAAAGTCCTCTTATATTTATACACAACGTTGGTGGGTGAATAGATGCGACTGCTGGGCTTTTGAGCCTACATGAGTTGTAGGTCGGCTTGATAATAATTCCATAATCAAAATAAATTCATATCTCCATGAATACTTATCGGAATTGGATGATCTTTATATCAATCCTACACCTCTCGACGAGAGGAATCTAATAAAAATATTATTAGCCATGAATAAGATGACCCACAAGAAGTTTTGCCCTGGTTGCCAATTTTAACACTCCCTCTCAACCATGGAGAACTTCATCTGCAATCTGTCAATCGGTCGTTACTATTCATCCATCAAATGCACTGCCTTGTACAGCTTGACCCTTGCCCTACTCTGCTCTATTTTGCCTGTTCTGCTTTGTCTTGTTCTGACCTGCACTGATCTGTACTGTTTTGTTCTGTTCTGCTCTGCTCTTGCATTGTTCTGTTCTACTCTGCTTTTGTCCGAATTATGAAGAAGAAGAAATGAACGAGGATGTATCACACTGACTCAAAGTCAGTCTCAGAGTATGTACCACTGGTCCCAGACCAGTCTCAACCAACCCAAAGTCAGCGTCATAGTGAGTACAACTCCAATGGTCCCAGACCAATATCATCCTCCACTGACTCAAAGTCAGTCTCAGAGTATGTACCACTAATGCCAGACCAGTCTCAACCGACCCGAAGTCAGCGTCATAGAATGGTACAACTCCTACCACTGGTCCCAGACCAGTATCATTGATCCCAGATCAATGGAGGTCATCCTAGCGTAGGGAGTACGGTAGTTACAACGATGCGTCCATCGGTACTGTTAGCGCTTGAAATTTCACCTCAGGCTGAGAAAGGTAAACCTCAAGGCAACATCAAACCACTTCGCCTCGTAGCTAGCCCTACGGGGCGGGAGAGGGCTCTCTCCGGTCTATCTCGGTGAGATCTTCAATGGAATGAGATGACCAATAGGGTAACACTGATTTTAGGCTAGTAAACTGATCAAAAAGGTTGATTTTGGATTTTTAGGGTTTTTGGTGGCAAATTGAAGGGATGGCAATTTTGGGTGGGGATTGGACACAGTTTCTGCAGGGGGTTCTTTGGGGCGAGATAAGAGACAATATTGATGCCTTAGATTGAGGTGAATGGATGAGAAAGACAGGTGAGGAGCTAAGGAGAGCAAACAATAACTTTGAATTCTCCTTAAACAGTAGAAAACATTGAAATTAAACAAACTTAAAAGCAGAGCATGACAGTCATGAATTCTACTTTAACACTGTTAACCTCTACTGGTCAACTTCCCATGCAGTACACCCTCTTTTCTTGGCAGAAAGGGGTAGCACCTGAACGACGTGTCCGTGCCAGCCTACAGTCATCAGCAGCTTGATCATTTCAATTGTAAACTCAGTCTGCATGTATGAATTGTAAATAATCTAAGCAGATCAGAGTCATGTATGTAAAATTGCCTAGGTGGACCTAACTTTCTATGATAATCTATGTCCCGGAAGGTTTTTCGTCTCACCGATCCATGGATCGGCAGAGTTTTCCTTCAAACCTGACCCCAAAGCCGGGATGGATTTTGTCATTAGAACTTTAGGAGAATCCTAGTGTGTTAATATGCTAGATTATAGTTGTGTCGCAGAACTGGATGATTTATGAGGGTCTGTGTTAAGTGGGCTTGTCCCCTTGAGATGTAAGTTGTAAAAGTCATGATGTAATGTGTCTTGAGGGTCGAAAAATGTTTTAAATCCCCTCGTGAGTCCTAAGTCCTAGGTCCTGGGTGATGTTTCCAAAGGTTTAGTTCGATGATCCATTTAAAAAATGAAATAAAAAATAATAATAAAAAAAAATTAAAATTTAAAAAATTTAAAAAATAATAATAAAATAATAAATAATAAGAAATTTAAAAAATAATAATAATAAATTAATTGAATAAATCGACGGATGAGATCAAGAGATGTCTTGATCTTCATCAACGGTCGAGATCATTTCTACATGGATCATTCGAACTAGCCGTTGGGATCATTTCCTTTATATAGGGTCTTAGCTGGTCATTTCAGATTCATTCAATCTGTGAGTCAGATACTGAAGAAGCTCTCTTGTAAATCTGTTTCTGGTTAATAAAGGAAGACTTTGGGGTCCATATCTTGCTGGTGTTACTCTCTTGGAATGCTGTGAGATCATTTCATTTTCTGCATATGTTATTTTCAGCCATTAATAATAGCTTTTCGTAGAGTATTGTGAGCACAAGTATCTTGTTCACTTGCTGGGGTTTGGGTGCTGTTAGGGTTTCTGAAGTAATGGCAGGTATCTCCATTACTGTTTGAGATCTAGCAGCATTTTTTGTCCTCTTTGTTGACGGTTGTTTTGAGCTGTGCAGAAAACATTTTCTGAAGGAAATTTGTGGGCATTCGGGGAAGTTCTCGGCTGAACCAGCCAACTTCCGCAAGCATTTTTTTTGCTGAGCCCAGTTGGACTTGATCCTGGGTCTATCATTCGGTTTATTTTTCTAAATTTGCATGAGAGATTTTCTGAAGTTCTTCACAGTGACGATCTGAAATTTCTGTTCTTTAAAATGTTTTCCGTGCTTATTGCTGAATCTGGCTGTTAAGGGGCCAAATCTGTAAATTAATTAGCTGATCTAGGGTTTTAATTTTTGCTTTATGCAGTTTTTTAATAGGGTTTAGGGTTTTTTTGGTTTCATTTTAGCACATTCATCTTTTCGAAGTTTTTTTTTAATCGCTGGATATTGTTTTGGTCATGTGATTTAGCTGATGATAGATGGTTGTTGTCCATGGTCCATGTTCCTATATCATTTAACAAGTAATCATTTCTACATCAATCTCTTAAGGCACTGGTCTGCTCAATTAATCAAATCCATCGCGTCCTTTTTATAGCGTATCTCGTGTCTCCCAACCAACTGGTCGACAGTTGGTCTCATCATCTCACAGGGACTACCCCCCTTAGTCGCGAGAGACAGGCTTAAACGGAGGGATCGGGGATCAGAGTGACAGCCCCCGGTCTGAGCGTTGTCGTGTCAATCCGCGCGACAACATTTTTTGGCGCCGTTGCCGGGGATAGAGTTTTTCTGTCCTTGGTGTTTCAACGACTTTTCATCATTCATCGTTCATCTTTTTATCATTCATTTGCGCCGGCAATGCCAACATTTTTTGGCGCCGTTGCCGGGGACAGAGTTTTTCTGTTCCTGGAGTTTCATCGACATTCGCCTTATCATCTTTCTCATCTCTCATTTTGAGCTGGCAAATTCAACCTTTTGGGTTATCATTTGGATCTTTTATTGCTTTATTTTTCGCCATATCAGTAGCATCTCTTCGGTCTGTTTTTTGTTTGGGTGGCGACTCCACTTTCTCATTTTTCCCAGACAAGAAGCTTTCCTCATATCTGCTTGTGGTTACTTTTTGGATCCTAGAATCAGATTCATTGTTCAAGTGGCGACTCCACTTCTCTCATCTCTTAATTTTCTTGAGCAGAAATCTCTTTCTATCATCCATTTGATCCTTCATTGTTCATCATGGATTATTCATTTAAACCATGTCATTTTACTGATAATCTCCATGATCTTCCGAAAGAGGCCGTTGGTAAATTATTTAAGTTCTCGGGTGGTGATTCGGTCACTGTTGAACAACATTTAAATAGGTTTACTTGTGTAATGATCTTATATTGTAGATTTCCTCAATATAATCATGAAGATTTCAAGATGCGTCTACTTGTCCATTCTTTAGAGGGTGATGCCTTGAATTGGTTTAATAATTTTCCTAATGATTTTTTCACTTCTTTACAAGACATTCTCAATGCTTTTAAAGATAGATATGATAGTCCAAACAGCTTGCCTTCTGCCTCTAAAATTGTGCAACAGAATGAAAGTAATTTGATAAGAGGTCCAGCTGAAAGATCCCAAGACGATTCATCATGTCAGAATGTGTCATCCACCGGAAATATTGCAGATCAAGTTCATGATAGTGAAAAATCAGGGACAAATGACAATGAAAGGGAAGAGCAAAAGCAAATTTTACGAAATCTAATGATGCTGGTAAGGAATATGGAAATCAACCAAACTAATTATGTCAATGATGTGAAAACTTTATGCGCCCACCTGGAAAAACGTAATAGGGAGATTGAGGTCACGCAAAGTCACCATGCTAGAGAAATTGAGGCCATGAAAACTAAATATGAAAAAGAAATTGGAAACATGCATAGCAAGATGTCAGTCTTAGAACAGAATATGGTGACCATTAAAGTTGATCATGATAGGGAAATTGACTCTATGCAAAACAATTTATTAACTATGGATGAGGAAATGACTATCATAACGTTCAATCATAACAATCAGTTGGCTGACATGCAAGCGAATCATGAAGAAGAAATAAATTTCATGCAGCATTACTTGATGGACATAAAGGAAAAGAACAATAAAATGATAAAAGACATGGAAGAACATCATGCCAGACAAATCGGTAATATAAAGGTTGAACACTCTAGACAGATGGATGCCATTAGAATAAAGGTTCAAAGGTTTCAACAATTGGAAGATAAGAGAAACCAGCAAACATCAACAGATCAGGAGTCTTCTCATTTGCTGCAACAAGATTCATCTTATTATTGGGAGGTTGTTGATTCGATTGAAAGATGGTTGATTGAGGGTGATCCAGACAGACTTAAGAATGATAAAGATCAGATGCAAGATGAAGAAAGACATAGCACGCATATCTTACATACTTCATCTGATAGCTTTGAAACAGAAAGTTCCAGGTCATCAGTAATTCCACCTGCCAGAAAGAAAAAACGTAAGAGAAAGAAAATGAGAAGAAGATTTGACGCATCAGACGGCCGCAAGCAGCTTGATTTTCGGATAGGAAAGAGTCCTACCATATGCAAAATGGGACATGGCACATCCGACAAGCAGCCGACAGATTTGCCTGAAAGCAGGAAAATGCTCAGTATGCACTATATTGAACACATCTGATGCCGTAGGGCATCCTTTGTATCGTATTTCTAACCCTACTCCTTGTTTTTTCTGCATTTTCGTTTCTGCTTTAGATAGTTAATAAATGAAGAGCTTGTATCTTTATTGTGCTTAATGTATATGATGATTTTGGATGGACGCTACTTATTTTTGTGTTGTATGGATGCAGATTCTGGATTCTCACATTCCTGCAAGCAGCAACGTGTCCCCAAGTAGAGCCAGATGTTGACCTCTACTGGTCAACTTCCCATGCAGTACACCCTCTTTTCTTGGCAGAAAGGGGTAGCACCTGAACGACGTGTCCGTGCCAGCCTACAGTCATCAGCAGCTTGATCATTTCAATTGTAAACCCAGTCTGCATGTATGAATTGTAAATAATCTAAGCAGATCAGAGTCATGTATGTAAAATTGCCTAGGTGGACCTAACTTTCTATGATAATCTATGTCCCGGAAGGTTTTTCGTCTCACCGATCCATGGATCGGCAGAGTTTTCCTTCAAACCTGACCCCAAAGCCGGGATGGATTTTGTCATTAGAACTTTAGGAGAATCCTAGTGTGTTAATATGCTAGATTATAGTTGTGTCGCAGAACTGGGTGATTTATGAGGGTCTGTGTTAAGTGGGCTTGTCCCCTTGAGATGTAAGTTGTAAAAGTCATGATGTAATGTGTCTTGAGGGTCGAAAAATGTTTTAAATCCCCTCGTGAGTCCTAAGTCCTAGGTCCTGGGTGATGTTTCCAAAGGTTTAGTTCGATGATCCATTTAAAAAATGAAATAAAAAATGAAATAAAAAAAAAATAATAAAAAATAATTAAAAATTTAAAAAATAATAATAAAATAAGAAATTTAAAAAATAATAATAAAAAATTAATTGAATAAATCGACGGATGAGATCAAGAGATGTCTTGATCTTCATCAACGGTCGAAATCATTTCTACATGGATCATTCGAACTAGCCGTTGGGATCATTTCCTTTATATAGGGTCTTAGCTGGTCATTTCAGATTCATTCGATCTGTGAGTCAGATACTGAAGAAGCTCTCTTGTAAATCTGTTTCTGGTTAATAAAGGAAGACTTTGGGGTCCATATCTTGTTGGTGTTACTCTCTTGGAATGCTGTGAGATCATTTCATTTTCTGCATATGTTATTTTCAGCCATTACTAATAGCTTTTCGTAGAGTATTGTGAGCACAGGTATCTTGTTCACTTGCTAGGGTTTGGGTGATGTTAGGGTTTCTGAAGTAATGGCAGGTATCTCCATTACTGTTTGAGATCTAGCAGCATTTTTTGTCCTCTTTGTTGACAGTTGTTTTGAGCTGTGCAGAAAACATTTTCTGAAGGAAATTTGTGGGCGTTCGGGGAAGTTCTCGGCTGAACCAGCCAACTCCCGCAAGCATTTTTTTTGCTGAGCCCAGTTGGACTTGATCCTGGGTCTATCATTCGGTTTATTTTTCTAAGTTTGCATGAGAGATTTTCTAAAGTTCTTCACAGTGACGATCTGAAATTTTTGTTCTTTAAAATGTTTTCCGTGCTTATTGCTGAATCTGGCTGTTAAGGGGCCAAATCTGTAAATTAATTAGCTGATCTAGGGTTTTAATTTTTGCTTTATGCAGTTTTTTATTAGGGTTTAGGGTTTTTTTGGTTTCATTTTAGCACATTCATCTTTTCGAAGTTTTTTTTTAATCGCTGGATATCGTTTTGGTCATGTGATTTAGCCGATGATAGATGGTTGCTGTCCATGGTCCATGTTCCTATATCATTTAACAAGTAATCATTTCTACATCAATCTCTTAAGGCACTGGTCTGCTCAATTAATCAAATCCATCGCGTCCTTTTTATAGCGTATCTCGTGTCTCCCAACCAACTGGTCGACAGTTGGTCTCATCATCTCACAGGGACTACCCCCCTTAGCCGCGGGAGACAGGCTTAAACGGAGGGATCGGGGATCAGAGTGACAGCCCCCGGTCTGAGCGTTGTCGTGTCAATCCGCGCGACAACAAACACTTCATTTGTTTAATGTGCAGAAGGAAAAGAAAGGAAATGATTCACATAACACACTTACAAGTACATAGAGAAACACACCATCAATACATGTAACCACAAGAATCCCAAAAAGGACTGCAGAACCCTGGTCTTCCTTAGCCAAAAATTGCAGAGATACAGTGAATAATACAATGATAGCTTATCCCTCAAGAGTCCAACCTTCCAACCTCTGAAAATGATTAAGAAAATACATAATATAGGCAAGCCAACCTCTTCCCTTGCCTATAGGGGTCGAGCTCATCCTTCTAGGAGATTTTTCAACTAATTCTAAACTGAGCACTAAAATCTAGGCAGTCAAAACAACTTGCCTCTATAAGCTAGGAAACCAATTCATTCATTTAATTTTCACCTTTTTCATGAATGAATCTTCTAGAAGAGGTACATAAGAGTAAAAGTGTCATAAAAGTACATTAATTACATCAAAGAGCATAATAATCCACCCCAAAAAGTCAAACAGGGTCAAACTGCGTTTTTCTGAGCTGTACACTGAAATCTGGAGAAGTTTGCCTGACGGGTCGCGCGCCTCTGCCTGACGGGTCGCGCGCCTTTGGGACCACATTTGGGGCACTTCCAAGTGGCCAAATTGAGCAAGAGTAGGCTTGTTGGAAAGGTCTGTGAGTCTACTTTCCAACCCAACTGGAATTTCTATATTTGGTGGTCATTTGCCCCTCCAAAATTGCAATCTCCCAAGACTGCTTTCTGCAACTCAAAAATGTGGCAGAAAGTCAATTTTTGCTTGTTTTTTTACTTTCTGGAGGCCCAAAACTTCATAAAATCTCAAGTCCATTGATGAGCATATGTAAATTCTCATGAAAAATCTGGAAATGATGAGTTTTTGCGAAATGGAGTTGCCGGGATGAAGGGTCGCGCAGGGGGTGAGACCCGTTAATGGACAAAAACCTGTAAATTGCCTGAAAAATCAAAATTGACCCACAATTTTCAAAATTTCTTGGGATTTGTGCTGTGGCTGGGCTATTTAGTGCCTTGGTCCTTCAGTGAAGCCTCGGCCAAGATATGGAGGGGATTGGGCCTCTTTCTCCTTTTTTGTGCCTTGGCCAACCGCCTTTGGAACATCTTCATCTTTGTCTTGCACACATGCATTCTTGCCCAATAATGGTTCTTCATGTTCCTCAGCAATTTCTTCTCTTGGTTGGCCTTAGCCAACAGCCTCTCCAAGTGTGCATTTACCCGGATGAGCATGGACTCTCGGTCAGCGGGCAATGGATCACCGGGTCTTCTCCGGTTCAAAATGCGGTCACTACAAATCCTCCACAGCTCATCAAGTGCTTGCTCATCCTCCAACTGTTTGTTGCGCTGCTCCAGGTATGAGATTGTCCATTGTGCCCCCTCTAATCTCCTCTGCAAGGCATCATTTTCAGCTCTAAGGTGTTGAATGATCTCCTTTGACTCTCAGCTAGGAGAACTGACATCAAGATCAATAAACTCTATATCCGAAACACCTGATGGTCCCTCATCAACCTTGGGCTGTTTGCCCCTCCCTGGTACCTGTGCTGCTGAAGAAAGCGAGGCCCCTTCCACCTGATGTGGAGATAACACTCGCTGAGCCGATGAAGAAGGCGAGACCCCTTCCACCTGGTGTGGAGAAAGTACTCGCCGAGCTGCTGCAAATAAGGCCCTCTGGCCTCTCTGATAAGTAACCAAAGGTGAGGAGCTGACATGTCTAGTGACGGGGATGTCATGCTGCTGTGATGGTCCTCCCTCCTCATGAATAACCTCAGGATGTGGTGGTGGTGGTACTGTGAAAAGCTCACGAGAAATGAACTCCTCCCATGAGATGCCCTGCTGAGCCAACTGATGTAATACCACTAGCTGAATCAAACCATAATGGTAAAGGCTCCTGTACTGCTGTGTCGGGCTCTTCCTCTGCATCATGGACACCATCTTCTCAATGTTCTGATAGAAGAAAACAGGGATGTTCATCATCCGTACCCGGGTGAAGTGCATCAAGAGGCGAATATGGTATGAATATACCTGTGAAAATCTGCCCTCACAGGTAAAATAGAGCATGATGAGCCTCATCATGGGAGCATACTCACTCCTGAGAAATCTGAAGGGAAACACTCCTGTTAAGTGCCTCATGAGTGCAGGTCTAACAAAAGGCTCAAAATGGACACTGTCCAGCACCTTGCGCTTATTCCATACCTCTCCGACATTAGGTATCCCTATGGCCTGTGCAATCACCTCAGGTGTCAATGTGAAGTCCACCCCGGCAAGGTTGACATGTCCATCATGCAAGTGTAAAACAAACAGGCGAGCCAACTCTCTGTGGTGCTGAATCCGAGAGATCCTCTCACAAAACTCATAGCAAGACATGTACTGGAAACATGAGACTGCCATAGGACAAGCTTGTAAATCTGCCAAAGAGGTGGGCTCCTCTCGCCTATGATGACCACCCTTACCACCCTTATGAGGCCTCCTCTGTATCTCAATCTCTGAAGCTGATGCCTGGTCATCACTCTGCTCATAGGTTTCGGTTTCTGACATTGTTTAAGGAGCAGAGTGGCCAAAATGTACTGTTGTTTCTGCCTTGTAAAATGTTGTAAAATGTTGATTTAAGGGGGACAAGGAGCATGAAGGGAATGTTAGGGGAAGGACACTTTTAAAGGGAAAATGGGAATAAACATATAAAACAGGGATTTAAGGGAAAAAACATTGCAAAAATCATTGCATATGCATCATTATATACATTGTTTACATGGGTAATGAGAGATAGGGTTAAGGCTTAATTTTTCATTTTTTAGGGAAGAGGGGTAGGGTTTGGATTTTTCTTTACAAATTTAAAAGGAAATTTATATAGAAGGATAAGGAAAATGACATGAGAAATGGGGAAAATGATTACAAGGGGAATACTCTTAAAACAGCATAAAACCCTAGGCAAATTTTACAAATTTAAAATGCAGCAACATGGAGCTTTTATCTTGCACATGGAGATCCTTTAAAAATGCCATTAAGATTCCCATTGACCATAACAAGCAACCATTCTTAAGTTTGGAGAGCCTACCTTGGCAATTTGGCGATTTCGGAGGGTCCTTAGATAAATTTGCAATTGGTTTGGTAAAGAGGGTGCTGACGGGTCGCGCGCCTCACCCAACGGGTCGCGCCCGTTGAAAAATTACACTGTCGGAACACTGCTGACGGGTCGCGCGCCTCTGACGGGTCGCGCACCTGGTCTGACGGGTCGCGCGCCTGTCCAGCTCCCAAATTCGCTCAAACTTTCACTCAATCGCTCTTGCAAACAACTTGGATGCACAATGAGGGTCGATGGAGGGAGATTGGGCCTTTATAGCTTTGATTTGAAATAATTTCATGCTCAAACCCACTTTATAATGTTTCTCTTTGACACTTTATAAAATTGACTTTTCTTGGTTTCCTTTGTCCTGAAATTGACTCATTTAATGCTTTTGCTTGATACTTTTTGCAGGGATATCATCTGAGGGATCTTGGCAAGGGAGCCAGGGTTACATGCTGTCCTTGGAAGCTTTTTTGAAATTTCATCACTTTT
Organism: Pinus tabuliformis; assembly: GCA_031772625.1. Classification (NCBI taxonomy): domain Eukaryota; kingdom Viridiplantae; phylum Streptophyta; class Pinopsida; order Pinales; family Pinaceae; genus Pinus; species Pinus tabuliformis. Next base: position 458,455,687 of record CM062808.1, on the reverse strand, counting down.
TACAAAAGTTTGAAAAATGACCTTGGCTTTAAAAACAAAGTTTTTAAATCCAAGGTGAACATTAACTGTACAAGATTGAAATTTGCGAAGAAACACCTTTAAAATCATCCCTCTGGCTTGTTGAGCACTTATTGACCTTCAGAGACATGACCTTGTAAACAAATTTGACCAAAACCCTAGACCTAGGAATTTGACCTCAAGCCAAGACAAGACAAGCTTGAAAGTGACTAAGGACTTAAATGACTTGATCCAGCAATGCCAAGAGGGGGACAAAAACACCAGCTCCTCCATCAGGGTTATGGCATGTCTAATGGGATGCAAAAATTGACACTGATGAGACACCTACTTATGCAAATGCAAAGAGCTTTGATCGCTGATGGAGGGCGACAAGACCGACTCTAACAGGTACTACTATGGTCCCTAACTTCATTTCCCTGCTCATTGATCAGATGAGAGGTACTTCCCATGAGTCCCAGACTGCATGGGTAGTATGCCTCGACAGGAGAACTAATCAATCCTGTCCTCACAGGAGAACACAGCAATCCTGCTACAATTGCCATGGAGAACACATCAATCCAGGCCTCACAGGAGAACACATCAATCCTGCTATAATTGCCATGGAGAACACATCAATCCAGGCTGCACAGGAGAACACATCAATCCTGCTACAATCGTCGTGGAGAACACATCAATCCAGGCTGCCATGGAGAACACATCAATCCAGGCCTCACAGGAGAACTAATCATCCTGCTACACAGGGGAGCGAATCATCCTGTTCCACAAGAGAGCGAATCATCTTGTCCCACAAGAGAGCGAATCATCTTGTTCCAGTGTGCACCACCAGGGGAGGGTGAGTCACCCTGTGGTCGTATGTTGCTCCAGTAATAACCGCAAGCCCTCAAAGCTCCCAGAGCTCAATGTATGCAACATGCAGGACCCTTGTACAAGGGTTTCTTACCGACTCCAAGTCGTTTGGGAAAATCACAGATTAGATCTTTCCTCGGGGCTTTGACAAGGTGTATCAACCTGTACATCATCTTAATGTGATGGAGCCTCCTTGCTCATCAACTTACCATATCCAAGATGATGTCTATCTGCTGGAGCAATCGACGAATACGGGATTCCTCAATAATCGAATCCCACCTCTGGTTGTTATAGAGAATCACAGTGGTATCCAATGTAAATCCAAACAGCTCACTGAAGAGCTTTCGCAACCAGACTACCTCACACGAGGTTATGCTAGCAACAATATATCCTGCTTTGGCGGTGCTCAAAGCCACCGACTTCTGCTTCCTGCTCATCCAGGATATCGAAGCAGATCCCAAGGTGAAACAGCACCCGGAAGTGCTCTTACGGTCCACCACACTGCCTGCCCAATCAACATCAGTATATCCAAGTAGTCTCACATCTCCGACAGTGTATCTTAATCCATGAGAGATTGTGTCCTAAAGACATCTCAGAAGATTCCTGGCATCAATCCAGTGAGGCTCAACCAAATATGAGCTCACAATACTAACTGCAAAAAATATGTTCGGACGGAGGTTCACCAAGAACATCAATGCGAATGGGTTTATGAAACTCAGAGGCATTTCCCAAATCTGGTCCGACATCACTACCATATAACTTCTAAAAGTTAAGATCCTCGAGGTAGTCACAGGCTTGCAGTCCATCATACCAAATCTTTCCAATATCTTTACCACATATTTCCCTTGAGATAGGAAAATTTCCCTTGGCTTCTGCCATACTTCAACTCCTAGGAAGTAGTGCATCAGTCCTAGGTCTTTCATTTCAAATTCAGAGGCCAGCTCCCTCTTACATTTGTGAATGAGAGGGTCTGCACCTGTTAGAAAGAGGTCATCCACATACAATACCAGTATGAGAGGCTTGTCATCTTCAACCTTAAAGTAAAGGTTAAGATCGGCTTCACTCCTAGTGAATCCCAGCTTCATCAAGTAGCTATCAATCCTCTCATACTATGCTCGGGGTGCTTGCTTCAGCCCATAGAAAGCTTTCTTCAACCTGCATACATGAGATTTTCGATCATAAATCTCAAATCCTTCGGGTTGCTCCACGTAGACCTCTTCTTTGATCGAGCCATGCAAGAACGCAGTCTTGACATCCATCTGATGTAGGTTCCATCCTTGTGAAGCGGCAAGGGCTATGATCGAGCGGATAGTCGTATATCTGGCAACAGGTGCAAATATCTCATCATGGTCTATACCTTCCTTTTGGGAGAAACCTCGAGCAACAAAACGAGCCTTATACTTTTCCGTGCTTCCATCTGCTGCATGCTTTATCTTGTAAAGCCATTTTGAAGTAACAATTGTCTTGTCCAGGGTCTGGGAACTACTTCCCAGACATCATTCTCCATAATAGACTCATATTCTACGGTCATAGCATCCTTCCATACTTGATGCTTGACGACATCTGAGAATGATGAAGGCTCATTTTGTATGATCGTGCTCATGATGGTCAGGTATCCTTGATACCTATTAAGTTTCTTACTTTGACGGAAGGTTCCTCAGGGTGTAGCATGTCCTTTAGCATCATCAAGTATCCCCCTAAGCCATGAAGGCCTCTTCCTAGAAGAGGAAGGCTCATGTGGATGAGAATCTATGAGATCCATGGGTTCTTCTACATCAGGCATTGATTCATCATCCTTTTCTTTCGGTTCCCTGGTGTTGGCTTCTTGAGAGCTCCTCAAAGTCAAAAGACTGTTCACCTTGCAGTGAACTTTTCTTTAGGAGTCTTGGAACCCAATGCTTGATGAGGGCATAAATTTTGTACATATATGACGGTGATTGTAGTTTCAGCCCATAGAAACATCAGAAGTCTTTGATCATGTAGCATGGCCCAGACAGCTTCCATCATCGTGCGGTTCTTCCTTCCCACCACACCATTCTGCTCAGGAGTATGTGGTGTAGTAGTCTCCCTCTTAATGCCAACCTCAGGTATGCCTGAGTGAACCAATTGTAATATATCAGAGGTCTTGCTTTGGCTTGAGGGGAATGGTCCCCTTTTGAGCTTTCCTTCAGCACATCCTGGACATACACCTTCATTCTCTATTCAGAATTCGGGCATCCCTATCACCATTTGTCTTACACTAAGTATAGCTTTATAATGAAGGGGGGAAAACCTCTAATGCCAAAGTTCGGACTTAAGAGATGTGTCATAAGACATGACACCTAGCAGACTTCCATCGACCTGATATAATGAATCAACACTAAACCCAAGAGTAAAGGCATCTTTAACATTATTTTTCCATATACATACCTTGCCATTGCTGAAGGTTACCTTGTAGCCTCTGTCTTCCATTGCCAAGATATTCTAGGCCACGCAAGTCAATCTTTACTTCTGCAGTTGCAGCTTCAGTTTCAGTAGTTTCCGGCTTCAAACTAGGGCAGTCGATATCTTGCAAACCATTCGTCGGATTGACTTCATTCCACCACCAAAAGTTGCGGCTTTCAAAGGAGGTTCAGATGAACCTACATCGCAGTTCCAAAGAGGAGATCTTCTAGGCCACGCAAGTCAATCTTTACTTCTGCAGTTGCAGCTTCAAATTCAACAGCTTCCGGCTTCACATGTGTGAGAGAGAGAGACCCATTTCAGCGCAGTAGAGAAGAGACTTATATCTGCGCAGTAGAGAGAGAGAGATGTGATGAGATGAGTGAGTCCAAATGAGGAAAAGTCCTCTTATATTTATACACAACGTTGGTGGGTGAATAGATGCGACTGTTGGGCTTCTGAGCCTACATGAGTTGTAGGTCGGCTTGATAATAATTCCATAATCAAAATAAATTCATATCTCCATGAATACTTATCAGAATTGGATGATCTTTATATCAATTCCTACACCTCTCGACGAGAGGAATCTAATAAAAATATTATTAGCCATGAATAAGATGACCCACATAAAGTTTTGCCCTGGTTGCCAATTTTAACATCAAGGCTATGTGGGAGGAGCCAAGATGAAAAGTCTTTTGCATGTACAAATGAGGGGTATTTATAACCAAGGCTAAACTTGCCCTTGTGACTATTTGACTTCCCTCATGACTGCTTGACTTATTTGACTCTTCAACTTTACATGACTCTTCATATTACATGTGGGTCTCTTGGACTTCCACATTACATTACACTGATTTACAACAGTATCGCCCATAGTAGTGATGTGGCCGAGATGATTCATGACACGATTCAACACGACAATGCTAGTATGTTCATGCTGCTGGTGGTGTCTATGTCAAGCTGCAATGCTGCTGAGTGATGGATGTGCTCTTCGTGTATCATAGCTTCGCCTTCGCATGGCTAGGTGTGTGGAGTCTTCAATGGTCTTAGTGTTCACTTGATGTCGCATGTGCACATCGCTCCTTCACTTGTACTTTGGCATGCTTCACATGTTCGTCCGTTCGCGAAAAAATCTCCTTGCATGCATTCTGTGTCCGTCCATTCGCGAACAAATCTCCTCGCATGTGCTCTCCTTGTTCATCCCATTCGTCGTCACGTCATGTTTTATCCATGTACCTAGTCTACCATGATGCATTGTCCTTCCCTTTCGGATGCAGGTGATCGGGAGAGAGGACAAGGCTATGAAACTGCGCAAGGAAGATTTGAAATTGTGATGTGGGCTCTGGGCACTGCTGGTGAAAATTGCACAAAAGTCATTGGGAAACTGAGATGGACAATCCAGATCAGTAGTGACTATCCGCAGGATTTGGCTCGGTTGGAGGGCAGATCTGCATAATTTCTTGAGGGAAGTAGTGTAAGCAGCAGAGGGGGTTGGCAGCAAAACCTATGCAATTCCTCGAAGGAGATAACAACGGGCTGCAAGAGGCTTGCAGGGAAAAAATGCGCAATTTTTTCTAGCAGCTGGCAACGGGCTATAGGAGTGTTGTTGGCAAAAAATGCGAAATTGTTGGGGCTGGCCTGCTAAACATCCCTACGTAGTTCTGAGTTGAGCAGGATGTTGGGCAACTTGGTGACTACTCATGAAAATTGTGCACTCTTCTGGGTGAGCAGCAGGTCGGCTGACTAGGTGACTGGATGGAAAAACTATGCAATTTTTTGAGGGAAACAGTGATAAACACTGGGTGTTTGTCCGACATGTCTGCAGAGTTTCTTCAGTGAGCAGAGTGGGCATGCTTGGCAGCTTTTGCACAGTTTTTTTGGGGAGTAAGTCCCAAGATCACTGCCCGGTCAAACTCTCTAGTTGACCAACTGGAGACTTGGTTGATTTGCATGCGAGCAACGTAGATTGAGATAGCTTGCTGAGAAACTTTTGCGATGTTCTAGGTGAGGGTCAATCCGGTCGATTCCAGGATTGTGTAGTGCAGGTTGCTTGGGAGACAATCTCAAGCTCTACGCAATTCTGGGCAGCAATACATAATCACTGAGGGTTGAAACTACGTAGTGCAGCTTAATGAAGGTCCGACTGTTGGAGGGTGATCCAGTCGTTAGAACTTCAGCAAAATGACTGTGTGCGAGCGAGTGAACTTGTGTGTACGTGACCTTGCGAACACACACTCAACATGACTCAATGACAACATGCCTCAAATCATCAAGACAACATATACTCAGTGTGACTGACAGACGATGCGAGCGACAAGCGTGACAATTATGATAGATCATTGAACGACCACAATGACGCTTGCGCGACAATGCACACAACTTCGTGTGTGAGTGCGACAAATTTTTACATAGAAAATACAACTTGTACACATGAAGCGAGACCTTGTGCATGGCCAGAACATGACTGCAAGCATGACACTGTGGCAAACATGCAAAAAGATGTTCGTTGAAAGGTCAAGTGAGGAGGGTGCAAAGACTCAACACGAGCTCATGGGATGAGCCCGGGTTCTTGCAAACATCAGGGAAAAACCCAAGGAAGGCTCCGAAATTGAATGCAGACCAAAATTTTGGGGGGTGTTGCAGCGGCTACAACACTTCTAGCCGAGTAATCCACATGATGCAACAGTCACACACACACAAGAAGGGATAGTACGTACCAGGCACACAAACCTCGTTGTTCGAAGACAAAGCAGACCACTCTCATGTGCTGACAAGCAAGAGCTAAGGCAAACCTTTAAGATAATGGCAATCGGGCCATCATACCGGATGGGACTCTTACACCAAACGGTGTGAGATCTAGTTGGGACTTCATACAGGGGAGATCCCCCAAATGTTGGCGGGTTCAGCACCGTCAACAACGCCAAAATATCCTATGCAGGCCACAACTTGCCCTAGCACCACCCTGTTGTCCTGGAGTGTTCTCACGCCACAACCTGAAGGTGACTCCAATCATCTGCCTTGCACCACCCTGCCACCATGAAGAGCCAACGGACCACGTTTCACAATTTTCAGACTGGATCCCATGTACTCTCAGTCTCAATCAATGTAGAATAGTTGTCAGGAAAATGTAGAATAGATATCGAATCCTAGTAGCCTTTGATGACTGCTCCCACAAACTGGTCATTGCATGATGCTACACATCAAGCTATCATTATACAATTGCACATCATTGTCACTACACACTGCATGTCATTGTCACTGCACAACTAACATTATTGTTACTGCAAATCATTGCATAACTGCTGACTACCACTTAATGTCACTTCACGAATAAATAGTCATCAATGCTCAAACGCTGCTATCATCAGGTTGCACATGATGGTACAACCATCTGGCACTGCTACCAAATGATGGCACAAACCAAGGTACCTCAAGTCATTCCTATGACCTGCAACCAATGCTCTTAAGTTCTGTCCTCTGAGAGCTACCAACATATGTGTAAACACTGTTGTTCAGCTGGTCAAACCCAGCTATCCATTTTTATGTCAATATGCTTGTACAACTAGATGATATTGCCTTCAAGACTTGCTGACCTGCAAAGTTACAATTGTGTCACTTGTACACTCTCTCTAGGTCATTACTACAAGACCAATCCCTAGGTCATCACTGTCATAGGTGTAAGTACCTCAATCTACAGTTCAAGTCAAAGTCAAGGTACCAACTCACTGTTAATGTCTTATTTAGGTGTCAAATCAATTGTCATACTGTGCCTTAGTTAAATAAATTCAAATTCAAGACACTTGTCATAGAATGCTCACTATGTCAATCAATGTTTCTGTTAAAATTGGCAACCAGGGCAAAACTTCATGTGGGTCATATTATTCATGGTTGATAATATTTTTATTAGATTACTCTCGTCGAGAGGTGTAGGATTGATATAAAGATCATCTGATTCCGATAAGTATTCATGGAGATATGAATTTATTTTGATTATGGAATTATTATCAATTTGACCTACAACTCATGTAGGCTCAGAAGCTCAACAGTCGCATCTATTCACCCACCAACGTTGTGTATAAATATAAGAAGACTTTTCCTCATTTGGACTCACTCATCTCATCACATCTCTCTCTCTCTACTGCGCAGAAATGAGTCTCTTCTCTATTGCGCTGAAATGGGTCTCTCTCTCACACATGTGAAGCCGGAAGCTGTTGAATTTGAAGCTGCAACTGCAGAAGTAAAGATTGACTTGCGTGGCCTAGAAGATCTCCTCTTTGGAACTGCACTGTAGGTTCATCTGAACCTCCTCTGGAAGCCGAAACTTTTGGTGGTGGAATGAAGTCAATCCGACGGTCGGTTTGTGAGATATCGTCTGCCCTAGTTTGATAATGAAGCCGCTAATGCTGATGCTACTGATCTAGGGTTTGCTACTGCTGATATGAATCAGATTTATTATACTATTTCTCTCTGCTGAATTATTGAATATAAAAGAAGATTTGATCAAAGGGTTTCTCCACACATTGTGGAGTTTGTCCCTGGCTAGCCGCCACATCTTGTGTCTCTTGTCTTGGCTTGTTTTCTGTCGATCGTTTAATGTTCTATCTGCACTTTACTTTATGTACATGTGATTGCTAATCGGTGGAATATAATAAGAAAAAGAAGTAAACTGTTATAAGCATAGAACATACCATAACTTAACATGGTATCAGAGCTGAGGTGAAGACAAAGCCCGAGCAAGAGCAAGAGCAATCATTGAAGAGAAGATTGGCAAGGCTATCCTAAAAGAACTATGGGGTCCTCAACACTCTTTCCTGCTGAAGACAAGCTCCGTGAGAAAGCTGAATATCACGGATGGAAGATGTCTATCGATCTAACCCTTGAAGATCAAGGAGTGTTGCACCATGTAAGAGGCAATATTGTTGAGCCTTCATCAAATGCATCTGCTGCTGCCTGGAACAAATGGAAAAATGTAGAAGTCAGAACAAAGAAGATCATCCGGGACTCTATCGACAAGCGCTTGGTGGCCTGCATCTCTAATCTAGACACCTCCAAGGAAATCTACGACAGACTGGTGAGTTTATTTAAAGTTAATGATGCAAATCAAGTTTTGTTTCTTAGAAATAAGTTGAGGGAAATCAAAAAGGGTAAAGATGAAAGTATGCAAGCATACTTCTTAAGAATCGCCGAGATCAAGAACGATCTCCTATCTATTGGGGAAACCATTACTGACAGAGAAATGGCACTCACAACTCTCGGAGGATTACCATCTGAATGGTATGTGTTCAGGACTACTCTTCTAAACAATAATGTAATTCCTAGTTTCGAGGAATTAATGGCTAGATGCATTCAAGAAGAAACAAGGGAAGAAGTGCAAGAAATGCCCATGCCTAAAGGTCCTCCTGCTGCTTTTTCTTCTCATGCTAAGAAAAGAAATAATTCTGGGTCTAAATCGAAAAGAAAGGCTGGACCTAAGGCTAGAAGAAAATGATGATGTTACATTTGCGATAAAGCAAGTCACTATGTATGAGATCATGAGCATCATGATGAATGAGATCATGGACATAAAAGGCAACATGAGATCATGGACATATAGGATAGCATGATGATGATGCACACTAGTTTGAGCAGCATTATGATGGATAAAATCATGGACATGGGCAGCATGATGATAATCATGATTAGAGAAGCATGGTACAGTATGCAGTGGTGCAACTCAAAATCCTTCTGATGGCAATCAAATGAATGACAAATTCAACAGCAAAGGTAAGAGGAGAGCTAGGAATCAAGGAAGAGGACAAGCATTCAAGAAGGCTAGAAATTCTAGGATGTATTAAATGCACCTGACCTCAAAAGGAACCTAGTGTCCATCTTGGCAATGGAAGACAGAGGCTACAAGGTAACCTTCAGCAATGGCAAGGTATGTATATGGAAAAATAATGTTAAAGATGCCTTTACTCTTGGGTTTAGTGTTGATTCATTATATCAGGTAGATGGAAGTCCGCTAGGTGTCATGCCTTGTGACACAACTCTTTAGTCCGAACTTTGGCATCGGAGGTTTTCCCACCTTCATTACAAAGCTCTACCCAATGTAAGACAGATGGTAACAGGGATGCCCGAATTCCAAGTAGAGAAAGAAGGTGTATGTCCGGGATGTGCCAAAGGAAAGCTCAAAAGGGGACCATTCCCCTCAAGCCAAAGCAAGACCTCCGATATATTACAATTGGTTTACTCAGGCATACCTGAGGTTGGCATTAAGAGGGAGACTACTACACCACATACTCCTGAGCAGAATGGTGTGGTGGGAAGGAAGAACCGCACGATTGTGGAAGTTGTCCGGGCCATGCTACATGATTAAAGACTTCCAAAGTTTCTATGGGCTAAAACTACAAACACTGTCGTATATGTACAAAATTTGATGCCCTCATCAAGCATTGGGTTCCAAGACTCCTGAAGAAAAGTTCACTGGTAAGAAACCTGATGTTTCTCACTTCAGAATTTTTGGAAGTCCTGTATATTTTCATGTGCCGAAAGAGAAAAGAAATAAATTGGGTGCATCTGGAAAGAAGGGAATTTTCGTGGGCTATGGTGAAAATACTAAAGGCTATAGAATCTATGTAGCCAGTCAAAGGGAAGTCGTAATTACTCATGATGTCACCTTTGACGAAGATATGGCTCTCAGCAAGGTGGACAATCTGTTGACTTTGAGTAGCTCTCAAGAAGCCGACACCAGGGAACCGAAAGAAAAGGATGATGAATCAATGCCTGATGTAGAAGAACCCATGGATCCGATTGATCCTCATCCACATGAGCCTTCCTCTTCTAGGAAGATGCCTTCATGGCTTAGGGGGATACTTGATGATGCTGAAGGACATGCTGCACCATGAGGAACCTTCCATCAAAGTAAGAAACTTAACAGGTATCAGGGATACCTGACCATCATGAGCACAATCATACAAAATGAACCTTCATCATTCTCAGATGTCATCAAGCATTAACTATGGAAGGATGCTATGACCATAGAATATGAGTCTGTTATGGAGAATGATGTCTAGGAAGTAGTTCCCAGACCCTGGACAAGACAATTGTTACTTCAAAATGGCTTTACAAGATAAAGCATGCAGCAAATGGAAGTATGGAAAAGTATAAGGTTCATTTTGTTGCTCGTGGTTTATCCCAGAAGGGAGGTATAGACTATGATATTTGCACCTGTTGCCAGATATACGACCATCCGCTTGATCATAGCCCTTGTGGCTTCACAAGGATGGAACCTACATCAGATGGATATTAAGATCACGTTCTTGCATGGTTCTATCAAAGAAGAGGTCTATGTGGAGCAACCTGAAGGATTTGAGATTTATGATTGAAAATCTCATGTATGCAGGTTGAAGAAGGCTCTCTATGGGCTGAAGCAAGCACCCCGAGCATGGTATGAGAGGATCGATAGCTACTTGATGAAGCTGGGATTCACTAGGAGTGAAGCTGATCCTAACCTTTACTTTAAGGTTGAAGATGACAAGGCTCTCATACTGGTGTTGTATGTGGATGACCTCTTTCTAACAGGTGCAAACCCTCTCATTCAAAAATGTAAGAGGAAGATGGCTTCTGAATTTGAAATGAAGGACCAAGGACTTGAAGTGTGGCAGAAGCCAAGGGAAATTTTCTTATCTCAAGGAAAATATGTGGTAAATATATTGGAAAGATTCGGTATGATGGACTGCAAGCCCGTGACTACCTCGAGGATCTTAACTTTTAGAAGTTATATGGTAGTGATGTCGGACCAGACTTGGGAAATGCCTCTGAGTTTCAAAAACTCATTCGCATTGATGTTCTTGGTGAACCTCCGTCCGAACATATGTTTTGCAGTTAGCATTGTGAGCTCATATTTGGTTGAGCCTCACTGGATTGATGCCAGGAATCTTCTGAGATGTCTTCAGGACACAATCTCTCATGGATTAAGATACACTGCCGAAGATGTGAGACTACTTGGATATACTGATGTTGATTGGGCAGGCAGTGTGGTGGACTGTAAGAGCACTTCCGGGTGTTATTTCTCCTTGGGATCTGCTTCGATATCCTGGATGAGCAGGAAACAAAAGTCGGTGGCTTTGAGCACCGCCGGAGCAGAGTATATTGCTGCTAGCATGGCTTCTTGTGAGGCAGTTTGGTTGCGAAAGCTCTTCAGTGAGTTGTTTGGATTCACATTGGATACCACTGTGATCCTTTGTGACAACCAAAGTGGGATTCGTTTGTCAGAGACTCCCGTATTCCATGATCGCTCCAAGCATATTGATATCAGATACCATTATATTCGAGATATGGTGCAACGGGGAGCTATAAGGCTCCATCATATCGGTACAGATGAACAGGTCGCCGACATTCTGACAAAACCCCTTGGGAAAGTAAAATTTCTGACTTTCCGTGAACAACTTGGAGTTGTTCAAAGACCCTCCAATGAGGGTCATGTATGATGCATTGAGCTCTGAGAGCTCCAGGGGGGTGCAGGGTGCTTCTTGGAGTAGCATATGACCACAAGATTATTCACTATCCCCTGGTGGTATACATGTACATCCCATGGCGACATTGTAGCAGGATTGGTGTGTTCTCCTGTGAGGCCTGGATTGATGTGTTCTCCATGGCAGTCTGGATTGATGTGTTCTCCATGGCAATTGTAGCAGGATTGATGTGTTCTCCATGGCAATTGTAGCAGGATTGATGTGTTCTCCTGTGAGGACAGGATTGATTAGTTCTCCTGTCGAGGCATCCTACCCATGCAGTCTGGGACTCATGGGAAGTACCTCTCATCTGATCAATGAGCAGGGAAATGAAGTTAGGGACCATAGTAGTACCGATGGACGCATCGTTGTAACTACCGTACTCCCTACGCTAGGATGACCTCCATTGATCTGGGACCAGTGGTACACTCTCTGAGACTGCGATACTGGTCTGGGACCAATGGTAGGAGTGGTACTTACTATGAAGCTGACTTCGGGTCGGCTGAGACTAGTCTGGGACCAGTGGTACGCACTCTAAGACTGACTTTGAGTCAGTGGAGGATGATACTGGTCTAGGACCAGTGGAGTTGTACTCACTATGACGCTGACTTCGGGTTGGTTGAGACTGGTCTGGGACCAGTGGTACATACTCTGAGACTGACTTTGAGTCAGTATGATACATCCTCGATCATTTCTTCTTCTTCATAATTCGGACAAAAGCAGAGCAGAGCAGAACAATGCAAGAGCAGAGCATAACAGAGCAAAACAGTACAGATCAGTGCAGGGCAGAACAAGACAAAGCAGAGCAGGCAGAATAGAGCAGAGCAGGGCAAGGGTCGGGCTGTACAGGGCAGTGCATTTGATGGATGAATAGTAACGACCGATAGACAGATTGCAGATGAAGTTCTCCATGGTTGAGAGCGAGTGTTAAAATTGGCAACCAGGGCAAAACTTCTTGTGGGTCATCTTATTCATGGCTGATAATATTTTTATTAGATTCCTCTCGTCGAGAGGTGTAGGATTGATATAAAGATCATCTGATTCCGATAAGTATTTATGGAGATATGAATTTATTTTGATTATGGAATTATTATCAATTCGACCTACAACTCATGTAGGCTCAGAAGCTCAACAGTCGCATCTATTCACCCACCAACGTTGTGTATAAATATAAGAAGACTTTTCCTCATTTGGACTCACTCATCTCATCACATCTCTCTCTCTCTACTGCGCAAAAATGAGTCTCTTCTCTACTGCGCTGAAGTGGGTCAAGTGAAGCCAGAAGCTATTGAATTTGAAGCTGCAACTGCAGAAGTAAAGATTGACTTGCGTGGCCTAGAAGATCTCCTCTTTGGAACTGCGTTGTAGGTTCATCTGAACCTCCTCTGGAAGCCGAAACTTTTGGTGGTGGAATGAAGTCAATCCGACGGTCGGTTTGTGAGATATCATCTGCCCTAGTTTGATAATGAAGCCGCTAATGCTGATGTTGCTGATCTAGGGTTTGCTACTGCTGATATGAATCAGATTTATTGTACTATTTCTCTCTGCTGAATTATTGAAGATAAAAGAAGATTTGATCAAAGGGTTTCCCCACACATTGTGGGGTTTGTCCCTGGCTAGCCGCCACATCTTGTGTCTCTTGTCTTGGCTTGTTTTCTGTCGATCGTTTAATGTTCTATCTGCACTTTACTTTATGTACATGTGATTGCTAATCGGTGGAATATAATAAAAAAAGAAGTAAACTGTTATAAGCATAGAACATACCATAACTTAACAGTTTCACATCATATTCCTAGCTATTGCATCCGAGTCACTAATCATTCTAGTTGTCATATTAATGCTTACTAACACAAGGCCATGTCAAAGTCCAAAACGTTGTTATGGTCAATATATTTATGTCAAATACTTGTGAGGGGTATTCATCAAAGGTCTACCAAGTCTGCATATACACAAGAGCTGTTTTCACATGTGCACATCTACACTCAGAATTACTTTACTTCACTGTTACAGTCTTACAAAGTACAATGTCAAGTCAATATTTGTCTCAACTAACTCACTGTCAAATCACAGTCATAACATTTCTATCAATAAAGTCAACTATATGTCATGGACAGTCACTTCAAACCACTACTTGAGAGTCCTTATCTATGGTCACTGTAGATGTACAATAAGACAAGACTTCTGCATTAGTTCGATCACTGTAAATAAGCTTAGGATCTGCGCACCTGTTATATCATCTTCATATGTGCTCAGACAAGTCGGCTTTGATTCTAGTACAGGATGCAAGTGTATATGTATTTAGTAGCAACCCTACACTTTTCAACACTGTAATGCTTCTATGCTCATGGAGAATGAGCCCTTATCTTACTGATCTAGACTTGTAGACAGCTCATGCACAGAGATGTTTCAATAGATATATTAATGAGAGCCCTAGTCAGAGTTTTGTGTTCAAGTTTTTGATCCTTGTAGTCTCAGAGAATCATAGTTCAGACCTTGCTAACTTTGGAGAAGGATGCCCTAACCTGAACCTTACCTTGTTGTGTTTAGAGTGAGGACCGAGGTCCTGTAGAGACCATAACTACCTTCGCTGACCTGGATTTGTGCCCTAGTTAAGGGCTGAAGGTCTTTAATTAAGAGACCTACTCCTGTACATAACTAAATACCCAAGCGAAACATAACTAAATACACTAGCCACAGGGATCCCCTAGCCAATAGCTTTGCTGTCTCAGAAACCCCAAAAAAAAAATTCAAACAGACATATATCAAGCAAAAATTTCACTGTCTTGGAGGAGGAATCGTGCCATAAAAACAATGAGAAAAATGCCAAACAATACCCAATCAAGACAAGACAAAAAGGTTACTTACCTCCTGCAATTTCGCTGCCCTAAAAGAGGATCAAACTTCAAATTACCTCAATAAAAGAACTTCGCTGATCTACCACAGAAAAGTGGAGCGATTTCAGAGCTTAGGCATGGAAATATTTGTTGAGATATTATGTTTTGGAGGTTAGGAGGAGTCTCTTTTTATAGTGTGTGGTAAGGCTAATTAGGGGCTTCATTTGGTAGGCCTTTTAGGATATTTAGGAGATCTTTAATTCTTAATGGGATTCATTTTAATTTAGTAGTTATTATCTACTAGTTTGTTTGAATGCTAAGAAACATGTACACTAATCCTCTTTGGTGTGTTTTATAGGGAACTCAAGGGTGTATGAAGTCAATGATTGATTAATTGTATTTGGTTCTTGAAGTTATGTAACTTATATGCGGTGAGATTACGGTGGTAAACAATGTCATATATTGACACCCGTAGGAGGAGGTGTCATGTCACTACCCCCTGGTGTTTTAGCCCAGAAATTAGGCTTACCAACTTCAATTGTGAATATCTCTCAAACCAAGAGGCCTCTCGAGGCATACCACATATCAACAAGGAACATATTTTCGAGGAGAATTTAATGACATAAATCTCTGAGCCAAACTCAATGATTTGACCTACCAAAAACCCTCAACAAAGTCGAGGTACATCCTCAATCATGGGAACCCAAACCCTAGGACTTGGGTTTTTAACCATCCAACAATATAGCTTCCATCTTGATGTGATCCAAAAATTACTAAGAAGCTTTCATTAACCATTTGACATCAATGACTGGTGTTTTTGGTCACAGACAAACCTAGTCAACTCCATGGGTTAACATCAATGACAACACCATCCAACAAAATAGACTTGTAAATTTTCACATAGCATCATAGCGTGTTTGAAGGATTAGAAGCTCAAAGACGAAGAGGGATAATTTCGTTGTTCAGAGGGAGAAACAAGACAAATTTTCCAAGGGTTATGCAATGCCTAGCCAGGCAATACAAATTGTTGGACAAGGAGTCGAATTTCTAGTTACAGAGTGTAGGAAGGGTTGATTTGTTCAGGAAGTGATTTTTGGAGGCAAAGGAAGCAGTAACTCAGTATTTTCACAGAATAGATTTTTGGTCTGGGCACAAAGGGTTTGTAGCAGTTTGCTAGAGAAAATTTAGTGGCAAGTGGAAGAGAAATTGCACACACAGAGGGAGTTTCTCTGAGAGGGTTTCTAGTTTCAGAAATCCAAAATTTCCAGTTGCAGTAGGTCATAGCAGCAGGAAGATTTTCTTACTCCAAGAAGGAGTGTGAATAGTAGTGCTAGTAGCCAAGGAGGTGAAAGAGGGAGATCTTTGCCCCAGGTTGAGTTTTTGGATAAATGGCCTCAGCAAGGCATAGAGATCAAGATAGATGGGATGGTGCATCCAACTATATCATTTTGAAGGCCAGGATGTCCTTTTTGCTAGATGAGCATCGTTTGAAGACTTATGCAGATAGTGTTGTAACATATGCTATAGACCAATAGAAGTTAGTGAATTCCAAAAAGGAAATGGTAAAGGCGAAGCGAATGATTCTCGATGGAGTTCGTGTTAAAATTGGCAACTAGGGCCAAACTCCATGTGGGTCAGCTTATTTATGTCAGCTGATATTTTTATTGGATCCCTCTCGTCGAGAGGTGTAGGATTGATCCAAAGATCATCTGACTCCGATAAGTATTTATGGAGATATGAATTTATTTTGATTATGTAATTATTATCAAGCCGACCTGCAACTTATGTAGGCTCAAGAAGCCCAAACGTCATGTCTATTCAACCTATACGTTTTTGGTATAGATAGAAGAGGATTTGATGTCTTTTTTACACACATTATTAAGTGATCTCCTCCTCTCCACGTCTTGAGTTTTTGGAGAAGGAGAGACACTATGCCCTACCTGCAGATGAAGCCCTAATTACAGTCAACGTGATGCCCTAATTCGTGTCTCTGGAAACATCTATACGCAAACACAAGAGACCTTACACGCAGGTAATGGAGAGATATATACGTTGTTCATTTCTGATCATAGAGGACGTTATATGTTGGTTATAGACACTTTAAACGCAGCGAAGATACGCATATGAGAAGTGTAGATACGCTGTCAATGATATACACATTGAAATGGAGAGATATTCAATGCAGTTGTAGAGACACTTATACGCTAGCATAAGGGACACTTGGAAATATGTTTACACAGTAAAGGAAGCCGCAGTCATAAGGACATGAGGCCACAGTCAAGCTGCAAGGTAAGCCGCAGTCAAATATAAGGGTGCCAGACATATACGTTGTCATCTTTGAGGGGCAACAATGTTGATATAACAGTCAATGGTATGACTGTAACAATCTTCAGTGGAATTGTGTCAGCATATTCAACGACATGGCATGGCATGGCATGAAAGACACTCTATGATGAATATGGACAGCATCATGAGATATATGGGCAGCATGATGAATATGGACATCATCATGAGATATATGGGCAGCATGATGAATATGGACATCATGAGATATATGGGCAGCATGATGAATATGGACAGCATCATGAGATATATGGGCAGCGTGATGAATATGGACAGCATCATGAGATATATGGGCAGCATGATGAGTATGGACATCATGAGATATATGGGCAGCATGATGAATATGGACATCAAGAGATAAATGGGTAGCATGATGAATATGGACATCATGAGATATATGGGTAGCATGATGAATATGGACAGCATCACGAGATATATGGGCAGCATGATGTATGAAATCATGTGCATGGGCAGGACAATGATACATGGAGCATGGACAGCATCATGATGAATGTAATCATAAGCATGGGCGAGACCATGGAAGATGCAACATGATGAGCAGCATGAAAATGAGAGCAGCTCAGTCATCTAGGTCCAGCACTGTGATGGGGCAGCATGGTGCTACGTGTCAACTTCCCATAGCAGTACACCTCCTTTTTTCGCAAAAGGGCTAGTGCTTGATTGACGTGTCTGTGCCATTCGACAGTCATCGTCGACTTGATCAATTTATGTTGTAAACCCAATCTGCATGTGTGAATTGTAAATAATCTTAGCAGAGGTGAGTCATGTATGTAAATTGCCTAGGTGGACCTAATTTTCTAGTGATAATCTACGTTCCGGAAGGTTTTTTGTCTCACCGATCCATGATCGGCAGAGTTTTCCTTCAGCCTAACCCCAAAGCCAAAATGAATTTTGTCATTAGAATCTTGGAGGAATCCTAGTGTGTTGATCTTCTAGATTATATTTGGCCGCAAAACTAGGTGGTCTATGAGGGTCTATGTCAAATGGGTTTTCCCCTTTGAGATGTAAAATTGTAAAAGTCATGATGTAAAGTGTCTTGAGGTTTAGAAAATGTTTTAATCCCCTCATAAGTCCTAAGTCCTAGGTCCTAGGTGATTTTTCCAAAGACTAAGTTCGAGGATCCAGAAATAAAAATTAAAATATTAAAAAATTTAATTAACTAAAAAATAGATAAAAATAATAATAAAATTTAAAATTTTTAAAAATAATTAAAAAATAAAATAAAATAAATAAAAATAATTAAAAATAATAAAATAATAATAAGTCAATTTTTTGAGTAAATAAATGCAGAATTTTAATTTTTTAATATATTAAAATGTATTTAAAAATTCGATTGATGAAATTAAAAGAAATCTTGATCCTCATCGACGGTCGAGATCAGTTCGACATGGATCACTCGAACTAGCTGTTGGGAATTTTTCCTTTAAATAGGGTGCTAGGGGTCATTTGATATCAGATTGGATCTGAGAGTCTAGTGCTAAAGAAAGCTCTCTTGTACCCATTTTTTGTGCAATAAAGAAAGACTTTGGGGTTGAAAATCTTGTTGGTGTTACTCTTCTAAAAGTGTTGTAAGATGATTTATTTTTCTGCATATTTTTATTTTCAGCCATTGATATAGCTTGATGAAGATAGATTTAGGCACAGGTATCTTGTCTAATCTTTGGGGTTTGAATAATAGTTTAGATTCTGAAATATAATGGCAGGTATCTCCATTTGATCTGGTTTTCACTATTGTTTTCTCCCTCTATGTTAATGGTTGATTTTAAGCTGTGCAAGAAATCTTAGTTTTGAGTTTACCAGGCGTTAGGGGAAGTTCTCGGCTGAACCAGCCAACTCTCGAAGTGTAGGGATCGGGGTAGTGTTGTCCCAAGGAGGGCACCCCATTGCTTTCGAGAGTCGGACGCTTCTACCTCATGAGGTGTCGTATTTCATTTACGACAATGAGATGTTGGCCAATATGCATTGGCCAAATTCATACAGTACTTGGTGGTGAATCGATTTCGAGTGAAGACGGATCACAACGGTCTTCACCATTTCACGGAGCAACAGAGCCTTAATGACAGACAGCAGGGCCTCAATGATAGACAACAGAAATGGGTCAGCAAAGTGCAAGCCTACAATTTTGATATTGAGTATGTGCAGGGGAAGCACAACATAGTGGTAGATGCACTATCCAGGAGACCAACCGGGCTTTCGCTCATGAGTATTTGTCATGACTAGAAGGCTCAGTTATTGGTAGAGTACTCCAAGGATCGTCGAGCGTGCAAGATCTTTGAGGGATACTATGCAGATGAACGCTAGAGGGTGATGGATGAGGTTATTTATTATAAGGGGCACATATTTTTGGTTTCGGGATCACAGTTGAGAGAGCGCATCCTTCGAGCAGCTTATGATTCTCCTTTGTCCAAGCACCAGGGGTTTAGGAAGACTTATATGGCAATGAGAGAGGTGCTTCACTTGGAAAGGTCTCAAGGGAGACGTGTTGAGGCATGTGCAGGAGTGCAAAGCTTGCCAGAGGAACAAAGGAGAGTTGAACCATTCAGCGGGATTGTTGCAGCCTCTTCTCATCCTTGAGGAGAAAAAGGAGAGAATCTCTATGGATTTCATCACTGGACTTCCCTCAGTGCAAGTGAAGGATTGTATTTTTGTCGTGGTCGACCAGCTGACCAAGTTTTCACACTTCTATGCCATACCGACACGATATTCAGCCTCACAAGTGGCAGAGTTGTTCTTCAGGGAGGTCTTTCATCTGCACGGACTCCCTAAGACCACAGTCAGTGATAGGGATAGCCAATTCATGGGAGGATTTTGGCAGGAGCTCTTCAGACTTGTTGGCACTGAGCTCACCCCGAGCACCAACTATCATCCGCAGACTGATGGCTAAACAGAGAGGGTAAACCAGTGGTTAGAGGGCTATCTCAGGAATTATTTGTAGGGCAGCAGAGGGCTTGGATTCGATGGTTGCATCTGGGAGAGTATTGTTACAACACCACCCATCATATGTCCATTGGTATGACTCATTTCCATGCCTTATATGGTTATGATGCTTTGTCTTTTGCTAATATTGTTTTGGAGACAACAGGGCCCCAAAGGCCAAGGATTGGATCCTAGAGAGTCAAGATATCCTCAAGGTTCTTAAGGATAACCTACAGACAGCCCAAAACCAGCAAAAGATGTATGATGACCGACATAAAGTAGAGGCATTTTGAGGGGTACTTGGTCTACCTTCAATTGCAGTTGTACCAACAGTCCACACTAAAGAAGAAAGGGGGCGAAAAGCTACAACCATGATTTTTTGGGCCATATAGAGTGATCAGGAGGGTTGGAGAGGTGGCTTACAAGTTGGAGCTACCACCAGGGAGCAGGATTCATAAAATGTTTCATGTGTCATGCCTCAAGAGTGTGAAAATTCTATCACTGCAATAATTGATTTATTTTACCTACTTATTTTCCCAAAAAGTTATTTATGAAAATCCTTCAATAAATATTAAAATAAATTATGCTGCAGATATCCCACCATAATACAGAAACAAACAAATGCACAAGAATCAACACATCGACACAGATATTTTTGACAACAATCCCCGGAAAAAACCCAATGTGGGAAAACAGTGCAGCAAGGGAGGATTTTATTATTCAGTGATTCTTCAGTGCAACTAGGTTAGCATACCCAATAGAGAGAAAATTCTCCAGCATTTCTCCCAGCCTCAGCGTCAGCCTAGCTGACCTCTACGTAGCTCCCAGACCCTCTACATCAGCTCCTGCCTCCTTGCGTCAACGCTGGGCCTCTTTGTGTCACCCACACAGGCCCTCCAGTGACTACGCAGTCTGCTGCCTCTGCGTCTGCCTGAGAGGCTCTGCATATGCCTCTCCAACCTTTGCGTTGGTCTTCTAGTGTTGTTCCCGACCCTCTGTTCCATACTCGCTGCCTCCTACTGCTCTCTAGAACACTAATTCAAATTTCTCAACTAACCCCGCTCCAGAAATCGAACTCACTGGTCTCCCTCAGTGTATTCTCCAGTTGACCCTCAAGCCTCTTCTTATACTTTTCTCGTTGGTCCATCAACGGCCGAGATTAAATCTCTAATCAACAGCTAAGATTAGATTTGGCTTGATCCATGACTTTTGTACCCTTCTAACCCAGTTTTATATTAATACCCATTAATATTTTATTTTTCCTAAGTTTAGACTTAGGAACTCCATTAAAAATATTAATTATTTTAATATCTCCCAAACCGGGTACAATCCGTCCAAACCATTTCTGGGTCTTGGAGATCTCATGCACTTTAGCCTCTCCACCAATTTTCATGGCTAGAACACATCTGATGCTACCCCAAATCAACAAAGAGAGTGTTGGGGCAACATGTTACAACAGTGATGGAATTGCCTCCACTTGATGATGAGGGGCATTTGATCCAAGAGCTAGAGGCCATCTTAGAGACCAAGGAAAGGAAGCTCAAAAGCAGGATCATCAGAGATTATTTGGTTCGTTGGAAGAGTTTACCGGATGAGGATGCCACTTGGGAAGGAGAGCACATTTTTGAGCATCCGGCATTGAAGTTCCTTGGGGACAAGCAACATTTGGGAGGGGAGGACTCTCATGTCCCTTCCTAAATTATTTTGGAACAAAATTAATTTTTGTATTATGGGGCCAATTTTGAAGCTAGTGGACCCCATTCGATTTTATTAGGAGGTTAGACTTAGGAAAAGTTATTTGTGTTGCAATTAAGTTACACAAAGGGGCCACCCTTACTAGGGAAATACACACTCCCTAGTTCGATTTGCATGGAGGTGGTTAAGTTTCACATGGTGGTGGTTAAGTGAGGGCCCACGTTGGAGGATGAATTGGAGGGAAAAGTGCTCCACGAAATCTATATAAGGAAGGCAGCTCTCCACATCTCATTCATCTTTTTGAATTTCCCTAGTGGACCCCATTTGATTCTATTAGGAGGTTAGACTTAGGAAAAGTTATTTGTGTTGCAATTAAGTTACACATAGGGGCCACCCTCACTAGGGAAATACACACTCCTAGTTCGATTTGCATGGAGGTGGTTAAGTTTCACATGGTGGTGGTTAAGTGAGGGCCCACGTTGGAGGATGAATTGGAGGGAAAAGTGCTCCACGAAATCTATATAAGGAAGGCAGCTCTCCACATCTCATTCATCTTTTTGGTATATCGATTTCCTCTTTGGTTGCATGAGTTCTTCAAGCAAAGAGCTCGCCCTTTCTTCAGGGAACTTCGAGTGCCACCCTAGGAAGGTTTTCTGTATTTCTTCAGGAGGAGGATCTCATTGTGATTTCCAGTAGTGGCATTCACTTCCAGGTGGTGCGTATTACTGGAGGACGCAGTGAAGAGGAGGTCGAGTTTGTTGGTGGTGTCTTGCAGTGAATTTTGTTGATTTGGGATAGCATTGAATGTGCTCTAGGCCTCAAATTTTGCAGGGAGGATTGGGCACATGTATTCCAAAGAACCCAAAAATCGTTTTGAGAAATTCCACCCAGAGACAATTTTATTAAAATAATTAATATTTTTTAATGGGACCCTAAGTATAAACTTAGGAAATTAAAAATATTAATGGATATTAATCTTATTTGTGGATGTAACTTCTAGAAGAAGATGGAGATCAAGCCAAAATGATCTGAGCCTTTGATTAGGAGTTAATCTAGGTTGTTGGTTGTCCAAAAAAAAGATATAAGAAGGGGCTTGAGGGTCATTTGGAAAATACACACCGAGAGATCAAGATATCGAATTTTTGAAGTAAGAAGTTCTTAGGAGGAGATTCGATTGAGGAGATTTCTTGCAATTGTAAGGAAGGGATAGAATCTGGAGAGAGAGATTTTCTCTGCCAGAGAATCATCAACAGAGAGAGGCAGAGAGTGATCTAGTAGCCCAGACGTAGAGGCTGACACAAGGCCACGCAAAGACAATGTAGAGGGTGAAAGAGAGTCTGAGATTTTGCTGAGAAGAGTCAGTTTCAAAAGCCAGGAGTCGGGGTGTGAGAGCGGAGACTCCGAGCAGCGAATCAATCAGTAGACTAGGTGATGCAGAGCGGAGAGAGGTTGATGCAGAGACTGCGTGAGGATTGCACAAAGCAACACACGGCCTGCCAAAGGCACTTCATTCACTATCCAGATCAACGGGATTTTCTCAGTGATTCTGTGACGTAATCTCACAAATATTTCTGCGAGTATTTCTCTCTGTAACTGAACAACCTGAGAGGTATTCAGAGATGTATTCAGAATTCGCTACTACTTAATAATAATAAACCCTCAGAACTGTTGCACTGGTTTTCCCACATTGGGTTTTTCTGGGACATTTGTCCAAAAATAATGGTGTCCATTGTGTTGTATTTTCTTTCTTGCTCAGTCTCTTGTTTCCGTATAATAATTTAATTAAGTGAAGGCTGCAATGTATGTATTACAATATTTGTCGTAGGAAACTGCAAGTAATTTGTTTAAATGATTTTAACAAATAGGAGTAATATCATCAGTTGTTGCAGTAGGAATTTTGGTTTAGAATTTTTCACATGGTATCAGAGTTGCAGGTGAAGAAAGAAGGGCAGAGCCAATAGATCCAACGCTGAGTAGAAGAGGGAGTTCGAAAAAGTTGCAGGTGGTAGCAGTTCGAAACCCCAAAGGGTTGACACAGTTCCAAGCAGGGAGGGAAGACTTATGAGGCAATCTCTCTCCAAGTGAGTCGACAAAGAGGGCTTCCAGTTCGAATTTTTGTCGGGGCAGAGGTAGCAATGTTGAAGCCTCAACGTGAGAGAGCTAGTGGGGCACGGATTTTAAATAGATATATTGTTGAGCTGAAAAACGTCAAAAGAGATAAGAGAAGCACTTTGAGGGAACTTTTTCTCAGCAGACTTCCTGTCGAGAAGTCTATTTTCTCATTGGCTGAGCAGCAATAGTGAGAAGCAGAGAGGAGAGTTTCGACATTTTTGGTAAATATGGCAACCACTTGATTGAGGGATCAGGACAAGTTGGACGGAGAATCCAACTACGTCATCTGGAAGGCTAGAATGTCATTCCTTCTAGATGAGCATGCCCTCAAGACATACGTCAATAGAGTGGTGGTTGTCTCTGAGGATGCAGATCCGATGAAGAAGTACAGAGCTGAGATGGAGAAGGCCAAGGAGATGATCCTGGATGGAGTTAAGGATCATGTGGTGTGTCACATTGCTAGCAGAGGGACTGTTAAGGAGATGCGGGATGCCTTGGCCATGTTATATCAGGGATCTTCTGAGCAGAAGATGTACTTGGAGAACAAGTTGAGATCTTCTCAGATGCAGAAGGGAGAGCATGTGGACCCATTCCTCACAAAGCTGAAAGAAACCCATGATAAGTTGTCTATTGCGGGGCATACACATCAGGATTCAGAGTTGGTTAGACTAGCCCTCAATTCTGTCTTAGATGAGTGGCAAGTATTTGTCATGAGTATCCTGGGCAGAGTAGCATTGCCGAATTGGGATGAGATGTGAGCAGTTCTAAAACAAGAATACTTGAGGAGAGACCTGGGCAAGGTCAAACTGGACAGAAGCAACAACAGTAGTTGGTTGAAGCCCGAGGAGGAGGAGGATAATGCAGCCCTTGCATCGAAGGGACAACAGGAGTAGCGGAGACATAAGAAGGATGTCTCAAAGATCAAGCGTTACAAGTGTGGTGAGATGGGTCACTACGCTACTCAGTGTCCTCTCAAGAAGAAGGAGAAGGATGAGAAACACGATCCGAACGCTGCACCCATGAAGATCGAAGAGGAGGATTTCGCCATGACAACTGAGATACCTCCAGGAGGGATGTGGGATGATTTGGAGTTGTAGTTCGAAAGAGCTACAGATGGGTAGGATCCTTGAGGAGTCCACCTCTTGGATCAATACATTGCTACGGAAGCCCAGTTTTGTAGTAGCAGGATGGACTATTGTCAATGGTGCCGAGAAGTTTTGAGGAGACAGTTGCAGTGGCTAGGAGCGCCAAAGTCTGAGCAGCGCAGAGCAAAGTTGACAACAGTGCAGATGGCATAGAGCATAGGTTAGCAACAGCATAGTAGACTCATAGGGTTAGCGCAGAGACTAGTAGCAGTCATGTTGATTTTAGGTATGTTCTATGCTGACAACAATTTACTTCAATTTTTCACATTAACTCAATATCAATTCCAGATTAGAAATCATATTTAGCATGATAGTAAAATGCAGATAGAACATAAACATAAATCGCAGAAGACAAGCCAAGACAAGAGGACACAAGACATGGCGCCAGCCAGGGACAAACCCCAATGTAGGGAAACCCTTGATCAATTCTGCTTATATGTTCTTCAATAGTTCAGCAAAGAGAGAGATAGTACATATACATCAAAATTCAACATCTTCACTTATCAAAATAAGAGTAGAGATATTCTCTAAGAAGATGTCACATGAGATATTTGATCTCAACACAGGTGATTCCATCACCTTGCTGTACCCATCACTGTGCTACACCATGTTGTACCATCATTGAGTTGTACCTCATCATGTTGTACCCAACATGCTGCTCTTCATCATCATGTTGAACTATTCATCATGTTGCACTATGCATCATACTGGACTATGCATCACTGTGCTACACCATGTTGCACCCATCATCACTATGATGCACTAATCATCACTGTGTTGCACCACGTTGCACCCATCATCACTGTGTTGTACCACGCTGCACCAATCATCACTGTGTTGCATCTCATCATGCTACACTAATCATCACTGTGCTGCACCACGCTACACCCATCATCACTGTCACCTATATGCTGCGTACTGCAATACATCATGTTGTTGCTATACATTTATTTATCCAATTTGCTGCAAATGCATACCATCCTTAGCTGCTTGCTGTGGCTTATAGCCTAGCAGAGCATCTAAGCTAGAGTTACAGACTCTTGCAACAGATCCAAAGTGCAGTCTCCTAACAGTCCCAAAGTCTGCCCAGATTTTACTGCAATTGATCTCCAAGGAAAGGTTGTTGTCGTTACTATTCAGAGTAGCCTTCAAGCCCTTAACAATGACGGAACAATGTCTTCTTATTACAATGGCATCCAAGTGGAATACAACAATCCTTAGAAAATGCTCATGACAGCCTACCAACAAGTGCTCACTCAAGCCTCCTATCCTCGGCCTACCAACTAGCAGTTCATCCCTCTAAGTGAATCCCTGAAACAACTCTTAAATGAACACACTGATCAGTTTCCTTCTTGTTGTGTTTAGGATTCTTTTGACTGCTGAAATAGGCCTCCTCTTCCCAGAGTATACCTCATTCTCCTAGCTATGTAGGCAGGTCTTCTTTTGATACATATAAAAGTTCCCTTTTACATCCCTTAGAAAAGCGTATGGATTAGAGTCTTCCATGGCTGATTAGACTTCTTCATAGGCTACGTTAAGGCTTCTTCATAGGGCAGCGTTAGGGATTCTTTGTGGTTGAGATAAGAGTTGTCCTCCATGATAACATTAAGCTTCTTTATGGCAACGCAGTGCCTTCTCTATGGTAGCGTTTAAGCTTCTCCATGACAGCGTAGAGCTAGGGCATCTTCTTCTTAGGGCACCATATACTCTTAGGATCTCTCCTCCCACCAAAACCCAAAGACAAGTGGAGAAGAAGAGATCACAAGAGGTGTGTCTAAAATGACTTGCAAGGCACCTCTATTTGTACTAAAACGTGGAGGACAAGTGGGGGAAATTTGGTTGCTAACCGACCTTGACGAACTATCCCATACCATAAATAAATTCATATCTCCATGAATACATGTCGGAATCAGATGATCTTTAGATCAATCCCACACCTCTCGACGAGAGGAATCCAAGAAAAATATCAGTTTCCATGAATAAGTAGATCCACATGGAGTTTGGCCCTAGTTGCAATTTTAACACTCCCTCTCAACTAGGGAGAACTCCATCTTCTAATCCATTTGCCAGTCGGTACTATCTCTGCCATCAGTGCCCTACACTGCTTCGCTCTGCTGAACTATGAAGAAGAAGAAGTGATCGAGAATGTATCATACCATCCTCTACTGACCCGAAGTCAGTTCCATATAAAAGAGAGTGTCTCATACTACACTTATTGATATGAAATCAATTCCAAATAAAGAGTGTATCATACCACTCTTACTGACCCGAAGTCAATTCCAAAAGAGAGTGAGTTATATCACTCTTACTGACCCAAAGTCAGTTCCAATTGATCCCAAATCAATATCATCCTAGCATAGGGAGTATGGTAGTAACACGATGCGTCCATCGGTACTACTATCGTCCCTATCCTCATTTCCCTACTCACTGTCCAGATTAGAGGTACTTCCCATGAGTCCCAAACTGCATGGGTAGGATGTCTTAGCAGGAGAAGGATGAACCACTCATCCTGCTTACATGTCGCCAGGGGTATCCCAGGGTAAGGCTAAACCACTCACCCTGTACACAACAAATCACTAGGGGAAGGCTAAACCACTCACCCTATGATTATATCTCGACAGGAGAAGGATGAACCACTCATCCTACCTACATGGCAGACCACTAGGGGAAGGCTGAACCACTCACCCTATGGTTGTTCATCGCTCTAAGATGTACCCCCAAGCACCCCGCAGAGCTCCCAGAGCTCAATGTCCATATCATACAGGACCCTTAGGAGAGTCTCTCCTTGACTCCTAGTCGTTCTCAGAAAGTCAAGAATTTTACCTTTCCCAGGGGCTTCGATAGAATATCGGTGACCTGCACATCAATCCTAATACGATGGAGCCTTCTTGCTCCTCAATGTACCATATCCCAGATAAAGTGGTACCTGATGTCTATTTTCTTGGAAAGATCATAGAACACGGGATTCCTCAACAATTAAATCCCTCTCTGGTTGTCACAGAAGATCACGATGGTATCTAGCACGTGTCCAAACAACTCACTGAGGAGCTTCCACGACCAGAAACTTCACAAGAGGCCATACTCAGCTATGTATCTGGCCTCATCGGTGCTCAAAGCAACCGACTTTTGCTTCCTGCTCATCTAGGATATCGAAGCAGAACCCAAAGAGAACCAACACTCATAAGTGCTCTTGCGATCCTCCACACTTCCTACCTAATCAACATCAAAATAATCATGCAACTTCACATTTCCAGCAGTGTATCTCTATCCATGAGAGATTGTGCCCTGAAGATATCTCAAACAATTCTTGGCACCAATCCAGTGAGGCTCAACCATATATGAGCTCAACCTACTAACTGTAAAACATATATCCGGACGGGAGTTCACCAAGAACATCAATGCTAGTATGAGTTTATGAAACTCAAAGGCATTTCCCAAATCAAGTTCGGCATCACTACCACATAACTTCTTAAAGTTAGGCTTCATCGAGGTAGTCACAGGCTTACAGTTCACCATCCCAAATTAGGAATCCAACTCCCTCTTACTTTTGCAAATGAGAGGGCCTGTACCTGTCAAAAAGAGGTCGTCCTCATAAGGTACCGATATGAGAGGTCTATCATCCACAACCTTAAAGCAATGGTTTGGATCGACTTCACTCCTAGTGAGTCTCAGCTTTATTAGCTACCTATTAATCCTCTCATATCAAGCCCGGGGTGCTTTCTTCGAGCCATAGAGGACTTTCTTCCACCTGTATACATGTGATTCTCGAACATGAATCTCAAACCCCTCGGGTTGTTCCAAATTTGTGCACTTGCTATATGAGGGGAAAGGTCCCCTTGTAAGTTTTCATTCAGTATATCTTGGACATGTACCTCCATGCTCTTCTTGAATTCAAGCATCCCTTTCACCATCTGACTCACATCGGGTAGGGCCCCATAATGAGCAGACCTCTGGTGCTATAGAAGAGATGTGTCAACTGACATGGTCCCCAATGGACTTCCTACAACTTGACGCAAATTACCAACCCTGAACCCAAGAGCATCTTGAAAATTCCTTTTTCAAACACGTACCTTTCCATCGATGAATGCCACCTTGAAAACTTTGACTTCTATTGTCGAAATGGACACCAGGTTCTTCTTGAGATCAGGTACATAAAGAACTTGTAAATGAATCATGTTACCCTCATTCAATTGAGGGGGAACATCCCCTACACCCTTTTTGGGATAGGTGGTGTTGACCCTGCCGCCTACACCTACCTACAAGTCAGTGAGAAAAGACTTCAACCCCACAAGGTGTGGTTGGTGGCAAGGAACTCAGAGAAGGGGTTGTCACACTAATCCCGACTCTCTCCGTTTGAGCTATGTCTAAGGTTAGCTAAGGGGAGTGGTCCTTAATGAAAATTTAAGTTAAAAAAGATGTGAGTTTCTAGGAGAATTGTTAGAGTTAAATAGATTATTTCTTTAAGATTTATAAGTAAAACTCATATGAGCAATAACCATAAATACATAAGATAAGCATGAAATACATAAACAACCAGTGCCTTCAAAGTATTGCTCTTTAAGAAATGAAATTGTATTTTGCTTAAAATAAAGTGAAATGCTTTCAAATGGAAAGACAAAATAAACCTGAAAAGTGAAACACTAAATTGTTAGCACGAGATATTATAAATGCTTTCAAGATGAACAAGTCTACAAATCAAAGCATGGAAACTATCTTGCTCAAAATGATACAAAAATAACTCAAATGTTAGACCAAGATGACAACAAAGTATGTTACAAAAATAATCTACAAGAGGCTAGGCCAAAGAGTATGAGCAATCTCTCCTCTTTGACTAGTCATGACTTAGCTCTTTGAAATAGCCAGATATTGATAAATGAAGTACAATACGTAAAAAATAAATTTTTCCAAGTTTGATATTTTGATGCAAGAAATAAAAGCTTTAAGAAACTTGAAAGAATCTCTACAAGACACAAATAAGATATAGATGAGACTTTGTAATTCAAAACATGTGGGTTCTCCTTGAATATTTTTCAATAATGGGTTGATTCCTCCGAGAATTTCCCCTCACGTTTGAAAAGCTTGATCAAATAATGATTCATCTACAAAACTTCACCACAAATCATTAAATCGACATAAAATTAAATAAGTGCAGTGGAAAGAATTCCTAGAGATATATCTATTATCCACTAAAAGATTTCTTTCCTAAAGCAAATAATTAATTCTTATGCTAATATGAGATAGGTGCATACTAACATAACTTGAAACAAACATGAAAGAAATAATGACATGAAAAAATAAATAGAAGCATAACAACAAATCAAGAATTTACCACACATGCAAGGAGAAGAACACCATCACGCTTTACCGCAAAGGTTGTTGAATTATATTGCAAGTAGTAAATACAATCCCACAGAGTCTCCTCAAGCACAATAGCTCATATTACATGATACAATATGAGAGCCTATGACTCTATTATATAGAGAGTTGGGAGAAAATATCAATGAAGAATGACAATGACAAATGGCATTGGAACCAATCCCAATGTAGAAGTGATTAAACAAGTGGCATGAGGTGACAATCCCAAAGAGAAATTCAAATTTGTTGAATAGAGCTCCAATGCCAAGTGTAAAAATCGAATTCTGGCAAGTGGACATCATTTTCTTCTTCCCTTATGTGCCAAATTCAAATTTTATGAAAGAATGACAAGGGTATATGGGTGGTAATCCATATGGGGACAATTTCCCACAAAGATCTCCACCAAATATTCTCCCAAATCCTCCTAAATGTGCATTAACTTCACAAATTCGAATTTCCAAGTAAGCAGCTTTTTCCTTTAATGCCAAAAATTTGATTTTATTTGAGCACATGTACTTTCCTCAATTTTAGGAGTCCACATCACCTTGGGACTTCACTTTAACTCCTCCATAATTTTCCACAACATTTAGCATGTGTGGATAGTCATTTTTCTCCATTTATTTAATTTCTGGCTTAATTAATTATCAAATTTTCCACTAAACTTAAGAAACATGGGTTTTGAGAGTTCAAAACACATTTTTAACCCCTTAAAGTGTGTCATAGTAGAAAGTTGAGGATGAGAGGTGTAATTTTGATTACTCATACCCCATACAATTTCTCTATACTACACTTATTACAATTTAAATACAATTTTATTTACAATTTTTGACCTGCAGAAAATCTAGAAAAATAAAAAATGACTACCTAAACCTAACCAAATTCCACGAATTTTTTTGTGTGATCTAGTATGGTAATATACATTGACTCTAGGCACTAAGATGTGTCAAAGGTTCAACCTTCAAAT
This sequence comes from Pinus tabuliformis, assembly GCA_031772625.1. Lineage (NCBI taxonomy): Eukaryota > Viridiplantae > Streptophyta > Pinopsida > Pinales > Pinaceae > Pinus > Pinus tabuliformis. Next base: position 458,424,525 of record CM062808.1, on the reverse strand, counting down.
GTCACCCCGGCTTTGAGGTAAAACGTGAGTGAAAAACCCAGAAAATTATTCGCCTCTAAAAAATAAGGGATAATTAACCAAATAAAAAAAACTCCAAGGTGCACTTGTTTGCTGATCGAGTCCAAACATCCTAGGCCTGTTACAGACTCAAAACTCATCATTACTAGTATCACTTATTACAATTCCCCGTATGGTGTGGAATCTGGGTAAAAGAAAGATGATGAGAAGATAGAAATAGAGTTTAAAAACTCTGTTGACTGATGATATCTGATGGTACAAGTGTCCTTTGTATCATCCTTGGGCATGGAGTCTTCATATAATCATCAGGTGCCACTCCAGTGGTCAACATTTGTCCACTTGCCAAAATTCGATTTTTACACTTGGCATTAGAGCTCCATTCAACAAATTTGAATTTCTCTTTGGGATTGTCACCTCATGCCACTTGTTTAATCACTTCTACATTGGGATTGGCTCCAATGCCATTTGTCATTGTCATTCTTCATTGGGATTTTCTCCCAACTCTCTATATAATAGAGCCATGGGCTCTCATATTGTATCATGTAATATGAGCTATTGTGCTTGAGGAGACTCTGTGGGATTGTATTCACTACTTGCAATATAATACAACAGTCTTTGGGGTAAAAAGTAATAGTGTTCATCTCCTTGCATGTGTGGTAAATTCTTGACTTGTTGTTATGCTTCTATTTATTTCCTCATGTCACTATTTCGTTCATGCTTGTTTCAAATTATGTTAGTATGCAGCTATCCCGTATTAGTATAAGAATTAATTATTTGCTTTAGGAAAAGAAATTTTCTAGTGGATAATAGATGTATCTCTAAGAATTATTTCCACTGCACCTATTTAATTTCATATCGATTTAATGATTTGTGGTGAAGGTCAAGCTTTTCAAGCATGAGGGGAAATTCTCGGAGGAATCAACCCATTCTTGAAAAATATTCAATGAGAACCCGCATGTTTTGAATTCCGAAGTCTCATCTATATCTTATTTGTGTCTTGCAGGGATTATTTCAAGTTTCTTAAAGCTTTTATTTCTTGCATCAAAATATCAAACTTGGAAAAATTTATTTTTTTACGTATTGTACTTCATTTATCAATATCTGGCTATTTCAAAGAGCTAAGTCATGGCTAGTCAAAGAGGGGAGCTTGCTCATACTTTTTGGCCTAGCCTCTTGTAAATTATTTTTGTAACATACTTTGTTGTCATCTTGGTCTAACATTTGAGTTATTTTTGTATCATTTTGAGCAAGATAGTTTCCATGCTTTGATTTGTAGACTTATTCATCTTGAAAGCATTTATAATATCTCGTGCTAACAATTTAGTGTTTCACTTTTCAGGTTTATTTTGGCTCTCCATTTGAAGCATTTCACTTCATTTTAAGCAAAATACAATTTCATTTCTTAAAAAACAATACTTTGAAGGCATTGGTTGTTTATGTATTTCATGTTTATCTTATGTATTTATGGTTATTGCTCATATTAGTTTTGCTTATAAATCTTAAAGAAATAATCTATTTAACTCTAACAATTCTCCTAGAAACTCACATCTTTTTTAACTTAAATTTTCATTAGGGACCACCCCCCCTAGCTAACCTTGGACATAGCACAAACGGAGAGAGTCGAGATTAGTGTGACAACCCCTTCTTTGGGTTCCTTGCCACCAACCACACCTTGTGGGGTTGAAGTCTTTTCTCACTGACTTGTAGGTAGGTGTAGGCAGTAGGGTCAACACCACCTATCCCGGAAAGGGTGTAGGGAATGTTACCCCTCAATTGAATGAGGGTAACACGATTCATTTACAAGAAGTTCTTTATGTACCTAATATCAAGAAGAACTTGGTGTCTATTTCGGCAATGGAAGTCAAATGTTTCAAGGTGGAATTCATCGATGGAAAGGTACGTGTTTGAAAAAGGAATTTTTAAGATGCTCTTGCGTTTAGGGTTGGTAATTTGTATCAAGTTGCAGGAATTCCATTGGAGACCATGTCAGTTGACACATCTCTTCTATAGCACTGGAGGTTTGCTCATTATGGGGCCCTACCCGATGTGAGTCAGATGGTGAAAGGGATGCTTGAATTCAAGAAGAGCATGGAGGTACATGTCCGAGATGTACCGAAGGAAAAATTACAATGGGACCTTTCCCCTCATGTAGCAAGTCCAAAAATTTGGAACAACCCGAGGGGTTTGAGATTCATGTTCGAGAATCTCATGTATACAAGTGGAAGAAAGCCCTCTATGGCTCGAAGAAAGCACCCCGGGCTTGATATGAGAGGATTGATAGCTAGCTAATAAAGCTGAGACTCACTAGGAGTGAAGCCGATCCAAACCATTGCTTTAAGGTTGTGGATGATAGACCTCTCATATCGGTACCTTATGAGGACGACCTCTTTCTAATAAGTACAGACCCTCTCATTTGCAAAAGTAAGAGGGAGTTGGATTCCTGATTTGGAATGTTGAACTGCAAGCCCATGACTACCTCGATGAAGCCTAACTTTAAGAAGTTATGCAGTAGTGATGCTGGACCTGATTTGGGAAATGCCTTTGAGTTTCATAAACTCATACTAACATTGATGTTCTTGGTGAACTCCCGTCCGGATATATGTTTTACAGTTAGCAAGTTGAGCTCATATATGGTTGAGCTTCACTGGATTGGTGCCAAGAATCATTTGAGATATCTTCAGGGCACAATCTCTCATGGATCGAGATAGACTGCTGGAAATGTGAAGTTGCATGATTATTCTGATGTTGATTAGGCAGGCTATGTGGAGGATCGCAAGAGCATTTCTAAGTGTTGGTTCTCTTTGGGTTCTGCTTCGATATCCTAGATGAGCAGGAAGTAAAATTCGGTTGCTTTGAGCATCGATGAGGCTGGATACATAGCTGAGTATGGCCTCTTGTGAAGTTGTCTAGTTGTGGAAGCTCTTCAGTGAGCTATTTCGACACGTGTTGGATACCACCGTGATCTTCAATGACATCCAGAGAGGGGTTCGATTGTTGAGGAATCCCGTGTTCTATGATCTCTCCAAGAAAATAGACATCAGGTACCACTTTACCTGGGATATGGTACATCGAGGAGCAAGAAGGCTCCATCGTATTAGGATTGATGTGCAGGTCGCCAATATTCTATCGAAGCCCCTGGGAAAGGTAAAATTCTTGACTTTTCGAGAACGACTAGGCGTCAGGGAGAGACTCTCTCCTAAGGGCCCTGTATGATATGGACATTGAGCTTGGGAGCTTTGGGGGGGCTTGGGAGTACATCTTGGAGCGATGAGAAACCATAGGATGACTGGTTCAACCTTCCCCTAGTGGTCTGCCATGTAAGCAAGATTAGTGGTTCATCCTTCTCCTGTCGAGATACAATCATAGCGTGAGTGGTTCAGCCTTCCCCTAGTGATTTGTTGTGTACAGGGTAAGTGGTTCAACCTTCCCCTAGGATACACCTGGCAACATGTAGGCAGGATGAGTGGTTCATCCTTCTCCTACTAAGACATCCTACCCATGCAATCTAGGACTCATGGGAAGTACCTCGAAGTACCTCTAATCTAGACAATGAGTAGGGAAATGAAGATAGGGACCATAGTAGTACCGATGGACCACCCCCCTTAGCTAACCTAGGAGATAGCTCAAACAGAGAGAGTCAGGATTAGTGTGACAACCCCTTCTCTGAGTTCCCTGCCACCAACCACACCTTGTGGGGTTGAAGGCTTTTGTCATTGACTTGTAGGTAGGTGTAGGCGACAAGGTCAACAGGTGGCATTGAATCCAAGTATAATCCCCACGATTGTTTCCATCTCTACCAAATTAGAGAGGGCTTCCTTCTATCTGATGAAGTGCCTTGAAGCACTACAATCAATAAGCCAGATTCCCAAAGAGTCTATAGGAGAAGTAGTGGAGAGGGCCAATATAAGATAATACTTCTTTAGCTTATTAGAAAGAACATTTGATTCTTCATACCTGGAATTCCTTGCTTTCTTTGAAGAGTCGGCCATTTCCTTGATGATCTGCATTACCTGTCATTCCTCCGATCATTGAAGATGTCCCTAGAATGATTGTTATCATCATCAAGTGATGTGTCCCTACCATTCAGACACTCCTTCGCATAATGGCCAAACTTATTGCAAGCAAGGCGTCTATCTTTCCTTCCACCCTTTGATCCGAACTTCCCAATTTAGGGATCTTTAGGTAGGCCATCAGATGCTTCTGTTGCGCCACTTGGATATTATTCTCTGCTTCGACTTCACCCTTGGTGAATTTGAAGAGGGGTGAGGAACCCATTGAGTCTTTTGTCCTTTCCAAATGTCTCCAGTGATTTCTCTTTCACTCTTGCTTGGGCTTTGTCTTCACCTCAGCTCTGATACCATGTTGATTTTAGGTATGCTTTATGTTGAGAGCAATTTACTTCAATTTTTCACATTATCAATTCTAGATAAGCAATCATATTTAGCATGATAGTAAAATGCAGATAGAACATAAACATAAATCATAGAAGACAAGCCAAGACAAGAGGACACGAGATGTGGTGCCAGCCAGGGACAAATCCCAATGTGGGGAAACCCTTGATCAATTATTCTTATATGTTCTTCAATAGTTCAGCAAAGAGAGAGATAGTACATATACATCGGAAGTCAACATCTTGACTTATCAAAATAAGCGCAAAGATATTCTCTAAGAAGATGTCACATGAGGTAGTTGGTCTAGACACAGGTAATTCCATCACCTTGTTGTATCTATCACTATGTTGCACCATGCTGCACCATCATACCATGTCCATCATCATTGTGCTGCACCATGCTGCACCATCACTGAGTTGTACCTCATCATGTTGCACCCAGCATGTTGCTCTTCATCATCATGTTGCACTATTCATCATGCTGCACTATGCATCACTGTGTTGCACCGATAATCACTATGCTGCACTAATCATCATTGTGCTACACCACGCTGCACCCATCATCACTGTGTGGCACCACGTTGCACCCATCATCACTGTGTTGCATCTCATCATGCTGCACTAATCATCACTATGTTGCACCACGCTACACCCATCATCATTGTCACCTATATGCTGCATACTGCAATACATCATGCTGTTGCGATACATTTATGCGTCCAATTTGCTGCAAATGCATACCAACGTTAGTTGCTTCCTATGGCTTGCAACCTAGCAGAGCAACTAGGCTATAGTTACAGACTCCTGCAATAGATCCAAAGTGCAGTCTCCTAACAGTCCCAAAGTCTTCCCAAATTTTACTGCAATTGATCTCCAAGGAAACGTTGTTGCCTTTACTATTCAGGGTAGCCTTCAAGCCCTTAACAATGACGGAACAATGTCTTCTTATTACAGTGGCATACAACATTCCTTAGAAAACGCTGATGACAACCTACCAACAAGTGCTCACTCAAGCCTCCTATCCTCGGCCTACCAACTAGCAGTTCAGCCCTCTAATTGAACCCCTGAAACAACTCTTAAATGAACATGCTGACCAGTTTCCTTCTTGCTATGTTTAGGATTCTTTTGACTGCTGAAATAGGCCTCCTCTTCCCAGTGTATACCTCATTCTCTTAGCTGTGTAGACAGGTCTTCTTTTGATGCATATAAAAGTTCCCTTTTACATCCTTTAGAACAACATATGGATTAGAGTCTTCCATGGCTGATTAGACTTCTTCATAGGCTACGTTAGGGCTTCTTCATAGGGTAGCTTTAGGGCTTCTTTGTGGCTAAGATAAGAGTTATCCTCCATGACAGCGTTAAGCTTCTTTATGGCAGCATAGAGCCTTCGTTGTGGTAGCGTTTAAGCTTCTCCATGACATCGTAGAGCTAGGGCATCTTCTTCTTAGGGCAGTGTATACTCTTAGGATTTCTCCTCCCACCAAAACCCAAAGACAAGTGGAGAGGAAGAGATCACAAGAGGTGTGTCTAAAATGACTTGCAAGGCACCTCTATTTATACTAAAACGTGGAGGACAATTGGGGCAATTTGGTTGCTGGCCTACCTTGATGAATTGTCCCATAACACAAATAAAGTCATATCTCCATGAATACATGTCGAAATCAAACGATCTTTAGATCAATCCTACACCTCTCGACGAGAGGAATCCAAGAAAAATATCAGTTGCCATGAATAAGTAGATCCACATGGAATTTGGCCCTAGTTTCCAATTTTAACAAGTCAGTTCCCGCATTCACATGGTATCATACTGAACACAGTTAGTTCAGTAATTTTGGATGTTTTTCCATTGCTATTAGCAATAGTTTTCAGTGCAGTAGCAGTTAGCAATGGCAGTTCTAGCAGCAACACAGATGCAACACTTGAGAGGGAGTTGTAGTATGGATGCAGTGTTGACAGTGGCGATGTCAGCAGCAGTACAGTTGCAGCGTCGACGCAACAATTGTTGGACATCATGTCAGACATCAGCAACGCAGAGGAAAATGCCTCAGAGTCAGAGCAGTATGCAGCAGCATATATTGCTAGAGCACATTCCTCGCTAAGAGGGAGTGTTGATTTGGGGTAGCATCAGATGTGCTCTAGGCCTCAAATTTTGCAGGGAGGCTTGGGCACATGTATTTCAAAGAACCTAGAAAGCGTTTTGGGAAATTCCACCCAGAGACAATTTTATTAAAATAATTAATATTTTTTAATGAGACCCTAAGTCTAAACTTAGGAGTTAAAAATATTAATGGATATTAAGTTAATTGTGGGTGTAACTTCTAGAAGAAGACGGAGATCAAGCGAGAATGATCTAAGCCTTTCATTAGGAGTTAATCTAGGTCGTTGGTTGTCCAACAAAAAGATATAAGAAGGGGTTTGAGGGTCATTTGGAAAATACACACCGAGAGATCAAGATATCGAATTTTTGAAGTAAGAAGTTCTTAGGAGGAGATTCGATTGAGGAGATTTCTTGCAATTGTAAGGAAGGGATAGCATCTGGAGAGAAAGAGATTTTCTCTGCAAGAGAATCATCAGCAGAGAGAGGCAGAGAGTGATCTAGTAGCCCAGACGTAGAGGCTGATTCAGGGCCATGTAGAGGCAGTGCAGACGGTGAGAGAGAGTCCGAGATTTTGCTGAGAAGAGTCAGTTTCAGAAGCCGGGAGCCAGGGTGTGAGACCGGGAGGCTAAGAGCAGAGACTACGAGAAGCAAGTCAATCAAAAGACTGGGTGACACAAAGCCTAGATAGGTTGACGCAGAGGATGCGTGAGGACTATGCAGAGAAGCATAGGGCCTGCCAGAGGCACTCCATTCAGTATCAAGATCAACCGGGATTTTCTCAGTGATTGTGTGAGGCAATCTCACAAATCTTTCTACCAATATTTCTCTCTCTGTAACTAAATAACCTGAGAGGTATTCAGAGATGTATTCATAATATTCTACTGCTTAATAATAATAAACCCTCAAAACTACTACACTGGTTTTCCCACATTGGGTTTTTCTGGGGACATTTGTCCAAAAATAACGGTGTCCATTGTGTTGTTTTTTCTTTCTTGCTCAGTCTCTTGTTTCCGTATAATAATTTAATTAAGTGAAGGCTACAGTCTATCTATTACGATATTTGTCGTAGGAAACTGCAAGTAATTTGTTTAAAGGAATTCAACAAATAGGAGTAATATCATCAGTTGTTGCAGTAGGAATTCTGGTTCAAAAATTTTCAAAGAGTTTGGGTGTGAGGTTTTCCAGAGATGAGGCTAGGGAGGATTGTCAACATTTAGAAGATTTTGGGAGTTGGTTGTTCTTATTGCTTTATATTGTGACTTTCGCACTACTTGGGCCAACATAGAGACAACACTGGGAGCTCACTTGGTGGGTAGAGTATCAGTCCTTGAGGTTGAGCTTTGCCGTGGAGGTTAGAGAAAATACTTGGAGTGGTGTTTGCTTCCCTTTCGGAGCTTGGAGGAGAATTTCGTGGCCATTCCTTGCAAGTTGTATTCTTGGAACAGTTTGGGCTTTGGAATGTGTAGGCCATAGAGGAGGCCGAATTTGGGAGGTTGCATTCAGGCTAAACGCTTTCTGGGGTTTTTTGGGTTTTGGCCAAGGAGTGTAGGGCTGAAGTTTCATAATTTTCTGAGAACTAGAGACGAGGCTTCTTGTAGTTTTTTTCCAGCTAGCAGTGTAGTTACTAAGAGACAACACAGATCATTAAAGGAGCAGTCATATTTCCAGCATTGAGATTATTGTTAAACACCTGGGTTATGTCAAGCTTTCCCTTGAGGCAAGCCCAGGTGCATTTTCCATACTATTGTACTTGCTCCATTCCATTAATAAAATGGCTCAGCTGATTCTCATTTCTGATGTGTATTGAGTGTTTGTTGATCATTTAATTTTTCTGTTTATAAATCGTATTTTCTTTTTCATATCACTGTTTGTTTAAGTTTGGAACATTACACATGAGGTCAAGCTCACAGTTGCCCAACCTAGCTCAGGATGAAGACTTACCAGGTCATAATTAAGAGGATGTGCATCTCACATAGTCTTTCAAATATATAGAGGTAGGGATGTGCACCTTGTAATTGAGTCAACCCATCACTCGTCCTAGCTTAGGAAGATAACAAACACAATAGCAACATGGGTTCCAATTGAAAAATTATAGCTTTAGACTATTTGGATGGGTTCATTCCCAGTGATTCGACCAACTAGCTATTGGTTCAAGAAATTTGGTTCTTCTTCTTTTTCTTCTTCATGTTCTCATGACTAGACTATTAGTTCAACGAGCAATAGATTTCCCATGGTTAAGTGAACAACTAGTTCTTTTCTTAGCACACAGTGACCATCTAGTTAGCTCAATAGGAAATCTAGATTAACAACTACCGTATAGGTTTTCAAGCCCAACAACCATATATTGAGGTAGGGATCAAGCCCAACAACAATCACGAGGTCAGGATCCAAGTGATAATACCTAAACTCCCTACTTGTATGGATGGGAACTCATTCTTTAGGGCACTTTATCTATTTGATATAAGTAGCATCCAAGTTTAGTAGCTCAAGGTTGTACTCTAATAGTTGTATAGATAGCAAGCAATCGACAACAACTCGAATGGGTTAGTTTAGTGTGAATACAAGCCTTAGGAAAAAGAGACAATATAATCATACAAGGGTTTGCAACAAACACCTGATTACTTATCATACAGGATCAAGTGTAACAAATTATACTCATGTAATAAACTATCCTAACCAAATAATTGTATAAGTAATAAAGGAGTTGTCACCAAATGTAAAGGTATCTATTCTAGAGTAGTTGATCCCTAGCTTGGTTAGGTTAAACCATTTGTTTAGCTAAACTAATCCCGAGAACATTCTAAATAAGAGCATATTTCCTTCGTATGTAGGCGAACAAAAGATCATAGTACAGGTAACTTAGATGCGGCCAAAAATATATAGACTATTGATTTGAGCCAACCAAGTCAAGAGCTATTGGCAAACTCCTAGGACAAAGCACCTCCTTCCTTGACTTATAATGATGTATCTTATCTTCTTCAACACAATGCTCGTGTATAATAAGCCAAACAATTTCTCTTATTCATTCATCTTCAATTAGGGTTATGTTACTCACCAAAACTGGGTGATCCCATAGGAGAAATTTTTCTCCTACCATCTCTTTAGGTGACAACAACACTAAAAACGTTGCCACAAAATCTATCAAGATTTGGAGAAGGAAACCCTACAAGCCATAAACTATACCAAGGAACAACAATGAGGTAGTGGCCCACTGTCAACACAGCCAAAACCCCTACTCTTTATGGATTTTCATTGAAAGGATAAGTCCCAGTATGTGATAAAGGTCACCTATGTATGATATTCTATGTACAATGTAGTAGATTACTTGAATATGTCTCCTCCAAGAAAGACACAACAATAGTTCAAGCCTCCAATAGGAAGCAATTTTCTTTCTATGTAGAGGCATAGGGTTACAAGCACAAGAACTAGGATTTGAGTAATTCCCTGAGTGTTAGTGTCCAAAGGTCAAGGCTAAGGTTGAAAAACTAGGGCTTAGTGAAAATCTCTAGGCAAGAGGAGTTTTGGGGATTGGAGAGACTAAACATCAAAGGGATAGATTTACCACAAAATATATCATTTTGGTAGGCATCCACTTCAATCTCATCCATAAATTCTCTTGCCCTATTTATTTTCCCTAATAGGGAAACACTAGTTTTATCTTCCTTCAACTTGGCGGTTTCTTAAAGGTTTCATGAGCCTTGACCTTGTTAGTTTACCTAGTTGGAAACCTTTTCTCTTAGCCTCAGCCTTTGAGAACTCTATCACTCAACAAATTACTCAAAATCTTGGTCTTCTGCTTGTATCCCTAGGCCTCTACATAGAAAGTGAATTGCTTCCTATTGGAGCCTTGAACTATTGTTGTGTCTTTCTTGTAGGAGACCTAGTCAAGTCATCTAATACATTCTACATAGAATATCATACATAGGTGATCTTTATCACATACTGGGACTCCTCCCATCAGTGAAAAATCATAGAGAACAGGGGGTTTTGGATGTGGTGATAGTGGGCCACTACCCCATTGTTGTCACTTGGTCTAGTTTATGCCTTGTAGGGTTTCCCTCTCCAAATCCGACTAGATTTTGTGGCAACATTTTTGGCGTCATTTTTGGGGACGAAGCAAGTCTCCCTCCATGAAATTTGAATATTTAACTTCATCCCTAACGATAAGATAAATCCTTTTTTGGCGACTCCATTGGAAGAATGAAGCCCTTGTTCTTCATTGAACCTAAAATTCGATGTTTGTACGGTCAGGAAAGCATCATACAAGGCATTTTGAATTCACCCTAGCAACTCCACATTTGAATATTATGGAAGCGTTGCAAGGCTCACTAGAAGGGCCTATTCTCTATGTTTCATAATGATGATCCTCGATCCAATAATCATGATATCACTAGTAGCCAAGAAGAGCCCGATGCCTCTCTTAATGAATACCTTGGGGTGTTGAGAAATCTAGGGCATCAATAGTTAGGTGAGTTCTCTTTAATTAGTAACTTCTTGTGAATGCTTTTTACAACTTTAGATTAGGATCTTCTTCACTTAGATATTAATGTTCTTCATCAAACAACTACCAATGCATGAACATAAATAGACAAGAGACACAGAATGTAGGCTATGCGCCACGGCCAAAACCTCACTCTTTGAGAGGGAAACCTGCACAAATTATTCTTATAGAGATTCCAATTGATGAATACCAAGACCAAGACCCTTGACATATTTACCACTCCAAAACCAAGACAGTAATTATCTTGACTGTCAATATTGTTCTCTTTTCTTCATTTTGACTCCTCTTCTACTTTTACCTTCATAGCTCTGAGACACAACACTAAAATGAACTGAGATCATCTCCTATTTGAGAATAGAAATGAACTCTAGACATACTTCAGATGGCACTGAAACATATCTCTATACTATCACCAAAATGTGATCACTGTCGCAACACCGAATCTGTGACACTGAGATAGCACCGAATCATTGTGGTATAATACTGAACTGTAGGTCCTTCATAACACCGAACTGTGGTCTTTATTATAGCACCGAATTGTAGTCTATATTCCCTTGTCCGAACTGTAGCACAGAGACCATTCTCTCAGAGATCCAAGCTTATATTTTGTGATTAGCCCTAAACAAATATTCGATTTTCTCTCATCATCTATCTGAGTTCTTTCTATGATTTTGACATCCGAATTTCTGAGATGATCCGAACTTCTGAACTATTGAAATGGGAGGACTCTACACACATATATATAGTAGTTGTCCCATATAAAATGAGTCGACATATGTCTTCGAACAATTGTGTCTCCATTAGGTGAAGCCGACATGAGTTCTTCACTTGATCTTGAGGCCGAATTGAAGAGGAGAACTAGTGCTTGTCTTGGAGGGCTTATTGATAATTCGACAGACTTGTTTTTCATTTGTAACATGCCCAAGAAGGGTTCTTCATACATGACATTTAATTCTTTGAATTTTATGACTAAATGACAAATCCTAAAGGCTCACACTGGAAACCATCTAAAAATAAAATACTTACTCATGAAACCCACGAGTCAAGATTACAATCATTTTATTTTTCTTCTTTACATCAATTACATAAAAATCACAATTACATGTCATTATGAAGACCGGACCTAGTTACACTTTTCAACACTCTGTCTTAACTAGAGAGGTATTCATAATGGTACTCGGTCATTCTCAATCTGAAGAATTTCTCATAAGAAGAATCAGATTGGTAACCCATCTGTATAACATCATATCAACCAGCGTTGTCACATAGCAAGGCCTTGACTAACAACTCTATCTCTCCACAAGATCTAAGCTCAATTTTGGCAAGACCAATGATTTATAGACACCCTAATCATTGTCTCTCTTGGAACATACCCCACCCGGGTTCTCAGGGTGTGTTCCACCAAGACTATTCTTATCTTGGATTCCTAGTCCTCAAAGAATATCAGTCCTCTACAACTACTCTTATCTTCAATGCCTTATCTCATCCTCAAAGAGTATCGGATGCCATATGATTACCCAATCCTCCATTCTGTCTTCCCAAGTGAAGACCAAAATGATGTGTCTATCTCTACCTCTCAATTAGGGAGGACATATCTATTCCAATAAATGAATGTACTCATTCCTACAGAAGGAATGTACCTATGCTTCCTCTTGGTTCAGGAAGTTCCAAGTTTCTTCCAAGTAAGGAACTTGTTTCAAGCCTCCCTCTTAATTAGGGACCTAGAACATCTCCTCAAGTGGAGATGATGGGACAACCAACTGCTTGAAGAGATCCTTCCTTCGATGTCATGAATTTCTTTGTCAAGGAGTCTTCATCTTTTGGGACTTCTTCATAAGGCACAAACCATCCATCACTTTCATCCATGAGTCAGTCATGTCATCATTCCTTTCATCAGAAAGTGATCCATTAGTCCACATCTGGCCTTGCTTCATGTCATGGTGCCTTCATCATGCTATCTTCTTCAGAAAGATCTCACATCCTTCTACATGGTCCTCTTGGAAGACATATACAGTTCTCCCCTTTGCAGTCTTGCATAAACCCATCCATATCTTTTCATAAACAAAAAGAAGAAATGAACACTTAAATCAAAATTACCTTTGTGATGGTCTTTCATCCAAGACATATTCCAATAGACATCAGCATCCTGCATACATTTTGCCACATCTCCCAAAGATATATATTGGCAGGGGTATCTTTCTTTTCCAGACTTCCATCGGAGTCTTCATAACTTCCATGGAGATATCCTAGTCAAATCTTCTAGTCCTAGGATGTCGATTGCCTTTTCCATGGTTGCATAGTCCATGACCTCCTCCTTCCTTTCTTCACATATTTCATTCCCAGGAACTTCCAATTAGAGTTCCTCTAATTACTATCAACCACCTCATTTTCATATGAGGACATATTATGTTGATTTCATCTAGTGTGACCCATGCCTTTCGGCATCCTTTCATAGGAGGAGATTCCTTTCCTTTGATCATGCTTTTAAGGTAGATCAGTGATTCATGTTACCTGCAACCATACAACATGACTTTATAATATCAAATACAAGCATACATACCTCATTTACCTTTAGGTCATTTGGGATTCTTTCAGTAGCTTCCTTGATTGAAAAGAACTTCAACCCCTTGATCTGCTTCATCTATTATGACATCATAACATCATCCCATGAATTCCATAAGTTGGAGTTCCTGATGAAACACTTGCTTCCTCTCTAGATCAGTGAATCTTTTGATGAGGATTCCATCAAAGAATCTTGAGGATCTTACATATCCCTATCCAGTAGATGTTTCTTGATGTATCGTGAGACTTGTCCTAGATGACTTCTTCCCTTTTTCCATAAGTGTCACTTGAGCTTCCAATGAGGTTCCCAAAAGCTATAGATTTTGTTCCGTTTGTCCTTCATGTTTGCCTATGGTGATGTCATGAGCTCTTGCTTCTAATGCTTTTCCTCTTTCACCTTCCTCCACTTCTTCGGTGAAATGGACTTCCTCTATCTTCCTGGTTATTTCCCTTCTTGAGCTTAGGACAATCTTTCCTGTAATTCTCATATCATTGACTCTTAGCTATGTTCTTTTTTTTGAAAAATGTATGAATACTTTTTGCCCTCAACCTATCTTCTTGTATCTTGCATAGAAACCACAAGTTGTTGAATGGGATAGCCTTCTTATCTTAATAGATATTTGTTACCTTGTTTATTAGTTAGAGAATTTAGAACAATAAGGATTATCTCCTTATCTGATGTCATCTCTCCCAGATCTTACACTTGAGATCTTATGAAGATATTCCTTCATCCTTTGATACCTTTAATTTGTATAGATCAAATCTAAGTAATATGATATTTCTTATCGCATCTTCAGAGAATAGTTCTACAAGCCTATCATATATCTCTTTTGATGTCTCCAATCTTGTTATATGGGGAATGAAGGGACCTTTGACTGACCTTCGGATGGTTTGGAGACCTTTCCATAGATATGATTAATGACTTCGCTTTCTTCGAGGACTATGACTATCCTCCTTTTCCATGCAAGGAAGTTCGATGACCCAACCAGCTTATAGATCTCCTCACAAAACAAAGTCATTTTACTAGATTAGATTATAGAATAAAAGATACTTACTTGAAAAGTGAAGATGAAATATTCAACTTGATCTCTTTGATGGTGGTTGATGAAGATGTATTAGTGCCCCTTTTGGGTGATCTTCTTCCAAATGAAATCCCTTCTTCAATAAAAGGAGATTGCCCCTTTTATGATGACAACTCCTTTAGATCTAGATTCCTTTGTTGATGGTGATTGATGAGGAAATCTTGATGCTTCCTCGGATGATCTTCTTCAAGGAAAAGGGAGAGTTCCTTGCTTCAATGAGAGGGAACTTGCCTTATAGTTTTTTGAAGATGATGGCAATGCCTTTAGCCTTCTTTGGATGACTAGCCTTCAAGATACTTCGACTTCTTTGGTGGTGAATGAGTGTAGATCAAAAATGCTTCTAGGGTTTCGACTTTCTCCAAGATGATGTGATCTTAGTCCTAGAAATGCTTCTCTTGGATGTCTATACTTTGGGCTACCTTGCATTGTAGATCTCTTCAACTTGATGAGGGTCTTTTTGGTCTTTTAATGATGACTTAGAGGATCCAAAACTTTTGTTGGTGTAGACTTCTTCTTCTTCGATGTAGATCTCGACTTCACTTTGATATCCTTCAACTTGCTTTGATGCCTTCCTTGAAACTCGATTCTTGAGTGTCTCTTTGATTAGATGCCCTCCTTTCTTGACTTTGTCACCTTAGCTCCGATACCATGTTGAGAAATCTAGGGCATCAATAGTTAGGTGATTTCTCTTTAATTTGTAACTGCTTGTGAATTCTTTTTACAACTTTAGATTAGGATCTTCTTCACTTACTGTATTTATTTTCAGTATTTACATGGTAAATAACTTGTTAATTAACAGAACAAGTAGGAAGAAATAAATCAGGTAGTACAGGAAGGATTCCTAACGGTTTAAACTTAGAAATTCCATGATGAATTTGAGCAAGATAAAATTTGAAGTGATAGAGCTTGGCATGCCTATTACAACACTCCAAAGATCACTCAAATCGGAGCTCTAGAAACGAAGATATGAATTTTTGAAGTTGACAATTAATTAATGGATAGTTTTGAAGTTGACAATTAATTAATGGATAGTCAAGTCCTGTAGGCTTGAAATGAATTCATTTAAGAGACTTGTATTTTCATCAATTCATGGAGCCCTCTTTATGTGTATATATAGAGGTGAAGTGGAGGAATTATTCCTCATCCAAAAAGTGCAACGAATACCTTGGAAAGCAACTCATTGGAAAGGAGAAGAAGTATGTTTTGGGCCACAACAAGGGAGGCAAGACCAACGAAGAATTCAGGGACTGTTTGGAGAGTTTTTCAAGGGTCTGAAGTGTTGGAGAAGGGGCCGAGTTCCCTTGTTGTCATGCCGCAGCCATAAGGATTGTTTTAGGGTCGTTTGGGAGGAGTGCAGACCCTTGGAAGGGTTGCCGCAGTCAAAAGGAGGAAGGCTGAAAATCTGTAAGGGGTTGAAGAAGCCTAGAACTTCAGCTAAGGGTCTCCTCCCCTTTTAGAAGGGTAGCCACAATAAGGAAGGGAAATTCTGGGCAGATTGAAGGACTATTAGGGACTGTGTATTGTGCCCTAACCAGACCCAAAATTGCAGTAGTCAAAGGATCCTAAAACAGTGAGTTGAAGCATGCATTTTAGGTGCATTTGGTATATGTTGGGTCAAGGATATTGACCGGTATTGGATCAGTTCACACTGCAGCCTGTGGGAGCCATGTATTGGGATTGTCTTGAACGATAACAAACCCCAATTAGGAGCAAATTCCGCAGTGGAGGATTGGGCATCATTAGTCTGGTGGAGGGCAGCGTGTTGATAGCCCAAAGTAGCCCTAAACAAGCTATCTTGAAGTGACGAAGAGTGTAATGCCCCTTCCTAAATTAATTTGGAACGGGATTAATCTCTACATTTTGGGGTCAATTTTGGAGGAGATGGGGCCCATTCAATTTTATTAGGAGACTTAGACTTTAGTAGCAAGTTATTTTGGTTTGGTTAAGTTACACGTGGGGGCCACCCACACTAGGAAAATACGCACTCCCTAGTTCGAATTGCATGAGAGGGGAAGTCAATGGTTAAGTGAGGGACCCACGATGGAGGGAAAATGGAGGGAAAAGTGCTCCACGAAATCTATAAAAGGAAGGCAACACTCCTCATTTGATCATCTTTGGCATATCGAATTTCTCTTTGGTTGCTCGAGCTGCTTAGCCGAGTCACTTGTTGTTTAGCAAGAGTTCTTCAAGCAAAGAGCTCACCCTTTCTTCGGGGGACTTCGAGTGCCACCCTAGAGAGGTTCATCTACATTCTTTCGAAGGAGGTTTTCATTGTGATTTCCAGCAGTTGTATCCAATGTCTCTAGGTGGTGCGTATTCATGGAGGACGCAGTGAGGAGAGGCTGAGTTGTGATTTCGACATCTTTCAGAGAAGCTTTGGTCGTGAGAAATTCCGAAAGGGAGGCTTCGGTGTCTTGCTGCCTTTTGGGTGAGTTTTTGAGCTGTGAGAGAGAACTTTTATTCAGTGGGGTTTTCGCACTTCCTGGGCCAGCGTAGAGGGAGAATATTGTGCACACGTGGGAGGTGGAGACTCAATGATTGATGTTAATCCTTGTCAAGAGAGACAAGGGAAACACTAGTGGAGGTGACTACTGCTTTTCTAGAGCATTGGAGGAGGATTTTGTTGGTATATTTGCAGGTCGTGTGCTTCAACAGTCTTGGAGGGCGTAGGGCCTTCTGGGGATCGATTTTGGGAGGTTGGAACCAGACCAAACCATTTCTGGGTTTCGATGGGTTTTGGTCAAGGGGCTTGAGGTTAATTTTGCAGCATTTTCTGAGCACCAGAGGTGGGGTTTCTAGTAGTTCGCAGTGCAATTTTTTAGGCAACCCAGAGCATCATTGGAGAAGTTATTATCAGCATTTGAGATTATTGTTCTATCACCTGGGTTCTGTCACGCTTTCCATTAAGGAAAGCCCAGGTGCACTTCTTCATACTATTGTACTTGCACCATCAGATTAATAAAATGGATCAACTAGATCTTGCTTCTAGAATTTTTATGAGTATTTGTTGAATGTTTAAAAATTAAAATTCCGGGTGTTGTATTTGTTTTTTCTTTACATATCACTGTTTATCCAAGTTTGGAACATTACAGTGGTATCGGAGCTCAGATCTTGGCTCAGCTGTGGAGAATTTTCCTATGAGTGAGGAGGACTGACAAAATATTATTTACAGGAGGCAAAGGTACCGGAGCAAGGAGAGGGAGTTGGAGATCACTCCTGACACAAAGGACCATGGGAAGGCAATTGTAACAAAAGACATGGGGGAGCCCAAGAGTAGGGAAGAAGTTGCCTTTTACAGTCTCTTGAAGGCCCTAAGTGATTTGGAAAAGGGCCAGGAGGAGATGTTGGACGAGATCAAAATGCAGAACCGGGAGCGGAGCACTCACCGGGAGTTTCTATTTGGAGAGACTTCGGGGGCCTCTCAACAATTTGATCATCTTTCACCTACTGTGCATCACCCATCCTCAAGTGGGCCAACTCGAGCCACTCTACCTTCTTTCTTACCTTTGGCGCAAGGTGAAACGAGTGGAGTTGAGGATCAATCACTTATGGGAGAGCATTTCAGGGAGTGGCAGTGCATGGGAGCAGACTTCAGAGAGGCTCTATCTTTTAGAGAATTTTTCTAGCTCAAACAGAATGAGAAGGGGAAGGGCTATGGAGGCCATGGTACGCAGAACTATGAGCTGCAACGCACCATTGGGAAGATGTATTTTCCCACCTACGATGGCACTACCAATTGCACATCATGTGCTTGGGTGGAGAAGCTAGACACATACTTCCAGCTCAACAGGATGACAAAGACAGAAGCCATTAAAATGGCCACATTACATTTGGAGAGGGGGGCACACGACTAGTGGTTCCATGGCTTGTCCACTCTGGGGCATGCCAACATGACCTCCTATGAGGACTTCACACAGAGAGTAGTGGAGCGTTTTGATCGAAGGGATTCAGAGGCTCACTTCGGGGAGTTGACTCAGCTCAAGCAGATAGGACATCCCGAGCATTATATTTCAAAGTTTTTAAGGGTCTCAGTCATGGTACCAGATTTGTCAGATGCTAGGAAAGTATACACATTTTTGGAGGGGTTGACAGAGCCACTACGAGACTAGTGAAGTCACGTAGGCCCTCTACTCTACTAGAGGCAGAGACTTGTACGAGAGACTTGCAGGAGGCCATCCCCAAGACACGGGCACCCTTTCCACCACGCACTCCCTACCCTCAGAAGGGAAGTGACACTAGAGTGCCCCCAACGCAGAGAAAAGCCCAAGGGCGAGGACAGTTGGACGATGATACCAGGAGAGACCTCAGGAGGAGGAATTTGTGTTTTACATGTTGGGAACCATGGGCACCAGGGCATCGATGCATAGCAGGCAAGGCCCATTACATTGAGGTCTTCTCGGACAACGACCGGGAGGATGAGGTGAAGTTGGAGCTTGGTGGGGGAGAAAGCGAGGATCCAATAGAGAGGGACCATCACCACCCCCACCACATGGGGGAGCACCTTTTACACCATCTGGGGGAGTCCTAGCTCCCTTATGCGGGTTCCCAAATTTTTGACCATGAGGATCATAGGCACAATGCAGGGCCATCATGTCTCAGTTTTAGTAGACAGTGAGGCCACCCACAATTTTATTGATGCTCAGATGGTCCAGAGGAGGGGCATAACCACTGCAGAGTTTTAGGGGTTTTCAGTTCTAGTGTCAGGAAATAGAACTATGCAGTGCACTCGATATGTTCCTGCTCTGATAGTGACCATGGGGAACTATTCGATGACAGACCCCTTCTTTCTTGTGGACATACCGGACACCAATGTGGGGATGGGTGTCCAATGGTTGTATTCCCTTGGCCGAGTTACCATTGATTGGAGGCAGCTAGTGATGGAGTTTACTGGGCCGAATGGTAAGCTAGTGGTTCTTCGGGGCATGCATTCGTATCCTCCACAGATTGTTTCTGCGCACAGGATGGAGGCGGATTTGAGGCATGGAGACATAGTGTGGGAAGTGGAGCCGAGGATTTCAAAGGTTGGGGAAAGGCCAAGCCACCACATCCAGATATACAGGCGATACTAGATAGAAATCTAGTAGTTTTTGGAGACATACCACCAGGACAACCACCTGCAGGGGGTTCGAGCACACTATAGAGCTGGAGCTTGGTGTGCAGGCAGTCATTACTACATCCTGTAGGCATTCCAAATCCTATAGGGATGAGATTGAGAGGGCCATCAGGGAGCTATTGGCCTTGGGCCACATTAGATTGAGTTCTAGTTCATTTGCTTCTTCAGTTGTTCTGGTGAAGAAGAAGGATGGGACTCTCTGCATGTGCATTGACTATAGAGCCCTCAACAAGAAGACAATGAAGAACCAGTATCTTAATCCGCGTATTGATGAGTTGATGGACATACTTAGAGGAGCCAAGTACTTCTCTAAGATAAATTTGCGGTCTGGGTATCATCAAATATAGGTGAGGGATCAGGATATTCCGAAGACAACCTTCAAGTGTCATTATGGGCATTTCGAGTTCTTGTTCATGCCTTTTTGGTTGACCAACGCACCTGGTACCTTTTAGTCATGCATGAACCATGTGTTCAGGGGTCAGCTAAGGAGATTTCTACTAGTGTTCTTTGATGACATCTTGATCTACAGCAGGATGTGGGAGGAGCAGCATCTAAAGACAGTGTTGTGTATCTTGGAGGAGCAACAGTTTTACGCCAAGATGTCCAAGTGTGAGTTTGCGCTGACAGAGACGCTCTACTTGGGGCACATCATAGGCGCAGATGGGGTCAAGGTGCACGAGGAGAAGATCCGGGCCATTCGAGATTGGCCAGAGCCTAGAGATGTGACAGTGCTGAGAGGATTCTTGGGCATTTGTACTTATTA
Source organism: Pinus tabuliformis (assembly GCA_031772625.1). Taxonomy (NCBI): domain Eukaryota; kingdom Viridiplantae; phylum Streptophyta; class Pinopsida; order Pinales; family Pinaceae; genus Pinus; species Pinus tabuliformis. Next base: position 458,403,998 of record CM062808.1, on the reverse strand, counting down.
TCGAAAGTTCGTTAAGGGCTTCTCACAGTTGGCAACACCACTTACTAATCTGACTAAGAAGGGGGCTTTTACATGGATAGATGAAGCTCAGGCAACATTTGATCGCCTCAAGGAGGTGATGAGTTGTTTCCTGGTATTACCACTCTCGGATTTACACAGCGTTTCACATTGGAGTGAGATGCACCGGGTGAGGGGATGGGGGCAGTCTTGTCCCAAAGAGGGCACCCCATTGCTTTTGAGAGCTGAAAGCTCCTACCACATGAGAGGTTGTATTCCATATATGACAAGGAGACGTTGGCCATAATGCATGCATTGGCCAAGTTTAGACAATACTTGGTGGGCAACCGATTTCAGGTGAAGACAGATCAAAACAGTGTTCGCCACTTCATGGGGCAATAGGGCCTCAATGATAGATAGCAGAGATGGGTCAACAAGGTGCAGGCCTACAATTTTGATATTGAGCATGTGCGGGGAAAGCACAATGTGGTGGCAGATACGCTATCTAGGAGACTCACAAGACTTTCACTCATGAGCATCTGCCATGATTGGAAGGCACAGCTATTAGTAGAGTACTCCAAGGATCATCGGGCATGCAAGATCTTGGAGGGTAGCTATGCAAATGAGCGCTACAGGGTGATGGATGAGGTTATATACTACAAAAGGTGTGTATTCTTGGTTTCGGGGTCCCAATTGAGGGAGCACATCCTTCGTGCAACTCATGATTCTCCTTTGCCTGTACACCAGGGGTTCAGGAAGACCTATATGGCGATGAGAGAGCTCTTCACCTGGAAGGGCCTCAAGGGGGACGTGTTGAGATATGTGCAGAAGTGTGAGGCTTATCAGAGGAACAAGGGGGAGTTGACCCATCCAACAAGACTATTGCTGTCTGTTCCCATTCTTGAGGGTAAATGGGAGAGTATCTCTATGGACTTCATCATCGGGCTTCCCTCAGTGCAGGGGAAGGATTGCATTTTTGTGGTGGTCGACCGGATGACCAAGTTTGCACATTTCTTTGCCATTCGGACACGGTATTCAACTTCACAGGTGGCAAAGTTGTTCTTTAGGGAGGTCTTTCGCCTGCACGGACTCTCTAAGACTATAGTCAGTGACCGAGATAACTGATTCATGGAGGGATTTTGGCAGGAGCTTTTCAGGCTAGTTGGCACCGAGCTCACCCCGAGCACCAATTACCATCCACAGACCGACAGCGAGACAGAGAGGGTGAACAAATGGCTAGAGGGTTATCTCAGGAACTATGTGACACGGCAGCAAAAGGATTGGATTTGATGGCTGCATTTGGGAGAGTATTGTTACAACACAACACATCATATGTCCATTGGTATGACTCATTTTCATGCTCTATATGGTTATGATGCTTTACCTTTTGCTAACATTGATTTTGGAGACAGTCGGGCCCCAAAGGCCAGAAATTGAATCCTAGAGAGACAAGATATCCTCAAGGCTCTTAAGGATAATTTGCAGATAGCTCAGAATCAACAAAAGATGTATGCTGACAGGCATCGAGTGGAGAGGCGTTTTGAGGAAGGGAACTTGGTGTACCTTTGATTGCAGTAATACCGGTAGTCCACTCTAAAACAGAAGGGGGGCGAAAATTTGTAACCACAATTTTTTGGGCCCTACAGGGTGATCAGGAGGGTTGGGGAGGTAGCTTATGAGTTGGTGCTACCACCAAGGGTTAGAATCCACAATATTTTCCATGTTTCATGCCTTAAGAGGGCGTTGGGGCAACAAGTTACAACAGTTGTGGAGTTGCCTCCACTTGATGATGAGGGGCACCTGGTTTTAGAACCGAAGGCCATCTTGGAGACCAGGGAAAGGAAGCTCAGAAGCAGGATAATTAGAGAATACTTGGTGCATTGGAAGAGCTTATCGGATGAGGATGCTACTTGGGAGGGTGAGCACATACTTGAGCATCCAGCATTGAGGTTGCTTGGGGATGAGCAACATTTGGGAGGGGAGGACTGTAATGTCCGTTCCTAAATTAATTTGGAACAAGATTAATCTCTACATTTTGGGACCAATTTTGGAGGAGACGAGCCCAATCGATTTTATTAGAAGACTTAGACTTTAGTAGCAAGTTATTTTAGTTTGGTTAAATTACACGTGGGAGCCACCCACACTAGGAAAATATGCACTCCCTAGTTCGAATTGCATGAGAGGGGAAGTCGATGGTTAAGTGAGGGACCCATGATGGAGGGAAAAGTGCTCCACGAAATCTATAAAAGGAAGGCAACACTCCTCATTTGATCATCTTTGGCATATTGAATTTCTCTTTGGTTGCTCGAGCTGCTTAACCGAGTCACTTGTTTAGCAAGAGTTCTTCAAAGTGGAGAGCTCACCCTTTCTTCGAGGGACTTCTAATGCCACCCTATAGAGGTTCATCTACATTCTTTTGGAGGAGGTTTCCATTGTGATTTCCAACAGTTGTATCCAATGTCTCCAGGTGGTGAGTATTCCTCGAGGATGCAGTGAGGAGAGGCCGAGTTGTGATTTCGACATCTTTCAAAGGAGCTTTGGCCGAGCGAAATTTCGGAAGGGAGCCTTAGGTGTTTTGTTGCCTTTTGGGTGAGCTTTTGAGCTGGGAGAGAGAGCTTCTATTCAGTGGGTTTTTCGCACTTCCTAGGCCAATGTAGAGGGAGAATATTGTGCACACATGGGAGGTGGAGACACAGCTATTGAGGTTGATCCTTATTGAGAGAAACAAGGGAAACACTAGTGGAGGTGATTCCTGCTTTTCTAGAGCACTGGAGGAGGATTTTGTTCGTATATTTGCAGGTCGTGTGCTTCAACAGTCTTGGAGGGTGTAGGGCCTCTTGCGAGTCGATTTTGGGAGGTCGGAAGTAGACCAGACAATTTATGTGTTTTGGTGGGTTTTGGTCAAGGGGCTTGAGGTTAATTTTGCAGCATTTTTGAAGCACTGGAGGTGGAGTTTCTAACAGTTCCTTTCTAGCCAACAGTGTAGTTTTCTAGGTAGCGCAGAGCATCATTGGAGCAATTATTATCAATATTTGAGATTATTGATTTATCACCTAAGTTTTGTCATGCTTGCCATTAAGGCAAGCCCAGGTGCACTTCTTCATACTATTGTACTTGCTCCATCCGATTAATAAAATGGCTCAGCTGGTTCTTGCTTCTGCAATTTTTATGAGTATTTGCTAAATGTTTAAATTTTCGATTGTTGTATTTGTTTTTGCTTTACATATCACTGTTTATCCAAGTTTGGAACATTACAAAGAGGAGCTAAAGATTGGGTGAAGTTTGGTGCCGAAGTGCAGTACCTTGATGGACAAAGGTGACTGCTAGCTTGACAGTTTGGAACTCAGGTATTAGGCCTACCCAGAGAGCAAATTGGATCAACCCTTGTACATGCTACAAAAATGACGTGCAACAGTGTTAGGTGGCAGCTCTCCTGAAGTCTCGATGTGTTGTCCTTTGAAGGACTAAGGGGCAGCTAGTGAACAATACAGGAGCGAAGCACCAGCAGGACAAGATATGACATAGAAGATGCAGCGATGTTCGTCATTGCATCTTATATACCATAGACTATTGTATTATTCAGATTTGGTTTGATATAACAAAGAATGCGGTTGTACATATTGTACAATTTGTTAAAAATTGTGTATATTTGTGCATGTGTGATTTACTGCTTTATATTTCCGCTGTGCAAAGTAGTTTATGGTTGAGATTCTTGGTTTGGTAGCGTCAATGATTTTAAGACTCTAACCTAGACCCAAGGTTGTGGAAATTCAACAAAACCAAGATTATGATCTTCAATGGGGTGAAGAAAACTTCAAACCTTCACTTCCTATTCAGAGGGGAGGATTTTGAGATCACCAGCGCATATACTTACTTGGAGGTACGATTCTCAGGTCCCCACTTCAGTTTGCAACCAGTGCTTCAGCCTCGGATCAACAAAGCATATGGATCCTTAGCACTTCTCGAGAGACAGTGCTTTCGACATCACTTCCAAGATATCTCGTCCAAGATGAGCCTCATGGACACCTTGATCCGTCCCACTGTTCTATATGGCTTAGAGATTTGGGGACCGTCTTTACTTGAATCGGATTGGGCTTCAACTGAGAGAATCCAGATTCTTCTTATCCGCCGCATCATTAGATGCAAATAGACAGTACCTCAACACATCATCCTTGCAGAGTTTGGAGCTCAGCCCTTTTCGTTTGAGATGGTCTTCAGATTGGTCTCATTCTTGCATTGTGTTTGAAGCTTTGCAGACTCGATAAAGAGTAGGGACCGATATTCTTACTTGGCATATTGCTTTTCTAAGACTATTACCTGTTCTACTCCCTCGGGTTGGGCTTGTTTTTTTTTTTACAAGAGTTTCAGATCTCTTAGAGTCAGTGGGAAGTTAGTTAGATCGTCTCCCTCCTTTCCAATATTCCTTAGATGCTCCTGGTCACCTTTTACCTACTAGACAGGAGTTGAACAAGATCATCAAGGAGGACATCTACAGGTGTTTCGTCCAGGTCACCTGGGCCAATCCTCCGGGAGGGTTGCACCCAAAGATGGCCTTTTACGTTGAGCACTTCTTGGAGTTGAGAGATGGGCTCATTGTTCAACCCCAGTATACATTTCGCCACTGGATGCATGCTCTTCACATTCCTCTTGCCCTGTTCAGAGTAGGTTCTCATAGGCTTCAGGTAGAGATGGAGTCATGGACCACCAGATTGATAGACCAGATAGAATCTGCTAGGCATGTCATTTACAGGAAGTGGAGACCGAGGTGCACTTCATTTTTGGATGCCCTGTCTACTACGAGATCAGAGGATGGTTCCATTGCTTGTTCAAAGATTCTCAAACCCTCGCTGACTTTTTCAGGTATCCCGATCAAAGATGTTTGGCCCTATATATGCAGGAGGCTCTCAAGTTCTGAGCCCATATTCTTCAGCCTACCATCAGACCAAACCCCACACAGATGATCACGACATTTTTCAGAACACTACCTTCAGACAGGGGCACCAAGAGGCTAATTGATACTAGTTCATATCCAAACTTTGTATCAGTGAGGATCTGCGGGACCTCACCCTGCCACACAAGATTTCAGCAACAAATCCGTCTCATATCCGTTCCCGAGAGACAGACTAGGTCTTCCAAAACTCAGCAGTGCACGAACTCCCCCAAGCAACGATTTAGTAGATAGTCTACACTTTCCACCGACCCTTCATCTAGCCAACAGACTTTCTGGAGTTTTCTTCAATGTTCTTCATCAACCTCGGATGTTAGGAGAGATGGGTATGATCCTCAACCCTATTAGCTCTTGGTTCTTCTCTGCCATCGCATTCCATACATTGTATCTTTTATGTTCCTGCATTGTACCTTTTATCTTGTTATGTAACTAGCTCACAAAATAGAAGAAAGAGGTAGATCAACAACTTCAAAAGTAGCCTCTTCGAAGGAGAAACCTCCTTTACATTACACAAATGAACAATTCTTCGATAATACAAATGACAAGACCTCCCTTCTATATATAAGAGTCTAAGGGGTCACAATATAATCAAAGCCGACAAAACAATAATAATGTAAGGGCACAACAATAACAATAGTGGGCTTCTATGGGGCACAATAATAAAATTATGGGAACAACATGGGCACAACAATAACAATGATACCAAATGTTATACAACCAGCGCACAAAATAGAAGAAAGAGATAGATCAACGACTTCAAAAGCAACCTCTATGAGGGGGAAACCTCTTTTACATTACACAAATGAACAATTCTTCGATGATACAACTGACAAGGCCTCCTTTCTATATATAGGAATCTAAGGGGTCACAATATAATTAGAGCCGACATAACAATAATAATGTAAGGGCACAACAATAACAATAAGGGGTTCCAATGACAATAATAATAAAGGAATACACTAGGGTCTCAGATATAGGCTGATACACAGGGGTTTTGATCAAGGCCAATAATAAGGGTCCCCGGGGGTGGTATAAAGCATAGTAAAGAGAACTGTGTCACATATCTCACGCACGAATAGACTCCAGGTAGTCTGCATATATATAGTACAGGTATGCTCCCTATATGCCTACCTGGGCATACCTCAATACTTATCCTGGGTGTTGGGAGATACGCATGCCTACCTGGGAATCCTGGGTGGGTTATGGGAAACCCATTCTGCAGGTAACAGAGCAAACCGACAAACAAATTCTTAGCTCAATAGGTAAAAATTCATTAATTATTAGCTAATCATTTGCTATTCAATAAGTTCGGTTTTAAGGGTTAGGGGTGAGCTGCTCTTAGTTGAATCTAGAATCTCCCACATGTATATTTGATGTGTTCGAATTCTTCCGGACCAATACCGAAAACATTGATTGGTCCCAATGAACTGAAGTATCCCCTCTTGCTACCCCCTCTTGCTATCTGTTGGGGTTTCAACGAAGTGGTTCCTGTGATTTATTGGAGTTCGGTTTCTAATCGGCATTGTGAGCTGGGATCAGACTTTAGGGAGGCTTTCACCGTGAACAGAGCCTAGCTAGATTGGGTAGGTAAGGTCTAATTCCTTAGAATTTGGTCTCAGTCAGAGTTGGTCGGATCGTTACTGGCTCCCCTCCTTATTCACTCACTACCCTTATTATAAAGGTGAACGCACTTACCCAATCTAAGGGGGCGGGCTTCTCGGTGGGCTCGCTCCGACAAACCAACAACCCCCCGAGAGTAACTTCCTAATCCAGACAGCTGGGTGATTTCCTATCCCTACAATTCAGAGGCTTGCGCTTCCATGCTCTACTCTCAGCTGTCTACCAATAAATACCTCCGTAATAAATAAGCTATGGTCCAGCCAGGAAGAAATCTTTTTCAAATATATATAATGCAACTTACGAGAAAACAAAATCAAAGATTTTTAAATATTTCTTTATAATACTACTGAATTTAACTTCAATTACAAAATAAATTCACATTAACATTGAGATTTCTATCCATTTCTTTATTTCTTTAAATTGAGATCTCACGCATTAAATTCAATAATTTTTTCTGCGATGCACTCCAATAAGAAAACAAAACTTACAAGAAAGAGCAAAATGCTATTTGATGCCAATCTTAATGTTCAAAGCGCCCAGGGATATGTTGATGTTGAAATTGCAGAGAGGGTTAATGTGAGAAATAGTATGGTGTGATATCTTGCCTAGTCAATCTCTCTTATAACTCGAGACATTTAACTCATGGGGCTGATTGAAATTTTATTTTATTTTTCAAAGGAGGAAGAAAAAACATCATTTTTCATTAAGAGCAGGGAAGGTTGTAGATGACGGCCGCCCAACAAAAAAAATTATCAGTGATATGTGTTCATTCATGATTTAAAGAAAAAAGTTTAGTGTTTAAGAAATTAAAAAAATAATAAATAAATAAATTGATGGAAAGGATTTTTAATAATGATAAAAAAATAAATTGATAGAAAAGATTTTAATAATAAGTATTTTTATAATGATTAGTTGAATAGATTTGTATTAATAAAAGTTCAAAATTATTTAATATTAAATTAATTAGATTTTATTATTAAATAATATTGGTTTTATAATTTTGACTGTAATATAAAAAACTAAATAAGTTTTAGATGATTGTAATTTATATATTTTTTAAAACGTGATAAATTTATTCAAATTTAAAAGTATGGAAACAGATCATATTACTATTTAAAAATAACTCAAAATTTAATAAATTTGATTTTAAAAAAGTTATTAAAAAATATTAAAATTAAATTTATTTGAAATAATGAAATTTTTGAATTTTTTTATGTTTGCTGAATAGAGAATAATGGAGAATAAATAGTGATGAGGTGTACATTTTTTTATGTTAAGAGTTGGTCTAGCAGAAACCTAGAATGTTTTAAAAAAATTTAACTTAAATGTCTTAGTCATATTTTTTCAAAACAAAAATTAAATATACAATCATCTTAAAACTCACACAACTTAACAAATTAACAAAAATATAATTATAATTATTAATTTTATAATTTATTTAACTAAATTAAAATAAATATAATATAAATATGTTTATATAAATTAAAACGTATATTCTATATCATTTTAGGGGATTAGACCAAACTAATATATCAACTCTTTAAAAAAATCTACCCCTCGAAATAATTCATTTTACATTATAATTTTATTTTGATAACCTATACATCTTAATAATTCATTTTTTATTATAATTTCATTTTAATAACCTATACATCTTATCTCGTAGAAAGCCTGAGCGCTCTCTATATCAGTTCGCTGTATCTGATAGAAAGCCCGAGCTCTCTCTATATCAGTTCGCTGTATGAGTCCCAGCGCTAATATGTACAGGAACTCCCGAAAAGGCTGGCTATTCAGATATAGAAATGCCCCGATCATTTTTCTGGAGATATATTTGCGTGGAAGAATGTGTTTTATTATTTTAAAAATAGGAAAATAGAAATATTAAATTATTTTATTTTAGAATGTGAGGTATTTAAACATATTTGGGAAAGTTTTACAAATATTCTGGCGATTAGTTTTTGGGATAATTTATTTAGCTAGGGATTCGTCCAAAAACCAGAAGTTATGAAACTTCACATGAAAAAAATCACATATCACATACATCAATTGATGAAAAAACAATCTGTCCCTAGATTATATTTAAAATCGTAAACATTAAAATAATTTTCTTTTCTTTTTTCAAAGGTTTTTATTTGCTTCTGAATAAGCTCAGGTTAAAGCATTTTATGGTTATAGTTCCACCTCTAATTTTAAAGGGGAAAATTTTTCCATTGATAATTCAATATGTTTTAAAATCTCAAATTTATATTTTAAAATTTAAAATTTGTAAAAAATAACTGTGAGTTAGATTTTATAAATTTAAGGCTTTTATATTAAAAAAGTAATTTATAATTACAATTATATTGATACATAATTTTATCGATTGAATTTTTATTTTAGTCTATCACACTAAGTTTGTTTGTAATTTAGCATATATTAATTTTGGAAGAATTTTTTTTTTCAATTTGATATAGTAATTTGTTTATTGACTTCTAAACCATTAGAGTTGATTATTGGCTTCATTTTTTTAATGATAAATTAAGATATGTAAAGTCTATTTAACTCTATACTCTTTTCTGTTGTTGTAAGTTTGGTAAGACTCTCTTACTTTTGTGTTTACATGTCCATGATTCACCCCGACTGGGAGGATAGCACAAGATTTGAACCCAAAAGTTCCTGTTCAGTGAAACTTCATTTCCAAGACCATTACCACTTAAACTGCCAAAAACAAACTAACTCTATACTCTTTTGAATAACCATAAAAATTTATAAAAACTTTTTAATTAAAATATTAATATTTAATACACATACAAATTAACTTTGATTTATTAATTTATTTATTTTCTACCTTTTTCTAACTTATTTATGAATTTAAATGATTCACACACATTAAATTTAACATTAATTTATTAATTTGTTAACCTCTTCTTTCTACACATTTGTTAACCTTCCTGGCGTACTCTCTCATGCGGAATGTGACATCTCATCACTGTCAATTCCAATGTACATTTGCGTAACCTAAGAAAAAAAAAAAATATTATGCATTGCTGGCAAGATGCGGGTTACGTTTCGAGAAAAGATCCTAAAATTTGACGTATCGATAAATATACGGAATAGTGAGGCTTCCAGGTTGGCAAGACACAGAAGAAACTGCAAGTCAGGAAGAATTTAGACTACTGAAAAGGTAACTTAAATTTCATTAAAAACACTAAATATTAATGAACTCTCAAAGAGTCGAACCCTAGACCGAGTTGGGTGATATAATTGCTCCTCGTCTCACACCCAGCAGGCGGGGCGACGATCTTCAAAGCTCAAACCCAAGCATGCAAGGTCGGGTGGCGAATTGAATCTACTTCTTAAATATTATTGCATTTCACCGAGTTTTCAAAGCCGTGGAGCCCTGGGAACTATTACAGAGTCAACTTGTTCCTTGCCCATCCCCTCCAAGTCACACAGACGGTAATATCTGGTTAGAATTCTGAGAAAAAATTTAATGCCAATGAAATTTAAGGCCAGATATATTGATGTTAAAATTGAGGAAAGGGTTAACACCGGAATCGTTGGGAGGAATTTTTTTAATTGTGGATTTTTCTGCCCTGTTTCCAACTTGTGAGGCGCGGAAGGCTTAATTTCAAAATTGTTGGGAGGATAGTTCAGAGGATTACCCTAATTTAAAGTGAAACTAAAGGATGAGAAATGAGGGCCACAAGAAGCGGGAATGGTCATTTATTTTCATTTCTACGAAATTTGTTGCTCTGGGCTGATATGGGTTTTGTTTTAGATTTATAGAGTTCTGTCTTAGATTGATTTTTCTAAATTTACAGATTCATCTGGGTGTATAATACTAAATTCACTGAGAATACACTACAAATTTACATCCAATCAAATCTAGTATACAAAATTTATACACAGTCAGATTCATTTATTCCCTTCTTATCATTATTATCCGAATTAAAGTGGAAAAAGATGTCTGAGAAAAAAATGTATACATACCTGTAAAATGAGACGATCCATTTTTATTCTCTGCAAATTCTTCACAGCTCCTTTTTCTTCTGCAGCCTGGCAGATAAGCCATAACCAACCAACACAATAACGGCCTCCTGTGTTCCATAATTTAATATTAGAATTCAATGACATTTGCAACTTATATCAAATTGTTAGAACAGGGATAAAAACACTAAAAAAAATGTGAAAATAATCATACCATCGTGCCCTGCCTCCACCGTTAGTGTTTCTTTGTCTCTCTCAGGGTTCACAGAGACAGGGTTCATGTACATAGAAATGAGACAAATGACATATTGAATACATCAATCACAGAACAATACCCACAAAAACAAACAAACATGCATACATACAAACACAGACTCGCAACACCAATATAAAACACAAAACAAAACCACCAACCCTTCACAACATCAAATTTCGTAACAGAACAATCAGACAACACACAGAATAAATAAGAGAGGAGCATAAACCACTGTCTCAAACAAACCTGATGGAATTAACTTTACCGTGTTCTATATATAGGATCCCATTCTCTCCAGCCGTTGAAGCAAAAGCAAAAGCAAATTTAAATTTAACTTTCTAAAAATCTGACGATGGCAAACAAATTAACCTCTGCCCTTGGATGAGAATTATTTTTAAGATCTGAGGGTCAGGCTGATATTGTCAGTCAATGTTATTTACTTTTTTCCAGAAGTTAAAAAGATTAAAAATTGAATCATAAAAGGTAATTTACATCGTGGAAATAACATATTTTTTAATACCACTAAAAACAGAATTCTGAATTTCTAAATTTTAATTTACATTTGAAATTAAAAAATATTAAATATTTACCAGTATAATTTTATTTTAAATAAGAATCTAATATGTTTTTGTTGGTGCATATATTAAAATTTTTTATTAAAATTATATTTATTTTAAAAATATATATTATTAATAAAAAATAATTAGTATTCAGTTAATTTTGATGGATACAAGAGATTGGGATTTTTAATTCGCAGTATCAAAATAATTTTATAACAATTTTGTTTTAGTTCTCAAGATTGATTTTAGAGATATTTTATGTGCGGACATTCTATAATTGGAGGCAAGAGATTGAGAAATGTGCTTCAAATTTAGAATAAAAGTTTATTCTTATTAATTTGTGTCATTTATTTTATATTTAAATTTTTATTATTACGGTGTATTAATTATTATAAATTTATGTAATTTATTTTATATTAATTTGTTATTATGATGGTGTATTAATTATTATAAATTTCTTTTGTTATATGTTTTTTTTTAATTAACAAATTTGAAGTATTATAAATTTTCTTTTGTATATGTTTTTTTTTAATTAACAAATTTGAAGTATTATAAATTTTCTTGTGTATATGTACTATGTTTGTAATTAATAAATTTGAATTTTTGTTGTCTTTCATATGATTTTAATATTTTTGTTTTTTATATGAATTTAATATTTATAAAATATTTTATAAATTTTATAAATTATTAGTAATAAAAGTCAAGAGGGATCATATTTTTTGATACACAAATTTTTTTAGTAAGTAAAATTTAAAAAGAAAAAAGTTACATCTAAAAAAGTTTAATGCGTGATATTTTTCATTGTTAAATTGTATTCTTCAATGTATTAATGGATATAACGTTTGAAAATATTTTTAGACATTTGGATTGTGTAGGTTACACAATTTAAATTTGCAATTCCAACAAATTTTTGCTAGATTTTAAACAAAAGTGAACAAAAAAAATATAAGAAAAATTAAAATGTAAAATAATGAAGATACTTGAAATATTTTAAAATATGTTAACCATAAAGATTTTTTTAATTGAATTGTATAATATATACATATGTGTAGAGTTGACATTAAAATATTTCACTTTATATAGTCACTGAAATATTTTATCCATGTACCACATCTCTCACTATTAATTAATTTTGAATAGTAAAATATTTTATCTATGACTCATATTAAATATTTTTATTTATATTAATATATTTTAAATGTCACATATTAATTTTATATCGAGAATTAAATTAATTACACGTACTCCTTAAGAATTAAGGAAACCATTTTGCTTTTAATTACAAAATATATATATATATATATGAATGTCTTTTTATATACATATATATTTATATATGAATGAAGTTCATATTGAAATATATGGGTTGCATGGATGTTCAAACAATTTATTTAAGTGTTATAGTGAAATATTTATAAGGTAAATATTTTTTTTTGCTTTAATTATTTTATCTTTCTAAAATTATAAAATTATGCTATTTGAAATATTTTTACCATTTTTCTTTTGTACTAAGTTGTAATATTAACAACTAAGTAAACATTGTGAGGGTGAGATTATTGATGTTTTATAATATTTTTAATTAGAAGTAACCAAATGTATATATTCATTTATGTTTTTACTATAGTAGCATTGTTTTTTATTTAAAATATCTTTTATTTTTTATTTTAAAAAGAAATGTGTTATTGAGCATGGAGGAAATCACACATAGCCCTCGTAATAGGATATAAAATATGCATCTTGATACAACATGAAAATTTGATATACCACTATCCCAAATAAATAGCTACACCCACACTAACATCTATGTAACTTCTTTACATACTTTAAACTAATTCTTATATTTAGATAAGTAAAGTGTTTCATTAAAACAATTTTTTTTTAAGATAATTGAATTCCACCAAAATACATTAAAAAAACACTAAAAGTAAAGAAAAAAAAAATTCATAACTCAAACAAATTTAGGAGATGGAAAACTTCTAAATACATGAAAAAGCATATATCCAATTCCACACTTCATACCCGAAGTCAATTTCTATCTAATGATTTATTTTAATATTATCTTAAAATTTTGTGAATAATTATTATTTTAATTTTTTAATTTTTTTTTTAAATAAGATATTCAAAACTATGAAAGTATACATTTGAAGAAATTATTATTTATTATTATTTCAAAATTATATATATATTAAATATTTTAAAAATTAAAAATTACAATAATAAAATTATAAGATATAAAAATTGAGTTATTAAAATTATATAGTATGAATTTAATTCCACTATGTATAAAGAATTTTTTTATAAAATTTATAATGAATATGTGTGAAAAAATATAAATAAATAAAATATATCTATTAAAAAAATGGCATAGTTTAATTAATAAATAAAATGGTCTTTTTCTCAATGAATGTGGCTATACAATTTTGGATGAGATTGTGATTTCTTCTAGTTTAAAATGTGTGTTTGAATATATAAATGAATTCAGAAACATGAAATTTTTTGGATCACTTGAACTTTGCAAATAAAGCAGCTTAACTTTATGATTCTTTAAAAATATGTACCAAATTTTGGCAAAATTGACTAGGAAAAGTTCCATTTTATCTAAATTAAACGATACTTAAAATATATATATATATATATATATATATATATATATATATATATATATATATATATATATATATATATATATATATATATATATATATATATATATAATTTATAAAATCCATAAAATTATATCTAATTTATAAAATATATAAACTAAACAATTTAATGATGAGTTTTGTATCGAACTGCTTGGAAAATATTTAAATTCAATGTATAAAATGTGAATGAATGAAACATAATCCCATAGTCAGAGGAATTAATCAAAGATCATTTCTCACTCAAAATGGAACTCCCCTTAAGCAACACTGGAAGATTTGTAGCTTCGAGAGTTATAATGGACATGACACTTTTTTGTGGCTAGATAGCGAGATAGGGTGGGTCTCCACCTTTGCTCTCACCCCATTATCTGGATATCACTACTTTTAACTCAGCAAATGCGCCAAAGTACTAGAAGCCAAAACCTTCTTGTTTTGTAAGAAGTTGCCAAAGAAATTCCAGAGGTCGAGATTTTTGCACCACAATCCATAGTATGATCCCTACAACTGCTTGAACATGGATTGATAGGACAATCCATGGGGATATGGCCCTCCCCACTTTGGTGATGTTGTGGGTTGAAAAAAATTGGATACCCCATGAAGGGTTTTGTCACTTCAGTTTTTTGTGAAAACGGTTTTTTACCTTATTTTTTTAGAACAAGGATGATTGAGACTCAAACTTTCGAAGAAAGGCTTACTTCACAAGAGCCCAAGGGTTATATCTGGATCAATGGAACCCAAATTTTAACCCTGAAAATGATGTCCCATATGCCATCCTTTTTTAGGTAAAGCTTCTTTTTTTACCCTTGCACTATTGGAATGATAATACTTTCAGAAATATCAACAATGCACTTGGGAAATACATTGATTGAGTCAAGCAACCAGATGGGATCTTTTCCTATGCAAGGATATGCATGGAGGTAGCAATAATAATCCTAAACCTGGATATATGGATCCATATTCAAGAGGTTGACTATGATCAAATTCCTTTTAAATTTAAATTTTTCCATGAATATGGCCACTTTGAAAGAAACTACAAAATAAAACAACAATAGTAGCAAAAATAAGGGAATAAATGAGAAAAATAGCAATAGAAAAAGAGGAGAAGATGCCCAACTAAACAATAGAACAATCCACCAAAGCAACAAGATCAAAATGGGAACAAAGGGAAAGGAACAACTTCCCCTAAGCGATCCACTCCATGGGGAGAGGAAGGATCTAGTAAAGAAAAAAATGAGAAAAATAACAACTTCGAGGCTCTCAATTTAGTGATTGAATAAGGAGAAATTATTGATGAATCTATGCCCCCATTAAAAAATGATCAATAACATAGCAGCAAATAGTGGAATATTCCTCTCCCGTAAAAGCTCCAAATTAGGGCCTTCATTTTCGAGCTTAGCTAACAAAAAAATAGACACGGAGAATGAAAAAGAATTAGAAAGGCTCTAATGAAAGGTTCGTCGATGCACCAATAGAGAGGTAGGCACAAAAAATAGAGAATGATAAGGAAATGGGAACACGTGCAATCTAAAGGGATATATAAACACCAAAAAAGGAGGCAACTCATCCCCTCAGCATTGGGCTACCATAAAACAAGTAATGAGGGTCCTCTCTTGGAATTGTAGAGGATTAGATTTAACAAAAAAGATGGAGAAAGTGAAATATTTGATCAAGAAAGAAATACTGCTAGTTCTCCCACTCCATGAGACAAAAATGAGGGACCAAGAGGTCCTCCAAAATTAACATGATATTTGGAATGGTAGTGTGAGTCTTTTTGTTAGTGCAAGAGTAGCTTCAGGTAGATATCGACCACGTGGTATCAATCTTCGCTCGGATTCCTAGAATCTAGTTCAACATCTCACTAGTTGGCTACTCGTTTTCTACGTATTCCTTCAAATTAGATCTACTCTGTTGTCAATATTTACATGCATGTTCAATTCAATGAAAAACATGATTTCTAGAATTCCTTAGTCACCCTTGGGGATATAATTTTTGGATCTCATTGCATATTGGATGGCAAATTCAATACAACATTGCATCAATGGGAGAAAAAAGGGAGATCTCACAGTCGATATAAGTTTTGAGAAAATTTAGAAGAATGTATCCATAGATCAAATTTGTTATATATAAGTCCTTCCACTAACAAATTCACTTAGAGCAATAAGCAGACTGGATCATGCCATATTGTTTCCTAGTTAGAAGATCATAATTCAACACAAGATACCTATAAAAGAAGATCATAAACCTTTCAAACAAAAACTTAGGAGAATTAATCCAGTTTTTATCCCATCAATTGAAAAGGAAGTCAAAAGGATGTATGATGCTCAAATCATAGCTCTCATTGGATATTCAGATTGGGTCTCAAACTTAGTCACTACTAGGAAGAAAATAGGAGAAATCAGACTCTATGTTGATTTCAGAAATCTGAACAAAGTCTCATTGAAAGATAACTATCCTCTCCCAAAAATGGACCATATTCTTCAGAGGGTAGTAGGTTCATCTAGAATTTCATTGCTTGATGGATTTTCTAGATACAACCAAATCTTAGTTCAACTAGAGGACCAAGAAAAAACTACATTTACTACTCCTTGGGGCACTTTCATGTATTTGAAAATGCCTTTTGGATTAATGAATGCAGGAGCAACATTTCAAAGAACTATGGATATATATTTTGCCAAAGAAATCCATGACTTCCTAGTTGTTTACCAAGATGACATCACAGTCTTTTCCAAATGTGATAATGAACATCTAGATCACCTGAGAAGAGTTTTCATTAAATGCAGAAAATTTGGTATTTCTTTAAATCCCAAAAAGACACTCTTTGGTCTAGAAGAAGGTAAACTCTTGGGACATATAATATCCAAATATGGAATTAAAATAGATCCTCCTAGAATAGAGGAAAAATTGACCATCACTCATCTTAGAAACATCAAAGAATTAGATTCATTTTTAGGAAAAATAAATTTTCTTAGGAGATTCATGTCAAACCTAGCAGAATTAATTAGAGAACTAAATAACATGTTAAGAAAATATTCAGCACTTAAATGGACAGTGGAAGCTAAATAATCTTTTGAGGCCATCAAGCAAGCCCTTACCAAAACTCCAGTCCTCATAAGTCCTGACTTCCAAAAAGATTTTATAATTTTTTCTTTTTCTTCAGAACATACTATTACAGCAGTCTTGTTGCAAAATAATGATCAAGGATGTGAACAACCCATTGCATTTTTTAGTAAATCTTTAAGAGATGCAATATTAAAGTATAACATAATGGAAAAACAAACACTAGCTTTAGTGAAAGCTATTAAAGATTTTAGAGTGTACATCTTGTATTCACACATCATTGCTTGCGTTCCAAATTCAGTAGTAAAGGACATTTTGACACAAAATGGGCCTGAATGAAAGAGAGGCAAATGGATTCCCACTATTTTGGAATTTGACATAGAAATAAAGCCTACAAAATGTATCAAAGGCCAAGGTTTAGCCAAACTCATGGCGGAATCGAATTGTCAGGCCTTAGATATAAATTCCATTGGTGACCTAGATGATCAGGAAGAGATGGCGACTCCACAAATCAGTGAAGTTTTTATAGATTCACCTTGGGATGTAGATATCATATTTGTTTTACAAAACTTACAAGCTCCTCCTGGTTTATTTAGAACTAAAGCTATATTTTTGAAAATGAAATCAATGAGATATTGTATTATAGATAATGCTTTATTTTGGAAAGATAATGGTGGCACTATATTAAATTGTTTACTGAAAGATGAAGCTGATAAAATTATGCAAGAATTTCATGCAGGAGATTATGGAGGACACTTGTATTAGAAAACAATTATTGATAAGATCCTAAGGGCTGGTTTTTACTGACCCACTCTTTTTGCAGATGTTAAGAAACATGTGACCTCTTGTCATAAGTGCCAGATATTTGACGGAAAGAGGAAGCTGTTACCTTTACCTCTCAAACCCATATCTACAGAAGTTCCATTTCAACAATGGGGTTTAGACTTCATTGGAGAAATTCACCCAGCCTCCTTAGGCCAGCATAAATGGATTTTGACAGCCATTGATTACTTCACCAAATGGATAGAAGCCATCCTTTCTAGGCAAGCCACAGACTCTGTCATTATCTCATTCCTTCAAAACAATATCTTGTCAAGATTTGGATGCCCCCAAAAGCTCATTACTGATAATGCAACTGCTTCTAAATCCAAGAAAATGGTAGACTTTTGTAACATATATCATATTACCCTTGGCAATTCCACTACCTATTACCGTCAAGGTAATGGACTTGTAGAATCCTCAAACAAAAGCCTTTTCAATATCATTAAGAAACTACTGGAAGACAACAAGAAGACATGGAACAAAAAGTTGGTCAATGCCTTATGGGCAGACAGACTAACTACCAAAAAGTCCATTGGTACATCTCCTTATCAGTTAGTATATGGAATGGATGTTGTTTTTCCATCCTCTTTAGGAGTGCCAGTGATGAAGATCATCCAAGAGTTGCAGGTAGAACCAAATGATATCCAAAGGAGGATAAATCAGACAATACACTTGCAGCAAACTAGAAAATAAGTCTATGTTAAATCACAAGTAATCCAGGATAAAATCAAAAATGTTTTTGACAAAAAGACTAAAGCTGATGATTTTTACATAGGTGATAAAGTTCTGAAATGGGATTCTAGAAGAGAAGCTAAGGGAAAACATGACGAATTTAATTTTTTGTGGCAAGGCCCTTATGTCATTTATGGTTACAGAGGTAACAATGCATTTTTCTTGAGAGAGTTAGATGGAACAGATCTACCAGGAGGACCTGTCAATGGTAGAATGTTGAAGCATTACTTATCCACAGATTAACAGTAGTTCACTTTACTTTACTCATTGTATATAACATTGCAGAGTTTAGATTGGATTGGATGGTAATATTTTGAAGTTGAAGCCCGAAGAGAAGGCCCTGATATTTGAAGGGTTCATCATCATAAGTATGAATAAATTAGAATCACAGAAGAGCAGTTTACAAGTTAACTACAGTCACAGTGCCAAAGGCTACTGATCTTAAAGTTCTTGACATTTAGGAAATGTCATCCCCATGTGGAGCCACTATTAAGGTCCTTTAATAATAGGATTCATAATTTTGAATTGGCTAATGGTTAGTCTTGTAATATTGTACATACTTTTGCTCTCTACAAAATGTTTTCCATATTAAAAAATAAAAAAATGTAAAGAGGTTATGTCCTAAAAGAATAATCAAAGGATTGACTTAATCCTTTTCACACCACCATATATCACTTTAGACATAAAGAATGATGATTTTCAATGGAGGGATGGAGAATTGAGCTTTGTTTCACTCCTCTCCATTCAGGGTTAGGGTAAATCGTGAAGTTTTCACCACAGCACGACTTTTTACCCTATAGTTTCTTTCCCAGCTGGCCTCCCGTCCGCGTCCACCTTTGTAGCAGCTTCCTCCTGTCACCGGTCGTCCCTACTTGTCGTTTTCTTCTGTTCGCGATGGATGTGGACATGGATTTCGAGGTGGTGGACTATACGCCAGATCCTTTTCCCGGTCAGTCCATTTTCGGCCGACCTAACCCTAGCCGGTCTCTCACTGCATCTCCTATACACTCTGTATCTGCACCGACCTGCTCTGCTCCTGTGGTCACTCTCTCGGGGCTCTCTGCTTCCTCCCTTCATTTCGGAACGCTTTCCATTGACTCCCCTGCCCTTGATTGTCCACCACTTTCACCGGGCACTCTGCATTTTCTCTCCGTGGCCTATCCGTCCTCTCCATCCTTTGAACCACACCCTCCGGAGACCATATACTAGAGGCGACCCTCCCCCTCTCTCCATGAGCAAGTTTTGACAGGTGTGGCTGCAAACCCTATGGTGGGGCCTTCTCTCCAGGGCTGCGGCACATCCACCTCGGCCACAATCTCTCCGTCTGGGCATTTTGAGACTCCTATCATCAAGTTTAAATCGACAACACAGCAACAACAGGAAGGAGGCTCTCCTCTGGATCCATTACAAGACCATCCCACCGCGCCGTGAACCTGCAAACGAAAGGTAAAGTGCATTAGAGCCACAACCAAGGACTTTACGATTAATTTCGGTGAAGGGTTATCAATGGGGGAAATTGCAGATAAGTCAAGTACTGTCTTGGTTGGCCATGTTCGGGGAAGGGCATATTCGGTGGAGCGATTAACACTTTGGGTTCAAGAAATTTGGGGAAACACCTTGCAAGAGCTGCCGGAGGTGCAGCTTCTACCTCGTGGTTGGTTTGCATTACACTTCTCGAAGGAGGAATACACACATCTAGTTCTAGCACGCTACTGGCATATTCAGATGGCTCCGGTCCTCCTCAAGCGCTGGAGCCCAATGTTTGATCCGGAACGGGAATAGATTGGTGTTGGTCCCCTTTGGGTTCGACTTTCAGGACTCCCTCTGCAGTACTGGTCGGAGGATGTTTTCGTGCAGATCAGGAACACACTTGGTACCTATCTGGATTATGACAGATCCTACATCCAGATGAAGAATCGAACTCTCGCACGAATACTTGTCTATTTGGATACCAGAGAGGGTCTGGAAGAGAAAATCACTTTACAGTGGAAAAATGTTACTCGGGTGCAGATTCTGGACTACGAGGGAGTCCCTTTCTATTGTAGGAGATGTCACAAGGTTGGACACGTCTTCAAGGAATGTCCTCTGGTTAAAAAGGCTCCGAACTCACCGACCAAATCTGCTGAGGCAAAGGGTCAATCAACTCCTCGCTCGGACTGTCCTCCTATGTCGACGAAAAGGGCCTCTGCTCATGCGGTCTCCCCTCAAGATGCAGAATGCTCGCACAGAACACCGTCACCTCCCATGACGCGATCCAGGGCAGCTGCTGAGACCGCGAGGAAAGCAGGTACTTTCTCTAACCCCATATCCTCTGCATTTGTATCATGTATTGTCTCTCATGCTACATCATCACCTTTGCATTTCATCCCCTCCATTCCATGTTCGCTCTCCATCCCTCCTCCTTTTTTCTCCACTACAGCTCCATCATTCCCATCTGTCACATCATCCCCTCCCACATCCTCTGTGGATGGGTCAGAACCCTCACACTCATATAATTTGCGCTCTCACTCCCATCTGTCCGAAGCACCACATTCTGAATCAGGGCTAGGACTCTCCACTCCTGGCCCCTCCACTAAATCTACTCGAGGACGCAAATCATTTTTATCCAAAGCTATTCTCCGGGCAGGGGCCGAGATAGTTTCAGGGAGGCAATCATCCATTGATAGGGTACTTAGAGCGATGAATACCCAGGAGCGGTTCCCCTCAT
Organism: Pinus tabuliformis; assembly: GCA_031772625.1. Lineage (NCBI taxonomy): Eukaryota > Viridiplantae > Streptophyta > Pinopsida > Pinales > Pinaceae > Pinus > Pinus tabuliformis. The sequence continues at coordinate 458,382,685 of CM062808.1, read as the reverse complement.
GAAGTGTCTCTCATTTAACTGCAGAGGTATGGCTAGTACCTCAAAAAAACTAGCCCTAAGGAGACTTTTCGAGTTTGAGCCTGTAGACATCATCCTGTTACAAGAGACTCTGGGGGAGGCAGATATCATTACTAATACCCTGACATCTCTCAAACCTGGCTGGCCCTTTCACTCTGTGGGAGCCTCGGGTCGATCTAGTGGACTTGCTATTGGGTATAACCCTAGATCCATCAAAGCCCTATCTGCTTGGGGCAGCCCAGGGTTTATAGGGCTGGACTTATTTTCAGCAGAGCTGGGTCGGGAGCTCTAGATCATTAACATCTATGGGCCCTGCCACAGACGAGAGGATTTTTGGCATGGTTTCTTAATCTAGCTATGGTCTCTGGTGATAACATCATCTTGGGAGGGGATTTAAATTTCTCTCTTGGGTTTGGAGAATTGTGGGGTTTACAAGCACAAGTGGATCCTCTCTCTGAGTACATGCTGAACATTTTAGAACTCCACAACCTTGCTGATATTCCCATGAATAAACCACTCCCCACCTGGAGGAATCGAAGAATTGGGGAGGCAGCTTTGGCCAGAAGGCTTGATCGATTCATGATCAAGATACCTTTGATGCAGCAGCTGCACAGATACAGACAATGGGTGGGTGTGGGGGGAGTTTCAGATCACTCTCCCATATTCATGGAGATCCTTGGACCATACCCTAAGCCAAAACCTCCCTTCAAGTTCAATCACATCTGGCTACAGGACCCAGGTTATGTCAAGCTTATCACATATTTCTGGAATACTAACCCTATAACGAGCTATCGCTCCCTTGCTGAGGGGTTCTGTCACAATCTCTCCCAGTTGAAGAGATTATCTATTACCTGGGCAAAAGAAAAATCACAGAGGGAGGATCAGGCCCTCTCTCAAATTGAATCTGACCTGAAAAATCTATTGGATGACAAAAATAAGGGATTTGAATCCATGCAAGACAAACTACACCTTATTGAGCTTGAGAAGTCCAAGGATAAGATTCTTAAAGAGAGAGAGGAATCCTAGAGACTAAAGAGCAGAGCTCTTTGGTTGCAAGTTAGGGATGACAACACAAAGTTCTTTCAGAATTATGCTAAGGGCAGAAGGGTATCTAATACCATCTGGAACCTTCCATTACCTGAGGGAGGTGTGGCTGACACTTTCAGTAAATTATCTCAGCTGGGCACCACTCATTTCCAAAACCTATACAAGTCTCCTCCAGGGAAAAACTTAGTTGATATCATACAAGTGGCTGGCAAATTTCCACGTTTTACCGACGAAGAAATGGAGGAAGAACTCACTTCTCCTGTCTCATCAGCTGAACTAGAAGGAACCTTGAAATGGTTCAAAAAGGACAAAAGCCCTGGACTGGATGGATGGACAGTAGATTTTTACCTTGCTTTTTGTGAATTATTGGGAAATGACTTGCTACATGTGATTGAGGAATGCAGAACTTCTAGGAAATTATATAATGCTATTAACTCCACTTTCATTGCCCTTATCCCAAAGTCGAACTCTCCCTCTTCTTTTAACGACTTCAGGCCCATTTCCTTGTGCAACTGTCTTTACAAGATCATAGCCAAAATCATTGCAAATAGGATCTGACCCATCCTCTCATAGCATATTTCCCCTGAACAATTTGCCTTCCTGGAGAACCAGCAGATTCATGAAGCCATTGGCATGGCTCAGGAAGCCATTCACTCCATTTGGTCAAAGAAACTTAAGGGCATCATATTAAAAATTGATTTGGCCAAAGCATTTGATCGTGTCAGCTGGCTATACATCAAAATGCTTCTTATGCATTTGGGATTCCCCCACAGCTTCATTACTTGGATCATGGCCTGCATTACCTCAACTACCTTCAGCGTCCTCATTAACGGTTCTGCATCCCACTTCTTCCATGCTGAGAGGGGCCTTAGACAAGGTTGTCCCCTCTCACCCCTCCTCTTCCTAATTGTCATGGAAGGCCTCAGCCGAATCCTTATTCACGAAAAGAGAATTGGTAGACTTTTGGGGCTCAAAATTACAGAGCAATGCTATCTCACTCATCTATTATTCGTGGATGATGTCCTTATCTTCCTTGATGGAAGCATCAGAGACTCTGCATCTTTTGCAAATGTGCTCTCTCTATTCTCTAAGGCTACGGGAATTCTTGCTAATCAGGCGAAATCCACTATCACCCTTGCCTTCACCACCATTCAAGAGTCTCGGTTTGCCCAGCACCACTTCCCTTATATCATCATCCCTCTCGACCAGGGGTTCAAATATCTGGGCTTCTGGATAAAACCCTTGAGTCAGAAAATTGCGGATTGGATTTGGTTGGTCATCAAGTTGGAAAAATAGTTGACTCGCTGGAGTCACTGGTTCTTATCCCGAGCTGGAAAAAGATTTCACTACCTAAAAATGGGGAGGCTGGGGAGACTGGGGAGGCTGGGGACTAAAATATCTCAGCCATTTTTCTCAGGCATTGGCTGCAAAAATGGGATGGACTCTACTTACAGGTCAGAATCTCTGGACTACGGTCTCCTATCACAAATATATCTGGCCTATGCAGATCATGGATTGGGTGCGCCTACCTGTTTGGAATAACACAGGTATCTCCTCGGTATGGAAAGCTCTGATTCATTCCCTCCCCATCATTCGAAACAATCTGGTTTGGAGAATCATCGATGGCACAAGAGTTCGTATTGGAATGGACCCCTGGGCAGGTGGGGGAGCCAGATACCATCTCCCGAGAGATCTTATTCTATTGTTAAACCAGAGGGACATAACTGTCATTGCTCACATTGCTGATCATGACAACACTACCATCCTCTCCCAAGGATGGAAATCTGCTGATGCTCTCCACCTTCCACCACAATGGCACCATGACTGGCAAGAATATATCGATGCTTTGACCGAATCCCATATCAGAATCCTGGAAGGTCCTGACGAACTTAGATGGAGTATGGTTGATAATGGAATATACTCGCCCAAAGCTAGATACCTTACTATAGGTTCTCATAGACAACCTGAGAACCCTCTTGATTGGTGGCGTTTGATCTGGAAGCTAAATGCTCCCCCGAGGACCAGACTCTTCTTCTGGTGTGTGCTCAGTAATAAAGTCCCTACGGGGGATCTATTAGCTCGTCGATCATTCCAAGGCCCAAGCTAGTGTGTCCTATGTAAACAGGACTCCGAAACCTTTGACCATCTTTTCCTAAAATGTGATTTCTCAAAAAACCTCTGGGAATCCATTGCATCTACATTACAATCTGGCAGATGGGAAGCGGACTATATAATCAGTGCATGGCACAATTGGAGCACAGTCAACCATGGATCTAAATTGCTAAACCTCCCCTTGCTTTTCTGTTGGTCCATATGGCTGACGAGGAACATAATCATATTCGAAGAAGGGATTGCAAATGGGGTTGTCATGGCTGCCAAAATACTCATAGTCTTCCATGAAATTCCTGAACACAAACCCTCTGCACCGCGCCGTCCTATTGCCCTTGCTCCGATCGACAAAACCACTCCCTAGGCCTACTTTGATGGGGTTGCGCAAGAGCAAGGATGTGGGGGAGGTTTTATCCTGCATATAAATGAACAACACTATTACAGTGTAAAAATGGGACTTGGAGGTGGCACTAATAATTATGTTGAACTCATCACTCTTCGTCATCTATTGCATTTTTCATTGGGACATGAATGCATCAATCTGCAGATTTTTGGTGACTCAAAAATCATAATAAATTGGTTCAACAATGTCTCTGCTTGCCATGCACACACACTTAGACATATTCTGGATGAAGTGATATTGTTCAAATCACAATTTAACAGAATCTCATGTCATCACATTTACAGGGAATATAACCAAGGCGCTGATAGGCTTTCCAAGGAGGCCACGATATTACCCAGAGGACAGTGGCTGATTCAGGAACAGATTGAAGCTGAGCAGTACCAGTATTATCACCGGCCGTACATAGATCAGGCATATCATAGGGCAGACAGGCCCTAGTTTTCAATTTTGTTACATTTTTTGAACTCAGATTTTTTGGACAGCTACATTGTATATATCTTTGCATGATTTTCACAGACTCTTATTGCACTCGCCATGTGTGGCGAACATCATTGTAATTATTTCATTTATAGTATATATCAGACTACCCTGCGTGGTATGTAGACCAACAACTAGCTCTTTTTTTAGACATGAAGACGTAAATATTCTCTCATAGACATGGCTACAAGCCATAACTGCATATGCTGCCCAGCATCTACTATATGTAATTTTTCAAAAATAAATGGAAGATTATGATTTTTCTTGGTGGAAAAAAAAGAATAATCAAAGGACAAAAAGAAAGAAAAAGATCAAAAAAGTGAAAAACATGAACCCCAAAAAGAAATAAAATAGATCATGAAAGTGTCCAAATTCAAATGCCACTACTTTTTACTTTTTTTATGCACAATAAGGTTGCGTGCAGCTTGCCAGAAATGCCACAATCCATGATGGCCAAATAGCTTAATCTTCACTTATTCATGCTTTAAATTTTATGTTGATAGATAGAGAATAAGCATCTAGCCAAATTGTTTAACCTTGGCAGATTAGTAGTTAGGTAGAGAATAAAGATGAGCTCATTAGTTTAATCTGAGCCATTGGAAGTTATAAGGCTAGAAATAGATAGTTTGCTTGTCAAAAGAAAAGGAAATAAAGGGTCAGCAAGTTCAAATGCACCCAATAAATGAAGAAAAAGTGTTAGGATAAATAAAGGGTAGTTAGAAGAAAAGTTTCAAATGTACAAGGTTGCTGAGTCAAAAGCACATCTATCATGCTTAATCCTATGTTTCATGTGCAAGATAATTTATGAGAAAGAAAAGATACTCACAAGCTGCTTTAACTAGTTTCCCCTCATTTCACTATGCCCCCACATGCTTATTTTCTAATTTCCCCATTATCCCTTTATTAGTTATAAATCCCCTTTTCCTTTAATTTTGACCCTCACCCCTTGGTTTCACACATTTCACTAGTAATTACCCTTCAAAAAACACCCCCTACCCAAAACCCCTTTTCCCTAATGTGAAACCCATTTTCCATTGCAAATATTACCTCCCCCCCTTATTAATTTTCCTATTTCCCTTCAAAAACCCATGAAAACCCCCTTAACCTAAGTTTTTATCCCCCCATATTATCTAATTAATTTCCCCGCTTTATATTTCCCTGACAAACTTTTTTTTAACCCACCAACCCTTGGTACGGTTAAAAAACCCTGCCACATAACCCCTAGTCCCACTTTATTGACTTGTTGCTTATATTTAATCCCAGCCATATACACTAATTAATTACAATTTGTTGTAATTAAACCCCGGGCCCCGCAAATCCCTTTCCTGATTCCCTCCGTGCAGCTTAACCACGCGACAGTTGTCTGATCTCCTACCCCTAGATCCGACGGTGCGCATCCATATCGCGCGGGTTCATTATCTGCCCGATAATAGCCCGAGAGCATGTGAGATTCACGGTTTTTCCTAGGCCCTATTCTACTACATGGCGGCACCAGGTGAGATCGCGTGCTCGCAAAAAATACCACCTGCCCTCCAAAAGCGGTGCGATGGCCCAGAAAACCACCTCCCCGCCAAAGCCGAAAACTGCCCACTGTTCATTCATAATTTCCACGCCAAAATGTGATTGTTACCCGTTAAAAAGTCGGAAAAGCCCCAATTTGCTCTTTTCGCTCATTTTTCACTGCAACTGTTGCTCAAGCCATTTTGTGACACCCTGAACCTCTGCGACCAAATTGACCACTGTCTGCCACCTGAAGAAGCTCCGGACACCTAATTTAAGAAACCAATTCACAGTTGAAGCCATCGTACCGTCTGAATTCATCATTGAACCCAGTTTGCAAGCCAAACTGCCAAATTCCAGGTATTCTTGAGAAAAACCAGAATGACCCTCTCAATTTGAAAATGCACAGTTTAATTGAACCGTTAATTAATTAAAATTAATTAAGAAACGTGCTTGAATTGAGGAGAAATTTATTTCTACGTCCCAAACCCTGTTTGTAAACTGTAATTACCCTCCCATTGTTCCAGGGCTTCCAAACCTCACTTCTACAACCACTACAAGCCTAATTCATATTACTACACCCAATTATGGCTTCCCAAATGTCCCTAGATGTTAGACCTCTGCAAACTCCTCACCTAGACATCGACCACCTAGCATTAGCTGACGGAGATTTTCAAATAAAGGATACTGCTTCCCCAGCTTACCTCCTTAAGCTCCACTGCTAGAGTAAGGAAAGATTCCTAAACCAGAACAATGATATTCACTTTTGGGATTCTAATTTGCCCAACTATTTGTTCCCAAAAGTACACCGATTCCCTGACATCATCCACTTATGTCATGCATGTTACATTCCTAGCCAAAGGGCTATTATCACCCCTGACCAGCGAGTGTTATTTACCATCACTGCAGAATCCATCAACCAAATGTTGCAGGTCCAACCAAGCCCTAATGAGACCCCATTGTCTATTGGAGACTTGCTGGACATATATGTCAAGTTAGACCTAGCCAAAATAGCCCAAAATTTCAAAACTTTCATCATAGAGGAATGCCATACTCACACTGATAGTCCCCCTTATGTTGCCGCCATTGTTTCAGAAAGGGGCAGACAGCTTATTACCATGCTCTCTTGTATCTTAGGATATACCACAGATGAGCATGTGGATGAAGTTGTCCTGGCCTTTCTTTCCATCTTTAGCCCAAGCAAGCCTCCTGCTGTTATTTATAACTATGCTCAGTTCATTGCAAATAGGATGTATGAACAGTTCACCATACTGCCGACTGAGAGATTTTTCAAGTATTCTTCTGTATTATTTCACATGTTTTTATATTATCAATCAAATAAATTCCCTGTCAGCATCCAGAAGCTAGATACCAAAGGAAATCCAAGATCAGTTATTTATTGGACACCCTTGATCCAGAAATACTCCATTGCATTCACCTCTAAGGACTTCATTGATTCATTTGTCCATCCAGTCATGAACATGCTAACCAACAGTCCTCAACCCAAAATCAGCCAAGAGATCAAGAGGGCCTTACAGTTGGCCAAGAAAAACAAGGTGGGAGACTGGTATCTGTACCAGAACCACATAGAGATTAGAATTTATGGATACCAACTTGCCCCTTACAAATTGCCCAAATACCTCCCTATGAGGATATTTGCACTGGAATATTTTAGGCAGATCATCAATTTTGATGAAGTCAACTTCCTAGCAGCTAGGAAGAAAACCCAATTTAAAATGAAAAATCAATTGGGCCCCTTCATTTGTAATAACAGAGAAGCTGGACCAGAGGCAGATAAGATTCTGCAACAAATGAAATTCAGAAACAACTTTATGTGGCAGTATGACCCTTATGGGGTCATAAATAAGTTGAGGATCAAGGTCAAATTGGGACCTTTCATCCATCATCCCATACCAGACATTGAGAGGTTTTCCAACCAATCAGAATGGTTGGAAAACACTCTAATTGACATGGATAGCACAGTAGTGGATGTAGAAAATACATTGATTGATGTAGAGAAACAAATTGATGAAATTTCTTTCCTACAGGTTCCAGAACTAGGGGAACCAATGAATATTCCTCCTGTTTTACAGACCCCAGCAAATGAGGAGAGAAACCCAAAGAGAAACAGGGAGGAGGGTTCCAATTCTGCTATGGAAACCACAGATGAGCATTTTGAGCTCAAGAAAAGGCCCAAGCTAAATCCTGTAACTGAATAGGAGGACACCATTGAATCAGTGGAAATAACTGACACTGATACAATGGTGGAAAGAAGCAAAGGTACAACAGCTTCAGGAGAAACACAACAGCCCTCAACATCTAACACTCAACTGATTGAGAGACAACTCAATGTTGAGGTTTCTTCTTTCACCAGGCTAGCAGATAAGGAAAAAGATATCAAGGACAGGTACAAGGAGATCAAGTTGAGAAATGAGAAGTTGAAGGCTGAAACATATGCCCAATACTTCAAGCACACACCAACGAATCAAAGTAGGTTGATGTCATCTTTTGACATCAAATCAAGAAAAATGCAGGTGTCCTTCATGCAGCCTACTGTTTAGCAACCAAAAACATCAGCTGACTACAGAAAAACTGACTTCGAGGTGTTGGCCAGGGATGTTCATCCCATTGACCAGATTGAATTCCACAAGCAGGAAGGAGAGATGATCTACTCCACTTTGACAGGAAAGGTCATGGCTGCACATAAGCTGCAAATCTCCTTGGATAACATTACAACCCAATATAAATTGGAAAAGGCCTCCTCACAGGCCAAGGAAAACAGGATCAAGTCATTGGAGGACTTGGTAATTGAGTTGGGACATGATCCCAATGACATCAAAGCTGTTGAGAATTTGATCAAGAAGAAAAATGAGGATATTGCAGCTCTCAAAAAACAACTAAAACTTCCTCATTTCAAGCACCCACAGACAAAAGAGGTCCTGGAGAGCCAAACACATCAGGAGGAGATGATGGACCTGGTTTTACAATTAAATGATCAATTGAAGGAAATGGAAAAGGAGTTAGATAGCTTGATACAGGTAAAACAAGCTAGTCTGGAGACTGCCCCAACAGTTACTACAACAGTACCTTCCACTTTGGCAGCATCCTTAGCTCCTACAACTCCAATGGCTACAACACTGCCAGCTTCTACAGCATCTACATCAGCAACAGGGTCAACAGCAGCAACTCAGCCAGGTGATGAGGCTAGTAGATTGGTCAAGGAAATGGAAGACATGTCCATTCAGACCACTGAAATGAACAAGCTCAAGGAAAAGGTAACCAGTCTAGAGACTGACTATAAGCTTGCACAGATTATGCACAAAGAAGAAGTGCAGAAAGCAACCAGGATGAATGAAAGAATAAAAAACTTGGAGAAGGAATTGACTTTAAAAGAACCCCTTGGACAGGCTAAGGAACAATTATGGGCCAATATCATTGACTCTGTCAATGATATTTGGCCATCCATTCAAGTAATTTTTGAACAGATTGACTTAGTGAAGCAGGCTATAGAAGCCATACAGAGAGTGAAAACAGAATTGGGAGATATGCTAGAGGAAGCAACAAGGATCATTCACTTCCTTAACTCCAAAAATAAGTATGAATTGTAGGAATTAGAGATACCTGAAAAGATAGGTACAATACTGAAAGTAAAAAGGGTCCTCACCAAGAGGAATTTAATGCTAAACCTTGAAGATAAGTGCCAAACCATTCAACTCGCTATAGACAGGTTCGTGGTTAAATTTGAAGTTTTGAGGCAAAAGGGTCTGCCCAATCCCTTAGTAATAAATGATAAGTTAATGACACAAGAGGACTACAATAGAAGAATTAGAGAAGTGGCCAGGGATCAAGTGAACACTTCATTTTTGAAGGGGATTCCTATTGGCAAGGTCCTATACCAAACTTTTGAGAACTTTTTTAACCTCTAGCATGAGGTAAAAAACATTTTTTGAGATTAAGCCCACTTTTTCCAAGTACACAGAGGCAGGTGAGACTTATAGGAAGATGATTAATATCCAATTACCATATGCAGAAACATGGGAGAAATTGAAGGACTTACTGTAGAAAGTCAAAATGTAAAAATGTATAGTCAGGGTAAAAGGCACAGTAAAAGGATAATGACAGGCCAACCAGGTAAAAGAGTATCAGGTGAAAGTGTATCAGTTGAAAGGTCAGAATGAAAAGAACATCCAACATGAAGACCAACAACAAAGCAGAGATTAAAAGGAAAAGTATCAAAGCTTAAAGACAACACAACCTAATAAACAGGGACATCAAACAGCAATTCAATAGTCGTCTCTATCTTCTTGCATGAAGATATTTCTTTCTCCTAGATTAATTCCCAAGACAATTTGGGATATTTTGTAAAATATTTTTGTATAAATACTTCATAATTCGAAGTATTGAGGGTGGATTGCTATACATTTGTAGATTTATTTTGATCATAAACCTAAGCGTTATTGTACCAATTTTTTAAGTTAGTAGACTGGACCAAATAATAAAGATATTGCATTACAGGATTCATGTGTTGAGATATTACAGTGAAGTATTGTCTTTGTCAAATTTGTTATTTTCTTATGTTTTTCACAAACTTGAATGTTATCTAAAGTTGAATTAATTAACTGGAAATTTATCTCAAAATTTGTTTAAGTACACTTTGTTTTGAACAGTTGATCATTTACAAGTTTTCTACTGATATCCGGATCTGAGAATCCTTAATTGATCACCCATCCCGGTTGACCTCTTTCACCATAATCTGGCCTAAGGAACCCTTAATTTCTCTTTGGATCCGATTGAAAACCACTTCACCATCCAGCCTATCTTGCCCTATAGACACTATTTTTGAAACTTGATCTAGTCCTATTTGCCTGACATTTGACCCCATAGCCCAATGGTAAGAGACACCCCTCTTTTCATCTAAGTAAGTGATCCCACCACCAAATCCAAATCAAAACCCAAGTACAATTATAACTAGCCTAAAATCAAATAACTAAACAAAGTTAAATCATAAAGAGAGAGCCCTCTCTGAGAATTAGGAAGGCTAGATCCTAATCTCCAAAGTAGGTTTGTGGTTACCTCTAATCATTTCTTTCTAATCAACTCCTGAGAAATATTGGAGTGATAATAGGGAAAACCCTTGCAAATTATTATTCTTCTTAGATCATCATCAAATGATTCAGAAAAAGAGAGTACAATGATCCATATCTTTATCTATACAACAAAATAACTAGAACATCCATAACATGACCTTAAACATGCTTGTACTTCAAAGACCCTGATTCTGAGGACTGTAATACATTGTCACTGACTATATTCAATTGCTGAATATGGTTGTCACTGAGTGGAATCTTAAGAATATTTATACTTCATCTTTAGGTCCCAAATTCATGCAAATATACTTTGTGTGAGCGTCTAAGACAGATTTGGACGCTCTTTTCAGAACTGGATGAGTGGATCTGGAAACTCTCTAGAGAACTGGATGAGGGAGTCTGGGATAGATATGGAAACTCTCTGGAGAACTGGATGAGGGATTATGGGATCCAAACATACTCAAATCTACCTCAAACTCTAACTGCTCCCATAAGGCTTTTGTGTGGGCGTTTATGGCATTTGGGACGCTCCCTAGACCATTATGTGCGTGCGTCCGAGGACCAAACTGGATTGTGGAAACCCTAGCCTCTCGAACGCTCCCATAAACACTCTATGTGTGCATTTGAGACTTCCTGGAAACTCCTATGACCATATTGTGTCAGCATCTAAGGAAGAAAAACCTTAGTTACATGCAGGCTTCCGAGACTCAGAAACCTTAGACACGTGCGAGCTTCGACCCTGTAGTTTCGAACCCTTTGCACAAGCTTTTCTCTGTCAGAACTGTGCGAACCAAACAATAGAAGAGAGAAGAGAGTGCTTGATGATTATGTCCAAATGAGCTTGAGATGTCTTCTATTTATAGGCTTTCATGAGGGCCCACTTGATGTTGAGGCCGACGTATACAATTGTACATGTGCTTACAGTTGACCTAATCCAATATACATGAGTAAATAAATAAATTCAAAAACCAACTTCTGCTTGTCCAAATAAGGTGATCTTTAGGTCGGTCTTGGTCCTCTCGAAAAGAGGAATATATTGAAATTATTATATTCATCATATGAGTTTTCCAAAGTAGAATTTGACCGCAGTTTCATAATTTTAACAGATGCAACTTCAAAATATCACCTTGTCCAGTAACTGTAGAAACCCTAACAAAAGAGAGAGAGAGAGGCCAAAAACTTTTTGATCTTCTTCTTCTTCTTCTTCTTCTTCAGCCTTTTCCATCTTCTATCTTGAGGAGATCGAACTTGCTTGAGAGTCTGTCCAAATGAGGTCGAGTTCCTTCTTATATATAGGACTTTGAGGGGTGCGAATTTCTATTTTGAGGCTGACTTTTCCCTTCATGTAGGCCGACTTGATCTTTGTGTCATGACGAGGTCTTGGAGGGTATTTTGACTCTACTTTGACTCAATAATTTTTTCTTTACAATATGTAACATGCCCAAATGGGTCTTCAATACATGACAATGACTCAATTGACTTTATAACAAACCTAGAAGCACTCAATGGTTGCTTTACTTATAAAATAAATTTCATTGAACATGAAACCCATGCCTCAATAACAACAATAATAAATTTATTTTTCTTTTTGCATTAAATACATAAAATCATGATTACATATGTCATTATGAAGACCGAACCCAGTTACATATTTCAACACTCCCCATTAACTAGTGAGGTATTTATAATCCATACAAGGTATTTGGACATTATCAATCTAAATAATTCTCATAAGAAGAGTTGGAATGGTAAGTCATTTGTTTAGCATCATATCAACCTTCATTGTGACATAGCAAGGCCTTGACTAACATCTCTATCTCTCCAAAATATCTGTTGGCGAGACCAATGACTAATAGGCACCATCATCATTATCTCTCAAGGCATATACCCAACCCAAGTGTTCATAGGGTATGTCCTTCCAGTATTATTCTTATCTTGGATTACCAGTCCTCAAAGAATATCAGTCCTCTTCGACTACTCTTATCTTAGATTCCTTGCCGCATTCTCAAAGAGTATCAGATGCAAGATGCTTTACCCAATACTCCATTTTTTCTTCACAATATGAAGGAAATAATGATGTGTCTATCTCTTCATATCAATTAGGGAATATATACCCATTCCTATAAAAGGAATGTACCCAAGCTCCATCTTATCCAGGGACTTGTCCAATATCAATCTTAACTAGGGACTTGTTTGCATCATCTTATTGTTCTTCAGTGGAGATCATGGTATCTTCAGTTGCTTGAAGAGATCATCCCTTTGATGTCATGAATTTCATCTTTATCATTATGGAGCCTTCATCTTTTGGGACTTCTTCATAGGGCATCGGTCATCTATCACTTTCCTTCACGAACCATGTCATTCATGCCATCCTTTTCTTTATCAGAAAGTGACCTTCTCATTCACATCTGGTTTTTCTTCATACGACTACCTCTTCCAAGCTATGTTTCCCTTAGGATATTTCATCCAACCACATTAGTGTTAGTTGTAGGTGACATTTACAACTCTCTTTCAGTAACCTTGTATCAATCCATCTAGATTTTGTTCAAAAATAAAATAAAAATAAACATCAAATCAAAGTTACCTTTTTTGATGGCCTTTCATCATGACATCTTGCTTGCAATATCAATATCCTGGACATTCATAAGCACATCTCCAAGACTTTCAATGTCAAGTGTCTCCTTTCTTTACAGACCTTATCAGGGTCTTCATTCCTTCTCTATGAAGATGTCATGGCCAATTCTTCTATTCACCGAATGTTGGTTTCCTTTTCTATGTGACCATAGTTACATCTTTCACGATCACTTCTTTCTTTCTTCACATATTCCTCCCCAAGAACTTCCATCCATAGTTCCTTCATATTTTTCAACCAGCTCATAATCCATGAAGGGACATATTATGTTGATTTCATCTAGTCAATATGTGAACCATGCTTTCATGCATTTTTCCAAAGGAGGAAATCCTTTTTCTTTGATCGTGCTCATGAGATAGAGCATTTACCCATGCAACCATGACGACATGACTCAATTAAATACATACATACATACCTCTTTCCTTCTTTTGTTCATCTAGGATTCCTTAAACAACTTCCTTTCCTTGATTGGGAGTACTTCAACCATCTCGACATGTTTCACTCCTTTGTCACCATACCATCATCCTTCTAAACAACGAATCCCATACAAGGTATAATTCTCAGCGAGACAATTGCTTCCTCAAGAAAGGTGAACCTTCTAATGAAATTCCAAAAAAGGGTCTAAATTATCCTCATCTGGCAGAAGCTCCTTTCTCATGATGATGATGTATGATCAACTCCTTCTATCATGTTAGATGACTTTCTTTCAACCATATGCACTTCACATGCTTTCAATGAGGTTACCTAGAGATGCTTCCTTTATATGATGACTATTGCATCCATGTAGACTTCTACTTCAGCTATTATTTCAAGATTTTCTAATGATATCATGAGCTTTTGCTTCAACAATATGCTTCTATTATGATTCCATAGTTCTCATTGCACTATGATATAGAGTTTTTGTCTTAATGATATCACTTCTCCAACAATACTTACAGAGAGAAATTCTATTAGCTTATCGTATATTTCTTTTGATGTCTCCAACATTGATACATATGGTATGAGGGCATATTTGACGGATTCTATAAGGATCCTTTGAGACCTTACTTCCCCTTTCATGTACTTTTCTAGAGCTTGAGCTTCTTCCTTTGGATGTTTAGTGATTTAACCCTTAGCGTGATCAATAAAATTTTTTGTATGAGGATCAAATTGGTCCTCTTCTTTCATGCAAGAAAGTTTGATGACCCAACCGATTTGTTGCTTTCCTTGCAAAATGAAGTCATTTTGATAGTCGATTCAATCATAAATATAAAGGTACTTACTTTTCAAGTGAAGATGCTTCTTGATGATGAAATATTCAATGTGATGCCTTCCTTGATGATGTTGATAATAGGATATGTCCCCTTGATGCAGATATCTTCCTTCAACAGTGATCCTTGACTCAGACTGAGGGAGATCACCTTAAATCCTTGATGACGATGACAAAGCCTCTTCTTGCTTCCCTTGGATGTGTAGACTTCATATGCTTCAAAGTCCTACTTTTAGTGGAGGTAGGTTCTTGTATGTATTTTGATGATGATGATTTGAGCTTCTAAAATATTGCTTCAAGTGTATAACCCTTCTTTGAATAAGCTAGTGATTTGAGTTCTTCTTTATATATTGCCTTCAAGATGACGATGTAATCCTTGCCTTTGATTTTTCTTTGATAGATTATGCTTCTTAGATGATTTCTTTGTGATTCGGCCCTCTAATACCCTTCTTGATAGTTCGATGTCTTTTTTATTCCTTGTCCTTCCTTTTGATGGTCCTTCAAGCTGCTTTTCCTTGTCCTTCTTTTTGATGGTCCTTCAAGCTGATTTTCCTTGTCTTGTGACCTTAGCTCTAAAACCATTTCGAGAAATCGTGGGTGGCTAGATTATATGATTTCTCTTACTTTGATAATTTATTGTGATGTATTTTTGCTTATATTGATTAGATTATTTTTCAACTTAATTATTATTTTGTTATTTTCATCAAACAACTACCAAACCATAAAGAGTACTGAGACAAGAGGACACAAGATACAGGTGATCAACCAAGGCGAAAACCTCTCCACTTGAGAGGAAAACCCACAAGAATTATTCTCTTCTTATAGAAATTTCAATTAATGAATTCCAAGACCTATGACCCTTGACCAAGACCCTCCAAGACCAAGTCCCTTAATAAGCTTTCCTTCTAACAGTTCCTTAGCAACTTATGCAATTTCAACCTCTAGCAAATTCTTCTGCAACTTTGAACTCTCTGGCAGATTCACAGTTTTGACCTAGCTGCAGCTTCACAACTTCAATGTAGCTTCCTAACTTCGATGCAAATTCACAACTTTGATGTAGCTTCATAGCTTCAATGTAGCTTCACAACTTTGATGCAGCTTCACAACTTTGATGCAACTTCAGAATTTCATCTTGTCCAATAACTGTACAATTTCTTCTTCTTCTTCGTCGTCCTTTTCCAGCTTCTATCTTGATGAGATCGAACTTTCTTGAGAGTATGTCAAAATGAATTCGCTTTCCTTCTTATATATAGGCTTTTGAGGGGTACGAACTGCTATCTTTAGGCCAACTTGTCCCTTCATCTAGGTCGACTTGATCTTTGCGCCATGACGAGGTCTTGTAGGGTGTTCTGACTCTATTTTGACTCAATAAATTTTATTTACAATATGTAACATGCCCAAATGGGTCTTCAATACATGTCAATGACTCAATTGAATTTATGACTAACCTAGAAGCACTCAATGGGTGCTTTAAAGAAAATTCCTTGAGCATGAAACCCATGCCTCAAAAAAAAAAAAATATATATATATATATATATATATATATATATATTTGCATTAAATACATAAAACCATGATTACCTATGTCATGATGAAAACTGAACCTGGTTACATATTTCAACAAAGTTAATATTATATTAACCCAAAATTAATAAATTTAATAATATTAACATTAAAATATATTAATATTAATATCATATTTCATAATTTAATTTAATAAAAGTAAATAATAATTTATTAATATTAATATTAGATGTACTAAGGTTTCTACATGACATTAGAACTAAAATTATAATAAAATTTGGAATTTTAATGTGGTAAAAACTTTTGTGAAAGGTAAATTTATGATCCATTCAAATTCAAGCTATATGATAAGGTATATTTTGAGCATGGACAAACATACTTACACATTTCCCCCATACTAGCCTATAGAATGAGCATCTCAGCGCAATAACATAAAAATAAATAAATAAATAAAAATAATAAATAAAATATAAATAAAATAAAAAATATAAATAAATAAATAAATAAATTTATAATGTTGTTCATAAACTAGATCCAGCTGAATTTTCATTTTTCGTAAAATAATGTCAAATCAAATTGATTAAATTATTAATGGATTAAATTCTAGATCTTTATTGATTCTAAAATCTAAATTATGGGATTTATTAAAAAAAAAAGGTTACAGAGGCTCAATCGAGCCCTTGGTTAACTGCGTAATGGCTCGATTAAGGGTTTAGGAAACCCTCAATCAAGCTATTTGAATTTAAAATTTAAACACTTGATCAAGTTATTTGAATTTAAAATGTAAGTGCTTGATTGAGCTATTTGAATTTAAAATTTAAGTGCTCAATCAAGTGTTTTAAGCACTCAATTGAGCTTCTGGGGTCCTAAAAACCACAATTTCAGCACCCCTTGTACAAAATTTTATGCAAGACCATTTTGTACCCTAGCGAACTTAGGGAAAAAATTGTCCTTAGGTGGAGAAGTTGATCATGTTGGATTCATGAAGGAATCCTCTATCCAATGGCATATGAGTTTGACATTTTTGAATTCATATGATATTTTTCATCTAATTTCTTTTAAACATAATTCTTGAAAAAAAATTGACAGTTTTGAAGAGGCTGAACAAATAATCAATAACATAAAATATACACAACAAAAAAATTTCAAAAAATACCACTATATTAGTTTATGAGTCCTCTTCAAAAGGGTACTCTTGGTTTTCCAATTTATCTAAATAGCTGAAAAAAACCTTATGCAAACACATGTGTCTGCAAAATGCAATTGAAATATTACTTTGCCAACTTTGAAAAACAAAAAATAAAATATAATTTTGCATAAAAAAATTATTTTCTAATATGAAAAACTCATTTCTCTCTGTCTAGATCATGCTCATATATATATATTTTAAAAATTGCACAATTTAGACTAAGTTATGCTACACGAACACACACATACCTCTTAATATGTGCGAAAAAATTTAAGGATAGGCATTTCATTTAATAGAAAATTGACATATTATACGACACTAAAAAAATTTGCAAAAATTATTATTAGGACAACAACATAATTCTCCACAAATTGTCATTTTACTCCAAAACAAAATCCACAATTCTTATATGAATTTTGAGGGCTTCAATTCGATAAAAGAGTAAATTTTAAAATTTTATCGCCATATTTGGCCCAAAAGTGTAACCCATATTCATGCATTCATCCATTGGCTAACTTATAAAGGTATGTGTATTGGCCCAAGATACAAGAACAGGTTGCTAGGCTCAAAGAGGATGCATGCTTTGTTGTACCAACAAGCCTAGTAATAGAAAATAGGGTATATATTATCCCTTACCTATACCCACTCATTCCTTGGAAA
Organism: Pinus tabuliformis; assembly: GCA_031772625.1. NCBI lineage: Eukaryota > Viridiplantae > Streptophyta > Pinopsida > Pinales > Pinaceae > Pinus > Pinus tabuliformis. The sequence goes on along the minus strand of CM062808.1, from coordinate 458,364,790 downwards.
GCATTTCCATGGAATTTGTGGGAGGTTTACCAACAACCAAGAAGGGACGTGACTACATAATTGTGGTAGTTGACATGTTCAGACATATGTGTTATAATTCCTTGTAAAAAGACCATCAGCAACCAAGAAGAAGCAAACTTGTTCTTTGGACAACTCTGGGTGCCCTTTGGGATACCAAGAAGAATTACTTTAGACAGGGACACAAGATTTCTCAGTGATTTTTGGATTACATTGTGAAAGAAGATGTACATGAAGTTAAATAGGTCTACAACATTCCATCCTCAGATAGACGGGAAGCCATAAGTAATCAACAAGAATTTGGTGCAGATTTTGAGGGGTTACAATCAGAAGCATCTGAAGACTTGGGATGAAAATATAGTGTGTGTATATAACTCTTATGATAGAGTAGTCCACAATCTACTGGTAAGTCCCCATTTTAAAATTGTTTTTGATATTTTCCACCTCTTCACCTTTGGATATTGCATATGTGAAGCAAGAAGTAAGGGAGGATATTACAAGGGATGCCATGAAGGCTAAAAAAAATTATAAAATACCAAGGAAATCCATATACAAGTATATTAAACACCGCAAAAGTCATAGGAAAAAAAAAAGGCTAGACATGATCAACATAGAACAAGGATGTTGTTCAAGATGGGAGACAGAGTATGCTTACAATTGAACAAGGAGAGGCTACAAGGTCCTGGTAAGAAAATCATGGATCTGTGATATGATCCCTTTGAGGTACTAGAAAAGGTTAGAGATAATGCCTATAAAGTCAATATACCCCCATACATGTGCATTTACTTAGTTGTGAATGTAGAGAATCTGAAACTCTATGAGCCTTCCATGCTAGATCGGGAAGAGGAACATGACCTACCTTCTATGGAGGATTTGCACCAAATGCTCAAGAAAAGTTGATATAAGATACAATTTTGTATAAGAGGCCCATAACTACAAGATAGGATCAGCATGACCTTTAGCAGACTACATTGAAAGGTCAACTTTCAAGTAAGGCTAAATGTTACACTCGAGAAAAGGCGGAGGGAAGTTTTCCTCACCTCATTCAGTAGAAGCTTTTCAAGAACAAAAACATCCAAAAATGGGGAGGTGTGATCCATATTGGATCATGATATTGTTTTTCATCCATCTCAATGATTTAAAAGTGGAAAAAATGGAGGAATAAGCTCACAAGACCATTTTTACCAACGAGACCTAGTTGGCAAATTGTGGTTTCAAATATTCTAAGAGCATTTTGAGGCATCAAATGAATCTTTTTTAGGGTAAGACTTTGTTGCTTTAGTTTTGCACCTTTTTTTCCTATTTTACACATAGATACCTTTCCAACGACACAAGAATTTCCTCAATCGAAGTTCATTTACGAAAGTTATGCTACTAGGAAGTTGACCTTCCTGTTTTCTCCACCACAATTCAAGAGGATGCCACATCAACCCCCAATACTCAAGGAAATGGGTTAACCATGTGATCATCGTGAATAAGACTCTATAAGTTTCCATATTTTAACTCTATTTAAGAGTTGAGGGAGTCAAACCTAACCACTAGTAGGCAATTGGGCTATGTTATAACCAAGCAACTATGAGGAAAAGGGGTTTCATTCTTTTCGAGTGCATTTGTCCCATAAAAGAGTAGATTCGTTGAGAGGGATAGGAAGAAAGCACACAAAGAGTATTTGTGCATTTTATTAGCCCATGGGCCACAAACCTTATTTATACTCGCAACCATTTTCATTTTAGAGAAAGAGAGCAGAGAGGCCTCACATTCTAGTTATATTCTCTCCCAAAAGGTTTTCCTAGGTTATATCTTGTGTCAAATCATGGTTTTTGATTTTTTATTTCATTGTTATCTATTTTCTACATAATTATAATTTGCATGCATATGCAATAAATAGTCATTTACATATCCATAAATATAAAAATAAATAAATCCTCATAGTGTATATTTCATAGTTTTAGTTATAATTTATCAGATATGTTGTGACGAATTGTCTAGTGGAATATCCACAACAATTTATGGATCATATTGGTATCAAAGTAGGTTTTCTATGTGTATTGTAGATATTTGTGGGGAATCTATATCCTTTAAGCCAAAAATCATAAAACCCTATTTATGTTTGATGAGTATGTAAATAACCACTGTGATATTGCAGAAGAGAGGTTTCCACAATAGGAAGCACAAGTCGTAGATACAAGCCATAATGTAAATCTCATGTTGGCCCTAAGCAATAAGTTTGGCCTATTTGGAGAAGATGTGGGTTCTAATGTAGAGGACCGATCAAAGGGGAGATCAGAAGATCGAGAAGAAATAGAGAACAAGTCGAAGAAAGGACACAAAAGAGATTAACCCAATTCAACTGTTGTGAACCATTTACAGTCCCTTTTCAAAATGGAATCAAAGGTTAATATCAAGACATACCATGGTGATATTGATTCTCTAAAGCCACATCATTAGTTGCAACAATTAGAAATTCATTTTAGTGATAATCATATAGAAGAAGAATGGAATATTTCATTTGTGTGGTTGAAATTAGAGGGCCATGCCCCAACTTGGTGGGAAACCCACACATAGACCTTAAGGTTGGCAGAAGATCCTCTAGTGACTAAGTGGGAGGACTTTAAAACCCTCATAAAGCCATAATTTTACCTTATTGTAGGACTTTAAATCCCTCATAAAGCAATAATTTTACCTTATTGGGTATGTAGAGGACTAATGATTCGGTGGCACTACTTTAAGAAAAAGTAGGGGTGGAGTGTACATGAGTACACTGTAGAGTTTAGAAATATGGTCATAATGTTGGGTATCTCTAAAAAAAACCAAGATGTACTCCTTATGTATATAGTGGGTTTACACAACCATCTATGAAAGCAAGTGATGTTGTTTAAGCCTAGATCGATGGATGAGGCTTGTGTACAAGCACAATATTGGAGAACATAGGCCATTAGAAATGGCAATCAAGTGGATAAAAGCAGAAGGATAACTAGGATGCAATTAAGGAGAGGAGGAAGAATGGAAATGAGGAAAATATAATAATAAGAAAGCCACATAACACTAATGAAAGGATCTCAACAACCACTACACCATTGTACTATTGATGGTAATACAGAGGAGAAGTGTTGGAAGTTCCATCTAGAGCTTAACCCAAAGAGAAAAAATAAATATAATAAGAAGAAGAGTCTCATGGCTTCTAATTCGAGCAACCATGTTGAAAGCAACTCAGAGGTGGATGAGAAGATCACCTATACATCAGCACAGAAGGATGTGATTTTGAGTAGCCTTCATATTCAATAGGAAGAGATAGATTGACGAAACTCTTCCACACAAAGATACAAGTTAAGAAGACAAATTTTGATGCTCTATTTGACTCAGGATCATAGGTGAATATTAGTGCAGCAGAGATGGTCAACAAATTGGGATTAGAGGTTCATAATCATCCAAGCCCATATCCATTAGGATGAGTAAATAAGGATGTATAGTTAAAGATAAAAAAAACATTGTGCAATTATATTTTCTATCAATGTTGATTTTATTAATGAAGTAGAACTAAATGTAGTTCCCCTTAATGCATCTGAGTGGTGTTTGGAACTCCATGTACATGAGAGATGCAATAGTCATGTGGAGAGCCAACCAGTACTAGCTCATCAAGCACGGAAAATTGTTCGCTATCAACGTGCACAAAGGCAAGTCGAAAATTTCACTAGTAAGTTCCAACCAAGCCAACAAACTGATCAGTTATAAAAAGAAGTTTGTTCTATTGTTTTTAAGAGATAATCAGACTGTAAAACAGTTAGTAAAAGCAAATGAATCCCTAAAGGGGTGTACTAAGAGAAAAAACAGCAACTAGAAGAATTTCTATAGACATACAATAATGTTTTCCAAGAGCCTAAAGGGTTGCCACCCAACAGAGAAGTGGAACGTGAGATCCACCTATTACCGAACTCCCCATTTCCAAATATTGGGTTGTATAGGCAATTTGTTATAGAAGAAAGTGAGGTGAAGAAACAATTGCAACATCTACTTGAATAGGGTGTCATTCAAGTGAGTACATCACCATGTGGGTCACTCATTATCATTATGCCAAAGAAGGATGGGACTTGGCAAATGTATATAGTTTAGAGGGAGTTGAAAAAAATTACTCTCAAGAACATGCACCCCCTTTCTAAAATAGATGATCTATTGGATCAGTTACAACAAGTGTAATACCTCACCAATTTGGACTTAAATTCTAAATATCAGCAAGTTCGAGTTGGAGAAGAAGAAACTTGGAAGAATGCCTTCAATAGCAGGGAAGGTTTTTATGAGGTGTTATTCATGCAATTTGGCCTATGCAATGCACCAGCTACATTCATGATTTTAATTAATGATATACTACACCCTTTTATAAATTCATTTTTTATTGTCTATTTCAATGATATATTGGTATACAGTGCTACCTGGGAGGAGCACATCTCACATTTGATGTAGGTGTTGCAGACTTTGATTCATCACCAGTTGCTAGAAAATATAAAGACGTGTGAGTTTGCACAATAGTATTTGGTGTATCTAGGGTATGTGATAGGTGGAGAAGAGTAGAAAAAAATATCCTACCGATATGGAGGCCATCATGAAATGGTCAGTTCCTACTAATGTTTCTATGGTTAGGAGTTTTGTTGGGGTAGCTCATTACCTGATGAAATTCATAGACTCATTTTCAGCAGTAGCAACACCACTCTGCACCATAACAACAAGTGGCAGGAGTTTCCAATGGGGAAAGGGTTATCAGAGGACCTTTGAGGAGATAAAGAAGAAGATCATTCAAGCACTAGTTCTAGAATTACCGAACTTGCAACATCCCTTCCAAGTGGAGACATATGTGAGTGGTTATGTTATGGGAGAACTCTTGATGTAGGGAGGAAGGCCTCTATGTTACCATTGTAAAGTATTTCATGGGGTAGTTATTAACTTCCCTACCTACGACAAAGAGCTCTATGCCCTAAAGAAAGTTGTTAAGAAATGGAAGCATTATCAATGGGGAAGGAGATAGTAATCCACCCAGATCACTAGCCACTATAGTACATGCAGGCCCAACGTAAGCTACAGCAAACCAAGCACTATAACTGGAGGGGGTTTATACAATAGTTTCATTTAGTGATCAAGTATATGAAGGGCAACACAAACAAGTTGGTCGATATGATTTCAAGGCCGCCCACATCAAAGATCACAACTTTGGGCACTTGTATGCACATGGATCCATTCACCCATGACGCATACAAAGAGGCATATTCAAAGGATTAGGACTTCAAGGATGTGTTTCAATAGTTGCAGAGCCAAATTCATGTGCACGATGCTAACAACATTGTTGACTACTATCTCCAAGATAAGTTACTCCACATGTTGGATAAGTTATGTGCTCCTAAAGGTGAGTGATTGCAGATGATCAGAGAGGTTCACACTTGTAAGGTTACAGGGCACTTTGGTGTAGGGAACATAGTGGCCAACTTACAGAGGGATGTGTATTGGCCTAAGTTGTAAGAAAAAGTATCTAGGTTCATAAGGAGATGCATGTTTTGTTGTACCAATAAGCCTAGTAATAGAAAACAATGTCTATATCATCCCTTACCTTTACCTACTCGTCCCTAGGAAAGCATTTCCATGGAATTTGTGGGAGGTTTACTAACAACGATGAAGGGACATGACTAATTGTTCATGATAGTTGATAGGTTCAGAAAGATGTGTGTTATGATGCCCTATAAAAAGAACATCAGTGAGAAAGAGGTGAACTTGTTCTACGAATGGGTTTGGGTGCACTTTGGGATAACAAGGAGTATTCTTTAGATAGTTACACAAGATTTATTAGTACTTTTTGGACTATATTGTGGGCGATGGACACAAAGTTAAATAGGTCTAAAACATTCCATCACTAAATAGATAGGAAGACAGAAGCAATCAATAGTACTTTGGTGCAACTTTTGAGGGGTTACAATTGGAAGCATCCCAAGACCTAGGATGAAAATCTGGTATATACACAACACTCTCATAAAAGAGCATTCCACACTTCTACTGGTAAGTCCCCATTTGAAAATTGTTTTGGATATTTTCCACCTTCACCTTTGGATATTACATATGGGAAGTAAGGAGTAAGAGAGGATCTTATAGCAAATTCCTTGAGGGGTGAAAAAATTGTATGAAATATCAGTAAAATACATACAAGTACAAGAGACATTATATAATTCATAGGAAAAATACAAGGTCAGGAACGATCAACACAGAATAGTGAAGTCATTCAAGGTGGGAGATAAAGCATAGTTACAGTTGAAAAACAAGAGGCTACAAAGTCCTAGAAAGAAAATCAAGGGTCTGCAATATGGTCCCTTTGAGGCATTGGAAAATGTGGGAAATAATTCCTACAGACTCATTCTACCTCCATACATGTGCATTTACTTAGTTGTGAATGTAAGAATCTGAAAATCTATAAGACTTCCATGCTAGATCGGGAAGAGGAACAGGTCCTACCTTATGTGGATAATTTGGCAACAGATGCTAAGGAAAAGTTGACAGAAGATACAGTTTTGTAGAAGAGGTCTAGAAATACAATACAAGAGCAGTATGATCATTGGCAAATTAGGTTGAAAGGACAACTTCCAGACAAGGATAGATGGTACACCTAAGAAAAGGTAGAGGAAAAATTTCCTCACCTCATTCAGTAGAAGCTTTTATGGACCAAAGCATCCCAAAATGAGGAGGTATGATATGAACTGGATCATCGCATTGTTTTTCATCCATATTGATGCTTTTAGAGTGGAAAATAGGAGGAATCGACTAATAGAACCATTTTTATCGATGCGACCCAGTTTGGAAAAATGGGGTTTGAAACCTTTCGGGAGAATTTTGATTAATAAAATGACATTTTTTGGGGGTACACATTTTCGATATGGTGTTTCACCTTTTTACCTATTCTATAAACAAAGACCTTTCCAATGGCAGAAGAATTGCCCCACGTGGTATCTGTATGCAAAATTTATGCCACTTGGAATTTGACCTTCCTATTTTGTCAACCTATTGATGGTGCTAGACCTGCCAACATGTCAAAGTGATCTCCCCGGTAAGAAGTCCCAATTAGACCTCAGACCATTTGGTGTAGGAGTCCCAACAGCGGGTCGTAAGGTAATGCCTTGAACACGATGTCGCAAAGATGCAAGTAGAATAATATTGTTAGTAGCAAGGGTGTGATTGATGCAGTGAGTCAAGGAAGGTGTATGAGAGGTTCCAACACTTCAAAAGGGGAAGGAGGTGAAGGTGAGTTCCAAGTTGAAAGGGAGCATTCCCAACTCGGCTAGGAACACACAAAACAAAGGACATGCACAACTTCTGGCAAAGCAGTCCACTCAGATGTGGCAGTGACATCATATAAGGTAAGATAACACGTGCAACACTCACGGATCAGTCTTAGATGAGTGTGACAGTTGTTATAGCAGGGTTCAAGTGAAAGGTTTGTCTGATGTCCGGCAGAGCAGTCGACACGGACAGTGACAACATTAACAACATATGCAACACATTAACAATAAGATTCATATAATTGCATGTGAATTGGTTCATACACAAGTACGTAAGTTAAACAACATATATCATTAAAGTGACTGGAGAAGTCCAACTACAATAACAACATATGCATGAAAATGTGTCGGCTCTTATTATATAGGGAAGTGTAAGTCACAATCATACAATACATCCATGTAAACCTACTAGCCCCAACAGTGGAACATTACAGCCACATCCGTCTGCTCCTCCGAAGATATGTACTAGCTCTGTCCAGTGGAGAAGCCAAGGCGTGTTACAATATTGTCCAAGCCTTGCTAACCAAAAGCCCTTACAATGAGTTATGAGGGATTATTTATAGCAAAGGGTGGGGTGACCATTGACATTCCCCTTTGTGACAGTTCAACTACCCTCATGATTCTTCACCTACTATATGACTGTTACATCCAACTGTTGAACTTGACTTACACTTGACATGACTCACCATTACAATGCACATGTACTCATGTGAAACAACATGGCTTGAGCAAGCCTTGCAAGACATCACTGACACTCGGTCCGCTATGGTGAGACCAACTCTTTGACATGCTTGTGATGGTGAAGATGGTGAGCTGATGCCAAGCTTGGTTGTTCGTGATGGTGTGCATGCACCTCATGGTGACACCTTGCTGAAGCGAACTCTTGCTTCCGTTGCAACCGGTGCATTAGATAGGCCCCTTCATCCAACTCATCTGCTAACATGTGCATGGTCTTCTTGGGTGCGACTGAACTGGCAACACATTGATGCATAGTTTCCATGCTGATCTTCAAGTGTGTGTTGGTGGTCATGCACATCAACTTGTTGAAGTACCCATTCAGCTCCAGTTGGACTTGCTTCTTGTCTTCGCCTTGGTGAGTGTGTTGAATGGGTTGGATTGCATGCATGCGCATAATGACATGCATGTTTTTGAATCCCTTACATGCGATCAACCACATTTCTCACCATGTCTACTCTGTGTTAGCTGCTGGGATGGATCTTTAACTTGTCTGGGCGCAGTTTCATCCGTGAGCGCACGTTGTGCCCACTGCTATTTCTGATCCTGCTGCAACTCATTTGTCTGTCTTCATAGCTTCATGTTCTTCTTGAGTTTTTGCTTTAGCACATGAAACTACTTATTTGTTACATATCTCCCTTCGTGTGATCTTCACGTTGCACCATCACTCCATAGCCAGAGTCTCCAAAGTTTCTTTCATCATCAATGGACCTGCTTGAGCTTGCAACCTCGTTCTGCCTCCGTGTTTTCAACAACCCTCCTCTTGCATTCGTTGCATTTGGTATGTTGTTGTTAGTTGTTTTTTCATGATGTTGCTCGTTGTGATGCTACCACTTGATGTCCTTGTCTACGAACCACTCGATGTCTTCGTGAGTAGGCAAGCTCATAGACACTTAATCGACTGCATCCCCAAGCGTGCTCTGAACGGTGTCCTCATCTCCGCTCTCCTGTAAACCATTGTACCTATACCACTGAGAGGCATATGAAAACCTTTGATACCTAGAGACATGGCAACACACATAGCAAGCAATCTGCCATTTGAAAACCAAAATGAACATGAGAACTGACTTGCAACATGCCTCGGTGAATGATCACGAAGGTTGCGCAATTTCGGCCAGGAGGTAGGGAGACCGACTGCCAAGACTACTCAAGGCACAGCCTAGGTTGTTGGGAGACTAGCTGACTGCTGGAATGGCACAATGCACAATCCAATCTGGCTGCTGACTATTGGGATTGCGCAATGCGCAATTCCAGCTGGGAAGGACTGCTGACCTAGGGACATATCTGTGCAATTTCTTGGGCCAAGTAGCCACTGTCCTCCAGAAATGCACAGAACAGTCCTAGAGGGCAGTGCCGAGCAAGAATGCACAAATCTGGAGAGGAAGAGCCTTCCTTTCCTAGATTGCGCAATGCAACCTTGGTGAAGGCAGAGCCTGGGCCAAGGTTGGCCCGACTCGCCGACAGTCGAATGAAAGCAAGTGATTTAGTGAATGCAAGGAAACACTAACTGATAGTATAAGTGATTGATAGTGCATGTAAAACATGAACGAAAGATTTGGCAAATAGATCAACATGCATGTGGGTGAGGTAGTTCACTGGTTGGGCAAACGTCCATGCAAAACAGTTTCATGCATGCGACAGCAGTGAGATAGCAACGAAAAATGAAATAGAGCTAGGACAAGCTAGTATATATGTAAATTATAGCAAGCATTCAAAGAAATCAAGCAAATAGTACTCCTACAAGCGAAAACACAAAAAGTGACAGAAATGCAGCACAAGGCATGGGAAGCGGGCTTACCACAAAACAGTTGATCTGAATGTACTAACTACTCCTAGATGTGATGTGGGATGTCAGAGTTGCAAGGTTGATGTGAGGAATGAGCTCTGCAGCATTCAGTTGATGAGTTTTGATAACATCGAGGCTGTGACGTGCATGCCACGAATCTAGGGGGAGCGACACTTGGTGGGAGGTTTCGGAATTTCTCCTTGCATGTAACATCCAACTGCTAAACATAGATCCCTTAAACAAGGGATGCCTTTGCATGCTACCTTGCGAGAAGAAGCCCATGAATGCAAGTCTTCTTTTCTCAGTCCCGGAGGGAACCGGTCAATTCAACTACAAATGCAAGAGACTACTCGATTGCCGGAGAGAAATGCGCATTTCTGGCTGGGAGCTGGGCTAGTTGCCCAGGAGATTTGCACAATTTCTAGGCAAAGAAGCTGATTGTTGCCCAGATTTGTGCAAATCCTAGGCTGAACAGCCCGTTGCTAGGAAAATTTGTGCAAATCCTACTGGGAGGGTTGGCTAGCAAGATTGCGTAATCCTGGAGCCCAACACATTGTCAGAGAGGATTGCGCAATTCATGGAGGGAAAGTTGGTTTCCCTCCAGAAATGCGCAGTTTTCAAGGGGAAGTTGCTCAGCCTGCAGCTAGACCAAGTCTGGGTGAGCATCCTCTGAGGGGAATGGATCAACTGTGGTCGACAGGCTACCTTTGTGCGAGGAAAACACTTGAAGCTTTAGTACTTGACGAAGCAAGACAAAGTGTTGTGTAAGGTTGGTAGGGAGGCTCCAAAACATGCTAAGGCAAAATTTTGGAGGGTGGTTGTAGCCGCTACAACACAACCATAGTTGGAGAGGATGCCAAGTCAGTCCCCATTACCTAAAGAAAATGGGCTAGCCATGTGATCATGATGAACATGACTCTATAATATTTTATATTGTAACTCTTGTTAAGAGTTGAGGGAATAAAACCTAACCACTAGTAGGCTATCGAGTTGTGTTATAACCAAGCCACTAGGAGGAAAAGGGGTTATATTTTTTTCAAATGCATTTATTCCATAGATGAGTAAAGTAGTCGAAAGGGATAGGGAGAGAGCACAAAAGAATTATTTGTGCACAGTAGTTTCCCACGAACCAAAGGCCTTCCTTATTTGTACTTGCAACCATTTTTTATTCAATGAAAGAGAGCAAAGCTACCTCACCTTCCAGTTGGGTTTTCTCTCTAAAGGGTTTACCAGCTTATATCTTGTGTTGAATTGTGGTTCCTGCGTTTTTCTTTCTTTTTTCTCTATTTTTTATATAGTTATATTTTGAATCAAACACAATAAATAGTAATTTATAGATCTAGATATTAAAAAGAGAAATAAACCATCATACTATAGATTTCATGTTTTTAAGTATTATTTATCAGATTTATTGTGATGAACAGTCTAGTGGAATATCCACAGAAATTTATGGATCATATTGGTATCAAAGAAGTTTTTTTTGGGTATATATTGTGGATATTTGCAGGTAATTTAGATCTACTAAGCCAAAATTCATAAAACCCTAGTCATAGTGAGCAAATTTGTGAATTACCATAGTGATATTTGTTAGTTTTTGTAGCATCGGAGGTGTTCTAGTTTTGAAACTTTGTGGAAAGGCTAAAACAAAGGATTTATCCAAAACCCAAAAATCGTTTTCGGAAATTCCGCCTACAAACAACTCAATTATATTAAATGATTGATAATTAAAAATGTTTAACTTAGGGAAATCGATTAATTAATAACAATTAATTGAAAAAAGTGAGAATTCTATAGAAACTCACACAAATCAACTTGGACATGATCTCAACCATCGATTAATTTTTAATCTTAGCTATTGGAGTCCCAATTGGACATTATAAGAAGAGGTCAATGGGTATATGGAGAATACAACGGTGCAGATACTCAATTTCCCAAGAAGTTTGAATTCCAAATTTTAGAAGTTATTCAACAGTGGAGATCAATCCAATAGGTGAGTCACAGGTGGAAGAAGAGGTCAACAATATCTGTAGAAAGGATTTTGAGTTCCAAAGAGTCAGAAAGAGGAGGCTGAAATTTATCTCCAAGAGGCTATGTAGAGCCTCAAGGTAGGTAGATTGATTTGGCTGAAGGGAATGTTGTTTTCAATTCCAGAGGCCTGGAATATTTTCCAAAGTGTCGGAGAGACATTTTCCCAGTCAATAGCAAGAAGGGTGATTTGATTGGCAAGAGTTCCTAGCTAAGTGAGAAAGGGTCTATGCAAAGGTGATGTAGGGCCTGTGCATAAGGTTTGGATGGCTGGCTTTCAAGAGGCAGACAGGTGTCAAGATTGCTTGGAGAGAGGGTAAAATCCCTCTGTATATTTTTGCCAGTATTTCTTTTGGATAGAATCACCAATTTGGTGACATTTTATTGTACTTAAAATTTCAATTGTATAATAATTAAATGAAACCTCAGGTGTTGCACTAGTTTTCCCGCATTGGGTTTTTCCCGAGGACTTTTGTCCAAAATAATGGTGTCATAATTTTTTTCTACGTTTGCTAGTATTTCTCAGTTCTTGTTTTTGCTTCCACAATATTTTATTTGTTGAAGAAATTGTAGTGTGAATATTTCATTATATTGTCGTAAACAAAATAAACTGCATAATTAATTTATAGTTAGAATAAATATTTCCAATCGTTGCATTTCAAGGAATTTTTACAACCTTGTGGAGGAGAGGTTTTCGTAGCTGTAAATACAAGTTACAAATATAGGCAATAATGTTAATCTCCTCATGTCGACCCTAAGAAATAATCTTGGGATATTTGGAGAAGATGGGGGTTCTAATGCAAGGGACTGATCAGAGGATAGATCAAGAGATCTAGAATAAATAGAGAACGAACCTAAGAAAGGACCCAAAAGAGATAAACCTAGTTTGAGTGTCATCAACCATTCACCATCCCTATTCAAAATGGAAGCGAAGTTCCATATCAATATGTAAGAAGGCGGGATTGAAAATTTGAAGCTAAATCATTGATTGTAATAATTAAAAGTTCCTTTCAGTGTTCATCATATAGAGGAAGAACAAAATATTTCATTTGTGTGGTTGAAATTAGAGGGTAATGACCTGAACTAGGGGGAAAGACACATGAAGACCTTGAGGTTGGAGGGAGATCCTCAAGTGACTAGTGGAAGGAATATAGAATCCTCATCAGGTCAAAATTTTACCCTATCAAGTATGTAGAGGACCAGTGGATCTGGTGGAACTGCTTCAAACATAAAGTGTATAGAAGTACACCATAGAGTTCGAAAATATGGTCATAATGTTGGATATCTCCCCAAATAACCCAAATGTGCTCCCTAATTATTGGGAGCCTACAAAACCATTTATAGAAGCAAGTGATGGTGTTTAAGCCAATATTGGTCGATGAGGGTTGTGTACAAGAACAGAACCTAGAGAACATAGGCCATAAGAAAGGGAAATCAAGAGGATTGAAGCACAAGGAGCACCAGGATGCTTCTAAGGAGCGGAAGTAGAAGTGGAAAAGGGGAAAATATAAAACTACGACGTCTATAGTACACCACTGCAAGGATCCCAACAACCACTACAACCATTGGAATATTGAGACACATACAGAGGAGAAGTGCATTGATAATGTTGGCATTGATGTCAAATGGCTATGAATGATTGATGTTGGCATTGAAGACTCGAGGTTGATTTTGTGATGAATATTCAAGTCTGATCCAAGGCTGATTAAAGTGATGTGTAAGGTTGAATGTGTAGGGTTGTGATGTGTAATATTGGTCCAATGAAGGCTGATTATTGTGGATTGAAAGGTTGATTATCGTGTAATTTAATGATTGATTAGAGTGGTGTGTTAGGCTAATCAAACCAGCGATACTATGATTTGAAAGTAAATTTGTTGGTTTATTTTATAAGCTAAGTAATATGTGTGTCTTACAACCAAAGTAAGTTAAATGCAATGTACAAAGTCTTTAGAATATTTTATTTTCATTAAACATGAACAATCATCAGCCTATAGAATGTTATATGATCAGTTTACATTACCAAGAAAGTACACTCTCTTGGCTTATATCCAAGCCATAAACTCTTTGAGTTGTAATCATATTGATTTCTAATTCACATGACTAGTTGTTAGTGTTGAAGGTATTGTAGAGGAGACTTGTAAAGTTATTAAAATTGAAGCTGGTACATATCTGGAAAAAAAACGTTTCTTTTCATAATTTAGGGGATGGATGTAGATTAGAGCTTGTCTATCAGCATTTGCAACCCCAATTAATAGTGGGTAATCAACGTCTATGTGTTGTAGCAAATATGATGAAATTTTTGAGCTTTACCTTATGTAGTAATTGATGTTGTACCATGATTCTTCAGTCTTGTAAACATTGCAAGGTATATTTGTCTTGATTTGATCTTCAAAATTGGAAATGAAGAGGTAGGCTACAAATAGTCGTGGAATACAAAGAGGTAACCCTTCACTTCAAATTCCCTCATAAAATACAAACGTTCAGATAGCTTTGTATATAAAAGAAGCATTTTTGAATGACAAATATGCTTGAGAATTGAATTATGTGAGAAGAAGTTCATGAATTGCTTGGTAAGGAGAGAAAGAGAAAGAGGAGCGGAACTTAAGTAGATTTTAAGAAGAAAAGAAAATATGATAAGCAACTGAAAATATTATAGAAGAAAAACTCAGAACAGAGACAGAGACCATGCAACCAGCAAAGTGAATTTGTAATTTTTTTAGGGGATTATTGTCTCCTTTCAGGTAGTATCTTGAAAAAGAGCAGGTCGGACCTGTAGAAGAGGGAGTAGGAGCTTCCTAGAAAGTTGTCACTTGCAGAAGAAATTTGAGGTAGATGCCTACAGAAAAATTGATGTAAAAGAGGGAGTAGGAGCTTTCCTTCACATCACTACATCCAAAATTTGTGGTTTTCCCCTTTATAGGTTTCCACTTATATCTTGTGTCTACATGTGTTGAATGTCTTGCTTGTGTGTATGTTTTTTAATTCATTGTTGAATGTTGAACACATATACAACTATGCTAACTGCAAAAGAAAACATTAAAAGCTATTAAAATAATTTTAATTTGGTTATTTTAAAGACACAATTACCGATTCACCCCCTCCTCTTAGTAATTGCTAAGTATTCATCAAAGTGTTGGAAGTTACATCTAGAGCTTAGCCTGAAGAACAAAAAGAAAGATAATAAGAAGAAGAATCTCATGGCCGCTAATATGAGCAACTAGACTTAAAGTACCTTGGACATGGATGAGAATATTTTCTATACAACAATGCAAAGGGAGGTGAATCTGAGTAGCCTTTAGTAATGGGAAGAGAAAAAAATGTCTAACTGCTTCCACATAAAGATACAGGTCAAGTACATGAAGATTGATGTTCTATTTGACTCAGGATCATAGGCAAATCTCATTGCAGCAGACTTTTTCAATAAATTGGGATTGAAATTTCATGTCATCCAAGCCCATATCAATTGGGATGCATAAATAAGGATGCATATCTAAAGGTAAAAAAATAGTGAAATTTTTTATTTGCTACCAATGTTGATTTTATTGATGAATTTGAATTAGATGTAGTGCCCCTTGTTGAAGAATGTAACTAAATTCGGTCTTCATAGATTTATTTAAGTCACAATATAATGTATTTGTCAAAAGAAAGAAAATGAAATTTTATTATTGATAAAATTGACTTATTAAAGCATGGGTTTCATGTTTGGGTCAATTATTTTTAGGTCAAAGCCTCCATTGCAGGCTTCTAGGGTTTGTCTCAAGTGTCCTTGTCCATGTCATAATGTAAAAAAAAAAAATCTTGGGAATTATTTATCAAGAAAGAAAATTATTTTATATGAAAATTAGTCTTCTAGGCCTCCTCCACCATGTCGGGCTCAAAACTCGATAAGTCGAGCTCAAACTAGGCAGCAGAATCACTATATAAAAACAGCAACTCGAACTCATTTGTCACTCACTCACAATAAGTTTGATCTACAGTAATTGGGTCAAGAAAAAATGTGAAATTCAAGGAATAAGGAGAAGAAGGATAGAAAAGGAGGACTCTTTCAAGCATAAAAAATGAAATTTCTCTCTTTCCCACACGTGTGAATTTTTGCAGCTACTGGAAGGGGGACAAATTTTTGCAGTAACTGTGAGGCCGAAATTCTATTGTTGGGGTCGAAACTCTGCAACTGGGAAGTTGAAATTTTGGATTGGTATTGGGTTGAAGTTGTTGGATAAGAAGAGACTACTATATCATCTTGGAAGGCTGACTTGGTAGAGGAGGAAAGTTTGTTGGTCTAGGGTCTTGGTCCATCCCAATTTGAAATATTGAAGGAAGAATTATTCACTGGGTTTTCCCCTATATACGGGTTTTAGCCCTTGATGAGTGCCTATATCTGGTGTCCATGATCTTTGCGTTTTGGTTTTCCTAATTGCTTGATGAACTAATATAAAAATGAACATGATAAAAAATAATAATAATTCAAAGATATCATAAGTAATTATCAACTAGAGAAAATATTTCTACCTTTCTAGTTTTCTAACATAGTATCAGATCTAAGGTGAAGAAGGAAGAAAAAGGCAAGTTAAAGGATCTATTAAGGAAAAAGGAGATCAAGAAAAGGTACATTAAAAAGGGGATCACATAAGAATACAAACCTACTACTTATAGGAAACAATGACAAACTCAATGAAGGGAGAAGACAAATTGGAAGGGGCCTCCAACCACAGGGCCTGGAATAAGAGAATAAATCTCATTCTTGAAAAGAATAGAGTTTTAGATCTTGTTCAAGGAAAATTCAAGAATCCTACTAATGAATCAAGTAATGTAGAGAAAGTGAAGTTTAGAGAACTTGAAATAGTCGCTATGAATCTAATAGTGGATGGAATTAAGGATAACTTAATTCCATACATATCCAACATAAACTTCACTCAAGAAATGTATGATCCTCTCTCCAAGTTATTTACAATAAAGAATATTGGTCAAATAGCAAGCCTCAAGAATTAACTAAGAATTGTTAAGATGACAAATTATGATATTGTTTCATCATATTTTATAAGGATATCTAGAATCATGGATGAACTTCGAGAAATAGATGAAGATGTCCTAGAAAAGGAGCTTTTAATTACTGCCCTTCTAGGACTACCTAAATCTTGGAGTTATTTTGCATCGGGACTTAACAATTGGAAGGATACTCCAACATTTAAACAAATGTGGAATGCATGTAATCAAGAAGAATCTAGAATATCGATGGTAAACAACAAGAAAGAGAATGAAGAAGAAAACACCTCAAGTGCTTATTTTTTTCATCATAAGAAAAAGGGAATGTTATGAAACCAGCTCACAAAAAGATAGAAAAGATAGATGAACGCTTTAGAAATAAGCCTCTTCGAGGGGGTAACCTCCTTTACATTACACAAATGAACAATTCTCGGATGCTACAAATGACAAGACCTCCTTTCTATATATAGGAATCTAAGGAGTCATAATATAATCAGAGCCGACATAACAATAATAATGTAAGGGCGCAATAATAACAATAGTGGGCTTCTATGGGGCATAATAGTAACAATATGTGGACTACATAGGTATAACAATATAATAAGGGGGTTGTACTAATAACAATAAGGGGTTACACTAGTAGTATAGGGGCCTAACATGCCCCTCTCCTTAAAAAAGTGTTGTCCTCAATGCTTGAGTAGTTCTTGATGCTTCTGTAGAATATTCTTGTCCTCCCATGTGGAATCTTCAGCAGGTAAGTTCTTCCACTTGATGAGATACTCTGAAATTGATCGATTTCATAGCTGTTGGGTTCTTGTTTCTGTGACTGCTCCAGGTTCCAATATGATTTTTCCTTCCTCTTGAAGTTCTGGCAATATTGTTTGAATTGGGATCTTCTGCAACTTTTGAATGAGTGGCCACACTTCTTCGTCCTTCTTCCATTCATCCCTTGCTTCGTTTATCCAATCTGGTTGGATAATAGAAATAGCACAAAACAATACTTCCACATCCTCATCCTTTCTTGAGAGTGCATCTGTAACAAAAGTTTGCTTCCCTTTTCTATAGATGATGTCAAGATCATAACCCAATATATTTGTGACCCATTTTTTCTGTTCTTCTATAGATAATATTCATTCTAAAAAGTATTTAAGACTATCATGATCCATTTTTACTTTGAAGTGTCTTCCCATTCGATAAGGTCTCCATTTCTTAAGTGCATGTAGTATTTCCAACATTTCCTTCTCATAAATAGCTTGCTTGAGATGTAGCAATAAAAATATCTAATCACCTACATCAAAACATTTTTCACTACAATGTTGATCTACCTGTTGTTTCATTCGATTTTGCACCAAAGTGGCGTTATCCTTTAAAAGTTGGAGAACTTGTTGTTGATGCTCGATGTGATATTTCACTGCTTGAAGCTTTTTCTTCTTGATATGTCCTTGTATCTTGAGAGTTTGAGGAGTGGTAATTTCTTCCAATGCTTTTCAAGATATGGTTGGATTCATTTCTTGATGCTTGATGTGATCTTTCACTTCTTGAACATTTTTCTTCTTGATATGTCCTTCTATCTTGATAACTTGAGGAGTGGTAATTCCGACCAATGCATTACAAGATATGGCTGGATCCATTTCTTCTTTCTCGATGTGATCTTTCACTTCTTGAACCTTTTTTTTCTTGATATGTCCTTCTATCTTGAGAGTTTGAGGAGTGGTAATTCTTGTCAATGCTTTACGAGATATGGTCGAATTCATTTCTTCTTTCTCTGGGGTTGGTTCCTGGTGTATATACTCTTCTTTTGATGTTTCTTGATCCTTTTCTTCCTCCTCTTCATAATCTATGTAAAATATTTTCTTCTCAACACACTTATGACCTTTAGTGCATTTGCTATCACAATCGTAACAAAGCCCTTTTTTCTCTTTTCTCTTCCAATTGTTGTGGTGTAACCCGTGTAGGTTGTGGAATGCTAGGAGAAACAACACTTCCATTATTATAGTTGTGAGGGGTAGACTTTCTTGTTGCCATAATTTTACTTTCCACTATGTAACAAAGCTCTTTTACTCTTTCCAATTGTTGTGGTGTTTCTCTAAAGAAGGTGTTGCTCTTTGTATCCTCATAATGTGCTATCATTTCCTCCGTGAAAATTGACCACGTAATAAGTTGTTTACGAGAACAAAGCCCTTTATACCATAAAAATTGATCCGGTTCTAAATATGAAGATGCAATACATACCTTTTGTAACAGTGGTACACCATGTAGATCAAAATATTGCTCCATCTGAAGTATCCAATTTACCGGATCCTTGCCATCAAACTTCCTCATATCGCCTTTTCTTGATTTTAGGAGCTCGATCTTGAAACGACTATAACTCTGTAATTACGGTTCTTCCAGTTCTGAAATTGCGACCTGTAGTAGCCCTCTGTGTCCTCTTTCCAATGCCACCAGTCTGATCCAAATTGGATTCTCCAAGGAAGAGTTATGCCAAATCTCCCAAGATGACCTAATTATATACCTTTTCAGAAGAGCGAACTTGTATGAGGTGCCACGTGTCACTGTTTTGACCTTCGGGTCTAAAAAATATACACAGGAAACTACAATCCGTCCTCTTTCTGTAACTTCTTACGAAATTGCAATCTGATGCTCAAAACAAAAGTTATGACGATTTTCCCAAGGTCACCTGTTTGGAATGTAATTCAGGAGTCTGCAAAAAGATTGACTTCCTTAGATCATATCTCCGCAAATATTGTGCGAAAAGATCTCAAATTCGGACCCGAGGTTCAGCGTGATTTCTTCTCAAATGGGTTTTTTTAGCATCTAAAACGTCGCATAAAAAAATTTATAACGAAAATGCCACGATGACCTGTTTGGAGTAGCGAAAACCCTAGAATCCAAAGCTCTGATACCAAATGTTATGAAACCAGCTCACAAAAAGATAGAAAAGATAGATGAACGCCTTAGAAATAAGTCTCTTCGAGGGGGAAACCTCCTTTACATTACACAGATGAACAATTCTTAAATGCTACAAATGAAAAGACCTCCTTTCTATATATAGGAGTCTAAGGAGTCGTAATATAATCAGAGCCGACATAGCAATAAGGGCACAATAATAACAATAGTGGGCTTCTATGGGGCACAATAGTAAAAATATGGGGACTACGTGGGTACAACAATATAATAAGGGGGTTTTACTAATAACAATAAGGGGTTACACTAGTAGTATAGGGGCCTAACAGGGAACCTTTAAAAAATTCAAAGGGCCAAAGAAGAAAATGGACCTATGTAAAGTTGAATGTTAAAATTGCCACAAGATGGGACATTACCATATTCATTGTCCTGATAATCCAAGAAATAACAAAAGAAATAGGGATCAAGCAAAACTTATTAATGAAGCTCCATCTAAGAAGAACAAGCTTGAAGAAGAATCAAAAGTGAAGGACTTATACTACTAAGTCCTCCCTTTAACATATCCTCCCTTGGTGTCCCTCAAAGATTGGATTGAGAGGGAACCTCTATCATTCACCAAAAGATAAGTATTTTATTACTTGTCTCCTCTTTTGTGTTTAGTTTCTCTCTCATATCAATATATGTTTGTATTATATGCGGATAACCTTTCTCTTTATATTTTTCCTTGGCTAGGAAATCTTGCTACTTTCTCTAGGGTTACGAAGAAAACTTCAAATAATAAACTTGAAGCATGGAAAAAAGTTATAGTACAAAGAAGCCCTTCAAGCATTGATGGCCTACAAGGTTTGTAAAGAAACAACTCAAAGGTATGCCTTAGATTATAAACGTTGTTATAAAAAATATGTTCATTCTATTTTAAATTTTTCTCTACATTACTAACATCGTTATGTCTAGTATTTTGAATCATAAGATATTCTTGTTTGGGTGATTAATAATTAGATTGAATCTACCCTCATTATATTTTGATCATTCGTATGGAACCCTAAAAATATCTCTATAAAACCCTAACCTTAGGGTATGTCTATATTTATGAAATCCTAGTCTACTTAGGTTTAATGATGAAGTCTAGAAATCCTATTCTCTTGATGTTTGGAATCTTGATATTGTTATAATAGAAACCCTAGTCCTTTAGG
The DNA here is from genome assembly GCA_031772625.1 of Pinus tabuliformis. NCBI lineage: Eukaryota > Viridiplantae > Streptophyta > Pinopsida > Pinales > Pinaceae > Pinus > Pinus tabuliformis. The sequence goes on along the minus strand of CM062808.1, from coordinate 458,343,839 downwards.
GTTCGTTGTTAATGTTTAAATGAAACCTAAGATCCTTAGGGTTTGATAAATTAGTGTTTATGAAAAAAACCCTTGTGATGTATATAGTAAGATTCTAGGCATGAAGCCTTAGGTGTGTATTCATCTGTTTGATTGAAACAATAGTGAATGAGCCCCAGTATTGAAACAATAATGTTGCAACTCCTAAGGCTACCAACTTAAACTATCAACATAGTGTTCATACAAACTTAAGAGGTGTCAACACTATATGTACAACATGCAATGTTTCATTCTTTCATTGATCTGATGCAATGAAGTGAATATCACGAAATCAAACACTAAACTAATTGAAAAAATGGAAACATTAGTCCACTTGCAGAATGTAAATTAATACTCTAATTGCATAATGTGGAATGTTGTTTTGAAAAAGGAAACTTGACATTTTTAACAATAATGCTTGTAACTAAAATCTTAAGGAAGCATGAATTCAAGAATCAAGTCTAATCTACTTTGCATTGATGAATAACCCTTTTTATCATTGTGTTCAAGTAAACTTAGCTTTAGTAACAGATTCCATGGACATTTCATAAGAAAACATTCATTGTTATTCAAATATGGAAATTTGTCTTTTAATTCTGATTGCATATCTGTACTTGCAGTGAAGGAAAGGAGGGTCTAGAGTGGTCTTTGGTCTTCCTCAATCATGGATTCAGAGCCTAGGGATCATAATCCAAGCCTAAGAAACAAAAACCAAGCTTTTGGAGTAAATGTGGTCAAGTTTACACGTGCTACAGGAATGATACAAGAGGTGTTACAGGAGGTTATGTTTATATTTAGGAGGAGATAACTTGTCGAATGCCAAAGTAAATCAAATGAAAATAGGATAAGAAAAAAAAAATTATTAATTAAGTTGTATTAGAAATCCATTCCAAGTGGGACCACTCCAAAATACCCCAGTTAACACATGCTAAAAAATAGTATAAAATTACTACTCTAAACACTGGAAATTCAAGAACTAGTGAGCTATAACCTACCAAATGCCTAACCTAATTAAGTGAAAATTATATGGCGTGAATTTTGTTATTAAATTGAATATTTTTATGATCCAATACAAGTGTAATCAACTCAAATGAAACTCATTAACACGTTCTAAAAAATAGCAGAAAATTACTACTATTTTGCTATAAGGGAGTCACTCCAGAAATTATAGATTTGTGAACTAGTAACTCAATCCAAGTAGCTCAATGGTGAAGATAACTTTTAAAAGTTGTTCCAAGGATGCATCATGCTTGTAACTCTGTAAATAACCTACAAAACAACTCACTTCAAGCATTTAACAAATGTAACCTACAACAAAAGAAGCATGAACAGTGAATGCAGAAATAAGAGATGCACGTGAAAAAGACATTCAAAGGAAATAAATAAATTGTACAAGAGGGCCCTGAGGCTCCTAAGATGTCCAAGCCCAACGAAACTCAGAGTCCTATGAAGGAAACCAAGCTTTAGAAGCTAAAAATGGCACCAAACTTTATTATTTGAATCAATCCAGGTACATCCCTGCTAGAAATGAAAGTGGAGCTGCTAAATAACAAGTTTTCTCCACAAGAAGACTAAAAAATGCATTCCCCTAGAGGAAAATTTGGATTGTTACTTATTAAAATTATGGGGAAGCATTCTCCTTGAAAGGAGGAATATTTACCCTCCAAAATCCCTCAAATAATGGATTTGGTTCCCAACACTAGGAATTTTCATTAAATGACAAGGAACATATTCCTAGTTTTTCTCAATCACTCGAGCTCCAGAATTTGTGAAATAATTTCATAATATATTGTTCATTTATTATCCAATATTTATCTTCCTTTAGCATGGAGAAATTCCCTATATTATCCCCTTCTCCAAATCTTCATAATCTGCCCAATATTCTCACAATATTCTACAAAAATAAATAATATTAGGCACAAATATGCAATTATATCTAAATATTCCTAATGAACATATTAAAGCTAAAAATATGTCTTCTAATGCAAAAAATAGAGGTTTAATGTGTTAAAGGATGGTCATATGGGCCTTAATTTATGTCTAATTTGGAGGCTCATTGCCTAGTCTTGTCATATTTTGTTATATGTCTAACTTTAATATATTTATGTTTGTGTCTTAGAATTACCTAGTAGATGGCATTATGATTCATTAGTATATGATTATAAAATCATAGATATGTATATATGCTAACCTCTTTGTCAATTTAGTCCATGAATTCTAGAGTTTGTAGTGAAGCCCTAGTAAAAGTTTGATATTCTATAATATGACGATTTGTTTTCGGTATGATTTAGGGTTTGCATCAAACCCTAGTAGAGTCTAACATACAAATTCTGAAAATTGTTGAACCCCTTGATCCATGGTAGAGATTTACTTGTTTGAATTGCTTCTAGGGTTTACAATATATCGTAGAAGATTTTGTCCTGTATTTCAGAAAGTAATGTCAAAACCCTAGATATAATGAGATTGATATCCTAGTGGAATTTCTTTATGTTGGAGTCTAGTGTTTGTAACAGAACCCTAGCAAGAATTTGAAGTTTAGTAGTATGTGTCTCTTGCTAATTATGAGCCTAACTAGCTTTAGGTATTCGTTTTCTAAAGTCTAATGCTTCCATTATTCTGATATAGTTAACTTCATGCTTCTATATATGTATTTGGTTGTACTTCCTATTAAATTTTTGCAAGTACACAATCTTCAATATAATGAAGATGTACGTATAAACATGATGAAGAAAATCTATAAGGATGACGATGAAGATGACCTTGATGAAGTCATGAAAGATTGAAATTTCTTTGATGTTGTAAAAGAAGAAATTAGTTGATCTCCCTAAGTTAAGAGGGAGCTTGAATATAAGAAAGGGTATATCTCCCCAATTGACAAGGAAGGCACATTATACTACAAATGATTTTTTGTGAAAAATACCTAAGAAGTACTGAGAATGTATTTGGTGGTGCTGAAGAAATGAAAAGAAGAAAGCTTCCAAAAAATATATATATGGATAACTTGATGATACAAGCAACATCCAAATAAATGAGGACCTCGAAGGTTTTTGTTTACTTGCATATATATTTAAGAGTTTATTGTTGATTGGGGTTTGTACAGGGAAATCTCTCCATGAAGAAGGATGAACACTTGAGAAGCATGCTTGGACAAATGGATATATCTAGTTTATTAGGGAGAGTTGAAGCATCTAATGGCAGATGCTTGGGAGGAAATTTGGTCAACCTGTGTATTGATGTCTAGATCTCAAAGAGGGAGGGTGGCATTGGTCTTGGAGATATGAACTTGGATACGTACCTAGATCCTTGTGTTGATGGTTAGTTAGTAAGCTTGATGGTACCTAGACTAGCTGAAAGATTTAGTCCATCTTAGTCCCACCCGGATAGATAACCATGGTCAGGTATCTTGTCTATGGCAATGAGTATGCCTGAACTCTTCATAGTTCATTTTTGAGATCTTCCATGTACCTCTATATAGTTTTAATTATGAATACCTCCCTATTTAAGAGGGAGAATTGAATAATGTAACTAGGTTTGGTCTTCATAAATGTATTTAAGTAACAATATAATTTTTTGTCAAAAGAAAAAAAATGAAATTTTATTATTGATAAAATTGACTTATTCAAGCATGGGTTTCATGTTTGGGTCAATTATTTTTAGGTCAAAGACTCCATTGCAAGCTTCTAGAGTTTGTGTCAAGTTTCCTTGGCTATGTCATAATGTTAAAAAAACCTTCTTGGGATTTATTTGTCAAGAAAAAAATGTATTTTATATTAAAATTAGTCTTCTAGGCCTCCTCCACCAAGTCGACCTCAAAAGTGGACAATTTAGCCTAAAACTAGGCAGCATAATCACTATATAAAGGCAACAACTCGACCTCATTTTTCACTCACTCACAACAAGATCAATCTACAATAACTGGGTTAAGAAAAAGTGCAAAATTCAAGGAAGAAGGAGAAGAATGATAGCAAAGGAGGACTCTTTATAAAAATCAAATTTTCTCTCTCTTTCCCACACCTGTGAAGTTGTGCATCTACTGGAAGGGGGCCAAAATTCTGTAATAACGCGGAGGCTGAAATTCTGTTGTTGGGAGATGAAACTCTGCAACTAGGAAGTCAAATTTTTGGATTGGTGTTGGGCTTGAGTTGTTGGATAAGAAGAGACCACTATATCATCTTGGAAGGTTGACTTGGTGGAGGAGGAAAGTTTTTTAGTCTAAGGTCTTGGTCCATCTCAATTTGAATTACTGAAGGAAGAGTTCTTGATTGGATTTTCCCTATATAGGGGTTTTATACCTATTTGAGTGCCTAAATCTGGTGTCCCTGATTTTTGTGTTTTGGATTTGGTAATTACTTGATGAACTAAGATAAAAAGGAACATAAGAAAAAATAATAAGAATTCAAAGATATCACAAGTAATTATCAATTACATAAAATATTTCTGTCATTCTAATTTTCTAACACCTCTTGATGTATGTGGAGTGGTGTTTGGAAGTCCCTACATGTACATGCAAGAGGAAATATTCATGTGGAGAGCTAACCATTTTCGGCTCGTCAAGGATGGAAAATTGTTCACCATCAATGCACACAAATCCAAGTTGAAAATTTCACTACTAAGTGCCAACCAAGCCAAAAATTGATCAATTCTAGCAAAAAGTTTGTTATATCGTTTTTAAGAAAAGAAAAGGCATCCTTGGAGAGGTGTACTAAGAAACAAAAAAAGAAACTAGAAGAGTTGGTATAGGCATACAGGGATGTTTTCGAGGACCCTAAAGGGTTACCACCCAAGATGGAAGTGGAGCACAAAATTTGGGTATTGTTGGACTCCTCATTTCCAAACATAGGGGTATACACGCAGTCTCTTATAATAGCAATTGAAGTAAAGAAACAACTGTAGCAACTACTAGAACGGTGTGTCATTCTAACGAATACATCACCATGTGGGTCACCCATCGTCATTATGCCAAACAAGGATGGGAGTTGGCGAATGTTTATATATTACATGGTTTTGAACAAAATTATTCTCAAGAACAAGTTCCCACTATACAAAATAGATAATTTGTTGCATATGTTGCAACAAAAAAAATACTTCACAAAGTTGGATATAAATTATGGATATCACCAGGTTCGAGTTAGATAAGAAGATACATGAAATACCACCTTCAAAACCAAGAAAGTTTTGTATGAGTGGTTAGTCATGCAATTGGCTTATGCAATGCACCAACTACATTTATGGGGTTAATGAATAATATATTACAACCTTTTATAGAATCATTATTTATTATCTTTTTGGATGATATAATGGTATACTATGTGTTCACACCTAATCTTCAACGGTTGGGTAAACAGGAACGTGAACAGTCATCAAGAAGATGAACTGATCCGTCCATTTTATGTATATAAACAATAGTTATCTAATGAAATAGTAAGTCAGTTTTCTTCTGCCCATTTTGGAGTTACCCTGGCCTGACATGGTATCAGAGGGCAGGTCTCAGATTCCTTGTAACTCCCATCTCTATCCTGAGCGCTCCTCTGTCCTGAGTGCTGCTCAGTCCTGAGCGCTACTCAGTCCTGAGCGCTGCTCTGCCCTGAGTGTCATTAATTCTCTGCGCATCAGTTAAAGAAAATTGTCCTGCGATTCGCTGCCTCTCCACACCAGATGCACTGGCTCTGCAACAGATCATTGAGAACGTTGTAGATCCTTCCGTTGAGAAGTTTTCAAAGGAAACGCCGACTTGCAGCTCGTTGTTCTCAGGAACATTCAGGTACATTTCCCATTGTATGGTATCTACCGCCTTCTTGCTCTCACCGGTGACATAATAGATTTTTTTTCTGCCCCTCTTTCATCTGGGTCTCTGTTGACATATCTCGTCACGCCCCCGAGCCTCAGATCAAAGCCATCGAAAGCCTCACGACCTTGATTTCTGAGAGTTTGTTGGGCGCTCCTCTGGTGATCTTTGCAACCCTGAGCAAGGCAAGCTCAGCCTTGAGCTCCTTGAGCTGGCTTAACAACTCTTTTCGCAAGTCCGCCCTGGCTCTGGCCATTTCAATTCAAATCGTTTTGCAAGTCCGTCTTCCCCATTGTGGCAGGATTTAGTTATCCTAAGCCTCGCACTGTAATCGATCGAGATAATCTCACACGCAACCTCCGCTTGCAGCGTCGCTCCTCTGCCTCCTCAAACCCTCACCAAACAGCTTTGCATGTGATGGCCTTGCAGCTTTGTCCCCGGTGTGATACCTCCGGAGCTGGGGAAGCTAGCAAAGTTACAGATTCTATTTGCTCGTTCTTGTAATCTAGTGGGTGATATTCCGGATTCTATTGGCAATCTGTCGTCTTTGACAAACCTGGATCTGTCTTCGAATCAGCTCTCGGGACTTATTCCAGAGACCATCACAAAGTTGAATCAAATAGGACAGATTGAGCTCTACGGGAACAAGTTAACAGGAAGGATTCCTGAGAACTGGGCTAATCATATTTCTCTCAGAAACTTTGATGTTTCAAAAAATATGCTCAGCGGGACCAAGGCATAAAGATATTGTATGTGACTCATAAAGATGATATTATTGTATGCATTATCATCTATGTATTTGAAACGAGTTATTAGCTGTCAGCTGTATAGACATTGAATATTATAGTATGCAATATCAAGCTTATACTTGGAGCGGAAAGGATCCAGAGGGTCGTTTTCCATGCATTCTTGACACGAAGCTGCTGGGATAGTTGAAAGTGTTGAGTATTGTGCAGTATCATTCAAAACATTTATATCATTCAAAGCATTTATATATTGCGTTGCTTTCAAAGTAATATTACATGATACATTGATATATTGAAGTGATATATTAATACATTGAAGTGATATATTGAAGTGATCCCTTGAGAGTTTTTTTTTAAACATAGTAGTATTGCATGATATATTGAAGTGATATGAAATGCTTCTAGCAAACATTAGAGGGATTTGAAGGCTGTAACGCAAAGAATTTTTTTTTATCAGCAGAAGTAATTTTTTTACAGAATGCATTCAATCATCTCTATGGTCGGAATAGTTCTCTCTGGCAAGGAGAACTATTCTGAATGGTCTCGGATGGTAAAACACACCCTCATCTACAATGAGTTGTGGAAGGGAGTGTGTGTCGGAGAAGAAGACAAAGACCCTGTGCAGCCTACATCAGATAAATAACTTGTCATTTGGGAAAACAAGAACAGCAAAGCCTATGCATTGATCGCAGCATTTGTAAATGAAGAAGTAAGTCGTCATATTTCATCCTATTCCACTGCCTTTGAAGCTTTACAAAAGCTGAAAGAACTCTATGATACACACTCTGCACTTGAAGTTGTTCAGCTCATGATTAAACTCTTCACTCTTGAACTGAAAAATAATGATCCTCTTGCTCTTGCATCTGAAATAAAGTCTATAATACATGATATTAAATCCACTAAGGTTGAGCTGGATATCTCTCTTATTTCCTTTCTCAAAGCACTCTATCCTACCTACTCCAATTATCTTGAGTCATTACAAGCAAATGGAAATCTTAAAGATATAACCTTTGACTCTCTTGTGAAAAAGTTTGCTGAAAGAGAGAAAGCCTTTGGAAAGAAGACAGTCCCTGAATCTTTTGAAGAGACTGTTTGCCTTGCTCATAAAGAAAAGCATCATGCTCAAGATTCTACAAGAGGAAGATGTGGACGAAGAGGAAGAGGAAGATACTTCAGAGGTAGGGGGGGCAGACATTCTCAAGCAGAAAAGGCAGATCTGCATTGCATTCGTTGCAAACGAAATGGATCACATGATGCTTCTACATGCAAGCTACCATGGGACAAAATTGAGCAGAGAAGAAATCAGCAGAAAGGTAAAACTGATGATACAGACAAAGGTAAAGCACCTGAATCCGCTCACTATATTGAGGCACAATGTAACATTGGAGTAAATGAAGATTTGTTTAATGCTTCACTTGCTTCTTCGAAAAATGATTGGTTGCTTGATTCAGGAGCAACCTATCATATGACTCATAGGAAAGATTTTTTTGAAGATTTCACTGACAATGTTGATGGAGCAGTATACTTTGCAGATCAGTCAAAAATCAAGCCATCAGGGCTTGGCACAATCAGGCTTAAACTGCCTGGTCTTCTAGACTTTCTTCTGGATCATGTTCTATATCTCCCACAGCTCAAGAGAAACTTGTTGTCCTTGGTCCACATCTGCCAACAAGGTCACTCCATTCATATGTTTGATGGAAAGCTTGAGGTAAGAAAGGCATCTGACCACTCACTTTTCATGAGGGGGATAGAAGAAGAAAGACTTCTTAAACTGCAAGGAACCTCTGCTCATGCACAACATTTCTCATATATTTCTCATCATGAAGAAGGTACACTTCCATCAAGTTTATTATGGCATGCTAGATTTGGACATTTAAACTATGACAGTCTCCGCTTATTAAAGAAAAATGGTGTTGCTGGTTTGCCTACAATTCCTAGAAAATTTAAGCAATGTGATGCTTGCATTCTAGGAAAGCATAGCAAACAGTCTTTTCATGATTCACATTCAAGAGCACATAGGAAGCTTGAACTCATTCATTCAGATTTATGTGGTCCAATGCCTGTTCCTTCTGCAAATGGAAATAAATATATCATGACATTTATTGATGATTACACCAGAATGTGTTGGGTTTATTTATTGAAGAACAAATCTGATGCTTTTCAAACATTCAAGAATTTTCATAAGTGGATTGAAAATGATGCACAATCTCATATTGGGTCTATTCGCACTGATAATGGAAAAGAATATACATCAAATGAATTTGAAAACTATCTTCGCCAACATGGGATCAAACATCAAACAACTGTACCTTATAATCCCCAACATAATGGTGTAGCAGAAAGAATGAATAGAACAATCTTGAATATGGTACGATCCATGCTTTTCTTCAAAAATGTAAAGATAATGTTTTGGGCTGATGTTGTTCTATGTGCTGCATATATAAAGAATAGATGTCCATCTAGTGCTATAAGAAACAAGACTCCTTATGAATTGTGGAATGGACATGTTCCTTCGGTAAAACATCTCAGGATTTTTGGTTCCACCTGTTATGCTTTAATATCAAAGGTACATAGAAACAAACTTGGTGCTAGAAGTCGTAAGTGTATCTTCCTGGGGTATTCAAACACCTCTAAAGCATATCGTCTCTATGATGAAGTAAATAAAAAGTTTGTTGTATCTAGAGATGTCATTTTTCTTGAATCATCCAAATCTGACAATGTTGTTGAGCGGCAACTTGATCGCTTGGATAGATTCACAAAAACGAAATCATTTCAAAAGTTTGATAATCAGATTCCACATCTTGAAGGGGGGATTCCTATACTAGATCAACATGTGGAATCTTCTTTTGAAGAACAATCTCCCTTGCATGAAACTCCAACACCGGATGATCCTTTAAGTGATGTAATTGATAGAATTGGGAGACTCAATCTTGATTCAGTCCCAACTCAATCAACAGAGCAGCCTGGACCATCTCAGAAAGGTCCCCCAAAGTGGCTGACAAAGACACTTGAAAGTGTTCATCCTGATGAAATTGGAAAAACAGGAACCAGAAATACAAACCGACAAGATGGAGGTGATGTAGATAACTCTAATTCACCTGTTGATATGGATGTTACTTATGATTGTGAATTGAACTTGTCTACAGATTTTGAATCAACTTCCTTCAAAGAAGTTGCTTCTCATGATGAATGGAAAGAAGCGATGCAGAAGGAGTATGATGCCCTCATAAAGAATGGCACTTGGACGCTGGTTGATCCTCCATTTGGAACCAAACCAATTGGCTGCAAGTGGGTCTACAAGAACAAGTACAAAGTTGATGGCTCACTTGACAAGCACAAAGCTAGGCTTGTGGCAAAAGGTTTTGCACAGAAGGAAGGGGTCGATTATGAGGAAACTTTTGCCCCCACAGCAAAATGGGCCACCATCCGGACACTCTTTGCACTAGCTGCTCAGAACGGTTGGAAAGTCCATCAAATGGATGTAAAAACTGCATTCTTGAATGGAGATCTAAAAGAGAATGTTTTTATGTCCCAGCCTGGAGGATTTGCTGTGAAAGGACATGAACATAAAGTATGCAAACTTGTGAAGTCCTTGTATGGCCTCAAACAAGCACCACGAGCCTAGTATGAAAAACTAACTGACCATCTTCTGAAACTCAACTTCAAACATTTTGATCTTGATGATACAACTTTATTTGTCAAGAAAGTTGGCAAAACAGTTGTATATCATGTGGTATATGTAGATGATCTTTTAATGACAAGGAACAATGAAAGCTATATTGCATCCATAAAGAAAGAATTAGGAAAAAGTTTTGAAATGACTGATTTGGGCTATGTTCATTACTATCTTGGCATTGAAGTAACCCAACATCCAAAATCCATATTTCTTTCTCAAAAGAAATACATTGGAGATTTGTTAAACAGATTTGGCATGACAGAGTGCAATCCTCTTTCTACTCCAATGGAACAAAACTTGAAGCTCACATCTATTGAAGGAAAGGAATTTGAGGATGCAACAAAGTATAGACAGCTTGTAGGAAGTCTCATCTACCTCACTACTACCAGACCAGACATTTCATTTGTTGTTGGAATCCTCTCCAGGTTTATGCAAAAGCCTTGTGAGGGACATTGGTCTGCTGCAAAAAGAGTTCTAAGGTACTTGAAGGGAACTCAAGACCTTGGAATCAAGTATACACAGGTGGACGACTTCAGCTTGATTGGATACTCTGATTCAGACTTCGATGGAGACAAAGAAACTGGGGTATCTACTTCAGGATATGCTATGGGTCTTGGATCAGGAGCTGTCTCCTGGAGATCACGCAAACAATCAGTTCCAGCAGATTCCACAACAAAAGCAGAATACGTGGCAGCAGCTGAAGCAACGAAAGCAATTGTGTGGCTCAGGAAAATTCTTGAAGATTTGCAGGTAAAACAAGTACAATCAACTCCACTCATGATTGATAACACCTCTGCAATAAAGTTGGCCAAGAACCCAAAGTTCCATGATCGTACTAAGCACATCAATACTAAATATCATCTGATCTGACATCATGTTGAGGCCAAAACAATCCATCTCCGTCATTGTTCCACAAATGAGCAAATTGCAGACATCTTCACCAAAGCGCTTGGAAGAGAAAAGCTTGAAAGATTCAGAATGATGCTTGGACTCACCAACATCCATTCAGATTAAGGGGGGGAATGTTCACACCTAATCTTCAAGGGTTGGGTAAACAGGAACATGAACAGTCATCAAGAAGATGAACTGATCCGTCCATTTTATGTATATAAACAATAGTTATCTAATGAAATAGTAATTCAGTTTTCTTCTGCCCATTTTGGAGTTACCCTAGCCTGACACTATGCTACCTAGGAGAAGCACATATCACATTTGATGCAAGTGTTGTAGACATTAAAGAAGCACTAGATGCTAGAAAATCTCAAGAAGTGTGATTTTGCACAACAGACTTTGGTGTATCTGGGATATGTGATAGGTGGAGGAGAGAAGAAAATAAATCATGTCAAGATGGAGGTGATCATGAAATGGTCAATGCCTACTAATGTTTTTGAGGTTAATATTTTTGTTGGGGTAGCTCAGTATATGAGGAAATTCATAGCCTAATTTTTAGTGGTAGAAATGCCACTCCACACCATAACAAGTGGCAGGAGTTTCCATTGGGGAAAGGGTTAGCAGAGGGCCTTTAGCTAAAGAAAAAGATCAGTCAAGCACCAATTCTGGCATTACTAAACTTGCAGCAACCACTTGAAGTGGAGACAAATGCAAGTAGGTATGTTATGGGAATAGTCTTGATGCAAGGAGGAAGGATTCGATTCTACCATTATGAAGTATTTCGTGGGGTAGTTCTTAACTATCCTACCTACGACAAGGAGATTTATTCCCTGATGCAATCTATGAAGAAGTGGAAGCACTATATAATGGGGAATGAGACAACAATCCACACAAATCACCAAGAACTACAGTGTCTGCAGACTCATAGTAAGCTACATCAAACCAAGCATTACAAGTGAATGGGGTTTCTACAACAATTTCACTTAGTGATTAAGTGTAGGAAGGGAAACACAAACAAGTTAGTTGACCTACTTTCAAGGGAACCCACATCAAGGATTACAGCTTTGGGAAATCTATTGTACATGGAATCATTCACCCATGATGCCTACAGATAGGTATATTTAGAGGATGAGGACTTCAAGGAGGTGTTTCAGTAGTTGCATATCCATATTCATGTGCACGATGGTGACAACACCATTGACTATCATCTCCAGGATGGGTTGCTCTACAAGTTGGATAAATTATGTGTTCCTAAAGGTAAGTGATTGCATTTGATCATAGAGGATCACACCTACAAGGATGTGAAAATTCCTATACTCGAAGGAACCCCTACTGTAGCAAAACTGAATCTACTTCACCTACTTGATTTTTAAATTATATTCATCAATTTATTATTATGAATACCAAAGCAAATTACTTCTGCACCCTAAACTAATTAAATATTTGATCTAATGAAACAGAAAACAGAGTAGAGAACAATATACATAGGACACACTTACTTTTGGACACAGTAGTCCCCGAAAAAACCCAACGCGAGAAAACTGGTGCAGCAGCTCTTAGGGTTTATTATTATGCAAGAGAAATATCTGACTACATATCTAGGATTCTCATCTAGCAATCCTTTACAGAGAAAATACTTGCGGAAAATATGAGTGATTTTTACCTCACTTCACCCAACAGAATTTCCGTTGATCCAGCACAAGACTGGCTAACCCTGGTTATTTCTAGGTTGTCTCTGGGTCAGCTCTACGTCACCTTCTCTACCCTCTACGTCAACTCTCTCGGTTGTTTCGGCAATTCTCGACAGTTTCGATTGTTCCAAAAGTTCTAGAATCTATGTGACAGGCAACTTTTCTGCATCAACTCTCCCGGCGACTACAATGCCTATGTGTCAGCTCTCCCGGCTATTCTGGCGATTCCCGATAGTTTCGGTTGTTCCAACAATTATGGATTTTGTGTGATAAGCAGCTTTTCTGCATCAACTCTCCTGGCTACTGTGTTGCCTCTCTGCAAGCTCTCTCTGCCTATTTGTTCTGTATTTTCCATAAAGTCCTTCTCCTGGATTCTCTCTACCCCTCAGCTACAAGATATCCCCAATCGATTTTCCTTCTGAAAACTTCTCACCTCAGAAAATCGATTTCCTCAATCTCTTTGTGTGTGTTATCCAACAGACCCAAAGCCTTCCTTTATACTTTTCTTGTTGATAAATCAACGATGGTGATCTTATCTCTAATCAACAGCTAAGATTAAATTAGACTTGATCCTCGTCATTTAGAAGCTTCTCACCGATATTTACATTAGTTCACTTTAATTATTTTAATTTCCTAAGTTTTAACTTAGGCACGATTAAAAATAATTAATTAATTGAATAACGTGCACTCCCAATGGAATTTCTCCAAACAATTTCTGGGTCTTAGAGATCTCATGTGTTCTAGCCCCTCCACAAAATTTCGGAGCTAGAGCACATCTGATGCTACCCAAAAATCAACACTACCTCTTAGCGAGGAATGTGCTCTAGCTATACTTCCTAACAGAAGTTCACACTGATCCACGGCTGTAGAAATTCTCATTGTGGATTAAACTGATTATGCAATGTACTAAAGCAAAATACTTAATCTACTTCTACAATCAAACTTGCGGAAGCTTAATCGATTTTGAGCAAGATCAAACAAAACACATATAACAGAGAAGAAGATTCAATCACACATGAAACACAAAAGAATACTCTGGGTAAAGCCTCAGCTAAAACCCCGCTATCTGTATTATCATACAAGTGGAAATATCTCAGGATTACACAAAGCTTTAGCTCTCAAACTGTCCATCTCTCAGTACAATCCCTCACTGCTACTCATAGACAAAATAGACCACACATATGCCTTCTCCTCTGTCCTCCAAGCCTCCTATTTCCTTGCGCAGTTTCTCCTGGGTCCTCCAGCTGCAACCTGTGTGTTTCTCACCACACACGTTGCTCTGACCTGTGTAGTAACTGCGCAATCCTCAAGGAATGATTCCTTCTGCATGCAAGAGATATTCACATGGGAATATTCTAGCAACTGATAGTACATTGTCCCTACCTTTAATCTCAATTGGTTCTTTGTCTGAACTGACATGCATGAGTTATTTATGAGAGAATATTCAGTTATCTGAAGAACACTAGTTGCATATATGCATGCATTCACTGACTCAACTCACAATTAGTTCCACAAACTGTTTGAAACTAATTTAACTAGACTTAACTCAATTAACTGAGCTAACTAATTACAACTCAAATACAACTCATCCTTATCTCCTTAATTAAGGGATAACTTCCTCAATCAAAGGGATAATTGTTGCATGTCTTCACAAAGACTTCATGTTTGATTTTCACCAACTAATTAACTCAAGACGAATTAATTAATTAATTTTCAAACAGCTTGTGAGACTAAATTCGAATTTTAATTCAAGGACAAATTAAAATTGGAATATACCCTGACATGTTATCTATAGCAATGCTATTTTTAGTATTTCTTGTTGCTATTTTCAACGCTCCCTCTCAACAAGAAAGGGATTATCTGCCACCCTGATCCTGTCTCTATGGAACTCGAATTTACACTTTGACAATGCTTTAGTCAAAATGTCAGCATCTTGCTCCTCGATCAAAATATACTGCAACAACATGATCCTCCTCGCCACACAGTCTCTGAAATGATGATACCGAATGTCGATATGCTTGGACCTGTTATGAAATACTGTATTTTCAGAGAGTTTGATACAACTCTGATTACCACAATAGATCACAGTTGCATCCATCTTCTAATCAAACAAACCAACTAGAATTTTCTGCATCCAAATGGCCTCACATGTTGCCTGGCTTGCAGCCACGTATTCAGCCTCTGCTGAGCTAAGTGCAACTGACCTCTGTTTCCTGCTGTACCAAGAAACTATAGCTGAACCAAGGTTGAAAATTCCTCCTAATGTGCTCTTTCGATCTGATGGACTCCCGGCCCAATCTGCGTCTGTGAAGCCCTATAGCTTCACACCCTCTGACCGTCTGAACCATAATCCAAACTGAGATGTGCCTCTGAGGTATCTCAAAACATGCTTTGTTTCCTTCTAAAACAGCTTGGTAGGATGAACCATAGCTTGACTCAACTGGTTCACCGCAAAGCACAAATCTGGTCATGTGTTCACTAAATATATCAATGTACCCACAAGCTGCCAATACACAATAGCCTCTACTACCTCACCTGAAGTAGCATCCTCCTTCCTTCAGGTACCTGCTAGAGGAGTCTACATGGGCTTGCACTTCTCCATGTGGAATCTCCTAAGTATCTCATTGGTATACTTACCTTGAGACACAAACACTTCCCCATCCTTCTGCCACACTTCCATGCCTAGAAAGTAGTGCATGAGACCCATGTCTTTCATCTCGAACTCTCTTGCAAGGTCCTCCTTGCAAGTCATGATCAACTGATCATCACCTGTCAATATCAGATCATCAACATAAATAACAATGATCAATTGCTTACCTTCCACCATGATGTGGTACAAGTTCGCATCCGCTTCATTCTTTGTGAAGCCCAACCCGATGGAGTAGTTGTGGAACCTGGTGTACTAAGCACGAGGTGCTTGCTTCAGCCCGTATAAAGCTCTCTTGAGTCGGCACACATGCGACTCACGATCGAATGTCTCAAATCCTTCCGGCTGCTCTATGTACACCTCTTCCTCAATCTTTCCATTGAGGAATGTAGTCTTCACATCCATCTAATGGATCTTCCAACCCATCTGTGCTGATAGTGTCAACATCGATATGATAGATGAGTACCATGCTACAGGAGAAAAAGTATCATCATATTCAATCCCGTCGACCTGTGAGAAACCACGGGCAACAAATCTTGCCTTATGTTTCTCCACACTAACATCAGCAGCTTGCTTTACCTTGTAAAACCAACGAGAACTCACAACTGACTTGTTCTCTGGTCTTGGAACCACATCCCAAACACTGTTTCGAACTATGGATTCATACTCCTCCACCATAGCATCAACCCAAACTGGATGTTGCACTACTTCCTCAAAGGAAGATGGATTGATCTCTACACATTCCCCAACAAAGGCCATGTAACCAATGTACCGCTCAAGTGACCTCCTCTGTCTGCGCTGAGAAGATGGCTCTCCCACATTCTCTCTCACATCCATCAACAATCTGTCAGCCTCCCTTGTGTGTTTCCGCCCCTCTTTGGAAGACTCTGCATGAGTGGATGTCTCCACTCCTGGAACCTCTGCATGTGGCTGCTTCGCATCAGTCTGAGGCTCCTCTTCCTTAGGAACCAAAAGTTCCTCCTCTCCCTGCAACTTGAGCTCCCTCTCAAGGGAAACTCGCATGGCCTGCAGCTCATCAAACTTAATATCTCTACAAACCATTGTCCTCTGACTGGTAGGCAAATACACCTGATAGTTGTGGGGAGTATCAGTGTACCCAACAAGTATCCCCAATTTTGTTGTCAGCTCTAGCTTCTTCGGGGCATCGTTGGTCACATGGCAATAAATCGATGATCCAAATATCCTGAAGTGACCCACATCTGGTCTCTTCTCGGAGAAAGCTTCCTCTGGTGTCTTCATCCCAAGTATGCGATGTGGGCTTTTATTATGCAAATAAACTGTTGTGTTGCATTCCTCAGCCCACAAATGAAGTGGTAGGCCTTGGTCACGCAGCATCGCCCAAGTTGCCCCCACAATCGTTCTATTTTTCCTCTCGGCCACCCCATTCTGTTGTGGGTTATGAAGTGTTGTCAACTCCTATTTAATTCCTTCTGCTGCAAAAAATTCCTTAAACTCTTGAGAGACATACTCTCCACCATTGTCACTTCACAAGACCCTGATCTTCTTTCCTGGTTCTTTCTCAACCAAGGCTTTAAACTCACAAAACCTTGAGAAGGTTTGATCCTTATTCTGCATGAAATAGATCCAGCATTTATGAAAAAAATCATCAATGAAAATCACATAATACCTTTGTTTAGTGGTGGAGGCTGTCGAGAATGGTCCACACACATTTGTATGAACTCGCTCCAAGATTGCTTCAGCTCGACTGTCTCGATCATGAAAGGAAGATTTTGCATACTTACCCAAGGTACAACCTTTGCATGTGTCCACTTGCTCAAGTTTACCTTTGGGAAGTCCGGTAGAAATCTGTTGCATTATCTTCAAGGCCCCATGATGCAAGTGGCCCAACCGTCTATGCCATAACTCGCCAATATCTTGGCTTTGCACCAATTCTGCTTTGGAACTCAATGCAGCACAGTCATCTACCTCCAGCTTGTAGAGATTCTTCACTCAAATCCCAATCCTCTTGATCTCACCCATGGCTATGTATCTCAGGAACGCCTTTCCTTTACTGAAGACTACATCATAACCTTTGTCTTCCAACATCATGACCGATACCAAGTTTTTCTTCAGTCCAGGCACATACTTTACATCAGTTAGGGTGAGAGGAGCTCCATGCTCCCTCTAAAACACAACCGTACCTTCACTTGAAACATGGTACTTTCCATCATCGCCCATCTTTATGCGCATCTGGAGATCTTTCTCCTCCAAGGTATTGAATAAACTCTTATCGTCGATCATGTGGAATGAGGCTCCACTGTGCAGGTACCAAACACAACCCACCATCGATGAAACCATGCATGCGATGAGGGTAAAATCCAATTCGAACTGTGAGGCCAGTGCATCACCATCTGATCCTTTCGAGGATCCCTTCTTGAATTTCTTCAATGGACAATTAGTTTCATAATGGTCCACCTCATGACAATTAAAGCATCTCACTTTAGATTTGTCAATCTTCTTCCCTCCATGGGAAGAACTCGATTTGGAATGGGAAGCCTTCCCTTTCCTTTTCCGTGCCTTGCTAAGGCTAGATTTTCTTCATCATCATGCTTAGATGAAGAACCATCTCTAGTGTTTCTCCTGAACTCCTCCTGCATCAGATCCGACCACAGTCATTCCCAATCTGGCAGTTTCTCTCTTCCATTCATTGAGTCCTGGTAGCTATGCCAGCTCTTAGGAAGACCGAGAAGAGCAAGACTCACCATATCATCATCAGTTGTCATGATTCCTACACTTCCAAGCTCATCTCTGCAGGTGGTGAGCTTGTTCAGATATGTAGAGATCGTGTCGCCCTTTTCACACTTGATTTTCCGAACCTTGTCCTTCAGTGCCAACTTCCTCTAGTCGTTGTTGTTCTGATATAGATCCTTCAATGTATTCCACATTGAAAACAGAGTCTCCTTCCCATGGAGACTCGAGACAATATGGTCTCGAACTTCCTCTAGAATAATCCTCCTCGCTCTCGCCACACATTTCTTCCATTCCGCCAATTCTTGGGCATTAGCTTTTGCTAGCTTGGGGACTTCTTGATCAATGAAGTCCTTCAAACCATTGTCCTCTAATACCGCTTCCATGCGATCCTTCCATGCTATATAATTCGAGCTGCCATCCAGGGCATACTCGAGTCTCAAGCCATTGAACGCCATTGGTGAACTTTGAGATGTGATAAGAAATCGATTTTGTACCTACAATCAAGAACTTCAAACTTCGAACTCCTCCCTTCTTTATATCATGTTCTCCGCTTTGATCACCTTTGCTCCGATACCATGTAGAAATTCTCACTGTAGATTAAACTAAGTATGCAATGTACTAAAGCAAAATACTTAATCTACTTCTACAATCAAACTTGCAGAAGCTTAATCGATTTTGAGCAAGACCAAACATAACACATATAACAGAGAAGAAGATTCAATCACACATGAAACACAGAAGAATACTCTGGGGAAATCCTCAGCTAAAACCCCGCTATCTGTATTATCATATAAGTGGAAATATATCAGGATTACACAAATCTTTAGCTCTCAAGTTATCCAGCTCTCAATACAATCCCTCATTGTTGCTCATAGACAGAATAGACCACACATATGCCTTCTCCTCTGTCCTCCAAGCCTTCTATTTCCTTGCGCAGTTTCTCCTGGGTCGTCTAGTTGCAACATGTGTGTTTCTCACCTCACACACTGCTCTGACCTCTGTAGTAACTGCGCAATCCTCAAGGAATGAATTCCTTCTGCGTGCAAGAGATATTCACATGGGAATATTCTAGAAACTGATAGTACATTGTCCCTGCCTTTAATCTCAATTGGGTCTTTGTCTGAACTGACATGCATGAGTTATTTATGAAAGAATATTCAGTTATTTGAAGAACACTAGTTGCATGCATGCATGCATTAACTGACTGAACTCACAATTAGTTCTACAAACTGTTTGGAACTAATTTAACTAGACTTAACTCAGTTAACTGAGCTAACTAATTACAACTCAAATAAAACTCATCATTATCTCCTTAATTAAGGGATAACTTCCTCAATCAAAGGGATAATTGTTGCATGTATTCACAAAAACTTCATGTTTGATTTCACCAAATAATTAACTCAAGATAAATTAATTAATTATTTTTCAAACAGCTAGTGAGACTAAATTCAAATTTTAATTCAAGGACAAATTAAAATTGGAATATATCCTGAAATGCTATCTATAGCAATGCTATTTTTAGCATTTCTTGTTGCTATTTTCAACAACGGCATCGGTCCTCTACACTGTTGATGCTCGGCTTGCTGCCCTTCATCCACTGCGTTGCTACAATCTGTAATGCTACCCATGACACTGCCACAGTCATTGTTTTATCTGTACTATAGCTCCCTCCCAATATGTTGCATCATGTTGCCCATAGAACTTCCACTGCCAACTTCTGCACTGCAACTCAGTTGCTGAGAAGTAAGCAACTGAAAATCCACCCAAAATCTGACATGTTGGTTATTCTAGATGCCCCTTGACGCTGAAGCTAACTCTACTGCTAATCTGTGATGACCCTCTAATGTTACTGCGTTGTTATTTTATCTGATTTGTTCCTTCTGTACTGCTGCAATACTCCACTGCTGCTTCAGACTTTGGCACTCTAGCTTTGCAACTGTTGCTCCATCATTCCTCGCACTGACTCCCCTCATTCTGCCACTGTCATTAAGGGCTCCCATAGTCGTATGTGATCCAAGAGCTTGGTCACCTGAAGGATCCTTCCCTTCTGTAGCTCTTTCAAACTACAACTTTAAGTCAGCCCACCTCCCTCCTGAAGATGTGGCTGCCATCTCTGCCAAATGAATGTTGAATTGGTTCTCTTCTCCCTCTTTCATTATTGCCCCAACAAAACTCGGATCTGGATTTATTTGGTGCTAGAAATCCTCTAAGGAACAAGCTCCCTCTGAATTTCGATTTCCTTGACAGAAATCCTTCTACCAACCATTGTCGAACCACCCCTCTCTAATCTCTCTTTGTTTTTGTTCAGCACTAGATGTAGATTTCTTGGCAAGAAATCTTCTGAGGAACTGATTCCCTCTACTTTTCTTATGCCCCACTAGGTATTGTTCTGCACCAACAGAATCAGCAACCCACCAACAACTCTAGATAAAATTTATGTTGCACCCTAAGCAACTGGAAAACCGAGACTCAACAGTCTCTTCGTTGGCCCAATAACCACTACGATTCCCTTTGTAGCAACAGTGTCACCCAATCAGGTTGATGCAAGAACTACGTGAGCCTCCCTTGGTGATTGCGTCACCCCCCCTCTGCTCTCTTGGCCTGAAACTGCATTGTCTCTAGAGACAGTTGTCTTCATGCACAAATTTTTCCTCTGTGCTTTTTTTGATGGCTGCAATCCTCCTTAACTGAAATCCCTCTGATACCATGTGAAAATTCCTATACTCGAAGTAACCCATCTTAATCTACTTCACCTACTTGATTTTTAAATTATATTCATTTATTCCTATGAATACTTAAGCAAATTACTTCTGCAACCTACGCTAATTAAATATTTGATCTCATGAAACAGAAAACAGAGAAAAGAACAATATAAATAGGACACACTTATTTTTGGACACAATAGTCCCCAAAAAAACCCAATGCGAGAAAACCCATGGAGCAACTCTGAGGGTTTATTATTATGCAGGAGAAATATCTAAATACATATTTAGGATGCTCATCTAGCAATCCTTTACAGTGAAAATACTGGCGGAAAATCTGAGTGATTTTTACCTCACTTCACCTGGCAGAATTCTGAATGATTCAGCACAAGACTAGCTAACCCCATCTATTTCTGCGTTGGCTCTGCATCATCCTTGTTTCATCTTCTCTACCCTTTGCATCATCTCTCTCGTTTGTTGCGACAGTTACTAGCAGTTTCGAAAATTCCCAACAGTTTCGATTGTTCTGGCAATTTTGGAATCCGTGTGACAGCCATATTTTCTATGTCAGCTCTCCCGACTACTGTGTTGCCTCTGCGTCAACTCTCCCGACTGTTCTGGATTCTGCGTGACAGATAGTTTTTCTGCGTCAGCTCTCCCGGCTACTGCGTTTCCTCTCGGCAAGCTGTCTCTGCCTCTATGTTCTGTATTTTACAGAAATTCCTTCTCCCGGATTCTCTCTACCCCTCACCTCAGAAAATCGATTTCCTCAATCTCTCTATGTGTGTTCTCCAACTTACCCCAAGATTTCATTTATACTTTTCTTATTGAGAAATCAACGGTCGTGATCTAATTTCTAATCAACTTCTAAGAATAAATTAGACTTGATCCTCGTCACTTAGAAGCTTCTCACCCATATTTACACTAATTCACTTTAATTATTTTAATTTCCTAAGTTTCAACTTAGGCACCATTAAAAATAATTAATTATTTGAATAACATGCACTCCGGGTGGAATTTCTCCAAAGATTTCTAGGTCTTAGAGATCTCATGTGTTCTAGCCCCTCCACAAAATTTCAAAGCTAAATCACATCCGATGCTACCCAAAAATCAACAAAGGTAACAAGGTATTTTGGTGTAGGGAATATAGTGGCCAACTAACGAAGGTATGTGTATTGGCCCAAGATGACAGAACAAGTAGCTATATTCATAAGATGATGTGTGCTTTGTTGTACTAGCAAGCCTAGTAATACGAAACAAGGTTTGTATCATCCCTTACATGTACCCACCCATCCATGGGAAAGAATTAACATGGACTTTGTGAAAGGTTTACCAACAACCACGAAGGCTCATGACTACCTATACCTAGTAGTTGACAAGTTCAGTAAGATGTGTGTTCTGATCTCCTGTAAAAATACGATCAACGGGAAAGAAGCAACAAACTTGATCTTTGGACATGTTTGGGTGCACTTTGATATACAAAGGAACATTGTTTCAGACAAGGACACAAGATTTCTCAATGCTTTTTGGAAAACATCATTGGTGAAAAAGGCATGAAGTTAAAGAGGTCTATAGCATTCTATCTTATGAGCCTCATCATTGGGTAATGATATGGGCCTTAATTGGCCTTAATCCACCTCCTAGCTTAGTCAAACCAACTATTCTCACAACTTATTGCGTAATTTTGATTATAGTTTGTTTATGAGATGAGTTAGAGTTGGATATTTTGCTTTGTGGTCTAATGTGCATGTAATGCAAGAATAAAGGATAAAAGCAAGGAAAAATGCAAGAATAAAGGACAAAAGCAAGGAACTATGGCAAAGACCTTAGTCAAATTCAAATGGGACAAGGGAGTGGTATTATAGGAAATCAATCATCCTCATTTACTACCCCTCCATTTGAATATTCCTCCATCAGCTCGAAGTGCAAACAGCGAAATCATGAGGACTAAAAGACAGTCGAGCAAGTGAAAGTGACAGAAACCAGTTTATCTTGAGTGGGGAGCCAAGCCTCCCTAATTTGGAAGGAAGTCGTTGGTGACTTCAAATGCATATGTAGAGAGGCTTAGGACCTCAGTAGGATTCGGATTTTTATTGTAAAACTCTACTTTATTTCTGAGTTGAAAGACTTGTGACAATTTTGTTATGTAATCCATGGTTTTTATAGTAAAGATGAGTTCTGTTTGAGTCAGCACTAAGTTAACTCAGAACACTGAAGCTCTTGGGTTAAAGCCCAACCCGAGCAGACAAAGATCCTCTTTATTGTACATGTATGATAACATAGATTTTTGTTTCTGTTCATTTGCTTAAGTAGTTGCACTTCCATTACAGCAATATAGCGTAGATGATTCATGGTTTTATGTTTATTTGCTTAAGTAGTTGTATTCCGCTTACAGTAGTGTAGAGTAGGTTGTGCTTTAGTTTACTTCCATTTGTGCCTTCTTTCAGTTCACAGGTTAGCTAGGAGAAAAATATCACCATAAGGTTGTCCACAGGTGTCTCGGCCTCACCTCCTCTCTCTTGACCATGACTTGAGGAAGAGACCCTTCAACAACCCCAAAAACACAAGTTTCTAGTTCTCGCATGAGCTTTCGAGTTTTTTGTTTGACATAGTTACTTATTTCGTTTCACTGTCATCGTTTTCCATCACTCTCAGTCCACCCTCACCCTCACTGGTTTTTCTGTCATTTTCATTTGAAACCTCCTTTAGCATGTTCTTCATGCATCGTTTTCTCACCGTCTGATCCACAACAAATCACCGCCTAATTCATTAGTTTACCCAACGGCCATCACGCGCGAAGTCTTCCACCTAGTTTATGCACTCTAATCTCCACTATCGATCTATCTCTTGATCCAACAGTTATCGCGTCACCCGCTCGCCAACTAGCTTGGCCAATCTCCATCGTCAATCTGTCGAGCTTAATCTGACGACTATTGCGCAATCTCACGCAGATTCTTGCACGACCGTTATTCGCCCGAGAGCACGCGAGAAAAGTGGTTTTCTCGTGCTACGTGTTGCTCAGTTAGGCTAATCGCGTGAAATCCAAAAATACATCTTATATATTCGAGGACGCGCAAGAAACTGCTTACCGCCTTCGAAACCCGCTCCATCATTTCCGCACATTTTCTTCCCGCGATACGATCTCCGCCGTAAATCCTCCAATTAATCTTGTCTGTCCATCTCTTGACTTAATCTCCACAATAAGATCTCTGTCGTTCATCCTGTTCATTCGTCTGGTTTGTCCATATATCCACTTAACCTCTACGATAAGACCTTCGTCGTTCATCCTGTGCATTCACCTTGTTCATCCATCTATTCACTTAAGCCTTCGCGATAAGATCTCTACCATTCATCTTTTGTTCATTGGCTGATCCAACGGTTCTTATGCATTGTTGCTTTCTTACGTCCTCCTTTCATTGATTTCGTCCTCCAATTGCTCTTCCGCTTAAAAACTGATTTAGCTTAGTTTCCTCATTTGCACCTTAGTATAGTTTGATGCTCTTTGCTTCTGTAACTTAGATAGAAGCATTAGATTAGTGATTGATTTAGCAATTCTGCTTAGCATAGTTGTTTAATTGGTTAATTAGGTTATGGTGTGAGTTAGCATTACAAGTTATTTTCTTCATTACTGCAGTAGAGTATCTCTCTCCTAGAATAGATTTGTTCTTCTTCCATCAAAGAATCAAGCTTCTTCTGACCCTATAGAAATCTGGCTTGGAACCCCTGGGGTCTCTTGCTAGATGAACAGTGACAACAAGCAGAGCCTCCACTTTTACTTGTGCATATAGCACTGTCACCTCCAAGTTTGTACGAACCCCGAGTTGATAAGTAAAGTTGGTAGCCCTGGGAGTTGCAACATTCTTGTTGCAATACCTAGACTCATCACTTTTTGGTGTCGTTGCCGGGGAGGTGTCAAAGTAGAAGTGATTACTGCTCCTTTCTTCTATTTCTAGTCTCCAATTTTCTTCCATTAGTTTATTTCTGCAAAAGTAATCTAGTTTCTTCATTTCTTTCAATTGTCATTATCTACTTTCCTTTTCGTTTTGCAAGTAGAATTTCAATTCAGCAAGTAGTTTCTTTGTTGGTAGCTTCATTTCTTTCGTTTGTCATTATCTGCTTTCCTTTTCATTCTGCAAATAGAATTTCAATTCAGCAAGTAGTCTTTTTCTATCAGTATTCTTCCTTCAATCAGCAATTTCATTCTGCAAGTAGAATTTCAATTCAACAAGTAGTTTTTCTTGTTAGTGTTTTTTCATTCAATCAACAATTTCCTTTCTGCAGAGTATTTTACAGCTTAAAAAAAATAAAAATAAAATCTTACAAAAACCAACCCAAAAACATTTCCTTTCATGCCTCGTACGAATAGGGGCAATTCAAGGAAATTCTTGTCAAATACCCCCACTGCATCCAACTATCAACCTTCTCTCTTCTTCTGTGACGGTGAATTAGAAGACTCTTTAGGTGAGCGACCTTACAGATTTGAGGAACCTACAAGGGAAGAAGAAGAGGAAGAACCCATTCCTGCTGAACCAATGGCTGCAAACCGAAATGACAGAGAAAATAGAGAGAGAATTGAGGGTGCCTTCCCCATCAGGAAGACCAATGGGGACACTAAGATGAAGAATATAAGCCCCTCTACTCTACCTCATTTCCATGGCCTGACCACAGAGTACCCTGAAACTTTCCTATTTGAGTTCACTGTTATATGTCAAACCTATGACTATACAGATGATGAGAAAAAGTTAAAATTGTTTCAATCTACCCTCAAGGATGCAGCATTGCACTGGTTCATGGGTTTACCTGGAGATAGCATCACAAATTGGGCTCATATGCAACAGGATTTTAACAACAAATATAGGTACTACTGTAGGTCAAAGGATACTAAAGAAGATATTTTCAGGATGACCATAGGCTAGGATGAATCCTTAGAAGACTATGAAGAAAGATTTCAGCTCAGTTACAAAAGGGCCAGGTGCACACTTGACCCTAAGTCACTAAAGCTGACCCTGATTAGAGGAGTAAGGGAGGATCTTCTAGATAGCTTACATATGATAGCAAGAGGAGATATCAAACAATTATCCTATGAGGATATTAAGACTGTCTTTAGAAACCATTCTAGGGCAACCAGGAAAAAGGGTAGCGGTAGTCAACCTATGGCCAGTACATCATCCTCCAACTCATCCATCAAGGGTGAAATTGGAAATATTTTGGAAGATTTCAAAAGTGATATGTTGCAAACCCTTGCCTTGCAATTGGACACCATGAACATCAAAAGGAATCAATAGGAAGCAGAGAGAGCCTTGGCCATCTTTTGTCCTAGATGCACCAGGAGGCATCCTAGGAACGAATGTCCATTGAATTGTATTAATATTTGCTCAGTCTGTGAAGAAAACCACTCCACAGACAAGTGTCATTTACCTGGACTCAAAGTTGTACATCAAGGAGTTGAAGGGGTCACTGAGCAGCTTTGCTACATCATCCAAAGGAGACTTCCTGGGCCTAGACCATACTAGCAGGGTATGCAAGGGTTATCCCATGCATATTACAACCCCAACCAAACCACAGTTATACCTTCTTGGGGATCCCCTGCTCATCTTTCCTGGTCTACACCCCCTCCTTGGTCCTATGCATCTCAGTATCATTCCCAGCCAGTCATTTCAACCTTATGTTCAGCCACAACATCAGTGGAATACCCCACTCTAGGGGTGGAGGCCCCAATTCAACAATGTTCTAGCCCTATTTCCTCCACCACCTACCCAACCACAACTCCTGCACTCTGCTCTACCGAAGCAACCTTAGATGCTTGCCCAACCAAATCTGAACCCAAACAATAGGCAGGCTCAGCAAGTATACAGTGGAGAGACATCATACCCAGCTTATGCTGTAGAAATCTAGGAGATCAACCTAAGATCTAGGAGAATTCTCCCTGATAACCAACCTCCCTCTCCACATAGGGAGGTTGAGGAAGAAAGAGCGGAAAGTAACCTTAAAGTAAATCCACCCTTTCCTGAGAGATTAGCCCAACCACTCCAACCTACCCCAAAAGAAACTGAACTTCTAGGGGAATTAAAAAATCTATGTGTAAAGACCCCCCTTCTCCAGGCAATCAAAGATGCTCCCATTTACAATAAGCTGATTAAGGAGAAGTGCTTCAAGCATCCAGGAAGAAGAAAAAAGGATGCCCCTACCATTAATGTTATTGGGCAGTTGTCTGACTTAATGCTGGCGCAGGTAATATGTTCAATATATTTGGACCCTGGAAGCCCTATAGTAGATGTGCACGTCAATGGCACCATTGTCCCACATACTCTGATTGATCTTGGGGCTACCATTAATGTGATGACCAAGGACACTATGCTCAAGCTCAACCTCCAAGGGTCATTGAGGAAGACCACAACAGTCCTGCAACTTGCAGACCGTTCCACAGTCACCCCTGAAGGAATTGTGGAGGATGTGATGGTCTCCATTGACTCCTGGGAGTACCCTGCAGATTTCTTAGTTCTCCAGCCTAATGCTAAGCTTACTGGCTACCCTCTCATCCTTGGGAGGTCATGGTTGGCCACATCTGATGCTTACATTAGCTGCAGAGCTGGGAATATGACCATTAAGAATGGGCATATGTCCAAAGAGTTAGTCCTATACCGTCCTGCTCAACCTACCCTAGAGCATGATTTACCTTTATGGTTGGAGGAGGAGGAAGAAGATGAGGTTTATTCTACCCAAATTTATGCTTTGGAAGCAACCATAGGAGGAGGACAGCAAGATGAGGATGACTTAATTGAAAACCTACTCCAAAATCCAACTCCTAGTTCATTACCATTAGAAGAAGAAGTAAGAAAAACCCAGAACAATCATCCAATTCACTTATGCTTGGCCAATTCCAACCCACTTCGTGTCAAAACCATAGAATTCGGCCCAGAGAAAACTTTGAAAATTAATCCATCTCTGTCTGCGCTTGAAGAGGAAGAGTTATGCAACATGTTGAAATAAAACCTAGAATCCTTCGCTTAGAGTTACAAGGAAATGAAAGGAGTACACCCCTTAGTGCGAAATCACCACATATACATCAAAGAAGGTTGCAAGCCAATTGGGCAACCACAAAGGAGGATGAATCCAGCTCTTAAAGACATAGTCAAAGAAGAACTGCAAAAATTGTTAGATGCAGGATTCATTTACCCTATCTCAGACAGTGAGTGGGTCTCTCCTTTAGTGTTAGTTCCCAAGAAAAATGGTAAGTGGAGGATTTGTGTAGATTACAAGGAGTTGAACAAAGCCACAAAGAAGGATCATTTTCCCCTACCCTTCATTGACCAAGTGCTAGATGCCCTGGCAGGGAAGAAGTTCTTTACTTTCCTAGATGGATTCAGTGGGTACAACCAAATCCAAATCTGTCCAGAAGACCAGGATAAGACCACATTCACCCGTCCTTGGGGTACTTTTGCCTATAGGTTCCTTCCTTTTGGCCTATGCAATGCTCCTGCCACTTTTCAGAGAGCAGTCTTGAGTATTTTTGTTGAATTAGTACATGATGCAGTGGAAATTTATATGGATGATTTTACACCTTATGGCTGTGATTTCCAAGAAGCCCTGAGTAACCTAGGCAAGGTATTACACAAATGCATTGAAATGAATCTGTCTCTCAGTCCAAAAAAATGTGAATTCTTAATGATTGAAGGGACTGTGCTAGGTCATTCAATATATAAGCAAGGACTGTAGGTGGACCCAGACAAAATAGAAATTATCCAAAGGGTCCCACCTCCACAAAAGCAGAGAGACGTCAGGAGTTTCTTAGGGTTAGTTGGATACTACCAAAAGTTCATAAAGGATTTTAGCAAGTTGGCCTTTCCTTTGTTTGGGTTGTTGGCGAAAGATTCTGAGTTTATATGCTCAAAGAGTTGTCAAGAGGCCTTAGACATTCTAAAGGGTAAGTTAACCACTGCACCAATCCTTAGAGGCCCAAACTGGGCCCTCCCTTTTCATATTCATGCTAATGCCTCACACAAAGCCATAGGAGCAGCCTTAGGTCAAGAAGAGGAGAAATTTCCCTATGCCATCTATTTTATCAGTAAGAACCTGTCAAAGGCTGAGCTAAACTATATTGTGACCAAAAAGGAACTCCTGGCTGTTGTGCATTCATTAAACAAATTTAAGCATTACATTACAGGCTATCAAACATTTATGCATATTGATCATGTTGCAATCAAATATTTAATGAACAAACCAGATGTGAATGCTAGAATTATAAGATGGTTGCTTTTATTACAGCAGTTTGATCTAACTATTGTTGATAAGCCTGGTAAGGAAAATGTTGTTGCAAACTTTCTATCTAGGATGAATCTGCCTACAGGTGAAGAAGGAATGGTGGATGACCAGTTACCATATGAGCATTTGTTTGCTATTTCAGTTCTCTCCCCATGGTTCGGTATCATCACAGTTTCCACAAAACTTGCCCTCCAACTAAAAGAGCAAGATAGTCAAGAAGATCACCCCCTTCACCTGGATTGGGGGCAATCTTTTCAAACTTGGCCCAAATCAAATCTTGAGAAGGTGTGTAAGGGAAGAGGAAGTCTTTGACATCCTTCTGACCTGTCATGATGGGCTTTGTGGAGGTCACTTTGTAGCAAAGAGGACAGGATTCAAAGTGTTGTAAGCGGGCTATTATTGGCCTACTCTTCATCAGGATGTGAAAAGTACATTAGTCAGTGTGATCGGTGCTAGAGGATGGGAAAACCTACTCCATGAAATGAAATGCCCCTACAACCTCAAGTGACTTTCGAGCCATTCGACAAGTGGGGCATGGACTTCATTGGGCCTATCAACCCTCCTTCAAAGCAAAAGAAGCACATTATTGTGTGCACTGATTATTTGACTAAGTGGGCTAAAACCAAGGCGATTAAGCCAACAACATGGTCAAGAAATTCTAAGGGGGACACCAAACATTGCCAAGTGGTAATCCATGAGCTACACAGCAGTAGCATCAGATCTCCAGTCACAGACACCGCCAAAAGCCAAGAAACCATCAGCAGAAAGCAGGGGAGGAAGAAGAATGACCATGCAGCAAATAGGCAACGCAGAACCTCTAATCTTTTACAACTGCAACATGGCATCAAGACCACAGGTAAGTATCCCACTCACTCACTCATATGCATCATTTGATCAAAAGGTGTAAAGGTTAAGAGGTATTTGGTTTGTAAGTGAAAAGGTGGCCAATTAACTTGGCCACCTTCATTCAATCATCACATACAAAGCAGGGTGTCCTCTCACATATGGCTGCAGTCAACTCAAAGAACAGAGGAGTAGGACAAGAAGTGGTTAACTATGGATTTAACAATTGTGGGAGTTGATTACTAGGAGTGGGAATGATGAGGTGGTATAAAGGGAAACAAAACATCGTTTGCATGCATTCCACCTCCTTGAAACTCCCTCACTCAAGTAGCTCTCATAACTCTGGCCACCCACTGGAAGCAAGGATCCATCGTTCTGCAAGAGAATTTCCACAGGGGCATGCACAGGAATTCCTACAGGAACAGTCTGCAGAGGCAGTCTACAGGATAGGCATAGAAGGGTTCAAGAGGGAATATCAAGAGAATTGTCCACTGCCACCATTCTAAAGAGGTAGGATCTAAAAATCCATCCCCATTTACAAGCAAATGAACTAGAAGTGCTCTAAAAGCTAGTGGATTACATACACAGGAAACTTTGTTTTCTCTTGAATATTAAAATTCTTGTGTCACACCTCTCATTTCCTCTTCAAGCCCCACAAGCAAGATGAGAGGAGGGTTTAATAGGAGAGAACCCACAAACACTGTGAGGGTAGATACAGTGTTGTTTATGGCTACCATCTTAGAATGCTTGAAGAATTAAGATTTGGGGTAGAAACACCAGTTCACCAAAGACTCAGCATACCCTATTTCTTGATGCAATCACTCATAGACTCCAGCAACAAAGTAAAGGAAGGGAATTCCCAACAGTTGGCTCACCATGGATTGATCAGGATCCTCATTAAGGATGCCCTCCAAAACCTCAGGATCCCTATAACATGGTCAGTCTTCAGAGACTTACCAGCAGAGGATGACATCAAAACCCTCACCTATGATGTTAGTCCTTCTGTCAGTGAGGAGGAGGCAAAACAACAACAAGAAACTAATACAAATGAATATGATGAAGCAGAAGAGAAGGGAGATGATGCTGAAACAGAAGAGGAAGAAGGCTATGAAACAGACGAGAAAGAACAACAAGAGGAAGAACGCATTGAAACAAAGGAGAAAGAACAACAAGAGGCCATCCATTGTAGGATGCTAGCTAAATCCTATGCTCCTTACCTCAAATAACAATGGCTGAAATTTCAGGTTAAAACACTAGCACAAAGGGGCACCATGCCATTTCAGAACTACAAGCAGTTTCTTGACCTTTGTGATCAAAATGCACTAAGAGGATAGGGCCTAAATGGTTGTGTTTTACTTGCACAACATGGCCCTCAAAGACATGAATATTTGGGATCCTAATGCAGATCTAGGAGATCTACAATTAATGGCTTTGGCATCATCGATGAACCATGAGAAGTCAAGGGCTGTAGAGATGAAAATAATATTGGCCAGAAAGCAAAATGAACCTCTTTTCATCAAAGTTGAACAATCAAATCCCATGGCCCTAATCAGCACCCATAATCTAACTGCAAATGATCCTCAGCTGGCACTTAGATATCTTGTTGCCCAAGAGCAAGCAATTTCACATTTTGAGGATATGTTTAGGCTGCTAAGAGATGATAATATACATGCCTGCTAAAGGAGATGGAAAACACTGCCACACAGCTTGAAGATCAGAGAATATCACTCCCCTCAAAGGTTGAGAGAGGCACTCAACAGGACACCTATGTATAAGCAATCAATGCAAAGGTTGAAGGTCAATTGATAGGCCTAAAACTCAGTCCACCACTACTCCTAGGGATGCTAGAAGGGAGAAAAGAAGAAGAGGAAAAGAGGCAGTGGGAAGAAGTAGAAAGGAAAGCAGGCTTCTATAAACAAGAAGAAGAGACCACAACAAAAGCATGGGATGTCAGAGAAGCTACTAGAGCCATGAAGGACATGGACATTGACTAAGTTGCTCAGAGGATGAGCAACACTTTAAGCAGGGAGGTGATGATGTGCCTCCTCATTGGGTAATTATATGGGCCTTAATTGGCCTTAATCCACCTCCTGGCTTATTTAAACCAACTATTCTCACAACTTATTGCATACTTTTGATTATTTTTTGTTTATGAGATGAGTTAGACTTTGATATTTTTCTTTGTGGCGTAATGTGCATGTAATGCAGGAATAAAGGATAAAAGCAAATAAAAATGCAGGAATAAAGGACAAAAGCAAGGAACTGTGGCAAAGACCTTGGTCAAAACTCGAATGCGACAAGGGAGATGAATTATAGGAGGTAAATCCTCCTCATTTACTACCCCTCCATTCGAATATTCCTCCATCAGCTCGAAGTGCAAACAGCCAAAACATGAGGACTAAAAGACAGCCGAGCAAGTGAAAGTGATAGAAACCAGTTTATCTTGAATGGGGATCCAAGCCTCCCTAATTTGGAAAGAAGTCGTTGGAGACTTCAGATGTATAAGTAGAGAGGCTTAGGACCTCAATAGGATTCGGATTTTTATTGTAAAACTCCACTTTACTTGTGACAGTTTTGTTATGTAATCCATGGTTTTTATAATAAATATGAGTTCTATTTTGAGCCAGCACTGAGTTAACTCACAAGGTTGAAGCTCTTGGGTTAGGGTCCAACCCGAGCAGTCAAAGCTCCTCTTTATTGTACATGTATGATAACATCGATTTATGTTTCTGTTCATTTGCTTAAGTAGCTTTCTGGTTCTATTCATTTGCTTAAGTAGCTGCATTTCCATTACAACAATATAGCGTAGATGATTCATGGTTTTCTATTTATTTGCTTAAGTAGTTGCATTCCGCTTACAGTAGTGTAGAGTAGATCGGTTGTGCTTTAGTTTACTTCCATTTGTGCCTTCTTTCAATTCACAGGTTAGCTAGGCGAAAAATATCATCATAAGGTTGTCTGTGGGTGTCTCGGCCTCACCTCCTCCCGCTGGGACCATGACTTGAGGAAGAAACCCTTCAGCAACCCCAAAAACACAGGTTTCTAGTTCTCGCATGAGCTTTAGAGTTTGTTGTTTGACGCAGTTACTTGTTTCATTTCACTGTCGTCGGTTTCCATCACTCTCGATCCACTGTCACCCTCACTGGTTTTTTTGTCGTTTTCATTTGAAACCTCCTTCAGCACGTTCTTCATGCATCGTTTCCTCATCGTCCGATCCAAAACAAACCTGACCAATCACTGTCTGATTCATTAGTTTACTCAACAGCCATCGCGCGCGAAGTTTTCTACCTACTTTATGCGCTCTAATCTCCACCGTTGATCTGTCTCTTGATCCAATGGCTATCGCATCACCCGCTCACCAACTAGCTTGGCCCATCTCCATCGTCGATCTGTCTCTTGATCCAACGGCTATCGCGTCACCCGCTCGCCAACTAGTTTGGCCAATCTCCACCATTGATCTGTCTGGCCTGATCCGACGGCTATCGCGCAATCTCGCGCGGATTCTTACACGACAGTTATCCGCCCGTGAACACGCGAGAAAAGTGGTTTTCTCATGCTACGTGTCGCTCAGTTAGGCTAAACGCGTGAAATTCAGAAATACAGCTTACAGAGTCGAGCATGCGCGAGAAACTGCTTACCACCTTCGAAACCCGCTCCATCATTTCCGCACGTTTTCTTCCCGCGATACGATCTCCGCTGTCCATCCTCTGATTAATCATGTCCGTCCTTCTATTGACTTAATCTTCGCGATAAGATCTCCATCGTTCATCTTGTTCGTTCGTCCAGTTCGTCCATCTATCCACTTAACCTCCACGATAAGACCTTCGTCGTTCATCCTGTGCGTTCACCCTGTTCATCCATCTATTCACTTAAGCCTTCGCGATAAGATCTTCACCGTTCATCTTCTGTTCGTTGGTTGATCCAACGGTTCTTATGCATTGTTGCTTCCTTACATCCTCCTTTCACTGATTTCGTCCTCTGATTGCTCTTTCGCTTGAAAATCAATTTAGCTTAGTTTCCTCGTTTGCACCTTAGTATAGTTTGATGCTCTTTGCTTCTGTAACTTAGATAGCAGCATTAGGTTAGTGATTGATTTAGCAATTTTGCTTAGCATAGCTGTTTAATTGGTTAATTAGGTTATGGTGTGAGTTAGCATTACAAGTTGTTTTCTTCATTACTACAGTAGAGTAGCTCTCTCTTAGAATAGATTTTCTCTTCTTCCATCAAAGAATCAAGCTTCTTCTGACCCTATAGAAGTCTGGCTTGGAACCCCTGGGGTCTCTTGCCAGATGAACAGTGACAACAGGCAGGACCTTCACTTTTACTTGTGCATATAGCACTGTCACCTCCAAGTTTGTATGAACCCCAGGTTGATAAGTAAAGCTGGTAGCCCTAGGAGTTGCAGCATTCTTGTTGCAATACCTAGGCTCATCACTATCCTCGGACAGATGGGAAGATAGAGGTAGTCAACAAGACTATGGTGCAATTTTTGAGGGGTTATAATCAGAAGCATCCAAATACCTTGGATGAAAATCTAGTATATATACAACACTCTTATAACATAAAAATCCACACTTCTACTAGTATGTCCCCATTTGAAACTTGTTTTGTATATTTTCCACCTTAACCTTTGGATATTGCATATGGGTAGCAAGGAGTAAGGGGGGATATTATAGGGGATGCCTTGTGGGCTTAAAAATTTGTAGAAAACATCAAGAAAATCCATGCACAGGTACAAGAGACACTAAACAAGTCATAAGAAAAATCCAAGTACTATGTGTACAATTATGAAAACCTCCCTAGTTAAGAGGGAGCGTTGGAGAATGAAACTAGTTTCGGTTTTCATAATTTGTACCATCATGTATTTTAAGTAAAAAACAAAAGAAAAGAAAAAGAAAAATATTACTTTTCTAAATAAGCGAGTTCTTTATGCTTCTAGGTTTTTGAGTCAGAGTCAAAATCTTACTTTGGACCCCTATTGTAAAAGAAAAAGAAAAAGAAATTTTAAATGTGAATTTTGGGACAGAAATCCCTCTAGATGCCACGTCGACCTACATGACAAATCAGCCCTACCCTCAAAAGACATGATTGTTCGCACCCCCTTGGACAAGTATAAATAGAAGGAAGTTGGAGCTCATTTGGACACACATCACATAATTTCTTCTGAAATATCACAGGAAGGGATAGCAAAGAAGAGGAAGGTGGAAGTCTAGTTTGAGGAAGATTATCTCTTGATATTTGTCTTATGGAAACTCTGCCTAGTTGAAGATTTGTTGTTGATCTCTAGCTGATGAATCTGCTAAAAAGAAGGAAGGTCTGTCTAGGCATCTAGAGGTGGGAATTTTTGCGGTTATGGGTCTTGGATATCCCATTTGATCTGATTCTATAAGAAAATATTTTTTGGGTTTTGCCCTGGCTTGGAGCCAATATCTTGTGTTCTATTGTCTTTTGTGATCTTCATGTTTTATGGTAATTGCTTGATGAAAGAAGAAAACATAATAATAAAATAGCTAACAGTCTCACAAGTAATTATCATGTGATGGAAATCTGATAATAAGATGAAAACCTCCAGATTTCCAACACATTTAGCCTCCTTGAAGGTCAATCTAGCCAATTAGAAGCACCCATGACTCCATTCTCCCAATGGTGTAGGCACTAATCAAGTCCCTTGGTGGTCAAATTTGGATTTAATCCATAAATTTTCGTCCTTTTCCCTTCATAAATTTCGTCCCTTTAAGAATAAGGAGGCTCCCCTAGGGCTTGTTGTGAAATCTTTTGGAGGAATTTTCGAAATTCGTTTGGATAGAAATCTTTCGTTGTGTCTCCTATAGAGGTCTTCAAGTTTTGGTGGAATTCCCACGGTGGAATCTCCATAAATTTTGATGTCCAAGTTGTCACATCAAGAGGGAACCCTATATGCTAATCCTTCAACTTGGGGATTCTTTGAAGGCATATTCCTTAGTATTTGGTGAAGTAAATCATACATTGCCTTTTCTCCCAGCTACCTTGACCTCGGATGCACATATATCACGTGTCAATTCTCAACCCTAAATCTCATGTAGTTTCTTTTCCAAGGGGTTTTTTCATGGAAAGTCTTTATAGCTTCTGCCAAAGCTTGGACCTTTGTTGAACCTTTCCATTGAATGAGCCACCTTTTCTCACTTAGAACCTATCGAAGAAACATTTATCATAAGTGACTATTACTAGGACTCCTCCCATCAGTGAAAATCCGAGAAGAGTAGGGGACTTAGGCTGTGGTGACAATGGGCCTCTGTCCCGAGTGTTGTTGTACCCTCTAGCTTTTGCCTCTTCACAAGGCCTGCTAGTTTGTGCAGCAACAGTAACAAGATGAGGAAAGTGAAGCCTAAAAAAAAGTTGCAAAGACTTCATTTATGTGTGCACACCAAACTATCAAACTTTAATTTCATTCAATTAACCCACAATGTTAGGAAGTTCAAATCAAATGCAGATAAGTTAGAAATTTGAGCATTAAATCTTGCTCCAAGAGAGATTAAGCTAAAGCAATCCTAACAGAGGCAACTGCTGCACTCAATTCATTACCACCTGATACAGTGGGTGTGAGGTGACGTACATGCAAAATTTTTGCACAATAATGGACAAAAAATGGGTATAGACAACAGAGCTTGGGAATGAGGCAGGGTGACCTAAATATTCATTTGTTTCTACACTTATCCCTCTTCCTTTGTTCCCAAAACTTTTGTGCAGGAATGGCTCCTAAGAGAAGGAAAACACAGGTGTTAATGTTGTGAGACAAAGTGGCCAAGGTTAAGGATAAAGTAGAGCGATTCAAGGAAAAACTCAGGCACATAACAAGAGCAAGAAACTACAAGCACGACTTGGAGAAAGCAATAGAAAGGTGAGAATGTTGGAGTCAAAGATTGAGATGATGGAAGGAAAACTAAAGAATTCTCAGACAATGAGAGTGAAACAGGGGGTGACACAAGTTATGTGGAAGCTCAAAGTTAGACAATTTTGGTACCCCAAAGGATAGTTCAGAAGATAACACCTTTGACTTGGGCAGCGACAAAAAGAACTTTCACATTGATGACAAAGACTAACAGTGAGCCTGCCAAAGCCCCCGAAGAAAACCAGAAGCATGCAAGCTCTCTCAGCCCAACTACTAATTTAAATTTCTTAACTACTTTTTGTTAGCCTAGTCAGATTTCAGCTAAGGCAGTATGTCCAGTCAAACTGGGCAATTTTCTGTAATGAAGGAATTAAATGTTGGCTATCCCTTTTTCTGTTGAAGTAACACTTCCAGTTCTAAAAAAGTTATAATTTTAAGGCTGTCACTGCCAGGCAAAATAAACTGATTGTGTGATATCAATTTTGCAGAAGCCTACCAGGCATAGCTGAGGATTGTATTTATTTATACAAAAACAATAAATAAAAGAAAAACTATTTTATTTGTAGAAGACAAATTCTGGTGTTCTTTTTAATTTCTTTTGGTTTAAAAAGAATATGGCTGTCTTTTCAAAATGCTGTCATACACAGAAAACACTCAGGAAGAGGTATTTACATCACATTTCCATTTCTTAACTGTTTCTCCAAGAAGCGCTACCTGCTGTATTGATCATGCACATCTATACCAAAAATCATGCTAGCAATTTGTTAACAAACAAAAAAACACAGAAAGCTCCAATATCTTGCAAAATTAAAAATAAAGAAAATTAATGTACATACACTATAGTCTACTTCTGAAATTCATAACAAGGAACCAGATGAAAATGCAAATATATATTGTGCCTGATAGAAAGATTTACAGATATGTCTTCCTATCTATGCTGCATTATCCGTCAGTTCAAAAGCAAGTTTTAATCCCCATGGATGATTTCAAAATCTACTTTTTTGAAAAAGAATGCATTCATACAGCAGTAGGCCTACTGGCAACCTTGCTAATTGCATTGGCATCCAAGGAGGAGCAAAATATACCATGAAAAGATGAAGTGGGCTGCAATTAATAGCAAACAAACAATTGTATTTCCATCATGAAGAGAAATTCTCCTATTTCTAAATGCAACAAGAAAAATCTCATACATTATCATTTTTCACTTATATCCAGCCACATATCTGAAACAAAATTCCTTGTTAATGGTTTAAGTAAAAATCAAAATCAGTACTTGGCTATCATGGTTGAAACTAATTGAAGGGCGCCATCATATACCTGCAAAGTAATTAGACATAAGAATCAATTAAATTGAAAGATATATTAAGATTGTGTGACACGTATTAACCTTTTTCTTAAAATGCAATCAGTACAAGGAAGCCCAAGCAATTGAACAAAAGGATTCACAACCAAAAGATAAGACTACATGGTACATTTGATATGAGAATCAAGACAGCACATTTAATGACCTTTCACATTATCTTGCACTGTTTGGCATCTTCTTTGCGCAGGACCCTTCTGAATATATGCAGAATTCCAGGATCCTCCATCTCGAGCATAGTAATCCATAGGATATACAGCATTTTCTGATATCCCATCTGGCAAACAACTTTCCTCACTTTTGGTCCTGGAAATATCTATTACATTTGCAGATCCATTTACAGAACCTCTGCCAGCACAGCATGAATCCTTATTACAAGTTACAACACTGGACCTTGTTTCTCCACAAGAACCACATGACTGAACCTGACCCTGTGCTATATGTCTGCAAGCATCCTTCTGTTCAGTTTCTCCCTTCCACCAAGGCTGCACAAAACCAAGTGCCACTTCTGCCTCGAATGGTGTCAGCAAAGGCTTAGTAAAGGTTTCACCCCAATCAATTGAAAGACGGGGACAAGCAATCTGTACCCAAACATCAACAGAATCCCCAAAAAGTAAAATTTTAGAAGGTGAGATTTCAGACATGAGGAAAACTGTAAACAAGATACCCTTCTCTTCCAAACGTTGCTCAATGTGATTCAGTATTTTAGGATTTCCTTGTCGCCCTAAAGTTCCCAGAATTATGCCCCACTGTTTACCTCTCTGTGCCTGCAAGATGGCTTTCTTTCGGGTATCTTTCATACCCTTGTGATCATATTTTTCTAAAACCAAGACTTTCAAATAAGGGTCATACCGGAAAACCTGAACTTTAGGATTTGCTATCATAAAAGCTTCAAGATGAAACCGGCCATCAGACACAAAAACAGCAGTATCAAGGGTGCCACGGGGCAGCGATGGCGCTGTGCACCCAAGAACCTCTCCTGGTGATAGTGGTTTCACTTGAGGAACATTGATGTTTGGATACTGATCTGCCAGAGCAGCTTTGGCTGCATGGATGGCAGTTGAAAACTGGATAGTCCCAGCTAAAGCAAGTCTATCTTCTGGTTTGAAGTTATACCTTATTGTCTCAACTAGATGTTGCACATCAATTTGTATATCCACAAAGACATATAAGCATGGGATACTTGTAAAATCAATTGGGACTAAACAGCTATGACCATAGTGAATGAGAAAATCAGCCCCAAGTGCTGTAGCTGAGTAATCATCAACACAGCATGCTCCATAGGTAACATCCCCAAGTACAAAGCATTCATCAACATCAGTAAATGCCTCTAAAATATCACAAATTGTGAGGGAGTACATAAGCAGGCCCTCTGGAAATTGCAGTGCTACATGCTTGGCTCCAGATTGCTTAATCCTCCAAATGCATTTCGGTATTTCCAGATTATAGTTGGGAGGCAAAACTGCCATAGCAGCCTTAAGTGCAGGATCATTCAAAATTGAGTCCGGTATCTGTTGCCTAAAAAATCTCCGTGGTGCTTTAGGTGCACCTGATTGTGATATTGAACTTGCTGCTGCCATTTCAGTATTG
Organism: Pinus tabuliformis; assembly: GCA_031772625.1. Taxonomy (NCBI): domain Eukaryota; kingdom Viridiplantae; phylum Streptophyta; class Pinopsida; order Pinales; family Pinaceae; genus Pinus; species Pinus tabuliformis. The sequence continues at coordinate 458,304,048 of CM062808.1, read as the reverse complement.
GAAGAAGATGGCCTGGATGAAGAATCTTCTATGGTTCCATCTCTAACCTTATTTTCCATCCAATCAAATTGTTTGATCCACAAAAGAGGATCACTCAATCAAATACAGAATCTGCAAATGAAGAGACTTGCAAAAGGGAAGCTCTTAGGATTCGAACACCATAAAAGAACCTGCACTTGGTTGCATCGATTGGTCTTCAGCCAGGATCACTAAAACACTCAGCAGGTTCAAGATCCGAGTGACAATATCAAAACTCACTCTTTTGGTCAGATAAAGATAGCAGCCAGGCATAGAGCCCTTGATGAGTGCCAATGTATTGTTTTACTTGGCCAACACTCATATAATGCAACTTTAACCCATAAATCTCTGTTACAAATAACACTCCAAACAGCATTCTTCTATCCCAAAGATCCAAGCTGGCAGCAGATTCCTTCTCTGCCGACATAAAAAACAGTAACCCATTTCAGCTCATAGCACAATCCATGGAATAAAATTCAAATTTAAACAAAAACATCAAAAGCTACTTAAGGCAGTAATTGCTATTTTCAATTTGGTACATGTTAATTTCAGACCATGGTAAGCAGATCCTGTACTCGAAGGATAACCCTAAAACCATAGGTAACTTTAAAGCTTGTGACTTATCAAAACAGCAATAATCAAATACTAGAATCTACAAATGCACTGCAAAAAATAATATCACAATATACACATAACTGAACTCTCAAATCTGCACCACTGTTTTTATTAAATCCAGGAAAGCAGTAAACTATAATGCTATAGCTAAAAAACTCAATCTCGCTAATCAACACAGTGGTACACCCAGTTCCTGGACACTCTTCTATAGAATAAGAGATTGCTTGGGTTTACAAATATCTGCCCTAATCTCCAAATAGTGCTATCGGTAGGAGACCCTAATCCTAATCCTAAACTAACCTAGACAAGTGTGCTAGTCCTGTATGAGTGACTGTCCTCAATTAGAGTGCCCACTACGAATTATCACATGCATTAAAGCATGTGAATTCTTCAAGGATCTGCACCATACTTGGTGTCATTGTCACCCATGTGATTTATTCTAAAACTGGAAAAGCAAACTGATTCGACAAAAATATCAATTTCTAAAGCAGAAACTAGATATGAAACTGCAGTGGTAAAATTGGAAATGTACTAAGATTGCCGCATCCTCCATAACTGCACCAATCCTCCATACACCACTGCAGACAAGAACCAAGACAAACTGCTGTCTTCAATTCACAGTATGGATGTGCAGAATGAGCCATTACTGCTACTAGACAAACCTGCAATATGTGCACCACTACTGGAGAATACTGTCTGAGCTAAACAAGGTAAAAATATAAGACTCCTTAGTGAGAAAAGCATTCTCAACTAAACCCAGTCTCCCCCTGAATATTTCGAACTTCCCCTTTGCTAGTGCCGTAATCAATATGTCTATAACCTGTGAATCTGAAAAAACATACTGTAGAATGACTGCTTCCTTCTTATTAACTCTATCCCAAAGAAAATGGTTTGTAATATCGATGTGCTTGGAGCAGTCATGGAATACTGGATTCTTAAAAACTCTGATACAATTGTCACAGTAGACCATAGCAGGCACCAACATCTCACCTATCAGCTCTGCTATCAATTTGCAAAAATAGATGGCTTCACTAGTAGTGTTAGCTGCCATGTACTCTGCCTCTGTTGAACTCCGTGCAACTAATGTTTGTTACCTTTTAAACTAGAATATCACTACTAAATCCGAACAAAAGCAACAACCTGAGGTACCCTTCCTATACACTGCATCCCCTGCACAGTCAGAATCAACAAACCTATGCAGCATCATCTCATCTCACTATCTCCTGCATATCTTAGACTAGAATGTACTATGCCTTCAAGTATTGGAGCACCTTTTTACAGCTACCCTATGAATCTGCCTTGGCTGAACCATATGCTGGCTCAAATTGTCCACTACAAAATATATATCAAGTCTGCTATTAACCAAATAATCCTAAACGGGACAGGTCATCAAACTGTTACACCCCCAAACCAAAACCGGTCAACCAAAAACACACAAAATATTTAAGTTTAAAAGAAGAACATATATATTCATGTTCATCCATATGAATCCAAACCATTTATACACAAATAAGCAAAAATTATCATTTATATAGCATGTAAGGGTGCGCGTAACCAAAATAGCACAGAGTGCAATCCATCTTTGAACCGAAAATATATCAACAAACAGGCCCTAGATGACCTCGGTCCTCCAGCATCCAAAAAAAATCATGCTATAACAAATACCTACATATCATCAAAATCCTTGCCTATATTGGGATATTCGTTGTCAATATCACCCTCTAAGCATTAAAATAAGATTGAAAAAACTTAGCTTGTCAATTCAAGATTTTGTTTGATTGGTGGGTACATTTTTAGTAGGATCATGATGAGGAGGTATGTTGCAGACACCTTGTCAAAGTTCCAAGGAAGCGGAAGTCCCAATTTTTTCAGCATGATCAGGTCATCTATCAGTTGTTTACACGTAGTTGTAAACCCATTCTGCAAGTTATATGATGTAAATGATCCTAGTAAGACCTTGAGTATATGTAACAACCTAGGTAAGCCTATAATTTTGATAACGAATTTCATCCTAGGAAGTTTTTAAACCTCGTTGATTACCTGTGTTTCTAGACACAGCTAATTAGAAGAGTTATTTCCCTCCAGCTTAAACCCCAAAGCTAGGGTGAGTTTTATTACCAAAATCTTAAGTCTTAGTGTTCTTAGTCGAATCTGATGTAAAAATGATTTGGGAATAATTTAAGCTAGTTGGCTTAATTATTTTATTACAAATCACTGGGTCTACTAGATCATATTGTGTCGCAGATGGGTTATGTGTCTTGAGCAATGTTGTTAAAAGCGCGATCGGGATTAAATCGGCGCCGGGAAAAAAGCGGAAAAAATCGGCAAAAGCGGGAAAAAAGCGTTTGGCACAAAAATATTCATTTTTTTTCAATTTTTTTAATATCTAAACCATCTACAACATAAAATAAATACATTGACACATAAATATGATAAAAAAACTAACATATAAGATGTTTAATATCATTTCTAGCGCTAAAATCGCACATAACATTGAATCATGTCCTGAATAGTAAGTCCTGACTCCTGAGTCCCAACTCAGCCTCAAAATATCAACAAAAAATATGATAATGTATCTCATCATGTCATAATGTCATATACAATAAAATGAAAGTCTAATCCTATTGATTTCCTCTGCCCCTCTTGCGAGAAAATGCCACAGCTTTCCCTTTCCCTCTAGATGTAGATGCTGGTGCCCTTGCAGGTGGAAATGGCAGTGGAGTCTGATGTGCTCTAGACGTTGAAGAACTAGAAGTAGGAGCTATAGGAGGTAGACCACGTCCTCTACTGGTGGCAGGGGTAGCCCGGGCAGGTGGTGTCACCTGGAAACATTACAATCTCCCAATCCTGAAATCCTGAAAAACTGATAAGTCTGCTGGATTTTAAATGAAATCTAAAATTCTACTTTCTCCATATGAAATCCAATGAGGCTGGAACCACTCTCAAACATCCTGAGTCATTTCATGGTAATGTTAAAAATTTAAGTAAAAGGATGAAAATGAAGATTAAGGAGAATGTCACTTTTACTTTAAGAATTTAACATTACCATGAATAGCATATCCATACTAGGGCCTAGACTTGATCATTAAGCTACCCCACTCAAAAATTATTTGTTTCTTTCAAAAAACATTGCATGAAAAAACCCAAAAAAAGTTATAAAACTATGCTGTCCTGAGCCCCCACGATTTTTTCGTTAAAAATCGCGCTTTTTTCGAAAAAATCGCGCTTTTTTGAAAAAAGCGCGATTTTTTCAGTAAAAATCGGCAAAAAAAAAGTAGGCGATTTTTTCGTATAAAAATCGCGATTTGATCGGCAAGATGAAAAAATCGCGATTTTTTCATTAAATCGCGATTTTATCACGATTTTAACAACACTGGTCTTGAGGGTCTAAGCCAAATGTGCATTCTCCCTCTAAGAGATGAAAATGTAGAATCTTATGTATTAGAGGATGGAAAAATAATTAAGTCCCCTCATGTATAAGTTAATTAATTTTTCTGGCAAAATAAAATTAAATCCTAAGCCAGAAAATTAATTAATAGAGTCAAAATTAAATTGTATTAGGAAAAATAATTCTCCAAGTGGAAAAATTCATGGGTCCTAAAGGAATCAATTTTTAAAAGTCCTCCACCAAGGGAATATTGTATATTTCAAGAAAATTTGGACCCTTGTGTTGAGAAATCCAGGGCTTTGATACGTTAATGATTTCTCGATCTAAGTAACTACTTGTGAAGTCCTTTTTAACTGTTTATTTATACAAACAATTTCTTTCTTATGTGTGTGTTCATTAACTTCATCAACCAGCTACCACGAACAATAAACAAAAGAACAATAACACAAGATATAGGCAGCAGCCAAGGCAAAACCTCTCCAAGACCTTGAGAGGAAAACCCACGGAAAATCTTCTTATAGAATCTTCACTAGACAAAATTTCCAAGACCTAGACAAAGACCCTTTCACTGATGTGTCTCCAAGATCAAGGCAAGTACCTTTGATTGCTGCTGTCCTCTTACTGCTACTTTCCTTTAACTGCTGTACAGTGAACTGGATCAGCTTCTAGATGAGCTAGGAGCAGCTTCTACCTCCCTTGTACATTTCCTCAAATTGTACTTATTTCAAGGGTGATTACAAATCAAGTTTTTACCCAACAACTTGATCTTCCTCTTGCAATTTTAGTCAGCCCTGTAAGTCTGCAAGTTCACTGTGAATGACTTCACTAGATGTCAAAGAGTGGCTCTCCTAGCCCTCCTATATCTTCGCTTGTCTTAAGGATTAGTCTTGTGTATCAAGATCCTTACCCTTGACCTTAGAACGAACCTTTTGAAGACCTTGTGGATGACTGTCCTAGCAGCCCTAAATCAGAGAACAGGTCTGCAATTCAAGTTCACAAGTGGGAGAGTTTAGGGCTCTTCTAGCCCTACTAAACCTTCGCTCTTCTAGTAGGATACTTCCACTTATTTCTGCCCTTCAAACTGTCCCAAAAACGAACCCTTTCCTTGCCAAAACGAGCACACAAGATGATGCCCTAGTGTCAATCTGTTGCTGCACGTGTGGACAGACTTCCTGCTATTTTGGATGGCAGAACAGACTCCTTTTTCTCACTGACCTGCGGCTCCTCGTCTTGACCTTTTCCTCGCACCTTTTTTTTCTGATTTTGACCGAGTTCTTGAGTATGAGAGAGTGACCGAATTGATGTCCTTGAATGAGGTGAGAGGGGTCCTTTTATAGTCTTCTTGTGATGCCTCATTAGGCCGACTTGATGACTGTCCCTAAGCCGACTTGAAATCTGCTTTGAAGTCGTCTTCTATCAATGCATGTGTAAGCCTTCTTTGTGCTAAATTAATGGCTCTTTTGCCTTGCTTTTGGAGGAGGAATTTAACATGGTTATTGCCCTTGATCTTGGAGACACAACTTCTCATTTTGACATATTATTTACAAGTGTAACAATTACAATAATGACACAATCCTATCACATAGCCTAGAGCTCACAATGGGAGCTACTAAAACAATTTTGAGCATGAAACCCATGACTCAAATTTTACAAAATAATTTGCTAGATACTAACTTACATCATGTGTCATTATAAATACTGAACCTAGTTACACTTTCTTCAACACCTTGGACCTTGGTGGTTAAGTCAAAGTCAATTTTTTGAGGAAATTAATACAAAATAATTAATTTTGAGCTAATAAAAATGGAATTAAAAAATAAAAAATCAAAGGTCAAGATTAAAAGATCTTTAAGTGTTTATCAATGACCAAGATTATTTTGAAGAAGATCAAAGAAACTAGCCATTATTTTCTACGTGGCTGATAAATCTATAAATTAGAGTCATTTGAGTCTCTAGCATCTTGATCTTTGGCTAGAAAATTTTTGTTGAAGCAGTTCTGTAACTATTGTCCTACTGGGAACTATTTTTTCAATCATAATAAAGACTTTGGGGTGCAATTCAAGGTGTTCTTGCTTATTAATTTGTGGTATGTGTTGAATATTGGTAAGATTTGTTTTTTCATTAGATGGAGATAAAACCATACTATTCATAGTTTTGGGCTAATCTTAGGTGGTTTGATTCCCCATGTGATCTAACAAATTATTTTGAGATAAGTTCACAGTGCTTGCAAGTACTTCAGTCCTTGGCCTCCAAGTTCACAAATTTGAGCAAGAACCATTGTTGTTTGGATTCCAAATATTTATATGGTGGATTAATCTTTCCTAAGGCTAAAGTTTACATTGGGGTTTCTAAAGTATTTTTAGCCATTTTTCAAAAGAAAAAACTCCATAAAAATATTTTTCTCAAAAATTTAAAAATTTTAAAACCCTTGTATATTTGTAGATGTTGTGAATAATTTTGTAGATCTAACTTGTAAATTATTTTTTCTAACTTGAGTTTCGGGGACTTTTAGTATTTTGTATATATTTGGGGCTTGGGTGTCTTATTTTCATTATTGCAGGCTGGATCAAGGGATCAAGTGGATGAAGAGTTAGATCTAGGCTTTTGAGGGTAAGATCTAGTCTCTAGGTAATTTTGCAAGGCCATTCACTGAATATTTTTTTGCAAAATTCAGATCCAAAGAAGGAGAAATTAAATAAAAAAATAAAATAAAAAAATTGAGACAAGGGTTTCGCTTTTTCAGGCCTCACGAGCCCAGTTTCAGACCTCCTAAGGCCAGCGTCTCCCCTCCTTGGCCTACGTTAGCGCCAGAGCCTCTACGTCATTTTTTTAAGCCCTTTAGGGCAAGCCTCAGCCTCCCTATCCTAGCCCATCGTTAGGGCTTTAGGGCCTTAAAAAGCCTAGCCGTGGGCCCTAGGCCACACGACTGCCCTCCTCTAGCCCTAATGGCTGCCCTTTGAGCAGATTGTCCTCTTTTCAGCCCTAATTTGCCTCAAAAAACCAGCATCAAGCCTTTGAGGCTCCTCCTCCTTCAGCGTTCCCTTCTTGTGGCCTCCTCTAACCTTGTTGACCCCCGATATACCTTTCTAGCCTCCTTATCCCCAAACACTAGCCTTCATTGGCCTAGCATTGCTTTTTTCTTGGCCTCTTTGCCCTAATCTGCCCTAAAACTCTCCTTTGATTTTTCAGCACTGAATACTTGGTGGCTTTGCAGGTTTTGAGGCTCAAAAAATTCTATTTTTCAGGTGGCAACTTGATCCCAAAGTTTAAACGAATTTTGACCAAGGGATCATCAAGGCCTTGGGCCTAGGGTTTGACCTCTAAAACCTAGTTTTATCTCTGATTTATTATAGCAGCCATATCAATAACAATTAATCTCTAAAATCACATGCTACATGGTCAAAATTGTTTAAAATTGCAAAATATTCATTTTCATAAATTTTGGCCACCTGGGCATCCTAGATCTAGCCTAGATCTAACTTTTATGCTTGCTGGAATTTACTACATAACTGAAGTTTTCAGATCTGAAATTTCTAAAGCATACACTTAATAAGGGTCTAAAACTTGAAATTTTCAGATTCCAGTAAATTTTCCTATTTTTAGGCAATTTTAGCCTTTGATTGTAACTGCATTAGCTTGTCAATCTGTTAATTATACACTGTTGTAGTAAATAGATCAGATCTGAAATTTTCTGAATCACATTCTCTAAAAACCCTAAAAATTGAATTGTTTTTCAAGTTGGGTGAATTTTACTATTTTTGGTATATTGGCCATTGTTTTTGTCATCTCTAGAGCTTGCTGATCTGTGGGTCAATTTACTGCTATAATAACTTATTACAGATCTGAAATATTACTGAATACATCATCATAAAGTAAGTTAGACACATAAATTTACTTATGCTGGTCATTGAAAAGTTTTATACTTCATATGTTGGGTAAATTTTATAACTTGGAGTGAATTTTCTACTATTGTCATAACATTAATAAGCGCTGGAATTTTCTAAAACACCATTGTTGATTTAGTTGATGAGATCTAACGCTTGAGTGGGTTTTACTCTAAGTTTGTAAAATTTCCAGAATTTGACACCTAAAGCACTCCCACATTTAAGCTCTAAATCTGATCTTGTGATAATTGCAATCTAATTGACATCTTTGTCTTTGGTAATCACTCTAAATCTTAGCATCTAAGTTTTCATTTTGCTATCTTAAGTGGTATCAAACATTGTTGCAAAATTGGCATCTTGTGAGAATTTGTTGAAACTTTGCACTTGTGTCTCTAAAGCAATTTACCTTGTTCAAGATTGTCACCTCATCATTATTAAGTACTCTCGCTATAATTTAATTCACACTAAGTACTTAAATAACATAAACAATCTTAAAAACATGATCCTTTTTTTTTTCCGCCTCCCCGAGCTCTGCGAACCGCTGCGTGCTCTCACGGGCTAGTTGGTCGCGCTAGGGCTGCGCCCCTCTGCCATGGATGAGTTGGGCTCATCCCAGGCTCCTCCCATCAGTCTTCCGTCCTCCCCTAAGGCTGAAGATGTCGCTTTCAAGTCTCTTCTGGCTTCGATGCCAGCCAAGAAGAAACCGAATGTTTCGAAGTTTGTTAAAAAGCTGGAAAATATACCGAAGGTCTCCCTCCCTCCGGAGGGGCCGATCAAGGTAGCTCTGTCATTGGCTGAGAGGGCTCTGGTAGGACAGTTCACTGGCCTTTGGCCTTCTCCCAAAGCCACGGAAGCCTGGGTCTGCAGGAACTAGAGACCGTTAATCAAGCAAAGTGTCACCTCGTATTTTCTAGGGCGAGGCTATTTCCTATTCGAGTTTATTTCAAAAGAAGACAAGGATCTGATCTTCAGGAACAGGCCCTATTTTATGGGCCCTCAAGGTCTCTATTTGAACAGATGGACTCCCAATTTTGATCCAGCTGAAGATGTTCTATCGGCAGTTCCAGTGTGGGTAAGGCTTCCGAATCTTCCTGTACATTGTTGGAACTGGGATTCTCTCCAACATATAGGCAACGCGCTGGGCAAATTCATAGATCGCGCAAGCACCAAGGACCAATATGACTGTGCTAGGATCTGTGTCGAAGTGGATCTAGAAGTGGGGCTGCCAGAGGCTATAAAGATAAATGTAGGAAGCTGGACCCATGTGCAAAAACTTGACTACGAACAGCTTCCTTTCAAGTGCCGCAAGTGCCAGGAATACGGACATTTTGCCAAGAACTGTACAAAAAATGAAGAGGCGGTGCAAGGAAAGGAAGAAGGATGGAAGCAGGTCAAAAGATCAAGGGCTAACCCTAAACCCTCAAACTCTCTTGGAGCTCCAAAAGGGAAAGGGCCGCAACCTTCTTCTAGTGGCCAAGGACAACAGCCAAAGGCACAAGAGAACGCATTCGCCCCCCTGTCCTCAGCCTCAATTGAAGTGCAAGAAATAGAACAGCAGCAGAATGAGGCAAATGAGAAAGAGATTCTCGAAAACCCCAGGCAAGGTGAGAGTGCAGCCGTAAGCCCTAAGGGAAAGGCCACAAATATGGAAGAGGAAGACCAAGATTCGGAAGAATCTAAGGAGGAAGGAGAAATAGGTGACTCCCAAACATTGTCTCGCAGATCAACAAGAGGAAGGAAGTCTGACCGGGAAAAAAGAGAGCGAGAAACATATAAAGACAAACTCCAAGGCAGTCAGCCAACGTTGGAAAAGCTGCTAGCAAAAACACCAAAGATTACAAGAAGTCATGGACAGGGGCCCAAAGGGGCCACCCAATCTCAAAAAGGTAAATAATGAATATTGTCTCCTAGAATTGCAGGGGGTTGGGGAGCAAGCAAAAAGAGGAAGCAATGCAAAGTTTGATCAGGATAGAAACCCCAGATATCCTACTGATCCAGGAGACTAAGTTGGAGGAAAAGAGCTTCCTTCAAGTAGGCAGGAATCTTTGGAGAAAAAGTGGAGGGCAGGTTGTCTCAGCCCGAGGTGCATCGGGAGGGCTGGGAGCTCTCTGGAATGAAGCCAAGTTGGAATTGGTTAATGGAAAGCAGAATACTCACTGGCAGCTTATGCAATTCATAAGCCGAGAAACAAGGGAGGCCTTTAGTCTCTTTAATGTTTATGTGCCGGTAAACGCAGGGGAAAAGAAGCAGTGTTGGGACTCAATCAAACTCATGGCCGAGGAAGAGACGCTGAGCAATATTATTATAGCAGGGGATCTGAATATAACCTTAAGTTCTTCCGAGAAGAGAGGTGGCAGCATAGTAAGGGATCCAGCGAGGGAATGGGTGGAGGACATCATGCAAGATTGGGATCTGCTCGACATCAAGCCCTTGAAAGGTAAGTATACTTGGTCAAATAAAAGAATGGGTCTTGGCCATATTGCTGCGTGATTAGATAGATTTCTTATTCAAAGTTCCTATCTTCTCCTTGGTTTAGAAGCTAGGATGCTCATTCTACCATGTAGCATTTCAGATCATAAACCCATAAGACTGGAGCTATCAGCACAAAAAAAATTTGGGCCCATTCCTTTTTGATTCAGTGCTTTATGGATTGGGCATCCAGACTTTATGGATAAGGTTAAAGAGAGCTGGAATCGGCCTATCACAGGGTCTCCTTTCTTTGTATGGGAAGAAAAATTAAGAAGAGTAAAAGTTGTTCTGAAGAGCTGGGCTAAAACTCTTCCGAATCCGGCTGATGAAAGGAAGATGGCCCATGCCTTCCTTGAGAAACACCAACTGCAGATGGAAGAAGAGGACCCCACGGAGGAATCTATAGCCATAGAAGGAAATCTGCAGCAAAAATTCCACAAAGCATGTTTGCAAGAGGAAGAATATTGGAGGCAGAAATCCCGTAGCCTGTGGTTGAAAGCGGGAGACAGGAATACCTCCTTCTTCCACAAGCAAGCCCAAGCTAGAAGGTCCTTCAATACCATTTCTGAAATAAAAGAAGATCTTGTTACCCACAAGGACTTCACAAGTATCAAAGGGGCAGCCTTCTCCCACTTTGAGAAACTATATAGTGAAGTCGAGGTAATGAGCCAGGACACTATGTTCTTGGATGTTATCCCCCCCAAGATCTCTCCAAATATGAATCAACAACTGGAAGCTAAAGTCACCAGAAAAGAAATAAAGGTTGCGCTCTATGAAATGGAGTCGGACAAAGCCCCGGGTCCGGATGGCTTCACAGCCAGATTCATCCAAGTCTGTTGGCAAATAGTGAAGAAGGATCTGCATAGAATGGTGTCAAAATCTCAATACTGCCAGAAAATTGGAGGAAGCACGAATTCTGCCTTTCTCGCCCTCATCCCAAAGGAGAAGGGAGCCAGCACTTTTAACAGGTTTCATCCGATTTCGTTATGCAACATTGGCTACAAACTCATAACAAAGGTGATTGCCAACAAATTGAAGGTCCTCTTGCCCTCCATTATTCCTGAAAACCAAGGGGGGTTCGTTCAGGGCAGGCAGATCGTGGACAACATAATCCTTGTGCAAGAGGCTATTCATTCTAGCTTGCAGAGGAAAGAAAAAGGTATGGTGGTTAAGCTGGACCTAGCTAATGTGTTTGACAGAGTACGTCACAAGTTCCTCTTTGATGTGATGCACAAGTTTGGGTTTGGTCAGGAGTTTATTAGATGGGTCCGGGCTTGCATCTCTGAGCCCTAGATTGCCCCTCTGGTGAATGGAAGAGCAACGGAGTTCTTTAAAGCCTCTAGAGGGTTGCGCCAGGGCTGTCCTCTTTCTCCTCTTCTTTTTGTTTTGCAAGCTTCAGTTCTGAGTTTTTATTTAGAAAAATGCCAGGTGGACCAAGAGATTATGGGTCTTAGGATTTCTCGAGGAGTCAAGGATATTAATCACGCATTGTTTGCTGATGATTCTCTTTTGTTGGGTGCTGCCTCTGTTACTTCTGCCTCCAGATTCAGGAAAGTGTTGGATGATTTCTGTGGTACTTCGAGCAACAAACTAAATGAAGGGAAATGCCATTTTTATGGCTGGAACATCTCCAACAGCGAGCTTTCCTCAATTTCCAGATGTTTGGGCTTCGCTGGCTCTGCTTCTTGGAATTCTTTCATCTATTTGGGCCTTCCTATCTTCCAAAAGAGGCACTCCAGTAAATATTGGCTCCCAATGGTTGAGAAATTCAAGAAAAAAATTCAGTCTTGGGGCTTCTCATGGTTGAATCTTGCTGGGAAGACAGTGTTAATTAAATCTGTTCTAACCAGCCTGCCCATCTTCCAATTCTCGGCCATGTTGGCTCCCTCCAGCATCCTCAAGAAGATGGAGGAGTGGATTAGAAGGTTCTTTTGGAAAGGCGGCAAGCATAATGACAGGAAGATCCCCCTTGTCAGTTGGGGCAAAATTGCTAAACCTCTGCTAGAAGGAGGCCTGAACTTCAAGGACCTGAGGACTCAAAATACTGCTATGGGGGCTAAGATCCTGTGGAGACAAATAGCCCCGAAACCGGGATGGGCTCAAAAGGCACTATGGAAGAAATATTTCAGGGGTCAGAGGTTACGAAGCTTGGATGACCTCACCCACACCATTAAAGGCTCTCATATTCACAGGCTTTGCATGCAGGCCTTACCACTGATACAAAAGCATTCCTTTTGGATCCCGGGTAATGGCAAGCTCATTAATATCTGGACCGATAAAATCATGAACGAAGAACCTTTAGGTGAAGACCAAGAGCTCTCTGAGCTTCGAATCTGGGCATTGAACAGCGGCATCAAAACTTTGTGGGATATCTCTAGCTGGAAGGATAATGCGTGGGCAGGCTGGAAGAAACCTCAAATGTCGGATGCTCTAGATCAGGCGTGGTCAATCCTGCTGACTAAACTGAAAGGTATGAGCCCGATTAGCATCAGAAAACAAGATAAGAGAGGTTGGGGCTCTCAAACTGGTTCTTATATTGTTGCTCAAGGCTATGCACAGCTCAGAAAAATTCCTCACGTTCCTTGCTGCCCTGCGATTTGGAGAGGACTTTGGAGGCAGAAATGTGTGCCAAAAATCGATTTCTTCAGCTGGCTGTTGTGCCACAACAGCATTTTAACTGAGGACAGGCTTAAAAAGAAAGGCTTCCTGGGCCCTTCTAGATGTAGTCTATGCCTGGAAAATGAGGAAAACGCCTCTCATTTATTGATTGAATGCAGATTCGCCAAGAGTATTTGGGCTGACGCGTTTTCCTCATGGGGAGCCACTATTCATCTGCCCAACTCGATTGCTGGTTTCTTTGCTGATTGGGCTCATCTCTACCCCGGAAAGTTCCCCAAAAACAATTGGTTCAAGGCAGCCTCGCTAGTTTATCCGAAATTCATCTTCTGGCAAATATGGATTGAGCGCAATCACAGAATTTTTCAAGAGAAAGCGCAGAAGGGTAATCTTGTTTTGTCAAAAGCCAACGGCCTGCTCAAGGAGTTTCTCGGCGAGAAATTTGAGAAGCTGGAAAATAAAAATTTAAGTCCTCAAGATCTGGCGTGGGGGAGCAAGCTTGGCCTTCAGTTTTCTGAGGACGAGAGACATTTCAAAACTGCGAAAAACTGGCAGATCAGGCTTGCTGAGGGCGATTTCTGCATGTGGCTACATAAGCGTGATAGTTCCTCCTTGTTTTTTGATGGGGCCGCCAAAGGCAATCCTGGAATAGCTGGGGCTGGAGGTGTCATCAGGAATGCGGATGGCTGCATAGTAAACAGGTATGCCTGGGGGCTGGGTCATAGTACCAACATGCAAGCAGAGGCCATGGCTCTGTTGCAGGGACTTAAGCATTTACAGGATCTTGGTATTGAGAAAGCCATTATTCTTGGTGACTCCCAATCCTTGATTCGAATTCTAGTGGATAACACGTCCCCCAGGGACTTTTGGCTAGCAAGAGTGGTGGCCAGAATAAGGAAGCTTGTTGGCTCCTTTCTTCAGGTGAATTTTTTCCACATTCTTCGGCAGAATAATAAGGAAGCGGATGCGGAAGCCAACAAAGTTGTCCTCCTTCCTACAGGCATTCGGATAAGAGACGGGGTTGAAGATTGGGATCCAATCCCTTAAATCTGTTTCTCATGTATTACTGTCTTTTACTTCAGCAGTTTGTTTGTATTCACAAGCATGGGGAAATTCGGGAAACCGACTCGACTAACGGAGTCAAGAAGATTCAGAACATTAAGGTTACGGTGTTGGTTTATCTATATGTTGAGGATAGCCGGTTCTTGGGCTTCCTAAATGTAACCGGCCAGCAGGCTTTGGATTTCTTTTAATACAAATTATAACCGTTTTCGTTAAAAAAAAAAAACATAGACAATCTTAATTCAAGATAATATCACTCATAATCTCTTGCATAAGCATCCTCAATGTTTTAAAACTCCGACTCCGACTCAGCCGAGGATCGACTCCGACTCCGACTCAGCCGAGGATCGACTCCGACTCCGACTCCACCGAGGGTCGACTCCTACTCCGACTCTAACTCAGTATCGACTCGGTCGACTCAATTTCAATGACTCAGTCGTTGTAAAAAATACATTAAATATTTATTTATTTTATAAACAACATAATTTTAAAGATTTTCATTCATGTTTCCAAACACACAGCATTAGAATATAGATAGAAGACAACATATGATCAAAGTAGGCTCATGAATATATCTATTATAACAAAATGGCACCCAGTGCACTGTCCAATACATACATGATGATGATATAGAGATCAAAACAAAAACACGTAGCCAAGGAGGCTAGAAATGGCATTATCCTCCAAAATAGATTGTAAGTCATCAAGGAACTAATACAAGGGTCCAAGAGTGTTCCTCACTCCAAGAAAGTCCCAAAGTGCATGTGTAAGCATTGTCATCAAAGAGGGATGTACTAGCCCTCCTAAGTCATCTCAATGATAACCATCCTCATCTGTGCTTTGGAAGAAGGCACCATCCACCAAAACAGGGTCAAGGCCATTCAGGGGGCATCTTCAGTTCACTTGGGCATATCATCAAATAGTCCAACGTCAAAGCTTTTAAGTTTAGTGTTTTAGCATTTGGAGGCTCATCAAGGGGTGTAACATCACGTGGAATCAACTCAAGGCTCGATGCTCATCTTTGGAGGGCCAAGGTTGGGGCCACAAAGTTAGGTTTGCTATAAGAAAGGGGAAAAGAACCTATTGGAAGGTTTTGAAGAAGAATGAAGCTATCCCTTAAGGAATCTCTACTACATATGTGATACCACCTAAACATACCTCTCAAGATCAAGCGAGATAAACTTATTTAGGGACAAAATACAATTAAAGTATCATGGTGAAAACTTTGGAGTCCCACAAAAGCAAAAAAATAAAAATAAAAAATCATTGTTTTTTAGTTCACGGGCCACTATCATCCAACACAACTGAGTAGGCTCAGACTCAACTGAGTCGATCGGGTTATTACCGAGCCGACCGAGTTGTTAGACAACTCGGTCGGCTCGGTAATAACCCGGTCGGCCAAACCAGTTCACTGGCCAAGTCGACCAGGTGAAGCCTTGAATCGGACCAACTCAGCCGAGTCAGTTCCAAGCCGACTGAATCTTAAAACACTGAGCATCCTAGATCTAGCTTGCATTAAAACTTACCTCCTAGCATAAGCTAGGTTGATAGAAATCTAGGGCAACCCTTCTCTCCTAGCTTGAGGGGCTCAGCAACTCTTCGGTGGTTAACACGGTGACCTTGCAGTCGTCAAAGTCACAATCTCTGCAGCGCCGGAGGCATCGGGTGATAGGATCACAACAGAAAGTATCGTTAATCAGGCCCTAGCCTACTTCCTGTTGGCCTCCTTCCCACAACCTACCTTAGAGCCCAACTTCAAAATAGTTGAGGGAAGGCCATACTTAGACTAAGCATATAATTAAAATAAACCAAGATCATTGCATCTCACATAGATCCTAGGACTTGCGTACCATATAGGTTAGTTAATCATTCAAGCAGCAGGTGTCCATCCGGTCACTTGGTTTCAATTTACCATAAGCAAGAATTGTGACTCCATTAAGGCACTAGTCTCATACTTAAAATCTAATCTAATCATTAATCTTGCTAAATTTAACCAAGTAACTATGCCACTCATTCGTGTCTCCCAAACAAGTTGGTTTCCAACTTGTTTTCCTTCACCTCATTCCATAGGGACTACCCCCCATTGCCTGTTGTTGGGAGATAGCTAGAACGGAGTGGGTGGGGATCAAAGTGACAGCCCCTGCCTTGAGCGGTTGTCGCGGTGCCTATACAATCTGGACGACAAGGTCAACAGTCAATGCCACTAACATCAAGATACATAGAGATGTTGGTGCTCTTGATTAAATGCTAGTTCCATACACTCGTACATGACAAAATCTAGCGAAAACATTGCAATCCCACCAATTCTAAAATCCTAAAAAACAGTTAAGTCTGCTAGATTTTGAGTGGGATCTAAAATTCTACTTTCTCCATATGAAATCCAATGAGTTTGAAACCACTTTCAAACATCTTGAGTCGATTAATGATAGTGTTAAAAATTTAAGTAAAAAGATGAAAACGAAAGATAAAGAGAATGTCACTTTACAATTAATTGCATATCATTAGTAGGGCAATATGATCAAATACTAGGCTTCCCTAGTCATAAATCATCGCTTTAAAAAATAATTGCATTCAAAGGGTCCTTGGTAGCTTTATACAAAACCGGTTGGTTCGATGGTCTGATTCACCAGTCCTAACTAGTTTTTCCCTCCAACCGGTTGGATTGGTTGGTCTTGACCAGTTTCGGTTCGGTTCTGATAACAATGAGTTGAATAGAGAAAAACATATATTTATAAATCAAAAACAAAATATGAAACCATAGTGATAAAACTGGAAATGTGCTAAGATTGCAGCATGCATGTGCCCACTACTCTCCTACATAACTGCACTAATCCTCCATACTCTATTGCAGATAGGAACGAAGACAAAGTATTGTCACCAATGCACTCTATGGATTCACTAGATGCACCATCACAGCTACTCTACAGACTTGCAATAAGTGCATCACTCTAGAGGATATTGTCTAAGCTAAACAAAGTAAAACTCTAACATTCCCTCTTAGCAAGGAAAGTGTTCTCCACCAAACCCAATTTCTCATTGTCAAGGAATATTGTATGAATAGGCATATGGCTTGTGGAGTGTTCTCCTTCCTTAACGAGTGAATGTATGGTGTTGCCCTACCTTAAGTGTTTGATATCAATAAAGTGAAACATTTCTACCTATTTCTATCTTCTTATTTCTGGGTAAAACAAAAAAAAATAATAATAATAATAACAAAACAAAAAACATCTCCACTTTGCCAAGTGCTCTGATACCACTTGTTATAGCTCTGATACCACTTATGATAGATTTGATATGAAAATATAAGACAATACAAATATACCCAAGAAATAATAAGATAGAAATAGGTAGAAATGCTTCACTTTATTGATATCAAACCCTTAAGGTAGGGCAACACCATACATTCACTTCTTAAGGAAAGAGAACACTCCAAAAACCATATGCCTATTCATGCAATATTCTTTGACATCTCTCAATGGGGAGTTTCTAGCCTCTATATAGGCCTCATACATACAATACCAAGGGTCATTGCCATGGTTCCCTCAATACATCTATCTAATACCATGGGCTTATTACATTATTGCTAACTACTTGTGGTCTCTTACATGATACGGGTTAACCACCTTATTTATTACTATGGCCCATCCCACTATTACATTATTCCCTTGGGTACCTCCCTTTGTATCCCATATTATCCCCCCTATGTATACTACATTCTTGTTATAGCTCTGATACCACTTGTTATAGATCTGATATGAAAATATAAGACAATACAAATATACCCAAGAAATAATAAGATAGAAATAGGTAGAAATGCTTCACTTTATTGATATCAAACCCTTAAGGTAGGGCAATACCATACATTCACTCCTTAAGGAATAAGAACACTCCACAAACCATATGCCTATTCATACAATATTCCTTGACATCTCTCAATGGGGAGTCTCTAGTCTCTATATAGGCCTCATACATACAATACCATGGATCATTACCATGGTTCTCTCAATACATCTATCTAATACCATGGGCTTATTACATTATTGCTAACTACTTGTGGTCCCTTACATGATACGGGTTGACCACCTTATTTATTACTATGGCCCATCCCATTATTACATTATTCCCTTGGGTACCTCCCTTTGTACCCCATATTACCCCCCCTAAGTATACTATATTCCACCCCCCTTAACATGTTTTGTCCCCGAAACATGGGAAGAACACAAATAATAAGATCTACTCAAAAGAGTAATCCATTGGTACCATGCACGTGCATCTAGCCATCTAAGAGAAAGGTGAACCCTCGATCCAACTGGTGCCTCGCTCGCTTGAGATGGAAGTTGACCCTAGCGGCTTTTCTGTGTTGATGTGTAGTAGGTGGATCGTCGCTCCTCTCTATCTATCATGCGGGGGTTGTTGTCCTTGTGACTAATTCGTTGCCATCTTGTTGGTTGTTTTCTTGCGGGGTGATGTGGGTGGTGATATGCTGAAGTTTTAACCAACAGTGTATCTTTCTTTAATTCACCACCTAATGGAGCCTGATTGGTATCTGGTACATGTTGTGGTGCTTGTTGTTGTTTCTTATCTTCCAATATTACTTCAACAACTGAGTCCTCATCTGATGTATCAGTACTTGTAACCTTTTCTGCTTCAGCCTCTTGGGACACTACCTGTTTTTTTGGTACCTGGTTTGATGTTTGTGTTTGGTTGTCGACCATCAATGGCTCATCATCTAATATGTCAATCCCTGGAACATCTTCTGCTTCAACCTCCTTGGACTCTACCTGTTTATAACCTTTTCTGCTTCAGCCTCCTTGGACACTACATGTTTTTCCGGTACAAAGTTTGATGTTTGTGTTTGGTTGTCGACCATCAATGGCTCATCATCTGATATGTCAATCCCTGGAACATCTTCTGCTTCAGCCTCCTTGGACTCTACCTGTTTATTGATGGAAATATGTTGTAATGTAATTTTCTTTTTTTATACCAAAGCTTCAGGAATTTCTTTTGCACATTAATATTTATAGTAGCTATCGATTCCATTCAAGGGTATCCCAAAACAACATTCTCATTAGCCATATCTGAAGCATAAAAATCAGAATGCAATACATACTTGTCCATAGAAATCTTCAAATCTTTATAAACTTGCACCTGCTCATTATTAACCTATGTGTGCTCCATGTGTTTTGCTGGCACTTGCAATTTTTTTGCCAAATTGACATTTATGAGATTTTGCTTGCAACTAGGATTTATAGACACAATGATCTTCTCCTTCTGAATCAATCCATGAACCTGCAATAAGGATATACTAGTAGGAAATAACCCCACATGTTTCTCCTTATCTTGTTTTCTGGCATGAGACCATCTGTCTAAAAGTAATTTTTCAAATTCTTCATCGGGCAGGTTGGAACACTTCTTCTTGTTAAGTAATTCCCACCATGTGGCCGCCTCATCTTCAAAATTAGCCACTACCCAAAATCTCCAATGATGTTCCCATAATGACTTTTTTTCTTTTATGTATTCTTCAATAGTAGGACCATTATCTTTTCCTGTAAAACTTAGAACCGCCATGAAGAGGGTTTGGAAAAAATTCACTTACTTGGCGAAAATTTGAAATTGTTACAATTTAGTCAATGTTGCTCAGAATCCCTATTATAACCTGTTTTCGGAAATGGAACAACCATTCTGCATCTGCCCATGAGATAGAAATCCCGATCCAAGCACTGCAATTTCAGATTTGCGCAGCACTTGTCCCACCGTCACAAAAAAATTCTGAAAAAAAGAGTTGTATTTAAATCAACGATATCTCCCTCATCCGGACTCCAATTCGACTGATTTTTCTTTTTGAACTTGGGTATTTTTTCACAAACAATCCAGATCTGCAATTAGATTCTGCAGATTTTGCACCAGAACTTACAGATCTGCTCTGCAAATTCTCCGCCCCGAAAAATGTCTGCAACCCAACTGATTTTTAAATCAGCAATATCTCCCTCATCCGGACTCCGATTCGGCCAAATATTTTTTTTCAAATTGGATATTTTTTCACCAACAACTCAGATCTGCAGTTAGATTTTGCAGATTTTGCACTAGAACATACAGATCTGATTTGCAACTCGCCGCCCCAAAAAATTACTAAAAAAAAATTCTCCACTTTGCCCAAGAAAGTACTTTGATACCACTTGTTATAGCTCTGATACCACTTGTTATAGATCTAATATGAAAATATAAGATAATACAAATACACCCAAGAAATAATCAGATACAAATGCTTCTTTATTGATCAAAACCCTTAAGGTAGGGCAACACCATACATTCACTCCTTAAGGAAGGAGAACACTCCACAAACCATATGCATGTTCATACAATAATCCTTGACATCCTCAATGGGGAGTCTCTAGCCTCTATATAGGCCTCATACATACAATACAATAGGTCATTACCATGGTTCCCTCAATACCATCTATCTAATACCATGGGCTTATTACATTATTGCTAACCACTTGTGGTCCCTTACATGATACGGATTAGCCATCTTATTTATTACTATGGCCCATCACATTATTACATTATTCCCTTGGGTACCTCCCTCTGTACCTCATATTATCCCCCCTAGGTATACTACAGCTTCCCCTTTGCCAAGAGCTTAGTCAATATATCTGCAACTTGTAAATCTAAAGAAACGCACTCTATAACCACTGGTCCCTTCAAAACCTTATCCCAAAGAAAAGTGTTCCTAATAGCAATGTGCTTGGAGCAGTTGCAATCATGGCATACTGGATTCTTCAAAACTCTAATATAACTTTGATTGTCACAATAGATTTTGAATTTTCCTTAGGCCCTAGATCTAGTCTATGGCTAGCCAAGCACACAAACACACTAGGAACCCCAACTTAAAAGCACTTTGCATAGCATAAATCTACAATAGTGAATTCAATAAAGTACACAAAAATATTTGGCCCAAATCTCGACCTTTATTAATCCATTAATAAAAAATTATTAAGGCTCCCATACTAAGGATCATGGCCCTTCAGATCAATAGAACAACTAGTAAACATAGTATACAAAATTAGGGCTTGAGATCTACTTCTTCAGATCTACAATCTGCCCAAAAAAATCATAGGGACAAGTCTAGACCTACTTACTGAAGGCAATCCTTCATCTTCAGTCCCTTTAATCTTTTTGTACATTGTTCTTCTAGAAGTCCTTTGCCTCCTTCACACAGGCATTAGGTTCCTTTTCTAACCTTTGTCCACTCAGTTGCTCACAATGGTCAAATCCTTCAGACCACTTACATTACCAACCTTCACAATCATCGTTCAGAGCCTCATTCCTTGTTGCGGGCTTCTTTCAAGGGCAGATCTCGACCTCCATGAGCATAACTCGGCCCTCCACTAAGGCACTCCTTGCACAAGGGAAGACACATCTCTCTTGTGTACAATGAGCCTCTCCTTTGGCTCTAAATATATAATTCCTTAATAGATTAATGTTTCACATTAATATTAATATATTAATACTTTGGTATTCAGAGCCTCATTCCTTGTTGCGGGCTTCTTTCAAGGGGAGATCTCGACCTCCATGAGCATAACTCGGCCCTCCACTAAGGCACTCCTTGCACAAGGGAAGACACATCTCTCTTGTGTACAATGAGCCTCTCCTTTGGCTCTAAATATATAATTCCTTCATAGATTAATGTTTCACATTAATATTAATATATTAATACTTTGGTATTAATATATTAATAGGTTAATACATTATTCTATTAAGATATACCACATTATTATAATATATATTAATATTTTATTATATTACATATATTACATTAATATTATATACTAACCTACCAATAGATTAATATTAATTATTAATCTTATTTATCCTTTTTTAGGCATTTTAGGTATTCTATCTTTTATGTTTTTATGGCTAGGGTTCCCATCCGTCGGCTTTCATCCTCCTCTTCTTTCTTATATTTATACATCTTCCCCTCTCCCCCTTCTTTCAACCATTCGGTCCAAATGATGGGTCTTGTTCTGGACTCGAAATGCCGACTACAAATGATTATTGTGGATCAAATTTTGGACTCAAATTCTTCAAAATCAACCATATCAATCAAATTGCAGCACAGATAAAGATATGTTCATTCAACCCCATGATTTAAAGTAAATGCTTCTATAATGCAAGTCAGCAACATGTTTGTCTGAGCAAGAAATGGCTCACATAACAGGTCTTTTGGTGCTATAACCCTCAACTATACCAACACGAGGGCAATACAAGAGAGTAATCTTCCTAAATGATGTTTTTGATGCACTATGACAGTCAAGCGAGCAAATGGTTGGCTTCAGGATTTGCCCTAGGGTGATTTCTAATATACTCAAGGTATGTGGCAATGATGTTTTTGTTCAATTTTGTCTAATGTGATACCAACAGGGGTAAACTAGACCTCCAACAAGGCGAGGCTTAAGCTCAATGAGTAGCCCCCTGAATTCGCGAGTTTTCCCTACATGTATGAGTCGCAAACCATAGTTTTAGTGGCTTAACAACAAATCTTCTTGTTATTAAATGGGGGAACACGTCTCTAACATAGATCACTAGGGGAATTTCTTGCTAGAATGTACGTGTGGAAAACACATGCTTGTGCTCAACATGTATTGTCATCATCATTCATTTAAAATGCCTGAAACAAAATGATATATAACTGTCTCAAAGGAATTGTACCAAAAAATTCTCTAACCATTCAGATTCTACGACTAAAATTTAATGTAACTAAAATTCTTCAAAGAGATATCATCACCATTAATTCCCCATGTATCATTGATATCAATCATGAAATCTTCGTATGAACCTTGTTGCACGAAGTTTATGTGCAGAGAGTATTACATCACTTAGGTTACCGTTTATTCCCTCACAACTTCTTACATCAAAGATGGAGATAATCATCACCATTAATTCACCATGCATCATTGATATCAATCATGAAATCTTCATATGAACCTTGTTGCACGAAGTTTATGTGCAGAGGGTATTACATCACTTAGGTTACCGTTTATTCCCTCACAACTTCTTACATCAAAGATGGATATCTCAAAATAAATCTTCCAAGTAAAAATTTTGATGCAATTGAGACTTCTTCGTAAAAAAATAACCATGAACAATTACATTAAACTAAGCAAACTCTTCATTACTTATGCAACAGGAACAATAACCATGAATCAATGACATTAATCTAAGCAAACTCCTCATTACTTATGCACCAGGATTGTCAAAGAGTATAGTAACATTATTAATTCCATCAAATGGCAATGCAATTGTTCTAGCGGATGTTCCAGCTATTGAATCAAATTTTATGATTGTCCCAAAACATGAAATTCAATGTAATTAAGATATTTCGTGGTAATACATTGATGTGAACAGCAAAATGTAATGTATTTGTTGTAACTTGTCACCATATGCAAAAAGTTTTTATTGAACTAATATATATCAGTTTTACTTCATTACCAAGCAAATTCTAAGAACCAGTTTAAACGTGCCTTTAAATGTGAACTTAATATCAATGGCAACTATCAATCATTTATGGAATGGAAAAATATTCCAAAATGCTTAAGCACTTGTATGATTGAGTTATATGTGAGCGTAAACAAGCAAATGCAACTTGTGGAAGAGATCATTCAAATTTCGAGGTCACCAACGATGTTGTACAGTTTTCAGTTTAGGTGTTTCAGAATTGGATGTAAATTTTTGTTATAGTGAAAAGCATTATTTTTCTAGTGCGCTCGGGCATTAGCAACCAAGCTTTCTTTCAATTCTTACCAGACCACAAGTGATCACCAACAAATCCTAACCATAGAGAAACCACGAAAAATAGATGCAGTGCATATGACTATGTTATATCGGCTGCATGATGTGTTTAAAACCAAAATCAAAACCTAAATTTCAGATCTCCGATATCATTAAATATCCCTTTAACCAGAAAGCACTGGTTTATAACACCATTCAAAATGCAGCGTAACCGATAATTTAAAAAGTCGAAGGTGCAATGAGAATTTGAAATTAAAAGTTTTCAAGAAAAAAAAAAAGTTTTGTCTAGCCACCGCAGGGAAGGTTTTAAGTTTTGAAAATTAACGAGAAATGTGTAATGGTATAGAAATATGAACTCACTCAAATCAACGGCATGAGCTGCCTCAAGCTACCGAGCTTCAAGATACTGTAAGAGTCCCTCACCTGTATGAGACCTGGAACTGGCTCGGTGCAAATAAAAATAGAAGATTAAAAAAAGTCGTAGTGGTTCGTATTGGGACCTCGGCTCTTTACTGATTCATAGTTGTTGTCTGATCCTTTACACAGGCTATCAATCTTGGAGAGAGAAATTTTCGAAGCTCGAAATATTTTTTAGTAAAATGGGCTCACGGATTTTGCTATGGGGACTGGTGTTTCGGGCCTCTTGGTGGCTCGACAGAGGTGGGCTGTGAATTCGAAGGGGGAAGCGGCGGCCCTAACTGCGCTGAGGAAAGAGCGGACGGTTTGCTTGGTGATGCCTGGAGTAACTCAACGGATTTGGGATCGAACGAGTGCTGAGGTGCGGTGTCACTGGGTGAATCGAGGGTGGAATGACTGCTCGTGGGGTTCTGGTGGTGGGTGTCAGCTGGAGTGTATCGGGTTGGAACCACCGTGCAGCTCTGGCAGCAGGCTGCAGAGATATGGATGCCGCGGGGGATTGATAACAGAAGGGCCTCGGCCAGGCGGCTTGTTCGGTGCTCGTGTGGACGCCGGTGCTGCGGCTTTGTCAGCCGGGCCGTGTCGATCGCACCATAATGGTGGGAGTGGAGTGTGACGCCCCTACATTAGTGGTAGTTTTTCAATCACGCCTCTACATTAGCCGTAGTCTTTCAACCACTTATAGCGAGGCGTCGCACTATTGAACACTTTCTTTTCACCAATAATTATGTTTATGGACTACGTTTTAACATTCGATACTTAGTTTATTTTTCTTTACCAAGTATTAAGATTCGCCTATATACAAATAAACCCCCATACACATTCATTATTCATAGCGATTAACACATGTACACAATTGCAACAGTATAAAAGGAGGGGCAACTTCCTGGAATGAGTCTGCCTATTTCAATATATTTTCAACTTTTCATAAAAATACAAGTATTACCTTGGAAACCCCAAGTTTCATACTTCGACAAATTCCCAACTTCGTGTCTTTGTCACGGGCTGCCCACCTCGTGCACACTTTGCACGGTGGTCACCTCCACAATCCACACTTAGTTGTTTTTCCGGTTTGCCAACTCGTGTGCATGGGCACCCTCACCGGGTACCCACCTCGTGCACGACTCGGTTGGGCAGGCGCGCCTTCGTGCAGCCCTCCACCCAACTCGTTCACCCGAGTCACCAACTCGTCGGGCGTGCGCCTTCGTGCGACCCTCCACCCGAATCACCAACTCGTCGGGCGGGCGCCTTCGTGCGACCTCCCCCTGAACTCGTTCACCACGAGCGAGGGCCTTTGTGCGACCTCCACCCGAGCTCGTTCAACACGGGTGGGCGTGCTTTCGTGCAGCCCTCCACCCGTTCAACATGTTCAAGCTTCTGCCCGACCGCGCCTTCGTGCACGGTATACTCGCAGCTCGCCTAACTTCGTGTCACTGGCCTGCAGTTCGCCCGAAGTGCGGGCACATAAGATCTGCGCCCCTTCGCACTTCCGAACTGTGCTTCGCACCTCAACCTTCGTCGTATGACTGTGTTGTCCGCCAAATGATCGAATGCCTCAACTCGTCCGTTCGTCCATCCATATATACAAGTGTTGGCATGGTTAGCTCGTCCAGCCGACCTACCCCCAGCCGACTTGTTTATTTTGTGCAACTTGCCCATGAGGTGGGTCAGCCCGCCCAACTCGTGGGACCACCCCCTCAACTCGCCCAGCGTCTATAAACTCATCCACGGACATGTCTTCTTCGCATTTTCGCCTAAGTCTTCGCTCGCACTTTGCACGGTGTTGATGCCTCGGACCATAGGTCCTTACATCCTCCTTCACCTGAAGTCATTGTTGTCCTCAACAATATACCATCCCGGTAACCATCTACCACCAATATCATCATCTCATCCAAGATAACTGTGTCATCCTCAGTCCATGATATCAACCAGTGCATACACTACAAACATCCCTGCAACATATGCAAAACGACTGTCTCAACCATGTGTCGTCCCATCCTGTGAACTGTCATCAAATACTTCAACATAATGCCAACATTTCTCCGGTACAC
Organism: Pinus tabuliformis; assembly: GCA_031772625.1. Classification (NCBI taxonomy): domain Eukaryota; kingdom Viridiplantae; phylum Streptophyta; class Pinopsida; order Pinales; family Pinaceae; genus Pinus; species Pinus tabuliformis. Next base: position 458,277,739 of record CM062808.1, on the reverse strand, counting down.
TACTAGCCCTCATGACTCGAACTAGTCGGGTGATCAGTCTCACTGTCACGCTCAAATCATAAGAATGCACATCCTAATGTCTACACCAGCCTTTTCTCAGACTCTGCCACATCCTGGGCTCACCAAGAATCTCTCCCATGCTCAGGTCCATGGAAACTTCATCCCATCTGCAACATGTCATGATGTTAATGCCAAACCATTCCTGCATCATCTGTCATACCCGCTCAACCTGTTTTAAGGACTCACTGCCATGAGCAGCTAATAATGAGCCCCATCTTCTTGTCATCTAAGAAGATATAGAGGGAGTAGAGCCTGAAGGCTCACCTTCACTAATAAGCTCAATCCATCTGTCAGGATCCTCTATCTCCATCCTCTGCAGATATGCAACCCGCTCCTCCTCATGGACATTTGGCCTCACATAAACATCGTTGTCATCATCATCCTCAACCTCTTCTAGCCTTCTTGACAAATCCAAGATACTATCAGATAGTGTCATGATAACCAATGACTGTTCAGTAAGCTTTGCCTCAGCGGTAGACAACCGCTTAAACACATCATCCAAGCGCTTCTTGTCCTCCATCTTCATCACTGCCAGTTTACAATCAGGGCTTGTCACACCAATGGTTGGCACACCAATGGGTACATCTTCCCTTCCATCGTAAATGTACAACTTCTTCAAATGTGGAACAATCAAAGCATCATATTGTTTCAATAAATCCATCCCCAGCACAGCTTCATAGTCATCAATCCGCACTATAGTGAAGTCGACTTTCCGGGTCCACTCACCTAGTGTTGTGTCCACCATTTCAGCGACACCAAGCACAAAATTAGGAGGAGAATTCATTGTCTTCATTTGTGCCTTCACCAGTACAAACTTCAGCCCAATCCTTCTCGCAACATCCTCACTCATGAAGTTGTGAGTAGCCCCACTATCCACCATAGTGAGCACATCAGTGCTCCCAACCTTCATCCGAACATACTCCAAGTTGTTCCTTTCCAGATCTCTTCGAGAGACCACTTCCATAGCAGCTGTAACTCCAAGTATCTGCATCATCCACACATAAGCTTCTTCTTTCTTCGTATTAGACTGTGCAATAGCGGCCACTTTCGGTCTAGAAGGACAAATCTTCACCATATGTGGTTCAGCACATATCCAACACTTCAATGCTTTCTTTGTCTTCAACTTATCATCCGATTTTGAAGCATCATCTTTCTTCTTCTTTTTCGGCCTATCGAACTCCTTCTTTTTCTCATCAGGAATTTCGTCATAATACTCCACCAATCGATCCACAGCAGCAAAAGCTTCCTCAAGTGTCTTAATCTTCTGCCTCTTCACTTCGTTGTGTGCCCAAGGTTTCAATCCAATAATGAAGTTGAACACCTTATCCCTCTCTGCCATGTCAGGAAGTTCCAGAACTGCACTTGCAAACTCCCGTTGATATGTCTATAGGTTCCTTGTCTGCTTAATAAACTTAATCTTTGTTATGCTCTTAACCTGCAAAATGATACCTAAATACAGAATATGCGAAGAAAAGATACCCAGAACACAGAATAGCAATGATTTTATTATTCAGAGAGTAATGTTCACTTGCCTCTTCGAGGGGGCAACCTCCAATAGAGCAGAGCTCGACTACAAAATAAGACATGATGCTCCTCGCAGGGAGTCTCTATCCTTTATATATGACTCATACATGCAATACCACGGGCCAATACCGTGGGTTTTATTAATACCATCTATCTAATACTACGGCCCATTTGCAACTAACTATGGTTCTGTCATTAATTGCGGATTAACCACTTACAATTATTAATATGGGCTTTATTGACTCTTAACTATGACGTGATCCCTTTACATAAATAAGGGGGTTAGGGTGGGACCCTAACAATCTTCATCCTTGCTTCCCATGTTTCATCCTGAGGACTGAAGTGGGTCTGCAAAGCCTTCTTCATGTCATCCCACGAAGTTATGTCATTAGCACTACCACTGGCAATCTGATCCATCCTCCTTCGCCACCACATCTTAGCATCCTTCGTCAAGAATTGAGCAGCCACTTTCATCTTTGTCTCATCATCGGATAGACCCAAGCGTTCCAAGTATTGCTCCATATCCCAGAGAAAGTTACCAAGAGTCTTCGCACTTCTTGTACCATCATAAGATTCTGGTTCCTTGATCTTCACATGAGACACTCCTCCACCTGAGTTATGCCTCACGACCTTCTTCAACACCGCTATCTCATCTTTCGCTTCATCAAGAGATTTCTACAAGTTCAATATTTCTGCCAAACCTCGGTCTCTTGCTTCTCCAATCTCCTTGACTTCATCTTCAAGTTGTGTACACTTAAGATCAGTGTACTCATATTGAGTCCAGAGTTCATCGAATTCCTCTCTCATCTTCACATTGGCTTCTTGATCTTTAACGACCACAGCCATTCTTGAAGTCTAGTAGGCCTCCAATTCCTCCATTCTTTCCAATATCCTTTCTATGAAAGCCTTGGTTGCATTGTGGCTAGATTCACCCGTTACAACATGAGATTCACCTACCATGTCTGCCAACAACTTCCTTCTTTGTGATCTAGTATAGACCATCCACCAAGTTCCCTGCAAAACCGAACCAGCCCTTGATTCCACTTGCATGTGAAACCAACTTCATTCACCTACAAGTTACCTGATACCACTATCACTTTAACACCAGCACCAGCTCCAACCATGAGCCCTGATCAGCGTTGATACCACCTGTCACGCCCCTACACTAGCAATAGTCTTTCAACCACTTATAGCAAGGTGCGGCACCACCGAACACTTCATTTTCACCAATACTTATGTTCATGGACTACGCCTTAACATTCGATACTTAGTTTATTTTTCTTTACCAAGTATTAATATTAGCCTTTATACAAATGAACACCCATACACATTCATTATCCACAACAATTAACACATGTACACAATTGCAACAGTATAAAGGGAGGGGCAACTCCCTGGAATGAGTCTGCCCGATTTCAATATATTTTCAACTTTTCATAAAAATACAAGTATTACCTTGGAAACCCCAAGTTTCATACTTAGACAAATTTCCAACTTCGTGTCTTTGTCACGGGCTGCCCACCTCGTGCACACCTTGCACAGTGGTCACCTCCACAATCCACACTTAGTCATTTTTCCGGTTTGCCAACTCGTGTGCACGGGCGCCCTCACCAGGTACCCACCTCGTGCACGACTCGGTTGGGCAGGTGCGCCTTCGTGTGGCCCTCCACCCAACTCGTTCACCTGAGTCACCAACTCGTCGGGCGGGTGCCTTCGTGCGACCCTCCACCCGAATCACCAACTCGTCGGGTGGGCGCCTTCGTTGGACCCTCCACCCAAACTCGTTCACTGCGGGCAGGCACCTTCGTGGCGACCTCCACCCGAACTCGTTCACCGCGGGCAGGCGCCTTCGTGCGACCTCCACTCCAGCTCGTTCAACATGGGCGGGCGCACCTTCGTGTGGCCCTCCACCCGTTCAAGCTTCTACCTGACCGCGCCTTCGTGCATGGTATACCTGTAGCTCGCCTAACTTCGTGTCACCGGCCTGCAATTCGCCCAAAGTGCGAGCACATAAGATATGCGCCCCTTCGCACTTCCGAACTGTGCTTCGCACCTCAACCTTCGTCGTATGACTGTGTTGTCCGCCGAATGATCGAATGCCTCAACTCGTCCGTTCGCCCATCCATATATACGGGTGCTGGCATGGTTAGCTCGTCCAGCCGACTTACGCCCAACTAACTTGTTTATTTCGTGCAGCTCACCCATGAGGTGGGTCGGCCCGCCCAACTCGTGGGACCGCTCCCTCAACTCGCCTAGTCTTCTTCGTATTTTCGCCTAAGTCTTCGCTCGCACTTCGCACGGTGTTGATGCCTTGGACCGCAGGTCCTTACATGTAGGGTGCCGCGAGTTGATGTAGAGAAAAGGGGCGGGGTCGATGCCCTTTGTGTTTGTCTTTTTAATTATTTTAATTTTTTTATTTACATTTATATTTATATTTATAAATAGAAAACCCATTATAAAAAGTAGGTTAAATTAAATTTATTTTTAAAAATATATATATAAATTTAATTTTGGTTAGTTATAATTATTTTAAAAAATATATATATAAATATATATATATTTTTCTTTTCTAAGTTTTGCAAGACTATATCTCCAATATATCATCTCTATTGGGACAAGGAATTGAACCATAACTTCACATCACTTTTATATCACAAAGTGCCATAACATGACAATGATCTATCCAAAACCCCGTTAACAAACAAACAAAAATTATAAATTTAAATCCATATTTAAAATCTTAATCCATCTTTACACAAATAAAATAAAATTTAGTGTAAACTAAATTTCATTTGAATTCAAATTTTGTAATTCATTTTTAGCATGGATCTAAATTCAACTTTGAATTGACTTAATGAAATCTGAAAAGAAATTTTAACGACTAGAAAATTTTAAAACCCTTGGTCATCCTTGCCTTCCCTCCACTTTGTTAGGGTAATCAATGTTGATGCAAATTTCTTTTACTCTACTTCTTTAGGGTAATGGTGATGCAAATCTTTGTCATAAAGAAAATTTCATGGTTTTGTGATCCATAATAAATTAAGAAAACTCTTTCGATAGAAATCTCCCTTCAAATAGATTAAATCTAATCAATAATTTAACTAGATTAAAAAATAAAAATCAAAATAAAATGTTACATAAATAAAATATGAATATTGAGAAGAAATTTGAGATATTCTTCTCAAGTATTCAAAAAATCTTATTTAACTAACAAAATAATTTACTCAAATGTATTGTGCACACCAAGTGCTTGAAAGAAATATTTTTCTATGGTATCTCAATAAAAGAACACTAAGAACAAATGAAGACTTTGAGCAATGTTGGATTACTTGCAAAATAAAATATTATTATTTCCAAAAATGATGTAGTCTTTTCTTTTCATAAAAGAAGAAGACCTCTAATCCATGAGCTACAATTCCATGTGCTCCTGAAAACTATGGGAGAATACAAGTGATTTTTGGTCAAAAATAATAAAATATTATACTCAATTTTAGAAGATCATGTTAAATAATAAAGTGGTCAAAGTGTTTTTGAAACTTCTAGAATTCTAATAATTGGAGTTAGTTGTGTTCATTTGACCAACTAGTGACTTTTACATCAAATTTTCTTTCCTTTTCTTTTTAATGTGCACATGGATAAAGAAAATTTCTCATTTGCTAGTGAAACTTTGTATATTTACGCCGTAAGGCGTTTCCCTCTGAAATCAACTCCCCTCTCTGCCTACCTGTCATCTTTATACACCATAGGATTATATGTTAGACGATTGCAAAGGTTTCAGCCGTTAGATTAGAAGCTGAAACGGTTTGTGCACTGTTCCATTCTCATTTTCCATTATTCGACCTTTAGCTTAACCAGGAAGGGAACGGCCAATTCTCATTTTCCATTCTTCCCTACAGGCGAAATTGAAGGGAACTCCATCGCTGGATCAGAGGAGAAGGAGGAGGAGAGCACCATGGTCGAAGGGCTAACGAAAAAAAGCGTCTCATAATGGGTATTCCTGAATTCTTCTAGTTATGACAATTAAAATGGGCGTTCCAGACGCTCCAAGTTATCGCTGCGCCGAGATTTTGACAGCAGATGAAGAATGCGGCTGCAAGACAGTCGAATTGAAGGAGCCTTTACCACGCGGCCATACGGACTCTCTCCGCGGCGCTCAGTCCTATCTTCTGCAAACATAGAACAATTATGCTGTGCAAATACAATAATGTGAGCGATAACAGATTACCATCCTATCCTCGCCATTAATACTAAAATATATAATCCTTGGCTTGTTGGCATGGTTATCTTGTGAAGTATTAGCGCAGATAGAGTCCAGCCAAACGATAACAAGTTCTATTGTTAATTTTCCTGCCGTTGGAATCACCTGAGTGGGGAATTTAGCAATTTTTCATACAAGCTTGCCGAGAGGAAGGCTGGATCTGGAGGTGGCTGCCAGGGATGTGTTTGCTATGGTAAGAGGTCCCAAACTGGAGCACATACACAGGTTTGACCTTAAAACATCTAAGAAATATAAGCATGCTTCTGTTGTACTGTTTTCATTTCACTCGCCCAATTCTTCCATCAAACAATTCATGAGGAATATCTCCAGTGCCCATGCTGTGCAGTCCATCTGCTGCACTCCTTGCTGAGATTTGTGACTGCAATGATGGATGTAAATACATTGTATTCTGCACTGTGGAAGAGGTCACCATCCTTCTTGCTCGTCGGATGCGTGGAATGCTGAAGCGGCTGACTGATACCCTGTGCCTGCTGGTATCTCAAGACTGTCTGACAAATGGCTACCATGTGGCATGGGTGCGACCAGGGCATACTCTCTGTGGATGAAAGCGAAATTGATGGATCTGAAGAGCCGAGAATGAGGGAGGGTGAAAAGAAGCCCATGACAGAGACCAAGCTGGACAGATTTTCAATCCCTGAGATATTTGCTTACATTTATCAGAAACCTATCCCAGAAGAACGTTCTTGCATCTGCATTCCACTGCATCCAGCAGAAAACGATGACTGGACAGAGTTGATGATGAAATCATTGGGGTCTAAGGATAAAGAAGGCAGAGGAGTGAGAGTCGTGGCTTCTGATGCCCTTGAAAATTACATGGCTTTGGGTGCCCAGGAAAACTGCATGTCTTCTGAAATCATGGAAGCCAAGGGAGTGGAAGTCACATATGGGGCATGTTCTTTAATATTGCCAAGGGTAAATTATAACAATGTTCTTAAACATGGCACTGACTGGTTGGTTCAGAACGGATGGTTTCTCTTCTTCTCTATTGGCAAGAAGGGCAATATGGGATTACCTGGTTGACAGTAGAGGAAATGGGTTCGCCATCAATGTATTTGTAACCAACGCTCGGGTCAAGGCATCACAAGTCTGCTCTGCTAACACCAATAAAGAGCACATCATGTTTGCCAGGTGCTACACTTCAGAGGTGATTTTGTAATTCTCAGAACCTTATCCATTATAGGTGCTTCTGTGAACTCGATTTGCTCTTTTGGTTGGGCTCTGCTCGTTGCAATTGAAGGTATTGTTGTCAAATGGTGTTATGCACACTCTATGCCTCTCTAAACCTAGTGTGGCTGCCATTGTTATTTGTTTGTGCATGGACTGTCCCCATTTGTATTTGGGAAGATTTCATATAATGTATCCTTTGAATAGAAGAAAGCCAGTTTCGAGGGAACCAGTTCCTCCTGGAAACCCTTTGAATAGAAAAGGGTCAGTTTCCAAGAAGCCATTTTCTATATGTGCAATGATAGTGTTGGAGGTTGTATGCATTGTATTATGCAGCACAGTAGTAGTAGTTTGGGGAATAAAAAGTTTTGGCAGATGGATATATAGTGCTCTACAAGGTCTGGTTTGGGTGAACTGGGCAGCAGGAGCTTATGTCAAAATATAATTCCCGCCCAATTATCACTAGACTCTGTGAGACAAGGACCAACGCATATCCTGCTGAGAAGTGGACTGACAATGGAATTCTGGTGTACTCTTCAAGCCAGTTCCCAGAGAGCCAGTTTCGAGGGAACCAGTTCCTCCTGGAAACCCTTTGAATAGAAAAGGGTCAGTTTCCAAGAAGCCATTTTCTATATGTGTAGATGGATATACAGTGCTCTACAAGGTCTGGTTTGGGTGAACTGGGCAGCAAGAGCTTATGTCAAAATATAATTCCCGCCCAATTATCACTAGACTCTGCGAGACAAGGACCAACGCATATCCTGCTGAGAAGTGGACTGACAATGGAATTCTGGTGTACTCTTCAACATTCATGCTCAATGCATTCTTAGCTGGAGTTCGGGGCAGGTGGGACTCCATAAGCAAGAACGGTTGGAAGAATATTTTCCTTAAAAATGTTTAGGGCTTTGTTTTTAGCGTTGAAACACAGGGCCTTGTCTGTTCTCCACTGTATAGTTGGCTTGGCTTTGTATAGTTTGCATTTACTTTGGTTTTCATTACTATAACTTGTATCTTTTGCGAATTCAGTTTCCAAATACAGCTGAATTACCTTCTTGTAATTAAGGTTAAGGTCTTTCCTATTTAAATTATGATGAGAGCATTTTTTTTTTAAATAAAAAATTGTAAATGTGGTATGATATACTTTTACAAACAAGAGCTTTAAGCCATGATGGGATGAGCGAAATATGTTGTATATGAGCCAAATATATCATAATTAAATGGATTTTCTGATCACTATGAGTTTCGAAAAACAAAGAAATTATGTACAATTTTAACAGTAAAATATTATATTTAATATATTTTGTATTTTAAAGTTAAGATGTAATTTATAAACATTATACAGGTTTCTTTATATATTTTTTTTAAATAAGTGGGCTTTTATATTTAATAACTTGCAATAGGGTTATATCATTATTCTCTTTAATTTATATTTATTTTTTAACAAAATATTATTAATATCTATTTATTTATATTTTAAAATAAGTAGAAGTAATATTTTATTATTTTATAAAAAATGGATGATGATTTCTAATTATATTTTGGTTTTTGCTATCAAATTTGCATGTCATGTATGGGATAAGTTCAAAATACTTAATAAGTTAGTTGGATACATGACATTCTTATGTTATAAAATGTAAGGGTGTGAGTTTATGTTGTGGTCAAACCAATTTATGACAAAATAAATTGTTTAACTAAAAGGTATTAGTCATCAACTTCTTGGAAAAGTATCAAAATTTGGCTTAATGTTATAACTCTAAAAAATTCAAGAGAAGAATATAGTCTATTTAACATGAATAGTCATCAAATGAGCTACAAACATTTTATGACTAATTATTACGCTGTAAGGCGTTTCCCTCTGAAATCAACTCCCCTCTCTGCCTACCTGTCATCTTTATACACCATAGGATTATATTTATTCCGTAAGGCGTTTCCTGAACAATATTTCTTTCAAATTTTCTCCAAACAAAGAAATGTATGGATCATTGTCCCAAAACTTGCTGCCAAATAACAAGCAACAACATCGATTATTAGTTAACTTTTATCCAAACAAAGAAATGAATGGATCATTGTCCCAAAACTTGCTGGAAAATAGCAAGCAAAAGCATCGATTACTAGTTACGTCGTAAGCCGTTTCCCTCTGAAATCAACTCCCCTCTCTGCCTACCTGTCATCTTTATACGCCACAGGATTATATGTTAGACGATTGCAAAGGTTTCAGCCATTAGATTAGAGGCTGAAACGATTTGCGCACTGGTCTAATGGTTACAAATTTGTTGCTGAATCTGTCTCTGAAAATTAGTTGCTGAAACGGTTTGCGCACTAGTCAAATGGTTACAAATTCGTTGCTGAATCCGTCTCAGATCTAGATTTCCAGAAGGTATCAATTTAATTCGGATCCGAATGACCACAAGTATTTCTCGAAATTTGTGCTTATCCACTGAATTTTTCTGAGCTGAAGACTCTAGGAGATTCCTTAAATGCCCTAATCTGAACGTGTTTAAGTTCATATTATTTGGTGTTACAGATTTCAGACAGTTTCGTGAATTTTAGTTCAGAATTTATGTTCTCTAGTCTGCAAAAGCAGAGCATAAGATGTTTGATTTCTAATGGCCGACCACTGATGCTAAAATTGTTTAGGCAAACACGCGTTTACTATGCATAGAACTTCTGGCACAGGAACCTTTTTGCACATTTTGGTGAAATAGACTGTAAAACCAAAGGAAATGACAATTTCTTCCAGAAACCCTCATGTTAGCTAGTGCTATGAGTAGGTCAACGCATTCCTTGCTTCTGCTCAGGCAAAGCCAATCAGCTTCCTGAAAACACAGGAGAAAACTGATCCTTTTCATGCTCTATACAAGGTCCCGATTGGAGACACCTCTTACGGTAGAGCCAAGCACCTTCAGGTGAACTATTTTGTCGGATGTTTCTTGGAACACACTATTTTATTCATACCTTCTGTGTGAAAGATCAAATTAATTGAAATTTTGAGGATACAGCTCGTGGAAAAGGATCCTACTAGCGCCATTCAAAATCAGTGCAACCAACTCTTTATCAAAATTAATCCATGTAGAACCTTGATAAAGTGGTGAGCAACATTCATCGGAAATTATTCAAATGATAATATTAAAAAGATTTCAGAATGTAGTTAATGCTTTACAAATTCCCGCTTACCAGCAGCTGGTGAGTTGTGAGCATTCACTGACTATACATCATACAAATGATAATGTAAGGATTCAAAAAGATTTCAGAATGTACATTTTCATAGTTTATATGTACTGTTTTTTTTTCAAATTGTGCAATAAGTTTTTGTCTAATTTGTCACGTAACCACATTACCTATGAATCTTGTTAGCATTGAACAACCGAGAATAATACACAATAGTTTTATAGTGTTGGAATTCTCAGCGATTCTACCGTGTTAATGACTAAATTTTTATTACAAACATTGCAATTTTTCAACAAAATGTGAAGAATGTTAGTGTAGTAAAGGTGATTTCACATCTACTACTTCAGAAGCAGTTCTACTGTGTTAATGACTAAGTGTTTATTACAAACATTGCAATTTTTCAACAAAATGTCAAGAATGTTAGTGTAGTAAAGGTGTTTTCACATCCACTACTTCAGAAGCAGGAGGTGGGTGCTGATTTTTTCTCCTTCTGTTGCTATGGCTATATCTGCTTCTTCGTCAGAAGATATTTTGATATGGGTAGCATTGTCTTGGCTTTTGCCCCACAGAAAAAGGTAGAGACCAATGAATATAAGAATCACGCCCATCAAACTGTTCCAGTGCAGGAAAATCAAGCATTTCAATTAATTAATTTTTTAAATCTGTAGGCAGAATGACACACACCTTCCCAGACACAGTGTGTCTCCCAGAACTATAGATGATAAAATTGTTGAGCACACGGTAGACACTGGGCTGAATATTGTAACGTATACTGGCCCTCGTTTCTGCAAACACCATAACTGTAATGGAAATGCCATTGCATTGAATATGATTCCCTGCCAAATTGAATTAATCTTCCACAAATCAGCTTAACCAACTAACAAAAATTTAAGTTATTCATGGCTGGAAAAATTGAGGAAGAACATCATTCATGTATGTAGACTTACTGCAGCGACCACAGTCAAAATCCCAGCCCTATCCAATGTCCATGATGTTGGAATGATGCCTCTGTCAAGAATGGCTATTAGGAGAGCATTTTGGATGGAGCCTATAATGGCAGTAATTGATGTAAGGGATAGTGTGGCTGGAAACTTCTTCAATGTCTCAACTTGCACATGAAATTATAATCATACATTTGATTATATAATATTTTATTTTTTGAATATATATAATTTTTAATTATGTAATATTTCATTTTTGAATAGATAAATAACTTTAGTATTTTGAAAAAGTTTTCGAGCATTTGAATGGTATAGATTTCATAGGTCATATGTAATTCAACCAAATTTCTAACAAATTTGAAAAAAAAAAGTTCCAACCTAAAACAAGGAGACTATGGTTATAACAAGTACAAACACTCCATTTTAACAAAATCTGAGTGTGGCTTCGAGCACTTGGTTCTTTTCTCAGTAATGAGTCTATTGGTGGTGACAAATTATTATGCACCGTGACTTGTGATTTAATATTCTGTCATAGTCTGTTTCTTTTCAAAGTTTGAATTAGCATCTACTTCCTATTTCTCCTATAAATAGATGCAGAAATTTCAACTAATGTGTGTGATTTTCTGACCTTTCGTCGCTGTTATACTTGCAGAGATTATTGTACTGCAACAGGCAGCGGGAGATGGAGATATGTTCCGTTCCTTCTCCTTCCATTAGAACGCCACCTCTGTTCTTCTTCTATTTGATTGTATTCGTTATTCCTTTTGGCTTTTCCACACCTCAACTATCTAATCGTAGTCATCCTTATCTTTCCAATGCTTTTGATCACGAGGCTCTGCTCGGATTCATGTCTGCGGTGACTACCAATTATCCATCCCAATCATTGCGCACTATTTGGAAACCCAATGTTTCCTTCTACGAGTGGGAAGGAGTCCTTTGCAGTCCGCGCACACAGCGAGTGCTTTTGCTCAAAGTAGATAGCATAGGATTACAAGGTACAATCCCTCCTCTTCTCGCTAATCTCTCGTTTCTTAGAATGCTCGACCTTCGAAATAACAGTTTTCAAGGCTACATTCCCTATCAACTGGGAAGTCTTTTTCGCTTAAAGATGCTTCTCCTGTCTTGGAATCAACTCGAAGGTTCTATTCCGCCCACTCTTGGTGGGTGCCGAAGTCTACAGAACTTGTCTATGCCCTATAACAATTTGAGAGGAGACATTCCGTCCCAACTGTGTGCTCTGAAACTTCTAAATACAGAAAAGGGTTATAATTAGGTATCAATTTAATATGCAAGGTGGTAGGGAGACCTGCAATATCATGGTAGTGGATAACATTATCACTGCTGAGATAAGGTAAATACACCCTCTAATTTGGTTGCGTGAATCTCCCTCGTGTAGAATGGTTTCCACTAGGTGTACTGTATTAGTGTTGGAAACTGATGTGGATTGTCCCCACAGAGGCCAGAGTTGGGCTAGAGTAGGACCTTGAAGGAAACTCATAGCCATTGCTCCACCCACACAAATTACAGTTCCCAGAATTTTGGCTCTGCTGCGAATACACATAACGTCTACTTTCTCCATCCTACACATTTGACACTCACATTAGATTCTGGTCATAATAAATCTAAATGATGTAATCAACTCCAAATGAAAGCATCAAATATTTTAGCTTTTATGGCCGGACTCTAGCGATACAATTGTGAGTGAGATTGTCATCTTCGGCTGTTTCAAATATATTATTGATTCCATAAATGGATTGAACACTTGAGACAATCTTGGAACACCTGCATTATGCAGGTTACACAACTCAAATATGTAATTGTAACAAATATCTACCGAATTTTGAGCAAAATTGACCAAAACTTAGAAGAATCAGACTATAGGAACAGGGGAAAATTTCTCAAACTGTATGCCTACGGTGTTTGAAAAACTGTTTGCTGATATTTTTTGGGCATTTAACATCAAATGTCCCGATTTTTGGATGGAAGATAGTAGGAATCTCCATGCAACATCTGCTTTACAATCAATGCTACCTTTTTCTAGGAGCTGCAACTAAGAATTGTCTGTTCTATCAAAGTCCTCGAGGACTTGCATCTAGCTTCTTATATGTGTAAACAACAGTGCCAACACGGAGAATGTGCTGCCCCGATTTAAATTTGGGTCATCACTTCTCCAACCGCTTAAACTTGCTGCTAGACCACATTCTGACGTTCAACTTGTTTGCAATTTTGCTAGGTTGCAGCATTGAGAATGTCCTATGTGATTGATGAGTAAGGTTGATATTTGCATCTTGCAGCAATTTTACTCACAGTTAAAAGGGAATCTCATATATGTATGTTCTATAACACTGTTATCTTTTCTCACACTTATTTGTTTTTAGATTGGAGAATTCTTAGAAATTCCTTTGAGACATTGTTCAACAGTGGAGATTAATATGATTCTTTCTTTGTTGTGCCGACTTGGACACTGAGCAAACCAGCCAAAGACTGTTTCCTTTACCTCTTGATCACTCACTTAGAAACATTCCTTTTGCAATTGACACATTGATGTCCAGGTGTTAAGGAATTGCACTGTGGTTGTAATCCTCTATTCAGATGTGGGGGTTGTTTAAGGAGAGGGCTGAGATTGTGTCAAATAACAACCATTATGTGAAGCCTTTTAAGGCTACTAGATCAATCCCTTCTTTTTCAATCCTTTTTCTACTGTTTGGATTGGCTTATATTACTTCTGAATTCAGAAACTTTTACCTTTGGATATCCCTTCTTTTTCAATCCTCTTTCCACTGATTGGATTGGCTTATATTACTCCTGAATTCAGAACCTTTTACCTGTGGATATGGATACATAACATCAAACTAAGGTGTTTGACATCACTAGAACCCCATTTTCTTTTTTCCTGTACATGTAGATGTAATGATGCAGCACCACCGAGGGGATTGGAACTCAGAACTTTTTACCCATGGATACGGATCCTTAACCAAAACACCAAATCAAGGAGGTGTTTGACAAGTAACCCATGTCATTGGAACATTATTTCTTTTTTCCTGTATATGAAGGTGTAGCAATGCAGGAACACAAAAGATTTTTCTTGAACTTTTAATTGCTCTGACTTCGTGAAAGTGTAACAATGCAGCATCACAGGGTTTTTTTTTCCTTCTAACTGTTTGTTCTAATGGAGGCAGATTGTTTCTTGAACTTTTAATTGCTTTGACTTTTTTAGTATGTATAGACCACGAGACAGGTAAAAAGTGGACCATTTGACATATTTTCAATGTTTTTGAATCATGCTATGTTTGCACATTGTCCATACATCTGGGGACCACTTTCAGAGAATTGGGAAGGATCCTAAAGTGTGGATGTCTTTGTCCCACTTTCAGAGACTAATCGGGAAGGATCCTAAAGTGCGGAAGTGTTTTTCCCATTATGAGAAACTTCTGTCTTCCACCTTACAGTGTTGATTGTGAAGGAGGTGTTACTGTACTATGTTGGAATTTTACTGTTTGAGAAAGTTTGACTGCAATCTCATGCCTTTCCTATTCGTAATGTTTTGGTGAAACAATTTATGCAAAGGTCACGCCAAAAAGAATAATCAGTGAAGAAAGAAGTTCCTCAAAGAGTGGAAGTCCCTTCATTTTCAATCCTCTTTCTCCTGATTGGATTGGCTTATGTTACTCCTGAATTCAGAACCTTTTACCTATGGATATGGATCCATAACATCAAACTAAGGTGTTTGACATCACTAGAACCCCATTTTCTCTTTTCCTGTACATGTAGATGTAATGATGCAGCACCACCGAGGGGATTGGAACTCATAACTTTTTACCCATGGATACGGATCCTTAACCAAAACACCAAACCAAGGAGGTGTTTGACAAGTAACCCATGTCATTGGAACATTATTTCTTTTTTCATGTATATGAAGGTGTAGCAATGCAGCATCACAGGGTTTTTTTTCCTTCTAACTATTTTTTCTAATGGAGGTAGATTGTTTCTGGAACTTTTAATTGCTTTGACTTTTTTAGTATGTATAGACCATGAGACAGGTAAAGATGGACCATTTGACATATTTTCATTTTTTTTTAATCATGCTATTTTTGCACATTGTTCATACATCTGGGGACCACTTTCAGAGAATTGGGAAGGATCCTAAAGTGTGGATGTCTTTTTCCCACTTTTAGAGACTAACCGGGAAGGATCCTAAAGTGTGGAAGTGTTTTTCCCATTATGAGAAACTTCTGTCTTCCACCTTACAGTGTTGATTGTGAAGGAGGTGTTACTGTACTATGTTGGAATTTTACTGTTTGAGAAAGTTTGACTGCAATCTCATGCCTTTCCTATTCGTAATGTTTTGGTGAAACAGTTTATGCAAAGGTCACGCCAAAAAGAAGAATCAGTGAAGAAAGAAGAAGAAGCAACTTCCTCAAAGAGTGGAAATTGGAAATGGTAGATCTACTTAAGCCTTACATACTATAGTTGTGTCACCCACTCGTGTCACTTACCTGAAATTGTATAGCCTTTTCTTTTGCTTTCTAGATTATAATGGAATGTGAATTTCCTATTTCATATAGGAACTATTTGAATTTCTTATTTTCCCAAATCATATATACATTTATTTAATTAGAAATCACATGTTAGTGTTAGAATTATATTGTAACTGTTGGACAGAGAAATTAACCCCAAGTTACATTGATTTTCCATTACTCAAACATTCATATATACAAGATTTCATGACCTTTGGTTTTGTCTTCCAAGGTGCTATGTCTCTTCCTATTCTAACTGTTCAGATTTCCTCTATTTTAAATATTTACAAATTACCAAATTCTTAAGGATTAGGTGTCTATCAACACCCCCTTTAATTGGAAGGGGTGTTCGTAATGATTATGCAGAGAGATGAAGTACAACTTCCAATGGCTCAATCCGCTCTTTAAATCTAGTGGTTTTGGGGATGACCATAAACTGAAAGGCCATTAAATTATTAACTGTTATAGCTCCAAATCTCACTCTTATGGTTTGTGATGCTGCACTCATGGCCTAGGGCAACCCCTCCTTCCAGACCTGGTCCTAAAATTTAAAAAACAGTGTTTTATCCCTTATACGCGACATTGCCCTGAGTTAAACGCGTGTACACGTGGGTCTGTGTATACCCAACCCGCGTGTATGTATTAAAACACTTAAAAAAAATAAATAATTCCTTATTTTCGGGCGGAGATCGCGGGTTTTACCTGCTGATCACCTGTTAGTGCCCGTGGCCCAACTGTTCCCAACCAACTCCTAACTAAAAAAAAACTACTTTGGAGATGGTATAAAAGGACATCAAAGGGAAGGCCTGGAGAGAGAAAAGGAGAGCAAGATTATTATGCTGAGATTTTCCCCTTAGACCAGGTCTGAAGTCCTTGGTGCCTTCTTCACTTCCCCCATTTTGCATAGGAAACCCTTGTTTCCATGTGTATTGGTGATCATTCATTCTTTATATCACCATTGAGTAAGACTTGGAAGGAGCTCTTGTTGGAGGCTTGAGGCTGGAACGAATCTGGCAGGAAGCTTTGCTTGGAGCCTGCTGAAGGTGTTTCAGGTGAAATCTTTCCGTTATATGTACTTTACTTGCCTTTATATAAAGAAATACGTCTTGGTTCCCGAAACAATCTTTCTTTGTGCTTATGAGGTTCATATTTTGAATTCTTATGCAAGTAGTTACTTAAAGATTTTTATAACTAACTTTATAGCATGAAGATGGTTTATGTATAAGTATTTGTCCATGTACTGTTGTGTTCTTTGATTGGATTGTTTTACAGGTCAAAGGAGAAGAAGGGAACTCCAAGAAGGGTTTGGACCCTAAAGGCCTTCTCGAACGTAGGACCTTAGGTACGTACCCTCAACATTAGAATTTGCTTATAGTAAAGATAATGGCTGTGTGTGTGTTTCTTTGAATAAGCAATTTTCAGTCTGGTAGAGTCTTAACCCAAAGGACCCTAGGGGTACTTTCCCCTCAACCATTAACTGCCAAAAAGAAATAAATGAGGATGCCAGTACTAGATGACCAAGCTACCTGTTAACCTTACAGTAAATTTGGCACCTCAAGATATTACCAATGACCTTGATATAAGTGGCTACCATGTTTTCAATGTTCAGGACTAGAAACTCTCCAACTCTTATTTTGCACATAAATCAGTGTATTATATGATAAATGTGCACAGTGTATCATATGATAAATGATGGAGCCTATCATAAAAGACAATTTGAATGAAAATAAAATTGTTGCAATGCCCTTTGCTACAGATTCCATGCTCATGACAGGTAGCTTGAGCCATTTCCCTATATAAATGGCCGCCCAACCAAACCTAAAAACCTCTAAACATGGAGATATTTGTTAACTACTTCAAGAATAGCCAAAACTATGTCAACTGTTCAAAGATTATTGGAGGCCATTCGAATACCCGTCACCATTAATTATTCAGAAGCCTACACCTGTCATCAAGATTCCTAGCAATTTCAAATCTTGATATCCGTTGGTCAGAACTGGCAGAAATACGTTGAATATATAACCTGATTTCAATAGGTAAAAGAACACCACAACAGGACTTTCAAAATTCATACATTTCGATATAGCGTGGACATAATTTTCCATTATAACCAAAAGAAAGAATATACAAATGAGGAATTTTGTTCTGATCTGATTTGTTTTTTGCACAACAATAAAAATGAGTAGAAAAAAAGTTCTGACAGTAGTTAACACTATCTTACAAAGTTTAGTCAGTTAATGTAAAAGAGTGTGATTTTCTTACTCGCTCATACTCCTATTTTTTTAGAGCCTTCAATGCTTCATAGGCTTCTTGCCGAACAAAATCTGCATCATTCCATTCATCTTGCAATTGCCTCAAATCAGAGTTCAAGGCACCAAATTTTTTCTCAATGGACTTGATTGCCTCACGAAATGCCCTCCCTTCCTGGCTTGCAGCTCTCAACCTCTCAACCTCTCTATCATTTGTTCTTTGTTGGACTACACAAAAGCCCATATGAAATATAGCAGAGTAAGAAGAAGAAACAATTTTCAAGAGACTAAAGCAGATGTACTAGATGCTCAAAACAACAAAGAATATTCAATTAAAAGACTTGCGAAGATATATAAGCATGTTACCCGCTTCATCTATATGGCTGCTTTGATGAAGTCCCTGATTTGGGTTTTCTCATCCAAATGTAGCTGCACAAGTCGAATGTGAGTTCTAATTTTGTTGTCCAAGTGCCTTGGTATTTTCACTAAGCATGGGAGCTTCTTCTTAGTGACCTCTGCTTCAGGCTTTTGCTCATTCTCTGAAACAGGAGTAAACAGACCATTTGAACCAGCAAGAACACCTGTAGATACCAAATCAGAGGCACTAACAACAACACCCTCTTGCATGTCTGGTTGCACTGTGTGATTGTAGCCTCCAGAATTTTTATCTAACACGTCAGAAGACCCACCACTGTTAGACACATTGCAGTCACTTGACTCTGGATCATATATTTCATCTTTCCCATGATGCACCTTGTCAACCTGTTGTCCATCCATGTCTTCAGTGAGAATACCATTATCCTCATTATCAAAACACCCTGATTCAAGCTCATTGTCATCATTTAAATGAAAATGAGGTTCCAACTCACTGTCCCCATTTGGCAAACAATCCATTTCAATCTCATCATTTTGCCCCTTGTTTGTAGGTTCAGATTGCTTCTCCTCAACTATTATATGGCCACATGCATCGTCCTCATTTTCCAAGTTCTGGCATCTAGATTCACTATTTTGCTCTGCCTTGTTGTCCTCACTCACCATAGACTCTATTTCTTCAAGTTTACCATCTAACGCTGGCAATTCTAGCTTCTGTTGCTCCACTGAAATGCTCTCAGATTCAAACTCATGGTTTTTATCAATTAAACACTAGAACTCAGAATCACAGGCTAGATTCTGTCCATTTGAATTGATCTCTCGGGGCTCAGCAACCGGCTGTGATCCCTGCTCCAATTTTTTGTTCTCCACAAAATCTCCACTTGACGAACACTGCACATACTTCTCATCATTCCCTGTCATTACCTCTGGTGAATTGATCTCCTGAGCCTCCGCAACCAAATGTGATCTCTGCTCCAATTCATTGCTTCCCACAAAATTCCTTTCAGCTCCATCTTTATTAATGGAAGAGGGTGATTCAAGATTTCCCCCACAAGATCCCTTTCAATACTTTCATTCCCATTAACCAAACTGGCGGATTCAAGCTTGTCCTCCACAAGATCTCTTTCAATACTTTCTTCCCCATTAACCAAATAGGGTGATTCAAGGTCATCCCCAACAAGATCTCTTTCAATCCTTTCTTCCCCATTAACCAAACAGGTTAATTCATGTTATTCCCTCACAAAATCCGCTTCAACCTCATCATCTCGATTAACCAAACATGCTAATTCAACCTCATTCTCGTAAAATGATTTTCAAATTACATAAATAAGGATGGTTCAAATGGCAAGATCACATAGATTAAGGATTCCCTTTAAATTATTTAGGTAGTGTAAATGAAATTTATTAGATAAATTGGTTTCAAATATATGTTATGGAAATGAAATTTAAGAAATAGGGAAAATAAAACATCGTTACGGTGTAAATATCACCTCTATGGATTCATCTATCAAAACACAACCGTATTCTAAACACATAATTTCATAATTTCCCTCTTACTGCCAACCAATATAAATAATATTTATCCATTTCCCTATCAGACGCTGCAAAAAAAGCAGCTCACTGTGATGCTGTGATGCTTTGCACTTTTCATTTTGAACGATGACATTCAACAACGCATCTGCAAAGATTGCACAATGATCGATGGATACACTTCAGACTGAGGAAAAAAAAGATTTGGAGGCCCAATACTGCATTGAATCAAAACTTTTGATAATGAATAAAACAACTAATGTTAATTTAATCAATCTTCCTTTGGTTACTATTTAGTGTCACAGTATATATATCATATCCGTGTGTTTGCTATTCACCTAAAATTCTGAGAAGAAGATTGTGAATCATAGCATAACAGATACTTCCAAGTGTTGTCAATGGCCATTACAGATGGTTACACAGTCCAGGTCCGTAATTTGTCTGCCAAAGCAACAATTAAGGACGTTAAGCAATTTTTCTCATACCGTGGCATAGTAAAGAACGTAAAATTAGAGAGGTGGGTGTTGGATTTCTTGACTGAGTTTTATGTGAAAGTGTTGATTTCCAATTTCTGCAATATCTTTTGAGCATAATAGTTGTCAACTTGTGTATTATCAAAGTTGCAGAGAAGTGTTCTATTAAGAATATGTTGAGAAATAGCGTGTAGTCACAATATTATTTTTGTGTTGCAATATCTATTGAGCATTATAGTTGTCAACTTGTGTTTTATCAGAGTTGTAGAGAAGTGTTCTATTAAGAATTGGTTGAGAAATAGAGCGCAGTCAAAATATTATTTTTGTGCTATCAAAATTAGAGAAGTGATTCATGGAAAACTTGTTGGATGTAGTAAGACTTGACATCAATGACTCAGGAAATATCAAGCCAGGTAGTAGCCCTAGTGTGTATTTTTCCTGATAAAATTGGATAACACTAGAGGATTTGCATTGATATACATACTTAAGGTCTGTGTAACAGTAGACCTTAACGGGCCAAAACCAGTGCCTGATTATATTTTTTGGGTGGTGATAGGACGGGGCAGTGGACACAAGTTGCTTTAGTGACTATCAAGGAGCCCCATGCTTTAGAAGCTACTATCCTTCTTAGTGTAAGCATGGTTTTCTTAGTTTATTAGTGTTTGCAATTGTAAGGTTTAAAGGGTAAATTCTCTGCTGTGATTTTGTTACAAGTGGATTTGGGTTGGGATTTGAATTTGCTATAAAGAGATGGAATTCAAGATGTAACTTTACTGATATAGTTTTGGTTTTCTGGTAAAAATACAAAAACTGAAAAAAAATTGTAGGTTTCTGATGTTTTTGGTGTTTTTGAACCAGGGAGCAACAATCCTAAATCAGGAGGTGTATATAGTGTCATGGGGAGGATCAGAGGAGGCAGTTAATCAGTGGGAAAAGCAAATGATAAAATTTCATGAAGAGGGCAACGCATTAGGAGTATTTTCATTTACTTATTTTTACTCTTTTATATTTATTATTTATTTTTATATGTGGTGAACAATGTTCAAATAAATTTAAGAAGAAATTTGTTTCCTCAAAATAGCATTAATACTGCACTTAGATCTAGACCTTGCTTACCCTGCTATAGTCGTTCTTATATCAAATCAATTTTATGGTCTCTGTATATGTGTTTAAATGTCTGATCTTTCAATTTTGTTTTGAGGTCTTTGATAAATGAATACCATTCATGGGTAAACGACAATACTTTTTTCCTGTTGTATAGTTCCAAGATCAAGATTGGATCATGTAGATTACCTCAAAGGCCATTTTGGTCAAGGATATTGAGAGTAACCTAGAATAAGATTTTAGTTGTGAAAGGAAAGGAAAATAATGAAAAACAAATTTCATTTATTTTCACTGTTTTGTAAGAAAAAGTCTTAAATGTAATCTTGCTTTACAAATTGTCTGTAAATAACTATTTGCAAGGAAGGAAGATCCTACTCTTTAAATTCTACTTAACTATTTGCAAAGAAGGAAGATCCTACCCTTCAAATTCTACTTATTCCTGTAGTTTTGTAGAATAGAAGTAGCTTAAAAAGGCCACCTACCTTACCAATGGAGAAAAGTAAAATTTAGATATTACATCAAAATTTAGAAAGTCATACTTCTTAGACTGAAAAATGATTTTCTCAATTAGCCTATGGTATATTGAGGATATTAACATTGTTGTTATTGGACAGTTTGAAGTCCTTGATAAGCAACTGAGATTTTTTGTTCCATTTTGCTGACCAGGCAGTAAAAGTGGTTACAACAATGCTATCAAAAGGTTATACCTTAGGAAAAGATACTTAAAGCAAAGCCAAAGAGTTAGACGAGAAGTATCAAGTGATGGACAGTGCTGCAGAAATACCATTTTATACTTTAATGTTTATTATTTTTGTTTTATTTTGTTCCATTTTGCTGATCAGGCAGTAAAAGTGGTTACAACAATCCTATCAAAAAGTTATACCTTAGGAAAAGATACTTAAAGCAAAGCCAAAGAGTTAGACGAGAAGTATCAAATGATACTACCGCAGAAATACCATATTTTTGTTTTATTATTATTACTTGAATTTCTTCTTAACAAGTGGTTGTGTTTCTTTTGGTTTTAGTGAAAGTATGGGCTTCAATGTTGGCTCTCTTATTATGGAGTATACTTCATCTTTGAGAATTTTTCAATTATTAAATTAGGTTAGTCAATTGCTTAAAATATTAAATTTATTTCAAAAAGTTTTTGTTACTTTATAGGTTAGACACTAGCTTGAAATATGAAACTTATTCCAAAATGTTTTTGTTACTTTATAGATAAGACATAGATTTCTTGGCTCTGTGATGAAAATAATGAAGGGAATATACATGTTAATCTGTTACTTGTGCTCTTTGTCTAAAAAATACACGGTGAGAGAAAAATGCATATTATGCTAATTGAAGAATGTTTTTCGCTTGTCAAACTTATAGTATTGAATTTAACACACTAACACTTTAAAACAATGAACTAACAATATTCATGATGAAAATAGCAATATGGAAGATTTATCTACATAATGAAAAAGGCAATATGGGAGATTCCAATAACGTTCCAAGGCATTTTTTAAAATGTGGATGTGACAAAAGGTTGTTGTGGAAGGTGTTGTTTGTATATGGGAAATTTCTTGATCATTGTGTATAATCCTAATGTTGATAGATATGTCTACTAAGTGGTTCCAGTTAATGGGACATTGATTTGAGCGTTCAATATATTTTTATTCTTTATCAAAGTATTGTTTTGTTGTATTTGTGTTCTTCAATTTATGCCTTACGACGTTTCCTTTGCAACATCTGGTGCAAATGCTAGTATAGATAATGCTCCAAGTAATATTAATATATACCATTGAAGATGATGAAGCAACATGTAGTTACTCAAGTTGATTGATAAGATTGTCAATGCCTAATTCCACACCTTTAACAGCATGTTTGCCTTCAACTAATGGTTAGACATCAACATAGATAAGATAAATTAATCACAAATAACTTAGCTCATATTACCAAATTACTCAAAAAACTAACCAAGGGGACAATCTTACCGCTATTACACGTCTTTGGGCTAAAACACAAAGTATTCCCCAAGTCCTCTAAGTTAAAGTAGGTGGATGATATTATTATTTTTTGTGAAAAGGATGTAAGGATAACATATGAAGTCATAGATAGTGTTTGTAACCACCTCCTCCCACATTTACCCACGTTCACCGGTCTATCGAGGTAAACATGTGATGAAGAGTTACTATGATATGACCCTTTCTCCTAGATATAATTAAGAAAGTGGGGTCGACAACTAGAAACTTACTAATCTTCCTCAGGAGCTACAAGACCCCCACGAGATAAACAATCACTCCAGGTGCCCAAACCCTGAGCTAGACTATTTTTTCACTGACCTAGACTACCAGTCATAGGCATAACATTGCATCCATGCAACTATAGGCCTCTAGTTGCAGGCATAACACTACATCCATGTGTCTGCAGTCCCAATTTCCTAGTTCTAAGCTTACAACCGCGAAATTCGTGCCACCTTTTTAAGGCTAGTCTCCAAATCACTGCCTAGAACATGATGAGGCTTTCCAGAACAATAAATTACACAAAGGCAATGCCTCTAACACAAAACTTGATCAAGGACTTGATCTAACTAGGCCTAACCATGATAGTCATTTCGTCAAACACATTGAGAATATGTAATCTACAGGGCATAAATGCATATCTGAACATAGGGGTCTCATACTTATCTAAAAATCACCAAGAAGGTCTAATGCCCTCTCATAATAACTAAAATAACATTTATTAGCTCATGCATTCATTAACCATTCATCAACAAATCAAACATATAGAGAGTCATAGCTAGAACCTGTTAAGAAACCATGCTTATAACTAACATATAACCAAAATAATAACCATGATAGAACAATCATTAAAAACACATAATAACAAGTATAATGTTATGAAACCAGCTCAAGAAAAGATAGAAAAGATAGATCAACGCCTTAGAATTCAACCTCTTCGAGGGGGCAACCTCCTTTACATTACATAAATGAACAATTCTTGGATGATACAAATGAAAAGACCTCCTTTCTATATATAGGAGTCCAAGGGGTCATAACATAATCAGAGCCGACATAACAATAATAATGTAAGGGCACAATAATAACAATAGTGGGCTTCTATGGGGCACAATAGTAACAATATGGGCACTACATGGGTACATCAATATAATAAGTGGGTTGTACTAATAACAATAAGGGGTTACACTAGTAGTATAGGGGCCTAACATGCCCCTCTCCTTCAAAAAGCGTTGTCCTCAACGCTTGAGTAGTTCTTGATGCTTCTGTATAAAATTATTGTCCTCCCATGTGGAATCTTAAGTGGGTAAGTTCTTCCACTTGATGAGATACTCTGAAATTGATCGATTTCGTAGTTTTCGGGTTCTTGTTTCTGTGACTGCACCAGGTTCCAATATGATTTTTCCTTCCTCTTCAATTTCTAGCAATATTGTTTGAATTGGGATCTTTTGCAACTTTTGAATAAGTGGCTATACTTCTTCGTCCTTCTTCCATTCATCCCTTGCTTCGTTTATCCAATCTGGTTGGATAATAGAAATAGCACAAAACAATGCTTCTACATCCTCATCCTTGAAGAGTCTTCCCATTCGGTAAAGTAACCATTTTTTGAGTGCATGTAGTATTGCCAACATTTCCTTCTCATAAATAGCTTGCTTGAGATGTAGCAGTAAAAATACCCAATCACCTACATCAAAACATTTTTCACTACGATGTTGATCTACCTATTGTTTCGTTTGATTTTGCACCGAAGTGGCGTTAAACTTTAAAATTTGGAGAACTTGTTGTTGATGCTCAATGTGATCTTTCACTGCTTGAACCTTTTTCTTCTTGATATGTCCTTCTATCTCTAGAGTTTGTGGAGTGGTAATTTCTTCCAATCCTTTACAAGATATGGTCGGATTCATTTCTTGATGCTCGATGTGATCTTTCACTTCTTGAACATTTTTCTTCTTGATATGTCCTTCTATCTTGTTAGTTTGAGAAATGGTAATTTCAACCAATGAATTACAAGATATGGTTGGATTCATTTCTTCTTTCTCGATGTGATCTTTCACTTCTTTCACTTTTTTCTTCTTGATATGTCCTCCTATCTTGAGAGTTTGAGGAGTAATAATTCTTGCCAATGCTTTACAAGATATGGTCTTATTCATTTCTTCTTTCTCTGGGGTGGGGTCCTAGCGTATATCTTCTTCTTTTGATGTTTATTGATCCTTTTCTTCCTCCTCTTCATATTCTATGTAAAATAATTTCTTCTCAGCACACTTATGGCCTTTAGTGCATTTGCTATCACAATTGTAACAAAGCCCTTTTTCTCTTTTTTCTTCCAATTGTTGTGGTGTAACCCTTGTAGGTTGTGGAAGGCTAGGAGAAACAACACTTCCATATTTATAGTTGTGAGGGGTATGCTTCCTGGTTTCCATAATTTTTCTTTCCAATATGTCACAAAGCCCTTTTACTCTTGCCAATTGTTGTGGTGTTGCTCTAAAGAAGGTGTTGCTCTTTGTATCCTCATAATGTGCTATCATTTCCTCCGTGAAAATTGACCACGTAACAAGTTGTTTACGAGAACAAAGCCCTTCATACCATAAAAATTGATCTGGTTCTAAATATGAAGATGCAATACATACCTTTTGTAACAGTGGTACACCATGTCGATCAAAATATTGCTCCATCTGAAGTATCCAATTTACGGGATCCTTGCCATCAAACTTCCTCATCTTGCTTTTTCTTGATTTTAGGAGCTCGATCTTGAAACAACTGTAACTCTGTATTTTCGAATCTTTAAGTTCTGAAATTATGACTTGTGCTATCCCTCTGTGTCCTATTTCCAATGCCACCAGTCTGACCCCAATTGGATTTTCCAATGAAGAGTTATGCCAAATCTCCCATAGTGACCTGATTATAGACTAATTCAGTAGAGCGAACTTGTACGACATGCCACATGTCCCTGTTTTGACCTTTGGCTCTGAAAAATATATTCAAGAAACTACAGTCCGTCCTCTTTTTGTACCTTCTTACGAAATTTCAATCTGATCCCCAGAGAGAAAGTTATGACGATTTTCCCCAGGTCACCTGTTTGGAATGCAAAAAGACCAACTTCCTCAGATGATATCTCCACAAATATAGCGCGAACAGCTCTGAAATTCGGACCCAAGGTTTAGCGCGATTTCTTCTCAAATGGGTTTTTTTGCAGCTTCTGAAACGTCGCAGAAAAAAAGTTATAGCGAAAATGCCACGGTGACCTGATTGGAGCAGCGGAACCCCAGAATCCAAAGCTCTGATACCAAATGTTATGAAACCAGCTCAAGAAAAGATAGAAAAGATAGATCAACGCCTTAGAATTCAGCCTCTTTGAGGGGGCAACCTCCTTTAAATTACATAAATGAACAATTCTTGGATGATACAAATGAAAAGACCTCCTTTCTATATATAGGAGTCCAAGTGGTCATAACATAATCAGAGCCGACATAACAATAATAATGTAAGGGCACAATAATAACAATAGTGGGCTTCTATGGGGCACAATAGTAACAATATGGGCACTACATGGGTACATCAACATAATAAGTGGGTTGTACTAATAACAATAAGGGGTTACACTAGTAGTATAGGGGCCTAACAAATAATTAGTCATGAAATACAAGAGGGAAAAGAGCTCTTATTAGTATATGCAAAAGTTAACCAAGTCAGCGACTTTCGCATACCACCTGACCGTAGATTGGGCTGAACCAAATCTTTCTTTCAGCCAATAACCCTCGTGCCATATTCTAAGCATGAATGTGGGTCTCAAGACCAAATCTACCAGGGCTTCCTGAAGAACAAACCACCTCCAACCTCAGGCTTTACCGCATTCCCACCAAAATCGGTCAAGGGATTCCTAGGCCCAAACAGGGTATAAACAACTAGGCTTTTCCACAATACCACCATTACCGGTCAAGGGATTCCTAGCCCCAAAACAAAAAAACATACACTACCAGGCTTTACTGAAATCCTTCCAAAATCGGTCAAGGGATCACTAGGCCCAAAACAAGCTTGGATGCCTCTGGATTTCTTCACCAATACCTTGAGGAATTTTCCCATCTCCACCCTCAATCTTTACTGCAATTCCGCAAAAATCGGTCAAGGGATTCCTAGGCCCATGGGAATTTTCTTGAGACCACCTCCCTTGGTTCCAAAAGCATATGGCAATCCAAAGCTCAATCAAATGAAATAACCACATCACACCATGGCTATCCGGAAATGGCAAGGAAAGGCTTAAACAATTCTCACACCTGGTAAAACCCATGCCAATGGGATAAGAGAACCAAATACATACATGCATGTAACATGCATTTTCAAACCAGTTAGGAAATCATACATGCAACCTATTACATGTAAGTATTCTTGTTGAAGTTGCTTGATCCAACTTTCCCTTGCTTTCCTTGTCCTTCGTTTGCCTTCCTTTGCTTTCTTTTCCAATTTCTAGAGTGCTCCAAGAATGCTCTAAACATGTAAGAGTATGAGAAAATAGTGAGACAGCTCCAAAATTGAACTAATAAAAGCCTGTGAAATGTTCCTCGAAAGCCTTTTTATCTTTGAGACCTTTATTTTCTTCATTTTCCTCTATTTTTCCTTCAATTACCCTCTCATGCAAACCTGTGACTTTCACCTCCCTTTTCTCCTATTTTCCTTCATTTTCATAAATAAAATGTCCATTAATGCCTATTTTCCTTTTTCAATGCCTTTGCCAATTTTCTTAGCCATAATAAACCAAAATGAACACCCACTATGATGTGTTGCCTAACATTCAGCTTGGAATACATGTCCCATGACCTTGGTCTTATTTTTTCCTTTATTAACTTTATTACACGAACTTTTAACCTGGAGTTCTTACAAACCCCTCCACCTCAGGGGAACACTGTCATCGGTGTTCTATGAACCCATGATCAACAAGACCGTTGAAATAAAATATATTGGCTGTGGAGATATGTAACACAACTTGTTGTAGTATTTACAATGACCACTACTGAAGACATAATAAACTTACCGTTTATTGGAGTTTTATAACATAACTAATTATGGTCTTTACAATAACATCCTCATATACTCATGCACATTTGCTTCAACCAACAAATAAACATGTTGTCTATGGAGCTTTATAACCATAGCTTGATACATAATTTACAATAATATACACGTATGCACACTTGCTCAACTAGCAAATAAAAGGATATGATGGATGCATCAGCAACAAGGGAATCCAAAGGCTCACACCTCCATCCTCAAAAGTAGTACCAGGATTCACCTCCTTCCCAGGAAGTCCAGAATCTGTTGCCAAAGTCAAAGTCTGCATCTAATATCCAATGTTACCATCCTTCCGCTACTTGTTCCCTAAATGAACATTTGTTGGCTCATTGTTCTAAGGCACACTCCCATTGCGCATTTGATTCCATCTGGAAATACATGACCAAAACAAATCCATCCCCACCCTCCCCTTCTCTGCTACACAGTCCCTTGGGCAATCTAGTCATCCCCTTCCGTGCAGTCACTCACCTTCCAAGTTCTATGACATCCCCTTTCGTGAGTGATCCATCCCTTAGCAAGGTTTCCTCACATTAGAAGGTCCAAAAACCAAGGTCTGTCCTTGCTTCACAACCATCATACAGATCATAGCATGCTCATGGAACTCAACATACAATATTAGGTACTAGTGTCCCATAATGGGCCTGCTCCTGAAGTGTTTTACCATCATACTATTACATGTTCCAATTCCTTTCATTGTTGCTGCTAATTCTTATTGTGAGTTTCAACCACCTAAAGCCAGCATTTTCTTGCTTTCCTGTACCAAGCTCATAATTCCCATTATAGTCAAAATAAATTCAAATCATACCTCATTGGTAGGTCGTTAATAAGGCACACCTGCAATTTTGCTTACTTCTTCTCATGACAAGTCAAACTAGTTGTTTGATCAAATCATCATGTATAAGCATATCTCATCTAGTAACTCAAAACATAACCATCATAAATCAAAATCATAGATCACATGCATAATCAAAACTCGAATAAAATATTGATACTTATCCGTCAATTAGTTATTTTCTTCTACCTTTTTCCTTTCCGTACACGCATTGGATCAATTACCACACCCAGCAAACACCCAGTGCCTTTGCTTCTCATCGATCACGTACACATACCCATAGTGTACACCACACACATCTAGCCACATAATACATGTACCTACACCCGACATACAACACAATACATACACCTACACCCGGTGTACAACACAACACATACACTTGGTGTACAACACAACACATACACCTACATCCTGTGTACAACACAATGCATATACTTACACAGAGTACAACACAACGAATACACATGTCACGATACAATGACTACACAACACATAACACAATATGCAACACAACATGTACAACATGTACACAATACCACATGTACACAACGCAACATGTACGACATGCACACAATACCATATGTACAACATGTATACAGTACCACCTGCACACAACACCACTTATACATAGCGCCACCTGCACAATGTGTATATAACACCACATGTACACATCACCACCCGCACAATGTGTACACAACACCACCCGCACAATGTGTACACAACACCACCCGCACAATGTGTACACAACATCACTTGTACACGACACCACCTGCACAACTTGTATACAGCACCACGTGCACACACCACTACGTGTACATAACACCACATGTACACAACACCGCATGTACATCATGTACACAACACCATATATACATGACACAGTATGTACAACGTGTACACTACACCATAGGTACACAACACAACATATACAACATGTACATGGCACCATCTGTACACAAAACTGCATATACGACATGCACACAACACCATTTATACGTAGCATTGCATATACAACGTGTACAACATATATACAACAGTACTAGTGCAGATCCAGAGACCACACTAGCTCTACCAAGCAACCTTGCTTCTAATGTCTTTCCACCATCCATGCTTGTCCCAACATGCCACAGATCTCATTTCTTTCATCCAGTTGATGTATCCCTTGGCATTACCTACTAATACATAAACATAGACATAATATAATCACATAACATCAATTCATATCCACATGATACAATCCTCATAGATATGTCAGGCTACTCTTCCCACTTGATTCCTCATAAACCAGGAACCTCTTCATGACATTCCTGCATAAGCAATCATTCCTCCACAAGCATGATCCCTGACAACCCTGTCAGACAACAGATATATATATCTATCTATCTATATATATATATATATATATATATATATATATATATATATAAAGACTAGCATAAAATTATCATGATATCTGACGACCCAGTTATGCTAGTGTTTACTTGTATATATATACATACATTAGCATAAAGCAATCATGATCCCTAACGACCCCGTTAGATGACAACATACATACATACATATATATACATAACCATAATCACAACGCGATTACTAGATATCATAAGGTCAATGTTACGAGAACTCCCTTTATCCGTGCACAACATGCGCAACATTGAGAACAATAGTTCCCAACATAGCCAAGGCATCTGCTGCCTCATATCCATTTACTTCACCTTGTATGTTACATTTCTCATGACTATCCTACCATCGTCCATTTATTCCAATGGGCCTATTGATGCCTCTAAAATTGTGGCACCAACATTGGGGATAACCACCCGGTCTGGACTTTAGTACAACTCCTTTTCCATTTGGGATGGTGGCTTCGACTGGATATTATGGGACCGGTGTTCCAATAATGTGTGGTTTAATGAATGAGTGTTTTAAAATGTATATCAAAGGTGGTAGATGGTTTAATCTATGACTTTAAAATATACAAATATACCTATATAACCCGGGTAATCTTATAACAATGCAATTTTTGATAATTCCTAGCAGACAAACAATCATATAGATGATTTACTTATCCATAGAAAGATGCATTTAAATAATGATTACTTTGTTTAAGAAATTAAACAAAGTAATTATAAAAACATATTGCATGACATCGTAATATTTATCGCTGATATATATCTCTAATGTAACAATTCTAAATCGTTCAGAAGTGACTCAATATAGAATTGCTTGAAGTGTGTGAATACATCAACAATAGCAAATTAAATGAAATGCTAATTAAATCAAGACAAAAAGAACAGTGATAGAAATACTGCATGCATTTGAGTCTTGATATGTAAATAACATTCCGGTTCCACCTCTTTATTCCAGAAACTTCTAGGAGATACAAAAATGCAGGTCTTGAAAAAGTTCTTTCAAAAAAATTTGAAACCTTGATCCACTACTCATAAAAAATAAATTTAGAAGTGCAGAAGTGCAACTTCTCAAGTCTAGTTTTTGTACAAATTGAGGACCCCTTCTTCAATAACATGAAAGGGTTTATATAATAGAATTAAAACAAACTATCAACAAAAATCACTTAGAGTTGTTGGAACTGTAAACATTAAAATCTAGGATTTGAATTGCAAAAATAGTAGTGCGATTGCCTTTGAAAATATTCATTGTATCTATTTCTTCTCCTGTATCCGCAACTGACAAATTGAGAGCATGTTTTGAATTTCCGGAGGATGACTCATCCTGGAGTGTAGTTGTCCCATGTACGTGGCATCTGAAAGCTCGGGCACCATGCGATCAACAACGTCAGCAAGGCATTTGATGGTCATTTGTTGACTGTGCGGTTTGACCAAAAAGGACCAATACACATCCCAAGTAAGGCTTTGTACTCTGCTGAGTTGTTCATCTTTGGTGGCCAAATCCTGCTTCCATTGATTTTCTAACATTTTTGCTTTTGGAAGCTTTCCTGGGGAACAATCAGAAATCAAATTGGCTCCATATAAATTATCATTTACCAGCTCAATCACATTGTTCTGGCCCTAGAAGCAGCCCTTTTTTCCTTTATCAACTATGTTTCCCATTCCGAAAACAATATTTCTTTATGCGACTTTTGAATTTTCGGTAGGTTAGCAGCTTTGCCTTCCACTGTGCTTTGCCAGGAGAGGAAATTTGTGACCTTATCATCTGCGTCCTCAAACTCTAATCTGGTATTAACTGCTTGATCGATCATTGATGTAGTTATAATGCATAATGGGTCGATGAGCGATATTTTATGGCAAAGTAGATTGAGCTATTGAGATAAGGCCTTATTCGCTTCTAGGGCTTCCTTCTTAAATTCCTCGACCTTAGGATAA
The DNA here is from genome assembly GCA_031772625.1 of Pinus tabuliformis. Lineage (NCBI taxonomy): Eukaryota > Viridiplantae > Streptophyta > Pinopsida > Pinales > Pinaceae > Pinus > Pinus tabuliformis. Next base: position 458,245,118 of record CM062808.1, on the reverse strand, counting down.
TATTTGAACTGTTCTATATATAGTTGTAGCTGTGAGATTTTCTCCTCTTTAGCCTTCATTTCTTGTTGATGTGTCAATTGAAGTTGTTCGAGCTGTTGGGACAACTGTTGTTGTTTTTGGATGGCATGCTGGTCAATCTTTTGTTTTTCTTCTGCCAACTGTTTCTCAAGCCAATTAATCTTTTGTTGTTCTACTGTTGTTTTCTCTTCAAGCTGAGTAATCCTTTGATATTTTTCTTTGATCAATAGATTAACCTTAGTGGGCTTATCAATTGTGGCAATTGTGTATGCCCTTGCAAATTGAGATATTCATAAATTCAGATTGAGGAGTTGTGGATGATGTCTGGTCAATTTTCCTCTTTTTCCTCTGTCTCTTGACTACAGCCCTATGCTTTGGGCTGTAAAATACATCCAAAGGTGGTATTTCCTCAATATTTAATGTAATTTCTCCTGAAGGATTTTCAAGGATTATTTCAATCTCTTTCTGAGCTATGTTTGTATTGGGTGTCCCTTCAATCGCACTCTCAGTAACGATGGGCTGTTGTGTTGCGGGCGATGCTGATGCGATAATGTTTTGGGGGTCGCTCTGGCTTTTGATCTGCTGATCAAACTGCTCCCATTCTCTAATCAATATGGGGTCAATATTAACATCTGTGCTAAGGGGTTCACTGGTTTTTTCAATTGTTTCCCCTTCCTTGGAATTCTCTTCAATAGTCTATTCCCTATTGTGCTCTGCTTGCTGAACAGTAGGGGTAGTATTCAATAAATATAGAGGTAATGTCTATAGCCTCCATGCCCTGTATTCCATGAATTTATTCATCTTTTCGGCTCCCAATTTGAATCTTTCTAGATGAGTTACTTGTGAGAATAACTCTGCTGAAACGAATAAATCATCAGATTCGTCCTCCTCATGTATAAATTCACTAATTTTCACCTGACTGGTGAAATTGTAAGCGACCTTGTTTGGATCATACTGTCTTTTAGGAATCACTGCTAGACTCAGATCCTTAGTTTTCTCTGCCTCTTTCTCAGCATGTTTAAAATCATGCAATGTGTAAGTGCCACAGCGGAGGGGAAATGAAGGCCACACTTATTTTTTAGAGTCTTTAAGGTTTCTAATCATCCCCTTTTCCACTATCTGGTATGCTATTTCCCTAGCTAATAGCTTATCTAGAATATAGAGTGGAAGGACATGAGGGTCTGTAATACTACCAAAAACCCTAATATAGGTGAAATTTTCCTCCCCAAACCAACTGCCGATTGAAGTTAAATCAATGCTAGCCTCGTCAGACACCCGAGGAGTAGGTTTGTTAAAAATGGCTTGATGAATAGGTAAAATAAAACCATGGCAAATTTTGTATATATGATTCTTGTAGTCAGACTTCCATAAATACTTATGATAAATATGAATGGGGGTTGGATCCTGAACAGTCCATTTCCAACCTAGAATGGGAAAGTCGGAATTAAAATAGATTGTGTCCATTATGTAGGCACTCATATAAAATGGGGGCATGACTTAGGTGGTGACAAATCTATTCCTTCTATAATCTAATATTTGACTAGCCATTTTATCTGATAGAATGGTTGCCCAATCCATAATAAAGGAGTTGATTGCTGCTTCCATCAAAGGAACCATTTCTATAGAAAATCTAGCAGAATCAGGGGTTCCAAAGAGCCTACATACCATAGCAGCAACATAACAATATGGAGATGCCAAGGAGTCCACGGAGTACATACCAGAAGATTCATGTTTATGCTTGTTAGGAAAATGCCTCCACTATTTGATAGGGTCTGACTCTACCTCGTTCTCCTTAGCAAAAGCTTCCAGAAATGCCTTGTTGTAGTGCCACTGGGGATCTGGCAAGTGATACATCTTCTTGACATCTTCAGGCTTGAATGTCCCGAACATCCTTCCATCGATTGTAAAGAAAGCTCTATCTGTTATATTAATACTTTCAATCACCCATCTCACTAGATCATTGTATGGTAAAACTTTTGCTCAGGCTGCTATTCTATGAAGGAAGGAGCTAGCCAAATCACTGAGCGTGCTTTCTGTTTGATCTGTTGCATCAGTTGTTGCTTCCTCTTCTATCTCCGTTGGATATTCTGCTTCAAGTAAAGCATATATGCCTTCCCATGAGATTTTACCAAGGCCTTGACAGGTAGTGTCTGCAATTAACACCAATTTTGTTGGTCCTTCTTCCACTATAATGGGGGCCTTTGCCTTTCGATATTTCTTAGACATCTTGCCCGATTGTGTGGTTCTTAGTCAGCTCTACAAAATGAGAAAGAGGAGCATAATAGTCGAAAAACTTGAGAGGAGATAGTACAAATTATAGTCCAAACACAGTTAAGCGCATTAGATGCATGAGATGTTATATTGTACTTAGCTATCACAGATGAAATCTTTAAAGGACTTACCCATAACTGCTCCTTAATGTTTTACCGTAACTTCCAACGTGAAACTTTAATGCTGAAACCATATGTCGCGTCACAAGTTTGGTAACGGTCCTTTTTAGAATAGGTGTCGTGACTCTGCGATTTGCGATTGCATTATTTTAATATTTGTGTAATAATCGCATATTGCAAATCGGGGGTTACAAGCGCCACACTCAAAAGGTTTGTTTGCATAGTTGCGATTGCGATGAGTGCTGAGCTAGCATGGGGAGACAATAGGTTTCAATCTTGGCAAATCACATTATTTCTTTATAATCGATTTATCCCTTTACCGCATGTATTCATAGTATTTATCACTTTGCTTTTATCGAGAGTGTGACATGCGATAATTAAATCGCATCGTGATTCTTCAATGCAGTGTATTGGATGCTTCCTTATGAATCGGCGATATGTGATTGCGATAGCCTCATCGCATCGCAAGTTTTCAATGGAGTGTTTGGATGTTTCCCTATGAATCAACAATATGCGATTGCGATAGCCTCATCGCATTGCAAGTTTTCAATGCCGCTTTAAGTCATTCTGTGGGATTAATGATGTGCAAGGTGTGATAGTCACATCATATCGTGTTTTTATAAATGGCTTATTTTGATTAAAAATTTGCAATGAGGGCTTTGATATGACTTTGATCGCATCGCAAGCTCTCCAAATGGATGTTCACGGGTTGTAAAGAAATGTGATTTGCGATGAGCGGTCCTAAATACTCTAAAAGCAATTTTCATATGACTTTTATAGAAAATTTATTTTATTCAAAAGTTTATTGCTTTTATTTATATTCTAAAGGGGACCCATTTCTTATTTAGCATTTTAAGGCTAAGAGTTTAAAAATTGAAATGGGGGGGGGTTGTTGTATCACACAACAGGACCCAACCTCCAGTGGACTATCATACTCTTACCTTCAGCTGCCCTTTACATGCACCAACTTCATTTGAGTCTTACATTACCTGTTGAATTTCATCCAGCTCCCCTCGAGCTCCATTAGCTTTCCTCTTCTCCCCAACCAATTCCCAAGACCCTCAAAACATGGAAGGCAAAAACAAGAAACAAACCAAAAGAAAACCATGAAAAACCAATAGAAACATGACACCGCAAAAAAAGTGGCATGGCCATGCGCCAAACACAACAAAACCGCAAATCAAGTGCAACAGATCACAAAATATTGAAGACACAAAACTAGAAACACACATTATGGCTTAATCCCCATGCTTCCCAATGCTTTCAAGGAAAATCTCAACCTGAGGCTTCTTCAAGATTTCATGGTGGTCTCTTTTTCCATGCAATCCCTACATCATACTGCCATAAACACATAATTGTCATTGTATAAATAAATATAACAATATATCAGTTATATTACTTTGTTGTGCCAAGCACGTTGCTTTGTAACTGAACACATCCATGCCATCTCTCAAGGGACTCCAATTCTCTTCACGAATCCAACTATAACTGGAAACTAGCTAATATACTTGTCAAATACACGTTCATGAATATAGCACATATCCACATAATATCAAACAAAATCAAGGTTAAGAAGACTTCATGTATTCATGCAAAGCACTCATTCGTTTAGAAGTGTGGTTTCCAAACCTAGCCAAAGGAATTCTCACACAATTCCTTTCTTTTAACTTTTACCACTGAGTCTTCTCGTGAGATATCACATCACTGAGCTGGTAGTAACTATATAAACAAACCAAATGTTACCTTGTCACGCTAATGTCAAGCATGTTTCCCTGCAACTGTTCACACATGTTAGTTACACATTCCAAAGATCAAGTCATCATGTCTATTAATTTGAAATCAACCGTTACCAAGACTAACAATCATGTCATAATCAACTCACAGTCATTGGTCATAATACTACAACTAGCACCCACTTGCACTCAAGTACATATCAGTTGTTTCAACACATAATGTGTTAGCATAACCATCTTAAACTAGATCATTTATTCATGCAATCTTATAGACACATACTCATCTCATGCAATTAATCAAACATTCAATCAACCTGTAAACATACCATGTTATATAAACCAAATAGATGACATAGTCAAACTCATTCCTCAATGTATCTTAGGGGAAGATATCACATCTGCACAAATCAATCCATATTAGTACGACACAATATCACCAATATATTGACTCATACCTGAATATCATAACCATAACCATCTGCACAAGCCAATCCAGATTTGCACGATACATATAACATCAAGATATTAAATGTAATGACCATACCCATCATGTGTATGACCGCAATGCATATAACAACAAGTTACTACCATTCATGGCTATTTGACGCACGTGCATATAACTGCACTGATCAACTAGCATCTATCATGCATGTAACCATAACAACAATAGAATGACAGGCATGCATATAACCATAATGCATATAACAACCATTAACCAACATACCTGCATGCCCAACATACAAACCTGTATGACGATCTTCTCTTACCCGAAGGTCTAATGTTGCAACCTCACTCTAACAATCTACTCATGCTCTATCTCAACCAACTTATCAACATCATGATGACACAACTACAACATTGACTATCCCAATGCATGCATAAAAATCACATAGACAACTAACATGCATGCATGACAAACACATTTCGCCCATCCAGTCCAGGTATTGAACCTCATAGCTCTGATACCATTTTGTGGTATCAGATTTCACCCAAAGAGAATGGAAACCCGCTCTGATACCACTTTGTAACCACCTCCTCTCACATTTACCCAAGTTCACTGGTCTACCAGGTAAACATGTGATGAAGAGTTACTATGATATGACCTGACCTCCTAGATACAATTAAGAAAGTGGGGTGACAACTAGAAACTTATTGACCCTGCTTAGGAGCTACATGACCCCCGGGAGCTAAACAATCACTCCATGTGCCTGGACCCTGAGCTAGACTATTTTTTCACTGACCTAGACTACCAGTCATAGGTATAACATTGCATCCATGCAGCTGTAGGCCTCTAGTCATAGGCATAATGCTGCATCCATGTGACTGTAGTTCCAATTTCCCAGTTCTGAGCCTGCAATCATGGAATTTGTGCCACCTTATTAGGGCTAGTCTCCAGATCACTACACAAAACATGATGAGACTTTCCAAAACAATAAATGACACAAGGACAGTGCCTCTAACATAAAACTTGATCGAGGACTTGACATAACCAGGCCTAACCATGACAATCATTTCGTCAAACACATTCAGAACATGTATTCTATAGGTCATAAATGAATACATAAACATAGGGGTCTCATACTTATATGAAAAATTATCAAGAAGGTCTAATGAACTCTCATAATGGCTGCAATAACCTCTATTAGCTCATGCATTCATTAACCATTCATCAACAAATCAAACATATAAAGAGCCATAGCTAGAACATGTTATGAAACCATGCTTATAACCAACATATAACTAGAATAATAACCATGATAGAACAACCATTAAGGCCATATAATAACAAGTATAATTACTCACGAAATAAAAGAGGGAAAAGAGCTCTTATTAGCATATGCAAAAGCCAACCAAGTCAGGGACTTCCACGTACCACCCGACCATAGATTGGGCTAAACCAAATCTTTCTTTCAGCCAACCACCCTTCATGCCATATTCCAAGCATGAATGTGAGACTCAAGACCAAACCTACCAGGGCTTCCCGGAGATCAAACCACCTCCACCCACAGGCTTTACCACAATTCTGTCAAAACCGGTCAAGGGATTCCTAGGCCCAAACAGGGTATAAACAACCAAGCTTTACCACAATCCCACCATTACTGGTCAAGGGATTCCTAGGCCCAAAACACAAAAACATACACTACCAAACTTTACTGCAATCTTGCCAAAACCAGTCAAGGGATAACTAGGCCCAAAACAAGTTTGGATGCCTCTGCATTTCTTCACCAATACCTTGAGGAATTTTCCCATCTCCACCCTCGGGTTTTATCGCAATCCCGCCAAAACTGGTCAAGGGATTCCTATGCCCTTGGGAATTTTCCTAAGACAATCTCACTAGGTTCCTGATCCAGGTGGATATTGGTGGCCACCTGCCAAGTCCACCTGGACCCCCACCATTGTCTTTCTCAGCATTTTCAGTTTCCTTAATTGTAGCACAACTTACTATTTTTAGCAGTTTTTCGGGTCCTGAACTTCCGGAGCCGTTTTGAGGCCCTAAACAACGTTTTTTGGGGAATCCGGGGGCAACATGGGTCCATGGAATGGATCGATCTTTCCCGTTCCAACAATGATAGTGCTCGGATAGATCTTTCTAATGAGCTATTGTACGCGTCAAACGGAGATCATATGCCAAAGTTACGACCCCGGGAAGTTGATGTACCAATTTACCCCAAATGGGGCCCACAGTTTGGTGTTTCATCTCCTAGGGTTAGGTTTTGGAATGTTAAGGGTTTTTCATTGTTTCTCAACAATAAATAGGCCTTCGAGCCTCATTATAAAGAGTTCAGAGGCATGTAGCCATCACATCTATTCTCAGAGATAAGCTACCATCGCCCTAGCTGGTTTATTTCCATTTCTGGTTGTAAGCATATTTCAGTATTTTCCATTAATGAAATGAAGTATTATTTCTGCTGCATCTCTGTGTATATGGTTATCTCTGTAATTTGTTGCGTTCCTCTTTAAATCCGGATCAGTGGTATCAGAGCGGTCTGCTTTTTCTCTGTTTTTCTTTGCATGTCCCCAATAAGGTCGGGATATAAGGAGTTAGGGCTTGAACTGGTTGAACCTTTGCAAGACCAGCCTCGCAAATCCCGACGGCCTCCCATGGCGGATGAGAAGAAAGACGAGGGGGCAGGAGATCCCATCAAAATCTTGCTCGAAGAAGCCCTCGAGCGACAACGGAACGCGATGATGGACAACTTTGCCCAGATCCTTCAGCGGCTACCCAAAAGCAACGCATCGGCTTCCAGCAGCTACTCTGGAAACGCCACACCCTTTAAGGTACAAGTTAATTTTGAAATCCCCATATTCGAGGGTCAGATAGACGCAGATGCCGTAGATAAATGGTTAAATCTGCTAGAGGGTTATTTTTCTGTTCATGAATTTTCGAGTCGGGAAAAGATTGTTTTTGCTCTTCTCAAAGCAGCCCCCCATGTCAAGGACTGGTGGGAAACCTACTGCGAGCAGAAGGATGAAAGTACTGGCTCACTATTTTCAGCCGCACCCACCTGGGATACGTTCCGGGATGCCATCAAGGAGCAGTACTACCCTGTCAGAAGCTATGAGGATGAATACATAAAGTGGACCACGCTGCGGCAGGGAAGGGACCAAGACGTGCCGGAGTTCACCAATCTTTTCCATACCCTTCGCACAAAGTTGGGTATCAAGGATTCGGAGCAACATTTGATACTCAAATACAGTGGCTGCCTGCGCAAGTACATCCAGGAAGAAATACAATTCCTAAACATCCCCTCGCTCGGCGCAGCATACCGATATGCCGTCAAGGTCGAGCAGAAGTTTAAACAAAAGAAGCGAGACTTTGGATCTGCGAATCCAAAGCAGGGGAAATGTGCCCCTAAACCACAGAACAAAGGACAAAGCCAAGGCGGGACAGCCCAAGACAACCAGCCGAAGCTGCAAGCAAAGAACAGCACCGCGAAGCCGAGAAAGGACACTGGAAAATGGTGCGAGTTCCATAAGAGCTCCACTCACAACACAAGTGAGTGTCGGGCCAAGCAGTCACTGGTGGTTGAGCTAAAGGTTTCAGAATCAGATGCATGTTCCGACTCTGAGTTAGAACCCGATAAGGGGTATGAAAAATGGAAGCAGATCATTGATGCGGATCCCAGCGCCATTGTTGCTACCGCAAAGATCCAGAAAAATGAACCCGAAGATCCAGAGGAGGAGGAGCGTCTCTTCCACTCCCAGATGTGGGTAAAGGGCTCCCCGATACAGTTCATTGTTGATAGCGGGAGTCAAAAGAACCTCATTTCGGCAGAGGTCGTGAAGCGGTTGGGCTTACCGACCACAACACATCCACAACCATACACCATTGGGTGGCTTCACCAAGGACGAGATCTTCGCGTGAGCCAACAGTGTCGCCTCCCATACAACATCAAGCCCTTCACGGATGAGGTATTGTGTGACATTGCTCCCCTTGAAGTTTGTGATGTATTACTAGGACAACCATACTTGTGGAAGCGACATGCTGTGTATGAATCAAGGCCCCGTGCTGTTATTATTACATTGGGAAATAAGTTGTTCAGGATACCAGAGGTAGCACCACCTGCCGCCATCTCTTTGATTACTGCAAAACAATGCAGTAAGATCATTTCCAAAACTAGGAAATTTGTTTTCCTGATGATACGCCCTCAAGGAAAAAAGAAGACAGTGGCCGCGGCCTCCAAACGGGGTCCCTCTGCACGACAACTACAGATGGACAAGGTTGTGGAGGAGTACGAGGACATCTTCACCTCCCCGGCAGGGGTTCCTCTGCACTGTCAAGTCAAGCACTAAGTGCGCCGCTACCCAATGGACCAATTTATCGGCGCTCCGTTCTGGAGAACGATGAAATCAAGAGGCAGATTCAGGAGCTCCTGCAGAAAGGTCACATCCGCCCGATTGTGTTGGTACAAAAGAAGAATGGGACGTGGAGACTCTGTATTGACTATTGGGCGCTGAACAAGATCACTGTCCGTAATAGGTACCCGATCCCGCGGATTGATGACCTCCTAGACCAACTAAAGGGGGCGAAATATATCAGCAAGATCGATCTAAAGTCAGGATATCACCAGGTACCAATCGAACCCTCCGATGTGTGGAAGACTGCCTTCAAATCCAAGGAGGGCCTCTTCGAATGGTTGGTCATGCCTTTCGGATTGACGAATGATCCTGCAACCTTTATGAGGCTAATGGATGACATCTTGCGGCCATTCACCAACTCCTTTGTAGTAGTATACTTGGATGACATTCTGATCTTCAACCAGAGTTGGGAAGAGCACCTCCACCACATCCGACAGGTTCTCCAAACACTGCGGCAACACAAGCTATGTGCCAATTTGGAGAAATGCACTTTTGGCATGACCCAGGTTCAGTATCTGGGATACATCATTGATGAACAGGGGGTGCATGTCGATCCAGCCAAGATCCAAGTCATTCGGGATTGGCCCTCTCCAACCACTCTAACAGAGCTCCGCAGCTTTCTAGGTCTTGCCAACTTCTATCGCAGGTTTGTGTTGGGGTTTTCTCATATTTCTTGGCGCTTGAGTCAAGTCACCAAGGGCGGGACGAAAGCAAAATTCTTTTGGTCTGAATCTCAACAGAAGGCATTCAGGGAGTTGAAGGATCGCCTCTGCACGACACCAGTGCTCGCGTTACCAGATTTACAACAACCATTTGAGGTCGAGACAGATGCCTCTGACTATGCTATTGGGGCAGTCCTTACTCAACATGGACATCTAGTGGCATATCACAGTGAAACACTTTCAGACACAGTCCGGAAGTACCCCACTTATGATAAAGAGATGTATTCCATTGTACAGGCCTGCCGACAATGGAAGCATTACATTTTGGGGAAGGAAACGGTCATCCACACAGACCACCGACCTCTGCAGTTCATACAGACCCAAGGGAAATTGCAGAATGATCGCCAACAGAAGTGGTCTACATACCTGCAACAGTTTCACTTGAACATCAAGTATTAAAAGGGCAGCACCAATAATGTTGCATATTCCCTCAGTCGGCCACCGATCATGGCGCTAACCACCGTGCTCAACTCTTGTGGGCACGAGACTTCTGATTGGCCACTTCTCTACAAAAGCGACCCAGAATTCGGCCACACATACCAGACACTCTTGGAGGGTCGGCATGTTGCAGATTTTCACCTCCAGGATGCCCTATTATGCCACCTCGGTCACCTTTGTGTTCCTTCAAGCGAGCGTGCCAAGATGATTTGGGAAGCACACTACAGTCGGGCTGCTGGGCATTTCGGGGTCGAGAAAACAGTGGCAGTACTGCAAAATTATTTCTATTGGCCGAATCTTCGACAGGATGTTGGGAAGTACATTCGATCATGTACTGCCTGTGCCATTGCCAAACCGACCATTAAGAAGCACGACCTCTATACCCCGTTGCCTACCCCTAGTCGACCTTGGGAATCCATCTCCATGGATTACATGTCAGGCCTTCCTTCCACTAAGCATGGAAATGACTGTGTTTTTGTGGTCGTCGACAGGTTCTCGAAGATGGCCATTATGATGGCCTGCAAGAAGAATATCACAGCAGAAGCCACTGCTAAACTCTTCTTTGAACGAGTGTGGGTGCACTTTGGTATCCCACAGTCTATCATCTCAGATCGGGACAGTCGGTTTCTCAGCACATTTTGGTCCAGTCTCTGGTCAATGCTGGACACCAAACTCACGAAGTCCAGAGCCTTCCATCCTCAAACTGATGGCCAGACAGAGGTTGTCAACAGGATGATTGTGCACATTCTGCGCATGTATAACTCAAAGCATCCACGCACATGGGACGAGAGCCTCCCCTATGTTCAACACAGCTACAACCGAGCTCTTCACAGCTCCACTGGCCATAGCCCTTTTCAGGTGGGTTTGGGATTCCAGCCACTATGCCCCATTGATGTGGCCATGCCACTTGCAGCTACTCACATGAATTCAGCTCATGTCCAGTCCGAAATAGATAAGGCCACCAGCTTCATTGAGCGCATCCAACATATTCGCTAGCAGGTCCATGACATTCTTGAGAAATCAAATGCCAAGTACAAGCAGCGACATGATCAACACCGGGTGCCACACAAGTTTCAGGTGGGCGACAAAGTCTGGTTGCATTTGCAAAAGGAACGCCTTACTGGAGCCTATCGGAAATTGAGACCACTCCGATATGGTCCTTACACCATTACTAAGGCGATGGGAGACAATGAATTTGAGCTCAGCATTCCCCCATTCCTTGGCCTGCACCCAGTGTTCAATGTGGACTGCCTTCGGCCATACTTTCCACCATTGCTAGACACATCCGACATTGCAGAACAGCTCAACCACACAGAATTAAATCCAGATTGCATGGAACAAGCTGCAACTGATCAGATCATGGACACACAGATCAAGAACACTCGCCAACAGAATATCCAACTGTATCGAGTTGTCAAAGCAGGCCAACTCCTTCAGCAGGGCAAGTGGCTCACCAGCGAACAAGTTCAGCAGAAGTTTCCTCATCTCATGGAGGAGCTCAACGCAATGGGGACCATTGCTTCCTAAGGGGGGAGGAATGATCCAGGTGGATATTGGTGGCCACCTGCCAAGTCCACCTGGACCCCCACCATTGTCTTTCTCAGCATTTTCAATTTCCTTAATTGTAGCACAACTTACTATTTTTAGCAGTTTTTCGGGTCCTGAACTTTCGGATCCGTTTTGAGGCCCTAAACGATGTTTTTTGGGGAATCCGGGGGCAACATGGGTCCATGGAATGGACGAATGTTGCCCGTTCCAACAATGATAGTGCTCGGATAGATCTTTCTAATGAGCTATTGTACGCGTCAAACGGAGATCATATGCCAAAGTTACGACCTCGGGAAGTTGATGTACCAATTTACCCCAAACGGGGCCCACAGTTTGGCGTTTCATCTCCCAGGGTTAGGTTTTGGAATGTTAAGGGTTTTTCATGGTTTCTCAACAATAAATAGGCCTTCGAGCCTCATTGTAAAGAGTTCAGAGGCATGTAGCCATCACATCTCTTCTCAGAGATAAGCTACCATCGCCCTAGCTGGTTTATTTCCATTTCTGGTTGTAAGCATATTTCAGTGTTTTCCATTAATGAAATGAAGTATTATTTCTGCTGCATCTCTGTGTATATGGTTATCTCTGTAATTTGTTGCGTTCACGTTTAAATCCGGATCAGTTCCAAAACCATCTGGTAATCTAAAGCTAAACCAAATGAAAGAACCCCATCACACCATGGCTATTTGGAAATGGCAAGGCAAGGCTGAAACCACTGTCACATGTATCAAAAACCATGACAGTGACAACAAGAGAACCAAATACATACATGTATGTACCATGCATTCACAAACCAGCTAGGAAATCACACATACAACCTATTACCTGCAAGTATTCCTGCTGAAGTTGCTTGATCCATCTTTTCCTTGTTTTCCTGATCCTTTCTTTGCCTTCCTTTGATTTCTTTGCCAATCACTAGAGTGCTCTGTTAGCCTCCTGTTGCAACATGTATTCATCTTTCACGATCGACATTTTTACATGCCAAATATGTCATCTTTTCATGCTGCAAGGTTCCATATTTCCAGAAAGAGGCCAAAGAAAAGGCCATGAAAGTAGGCCAGTCTAAATGCCACTGCTGTATTCCAATTTTGATGAAGTTATTCCGTTTTGAAGAATTTTCCAGTTAAAGGAAAGCTAAACAGCTTAATCTTGGCTTCCTTATATTTCAATTGCTTGTTTTAGAATATAGAGAATGAATATCTGTCCAAACTATTTAATCTTGGCAGATCAATAGCTAGGTAGAGAAATAAAGGAGCCCAACTGCTTAAACTGGGCCCTTGGAAGATATAAGGGTACGTTTAGATAGGAGGACAGTCAAAAGAAAAAAGGATAATCAGGGTCTGCAAGTCCAAGTGCACCCATGCAAAAAGAAGAAAAAATGCTAGGTAAGTAGGCTGGGTAAGTAGTTTTGTGGTTGTAGAATCAAGCTATGTGATCCATTTCATGTTTTTAAGTGTTATATCTATTCGGATCACAATTATGAGGAACTTTTTCATTTGGAGGAGCTCAAGCAAGGCATGTCTAACTCCCCCTTCTTCTCACTCCCTAAATCACTCACTAACATCCCCTTGAGGACTTTGGGATATGCCCAACCAATCCTGTTACCACTTCATTTTTTGTAAAATACTAAGTCAAGCTTTAACTTTCTTCAGTGAAAAGAAGCCACATTTCTTATGTTAAAATCATTTCTCCACAGTCCATTCACTTCCTATGCCTAAGTTTCAGTTCACAAACTTAGCCCCTTACACTTCACCTCACAAACTCATATTAACTTCTAAACATTATTATGTAAATCCCTATCTATTTCCCCTTCCCCTTACTAAAATCACTAAATAGCTCCCCTATGTACATATTCCCATCCCCTGGCACTATAGCCCTATAATATCTGTTTGGGGAAATGCTGAGTTCATTTGGGGCTTAGCATTAGCCTTCCGCGTCCTAACCCTAGGATTAACTTAACATTTGGTTAAAGTTAATAACCTCTTTCCTCACCCCTCTACCCATAAACCTTAAATATTTTACCCTGCGCGCTCACATTTTCGGGTTTGGTTTAAATATTTTGATTAAACTTTACCCCCGGCGCACAAACCATGTATAAAACCCACAAACCCAAAGTCTAAACCCCCGCAGCATTGTATAAATATTCGAATATTCCAGCGGGCCCCGCGCACAAACCTGCCGCCAGCTCCGCGCTCCGTCAGCCCTCCGATCCGCCCTCCCAGATCCGACGGCTCTCGGCGATTTCGGAGCCGCCCCGTCACTCGACAGTTAGCGTCCGATAGCCTGGCGGTTTTGCCGTCGTACAGAGGGACGCGTGTCCGCCCTTGATTGCATCGGAGCCCCTCTGACATTTACCACCCTCGTATAGAGGGCAGTCTGACGAAACCATAAACTGCCTTCTATCTCTCCTCCCCTGACGACAGCACCAAGTCAGCGCCACGTCACCTCTGCGTCGACCCCCCCCCCCCCACTGCTACGTGTCACTGCCACCACATCACCCGGTCGTACTGCCACGTCACTGCCATACCAGGACCCACCGTTGACATCATGCTGACATCATACTGATGTCATCACCGAAAAAGGCGTGAAAGGCGAAAATCGCAGCAAAGAATGCCCAGAATGAAAAACTGAGGCAGTTTTTGATGCGCGATTCGCGCTAAGCTAAGAAAAAATGATCAAATTGGAAAGCTACCTATGGCTAGGCTACCAGCAGGCCTGAAAATGCGCAGTTTTACAGGATTTCTTCATGAAGGTTCAGAAAAAGGGGTGATTTGAAAAATTCAAGAGTATCAGAGGAAAAAAAAATCCCAGATTAAATTAAAAGAGTATCAGTGAAGCGACAAAGAGTATCAGATCGGCAATACCAAAGCAGGTGAACATTAAAGACCCCCAAAGCAAAGTCAAAGAAAACGGTGAAGCCATCTAAGGCTCTCAGATCACAGTTAATGCACATCAAAGTCACTCGAGAGCAGGGGATCAAAGCCCAATGCACAGTTATGGCTAGATGAATAGCACAGAGCCAAAAGGACACCATATTAACTCATTTTGATTCCGCTGCCTCCAGCGCAGCTCAAAGATATTTTCCTGCATTAATTTCAGAACAAAATTAGGTTAAAGACCTCAAAGTCACTCGAGAGCAGGGGATCAAAGCCCAATGCACAGTTATGGCTAGATGAACAGCACAGAGCCAAAAGGACACCATATTAACTCATTTTGATTCCGCTGCCTCCAGTGTGGCTCAAAGATATTTTCCTGCATTAATTTCAGGACAAATTTAGGTTAAAGAAGTTATTTCCCTCAGACCTGTTTTAGGTCTACTGTAATAGATATTTTAGATATTTTACCTATATAAACCACCCTAATTCATTGTTTAAAGGGTTGGTTGGCTGATATTCCTCATGCTGGACTTGCGCTATATTTTTGAGAAGCTCTGTAATCAAAGACTGCTGGAATGCTTTGGATGAAGAAATGACTATTGTGTTATTAATGGTTAAAGAGTGACTGTGGAATTCCTGTGCTACTACATGGCTCAATAAGTTTTTCTACCTCTGTTTACAGTTTTATTATGTTTATGCACAATTGTGTTACCATCTAAATAGCAAGAAAGAAGAATAGCTTAGGTTTTGCTTGGCTGCACCTTATGCTCAATTCTTGTTATTTCTATATGTTTTCCTCAGAAATGGTTATGAATATTCATACTTAAATGATCATATTTACCCTGTTTCTTTCATATATGACTATTTTTTAGGAATTCTTTACTGCTCCTAGACAAACTTTCATCCACCTTCCCTCTATGTTAGCTAATGAAAGATTCTTAGTTGCCTTTCATTTCTGACCTTCATTCCATCTTTATTCCAGCCTGATATTGTTCTATGTGTAGCTATCATGCTCTATATTTCTCTTGTGACCAAGAAAACGCAACAACAAGCCCTAATCCATGACTCCATGCCCAATGGTTTGAACTTCTCACAGTATGCATCCCAACTCTGCTTGAAAACATCTCCTTCCCACCAAAATTAAAACAAAATCCTTGCACACCATAACTAGCCTAAAATCAACCCAAAACAAAGTTAAATCATAAAGAGAGAGCCCTCTCCAACTGCAGGTAGGCTAGGACCTGCAGCCCAAATATTGGTCTGTGGTTACCTTGGCCGTATCCCTTAAGGAGCTTAGGGACAACCTGAGTGTTAACATGCTCCAAGAATGCTCTAAGTGTGTAAGAGTATGAGAGAATAGAGAGAGATCTCCAAAATTAAACTGACAAAAGTCTGTGAACTGGTCCTCATAAACTTTTTTTTATCATTGAGGCCTCTATTTTCTTCATTTTCCTCTATATTTCCTTTAATTTCCCTCCCATGCAAACCTGTGACCTTTCATACCCCTTTCTCCTATTTTCCTTTATTTTCATAAATAAAATGCCAATTAATTCCTCTTTGCCTTTTCAATGCCTTTGCCATAATAAACCAAAATGAACACCCACTAGGATCTTTTGCACAACATTCAACTTGGAATATATGTCCTATGACCTTGGTGTTATTTTTGCCTTTATTAAATTTATTACGTGAACTTTTAACCCGGGGTTGTTAACTTAGATCATATTACCAATTACTCAAAAAATTAACCAAGGGGACACTCTTACCTCTCTTACACAAGTCTTTGGGCTAAAACACAAAGTATCCCCCGAGTCCTATAAGTTAAAGTAGGTGGATGATATTATTATTTTTTGTGAAAAGGATGTAAGGATAACATATGGGTTAACTTCCAAAGTCATAGATAGTGTTGAGGGTGTAATTTAGGTCCAACTAACTGATTAAACTATGGCCAAGAGTCTTCTTTATTTGCAAAGTCTTGTGAAAGGGAGCCTTACTACTTTGGCCTACACACACTTCCCCTTCCTTTAATTTTTTTAAATTTACTTTTTTCTAAGTCCCCTTTCTTTAGATAGGTGTTCTACTCTTAGGATTTTTGAGGTGGGGCCATGATTAAGTAGTTTATTTTCGTAAATTTATCTTACTCTTCAATTCTTTGGCCTTTTATTTTTATTTGGCTTAACTTGACTTTTTTTAGGCTTGCATTTTATTTTTAATCTTTCTTGACAACCATATTTTGGATGATCTTTGGCAAGTTAGCCATAAGTTAGGGGGATTTTGTCTCTTATGGATGGGATGGATAGTGAAAAGTGTTGAATGGAAAATGTGAATTATGGAAGGGTTATGTCCATGCTACCCAACCTAATTTTCTAGTAGTACCTAGTGGTCTAACTTAATGGCACACTTCTCCAAAAGTAATTATGTCATAGGTGGTTAAAAATAGTAATAAGGTAACATCTTTAGTAAGTTACAAAAATAAAAATAAAAAGACATCTAATGTTAACATCTACACAACAAGATGAAACCTTAACATCATTTTAGATGATGAAGTTAAACAATGAAACCATACCAACCAATAATTGAATTAGCATGACACACCATCTAGCACATATGAGATCATCCACATAGGAAATCATAACACACCATTGTGAATGACTAATGAGCACAGGAATGTAATTGATTAATGGAGAATAGTAGGTCCAAACTGATAAGAGAATCTTGTCCAAGAAGCAACAAATCACACCAAGTGTTTCTCTAGGAGGGTTGTCTGAAGAGCAACACCTTGCAAAATAAAAATCAACAAACCCATGCATCACCATCTGACTATCTCTTGCATTTCTTAAACCAAAATATATTATGCCTTTCAAATATCCAAGGACACCTTCCACAACTACTTAATGAATCTGCCTTGGCTTAACCATATGCTAGTTTAAAGTGGTTGTACAAAACATATACCAAGTATAACACTAATTAGTTATATCAAAGAGTCAATCAATTATCGATACACCAAAGAACTATTGAATCTAAATCCAATTCAATATGAAACATCATATTTAGTACCATATGGGTGGCCAAAAGTTTACAATCCATAATTTTAAATCTCTTCATGATCTCCACTATGAAATTTTCCTACCTAAGGGAAACCTCACTTATACCCTACCAAACTTTTGGACTCAAGAAATAATGCATCAGTGCAATGTCCTTCATCTTAAACTCACATACCAACTCTACATTGCACCATGTAACGAGCTTCTCTAATTCACTATAAGTATCAAGTCATCTACATATAGGGCCAAAAAAAGCAACTCAAATTTATCAAATAAATAAAAAATATTAGGATCTACATAAGTTTTCGTGAAGCCCAAACATAATGAGTGCTCACCAATCCTAAAATGTCAAGTATATGATGCTTGATTCAACCTATATAGGGATTTCTATAACCTAGACATATGGTTTTCTTGTCCATGCACCTCAAAACCTCTTGACTAATCAATGCATACTTCTTCCTCAATCACACCAATGAGGAAGGTTGTGTTTGCATCAATCTAATATAACTACCAACCAAAAATAATGTGAAATACATTATAGTCATGATAGAAGTATACTTGGCAACAAGAGAAAAAGTCTCATCGTAGCCAACTCCCTCTCTCTATGAATCAAGCCTTGTACTTATTTAGGTCGCCATTAGTTGCATGTTTCACCTTGTACAACCACCTAGAATCAATAATCAATTTCCCTGTTGGTCTAGACACAATCTCCGTCACACAATTCTTCATAGTGGAGTTGCACTCCTCTACCATGGCATCCTATCATATCTACTCACCTATTGCCTCCTCATAATTAGAAGACTATGATAAATAATACATCAATGCAACATGACTAGAAAGCCTTAGAAGGGTGCCTTACCCAAACAAGTAACTTTTGGAGCACCAACTTGCTTCTCTACCTCTAATACTGTCTAGGTAAGCCACATAAGCTTCTTGGCTATGCTAAGTGGTAACGTTGTCTCGGTACCTGTTACCCATCTACATACATGGGTAACCATCAGAGGGATTTTTATCTTGTGATGTAGATTTCCAAGAAGCATCCTCACATGCTCCAGAGATAACAACCCCTCATATGCCTCTCATATATTATGCTCAACTCACTTTCTTTATCAGAATTCTCATCTGATGGTGGTGGTTCAACACACATGAGGTACAATAACCATCGTTTCATATGAAGTGTTTACATCTAATGTATTGGGCATTTAAAGCAAGGACCATGGGTGGAAAATAGATAATGGATCATGATGCTTAAAAGTTATTATTCTTTCCTTATTTCACATTGGTAGTCGTTAATTCCTTCTAGTGCAATGTGACCCTCCAAGCATTTTCCTTGCTTATTTATAAGGGGCACGAATAGGAGGCCTAAATAGAGATAGCATGTCCATATCCTTCCATACTTAATAATTTCCACTTGTCCCTTTCTTTGTTC
Source organism: Pinus tabuliformis (assembly GCA_031772625.1). Lineage (NCBI taxonomy): Eukaryota > Viridiplantae > Streptophyta > Pinopsida > Pinales > Pinaceae > Pinus > Pinus tabuliformis. The sequence continues at coordinate 458,226,066 of CM062808.1, read as the reverse complement.
TCCCTTCTTTCGAGTTGCTTGTTTGTAGTTGCTCATATTGGTTCCCTATTTACCTCTTCCTATGAGAAGAAGGGGCTTAGAAATGCATAGAGGTTGATGTTATTGGAAGAAATAATAAAAGAGAAAATGACCAATGTTAAAATTCAAAATAAAGGTAAGAGATGAGTCATAGACCCAAAATCCAAGATAACTTAATCTCTACTCCCTCATATGAATCCATCACCCTTAGTCCCATCTGCATCTTACCTATCGAAGTAATAAATACTTAAAGAACATCCTAACCCCCATGAGAAATGAACTACTCATACCAAAAATGGGATTTAAAAGAAATCAATGATGCTTGCAAAACAAGCTAGTCAAAGGAAAATAAAATCTTAGATAAGGGGTGGAGAAACCATAGTTACAAAAATCGTGAAAAAATTATGCGACAATGATCTTTACACTTGGTCGATTTTATCATCAATAAAAATTGATGATTTTCACCAAATGAAAAAATCACAATAAAATCATAACACAATCCAAAAAATCACCAGCCACACTAACAAAGGTGCTTTAAGTGTTTTTTTTTCATGGAAACAAAAATAAGGGTTTGGAGAACAAAGGAAAATATTGCCTTTCTTCTTCTTCTAGAGGATGTCAAAGTCCAATGCCAGCCCTAGGGTTTTATTCCTCTAGAGAAAAATCCATTCCCTTTTCCCTAAAAGGGGCTGAGGAAATCACTAGTTTATGTATCTAATTTCATTGTAGATGACTTATGATGATGAGATACATTTATTATATTTTTTGTTGATATTTTGAGACTGAGTCAGAACTCAGGATTCAAGGCATGATTTAGTTTTGATGTGCGATGTAGCACTAGACATTTTGCACATTTTATATATTAGTTTCTCTTTCATATTTATGTGGCAATGCATTGATTTGATGTTGTTGTTGCTTTCGATGTTCAATGTTCGATTTTTTATTTTTATTTTTATTTTTTGCTAATGTTTGTCTAGTATCACCAATATTTCCCCCATTTTTTATTGATTTTTTTTCCTTTTTGGACCCTTACTGATTTTACCCTGATGTTGATGTAAGTAATATTGGGAAAACAAATGCTAAGGAAAGGGTAACCCAAGACAAAACATTCCCTCCATAAAGGCACTCATGGAAGATGGTTTTACATAATCCGTATATAAAATTGAAACCTTTAATGAGTTTACCCCTAACCATATCACTCACTAAATACTTATCAATTGAAAGGGTGGCCTAGGAACCCCCCCTTCTCCCCCCCCCCCTCGACATTTTTCTTTCACTGTCATTTGGAAGCACCTAATAGGGGTTGTTGATGAACCTCCCATACCCAACTTTGTCAACTCGCATAACATCATAAGCTAGTTTGAAGAAGATACCTAATGTGATATACTTACATGGCTTTACATTAAATAATATTCCACTTTTTATGTTACAATGACTAATGTATGCATGATGGATTCATCTCACTAGATTCCTTGAGCCATGTTTGATGATGACGCATACATAGACATGGCTCTTTGGATGACATTAATCATGCTTCTCCCACACATTATTAATGATGTTGCACACCCTTTGGAGGGGATTAAAATTATTGATGAATGTTGGAGCCTTGATGATGAGCATTGGACCATGAGATGACTTTGCATACTCCATCGTACACTAGACCATGGATGTTCCATCTTGGAGCTAGGATGTTGCACTATGAGCTTGACATGTCACTTGGAGAGAAAAAGCATGGAACCCCTTGATGATGTTGCACATTCTCAAGGTCATTAGGTCTTGCATTGATGAAATGATGGATGATGATGATGATAGTGCACCCCTTTGTAGGGGTCAGGATACCTTTTCCAATGATGATGTCATGCCCTAGCTTGAGGATGTCACTCTATTGGTGAATGCTACCTTGATGGTACACATGATGATTTGTGGAGTCAACTTAGCATCGATGAGAAGATGTTTGGGCACATTTTGATAAGGAGACATGATTTTTTATGATGCATTACATCTTTTGGGAAAGGTACAAGGAGGGACATGACGTTTGGATTATTTACACCCCTTTATGGAAATGATGTCAACTTCTAAACTCACATGTGTGGCTTTTTGGAGGATTATTTCATATTTTGGCATTGTATCTTCATTTTAGAGGTGTTCTTGGTGGTTGGCTTGAGACTTATCCACATTGTATCATGTATATTCTGTATTTTTAGGGATTTTAGTTGATCTTAGCCTAATTATGCCAAGATCTTGGTTTCCCTTGTATAAATGGGGCAGTGTTAACCTTCATTTGAGACATTGCATATTGTGGAGAGACATCCTCTCTTTGATTACTACATTTTTCTTCAGTTTGCTTTGGATGCTTGAGTAGAGAAACCTCTTAGGAGGACTTGTTGATGTGGATTTTTCACTCTCTTCTTGGATGGATTAAGTGAACTTGGATGAATGCATAATAAACTAAGTGCACTTCTTTTATGTTTGTAATTGTATATGGCTTATGGCAATTAAATATTAAGGAAGTGTGCATGGTATTTCATTGTCGTTATCCCTCTTAGACAAACAATTCCTTCCAAGTCTTTGAGCAAGGATAAGTGGACTCCCTCCCTTGTCTCATCCTTTAAGATTAAGAGCCTTGGTTTAACTTTCTAGGGATAGTGAGTGTACTTACCCTAGCCTTTTGAGCCTTTATCTATTCCAACTTCTCCAAGAGTGTTGACACTTAACTCCATATGCCCTAGATTGAGAAAGGCACTAATATTCCCTCTTGTGGAAATCATTAATATTTAAAAAAAACATTTTTTCATCTTAGGGTAATTTTGAGTTTAATTACATCAAAATCATTAATTTTTAGAATTTATTGACTTGGATGTTGTTGTCTTAGGGTTAGTGTTTGGAATAAATTGGAAAATACAAAGTGTTACTTTATTGAATTTGTCAACCACTTCCCGGACTAATGTCTAGGGTTTTAATGATTGTAATATGCTCTATAAAACTCAGAAAAATTGTTGTAATTAAGTTCTTATCTTACTTTTATTTTAACCCTCATTTTAGACTTCATTGTTACAAATTATGGGGCTCTTTATTATTGTTGTTATGAACCACTATATGGTAGTCATTTCTCACTTTATAAGCTAGTTTACAACAACATTGTGTATTTTCTTGGTCGTGTGTGGTTGCAGGGCTTCCTTGATCTCATATTGGTTGATTTAAGCCTTTTAGGACAATCATAGGACCCTTTGAAATCAATTATAGGAATTATCTTTCATATCACCATAAATCCTCATTGTATAATCCTCTTGATTAAATTTGATAGAACTTCAAGCCTTGGGGACTCTTGACTTGGTTTGATTAGGCCATTTGACCCCTAAGATTTATTGGGGAAACCTTCCTTGCATTTGATTGCATCCATCAATAAAACAAGGGGATTAATTGCTAAGTTGATAAATTTGACTCTCCCATGTTACTCATTGTCTTAGTCACCTTTGTGAGGCTTTTCCTTGAGTGAGACTAATGGTTAAGAACATGTTCTTCCTCGTAAGAGATCACACATTCAAATCCAGAGAGTGATAGAGTACCCTCAACTTGTGGCCAGTCAATGCATATAAGTATATAATCACGAGGGTCATGGAAAATCATCACTCCTTATCAATCTTTTATTACTCAATATATTATACAATTGTACAATACATATGTCAGTCAATTATAAACAAGGATCTAATTATTTCATCTAATACCAAATGAAATAAACAAATATGTTTATTGTAAGATTGCAGGAATATTTCTACAAGCATACAAAGATGTATTGGGTAATACATGATTGATAAAGAATTGATAATTTTCAATGAGCCTCATGATGGTATCCTTATATGTATTGATTAGTCACAAGGCGAAGTGGGAGACATCCCTTGGATATGTATTAACCTAATGCTTATTATTTATAGTTTATTACTATTGTTATTATCATTATTCATGTTTGTTACAATTGCACTTGAAGCATTTGATATGATTCAATCCATATTCTACTAATTAGAAGACCTTAAGGCCTCGTCCTTCTTCTAACCCTTCTTGGATTCTACTTAGTTTCCTCCATTCCTTGCCTTCTTGACGAGGGATACAGCTCGTGCATCCTCATCGTTGGTTGACACTATCTCTATTCTTGTTTCCTCTTGAAAAAGGCATCCCACAGGCTTATAAATGAAGGCATATTCTCACATGTAGATATACATTATACAAAATGATGCCAAGATGAAACAAATCCATTAACATTGGTTTAAACTAGTCCATTCTCTTCTACCTTATCACCAACTATAGCGAAATAATCTCACAAGTTTGTGACCTTCATAAGATAACTAGCTACTAAATTAATCTTGCTCATGCAGGTACTGATCAATTTGTTCTTCAAGAACATTTTCCTAGACTCATTCTCACTCTGGTACAAGGTGGCAAGGGCAACATGCATATCCCTAGCTATCTTCTTCTCTATTAGGTAAGGGATTAGATGATTCTTCACCATATCCAAAAATATTTAATTTGCTTTGACCAATTTTCTAAGTGTGCTTGCAAATCCTTGGGACCAATGAGAAGGCTGACTTAACTCTCCACGAGGTAATTTAGTTCAACATCTTCCAAGAGATTCTACAACCTCCACTTCCATGGAACAAAGTTGGAAGTGACCTTCAACATGTGACAATCTCAAAAACCATGATTGGTCATGACTACAACTCTTACAACAAACACAAAAATTGATCAACAACTAAGATCAAACACAACCTTTCAATCACTGGACGATCTTATGCATCTCATCCCTCAACTTTCTCATGTCTAAATATGCTACATTTACTAAATCTCAAGCATCCCACCCCTAAAACCCTCTAATGAATCTCTTATAGGTCACAGACCTATCAATACACAAATTTCTCAAAAGTTTCAACAAACATATTCTGGTACCATGTTAAGTTTCAAATGATGGTCAACAAAATATGCACTCAAAGAATAACCCTAAAACCATAGGCAACTTTAAAGCCTGAAACCTATCAAAACAATATCTTTGAATATTAGGATCTACCAACACATGTCACATAAATTAATAATATAAAATACATACAAAATTGAACTCCCAAATATGCATTAATGTTTTTATTAAATTCGGGAAAACAACAAATAATAATTCTATAACTCAAACCTCAATCTTGCCAACCAATTCTCGTTGCTACTATAATATCCCCAAATTTTCGACATATTCTAAAATTTGGAGTATGCCTACTTCAAATTTTCAAGTGATAAATCTCCATGTTTTCCTTAAATCAACCAAGAGACAAATGTTTATACTTTCTAATTTTGGAAAGAAGCCTAGTACACATTTCTATGGTTTTGCACATCGCACTCACTCTCAGCACAACACAACATTATTCCTCAATGTCGCGCTTCATGAAGAAAGTCCCGTCAACACAATTTCCTTTGTGCGTCACACCCTTCAAACCCTGTTGCATAGCCTTACTTCTGTGCACAAGAATTATCATGCAAGTGCAAATAATGTGCACAAAAACCTTCACACATGCGACAATGTTATATAAGGGCAAACCCTCCTCCATTTGCATCCTTCTCTTTCGTCACCAAAGATTTATGCTCTTCAGCACACTAGAGAATATTTGTTCACGCGCTATTGTTAATATTTGTTTCACCACCAAGCGTCCAATCACCACACTAAGGTCTCGGTTAAGTCATCTCACCCTTTCTTGTCGATCTCTGTCTTTTGGCGATTTTACTTCTGCGCATGTTTTGATCCTTGACCTTCCACCTACCCTTAGTGCTTTATATATTTTCACTCCACTGAAATTTTACCTCTCTTCCTCACATTCAACATTGCTCTCTTTTCACCTATTGGACTTCACTTAGCCATTTGGCCCCTTTTCCTGAATCTTGTAGTGCAAATTGACGTTGTTCCTTCTTGTAATGACACTCCTCTTTTACCAAACTCTTGTGCAACAATCCAAACTTAAACCAATTCCCTAATAATATTTTACATAACAGTGCAATCTTTTGTAGTATATAATTTCTCTTTCCCTACACAATGATGCTCCAAAATCAAATTGTTATCACACTTTTTCTCGTTGTCGAATTTTACACTACAACACATTCTCTCTCTCTTTTATGCACTATGGCGCAAAGCTTAGTCTATAACTTCCCCTTATCTTTACGCAACAATCTAGTCCTCCTCGTCACAACCCCTTTCACTTCTTTACACAACAACACCATATTAGAGCCTAACATGTACCATTGTAGAAAATTATTTCTTTGGTGCATCCTTTACCCATAGCTCACGCAACAACTTTGTAATTGACCTTTCATTGCGTAACGCATTATACTTGCTTATTTGTTTTCTTCTAACATTATTTGTGTGCTATTAATATTTTTGAGATGTCATGTACTATTGATTTGGAGTGCTTTAGTATCTCCTCAATGACAGGAGACATGGCTCCACCCACTAAGAAAAGCAGGGGTAAGGAGATTGCAAAATCTAGTGAAGAAGGGGTAGTGGAAAGTCATATTATCTTAGTTCCCATCTATGCAAATTCAACCTATTATGTTGACAATTACATACCTATGTGTTACACAGTATTTTGTCATGCCTCCTGCACTTCCATGTGACATACCCTGAAGTGTCCAAAACATGATTATTATACAACATACTCATCCATTTATACAGATCAGATCCCTCCTTTAACTCTGCTGGGAAAATATCTGGAGCTTTCCCTGAAGAAATGGCTCTTGAAACCCTAAAATGAGGGTCATCGCCCTTATGAAGCTCAAAACCACGATGATCACCTGTTGCACCATGTTAAGCCAACAATGGCATCGCTCTATTCCCTTTCATACCCGTGATGGTCTCAAAAAGGAAGTTTTCCCAAAGAGGATGAGAAGCTTCATGATCTAGAAGCTTCCAGAGTGGCGAGATGGAGGTGGTTTCGCATAGATGAGGTCGAATCCTCCTAATTTGACCTCTTGGTCTCATCCCTATGAGATACCTCCTTGAGATGTGGGCCTAATCCTATCTTTGGAGGATTCCTAGCTCCCTCTCCTAGCCTATAAATTTCTCCTCTACCATTCCCAAATGTTTAATCTATGTCCATTTGCACCCCTATGCTGAGCTTGTGCTTAGAGGCTATTCATTAGACTTGGAGAAGGAGTGTTTGGAGAGTTTCTTGGCTTGGACTTGGATTACCACTCAAGGAGAGCCTTTCAACATCAAGGCTATGGTTGTAAGCTTCCACTTTATTATTTAAATAATAATACAACTGCTAGTTCATCTTCCCAAAATATATGTGTTCATGTATGTATTGGCTTGGCATTCCTTGATCAGCTAAGTATGTTTTTATTGGATTTGCTATTGGCTTTGGCATGCTTTATTGTCCCTTGATCACTTGTGCAGGTACATAAGCGCTGAAAGAAGTAGGAACAAGTCCGTGACACAAGCGGTTCGAGGATCTCAACAAAGGAAATTGGATTAGCATCAGAGCAAGGTAGGGCATCTCTCTTTTTCTACTTCTCAATTATAATCTAGGAAGATGTCTAGTTTATTGTCACTTTAGTTGCTAGACCCACTCTTTAGGCTGGAGGGATCGTCTCTGTCCGCAGAGATGATTAACCTTGTCAACAAAATGGTGACTCCATTGGGGAGCCTATGATACTTTCCTTCCCTTCCTTCACCTTGTCTTTTGACGAGTTTGATCAACCATTGATTTTTAGACTTCATTGCTTGTTTGTAGTCAGTGTTGTTGTCTGGTAGATTCCTGAAGATTGTTAACTTGAGTTGTTGTTGAAGACTTTGGATTTCTTTTTTGTTTTCCTTGACCACCATGGGTTTGACGCTAACAGCCCCGTCGATATCGCGGTTCTCTAGTTACAGTAGCGATGATCACTACTTTACTCCTGACAGGTGCGATGATTGCAGAAAATTAAGAAATTTAGGGTTTTCTCTCTTATTTTCAGTTCTAGTTGCCTTCTCCCTGTGATTTACCAGTGTGTTTTTCATTGACTCTCTCATTGTCTGATTGCAATTGTCTTTTAACTTGGCTTGAGTGTCCTTGAAGTTTGATTAGCCTTTTAGGGTTCTAGGTCTTCTAGGTCAACCTTCGTCCACTCATTGGTCTTCCCATTAGAAATCAGAGATCAACTGCTTATGTTAAAAAGTCTTTGTGTGTTCAGACATACTTTTCAGATCACTTTTTGGTTCTTCTGCCTTAAGTTGTTTTCATTAGTGGATATCGTGAAAGTCGCTTAAGCTTCATTTGATGAATGATATATTACAAATCGATTGTATCATTAGAATCAAAATGAAGGTGTTTTCTTTGAAGTTTTTCATGTTTCAAAGTGAAAGTGAAAGTGTTATTCTTTTCATAGTTTTCGAAGCATTTTGAGTTGCATTCAAATCATTGATGTGAAAGAGATTTTCATATTTCTTGGCTTGCTTGCATTCTCTTTTACTTTGCACTAGATTACATTAGTTGCATTTTGAAAAAGAGAAAAATCATCATTATATCTTAAGGAAATTTTTCTTTAAGATTTGTTTTGGCATTGCATTTTCTTATCATATGAAAGATTAGATTTCATATTTTGCATTTAGCGTTTGAAGATTGTCATGGATGCATTTTTGCATTTGGTTTGATGCATGATTTGAGTGATCTTATTCCCTACATAGATAACTTTCATTGAATTGAAGGATTTCATTTCATCATCTAGTTTTCATTTTAGGAACAGGTAACATCGTTAAGGCCTTGAAATTGAGACATAATTACAAGATCAACTTTAAAATATATCAATTAACCTAAGGAGAATTTGAAACATTAACGATCATATCTAGTGGTCTAGGTTAGAGACGTGTTTCGACATCTTAAAAACTTAGCAATTGTCATTCTCTTCGGCATTAGACAACGCTAGCATGAACTTGTGCTCCCTGTACTATCACATATATAAAGTGAGACCCCCATAGGTTGCAAACCTTTATCCGTAGGAAGCTGAGTCTGCTGCCCTATAAACGTGATACACCGAACACATCATTTGGGGAGATTGCCTGCACATATGTCAAGTCCTTGGTAAATTTATTTGCTATGGTGTATATTGCAATGCACGGTTACTTGGTACTCCTTTTACCTAGATTCACCTGAGTAGTCATTTGATCTTTTCTGACTCTTTAAATTTGAAAATATCATCGAGCAACTTGTCCTTTCAAGCTCGCAAAACTATTGAAAGTGACTAGAGTCACCTTTTCGCCCTTTTCTCAACTCTTAAAAGATGAAAAGGCAATGTTTTTGTTTCTAAAATTTAATTGCCCACGATAAACATGTCGATCCCAAGCAATTGCTTCTTAGACCAAATTGAGTAATTTCCTGTTAATTTCAAGATTGTTAAATCCCTAAATGAATTTTTTCCTTTCTTTTTTTGTTGTTGAGGGGAAGCCATCATGGCTGAACCATTGAGTCCATCTCATAGTTCCCCTTCATTGTTTGATACTAAAGGGTCCTCCCAAGGAGTTCATCTAGAACTTCCTCAGCTGCTAGAGAATCAAGGTCTTGAACTTGGAATTGTTCTGAGTATCCAACCTTTGTCTTCTCGTCTTACTCCATCAGATTCTTTGTCACCTCAAGAATCAAATACGGATTCCTCTCATAATCCTATTCAGACTCCCGAGAGTTCGCAGACTCCCGAGAGTCCGCAGACTCCTGAAAGTTCACAGCGGCTAGTTATCTATCCACCAAACCCATTGTTCGATCCTGTTGTGATATCTCCTCAGCATCCTTACAATCTGTACGATTGGCCTGGTATTCCTTTGGAGTTATCTCCTCATACATCTACGGTTCCTCATCACCAATTGTTTCCATCTATGGAGTCAAAAGGTGAGATCCTAGTCTCCTCTCCGAGTCATTTGGAAGTTTCTGCTACCCATAACTCGGCCCTCCACTAAGGCACTCCTTGCACAAGGGAAGACACATCTCTCTTGTGTACAATGAGCCTCTCCTTTGGCTCTAAATATATAATTCCTTCATAGATTAATGTTTCACATTAATATTAATATATTAATAGGTTAATACATTATTCTATTAAGATATACCACATTATTATAATATATATTAATATTTTATTATATTACATTAATATTATATACTAACCTACCAATAGATTAATATTAATTATTAATCTTATTTATCCTTTTTTAGGCATTTTAGGTATTCTATCTTTTAATTTTTTATGGCTAGGGTTCCATCCGTCGGCTTTCATCCTCCTCTTCTTTCTTATATTTATACATCTTCCCCTCTCCCCCTTCTTTCAACCTTTTGGTCCAAATGATGGGTCTTGTTCTGGACTTGAAATGCCGACTACAAATGATTATTGTGGATCAAATTTTGGACTCAAATTCTTCAAAATCAACCATATCAATCAAATTGTAGCACAGATAAAGATATGTTCATTCAACCCCATGATTTAAAGTAAATGCTTTAATAATGCAAGTCAGCAACATGTTTGTCTGAGCAAGAAATGGCTCACATAACAGGTATTTTGGTGCTATAACCCTCAACTATACCAACACGAGGGCAATACAAGAGAGTAATCTTCCTAAATGATGTTTTTGATGCACTATGACAGTCAAGCGAGCAAATGGTTGGCTTCAGGATTTTCCCTAGGGTGATTTCTAATATACTCAAGGTATGTGGCAATGATGTTTTTGTTCAATTTTGTCTAATGTGATACCAATAGGGGTAATGGGTACCAACAGGGGTAAACTAGACCTCCAACAAGGCGAGGCTTAAGCTCAATGAGTAGCCCCCTAAATTCGCGAGTTTTCCCTACATGTATGAGTCGCAAACCGTAGTTTTAGTGGCTTAACAACAAATCTTCTTGTTATTTATAAATGGGGGAACACGTCTCTAGCATAGATCACTAGGGGAATTTATTGCTAGAATGTATGTGTGGAAAACACATGCTTGTGCTCAACATGTATTGTCATCATCATTCATTTAAAATGCCTGAAACAAAATGATATATAACTGTCTCAAAGGAATTGTACCAAAAAATTCTCTAACCATTCAGATTCTACGACTAAAATTTAATGTAACTAAAATTCTTCAAAGAGATATCATCACCATTAATTCACCATGTATCATTGATATCAATCATCAAATCTTCGTATGAACCTTGTTGCACAAAGTTTATGTGCAGAGAGTATTACATCACTTAGGTTACCGTTTATTCCCTCACAACTTCTTACATCAAAGATGGAGATAATCATCACCATTAATTCACCATGCATCATTGATATCAATCATGAAATCTTCATATGAACCTTGTTGCACGAAGTTTATGTGCAGAGAGTATTACATCACTTAGTGTTAAGTTATGGTATGTTTATGCTTATAACAGTTTACTTCTTTTTCTTATTATATTCCACCGATTAGCATGTGCATAAAGTAAAGTGCAGATAGAACATTAAACGATCGACAGAAAACAAGCCAAGACAAGAGACACAAGATGTGGCGGTTAGCCAGGGACAAACCCCACAATGTGTGGGGAAACCCTTTGATCAAATCTTCTTTTATCTTCAATAATTCAGCAGAGAGAAATAGTACAATAAATCTGATTCATATCAGCAATAGCAAACCCTAGATCAGTAGCATCAACATTAGCGGCTTCATTATCAAACTAGGGCAGACGATATCTCACAAACCGACCGTCGGATTGACTTCATTCCACCACCAAAAGTTTCGGCTTTCAGAGGTGGTTCAGATGAACCTACAGCGCAGTTCCAAAGAGGAGATCTTCTAGGCCACGCAAGTCAATATTTACTTCTGCAGTTGCAGCTTCAGTTTCAGCAGTTTCCGGCTTCAAACTAGGGCAGTCGATATCTTGCAAACCGTTCGTCCGATTGACTTCATTCCACCACCAAAAGTTGCGGCTTTCAAAGGAGGTTCAGATGAACCTACAACACAGTTCCAAAGAGGAGATCTTCTAGGCCACGCAAGTCAATCTTTACTTCTGCTGTTGCAGCTTCAGTTTCAACAGTTTCCGGCTTCAAACTAGGGCAGTAGATATCTTGCAAACCGTTCGTCGGATTGACTTCATTCCACCACCAAAAGTTGCGGCTTTCAAAGGAGGTTTAGATGAACCTACAACGCAGTTCCAAAGAGGATATCTTCTAGGCCACGCAAGTCAATATTTACTTCTGCAGTTGCAGCTTCAAATTCAACAGCTTCCGGCTTCACATGTGTGAGAGAGAGAGACCCATTTCAGCGCAGTAGAGAAGAGACTCATATCTGCACAGTAGAGAGAGAGAGAGATGTGATGAGATGAGTGAGTCCAAATGAGGAAAAGTCCTCTTATATTTATACACAACGTTGGTGGGTGAATAGATGCGACTGTTGGGCTTCTGAGCCTACATGAGTTGTAGGTCGGCTTGATAATAATTCCATAATCAAAATAAATTCATATCTCCATGAATACTTATCGGAATTGGATGATCTTTATATCAATCCTACACCTCTCGACGAGAGGAATCTAATATTAGCCATGAATAAGATGACCCACATGAATTTTTTCCCTGGTTGCAAATTTTAACACTCCCTCTCAACCATGGAGAACTTCATCTGCAATTTGTCTATCGGTCGTTACTATTCATCCATCAAATGCACTGCCTTGTACAGCCTAACCCTTGCCCTGCTTTGCTCTATTTTGCCTGTTTTGCTTTGTCTTGTTCTGCCCTGCACTGATCTGTACTGTTTTGTTCTGTTCTGCTCTGCTCTTGCATTGTTCTGTTCTACTCTGCTTTTGTCCGAATTATGAAGAAGAAGAAATGATCGAGGATGTATCATACTGACTCAAAGTCAGTCTCAGAGTATGTACCATTGGTCCCAGACCAGTCTCAACCAACCCAAAGTCAGCGTTATAGTGAGTACAACTCCAATGGTCCCAGACCAATATCATCCTCCACTGACTCAAAGTCAGTCTCAGAGTATGTACCACTGATCCCAGACCAGTCTCAACTGACCCGAAGTCAGCGTCATAGTATGGTACAACTCCTACCACTGGTCCCAAACCAGTATAATTGATCCCAGATCAATGGAAGTCATCTTAGCGTAGGGAGTACGATAGTTACAACGATGCGTCCATCGGTACTACTATGGTCCCTAACTTCATTTCCCTGCTCATTGATCAGATGAGAGGTACTTCCCATGAGTCCCAGACTACATGGGTAGGATGCCTCGACAGGAGAACTAACCAATCCTGTCCTCACGGGAGAACACATCAATCCTGCTACAATTTCCATGGAGAACACATCAATCCAGGCCTCACAGGAGAACACATCAATCCTGCTACAATTGCCATGGAGAACACATCAATCTAGGCTGCCATGGAGAACACATCAATCCAGGCCTCACAGGAGAACTAATCATCCTGCTACACAGGAGAGCGAATCATCCTGTTCCACAAGAGAGCGAATCATCTTGTCCCACAAGAGAGCGAATCATCTTGTTCCAGTGTGCACCACCAGGGGAGGGTGAGTCACCCTGTGGTCATATGTTGCTCCAGTAGGAACCGCAAGCCCTCAGAGCTCCCAGAGCTCAATGTATGCAACATGCAGGACCCTTGTACAAGGGTTTCTTGCTGACTCCAAGTCGTTTGGGAAAATCACAGATTAGATCTTTCCTCGGGGCTTTGACAAGGTGTATCAACTTGTACATCATCTTAATGTGATGGAGCTTCCTTGCTCATCGACTTACCATATCCCAGATGATGTCTATCTGCTGGAGCAATTGACGAATATGAGATTCCTCAATAATCGAATCCCACCTCTGGTTGTTATAGAGAATCACAATGGTATCCAATGTAAATCCAAACAGCTCACTGAAGAGCTTTCGCAACCAGACTGCCTCACACGAGGTTATGCTAGCAACAATATATCCTGCTTCGGCGGTGCTCAAAGCCACCGACTTCTGCTTCCTGCTCATCCAGGATATCGAAGCAGATCCCAAGGTGAAACAGTACTTGGAAGTGCTCTTACGGTCCACCACACTGCCTGCCCAATCAACATCAGTATATCTAAGTAGTCTCACATCTTCGGCAGTGTATCTTAATCCATGAGAGATTGTGTCCTGAAGACATCTCAAAAAATTCCTGGCATCAATCTAGTGAGGCTCAACCAAATATGAGCTCACAATGCTAACTGCAAAACATATTTTCGGACGGAGGTTCACCAAGAACATCAATGCGAATGAGTTTTTGAAACTCAGAGGCATTTCCCAAGTCTGGTCCGACATCACTACCATATAACTTCTAAAAGTTAAGATCCTCGAGGTAGTCACAGGCTTGCAGTCCATCATACCGAATCTTTCCAATATATTTACCACATATTTTCCTTGAGATAGGAAAAATTTCTCCTGGCTTTTGCCACACTTCAAGTCCTAGGAAGTAGTGCATCAGTCCTAGGTCTTTCATTTCAAATTCAGAGGCCAGCTCCCTCTTGCATTTGTGAATGAGAGGGTCTGCACCTATTAGAAAAAGGTCATCCACATACAACACCAGTATGAGAGGCTTGTCATCTTCAACCTTAAAGTAAAGGTTAGGATCAGCTTCACTCCTAGTGAATCCCAGCTTCATCAAGTAGCTATCGATCCTCTCATACCATGCTCGAGGTGCTTGCTTCAGCCCATAGAGAGCCTTCTTCAACCTGCATACATGAGATTTTCAATCATAAATCTCAAATCCTTCAGGTTGCTCCACATAGACCTCTTCTTTGATAGAACCATGCAAGAACGCTGTCTTAACATCCATCTGATGTAGGTTCCATCCTTGTGAAGCCACAAGGGCTATGATCAATCGGATGGTCATATATCTGGCAACAGGTGCAAATATCATAGTCTATACCTCCCTTCTAGGATAAACCATGAGCAACAAAATGAACCTTATACTTTTCCATACTTCCATTTGCTGCATGCTTTATCTTGTAAAGCCATTTTGAAGTAACAATTGTCTTGTCCAGGGTCTGGGAACTACTTCCCAGACATCATTCTCCATAATAGACTCATATTCTATGGTCATAGAATCCTTCCATAGTTAATTCTTGATGACATCTAAGAATGATGAAGGTTTATTTTGTATGATCGTGCTCATGATGGTCAGGTATCCCTGATACTTGTTAAGTTTCTTACTTTGATGGAAGGTTCCTCAGGGTGTAGCATGTCCTTCAGCATCATCAAGTATCCCCCTAATCCATGAAAGGCCTCTTCCTAGAAGAGGAAGGCTCATGTGGAGGAGGATCAATTGGATCCATGGGTTCTTCTACATCAGGCATTGATTCATCAGCCTTTTCTTTCGGTTCCCTGTTGTCGGCTTCTTGAGAGCTCCTCAAAGTCAGAAGATTGTTCACCTTGCTGAGAGCCATATCTTCGTCAAAGGTGACATCATGAGTAATTACAACTTCCCTTTGATCGGCTACATAGATTCTATAGCCTTTAGTATTTTCACCATAGCCCAAAAAAATTCCCTTCTTTCCAGATGCACCCAATTTATTTCTTTTCTCTTTCGGCACATGAAAATATACAGGGCTTCCAAAAATTCTGAAATGAGAAACATCAGGTTTCTTACCAGTGAAATTTTCTTCAGGAGTCTTGGAACCCAATGCTTGATGAGGGCATCAAATTTTGTACATATACGGTAGTGATTGAAGTTTCAGCCCATAGAAACTTTGGAAGTATTTGATCATGTAGCATGGCCCAGACAGCTTCCATCATTGTGTGGTTCTTCCTTCCCACCACACCATTCTGCTCATGAGTATGTGGTGTAGTAGTCTCCCTATTAATGCCAACCTCAGGTATGCCTGAGTAAATCAATTGTAATATATCAGAGGTCTTGCTTTGGCTTGAGGGGAATGGTCCCCTTTTGAGCTTTCATTTGGCACATCCCGGACATACACCTTCTTTCTCTACTTGGAATTCGGGCATCCCTGTTACCATCTGTCTTACATCGGGTAGAGCTTTGTAATGAAGGTGGGAAAACCTCCGATGCCAAAGTTCGGACTAAAGAGTTGTGTCACAAGACATGACACCTAGCGGACTTCCATCGACCTGATATAATGAATCAAAACTAAACCCAAGAGTAAAGGCATCCTATACTTTTTTTTTCCATATACATACCTTGCCATTGCTGAAGGTTACCTTGTAGCCTCTGTCTTCCATTGCCAAGATGGACACAAGGTTCCTTTTGAGGTCAGGTGCATTTAATACATCCTAGAATTTCTAGCCTTCTTGAATGCTTGTCCTCTTCCTTGATTCCCCGCTCTCCTCTTACCTTTGCTGTTGAATTTGTCATTCCTTTGATTGCCATCAGAGGGATTTCGAGTTGCACCATTGCATACTGTACCATGCTTCTCTAATCATGATTATCATCATGCTGCCCATGTCCATGATTTTATCCATCAAAATGCTGCTCAAACTAGTGTGCATCATCATCATGCTATCCTATATGTCCATGATCTCATGTTGCCCTTTATGTCCATGATCTCATTCATCATGATGCTCATGATCTCATACATAGTGACTTGCTTTATCGCAAATGTAACATCGTCATTTTCTTCTAGCCTTAGGTCTAGCCTTTCCTTTTGATTGAGAAGAAGAGGCAGCAGGAGGACCTTTAGGCATGGGCATTTCTTGCTCTTTCTTCCCTTGTTTCTTCTTGAATGCATCTAGCCATTAATTCCTCGAAACCAGGAATTACATTATAGTTCAAAAGAGTATTCCTGAACACATACCATTCAAATGGCAATCCTCCAAGAGTTGTGAGTGCCATTTCTCTGTCAGTAATGGTTTCCCCAATAGATAGGAGATCGTTCTTGATCTCGGTGATTCTTAAGAAGTATGCTTGCATACTTTCATCTTTACCCTTCTTGATTTCCCTCAACTTATTTCTAAGAAACAAAACTTGATTTGCATCATTAACTTTAAATAAACTCACCAGTCTGTCGTAGATTTCCTTGGAGGTGTCTAGATCAGAGATGTAGGCCACCAAGTGCTTGTCGATAGAGTCCCAGATGATCTTCTTTGTTTTGAATTCTTCATTTTTCCATTTGTTCCAGGCAGCAACAGATGCATTTGATGAAGGCTCATCAATATTGCCTCTTACATGGTCCAACACTCCTTGATCTTCAAGGGTTAGATCGATAGACATCTTCCATCCGTGATAGTCAGCTTTCTCACGGAGCTTGTCTTCGGCAGGAAAGAGTGTTGAGGACCCCATAGTTCTTTTAGGATAGCTTTGCCAATCTTCTCTTCAATGATTGCTCTTGCTCTTGCTCGGGCTTTGTCTTCACCTCAGCTCCGATACCATGTTAAGTTATGGTATGTTCTATGCTTATAACAGTTTACTTCTTTTTCTTATTATATTACACCGATTAGCATGTGCATAAAGTAAAGTGCAGATAGAACATTAAACGATTGACAGAAAACAAGCCAAGACAAGAGACACAAGATGTGGCGGCTAGCCAGGGACAAACCCCACAATGTGTGGGGAAACCCTTTGATCAAATCTTCTTTTATCTTCAATAATTCAGCAGAGAGAAATAGTACAATAAATCTGATTCATATCAGTAGTAGCAAACCCTAGATCAGTAGCATTAGCATTAGCGGCTTCATTATCAAACTAGGGCAGACGATATCTCACAAACCGACCGTCGGATTGACTTCATTCCACCACCAAAAGTTTCGGCTTTCAGAGGTGGTTCAGATGAACCTATAGCGCAGTTCCAAAGAGGAGATCTTCTAGGCCACGCAAGTCAATATTTACTTCTGCAGTTGCAGCTTCAGTTTCAGCAGTTTCCGGCTTCAAACTAGGGCAGTCGATATCTTGCAAACCGTTCATCGGATTGACTTCATTCCACCACCAAAAGTTGCGGCTTTCAAAGGAGGTTCAGATGAACCTACAACGCAGTTCCAAAGAGGAGATCTTCTAGGCCACGCAAGTCAATCTTTACTTCTGCAGTTGCAGCTTCAGTTTCAGCAGTTTATGGCTTCAAACTAAGGCAGTCGATATCTTGCAAACCGTTCGTCGGATTGACTTCATTCCACCACCAAAAGTTGCGGATTTCAAAGGAGGTTTAGATGAACCTACAACGCAGTTCCAAAGAGGAGATCTTCAAGGCCACGCAAGTCAATCTTTACTTCTGCAGTTGCAGCTTCAAATTCAACAGCGTCCGGCTTCACATGTGTGAGAGAGAGAGACCCATTTCAACGCAGTAGAGAAGAGACTCATATCTACACAGTAGAGAGAGAGAGATGTGATGAGATGAGTGAGTCCAAATGCGGAAAAGTCCTCTTATATTTATACACAACGTTGGTGGGTGAATAGATGCGACTGTTGGGCTTCTGAGCCTACATGAGTTGTAGGTCGGCTTGATAATAATTCCATAATCAAAATAAATTCATATCTCCATGAATAATTATCGGAATTGGACGATCTTTATATCAATCCTGCATCTCTCGACGAGAGGAATCTAATATTAGCCATGAATAAGATTACCCACATGATTTTTTTCCCTGGTTGCCAATTTTAACACTTAGGTTACCGTTTATTCCCTCACAACTTCTTACATCAAAGATGGATATCTCAAAATAAATCTTCAAAGTAAAAATTTTGATGCAATTGAGACTTCTTCGTAAAAAAATAACCATGAACAATTACATTAAACTAAGCAAACTCTTCATTACTTATGCAACAGGAACAATAACCATGAATCAATGACATTAATCTAAGCAAACTCTTCATTAGTTATGCACCAGGATTGTCAAAGAGTATAGTAACATTATTAATTCCATCAAATGGCAATGCAATTGTTCTAGCGGATGTTCCAGCTATTGAATCAAATTTTATGATTGTCCCAAAACATGAAATTCAATGTAATTAAGATATTTCGTGGTAATACATTGATGTGAACAACAAAATGTAATGTATTTGTTGTAACTTGTCACCATATGCAAAAAGTTTTTATTGAACTAATATATATCAGTTTTACTTCATTACCAAGCAAATTCTAAGAACCTGTTTAAACGGCCTTTAAATGTGAACTTAATATCAATGGCAACTATCAATCATTTATGGAATGGAAAAATATTCCAAAATGCTTAAGCACTTGTATGATTGAGTTATATGTGAGCGTAAACAAGCAAATGCAACTTGTGGAAGTGATCATTCAAATTTCGAGGTCACCAACGATGTTGTACTGTTTTCAGTTTAGGTGTTTCAGAATTGGATGTAAAATTTTGTTATAGTGAAAAGCATTATTTTTCTAGTGCGCTCAGGCATTAGCAACCAAGCTTTCTTTCAATTCTTACCAGACCACAAGTGATCACCAACAAATCCTAACCATAGAAAAACCATGAAAAATAGATGCAGTGCATATGACTATGTTTTATCGGCTGCATGATGTGTTTAAAACCAAAATCAAAACCTAAATTTCAAATCTCTGATATCATTAAATATCCCTTTAACCAGAAAGCACTAGTTTATAACACCATTCAAAATGCAGTGTAACCGATAATTTAAAAAGTCGAAGGTGCAATGAGAATTTGAAATTAAAAGTTTTCAAGAAAAAATAAAGTTCTGTCTAGCCACCGTAGGGAAGGTTTTAAGTTTTGAAAATTAACGAGAAATGTGTAATGGTATAGAAATATGAACTCACTCAAATCAACAGCATGAGCTGCCTCAAGCTACCGAGCTTCAAGATACTATAAGAGTCCCTCACTTGTATGAGACCTGGAACTGGATCGGTGCAAATAAAAATAGAAGATTAAAAAAAGTCGTAGTGGTTCGTATTGGGACCTCGGCTCTTTACTGATTCATAGTTGTTGTCTGATCCTTTACACAGGCTATCAATCTTGGAGAGAGAAATTTTCGAAGCTCGAAATATTTTTTAGTAAAATGGGCTCATGGATTTTGCTATGGGGACTGGTGTTTCGGGCCTCTTGGTGGCTCGACAGAGGTGGGCTGTGAATTCGAAGGGGGAAGCGGCCGCCCTAACTGCGTGAGACGCTGAGGAAAGAGCGGACGGTTTGCTTGGTGATGCCTGGAGTAACTCAACGGATTTGGGATCGAACGAATGCTGAGGTGCAGTGTCACTGGGTGAATCGAGGGTGGAATGACTGCTCGTGGGGTTCTGGCCGGTGGGTGTCAGCTGGAGTGTATCGGGTTGGAACCACCGTGCAGCTTTGGCCGCAGGCTGCAGAGATATGGATGCCGCGGGGGATTGATAATAGAAGGGCCTCGGCCAGGCGGCTTTTTCGGTGCTCGTGTGGGTGCCAGTGCTACGACTTTGTCAGCAGGGGCCGTCTCGATCGCAGCATAATTGTGGGAGGTGGAGTGTCACCCCCCTACATTAGTGGTAGTCTTTCAACCACTTATAGCGAGGTGCCGCACTATTGAACACTTTCTTTTCACCAATACTTATGTTTATGGACTACGTTTTAACATTCGATACTTAGTTTATTTTTCTTTACCAAGTATTAAGATTCGCCTTTATAAAAATAAACCCCCATACACATTCATTATTCACAGCGATTAACACATGTACACAATTGCAACAGTATAAAAGGAGGGGCAACTTCCTGGAATGAGTCTGCCTTATTTCAATATATTTTCAACTTTTCATAAAAATACAAGTATTACCTTGGAAACCCCAAGTTTCATACTTAGTCAAATTCCCAACTTCGTGTCTTTGTCACGGGCTGCCCACCTCGTGCACACTTTGCACGGTGGTCACCTCCACAATCCACACTTAGTTTTTTTTTTTTCTGGTTTTCCAACTCGTGTGCATGGGCACTCTCACCGGGTACCCACCTCGTGCACGACTCGGTTGGGCAGGCGCGCCTTCATGCAGCCCTCCACCCAACTCGTTCACCCGAGTCACCAACTCGTCGGGTGGGCACCTTCGTGCGACCCTCCACCCGAATCACCAACTCGTCGGGTGGGCACCTTCATGCGACCTCCACCCGAACTCGTTCACCACGGGCGAGGGCCTTCGTGCGACCTCCACCCGAGCTCGTTCAACACGGGTGGGCGCGCTTTCGTGCAGCCCTCCACCCGTTCAACCTGTTCAAGCTTCTGCCCAACCGCGCCTTCATGCACGATATACTTGCAGCTCGCCTAACTTCGTGTCACTAGCCTGCAGTTCGCCCGAAGTGCGGGCACATAAGATCTGCGCCCCTTCGCACTTCCGAACTGTGCTTCGCACCTCAACCTTCGTCGTATGACTATGTTGACTGCCAAATGATCAAATGCCTCAACTCGTCCGTTCGTCCATCCATATATACGAGTGTTGGCATGGTTAGATCGTCCAGCCGACCTACGCCTAGCTCGCCCAGCTGACTTGTTTATTTTGTGCTCTTGCCCATGAGGTGGGTCAGCCCGCCCAACTCGTGGGACAGCCCCGTCAACTCGCCCAGCACCTATAAACTCATCCACGGACATGTCTTCTTCGCATTTTCGCCTAAGTCTTCGCTCGCGCTTTGCACGGTGTTGATGCCTCGGACCATAGGTCCTTACATCCTCCTTCACCTGAAGTCATTGTCGTCCTCGACAATATACCATCCCGGTAACCATCTGCCACCAATATCATCATCTCATCCAAGATAACTGTGTCATCCTCGGTCCATGATATCAACCAGTGCATACACTACAAACATCCCTGCAACATATGCAAAACGACTGTCTCAACCATGCGTCGTCCCATCCTGTGAACTGTCATCAAATACTTCAACATAATGCCAACATTTCTCCGGTACAACTAGCCCTCATGACTCGAACTAGTCGGGTGATCAGTCTCACTGTCATGCTCAAATCATAAGAATGCACATCCTAATGTCTACACCAGCCTTTTCTTAGACTCTGCCACATCCTGGGCTCACCAAGAATCTCTCCCATGCTCAGGTCCATGGAAACTCCATCCCATCTGCAACATGTCATGATGCATATGCCAAACCATTCCTGCATCATCTGTCATACCTGCTCAACCTGTTTTAAGGACTCACGGCCATGAGCAGCTAACAATGAGCCCCATCTTCTTGTCATCTAAGAATATATAGAGGGAGTAGAGCCTGAAGGCTCACCCTCACTAATAAGCTCAATCCATCTGTCAGGATCCTCTATCTCCATCCTCTGCAGATATGCAACCCGATCCTCCTCATGGACATTGGGCCTCACATAAACATCGTTGTCATCATCATCCTCAACCTCTTCTAGCCTTCTTGACAAATCCAAGATACTATCAAATAGTGTCATGATAACCAATGACTGTTCAGTAAGCTTTGCCTCAGCGGTAGACAACCGCTTAAACACATCATCCAAGCGCTTCTTGTCCTCCATCTTCATCACTACTAGTTTACAATCAGGGCTTGTCACACCAAAGGTTGGCACACCAATGGGTACATCTTCCCTTCCATCGTAAATGTACAGCTTCTTCAAATGTGGAACAATCATAGCATCATATTGTTTCAATAATTCCATCCCCAGCACAGCTTCATAGTCATCAATCCGCACTATAGTGAAGTCGACTTTCTCGGTCCACTCACCTAGTGTTGTGTCCACCCTTTCAGCTACACCAAGCACAAAATTAGGAGGAGAATTCACTGTCTTCATTTGTGCCTTCACCGGTACAAACTTCAGCCCAATCCTTCTCGCAACATCCTCACTCATGAAGTTGTGAGTAGCCCCACTATCCACCATAGTGAGCACATCAGTGCTCCCAACCTTCATCCGAACATACTCCAAGTTGTTCCTTTCCAGATCTCTTCGAGAGACCACTTCCATAGCAGCTGTAGCTCCAAGTATCTGCATCATCCACACATAAGCTTCTTCTTTCTTCGTATTAGACTGTGCAATAGCGGCCCCTTTCGGTCTAGAAGGACAAATCTTCACCATATGTGGTTTAGCACATATCCAACACTTCAATGATTTCTTTGTCTTCGACTTATCATCCGATTTCAAAGCATCATCTTTCTTCTTCTTTTTCGGCCTATCGAACTCCTTCTTTTTCTCATCAGAAATTTCGTCACAATACTCCACCAATCGATCCACAGCAGCAAAAGCTTCCTCAAGTGTCTTAATCTTCTGCCTCTTCACTTCATTGTGTGCCCAAGGTTTCAATCCAATAATGAAGTTGAACACCTTATCCCTCTCTGCCATGTCAGGAAGTTCCAGAACTGCACAAGCAAACTCCCGTTGATATGTCTGTAGGTTCCCTGTCTGCTTAATAAACTTAATCTTTGTTATGCTCTTAACCTGCAAAATGATACCCAAATACAGAATATGCGAAGAAAAGATACCCAGAACACAAAATAGCAATGATTTTATTATTCAGAGAGTAATGTTCACTTGCCTCTTGGAGGGGGCAACCTCCAATAGAGCAGAGCTCGACTACAAAATAAGACATGATGCTCCTCGCAGGGAGTCTCTATCCTTTATATATGACTCATACATGCAATACCACGGGCCAATACCATGGGTTTTATTAATACCATCTATCTAATACTATGGCCCATTTGCAACTAACTTTGGTTCCGTCATTAATTGCGGATTAACCACTTACAATTATTAATATGGGCTTTATTGACTCTTGACTATGACGTGATCCCATTACATAAATAACGGGGTTATGGTGGGACCCTAACAATCTTCATCCTTGCTTCCCATGTTTCATCTTGAGGACTGATTTGGGTCTGCAAAGCCTTCTTCATGTCACCCCACGAAGTTATGTCATCAGCACTACCACTGGCAATCTGATCCATCCTCCTTCGCCACCACATCTTAGCATCCTTCGTCAAGAATTGAGCAGCCACTTTCACCTTTGTCTCATCATCGGATAGACCCAAGCATTCCAAGTATTGCTCCATATCCCAGAGAAAGTTACCAAGAGTCTTCGCACTTCTTGTACCATCATAAGATTCTGGTTCCTTGATCTTCACATGAGACACTCCTCCACCTGAGTTATGCCTCACGACCTTCTTCAACACCGCTATCTCATCTTTCGCTTCATCAAGAGATTTCTGCAAGTTCAAGATTTCTGCCAAACCTCGGTCTCTTGCTTCTCCAATCTCCTTGACTTCATCTTCAAGTTGTGTACACTTAAGATCAGTGTACTCATATTGAGTCCGGAGTTCATCGAGTTCCTCTCTCATCTTCACATTGGCTTCTTGATCTTTAACGACCACAACCATTCTTGAAGTCTAGTAGGCCTCCAATTCCTCCATTCTTTCCAATATCCTTTCTATGAAAGCCTCGGTTGCATTGTGGCTAGATTCACCCGTTACAACATGAGATTCACCTACCATGTCTGGCAATAGCTTCCTTCTTTGTGATCTAGTATAGACCATCCACCAAGTTCCCTGCAAAACCGAACCAGCCCTTGATTCCACTTGTATGTGAAACCAACTTCATTCACCTACAAGTTACCTGATACCACTATCACTTTAACACCAGCACCAGCTCCAACCATGAGCCCTGATCAGCGTTGATACCACCTGTCACGCCCCTACACTAGCAGTAGTCTTTCAACCAATTATAGCAAGGTGCGGCACCACCGAACACTTTCTTTTCACCAATACTTATGTTCATGGACTACGCCTTAACATTCGATACTTAGTTTATTTTTCTTTACCAAGTATTAATATTAGCCCTTATACAAATGAACACCCATACACATTCATTATCCACAGTAATTAACACATGTACACAATTGCAACAGTATAAAGGGAGGGGAAACTACCTGGAATGAGTCTGCCCGATTTCAATATATTTTCAACTTTTCATAAAAATACAAGTATTACCTTGGAAACCCCAAGTTTCATACTTAGGCAAATTCCCAACTTCGTGTCTTTGTCACGGGCTGCCCACCTCGTGCACACTTTGCACGGTGGTCACCTCCAAAATCCACACTTAGTTGTTTTTCTGGTTTGCCAACTCGTGTGCACGGGCACCCTCACCAGGTACCCACCTCGTGCACGACTTGGTTGGGTAGGCACGCCTTCATGCAGCGCTCCACCCAACTTGTTCACTTGAGTCACCAACTCGTCGGGCAGGCGCCTTCGTGGGACCCTCCACTTGAATCACCAACTCGTCGAGCGGGTGCCTTGTGCGACCTCCACTCGAACTCGTTCACCATGGGCAGGGGCCTTCATGCGACCTCCACCCGAGCTCGTTCAACACGGGCAAGCACGCCTTCGTGCAGCCCTCCACCCGTTCAACCTGTTCAAGCTTTTGCCCGACCGCGCCTTCGTGCACAGTATACTCGCAACTTGCCTAACTTCGTGTCACTGGCCTGCAGTTCGCTCGAAGTGCGGGCACATAAGATCTGCGCCCCTTCACACTTTCGAACTGTGCCTTCGCACCTCAACCTTCGTCGTATGACTGTGTTGTCCGCCGAATGATTGAATGCCTCAACTGGTCCATTTGTCCATCCATATATACGGGTGCTGGCATGGTTAGCTCGTCCAGCCGACCTACGCCTAGCTCGCCCAGCCGACTTGTTTATTTTGTGCAACTTACCCATGAGGTGGGTCAGCCCGCCCAACTCGTGGGACCGCCCCCTCAACTCGCCCAGCGCCTATAAACTCATCCACAGACATGTCTTCTTTGCATTTTCGCCTAAGTCTTCGCTCGCACTTCGCACGGTGTTGATGCCTCGGACCATAGGTCCTTACATCCTCCTCCACCTGAAGTCATTGTCGTCCTCGACAATATACCATCCCGGTAACCATCTGCCACCAAGATCATCATCTCATCCAAGATAACTGTCTCATCCTCGGTCCATGATATCAACCAGTGCATACACTACAAACATCCCTGCAACATATGAAAAACGACTGTCTCAACCATGTGTCGTCCCATCCTGTGAACTGTCGTCAAATACTTCAACATAATGCCAACATTTCTCCGGTGCACTCCTAGCCCTCATGACTCGAACTAGTCGGGTGATTAGTCTAACTATCACGCTCAAATCATAAGAATTCACATCCTAATGTCTACACTAGCCTTTTCTCAGACTCTGACACATCCTGGGTTCACCAAGAATCTCTCCCATGCTCAGGTCCATGGAAACTCCATCCCATCTGCAACATGTCATGATGCTAATGCCAAACCATTCCTGCATCATCTGTCATACCTTCTCAACCTATTTTAAAGACTCACTGCCATGAGCAGCTAACAATGAGCCCCATCTTCTTGTCATCTAAGAAGATATAGAGGGAGTAGAGCCTGAAGGCTCACCCTCACTAATAAGCTCAATCCATCTGTCAGGATCCTCTGTCTCCATCCTATGCAGATATGCAACCCGATCCTCCTCATGGACATTCGACCTCACATAAACATTGTTGTCATCATCATCCTCAACCTCTTCTAGCCTTCTTGACAAATCCAAGATACTATCAGACCAATGACTGTTCAGTAAGCTTTGCCTCAACGGTAGACAACCGCTTACACACATCATCCAAGTGCTTCTTGTCCTCCATCTTCATCATTGCTAGTTTACAATCAGGGCTTGTCACACCAATGGTTGGCACACCAATGGGTATATCTTCCCTTCCATCGTAAATGTACAGCTTCTTCAAATGTGGAACAATCATAGCATCATATTGTTTCAATAATTCCATCCCCAGCACAGCTTTATAGTCATCAATCCGCACTATAGTGAAGTCGACTTTCCCGGTCCACTCACCTAGTGTTGTGTCCACCCTTTCAGCTACAACAAGCACAGAATCAGGAGGAGAATTCACTGTCTTCATTTGTGCCTTCACCGGTACAAACTTCAGCCCAATCCTTCTCGCAACATCCTCACTCATGAAGTTGAGTAGCCCCATTATCCACCATAGTGAGCACATCAATGCTCCCAACCTTCATCCGAACATACTCCAAGTTGTTCCTTTCCAGATCTCCTCGAGAGACCACTTCCATAGCAGCTACTACCCCAAGTATCTGCATCATCCACACAAAAGCTTCTTCTTTCTTCGTATTAGACTGTGCAATAGAGGCCACTTTCGGTCTAGAAGGACAAATCTTCACCGTATGTCGTTCAGCACATATCCAACACTTCAAGGCTTTCTTCGTCTTCGACTTATCATCCGATTTCGAAGCATCATCTTTCTTCTTCTTTTTCAGCCTATCAAACTCCTCCTTTTTCTCATCAGAAATTTCGTCATAATGCTCCACCAATTGATCCACAGTAGCAAAAGCTTCCTCAAGTGTCTTAATCTTCTACCTCTTCACTTCATTGCGTGCCCAAGGTTTCAATCCAATAATGAAGTTGAACACCTTGTCCCTCTCTGCCATGTCAGGAAGTTCCAGAACTGCACTTGCAAACTCCCGCTGATATGTCTGTAGGTTCCCTGTCTGCTTAATAAACTTAATCTTCATCCTTGCTTCCCATGTTTCATCCTGAGGATTGAAGTGGGTCTGCAAAGCCTTCTTCATGTCACCCCACGAAGTTATGTCATTAGCACTACCACTGGCAATCTGATACATCCTCCTTCACCACCACATATTAGCATCCTTCGTCAAGAATTGAGCAGCCACTTTCAACTTTGTCTCATCATCGGATAGACCCAAGCATTCCAAGTATTGCTCCATATCCTAGAGAAAGTTACCAAGAGTCTTCGCACTTCTTGTACCATCATAAGATTCCGGTTCCTTGATCTTCACATGAGACACTCCTCCACCTGAGTTATGCCTCACAACCTTCTTCAACACCGCTATCTCATCTTTCGCTTCATCAAGAGATTTCTACAAGTTCAATATTTCTGCCAAACCTCGGTCTCTTGCTTCTTCAATATCCTTGACTTCATCTTCAATTTGTGTACATTTAAGATCAGTGTACTCATATTGAGTTCGGAGTTCATCGAGTTCCTCTCTCATCTTCACATTGGCTTCTTGATCTTTAACGACCACGGCCATTCCTGAAGTCTAGTAGGCCTCCAATTCCTCCATTCTTTCCAATATCCTTTCTATGAAAGCCTCGGTTGCATTGTGGCTAGATTCACCCGTTACAACATGAGATTCACCTACCATGTTTGCCAACAGCTTCCTTCTTTGTGATCTAGTATAGACCATCCACCAAATTCCCTGCAAAACTGAACCAGCCCTTGATTCCACTTGTATGTGAAACCAACTTCATTCACATACAAGTTACCTGATACCACTGTCACTTTAACACCAGCACAAGCTCCAACCATGAGCCCTGATCAGCGCTGATACCACCTGTCACACCCCTACACTAGTGGTAGTCTTTCAACCACTTATAGCGAGGTGTGGCACCACAGAACACTTTCTTTTCACCAATACTTATGTTCATGGACTACACCTTAACATTTGATTTACCAAGTATTAAGATTAGCCTTTATACAAATGAACACCCATACACATTCATTATCGACAGCAATTAACACATGTACACAATTGCAACAGTATAAAGGGAGGGGAAACTACCTGGAATGAGTCTGCCCGATTTCAGTATATTTTCAACTTTTCATAAAAATACAAGTATTACCTTGGAAACCCCAAGTTTCATACATAGACAAATTCCCAGCTTCGTCTCTTTGTCATGGGCTGCCCACCTCGTGCACACCTTGCACGGTGGTCACCTCCACAATCCACACTTAGTCATTTTTCCGGTTTGCTAACTCGTGTGCATAGGCGCCCTCACCGTGTACCCACCTCGTCCACGACTCAGTTGGGTGGGTGCGCCTTCATGCGGCCCTTCACCCAACTCGTTCACCTGAGTCACCAACTCGTCGGGCGGGTGCCTTCGTGCGACCCTCCACTCGAATCACCAACTCGTCGGGTGGGCGCCTTCTTTGGATCCTCCACCCAAACTCGTTCACCGCGGGCAAGCACCTTCGTGGTGACCTCCACCTGAACTCGTTCACCGCGGGCAAGCGCCTTCGTGCGACCTCCACCCGAGCTCGTTCAACATGGGCGGGCGCACCTTCGTGCGGCCCTCCACCTGTTCAACTCGTTCGAGCTTCTGCCTGACCGCGCCTTCGTGCACGGTATACCCGCAGCTCGCCTAACTTCGTGTCACCGACCTGCAATTCGCCCAAAGTGAGAGCACATAAGATCTGCGCCCCTTCGCACTTCCGAACTGTGCTTCGCACCTCAACCTTCGTCGTATGACTGTGTTGTCTGCCGAATGATCGAATGCCTCAACTCGTCCATTCGCCCATCCATATATAAAGGTGTTGGCATGGTTAGCTTGTCCAGCCGACTTACGCCCAACTCGCCCAACCAACTTGTTTATTTCGTGCAGCTCGCCCATGAGGTGGGTCGGCCCGCCCAACTCGTGGGACCGCTCCCTCAACTCGCCCAGTCTTCTTCGCATTTTCGCCTAAGTCTTCGCTTGCACTTCGCACGGTGTTGATGCCTTGGACCGCAGGTCCTTACATGGAGGGTGCCACAAGTTGATGTAGAGAAAAGGGGCGGGGTCAATGCCCTTTGTGTTTGTCTTTTTAATTATTTTAATTTTTTTATTTACATTTATATTTATATTTATAAATAGAAAACCCATTATAAAAAGTAGGTTAAACTATAAATATTTTTAGAAATATATATATATATATATATATATAAATTTAATTTTGGTTAGTTATAATTATTTTTAAAGATATATATATATATATATATATTTTCTTTTCTAAGTTTGGCAGGGGTATATCTCCAATATATCATCTCTATTTGGACACGGAATAGGACCATAACTTCACATCACTTTTATATCACTGAGTGCTTTAACATGACAATCCGTCAACTAACAAAAAAATTTGTAAATTTAAATCCATACTTAAAATTTTAATCTATCTTTACACAAATAAAATAAAATTTAGTGTAAACTAAATTTCATTTGAATTCAAATTTTGTAATTCATTTTTAGCATGGATCTAAATTCAACTTTGAATTGACTTAATGAAATCTGAAAAGAAATTTTAACGACTAGAAAATTTTAAAACTCTTGGTCATCCTTGCCTTCCCTCCACTTTGTTAGGGTAATCAATGTTGATGCAAATTTCTTTTACTCTACTTCTTTAGGGTAATGGTGATGCAAATCTTTGTGAGAAAGAAAATTTCAGGGTTTTGTGATCCATAATAAATTAAGAAAAGTCTTTCGATAGAAATCTCTCTTCAAATAGATTAAATCTAATCAATAATTTAACTATATTAAAAAATAAAAATCAAAATAAATGAATAAAATCAAAACAAAATGTTACACAAATAAAATATGAATATTGAGAAGAAATTTGAGATATTCTTCTCAAGTATTTAAAAAATCTTATTTAAATAACAAAATAATTTACTCAAATGTATTGTGCACACCAAGTGCTTGAAAGAAAGATTTTTCTATGGTATCTCAATAAAAGAACACTAAGAACAAATGAAGACTTTGAGCAATGTTGGATTATTTGCAAAATAAAATATTATTATTTCCAAAAATGATGTGGAGTCTTTTCTTTTCATAAAACAAGAAGACCTCTAATCCATGAGCTACAATTCCATGTGCTCCCGAAAACTATGGGAGAATACAAGTGATTTTTGGTCAAAAATAATAAAATATTATACTCATTTTTAGAAGATCATTTTAAATAATAAAGTGGTAAAAGTGTTTTTGAAACTTCTAGAATTCTAATAATTGGAGTTAGTTGTGTTCATTTGACCAACTAGTGGCTTTTACATCAAATTTTGTTTTCTTTTCTTTTTAATGTGCAAATGGATAAAGAAAATTTCTCATGTGTCGGTGAAAATTTGTATATTATAGATAATGCTCCAAGCAATATTGATATATACCATTGAAGATGATGAAGCAACATGTAGTTACTCAAGTTGATTGATAAGATTGTCAATGCCTAATTCCACACCTTTAACAACATGTTTGCCTTCAACTAATGGTTAGACATCAACATAGATAAGATAAATTAATCACAAATAACTTACCTCATATTACCAAATTACTCAAAAAACTAACCAAGGGGACAATCTTACCGCTATTACACGTCTTTGGGCTAAAACACAAAGTATTCCCAGAGTCCTCTAAGTTAAAGTAGGTGGATGCTATTATTATTTTTTGTGAAAAGGATGTAAGGATAACATATGAAGTCATAGATAGTGTTTGTAACCACCTCCTCCCACATTTACCCAAGTTCACCGGTCTATCGAGGTAAACATGTGATGAAGAGTTACTATGATATGACCCTTTCTCCTAGATATAATTAAGAAAGTGGGGTCGACAACTAGAAACTTACTAATCTTCCTCAAGAGCTACAAGACCCCCACGAGATAAACAATCACTCCAGGTGCCCAGACCCTGAGCTAGACAATTTTTTCACTGACCTAGACTACCAGTCATAGGCATAACATTGCATCCATGCAATTATAGGCCTCCAGTCACAGGCATAACACTACATCCATGTGACTGCAGTCCCAATTTCCTAGTTCTAAGCTTACAACAGTGAAATTCGTGCCACCTTTTTAAGGCTAGTCTCCAAATCACTACCTATAACATGATGAGGCTTTCCAGAACAATAAATTACACAAAGGCAATGCCTCTAACACAAAACTTGATCAAGGACTTGATCTAACTAGGCCTAACCATGATAGTCATTTTGTCAAACACATTGAGAATATGTAATCTACAAGACATAAATGCATATCTGAACATAGGGGTCTCATACTTATCTAAAAATCACCAAGAAGGTATAATGCCCTCTCATAATAACTAAAACAACATTTATTAGCTCATGCATTCATTTACCATTCATCAACAAATCAAACATATAGAGAGTCATAGCTAGAACCTGTTAAGAAATCATGCTTATAACTAACATATAACCAAAATAATAACCATGATAGAACAGTCATTAAAACCACATAATAACAAGTATAATGTTATGAAACCAGCTCAAGAAAAGATAGATCAACGCCTTAGAATTCAACCTCTTCGAGGGGGCAACCTCCTTTACATTACATAAATGAACAATTCTTGGATGATACAAATGAAAAAACCTCCTTTCTATATATAGGAGTCCAAGGTGTCATAACATAATCAGAGTCGACATAACAATAATAATGTAAGGGCACAATAATAACAATAGTGGGATTCTATGGGGCATAATAGTAACAATATGGGCACTACATGGGTACATCAATATAATAAGTGGGTTGTACTAATAAGAATAAGGATTTACACTAGTAGTATAGGGGCCTAACATGCCCCTCTCCTTCAAAAAGCGTTGTCCTCAACGCTTGAGTAGTTCTTGATGCTTCTGTATAAAATTCTTTTCCTCCCATGTGGAATCTTCAGTGGGTAAGTTCTTCCACTTGATGAGATACTCTGAAATTGATCGATTTCGTAGCTGTCGAGTTCTTGTTTCTGTGACTGCTCCAGGTTCCAATATGATTTTTCCTTCCTCTTCAATTCTGGCAATATTGTTTGAATTGGGATCTTTTGCAACTTTTGAATAAGTGGCCATACTTCTTCGTCCTTCTTCCATTCATCCCTTGCTTCGTTTATCCAATCTGGCTGGATAATATAAATAGCACAAAACAATGCTTCTACATCCTCATCCTTGAAGAGTCTTCCCGTTCGGTAATGTCGCCATTTTTTGAGTGCATGTAGTATTGCCAACATTTCCTTCTCATAAATAGCTTGCTTGAGATGCAGTAGTAAAAATACCCAATCACCTACATCAAAACATTTTTCGCTACGATGTTGATCTACCTGTTGTTTCATTTGATTTTGCATCGAAGTGGCGTTATCCTTTAAAATTTGGAGAACTTGTTGTTGATGCTCAATGTGATCTTTCACTGCTTGAACCTTTTTCTTCTTGATATGTCCTTCTATCTCTAGAGTTTGAGGAGTGGTAATTTCTTCCAATCCTTTACAAGATATGGTCGGATTCATTTCTTGATGCTCGATGTGATCTTTCACTTCTTGAACATTTTTCTTCTTGATATGTCCTTCTATCTTGTTAGTTTGAGAAGTGGTAATTTCGACAAATGAATTACAAGATATGGTTGGATTCATTTCTTCTTTCTCGATGTGATCTTTCACTTCTTTCACCTTTTTCTTCTTGATATGTCCACCTATCTTGAGAGTTTGAGGAGTGATAATTCTTGCCAATGCTTTACAAGATATGGTCTGATTCATTTCTTCTTTCTCTGGGGTGGGGTCCTGGAGTATATCTTCTTCTTTTGATGTTTTTTGATCCTTTTCTTCCTCCTCTTCATATTCTATGTAAAATAATTTCTTCTCAGCACACTTATGGCCTTTAGTGCATTTGCTATCACAATTGTAACAAAGCCCTTTTTCTCTTTTTTCTTCCAATTGTTGTGGGGTAACCCTTGTAGGTTGTGAAAGGCTAGGAGAAACAACACTTCCATCTTTATAGTTGTGAGGGGTATGCTTCCTGGTTTCCATAATTTTTCTTTCCAATATGTCACAAAGCCCTTTTACTCTTGCCAATTGTTGTGGTGTTGCTCTAAAGAAGGTGTTGCTCTTTGTATCCTCATAATGTGCTATCATTTCCTCCGTGAAAATTGACCATGTAACAAGTTGTTTATGAGAACAAAGCCCTTCATACCATAAAAATTGATTTGGTTTAAATATGAAGATGCAATACATACCTTTTGTAATAGTGGTACACCATGTCGATCAAAATATTGCTCCATCTGAAGTATCCAATTTATCGGATCCTTGCCATCAAACTTCCTCATCTTGCTTTTTCTTGATTTTAGGAGCTCAATCTTGAAATGACTGTAACTCTGTACTTTCAAATCTTTAAGTTTTGAAATTATTATCTGTGCTAGCCCTCTGTGTCCTCTTTCCAATGCCACCAGTCTGACCCCAATTGGATTTTCCAATGAAGAGTTATGCCAAATCTCCCACAGTGACCTGATTATAGACTAATTCAATAGAGCGAACTTGTATGACGTGCCACGTGTCCCTGTTTTGACCTTTGGCTCTAAAAAATATATACAAGAAACTACAGTCCGTCCTATTTCTGTACCTTCCTACGAAATTTCAATCTGATCCCCAGAGAGAAAGTTATGACGATTTTCCCCAGGTCACCTGACCTATTTGGAGCAAAAATGCCACGATGACCTATTTGGAGCAGCGAAACCCGAGAATCCAAAGCTCTGATACCAAATTTTATGAAACCAGCGCAAGAAAAGATAGAAAATATAGATCAACGCCTTAGAATTCAACCTCTTTGAGGGTGAAACCTCCTTTACATTACATAAATGAACAATTCTTGGATGATACAAATGAAAAGACCTCCTTTTTATATATAGGAGTCCAAGGGGTCATAACATAATCAGAGCCGACATAACAATAATAATGTAAGGGCACAATAATAACAATAGTGGGCTTTTATGGGGCACAATAGTAACAATATGGGCACTACATGGGTACATCAATATAATAAGTGGGTTGTACTAATAACAATAAGGGGTTACACTAGTAGTATAGGGGCCTAACATATAATTAGTCATGAAATACAAGAGGGAAAAGAGCTCTTATCAGTATATGCAAAAGCTAACCAAGTTAGCGACTTCCGCATACCACCCGACCATAGATTGGGCTAAACCAAATCTTTCTTTCAACCAATAACCCTCGTGCCATATTCTAAGCATGAATGTGGGTCTCAAGACCAAAGCTACCAGGGCTTCCCGAAGAACAAACCACCTCCAAACTCAGGCTTTACCACATTCTCACCAAAATCGGTCAAGGGATTCCTAGGCCCAAACAGGGTATAAACAACTAGGCTTTTCTGCAATCCCACCATTACCAGTCAAGGGATTCCTAGGCCCAAAACAAAAAAAAATACACTACCAGGCTTTACCGAAATCCTTCCAAAATCGGTCAAGCGATCACTAGGCCAAAAACAAGCTTGGATGCCTCTGGATTTCTTCACCAATACCTTGAGGAATTTTCCCATCTCCACCCTCAATCTTTACCGCAATTTTGCTAAAATCGGTCAAGGGATTCCTAGGCCCATGGGAATTTTCTTGTGACCACCTCCCCTGGTTCCAAAAGCATATGGCAATCCAAAGCTCATTCAAATGAAATAACCACATCACACCATGGCTATCCGGAAATGGCAAGGAAAGGCTGAAACAATTCTCACACCTGGTAAAACCCATGCCAATGGCGACAAGAGAACCAAATACATACATGCATGTAACATGCATTTTCAAACCAGTTAGGAAATCACACATGCAACCTATTACATGTAAGTATTCTTGTTGAAGTTGCTTGATCCAACTTTCCCTTGCTTTCCTTGTCCTTCGTTTGCCTTCCTTTGCTTTCTTTTCCAATTGCTAGAGTGCTCCAAGAATGCTCTAAGCATGTAAGAGTATGAGAAAATAGTGAGACAACTCCAAAACTGAACTGATAAAAGTCTGTGAAATGTTCCTCGAAAGCCTTTTTATCTTTGATACCTTTATTTTCTTCATTTTCCTCTATTTTCCCTTCAATTACCCTCTCATGCAAACTTGTGACTTTCATCTCCCTTTTCTCCTATTTTCCTTCATTTTCATAAATAAAATGTCCATTAATGCCTATTTTCCTTTTTCAATGCCTTTGCCAATTTTCTTAGCCATAATAAACCAAAATGAACACCCACTATGATGTGTTGCCTAACATTTAGCTTGGAATACGTGTCCCATGAACTTGGTCTTATTTTTTCCTTTATTAACTTTATTACACGAACTTTTAACCTGGAGTTCTTACAAACCCCTCCACCTCAGGGGAACACTGTCATCGGTGTTCTATGAACCCATGATCAACAAGACCGCTGAAATAAAATATACTGCCTGTGGAGATATATAACACAACTTGTTGTAGTATTTATAATGACCACTACTGAAGACATAATAAACTTACCGTTTATTGGAGTTTTATAACACAACTCATTATGGTATTTACAATAACATCCTCATATACTCATGCACATTTTCTTCAACCAACAAATAAACATATTGTCTATGGAGCTTTATAACCATAGCTTGATACATAATTTACAATAATATACACGTATGCACACTTGCTCAACTAGCAAATAAAAGAATATGATGGATGCATCAGCAACAAAGGAATCCAAAGGCTCACACCTCCATCCTCAAAAGTAGTACCAGGATTCACCTCCTTCCCAGGAAGTCCAAAATCTGTTGCCAAAGTCAAAGTTTGCATCTAATATCCAATGCTACCATCCTTCCGCTACTTGTTCCCTAAATGAACATTTGTTGGCTCATTGTTCCAAGGCACACTCCCATTGTGCATTTGATTCCATCTGGAAATACATGACCAAAACAAATTCATCCCCGCCCTTCCCTTCTCTGCTACATAGTCCCTTGGGCAATCCAGTCATCCCCTTCCGTGCAGTCACTTACCTTCCAAGTTCCCTGACATCCCCTTTCGTGGGTGATCCATCCCTTAGTAAGGTTTCCTCACATTAGAAGGTCCAAAAACCAAGGTTTGTCCTTGCTTCACAACCATCATACGAATCATAGCATGCTCATGGAAATCAACAAACAATATTAGGTACTAGTGTCCCATAATGGGCCTGCTCCTGAAGTGTTTTATCATCATACTATTACATGTTCCAATTCCTTTCATTGTTGCTGCTAATTATTATTGTTAGTTTCAACAACCCAAAGCCAGCATTTTCTTGCATTCCTGTACCAAGCACATAATTCCCATTATAGTCAAAATAAATTCAAATCATACCTCATTGGTAGCTCGTTAATAAGGTACACCTGCAATTTTGCTTACTTCTTCTCACAACAAGTCAAACTAGTTGTTTGATCAAATCATCATGTATAAGCATATCTCATCTAGTAACTCAAAACATAACCATCATAAATCAAAATCATAGATTACATGCATAATCAAAACTTGAATAAAATATTGATACTTATCCGTCAATTAGTTATTTTCTTCTACCTTTTTCCTTTCCGTACACGCATCAGATCAATTACCACACCCAACAAACACCCAGTGCCTTTGCTTCTCATCGATCACATACACATACCCGTAGTGTACACCACACACATACAACCACATAATACATGTACCTACACCCGACATACAACACAATACATACGCCTACACCCGGTGTACAACACAACACATACACCTGGTGTACAACACAACACATACACCTACACCCTGTGTACAACACAATGCATATACTTACACAGAGTACAAAAAAATGAATACACATGTCACGATACAATGGCTACACAACACATAACACAATATGCAACACAACATGTACAACATGTACACAATACCACATGTACACAACGCAACATGTACGACATGCACACAATACCACATGTACAAAATGTATACAATACCACCTGCACACAACACCACTTATACATAGCACCACCTGCACAATGTGTATATAACACCACATGTACACATCACCACCTGCACAATGTGTACACAACACCACCCGCACAATGTGTACACAACACCACCCGCACAATGTGTACACAACACCACCCGCACAATGTGTACACAACATCACTTGTACACGACACCACCTGCACAACTTGTATACAACACCACGTGCACACACCACTACGTTTACATAACACCACATGTACACAACACCGCATGTACATCATGTACACAACACCATATATACATGACACAGTATGTACAACGTGTACACTGCACCATATGTACACAACACAACATATACAACATGTACATGGCACCATCTGTACACAACACTGCATATACGACATGTACACAACACCATTTATACGCAGCATTGCATATACAACGTGTACAACATATATACAACAGTACTAGTGCAGATCCAGAGACCACACTAGCTCTACCAAGCAACCTTGATTCTAATGTCTTTCCACCATCCATGCTTGTCCCAACATGCCATAGATCTCATTTCTTTCATTCAGTTGATGTATCCCTTGGCATTACCTACCAATACATAAACATAGACATAGTATAATCACATAACATCAATTCATATCCACATGATACAATCCTCATAGATATGTCAGGCTACTCTGCCCACTTGATTCCTCATAAACCAGGAACCTCTTCATGACATTCCTGCATAAGCAATCATTCCTCCACAAGCATGATCCCTGACAACCTTGTCAGACAACAAATATATATATATATATATATATATATATATATATATATATATATATATATAGATATATATATATATCTAAAGACTAGCATAAAATTATCATGATATCTGATGACCCAATTATGCTAGTGTTTACTTGTATATACATACATACATTAGCATAAAGAAATCATGATCCCTAACGACCC
The DNA here is from genome assembly GCA_031772625.1 of Pinus tabuliformis. Lineage (NCBI taxonomy): Eukaryota > Viridiplantae > Streptophyta > Pinopsida > Pinales > Pinaceae > Pinus > Pinus tabuliformis. The sequence continues at coordinate 458,187,668 of CM062808.1, read as the reverse complement.
CGTTAGATGACAACATACATACATACATATATATACATAACCATAATCACAACGCGATTACTAGATATCATAAGGTCAATGTTACGGGAACTCCCTTTATCCGTGCACAACATGCACAACATTGAGAACAATAGTTCCCAGCATAGCCAAGGCATCTACTGCCTCAATTCCATTTACTTCACCTTGTATGTTACATTTCTCATGACTATCCTACCATCGTCCATTTATTCCAATGGGCCTGTTGATGCCTCTAAAATTGTGGCACCAACATTGGGGATAACCACCCGGTCCGGACTTTAGTACAACTCCTTTTCCATTTAGGATGGTGGCTCCGACTGGATATTATGGGACCAGTGTCCCAATAATGTGTGGTTTAATGAATGAGTGTTTTAAAATGTATATCAAAGGTGGTAGATGGTTTAATCTATGACTTTAAAATATACAAATATACCTATATAACCCGAGTAATCTTATAACAATGCGATTTTTGATAATTCCTAGCAGACAAACAATCATATAGATGATTTACTTATCCATAGATTACTTTGTTTAAGAAATTAAACAAAGTAATTATAAAAACATATCGCATGACATCGTAATATTTATCGCTGATATATATCTCTAATGTAACAATTCTAAATCGTTCAGAAGTGACTCAATATAGAATTGCTTGAAGTGTGTGAATACATCAACAATAGCAAATTAAATGAAATGCTAATTAAATCAAGACAAAAAGAACAGTGATAGAAATACCGCATGTATTTGAGTCTTGATATGTAAATAACATTCCAGTTCCACCTATTTATTCCAGAAACTTCTAGGAGATACAAAAATGTAGGTCTTGAAAAAGTTCTTTAAAAAAAAATTGAAACCTTGATCCACTGCTCATATAAAATAAATTTAGAAGTGCAGAAGTGCAACTTCTCAAGTCTAGTTTTTGTACAAATTGAGGACCCCTTCTTCAATAACATGAAAGGGTTTATGTAATATAATTAAAACAAACTATCAACAAAAATCACTTAGAGTTGTTGGAACTGTAAACATTAAAATCTGGGATTTGAATTGCAAAAATAGTAGTGCGATTGCCTTTGAACATATTCATTGTATCTATTTCTTCTCCTGTATCCGCAACTAACAAATTGAGAGCATGTTTTGAATTTCCGGAGGATGACTCATCCTGGAGTGTATTTATCCCGTGTACGTGGCATCTGAAAGCTCGGGCACCATGCGATCAACAACGTCGGCAAGGCATTTGATGGTCATTTGTTGACTGTGCGGCTTGAACAAAAAGGACCAATACACATCCCAAGTAAGGCTTTTTACTCTGCTGAGTTATTCATCTTTGGTGGCCAAATCCTGCTTCCATTGATTTTCTAACATTTTCGCTTTTGGAAGCTTTCCTGGGGAACAATCAGAAATCAAATTGGCTCCATATAAATTTACCAACTCAATCACATTGTTCTGGTCCTAGAAGTAGCCCTTTTTGCCTTTATCAACTATGTTTCCCATTCCGAAAACAATATTTCTTTATGCGACTCTTGAATTTTCGGTAGGTTAGTAGCTTTGCCTTCCACTGTGCTTTGCTAGGAGAGGAAATTTGTGACCTTATCATCTGCGTCCTCAAACTCTAATCTGGTATTAACTGCTTGATCGATCACTGATGTAGTTATAATGCATAATGGGTCAATGAGCGATATTTTATGGCAAAGTAGATTGAGATATTGAGATAAGGCCTTATTTGCTTCTAGGGCTTCCTTCTTAAATTCCTCGACCTTAGGATAATCTTTGAACTGTTCTATATATAGTTGTAGCTGTGATATTTGCTCCTCCTTAACCTTCATTTCTTGTTGATGTGTCAATTGAAGTTGTTCGAGCTGTTGGGACAACTGTTGTTTTTTCTGGATGGCATGCTGGTCAATATTTTGTTTTTCTTCTGCCAACTGTTTCTCAAGCCAATTAATCTTTTGTTGTTCTACTGTTGTTTGCTCTTCAAGCTAAGTAATCCTTTGATATTTTTCTTTGATCAATAGATTAACCTCAGTGGCCTTATCAATTGTGGCAACTGTGTATTCCCTTGCAAATTGAGATATTCATAAATTCAGATTGAGGAGTTGTGGAGGATGTCTTGTCAATTTTCCTCTTTTTCCTCTGTCTCTTGACTACAACCCTGTGCTTTGGGCTGTAAAATACATCCAAATGTGGTATTTCCTCAATATTTAATGTAATTTCTCCTGAAGGATTTTCAAGGATTATTTCAATCTCTTTCTGAGCTATGTTTGTATTGGGTGTCCCTTCAACCTCACTCTCAGTAACGATGGGTTGTTGTGTTGCGGGCGATGCTGATGTGATAATGTTTTGGGGGTCGCTCTGGCTTTTGATCTGCTGATCAAACTGCTCCCATTCTCTAATCAAGATGGGGTCAATATTAACATCTGTGCTAAGGGGTTCACTGGTTTTTTCAATTGTTTCCCCTTCCCTGGAATTCTCTTCAATAGTCTGTTCCCTGTTGTGCTCTGCTTGCTGAACAGTAGGGGTAGTATTCAATAAATCTAGAGGTAATGTCTGTAACCTCCGTGTCCTGTATTCCATGAATTTATTCATCTTTTCAGCTCCCAATTTGAATCTTTCCAGATGAGTTACTTGTGAGAATAACTCTGCTGAAGCGAATAAATCATCAAACTCATCCTCCTCATGTATAAATTTACTAATTTTCACCTGACTGGTGAAATTGTAAGCGACCTTGTTTGGATCATACTGTCTTTTAGGAATCACTGCTAGACTCAGATCCTTAGTTTTCTTTGCCTCTTTCTCAGCATGTTTAAAATCATGCAATGTGTAAGTGCCACAGCAGAGGGGAAATGAAGGCCACACTTGTTTTTTAGAGTCTTTAAGGTTTCTAGTCATCCCCTTTTCCACTATCTGGTATGCTATTTCCCTAGCTAATAGCTTATCTGGAATATAGAGTGGAAGGACATGAGGGTCTGTAATACTGCCAAAAACCCTAATATAGGTGAAATTTTCCTCCCCAAACCAACTTCCGATTGAAGTTAAATCAATGCTAGCCTTGTCAGACACCCGAGGAGTAGGTTTGTTAAAAATGGCTTGATGAATAGGTAAAATAAAACCATGGAAAATTCTGTATATATGATTCTTGTAGTTAGACTTCCATAAATACTTATGATAAATATGAATGGGGGTTGGATCCTGAACAGTCCATTTCCAACCTAGAATGGGAAAGTCAGAATTAAAACATATTGTGTCCATTATGTAGGCGCTCATATAAAATGGGGGCATGACTCGGGTGGTGACAAATCTATTCCTTCTATAATGTAATATTTGACTAGCCATTTTATCTGATAGAATGGTTGCGAATCCATAATAAAGGAGTTGATTGTTGCTTCCATCAAAGGAACCATTTTTATAGAAAATCTAGCAGAATCAGGGGTTCCAAGAGCCGACATACCATAACAACAACATAACAATATGGCGATGCTAAGGAGTCCACAGAGTACATACCAGAAGATTCATGTTTATGCTTGTTAGGAAAATGCCTCCACTGTTTGATAGGGTCTGACTCTACCTCGTTCTCCTTAGCAAAAGCTTCCAGAAATGCCTTGTTGTAGTGCCGCTGGGGATCCGACAAGTGATACATCTTCTTGACATCTTCAGGCTTGAATTTCCCAAACATCCTTCCATCAATTGTAAAGAAAGCTCTGTCTGTTATATTAATACTTTCAATCACCTATCTCAGTAGATCATTGTATCGTAAAACTTTTGCTCAGGCTGCTATTCTATGAAGGAAGGAGCTAGCAAAATCACTAAGCGTGCTTTCTGTTTGATCTCTTGCATTAGTTGTTGCTTCCTCTTCTATCTCCGTTGGATATTCTGCTTCAAGTAAAGCATATATGCCTTCCCATGAGATTTAACCAAGGCCTTGACAGGTAGTGTCTGCAATTAACACCAATTTTGCTGACCCTGAGCTAGACTATTTTTTCACTGACCTAGACTACCAGTCATAGGTATAACATTGCATCCATGCAGCTGTAGGCCTCTAGTCATAGGCATAACGCTGCATCCATGTGATTGTAGTTCCAATTTCCCAGTTCTGAGCCTGCAATCACAGAATTTTTGCCACCTTATTAGGGCTAGTCTCCAGATCACTACACAAAACATGATGAGACTTTCCAAAAAAATAAATGACACAAGGACAGTGCCTCTAACATAAAACTTGATCAAGGACTTGACATAACTAGGCCTAACCATGACAATCATTTCGTCAAACACATTGAGAACATGTAATCTATAGGTCATAAATGAATATATAAACATAGGGGTCTCATACTTATATGAAAAATTACCAAGAAGATCTAATGAACTCTCATAATGGCTATAATAACCTCTATTAGCTCATGCATTCATTAACCATTCATCAATAAATCAAACATATAAAGAGCCATAGCTAGAACATGTTATGAAATCATGCTTATAAACATATAACCAGAATAATAACCATGATAGAACAATCATTAAGGCCATATAATAACAAGTATAATTACTCACGAAATACAAGAGGGAAAAGAGCTCTTATTAGCATATGCAAAAGCCAACCAAGTCAGGGACTTCCACGTACCACCCGACCATAGATTGGGCTGAACCAAATCTTTCTTTCAGCCAACCACTCTTCATGCCATATTCCAAGCATGAATGTGAGACTCAAGACCAAACCTACCAGGGCTTCCCAGAGACCAAACCTACCAGGGCTTCCCAGAGATCCTACCCCTAAAACCCTCTAATGAATCTCTTATAGGTCACAGACCTATCAATACACAAATTTCTCAAAAGTTTCAACAAACATATTCTGGTACCATGTTAATTTTCAAATGATGGTCAACAAAATATGCACTCAAAGAATAACCCTAAAACCATAGGCAACTTTAAAGCCTGAAACCTATCAGAACAATATCTTTGAATATTAGGATCTACCAACACATGTCACATAAATTAATAATATAAAATACATACAAAATTGAACTCTCAAATATGCATTAATGTTTTTATTAAATTCAGGAAAACAATAATAATTCTATAACTCAAACCTCAATCTTGCTAACCAATTTTCATTGCTACTACAATATCCCCAAATTTTCGACATATTCTAAAATTTGGAGTACGCCTACTTCAAATTTTCAAGTGATAAATCTCCATGTTTTCCTTAAATCAACCAAGAGACAAATGTTTATACTTGCTAATTTTTGAAAGAACCCTAGCACACATTTCTATGGTTTTGCACATCGCACTCACTCCCAGCACAACACAACATTATTCCTCAATGTCGCGCTTCATGAAGAAAGTCCCGTCAACACAATTTCCTTTGTGCGTCACACCCTTCAAACCCTGTTGCATAGCCTTACTTCTGTGCACAAGAATTATCATGCAAGTGCAAATAATGTGCACAAAAACCTTCACACATGCGACAATGTTATATAGGGGCAAACCCTCCTCCATTTGCACCCTTCTCTTTCGTCACCAAAGCTTTCTGCTCTTCGGCACACCAGAGAATATTTGTTCATGCTCTATTGTTAATATTTGTTTCACCACCAAGCATCCAATCACCACACTAAGGTCTCGGTTTAGTCATCTCACCCTTTCTTGTCGATCTCTATCTTTTGGCGATTTTACTTCTGCGCATCTTTTGACCCTTGACCTTCCACCTACCCTTAGTGCTTTATATATTTTCACTCCGCTGAAATTTTACCTCTCTTCCTCACATTCAACATTGCTCTCTTTTCACCTATTGGAATTCACTTAGCCATTTGTCCCCTTTTCCTGGATCTTGTAGTGCAAACTAACGCTGATCCTTCTCGCAATGACACTCCCCTTTTACCAAACTCTTGTGCAACAATCCAAACTTAAACTAATTACCTAATAATATTTTACATAACAGTGCAATCTTTTGTAGTATATAATTGCCTTTCCCTACACAATGATGCTCCAAATCAAATTGTTATCACACTTTTTCACGTTGTTGCACTACAACACATTCGCTCTCTCTTTTATGCGCTATGGCGCAAAGCTTAGTCTATAACTACCCCTTATCGTTACGCAACAATCTAGTCCTCCTCGTCACAACCTCTTTCACTTCTTTACACAACAACACCATATTAGATCCTAACATGTACCATTGTAGCAAATTATTTCTTTGGTGCATCCTTTACCCATAGCTCACGCAACAACTTTGTAATTGACCTTTCATTGCGTAACGCATTATACTTGCTTATTTTGTTTTCTTCTAACATTATTTGTGTGCTATTAATATTTTTGAGATGTCATGTACTATTGACTTGGAGTGCTTTAGTATCTCCTCAACGACAGGAGACATGGCTCCACCCACTAAGAAAAGCAGGGTAAGGAGATTGCAAAATCTAGTGAAGAAGGGGCAGTGGAAAGTCATATTATCTTAGTTCCCATCTATGAAAATTCAACCTATTATGTTGACAATTACATACCTATGTGTTACACAGTATTTTGTCATGCCTCCTGCACTTCCATGTGACATACCCTGAAGTGCCCAAAACATGATTATTATACAACATACTCATCCATGTATACAGATCAGATCCCTCCTTTAAATTTGTTGGGAAAATATCTGGAGCTTTCCCTGAAGAAATGGTTCTTGAAACCCTAAAATGAGGGTCATCGCCTTTATGAAACTAAAAACCACGATGATCGCCTGTTGCACCATGTTAAGCCAAAAATGGCATCACTCTATTCCCTTTCATACCTGTGATGGTCTCAAAAAGGAAGTTTTCCCAAAGAGGATGAGAATCTTTGTGATCTAGAAGCTTCCAGAGTGGCGAGCTGGAGGTGGTTTCACATAGATGAGGTTGAATCCTCCTAATTTGACCTCTTGGTCTCATCCCTATGAGATACGTCCTTGAGATGTGGGCCTAATCCTATCTTTCGAGGATTCCTAACTCCCTCTCGTAGCCTATAAATTTCCCCTCTACCATTCCCATGGTTAATCTATGTCCATTTTCACCCCTATGCTGAGCTTGTGCTTAGAGGCTATTCATTAGACTTGGAGAAGGAGTGTTTGGAGAGTTTCTTGGCTTGGACTTGGATTACCACTCAAGGAGAGCCTTTCAACATCAAGGCTATGGTTGTAAGCTTCCCCTTTATTATTTAAATAATAATACAACTGCTAGTTCATCTTCCCAAAATATATGTGTTCATGTATGTATTGTCTTGGCATTCCTTGATCAGCTAAGTATGTTGTTATTGGATTTGCTATTGGCTTTGGCATGCTTTATTGTCCCTTGATCACTTGTGCAGGTACATAAGCGCTGAAAGAAGTAGGAACAAGTCCGTGACACAAGCGGTTCGAGGATCTCAACAAAGGAAATCAGATTAGCATCAGAGCAAGGTAGGGCATCTCTCTTGTTCTACTTCTCAATTATAATCTAGGAAGATGTCTAGTTTATTCTCACTTTAGTTGCTAGACCCACTCATTAGGCTGGAGGGATCGTCTCTGTCCGCAGAGAGGATTAACCTTGTCAAAAAAATGGTGACTCCATTGGGGAGCCTATGATACTTTCCTTCCCTTCCTTCACCTTGTCTTTTGACGAGTTTGATCAACCATTGATTTTTAGACTTCATTGCTTGTTTGCAGTCAGTGTCGTTGTCTGGTAGATGCCTGAAGATTGTTAACTTGAGTTGTTGTTGAAGACTTTGGATTTCTTTTTTGTTTTCCTCGACCACCATGGGTTTGACGCTAACAGCCCCGGCGATATCGCGGGTTCTCTAGTTACAGTAGCGATGATCGCTACTTTACTCCTGACAGGTGCAATGATTGCATAAAATTAAGAAATTTAGGGTTTTCTCTCTCATTTTCAGTTCTAGTTGCCTTCTCCCTGTGATTTATCAGTGTTTTTATCATTGACTCTCTCGTTGTCTAATTGCAATTGTCTTTTAACTTGGCTTGATTGTCCTTGAAGTTTGATTAGCCTTTTAGGGTTCTAGGTCTTCTAGGTCAACCTTCGTCCACTCGTTGGTCTTCCCTTTAGAAATCAGAGATCAACTGCTTGTGTTAAAAAGTCTTTGTGTGTTCAGACATACTTTTCATATCACTTTTTGGTTCTTGTGCCTTAAGTTGTTTTCATTAGTGGAAATTGTGAAATTCGCTTAAGCTTCATTTGATGAACGATAGATTACAAATCGATTGTATCATTAGAACCAAAATGAAGGTGTTTTCTTTGAAGTTTTTCATGTTTCAAAGTGAAAGTGAAAGTGTTATTCTTTTCATAGTTTTCGAGGCATTTTGAGTTGCATTCAAATCATTGATGTCAAAGAGATTTTCATATTTCCTGTCTTGCTTGCATTCTCTTTTACTTTGCACTAGATTACATTAGTTGCATTTTGAAAAAGAGAAAAATCATCATTATATCTTAAGGAAATTTTTCTTTAAGATTTGTTTTGGCATTGCATTTTCTTATCATATGAAAGATTAGATTTCATATTTTGCATTTAGCTTTTGAAGATTGTCATGGATGCATTTTTGCATTTGGTTTGATGCATGATCTGAGTAATATTATTCCCTACATAGATAACTTTCATTGAATTGAAGGATTTCATTTCATCATCTAGTTTTCATTTTAGGAATAGGTAACATCGTTAAGGCCTTGAAATTGAGACATAATTACAAGATCAACTTTAAAATTTGTTAATTAACCTAAGGAGAATTTGAAACATTAACGATCATATCTAGTGGTCTAGGTTAGAGACGTGTTTCGACGTCTTAAAAACTTAGCAGCTGTCATTCGCTTCGGCATTAGACAACGCTAGCACGAACTTGTGCTCCCTGTACTATCACATATATAAAGGGAGACCCCCATAGGTTGCAAACCTTTATCCATAGGAAGCTGAGTCTGCCACCCTATAAACGTGATACACCGAACACATCATTTGGGGAGATTGCCTGCACATATGTCAAGTCCTTGGTAAATTTATTTGCTAAGGTGTATATTGCAATGAATGGTTACTTGGTACTCCTTTTACCTAGATTCACGTGAGTAGTCATTTGATCTTTTCTCACTCTTTAAATTTGAAAACATCATTGAGAAACTTGTCCTTTCAAGCTCGCAAAACTATTAAAAGTGACTAGACTCACCTTTTCTCCCTTTTCTCAACTCTTAAAAGATGAAAAGGCAATGTTTTTGTTTCTAAAATTTAGTTGCCCACGATAAACATGTCGATCCCAAGCAATTGCTTCTTAGACCAAATTGAGTAATTTCCTGTTAATTTCAAGATTGTTAAATCCCTAAATGAATTTTTTCCTTTCTTTTTTTTGTTGTTGAGGGGAAGCCATCGTGGTTGAACCATTGAGTCCATCTCATAGTTCACCTTCATTGTCTGATACTAAAGGGTCCTCCCAAGGAGTTCATCTAGAACTTCCTCAGTCGCTTGAGGATCAAGGTCTTGAACTTGGAATTGTTCTGAGTATCCAACCTTTGTCTTCTCGTCTTCCTCCATCAGATTCTTTGTCACCTCAAGAATCAAATACGGATTCCTCTCATAATCCTATTTAGACTCCCGAGAGTCCGCAAACTCCTGAAAGTTCACAGTGGCTGGTTATCTATCCACCAAACCCATTGTTCGATCCTATTGTGATATCTCCTCAGCATCCTTACAATCCGTACGATCAGCCTGGTATTCCTTTGGAGTTATCTCCTCATACATATCTGGTTCCTCATCACCAATTGTTTCCATCTATGGAGTCAGACGGTGAGATCCTAGTCTCCTCTCCGGGTCATTTGGAAGTTTCTGCTACCCATACTCCTCACGTAGATGATGAATAGGGATATGAGTTCCCTCGAGAACATTTTCCTTATACAGGAAGAGTCTTGTCTCGCTCCTATCCTGAGAATAGTGGACCCATGTTGCCACATGGCTATACCACTTTATATCAATTAGTTTCGGGCACTCCTAGTGCCTCGTCACTGTATCAGAACCCCATCTAGTCTTCTAATGATATGCCTACATCAGGTCCGTTCATCCCGAACACGACCTCGTGACCTATTGTACAAACTGCAATCACTTCAATTCCGGTTCAACCTATCCATTTGTCTCAACCTGTGTCATTGTTTCAACTTACTCTTCCGGTTCAACCAATTGTCTCAGGTCAGGTCTCGGTAAGTTCTTCTATCCCTCCAATGAGTGGACAGACTATGCCACTGCCTAGGGGGCAAGATCTAAATATTCCTCTAATTTTAGGTGAAACTAGTGTGAGTGGATTACAAACTCACATGGTTGGAATGAATCAACCTTTTTATGGTGCTATTCCTAACCTTGCTCGTTCGTCTGGGTCAGGTAACGTCTAATACCAGCAACCATATATGGCTCAGGTTCCATTCCAACAGGCTTATGTCCCATATGGTTCGCAAGCCTTGGTTAATCTGCCTTACATTCCTCAAGCTTGACCTTATGTTCAGCTTGGTCAATCTGCTATTCTTGGTGGATATGGCCAGATCCAATTTGGGAACTATCAATACCCTCAGGGTATAACCCCAGGAACTGTCCAGCTATCCTTGCAGCAGCAAGGGAAACCTTTGTAGCAGCAAGGGCAATCTTTGCAACAGCAGGGGCAAGCATTGCAGTAGCAAGGACAACAGATACAATCGCAAAGTCAGCCTTTGCAACAGTCGCAACAACCTTTGCAGCCACAAACTCAGTTTTTGTAGCAGTCCTCCCAACCTTTGTCCTTGCAAGGCCAACCTTTACAACAACAAGGTCAACTTTTACAGAAGCAAAGTCAACCTTTTCAGCAACAAGGTCAAACTTGGCAGCAGCAAGCCTTGTATGTGTATCAACAACGTCAAAGTCAACCCCATGCATCACCAGGGTCAATCTCCTTACGTCCTGGGACCGAATCCTCCTTACGGGAAAGGTAACCCTCAGTGGGGACAAAACCAGATTCCATATGGACAAAATCTGCCATTGTGGGGGAAAAATTCTTACTAACAAGGATGGAGTCCGCAGTTTGGGTCTCCTCAAAGACCCTATATGCTGTTTAACATGCAATTGCCTTTCTTGGCTATGTTGGAGTTGCCCAATGTCTCAAGGCTCATGAACGATCCCATTCTTCATTCGCTTTACTAGCCTCCAGTTTCGACAAAAAATTCGAGCGATTGCCCCAAATTTGAGGGAAAAGCGAAGGAGGATCCACAAGCCCACATGATAACATATCACCTCTAGCACTCCTCCAATTAGTATGTCGATGATTGTATCCTTCTTCGACCATTTCAATGAATTCCCATAGTTGCTACTGCTAAATGGTACATCGAATTGCCTCGAGTTACCTACGACGACTTCAAATCTCTCGGTATGGCTTTCCTCACTCATTTCCAACTGCCAGTTCACTATGAAACTGGCACTCATTTGCTTACGTCCCTTAAGCAAGACACCATGACCCATATTTCCGATCATATCCATGAATGGAGACGTTGGCGTCACCTCATCAAGTTTGAGATTGCTGATGAGTTATTGATAGAATGGTTCACAAAATCATTCGTCAACAAAATTGTTAAGGACATAGCCATGGGTGGATGTGTTATTGAAGAGCAATCTATCGCTCGTGCCCAGTATTTAAACTTGCTCTATTCGCAATCTAGCACATTGTACGAGATGTTACCTGATGCTCCAAGACCATCATTGGATCTAACAGCATCGAAGTATCTAGATACACCACCTGTTGACATGTGATTGGTTCCATGTCTCAGACTCTTGCGAAAGCTTCTTCGAAGCAGAAATCTGTCTCGAACTCTGGTTCCAATAATCCCTCCAAAAATTTATCCAGTCCTCGTAAAACCTCTAAGGTAAATGTTGTTCAGTCTACCACAATAGATAAGACCTCTAAAGGTAAAAAGAAGGAAAAAGGTAAGGCCAAAGATGATGCCCCAAAACAGGACCCTCCTAAATCTTTTGTTGATGATGCTTCTCGAATAAAGCTGGAATATCCTTGCCTCATCTGTGAGGAGGATCTTTACACTAAGGATTGTACCTAACGATCTAAAGTTAGTTACTTGCTGAAAGGGACTCTGACTGTCTTAAAATAACCCCTTCCATCACAACAAACCCAATTGGTAGACCAACCTCAGTCTTCTTCTTCATCAGGTTCCCAAGTGTTCATGATGCAAGGTTCGTCACCTATCTTGACCGCTACTCGAACTAAGGACTATCAAGCCACGTATAAGCAGAAAATGGAGAAAGAAGCCGCTGATACTCCTTCTACTTCTACTCCATCTAGTTCTGGTCTGCTCCATATCAAGTGCCCTAACAGTGAGTCTATCATCTGGCCACCTCCCAAAGGTGTTCTTCAGAAGTCATCTTTCAATCCAAATGCTAGAGCTGCAAAACATTACAATATTGTTGAGGATTTAGCTCAGGCACCTTTGACGATGTCTACCTTGGAGGTTCTTCAATCCTGTCCAATGTAGTGGAAATCACTGTTGTCTACTATAGGTGCTATCGATCCTTCTGATTTGAGTCTGATTACTTTCGATCTAGAGAATCATGTACCTCGTCTTCCTCATCAGATTGCATTTCTGATACAGGTCCTTATCAAAGGAAAGACGATCCATTGGCTCTCCTCCCCTTAACCAATCTTTGAACACCTTGGAAGCCTTTCATGGCAGAGGTTCACGACCATACGGTATTCTCACGAACTTGCTGATTACATTAGAAGGAAAGACTGTTGAATTAGAAGTAGAAGTTGTAGATTCCAATCTCAACTACAACCTTCTTCTCGAGCGAAGCTGGACTCACGCCATGTTTTGTGTGGTGTCTTCTTTGTTCCACATACTTCGTTTTCCTCATGAAGGAAAAATAGTCACATTTGATCAACTGTCTTTCTTTTCTTCTGGTTCATCCAACGGTAATGTTCCTTATGTGGGAAATACTGAGATTCCTTACGAGAGTGTAGGGGCAGGTCTCTTCAAAGACTCTTCGTTAATGGGTACCTTTTCTCTCCCACCTCTGAATGTTCATTCAGTCAATATGATCTCAAATTCTATGGATCCTTGGATTATCCCTACCAACGATCAAATTGACTCATTTGGTGATGCTATGCCTTTAAGTCCATTGGAGATAAATTATCAAGAAATTGTCTTAGCTTCGATGACCACTTCAGAAAGTCATACTGTCTTCAGTATGAACCTAGACACTTACGTGCCATCTCGTTGGCTTGGTTCTTGGGATTCTCCCAACTGATGAGAGTATCGTGGAGGTCATGTCTCTAGATTAAGTTCCATCGAACGGTCTACATCATCGTTCTTCCTTTCTCCCTAGCCTCGATGAGATGCCTTCCTATCTTGAAGAATTTTTTTCTCATTCTCCCACACCTCCACTTCAGACACCTATCCGGGTACATGAAGTCTTGTCGGAGGGTAATATGGGAAACATCACTGCAACTCTATCTGTTGACATTTTAGTTTACCCTGAAATTGTCAAAATCTTTCAACTGGGGGCACCTTTTCCTCATCATGAGATCAAGTTTTTCATGCCTCCTTTCATGATAGTTTTTCATCGAGTCTCTACCGTTTTCCCATTATCGCAATGGGGTTTTCATCTTATGACTCGTAAACCTCACTTGCCCAGGGAGCATGGGGCCAGGGCCTTTTGTGAGTTTTACTCTATTTGTTTGGCCGAGTCGATGCTTACACGTCATGTCAACGGTGAAACTCCAGTTTTATTCTTCGTTGATTGATTACCCGAGTCCAAAAATGGACTCCATTTGAAATTTTATGCGAGGTCATTCGTGTAAATTTATGTTTGTACATTAGTGTGTTAATTCATTGGTGTGCATTTTTTTATTTTTGGTGTGTTTGTTTGTTTTGTAGACATATGTTTTTTTGCTTACCCTGTGTTCCACTCGATTTTCAGATGGCATGAGGTCATTACATTGGTTTTGATGATGGTGCTTGCCGTAGCACATGGAACCTCTCTTCTGCAGCATGGGTACTTTACGACCCTAATGGCGAGTTGATTAACTTACAAGGTATATGCCTTGGTCGAACAAACAATAATATTGTTGAATATAGTGTAGTTATTGAACTCTTGTCAGAAGCAGTTGCTCTTGGCATTAGGGATTTAGTTGTCAAGTTGGATTCGCAGCTCGTTGTGTTACAATTAAACAATCATTACTCAGTGAGAAATCCACAAATATTGCGTATGTATCTACGTGTTATATTGCTGGAAATTTTTTTTGATTACATTACATATCAATATATTCCACATAATTTAAATACATTAACCGATGCATTAGCAATTTTTTTTCTTGATAGACATTTGCGTCATTTGTAAAACTGAATCATGTTATGAACACATAAGTAGAAATAAAACATGCATATATATATATATCGTGTCTGTCAGAGTGTTTACATCAAAATGTCAAAAAATAGAGTGTTCTGAGACACTTGGCTTTCAAAGCCTACAAAATGTGTAAAAGACTAGATAAACTATCAAACTGCATGGTGCTCATGATAGCACGAGACTGCCCTGATCACTCGGCCTAACATCTGCCACAATCTTGCAGAGACTCCCATAGTATGTCTCTGCCAACGTAGTGGAACATCATCAATAATGGCATAATCTAGAACCCCTTGAGTGATTGCCTCCAGATTACACTCCATCTCAGCTAAAGGGTCAACCCTTTCCTCGTAGTCCATGCCCACTATCAGATGGGCGGCTCGTTGTGCTATTGGAGACATGCTTGGTGGTCTCTCTAGTCCCACATCTACACATTTATCATAAGTTGAGTCTCAGTTTACACTTTTATAAAAATCATAAAACTTGAAAAAATCCAAAAAACAAGTTTTTACTTGCATCAGTCCACTGTTCGCCTGGTGGCAGAGGTAGATCTAGATCCCACCTAAAATCTGTGCCAGCATAAGCATAGTCATCTACCACAAGTAGTTGGCGTTCAAGCCAAGCAAATAATTGTGGTGGATAATGCATATGTTGACCTGTGCCTCCTCGAGGCATGAGCTAGCTCTGTCTCATGAGTCGTGGATCTCAGGGGGCAGGATGTGGTACTTCTGCCCACTGATACCAGAAGAGGGGCACTCACTCCAAAAATAAGGTCACCAGTATAGAACTGAACCCGAATTGCTTCAGGTGTCCATGCTTACCCTTGGTCAGTTGTCGCTTCATATTCTCCAAAAGGCCTCCACACCAGTTGAAGATGGTGGGGGTCAAACATGCGATAACATACTGAAACTGAGACTTTGAAGCCTCATGCAAGGCTTGCATGCCATATACATGCGCCATGGTGAACAAAATCATTCTCAAAATGAGGTTGTTGGTGATTGTTGCTATCTTCACCTTACCTCCGTTGGTTATCTCAACACCGGGACAATATATCTGGACTAGACTCTTGGTACTCTCACCTCCTTGGCGAGATCCAAAGAGTTGAATTGCTTCTCCTCGACAGGATAATCCCATGATGAAATAGATGTCCATCTCTTCAAGTTCCAGTTCTTTCCCTTTGATGATGAAGATCTCTCGATCTACATCCCAAAGGCTGGTCAAATAAGATAGTAACTCCATCTGAGCTCTCAACTGTGTGGTCCTGAAGAATTTTAGCAATCCACAATCGCTCAGAGAATTTATGCATGCCGTATCCTAAGATGCTTAGAAGTCTTCAGCCTCATGGCCTCTTTCTTTCCACTCCAAGACCATATTCTCTTGCAAAACAACATTTAAACATTTATTAATGCTTTTTACATGGATAAAAATCAACATTTTTTTTGCTTAAAATAGAGTTATTAATCTCAAAAAATTGCTCTCGACGCCATTGTGTGAGCCTTTAGGCTCAAG
This sequence comes from Pinus tabuliformis, assembly GCA_031772625.1. Classification (NCBI taxonomy): domain Eukaryota; kingdom Viridiplantae; phylum Streptophyta; class Pinopsida; order Pinales; family Pinaceae; genus Pinus; species Pinus tabuliformis. The sequence continues at coordinate 458,171,798 of CM062808.1, read as the reverse complement.
CGTGACCATCGCGGGTCCAATGAGCATACCCACGATGGTCGCTGACGACCTAATATTTTAAAATCCTCCTTTCTAGCATAAAATTTAGCGTTTAAATTGCATAAAAAGTAATGAAATGCAACAGCAAGGATGAGGCTATTACCTATCACAGATGGATCGTAAAATGGTACCCTGGATCTCCCGCAGTAGCCACTGGAAAATCAAGAGAAATAGGGCACAACAAGCACTTTCAGAGCTTAGTTTAGTAAAATGGTAAAAAATGAAATTACTTTTACCTATTTATATGTTTTGAAAGTCATTTTGTCGAATATTTTCATAATATTTTAATATTTTCTCTCAATATCAGTGATGGGTGCGTTTCTTCTGAAGTTACAGGTGCCTTCAATGTGAACAATGATTATTATTGACAGATTCTGGGAGTTTTATTTTATCTCTTTTTCGGACTCTTTAAATAGACAAAAAAGGAACCCCCCTGGAGTCATCTTTAAGCTCTTTTTTGACTCTTGAAAATTGAAAAGATTTCCGAGTACTTGTCATTTTGAACTTGTTAAAGTAAATGAATCGACATCACCTCAATATACGTTTACCCATTTTTGGGCTGAGATTGACTATTTACAAAAAAGGTACAACTTGGTCGACATGGTCAAGAGGTTCCCTCGGATGTTGTTTTCTACCTTTTTAGATTTGAGGAACAAATTACGAAAAGAGACACGACGGAGTTTTCTTTTTCAAACTCTCTAAACATGAAAAAGGTATCGAGTTATTCTTATGTCGAACTCGTTAAAACTTTACAACGAAAGACTCGTCACCGTGACGAGACCGAGCTTCTCCTTCCTAGGGCTTGTAAAACTTACTAGGATGGATTCATTCGAAGAATGAACTTACATAACAAGCATATGCTATCCCCTTCAAGCTTGTGATAAAAATAATTGGGGTACTCACTAGAAATAGCGGGGAAAATGAAGATGAGACATCCTTTGTATAGGCAGCATGTCGCTCTTGAACATGACACTCTTCTGCTCTTGTGTCGGGTTTGGGATATCCTCACTCAGTCACTTGTCCTCCTAGGTTTGGGTGATCCATTTTGCCTCTCATTTGACTATTCCACACTGTCATCATGACCTTTAGTCCTATGTTGAGTCAGATGCTACCACACTCCGGAGTCGTGTCGCCAATATGTTCAAGAGAAGTCCAATATGCAATTATTTACCTATACATTGTTTGAGTCATTGCTACAGTCCTGAATATCATTCCACTTTATTCCTTATTTTATGTCGATGATGGGGGATCCATAATTGACCTCCTTCGATGGGTCACTTCCTGCCAACTTCAACTCATTATCCAGGAAGATGACTTAGGAACTCCCTTTCAGTACATTAGAGCTTGCATGCCCTAATGGCCAGTTCTTCGCATCCGACGACAAGTCTTCAGTATTGACTTTTGATCGGGTGATTCCACGAGTGTTCGACGTCAACTTCATTATCACATTCACGGATTGTACTATTGTACCTTGAGAGCCATTGTCATTATTGGTGGTTTCTCTTGTACCTGTTAACAATCCACATCATTGGCCGGTAATCAGGTGGTTTTCTAGCATGTTCGACTTCAACACTTTTATTCGCATGTTAGAATTCATACATTGATCGGGTTGGGATAGAATGCAAGACCCTAAGTCTTGTTTGGTATGACTAAGGCTGCATGGAGTTATATGTTATTCATGATTGTACACGTTTCTACTATACGGATGGTTGTGACCATACCGTGAGACTTTATATTTATAATGATCCTTCTTATCTCGATGGTTGTGCCGATACCATGTATCTTTTCATATAGTCTTAATCATCCGGATGGCTGCGTCCATGCAGTTGATTCATGTCTTGATCTCATATATGTATATGTATATGCATCCTTGATTCGCAGGTCTCCTAACAGTGAGTGTCCCCGTCCTTGCCAAAAGCTCGTAAAGCATCTCAGCCATCACTCCTTGTTCTACCTTCATGCTTTAGGGGGCATTTGTTACATAGTATTTTGTCACGCCCCCTGCAATTCCCTGTGACATACCCTGAAGTGCCTAAAACATGATTATTATATAGTATATTCATCCATGTATACAGGTTAGATCCATCCTTTAACTTTGCTTGGAAAATATCTAGACCTTTCCCTGAAGAAATGGCTCTTGAAACCCTAAAATGAGGGTCATCACCCTTATGAAGCTCAAAACTGCGATGATCTCATGTTGCACCATGTTAAGCCAACGATGGCTTCGCTCTGTTCCCTTTCATACCCACGATGGTCTCAAAAAATATTTTTTCCCAAAGAGGATGAGAAGCTTCGTGATCTAGAAGCTTCCAGAGTGGCGAGCTGGAGGTGGTTTCACTTAGATGAGGTTGAATCCTCCTAATTTTACCTATTGGTATCATCCCTATGAGCTACGTCCTTGCGATGTGGGCCTAATCCTATCTTTGGAGGAGTCCTAACTCCCTCTCCCAACCTATAAATTCCTTGTCTACCATTCCCAAATGGTTGATCTATGTCCATTTGCACCCCTATGCTGAGCTTGTGCTTATATGCTATTCATTAGACTTGGAGAAGGAGTGTTTGGAGAGTTTCTTGGCTTGGACTTGCATAACCACTCAAGGAGATCTTTTCAACATCAAGGCTATGGTTGTGAGCTTCCCCTTTATTCTTTAAATAATAATACAACTGCTAGTTCATCTTTCCAAAATATATATGTTCATGTATGTATTAGCTTGGCATACCTTGATCAGCTAAGTAGGTTATTATTGGATTTGCTATTGGTTTTGGCATGCTTTGTTGTCTCTTGAGCACTTGTGCAGGCACATAAGAGCTGAAAGAAGTAGGAACAAGTCTGTGACACAAACGGTTCCAGGATCTCAACAAAGGAAATCAGATTAGCATCAGATCAAGGTAGGCCATCTCTCTTGTTCTACATCTCAATTATAATCTAGGAAGATGTCTAGTTGATTGTCACTTCAGTTGCTAGACCCAGTCATTAGGCTAGAGGGATCGTCTTTATCCACAGAGAGGATTAACCTTGTCAACACTATGACATGGGCTATGATCTATCAAGGATTTGCACACAAAGAGGTGCTTGAAGATGAAGAGGACAACAAGGTCTACTGTAGTGACAAGAAATCATGGTTCCACAAAGTTGTAGCACACCCTATCATTCTATAGTGTGTTGAATCCATTTAATGGATAATCAAGTGCATAGATGCAAACTATATAACTCTCTAAGGTTTCCATGGTTTAGATATAATAACTTACATATATACTTGCATCGTAGAATATTACAAGCTACAAAGCAACTAGGTATCACTTACAGTTAAATGGTTTAAAAGTTTTCCTTTTTCCAGTAAGGATATCTTAAAGACTTGGTGGCAATAACCTATTAAGTTTTGATTATTATCCAATGGGATATATAAAACCAAGTTATTAAGAAAGGAATATCAGATGGTGGCAACAATGTGTTGCAGATTGTATGGTAGACAATATGTAGAATTATTTGAAGATAATTGAGTACCAATGATGTACATGTTTACTTAAGATGGGAGTATATTTATTTAGGCAGATATTCTAGCAACATCCATTACGGTAAATGTAAAGCAAGCCTATAAGCCACTAGAGGGATAGTAGCCTGAATTCACATCATATGTGTTGGATGCCATATATGCAAGATGTCAATTTGAGCCATTGGGATGGAGGTGGAATTTTTTTCCAAACAACCACCTATCCACATTTATTGCATGATTCTATGGGACACCAACTACAGGAGGGTGTATCATCAAATTGTTGAGAATTTTATTTCACCCTTGTATCACATACCCTTTGACACAGAGTCTTTGTGTCTATCAGATAGAACAAGGGCAACATTGCAAGACATAGCAGATTAGTGTACACCCACAGGTTAAACATATATCAAAGTATTCAAAGCTTGTAAGTTGCTTCATCAACTTCCTATGTTTGTTAAAAATCAAACATTCTTGTAGGAAGTTGCATACCAGACAACAATAGGGCTTATAGGATTTCTAGTTCACACAAAAAATTCGCTGTGGCATGATTTTCCCATATATGTGGGAAAATATTATGTTCAATTTTCAGAGATGCAGAGGTAGAAGCTAATGATATGGAACACTTTAAATTTGGTGAGTTAATATTTCATGGATATGATGCCAAGGTATCACCAGAAATCACTTGTTGGCCCCTACTTTTGTACCTATTTACACCTACTACCTTACTATTTCTATCGATATTTACCTCCTTTTTCCCCTTTTGTACTACACCATCACTGTCAAACTATGTTATTTTGCAAATGGAGGTAGAATATTTACTTAGTACTATTTTCGTATGCTTTTGATTAAGTTTGAGTAGATATTAACGAGCTCATATCCATTGGACTACTTTTGACTGATCATTATTTGGACTCGTAGACCTTGAAGCATGTATACAGGTAACAAAGGTTCCAGCTCATGGATGGACAACACACGTTGATGGACAGCTCATCAAGCAACCTATTATGAAACCACCATTCTATACTCAACTTTGCACCGTGATTTTGTACCTTATTAAGCAATTGATATTCAAAGTTATATCCCAAACATTCCAGAATGAATCTCCTTATACTAAAAAAGGAGATCGGTTTCGTTAATCACGACATGACCCAGCCTAGTTTAGTCCGGGATCCATCTGAAGATCATTCACGAAGATTTCATGCAACCTAGTTTAGTTTTGATGTTATCTATTTGCTTTTTTTGGTTAATCAGTTAGATCTAGCTTCCATCAGTTGAACCTTTTTAAGGCCCGATGTGTTCTGTATCTAGGCTAGGGAGGAAGTAAGAGAAAAGACTGTGAAGTAGTTTTTGTACAAGTGAGCTTTGCCTCAGAAGACATTGCAGTGATGATGTATATGCCATTTTAATTTGCATTCTGAACTTTAATATATAATTTCGATCCGGCATTTAATCCTCTGTGAGTATTATGGTTTTCTTTAGTTTTTAACAATATTGAATTAATTTAAACTTTCTCCAGGAGTGGAAAGGGCCCACCACACCCTGGAAACAAGTTTTGCAGTTAATATAGATAATAGGAATTACATTTGATCAACAGTTAGAAGTGTGAATTTTGTTTAAGGAAGTTACTGCTTAGATCTCATAATCGTTATCTTTATTTTGTACTTAAAATCTCTACTCTGTTTCATAGATCTAAACCGAATGCTATAGATCTCGTTTCTCAATTATTAAAGACCAACAAGGATTATACTGAGTGATGATTTCTAATGCATGAATGGTTTCTTTGATATGATTGCATCATGCAGAATGTTTGAGGAGTATCCTTAATTTGGAAACATATAGGGGTTAATTACCATATCATAAGTTTAGGAATGAAATTGGTTTTATGCTCTGCCTGTTTTCTATTCAATATTGAGTTCTGTAACGTTATGCCTATGTGAGGAATGCTTAGGAGTAGTGAAATAAATATTGGTTGCAATTGAGTTTGTTGGTTCTGGAACTTAGCATGATTAGAATAAGATTGAATTGAAATTGAAGTGTAACACTTGAAAAGGTTTCCTGAGTTTGATTATAATAGCTTTAGTTTAGAACAGGGATTGGATTTTTGAATTGAGTACGTAATACAGTCGGTGTGGAAAATCGAATGAGGGTTGTGTATTTAGATCTTCTAGAATGCTTGCAAAGTAGAATGTTTGTTGATTGACTTCATATGACCCAAGATTTAGGCTCAATAATTAGATTTCATTTGATTGGAATTTTCTTGCTTTCTCTAGCATGAGGACGTTTTAGTTGAGCATTACTTTTATCTGGACTGAGTTTGGTATGAATTTGATTCTGTAGTGAATGCAGGAGTTTAGTGTGAATCTGGTTTGACTTCTTTTAATTATGTGTTTAGACTGTGATTTCCATTATTCTAAAAAGGTTGAGATTTCTGAGTGATCTGTCTCATTTGAATTGAGGATTTCCTTATTGAAGATTTTTGAGTGGTGAACTGTAGTAATTTGTGATAAGTTTCTCTTAGGTAATGATTAGAATCTTCTAATTTGAGCAATGGTTTCTCCTTTGTTTACATCATGATTAGTAAAGCCAGAATTGATATCATGGTTCAGTTTATACAGTAGTTGGGTTATTTAAGTAATGATTGGTATTCTTTTACAACAGTGATCCATATTACTTAAACTGTAAATTCTGAAGTAGCTTGCATAATGGCTTTGCATCAATTTGTTTGTTTTCTTCATTTATGAGTATATTCTCAAGATAGATCAGTTATTATTGAAATTTTAAATAGGATAGAGATTGGATTTAATAGGTTTCTTCACTTCATCTTGTTGCGCTTATGAAAAGAAGGAATTAAGCATTTTGTACTTAATTTTGGAACCTGAATTGGAACGCAGTGTGACTCAAAGATTACGATCCTCGGTCGATGATTTAATTTAGGGGACTTAAAACAACAAATAAAACTCCTAACAACACAGTAAACATTTAAAATGCAATCGACCTTATACACCCAACACTAAGGAAAAAGAAAAAAAGGTAAAGAAATTTTATAGTGTTGCATACATTGTGGAGGCACAAAAAAAGGAGCTAGTAATTCACAACTAACAAATGGTATTGAAACAGAAAATGAAAAATCCTCCAATGGCAAAGATACCAAGAAAAATAAAGTTTCCCTAAAGAGGGAAAGGGAGGAAGAAACAAAGAAAGGAAGAATGAAAAAGTTGAAGGCCAAAGGAGAAGCTCAAAAAGGGAGGAGGAAAAGAAGAAGAAAATATAAAATGACAAGAAGATAGGTAGAAATAGGAACAAGAAAACAAAAAACTGGAGGAAACCAGGAAAAGTAAGAGGAGGAGAAGAGAAAACAAGAAGAAGCAATAAGAAATCTTGAAGATGAAAGGCTTGCAAAAGAGATAGTAGAAAATAAATGCAGGAAGAACTTAGACAAAAGGAGTAAGCTTTAAAGAAGCACACGACATATGTTTTCCCATGGATGTTGAACCTCCTACACAACTCACCATAGGACATCTACTGCTTAAAGAGATGGGCATCTCAATTGAAGAGCAAGATCGAGTGTTAGACCTTTCAAGTTTTAGATTCGATTGTAGCTTAAACAAAGTCATTCAAGAGAGATAAAGGTACTTCGCATGAGAACCAACCACATCGATCTTGGTAATTATTGAAAAAGATATAGTATTGGATACTGCAAGCAATCCTATAGCAATATCCTTCACAAAATATATAATTCCTTAGCTTTGCTATCACATTACCTTGTTGAGTAGTATTTCTTCCTAAAAAGTCTATTGAATTCATGCCAACTCAACTCTTCTGTCCTTATGTCTCTGACCCACTTCACATCTTACCACTAGATGTCTGCTTTCCCTTTGAGACTGAAGATAACTATTCTAGCCTTCATATTCTCTATGTACTCATGCGACTCAAAGAATTTCTTCATCCCAAGTATGTAGAAATTCTCATTGTAGATCACCTGATAATGCAATATACTAAAGCAAAATACTTGATCTACTTCTACAAACAAACTTGCGGAAGCTTATTCAATTTTGAGCAAGATCAATTAGAACACATATAACAGAGAATGAGAAATCAATCACACATGAACACAGAAGAATACTCTTGGGAAAGCCTCAGCTAAAAACACTACTATCTGCATTATCATACAAGTGGAAATATCTCCAGATTACACAAAGCTTTAGCTCACAAGCTATCCAACACTCAGTACAATCCCTCAATGTTTCTCATAGACTGAATAGACACAACATATGTCTTGCTTCAATCCTCCAAGCCTCCTATTTCCTTGCGCAGTTTCTTCTGGGTCCTCTGGCTGCCACCTGTGTGAATTCACCTCTCACACAACTCACCAAACTCAGAAATACTGCACAATCCTGAAGGAGATAAATTCCTTCTGCATGCAAGAGATATTCTTAATGGAATATTCCTACAACTGATAGTACACTTTCCCATCCTCTGATCTCAACTGTGTCTCTGAATGAACTAACATGCATTAGTTATTTATGAGAGAATATTCAGTTATCTGAAGTACACTAGTTACATGCATGCATGCATTAACTAAATGAACTCACAATCAGTTCCACAAAATGTTGGAACTAATCTAACTAGAATTAGCTCAGTTAACTGAGCTAACTAATTACAACTCAAAGTAGAACTCATCCTGATCTCCTTAATTAAGGGATAACTTCCTCAATCAAAGGGAAAACTGTTGCATGTCTTCACATAGACTTCATGTTTGATTTTCTCCAACTAATTAACTCAAGATGAATTAATTAATTATTTTACAAACAACTGCTAAGATCAAATTCGAATTTTAATTCTCAATTTTAGTTCAGGGACTAACTAAAAATGGAATGTATCCTGAAATGCTATTTATAGTAATGTTATTTTTAGCACTTCTATATTTAAAATTTCTTGTTGCTATTTTCAACACTCCCTCTCAACAAGAAATGGATTATCTGTCACCCCAATCTTATCTTTGTGGAACTCGAATTTGCATTTTGACAATGCCTTAGTCAAAATATCTGCATCCTACTCCTCGGTCGAAACATACAACAACAACATGATCCTCTTCACCACACAGTCTCGAAGATTATGATCCTGGATATCGATGTGCTTGGACCTGTAATGAAATACTAGATTCTCAGAGAGTTTGATATAACTCTAATTATCGTAATAGATCATAGTTGGATCCATCCTCTGATCAAACAATCCAACTAGAATTTTCCGCATCCAAATGGCCTCACATGCTGCCTGGCTGGTAGCCATGTATTCAGCCTCTGCTGAGCTAAGTGCAACTGACCTATGTTTCCTGCTGTACCAAGAAACTGTAGCTGAACCAAGCTTGAAAATTCCTCTTGAAGTGCTCTTCTGATCTAATGGACTCCCTGCCCAATCCGCATCTGTGAAGCCCTGAAGCTTCACTCCCTTTGTCTGTCTGTACCATAATCCATACTGAGATGTGCCTCTAAGGTATCTCAGCACATGCTTCGCTCCCTTCTAAAACAACTTGGTAGGCTGAACCATAGCTTGACTCAGCTGGTTCATCGCAAAGCACAAATATGGTCATGTGTCCATTAAATACATCAATGAACCCACAAGCTACCGATAAACAGTAGCAACTACTACCTCACCTAAAGTAGCATCCTCCTTCCTCCAGTTACCTGCAAGAGGAGTTTGCATGGGCTTGCACTTCTCCATGTGGAATCTCCTGAGTATCTCATTGGCATACTTGCCTTGAGACACAAACACTTCCCCATCCTTCTGCCACACTTCCATGCCTGGAAAGTAGTGCATGAGACCCATGTCTTTCGTCTCGAACTCTCTTTCAAGGTCCTCCTTGCAAGAATTGATCAACTAATCATCACCTGTCAATATCAGATCATCAATATAAAGAATAATGATCAATGGCTTACCTTCTACCATGATGTGGTAAAGGTTCACATCCGCTTCACTCTTTGTGAATCCCAACCCAGTGAAATAGTTGTTGATCCTGGTGTACCAAGCATGAGGTGCTTGCTTCAGCCCATACAAATCTCTCTTGAGTCAACACAAATGCGACTCATGATCGAAGGTCTCAAAATCTTCCGGCTGCTCTATGTACACCTCTTCCTCAATCTTACCATTGAGGAACACAATCTTCACATCCATCTGATGGATCTTCCAATCCATCTGTGCTGATAATGCCAACATTGATCTAATAGATGAGTACCTTGCTACAGTATCAAAAGTCTTATCATAGTCGATCCCCTCGACCTGTGAGAAACCATGGGCAACGAAACTTGCCTTATGTTTCTCCACATTGCCATCAGCTGCTTGCTTTACCTTGTAAAGCCATCGGGAACTCACCACTGACTTGTCCTCCGGTCTTGGGACAACATCCCAAACACTGTTCCGAACTATGGAGTCGTACTCCTCCACCATAGCATCAACCCAGGCTGGCTGCTGCACTGCTTCCTCGAAGGAAGATGGTTCGGTCTCTATACATTCCCCAACCAGGGCCATGTAACCAGTGTACTGCTCGGGTGATCTCCTCTGTCTGCACTGAGAGAATGGCTGTCCCACATTATCTCTCGCATCCATCACCAATCTGTCAGCTTCCCTTGATCATTTCCGCCCATCTCTGGAATATTCTGCATGAGTGGATGTCTCTACTCTTGGATCCTCTACATGCAACTACTCCGCATCAGTCTGAGGCTCCTCCTCCTTAGGAACCAAAAGTTCCTCCTCTGCATGCAACTTGAGCTCCCTCTCAAGGAAACTCACATGGCCTTCTGCTCGTCGAGCTTTAGATCTTTACGTACCACTGTCCTCTGACTGATAGGCAAGAACACCTGAATATAGTTGTGGGGTGTATCAATGTATCCCACAAGTATCCCAAACTAAGTTGTTGGCTCTAGCTTATTTCGGGCATCTTTGGTGACATGGAAATAAACCATGATCCAAAGATCCTGAAGTGACTCACATCTGGTCTCTTCTTGGAGAAGGCCTCCACTGGTGTCTTCATCCCTAGTATATGATGCAGGCTTCTATTTTGCAAGTATACTATTGTATTACATGTCTCAGCCCACAAATGAAGTGGTAGGCCTTGGTAATGCAGCATTGTCGGAGCTGCTCTCACAATCGTTCTATTCTTCCTTTGGCCCACCCCATTCTGTTGTGGGTTATGGGGTGTTGTCAACTCCCGTTTAATTCCTTCTGCTACACAGAATTCCTTAAACTGTTGAGAGGCATACTCTCCACCATTGTCGCTTCACAATGCCCTTATTTTCTTTCCAGATTCCTTCTCAACCAAGGCTTTGAACTCACAAAACCTTGAGAAGGTTTGATCCTTCTTCTGCATGAAGTAGATCCAACATCTATGAGAAAAATCATCAATAAAAATAACATAGTACCTTTGTTTAGTAGTGGAGGCTGTCGAGAATGGTCCACACACATCTGTATGAACTCACTCCAGGATTGCTCCATCTCGACTGTCTCAATCCCAAAAGGAAGATTTTGCATACTTACCTAAGGTACAACCTTTGCATGTACCACTTGCCCCAGTTTTCCCTTGGGAAGTCTGATAGAAATCTACTGCATGATCTTCAAGGCCCCATGGTGCAAGTGGCCCAATCTTCTATGCCATATCTCACCAATATCCTTGCTTTGCACCAACTCTGCTTTGGAACTCAATGCAACACAATCAACTACCTCTAGCTTGTAGAGATTATTTACTCGAATCCCAATCCTCTTGGTCTGTCCAATGTCGATGTGCCTCAGGAATTCCTTTCCTTTACTAAAGACTACATCATAACCTTTGTCTTCCAATATAGCGACGGACACCAGGTTCTTCTTCAGACGAGGCACATACTTTACATCAGTCAGGGTGAGAGGAGCTCCATGCTCCCTCTGGAACACAACCGTACCTTCACCTGAAACACGGTACTTTCCATCATCACCAAGCTCTATGTGCATCTGGAGGTCCTTCGCCTCCAAGGTACTGAATAAACTCTTGTCACTGATCATGTGGAATGAGGCTCCATTGTCCAGGTACCAAACACAACCCACCATCGATGAAACCATGCATGTGATGAGGGTGAAATCCAATTCGAATTGTGAGGCCAATGCCTCACCGTCTGATCCCTTCGAGGATCCATTCTTGGATTTCTTCTGTGGACAATTCGTAGCATAATGGCCCACCTCATGACAATGAAAGCATCGCACTTACGATTTATCAATCTTCTTCCCACCATGGGAAGAACTTGATTTGGAATGGGAAGCCTTCCCCTTCCCTTTCCTCGCCTTACTTGCTAAGGCTAGATTTTCTTCATCATCATGCTTTGATGAAGATCCACCTCTGGTGCTTCTCCTTATCTCCTCCTGCATCAGATTCGACCATAGTCGTTCCCAATCTGGCAGTTTCTTTGTTCCATTTACCGAGTCTTGGTAGCTATGCCAACTCTTAGGAAGACCAAGGAGAGCAAGACTCACCATGTCATCATAAGTTGTCATGATTCCTACACTTCCAAGCTCATCCCTGCACGTGGTGAGCTTGTTCAGATATGTAGAGATCGTGTCGCCCTTTTCACACTTGATTTTCCGAAGCTTGTGTTTCAGTGCCAGATTCCTCTCATCGTTGCTGTTCTGATATAGATCCTGCTAAGATCAAATTCGAATTTTTATTCTCAATTTAATTTAGGGACTAACTAAAATTGGAGTGTATCCCGAAATGCTATTTTTAGCACTTCTATATTTAGCATTTCTTGTTGCTATTTTCAACACTCCCTCTCAACAAGAAAGGGATTATCTATCACCCCAATCCTGTCTCTGTGGAACTCGAATTTTCATTTTGACAATGCCTTAGTCAAAATATCTGCATCTTGCTCCTCGGTCGAAACATACAGCAACAACATGATCCTCTTCACCACACAGTCTCGAAGATGATGATACCGGATATCGATGTGCTTGGACCTGTCATGAAATACTGGATTCTCAAAGAGTTTGATACAACTCTGATTATCACAATAGATCACAATTGGATCCATCCTCTGATCAAACAATCCAAATAGATTTTTCCGAATCCAAATGGCCTCACATGTTGCCTGACTGGCAGCCATGTATTTAGCCTCTGCTGAGTTAAGTGCAACTGACCTCTGTTTCTTGATGTACCAAGAAACTGCAGCTGAACCAAGGTTGAAAATTCCTCCTGAAGTGCTCTTCCGATCTAATGGACTCCCTGCCCAATCTGCATCTATGAAGCCCTAAAGCTTTACTCCCTTTGTCCATCTGTACCATAATCCATACTGAGATGTGCCTCTGAGGTATCTCACCACATGCTTCGCTGCCTTCCAAAACAACTTGGTAGGCTGAACCATAGCTGAACTCAGCTGGTTCACCGCAAAGCAAAAATATAGTCGTGTGTTCACTAAATACATCAATGAACCCACAAGCTGCTTATAAACAGTGGCAGCTACTACCTCACCTGAAGTAGCATCCTCCTTCCTCCAGTTACCTGCTAGAGGAGTCTACATGGGCTTGCACTTCTCCATGTGAAATCTCTTGAGTATCTCATTGGCATACTTGCCTTGAGACAAAAACACTTCCCCATCCTTCTGCAACACTTCCATGCCTATAAAGTAGTGCATGAGACCCATGCCTTTCATCTCGAACTCTCTTGCAAGGTCCTCCTTGCAAGACTTGATCAACTGATAATCACCTGTCAATATTAGATCATCAACATAAAGAATAATGATTAATGGCTTGCCTTCTACCATGATGTGGTAAAGGTTCGCATCCGCTTCACTCTTTGTGAATCCCAACCCGGTGAAATAGTTGTCGATCCTGGTGTACCAAGCACGAGGTGCTTGCATCAGCCTGTACAAAGCTCTCTTGATTCAAGACACATGTGACTCACAATTGAAGGTCTCAAAACCTTCTGGCTGCTCTATGTACACCTCTTCCTCAATCTCACCATTGAGGAACACATACTTCACATCCATCTGATGGATCTTCCAAACCATCTGTGCTGATAGTGCCAACATCGATCTGATATATGAGTACCTTGCTACAGGAGAAAAAGTCTCATCATAGTTGATCCCCTTGACTTGTGAGAAACCACGGGCAACAAACCTTGCCTTATGTTTCTCCACACTGCCATCAGCTGCTTGCTTTACCTTGTAAATCCATGGGAAACTCACCACTGACTTGTCCTCCGGTCTTGGGACAACATCCCAAACACTGTTCTGAACTATGGAGTCATACGCCTCCACCATAGCATCAACCCAGACTGGCTGTTGCACTGCTTCCTCAAAGGAAGATGGTTCGGTCTCTATACATTCCCCAACCAAGGCCATATCACCAGTGTACCGCTCTGGTGATCTCCTCTGTCTGCGTTGAGAGGATGCCTATCCCACATTCTCTCTCACATCCATCACCAATCTGTCAGCTTCCCTTAAGCATTTTCTCCCATCTCTAGAAGACTCTACATGAGTGGTTTTCTCCACTCCTGGATCCTCTGCATGTGGCAACTCCGCATCAGTCTAAGGCTCCTCCTCCTTAGGAACCAAAAGTTCCTCCTTTGCATGCAACTTGAGCTCCCTCTCAAGGGAAACTTGCATGGCCTTCTGCTCATCGAGTTTCAGATCTATGCATACCACTGTCCTCTGATTGGTAGGCAAGAAAACCCGATAGTTGTGGGATGTATCAGTGTACCCCACAAGTATCCCCAACTCAGCTATTGGCTCTAGCTTCTTCCGGACATCTTTGGTCACATGGCAATAAACCGATGATCCAAAGATCCTGAAGTGACTCACATCTGGTCTTCCTGGAGAAGGCCTCCACTGGCGTCTTCATCCCCAATATACGATGCGGGCTTCTATTCTGTAAGTATACCGTTGTATTGCATGCCTCAGCCCACAAATGAAGTGGTAGGCCTTGGTCATGCAGCATCATCTGAGCTACTCCCACAATCATTCTATTCTTCCTTTGGGCCACCCCATTCTGATGTGGGTTATGGGGTGCCGTCAACTCCTGTTTAATTCCTTCTGCTGCGCAGAAGTCCTTAAACTGTTGAGAGACATACTCTCTACCATTGTGAAAGGCCCTTATTTTCTTTCCAGATTTTCTCTCAACCAAGACTTTGAACTCACAAAACCTTGAGAAGGTTTGATCCTTCTTCTGCATGAAGTAGATCCAACATCTACGAGAAAAATCATCAATAAAAATAACATATTATCTTTGTTTAGTGGTGGAGGCTGTCGAGAATGGTCCACACACATCTGTATGAACTCGCTCCAGGATTGCTCCAACACGACTATCTTAATCCTGAAAGGAAGATTTTGCATACTTACCCAAGGTACAACCTTTACATGTATCCACTTGCTCCAGTTTACCCTTGGGAAGTCTGGTAGAAATCTGTTGCATGATCTTCAAGGCCCCATGGTGCAAGTGGCCTAATCTTCTATGCCATAGCTCGCCAATATCTTGGCTTTGCACCAACTCTACTTTGGAACTCAATGTAGCACAATCATCTACCTCCAACTTGTAGAGATTCTTTACTCGAATCCCAATCCTCTTGGTCTGTCTAGTGCCGATGTGCCTCAAGAATGCCTTTCCTTTACTAAAGACTACATCATAGCCTTTGTCTTCCAACATAGCGATGGACACCAGGTTCTTCTTCAAACGAGGCACATACTTTACATCAGTAAGGGTGAGAGGAGCTCCATGCTCCCTCTAAAACACAACGGTACCTTCACCTGAAACACGATACTTTCCATCATCGCCCATCTCTATGCGCATCTGGAGGTCCTTCTCCTCCAAGGTACTGAATAAAATCTTGTCACCGGTCATGTGGAATGAGGCTCCACTGTCCAGGTACTAAACACAACCCATCATCAATGAAACCATGCATGCGATGAGGGTGAAATCCAATTCAAACTGTGAGGCTAGTGCCTCCCATCTGATCCCTTCGAGGATCCCTTCTTGGATTTCTTCTGCGGACAATTCGTAGCATAATGGCCCACCTCATGACAATGAAAGCATTGCATTTTTGATTTATCAATCTTCTTCCCACCGTGGGAAGAACTTGATTTGGAATGGGAAGCCTTACCCTTCCCTTTCCTCGCCTTACTCGCTAAGGCTATATTTTCTTCGTCATCATGCTTTGATGAAGATCCATCTCTCGTTCTTCTCCTTATCTCCTCCCGCATCAGATCCGACCATAGTTGTTCCCAATCTGGTAGTTTCTCTCTTCCATTTACCGAGTCTTGGTACCTATGCCAGCTCTTAGGAAGATCGAGGAGAGCAAGACTCACCATGTCATCATCGGCTGTCGTGATTCCTACACTTCCAAGCTCATCCCTGCAGGTGGTGAGCTTGTTTAGATATGTAGAGATTGTGTCGCCCTTTTCACACTTGTTTTTCCGATGCTTGTATTTCAGTGCTAGCTTCCTCTGATTGCTGTTGTTCTGATATAGATCCTTCAATGTTTTCCACATTGAAAATGATGTCTCCTTCCCATGGAGACTCAAGACAATGTGGTCTCGAACTCCCTCCAAAAGAATCCTCCTCACTTTAGCCACACATTTCTTCCATTCCACCAATTCTTGGGCATTAGCTGCTACTGGCTTGGGGACTTCTTGATCAATGAAGTCCTTCAAGCTGTTGTCCTCTAATACTACTTCCATGCGATCCTTCCAGGCTATATAACTCAAGTTGCCATCCAGGGCATACTCGAGTCTCAAACCATTGAACGCCATTGGTGAAATTTGAGATGTGATAAGAATTCAATTTCTATAATCAAGAACTTCAACCTTTGAACTTCTCCCTTCTTTGTATGCTGTTCCTTGCTTTGATCACCTTTGCTCCGATACCATGTAGAAATTCTCACTGTAGATCACCTGATAATGCAATATACTAAAGCAAAATACTTGATCTACTTCTACAAACAAACTTGCGGAAGGTTAATTGATTTTGAGCAAGATCAATTAGAACACATATAACAGAGAATGAGAAATCAATCACACATGAACACAGAAGAATACTCTGGGGAAAGCCTCAGCTAAAAAACCCGCTATCTGTATTATCATACAAGTGGAAACATCTCCGGGTTACACAAAGCTTTAGCTCACAAGATATCCAACTCTTAGTACAATCCCTCAATGCTACTCATAGACTGAATAGACACAACATATGTCTTCCTTTAGTCCTTCCAGCCTCCAATTTCCTTGCGCAGTTTCTCCTGGGTCCTCTAGCTGCCACCTGTGTGAATTTACCTCTCACACAACTCACCAAGCTCAAAAATAACTGCGCAATCCTGAAGGAGATTAATTCCTTCTGCATGCAAGAGATATCCTCAATGGAATATTCCTTCAATTGATAGTACACCGTCCCATCCTCTGATCTCAACTGGGTCTTTGACTGAACTAACATGCATGAGTTATTTATGAGAGAATATTCAGTTATCTGAAGTACACAAGTTACATGCATGCATGCATTACCTAACTGAACTCACAATCAGTTCCACAAATTGTTGGAACTAATCTAACTGGACTTAACTCAGTTAACTGAGCTAACTAATTACAACTCAAAGTAGAACTCATCCCGATCTCCTTAATTAAGGGATAACTTCCTCAATCAAAGGGAAAACTGTTGCATGTCTTCACATAGACTTCGTGTTTGATTTTCTCCAACTAATTAACTCAAGATGAATTAATTAATTATTTTACAAACAACTGCTAAGATCAAATTCGAATTTTAATTCTCAATTTTAGTTCAGGGACTAACTAAAATTGGAATGTATCCTAAAATGCTATTTATAGCAATGCTATTTTTAGCACTTCTATATTTAGCATTTCTTGTTGCTATTTTCAACAAAGTAGCCATGCCTCTGCATCCTCCGACTTCTTCAAATACCCATCAAAGGTATGTGGCTTCACATTCTTGAATTCATATGGAAAATATCCCCTGTCACTCCTCCTGTAAGGATGATAACGATGGAGTTCATAGTGATTTTCATAACCAGAACTAGAATAAAACTTGTGTCCATTGCTTCTCCTATCCGGAGTATCCAAGATCTTGCCATCTCTAATCATGTCATCCCTATCTGAGCTATGCCTAATGTGAGATCTACTTCCATATGCCCCATTAGTCTTGTCCTCCTGCCCATGATTGATCCAAAGCGGTCCCTGTCTCTGCAATTCTGAGAAAATCTGAAGGATTAATGCATTGACTTCTGCTTGTTTCTCCTATGTCTGCATGATTTTTTCATTATCTGCCTTGTAACTTCTTATTTCTGCCTTCAAACTTCTCAATGTGTTTGCTATGTCAGAAGAGTGCCTAACACCATGATGTTCATCTGATCCATAGGGAGAGTCTCGTGAACTTTAGTCTACCATCTTTCTAGTCACCTTTGATCTTCTTCATGCAAGTATACCATGTCAGCTTAAACCAAAACATAACATAATAAACATACCTTATTATAGTTCATGGGAGGATATCTCGTATGCAAGATCAACCAGATTAGCACAACACATGTATAAACATAATCATAGCAGTATATTAACATCATTTAAACCATTATCTAGTTATCAATGCATGACCATACCAACTACATACCATGACCTCACGCATGACAACTATCACCATGTCAATGTATGTATAACAACATATAAGCACTAACATACATAATCAATGCTAATGACAACCACATCCAAAAAAAAACACGATCAACTTCCACATGGCGACATGACTACGAACATGACCAACACCATGCATACACCACAAGCACATAAAGCACAAGCATAAGAAACACATATGTAACCAATATGTATGCATGTCTAACACACACGCCCATCCAGTCCAAGGGGTGAACCATGCTTTGATACCACTCTGTAACACGCTCCTCTCACATTTACCTAAGCTAATTGGTCCACTGGGGTAAACATGTGACGAGAGGCTACTATGATGTGATTCAATTCCCCATGTACAGTTAAGGAAGTGGAACGAACAAAATAGAACCATTTTGACCTTTCACACATACTACAAAACCTTCAGGAGCCAACCAATCCTTCCAGGTGACCAACCCCTGAGACAACTTGACATTTGACTGATATGGACCCTCAGTTTCTCCCATGAAAAGCCATGCATGTGATTGACACCTTCATTTCACTCGTACTGTTAGGTTCCTATACCAATAGGTTTCATTTTTCATGATTGACTGTGGAGTACCAAATATGTTCATCTTTGATGCTACAAAGGTTCCATATTTTGTATACAGATAGATGTGTAAGTATTGTTCTTTATCACAATTGATGGGTGGCCCAACAGTTCAATCTGGACCATGCCATGTTTAAATTGTTGTTGTAGAATAGAGAAAGAGCATCTGTCCAAACAGTTCAAGCTTGGCAGATCAGTAGCTAGGTAGAGAAATGAAGGAGCCCAACTGTTTAATCTGGGCCCTTGGAAGTGATAAGGGTAGATTTAGGTAGGAGGGCAGTCAAAAGAAAAGAGGATAATCAGGGTTTGCAAGTCTAAGTGCACCCATTCAAAAGGAAGAAAAAATGCTAGGTGTATTAGGCTGGGTAGGTAGTCTGAGGTTGCAGAAGCAAGGTCTGGATCACCTTTGTACTATCAAAAAGAGCTCATCTCATCAATGACAGAAGTGTCAAAGCAGTTGTTTGGTGGCAGAACTTTGGAAGTATGTCTAATTCCCCTTCACTCCCCCTAAAAGTCTCTTACTAACACCCCTTGAGGACCTTGGGATCTGCCCAACCAATCCTGTTTTCACTTCACTTTTGTAAAATATCAAGTCAAGTTTTGGCTTTCCTCAATGAAAAGAAGCCACATTTCTTGTGTAAAAGTCATTTCTCCACATTCCATTCACTCCTATGCCTAAGTTTCATTTCTTAAACTTAGCCTCTTCCCTACACTTTCACTTCACAAAGTCATATTAACTTCTAATCTTATTATATAGCTCCCTAACTACTTTCCTATCCCTATTTTTACAAAAAAATCATATAAAAAACCCCAAAAAATACTAAATATCCTACCCTATAGCACTATAGCTATGTAACATAGTCTTGGGAGATATTAGTCCATTTGGGACTAATATGAACCCTTCCGTGTCCTAACCTGGAATTAATTTAACCTCTGGTTAAATTAATAGCCGTTCCCCCTCGCTCATAAGCCTTGTTATTATACCCTCCACGTTCATTTTTCAAAAGTTTGGTGTTTAAGTGTTTATTTAAACATTAGACTACCCACACGCCCAACCCTAAACCCACTTACCTAAGGTCTAACCTTACCACATATATTACGCATTAAAATAAGTGGGTCCCGCTCCAAAAGTTGCACGTCGCTCCGTTTCCCCCGTCCGCCGTCCGATGTCCCAAGCCGCAGATCTAACGGTGGGCGGTCATTTTCATTTCCCGATCCGCCGGAGGTTAGCGTCCGGGGGATGGGCGGTTTCCCTGCCGTACCCTCGCCACGCGTCATCCTCCCGGCGTGTTCGGAGGCCCCCTCCCCGATACCGCTTATGCCCAAAGGTGGTGCAGGATGAAACTGGAAACCGCCATCCGCTAGTGACGTCAGCACCACGTCGCCATGACGTCACCTCCGCGTCGACCCGCCGCTGCCCCGTGTCACCGCCACCTCATCTGCTTGCGTTCCCATCCCGCCACCGTGTCCTCTGCTGCGTCACCATCCTCGTCAGCAGCCACGTCACCCTGCCGTACCCCTACCCGCCGGATGACGTCATCCCAAAAAAGCGCCGAAAGCACCAAAGTCCCAAATTTTTATAAAAAACACGCGAATTCGACCATTTTAGTTCATTTTTATTGGTCGAGTTGGGTGTGCTGTGCATGCTATTTTATGTCATTTTGCCTCCAAAGTTCAAATTCAACCAATTGAGCTGCTGCCGCCTGCGATTTCGCCTCCATTGCTTGCCATTGTACCAGCTCGACCACCCTCGGCGACTAAAAACCAGGTATTTGCCTAATTTTCATCTGTTTACCCCTGTTCTTGCCATTTTCTCCTTTTCACTTGCTTAAATACCTGCAAATCCCCAAATTAAAGTCACTCATGTACCCAAATGCTACCTAAATTCACTGATAAATCTCCAGCTCAAAAGAAACTGTGTAAACCTGTGCCCACTTACAATTTCACCATTGAAAGCCGTTTTTAAGCTCGTATTCCTGGCAAGAACTTCATAAAAGCTCAACATTATCCCCTTTTTGCCACATTCCACTGCAAAAGACTTCAGTAATTGGGCTGAAATAATCCCCATTCCTTCTGCAATTTGCCCTCACAGTCTTTCAATCCAGAGAATTTATCAAAGAGAAAAAAAGCCTTATCCAAACTCTGCAAAGTTTTCCTTTTCCATTATAGTTACAGATATTGAAGACTATTGCCTCATTTGAACTCATTGTGCAACTCATTTGCAAATCCTCAGAAGCAGTTATCCTCAGTCTGTTACTGATCTAAACTTTGTTCCAAGCTCAAGCTCAGAAAGACTTTAAAAATGGCCACTCCAACAGCTCTAAACATCACTCCTATGAACCCACCCAACAAAGAGCTTGAAGCAATGCCCCTAGCTGATAAAGATTACCTCATTCAAGATTTGGTTGGGGACAGGAATCACTTGCAGACCTTCTGCCAGTTGAGAAACAATTTTTTAAACAACTGTGACATGTATGGCATATGGGAGTCTAATTTGCCTCTTTACTTCCTCCCCTCTGTTAATATTTTTCCTGAGATTATCCATCTATGTGCTGAGAACTATGAGCCAACTCAGAGAGCTGTCAAGTCTCCATCTGGGAGCATACTTTTTCATATTACTCCTGACTCTATCAACCAGATGCTAAACTTCAAACAGACTCAGCTATTGTTTCCTTTCTCTATGAACTACTTGCTGGATGAAGGCTCCAAGCTCTCCAGCTCTAAGACTGCAAGAATTTCCAAGACATTCATGAGGGCAGACCGCCAACCTACTGAGCCACCTACATTCCTATATGTCAACTTCAATGAGGTGGGCAAGCTGCTTGTAGATATGATTTCCTCTGTGCTAGGTTTTAAAAGAAGTGAGCACATTGATGAAACAATGTTGGTTTTATTGTCTACATACAACCCAGGACAACCCCTTGCTGTCAAGTATAACTATGCCAAATTTATCTCCAACAAAATACATGACCAGCTAGTGAAACTGGATAGGGAGGGAGTCTTTAAATATTCATCATATATCTATCATTTATTCATGTATTACCAGTCTGAATGTTTCCAATGTCCCATCAAGAAGTTGGATTCAAAGGGTGAAAGAAGGTCTGTTGTCTTTTGGTCATCAATTTTTCATGAGGTTCAAAACTCCCCATATTCCTACTATGAGTTCATTGACCAATTTGTTTATCCAGTCTCCTGTCTCCTAATGAGAACTCCTCCTCCTAGATTATCATACGACATGTAGAAGATCTTGCAGCTGTCCAAGAATTACAAAATAGGGGATTGGTATCTCTACCAAAATCACACTGTCTTTAGAATCTATGTCTGTGAGCTCTATCCTTACAGGCTCCCAAGATATGTACCAATGAGACTTTTTGCCTTGGAATACTATAGGCAGCTCATTAATTCTGATCTCACTCATTTTCATAGTGCCAAGAAGAAAGCTCGCCTGAAATTTAAAGACCATCTAGGCCCCTTTATTATGAACAAGAAAGAAGGTTGGCAAGATGCTGATCAAATATTGGGGCAGAAGCTCAAGTTGAAAAGGAGTTTCTGGTGGGTTCCTTATGACCCGGATGGCTTTATCAGTGCCAGAAGAGTTAAATATAGGCTGACAGCATATGAGCATTGTAGAATCCCACAAATTGAACAATATGCCAACCAAGATGAGTGGGTGGCAGGGACACTAGTTGAGGAGTTTACTCAAGAAGAAATTATGGAGCAAAATGTCAAAGATTTAGAAAAAACTCTTGACTTGGATTCTTTTGACCAGGTAACATTCAAATTGCCACACCAAGTCGGAGAGGGCTCATCCACTGCTGCAGCTTCACAAGCTGCCCAAGAACCATCTACATCAGCAATAGGTACAACAAAAGGAAAAGAAGTGATGCATGCAGAACAAGAGATGGTTACAGAACAACCTATCACCTCAAAGGAGCAAACTCAAGAACAAATTCCTCCACAGCAAACAGAGGCACTGAAAGTGCCAGCTTTACAAACTCATGCTAATGAAGAAAGAGGTAAGAAGCGAGACCGAGAAGACTCCACACCTGCTAGTGGGTCTACCGAGCAGCCCGAAGCCAAGAGGCAATGAGTTGATCCTCCAGTTGAGGAGGAAATTAGTGAAGAGCTCCTAGAAAGTCCAAGGAGAGAAAGGGAAGCAAGCCAGCAGACACCTACTAGCTCTTTCCAGCAAGAGCAAGAGAGGCAGCATGGCATGGAGGTATCCTCCTCAACACAATAAAGCAAGCGGCCACCTGGTATCAAAACTGCTTTCATGGAAATCAAGGCTCAAAATGAACTGTTAAGAGTACAATTATATGATCAGTTCCTCAAGGAAACACCTGCCAAACAACAAAGATTGATGGTAGCTTATGATTTCAAAGAAGAAAAAATGATTCTTAGCCATTTCAAGCCGAAGATACAGCAGCCACAGTCAGCTGCAGATTATGTGAAGACAAATTTAGAGGTCCTTGCCAAGGACATTCACCCCATGGACCAAATAGAGCTGCACAAGCAAACAGGTGAGATGGTCTATGCCACTCTAGCAGATAAGGCCATGCTGGCCCATGAATTGAAGGAATCTTTGAAGAACACAAATACTCAACTAGATTTGGAAAGAATGTCCTCCTCAGCCAAAGATAACAGAATAAAAACATTGGAGGACATTATTGTGGACCTAGGACATGATCCTAAGGATCCTAAGGGTGTCAGAGCCCTTATGAAGAAAAAAGAAGATGATATTGCTGCCCTTAGAAAACAATTGGGGTTGCCTTCTACTATGCACCCTCAAACTGCAGAGCTGGTACAAGAAAAAGATGCTGAGGATACAATGGATCTACTGATGAGAATGAACCAAAGAATAATTCAGATGGAGAAAGAATTGGAAAGAACAGTCCAAGGCAAGCAGGGAGAGTCGACCTCCCAGCCACCTCAAACAACTCCAACTGTTGCTACTATTCCTCCTACACAAGCAATGGTGACCCCTGCTATTATCCCATCAACTACAAAAAACTACAGATGCTATAGCAGCAACAACAACAACACCTGAATCTAGCATGAGCATGGATGAGATGATGAAGGCTGTCAAAGAGCTAGAAGTTCAGGCAACAGAAGTAAAAGAGGCCAAGGAAAAGTTGGCCAAACTGGAGGTAAGCTACGATAAGTCCAAGGTGATAGTAGCTGAAAAAACAAGGGAAATTAACGCCTTGAATGACAAAATAAAAGCCTTGGAGAAGGAGCTAAATTTGGAAAAGACTTTAGCTGAAATAAAAAAGATTTTGTGGGCCAAAATTGGCCAATCAATCACTGGACAATGGAAATCAATCCAAACCATGCATGAACAGATAAAATTGATAGGCCTAGCTCAATTTGAGAATCAAAGGGCTAGAGCAGCATTGGGAAACATGCCTGAGCAGGCTACTAGCAGCATTAGATATCAGTAACAGGACAGATACTGTTCTGACAGCAAAAAAGGTGCTGACCCTAAGAAATTTTGTGCAAAGTCTAGAAAGAAAGTGTCAGGAAATGCAGGCAGAAGTAGATGATTTCAAGCTAAAGCTTGCAGCATTGCAGAGCAGAGGATTGCCCAGCCTATTGACCAGCGCTGGAAGACTGCTGACCCGTGAGCAGTATGCCACCAGGATGAATAATTTTATTTCAAATCAGATTACAGCATCCACAAGTACCTCAGAGGAAACAAGGCCTCCATCTGGATAGAGCCTTTATGACAAGCTGGAAAACTTATTTTACATTGAGCATGAGATCAATCACTTGTTTGAGGTCCCACCCAATTTTTACAGATATACCGAGGCAGATGAGACATTAATAAAGATACAAAGACATAAACTACCTAAAGAGGATTGGTGGCAGACAATGCTGGAAATTTTGCCCAGGTGATTTCGGCCTTTTTCCTCTTCTTTCAGCTTAAAATTTTGGTCAGCTATAGGTCAGCAGAGTTGAGTACGCAGGCACTGGACAGAGCATGAAGACAACAGGCAGAGCAGGTCAAAATAGTGACTCAGCAAATCACTGGGACAACAGGCCCAAAAAACACAAATTAAAAGCGCAGCCTCAGCCGACTCAGTTGATCCCAAAAGTCTAAATTTTCTGACAAAATGGACAGCTAGCAAGCTAATACTTACTGCAGCATTTAATGCTTCATTTACTTCCTTGGAAGAGTTGGTGATGTAATTTATTGCATGAAGACTCATCATCTAGATATTTTATATCTCATTTTTGTATATATACCTCCCCACAGAACGTATTTGGGGTTGGTGATTTTCTCTCTAAGACACTGCGCTGTAAATTTTCAGACTTTCTAATACAAATGGCTGGTGAAGTTCATGGTCTCTGCACTGTCTGGATGTGAAAGTAATGAACTGCGTTCTGCTACAGAATTCCTGTGTCGTTTAATGGAACAATAAGTTGTCCTAAACCGTGTTTTGTCTTTTCTGTGTTTACAAGTTTCATATATGTTTCATGATCTTAGAAATAGAGAAGAAGAATAGCTCAGGACTTGTTTGAATACACCCTATGCTCAATCTATGTTTCTAACTATGTTTTCTTCAGAATTAGTCATAAATATGAATTCTTAATTGCTCATGTTTGCACTGATTCTCTCATTCTGAATGATGTTTAGGAATTCTTAATTGCTCCTAGAAAATGTTCTCACACTTTCCCTCTATCAGCATAGTGAAAGATTCTTGACTGCCTTTCATTCACTGATGCCATGCCATTGATTCCCAGATTTAAAAATTGTTCCATAGATGCCTGTCTGGCTCTGTAGCATTACCTTTTCCCCAAAGAAATACTTTCAGCAGTATACCACCATTGACTCCATTGCCCAATAGTCTAGACTGTTCTGAGACTGCATCCCAGTTCTGCCTGAAATCATCATCCAACCAAATTTAAAACAAAACCTTGTACATCATAACTAGCCTAAAATTACTCCAAAACAAAGCTAAAATATAAAGAGAGAGCCCTCTCTGGTTGCAGGTAGGCTAGGACTTGCATCTAAAAGATTGGTAAGTGGTTACCTCGGCCGTATTCCCTTGGGAGCCAGGGAACAACCTGATTGATAACACGTACTATAAGGTATGCCAGGGACTTTGGAGTTTTTCAGGCATTTCCGAGGCAGTGACCCTGAATTCTATGCCACTTTTTCAGGGCCACAACTCAAGCCACTTACCAAAACTTCATGAAACCTTTAGAAATGGTAAATAACAATGGAATAATTGGTACACACACTTGATCTAACCCCTACTAGCCATGACAAGAATTTCGTCAAACATATCACAAATATGTAATCTATAGGTCATAACAATATATTTGAGCATAGGGGTCTCATACTTATCTGAGATTCGTAACGAAGCATTGATGCCTTATCACAATAGTTGCATTATCATTTATTAGGTCATATATTCATTGTACATTCAATTGCTAGTCAAAACATGATGAGAGCCATACATCAAGTCTGTCATAAAACATACTCATAACCAACATATAACCAACAGAAATAACAAGGATACCATAACAATAAAAATCACATATGAACCAATACATTTACACATGAAATACTAATTGTAGAAATTTTGAATAATTTAACACATATTCAACAGAGATTATCCCGATCATACAATTTAAGCGGAACATGTATAATACATAATCTCCTCTACGTTGATCAAGAATATAGCAGCATCAATAACAATAAAACATCAAGAGCATTCACACATTAACACAGTATGTATCACGGGGAAAGCATCTCGCTAAAAACCCCACACTATCTGTATATTAATGATTGAGTCATGTAACATTACACAGCATAATACTTCTCACAAGTATCTCCACCTCTGTTACACACAATACAACTCAGATCTGATCTCCAAATCTCTTCCACTGCTTGCCTGCCTCCATTGCTCAAACCTGCTCGAGAACTGATGAGAATAGCTTCCCAAACTCGATTTTACACTGCAAAATAGTCACCCACACTATGTTGGACGTGAGCAACAGCTATAATATCATGAAGATACGTGAGCAAACTCATTGGCATACTCAATCCTTTGATTGTGCAAGATCTGGTGCACAACTATAGTCACAACTGATAGCAATCTGATCCTCTAACACCTGTCCCTGCTGAACTGAACATGCACTGACATGCAACTGAGTTAACTGATGTATTCTTTAGTTGTATTATGAGTTAATAACTTGTGAATTAATTAATAACTAATTCACCCAACTCATCTCTAGTCTATTGATCAGTTAGACTAAATACAACCAGTTTAACAAAGCTAAACTGAACACAACTCCATCAACTGTACCTCCAGTCCACTAAACTCAACTCACTTGAGTTCTAACTGAAGTCATGCATGCAACAACTCAACTGACTCATAAGAAAAACGAATTTCCTTCTGACAGCTGCATGTGCCACTTCCGTAGCTCAAACTGAAGTGCTCCAAGAGAATAAGATTAAGTTTATAGTCCAAATATTATTGTGAGATAATAATATTTGACTTTTCTATTTTTGACTTTGATCACTCACACTGTGATCACTCACACTGTAATCACTCACACTGTGATCACTCACACTTTCATCAAAAATAGAAGTCCATCTATTTTTCCCAACTTGATCAATCATCCATAGACATGATCCATATGTCTAAAAATAGACATAGTCTAAAAATAGACTTGCGCCAAAAATAGCCTGCGGGCCCACTTAGTGAAGGCGACTCTTTTCACTAAGCTCCATCATCTTGTTGCACTCTCAACAAGCATTTCTTGTTGCACACTTTTCAACACTCCCTCTCAACAAGAAAGGCTTCCTCTCAAACCCGATCCTGTAACTCTGGAATGTTCTCCATGCAACACATTTGGCCGGTCCACTTGCTCTGTCATCAAAGTCTCTGACTGCTATTGCCTCTGTCAACTGAAACTCTGCATCTCTGTGCTCTTCAGTATCTGACTGCTCTAGCCTCTGTCACTTTGATCTCTGACTGCATCCGTGCTGCTGCTGGTTCTATCTCCCAGCATTGCATCCGCACTGCACCTCCCAACTGACCTCCCTGTTGGGATAGAAACATCCTCTGATGCTGAAGCTCTACCTGCTG
Source organism: Pinus tabuliformis (assembly GCA_031772625.1). Classification (NCBI taxonomy): domain Eukaryota; kingdom Viridiplantae; phylum Streptophyta; class Pinopsida; order Pinales; family Pinaceae; genus Pinus; species Pinus tabuliformis. The sequence goes on along the minus strand of CM062808.1, from coordinate 458,143,948 downwards.
CTGACAAGTGCTCCCTCTCTGACATCTGCGCTACTGCAACATCTCCATGCATCTCGCACCATTGCACACCTCTCTGTGCCACCTAACACTGTGCAAAACACTTGTGCCTCTTGCATTGCTACAGCCTGCTAGCTATGCGCTGTCCTGGGATTCCCTGCACTGTCGCTCTCTCTGCCGCTCCATCCGCATCTGTCTCTACCCAATCAGTCAGTTCCTGCTACTACACATCGGGGCTCCCGTAGCAAGGTCTCATCCAAGAGGTTGGGTACCTCAAGGATCTTGCCCCTCCTCCTTGGGACAATCAATCCACATCACCCCACCTCCTACCTGGAGGTATGGATGCATGCGATCCCTTAGCCCACCTGGCTTGAAGTTTCCCCCTACTGGAGGTCTCTGGATGAGTAGATGTCTCTACTCTATCTCCTCTCAGTTTCCCTTCTTGTGGCTGCTCCACAACCTCCTGAAGCTGCTGCACCAATCGTGGCTCCTCCACAATCGTCTGAGACTTCTTCTGGCTCTGCATGTTGAGAGGTAATATACACTCCCTCTCAACCACCAAGTCTCCATCAGTTGCCTTGCTACTCAAGGCTTTGCATGCATCTTGAACCTCAAGAGCATACAGGTTCCTGACCCATGAACCAATCTCATGACAACGAAAGCATCTCACCTTCGCCTTGTCAACCTTCTTCCCATCACTGGAAGAACAAGATTCGAAAAGAGAAACCTTCTCCTTCCCCTTCTTCGCCTTACTCGCTAAGGCACAGTTCTCCTCATCCTGCATGGATGAAGAACCGTCTCTAGTGCTCCGCCTGATCTCCTCCTGCACAAGATCCGACCAAAGTCTCTCCCATCCTGGCAATTTCTCCCTACCATTGACAGAGTCCTGATAGGAATGCCAACTCTTCGGAAGACCAAGGAGAGCCAAGCTCACCAAGTCCTCATCATCGACAGTAACCCCCACACTTCCCAGCTCATCTCGACACTGAGTGAACTTCGTGAGATACTTGGGAATACTGTCTCCCTTCTCGCATTTGATGTTTCTGAGTTTATCTTTGAGTGCCAGCTTCCTCTGATCGCTCTTGCTTTGGAATAATTCTGTTAGTGATTTCCACATCAAATATGGAGTAGCCTTTCCATGGAGGCTGGACACAATGTGATCCTTCACGCCCTCCAACAGAATTCTTCGACATTTTGCGATCTTCTTTTGCCAAGCATCAGCTTGAGTAGCATCAGTAGGCTTTGGGATATCCGTATCTATGAACTCCTTCAGCCCGTTATCATCCAATACTGCCTCCATCCTGTCCTTCCATGCAATATAGTTTGAGCTGCCCTCAAGAGCATACTCCAATTGCAATCCGTTGAAAGACATTGCTGCGTTGTCACCAAGAAAACACTGCTGCAAATTCGAATTCCACCAGCAACCAACTCAACTGCTTCCGATCTAGAATTCGTGACTGAATAGTAGATCTGATGATCAATCCTCGCTTGATATCCTGTAAAAATCTCTTCTACAAATCAAGCTGCTCTGATACCATGTAGAAACTTTTTCTACAATTATCTAGCTCTGATACCATGTAGAAATTTTGAATAATATGACACATATTCAACAGAGATTATCCCAATCATACAATTTAAGCGGAACATGTATAATACATAATCTCCTCTACGTTGATCAAGAATATAGCAGCATCAATAACAATAAAACATCAAGAGCATTCACACATTAACACAGTATGTATCACGGGGAAAGCATCTCGCTAAAAACCCCACACTATCTGTATATTAATGATTGAGTCATGTAACATTACACAGCATAATACTTCTCACAAGTATCTCCACCTCTGTTACACACAATACAACTCAGATCTGATCTCCAAATCTCTTCCACTGCTTGCCTGCCTCCACTGCTCAAACCTACTCGAGAACTGATGAGAATAGCTTCCCAAACTCGATTTTACACTGCAAAATAGTCACCCACACTATGTTGGACGTGAGCAACAGCTATAATATCATGAAGATACGTGAGCAAACTCATTGGCATACTCAATCCTTTGATTGTGCAAGATCTGGTGCACAACTATAGTCACAACTGATAGCAATCTGATCCTCTAACACCTGTCCCTGCTGAACTGAACATGCACTGACATGCAACTGAGTTAACTGATGTATTCTTTAGTTGTATTATGAGTTAATAACTTGTGAATTAATTAATAACTAATTCACCCAACTCATCTCTAGTCTATTGATCAGTTAGACTAAATACAACCAGTTTAACAAAGCTAAACTGAACACAACTCCATCAACTGTACCTCCAGTCCACTAAACTCAACTCACTTGAGTTCTAACTGAAGTCATGCATGCAACAACTCAACTGACTCATAAGAAAAACGAATTTCCTTCTGACAGCTGCATGTGCTACTTCCGTAGCTCAAACTGAAGTGCTCCAAGAGAATAAGATTAAGTTTATAGTCCAAATATTATTGTGAGATAATAATATTTGACTTTTCTATTTTTGACTTTGATCACTCACACTGTGATCACTCACACTGTAATCACTCACACTGTGATCACTCACACTTTCATCAAAAATAGAAGTCCATCTATTTTTCCCAACTTGATCAATCATCCATAGACATGATCCATATGTCTAAAAATAGACATAGTCTAAAAATAGACTTGCGCCAAAAATAGCCTGCGGGCCCACTTAGTGAAGGCGACTCTTTTCACTAAGCTCCATCATCTTGTTGCACTCTCAACAAGCATTTCTTGTTGCACACTTTTCAACACTAATGAGAAAAATCTCTTATTAATGTATTTATAAGCAACCAGGTCTGAGACTTCCACGAACCACCCGACCATAGATTGGGCTGAACTAAATCTTTATTTTAGCCAATCACCCCTATGCCATATTCTAAGCATGGATGTGGGACTCACAAAAAAACCAACCAAGAATTCCTCAAGCTTTACCGTATACTCCATGTTGGTACTCCGTTTTTTTCCCACTGCTACTGTTTTCCAGCTCCATTCTTGTCATTTTTGTACTCCTATACCTACTCTCTTGCCATTTTTATTGCTCTCAAACTTTCAAAATCCTACTACGAGGTAAAGCATTTCATTGTGTTATTTTTCTGTTTATTAGTTAAATTTAAGTGAATTTGAGTTGTTACCAAGGAACTAACTAATCAATATGGTCAATTGTGGATATTGCAGCAGCTGAGCAAGATGAGATTAGGAGAGTGTTGGTCCATGAACCATGTTACCCCATTTTTGTACTCAACAACCATTTTAGGATTAGTACTTAACAATGTAAAGGATGGATAGACCGCACACTTTTAGATGAGCGAGCCACCTCCAGTTGTGCTTGAACAAGTTCAACTTATACCATGATAAAGATCTCCACTATCCTCACTTAACTTAATTGGTACCAATCTTGGGTTTAGATGAGGGTTTGTTAGGCTAAATCGAACAAGTTGTTCTAACAATCTAATCTGGAAGATCGATTTAGCCGAGCTGTTAGAATTTGCTATGTATGGTTCAGGTTGTTTTTAACCAAGTCTATGCCTATAAAGGTTGCTCTGTAATAATTAGGAAGGTAGCGAACATAAGGATATACTGTCATTTGTATCTTTTATCTCCAGACATATATTTTTAATTAAAAGACTGTTATGATGGTGATGTATTGAGTTTAGATCAATTTGTTGGATGGTTTGCTGTGAATTCATGAACTAGCTGTGTTAAAGCTTTTTGTTTCCTGTAAGTAAATAAGCTCCCCAGGTGTGGTCGGGCCCACCACTATCTGGGATCAGCTCTGTATCATTTCTTAGGAACATAGCTATGTGATAGTCATAACTGCTTCTCGTTTATCTTTGGTTTATCAATTGTTTATATGCTGCGTGGAGGTTTCTATTGAATTTGAAACGATTTTAGTATGCTGACTATGTGATGCGTTTTCAGATCCTTTACTTTAGCAATTTGAATGTATGGTTCTCATGTGATTGGTGCTCCTACTTCTAAGGCAGAGTCATACTCTGTTCTCTAAAGCCACCAACCGTATTTCCCTAACTGTGCTATCGAGGTTATATAAAACTTGTTTTAATCACATTATAAACTGAATGCTTGTGGTAAGCTAGTCCATCCGATGAAAACGTAGAGCAACCCTCGAACAAAAGTCAAGATAATTCATTGAGTAATCAGGATTGATCTGGTGTGAGTTTAATTATGCATTGAAGTGGATTTCATTTGATTCCGAATAAATCACATTTGCTTGTTTCTTTCAGTGATCAAATTGGTTGGTTTCCTGCCGAATTATTTTCATAAATGTGTGTGCCATAGAAATATTGCTTTCCAGATTGATTGATTAAGTTAGCTTAACATCGTTTAATCTTGTCTTGTTTCTCAAATAGATTCTCAGTTTCTTAATAAATTCGCAGATCGATTTTGGAGTTCAAGTAAACGATTTAGTTTTAGTTTCCAGTGTGATTTCCCTTGCTTCGTTTTGGGTGCTTGAGTGCAGTACCATAGCCTAGAGTCTGCTACTATCAATTGAAAATGTAGTTTCCATCAAATGCGTGCTTGATTTGATTTCGAAGTTAGGTTGCAATCAACTGTGAGAAGATAGAGTGTTTGTTTCCTGAGATTTCAAATAGGTTTGCTTGAGTTTAATTTGAGATTTATGCAATTGTAGGATAGTTTCCTGAGTATAGTTTTGTGTGCCTGATAGAAATTTATAGTTGTTTTATTTGTTGTCATTCTTGAGAATAGAGTTAAGGCTTGAAGCTTGTTCTTAAGGTTACGATAGATTAGGAATATGTATTAGTGTGATAGATCAAGTTGCCTGGTTAAGGGTGTGAGATAGAGTATTCAGATTAACTACCAACATAAAGATCTTGTACTTATTGTCAAAATAGTGGAATTAATGTGAAGCTTTTCTCATTCTAGGGTTTCGAACTAAGAACAGCCATTGAGTGATGGATTGATTTTTTATCTTACAGTTGAATTACTATTCCAAGTCGATTAGATCTTTTAATCCTTTCAAATGGAAATTGTAAGAGTTGGAAATTAGGATTTGGGTTTTGAATGATTGAGTTATGTGTGGAGTCTGTTTGATTAAGCATTTGCGTTCATAGCTGCTTGATTGGAATCTGTGGTGAAGAATCAAGTCGACATTTAAGTCTAGATTTCAGTGTCAGTACCAAGTAGGTTAAGTTCATAGAGATTTCAAAGTCTTTGGAATTTGATTATTGATTCTGCTTGTGTGAGTCATGTGCTTACAAGCATTTGTGTGTTTCATCACTTAGTTGATCATCATAAGGAAACATTAAAGCTCTGACCAAGAACTGAATGTAGAAAGCGCAATACAATTCGTGTTTACGAGCCCAAATTGACATATAGATGCAGGAGAATTAATACACCTATTAAATCTTTCAACATTTTGGCACCGTTGTCGGGGAAGTTGTAATTTCTTATTCAGGTAATTATTATTATTTGATTTCCAGGATCTTGTAGGACTGTGAGAGGGTAGAGAGTGTACGGTAAGACGTGAGTGAAGAGCCATGCATCCACTTTTGTGGGGTTGCTCCAAATTTTGACTGATCACTGCTTGTTCTTGAGTTTATATTTCCTTTATCTTTATGCATAGGAGTACAGGTAGACCTAGAGATAACAAGGGTAGATTTATTTCCAGTTCTAAATTTCCTGCAACCTTTGGATCAGTTAATATACCCATTCTTACCACTGCTAATCAATATGCAGGATTGAGACAAGAAGGAGGAAGTGTTGATACCAACTTGGTTTTAGATAAAGAATTCTTAGATCAACGGGGAAAGGCCATTCAACTGGTTGTCTTTAACAACCATGTAGAAGAACTAGTAAAGCTACAAGACAACGTGGACGAGCAATCAACCAATATCAACCATGTTCCAATACCTCTTGTTCACACCATAATCAACAAACCCCTTCAGGTGCCTATTGCAGATATGGATCACCAAGATGGGGAGGACAGACACAACGAAGAATGCCAGGAAGAGGGAGAAGGCCCTCGATGCAATGGTAACCTCTTTGGAGGAAACAACCAGGAAGACGAAGAGGAAGTTACCTTTGGGTTCCCTATCCTAGATGTGACTTGTGACATCAACATGAAAAACATTCCGATGGCATCTCTCCCATTATTCTACGGTGAATCATATGAAGACCCCGATGCATTTCTTTTTGAATTAAATATTTTATGTCGCAATTATAATTACTATGAGGATGCACATAAAATTAAATTGTTTCCTGCCACATTAAAAGATGCAACCCTTAGGTGGTTCATGAGTCTAGGGCAACACACGATATACTCATGGGATGACATGAAATCAGTCTTCCTTAAAAAGTATCAAGATTTTTGTAAGAGTAGGGACATCAATGATATCCTTAGGATGCAACAAATAGAAGATGAAAACCTGGAGGAGTATCTTGAACGATTCCTATACAATTTTCACAAATCTCGTGGGTCAAACCTAGACGAAAAGATTATCAGAACTATGTTCCTAAAAGGGCTGAGAGATGATTGCATTGAAACATTAAACCTTCTTAGTGGTGGGGACATCTATAAGAAGCCATTTGTTGAAGTAATTGAGCTTTGTCGTACCTATTCTAGGAGCCAAGCTAAAGTAGGAAAAAAGCTTCGCGAACTTAAAGAAAATTCTAGAGACTATGTGCAAAAGAAAACTGTGGCTAATGCTGTTACCAGAGTCGAGCTGGGAAACCTATTAGAAAACTTTAAAACTGATATACTCAACACAATCAGTGACCAGCTAGACACTATGAAAATCAAACAAAAACAAGAGGCCAAAAAAGCAGCCATGGTAGTCTTTTGTTCCAAGTGTAGGCACAAACATGCAGATAGGGAATGTCCTTTAAATGCCATTGAGATCTGTGGAATCTGCACTCTAGAACACCCAACCGAGAAGTGCCCATCACTTCCCGACTTACAGGCCATCTACAAGGGGAGCGCTGAAACCATTGACCAATCTCAAGCCACCAAAAGACCCACCTGGAGAGGCCAGAGCCAGAATATGTTTCCAGACCCAAATTCCCAAGGTTATGGCCAGACTCAGCCTTGGACCTTCCCTGCATCTTACCCTCCTTGGGCTGCTCTGTAACCACAAAACACTTCCTAGAGCCAGAATTGGAGGACAAACCCCTATACCAACACATATCAACCCCAAACCCAATTCTATGCGCCTTACCCAAATATGCCAAGTACCTCGTATAATCCGACCATGCAATCCTATCAGCAAGGGTATAACCCCAACATGTATCAACAACCTATGCTGCCACCACCTCCTTTGCATCAGTTGTTACCTACACCTGCTAACCCATCATCTTCGTAGGCACCTGCTACCTTGAACCCATCCCGACCTACATTGTTGCCTGTGCAACCCGTACCTAACCCAAGTCATAATAGGCTACCTCAACCAGTGCAAAACATTGATATTCAGCCTTTTCCTACATACATGATCACTGCCATTCCTATGAATGAAATTCAATTACGATCAGGGAAGAAAGTTAACAAAGGAAAATCAGTTGTTGTTATCCAAGAAGAGGTGCCCTCCACATCATCCGAAAACCATTTGAAAAATGAAAAACAACAATCATGGAAAGAATGTAAAAGCATGTTAATGTGTCTTATTATATGGCAAAAGCAAAAAAGTACTCAAATGAGAAAAGATAAAAAAAAATAATATAAAAATATCAATTAAATGAGTTGAGTTTCATACTTGTTAATTATAAAAAATAAATGCTAAATTTGTAACAAAGCTAACTCACAATAAATTTTGGTAAAAGCCATAATGAACCTATTTAATGGGTTTAGAAAATATAAATAATGTTATAAAAAGTAAGTACTAAATTTGCAAATAAGTCAACTCATAGTAAATATTGGTAAATACTATGGTTAATCACTCACAAAATATAAATAACTTTATGTAAAGTTAAATGAAATGCTAAAACTCTTTAAAAATATATATAAAAATAGAAGTAGAATTTCTAAACAAATAATTTTATATATTATATTTTGAATAATATAAAATACGTTATTATAATCATAATTAAAAATTTTATTATAAAAAATATAAAATATATTTTAAAAATTTTCAAAAAATAATTTTAACATTTTGTTATATGTTATTTTCAAATTTCTATTAAAAAAAATTGATTTTATAAACTTGAAAGGGTAGTTTCTTGGGTCGCGGTTTTATATATACGAAAATATGAACATTTTTACTAGTATTTTAATAATAATTAAAAAATATGCTTACTTTTTATTTTTAAGTTTGTTTAGCAATCTTTAGAATGTTTACAACACATCTCTTAAAGAAATTGGAATTAAAAAACATAAATCAATAGAGAAATGGGGGGTCGCGGTTTTGTCACTACTTAAAAATTTATGTAAAATATTAATGATATCTTTTAAAGAAAATGAATAAATTAGATAAAAATTATATATTAAATTTTAGAAAAAATATGACATGAAGTTGAATTTAAATTGACATGTTTTGTCTTCTTTTTCCACCACCTAATTTTTGATGATTTTGTAAATTTAAGAGTAAACATTCCAACTCCATTTATTTTTATAAAACTTCTTTGCCACAAAAAGGGAAAAAGTGATACACATTAACATGCTTTTACCACTGTACCCGGAAATACTAATTGTAAAGAAAAAAGAGATCCTGCTTGAATATGATTTGGAAATCAAACTTAGGAATGTTTGCATTAAAATTCCACTCTTACAAGCAATTAGAGACATTCCCATTTACACCAAAATTGTCAAAGATCTCTACGTTAAGAAATCAGGAAGGAAGGGGCATAAGAACCAGAATGTCAAAATCATAAGCCAAATGTCCACTATGATTTCTGATTTTCCTACAAAATACAATGACCCTGGGAATCCCATTGTCACCATTGAGATAAATAGAGTACTTCTACCAAACACCCTCGTGGATCTAGGGGTAGCAATAAATGCAATGACCTATGAAACAATGACATCATTACAGCTACCTGGACTTAAATCCACCCCTATCCTTTTAGAAATGGTAGAAAAATCTGTCGTCAAACCAATGGGCACCTTAGAGGACATAGTAGTCACTATTGCCTCTTGGCAATATCCCATAGATTTGGCTTGGACATCCTGTGGTTCTAGGGTGACCATGGCTGGCAATTGTTGATGCCATCATAGGATGCAGAAACAGAGAAATGATTATTTCTAATGGTCCTCACAATCAAACTTTGTCTATTTTTCCACCTGCTCAGACAGCTGCTGAAGTACCATTATGGCTCGAAAACCCATATGGAGACGAAGACTGTATGTTTCCTCTGTTGTCATTAGATCAGTCTAGAGGTCTCCAGGAGCATTCTGATGAACATGTTTTGCAGCAGTTTTTAGCTGATAGCTCTTGTATTGATTATCCCATCTCTTTTAATGGTTATCAACATGTGTTTAGTGATGAGTTTCAGGAAACCTGCCACCCAGCTGTCTTCGCCTCTTTTGCAGCAATGGAGGAAAGCCATGAGCTCACCATAGAACCTGTGGAAATTTTTGAAGGAAAAATCTTACATATCGGTATAGGATTGACTACAGAACAAAGGCAGTGGTTGATGAGTATGATTCGCGAACAAACTAGAGCTTTTGCCTAGGATTACTTGGATATGAGGGGCATACATCCAGACACCTGCATCCACCATATCTATACAAATGAAGAAATGAGACATGTTCGGCAACCACAAAGGCGTATGAACCCAACATTAAAAGACATTGTCAAAGATGAGCTTCAGAAACTTTTGGCTGCAGATTTCATTTACCCCATTTCTGATAGTAAGTGGGTGTCACCTCTGGTAGTGGTTCCAAAGAAGAACGACAAGTGGCAGATCTACGTTGACTACAGAGAATTAAACAAGGCCACATTGCGTGACTATTTTCCACTGCCCTTCATTGATCAAGTCCTCGACACGCTTTCAGGTAAGAAATATTTTTCTTTTCTAGATGGGTACAACGGTTACAATCAAATACAAATAGTCGAAGAAGACTAGGAGAAGACTACCTTTACATGCCCTTGGGGTACTTATGCATATAGAGTCCTCCCCTTTGGTCTTTGTAATGCCCCCGCCACTTTTCAGAGAGCTGTACTTGCCATTTTCTCTGATCTGATCCATGACTGTGTGGAAGTCTATATGGATGACTTCACAGTTTATGGAGATGACTTTTCACAGGCTTTGGAAAATCTAGAGAAGGTATTAATCTGTTGTCAAGAAGCTGATCTAGCCCTTAGTAGCGATAAATGTAGGATGATGCAAACTAAGGGAATTGTTCTAGGAACAACGTAAACTTTGAAACGGGAACTGATACTGTTACCCGTTTTGTAGAGATAGCAAAACAGTGACTCGATTTTGAAAAGGGGTGATGCAAAACACACGTTTTTTTTAAAGCATAGTTTTTGGCACTATAATTTTTTTTATGTACATTGCTTTTTAGAATGGTAGTGATTTTGATGTTGATTTAAAAAAGTGGTAATTCTACACCATGCCCTTTGGTTAAAAGGCTTTTTTTTTTACTTTTAATTTTATAATGTATGAAATGTAAATAGTTATTTTGTAAATTTAATAATTTTGGAAGTGGTCTTCTTCTTCATATTTTCTTGTTTTTATTTTTTTTGTAGTGAGGTTTTTATTGTTTTGCATATTTAAAAAAGAAGGTCGATATTTTGCATTTTTGATATTTTAAATATTTATAAACCGTTAGTTAAGTTTTCAATCCACATGACATAATTGTCTCTAAAAAACATATAATAAATATATATATATATATATATATATATAACAAAAATAAAAAATAAAAAATGTTAAAAAAATTATCTCATAAACCATAAAAGAATTTGGAAAAGAAAAACAAAATTAATATATATATATATATATATATATATATATAAAAGTAAAAATAGGAAATTAAAAAAAAAAAAAAAAAACATTAGCAAAAACTAGGAAAAAAATAAAATAAATTAAAAACAAACTAGTTTAAAAAAAAAGAAGAAAATTAGCGGAAAAAAAAATAAAAAACTAATAAAATTAATATTTAAAAAAACAAAAATAAATTCAAATTATAAAAAAAAAACCCCAAAAATTTGAAAATTATTAAAAAAAACCAAAAAAATATGAAAATATTAAAAAACCAAAAGAAAATTTAAAATTTATTTATTTTTTAAACAAAAATTATTATTACTATTTTTTTATAACAATTATTAAAAAAGAACCAAAAAAAATATGAAAATATTAAAAAACCAAAAAAAATTAAAATTTATTTTCTTTTTAAACAAAAATTATTATTACTATTTTTTATAACAATATTTTTTTAAAAAGAATTTTATATTTTAATTTAAAATTTTAAAAAATCATTTAAAAAATTTAAACTGTTTTTATTTGTAATTTAAAATTTTAAAATTTTAAAAAATGATTTAAAAAAAAAATTAAAATTTAAAATGTATTTTATTGTTTTTTTTTTTTAATTAAAAAAAAAATTGCATCGCCCCAGCTCCCCCGCGCGGCAACCATGAAATTTTTTTTTTAATAAAAAAACAATAAAAAACATTTAAAAATTTAATTTAAAAAAAATCATTTTTTAAAATATTTAAATTTTAAATTACAATAAAAAACATTTGAAGATTTTTAATTTTTTTTTAAAATGATTTTTTAAAATTTTAAATTAAAATATGAAATTCTTTAAAAAAAAATAAATTTTTTTAATGATTTCTTTTTTAATAAAAAAAACATTGTTTTAAAAAGTCAGTAATAATAATTTTTGTTTAATAAAAAAAAATGGTTTCAAAAACAAATTTAAATTTTAAAATTTGTTTTGTTTTTTTAATATATATATATTTTAATTTTAATTTGAGCTTATTTTTGTTCTTTTTAATATTAATTTTATTAGTTTGTAAATTTTTTCATTAATTTTTTGTTTTTTACTTTTTCTATTTTTACTTATATATATATATATATATATATATTTTAATTTTTTTTTTTTTTTTTCTAAATTCTTTGATGGTTTATGAGATAATTTTTTTTTAACATTTTTATTTTATTTTTTTATTTTTGTCTTTTTCATATATATTTTCATATTTGTTTTGTTAAGTAAACAACATTTTAATCTTAATTTTAGTATTTAATTATTTTTATTTTTATTTTTCTTATTTTTTTTTAATTTTTCTATTTTTGCCTACTTAATTTCTAGTTTGTTTGTTTGTTTGTTTTTGTCTGTTTGTTTTGTTTTGTTTTTTTTTTCACACACACACACACATATATATATATATATATTTTTTTTCTTTTGCCAATTTATTTTATGGTCTACAAGATAATTTTATTTTATTTATTTTTCCATTTTTTAAAATATTTTTTTTACTATTTATTTGTTTACAATGTTTAATATTTTTTAGTTTTTTAATTCTTATCATTAATTTTGTTTTTTTTTTTTACATTTTTATGATTGATTATTATTATTATTATTATTTTTTTTTTTTAAATTTATGTTTTGTTATTTTTATTTTTTATTTTTTTGGTTTGTTTTAATTTTTTTTAATTTTTTTTTAATTTTATGTTTTCATTATTATTTTTTTAAATTTTAATGTTTTTCGGGGTCATGATAAAATATTTTACGTTATTATTTCGAAATGTTGAAATTTTACTTTTGAAAAAAAAAAAGTGTTTTCCCAGCGTTAACACTTTTCGTTTTGAGGGTGTTTTCTGAACAATTTTTGCACAAAAAATTGGTTTTCACCGCCATTTTTAAAACATGTTGAAAATTTACCCAAGAAAAAAAAAAGGTGTTATTCCAGTATCAACACTTTTCGTTTTTAGCATTGCTTTTGATGTTTTTTCGAGGTTTTTTGGCCAGAGTTCCCGTTTCAAAGTTTACATTATTTAGGCTATTATGTGTCATTTGAAGGGATTCAAGTTGACCCAACAAAATTCGAGTAATCTCGCGTATCCCTATTCCTAGCTTGCAAAAAGAGGTAAGAAGTTTTTTAGGGCATGCAGGATATTATCAACGATTTATTGAGAATTTCACTAGAATTGTAGCACCATTATTTAAATTGTTAACTAAAGATGCTGACTTTGTATGGAATGTTGACTGTCAACAGGATTTTTAGGTACTGAAGGAAAAGTTGTCCACAGCTCCGGTACTAAGAGGGCCAAATTGGTCCTTACCTTTTCATATTTGTACAGATGCTTCGGATACTACACTAGGAGCGGTTTTGGGACAAAGGGAGGATAACTTTCCCTATGCCATTTATTTTGTCAGCAAAAATCTCTCTCCTGCTGAATTAAATTATACGGTTACTGAAAAAGAGCTGTTAGCAGTTGTGCATGCTATAGGAAAGTTTAGGCATTATATTACCGGTTATGAGACATTTGTCCATACCAACCATTCTGCTGTTAGATTTTTAATGAATAAACCTATTACTAATGGTAGGATAACTAGATGGTTGTTGCTTCTACAAGAATTCAATATAACTATAATTGATAGGCCTGGAAGGGATAACTTGGCAGCTGATTTCTTATCTCGTTTGAACCTTATGTAGGGAAGCATGCCAACACTAGTGCCTGATGAATTTCCAGATGAAGCATTATTTTCCATTTCCACTATTACTCCTTGGTTCACTGATGTCGCCAATTATCTGGTATCAAGAAAACTACCTCAAAACATGTCGGCCCGAGAGAAGCATAATATAGTGTAGCGTAGTGCTAATTTCTCTTGGACAAAAGAGATCTATTTTATACCGGGCTAGATTTGATTATGAGGTGGTGCGCGGGAAGATGAAATGTATGATGATCTGAGAGCCAGTCACAATGAGCCTTGTAGTGGACATTTTGCCGATAAAAGGACTGCATACAAATTTCTTCGTATTGGATACTATTGGCCTACACTTTTTAAAGACGCTAAGAAGTTTGTTTTGAGTTGTGACGCTTGCTAATGGATGGGGAGACCAATTGCCTCTGATGAAATGCCTCTTCAACCACAAATTTCCATTGAACCCTTTGAGAAGTGGGCATTGGACTTCATAGGGCCCATCTCCCCAATGTCGAAAAAGAAAAAATATATCTTGGTTTGCATTGATTACGTCACCAAGTGGGTGGAGGCTAAAGCATTGTATGCTGCCACTGAAAAGGCAGTAGTAGAATTTTTGTTCGAGGACATCTTTACGAGATTTGGTGTGCCTCGTGAAATTGTCACAGACTAGGGTACACAATTTACATCAAAGTTGGTCAAGGCACTCATGGAGCAGTATCAAATTAAGCATCGCAAATCGACTCCTTACCACCCCCAGGCTAACGGGCAAGTGGAGTCCACAAACAAAGTTTTGGAATCCATCCTTACAAAAACCATTCAACTGCATCATATGGATTGGGTGGATAAGTTACCAGAAGCACTATGGGCTTACCGGATCACTTGGAGAAATGTGACCAGACACACACCTTACGAGTTAGTCTATGGTAAACAAGTGCTCTTGCCCATCGAGTTCCAAGTAAAGACATTCAGAACTGCCACTCAGTTGGGCATGAATCTAAATGAGGCTCAAGAGTAGAGGTTGATGCAATTGAATGAGCTTGACAAAATCTGACAAGATGCCTACCATAGAACTGCGTTGGTGCAAAACCAAAGAGCCTAATGGCACGACAAATTTATCAAGAAGAAAGTATTTCACCCAGGTGACTGGGCCTTGTTATATGATAGTAAGTTTAAGCATTTTAAAGGTAAATTATCTACTAGATGGTTAGGATCGTATGAAGTAACTGAAGTTTTTGATAACGGTTTAGTTCGTATTTGTACTATCGATGATGATAAGAATTCTTTTGTAGTGAATGGTCATCAACTTAAAGTTTATCACAAATCACTTTCACGTGATTAGTTTTTATAGGAAGTATGAAAAGATCCATGGTTGGAGCTGATTCATGCAAATGACCAGCCCCTTGCTAGTTCAGTTGATTAATTTCTTTATATATATATATATATATATATATATATATATATATATATATCTAGCACATGACGTGCATGATGTAATGGCTGGGGAGGATGGCTTTCACACCCCCCACCCAAGTTCGAATCCTGCGAGGTTGTAAAATGTTGTAAAAATGAGAAAAAAAGAAAGAAAACATACCTGAAATTATCCAACTAAATATATATATATATATATATATATATATATATATATATATATATATATATATATATATATATATATATATATATATAAACCAATGGGCTGTTATTTTTCATATCTAAAGGTGGTTCTCTTCACATCCCATGTAGAATAAAGGAGGAATTCACTAGGAGCAAGGTTATTCCTTTATCCAGGCCTGGTGGATTACTTATGGAAAAGGAATATGTGGAGTCTTCTTTAGAGGTCTTCAGACTCTCTAAACATGAATGCCTCGAGCACCAACTACTTTAGGCTCGTTAAAACAATAAAGTAGTGGTAGTTTAGGGATCCTTTGGGCATTGAATTATTATTTTCCAGGCCCAAGAGAATAATTACGGAAAATAAGCCCCCTTGGAGCTCTCTTTTCGGACATTTCCAACTCCCTAAATAAGAAATGCCCCAAGCAGTCATCATTCCAGGCCTGGTTAAAAATCCATGGAATGATAGACAATTTTTTTTCTCTGAAGAACAATAAGTAGCATGACACATGGCATCAAGTAAGAGGATTCCAAAATTATGTTCAAACAGTCTGTGTCCCATACTCTGTCAAATTGAAAATTTGTTATCACAGTTGTGTGTGAAGAAGCCTTTCTGGAATCACGAAGGGATTATATTTTCTTATATATAAGAATGTTTCCTAATCAGTACTCATCCTTACTAGCAGATGGGGATAATTGTCTTTATTGATTTACACAAGTACAAATCCACATGATTTGTACTTAACTTGTAGAGATCAAAGATCTAGTCATTTGAATTTCATTTCCAGAATTTGGATCACAGAGCATAATTGCAGCCTCAGCATTATTCTTGTCAACATCGTTTTTATTCAAGTTCTTGGAAGCTACATCAAAATCAGGAAATCAACATGAAATCACTAATATCTTAAGTGGTTCAGGTATGCACTCTTATTTTGCTTGAATTTGATTAGTGAATGGTTAAAATGTATACTGTGAAAATGTGCCTCTAAACCTATCCTTCATTCTAAATTTCTCTCATAATCCTATGCCATACCCCCCTAACCTGTCTATCCCCAATCTCACATCGACTACATTTCGACACATTCGATGAGACACAAACCCACAATCACCGATGACATTCACTCATAATTCCCACTCACTATCTGATGATATCCGCCCCTGTCCTCGCTTAGTCATCACTTCATGACACCTCCCAACAATCATGAGATGGGTGTGCCACCTCTCGACTATGATGTTCACACTCTACACCATGATGTCCACACTCTACATCAGACGTTCGCACTCTACACCAAATATGGATAGGACGATCATCATGATGGTGATTAGTATCACACTCCTAATTCATCATGATGATTTGGCAATCATTCATCCAAATTTTAATACGAGGGGTGTCCAAGACCATGGTTATAGATTCAGTATGTGACCAAAGGGTAGTAAAGTGTGGGGAGGAGAAAAATTTCAGTTGAACGAAGGTGTCGAGTAGAATGGGGGCTGATCACCACGAACCCACCTTCGTCTAGTTCGCGCGAAACCCAGAATATCAACAATGTAGTGGTGTTTTGGAGGAGAAAGGTTGGACGACCTTTCTGTAAAAATTCCAAGGTTTCAATGATCAGGTCGCCCTAGGATTTGTGCAGATTTTTGATGGAGAGCATGTCCAAGTGGGCAACTTGAATTTTAGAGTCACGGAAGAGTCCGTGAGCAGAGCCATCAGGTTACCAGCCGAGGGCGAACAGTTCTTTAAAGGAGGGAAGCTGGACATTTCAAATTGTGCCATGTTTCTAAACCCTGCCTACATATCTACTAGTTGGGCAAAAAGAGTGTTAGGAAGTTACATCGAGGAACGATGGAACCCATTGCTCACGATGCTGCAACGTTTCATAACTTGTGAGGGGTGGTAAGCAATCATGTTCCTTTACCATATTCGGTTAATGACTCATTTTACAGAGGACAAACAATTGAACATTCCCCACTTCTTGAAATTGAGTTTGCATAAGATGGCTCGAGGGGTGCAGTCATAGAGCAGGAAACATGAGACCGCATTGTATCACCATAGCCTCATCAAAATCCTGTTGGTCGCTGAGCTTAAGAAGAGGAAAAGGTCGTGGGAAGATTTCCTAGTTGCGGAGTTTCCTGGGCAGGAAACCCAAACCAAAGGACGACAATGAGCAGTAGGCCACTCACTGAAGCTAAATGACACCACTCCCATGTCTAAATCTGAATCCACACCTACCTCTCCTACCCACTCCCCCACTCCTGTTCATGAACTACCCTAGACAACTGATAACATCTTGAAGGATAACAAAGAAGCAGTTTTTGTGGAAACCTAGGTGGCCACAAAATGAAAAAGGAAAAGAGAAAAGGCCGAGCCAGACCGACCTGAGTTGAGCCCCATAACAAAGGGCGAAGCATTAGAACCCCTGTCGGAGCCTTCCCAGATCCTCGAGAGCGCGACACCAAAGTCAAAATGTAGGCGACCCCTTTTTCCCATCAGTAAACCCTTGGATTCTCCGGCTGAGACCTATGCCCAGGGCCGACGACGAACTCGGAGCATGGCTCAAGCCCCGCGGTCCAAAGCTGAGGGCGCAAGCTCAGAGCGCGTCCACATTTCGTCATCTCATGATATTGATGCACAACAATTTGAAGTGTCCCTTGAGAGAGCCCCCATGGCCACATCCAAAGAAAATATCCCTACAGATATTGCACGAGACATGGAAACTTTATCTCCCGTCCGACCTTCAGTAAGTAGGAGTGTTACCAAGGCCAGTCAGCACCTTTCTTCGCCAAGAAGACGCAGGGGGAAATCACCCGAAGGCAGTGCATCGCATCAGTCAACGACACCTACCAGGGCTCCTACTTATGATGCAGAGGAAAATCTAAAGATCTGACTCATCAAGCTATAGAAGACGATTTCCAGACTCAGAGAACAGGCTAACAAGTATAAGGTTTTATTTCATTTTGTCAAAGAAGTAAATCATCAGGTGAGAGATTCCAACCTAAGGCTATATGCTCATAATGATGCCTTGAAGAGAAAGAACAAGCAGTTGTTGTGTTGGAAAGCAGCAAGGTATAGGCCCGTTAAAAGGTTAAATGCACAGGGGTTAGCTCTCCAGTTCCAGAAGTGCTCCCCACCAATCAAACATGGGATAGAAGTATTGATTAAGACTGCTGGTCTTTGACCACTGTCTCATTTGATTAGCACAATTTTACTTTTTGGCAGATGTAATAGATGCATGACAACATGCATCCAAATCGGCACGGGAGGATGTTGGTACCCCGTTTTGTCCCCACTGCCACTGTTTTCCACCTCCATTCTTGTCCTTTTTGTACTCCTATACCTACTCTCCTGCCATTTTTATTGCTCTAAAACTGTCAAAATCCTACTACGAGGTAAAGCATTTCATTGTGTCATTTTGTTGTTTATTAGTTAAATTTAAGTGAATTTGAGTTGTTACCAAGGAACTAACTAATCAATATGGTCGAGTGTGGATATTGCAGCAGCTGAGCAGGATGAGATTAGGAGAGTGCTGGTCCATGAACCATGTTCCCCCATTTTTGTACTCAACAGCCATTTCGGGATCAATACTTAACAATGTAAAGGATGGATAGGCCGCATACTTCTAGATGAGCGAGCCACCTCCAGCTATGCTCAAACAAGTTCAACTTCTACCATGATAAAGATCTCCACTATCCTCACTGAACTTAACTGGTACCAATCTTGGGGTTAGTTGAGGGTTTGTTAGGCTAAATCGAATAGGTTGTTCCAGCAATCTAATCTGGAAGATCGATTTAGCCGAGCTGTTAGAATTTGCTATGTATGGTTCAGGTTGTTTTTAACCAAGTCGATGCCTATAAAGGTTGCTCTGTAATAATTAGGAAGGTAGCGAACAAAAGGATATACTATCATTTGTATATTTTATCTCTAGACATATATTTTTAATTAAAAGATTGTTATGATGGTGATGTATTGAGTTTAGATCAATTTTTTGGATGGTTCACTGTGAATTCATGAACTAGCTGTGTTAAAGATTTTCGTTTCCTGTAAGTAAATAAGCTCCCCAGGTGTGGTCGGGCCCACCACTATCTGGGATCAGCTCTGTATCATTTCTTAGGAACATAGTTGTGTGATAGTCATAACTGCTTCTCATTTATCTTTGGTTTATCAATTGTTTATATGTTGCGTGGAGGTTTCTATTGAATTTGAAACGATTTTAGTATGCTGACTATGTGATGCGTTTTCAGATCCTTTACTTCAACAATTTGAATGTATGGTTCTCGTGTGATTGGCACTCCTACTTCTAAGGCAGAGTCATACTTTGTTCTCTAAAGCCACCAACTGTATTGCCCTAACTGTGCTATCGAGGTTATATAAAACTTGTTTTAATCACATTATAAACTGAATGCTTGTGGTAAGCTGGTCCATCTGATGAAAACGCAGAGCAACCCTTGAACATAAGTCAAGATAATTCATTGAGTAATCAAGATTGATCTAGTGTGAGTTTAATTATGCATTGAAGTGGATTTCATTTGATTCCAAATAAATCACATTTTCTTGTTTCTTTCAGTGATCAATTTGGTTGGTTTCGTGCCGAATTATTTTCATAAATGTGTGTGCCATAGAAATATTTCTTTCCATATTGATCAATTAAGTTGGCTTAACATCATTTAATCTTGCCTTGTTTCTCAAATAGAGTTTCTTAATAAATTCACATATCGATTTTGGAGTTAAATAAATGATTTAGTTTTAGTTTCCAGTGTGATTTCCCTTGCTTTGTTTTGGGTGCTTGAGTGCAGTACCATAGCCTAGAGTCTGCTACTGTTGATTGAAAACATAGTTTCTAGCCTAAGGTAGTTTCCATCAAATGCATGCTTGATTTGATTTTGAAGTTAGGTTGCAATCAACTGTGAGAAGACAAAGTGTTGGTTTGCTGAGATTTTGAATAGGTTTGCTTGAGTTTAATTTAAGATTTATGCAACTGTAGGATAGTTTCCTGAGTATAGTTTTGTGTGCCTTATAGCAATTTACAGTTGTTTTATTTGTTGTCATTCTTGAGAATAGAGTTAAGGCTTAAAGCTTGTTCTTAAGGTTATGATAGATTAGGAATATGTATTAGTGTGATAGATCAAGTTTCCTGGTTAAGGGTGTGAGACAGAGTATTCAGATTAACTCCCAACATAAAGATCTTCTACTTATTATCAAAACAATGGAATTAATGTGAAGCTTTTCTCATTCTAGGGTTTCGAATTAAGAACAATCATTGAGTGCAGGATTGATTGCTTAGCTTACAGTTGAATTACCATTCCAAGTCGATTAGATCTTTTAATCCTTTCAAGTGGAAATTGTAAGAGTTGGAAATTAGGATTTGGGTTTTGAATGATTGAGTTATGTGTGGAGTCTGTTTTATTAAGCATTTGCTTTCATAGCCTGCTAGATTGGAATCTGTGGTAAAGAATCAAGTCGACATTTAAGTCCAGATTTTAGTTTCAGTACCAAGTAGGTTAAGTTCATAGAGATTTCAAAGTCTTTAAGTTGAATTTGATTATTGATTCTGCCTGTGTGAGTTGTGTGTTTACAAGCATTTGTGTGTTTCATCACTTAGTTGATCATCATAAGGAAACATTAAAGCTCTGACCAAGAACTGAATGTAGAAAGCACAATACAACTCATGTTTACGAGCCCGGATTGACATATAGATGCAGGAGAATTAATACACCTATTAAATATCTCAACACTCCACCAAGGGATTCCTAGGCCCAAACCCTCATTAATACAACTAGGCTTTACAACATTCCCCACCAGATCACTAGGCCCTAAAAAAGCATGGATTCCTCCAGATCTCTCCACCTAAACCACGAGGAATTTGTCTGTCTCAACCTCTCGACTTTACTATGTATCCCACCATTATCGGTTAAGGGATTCCTAGGCCTACGAGGTCACAATCCTCTGTGATTTACCGTGTATCCCGCCATTATTGGACAAGGGATTCTTAGGCCCAACCAAGGGTATTCACCTATGATATTTTCTGTGTATCTCGCCATTCATCGATCAAGGATTCCTAGGTTCAATCGAGGTGTTCACAACTAGGCTTTACCATGTCTCTCATCTCAGGATTCCTAGGCCTTGTGAATAATCCTCAGACCACCCCACTTAGCTTCGAGTTTTTGGGTGTGGAGCCTGATTATCTTCTGTATTCAAAGGTCTCAGACAGATGTATACCCTAGGAAGACTGTACACCCCTCCATGTGGGGGGGTGCGGGGGGAACTTGTCCCCTCTGCGGGGTTCGGGGGGGGGTGATCCCCCCTGGCTGGGGGGTCCGGGGGCAGCGCCCCCGAAGCTAAAAATAGATGTAAAATTGCCTTGTAAAAGTCTAGTAATTTCTAGTCAATCTGGGCCGTTCATTAGGCAAATGATCTGACGGTAGAAGTTATGTTTAATTTAGGGTTTTTTGCCCTAGAAGGCAACCCCTCACTATATATGAGGGAATTGTATTGTGTCTATGTATATCTGTATTCTGAGTGAGGAAGAGAGAGGAGATTAAGAGAGAAGAGGGTGTTACAACGGATCTGTTGTAGGTTGTATCTCTTCAGTTTGCTGGATAATATAATAAAAGAAGGATTGGCTGTTTCTCCGTGGATGTAGCCCAAAATGGGTGAACCACGTATATTTGTGTCTCTTTTGTTTTATGCGTTTTCTATGTTTATATTTTTGCAATATTTAATGTGTTCCATTGCTTCGTAATATATAAATTTCTAACACAAGTTCATCAAGCAATCTAGCTCAACCAAAACAAGAGAACTCCATCACACCATGGTTATTCAGAAATGGCACGACACGGTTGAAAATTATTGTCATACATAGAAAACACATGCCAATGACAACAAGAGAACCAAATACACACATGCATGTACCATGAATGCCACATCTAGCAAGGAAATCACAAATGAAAATCGATACTTGCAAGTAATCCTACTATAGCCACTTGATCCTTCTCTTCCTTGATCTTTGCTTCCCTTTGCCTTCTTTGTCCTTCCTTTGCTTTCCTTGATCCAATGACAGAGTGCTCCAAGAATGCTCTAAGTGTCCAAGAGTGAGAGAGAGATAGAATAGTGAGAGAGCTCCAAAAATGAACTAACAAAAGTGAACCAATTGATCCTCAGAAGCCTTTTTATTAATGATGCCTCTAATTTTTCCATTTTCCATTATTTTTCCTTAATTTTCCTCCTCACATGCAACTTGTGACCTTTCACCTTCCTTTTCTCCTAATTTCTATTATTTCCATAAATAAAATGTCAATTAACGCCTCATGCCTTTCCAAAGCCTTTCCCATTTCCTTTGCCAAATTTCTTAGCCATAATAAACCAAATGAACACCCAACCTAGGATGTTTTTTCCCAACATTCAACTTGGAATAGGTGTACCGTGACCTTAGTTTATTTTGCCTTTATTAACTTTATTACATGGAATTTTGACAAGGGTTGTTAAAAGGGTGAAGGAATTGGAAAATGATCTAGCCAATACAAAACAAGAGAATGAAAGGCTTCACATAGAAGTGAAAGTTTTGAACCTCAAATTCTCACAAGGAGGATTTTTCTAGATAGTTGTATTAGAAGAGATAAGAGTATTGGAATTTTTTATGAAACAATTATATATGGAAATGGTTATTCTTCAAAAGTAGCTTCCACATTAATGGAGGTCCAAAATGAGCTCAAGGTAAAAGGTGCATTGTTTAAATAAGCCTCAATTGCAGTCATAGTATTCAAAACTGGTTCGGTCAAACCATTAAGTGTTCATACTAGTCCGTTCATTAGCTTCCATGGTCAAACTATTGATTAAACCTTGTTAGTAGCTTTAGATGCATATTATTTCATTTAAAATAGTGACAAACTAACAAATTTCATCCTGAACCAGTTGGTTCTATGATAAATCGGCCGATTCACTACCAACTTAGTCATGGACCCCACGGGATACTATTTTGGGCATACTTGAGCGATTTTGAGGGAAACTAGAGGATTTTTCTCTCCAAAAACAACCCCTTGAAGCCTTTAAAAGCATGCCTCCCCTCTCATTTGCCTCACACATCTCAACCTTTGAAATGCTAGCTATCAATGGTGTTATAGGCCATTTTATCACATCCGAAAAGTGAGCCTCCTAATGGGATCAATCAACATCCTATTCCCCCTTCTCACCATCTTGCACAAAGCCCTGATCATGTTCCCTTCATCCCCCAAAGTTTTAGCACTAAAATGATTCATCTAAGCCAGTTTGAGGACCAACACTCCCTGTAACCCTACAGAGGTGTGTTCACCTACATGTTACTCCATTGTGGCCTACGTTGGTCACCAACAAGTTGCTCCCCTTTGCACCTGTGTTGGTTCTATAAATCTGAGAGAATGATCGGGATTTTGGAAGCTTCCCCTTCTAGGAGTTTCCAAAAGTTGTTTTAACTACTTACCTTGGATAAAACATTCAGATCCTATCCTTCCCTACTTTGGATTTTTCACCACTTATCCTTTGATCCTATCCCTCCATCAAAGGTGGATCTCTTACCCTAGATTGGTAATTGGATAAGAACTCCCAACTTACCCTACTTCTCTATATATTCCTAGCCTTCTATGTGGTTGGGGGTTGGATTTTGGAGAGTGATTATGCCTGCTATTGTAGTGAGTGGTTATTATCTCATGCATTTAGGGTGATTGGAGCTGCATATTATGAGAAGGAAAGGACAAGACAAAAACTTGGAGGAGCTCTTATACAAGATCAACTGTTACTTATGGTTGTAATATCCTTCCATTTATATTAATGCAAACAATTCAATGTTTTCCTACATGTGATGTTGTTATTTCACTTATTTCAATATCATGTTGATCTATTGAATGAAGTACTTAGATGATATTGCATAGACCGCGTAGTTTCTTGGCTTGTGTTATCTGACTGTGCAGGTTCTAATTTTGGTATATGGAGCTGGAATTGGAGCTTCCAAGCTAAAGAAGGTGCGAAGTATGCGAAGGATTCCAGGTATGCCTCACTCCATCATCTATTTACATTAAAGAAAAGTATTGTGCTCCTTGTCTCTCTATTTTTCTAGGTTATCAATTGACTTAGGGGAGATACTTTTGTCCGTAATCGTAAATTCTGTATAACAAATTGGTGACCATATTGGGGAGCAAAGTATTCCCTTGGTGGTATCCTTGTCCATTATGTTTTATTACCTCCTTAACAAACCTTTGTTCTATCATCCAACCAAGAACAAACCTAGGAAGTGATTTCATTGAGCCTTTTTTTCAATTTTTGTGCCAGAATCCTCTTTCCCAAGCCCATCACACCCCCTGTGCCTTTGACAGAGCGTTGCACCTCACCCTGGCCCACTCTGCAACAATGTTGCAACACACTAGTGCCTCTTCTGCTCTAGCATTGGCCCCTGCTTTTGCATGAATTTTTCCTTGGTTCTTGAGCCTCTCTTTGGTCAGCCTACTTCCAGTTTAACTTCCCTTAATATTGAGTGTCCTATGTTCTCTCTAAAGCCTCCATTCGGTTTTCATTTGTGTTGTTTTCTTTTGGTAAGAATTGGTCTTGATTTTTCTTTGTTCTTATCATTTGGTCGCTTGCAAACTGATTTCATTTGAGTGTTGATTTCTTAGATGAATTATTGTTATAGTACTCATTCTTAAAAGTGAAATTGAATTAGTAATCGAACATTTGCATCTTAGTTTTCTTCATTTCAAAAATTAAATGTGGTGAAAATAATTTTTTTGCATCGACATTTAAGTTTTTGCATGTGCATTAGCATAGGAACAATCACATCAGAAAGGAAATTGGATCTTGCATCTTGTTTGTTGCATATTGTGTGCTGCATCTTGATTGTTTCTTCCCTTCTTTAGCTAGATTTTCATTGAAAGAGAAAGGATTTCTATTTTCTCAAGCTAGATTTTCATTTTAGGATATTCATGTTACATTCATGGTGAGCCCAAAAATGGAAAGACAATCAAAGATAAATAGTAAAATTTATTGACTAAACCTAAGGAGCATTTGTAACATTAACGCAAACATTTAGAGGTCTAGGCTAGAGACGTGTATCGATGTCGTTAAATGTAGGATCTATCATTTTTTTCCAGCGTTGCATTATGGGGGTGAAACCCCGTTCCACGTATGTAAGTGTATAGGATCGTACTCCACGTACCTTCGGGTATATTGGTGGTGCTCCACGCAAGTAAAGTATATGGGAATGCTTTCATCAAACAATTACGTATTAGACAACACTACTATGGACTACACTCCCACGTACCGCTGTGTATATTTTGGGATTCCCTCATAGATTGCTATGCATTGATAGGTAATTGAGTCTGCCGTGTTGTATATCGTGATACACCGAACACAACATCTAGGGAGATTGGTTTCCGTACATTAAGTCATTGGGTTGCCATGGTGTATATTGCAGTTCACGGTTGTTTGGTAATCCTTTATGCCTATATTAATTTTTATTTATTTATTTTTGTGTTAATAAAATTTATTGGAAGAACAAAACCCTGTCGTTCACGTAGAATGAAAAATAAGCCTCCTCTTCCTCTAGAGGCTACTCCTAACTGTCGTCGAGAGCATAAGTAAACAAAAACTACCGAATCAAGAACATTAAGAACTACTAGTGGCACTCCTCTCGATATTGAACAACCAGAATCATTTGTCCCTTTGAGTTCCAAACCCGAGATTACATCTATTCCTGTTGGTGACACTGACACAATTGAAACAAAAGTCCCTGAAACTTTGTTACCTGAGGTCATTGAATATGATCTCCTTGAGTCAGAAACTTTGTTTCCTAAGGTTATTGAACCTGAGGAGCCTCATCCATCTTCACCTGATTCTTTGGGACCTTCCTCCTCTCTTCCTTTGTCTCAGACAAAACCAATATATCTTGGGCCTGACGGTGAACCTCTTCCACATAGAATTCTAAGTATTGAAGAGATCCCTCAAGAAGAGCCTCGTCCTTCTACTCCCGTTCATTGGGAAGGACTTTATTTTTATTAGACTGATCCTCTTCTGTATCTTCAACCTCCAACACAATCTCCTTTACTTGATTCTTTGGGCCTACCCACAGATCTCTCACGACAATCTTCATTGGGATTGTTAACCATGACTGGAACTGATTCAAACTCCCAACCTATGTCCACCACTATGGTTGAGACATCAAGTGTCGCTTCCTCATCCATGTTTGTAACATCACCAGAAACTCATTTATATGGTGGCCCATCCATCCCGCCTGGCTATCAGTCATTATCTGGTACCTTTTTTGGTGTGGCTTCCAGTCCTTGGACCTCTCCCATGTCATCCAATTCGAGAATAATGTTTGGTACTTCTCTTATGAATGCCATACAGTCTGCTCCTCTTCCTTCATACACACCTACAATAGAGCAGTGAGTTGGCCCTTATGTTAGTGGGCAAAGCTAACCTCAACAACCCAACCCTCCTTATGTTGGTTACCCTCCATCTAGATCACAGTTTCCTCCATCATCCCATCCTCCCATGGAAGGGGGAAAACTTATTGTTGGTATACCTCAATATGGTAATCTGCCTAGTTATAGAACTCCTTATCTCGGAATGGATTCTAGTGTTTGGAAACCTACTTTACTTGTTCAACCTGGTTCATTTTCGGATCGATTGCTGAATCCTCAAATTATACTGTCTTCATCACAAATTTATACCTTTCCATCAACACCTCAACAAGCTCAAATACATGTGAGCCAACCTTTACAAACTATTCCAATGATTTTTGGTTCCCCCCCAGAGCCCTCACCTTCTCAATCACTTGTGCAAGGACCCCTCAAGTTTCATTAGGTCAAATTATTCAAAATTTGGTGCAGTCTTAATCAAACCCGTACTAAGGGGCAATGAAAACCCCTATTGGGAAACTATATGGATCACATCAAGTGCCTTTTCAAGGCCAACAAATCAAACCCATCCATTCCAACAACTTTATTGCCATCCTGGGGTTGGGAAACAAACTCACTTGTATGCTAGTTATTAGAACCCTTCATACTTTGGTAACCCGATTCTTTATTATCAGAACCCTCCTTATCCAAGAATGCAAGTGCATGTTTCCCATACTATCCCTTCATATCCAGGTCACCTACCTCCGAACTTTAATCGATAGTTGCCTTTTGTGGCTACTCTTGAATTACCATCTTTAACTCAGCTTACTAGCAACCCCATTGCTCATTCGCCATGGCAGTTGATTGTTCCCACTAAGTTGCCTTCTGATATCCAAAAATTCAATGGGAATCCTAGAGAAGACCCATCGACGCATGTTATGATGTATCATCTATGGTGTTCATCCAGCCCCCTTAATGATGATTCCATTTGACTCCATCTTTTCCAATGAACACTTACAAGTATCACAACTAAATGGTATATTGAGTTAACTAGAGCATAGTTTCATGACTTCAACACTTTAGCCATTATCTTCCTCACACATTTCCAGTTTCCCATCAGATAAGACACTGTAACGGAACTATTGACTAACTTCAAACAATGAGACTCTACTCACATTTCAGATCACATTCATGAGTGGAGGCGTTGTTGTTGGTTGGTCAAGAATTATGTTCCCGATTAGTTGTTAGCGGAATGGTTTGTCAAATATCTATTAGATCCCATAACATAATATGTGGCCAAAGGTGGAGTCGTGACCGAAGAGCAAGTTATTGCTCGTGCTCAATATTTAGATCTAATTTATACCCAAACAGGCACACTCTATGATAAGATACCAAATGCTCTGAGACCCTCAAATATTGTTCCTCCTCCACTTGGTAAAGAATCTCATGTTGCCAATGGCATTATAGGTTCTTCCAGTTCGTAGTCGGTGAGTAAACCATCTGGTATTTCTCTTACCACTCCTGCACAAAACCCTCCATCTCATCCTCCTACGACTTCTACTTCTGAGATAAATGTCATCTCATCTGATAAAGGCAAGTCTCAACAACAACCTGGAAGCAAGAAGAAAGGTAAAGGTAAGAAAAAGAAGGATTCCTCATCGCAGGATAAACAAAAAAATTCATCTTTCGATGAGAAATGAAAGCCTTGATACCCATGCTTGATTTGTAACAAGGATCACTTTACACGTGATTGTCCACACCACATTGAAGTGAATTAGTTTCTTAAATCATCCACTTCTCCCACTATGCTAACCGACCTATTTCCCAATCAGGAGACTCATATGGTTTCCCGAGATGCTTCTTCCTCTAACATAGTTTTGATGCTTTCTTCCTCAAAGTTGAAATCCTATGTCATGGTGGTCACTCAGAATAAGGACTATGGTAATGCGAATCCATTGAACGATTAGGCTACTAATCAACCTGCTAGTTTGGCCCGACCTTCATCCGATCCTGTTCCACCTCTGGTTCCTATGGAATTGACTATTAAGCCTACGAAGGGTGTTATCCATAAGTTTTCTTTCAACCCTAATTCGAGAACCACTCAAAATTACAACATAGTTGAAGACTTGGCTCAATCTCCATCAGCTATGTCGACTCGACTCTTAAGGTGTTACAAAACTGCCCCACCCAAAAGAAGGCCTTATTTTTAGCCATCGAATGTGTGGATCCATTAGATTCCAACCTAGTGGTTTTCTCTCATGAAACCTATACCCCTCGACTTTCAACGCAATTAGCTTTTATTATTTAGGTCATTATCATCATTCCATTGTGGACGAGGGGGCCTTGACCTGCATCATGTCTTTGTCTTGTTGGAAGGTGATTGGTTCACCGCAACTGAGTCAATCGAACACCACATTAAAATCCTTTGATGGAAGGACATAAAAATTTTGTTGGATTATGAATTCCCTCCAAGTGGAACTTGGGGGAAAAGCGATCTCCATTGAAGTAGAAGTTATTGATGAACCTTTGGATTATAATCTTCTACTAGGATGTTCATGGGTTTATGTTATGGGTGTTGTCATTTCGACTTACTTCTGAATGATCACCTTTCCTCATAAATGCGGGATCGTAGCCATAGATCAACTCACATTTTTCGCCTCTAATTCCAATGTTACTAGAAGTGTCCCTCTTGTAGGGGAAGCCCTACATTCCTATCAACATGTTGGAGTTGGTTTGTTGAAGGATTCATCGCTTATGGGAACCTTTTTGCTCCCTCCCCCTCTCCTTCCCAACTCCTCCCCTTTAGTTTCTTATATCAACATGATATCATCCTCTATGATCCTGGTTGATCCATGGATTGTACCTGATGAAACTGACATCAAAAGTTTTGGCGACTGAATGTTGCTTAGCCCCGTTGAGAAAGATTATGAAGCCATCTATTCGGCTTGTGCGACCCATAATTTTTATTCGATCAATTGGGTATATCGATCACTGGATTATGGCATGTCCTCTAATCCTTTCTTGCATATATTCTCTACTGACGAAAGCATCATGGAGATCATGATGTCAGACGATGTGCCGTGGGACGAACATCATCATTTTTCCTCCTTCCCAGATAATCTCAGTGGCGTGTACCTACCTAATTTTGTCGAACCATTTACGAATTTTGTCTCCATTCATGATATTGACTCTGAAAAGAACCTTTCGAATATCGAAGAAATGATTCCTCTTGATATTTCGATTAAACCAGGAATAGTCGAAAATTTATACATCGGAGCATCTTGTTCTTCATCTGAAATCGAGATTTATCGAGCCCTTTTTCATGAGTTCAAAGATGTCTTTGCTTGGACATATGAATAAATGCTAGGTATCGACCCAAACATAGTGGTACACGAAATTAAGATGTATCCTGATGCCAAACCCATCCAGAAGCACCTCCATCCGATCCATCCCAAGAAGGTTGTCGGGATAAAAGCTGAAATTGAAAAGATTCTTCGGGTTGGTTTCATATACCCCATTCCTTTAACTGATTGGGTATCGAATGTTGTCCCTATCATGAAGAAATAGGGCACAATCCGAGTATGTGTCGATTATCAAGACGTAAATCGTGCTTGTCCAAAAGAAAACTACCCGATCCTATTTATTGACCAGATTGTTGATGACTGCACTAGTTGCAAGATTTATTCGTTTATGGATGGATTCTTGGGCTATAATGAAATCAACATTCTCCTGACGAACCAATGTAAAATCACATTTATTTATCCCTTGGGTAATTTTTCTTATAGAAAGCTCCCTTTTGGTTTAAATAATGCATGGGCCATGTTTCAACATGCAATGGATTATGCTTTCTACGACATCAAGCATATCATGCAACCCTATTTGGATGATCTCCCAGCTCACTCCAAGCATCGGGCTGATCACCCCATGCATTTATGAGCCATTTTTCTCCGTTGTAGACATTATAACATTCGACTTAACCCACACAAATGTGTGTTCTGTGTTGGTTCTGGTCGATTCCTTGGTTTCGTCATTTTAAAACAAGGAATTCATATTGATCCTTTAAAATTCCAGGCAATTGTTGACTTGCCTGCACCTTCCTCCCTCGTTCAGTTACAAAGACTCTAAGGGAAAGCTAATTTCCTAAGGAGGTTCTTCCCTTACTCAAAAAAGGGATTCCCTTCCATTGGGATGACACTGTGTAGAAAGCGTTTGATGCCTTGAAAGATGTACTGGTTCGAGCATCTCTCTTATATCCCCCTGACTATCAACACAACTATTTCCTGTATCTCGCTGTCACCATATCTACTACAGCTATGGTGTTGGTTCAAGAAGATGATATGGGGACTGAACATCCCTTTTATTATCTGATTTGGAACCTCAACGATACCGAGATCCAATATACTCATGTAGAAAAGTTATCTTTGGTGGCTGTTCTAGCCGTCCGGAGAATTCGCCGTTACATCTTGCTTCAGAAAACTATGGTTGTTTTAGATTGTAACCCTATGACATACATATTGTCACGTCAATTGTTAGGGGGGAAATACTCTAAGTGGATCGTTATTGTCCAAGAGTTCCTGGAATTCATAAAATCCAAGTCAAATAAATCCTTAGTTTTTGCCGAGCTAATGTGCGATCTTCCTTCCCTTGATGTTGATTCCATCCCAGACGAGTAATTGTTTATGATCTCGTCATATGACCCATGGTATGGAGATTTTCTGATCTATATCTAGACCCATAATTTCCGACCTAATACCTCTCACTCAGAGCAGTGACGTATCCGATACCAATCCTAAAATTATGTGATTATCGGTGACACCCTTTATCGTCGTGGTATCGATATGATTTTACAGAGGTGCCTCACTCTCGAGGAGGCTGATAAAGTCCTCAATGAATGCCACTTGGGGCATGCGACAAACATTTATCTGGTTATGCTACCGTGCAAAATATCTTACGCGTTGGTTACTTTTGGCCCACCATTTTCCGCGACTGTATCCTCGCAGTCCAAAAGTGTCATGCGTGCCAGATCTATGATCGTAAAATCTGTGCTCCGCTTGCTCCATTGCATCTCATTGTCGTTGTTGGTCCCTTTGAAAAATGGGGTATTGAATTTATGACATGTAACCCTCATTCGGCCGAGGGGCATGGCTATATTATTGTCATTGTTGACTACTTTACCAAGTGGGCCGAAGTGATGCCTACATTTAACAACATCGACGAAAGGACAACATGCTTTTTCTTCAACCATTTTATTTTTAGGTTTGGTGTTCCACAAGAAATAGTAACAGATCATGAGAAGCATTTTCAAAATCATATGATGACCAAATTAGCTGCCAAATTGGGACTTTCACATGAAAATTCCACTCCCTATTATCCTCAGGCTAACAGACAAGTTGAGGCGATCAACAAAGTTCTTAAGACTATGCTTCAATGCATGATAGGGGTCCATAAATCAAACTGAAACTTGCTTCTCTATGTTTCCTTATGGGCATACTGAACCTCAGTTAGGACTGCTACCGGATTCACACCATTCTAGTTGGTCTATGGTTTGGAAGCGATCCTCCCCATCGAATGTGAAATTCCATCGCTAAAACTAGCTATCGAACTTCTTCCTGCTACTTCTATAGAGGAGGAGCATCTTTTACATCTAACTCGTTTGGATGAAACTCAGTGTGATGTCACATTAGCCAATGAAGCTCATAAAATATGCATCAAAGTGCAATATGAAAAGAGTGTCAATCCTAGAGTATTCTTGAAAGGAGATCTAGTTCTTTTATATGACCAGGAGGCCGATAAGTTAGGTCCAGGAAAGTTCTAGCCTATGTGGCTGGGCCCATACATTTTCAAGCGTGTCCTTGCAAAAGGGGCTTATGATTTAGTAGACCTCGATGGAGTTCCACTGGCGCAACCTAGAAATGGGATGTACCTCAAAAAATACTGTGCTTGATCCCATGCGTAGTACACTGTGTACATACTATCTATAGGTGTGTTGAGTGTGTTTTCAGTGCATTTTTTAGAGTTTCCCATGGTTTTTGATGATTCTTTTTACTTTTGGATTGTAGATGTCAACCTATCTCAAATCATATATTGGTTATGCAGATGGTGCTATTCGAACAATGTAAACTTTGAAACGGGAACTATAAACTCAAAACGCGAGCTTTGGAAAAAAACCCCGAAAAAACATAAAAAACAATGCTAAAAACGAAAAGTGTGTATACTGGAACGATGGTGTTGTTTTTAGGGTCAATTTTGAACATGTTTTAAAAATGGTAGTGAAAATGACATTTTCGTGCAAAAAACACCCTGAAAACGAAAATTGTTGATACTGGAACAATGGTTTTTTTTTAGGGTCAATTTTCAACATTTTTAAAAAGTGCTAGTAAAACCGAATTTTTATGTGCAAAAAAATAGTTGTTTATGAGGAAAAAAACATACTAATGTTTTTGGTAGAATAACATTTTTCTTTCCTAAGTATAAATTCAACATGTTTTAGTAATGACCATAAAGATAAAATAATGAGCTCTGAAATACATTAAAATTCTATTAGTTTTCATCCATCTTGTTAAACATATAATAACATCACACTAAAGATTGCTAAAATTATAATTGTTTTCAACCATAACATTAGAGATACAAAAAAAATTGGAATTTTTTCAACCATAAAATAAAAAAACATGACATTATGAACAAATTACATGACTAAATTAATCAAAATGTCATTATTTGTATATTGAATGAAACACACATTATATCTCTAATTTAATGTTGCATTGTAGATATTCTAAACAATAAAAATAATCATAATTAAGACATATAATCCAACAACATAAAAATGACTCATAACTTCTGATTTAACACCATATGGAAATCAAAAGTTTTATTTCAAGATACGATGCAAACATCAGTTATATAAACTGTCTTAGACAATTATTCAAAATCACTCATATTTTCTTGCACACCATACATCTTCAGATGAATGACTGGATGCAGACGAAGATGTTCCATATTATTCTCTTTCATCAACTAGTGCCCCATCTGAATCCACATGCATGCCCACCATTTCAGGCTTCAAAATTCTTCTGGATCTACCACTGGTTTCAATAAAGACCCATCTCAACACTGTTCCTTCTGGTAACAACCTTTTCTGAATCTCTATCGTCTTGAAGCGAAGAGTTCGTCTCTTTGTTAAATTGAAGTCATAAACAAGTATGTAAACATCCTTCCATTTTAAGAGGTCTGTGCAGCGGGGATTTATATTTTTACCCTTTCATTTTCTCTTTCCGCCATTTTTTTGTCAACTACCATATCTGGCTTATACACACCTTTGAATGGGTGTGTATTTGTGGCATACCAATGTACTTCAACATCTGTAACATCCTCATTTTCTGTAAAGACCTTTATAACCTTAGCAACCCATAATGGATAGCCATTGGGATCTCCATCTGCTAGCACTGTGATCATGCAACCCTCCTTAATATCCTGTACTGAACCCCTGTCAAGGTCTTCTATGGCTTCATGTTGTGCACGAGATCTTCTGGAACCAATATACATCTCTCTTTCCTCTGCCTGTGAAGAATTAATAATACCTTGAGATTATTACTGTTCAACAATGTTTATTTCCTCATGTTCATTTGACACATTTTGTGGCCAAATAAATGGATTTTTGAAAGGTATATCTTCATTTGTTGTTGTTGAAATGATATCACTTTGATTATTGAAAAATGACTCCCACCAAACTGAATCAGCAATGTCAAAGTACTCATATGTATATCTAATACATTTTTTAGTTTCTTCTAGGCAATCAGAATAATTTATATCTCTATTCTGTCTGCGTGCATTATGAACTTAACCAACTGATTGTAATAATAATATTTTTGATGCAAATATTGGATGATCTAGAATGAACTTCAAAAATTCCAAACCTGATGATGGTGCCCATTCTGCAGTAATTGAATACTTCTTGCCCCATATTAGTGTTTTGATGTAGGAAGCTAATGTCATTAAGTTGTTCAATGCATTTCTCCTCACCATGCGATCCCAGAATAAACCTTCGCATGTCAACAGTTTCTTCCAACACATCAAAAGTAGGCTCTAGCATGTATGATTTCTTAATACATTCAATTAATGATGGCAAACTCCCAACTTACTTCTTCCTTAATGTGACTGAAAAACCACTGAACATCTGATCAATATGGTCACGAGTGTGCCAAACAAGAAGGAAACCAACCCTTACCTTCTGAAAAATTCTCAATTCAACAAGCATGTTTAGATATCCAAAAACAACCTAATTTTTGTTTTCATGGCAAGTGTTGTCTAATTGTAGATACAAAACTTCAGGAATATTACCAGACCAATGAGAAAGCACATCATGAATTATGATTATTGTCATATTTGCATCATTATGAATATTTGGAGTCGTGAAGTACACCCATGGCAACATTTTCCCATGGAAGACCATACAACCGACCAAGTGATACTGAAATATTTTTTCCTCCTGTAAATTTTTGGGTGTGCGAACAAAATGTGGTAAAAGTGTTTTCTTCTGGTCCATACCATCAATTATCAAACCCAAATATTTATTCAAATTGTCATAACACTTATTTTGATGCTTGTACAACTTTTTTCTTTCACTTGTTTGTTGTTCGCGATGCTCCTGAAGTTCTTTGACAATTAAATCTACACAACATAAAAGAAAGCCATTAAGAAATACGTTTTCATAGTTGATGACTATACAATTTTAAAATTTAAAGTTATGAATGCTTACCTCTTTCTGACCCTTCACATTTGTCCCTTTTTGATTTAAGAGAAGTACATGTACTGCAAATCCCCATCCTTGTCTTCTTAGGAATATGAACATTGTTGGATTCTTTCTTCTATACCTTAATAAAATATTGATATGTAATAAACCGACCATGTCCCTCAGCACCTTCTGAATATTCTTTGTATAAGTTGTAGATTTCTCGTCTTGAAAAATTATCGGGAATATGTATTGTCTCTCTATTTTGCATACACTCTCCATGCTTTGAAAAGAAATCTTTCATCCATGACATTGTAGTAGTTGATAATGGCCCAAACTATCGTTTATGATGTACTTCTGAATAAAATGTGGGATCCTTTTCCAAATTTTCTTGGATTCTCGAGAGACGAAAATGTCACACGGAATCAGTCAAGGGTGCGGACACAACTGACCTTCCTAGAAGTCTAAGACATTCTAATGACAAACAAAACAAACTGGAGCTATCCTTCTCTAAACATACATTATGATATGAGAAATCAAGTGTTTCGTTCTTACCTTTGTCCAAACGCTGTTGTAGAAGTCCAAGCTTTGTTGATCTGGATGAGCTCCTCCTTTTCTCCAAAACCTGCAATCACCAACAGTCAAACAATTAAATAGAACCTGATTATAACATAAAACAAAGCATATTCAACACATAGACCAAGGAGTACATGAAATAACCCATTAACAACAAGTTATTGAGAAGAATGGACCAATTTGCATTAAAGGTAATCAAAAGGAACCATTACAACCTGAGCCTTGGTGTTGTGCAAGCTCCTTCCAGGGTCCACAAGAGTCTTCCTCTACTTTGACAAAGCTCACCCACTTCCAAATAGAACAAGTAAAGATGACAATCTCTCCTCACAAGCTTCTAAATGGGAGTCCTAATTCCTGCAACATTTACCCTTAGAAATCTATAGCTTTCAACCTTCTTCCTTCTGGCTCAATGCCTCTTTTTATAGTGCTCAAGAGGAAGTTAATCAGGTCCACCATCAATGGGATAGTCCCCCTCTTTGGATGGGATCACTCCCTTATTGATGGGATAAGTTCCTCTTTGATAGGAGTGCATGAACCATCTGGAGGCGCTCAATACACATCAAACAACCTTCTAGAATGCTCTAGAAATGACCACAAGTAAGTTTTTGAAGATAAAACTTGCGCATTTTAACATTTTCAGAGGGACGCACCTGCCCCTTTAGATACAGAGCGTCCTTGGACGCAGACCTTATGAACAAAAGGTGCGTACCCGCAGGCAAGGCTTGAGAGAACCTGCGTACCCAGAGATAAACATGTTTATAAAGACTTTCTCTCTTTCTTGGAGTTTGACATGAATAGTAGAGGCATAAGACTTGCTCAAGAGGGTAGTACGACTGTTGATTGAGCCATACCAACTGTAAATAGCCATGGTGACATTTTTTAGTGTAACAGATTGCCCCCTAAAGTGCGAAGCCTGGAATAGATTAGGGTTTTGTATTATCTAGGAAGGGTGAAGCGCTTTATCATTTCGAGGATTATCTCATGGAGAACCTGGTTGGAACCTGCAATTTTCAACACAAAATACATGGATAAGATTATATCATCACTGAGGTAGGCATTCCCATACTCAGATAAAAACTTTAACTAACAGACTAACTACTCTGATACAAGAATGATTTTGTAGTACATCATAATCATAGACTTTTGTAGACACAGTATGGACGCAGCCATCTGTTTATGATTAGTCTACTTAGATAATGAATACAAAACTCCTCGCAGCCTGGATGGTAAAGATTTGATCCAGGGTCTTCATTCCTACTTCTCGAATTGGTACGATTCTATCCATGTGAATAAATGAGTCGATGTCGAACATGGTAGAAACCACTTGATTACCAGTCAATGATGTGAACTGTTAACAAGCATGAGAGAGACCACCAGTAATGTCAATGGTTCTCAAAGTACCCAGTACAATCCATGAGATGTGAATGAATGAGTTGATGTCGAACATTTCACGGAATCCTTCGATCGAAAGTCAATGATGTAAACTGACGTCAAAGGCGAGAAACCTGCCATTGATGCATGCAGACTTCAAGGCACTGACGATTTCTAAGTCATCTCTCTAGATAATGTGCTGATGTCGATAGAAAGTGACCCGTTGCGGGCAAGCCCACAACACGAAATCATTGTTCAAGTTGAAGAAATATTGCTGTAAGGACTGACTCAGGGATGGTCAAATGGATGACAAGTATTTTGCAGATGAAAGTTTTGTTTGCAGACCTCTTGGACACATAACGACACGACAGATGGTTTGGTGCTAAATAACTCAAAGTTAATCCCCGGAACCCGGTTGAAGACTTTCAAAAGTGGTTTGATTGACTGTGAGGTAAAAGATTTCCCAACCCAGGTGAATGAAAAGTGTTGTGTCCAAGAGTGGTAATAAAGTTTCTTTTGAGACAAAAGGTAACAAATAGGCTCATTCTTCTCTTTTTTCCCCCACCATTTCTGGCAAGTACCTCTTTATTTTTAACAAGCTTGAGGAGGATAACATATGCTTGATTATAAGCTCATCCTTCGGATGAGTCCAACCCAGTTTTGATTCGAACCCTAGGAAGGAGTGGTTCGTTCCTGTTTGTAATTGAACAGGTTACAGGTCCTTTACTGTGAAATGTTTAACGAGCCCAGTATAGGAGAAACTCGGCGTTTTTCAATTTTAGAGAGTCTGAAAAACTTAAGGAAACTCCAAGTTGAACTTTTTCGTAAATTTGTGTCCCTCAAGCCCGAAAAAGTATAAAATAATACCTGGGGGAACCGCTTGATCTTGCGACCAAGGAGTACTTTCATAATTAGTGTCACTGACCTGAAAAGTAAAAAGCGATCAAGGACACGTCGTTTTATTTCCGTATCGAGTTTGAAACGACAAAAACACGGCAATCTTTTCCTGATTTTACGGTCAGAAAAGAGCTATAAGGGGACCGTCTTTTAATTCCGTTTTAACGAGTGTAAAAGAAACACTCGGCAATCTTTTCATGTTTTAGGAGTCAGAAAAGGGCTTAAAAGATGACTCTGATATTTTGTTTGTGAAAAATTACAATTTTCCCTCTAAGTTCCTTTGTCCTGCACAAAAGCGACACATTACTCATACCTGTTTAAGATAGGCAAAAATTCATCGAAAAACATCTTTCCATGGTGAAAAATGAACAAATTCATCCAAAAAACCTATAAAAAGACTTTTTACCATGTCATTTTTACCGTTTGACTGTTGAGGTTGAAAAAGGAGCTTTTGACAAGAAACTTCCCGTGGTCGCTGCGGAAAATCCGACCGTTAGAATCGAACGCCGTCTCTTCCAGGTATTTCACAACATCCTCCTTGTCAATTTCATCCGTTTAGAATTTTGTTTTAGGTTTCATTTTTTATTTTTGGGGGGTTTTGGGTTTTGGAAACCGCCCTGTGGGGGACGCAGGTTTCCTAAAGGCTGGCCTGCGTCCCCCGACTTTTTCCTACACAGGGAAAAGGTCGGGGGACGCAGGTTACCTTCAAGCCACCTGCGTCCCGGTGCACTGTGCGCCAAACGCGGGGTGCGTCCTCCGCAAAACGCGGGTTTTGAAACCCCAAACTCCCAAACTAACCATTGAAATTTCCCAAAACTAATTTTAATGCCTGTTTATTCATGTGTAGGGCACTTATCATGCTGGATTGGAGAGAAAGAGAGCATGAGGAGGTTGATGAAGCTGCAATCAATCATCAACCTTCCCTCGATGCCCTAAGAGGATGTGGATTATACAAATACTGGGCCATACCCGGTATGAGAGCTCAGGTAAGATTCTTGGAGTGGCTAGTCGAGAGATGGAATGTTCAAGAGCAATGCTTTTATATCGGTGGGCGACAACTCGAGATAGAGCCTGCTGATATTTACTTTCTCACTGGCTTGCCGAACAGAGGTGAGCAACTCAATCTGGCTGGGACTAGGCCGGGTGGCCAATCCCTTGATAGTCTCCGAGCAGATTGGTGCCTACCTGATCGAGAGCATAAGAAAGGCATAGAGATCAAATATGTCTCTCAACGTGAACTCATGGTCTTAGCTTTCACTGTGACCAGGATTTGTGGCTCGGCCACTTTACATATTGCTACTGGGTCTCAATTTCGGATGGCAATTGATTGTCTCCAAGGCACCATTTTCAACTGGTGTGATGCACTGTTGGCTAACCTGAAAACCCAACTGACCAAGGCAAAGACCGGCAGACTAAAGACCTTTGGATATGGGCCTATAGTCGTGAGTTTTGCCTTAGAGAGGATTCCAATGCTGATCCCTCAGCATCTCACTGTTGATATTTCGGGTCCTCAGGAGCCAAAGCTGGTACGATGGGTTGCGGTGATGGCCCGGCATCCGGACGAGGGTGCGGCAGTTGTTCGATTCACTGACAGTTATTTTCACTGGTTAGAGGACCAGGTGTTCGCGATTCAGGACTTTCCGTATGCCGGAATAGATTTTCGAGGTGATCCGGACATGGTTCTTCCACAGGGAGAACAATGGGATGACAGAGGTACTTTATTTTTCACGAGTTTTCAAATTATGTATTTTTTTTTGTTTTTTATATATATCGTCTCAAAACTGACAGTAAAATTTTCAAAATGCAGATGTTGGTCCACAGCGTCCAGCCAACCTCCGGCCTTTCGAGAGGAGACATCCAGTTGCACCGGTACCGGCCCCACAGGACGCGGCGGCTGCAGAGGTACTGACTGAGTTGGAGCATGATCTACAGCGTCTGACGGCGGATATACCGGAGACTTCTATGGATGATATTCCTATCAGACTTCAGCGCTACATAGTCGCGGTCCCTGGACCGTTGAGGAGATTTTTGCGCAAGGTAGCCCGTGCAGTGGTGTCGTATAGGGAGCACCACCAGTGATTGGCTAGTCACTTTGTAGACACATGTGACATTTTGACTTTTTGTACTTATCATTTTGCCGATCATAAGGTGTTTTTCAACCTATGATCGAAGACGATGTATATTTTTTGACACACTCCTATCTATATATATATCACTATTACCGGCTTATCTTGTTTAACATGTATGATGAAATGTTTTTTTAAATTTACTTGCATGATTATCGTAAATGTCTGTCCAACACTCGAGAAGCAATTGCATCTGCTAATGTATTCAAGGACCTTGGAATATGCTGATATTCAATGTAATCAAATTCACGTTCCAAGAGACGCACTCTCAAAAACAACCTTAATAACACAGGATTTCTAATGGCATAAACTCTATTAAGCTGTAATACAACAAGTTCAGAATCTAACCTCACTATCAAACGTCGAATTCCAAATGAAATAGATTCGGATAATAATTCAACCACTGCACTGTATTCTGCAATGTTATTCGTTGTTTGACCGAGGCTTACCCCATGCATAGAAACTAACTCGTCAGAGGGTGAATAGATAACCCAAGCTGCGGAAGAGATATTCCGTGTACTACGACAAGCACCATCAGCAAATCCAATGTATGTTTGGAGGGGCGTCGACATCTACAATATCAAGAGCAAAACCAAGATAAGCCAGAATAACGACGAAAAACACACTCACTAAGCTAAGCACACTGACTAACTAACAATCATACTAGCTAGAAAGAAAACCTAACCTAACTAAAAAATCTCCATACCCACCATTTAAGCATAATACCTCTTTAGGTAAAGTCCATTTCTGGGTTTATCCAAAGAGTCCCCATCAAAATCTACTAGCTCATAAGCCCCTTTTGCTAGCTTTCGCTTTACAATATAGGGTCCATGCCACATAGGAACGAATTTTCCAGCACCTAGCTTATCGTTAGCTTGATCATATAAGAGCACTAGGTCTCCCTCCGAAAAACTTCGAGGGGTCACATTTCTATCATACTGAGCTTTCATTCGCTTCGCGTGAGTCTCGATTGCCAATGCAGCGTCACGTCGAGTCTCATCTAATTTAGCTAAGTACAATAAACGTTTCTCCTCTTCGGAAGTAGCTGGAAGTAATTCGACAGCCATTTGAAGTGATGGGATTTCACATTCAATGGGTAACACTGCTTCCAAGCCATAAACTAGCTGGAAAGGAGTGAACCCTGTTGAAGTTTTCACTGAGGTTCGGTATGCCCATAGCGCCGAAAATAACATGTTGTGCCAATTCGACCGATGAATACCAATGGTTCGTCGGATCATGATAACCAGAACTTTGTTGATAGACTCAACCAAACCGTTGGCTTGCGGATAATAAGGAGTAGAGCTGTCATGGCGCAAACCAAGCTGGCTTGTAAGTTCAGTCATCATGGTGTTTCGAAAATGGCTTCCATGGTCAGTAATAATTGCTTGTGGGACACCAAACCTAGTTATTATATGATTGAATATGAAAACTGCAGCTGTTTTGCCGCTTGCGTCGAATGTAGGCATCGCCTCGGCCCATTTAGTGAAATAATCAACCGCGAGGATGATATACGCATGCCCCCCGGCCGAGTGAGGGTTACAAGTAATAAAGTCGATACCCCATTTGGCGAATGGACCAACGACAATTATAGGGTGGAGAGGAGCAGGTGGTGCGCGCATCTTTCGATCAAACACTTGGCAGTTGTGGCACTTCCGGACTGCAATGATACAATCTTTAAACATAGATGGCCAGAAGTAACCAGCGCGCAACACCTTCTGAGCTGTGGCATACCCAGACATATGACCGCCACATGCTCCAGAGTGACAATCATTCAAAACTCTCTCAGCCTCTTCGTGAGTTAGACAACGTCGAAAAACTATCCGGCGATAAAGTGTATCTCCGATAATTTTGTATTGCTAGGATTGAAACCTAATTTTTCGACGTTCCGCTTTTGAAGCTTCAGGCCGAAAGGTTTGGGTTTGGAGATAGATGATTATATCCCCGAACCACGGATCTAAAGTACTGATAAGAAACAAAGATTCGTCCGCAATGGACTCTTCTGCCACAGTCTCTGTGTCAGTACGCGGGAAATCACACATCAATTCCGCAAAAACTAAGGATTTCTTAGACTTGGACTTCTCGAACTCCAAGTCGAACTCTTGCAGGATAACGATCCATTTAGAGTACTTGCCCCCTAGCAATTGTTTTGTCAAAATGTAAATCATAGGGTTGCAATCCGAAATAACTGTAGTTTTACGGAGAAGAATGTAGTGACGAAAACGCTGGACAGCTTGAACGGCTGCCAGGGCCAATTTCTCCACATGCGAATATTTTAACTCAGTGGGATTTAAGGTTCGACTGAGATAATATATCACATGTTCCGCTCCGAATTCATCTTCTTGAACTAACACCATTCCAATGGTGGAATGTGAAGCTGCGAGGTATAAGAAGTAGTCCTGGTTGTAGTTGGGAGGATGCAACAACGGTGCATGGGTCAACGCGTGTTTAAGTGCATCAAAAGATTGTTGGGCAATCTCGTCCCAAAAGAATTGAACGTTCTGTTTCAACAACCGTGTAAAACCTTTAGTGACCTCGGCGTAGTTTGGGATGAATCGACGTAAAAAGTTCGCTTTCCCTTGCAAACTTTGGAGTTGGCGCAAACTCGAAGGAGGAGGCAATTTGATGATCGCCTCGACTTTCGAGGGATCGACGCGAATGCCGGCTTT
The DNA here is from genome assembly GCA_031772625.1 of Pinus tabuliformis. NCBI lineage: Eukaryota > Viridiplantae > Streptophyta > Pinopsida > Pinales > Pinaceae > Pinus > Pinus tabuliformis. The sequence goes on along the minus strand of CM062808.1, from coordinate 458,101,009 downwards.
TGAAACAACAAATCCCAGCAATCGACCTGTTTCTATACAGAAAACACACTTGTGGGGATTCAACCGAATTCGATAATGCCTACACCTCATAAAGATTGCTCGTAAGTGGTCAAGGTGATCAGCTCGTCGTAAAGAATGAGCAGGCAAATCATCGAGATACGGTTGCACAATGTGCTTGATGTCGTGAAATGCGTAAGACATCGCCCGTTGAAAAGTGGCCCCGGCATTCTTAAGCCCAAAAGGTAATTTGCAATAAGCAAATGTCCCCCATGGACAAATGAATGCCGTTTTTGGTTGGTCGGCAGGTAGAATATTGATTTGATTATAGCCCGAAAAACCATCCATGAAGGAAAACATTTCACTTCCGGCACAATCATCAATAATTTGATCGATATAAGGCGTAGGATAGTTGTCTTTTGGACAAGCTCGATTGATATCCCTATAGTCGATACAGATTCTTATTGTTCCTTGTTTCTTATTGATCGGAACAATATTCGATACCCAATCCGTTAACGGGATCGGATAAATGAAACCTGCTTTCAACAGCTTTTCGACTTCTGCTTTAATCGCAGCCGCTTTTCGAGGGTGAATCTGACGCAACCGTTGCCGGATGGGTTTAGCATCCGGGTAGGTTTTGATTTCATGAACAACAATGGCAGGATCGATTCCCGGCATTTCCTCGTAAGACCAGGCAAACACATCGCGGAATTCTTGGAATAGGGCCTTGTAAGTTTGGATTTCTTCTTCTGTACATGCAGCACCTATATGAATGTTCTCCTCAATTCCGGGCTTCACTGAAATATCAATGGGAATAGTACGAGAAATATTCCCTAAATTCAACTCTGAATCAGAATGTTTCGTTGGATCCTGAGCGTCTTTGACATATTCAGCGGTAAAGATAGATGAAAAATCATTTTCAAATGCATCATCCTTAGGTAAAAACGAAGATCTGTGATGGAGATCTTCCCATGGTAGATCGTCTACACTTAGGATTTCGCGAAGTTGTTCGTCAGATGACACGACTTCGGGAAACGTTATCCGTTCTAAGGTTGAGGTGAAAAGTGATTCTTCACTGACCACATTCATTTGGTCGACTTCGGTTGAATGAAAGTCGGTAAAAGACATGAGAGCTTCATAAGCAATTTCATATGGACTCAAAGGCATAGCATTACCGAATGAGTCTATCTCAGAGTCAGATGGAACATACCAAGGATCATCATAAATAATGTTTTCTGATGTAATCATATGAATTGTTGCAAATGAAGGTTCTACGCTGAGTGGAGGGAGAGGAAAAGTTCCCAGTAAACCGGAATCCTTAACTAAACCTACACCAACGTCCCTATAAGGGATTGTCGTCTTACCGACATGCTGGATACTCTCTGAAGAGGCTGGGTCGGATGAAAAGTATGTCAGCTGATCAATAGTCACGATCTTACCGTTATGTGGAAACTTAATTACTCTGAAGACCGATGAAACGACCGCTGTCATAGCATATGACCAACTTCGACCCAAAAGAAGGTTGTAGTCTAGAGGGGCATCAACCACTTCCACATCCAGACTAACGGTTTTACCTTCTACCCCTATAGGCAATTCCTGTAGAATACCAAACGGACGGAACCCACGGCCATCAAAGGCCTTAAGGATGGTGGGGGATTGGTTCAACGAAGGAGAACCAAGGGATCTCCAACATTGAATTGACATAATACACGTAGAAGCTCCCTCATCAATCACAGTGCGATGAATAGGCTTGTTTTTTACTATCACTGGAATTTGGAAAGCCATTTGATGGGGGAGTCGTGGTGTACTATTTTCTAGATCGAAAATCATTAGATTCGGATCCTGAACATCAACAGCTCCTATAGCCGACAAAAGCAATTTTCGTTGTGCTGGGCATGATTGCAGCACTTCTAACGCCGACATTGCTGAGGGTGAAACAGCTAAGTCCTCAACAATGTTGTAATTCTGGGCCGCTCTCGCATGTGGATTGAAAGCAGACCTTCGAAGTACACCCTTGGCGGGCGGTTTAATTACTAAGTCTGGGTTAGGTTTCTCGATCTGTAGTGGATCGGAACCAGGAGCTGAGGTTGATGGGTTAGAGTGAGAAGATTCTGCTTCCTTACCATCAACAGGATTCTTACTACCATAATCTTGCGATCGAGTCGCAATCCTCACATGAGACATCATCAAAATGGGTTCTTCACTGGCATTCGAGGAAGAACCTATCATCTTATTCTCCTGCTCCGGAAATGGATTTTTTAACACAGCAAGAGTGGGAGAACCTTTGACTATTTTCACTACCTCGGCCCGATGAGGGCAATCTCTCGTAAAATGATCCTCTTCACAAATAAGACAAGGATATCGAGGTTTGCGCTTTTCGTCATTGGTTTCCGACTTTTCAGTTTTCTCCTTCGGAGCTTTGTCTGCTTTAGCCTTCTTCTTTCCTTTCTTCTTTCCACCGTTTTTTGATTTGGCCGTAGATGACTCTACAGCGTGAATATCGGCGGTAAGTTCAGGAGAAGACTCTCCTGTCGGGGAATCAGGCAAAGTGATAATAGGAGTAGTTGAAGCCTTGGAAGACTTCTTCTTGCTCTTTGTATTCACGATACCAATCATACCATCAGCGGCATGAGATCCCGAAGGAGCAGCAGCGATTTGGTTCGACTTTGGAAGATCCAGAATCTTCTCGTGTAATGTACCCGACTGCGTGTAAACTAAGTCAAGGTATTGTGCCTGAGCAATGACTTGCTCCTCAGTAACTACTCCGGCCTTAGCTACATCTTCAGTAATCCTTGGTAATAATGATTTAACAAACCATTCAGCTAAGATTTGGTCCGGGATAAAAACTTTCACTAGCCTTCTTCGACGTCTCCACTCATGAATGTGATCTGAAATATACGTGGAGGTTGATTGTTTTAGTGAATTAATAACTCCGTACCGTTATCGTATCTGACCGGTAACTGAAAGTGAGTTAAGAACGAGGTAGCTAACTGGCTAAAATTGTAAAAAGAGGCCCGTGGTAACTCAATGTACCACTTGGCCGCGAGACCAATGAGTGTACGCTGGAAAAGACGTAAGCGGATCGAATCATCCGAGATGGAATTTGAAGCACACCAGAGGTGGTAAGTCATCACGTGATTGGACGGATCCTCTCCAGACTTACCTTCGAACTTGGGTATATCGCTGGGCAACTTATTTGGCATTGGCGGCCAGAACGGAAGATATTGAATTGGATCGTTCGTTAGGCGCGTCAAGTCTGGTAAATCCAAAGTTGCGATAAACGGTAACTGCCGGTTAGGATCTCTAAAACTCTGGGTCACAATACCGGCCCCAGGAGGAGGATATCCAGGATAACTAGGAACAGGAGTCGCATTTGGGATATTATATCCTCCTGGAAAACCAGGATTAACTGGACCGTACTGGGGTTGCTGAGGTTGTTGATAAGTGTACCCAGGATACGGTTGATACTGGTAAACCGGTTGTTGGACAGCTTGCCCAGGTTGATACTGTCCCTGGTACGGAGGTTGAACAAATTGAGGTTGAGTAGTAACAACCGTACTTATACCAGGTTGGCCTGCAGGCATCTGGACTGTGGTTTGAATCGTAGATCCAGACAACGGTACAGATGTCTGAGGAGTGGTTACAGGGACAGTAGAAACCGGAGCCGTCGATACTCCAGAAGTAAGTATGGTAGATGTGGCGGTAGTTGCAGCAGCCGTTTGAGATGGAGTACTAGGTGCAATTGGCGACTGAGTAACTACCGAAGTTACAGAGGTCTGAACACTTGACTGGACAGGTTGTGGTTGCTGGGGTGGACCAGGAACTACAGGTTGTCCTGCTTGAGGTACCGACTATATACTTGGCTGCAACATCTGTTGACCCTGTGACGGATCCCACACTAACATTCCAGGGTATTGACCCATAACAGGTTGAGGGTACTGAGATCCATAGCCGGATTGAGGATAGGATTGATAATTGTAAGGTGCAGTCCCATATGATTGCCCTTGAGGTGGTTGATAACCTTGACCTGAGTATTGACCTTGAGGTTGATAACCTTGAGGTAAATACGGGTACTGGGGTTGACCTTGACCTTGAGGTTGGTATCCTTGAGGTTGATACCCTTGGGGTTGATACCCTTGGGGTTGCCATCCTTGAGGTTGCCATCCTTGAGGTTGATATTGATACTGAGGTTGACCTTGGGGTACATATTGAGGCTGGGGTTGACCTTGAGGTATGTATTGCCCCATAGGAGCGTACTGACCTTGAGGTTGCCCCCCAGACACGAATGAAGTACCTTGAGGTTGCCCCCCAGGCATTAATGAAGGTTGCCCCCCAGGCGGTAATTGGCCACCTTGAGGTTGGGTAACGGGAACTGAACCTGACATCATGTAAATGTCTCCTACACTCAATGGTACATTACCATTTTTTCCAACTAATAACCCATGATCAATGGGTTGAGGAGACGCTCCCGCAAAGGTACCAGAAAGAGATTGATACCCAGTAGGAACAGAAGGACCGCCATGTAAAAAAGATTCAGGACTTTGTGTAAACACAGATGACTGACCAGACATATTTACAGGAGTATGAATACCTCCAGGTGGAAAAGGAGTACGAGGTGTAGAAAAACCTAGCCCAAAGTTGTCTAAATAATTGGTTAACGAAAGGTACCAAGTAGTACTTCTAGGAGGACTGTAAAAGATGGATTCACGCTCCCTTAGATCAAGGGTAATTTGATCTTCAGGATCAGAGACGCCTATTTCTTCCTCTGGAATAAGTTCTTCTATAGCAATCAAACCAACAGGAAGATTTTCGGTGATAATTCTTTCTATTCTCGGTGAATCAGGAACACTAGGAGTCGGAGTAACAGGTTTAGATATTTCTGGTTCTTCGTCTGTATCGCTAGCAGACGAAAAACTACCAACAAGCTCAGAAACTGTAACAGCTTCGGGATTATAACCTGTCTCTAAACTTTGGTAATATGGATGGACTACCAAGGAAGATTCTCCTTCTTTAGGTGAACCTACTCTACTGCCACTAGGAGGAGTTACAAGGACCTTTAAACCTTCTAAATGACTGGACTCGTCTTGAGGAGGCTCACCCCTAAGTCTACGGAATCTTCTCAACAATTCGGCCACAGAAACAACTTCAAGAGACTGGCCCCGAAGTCTACGGGACTGTCTCGGTAATTCCGCCACAGCTAAAAACTTTTAACTACTACACACGAAAACAAAATAAAATTTCAAATCAAACCACCTAAAGTCTCTAAAGAACCAAACAAATTTGAATCACACGCCTAAAGAATCTAGGGCGTCAAACCAAACACAAACAGTATTCTTCCGGACCAAAAGCGCTAGTTGGTGATTAGGTCCAACCTCGCAGGATTCAGTACAGAAATGGCGGGTGGAACAGTTACGCCGACAACCTGCTTAATGAATAGACTGGACCAAGTTCCTCCACTTTAACCGTCTTGAGTGAAGTGAACCCCCCAGAAAATCCAAGTGAGTATAGCCGACGTCTGCTCCAGGTACAGTGGGACCTTCCCTCCACCGTCACCTTGGGTAGAATCCTAGAGATTATGGTCACTAAGGTTACCAACGGCCACAAGTACACCTGGGGGAACAGTCTAAACTCCGACAGCACGCAAGGGCAGAGTAGCAAGCTCAATCCCCTTACCGGCTCCTTGACAGTAATCCAAGGTTTACCGATAAGTGACCCCTGGCTCCTCGACAATGGTTAATCCAAGGTTTACCGTTTGTAATACGTACTGTCTGGCATCGTTCCCAACGAGGGGGGAATGATCCCCTCACTGGTTCGGACACGAGCTCGTGCTTCTCCTTTAAGAGGAGCTTTCCCAGAGTGTAAATGTAACAATTGGATTTGATTCTATCACAAGATCGACTACTTGTTTGGTTTTACTGTCTTGGAGAGTTAAGTACTCACCTACTCCAAGACACTAGCCTGATCTAAATTGATGCTTCAGAGCCCTAGAAAATAAAAGTTACTAGTTCAATTTTACTTTAAGCGTTACTTTTAAGGTTGTTCTTTAAAGTCACAAGGTGATGGAAGTGAAACCAATGGTGTGTAGACTCGACTCCAACCACTACAAAGATGCACCTAAGATGATCTATGATACTTTGCTTTTTCAATGAAATTCTTTAACTAAGAGAGTTGAGAGAATGCAATTTTTAGAGAAAACAACTTCCTTAGAAAAGACAATCAAATAAACAATTCTCTTTTTCTTTTCAAGCACACAAACATAACCACTCTTTAATTGCACGAAAAACTCTTTTTCTTTCAAAACTTTCAAAGCTACTTGAAACAAAACTTTTTCAAAGGAGATATTTTTGTATTTTCTCTTTTTAATAAAGCATGTAAACCTATCTTTAACAAAAAACAATCTCAAAAGCTACTAAACTATGAAAACTTGACTCACAAGCAAACCAAAAGAGAGATTATTCTAAGCAAACCTAACAAGGCAAAAGCTCACAAAGACGATTCTAGGATGTTTTACTTGATCAAAATCAAATCAAGGACCAGCTAATGCAGAATCAAAAGACTAGTCAAAACAAAACTCAAATCTTTTTGTTCTTTTCGTAAAATGGAATTCAAGACTTAAACAATCAAGTACTTCGAAAATGGCCCAAAAGACAACTTGATGGTAAGTTGCTCCTACAAGTAGACTTTATAACAGGTCTGACTTCTTAGAATGTTGACAAAACCAGAGATATCTAAGGCTTGACAACTCCTACCGCTAAAGTCACTACAAGACCTACTCAAAAATCAAACCCTAGGGCTTATACTTCGACGAAATCCACTAAAACACTCAATGCTAATGAAACCAGTTCAGGTGAAGATTCTGGACAAGGGACTGATGAATCTGGGCAGAAGAAACTAAGAAAAAACAAAATCTAAGAGCAAAAAAGGCAAAAAGTGGATTTTTCTCAAATTTTGGCAGGGGACGCAGGCAACCCGTTAGCACAGGTGCGGGCCCGCTCTGTGCACACAGCAAAAGTGCGTCCAGGGACGCACTGTGCAGCACTCAGAGGGTGCGTGCTTCTGAAAAACTCAAGAAAACCCAAAATAAAACTAATCCTAAGCTAACCCACCCAGAGACAAGATCACAGAGCCAAAACCAGAAAAATAAACCAATTTTCTCAAAGCAAAGTTCATACAAAAGAAAAGACTCTTTTCATCAATGGAATCTATCCCCAGCGGAGTCGCCAATTTGTCACACGGAATCAGTCAAGGGTGCGGACACAACTGACCTTCCTAGAAGTCTAAGACATTCTAATGACAAACAAAACAAACTGGAGCTATCCTTCTCTAAACATACATTATGATATGAGAAATCAAGTGTTTCGTTCTTACCTTTGTCCAAACGCTGTTGTAGAAGTCCAAGCTTTGTTGATCTGGATGAGCTCCTCCTTTTCTCCAAAACCTGCAATCACCAACAGTCAAACAATTAAATAGCACCTGATTATAACATAAAACAAAGCATATTCAACACATGGACCAAGGAGTACATGAAATAACCCATTAACAACAAGTTATTGAGAAGAATGGACCAATTTGCATTAAAGGTAATCAAAAGGAACCATTACAACCTGAGCCTTGGTGTTGTGCAAGCTCCTTCCAGGGTCCACAAGAGTCTTCCTCTACTTTGACAAAGCTCACCCACTTCCAAATAGAACAAGTAAAGATGACAATCTCTCCTCACAAGCTTCTAAATGGGAGTCCTAATTCCTGCAGCATTTACCCTTAGAAATCTATAGCTTTCAACCTTCTTCCTTCTGGCTCAATGCCTCTTTTTATAGTGCTCAAGAGGAAGTTAATCAGGTCCACCATCAATGGGATAGTCCCCCTCTTTGGATGGGATCACTCCCTTATTGATGGGATAAGTTCCTCTTTGATAGGAGTGCATGAACCATCTGGAGGCGCTCAATACACATCAAACAACCTTCTAGAATGCTCTAGAAATGACCACAAGTAAGTTTTTGAAGATAAAACTTGCGCATTTTAACCTTTTCAGAGGGACGCACCTGCCCCTTTAGATACAGAGCGTCCTTGGACGCAGACCTTATGAACAAAAGGTGCGTACCCGCAGGCAAGGCTTGAGAGAACCTGCGTACCCAGAGATAAACATGTTTATAAAGACTTTCTCTCTTTCTTGGAGTTTGACATGAATAGTAGAGGCATAAGACTTGCTCAAGAGGGTAGTACGACTGTTGATTGAGCCATACCAACTGTAAATAGCCATGGTGACATTTTTTAGTGTAACAGAAAATTACCCATTGAATGAAACATTTTGAAAGCCTTTCTATAGATAAATAAAGACCCAATATGATAATCATAACTTGACAATGTAGATTGCATGCACCCAACTAAATATGAATTTTGCATGCTTTTATTCATTGAAAAATATCTCTTCCTTTTCTCTAATGCAAATTTGAAATCCATATGTTTCAAGCAATATTTTTGACAACATTCACTTGAAATGAGAGTGCTGATAGAACTTCTTCTCGTAAGATATTCTACTCTACCCCTTGTATAACTAGAACATCTTGCATTGATACAAAAAGGTCTGCTCCTACTCCTCAATACAATATTTCTTGGCAACATCTCCATCATTGGATCATCATTTGTATAAGCATTTTCATCATCATTCTGAGGAATGTTATCCACACTATGATCAACTGTGCTTTTCAAATACTGACTTGGAGGATATTCTTCATCTTCCCCTTCTTCAGTGCTACTGCCATAGTCCTTAGAATTGAGACTAAATGTAAAATTTGAGTTGATGTTTATTGGATATTCTTCCTCATGTGCATTGTCAGTGCTGCTCTCATAGTCCATAGAATTAGGACTACGTCGAAAATGTGACTGTTTAACATCCTGTCCTTTGTCACTGCTACTCTCATAGTCCTTAGGATTATGACCAAGTGATTCATCCTGTCCTTCATCACTACTGCTCTCATAGTCCATAGGATTAGGACTAATTGGACATTATGACACTCCATTCTTTTGAAATTCGTCATCATACTCTTCATCATTGCTGCTCTCATACTCCATTGGATTAGGACTAAGAGGACATCGTGAAACTCCATTCTTTTGAAATTTTTCATCATGCTCTTCATCACTGCTGCTCTCATAGTCCATAGGATTAGGACTAAGTGGACACCGTGACACTTGATTCTTTTGAAATTCTTAATCATGTTCTTCATCACTGCTACTTTCATAGTCCATAGGATTAGGACTAAGTGGAAACTGTGACACTTTATTCAGTTGAAATTCTTCATCAATGTTGCTCTCATAGTCCATAGGATTAGGACTACAAGGACACTCCATTATTTTGAAATTTTTCATCATTCTCTTCATCACTGCTACTCTCATAGTCCATAAGATTAGGACTAAGTGGACACCGTGACACTCCATTCTTTTAAAATTCGTCATCATGCTCTTCATCACTGCTACTCTCATAGTCCATAGGATTAGGACTAAGAGAACACCGTGACACTCCATTCTTTTAAAATTTGTCATCATGCTCTTCATCACTGCTGCTCTCATAGTCCTTAGGATTAGGACTAAGTTGACATTGTGACACTCCATTCTTTTGAAATTCGTCATCATGCTCTTCATCACTGCTGCTCTCATAATCCATAGGATTAGTACTAAGTGGACACCGTGACACTCCATTCTTTTGAAATTTCGTCATCATGCTCTTCATCACTGCTGCTCTCATAATCCATAGGATTAGGACTAAGTGGACATCGTGACACTCCGTTCTTTTGAAATTCGTCATCATGCTCTTCATCGTTGTTGCTCTCATAATCCTTAGGATTAGAACTAAGTGGAAACCATGACTCTTTATTTATTTGAAATTCTTCATCCCCTCTTTCATCAGTGCTGCTCTTATAGTCCTTAGGATTAGGACTAAGTGGAAGAATTGACTTTCTATTCATAGTGGAAGAATTTTCGTTATATTCATCAATATGAATAGAGTTGTTACGCGACGAAGATGTTGATGCTTCACAAAGCGAAACTTCACTATCAGAAGAATCCATCCCTTTCAAATAGAAGAGGTTGAATGATACAAATGCAGACTCTCCTATTGATATTATATAGCTTAAGGAATGAATTTTTCCCTCCAAAAATTTCTTTTCATGTATTTCCCTCCATTATTTTATTCTACAATATATTGAATATATATATATATATATATAGATATATATATATATATATATGTGAAAATATGAAATAAATCTTTAAATTTAAAATTGTAAACTAAATCTTTTACCTAAATTAATTTAATAGTTAAACTATATAATATTTACTAGACAATTGAATGTTTTTTTAAAATTTTATAATACCTTCTAAAACAAATTAATCCCACATTCATCGTGCTATAAAACAATTCCATAATATTCGCTTTATCATAGTTTTCTATATTGCCATAACAAAATTAACATGTTAATTTTTTGTAAAACAAATTAATCCCACATTAACTGTACGGTAAAACATTTTCGTAATTTCACTTATATAATAAATTTGATTATCATTATTACTCACATCACATCAAGGTTTTCCGAGGTTCGTTAAAAGACTTGGAGCGAATTTGTGGAGCAGATACATTGCTATCAAAAACATATTCAACAGAGGATTCTCTCATTTGAAAGGTTAGATAATTTTTCTCCTTTGCAAATTTTAAAATTAAATAAGTTTAATGAAGTTTATTTTTTTTTTAATTAAAAATTTTTGTGGGCCAAATTTACCCACTACGTCTGCAGTGGGCATGGTGGGCCCGGGAATGCTCATAGTGGCCAAATGGGCCCGTAGGTTAGGAGCGGTGGGGCTGGCTACTCGACACCTCGCCCCACCCCGGTAGCCCAACGACTCGGGGGGGGGGGGAGGGTGGTGGCGGGGCGATTCCCAGAATTTCCTCGCCACCCCCATGGGCCGGGGGGCCACCGGGGTGGGGTGGGGGCTGTCCGAGGCCGCTGGGGTGGGGCAGAGGGCTGCGGACAGCCACCGCCCCACCTTGGCGGCGAAAGGCCCATGGGGGTGGTGGGGTGATTCCGGGAATCGCCCCACCATCCCACGGGCCATTGGGCTGCCGGGGTGGGGCGGATGGCTGCGGAAAACCTCTGCCCCACCCCAACAGCCCAACGGCCCACGGGGGTGGTGGGGTCGTTGGGCCGCCGGGGTGGGGTGGATGGCTGCCAATAGTCCCTGCCCCACCCCAGCAGCCCAACGGACCGTGGGGGTGGCGGGGCGATTCCGAGAATCGTCTCACCACCCTCGCGGGCCGTTGGGCCACTAGGGTGGGGTGGAGGGTTGCGGACAGCCTCTGCCCCACCCCGGTGGCCCAACGACGCATGGGGGTGGCAGGGCGATTTCAAACAACCTCTGCCCCACCCCGGCGGCCTAACGGCCCGCGGGGGTGGCAGGGTGATTCCGAACAACCTCTACCACACCCCAACGATCCAACGCCCGCGGGGGTGGCAGGGCGATTCCGGGAATTGCCCGGCCACCCCTGCGGGTCGTTGGGCTACTGGGGTGGGGCAAGGACTGTCCACAGTCGTCCGTCCCACCCCGACAGCCCAACGGCCCACGGTGGTGGTGGGGCGATTCCAGGAATCACCCTGCCACCCCACGGGCCGTTGGGCCACCAGGTTGGGGTGGGGCTGGGGTTCGGAAGAGGGGGCATTTGTTGGGACGCTAGGAGGGCCGTATCTAACGATCGACTCGGTTGGCTGACAAATTTTCAGGTTTATAAAATTAATTATCATTTATCGTTTTCATTGTTAATTTAAGTTGTTATTTTTGTGTGATTTATTGATTTATATGTGTCTTTTTTCTTCAGGAAAATGGCATCAAAGAAGATTTCTGTGAATTTTTCTGGACCAAATACTCTTAAATTTGGATTTTCAAAAAACATTTGTGAACGAATCCCACCTGAGCTGATGGCTACAAATATTTCAAGTGCCTCAAATGATAAGAAGATGATTTCATATTGGAAGAAATCAAAATAAGTGAAACTTCCATCAAAAGTCTGGTATGTGAAAGAAAAAGAAAGCCAAAATGTGCAGTTATATCTATATGTTGATATACCTAATGATAATGGAATTTATGAGGTGATGGGAAAGTTCATAGACATGTGTTCGGTACCGGACAATGAATTTGTTTACATACTTACAAAATCGCCCAAGTCACATGAAAGGATTAAATACCAGTTATCATATTCATTGTATGACACGAGAGAGGTATCTACAAAGTTGTGTAAACAAATCATAAATGAGATGACACAAAATATCGTAAGTATTGTTATTTATATTTGTGTTTTGCGTTCTTGTAACTGTCTCACTATATTTTTATAACTTTGTTTTTATTGACATATGATATTTTGTTTGGCAGAATTTTGTTGAAATTTGTTCAATTAGGTTGGGAGGCATTCATTTCATAGAGAATGATATTATGAAAGTTGTTAGCAGTTTCTACTCAGTGTCAGAAGAAGATATGGCAAACAAAAAAAATGTAGTAATTCATGATGTTACAAAACTACATCTAAGGGATAAAGAAAAAAGCCTCTAGTGGATAAATCTATCTAAGGTAGACAAGTTACTTTTGAAGACGAGGAAGTTGAAACTGGTAGTGAAGAATATGTTGCCGTTACCGGGGATGACATTGGAACTGAGAAGAGCCATAAAAGACCAAAAGTAACAATGCCCAAGAATAAATCTGTTCCAGTTAATGATGAGAATGTTATGAGGAAGAAAAGTAAAGTTGAACATTTTGAAGTAGTCATTACCAATAGTCAAGAACCTAGTGAACTTCAAAAGAAAGCAGAGAAATCATTACACCACGAGCTAATTTAGAGGATGGAATTATCAAAACAAAACAAAATGCCATTCAACAAAACTTGACAAAAAGAATCTTAATTGAGGGTGGTCGTACATTTCAGCTTAATGTCAGACAAATCTATAAGGCAAGTGAATGACAATGTAAATGTCAAATCAGAAAGCCACACCATCTGTATGTTCACAACTTGAAGACATTGATGAGGTAAAATCCATATGCTCATGTGGTTAATTATGTGCTTCTTGTTGATCCAATTCAAGTTCCCAACAAAGAAGCATTTGATAAGTCAAAATGTTTTGAATACAATTATTATGTGCTTGGGGGGAACCATTCTGTAGAATCTCAAAGACAATTGATGGAGGAATATCTCAATAACCCACATTTTGAAACAATAAAATTTATCATTTATGTTGGTTTATCAGATACAAAAGCAAAGTTAGTGGCATGTGATCATAATTCAGATAATGAATATAGGATGTCTATGACTTTCATACAAAGGGTTATATTTATTCATAGTGAATTTGAAGAAAAATGTGGTGGGGATAGGATAAATGTTACTGTAGATTTCCGAAAGGAATGTTGATGGAAATAGGCTATCAAATTGAATAGAAAATCAGTTCAAAAGGCGGCAAAGGCGAGAAATTTAGTGATTTATTAAGAGGTGTTGATAACATTTTCCAGTTGGCATTTAGAACTGGAGATATATGGGAGTTGATTAATGAGATTTTTAGCATCTGGGAGAACATTGGCATTAAAAACCAGAAGGTCAAAAGTTCTAAACCATTGATATGTAGCAACAGTAAATCAGGTCCTGAAATGAAGCAAATTCTAGAAGATATGACTATCACACCTTGGAGCAAGGAGTGAAGGATGAAAAACTTGTCAAAGAAATATTATCTCGTGTGAGGTCAGGGGAATTATTATTGGAGGAAATGTCCGAGGAATTTCAAAAATAAGTTTGTTGAATTATTTTTATTTATTTCTAGATTACAATTTTATTTTAAATATAACATATTGTTCTTGGTAGTATTTGTTATACATATCATTATATTAACTTTTTTTACTTTATCTATGCAGTCACAAAGTTTACATGAAAATTCAAGAACAAATGGTTAAATTGCTGAATGAAGATAGTTGGGATGTTGTTGTATGCAACTATCCAGATTCAAGTTCTACATCAGCATTAATTTTTTTAACTTGCATTTAAAAAGGTAAGTTGATTTATACATTCATTTTTTTCATCTGTATACTATTATTAATTTATAACTTACACATATATTGGTTTATTTTATAAAAGATGAAGAAGGATAGAAATGGAGCACCAGATAGTGTTAGAACCTTTATTGAAAAAATTAAGATTGAAAGATTGAAGAAGCAACGTCTTAAGAATGTTGAACTTGATCCAACTCTTACTCATTTCATTTGGAATGGGCTTGACACTATTCAATATCAAGTAATACAAGGCGACTGTGAAGACATTGCTAAACTCATACCTAAAAGGGATTATGCCTTAGTTATTGCAGATATTCCCCATGGTTTCAATATTCCAAACATTGACTATGATAGTGACCCTTAAACTTATCAAGCTCTTAGTAAAGTGGTTGCGGGATTTCTAGAAGTCACGTTATCACCATTATGAAGATTTGTAACATTTCATTCAGATACACAATTGGCAATGTTATTGTCAAGCTTCAAGGGGAAAACAAGTTCAAGGATGAAACTTACATTGGAAAACGTTTAAAATGTATATTTGATTAATGTTAAAAAAATCATTTATGTACAAGTTAATTGAACTTTTACTATTTCATGTTACAGGCAAAAGTCAAATATTCTTAATCGTGAAGATCAACTATTTATAAATGATTGTGAGTTCATCCATATTGCTAGTTGGGCAAAAGATGATAGCTATATGTCTATGATTTTTAATCGGGTAGATAGAAAGAGTCATAGACAAATACTGACTTATGATGTAGTTGTGAGAAAACTAACATATGAAGACAAAGAAGCAAAAGGAGAGATAGTTAACATTTATCAAAAACCACAGTTATTGATTAACTATCTTATAGACATATGTTCAAATGAAGGAGAATGGGTTCTGGATTTATTTTCTGGCTCAGGTAAGTTTTATTATATGGAATTGAATTTCATTATGTTATTTCTTAATTTATATGTCATTGTACTAACTTACTTCATTATTTTTTTTGTGCTTGATAATTAGGTACAACACTAGCATGTTGCCTTCAAAAAGGAAGAAATTGCATTGCCATTGAAAAAGATCCAATACAGTGCAATTTTATTCAGCAAAGAATTAATGCTCTTCAATTTCTTCCACATGCAAAGCAAGAAAGTGGGTTGAAGAAAGGGGACTTTAGTGAATCATGTGTGGCAAAGAAGGCAAAGGAACCCCAACCACCATTACACGAAATGATTGGAAAGGCATACACTGGAAGATTCACAGACATTAAAGATCCATTAGAAGAGGAAAATGAGCAAAATGAAACATAAAATATTGTGGAAGAAGACAATGATGAAACTATAGAGGACAAAGAGTTTGGATTACATGACATTGTTGATTAAAGTTAAACTATGCTTGTAAATCAAGCTCATTTTTTGTAACTATTAATTAGTTATAATTGTAATGTTTTGACTTTGACGTTTTATGAGAAGAATAAGCACTCAATTAAGGTTGTTATGCATTCAATATTTTTATTATGTGATTTTTGCATTAATTTTTATGTTAACATTAGTTTTTGAAAAAAACAGTGATTATTGTTATTTTTTTGACATGAAATTCATAAAAAAAATATTATTTAACCATTTTTTAGTTAAAATTTCCTGTAAAAATTGTGATTTTGACATGTCATTTCTAGCAAAAAATTACAAAAAATTATCAAAACATTTAGTTTTTTTAGTTATATTTATGTTAAAAATGGTTATTTTTATGTCAATTGTTAAAAATTATTGTTTTTTAGAGACAATTATTTCATGTGGATTGAAAAATTAAATACCGATGTATATATATGTAGAATATCAAAAATTCAGAATATCAACATTCTTCTTTAAATATGCAAAACAATAAAAACCTCACTACAAAAAAGAAGAAGTTAAAATAAAAACAAGAAAATATGAAGAAGAAGACCACTTAGAAAATTATTAAATTTAGAAAATAACTATTTACATTTCATACATTAGAAAATTTAAAGTAAAAAAACAGGTCTTTTAAAAAAAGGGTTTGATGCAGAATTACCACTTTTTAAAATCAACATGAAAATCACTACCATTCTAAAACACAATGTACATAAAAAATTTTAAAGTGCCAAAAACTATGCTCTAAAAAAACATGTGTGTTCTGCATCACCCCTTTTCAAAATCGGGTCACTTTTTTGGTATCTCTACCAAACAGGTAACCGTATCAGTTCTTGTTTCAAAGTTTACATTGTTGTCATAGTACTCAGTACCTATCCTCCGCAGTGTGGGCTATCTTTGCTCCAAATGGCGAGCTAGTGAGCATGCAAGAGATTTGCATTGGTCACTCTACTAACAACATCATTGAGTATAACGCAGTGGTTGAGCTACTATCTGATGCTGTTTCACATGGTATCCATCATATAGTCATCAGACTTGACTCACAGCTTGTAGTACTACAACTCGCTAATATCTATTTAGTGAGAAATCTTGCCATCCTTTGCATGTTTTTGAGAGCGCGTTTCTTGAAAGACATTTCAATTTCATACAATATGAACATATTTTTTGAAATATTAACACATTGGTAGATGCCCTAGCTAATTTTTTTTTAGATCGATATTGGCAACGAATGTAAATAACTTTAAATTCACATCACATCATATTGAAAGCAGAATAGGAACTAGGAAACACTGAATATATATCAAGTTTGGTTTTACAAAATGTGTGCCCCGAGACACGTATGGCTACATCGTCCATATAAAAACTACATGCAACACATCTAAGAAGACAAATGAGTAGTGCTCATGATAAAATGACACTGCACAAGTTGTCTTGCGTAGTAATCGACCAATACAACTAGGCATTCTGATTGTGTGTCGCTGAAGTCGTAATGGAAGCTGATCGACCACAGTCTTATCAATCTCGTGTGTCAGTCCCTCCATGTGGCACTCCACCTCTAATAGGATTTTAGCTACCTCAAGATCCTGTAGAGCATCCCATCCTACCGCGACAACCTGTACTAGTTCCACTGGCTCCTCCTGTGGCCGTCTCTATGTACGTCGAAGATATGAAGCACCTGCTGGTTGAACATGTCCAACATTTTCATGAAAACATTAAATAGTTTAGTCTCAGGAACATCAAAAAACACAATTTTTTTTTTGTAAAACTTTCAAAAACTTAATGGTTGAGGTATCTTACCTGAATCATCCCATTGCTCGTCCTTAGGCAACTCGAGCTCAAGATTTTCATGGAAATCCATACTTGCATAAGGATAATCATCAGTAATGATGAACTATCTGCACAACCACCCAAAGAAGGCTGATGAAAAGTTGATCGTTATTGGGCTTGCATGTCGGCTCATGTGGTCTATCCAACTCCTCATTCATGGGGTGATCAGATCGATGGGCTTTAGTACAATCTACTGAGGCTGTAGTAATGGTACCTACTCTAGAGCAAAAGAGACTAAGATCGTGCCATAGTTGAAGTTTTTCAACTTCCCCTCCTTTGCTTTAGTAAGTTGTTCCTTCAAATTGACCAAGACACCCTCGCTCCATTTGAATAATGTTGTCTCCAGACACTCTATCCCATACTGCATGTATGATCTGCTTGCTACATGTAGTGTTGAGCTGCCTACCAATCTTGTAATAATGAATAAAGATCATTATCAAAGGTAATTGTGTCACATCCTTTATGATGATCTTTCCATCCCTAATAGGAAGGGCTTAAGGTCTGCAATAAGTAGTGATATAGTCTTTCACCGTCTCACCGCCACTTCTTCCACCTAGAAGAGAGATGGGGGCACCTCACTTTGACAATCCTGTCAGAAAGTAAATATCCTCTACCTGTATCTTGAGTAGATTCTCCCCAAACCTAAATGCCTATGCTTGAATATCCCATGAATGGATAAGGTATTTCAAAAAGTCTATCCGTTGCCTCATACTAGGAAGCCAAAATAATTTCAGTAACCCACAATTTTTTAGTGCCTGGATGGTAGGAGGGTCATTTTTCGCATTTAATTCTTGTTCCTCATGTTATCTTTCTCTCCAAATGAATTTCATTTTGTGCTAATGGGTACTTGAAACATCAACAAGGAATCCATTAGGCTCTTTCCCATGCAAAAAACCTGACAAAATTTGAGGCAAAACTGAAAGAAAACTTAGAGAAATGCGCCCAACGCACCCCAACAATGTTTACCAGAGCGTTGCACCTTTGTTCGTAGTGTTTCTCTACCTAGGTGCAACACAATTTTTGACATGGGGGGGGGGGTGTGTTGGTCCCAGGGCAATTTTTATGAACCCTAGGGGCCTCAAAACCTTAAAATTTTGCATGAAAACACAAAAATGAACTGTGGAAAGATAGAGAAAGGTTTTAGTTCCTACCTAGAAGCAATGACACTCGAAATGGTTCCCTAGATTGGCTGCAATCAGCTGCAGAAGATCGAGGGAAAAATGGCTCCAAATACTCACTGTTGAAGGTAAAATGTGAAATGGTGAAAATGAAAAGTTATTTTGAATATTTATGGTTGTTTTCTCATCATTTTATTCATTTTTAGTATTTTGACCTAGATATGCTTCATTTTTACTATGAAACAAGTATGTTTAATCCTTCTTGTGGTGTTTTGAGCAGGTCGACAGCTATTAGTAGGTTTTCATTATGTTTGGACATGTTACTTTGACCACATAGTATAATTTTATCTATTTTTCGGTCTCTATAAACCTATGAAAAATGAACCCTCCTAGAGTCCTCTTTCATCTCTTTTTAGACTCCCAAAATATGAAAAGATTGTTGAACACTTATCTTTTTGAATTCGTAAAAGTAAATGTCTACTCAGTATAAGTTTAACCCTTTTCCAGAATGATATAGATTAAATAAGAAAAAGGAATACCTTAGTCGAACACGGCTAAGAGGTTCTCTTGGGTATTGTTTTCTACCTTTTTGGACCTAAGGGACTACCTATGAAAGTGACATTTGGAGTTTTCTTTTTTGCCTCTTTTTCAAACTCTTTAAACATGAACCACTCCTTCTCAGGGTTCGTTAAATATACTTGGAGGGATTCATCTGAAGGACGAACTTATAGATCAAGCATATGTTATCCTCCTCAAGCTTGTTAAAAAATAAAGAGGTATGACCAATATGGTTGGGGAGATTGGGAAAACAAGGGATTCCATTTTTCTAATGGCAGTGAGTCACTGTTGAACATGACACTCTTCCACTTCATCTTTGTGGATGTTAGGTTGGGTAATCTGCTTGTCTTTTGGTTATCATACCGTTTTTCATAGCCTCCATTTCGGTTTTGGGTCAATGTTGCCAACTCCATTTAATGTCGTTGGTGTGTTCAAGAGAAGTCATTCAGTTGATCTCCGCTACAATACTCTTAAGCCTTCATTTCATGTATGCCTTTCCTAATCCAGTTCCATGTCAACATCATTTTTATCATTCCATCTCAGTCATGATACCCATTTCGTGTCATTGATGGGGAATACATCAAAGGCCCTCCTACGATGGGTCGCTTCGTTTCAACATCAACACATCATCTAGGACGTTGACTTAGAAACACACCTTTGGTACCTTGGTTCTTACATACATAAATGGAAACTTTTTTCACTCTCGGTGAGAGGTTTACATCAATGGCCTCCGACTGGAATATTCTGTGCTATGTTCGACATCAACTCATTCATTCACACCATACAGATTTTACTATAGTACCTTGAGAGCCATTAACATCATCGATGGTTTCTCTTGCGTTCGTTAATGACTTACATCATTAGCCGATAATCAGATGGTGTCTATCAGATTTGACTTCAAATCATTGATTCACATGGTTAGACTCGTACATTGGTTAGTCGTGTGAATGAGATAAAAGACCCCAGATCTAGTTTCATCCATCCAGGTTGTGATTTCAAAAGTTATACAAAGATCACAATGTATGATGGCCGTGATCATATAAGACAATCATCTAGTCATGGGTCCACCAGTTGCATCTGTGGACACGTCTTTTGATCATTGTACATGTTATGATAGCTTATGAGATGAGTATGGGTATGCTGTCCTCAACAAACAAAGATTTCTTGTTGTAAATGTATTGTAACAAATGAAGCTCGTCGGTTGTCCTTGATCTCGACTTGTCATAAGGTAAAGCACTTCAGTCATTAGTAATCATCTGTGAATTTGTGCTTTAGGGGGCATCTTGTTATAGGCCATTTTTTCACATTCGATTAGTGAGGCTTCTAATGGGATCAATCAACATCCTATTCTCCCTTGTCACCATCTTTCATAAAGCCCTAATCATGTTCCCTACATTCCCCAGAGTTTCAACCCTAAACTGCTTCATCTGAGCCAGTTTGAGGACCAACACTCCATGTAAGCCTATTTGGGTGTGTTCACTTATAGGTTGCTCCACTGTGGCCTGCATTGGTCACTAGAAGGTTGCTCCCCTTTGCACCTGTGTTGGTTCTATAAATCCGAGAGAATGATCGTTATTCCGCAAGCTTCCCCTTCTAAGAGTTTCCATAAGTTGTTTTAACTACTTACCTTGGATAAAACATTTGGATCCTATCCTTCCCTTCTTTGGAGTTTTCAAAACTTATCTATTGATTCTATCCCTCCATCAAAGGTGGATATCTTACCCTAGATTAGTAATTGGATAAGAACTCCCAACTTACCCTACTTCTATATATATTCCCAACCTTCTATGTGGTTGGAGGTTAGCTTTTGGAGTGTGATTCTTCCCTTATGCTGATGTAGTGAGTGGTTACCATCTCATGCATTTAGGGTGATTGGAGGTGCATATTGTGACACGTAAAGGACAAGTCAACAACTTGGAGGAGCTCTTCGACAAGATCAATTGCTACTTATGGTTGTAATCTCCTTCCATTTATATTAATGCAAATAATTCGTGGTTTTCCTATATGTGATGTTGTTATTTCACTTATTTCAATACCATGTTGATCTATTGAATGAAGTACTTAGATGATACTACATAGATCTCGTAGTTTCTTGGATTGTGTTATCTAACTGTGTAGGTTTTTAATTTTGGTCTATGGAGCTGGAATTGGAATTTCTGAGCTAAAGAAGGAGCGAAGTGTGCAAAGGATTCCAGGTAGGCCTCACTCCATCATCTATTTACTTTAAGGAAAATCATTGTATTCCTTGTCTCTTTGTTGTTCTGGGTTAGCCACCGACCTAGGGGAGATACTTTTGTCCGCAATCCTAAATCCCGTATAACAAATGGTAATGTTAAATTCTTTAAGTAAAAGTGACATTTCTTTTATGTTTCATATATTTTTACTTAAAACTTTAACATTACTGTGAAATGAATCAAGATGTTTGAGAGTGGTTTTGACCTCATTGGATTTCATATGGAGAAACTATAATTTTAGATTCCACTCGAAATTCAATAGATATAATGGTTTCCAGGATTTCAAGATTTAGGGGATTACAATGTTTCCATTTGATTATTTCATGCGTGAATATATGAGATTAGCATTTGATAAAGAGTATGAAGCCCATTAAGTACCTTGACATTGGTGGCATTGATTGTCGAACTTCATTGACACTCTTATATAGGATAATAGGTCACTAGGGTTTAAACAATCTTCCCTAATCTCTGTAGAGTGCTACCATTAATCCTAAGCTAGCATAGAAAAGTGCACTAGGCTTGCATGAGTGATTTGTTGAAAATAACAACATGAAACGTTAAAAATAGAATCCAGAAATTCCAGTTTAATTTGTCCTTGAATTAAACTGAGAATTAAAATCGAATTCTATTCTCATAGCAACTTGTAAATAGTTAATTAAGTTTAATTAACTTAGGAATTTCGAGTTGGAAGTCTTTTTGAAGTCATGTATATGTTCTCCCTATATTATAGGGGTTCATGATGAGTTAATTGTGAGTTGTAATTAGATAACTCAGTTTACTGAGTTAAGTTCAGCTAAATTTGTTCCAAATTGTTTGAGGAACTAATAGTGAGTTAACAATCAGTTGGTGCACTAATGCATTAACTAGTGCTACTCCAGTTAACCAAAGATCCCCTCATCAGAAAATTATGCATGCCTATTCTGAGAAAGACCCAGTTGAGACTAGAGTGCAGGGACAGTGTATTATTAGTTGTATGATTTACTGAGTTGTATAGATCATGCAAGCAATCAGGAATTGAACCTTGAAGGGATTGCACAGTTTTAGATTCATTAGTTTCCAGTTAATATGGGCTATTCCACCATAGGAATTGCGCAAGGAAATAGGGGCTTAGGGAGTAGCAGAAGAGGTTGAGGTTTGGCTTGAGATTTCTTGTGAGCAGGGAGATTGATCATACTGACTGCTGGGATTGTTCTTGTGAGAACAAGCATTGTATTCTCATATTCGATTTCTTATTAATGAAATATAGATAGTAGGGGTTTTGAGCAGTGGTTTTTCTTAGAAAAACCTATTGTGTTATATACCATTGATTTATCTTCTTCTTGTTCATATTGTTTTCATTTATCTATTGACTTCTGCTGGTTGAAAGTAGAAGAAGATTCTTGTCCTGTGCTTTAGTAAATTGCACGAGCTTTTGAATCTATAAGAAATTCTAAATGGTATTAGAGCTAGATTTGTAGATACTTTATACATGGTATCCGAGCTGAGAAAACTATTCTAGAGGAGATTTCAAAGTTTTGAGTTTTGGGTTAGAGGCGAAATTTGAATTTGCAATACATACTTCAAGATCGACAGATGGCGTTCTACGGTTTTGTGGCTTGAGTATGCCTTGGATGGAAGCTCGAATTATATAGCCTAGAAAGATAGGATGAAGGACATGTTGGAGGATAATGGCTTGAAGGAATTCATTGATCAGGACATTCCTAAGCCATCAACATCAGATGCTCATAATCTGGCCGAATGGAAGAAGTGTGTGGCAAAGGCGAGGAAAATAATCCTCGAGGGAGTTCGAGACCACATTGTCTCGAGTCTCCATGGGAAGGAAAATCTACATGCTATGTGGAAATAATTGAAGGACATTTTCCAGAACAACAGTGACCATAGGAAGTTGGCACTGAAATATAAACTTCGAAAAATCAAGTTGGAGGTGGGAAACTCAATTCCAAATTACTTGACCAAGTTCACTCATTGTCGGGATGAACTTGAAATTGTTGGAATCACTGTTGTTGAGGATGATAAGGTGATTCTTTCTCTTCTAGGACTCCTAAAGAGTTGGCATAGTTATCAGAACTCTGTCAATAGTCGGGAGAAGCTGTTAGATTGGGAACGACTATGGTGGGATTCGATGTAGGAGGAGATCAGTAGGAACACCAGAGATGGGACCTCTTCCAAGGAAGTGGAAGAGGATTTTGCCTTAGTGAGTAAGGAAAAGAAGTCCCATGGCGAGGAGGGCAGAAAGAAGATGGACTTGATGAAAGTCAAGTTTTTTTCACTGTCACGAGCACAGGCACTATGCCAAGAACTGCCCACATAAGAAAGAAAGCAAGAAGGATCCGACAGTAGTGGCAACAGGTGAAGCTCTAGGTTTACAATTCGAATTTGATTCCACTCTTATTGCATGCATGGCCAGCACTGTAATGGAGGCATGTGGTATCTTGATAGTGGTGCCTCATTCCATATGACAGGGAATACAGATCTCTTTAGTGATTTTGAGGAGAAAGACCTCAAGAAAAACATAGAGTTTGGAGATGACGAGAGGTATAGAGCTACCGGGATCAGTACGGTTACCTTTCAGAGGGAGTTTGGCTCCCCTCTCAGGATCATAGATGTGATGTATGTTCCATAACTAAAGAATAATCTTGTTTTAGTTGCAATATTGGAAGATCGTGGATATGATGTGGCTTTTAGTAAGGGAAAGGTTTTCCTTAAA
The DNA here is from genome assembly GCA_031772625.1 of Pinus tabuliformis. Classification (NCBI taxonomy): domain Eukaryota; kingdom Viridiplantae; phylum Streptophyta; class Pinopsida; order Pinales; family Pinaceae; genus Pinus; species Pinus tabuliformis. Next base: position 458,077,127 of record CM062808.1, on the reverse strand, counting down.
CACATCACCACGAGACAGGTGAAACAGATTGGTGCACAGGTCAAGAACCTATATTCTCTTGAGGTTCAAGATGCATGCAAAGCCTTGAGGAGCAATGAAAAGGTTAGTGAATTGGTGGTTGAGAGGGAGAGTAAATTACCTCTCAACATGCAACCCTAGGAGAAGCCTTAGAAGCAGCTTCAAGAAGTTTTGGAGTAGCCACACCTAGAGAAGCCGAGAGGAGATCAAGTGGAGAGATCCACTCAAGAGGAGAAGAAGCAGTCTTAGACAATTGTGGAGTAGCCACAATTAGAGAAGCCAATAGGATACTGAGTGGAGGCATCCACTCATGTAGATCCAGTAGGGGGAAATTTCGAGCCAAGTGGGCAAAGGGATCACATGTAGCCATACCTCCAGGTGTGAGGTGGGGTGATGTGAAGTGATAGTCTCAAGAAGGCTGAAATTGGTCAGGATCCATTGAGATGTTTTATCTCATGGATCGTACGTTGGTACGAGAGCCCAAAGTACATAGTAGTGGGAGGAATCAATGGGATTGATGCAGTCAGAGATTAGAGTGACAGAGGCTAGAGTAGCCAAATGCTGAAGAGCATAGATAAGGGTTGACAACAATGCAGAACGACAGATTCAACAAAAGCACAAAGTTTTCAGTAGAAAAAGGCAATAACAGTAAGAGATTTTGATGACAAATGCATCATACTGATTCAGGTTGGCTTTTTTTGTTTTTGGAGTTGCTATAACAACAACACTAGAGAGAAGTGTTGCATGCAGAACATTCCAAAGATTCAAGATTGGGATAGAGTTGAATTCCTTTCTTGTTTAGAGGGAGTGTTGAAAATAGCAATAAGAAATGTTAAAAATAGAATCAAGAAATTCCAATTTAATTTGTCCTTGAATTAAACTGAGAACTAAAATTGAATTCTATTCTCATAGAAACTTGTAAATAGTTAATTAATATTAATTAACTTAATTAGCTTAGGAATTTCGAGTAGGAAGTCTTTTTGAAGTCATGTATATGTTCGTCCTATATTATAGGGGTCCAGGATGAGTTAATAGTGAGTTGTAATTAGATATCTCAGCTTACTGAGTTAAGTTAAGTTAAATTAGTTCCAAACCGTTTGAGGAACTAATAGTGAGTTAACAGTCAGTTGGTGTACTAATGCATTAAATAGTGCTACTCCAGTTAACTAAAGATTCCCTCATCAGAAACTCATGCATGTTGATTCTGAGAAAGACCCAGTTGAGACTAGAGTGCAGGGACAATGTACTATCAGTTGTATGATTTATTGAGTTGTATAGATCATGCATGCAATCGGGAATTGAACCTTGAAGGGATTGCACAGTTTTGGATGCGCTGGTTTCCGATCAATATGGGCTATTTAGCCATAGGAATTGCGCAAGGATATAGGGGCTTGGAGAGAAGCAGAAGAGGTTGAGGTTTGGCTTGAACTTGCTTGTGAGTAGGGAGATTGATCATACTGAGTGTTGAGATTGTTCTTGTTTCTCATATTGGATTTCTGATTAATGCAATATAGATAGTAGGGGTTTCGAGCAGTGGCTTTCCTCAGGAAAAAAATATTGTGTTGTGTCATTGATTTGTCTTCTTCTTGTTCATATAGTTTTCATCGATCTATTGGCTTCCGCTGGTTGAAAGTAGAAGTAGATTCTTGTCTTGTGCTTTAGTAAATTGCATGAGATTTTTGAATCTACAGGAAATTTTACATGATTGTCCTCAATTAGAGTGCTAACTAGGAATTCATCTCATGCATTAAGGTATGTGAACTCTTCTAAGGATTTGTACTATACTTGGACTTGGTCTTCACCCATGCAATTTATCCTAAAACTGGAAAAGTAGTATGATAATAGAAAAATATCTATTTCTACATCAAAAGCTAAATTTGGAACTACAATGATAAAACTAGAAATATATTAAGATTGGGACATAGACATTGAAGGAATGCATATGCCCTATACTCTTTTACATAACTTCACTAATCCTCCATATCTATTGCACACAAGAATCAAGATAAATTGTAGCCATTAAGGTGTTATACATATTTGTTGAATGTACAATTGCTGTTTATGTATGGACCCACACTAAGTGCACAAATCTAACATCATGAAGTAAGACATAAAAATCCTACAGGAACACCAACAAGTCATTTCTAAATTGAGTTTGGATTAAACTCTGATTAAATTCAATTTTTAATTTTTCAAATTCCAAGAAAAGAGGTCCCGATGTCCATCGTGATGTGGTTTAGTGGTAAGTAGAGGTAGTTATCACAGGAATGATCCAAGTTCAAATCTTAGTGGGTATGCCTAACTTATTATTAGGTTGTGTTAAGTAATAAATGGACCATGTTTTGTGTAAACTTGAGGGGGTCTAATAGTTAAGAACATGTTTTTCATGACATGCATATTGAAATATCTGTTTATAAATTGTATATTTTTATGTTCTTATTTTTTTTAAAATGTTATTAGTAAACTAAGCATCTGAGGGATTTTTAAGATGTTTTAGTTTTTTTGTGGAAATATGGTGATAATATTTGGGGGTCTTGTGCCTTCGCCCCCCTGCCAACTCCAAACATTGAGGCCTTCAACAATTTCATAGCCAACGAGCCAAAATACTAGAAGGAAAAGTCAACCTGCTTTGTCAAGAAGTTAGAGGAAATTCCCAACATGGAGGTCTTCACCACCCAAACAATATCTCAGGCTTTGCAACTTGCAGAGCATGGTCTAGTTGGTTGGTTCATGGGGATTTGGCCTTCCCGTATTCTATGAGGATTTGGGTGGAGAAAAATTGGAAGCTAATGATAAAGGGTTGTGTCTTATCTTTCTTTAGTGGGAAGGGTTTTTTTACCTTCTTCTTAAAAAATAAGGCAGATCAAGACTTGATATTTTGAAGTGGGTCATACTTTATGGGTGGTCAAGGGTTGTATATGGATCCATAGAGTCCAAAGTTTAATTCTGAAAGTGATGTGCCATTGGCAATTCCCATTTGGGTGAAGCTCCCCTTCCTTCCTCTACATTGTTGGAATGACACCACCTTCAAAAGCATTGGTAATGCCTTGGGAAAATATATTGATTGAGCCAAGCCACATGAGGGTTTATTTTCCTATGCACAAATATGTGTGGAAATGGATTTGGATAAGGGACTTCCAGTAGCCATAAATATGAACTTGGATTGCTTGTCTCACATCTAAGAGGTGGGCTATGATCAACTTACATTTAAAGGCAATGTGTGTCATGAATATGGCCACTTTGTGAGAAGTTGCAAAAAAAAGGAGGAACAACAAAAAAAATTCAAGGAGGGGGACCATTGGAAGCAAGGAAATCGACAACCATCCTATGCAACCTGATCAGAATGAAAACAAAGGGAAAGGGCCAACTTCCCACAAAAGGGTTGGCCTAGTAAATGGAGAAGGGACTAGCAAAATAAATGGGAAGAAAGAGAGCAATAACAATTATGAGGCACTAAATATTGTGAATGAAGAAGGGGAAATACGATATATTATTCCTCCATCCCCATAGGGAATCAACCCCGAATCAATAATGGATCAAATAAGGGAGTAGATTGATGAGAACATGTCACCCCTTGAGGATGTCCTATGCAACTCGAGAAAGAACCTTCCTCAGAGGATAAAAGGTTCCTCTCTTCTAGAAATATTAAGTCGGGGCCTACATCTTCTAGATATGTTGATGAGAATAAGAGGTAGAGAAGGAAAAATAAAAGGGTTGGCTTCATGAGAAGGCTATAAGGAAGACTAATCGAGAGATCCAGATAGAGAAAGTAGTAAAAGACAAATTATTTGGCACCCATTTGCTTTTGGACCCAAAACTCAAAGGGTATAATAACACTAAGAAAGGAGGAAACTTAACTCCTTTACAAGGGGTTACTCACACTAGTAGTAAATAATGAAGGTTGTATCCTAGAATTGTAGGGGATTAGGGTCGGAAAAAAGAATGGAAGAAGTGAAATCCTTAATAAATAAGGAGAAACCCTCAATCCTCCTGATTCAGGAGAATAAAATGGGGGATCAAGAGATCCTTCAAAAATATCATAAAATATGGCATGGTAGTGGGATCCTCTTGGTGAGCTCTCATGGAGCCTCTAGTGGAGTTTGCACATTATGGGCTCAATCTTTGCTCAAACTATTGGACCAACGATCATCCATTCATTGGCTGACAACAAAGTTTCTACATATTCCTTCAAATCAAGTATGTTCTATTGTTAATCTATACATGCTGGTCCATTTCTAAGAAAAATCAGTGTTGGGATTCTTTATTGGATATTAGAGACTCCAATTTTGGTTCAAATTGTATTTTTGGATGGGATTTTAAGACTACTCTACATCAATGGGAGAAGAAAGGTGGACCTCTAATAAGAGATGAATTTCAAGAAATTATAAAATACTTCACAGAAAGCCTAAACTTGTTAGATGTTAAACCAACCTCCAACGAGTTTACTTGGAATAACAAGATATATGGTTCAAGCCATATAGCCACGAGACTGGATCACTTTCTAATTATTGATTCATTTATGACAAAAAATATTATGGTATCCTCACGCTTTCTCCCTTGGAACAATTTTGACCACCAGCCTATTGAACTAGAAATTTCAGAAGATGAGGAATATGGCCCTATTTTGTTTCGCTATAATCCAATTTGGCATTGATAATAAGGTTTTAACAACTAGGTAAAATAGTTTTGAGAGTATGGATCCCAAGTAGTTTGATTTTAGTCTGGGAGAAGAGGATAAAACGTACTAAGGAATCCTTGAAGCAATGGGCCTTTGAGGGGAGGATGGATAGACAATCTACTATACAAGCACATCAAATGAGAATGGATTCCCTTCAATCCAAAATAGAGGAAGGTCTTGTTACTTATGAGATGATAACTAAGGAAAATAAATAATTTGGAGCCTTTCATAAGGCTTTAGAAGAAGAGGAATTAGTGATCAATGGTAATAAAGTTTTGGGGTTTTAGAAAATCAAAGAGGAGGCGGTCTACTACTATGCTAAGTTGTAAAGTGTCGCTGGTCTCATCATCCTTGAGGTAGAACAATATATTCCAAAACATGTCCCTAAAATTCTTTCTCATGCAAACAATTTAATGCTTATGAAGAAAATTTTAGAAGAAGAAATCCAAAAGGTGGTGTTCTCATTTAATCTAGCTAAAGCTCATGGAATGAATGGGTTTTCCACTCACTTTATCATCATTTTTGGGAGGTAATAAAATATGATTTTGTAAAATGATTGACTACTCATTTAAACACAATTGCATGGGTGGAGGAATCAATACTTCTTTCGTAGCATTAGTCCCAAAGGAAGCAAATCCATCTTCTTTTTCTAGGTTTAGACCAATCTCATTGTGTAAATTTTAAAATATTTTGGCCTCAAGATTGAAATTTCTTCTCCCAAAATTAATATTTGAGAACCAAGGTGGATTTGTGCATAAAACACATATTTGATACTATTATCCTAGCCCAGGAAACAATTCATTCTAGTCGTGAAAGAGAATACCAAGGCATATTCATCATGCTTGACATGGATAATGCCTTTGACAAGGTTAGACATTATTATTTATTCAAGGTTATGTCAAAATTTGGCTTTGATGAAAGGTTTATACATTGGGTTTCCCTCTACATTAAATCACCTTATATATCGCCATTAGTAAATGGAAGGGCAACAAAATTCTTTCATGCTTCTTGTGGCCTTCGTCAAGGCTTCCCTTTGTCTCCCTTTTTGTATATCATAATGGATAAATATCTTAGTAGAAGGTTGGAGTTTGAAAGAGGTTGTGAACGTCTACCCGGGTTCAAGTTTGTTTGTGGAACGAAGAATATAAATCAATCTCAATTTGTTGATGATACCCTCCTTTTAGGAGGGGCTTCTACAATAATTTCGTGAAGATTTAAATTGGTCCTTGATAATTTTTTGGACGCCTCTGGAGGTCTAACAAAATCATGAAAATTTCAGATTTATTTCTGGAATGTCTCATCTCCTAAGAAAAGACAAATAGTAAGTATTATGCGCTTCCACCATATAGAATCTTGGAAAGAATTTAAATATTTAGGGATTCCTATTTGTTTTAAATCACATTCCTTGCAAGTGTGCAATGGTGTCATCACTAAATATAAAATGAAATCTACTGCCTAGGGATCTTGCTAGTTCAACTTAGCTAGACACATTATGTTGATCAAAGAAGTTCTTTCTAATCTCCCTCTATACCAATTCACTACTCGCCTTTCCCCACAAAGTGTTCTTTTTCTAATGGCTAAGGAAATTTACAAGTTTCCCAGGAAGGGGTCTTTCTAACACAAAAAAAAATAATTGATAAAAATGGGAAGAGTCAAGTATCAAAAAACCCATGGGGACCTTCGCATTAGAGACCCTATGCTTATGAACAAAGTAATATAAGCAAAATTAGTATGGAGGTTTATCACTGAGGAAGAAGACTATTGGAAGGAAGTCCTTAAGGAAAAATAACTTTAGACAAAATGAGTTCGATGCTTAGAGTCAATCCAAGCCCCCAAAGTAGGCTCAACGATTTGGAAACTACTCACTTCAACATCCCCTCTGATCACCTCAGATATCTTTTGGAAACCTAGAAATCGAAGAGATATTAATTTATGGAGGGACAAAATAATGGATAAGTAGCCCTTGGAACACAATTATGAGTTGCTATCTTTGAGGAATTATTTCTATGCTCAAGGAAAATAAACTCAAACAAACATTTTGGTTTGGGAAAATGAAGGCAATTGGATAGGATAGAACCTCAGAGGAATCCCTACAAACTTGCAACATTTGGCTTACAAATTTCAAGATAGTCTAGTTGCAGGTTGTGCTCCATGGCAGCTAGAAAAGGAAAATATGCTCAAATGGAGTAATTCTTCATACTTGGTGAATGAAGGTTATGCATATTTTATCTTCCCTCAACGAGATCCCCCCAGATCAAATACTTGGATTAAGATATGGAGAGGCAATGATAATCTCAAGGTAAATTTCTTTTGTTGACTCCTTGTGCATAAAAAAAAATTGATTGCTGAGAATTTGAGAAAGAGGGGCATTCAAGGTCCTTTGAGAAGTCCACTTTGCAAGCAACAAGAGGAATCTATCAAACTTATTTTTATGGATTGTTCATATACAAAAGTGGTTTTCCTGGATGTGTCTACTCTGTTTTCAAACCATTTAAACTGGCCAATGTCCCTTTAGGAGTATTTTGCATCATTGAGCCGAGAGGTTCATTCTACAGCCCAGTATGATGTGTAAGGATGTCCATCCCTAATTAAAGTTGAAATTTTTCTCATGTCGGTTAAGATAATTTTAAAAAAAAATCTAAAAACAAAAAATATTAAATAACTATACAAAATATCTAACTAATGTTGGCCCATAAAAAGATTTACCCCTGAAGAGATTGGATCCCTCTTGGCTCATGTTAGATTCGTATTTGAATCTATGTTGGTGATAAAAAAAATATGCTAGGAGTATCTCTCATAAATCCTTTGTTTTTTAAATTATTGGGAAGGACTTCCAAAATTCATTTGTTGGAAGATATGGATAGCTAGAAACAATGTAGTCTTCAATAATTTTGAAAAAAGTCCACACTCTACAACCATGAAAGCTATTGTTTTATGCTATGAACTTGGGGCTTTAAAGTGTGCTAATGAATCCTCTTAGAAGGGATTAAACACACTTGAAAGGAAATGGTGTTCAAAATTTTCTAATTTGGATAGATCACCTACAACTATGGAACAAACTTACGAAATTTCTTGGTAGTTTGGAAGCTGAGATAGATAGAAGCATAATTATGATCTTGGAAGTAGACGTGAGAAGGATTGATCCTCAAATTTTATGGAAAAGGAATCCAAGGGTGGTAAGAGGAGGATGGGTTCGCTATGGCGCTAAGGAAGTTAAAGTTGCAGAGTCTTCATGGGGCATAGGATGCATGACAAGCAACCAAGCTGAAGCTTATGCCCTCTACCAAGGATTTCAATTAGCCAAAGAAAAACATGTAACTTCTCTCATTGTTTTGAGAGAGTCCCTCCTACTTATTCATCATTTGGTGAAGGGATCCTCTATGAGGGACGAAACATTAGAAAGTCTTATGAAAATAATTAGGAAGTAGCAGAAGTGTTCTCTTCAATATCGTATTTCCATTTTCTTTATGATCTCAATAAAGACACAGTTTTATGTGTTAATGAAGGGTGTAAATTGAGATTGAGATATTGAAAAATCAATGGTCGAATTAGGCCTTCTCCTATTTCTTAGAATTAAATGGATTGGCATTGCACAATTATGAAGGATTGCATTATCAATCAATTATAGTATGATATGTAAATTTTGTTTTTTGGTGGGTCAGTTTTGTAAGGTATACACCTACAAAACCTTGTTTTTGTTGTCCAATACATAGTCTCTCCAGAAAAATTTGTAATATTGTTGGATAATAAGGCTCAAGAATATTCTTTTGAATATATAGCTATGTACTACCTGATGTATTTGCTGTGATCTAGCGCAAACTTGCATATAAATACAAAATTCTCATTCTTGTTAAAAAAAAAAAGAACATGTGTTTCCTCCTAAGAGGTCACAAGTTCAAAACTAGACGTGGATAAAGTTTGCACATGTAGATTGATTAACATTGGCATGTTGTGATAAGGCTTGAGGGTTAGGTGTCCCCTTGGTGCGAGTCCCCTAAATGATCATTACTGGGAGTGTCTTCAAATGTTTCAATCCTTTCCAAGTCATAAATTCCTGCTAGTATCGGCTTGCAGGCTATCAACACTAACTAGACCCAATTTTATTGTTAAAAAAAATAAAAGACCATATTTTCACAGTTACACTGAGTTGAGTTATGGTGTCATACCTTGGGGGCCCAATTTTCGTAATTATACCTAGTTATTCTTATGATTACATAATTCCTAGAATTTTGGTATCATACCTTGAGGACCCTGATTTATTTATTGATTATTATCAACATTAGCTTCGTAATAATCGTAAGTCTTACTCCAAAATTGACATATTCCATTTCATTCCAAGTCAATATTCTCCTCTTCCATATCTAAACAAAAGCCTTTTCGCTGGGTTGTAAAGATATCATACCCCATTTTCACTAGGTTATAAAGATATCATACCCCATTTTTATCCAAGTCAATATTCTCCTCCATCTAAATAAAGACCTTTTTGCTCAGTTGAAAAATAAAATAAGAGATGATGTAGAAAGATAGAAAGCAAGAAAGAGGCATCAAATAATCAAGGAAGAACATTAAATCCCACGCAAATAGTACATACAAAAGAGCAAATATCCAACATAATTGGACAGACATACAAAATAGGAAAACACATTATTTCTCGCAGGCAATAATAGTTTAACACTAAACATAACAAACGGGGATGAATTGAGCACAACCAATCATAACCTCTCATATGTGTCTTCAAAGGAAATTTGAAGAATCAATTGGAATTTTTTTTTACCTGTAATCCACCTTTTTTTACACACTGCAGAGGGTCCGATATTCAAATAGAAATGTGAAAATTAAAGTCACATTAACGTGAATTATTCAATTTTGTAGATGGTTTAGAATGTAGCTCCAAAAATAACGTCTTGATGACTGAGCTATATCAATTTATTATTGTTATTTTGACTACAGTAAATCGTGTGATAATTCAATGATTAATTAAGTGTTCAATTCTTAGCGAGATAATTATTATGGGTGGTGAGATATAATTTAACATGATTGATTAAGGAAAACTATGTTATTTGGAAATTTTATCATCACGTCATAGGTAGAAAATTTTCACTTTTGCAAGATTTTGTAAGGAAAACTTGTTTTCTTACCTTTAAAAAAGAAAAAATGATTTTAAGTCTTTACTTCAAAACCCACTTATGCCTAGTTATATTTTTAGTTCTTTATATTTTGTTTATTTTTTGTTATTAAAAAAAACTGTGTAATACTGATGATAAAGATGGGTGACTAACTTTTTTTATGTGTGGTAAGTATGAAGAGAGGTGTATATATCATAGAAGCAATTCCAAGATGCAAACATATCTCACTTTTGCTATATAAGTGTGCATAGTATCCCTATACTAACATTATATATATATATATATATATATATATATATATATATATATGAGATTGTTGTCAAATAAATGGAGTTGACTTCATTGAATTTGAACTTGTGACCTAGGGCCTCCATGTTAACAACTTGCCTTATGTAGATGGTTTAATGAAAACTTCGATAGATCTCCCCTCTTCCTTGGAATATTTTTATGGATGGTAGCTCAATCTCTAGCCATAATAGTAGTCAATAACCTCAAGCAACTCAATCAGATTTAAAGCTAAGACCTATGGCCTCCCGCCAATAATGCGCCTTAGGAAAATGGTTCGTTGAGTCCTAAGGGCTATCAACCACTATTATGGCTAGATGTTAAGCTACTCTCCATTAAGATATTATAGAGAAGAGGGGAGGATCCTATAAGGTTTTCATTGGACTAGATTCCCTAGGCATGTAGATAGAAACGAGGCCAAGTCACAAATTCAATCTAGTCGAGTCCTTCAAAGTTATCAACAATTATTATGGTTAGAAGTTGAGCCACCCTCTATCAAGCTATTCCATGGAAGAGGGGAGGATCTTGTGAGGTTTTTCTTGCAATGTGTGTATGTGTGAGGTGGGGGCCATAGGATAAATGTTGTACTTGTGAGGAAACTATCAATGCATAATGCAATTTGATTTAATAAGAAATGAATTATCGATAAATGACCTCCTCATCAACAACATACCTTGTGCAAATGGTTCAACCAATGATTAGCTCAATTGATTGAACCAACTACCCAAGGCATGTTGTTGATATGGAGGCCATATGGTCATAGTTTCAAATCCAATGGAATCCCTCATGGTTACCAAATGCTATTGCCACTATATATATATATATATATATATTCCAAGGAAAACTTCTTGAGACCTCACCTCTTCCTTGAAATGTCTGGAGGGAGGTTGCAAAAGCCACTAGTGGCAATAGCATTTGTCAACTCCGAGGGAGGCCATATGTCATAGTTTCAAATCCAATGACGTCCCTCAGGGTTACCAAATTCTATTGTCACTAGTTGCTTTTGCAACGTCCCTCTCGATATTTCAAGGAAGAGCTAAGATCCCAAAAAGTTTTCCTTGGAATATATATATATTCACAAGTTTGTGAGGGATATTTGATTTCTTAGTAAAATATCCCCAAGTTTTAAACTCATGTGGGGTAACTAATTCTCTTAATAAATATTTAGTATAATGAATGAGATATGTGAGAGTCATCACACATATGGAAACATTACAACATGTCTAACGGAAAAGCGTGTAGCAAAACCAACAAGGATATAATATAGGGTCGATAAATTAAGTTGGGATTGAATATTTGATGTTATAGGTCATCTCCAATTAATGTTGAATCTCCATACACTTGGAAAATTCATAAGGTATTTGGTCATTCATCAATATTCAACTCCAACCAACTTTATGTGGCAAGGTTGTTGCTTAGTACCTAGGATGGAGCATTTCCATACAGTGTAGGTCCAAACCCCAATGGGTGCATGTCCCTGATGTATGTGTGTGAAGCAAGGTGTTTGAGCTACTAGTGTTGGTTTCCCTCCATGATCAAATAGACACATGTTAAAAAAAATGATTTAAGTGGACGTTAATAGGATACTTGATAATTTATCCTTATAATATAAGGACATTATCAAACTTTTAGCAACATTTCAAAGAGCTTAGTACATTAATTCCCCCTTATACTATACTTTGTTTTCCTCTAAAATCAAACCCAAAATTTGCCACTAAATGTAAATAGGAATATAAGGTTGTGTGGATCCCATACATTTTAGCACATCAAACTCATGACTATGTTCAAATGACTTGGATTTGATTAACATTTAGAGGCACTCAAGTATATCATAACCACATCAAAAACACTATCAACTTGTTGCATGTGTGTGAGGTAAGGTGTTTGAGTAGTGTTAGTTTCCCTTTGTCATCAAATGGACTTGATAAGTGTTCATCAAGTTAAATTGGCTTAAGTGGATGTTAGGATACTGATCACTTATCCTTGTAATATAAGGACATTATCACAACTTTCAATGACATTTCAAAGAGATTAGTACATTAATTCTTCCTTACATCACACTCTATTCTCCTTTAACATAACCCAAAATTTGCCACTAAATGTAGAGAGGAATATAAGTTTGTGTGGATCCCATACATCTTTAGCATATCAAACTCATGACTATGTTCAAGTAATTTATCTTTAATTAACATTACAGGCACTCAAGTATATCACAACCACATCAAAAACACTATCAAATGGACATAGGGAATATAACTTCAATTATATTCGACCACATAACCAACCACCATTGAGGTTCAGATTGTGTAATGTCTATGTCGCACTGTAGGTTTTAACCTCATACAAAAATTACCTGCATACGAATTCTAGAAACACAGAAAATAAACAATGTGAGAATATAACACATAAAACACATATACACAGAGATTTTCCCATGGATCCCAAAACCAGGACTACCAGCTTGATTTTTCATTATGTTCCTTTCAATGTTACAATACATATTTATACATGCAGAAGCATCTAATACCATGGACTGAAAACCATCGCGTCCAAAACCATGTGCAAAAACATGCACAAAACCAGAGGTAGGTCCGCCCAACCTAATATAGGGTCTAAAAAAACAAAATTTTTCTGGGGCGCTGCCTTGGATCCCATATAGGGGGGTTACCTACACCTCTCAAACCCCTTGTGACCCCCCCGCTATGCAATCAGCGCAACAAAGGGGGGGCTTTGCCCCCCCTCTAACCCCCCCTCTAACCCCCCCGGTTAACTAGGTGGGCTAGTTGTGGAAAGAATATAATACAGCCCAACATCCTCCCACTTGTTGTTTTCTTTCCACAGGGGGCCACAAGAGAGCTTAGTCATTTATCCAACCCTACAACGCCCATTGTTTCTCTACACCAAGAGAACTTCTCAGAGCTCACAGATTTTGTCAATGCATCTGCATTATTCTTCAAAGTGTCCACCTTTACTAACAACACCTTTTTGTCTTCTATCATATCCCTCACAAAGTGATACTGAACATCAATGTGCCTTGTCTTTGAATGATATGCAGGGTTCTTTGCCAAGAAAATTGCACTTTGGCTGTCACAGTCTATCCTTATAGCTCCCTGTACTAACCCCATACTCGAACAAAACCTCTGCAACCAAACTGCTTCCTTGCTTGCATGAGTGGTTGCCATATATTTTGCCTCTGTAGTTGATAGTGCCACTACATATTGTTTCTTACTCATCCAACTAACTGCACCTCCAAATAGGTTAAACACATACCCACTTGTAGATCTTCTCTAATCCAGATCTCCAGCTCAGTCTGCATCAACAAAGCCATGAATATTCAAAACTCTATCCAATCCTAGTCTTCTTTGGTAGCACAAACCATAATCACTAGTGCCACGCAAATACCTAAAAACCCGCTTCACTACTATCCAGTGCTCCTTCCCTGGTTTTGACATAAACCTACTCAATACTCCCACTGCATGTGCAATGTTTGGTCTAGTACAGACCATTGCATACATCAGGCTATTGACTGCACTTGCATATGGAACACGAGACATGTCCTCTTCCTCTTCTTGTGTCTTGGGACATTGTTGAATAGATAACCTCACACCTACAGGAATAGGAACCTTCACCGGTTTACTATCATGCATATTTAACCTTTGTAGTATTGTCTTGACATACTTCCTCTGGTTTAACCAGAGCTTCCTCTTTTCCCGGTCTCTTTTAATTTCCATGCCCAAAATATAGTTTGCAGCGCTAAGATCTTTCATGTCAAATTTGGAGGACAATTGGGCCTTCAAATCCTGGATAATTTCTTTGTCATTTCCAACCAGCAACATATCATCCACATACAAGACCAGATAAATAACATGGTCACCAATTAATTTAAAATACACATAGTGATCTACTTTGCTTCTGGTGAAGCCAAGTCCCTGTATAAATGTATCAAATTTATGATACCACATCCTTGGTGACTTTTTTAACCCATACAGAGACTTCTTTAACTTGCATACCAGTTGTTTCTTACCCTTCACTACAAAACCTTCAGGTTGCTTCATGTAGATCTCCCCTTCCAGATCCCCGTGAAGAAATGTTGTCTTCACATCCATTTGTTCTACCTCAAAATCAAAAGCAACAACAACAAATAAAAGTAATCTAATAGAAGATACCTTGGCAACAGGAGAAAAAATATCACCAAAATCAATTCCCGGCACCCGGGAATAACCTTTTGCTACCAACCGAGCTTTGTATTTCTCCACCTTTCCTTCTGCATTTATCTTCTTCTTGAACACCCATTTGCGGCCAATGGGTTTCCTTCCAGCCGACAACTCCACCAGACCCCAAGCCTCATTTGTGCAAAGATGCCATTTCATCAACCATGGCCTCTTTGCAGAGTGTGCCATCCTCTGAATCTACTACTTCCTTCATAGTTCTGGGATCATCATCAGCAACAGATAAAGAAAAATTTGAACATAAAGCACATGGACTATACCTTTCCGGCTGCCTTCTTTCTCAAATTGATCTTCTCACACTCGGAGTTTGTGGCTCTTCATCTTCTGATTCCTCCTCTACTGTAGAGTCTGATTCTTCCTCATTAAGCTCAAACTCTATCTTCTCAGGTTCCTTTGGTTGGACTTCATGTTTAATAACATCTTTCACCTCTATGAACACCACATCTCAGCTATACACAACCTTCCTTGTTACTGGGTTCCAAAGATTATAACCCTTTAAACCATCCTTATACCCAATAAATATGCACTCTTTTGATTTACTATCCAACTTGGTTCTTTTCTCCTTTGGAACATGTACATATGCATCACATCCAAATACCTTTAGATGTGAAAGAGAGGGTTTCTTACCAGTCCATACCTCTTGTGGAGTGTTATCCTCCAACACTGATGAAGGTGATCTGTTGACCAAGTAACATGCTGTCTCCACCGCCTCTGCCTAGACTTCCTGTTCTAACCTGACACCACTGAGCATGCTTCTTGCCCTTTCCATCAATGTCTTGTTCATTCTTTCGGCAACTCCATTTTTCTCAGGTGTGTATGGAGTAGTCTTCTGTCGTGCTATACCACACTTCTTACATGATTCTTAAAATTCCTTGCTACTGTTATCTGTCCTCAATGCCTTTATCTTCTTCTCTGTTTGGTTTTCCACCAGAGCCTTAAATTCTTTAAACTTGTCAAAGATTTCAGATTTATTCTTAAGGAAATATATCCATGTATTCCTTGAGAAGTCATCTATAAATGAAACTTAGTACACAGACTTACCCAGTGATGGAACCTTCACAGGTCCAAACACATCACTTTGAACAAGTTCTAATATATGTTTCGCCCTCTTACCATTAGAGGGGAAACTCACCCGATTCTGCTTCTCATATACACAATTTTCACAGAAATCAAAATCCAGAGAGCTATTACTCATACCATCTACTATACCTTTACCATGAAGTATTTGAAGGCCCTTCTCTCCAGTATGTCCAAGCCTTTGATGCCACAACATGGTCTTCTCTCTAGAGACCACTAGATTTTCTGCTCCACTTCTCATTGCACCCATCAAAAACAGTGCTACCTTGCAGCTTGTACAAAGTTCCAATTTGAACTCCCCGCATCAATACCAGTTCCCCCCGAACCATCTTGCAGGTATCCTTCTTGAACACTGTTTTTACACTTGCATCATCCAACTTTCTTACAGAAATCAGATTTTTGGCTAATGCAGGAATATGTAGAACACCCAGAAGTGTTCTAACCCTTCGACCTTGCAACTTCAACTTTAATTTTCCACGACCAACGATTCTAGGCTTCCTGTCATCCACCAAGAAGACATCACCACCATCATATTTCTCATACTCACAAACCACTCTCTATGGGGAGTGAAGTCAAAGGATGCACCTAAGTCAATCAACCATGCCTCATGATCTACATGTGTACTTGAAGAAGCCAAGTACACATCCCCACCTTCAACTGAGGTGGTTTTTGCCTCTACAGAAGCAGCATCATCAGATCCCTTTCCTTTATCAGGAGCTTTAGATTTACAGTCCCTTTTGTAGTGTCATTCCTTTCCACATTTCCAGTACACCACCTTTACAGGTTTTCCTGGAGATTTAGATCTCCCTCTAGATTTAGATCTCCCACTCGATGACTTATTTTTGTTTCTGTTCTGGGACCGTCCTCATATAGACAAGGCATCACCATTATGGCTCTCCATATTTTTCCATCTCATCTCCTCCATTAGCAAGGATGAGACTATTTCATCAAACTGCAAGGCAGTGGTATTGCTACCTATTGCAATAACCAGACTATCCCACAAATCTTGTAGAGAACACAACACACTGATGCACTTATCTTCATCTGAAATTTTAATATCAACAGATAATAACTGACTTACCATAGTATTAAATGCGTTTAGATGCTCTGTCACTGAGTCTCCATCTTTCATCCTTAGGTTATACAACTTTTTCCGCAGGAACATTTTAGTCACCAGAGACTTAGATTGGTACAAAGTCCCTAACTTGTCCCACAAAGCCTTCGCCGTAGCTTCCCCTGATACATTCAGCAATACTGAAGCTGAGACACATAATTGTATTGTGCTCTTTGCCTTCCGATCCAACTTCTTCCATTCTTCATCGAACACTCCTGTTGGTTTAGTACCCATATCTACCGCGATCCACTGATCTTTATCCACCAACAGATCCTCCATCTTGAGTTTCCACAACTCAAAACTATGACCATTAAATTTCTCGATCTCTATCTTTCCACTGCTCGCCATCTTCTTTCACTACCAGAATCGATCTCACAGATCTCCCACTGAACAAGGTCTACGACAAGCCCGAGCGAAACCCCTCAGCAACAAAGGCGTCCCCTTGAAGCCAAAACAACTCTGATACTAAATGTAGGTTTTAACCCCGTACAGAAATTACCTGCATACGAATTCTAAAAACACAGAAAATAAACAATGTGAGAGCATAACACATAAAATACATATACACAAATATTTTACCCTGGATCCAAAAACTGGGACTACCAGCTTGATATTTCATTATGTTCCTTTCAATGTTACAACACATATTTATACATGCCGAAGCATCCAATACCATGGATCGAAACCATTGCATCCAAAACCATGGACCAAAAACCATCGCGTCCAAAACCATGTGCGAAAAACATGCACAAAACCATAAGTAGGTCCGTGTAACCTAATATAGGGTCCAAAAAAAAAAAATCTGGGGCGCTTCCCCGGACCCATAGAGGGGGGTTACTTGCACCCCTCAAACCCCCTATGATCCCCCTGCTACGCAATCAGTCAACGAAGGGGGGGCTCTGCCCCCCCTCTTAACCCCCCAGTTAACTACATGGGCTAGTTGTAGAAAGAAAATAACACAACCCAACACACACGAATAAGTGTATAACAAGGTGGGTGTTTCACTGGTTGTTCTTTCATAATCAAGAAAGTGTACAATGCTAATGGAACACCATGATAACAATTAACAAGGGTAATATTTCCACACCCATTTTTGGCTGTAATGTTCCCTCCCAATAATGTTTTCATTAATTTTGAAACCATGAGGACTAGAATGTAACCAATCATGAGGACAAATGAACCCTTTTGACCACATCTTGAAAACCAAAGACCAGACACTTGTTTATAACCCATTAAGAGCAGCCAATGCAACTTGAAAAACCCTACATGACACATGTCACAAAAAATTGAATCGGTTACCCCAAATAATTGAGTAACCTATATCTCCAACTACAAGAGAGTACCCCTTATGGTTACAAAAAAATCCAAAAATGGATATCCATTAGGTTATGGATTCAAAATTGTTAGGCCAGGAGGTAACTCCTCAAAGGAATTCTGTTTATTCATTAAGATTACTCATGGTTAAAATACAGGAGGGAGAGACTCTTGGGCTTCACCTCCCGATGAATCTTCATTTTCCGTTATTTACTATTTACATTATTTAAAAATGTTCACCCAATGCCAATGATTAGGTGTCAATATTCCCCCCCCTTAATCTGAAGGGATGTTGGTGAGTCCAAGCATCATTCTGAATCTTTTGAAATTTTCTCTTCCAAGCACTTTAGTGAAGATGTCTGCAATCTTCTCATTAGTGGAAAAATGGTGTAGATGGATTGTCTTGGCTTCAACATGATGTCAAATCAGATGTTATTTTGTATTGATGTGCTTCGTTTGATCATGGAACTTTGGGTTCTTGGCCAAATTTATTGTAGAGGTGTTTTCAATCATGAATGGAGTTTAATGTACTTGTTTTACCTGCAAATCTTCTAGAATTTTCTTGAGCCACACAATTTCTTTTATTACCTCAACTGCTACCACATATTATGCCTCTATTGTGGAATCTACAGGAACTAATTGTTTGCGTGATCTCCAGGACACAACTCCTGATCCAAGACTCATAACATAACCTGAAATAGATACCCCAGTTTCTTTGTCTCCATCGAAGTCTGAATCAAAGTATCCAATCAAGCTGAAGTCACCCACCTGTGTATACTTGAGTCCAAAGTTTTAGGCTCCCTTCAAGTACTTTAGAACTCTTTTTGTAGCAAACTAATGTCCCTCACAAGGCTTTTGCATAAACCTGGAGAGGATTCCAATAACAAATGAAATATCCGGTTAGGTAGTAGTCAGGTAGTTGAGGCTTCGTATAAGCTGTCTATACCTTATTGCATCCTCAAATTATTTTCCTTCAATGAATGTGAGCTTTAAGTTATATTTCATTGGAGTAGTCAAAGGATTGCACTCAGCCATGCCAAACCCGTTTAACATATCTCCAATGTAATTTTTTTGAGAGAGGAATATATACTTTAGATGTTGAGTTACTTCAATACCAAGATAGTAGTGAACATAACCCAAGTTAGTCATTTCAAAACCTTTCCTCAATTCCTTCTTTATGGATGCAATATAGCTCTCATTATTCCCTGTCATCAAAATATCATCTACATATACCACAAGCTATACAACTGTTTTGCCAACTTTCTTGACAAACAAATTTGCATCATCAAGATCATAATGTTTGAAGTTGAGTTTCAAAATATTCTCAATTAACTTTTCATACGAGGCTCGTGGTGCTTGCTTGAGGCCATACAAGGATTTCACAAGTTTGAATACTTTATGTTCATGTCCCTTCACAACTAATCCTTTTGGCAGAGACATAAAACATTTTCTTTCACTTCTCTATTCAAGAAAGCTATTTTTACATCCATCTGATGGAATTTCCAATCGTTCTGAGCTGCCAAGGCAAAGAGTGTCAGGATGGTAGCCTATTTTGCTGTGGGGGCAAAAGTCTCCTCATAATCAACCCCTTCCTTCTGTGCAAAACCTTTTTCCACAAGCTTGGCTTTGTGCTTTTCAAGTGAGTCATCAAATTTATACTTGTTCTTGTAAATCCACTTGCAGCTAATTGGTTTGGTTCCAAGTGGAGGATCAACCAGCTTCCAAGTGCCATTCTTTATCAAGGCATCATACTCCTTTTGCATCGCTTCTTTCCATTCATAATGAGAAGCGACTTATTTGAAGGAAGTTGGTTAAAAATCTATAGACAAATTCAGTTCACAATCATAAGAAACGTCCATATCAACAGGTGAATCAGAATCATCTACATAACCTCCATTTTTCCTAGTTGAATTTCTTGTTCCTGTTTTTCCAACCTCATCAGGATGAACACTTTCAAGTGTCTTTGTCAGCCATTTTGGGGGACCTTTCTAAGATGGTTCAGACTTCTCAGTTGACTGAGTTGGGACTGAATCAAGATTGAGTCTCCCAATTCTGTCAATCACATCACTCAAAGTATCATCAGTGATTGGAGCTTCATGTGGGGGAGAGAGTGCTTTAGAGGAAGATTCCATAGATTGATTCAATATAGGAACCCCCCCTGAAGATGTAGAATTTGATTATCAAATTATTGAAATAATTTTGCATGTCTGAATCTATCCAAGCGATCAAGCTGCCACTCAACAACATTGCCAGATTTGGAAGATTCAAGAACGATTACATCTCTAGATACAAAAAACTTCTTATTAACTTCATCATAGAGATGGTATGCTTTGGAGGTATTTGAATACCCCAAGAACATACACTTACGACTCCTTGCACCAAGTTTGTTTCTTTGTACCTTTGGTATCAAGGCATAATGGGTGGAACTAAAGACCCTGAGATGCTTTACCGAAGGAATGTGGCCATACCACACTTCATAAGGAGTATTGTTTCTAATAGCAGTAGATGGACATCTATTCTTTACATATAAGACACATAGAACTGCATCAGTCCAAAACATCAATTTTACATTCTTGAAAAACATCATGGAATGTACCGTATTTAAGATTGTCTTATTCATTCTTTCAACTACTCTATTCTGTTGGGGATTATAAGGCACAATTGTTTAATGTTTGATCCCATGTTGGCGAAGATAGTTTTAAAATTAATTTGAAGTGTATTCTTTTCCATTATCAGTGCGAATAAAGCCAACATGAGATTGTGCATCATTTTCAATCCATGTATGAAAGTTCTTGAATGTTTGAAAAGCATTATATTTGTTCTTCAATGAATAAACCCAACACATTCTGGTGTAGTCATGAATAAATGTCATCATATATTTATTTCCATTTGCAGAAGGAACGGGCATTGGACCACATAAATCTAAATGAATGAGTTCAAGTTTTTTATGTGCTCTGGAATGTGAATCATGAAAATATTGTTTGCTATGCTTTCCTAGAATACAAGCATCACATTGCTTAAGTTTCCTAGGAATTGTAGGCAAACTAGTAACACCATTTTTCTTCAATAAGTGAAGTCTATCATAGTTCAAGTGTACAAATATATAATTCCATAAAATACTTGATGGAAATGTACCTTCATCATAATGAGAACTGTATGAGAAATTTTGTGCACGAGCAGAGGTACCTTGCAACTTCAGAAGCCTTTCTTCTTCTATCCACGTCATGACAAGTAAGTGATTTGATGCTTTTCTGACCTCAACCTTGCCATCAAACATATGAATGGAGTGTCCTTGTTGGTGGATATGGACCAAGGACAACAAGTTTCTCCTCAGTTGTGGGAGATATAAAACAACATGCAAAATAAAGTCTGGAAGACCAGGCAATTTGAGCCTAATTGTGCCAAGCGCTGATGGCTTGAGTTTTGGTTTGTCTGCAAAGTATACTGCTCCATCAACATTATTAGTAAATTCTTCAAAAAAATATCTTCTAAAAGTCATGTGGCAAGTTTCTCTTGAGTCAAGCAACCAATAATTTTTCCAAGAAGCAAGTGAAGCATTAAACAAGTCTTCATTTACTCCAATATTACAATGTGCCACAACATAGTGTGTGGATTTAGGTGCTTTACCTTTCTCTTTGTCATTGGTTTTACCTTTGCCTTGATTTATTTCCTGCTCAATTTTTTCCCAAGCCAACTTGAATGTGGATGCATCATATGATCCATCTCTATTGCAACGTATGCAATGAAGATTAGCCATTTCTCCTCGAGAGTGTCTGCCCCCCTGCCTTTGAAATTTCTTCTTCCTCTTCCTCTTTGACCACCTCTTCCTTTAGAAGAATATTGAGCATGATCATTCTCTCTATGTGTGTTATCGGGAAAACTAGTGTCTATGTAGAGCTGCTAGTCCCACTAAGGCTAGTAGCTACCTTAGAAACAAACAAACTAAAACTACTTTCGTTTTCCTTTATGAGAAATAGATAAGAGGGGAATAAGGAGACCAACCTCTGTCTTGCGCTTGGTTCCTTGCTCGATTCCTCTCCCTTCTGATAGTTCTTCGCCACTCGCTTCCTCGTCTACCCAACTTCAAAGAGCACCTGTAGAATCAAAGCAACATAACACTATCCAAGAACATAGATCTATTATCATAAACAATATAGGACCATATATATATATTGACCACACAAATGCATAAATCATCAATCATACAAGAATGTGGAGGAAAACTTGAATATATTTATTGATAATCAAGAAAGAGAAAAGAGGATTACAACCAATTGTTCTGACCCAACATCATCCTCTCAGCAAGAAATCCCTTCTTCACCTCATGAAAAGCTTAGAGCACCCAAAACTATGATATTGCACCAAGAAACCAACAACACTTCCTTACAAGATACAAAATTCCAGCCTCTGGATCTCTGGGATGAGGGATCCATATATAGATGTTTGCAAGGGAGGTGAGTCAGCTTTTGAGATTTGATTAGTGTCCTCTCTCTGATAGTTCTTGATTCCACTTGGAGATTGATGATCTATTACTCATCCCTGGGCGAATGCAGAGAGGCAAGTGTCACAAGAGAAGTTTCTGGAAGATTCCATGATCCTCCACCTTGCGGATTGACCCTGCCATTTGTCCACTCTCACCCATCGCACCCCATAGAAGGGATTTTCAACATGCATCGTACCTAATGTGTGTAGGCATGTGGGATGCAACGCACTTTGACCATGGAGCAGTTGAAATGGTCAAGCTTTGACCAGTTCTGAGTAGTTTTTCATGGAGAACTTCTGGGAGATGCTGTAATCAGTTGACCTTGTTCTTTTAGGGGTTGGAACAACACCTTTAGGGACTTAGGAGACCTTGGTTTATGGACATTTATGATTGGGGTTGCAGTGCCCAAAAATGTCTATAACAATTGCCCCCTAAAGCATGAGGTCGTTAATCTTTTGATGTCGGGTGAAATGCTTTATCATGAGGATCCGAAGTTTTTTCGAGCTGGAAGGCGACCTGTAATAAGATACAATACAATACATTATCTTCATAATATTTTCATGATCTAGCTGAGGCGGGCATTCCCATGCTCAGCTTTATAAATTCATTTTCATGTACATGAGACAGACAATCGTCTGAGTGTAGACTGATGATTCTGGTAGAGCCATCATCCCTTAGATTGGATGATTATCTGTGCAGCAATGATGTACATTTGATGTCTTTATTTTCCTGAATATATATCGCAGCCCGGATGGATGAAACTAGATCCGGGGTCTTCAATCTCGTTCGATCTTCACTCAAAGTACAAGTCGATCCATGTGAGAGATGTTTTGGAGTTGAACATGGAAAGACATCACCTGATTACCAGCCAGTGATGTAAGCTGTTAACAGGCGCGAGAGGAATCACCGATAATGATGATGACCCTCAAGGTACTACAGTACAATTCACGTGGTGTGAATAAGGGACTTGGCATCAAACACCACGCAAAATCTTTCGGTCGAAGGCCATTGATGTAAACTTGTCGCCGGAAGTGAGAAACCTGCCATTGAGGCATGCAAGCTTCAAAGTACTGAAAGGGTTGTTCCTAGATCGACTTCTTGGATAATGAGCTGATGTAAAAAAGAAGCGATCCGTCATAGGAGGGCCTTAGTGAATCCCACATCAATGACATGGAATGGAGCAAATGATTTTAATGGAGGTGAAAAATGATTTGGTGATATAAGGTTCAGGGTGGCGGTCATGAAAGAATGGAGCGTAAATGTATTGCAGTGGGTGAGACACAGGTGAATTCTCTGAGCGACTTCTCTTGAACATATCGGCGACACTGACATGATGGATCGTTAGCATTAACCCCAAATATGGATGGTGTGACGGAACCATGGTGATGTGACCAGTGAATGGAACAACCCAACCCGACTCGGATGCAGAGTGAAAGTGTCATGTTCAAGAGCAACTTGCTACCAACAAAATTTCTTCAAGTTTTATTCCCAATTTTTCCCCAGTCATTGCTGACCAGTACCCCTTTATTTTTGTCAAGCTTGAGGAGGATAACATATGCTTGTTCTATAATTTTTCCTTCGGGCAAACCCATCGCTATGTTTTAACGAGCCTAGTGACAGTGAAACTCGTTCTTGTCTGTTATGGACAAGTTTGTCGCTATTCGGTTTTAATGAGTTTAACGACAAGGATAACTCGGTCCTTTTCAATTTTAGATAGTCTGAAAAAGGGACGTAAAGAAAACTCCAATAGTCCTTTTTCGTCATATAATCCCTTGAGTCCAAAAAATTATAAAACAATACAAAAGGGATGAATTTTCGGTACTTTTAATGAGCCGAACAAACCAAGCGCTCGATCTTTTTGTGTAATAATCCCTCAAGTCCAAAAAGATTAAAATCTAAAGAAGGGATAGCACTTCTGGTCACTTTAACGAGCTAGAGAGGCCAATGGCTCGGCAATCTTTTCATATTTTACAAGTCAGTTGAAAAGAGCTTAAAGGAGACTCGTTTTTTGAGGAACGAGTGATAGATTCGGGTAGCAGCTGATTCCAGGTAAGGTTTGGAATTTTCCAATCACGGCAATGTCACAAGGATGGCTAACAGGATCACTCTTCGCAGCTGTTCCTCAAAAGGGGTAAACAATCAAATGGGTGTGAATGATCGGCCAATATAGGGTGGAGGTGATGATGAGAACACGACCAAGGCTTCAAAGGCTGATGATAATACATTCACGATGGTTATTTACCAGAAATTGGTTCATTTTTTAATGAGATTAAACTCTGGAGGAACATTTGCTCATTGCTTATGTTTATTTTTTAACGAGCTTGAATTCCGTGTTAAAACTGCTCGATAATCCAGTCGTATAATAAGGATGTCTCATATATAAACGACATCTTTTCAAAGCTTTGCCTCGCATCCTTTCTTTATGCAAGTTAGGAAACGACCAATCCTACGAGTTTAAAGGGTTAGAGGACCTATAAATTTAAAAAATAAATGGTCTCTCTTCGCTTGCACGCCAAAAGGTTTGCATGCCCCCAGGTATAGCGAAGTAGAGTTTCCAGGTTACCCCTCAATTTGTAGACAAAACATTTGTTTTATCGGGAAAGGCCTACCTTTTCAGGTTACCCCTCAATTTGCAGACAAAACATTTGTTTTATCGGGAAAGGCCTACCTTAACAGAGGTATCTTATTCTGGTCTAATCCCATTTTCCAAAATGGACGGGTGTGTCAGGCCAGTCATATACTCTCTACGGAAATCCACCCTATACCCAAGGTTTTCCTGTTGAAATAGGCCAGGGTGCATGCCCCCTAGTTTTTAGTCATATCCTCCTAATCACTCGCACTCATCGGGAGGACGGACTTGGGATTGATGAGACATCCCTTGCATGAAAATACCATTCAGAGATGGTATATGACTATTTGCTATGTGTGAACTGGGGAATGAAAGTTGGTCTACGAGCTTGACCACTCTTCCTTCGTGCGGAAAACACATTACTCTAAAGAGTGAGGAGACAATGGCTCCCATGCAATAAATATAGTCTCATCCAAGGAGTAGATTATAATCCAGGGGTCCTTGGACTACCATTACGTTCATGTGAATGGTTTTCCTTCTCAATGTTATCGACACATTGGGAAGGATCCCTAACGGTCGACTGGTTCCTTTGTCAAAGCCTGTTAGATTTCTCATCTCAGGCAAAAGCAATGGCGAACCAAGCGCTTTCCAAGCAATTGAGGAAAGGATACTCACAGAAGCCCCTTCATCTATGATGGTACCGGCCATGACCATTCTATATATTTGAGCAATGATTCGAAATGGTACACTAGCCGGTAAACGGGGTCTGCCTAGTAGATTCTAGTCAAAGGAAACAACCAGGTTGCTTGGAGGTGGGACTGAATAGACGGTCGGATATAACTCTGACGAACTTCCTTCTTGCGGTAAAGGAACGGGTAGACTTCCCCCATGTTCATCTAAGTCTGTGCTTACGAAGAGAATTTGAACGGTGTCGTTCTTGTTCTCTTCGGTGACTGTATCATCTAAAGATTGATCCTCTGAAGGCAAGACCGGGTCAACTGCCGCCTCGACCTTTTGACTTTCGTCTGGTGTGGATTCAGATGGTTTATCTTCAATGATAGACGCTTCGGCCGACCACAAGGGCGTGTCAGCCAGATTTTCAACAAGTGCCAGACTCGGCAAGAGTTTCTTATATCCAGGAGGGAGCCATAACGGTGAAACCGAACGGTCGTTCAAAACTCTTTTAGCTTCATCTAAGAAG
The DNA here is from genome assembly GCA_031772625.1 of Pinus tabuliformis. Classification (NCBI taxonomy): domain Eukaryota; kingdom Viridiplantae; phylum Streptophyta; class Pinopsida; order Pinales; family Pinaceae; genus Pinus; species Pinus tabuliformis. The sequence continues at coordinate 458,051,033 of CM062808.1, read as the reverse complement.
GGACAATGGTGGATGGCATGATCGCCTTCACACAATTTACAAGGAAATTTATATTTTCCTTTCTGTCCAGGGGCTTCACTTTCACTAGTTGACGGTGTATGCTCAACATGATCGTCAGAGGTTGATGACATCGGATTGTGCAAACGAGGAGACCAGTCCTTTAAGATCCGGGGGATGCAAGGACAATCTCGACGATAGTGGTCTCCTTTGCAAATAACACATGGCGATTTAGGCCTAGTCGGTGTAGTGTGTGGATTTTTTCTAGACGATGCTTGGTTGCCCCTTTTCGCCTTTGGCTCCTTCTTCTTCTTCTCTTTCTTCTTCTTTTCCTTCTTCTTCTCAGTTACTTGATTTTTGACTTTACCAGCTTCATCAAGCGAAGAGGAAGGAGGAGAGGAAGAGTTGGACGAAGTAGAAGATTGGGGGGTAACTCTGGTATCGTTTAGTTGATGATTTGATTGTTCAGGAATCGCGGTGTTCTGAACGACAGAGGTTGAGAAGAGCCATACGGGCAAGCCGATTGTCAATCCTGGAAGAGACAATGTGGCCATATGGGGTGCACCAACATCTCCCCAAGAGGAGAAGGGACTAGGATTTCCTCCAAGGGGAACCCCTTGGTTAGTGGACTCCATTTTTCTCAACCTAAGACCAACGTAGGAAAGGTGATGATTATTTAGATTAAAATAAATTTTAGACGCTTTGACACAACTTGTTTTTTCAATTTTTAAGAGTCGAGAAAAAACAAAAGATGACTCTAGTCGCCTTCGATTTTTAATGAGCCTGAAGTGACAAGTGCTCAGATAGACCTTTTCCTTTAAGGAGTCTGAAAAGGAACGAAAGAGACTACTCTGGAAATCTAGACAGAGGGATTACCAAACCAATCGCAAAACTGCAGAATACTTTTTACGGTACGACAATCAATCTTCCCGAATGTTGTGTTCAGTACATTGCGATCGATAGGGCGGAAGACACGGCTTCCTATGGATAAAGGATATGGCCTATTGTGGTCTCCAAAAATATACTCGACGATACGTGGGAGCACAAGTCTGTACTGGCACTTGTCGTCTCAAAGTGGAGGAATCACCCAACCAACAGCGAAAACAACAGTTACCAGGCTTTACGACGCTGGAATACGTTTCTAGCCTAGACTTCTAGATGTTGTGCGTTAGGTTCCAAAGCGTTTTTAGATTCATTAAATTTATTTTATAGTTGATCTTGCTTAAGAAATTTGCATTTCAGGTTCACCGCGTGATGTAGATGTACAATTCCTAAAATGCAATCTAAGATGATAAACAGTCGTTTAATCTTCTTTTTGCAATGAAAATCCTAGCTGCTAAGGAAAGAGAGATGACATTCTTTCAACAAAGAGAAGAGAGCACACACTATATGCACTGTCCTAAATCAAACCAACAAACAGTCTAAATGAAAATTCACGTGCATGTATTTGTTTTCAGCCTTCTTAATGTGTGAATGATAAAAAGAAAGCTAAGCGTAAATCTGAATTATTTTTCAAAATGACAATTACTAACAAGCTTCTTTTCAAAACAAAAATGAAGACAGTGATGACACTTTGTTATTTGGAATTGAAAACTTGCTTTCGACACTTGAAAAAACTACTAATTCAAATCAAATACAAGAGTAACAGTGTAATCAACTATCAAGAACAATCGGATTCTCTTCTATGACTGAAAACGACACTTGCGACACTTTCAAATCAAGAAACGACAGTTCAATTACGCTACTTCTTTGTAAAAGAGAACTGAAAATGGCTCAAAATACATAAAAACATTTACAGTTCTTTGCACAATGGAGGCGGAATAATGGCAAGGAAGGGGGTTTCAACAGAGGTGTACTGACTACAGGCAGCAAAACTCTTGAATAGAGCTGAAAAGAGTGAACACAGAAGCCAAAATCTAAGAGCAGAAGAGGTCTGATCAGCGCACCTGTAGCACAGGGAAACTGAAATGCAACGCACCTACTACACTCGGGAAGTGCGATGCATTCAGGTTCCAAAGAAGAGACAGTGTGATGGACCAGGGACGAGACTTTAGCTGGGTTTCGGGTCACAGTTTGCAGCTCAGTTCAGGGATTTAGGCCGAGCAAGTGGTAATCAGTAAATCAATCACAGGGGTAGATCTAAGGAGGTTACTAGAGCCACCATAAGGGCAATTAGAGAGCTTGTAAATCAATCATTTAATTCATTGAAAAAACCTGGAGATAGACTGAAGCAGCATTGATCTACTTTGCACTTGCATAGAAAATGCAGTTCGAAGGCTAGCTGGCTTGACTTCAGGCTTCGTTTGTAAGTTTATAAAGTAAAAAAATGTAGATAAACAAACAATCTATTCGCTCCCTAGTGGAGTCACCATTTTGTTATCGGGAAAACTAGTGTCTATGCAGAGCTGCTAGTCCCACTAAGGCTGGTAGCTACCTTAGAAACAAACAAACTAAAACTACTTTCGTTTTCCTTTATGAGAAATAGATAAGAGGGGAATAAGGAGACCAACCTCTGTCTTGCGCTTGGTTCCTTGCTCGATTCCTCTCCCTTCTGATAGTTCACCACTCGCTTCCTCGTCTACCCAGCTTCAAAGAGCACCTGTAGAATCAAAGCAGCATAACGCTATCCAAGAACATAGATCTATTATCACAAATAATATAGGACCAGATATATATTGACCACACAAATGCATAAATCATCTATCATACAAGAATGTGGAGGAAAACTTGAATAACTTTATTGATAATCAAGAAAGAGCAAAGAGGATTACAACCAATTGTTCTGACCCAGCATCATCCTCTCAGCAAGAAAGCCCTTCTTCACCTCATGAAAAGCTTAGACCACCCACCACTATGATATTGCACCAAGAATCCAACAACACTTCCTTACAAGATACAAAATTCCAGCCGCTGGATCTCTGGGATGAGGGATCCATATATAGATGTTTGCAGGGGAGGTGAGTCAGATTTTGAGATTTGATTAGTGTCCTCTCTCTGATAGTTCTTGATTCCACTTGGAGATTGATGATCTCTTACTCATCCCTGGGCGAATGCAGAGAGGCAAGTGTCACAAGAGAAGTTTATGGAAGATTCCATGATCCTCCACCTTGCGGATTGACCCTGCCATTTGTCCACTCTCACCCATCGCACCCCATAGAAGGGCTTTTTAACATGCATCGCACCTAATGTGTGTAGGCAGGTGGGATGCAACACACTTTGACCATGGAGCAGTTGAAATGGTCCAGCTTTGACCAATTTTGAGTAGTTTTTCATGGAGAACTTCTGGGAGATGCTGTAATTAGTTGACCTTGTTCTTTTAGGGGTTGGAACAACACCTTTAGGGTCTTAGGAGCCCTTGGTTTATGGACATTTATGATTGGGGTTGCAGTGCCCAAAAATGTCTATAACAATGTGCAAGACATACAACTTCTTCAGAAGACCGAGGTGCTATCTTTTTCCCAAAAGCCTTCTCTCCCTCAACAAACTTTTTCACAAGGGAGTCAAAGGTAATCTCTTTGAGGTTTCCATTTGCTTGCAATGACTCAAGATAATTTGAATAAGTGGTATAAAGTGCCTTGAAAAAAGCTATAAGAGGAATGTCTAGTTCAACATTAGTGACTTTGATATCATGCATAATAGATCTTATTTCTGATGCCAAAGCAAGAGGATCATCCTTTTTTAATTCAAGTCTGAATAATTTAATCATCAATTGGAAAAATTCAAGTTCAAAGTGTGAGTCATAGAGTTCCTTCAACTTTTGTAAGTCTTCAAAAGCATTTGAAAATGGTGAAATATGGTGACTCACCTCTTCATTTACAGACGCTGCAATCAATGCATAGGCCTTGTTGTTCTTGTTTTCCCAAATGGATAATTCCTTGTCTGAGGTAGGCTTTGTAGGTTTATTATCTCCTTCTCCTACACAAAATCCTTTCCACAACTCATTGAAAATGAGATTGTGTTTTATCTTCCGTGACCATTCTGGATAATTCTCTTTCCCAAATAGAACTACTCCAATTATAGAGATCAATGAATGCATTTAAAAATACTTTGTTGCCAATATATATAAAAATTGTACTTATGGTGGATTAAAATGCAGTTCTGGTGGCAAGAATGCACTTCTGCTATAAAAAAATGCAATCAGATATTTACGGGATAGAGGTAATATTTTGGGTAGTTGTTATAAGGGGGAGGTTATATGTGGGGGAGGGAGTATATGGGAGGGCGTATATGCCGCTATTAATGTAATGGGTCAAGGATGACTGTAAAGGAGCATTTGTAGTGGACTTTACAGTGGTATACATATGGAGGTCGAGGGATTAACCTGTGTAGGGAGGGTCGACTGTATACCAAGGACGCTGAGTGGGAGGGTTGCATATGGCAGTGGTCAACAAAAGTAATTGCAACGTAAAAATGCAATATCCTTTGCATATCATACCATCTCATTCGAGTGGAATATGCATTAAGGAAAGTGGAGTGGAATATCCATTCAATATGCATTCAATACTAATGCAGGACAAAGAATATGGCCGAGGTGTCAGTTCTGCAAAATAGGAAGAACATAAGCAGGAGGGAGTTACAAGGTAGAAAGGAAGCCAAAAATGGGGCTAGCTCTGATACCATGTCAGGCCAGGAGGTAACTCCTCAAATGAATTCTATTTATTCATTAAGATTACTCATGGTTATATACATGAGGGAGGGACTCTTGGGCTTCACCTCTCGATGTTACATTATTTAATATTTACATTATTTACAAATGTTCACCCAATCCCAATGATTAGGCATCAACAAAATTTACCCACTAAAATTCAAAGAGACCTAAACTTAAGAAATAGAGCTTACTCTAAGAAAATGTGACACTAAAATAATTGAAAAACCAATAGACTATGCAATTTAAAATAAAAACCTACAAACCCCTTGCTACTAAAAAACATGACTAATTAAGTGCAGTCAAATACCTAATGCAACTCAAGCATAGATTATGTCAACACGCTAAAGCTTAGCTAAATCCTTATTTATCAAAATGTCCAATATTACTACAAGTTGCAAGCTCTAAAATGGATTCACATAATTTTTATATTATTTTATTGACACTTTGGAATATGGAAGACACAAGTTAGGATTTATTTGTTGCACTTTATGTCGAAGCTTGAACATTGTGGTAATGAACTAGAACTAAAAATCCTCTAATTTAGGGGCAAATAAGTATAATTTTAGGGTCTCCCACCATAAGGAAAATTTTCCTTGAAGTACCCATTCCATTATATGCATCCATAACTTTCCAGTGGTGAATTTGCTTCAACAAATCCTATATATAAAAGTTGTGTCCTTCCGAAGGTAAGTCCATGTGGTAGGGGCATCAACTTAGCATGATTCACCCATGTAGAATTAGTGATGTATGGGAATCCACTAAATACTTCTAGATTGAAGAAATGATGTTAAAACCATAGTTGAAAGGAGAGAAAGAGGTACAACTCCTATTATAGTGGCTTGGTATTCCATGGTAGAGTAATTTCCAAGAGGAGTAGAGAGGTAGTTGAGTATAGGAAAAAGCACAACTTGTAGGGCTATGCAGTAGACCATAGTGTCTCAAAGTTCTACAATAAGCTTTACAATCTATGCATTTTCCGTATAATTTCCATTCATTAAGAATAAAGGAAACATCCTTCATTTTATTATTTGATTTTCCCACATCAATTTTCCTAGGGTAAATATTGTGTGCTTGGTGTTCCAATGTGGGTATTTTTTATTGTAGTTCCATTTCTATATCACAAGGATTGAAGAATATATATGGTGTGTTTATTGTTTTTATCAAATAAGTGAAATTATAAAAATAATAGTTGCGTAATGAAGCATAATCCCATTGTAGAAGTAGTAGTTTAAGATATGTTATGGTGAGTTGGCGAATTGGAATATCCAAGATGATTAACAAATCATAGTTATTTGCATGGTACTTTGCCTCATATTTATTTTTTCAATCACAAGGCATTTTTTCCATTGTTGACGATTTTTCCAATCACACTTGGGCTTATTTCATCTATGTAAAAGTGATTTTTTCAATAAGTTCTTGGTTTTTAAGTCCCCATTAACAAACAATATGTTCATTGAACTAAGAGAAATATATTAGAAAACAAAGGTGGATTTAGCAAAAGGTTCATCAAATTATGTGCTTTTAGAGGAATCTAGATGCAATATATTGTTCCTTGTGCATTGTAACAAAATCATGTAGCGAAGAAAAAGAATTGAACCATAAAAGAAAAGGCCAATTGCATGAATTTTTACAGGAATTTGCTTCCCAATTTTTTATTTGAAGCCATTAACCATGCCAATTACATATGGAACTGCACTCCAACTAAGGTAGTGAAGAAAGTAATGCCAAAAGAACCACATAATAAAAAAGAAGCTAGATTTTAGCAACTTTTGGGTGCTTGACTATGACACTTGGGTTCACAATCTTAATGAGAAGCACACAAATTTACAATGAAAGAGTCAATAATGTATTTTGTTGGTTATGTTGAGGACAAAAATGGTTATCATCCTTATGTATCCTACAATTCAAAGACGGTACTTATTAAAGATGTTTGTTTTTATGATTTTTTTTAGCTTATAAGCTTAGTTCAACACTTATGCCACCTTTGTCCTATGAGTTGATTTCTCCTTTTACTTCTTTGCGTCATCTTGTCTTCTACTACTTATACTCATGATATTACCTATGTTTTGGATGTTAATTCTTCTATTGGATATGTTTAGAAGAAGTAATACCTACTAAGCCTTGTCCTTTAGATGAATCTACTAAACCTACTTCTCTAGATTAATAACTTCCTAGAAGGGTTCAAAGAACTCGATAAGTGGTTAGCTTTTTAGCTAGTGAACCCTTTTGTTAAACACATACATAGAGAAGGTAGAATATGAATGATAAACATTGAATTGCATGTATTATTGACAATATATACATTTATAGTACATTGTACATGACAGTTGGATTCATCTTCCAATGTCTCTTGGACTCTGGTGGCTGTTCACATTCCACTCCAACCCATAGAGGATTAGGTGTCCAACATTCGCCCCCTTAATCCAAAGGGGTATGTATGAGTCCAAGAAGAGATTTGTAATACAAAATGTGCAAAAATGCATAGCATCACTAGGCTGAATGTGCTCTATGAAATGTTGATATAAGGGGGGTGGTTTAAGGATGACCACCGACACTGGAACGCTTAGTGTAGTTACTGGAACTCTTCCAAGTCTGGCATGAAGCTGAGGTCTTCTGCTAGAGGAAGTGCTACTAATGTTTTGAAGAGGGAACCTTCAACCTTTAAAGGGAGGTCTCACCTTGCATAAAAAGGGAGAACCTCAACATGAAAAGGGAGGTCTCAACCTGTGGTGGTTTAAGGATTACCACCAACTCTGGAATGCTTAATGCAATTTTTGGAACTCTTCCAAAACTGGAAAGAGGATGAAGTCTTATGCTAGAGGAAGTGTCCCCAATTATTTGAAGAGATGTCTCAACCCCGCATATATGGTTTAAGGCTGATCATCAACCGAAGGCATGCTCAGGGGCATCTTTGTCTTTGGCTACAACTCTGAATCTAGTATGGCAAGTTGTGGCTCAGGCTCGCTTGATGTGGCTTTGAAGCTTGTAGATTACCATCACTTCCCCCCTTGTAAGATACAAGGTGATATGATGGAGAAAACTCAACTGTAGGATTGTTCAATACTCTAGAACAAGTTCTGACATATGACTAAAATATCTTCTTGGCTATTGAAGCCCATTGCTAAGAAGCGATCCATCCAAGATGAATCTTTGTTCTTGGAGGAGGCTTATTTTTGAAGCATTTGTTTAAAGAATGAGTGGTTTTATGACAATGCTCACATGTATGAAGATCAAAACAATTATCTTTCATATGGACAACTCTATCACAATGTTGGAATTTAACAATTTGTTGTGGCTGTTGTGGAAGAGGACCAGAATCTGAAACAACTGAAGGTGAATTGTCATGAAGAAATCCAACACTCTGAAATTGGATGGGCTTTGAGTAATATGGAATGTGAAAGGAAAAATCCTTTTCATACCCAAGACTAGTTCTGTGCTTGTTATGGATAATCTCTTCCCAAGGTCTAATGATGGGCTTGGGAAGTGTAGACTGAACTTCTGCATTTGCACGCAAATGTGCTCTTGAAATAAGCACTGGATGTGAATCAACCTCAAATTTATATTCTTGTTGCTGACGGGATTCTGTCTCAATTTTATGAACAAAAACATGTTCAAAATGATGACTCCACTGTTGTAATTCTTCTTGCTGAAGCTAAGATTCAAGCTCCAAAAATTGTACCTTTTCCTGTGTACATTGCAGACATGTTTGAATGTCAACAAGAGTGGTTTTGTTGATTTCGACTATGTCATGATTAGAGGAATGTATCTGAGTTTTTAAAAACTCTAATACTATATTAATTCTGGCCATTTTCATTGAACATATCATGTGATTCTCACAAACAATGCTCCTAAGAATGAATAAATTATAGTAATCAATGCCTTCACCAAAAAATGACCGCCAAGGATGAAATGTTGGAATTGTTATACTTATATATAGAGACTGCTAGTATTACCAATGTATTTGACTGCAGGGCCTACCAGGCTCCTGATATCAATTCACAAGAGAGATCACATTGTGTTCTTTGAATTCTAGAACATCTGTTATAACAGTTCGTCCTCTTGCTTCAATTGTTGATGCTTCGCGACCTAAGATAAGGAGATTTTTGTCCTTCAATGATATTGATCTTGTCTTCCCAAGACAATGTTTTGTTCTACCTCCAAAAGGACGATTCTAAGATAATGATAACAATAAACTCTAGAACTCCTTCTAATGACGACAGATCTCAGTCCTTAAATTAAGAAGGCTCTCGACAATTGATTGGTTACACCCAGAATTGAAAAGTTCCATCCTTCAATTCTATTATAAAATTCAAGTTTACAACAAATGGGTGGCCCCAGATATCTCGCTTGGATCCCTTATCAAATCATGTAAATATCACAAAATTACAATACCATGGAGTGTCACAAAGATTTGGTTTTCTTGGACAATTCACCAAATTCCAACCCGCAGCCCCAGTTCACGAAATTTCATACATACCTTTCCCTTTGGTTTGTGCGTATGGTTGTAGAACAGAGTTGCAAGGAAGAAAAAGGAGTTCGGTTGAAGAATTCAAGAAATATCCAATGAGATTCAACCTTCAATGTGGGAAAATCCAACCTGCTTCAGGGATCAATCTCGAACTCCAGAAATATGCATAAAATTGGCCTCCATAGTAGGTTGGTTTAATTGCCAAGGAAATTATGAATTCAACCTACCTCAAAGCATTCAACCTTCAATAAAATTTCATACTTAATGAATGGATGAACTCGATCCCTAATCAAACACGCTTGATTACCAAAGGAATGAACTCTCATCCCTGAGGAAATATAATGCTTCGATCTTCTGTCATTTTGTTCTCAATATTGATTCGAAAATCACCAATATATATGTTAGTCCAACAGCATGATACCACCAAGACGATGTTAATGATGCTTTATTTCAACAACTATGATTTCACAGATTCCTTCGCGGAGACTTCATTCACATAGTTTTAAAAATCTGAGCCATACTTCTCACCTCCTCACGTAGGCATGAGAAGAGACTACACTTGAATCACCAGCTCCTTGGGATTTCGTTGTAAAATTAATTGATTTTCACATGAAGACTATGAAGAGTTCAATGACCATATATACAATAGTGTTTAGCATTCTAATGCACTATAACTGAAATGAACCATTTGAAGGAAACAACATACTAGAAACACACATTATCTCTTCAAATGAAACTATCTCCAGAAAGGCTATATCTCTACAGTTGTTCCCAACTTCGACTCAATTTTGTTTTTGTCCACAAAGCACCATTATGTTCCTAGCTTCGACTCAGTGTATGTTTTTGTCCATAGAGCAAATTTACGTTCACTAAAAAACTAAGAGGACAACATCTAGCAAATGCAGAATATGAGTGTTATTTGGATGGGAGAATGCACATAGTGCAGGTCTAGCAAGGGTAATAGAAATGTCAGTTTTGGCATTTCTGAAAGGAGCAAAGAGGATTTATGACATAAAAACTGATTCAGATACCTAATTTCTCTCTCTAGTTGTTTGACATCTGAATATTAGAAAAGGAAAACAGTTGTGGGAAAATAAATGTATGCCACCTATTGTATATAAGAGTCTCTAGTATAGGTTAATAACTTTAAAAACAAGATTTTATTAGGCATAATGGGTGCGCAGAAGGGAGTTTCAGTGGAATCAAGTTGAGTAGAGAGAGGGTAGGTGACAGGTGTTGAAAGAGCCCAGGTTGGGGCCTGAAAGCCTTAAGCATAGACAAATAATGGAGGAGCTATTGTGACAGAAATGACAGAGAATGTAGCTAGAATTTAGCTAATGGGACATTCATTAAATGTAGAACTGATGGAAGAATTGACATGCATAGAGAGGCCACAAAACAAGTGGCTCAAATATGAGGAGGGAAGGAGATCGCTTGCTCTAATACCATGTTAAACGCATATATGGTGAAGGCAGAATATGAATGATAAGCATTGAATTGCATGTATTATTGACATGATATACATTTATAGTACATTGTACATGATTGTTGGATCCATCTTCCAACGTCTCTTGGACTATGGTGGATGTTCACATTCCACACCAACTCATAGAGGATTAGGTGTCCAACACTTTTGTTTCTTATCAAAATAATTCACAGTTTTGACATGCTTTTTAAGCTCTTTCAACCCAATACTCAAATATTTAATATTTGAAATCCTTTCTTCAAATACTAAATTTTTGGGCATTAGATGGAGTGACGAATGAAGAGTATCACTTGTTGTTGGCAAATGATACTCAAGATTTGGTTAGTCTCCCTTAAGGGAGGAAGGTCCTAAAATGTAAGTGGGTTTATAGAGCCAAGTATGTAGTGGATGGAAATGTGGACAACTAGAGGTCTGATTAGTAGCCAAAGGGTTATCTCATGTTGAAGGCCTAAACCATTATGAAAACTTGTAATTGTTTCCAAAATGGATTCCCTTTGTGTTGATTAGTGATTTATCACTTGCATCTTCACATACATTGGAGGTCCATTAAATGGATGTTTTGTCCTCATTATTGCATAATAATTTATAATAAGATATTTATATTGCACAACTTCTTCGTTTGATTTATAGTGACTCTATTGTTGTATGCCAATTGGAGAAATCTCTTTATGGACCCTAACAAGTTCCATGAGCTTGGTATGAACTCATGAATTTGGAGATGCCACTTTGACCTTAAGTTTATGCCCACTTCCTGAGTGATGAGATTCCAATTCTTGTTTTGTGTGTTAATGATCACATTCTCACTAGTAGTGATCCTTGTTTGGTTAGCCATGTCAAGTCCATTCTTAGGAACCAATTTGAGATGATGGACTGATGAAGCAATTAAATTATTTTCTTGGGTTATATTTTTTGTTGATAAAGGAACAAATTTCCATTTCTCAACTTCAATGTGCCCTAGATCACCTTTATCAATTTCACATACAGAACTATAAATAAGCCAAAAACCATTTTTAGTTTGGAATCAAGTTCTCTATTGCCAATGCACAAAATGGATATCAAGCACAGACTCAAAAAAACATTGTAGGCCTGTCAAGGGAAAAGTAGTGATTGAATTCAAAGTTAGTTTTAAATCCCTAAGCTCACTAACTACATAGTTAGATTGATTAGTAGACAAGTTGGTGAAGAATTATCTTAAGGGTACTAATCCTTTAGTTATATGTGAATTCAATTTTAATTTAGAGAGGCCCTGGAGATTGAGAAAAGGCCGAACAATCTTAATAGGGATGATGGCTGGAAGATTAGCAGTTGCTGGGTCCCAGCCTTGTCTTCCTAGCCTCCGCCTTCCCCTTTGTTAAGTCTTAGGGTTTCTGTCTTCCCTCTCCTCAAGTTCTGGTTTTGGCGGGTTTATCTTATTATTATGGAGTGCATGGTATTAATTTGTTATTAGGTAATTTCCGGCTAATTAGTGTATTAACCTTATTCCAGGGGGTATTTCAGAATTAGATTTGATTTTTACCTTCATCTGATTTACTTATATCGAATTAATAAAAACCCCCTTTTTTAATCCTTATGAGTAATAAGATAATTAACTAATAACATAGTTAATTTTAATAAATTTTTTTTAAATAATTATTGATTAATTAATGAATATAAATTATTAAATTAATGATAAGAGGTGATCTAGTTTTACCAAATGACCCTTAGGTTTAAATGGTAAACAAGAAATTATTAATAATATTTGATAAACCATAACATTGAGATATTGGATATACTATTAATAAACATGTGCTTTAATTTACCTAATGTAACTATATTCTAGGAATATTAATGGTTTAACTAGAATACTATTTATTGTTTTTAATAATATTAGAACTATAAATGATTAGGAAATATAGATTATTGTATAGAACTTATTAATTTAATTTCGAATTGGCCTTTACATTTAAATATTAAATTAAAATGATTTATTGGATTTAATCTTTTACCTATGGTAACTAAATTCTAAGAACAATAGTAATTTTAATAATATTTAACTGTATTTAAATAATTTGGAATAATAATAAATATAGGTTTTATGAAGATATAATTGATCAATGACCATTATATTTAGTTTACCATTATTAATTTACCATAATGACCATTATATCTAGTTTACCATTGGATCCCTAGATATAAACAATTATTATTAAATAAATACATAGATAGTAATTAAATAATTGAGGAATAATAATAAATTTAATGACCATTATATTTAAAACAATAAATTTATTGTATTATTCAATTAACTAATAATAATATGTCTCTAGTAATAATAAAATTATTTTGACTTTGGTCATCAGGTCAAAATTAGTCGTTGCAATATAGCCGTTGGAGTCTGTGCACACTCTATTTAATCAAGCTAAGCCAGATTGGTTCTTCAACTTGTCCTGACGATGAACCACACTGGTTGGTTCGAAACGCGTTGACATAAGATTGATTATGTGATTTTGCCGAAGATTACTAAACAGTGTTCCTATATCATTGTTTAAATTATTTTAATGTTTAGCTAAAATGAAAACGTAATCCTCATCAACAATGCAAGTTAGAAATGCAAATACAAATTAACAAGTAATAAATGGTTATAGATATATACAATAGCCAACAAGACAAAAGGAAAGTTGAAACATGTTTGTTAAGCTAAGCAATAAAGTTGAGAGAAAAATAACATATGTAGAGAAAGACAAGTGCAAGTATCCCTAAGAAAGAGTTATTCATTGACAAAATTTTATGTACAACCAATAGTTACCCAAATGGTTTAACAATCAACATGGTTTCTTGTAAACAAGGTGTTTCTGTTAGGTCCCTGTAATAGTAGTGATTCTCCCATTACTATTGTCATTGTATCCCTTATTGTTATTTTTGTGCCACTATTGTCCCCATATTGTTATTATTGTGCCCCATAGAAGCCCACTATTGTTATTTTGTGCCCTTATATTATTATTGTTAGGGCGGCTTTGGTTATATTTTGATCCCTTAGACTCCTATATATAGAAAGGAGGTTTTGTCATTTGTATCATCCAAGAATTGTTCATTTGTGTAATGTAAAGGAGGTTTCCCCCTCGAAGAGGCTGAATTCTAAAGCATTGATCTTTCTTTTCTATCTTTTTGTGAGCTAGTTTCATAACATTTGGTATTAGAGCTTTTGATTATAGGGTTTCGCTGCTCCAAATAGGTCATTGTGGAATTTTCACTATAACTTGTTCGCTACGAAGTTTCAAAAGCTAAACAAAAAACCCATTTGAGAAGAAATCAGTCTGAACCTCGTGTATGAATTTCAGATCTTGTTGTGCTATATTTTCGGAGATATGATCTGATGAAGTTAGGGTTTTTGAAAGCTCCAGAATTTCATCTCAAACAAGTCATCGTGGAAGTTTCGCTATAATTTTTTTTCTACGAAGGTTTAGATTCTGAAATTAAAACTCATTTGAGCTGAAATCTTGGTGAAACTAGGGTTCAAATTTCAGATCTTGTCTCACTATATGTTCAGAGATATAATCTGAGGAAGTTAGGGTTTTTGCAGACTCTCGAATTACATTGTAAACAGGTGATCTTGGGAAAATCGTCATAACTTTCTATCTAAGCATCAAATTGAAATTTCGTAAGAAGCTATAGAAAGAGGACAAACTATACTTTTCTGTATATTGTTTTTAGGTCCGAAGGTAGAAACCGTATCACGTGGAACTTCGTACAATTTCGCTCTACTTAAAACATATATAAGCAGGTCATCTTGGGAGGTGGGGCATAACTCTTTCTTGGAGAATCCAATTTCGATCAAACTGGTGGCATTGGAAAGAGGGCATAAAGGGATACTGCGGGTCACAATTTCAGACCTTGGAGATATGAAATAACAGAGTTACAGTTGTTTCAATATTGAGCTCCAACGAAGTGAAAAAAAAGGTGTGTAGTTTTTTTTTAAATTTTTGCATAAGTTTGGTTTGAAAAATTAGTTTGAAGGAATTAAAAGGGCACAGTGAAGCATTATTATCAGCAATTGATGCCCCGCAGAAAGAAAATGGAAACACCTATTAAGTAACCTGAAAGCTCTAGCATGACTCATGAAGAAGAGGAAGAAACATGATATATCAAAATTACGAGACCAAGTGCAACAAATTTCACTCGCACAAAAAGTAATAGAAGCTAAGCTGGATGGTTTAAAGAAAGATGTAGAAGCTAAGATGTATGGCGTGGAAGCTAAGATGGCTAGTTTAAAGAAAGTCATAGAAGCTAATATGGATGGTTTAAAGAAAGGCCTAGAAGCTAAGATGAATGACGTGGAAGCTAAGATGGATGATTTAAAGAAAGAAGTGGAAGCTAAGATGGAAGATTTGACAAAATTTCTACAAGAAATGCTTACTAATGGTGAAAGGGTAGTAAAGGAAACACATGATGAGAAGAAAATAAATGTTAAAATATGATTTCATAGACTCCGATGTTCGATCTAAGAACCACCATGTTCCAAAGATCGATATGAGGAAGTTCGATGGCAAGGATCCCACAACATGGATACTATAGATGGAGCAATTTTTCGATCTCCATAATGTCCAAAGCACACAAAAGGTAACATTGTAACCTTATATTTGGAACCAAATCAGTTTGTATGGTATCGATGACTTTCTCTCGTAAAAAAATTGTCACTTGGGCTATTTTTACAGATGAAATGATAGCACATCATGAGGATACAAAAAGCAACACTTTTTTTTAGCCAATTGATAAATCTCAAACAAAATGGTTCAATGATGGAGCACATTGAGGACTTCCAAAAATTGAATATAAGGGTAAAATATATTCCAAAGGAGCACAGGATTGATGTGTTCATAGAAAATTTAAAGGATAACATCCAACATGAGGTTCGTCTTTGGGAACCTGATTCATTGGAGAAGGCGTTCAGGTTGGCAAGAAAAATGGAAAGCAAAATTATGGCAACAAGGAATTCTACCACTCACAATCATACAGTTGGAAGTGTTGTTGCCCCTAGCCATCCACAACCTACAAGGTTGACACCACAACAATAGGAAGAAAAAAGAGCAATAGGGATTTGTTATAGTTGTGATAGCAAATACACTAAAGGTCATACGTGTGCTGAGAAGAAATTATTTTACATAGATTGCGAAGAGGAGGAAGAAAAGGAAGAAGAAACGTCAAAAGAAGAGGATATACACCATGAACAAACCCTAGAGAAAGAAGAAATGAATCCGACCATATCTTGTAATGCATTGGCTGGAATTATCAAGATAGAAGGGCATATCAAGAAGAAAAAGATAATAGTGTTGATTGATTTGGGTATTACCCATAATTTTATTCATTGTAAGATAGCTAAGGAATTGAATTGCTTCCTATATCTGACACCAGAGTGTCAAGTGATGGTTGCAAGTGGAGGAACCATAACTTGCTCAGGAAAGTGCCATAATATCAAGCTATCCATGGGATAATATGTATTGAATAGCCCAATTCTTTCCATTCCAATGGGTGGTGTTGATGTTTTACTAGGAATCCAATGGCTACAATCCTTGGGTACAATAGCTTTTAATTTTCAAGAACTTTTCATGAAATTTTTTCCAGAAGGAAAGGAAGTTGAATTAAGGGGTATTATAGGGAAACTGGGAAGGATAATCAACTCTAATGAAATGACAAAACTTAAAAAGAAAGAACAAGGAGGCATAATTACACAATTATGTTCACTAAAGGTTCCCACATCAAAATCATCTATTTCTCTAGATCTCCAAAAAGTATTGGACAATCATTCCAAAGTATTTGAGACTCCCAAAGGCTTCCCACCTATTCGTGATCATGATCATGCTATTCATTTGATTGCAGGAAGTGTTCCTCCAAACATCAGGCCTTACAAATATCCCTATGCCCAAAAGAGTGAAATTGAATGTATGGTTGCAGAAATGATAGAGGCTGGTATAATTCAACTTAGTCAAAGTTCTTTCTCTGCTCCAGTAGTATTGGTTCACAAGAAGGATGGATCATGGTGCATGTGTTCAGATTATAGGGAGCTCAACAAGTTCACTATTAAAGATAAATTTCCCATTCCTGTCATTGATGAATTATTGGATGAATTGCATGGATCAATTTACTTCACCAAGTTGGATCTTCATTGAGGATATCATCAAATCAGAATGAAGAATGAAGACATTCCAAAAACAACATTTAGAACTCATGAGGGTCATTATGAAATTTTGGTCATGTCTTTTGGCCTTACCAATGCACCTTCTACATTTCAAGGTTTGATGAATTCCATTTTCAAACCCTTAGAAAATTTGTGTTAGTATTTTTTGATGATATACTAATCTACAACAAGTCTTGGAAGGATCATGTTCAACATGTTGATAGGGTGCTCAAACTATTGGAGGAGAAACAATTATATGAAAAAAAGCTCCAAATGTTTCTTTGGAGTACAAGAGGCGGAATATCTGGGTCATATTGTATCTAATGAAGGTGTTAAGGTAGACCCTAGCAAAATTAAAACCATTAAGGAATGGAAAATCCCCACATCCATAAAGAATCTACGAGGATTTCTCGAGTTGACAGGGTATTATCGCAAGTTTGTTAAGAATTATGGGAGATTAACAACACCTCTAACAACATTATTGAAGAAAGATGCATTTTCATGGACTCCAGAAGCAACGAAGGCCTTTGAACATCTTAAAGAGGCAATGTGACAAGCACCGGTCTTAACTACACCATACTTCACAAAAACCTTTATTGTGGAATGTGATGCCTCATGAAATGGAATTGGCGCTGTTTTAATGCAAGAAGAAAGACCCATTGCTTTCGAAAGTCATCAAATCAAAGGAAAGTATTTACACAAAGCTATTTATGAGAAGGAAATGTTGGCAACACTACATGCACTTAAGAAATGGCGACCCTACCCAATGGGAAGACACTTCAAGGTAAAAACAGATCATGATAGTCTTAAATACTTTTTAGAACAAAGATTATCTTCAAAAGAATAGAAAAAATGGGTCACAAAGATGTTGGGTTGTCACTTTGAAATCATCTACAAAAAAGGGAAGCAAAGTGTTGTGGCAGATGCACTCTCAGGAAAGGATGAGGATGTGGAAGCATTTCTTTGCGCTATTTCTATTATCCAACTAGATTGGATAAATGAAGCAAGTGATGAATGGAAGAATGACGAAGAATTGTGGGCACTCATTCAAAAGTTACCACAAGATCCTAGTACATTTGATACATTTAGCTGGAAAAATGATTCGCTATGGTACAAATATCGGTTATACCTATGTAAGAATTCCCAACTCAAACAAAAGATTCTTAGGGAATTGCACAACTCTCCCTTAGGAGGGCACTCAAGAGTTATAAAAACTTACCACAGGGTTAAGAAGGATTTTTTTTGGGATGGTCTTAAATCGGATATTCAACCAGGTCTATTACAACCTTTATCCATTCCAAGCCAACGTTGGGAGGAAGTTTCAATGGATTTTATCACAGGTTTAACCAAGTTCGAAGGAAAGAGTGTTACCATGGTGGTAGTTGAAAGACCTACTAAGTATGCACAATTTTGTGAATTATCTCATCCATTTAAAGCGAGTACAGTTTCTACTGCGTTTATAGAAACAATTCAAAAGCTACATGGAAACCCAAAGATTATTGTAAGCAACAGAGATCTCATTTTCACTGGAAATTTTTGGACATAATTATTTTCTTGTCTTGGTACTTAGTTAGCTCATAGCTCATCTTATTATCCTCAATCTGATGGGAAAACTAAGATAGTAAACAAATGTTTGGAAGGATATCTTCGTTGCTTTCTATCTGATAAATAGACACAATGGGTCAAATGGTTGCCTCTGGCTGAATGGTGGTATAACACTTCCATATGGAAACAAAAATTATCCCATTTATGGAACTTTATGGATATCATCCACCATCCATCACATCATATTTAAGAGAAAATTCTAATGTTCAAGCAATGGAAGATCACATCAAGCATCAACACCAAGTTCTCCAACTCTTAAAGGATAACCTCACCTTGGTGCATAATAGAATGAAACAACATGCATATCAACATCGTAGTGAAAGAAGTTTTGATGTAGGTGATTGGGTATTCCTACGGTTACAACCATATAAACAAATGTCCCTCAAGCAAGCTAAGAAGGATAATAAACTATGACCAAAGTATTATGGTCTGTACAAGGTGCTGTAAAAGATAGGTACTATGGCATACAAATTGGAGCATCCTACAGCTTCTCGAGTGCACCTAGTTTTCCATGTGTTGTGCTTAAAGAAGGTTATTAGGTGACAAGCTCCCAGTTCAAACAATATTTATAGAATTTGATGAGGAAGGAAAAATCATATTAGAACTTGAAGTCGTCAAAGAAACAAGAACTCGATATGATCTGGAATTTATCCAGGAGAAAGAATTAAAGGTATTACAGACTCATGTGCATGGATGTGCCTATGTTACTTTATGAAATGGATTGATAAGATTGCTAGAATACATAGACACTGAGGCAGTTAGAGAAAACATAACAGTCAAACATGTAAACACAACAAGTTTAATAAGGAGTTCACCCAATGCTCCTGGGCTACGTCTCCTAGTCCAGCCTTCAGTGGTGGCCTCTCTATTATGTTTTCAAGCAGAGTTTTACAACAGTGAGCTCAAATTGAGTCTCACTAAATAGATGAAAATCAGTAGGACTGGAGTACACAGACTCTCCTTACTGAAACTCGACCTCTAAGGGTCACAGTAGTATAAGCCCAATCTGGGTCTCATACATGACATGCCTATGACGAGGAGTCGGCTTGAACCTCTCAAGCCTTCTCTGGAGTGCACAGACTCCCTGACTCTCTCTAGCTCTGTCTGGCTCGATGCTGCCTTCAGGTCAGCTCAGCTTCTCTTTTCTGTTCTCTGCTCTTAGCTTTGTGCGTCTAACTAACTCTCTCTTTTTCACTGCCTGCTCTGCTTCTGTCAGTTCATGGCTTTAAAGCCAGTCTATTCTTTGACTGTTCGTTTCTGCTTCCCGACCCTTCTGTTTTACCTGCCTTTGTCCGTTCGAATTCATCTGCTATGTGTCATCATCACTGGGTAACGCCTCGCAGGGAGGTGGCCACTTGTTTCCTAACAAACTGAGTGTCAGATTCCTTGAATCATTTTTGAGTGGCCATTAATTCTGTTTGCTTCAAGATTTCCCGCGAATCAAGACTCTTGCCAACTCATCGTCCACGTCGGACTTCAAATCCCATGTAATCTTGCTTTATCACCTGTCAAATCTGGTCATTTATCGGGATGCGCCTTCGCCGTTGATCTGGGCCCCCTAGATCCTACGGTCGTCGCTCATATCGGGCGTGTAAGTTGCATGACGTTTACCATCCGATGCGGGCGGTTTTCTCTCTCATCCGCAGGACGCGTGTCGCTTGGTGTGTGGAATTGGGCGGGATTCAGTCAAAACTACTTACCGCCTCTAATCCTTCTGATATCCTACCAGTTTGGGAAATCCCGTGCTACAGAACTGAAACGGTTACTTTTCCACATTTCACAGTGTTTTCGTGTCTCGGCACTTCGTGGCTTTCCTTCAAAGAGGGGGACGCCCTATGATACGTGATTAATCACATATCAGAATCTACTTCTGTTTCTCGATTTAGCCTCCGATTTTTCCAATTTGTGCCATCGTGCTTTACCATGGGCCAACGGTTTGCGCACTTGACCGAGGGTCCTCGTTGCTCCGCATTGGTCACAATTACAACTGTCATGAGGATTCCTTCTGATAGCTTGATTTTTCTAAGACTTGAATCTTTTTAGCATAATTTGAAACAGTCTTGAAAACTTAGAGAGTGTTTAGGACCCAATTCAGATCATGACCTTCCCACTGAAAAAGCTTTTGGACAACCAAAAGTTGGTTTTCTTTTAAGCATCAATCAAGTGAGGGTATAGCTTCCTCTCTTGCTCAATTTCTATACATTTCGCACTGCTTGACTTTGAACCTTTAAGTCCAATCCCAAGGTACTCAACATCCCCTCTGCGCATGGTCCTCACCTTCCTGTCCAGAACTGTATCTTCCTGCAACTCATTAAGATATTTAGGTAATAGATCATCAATAGAAGGCAATTGACTCTACTCTTCGGGATCTTCAATTAATGAAGGTTCGAATAGTCTCAAGCTATCTGTATTAACAACTGAGTAGATGTGCATGTAAGCTGGTAAATCAAGGCGAAAAGCATTCTCACCAATTTTCTCAAGTATTTTGAAAGGTTCATACCTTATTGGCTTCAACTTCGTACCTTCACCTTGCATTCTATCTTTACTGATATACAGCCAGACTTGATCACCAACTTGGAAACTATGCTCCATCCGATGCTTGTCATGCCTTGCCTTGTACTTGGCTTGGCTCTTTTCCAACTGTTCCTATACTGCTTAGAGAATCTCTTGGATTTGTTCAATGAACTTGGTTGCCTTGTCCACATCACTGTGTCCATCAACTACTATGTCTTTGCCAAAGAAAAAATCCAAGGGCGACCTTGGTGTGAAACCAAAACAGGTCTCAAAAGGAGATCTTTGTGTAGAAGAATGTTTAGCTCGGTTGTAAGCATGTTTCACACAACATAAATGTTCATCCCAAAGCTTGGGATGCTTACTGTAATAGCCTCTGAGCAACTGGATCACTGTCCTATTGACCACTTCTGTTTGGACATCTGTTTGCGGATGAAAAGCTGTACTCTTTTTCAGTCTGGTGTCCATTAATTCCCATAGACTCGACCAAAATTTCCCAACAATTCGGGTATCTCGATCAGATATAATTGAAGTGGGTAATCCAAAATGAACCCATACATGCTGAAACAACAACTTTGCAGTTTATTCAGCTGTAATATGTTTGTTACAAGGTATTAAAATACACATTTTGCTGAATCTATCCACAACAACATATAAATAGTCATGACCTTTCCTAGATTTAGGTAGTCCTCCAACAAAGTCCATGGAAACACTTTCCCAAGGATGAGAAGGGACTGGTAGTGGAGTGTACAAGCCTAGTTTTCTATTGCTGGGCTTGCTTTTAGCACACATGGTACACCCTCTTACATATCTAGAAACTGTCTCATTCATTTTTGGCCAATAACAAAATCTTTGTAGCTGTGCAACTATTTTACTTACACCAAAGTGACCTGATATTAGAGAAGTGTGTGCTTCTCGAATTATCTTTACTCTTTCAGTTTGTGGAATGCATAACTTCCCAAAATGATACAAGAGTTGGTCCTTAACATGATAATCCAATTCTCCTACTTGTTTGCCTTGACTTAAAGTTGCATATACATCTTTAAAATCTATATCTTGAGCATATTGTTCAATGTAGCTTTCATGCAATACTGAATTATGCTTAAGTATAGTAGATGCATTTATAATTGGTCTAGACAACATGTCTGCAACTTTATTGTGTATGCCCTTTTTATATCTGATGACAAGATGAAACTGTTGTAGAAAACCCATCCACCTATAGTGTCTTGATTGCTGCAACTTAGTTTGGGAGTGTAAATATTGAAGTGGTTGATGATCAGTGTGTATAACTATCTCTTTACCCAATAAATAATGTTTCCACTTTTTCACACTCTGTACTAATGCATACAATTCTTTATCATATGTGGGATAGTTAACTACTGCATAATTAAATGTCTCAGAAAGATAGCATATGGGTTTACCGTGCTGCATCAACACTGCTCCCATGGCATAGTCACTGGCATCTGTTTCAATCTCAAATGGCTTTGAAGATCGGGCAGTGGTAGTACTGGTGCTGTACTAATATTTTCTTTCAAGGTGTCAAAAGGCTTTCTGCTGTTTGCCTCCCCACTGAAACACCTTGTTCAATCCTGTCCAAGCATGTTAGGGAGCTTCAATTAAGGAAAATTTATAAATAAACTTTCTCCAATATTGTGCTGCTCCTATGAAGCTTCTAACTTCTGTAGCAGATTTGGGCTTAGGCCAGTTTACAATGACTGCAACCTTAGAGGGATCTATCTTCAATTCACCACCCCCTACTATATGACCCAAATAATTTAAAGATGTTTTGCCAAATTCACATTTTGAGAGTTTAACATAAAGATTTTCTATTTTCAAAACATCTAGAGTCTGCTTAACATGCTTTAAATGTTCTTCCCACATTTTGCTGAATATAAGAATGCCATCCAAATATACAATAACAAAATCATCAAGAAAAGGTCTGAGTACATCATTCATTACTCTCATGAAAGTAGCAGGAGCATTAGTTAAGCCAAAAGGCATAACGAACCACGCATACAATCCCTGCTTTGTTTTGAAAGTAGTCTTCTATGCATCTTGCTCTACAACTCTGACTTGATGATATCCACTATGCAAGTCTAACTTGGAAAAATAAACAACTTCTTTTAACTGATCTAATAGATCATCTATGCGAGGAAGGGGATAACGATTTTTGATTGTTATTTTATTCAGTGCTCGATAATCAATGCACATTATCCATGAGCCATCTTTCTTTTTCACTAAGACAATTGGAGATCCACATGGTGATGTGCTAGGCCTTATGAACCCTTTCTTGAGCAACTCCTGTACCTGCTTCTTGATTTATACATTCTCTAGAGCGGACAACCTTTTATACCTATGGCTGCGATCGTTGTTCCATCTCCTGAGTCTGACCCCAAATCCTTTTGAATAGTTGCAGCAACCTTCTTCCTTTTTCCATCGTTTTTCTTAGGTTTCAGCTTCGGATGCATAATCCAACAATGTTCATCATCATGCCCATCCTTCTTACAGTTAGTGCATGAAGATTAACTCTTCTGTACAATATTTGTCTTCCTCTCTTTCCATTTCTGTTTTCTTTTCTCCTTATTCTTGCTTGCAGTGGGTTTGGATGATCCCCCAACTTCTGGGTTCCCATTCTTACCTCTAGCTTCTAGATGTGTAGCCTGAACGAATACCTCATCTATGCTAGTGGGATTAAACATGAGGATATTGTGCCTCATGTAGCTGTGTAGACCACCTATATACTTCAACAAGGTTTTAGGTGAGTCTAAAGAAATTCCTAGAATCAAAATCCTTTTCCTAAATTCTTGGGTGTAACCTTGTACACTATGCCATTTTAATTGTCGAAGAGCTTGCCAGCCCATCATGGCTTGCTGCATATAGGCTAGTGGATAAAATTGCTTTTTAATTGAAGAAACAAATTCATTCCAGACAGAAAGAATCTTACCATGTTTCTTCATGTCAGCTTGTGTCCTGCCTTCCCACCATACCAAGGCAGTGCCCCCAAGGCGTAGGCTGGCTAGCTGAATCTTACTCTTGTCTGAATCAATGCTCTGCACTCTGCAATAAACATGAATCTGTCTGATCCAATTATCCAGCTTCTCTGCATTCAACTCTCCATAATGTATTGGTAAATCAAATTTAACATCTAATTTAATCAAAGATGTCTTCTTTTTATTTTATTTTCAGGGCTATTAGGAGGTGTGAGAAATTTTTCTTCTTTTCATTTTCCTTTAGAGTGGTCATGGAGGAGAGATTCTTCTACTCCCTTGTCTTCTTTGGAGTTTGATGAACCTTCATATCTATTTTTCTTAACTTCCCTATACATTTCCTCCACCATGGATTTCATGGTCATAAAGCTATCCATGAACGGGGAGTCTGATTCCAAGGGACTTTCTTCTGACATTTTCCCCTTAGGATAGACTCTTCCAATTTCTGGATTAGCTTCAACCAACTCTCCTTCTCCTAATTTAAGCTTTGATCTAATTAGCATTCAACAACAAAATCCAGCACAAGCTTGTCTAACCTTAATAACCTAGAGCTCTGATACCACTTGATCTGGAATTTATGCAGGACAAAGAATTAAAGGTATTACAGACTCATGTGCATGGATGTGCCTATGTTACTTTATGCAATGGATCGATAAGATTGCTAGAATACCTAGACACTGAGGCAGTTAGAGAAAACATAACAGTCAAACATGTAAGCACAATAAGTTTAATAAGGAGTTCACCCAATGCTCCTGGGCTACGTCTCCTGGTCCAACCTTCAGTGGTGGCCTCTCTATTTTGTTTCAAGCAGAGTTTTACAACAGTGAGATTAAATTGAGTCTCACTAAATAGATGAAAATCAATAGGATTGGAGTACACAGACTCTCCTTACTGAAACCCGACCTCTAAGGGTCACAACGGTATAAGCCCAATCTGGGTCTCATACGTGACAGGCCTATGCCGAGGAGTCCACTTGAACTTCTCAAGCCTTCTCTAGAGTGCACAGACTCTTTGATTCTCTCTAGCTCTGTTTGGCTCGATGCTACCTTCAGGTTAGCTCGACTTCTCTTTTCTGTTCTCTACTCTTAGCTTTCTGCGTCTAACTAACTCTCTCTTTGGCATTGTCTGCTCTGCTTCTGTCAGTTCATGGCTTTAAAGCCAGTCTATTCTTTGAATTTTCATTTCCGCTTCTAGGCCCTTCTATTTTCCCTACCTCTGTCCATTCGAATTCCTCTGCTCTGCGTCATCATCACTGGGTAATGCCTCGCGGGGAGGTGGCCACTTTTTTCCTGAAGAACTGAGTGCCAGATTCCTTGAATCATTTTTGAATGGTCGTTAATTCCATTTGCTTCAAGATTGCCCACGAATCACGACTCTTGCCAACTCATCGTCCATGTCAGAATTCAAATCCCATGTAATCTTGCTTTATCACCTGTCAAATCCGGTCATTTAGAGGGATGCGCCTCCGCCGTTGATTTGGGCCCCCCAGATCCTACGATTGTCGATCATATTGGGTAGGTAAGTTGCATGATGTTTACCCGTCTGATGCGGGCAATTTTCTCTCTCATCCGTTGGATGCGTGTCGCTTGGTGTGTGGCATCGAGCGGGACTCAGTCAAAACTACTTAACACCTTGAATCCTTTTGATATCTTGCCGGTTTGGGGAATCCTGTGCTACAGAACCGAAATAGTTACTTTTGCGCATTTCACAGCGTTTTCGGGTCCGGGCGCTTCGGGGCTTTCCTTCACTGAGGGAGACGCCCTGCGATACGCAATTCACGTATCAAAATATACCTTTGTTTCTTGATTTAGCCTTTGGTTTTGCCAATTTGTGCCATCATGCATTACCATGGGCCAACGGTCTGCGCGCTCGACCGAGGGTCCTCATTGCTCCGCTCTGGCCACAATTGCAACTGTCACGAGGATTCCTTCTAATAGCTTGATTTTTCTAAGACTTGAATCTTTTTAGCATAATTTGAAACAATCATGAAAACTTATAGAGTGTTTAAGATCCAATTCGGATCACGATAGCTACGAAATCGATCAATTTTAGAGTATCTCATCAAGTGGAAGAACTTACCCATTGAAGATTCCTAATGGGAGGATGAGAATTTTATACAGAAGCATCCAAAACTACTCAATCATTGAGGACAACACTTTTTTGAAGGAGAGGGGCATGTTAGGTCCCTATAATACTAGTGATTCCCCCATTACTATTGACATTGTATCCCTTATTGTTATTTTTGTGCCCCTATTGTCCCTATATTGTTATTATTGTGCCCCATAGAAGCCCACTATTGTTATTTTGTGCCCTTATATTATTATTGTTAGGTCAGCTTTGGTTATATTGTGACCCCTTAGACTCCTATATATAGAAAGGAGGTTTTGTCATTTGTATCATCCAAGAATTGTTCATTTGTGTAATGTAAAGGAGGTTGCCTCCTCCAAGAGGTTGAATTCTAAGGCATTGATCTTTGTTTTCTATCTTTTTTGTGAGCTAGTTTCATAACAGTTTCCAAGTACATATGTTGTTCACAACAATTTAAAATCAAGTGGGATGAAACCCCATAAAATGAAAATCCTTTGCTAACTCCACACTCAGAACGTTTGAAGGGTATCCATGATCATGGAATTAATATTCTAGAGACATTTCACAGATACACATATATGAAACAAATAAATGGAAATTACCTCTAGATGGAAGCATCTATGCTTTCACCCTATTGTGTTATGAAACTAGCTCAAGAAAAGATAGAAAAGATAGATCAACGCCTTAGAATTCAGCCTCTTCGAGGGGGCAACCTCCTTTACATTACACAAATGAACAATTCTTGGATGATACAAATGAAAAGACCTCATTTCTATATATAGGAGTCTAAGGGGTCATAACATAATCAAAGCCGCCATAACAATAATAATGTAAGGGCACAATAATAACAATAGTGGGCTTCTATGGGGCACAATAGTAACAATATGGGCACTACATGGGTACATCAATATAATAAGTGGGTTATACTAATAACAATAAGGGGTTACACTAGTAGTATAGGGGCCTAACATGCCCCTCTCCTTCAAAAAGCGTTGTCCTCAACGCTTGAGTAGTTCTTGATGCTTCTGTATAAAATTCTTGTCCTCCCATGTGGAATATTCAGTGGGTAAGTTCTTCCACTTGATGAGATACTCTGAAATTGATCGATTTCGTAGCTGTCGGGTTCTTGTTTTTGTGACTACTCCAGGTTCCAATATGATTTTTCCTTCCTCTTTAATTTCTAGAAATATTGTTTGAATTGGGATCTTTTGCAACTTTTGAATAAGTGGCCTACTTCTTCATCCTTCTTCCATTCATCCCTTGCTTCATTTATCCAATCTGGTTGGATAATATAAATAGCACAAAACAATGCTTCCACATCCTCATCCTTGAAGAGTCTTCCCATTCTGTAAGGTCGCCATTGTTTAAGTGCCTGTTGTTTCGTTTGATTTTGCACCGAAGTGGCGTAATCCTTTAAAAGTTGGAGAACTTTTTGTTGATGCTCGATGTGATCTTTCACTGCTTGAACCTTTTTCTTCTTGATATATCCTTCTATCTCTAGAGTTTGACGAGTGGTAATTTCTTCCAATCCTTTACAAGATATGGTCGGATTTATTTCTTGATGCTCGATGTGATCTTTCACTTCTTGAACATTTTTCTTCTTTATATGTCCTTCTATCTTGATAGTTTGAGGAGTGGTAATTTCAAACAATGAATTACAAGATATGGTTGGATTCATTTCTTCTTTCTCGATGTGATCTTTCACTTCTTGCACCTTTTTCTTCTTGATATGTCCTTCTATCTTGAGAGTTTGAGGAGTGGTAATTCTTGCCAATGCTTTACAAGATATGGTCTGATTCATTTCTTCTTTCTCTGGGGTGGGGTCCTGGCGTATATCTTCTTCTTTTGTTGTTTCTTGATCCTTTTCTTCCTCCTCTTCATATTCTATGTAAAATAATTTCTTCTCATCACACTTATGACCTTTAGTGCATTTGCTATCACAATTGTAACAAAGCCATTTTTCTCTTTTTCTTCCAATTGTTGTGGTGTAACCCTTGTAGGTTGTGGAAGGCTAGGAGAAACAACACTTCCATCTTTATAGTTGTGAGGGGTACACTTCCTGGTTTCCATGATTTTGCTTTCCACTATGTCACAAAGCCCTTTTACTCTTTCCATTTGTTGTGGTGTTGCTCGAAAGAAGGTGTTTCTCTTTGTATCCTCATAATGTGCTATCATTTCATCCGTGAAAATTGACCACGTAACAAGTTGTTTACGAGAACAAAGCCCTTTGTACCATAAAACTTGATCTGGTTCTAAATATGAATATGCAATACATACCTTTTGTAATAGTTGTACACCATGTATATCAAAATATTGCTCCATCTGAAGTATCCAATTTACCGGATCCTTGCCATCAAACTTCCTCATCTTGATTTTTCTTGATTTTAGGAGCTCTACCTTGAAACAACTGTAACTCTGTACTTTCAGATCTTTAAGTTCTAAAATTGTGACCTGTAGTAGCCCTCTGTGTCCTCTTTCCAATGCCACCAGTCTGATCCAAATTGGATTCTCCAAGAAAGAGTTATGCACAATCTCCCAAGATGACCTGATTATAGACTAGTTCAGTAGAGCGAACTTGTACGACGTGCCACGAGTCACTGTTTCAACCTTTGGATCTGAAAAATGCCTAAAAGAAACTATATTCCATCCTCTTTCTATAACTGTTTACAAAATTTCAATCCGATCCCCAGAGAGAAAGTTATGACGATTTTCCCCAGGTCACCTGTTTTGAATGTAATTCAGGAGTCTGGAAAAAGACCAACTTCCTCAGATCATATCTCCGTAAATATCGCGCGAAAAGCTCTGAAATTTGGACCCAAGGTTCAGCGCAATTTCTGCTCAAATGGGTGTTTTTTGCAACTTCTGAAACGTCACAGAAAAAAAGTTATAGTGAAAATGCCACGATGACCTGTTTGGAGCAGTGAAACCCTAGAATCCAAAGCTCTGATACCAAATGTTATGAAACCAGCTCAAGAAAAGATAGAAAAGATAGATCAACGCCTTAGAATTCAGCCTCTTTGAGGGGGAAACCTCCTTTACATTACATAAATGAACAATTCTTAGATGATACAAATGAAAAGACCTCCTTTCTATATATAGGAGTCTAAGGGGTCATAACATAATCAGAGCCGACATAACAATAATAATGTAAGGGCACAATAATAACAATAGTGGGCTTCTATGGGGCACAATAGTAACAATATGGGCACTACATGGGTAAATCAATATAATAAGTGGGTTATACTAATAACAATAAGGGGTTACACTAGTAGTATAGGGGCCTAACATATTGTCAAACCTTAAATTGTAGATTTCCTACAATTCATAGGACTAGTAGGATATTTAAGGATTAAGAGAATGAATCTAGAAAATAATGTAGTAGAAAAACAAAGCTATATATGCTCTCTCCCCACCCCCTCAATCATGTCCTTGCATCCCCTTTTATAAAGGTTTGAGCTAGAAGGTGAATGATCACTTTTACTTCTTGTTTTTCCTCCAAAAAATAATGTCTAGAGCATTTGATTTTAAATTTGGAAAGTAGGAATTCTAAATGACATATAGGTCAAAATAGTTAGGATCCTAGTCTAACTAAGGGTTCAATGCCACTAGTGTTCACTTCTTTAAATTTTTGCACTAAAATATCTATTTTTTCACAATTGTTAAAAATCCATTCATAAATAATAAATGCAAGAGATAATTGATTTGCATCCATAAACCAAGTGATATAAATAGTGTTGATCATGTTGGCAGTTGTTGTCATTGATGTCAATTCTAAGTCATTGATGTCAAAACATTGTTTGTGTCAAGTACATAGGGATCTTGGTAAGTGTGCTATCATTGATGTGCTAATACATTGACAATGATGTGTTAATATGTGTTGATTCCTAGCTCGAGATTATGAATGAAGAAAATATCTTTGAAGGCATTTCTTCTCTAGTTCCTTATCTAAAATGAGGAAAATAAGTGTTTGGGTAGATAAATTTCTAAAAAATATTTCCAATGCTATATGACAATTTTCCTAACTCCCAAGGATGAGAAGAAAGCTTCAATTGAATATTAGTCATGGTTCCTAAAGGATATTGGTTCCAAAATGATCACCGCAGTGTAAAAATGCAATAACCAACTTAGGAGAAATGCAACAATAGGCGAAGAACAATGGCTGGTAAGCTGCTAGTCCTAGCCCTTAATCACAAGGAGCTGGGCTAAAAAAATTAGGTGCTTATTGGACTACCTAATGCTTTCAATGCATAAATGAAAACAATGGGTGGCAAGCAATGAGTAATAGGAGGTGGGGTGGAAAGGTCCCTAGTTACAACCCTTAGTCATAGGGTACTTGGCCTATGCACCAGGGTGCTTATCATATCGCTAGGACCTAATGCTGTGCACACAAATAACACAATGATAAGGTGGTAGGCGAAAAGCCTTGACACATTGTTCGAGGTTCCATGTGGAAGAGATAGGTGGCAGGATAATGAGGTGGTCCAATGAGGTGATGCCATATGGCAGTGACATGTACAATGATGATGTGAAATCATGAGGTGAGAATATATGAAAGGTGAATTTGGCCTTTCTGGGTGGAGAATGGCCCTTTTTTGAATGACATGTGGCAACGACATGGAAATATAGGTGGCAATGATGATGACATGGAGGATATGTTGTACATGATGTGGAAAGCCTCAAAATTTGTTTTAGGAGGTTGTTTTGTAAGGCCCCACAACATTGATTGATTTTTGAAGAAACAATGAGCTCAACAACCATCGATCGTCTCCCACTTCTTGAATAGAGGAAGAGTGCACCAGATGTGAATTCCATTTAGGAGAAAGCAATGAACAATGAGCAGCAAGGCAGTGATTTCAACACTCAATTACAGGAGTTGGAATATGAGTGTCCACAAGCCTATCGACATATTGAATGTCGGTAGTTGGAGCAAAAACAAATTTAGGCAAAGGATGACAAGAAATGAGCGGTGGGCTCAACAGAGGACCAACCCTCAGTTACAAGCCTCAGTCACATTGGGCTAAGGAATAAGTGCCTAGAAGGCCTATGAGCCATCGAAAATTGGGGTGTGGCAGTACATGGAGAAAATGCTGAAAATGTTAGGTCCCTATAATACTAGTGATTCCCCCATTACTATTGTCATTGTAGCCCTTATTGTTATTGTTGTGCCCTATTGTACCCATATTTTTATTATTGTGCCCCATAGAAGCCCACTATTGTTATTGTTGTGCCCTTGTATTATTATTGTTATGTCAACTTTGATTATATTGTGACCCTTAGACTCCTATATATAGAAAGGAGGTTTTGGTCATTTGTATCATCCAAGAATTATTCATTTGTGTAATGTAAATCAGGTTCCCCCTCAAAGAGGCTGATTTATAAGTCGTTTATATTTCTTTTCTATCTTTTTGTGAGCTGGTTTCATAACATTTGGTATCAGAAGTTTGGATTCTAGGGTTTCGCTGCTGCTGATGATGATGATGATGATGGTTAACGTCCACTGAGACCAAATTGGTCTATCGGACCTACAATTTTCTTAATTTTTACTTGTCTGGCTCCTCGTCTTTCTTGGCGAGATTGGTGTTGTAGCTTTCTTTCTTTTCTCTACGGTCTTCCAACTTCCTTTGTCTTGCATCTCCTTCATCTCTTCTGGTTCTTGGGACATTGGTGTCTTAGCTTCGCGATCTATTGTGTTCGTTCTTTTGAAAATAGTCGGAGAAGAAGTTTGGTTTAGGAGATCTGCTTTGCTGTTAAATGAAGATTTATTTTCTGCGGTATTCAAATCCTCATAATTGTTGATTTGTTGGGGCGGGCTTTCTCCTTGCTTGTTTTGAGAGTTGTTTTCTTCTTCCTTGATTTCTTGTGACTCATTTTCTCTAGAATATTCTTCTTCTTTGATGACAGTGTAGTGTTCTTTTTGTGCTCCTTCCCACCATGTAGATCTGTGGTGGTTTTTTCTAGCAAAATTTTTCTCAGAGGCTTTTGGGCAATTTTTGGCTAGATGCCCTGTCTCAAAGCACGATCGACATCTGAAGAGGACACTTTCATAATCAAGCTTCTGGTTCCACACATAGTCTTTACTTGTTAGGTTTATTTCAGTTGGGAATCCGGCGCTGAAATCCATTTCCACACAGATGCGTGCATAGGTGGTTCTGGCATATTCCTCTGTTTCTGGGCACCTGCAGTAAAATTTCCCAATTGCATTTCCGATGGCTTTTAGCGAGGAGAGATTCCAGAGATGCAAGGGTAGGCTTGGCAATCTCACCCAAACTGGTGCTGAGGTTATCACTGCTGTAGAGGGATCGAATGATGGGTTCCATGGCTTCATGAATAGGCCTGATTTTTCCCAAAACCAAGGGCCAGAATCTAGAATACATTGTCTGCTTTCAGGATTTTCAAAATCTACTATAAAGAAACCTCTAGCACAGGGGTAGATATTAATTTCATCAGAAATGATAGGCTTCCATACCTCCGAGATCCAATTGTGGAGTGCTATCAGCCGCGGCCAAAAACCATTGAACCGGCAAATTAGGGCACTTTCGGAGAACTTCAAAGCTTCATCGAGTGAGTCCTGGACCACTTGGATAGTGGGAGCTGGGGCTTCACTCACGATATGGGCAGGAGATTGCCCTCCAGAGGCAGATGAGCCACCAATTATTTTTGCGAAGCTCGGAGCCATATTTTACTTCCTCGTAGAACCCAGCCGCAGACAAATAAGATAGAAGATAAGATTAGATCTAGATCTGACCGCAGAAATTAGCCGCCTAGATCTAGCCTCAGATCTAAAACCTAGGCCGTGAAAGCTCCAAACAGGTCATCGTGGAATTTTCGCTATAACTTTTTTTTTGCGACGTTTCATAAGCTAAAAAAAAACCCCATTTGAGCCGCAATCATTCTAAACCTCGGGTTGGAATTTCAGATATTGTGTCTATATTTTCGGAGATATGATCTAAGGAAGTTAGGGTTTTTTGCAAACTCTCAAATTACATTCCAAACAGGTGACCTTGGGAAAATTGTCATAACTTTCTCTTTGAGCATCAGATTGAAATTTCGTAAGAAGTTATAGAAAGAGGACGAACTGTAGTTTTTTGTGTATATTTTTTAGATCCGAAGGTCGAAACAGTGACATGTGGCATGTCGTACAAGTTCTCTCTACTGAAAAATTATATAATCAGGTCATCTTAGGAGATTGGGAATAACTCTTTCTTGGAAAATCCAATTTTGATCAGACTAGTGGCATTTGAAAGAGGATTCAGATTTCTATAGTAGGAAGAAACTTCAGACGTTGGAGATCCACAATTATAGAGATACAACAGATTCAATATCAAGCTTCTACAAAGAGAAAAAAAGTGTGTAGTCTTTTTAAAATTTTGCATAAGTTTGGGTTGAAAAATTAGTTTGAAGTTCAAAGGGCATAGTGAAGCATAATTATCATTAATTGATGCCCCGAAGAAAGAAAATGGAAACACCTAGTAAGCAACCTGAAATATCTAGCATGACTCATGAAGAAGAGGAAGAAATGCAACATGATATATCAAAATTATGAGACCAAGTGCAACAAATTTCACTCTCACAAAAGGTAACAAAAGCTAAGATTGATGGTTTAAAGAAAGGCGTGGAAGCTAAGATGAATGGCGTGGAAGCTAATATGAATGGCATGCAAGTTAAGATGGATGGCATGGAAGCTAAGATGGATGGAATGGAAGCTAAGATGGATGGAAAGGAAGCTAAGATTAATGGCATGGATGCTAAGATGGATAGTATAGAAGAAAAATTGAAAGGCAATATGGAAGATTTGAAGATAGATTTGACTAACTTGCTACAAGAAATGCTTACTAATGGTGAAAGGGTAGTAAAGGAAACTCATGATGAGAACAAAATAAATGTTAATCATGATTTCATAGACTCTAACGTTGGATTAAAGACCCACCATGTTCCAAATATTGCTATGAGGAAGTTTGATGGCAGGGATCCCGCAAAATGGATACTACAGATGGAGAAATTTTTCGATCTCCATAATGTGAAAAACACACAAAAGGTACGCATTGCAACTTTATATTTGGAACCAAATTAGTTTGTATGGTATCAATGGCTTTTCTCTTTTAAACAAATTTTCACTTGGGCAATTTTTACGGAAGAAATGATAGCACATTATGAGGATACAAAAAACAACACTTTTTTTAGCCAATTGATAAACATCAAACAAAAGGGTTCAATGATGGAGCACATTGAGGTCTTCCAAAAATTGAATATAAGGGTAAAAGATATTCTAGAGGAGCAAGGATTGATGTGTTCATAGGGACTTTAAAGGATAAAATCCAACATGAGGCTCGCCTTTCAGAACCTGAATCATTGGAGAAGGCATTCAGGTTGACAAGAAAAATGGAAAGGAAAATTATGGCAACAAGGAAGCCTACCACTCACAACTATAAGGATGGAAGTGTTGTTTCCCCTAGCCTTCCACAACCTACAAGGTTGACACCACAAAAATTGGAAAAAAAAAAGAGCAAAAGGGATTTGTTATGGTTGTGATGGAAAATACACTAAAGGTCATAAGTGTGATGAGAAGAAACTATTTTACATAGATTGTGAAGAGGAGGAAGAAAAGGAACAAGAAACATTATAAGAAGAGGATATACACCATTAACAAACTCTAGAGAAAGAAGAAATGAATCCGACCATATCTTGTAATGCATTGGTAGGAATTACCACTCCTCAAACCATCAAGATAGAAGGACATATCAAGAAGAAAAAGATAATAGTGTTGATTGATTCAGGCAGTACCCATAATTTTATTCATTGTAAAATAGCCAAGGAAATTTCTTCCTATATCCAACACCAAAGTGTTAAGTGATGGTTGGAAGTGGAGGAAACATAAATTGCTCTGGAAAGTGCCATAATATCAAGCTATCCATGGGAGAATATGTATTGAATAGCCCAATGCTTTCCATTCCAATGGGTGGTGCTGATGTTGTACTAGGAGTCCAATGGCTACAATTCCTTGGGTACAATAGCTTTTCAATTTCAATAACTTTTCATGAAATTTTCTTCAGATGGAAAGAAAGATGAATTAAGAGGTATCACAGGGAAACCAGGAAAGATAATTAGCTCTAATGGAATGACAAAGCTTCTAAAGAAAGAACAATGAGGCATAATTGCACAATTATGTTCGCTAGAGGTTCCTGCATTGAAATCATCTATTTCTCCAGATCTCCAAAAAGTCTTGGACAATCATTCCAAGGAATTTGAGACTCCCAAAGGTCTCCCACCTATTCGTGATCATGATCATGCTATTCATTTGGTTACAAGAAGTGTTCCTCCAAACATCAGGCCTTACAGATATCCCTATGCCCAAAAGAGTGAAATTGAACATATGGTTACAGAAATACTAGAGGCTAGGATAATTAAACCTAGTCAAAGTTCTTTCTATGCTCCAGTAGTATTGGTGCACAAGAAGGATGGATCATGGCGCATGTGTCTGGATTATAGGGAGCTCAACAAGCTCACTATTAAATATAAATTTCCCATTCCTGTCATTGATGAACTATTGGATGAATCACATGGATTAATTTACTTCACCAAGTTGAATCTTCATTTAGGATATCATCAAATCAGAATGAAGACTGAAGGCATTCCGAAAACAACATTTAGAACTCATGAGGGTCATTATGAATTTTTGGTCATGCCTTTTGGCCTTACCAATGCACCTTCTACATTTCAAGGTTTGATGAATTCCATTTTCAAACCCTTCCTTATAAAATTTTTATTAGTGTTTTTTAATGATATACTAATCTATAGAAAGTCTTAGAAGGATCATGTTCAACATGTTAACAGGGTGCTCAGACTATTGGAGGACAAACAATTATATGCAAAAAGCTCCAAATGTTTCTTTGGAGTACAAGAGGTGGAATATCTGGGCCATATTGTATCTCATGAAGGTGTTAAGGTAGACCCGAGAAAAAGTAAATCCATTAAGGAATGGAAAATCCCCACATCCATAAAGCATCTATGAGGATTTCTCGGGTTGACAGGGTATTATCACAAGTTTGTTAAGAATTATGGGAGAATAGCAACACCTCTAACAACATTATTGAAGAAAGATGCATTTTATGGACTCCAGAAGCAACAGAGACCTTTGAACATCTTAAAGAGGCAACATGCCAAGCACCGGTCTTAGTTACACCAGACTTCACAAAAACCTTTACTATGGAATGCGATGCCTCAGGAAATGGAATTGGTGCTATTTTAATGCAAGAAGAAAGACCCATTGCTTTCAAAAGTCATCCAATCAAATGAAAGTATTTACATGAAGCTATTTATGAGAAGGAAATGTTGGCAATCCTAGACGCACTTAAGAAATGGCGACCCTACCTAATGGGAAGATACTTCAAGATAAAAATGGATCATGATAGCCTAAAATACTTTTTATAACAAAGATTATCTTCAGAAGAGCAGCAAAAATGGGTCACAAATATGTTGGGTTATGACTTTGAAATCATATACAAAAAAGGGAAGCAAAATGTTGTGGCAGATGCACTCTCAAGAAAAGATGAGGATGTGGATTTACTGCTTTGTGCCATTTCTATTATCCAACCAGATTGGATAAACGAAGCAAGGGATGAATGGAAGAATGACGAAGAAGTGTGGGCACTCATTCAAAAGCTACAACAAGATCCTAGTACATCTGATACATTTAGCTGGAAAAATGATTCATTATGGTACAAAGATCAATTATACCTATGTCAGAATTTTCAACTCAAACAAAAGATTCTTATGGAATTGCATGCCTCTCCCTTAGGAGGGAACTCGAGATTTTTAAAAACTTACCACAGCATTAAGAAGGAATTTTTTTTGGGATGGCCTTAAATCTGATATTCAAATTTTTGTGGCGCAATGTTTGGTTTGCCAACAAAATAAAGTTGAAACAATTAAGACCCCGGGTCTATTACAACCTTTATATATTCCAAGTCAATGTTGGGAGGATTTTTCAATGGATTCTATCACAGGTTTACCCAAGTCCGATGGAAAGAGAGTCATCATGGTTGTAGTTGATAGACTTACCAAGTATGCACATTTTTGTGCATTATCTCATCCATTTAAAGCCATTACAATTTCTACTGTATTTATGGAAACAATTCAAAAGCTATATGGGAACCCAAATATTATTATAAGTGATAGAGATCCCATTTTCACTAGAAATTTTTGGACATAATTGTTTTCTTGTCTTGGTACTCAGTTAGCTCATAGATCATCTTATCATCCTCAATCTGATGGGAAAACTGAGATAGTAAAGAAATATTTTGAAGGATATATTCATTGCTTTGTATATGATAAACAGACACAATGGGTCAAATGGTTTCCTTTGGTTGAATGGTGGTATAACACTTCCTTCCATACTGTAGCAAAAATGACCCCATTTATGGCACTTTAAGGATATCACCAACCGTCCAACACATCATATTTAAGAGAAAATTATAAGGTTCAAGCAGTGGAAGATCACATCGAGCATCAACAACAAGTTCTCCAACTCTTAAAGGATAACCTAACTTTGGCACAAAATAGAATGAAACAACAGGTAGATCAACATTGCAACAAAAGAAATTTTGATATAGATGACTTAGTGGGTATTTCTACGGTTACAACCATATAAACAAATTTCCCTCAAGCAAGCTAAGAAGGATAACAAATTATCACCAAAGTATTATGGTCCATACAAGGTGTTGCAAAAGATTGGTACTATGGCATACAAATTGGAGCTTCCTGCAGCTTCCCGAGTGCACCCAGTTTTCCATGTTTCATGATTAACGAAGGTTATTAGTGACAAGATCCCTATTCAAACAATATTTCCAGAACTTGACGAGTAAGTAAAAATCATATTGGAACCTGAAGCAGTCATAGAAACAAGAACTCAACAACTGCGAAATCGATCAGTTTCGGAGTATCTTGTCAAGTGGAAGAACTTACCCGCTGAAGATTCCACATGGAAGGTTGAGAATTTAATACAGAAGCATCAATAACTACTCAAGCGTTGAGGACAACAGTTTTTTGAAGGGGAGGGGCATGTTAGGTCCCTATAATGCTAGTGATTCCCCCATTACTATTGTCATTGGAGCCCTTATTGTTATTGTTGTGCCCTATTGTCCCCATATTGTTATTATTGTGCCCCATAGAAGCCCACTATTGTTATTGTTGTGCCCTTATATTATTATTGTTATGTCTACTTTGATTATATTGTGACCCCTTAGACTCCTATATATAGAAATGAGGTTTTGGTCATTTGTATCATCCAAGAATTGTTCATTTATGTAATGTAAAGGAGGTTTCCCCCTCGAAGAGGCTGATTTCTAAGGCATTGATATTTCTTTTCTATCTTTTTGTGAGCTAGTTTCATAACAAAAAATCTAAGGGTTGATAAGCACTTATGAAATTTAGGTCCATGTTTTGGCTTGTGGACATATGAAGACAACCATCAAAGAAAATTATCTATAAGACCCTTGTGCCATTGACAAGTTTAGAAGTAACTAGATGCAATATACTATTACTGTCAAAGGAGGATTTCCATGGGTAAATACCATGGATTTATGCCCATCATAATAGAAGGGCCAAATATATAAATCAAGAAGAAAATGATAAAAGGCAGTTAACTGTTATGATGAGAAATTAACATATGAGGAATTTAGAGTGTTGGGAATGTAGGAGCTGGGATGTGAGACATATGAATAAAAAAATTGAAACCACTGTGTGATGTGTGGCCAATAGAGAACCAATGTGTGAAAAACATGATTATATTTATGTGGGCCTATGCATATGGGAGGAGAATTCTTTTATTAATAATGAGAGGCTGAGTATAAGGATTGCAAAGATGAGAGTAGATCTGAGTTGTTGGTTTGAGCATGTTTGCATTATAGTTGAATATCTAGTTGAATGAGAGCTTATGAAATGAGAGTAGTATATGTCTAAAGTTTAAAGTGAAAATAATGTTCATTTGGGTTTGAGTTTGGAAATGAATGAAAGAGGGATCCACTAGGTAAAGTAGGTTGGTTCTTCCATATCACGGAGTGGGTGCTTTCATTAGTTTGGTGCCCGTAAAGATCAGGAGGTTCGTGCCTGCAAATTATGGGAGTTGGTGCTTCCAGTAAGTGGGTGCTTACAATTCAAGGGATGGGTGTCTCATTTTAGTTTGTGTCGGTAAATTTGATATAACAATAGGTTGAAGCTTGAATTTGCATTAAGAAAAAAAGAATATTTATAGTTTTTTCCCTTTATGGGTTTCCACATAAATATATGTGTTTCATATGTAATGAACCCTCCCATATTTTCCCACTTTTACAAGATCTCCAGGATAAACATGAGCTAAGTGTCACTATGATATAACCCTACATCCAATTTATAGTTATGGAAGTGGGGCATACAAATCGAAAACTTATTGATGCCTCTTAGGATCACTAGATCACCCAAAAGTCAGTCCACAACCTTTGATGAATAGATCCTGAGATGGAACTATGTTTTTACAAGCCTAACACCCCAACCCCACCCTTGACATACCATGCATAAACTTATGGGGTTCCAAACGCAACCATAAGCCTGCCTACCAGGTATTATGATCCAAATTCCTCAATTTTGTGCCAACAATTGCGAGAACTGTGCCACTTTTCAAGCTAGCCTCCAGAACACTACCCAAAATTGCCTATAACTTTCCAAAAACATAACTAAAATGATAACAATGCCAACCATTCAGAACTTGAACAAGATCTTGACCTAGAGATGCTTAGTACGCGATACTCATTTCATTAAACATATGAACATAGAAGCTACAGGTCTTGAATTCATATCTAATCATAAACTTCTAATCCTCATTTGAGAATCACCAGGAAGGATTTATGCCTTCTCAAGCTAACTGCAGCAACAATTTTTAGCCCATGCATTCGTCTACCATTCAATAAATGATCAAATCATGAACAAGAGCCATAGCTAGAGCACAACATAGAACCATGGATATAACCAACATATAATCAGAATAGAAACCATGAAAAAACAACCATAAGATCACATAATAACTAAGACACGTGCTCATTAATCACAATAGGGAAAATAACTTATATTATCATATTCAAAATCCAACCAAGTCAGGGACTTCCATGTACCACGCGACCACCATAGATTGGGTTGAACCAAATCTCTCTTTCATCCAATCACCCCCATGCCATATTCCAAGCATGAATTTGGGATATCATGGATAAACCAAGACATAACCAAATAAAGAATCCAAAGGTTAAACCACCTCCACCCTCAAGCTACCGTGATCTCACCTAAACCAATCTTGAGACCAGAAAACCAAAATGAGCTTGAATTCCTTAGAATTCCTTCACCATACCCAGAGGAAATTTTCTATCTCCACCCACCCGTCAAGGGCTTCACAGTGAAAAACCATCTCCATCCCCAACCCCTGGGATTTTCTTGAGACCACCTCAACCGGATCCAAAACCTACTCTCAATCCAAAGCTCAACCAAAAATGAATCCCATCACACCATGGCTATCTAGGAAATGACAAGGCAAGGATGAAACCATTTTCAAACCAGGAAAAACCCATGCCAATGATAATAAATGAACCAAATAATCAAATTCATGCACCATGCATTCAAATCCCAACAAGGAAATTACACATGCAACCTGTTATATACAAAATATTCCTACTGTAGCTATTGATCCAACTTTATCCTTGTGCTCCCTTGCTTTCCTTTGCTTGCTTGTTCTCTCCTCTCTAAAACTGATCCAAGCCAAAACTAACAAAAGTTGTATACATTCCTTATAGATTCAAACTGCTAATTGTAATATGCTAAAACAATATACTTGAATCTACTATGCTCATCAACATAAACAATTAAACGATTGATGAAATCATGAAGCATACAAAAGAAAGAATTCAATAAACACATTACATAATGATTTCCTGGGGAAAGCCACAACTAAAAACCCTTGTTATCTATATATTGCATTAGTCAGAAAATATGAGAAGATTACAATGCTTTTCTCAAGCCTGAGCAACCTTTGCACTCTCTCTATCTGTGTCACTTCTTCCCAGGCAAGCCTTGGATGAATACAATAAGATTTTCTCAACCTTGAGTTCAACCTGCACAAGTATTTTCTACCCTCTACCTGACTGACTGCCTTTGGCCAATACTTATCCAAATTCATAGCCTTCCAAGCTCCTACTTCCTTGCCCTCACAAGCTCCATGTACAAACTTGTGCGTCCTATTACTTGGTCTCTGCTCACCAAAACAATGATTAAAATTGTGCCTTCATTCCTCCTTTTAAAGGCAATTCGAATGATTAAAATTAGTGAGTTTTCTAATTAAGAAATGATTTATATTTTAGGCCTTCTTCTAACTGAATGCACCATCTATTTAATTTAGATGATTTTACAACTGATAGTACATTGTCCCTAAACTCCAATCTCAACTAGGTCTTTCTATGATCTGACATGCACAAGTTAATTATGAGTGAATCTCTAGTTTACTGGTTGATCACTGCAGGTTACACCCCACTACTACAAGTTACAACCCACTACTACAAGTTACACCCCACTACTGTAGGTTGCACCCCACTATCACAGGTTACACCCCACTACAATAGGTTACACCCCACTACAATAAGTTATACCCCAGTACAGTAAGTTACACCCTAATACAGTAAGTCACACCCCACTACAGTAAGTCACACCCCACTACTGAATGTTACACCCCACTACTGGACCTCCCACTAATTCCTCCATCAGTTGGAACTAGTTTAACTGACTTTAACTCAATTAGAATGAATTAAATAATTACAACTCAAAATAAACTCAACTAGTGCTCCTAATTGTAGGAGACACTCTACATGACTCTAGTTAGACCTGCAACTTGAATTAACTAAGTTAACTAAGTCAAATTAACTTAGTTAACTATTACAAGTTGTCTTGAGATGTGGAATTACAATTTAATTCCCAAGTTAATTCAAGGACAAAATAAATTAGGATTTTCTTTTCTTGATGCTATTTTCAACACTCCCTCTCAACAAGAAATGAATTCAACTGTATATTGATCTGGTACATTTGGAATGTTCTGCATGCAACTCTTGTCACTATTTTTGTTGCTACTGCAACATATGCAACTAAAAAAGCATCCAAACAAAATATACTGAATCAACTATGTTTGCAACTGTCTATTGGGAGAATTTTGTTTTTACTGACTCTGCTACTGAGCCTTTTTCTCTACAGTCAACACTACTCTACACTCCTCAGTATCTGACTAACACTGATCCTTGTTTACTGGGAAAACTATGATGTTGCTGACTCTGCTACTGAGCCTCCTGCTTTGTTGTCAACACTTCCATGCACTTCTCAGTATCTGACTAACATTGATCCTCCTGCTACTAGATATTGTGGGCGCCCGTAGCAAGGTAATGATTCATGATACAAAAAACACCTCAATGGATCTTGCTCAAGTTTCTGCAACCCAGCTTGTTCTAAGGATTTACATAGCTCCACCTCACTCCTGGAGGTATAGTTGCATGTGCTCCCTTTGCCCACTTAACTCAAACTCTCCTCCTACTGTAGGTCTATGACTGGTCCTCTTCACCATCATTCTCGTGGTTAGCCCACCTTCCAACTGGCTTAGGCTTCCTCTTGAGAGTTGAATAAAGATCCCTCTCAACCACAAAATCTCTAATCCCTGTCTTTCTCCTCAAGGATTTGCATGCATGAGGTAAATATGATCTACTCATACCGTTGCTGCTACTGCTTTGTTGCTGCTTCCGTACTGCTTCTACAACAACTACAATAATGAGTTTGATCTCCCCAAATCCCGAAGTACTAGCTTCCATAGGGATGCTCCCTCTGAAACTAAACTCCCTTTGAGTTTCGATCTCCCTGTGGGAAATCTCTCTGCTCCTCAGTCTACCAGTGTCAATCATCACAACTCCTTTTTATGTCACTAAACTTTGGTTCATTGATCTGCCCATTAGAAACCTTCTTGCTCCATTAAGAAGTCTGCACAGAGGGTCTTTTGGATCTGCCTTGAACTAGAGCTCCATCAATCTACAAGGACAACTTCGAATTCTTCTCTTCTATCATGATTTTAGCTTTGATACCATGTAGAAATTTCTAAAAATCTAGCTCCGATACTATGTATAAATTTCTATAAATCTAGCTCTGATACCATGTAGAAATTCCTTTTAGATTCAAACTGCTAATTGTAATATGCTAAAACAATAGACTTGAATCTACTCTACTCATTAGTAGAAACAATTAAATGATCGATGAAATCACGAAGCATACAAAAGAAAGAATTCAATCAACACATTACACAATGATTTCTTGGGGAAAGCCACAACTAAAAACTCCTGTTGTCTATATATTGCAGTAGTAAGAAAATATGAGAATATTACAATGCTTTTCTCAATCCCAAGCAACCTTTGCACTCTCTCTATCTCTCTCACTACTTCCTAGGCAAGCCTTGGATGAGTACAGTATGCTTTTCTCAACCTGCACAACTCCTCATTTTAAAGGCAATTCGAATG
Organism: Pinus tabuliformis; assembly: GCA_031772625.1. Lineage (NCBI taxonomy): Eukaryota > Viridiplantae > Streptophyta > Pinopsida > Pinales > Pinaceae > Pinus > Pinus tabuliformis. The sequence goes on along the minus strand of CM062808.1, from coordinate 458,007,537 downwards.
GTTAAAATTAGTGAGTTTTATAATTAAGGAATGATTTATATTTTAGGCCTTCTTCTGACTGCATGCATCATCTGTTTAATTTAGATGATTTTAAAACTAATAGTACAAAGTCCCTGAACTCCAATCTCAATTGGGTCTTTCTCTGAACTGACCCACATGAGTTAATTATGAGTGAATCTTTAGTTTATTGGTTGATCACTGTAGGTTACACCCCATTATTGCAGGTTACACCCCACCACCGCAAGTTACACCCCACCACCGCAGGTGACACTCCACTACAATAAGTCACACCCCACTACAGTAAGTCACACCCCACTAATGCAGGTTACACCCCACTACTGGACCTCCCTCTAATTCCTCCATCAGTTGGAACTAGTTTAATTAACTTTAACTTAGTTAGTCTGAATTAAATAATTACAACTCAAAATAATCTCAACTAGTGCTCCTAATTGTAGGAGACACTCTACATGACTCTAGTTAGACCCCTAACTTGAATTAACTGAGCTAAGTAAGTCAAATTAACTTAGTTAACTATTACAAGCTGTCATGAGATGTGGAATTGCAATTTAATTCAAGACAAAACTAAATTAGGATTTTATTTTCTTGATGCTATTTTTAATATTTCTTGTTGCTATTTTCAACAAAAGTTGTGCCAAAAGATGTGAACTATTGCGCTGATGCATTATGTCATTGGTGTCTCCTTTGTCTTCATTTTCCTTAATTTTTCTCTAATTTCCTTTGCATGCATATTTTTGTCTCTTCAAGTCCCTTTTTCTCCTATTTTCCTTTATTTCTCATAATTAAATGCTAATTATTGCCTCTTTTCCTTTCCCAATTTCCATAGTCATTAATAAACCACAAGTGATGCCCACTGTATTGTTTACCCAACATTCATCTTGGAATACATGTCCTATGACCTTGGTTTTACTTTTGACTTTAATATCCTTTATTACATGAAACTTTAACCCAGGGCTGTTACAAACCCCTTCCCCTTGGGGGAACACATCCTTAGTGTTCTATGACACCTATGACAAGAAAACAATTAAAAACAAAACATACTGCCTATGGAGATTTATAACATAGTTCAATGTAGTATTTATAATGACATCCCATTGAAAAACAATATAAACATACTGCTTATTGGATCTTTATAACACAACTCATTGAGATATTTACTCCAAAAGATCATTTGCTTCAACCATAAAATAATGAAGGATACAATGCCCACGTCTGATCAACCATCTCCCATGTAGATTCATTGGGCCCAAAGTGCTTTCACTGCACTCTAACACGCTCTATTGCTTAGTTCCAGAGCATGAGTTTTTTCCACTGCAGAATGAACTGTGGCTCTAGATGAAACTCTCCCTTTGGTTCCAATTGCAATATAGACCAATCAATCACATGATCAACATCCTGCACATATCTCTTAACCAATGAACATGGAAAACATCATGGAATTTCACTGTTGGCGGAAGTTCAAGTCTGTAGGCCACTGGTTTGATCCTCTCAAGGATCTCAAAAGGCCCACTATACCAAATTGGAACATGACCCAATCCTTAAGGAGCTATTCTTGGGCTTGATGCACAAATACACATGCTACCTAACCCGAAACTCCTTGAATGATCTATGCCCATCTGCACAATTATTTTGCCTGTAATGTGCTTCCTTTAGATTCCTTTTGATAACCTGCATCTCCTGCTCCATCTTAGCCAACATGCGTGGTCCAATAAACACCCTAGTCACTGGATCACTCCAGCTAATGGGAGTATTACAACTTCATCCATAGAGAGTGATCTAGGTGGATCTCTAGACACCAGGGCATGAAAAAAGCTCAAAGTTCAAAGTGGTAGAAAGACGATTAACTTGACATCATATCAAAGTGCTCATCGCCCTAATTCCAATAGTGTGAACGACACTCCAATCCGAGTCCGGATGAGGAAGATAGAGGAAGTCAAAGTTTTGGTTGACTTTTGCTGATTGGGCAGGATTAATGAAGACACAATTTGGAATTTTTTTGGTAGATGGAATCCGGCCAAATCTGGCCGGATTTCAGGCGAAATTGTCACCTCGTTAAAATGTCTCCTTTGGTCCAAATTCCAAATTTTCAAAACGGGCATATTGTTATAATAAAACAAAAATATTAAAAAAAGGGGTGGCGGGCCACCAACCCTGCCACCCTAATCCTTATCACATGTATTTTTGGAGGGGAAGGCTACTACCCCTGGCCCCTCCCACCATACGCACCCATTACCGTTGGGGGCCTGTGAGTTTAGGCAGGGATGTTACCATTGCATATGTGGAGGTGGGTTGGCCCTTGGGGCATGGACCCAACCAAACAATTGCCCACATAAATAAGCATGGCGCAGTTGACAGGTGAGGTGGGCGGGCCGCCCAAGGTGGGCCCAACCCGACCTAATTTTTTTTAAAATAGGGTCCATTGTATAAAATGGGAGGGGGCGGGGTTTGACCACCCGACCCCCTCCATAACAAATCAAATCTCTAACCACTCCACCTAACGAATATTTTGTAAACTCTACCCACCTTTTTTATATTTAAACACAGTCACTAGTGTGCCCAGGAAGAGGAGTGTGCACACAGTTCGAGACAGGTTCATTTGTAGGTGGCGGAAGCATGTGCAGTGTAGAGAGAGGGGCGGAACCATGATCTGAGTAATTTCTCCACGGGGCTAGATTTTCACTTTGCCATATTTTGACAAATTTTATATGGTTTTAGCATTTCTGGACACCATGAATGCAATGGTGCTGTCCATTTCTCCAATAGAGTTCTGCATTTTTTGGCCATTTTCCAGAATGGAGGTATAAGGCTCCTTTTTTGTACATGATGATTATACTCTTCTTTCTCATGCCACTTAATGAATGAAGGCCTCCCCATTGATCGAGTAGGGCTCGGAGACTTAGTCCAAATCGGACGAACTCCATTATCAAGTCTCTTGTCTTCCTTCATGCTTTATGTGTTTCTCCTCTTCTCTCATGTGCACATTAAATTTCTATCTTTAAGCTAAAATTTATGCATGTAATTCTTTAATACATCTATAAGAAAAAATCTTGGATCAAGTGGTATTAGAGTCGGCCTTTGTAGATTTGAATTGCATGTTTGTATGCTAACAAGAAATAGGCTTTGAAGAGGCAAAGGGAAACTAAAGTCTTTCGATCCCGAAGTGGGGTGTGCACATTGAAGGAGAAACACGGCAGATGAAGAGGCTCGTTATGAGGAGGAGCTAAATTTCCACAAAACCTTCTATGCAATGGAAAAAAATGTCGGTCAATTCCTTTAAAGGACGGAGAAAGCAGAAGGAAAAAAGGCACAAGAACAAGGTTCAGTTCATGGAAATGGTGAAGAAGAACCCCCTCCTTCTCCTTCCATGTGTGAAAGTTATTCTTCCTCTCATCGCCATCATCATAGAAATTCAAGGGATGCATGTTAGGTCCCTATAATACTAGTGATTACCCCATTAATATTGTAGTTGTATCCCTTATTAACATTGTTATGCCCCTATTTTCCCCATATTGTTATTATTGTGCCCCATAAAATCCCTCTATTGTTATTTTTGTGTCTTTATATTATTATTGTTAGGTCGGCTGGGTTATATTGTGACTCCTTAGACTCCTATATATAGAAAGAAGGTTTTGTCATTTGAATCATCAAAGAATCATTCATTTGTGTAATGTAAAGAAGGTTTCCCCCTCGAAGAGGTTGAATTCTAAGGCGTTGATCTATCTTTTCTATCTTTTTGTGAGCTGGTTTCATAACATTTGGTATCAGAGCTTTGGATTCTAGGGTTTTGCTGCTCCAAATAGGTCATCGTGGCATTTTTGCTATAACTTTTTTCTGCAACGTTTCAGAAGTGAAAAAAAAACCCATTTGAGACGAAATCACATTGAACTTCGGATCCGAATTTCAGAGCTTTTCTCGCTATATTTGTGGAGATATGATCTGAGGAAGTTGGTATTTTTGCAAACTCGTGAATTAAATTCTAAACAGATGACCTGGGGAAAATCAACATAACTTTCTCTTTGAGCATTGGATTGAAATTTCGTAAGAAGGTACAAAACGAGGACGGACTGTAGTTTCTTGTATATATTTTTCAGAGGCAAAGGTTGAAACAGGGACATGTTGCACGTCGTACAAGTTCGCTCTTTTGAACTAGTCTATAATCATGTCACTGTGGGAGATTTGGCATAAATCTTCCTTGGAGAATCCAATTGGGATAAGACTGGTGGCATTGGAAAGAGGACACAGAGTGCTACTACAGGTCGCAATTTCAGAATTGGATGATTCGAAATTACAGAGATACATCAGAGGCAATATCGAGCTCCTACAAAGTGAAAAAAGATGTGTAGATTTTTTTAAATTTTTGCTTAAGCTTGGTCTGAAAAATTATTTTGAAGGAATTCAAAGGGCATAGTAGAGCATTATTATTGGTAACTGATGCCATGAGGAAGGAAAATGCAAACACCTAGTAAGCAACCTGAAAGATCTAGCATGACTCATGAAGAAGAGGAAGAAATGCTACATGATATATCAAAATTACAAGACCAAGTGCAACAAATTTCACTCTCACAAAAGCTAACAGAAGCTAAGATAAATGGCATGGAATCTAAGATAAAGGGTGTGGAAGCTAATATTGACGATTTGAAGATAGATTTGAAGACAGATTTGACAAATTTTCTACAAGAAATACTTAAAAATGCTGAAAGGCTAGTAAAGGAAACTCATGATGTGAACAAAAGAGATGTTAATCGTGATTTCATAGACTCTAATGTTGGATCGAAGACCCACCATATTCCAAAAATCATTATGAGGAATTTTGATGGCAAGGATCTCGCAACATGGATATTATAGATGGAGCAATTTTTCAATTTCAATAGTGTGAAAAACACACAAAAGGTACATATTGAAACTTTATATTTGGAACCAAATAAGTTTGTATGGTATCAATGGCTTTGCTCTCGTAAACAAATTATCACTTGGGAAATTTTTACGGAATAATTGACAGCACATTATGAGGATACAAAAAGCAACACTTTTTTTAACCAATTGATAAGTCTCAAACAAAAGGGTTCAATAATGGAGCACATTGAGGAGTTCCAAAAATTGAACAAAAGGGTAAAAAAATATTCCAGAGGAGCATAGGATTGATTTGTTCATAGGGAATTTAAAGGATAATATCCAACATGATGTTCGCCTTTGGGAACCCGATTCATTAGAGAAGGCATTCAGGTTAGCAAGAAAAATGGAAAGCAAAATTATGGAAACCAGGAAGCATACCACTCACAACTATAAAGATGGAACTGTTGTTGCCCCTTGTCTTCCACAACCTATAAGGTTGACACCACAACAATTGGAAGAAAAAAAAGCAAAAGGGCTTTGTTACAGTTGTGATAGAAAATACATTAAAGGTCATAAGTGTGCTGAGAAGAAATTATTCTACATAGATTGGGAAGAGGAAGAAGATAAGGAGCAAGAAAGGTCAAAAGAAGAGGATATACTCCAGGAACAAAGCCTAGATAAAGAAGAAATGAATCTGACCATATCTTGTAATGCATTGGCTGGAATTACCACCCCTCAAACCATCAAGATAGAAGGACAAATCAAGAAGAAAAAGGTAATAGTGTTGATTGATTCAGGAAGTACCCACAATTTTATTCATTGTAAGGTAGCAAAAGAATTGAATTGCTTCCTATATCCAACACCAGAGTGTCAAGTAATGGTTGCAAATGGAGGAACGATAAATTTCTCTGGAAAGTGCCATAATATCAAGCTATCCATGGGAGAATATGTATTGACTAGCCCAATGCTTTCCATTCCAATGGGAGGTGCTGATGTTGTACTAGGAGTCCAATGGCTACAATCCTTGGGTATACTAGCTTTTAATATTCAAGAACTTTTCATAAAAAATTTTGCAGAAGGAAAGGAAGTTGAATTAAGGGGTATTGTACAGAAACCGAGAAAGATAATAAGCTCTAACGATATGACAAAGCTTCTAAAAAAGGAACAAAGAGGTGTAATTGCACAATTATGTTCTCTAGATGTTTCCACATCGAAATCATCTATTTCTCCAAATCTCCAAAAAGTCTTGGACAATCATTCCAAGGTATTTGAGACTCCCAAAGGTCTCCCACCTATTTGTGATCATGATCATGCTATTCATCTGATTCTAGGAAGTGTTCCTCCAAACATCAGGCCGTACAGATATCCCTATGCCCAAAAGAGTGAAATTGAACGTATGGTTGCAAAAATGCTAGAGGTTGGTATATATCAACCTAGTCAAAGTTATTTCTCTGCTCCAGTAGTATTGGTGCACAAGAAGGATGGATCATGGCGCATGTGCTCAGTTTATAGGGAGCTCAACAAGCTCACTATTAAAGATAAGTTTCCCATTCCTGTCATTGATGAATTATTGGATGAATTGCATGGATCAATTTACTTCACCAAGTTGGATCTTCGTTCAGGATATCATCAAATCAGAATGAAGACTGAAGACATTCCAAAAATAGCATTTAGAACTCATGAGGGTCATTATGAATTTTTGGTCATGCCTTTTGGCCTTACTAATGCACCTTCTACATTTCAAGGTTTGATGAATTCCATTTTCAAACCCTTCCTTAGAAAATTTGTGTTAGTATTTTTTGATGATATACTAATCTACAACAAGTCTTGGAAGGATCATGTTGAACATGTTGATAGGGTGCTACAACTATTGGAGGAGAAACAATTATATGCAAAAAGATCCAAATGTTTCTTGGAGTATAAGAGGTGGAATATATGGGTCATATTGTATCTCATGAAGGAGTTAAGGTAGACCCTAGCAAAATTAAAGCCATTAAAGAATGGAAAATCCCCACATCCATAAAGCATCTGCGAGGATTTCTCGGGTTGACAGGGTATTATTGCAAGTTTGTTAAGAATTATGGGAGAATAGCAGCACCTCTAACAACATTATTGAAGAAAGATGCATTTTCATGGACTCTAGAAGCAACAAATGCCTTCAAACATCTTAAAGAGGCAATGTGCCAAGCACCGGTCTTAGCTACACCAGACTTCACAAAAACCTTTATTGTGGAATGTGATGCTTTAGGAAATGGAATTGGTGCTGTTTTAATGCAAGATGAAAGACCCATTGCTTTTGAAAGTCGTCCAATCAAGGGAAAGTTTTTACACAAAGCTATTTATGAGAAGGAAATGTTGGCAATACTACATGCACTTATGAAATGGCGACCCTACCTAATGGGAAGACACTTCAAGGTAAAAACGGATCATGATAGCCTTAAATACTTTTTAGAACAAAGATTATCCTCTGAAGAGCAACAAAAGTGGGTCACAAAGATGTTGGGTTATGACTTTGAAATCATCTACAAAAAAGGAAAGCAAAATGTGGTGGCAGATGCACTCTCAAGAAAGGATGAGGATGTGGAAGCATAGTTGTGCGCCATTTTTATTATCCAACCAGATTGGATAAACAAAGCAAGGAAGGAATGGAAGAATGATGAAGAAGTGTGGGCACTTATTCGAAAGTTACAACAAGATTCCAGTACATCTGATACATTTAGCTGGAAAAATGATTCGTTATGGTACAAAGATCGCTTATACCTCTGTAAGAATTCCCAACTCAAACAAATATTCTTATGGAATTGCACACTTCTCCCTTAGGAGGGCACTCAGGATTTTTAAAAACTTACCATAGGTTTAAGAAGGAATTTTTTTGGGATGGCCTTAAATTGGATATTCAAAATTTTGTGGCGGAATGTTTGGTTTGCCAACAAAATAAAGTTGAAAAAATTAAGACCCCGGGTCTATTACAACCTTTATCCATTCCAAGCCAACGTTGGGAGGAGGTTTCAATGGATTTTATCATAGGTTTACCAAGTCTGAAGGAAAGAGTGTCATCATGGTGGTAGTTGACAGAATTACCAAGTATGCACACTTTTGTGCATTATCACATCCATTTAAAGCCAGTACAGTTTCTACTGCATTTATGGAAACAATTCAAAAGCTACATGGAAACCCAAAGATTATTGTAAGTGGCAGAGATCCCATTTTCACTGGAAATTTTTGGACAAAATTATTTTCTTGTCTCGGTACTCAGTTAGCTCATAGCTCATCTTATCATCCTCAATCTAATGGGCAAACTGAGATAGTAAACAAATGTTTGAAGGATATCTTCATTGCTTTGTATCTGATAAACAGACACAATGGGTCAAATGGTTGCCTCTGGTTGAATGGTGGTATAACACTTCCTTCCATACAACAACAAAAATGACCCCATTTATGGCCCTTTATGGATATCAGCCACCATCCATCACATCATATTTAAGAGAAAATTCTAAGGTTCAAGCAGTGGAACATCACATTGAGCATCAACAACAAGTCCTCCAACTCTTAAAGGATAACCTCATGTTGGCGCAGAATAGAATGAAACAACAGGCAAATCAACATCGCAGCAAAAGAAGTTTTGATGTAGGTGATTGGGTATTCCTACGGCTACAACCATATAAACAAATGTCCCTCAAGCAAGCTAAGAAGGATAATAAATTATCACCAAAGTATTATGGTCCGTACAAGGTGTTGCAAAAGATTGGTACTATGGCTTTCAAATTGGAGCTTCTTGCAGCTTCTCGAGTGCACCCAGTTTTCCATGTTTCATGTTTAAAGAAGGTTATAGGTGACAAGCTCCCAGTTCAAACAATATTGCCAGAACTTGACGAGGAAGGAAAAATTATATTGGAACCAGAAGCATTCACAGAAACAAGAACTCGACAGCTACAAAATTGATCAATTTTGGAGTATATCATCAAGTGGAAGAACTTATCTACTGAAGATTCCACATGGGAGGATGAGAATTTTATACAGAAGCATCCAGAACTACTCAAGTGTTGAGGACAACACTTTTTTGAAGGAGAGGTGCATGTTAGGTCTCTATAATACTAGTGATTACCCCATTAATATTGTAGTTGTATCCCTTATTAACATTGTTGTGCCCCTATTGTCCCCATATTGTTATTACTGTGCCCCATAGAATCCCTCTATTGTTATTTTTGTGCCTTTATATTATTATTGTTAGGTCGGCTGGGTTATATTGTGACTCCTTAGACTCCTATATATAGAAAGGAGGTTTTGTCATTTGAATCATCAAAGAATCATTCATTCGTGTAATGTAAAGGAGGTTGCCCCCTCGAAGAGGCTGAATTCTAAGGCATTGATCTATCTTTTCTATCTTTTTGTGAGTTGGTTTCATAACAATGCATCTAAGAAACCTTTCTTTAAATTAGATGTCAAATTTGATCTTCCCATGTTTAACGATGAAAGTAATGCATAGAAGCTTAACAACTAGATTAGGAAGATTGAAATCTACTGCAGGATTCAGCAGATCGAAGAGGACGAGGCAAATATTCATTTGGCCTTTCTTCGGCTGAGTAGCACCGCTCTCGTCTGGTGGGAGAGAAAATTGAGACGCAGTAAGAGTGTAGGTAATCTTCTTTCCTCATGGCCTAGTTTCATTTCTGCATTAAAGGAACAATTTTATCCCATGGGTTATAAGCAAAAAGCCTTAATGGATTGGCAATACTTAAGGCAAGGCAGAGGTCAGGATGTTCAAAGCTTTACAGAGGAGTTTAGAAAACAAGCACTTAATTTGGGAATTGCAATTGACTCACCTGAAGTAGTAACTAAGTATTGAGTCGGCTAGTGTAAAGGCCATTCAGCTTGAGAACAAGGGCACAAATGAAGGAGATGATCATTTCAAGAAACTAGCTTTCAAACCTCCAAATGGAAAATCCAAAGTGAAAGGAAAGGGAAAGGAGAAGAGGATGACATCAACCAAGAAAGATGAAGGAGAAATGCCTTATTGCACTCACTGCAAAAAGGAAGGTCATGACGACGGTCATTGTTGGAAACTGTACCCAGAAAAGAGACTGAAGAAGTATGGAGGAAAAGGCAAGCATAAGACAATGGAAACTGTGCAGCAAGACCTTGGATTTGATTCCAGATATGAAACATTGATCACAACAGCAAGAACAAAAGGTACTCTTACACCTCATGTTAATTCTGAATCACATGAAGGCACTAGTTCAATATATGAGTCTCTTCCTAATGAACGAAAGAGAATTGAGTTATTTTGTATTAGAGTTGTCATAAATCATACAAAAGTGGAAACTCTATTTGATACTGGATCCCAAGAAAACTTAATTTCAGAGTCCTTGGTAAAGAAGCTAGGCTTAGAAACCAAACCACATCCAAAACCTTACCCACTTGGATGGATACATGATAAAGCAAAATTGAATGTAACTAAGCAGTGCGAGGTTAAATTTGTGATCACTTCTAAGTTAGTGGATAAGGTAGAACTTGATGTGATACCATTGGATATTTGTGGCATGGTATTAGGGAGTCCATATATATATGATAGAAAAGCAATCTTCTTCCGTCATGAAAACAAATACCAAATCACAAAATATGGGGTAGAATATATTGTAAGGGCTCATCAAACTAAAATTAATGCCAGCCTTGTAAGTGTAGGACAAATGAAGAAGTTTGTGAATTCCAGTAAGGGTTGCATGCTTATGGTTGTAAGGGGGAAGGATGTAGAATTATCCGATGCTTTCTAGGGTTGTGATCATGTGCATAAAAAGGAATTAAGTGAATTAATTTCTAACTATGAGGAGATGTTTCAAGAACCAAGGGGATTACCTTCGAAGAGGGAAATCCAACATGAGATCCATTTGCAACATGACGCTCCTTTACCAAATATTAGCATTTACAGGATGTCGACCATTGAGATGGAGTAGATCAAAAAGCAGGTGCAGGAACTATTGAACAAAGGGGTCATCAGCCCGAGCACTTCTCCATGTGGCTCACTGATTGTCTTAGTGTCGAAGAAATATGGCACATGGAGGATGTGCCTAGATTATTGAGCACTAAACAAAATCACGGTGAAAACTCGTTACCCTCTTCCGTGCATATATGATTTATTATATCAATTAAAGAATGTTATCTATTTCACCAAACTGGATTTGCATAGTGGTTATCACCAGGTTCGAATTGTAGAGTAGGATGTGTGGAAAACCGTGTTTAAGACCAAACAGGGGTTGTTTGAATGGATAGTGATGCCATTCAGACTTTGCAACATTCTAGCCACTTTCATGAGGGTCATGAATGATCTCTTTAGACCTTTCATTGACGAATTTGTTCTTGTATATCTAGATGATATTCTTGTATTTAATAAAAGTTGGAATGAACATGTATGCCATGTGAAGAAAGTGCTTGATGTATTGAAAAAAGAAAAAATCTATGTAAAATTGTGAAAGTGTGAGTTTGGGAAAACCTCTTTGATTTACCTAGGTCATATTGTTGGTCATGGTCAGCTAAAAATTGATCCTTCTAAAGTTGAAGCAATTGTAAATTGGCCTAAGCCTACTAGTGTAACCGAGGTTTGCAGCTTTTTGGGTACAATACAATATTGGAGGAGATTTATTGCCAATTCTCTATTATTGCAGCACCTTTACACACATTGACAAGTGTAAAGCAAGTCTTTCAATGGGGAGGAAAGTAGCAAAAGTCCTTTGAAACATTGAAAGAAAATATCAGCACCGCATCTGTCTTGGCCTTACTAGATCTCCAATAGCCATTCTAGATCGAGACAGATGCTAGTGGATATGCCTTGGGAGCTGTAGTGATGCAGCAAAAGAAGCCGATATGTTACTATTAAGAGAAGTTCTCAGGCTGTGATAAACTATCCCACCTATGACAAGGAATTATATGCCTTGGCCTAGAGTGTGAAAAAGTGGAAACGCTACCTGATCGGCAAGGAGACCATCATCCATACAGATCATAAGCCCTTGCAGTATCTTCAGTCACAAACCAAGTTGCAACAATCTCATAATTTCAGGTGGATGGGTTTTCTTTAGCAATTTCATCTGGTAATAAAGTATAAGAAGGGAACTAGTAACAAACTGGTCGATATGCTATCTCGCCCTCCTATTTCTGCTTCGGTTATTTTGCATAATGCTTCGTTATCTTTTGAAATTTACGCTGAACAATATGCTAACGATGATGAATTTAAGGAGATTTATGCAAAACTAATCCATGGTTCACAGGTGGACAATTATCACTTGTAGGGGAAACTATTGTATCACCTTGTTAAATTGTGCATACCCATAGGAGAAAGGGTACATGTAATCCAGGAGGCCCACACCTCCCTTGTGTCTGGTCATTTTGGTGTTGAAAAAAACTTTGTGTCATGTACAAAGATTTTTGTTTTTGGCCTCATATGAAGAACATTGTGACTCTCTATGTAAAGGGATGTGTGATGTGTTATGTTTCAAAGCCCTCTAATAGAAAACTCGGGCTCTACACACCACTCCCTATTTCGAGTCGTCCATGGGAAAGTGTGTCGATGGATTTTGTAGGAGGTTTGCCTTTGTCTAGGAAAAGTCACGACTATTTGTACATCATTGTTGACCATTTTAGTAAGATGTGTATTTTAATGCCTTGTAAAAAGTAGATCACTACAAAGCAGATTGCTTATCTTTTCTTTCAGCATGTTTGGGTCCATTTTGGGTTGCCCACATCGATTATGTTAGATCGAGACTCTCTCTTTCTCGGAGAGTTTTGGACTAGCTTGTGGAAGATGATGGACACAAAGTTGAAAAGAAGCACGACATTTCATCCACAGACTAACGGACAGACAAAGGTTGTCAACCACACCGTGGTACAATTGTTGTGAGGCTATTGTGGGAAACATCCTAAGTTATGGGATGACCATCTTCCATATGTGCAACATTTATACAACTGATCAGTGCACTCATCTATGCATTGTTCACCATTTGAGACATGTTTTGGCTACATGACAAAAGATCCTTTTGATATGGTCTTTGGAAGGGAAGATGGCTCCAGTGGACGTGATGACAGGGACAAAGCGCAACGGTTAATTCAACGGATCCAGTTGATTCACCAAAAAGTACAGGAGCAGTTGGAGAAAAGTCAAGCCTGGTACAAGGCTTGACATGACAAACACCAAGTCAACCATCAATTTCAAGTGGGTGACAAAGTGTGGTTCCATATTAGCAGGGACATGATGAATGGAGAAGGGAAGAAGTTGCGACCAATCCGGTATGGTCCATTCACCATCTTGGAGATGATTGGAAATAAAGCCTTTCGTCTTGATTTTTCGGCATATATGAAAATGTACTCCATAGTGAATGTGGAAAAATTAAAGCTTTATGAGCCACCATTGATTATGGGCACCAAAGAGGTGGGATCAGTTCCGACAGTTGATTATTTTGCACTAGAGTATCTCAATGAGTTTCCTGAAGATATCATCCTTGATAGAAGAACCAGGACGTCATGATGGGGAGATGTGGAATACCTTTGAGTTGGTTTCAAAGGGATGCACCCTAGAAAGGCAAAATCGTTGGAGAAAGGGAGAGTGAGGGAAAAATTCCCTCACTTTCCAATTGAATGATAAAACTTTTGGTGGTCCAAAAGCTCCTCAATGGGGAGGATTGATCCAGGTGGATCTCTAGACACCAGGGCATGAAAAAGGCTCAAAATTCAAAGTGGTAGAAAGACAATTAACTTGACATCAAATCAAAGTGCTCGTCGCCCTGATTCCAACTGTGAAAATGACACTGCAATTCGAGTCCGGATGAGGAAGATAGAGGCAGTCAAAGTTTTGGTTGACTTTCACTCACTAGGTAAGATTAATGAAGACACAATTTGGAATTTTTCCAGCGGTCGGAATCCGGCCAACTCCGACTGGATTCCAGGTGAAATTGTTGCCTTGTTAAAATGTCTCCTTCTGTCCAAATTCCAAATTTTCAAAACGGGCATATTGTTATAATAAAACAAAAATTATTAAAAAAGAGAGGTGGCGAGCCACCAACCCTGCCACCCCAATCCTTATCACATGCATTTTTGGAGGGGCGAGCGACTACCCTCGAACCCTCCCACCATACACAACCATTACTGTTGGGGACCCCTGAGCTTAGGCAGGGCCGTTACGATTGCAAACATGGAGGTGGGTCGGCCCTTGTGGCACTGACCCAACCACACAACTGCCCACATAAATAAGCACGACACAGGTGACAGGTGAGTTGGCCAACCCAACCTCCATTTTTTTAAAACAGGGTCCGTTGTATAAAATGGGAGGGGGCAGGGTTTGACCACCCGACCCCCTCCACAACAAATCAGATCTCTAACCACTCTGCCCAACAGAGATTTTGTAAACTCCGCCCACCTTTTTTAAACTCAATCATCAGTGTGCCCAAGCAGAGGAGTGCACACGTAGTTCGAGACAGGTTCATTTGCAGGTGGCAAAACCATGAGTAGTGCAGAGAGAGAGGTAGAACCATGATCTGAGAAATTTCTCTATGGGGCTAGATTTTCACTTTGTCAGATTTTGACAAATTTTATATGATTTCATCATTTCTCAATGCCACGAATGCAATGGTGCTGTCTGTTACTCCAACAGAGTTCTGCATTTTCGGCCATTTTCTAGAATGGAGGTATAAGACTCATTTTTTGTAAATGATGATTGTACTCTTCTTTCTCATGCCACTTAATGAATGAAGGCCTCCCCATTGATCGAGTAGGGCTTGGAGATGTAGTCCAAATTGGACGAACACCATTAACAAGCCTCTTGTCTTCTTTCATGCTTTATGTGTTTCTCCTCTTCTCTCATGTGCACATTAAATTTCTATTTTTAAGCTACAATTTATGCATGTAATTCTTTAATACATCTATAAGAAAAGAGCTTGGATCAAAGAGCCTCAAATGGACTCATCTTCAAGGATTCCTAGTACCCATTTTATATGCAAACTCTACCAGTGGAAGATACTCCTCCCACTTCCTTTGTTGATGCATGACATACACCCTAAACATATCCTCAAGAATCTTGTTGATCCTCTCTATTTGTCCATTTGTCTACGGATGATAAGTCGTACTAAAAGCTAACTCTATCCCCAAGCCTAAAAATAACTCCTTCAAAAAATTGGAAGTGAACTTGGCATCTTTGTTTGATATGATCTTCTTGGGAATGCCATTCAACCTCACTATCTCCCTAATGAACATCTTTGTTACCTCACTAGCTAAATTAGTAGACTTTACTACAATGAAGTGATCTAACTTGCTCAACCTATCAACCACAACCACAATGGAATCATGTTGCTTCGATGTCCTCGAAAAACCTTCCTATGATGATATTTACCTTATTCATTTTCCTGTAATCAATGCACAATATAAGAGTACCGTCCTTCTTCATTACAAACAACACTAGTGCACCCAAAGGAGAAACGCTTGGCATTATGTATCCTTTATCAAACATTTCCTTAAGCTGCAACCTCAATTCCACCAACTCTGGAGTGCTCATCCTATAAGGTGCATTTGATGTTGGTACTGTTCTTGGTACCAACTCAATAGATAAATCCACTTCCATATAAGGTAATAACTCTGAAATCTCTACAAGAAACACATCCCGAAACTACTACAAAATAGGGTATCTCTTCAAGGATTTATCATCCTCAACATCTTTCCCAGTGATAAAGGGAATGATGTTGAGGATGATGAAGTCTTGAAGAGGTAACATGTATTGTAGCAATTTCAACATGTGTTTCCTGTAGATATTTCAGGGTTATCACCTCATTGGGAAGTGAATTTCTCTTTTGAGTTGGTACCAGGAGCAACACCAACATCAAAGACACCTTATAGGATGAGCACTCTAGAGTTGGTGGAATTGAAGTTGCAACTTAAGGAAATGCTTGATAAAGGATACATAATGTTATGCAACCAACTCACAAAATAGAAGAAAAGATAGATCAACGACTTCAAAATCAGCCTCTTCGTGGGGGAAACCTCCTTTACATTACACAAATGAACAATTCTTGGATGATACAAATGACAAGACCTCCTTTCTATATATAGGAGTCTAAGGGGTCATAATATAATCAGAGCCGGCATAACAATAATGCAAGGGCACAACAATAACAATAATAATATTCTATGGGGCACAATAATAACAATATGGGGAAAACATGGGCATAACAATGACAATAAGGGGCTACAATGACAATAATAATAAGGGAATACACTAGCATTATAGGGACAGAGCATGCCCCTCCCCTTCAGAAAAGTGTTGTCCTAAATGCTTGAGTAGTTTTGGAGGCTTTTGTGTAAAATTATCATCCTCCCATGTGGAATCTTTAGTGGGTAAGTTCTTCCACTTGATGAGATACTCTAAAATTGATCGATTTTGTAGCTGTCAAGTTCTTATTTATGTGACTGCTTCAGGTTCCAATATGATTTTTCCTTCCTCGTCAAGTTCTGGCAATATTGTTTGAAATGGGAGCTTGTCACCTTCTTTAAGCATGATACATGGAAAACTGGGTGCACTCGGAAAGCTATAGGAAGCTCCAATTTGTATGCCATAGTACCAATATTTTGCAACACCTTGTAGGGACCATAATACTTTGGTGATAATTTATTGTCCTTTTTAGCTTGGTTGAGGTACATTTGTTTGTATGGTTGTATCCATAGAAATACTCAGTCACCTACATCAAAACTTCTTTCGCTACGATGTTGATCTGCCTATTGTTTCATTCTATTTTGCACCAAAGTGAGGTTATCCTTTAAGAGTTGAAGAACTTGTTGTTGATGCTTGATGTGATATTCCACAACTTGAACCTTAGAATTTTCTCTTAAATATGATGTGATGGATAGTGGATGATATCCATAAAGTGCCATAAATGGGGCCATGTTTGCTACAGTAAGGAAGGAAGTTTTATACCACCATTTAGCCAAAGGCAACCATTTGACCCATTGTGTCTGTTTATTAGATAAAAAGTAACGAAGATATCCTTCCAAACATTTGTTCACTATCTCAGTTTTCCCATCAAATTGAGGATGATAAGATGAGCTATGAGCTAACCAAGTACCCAAACAAGAAAATAATTATGTCCAAAAATTTCCAGTGAAAATGAGATCTTTGTCGCTTACAATAATCTTTGGGTTTCCATGTAGCTTTTGAATTGTTTCCATAAATGCAGTAGCAACTGTATTGGATTTAAAGGGATGAGATAATGCACAAAAGTGTCCATACCTGGTAAGTAATATCAACTACCACCATGATGACACTCTTTCCTTCGGCCTTGGGTAAACCTGTGATAAAATCCATTGAAACCTCCTCCCAACATTAACTTGGAATAGATAAAGGTTTTAATAGACCCGGGGTCTTAATTGTTTCAACTTTATTTTGTTGGAAAACCAAACATTCCGCCACAAACTTTTGAATATCAGATTTAAGGCCATCCCAAAAAAATTCTTTCTTAACCCTATGGTATGTTTTTAAAAATCCTGAGTGCCCTTCTAAGGGAGAGGTGTGTTGATCCATAAGAATCTTTTGTTTGAGTTGGGAATTCTTACAGAGGTATAAGTGATCATCTTTGTACCATAACAGATCATTTTTCCAGCTAAATGTATCAGATGTATTGGGACCTTGTTGTAATTTTTGAATGAGTTTCCACACTTCGTCATTCTTCCATTCATCCATTGCTTCATTTATCCAATCTTATTGGATAATTGAAATGGCGCAAAGCAATGCTTCCACATCCTCATTATTTCTTGAGAGTGCATATGCAACAACATTTTTCTTCCCTTTTTTTTAGATGATTTCAAAGTCATAACCAACATCTTTGTGACCCATTTTTGTTGCTCTTCTAAAGATAATCTTTTTTTCTAAAAATTATTTAAGACTATCATGATCCTTTTTTACCTTGAAGTGTCTTCCCATTAGGTAAGGTCTCCATTTCTTAAGTGCATGTAGTATTGCTAACATTTCCTTCTCATAGATAGCTTTGTGTGAATACTTTCATTTGATTAGATGACTTTCAAAAGCAATGTGTCTTTCTTCTTGCATTAAAACAACACCAATTCCATTTCCTGAGGCATCACATTCCACAATAAAGGTTTTTGTGAAGTCTGGCACAACTAAGACTAGTGCTTGACACATTCCCTCTTTAAGATATTCAAAGGCCTTCGTTGCTTCTGGAGTCCAAGAGAATGAATCTTTCTCCAATAATGTTGCTAGAGGTGCTAATATTCTCCCATAATTCTTAACAAACTTGCGATAATACCCTGTCAACCCAAGAAACCCTCGCAGATTCCTTATTGATGTGGAGATTTTCCATTCCTTAATGACTTTAAGTTTTCTAGGGTCTACCTTAACACCTTCATGAGATACAATATGACCCAGATATTCCACCTCTTGTACTCCAAAGAAACATTTTTATGTTTTTGCATATAATTGTTTCTCCTCCAATAGTTTGAGCACCCTGTCAACATGTTGAACATGATCCTTCCAAGATTTGCTGTAGATTAGTATATCATCAAAAAATACTAGCACAAATTTTCTAAGGGTGGGTTTGAAAATGGAATTCATCAAACCTTGAAATGTAGAAGGTGCATTAGTAAGGCCAAAAGGCATGACCAAAAATTCATAGTGACCCTCATAAGTTCTAAGTGTTGTCTTAGGAATGTCTTCAGTCTTCATTCTGATATGATGATATCCTGAATGAAGATCCAACTTGGTGAAGTAAATTGATCCATGCAATTCATCCAATAATTCATCAATGACAGGAATGGTAAATTTATCCTTAATAGTGAGCTTTTTGAGCTCCCTATAATCCAGACACATGCACCATGATCCTTCCTTCTTGTGCACCAATACTACGGGGGCAAAGAAAGAAATTTGACTAGGTTGAATTATACCAATCTCTAGCATTTTCGCAACCATATGTTCAATTTCATTCTTTAGGGAATAGGGATATCTGTAATGCCTGATGTTTGGAGGAATGCTTCTTGGAATCAAATGAATAGCATGATGATGATCACAAATAGGTGGAAGGCCTTTGGGAGTCTCAAATACCTTGGAATGATTATCCAAGAATTTTTGGAGATATGGAGAAATAGATGATTTCGATGTGGGAACCTCTAATGAATATAATTTTGCAATTACACCTCTTTGTTCTTTATTTAGAAGCTTTGTCATGCCGTTAGAGCTGATTATCTTTCGTGGTTTCCCTACGATACCCCGTAATTCAACTTCATTTCCTTCAGAAAAAATTTCAAGAAAAATTCTTGAAAATTAAAAGCTATCATACCCAAACATTGTAGCCATTGGACTCCTAGTACAACATCAGCACCACCCATTGGAATGGAAAGCATTGGACTATTCGATACATATTCTCCCATGGATAGCTTGATATTATGGTGCTTTCCAGGGAAATTTATGGTTCTTCCATTTGCAACCATCACTTGACACTCTGGTGTTGGATATTGGAAGCAATTCAATTCTTTGGCTATCTTACAATGAATAAAATTATGGGTACTACTTGAATCAATCAACACTATTACCTTTTTCTTCTTGATATGTCCTTCTATCTTGAGAGTTTGATGAGTGGTAATTCTAGCCAATGCATTACAAGATATGGTCAGATTCATTTCTTCTTTCTCTAGGGTTTATTTCTGGAATATATCCTTTTCTTTTTATGTTTCTTGTTCCTTTTCTTCCTCCTCTTCACAATCTATGTAAAATAATTTCTTCTCAACAAACTTATGACCTTTAGTGTATTTGCTATCAAAATTATAACAAAGCCCTTTTGCTTTTTTTTCTTCCAATTTTTGTGGTGTCAACCTTGTAAGTTGTGGAAGGTTAGGTGCAACAACACTTCCATCTTTATAGTTGTGAGTGGTAGGCTTCCTTGTTGCCATAATTTTGCTTTAATTTTTTCTTGCCAACTTAAATGCCTTCTCCAATGAATCAGGTTCCCAAATGTGAACCTCATGTTGGATGTTATCCTTCAATGTCCCTATGAACACATCAATCCTGTGCTCCTTTGGAATATATTTTACCCTTATATTCAATTTTGGAAAGTCCTCAATGTGCTTCACCATTGAACCCTTTTGTTTGAGATTTATCAATTGGCTAAAAAAAGTGTTTCTTTTTGTATCCTCATAATGTGCTATCATTTATTCCGTAAAAATTGCCCAAGTGACAATTTGTTTACGAGAGCAAAGCCATCGATACCATACAAACTGATTGGGTTCCAAATATAAAGTTGCAATGCGTACCTTTTGTGTGTTTTTCACATTATGGAGATAGAAATATTGCTCCATCTGTAGTATCCAGGCTATGGGGTCCTTGCCATCAAACTTCCTCATATCGATCTTTGGAACATGGTGGGTCTTTAATTCGACATTAGAGTCTATGAAATTATGATTAACATTTCTTTTTTTCTCATCATGAGTTTCCTTTACTACCCTTTCGCCATTAGTAAGCATTTCTTGTAGCAACTTTGTCAAATCTATCTTCAAATCTTCCATGTTGCCTTTAAGTTTTGCTTCTATACCATCCATCTTAGTTTCCATGCCATCCATCTTAGCTTCCACAAAATTCATCTTAGCTTCCATGCCTTTCTTTAAACCATCCATCTTAGCTTTGTTACTTTTTGTGAGAGTGAAATTTGTTTGCACTTGGTCTCATAATTTTGATATATCATGTTGCACTTCTTCCTCTTCTTCATGAGTCATGGTCGAGATTTCAGGTTTCTTACTCGGTGTTTCCATTTTCTTTCTTTGGGGCATCAATTAATGATAATTATGCTTAATTATGTCCTTTGAATTTCTTCAAACTAATTTTTCAACCAAACTTATGCAAAATTTTAAAAAGACTACACACCTTTTTCACTTTAAATGAGCTTGATATTGAATCTGTTGTATCTCTGTAATTATTGATCTCCAAGGTCTGAAATTTCGCCTTGTGGTAGCCCTCTGAGTCCTCATTCCAACCCCATAATTCTGATGAAGATTGGATTCTCCAAGGAATAGTTATTCCAAATATTCCACGATGACATGATTATAGACTAGTTTAGTAGAGGGAACTTGTACGAAGTGCCACGTGTTTCTGTTTCGACCTTCAGTCTTGAAAATGATACAAATA
Source organism: Pinus tabuliformis (assembly GCA_031772625.1). Lineage (NCBI taxonomy): Eukaryota > Viridiplantae > Streptophyta > Pinopsida > Pinales > Pinaceae > Pinus > Pinus tabuliformis. The sequence goes on along the minus strand of CM062808.1, from coordinate 457,986,533 downwards.
AAACAAAATTCCATCATATTTCTTTACCTTTTTACGGAATTTCAATCTGATGTTCAGAGAGAAAGTTATGACGATTTTCCCCATATCTCCTATTTGAGATATAATTCAGGAGCCTACAAAAACCCTAACTTCCTTGGATCAAATCTCCGACAATATAGTGGGAAAAGGTTTGAAATTTGTACCCCAGGTTCATCAAGATTTCAGCTCAAATGGGTTTTAATTTCATCTTATGAAACATCGTATAAACAAAGTTATAGTGAAAATTCCATGATATCATGTTTGAATCAACGAAACCCTAAAATCCAAAGCTTTGATACCAATTGTTATGCAACAAGCTCACAAAATAGAAGAAAAGATATATCAACGATTTCAAAATTAGCCTCTTCAATGGGTAAACCTCCTTTACATTACACAAATGAACAATTCTTCGATGATACAAATGTCAAAACCTCCTTTCTATATATAGGAGTCTAAGGGGTCACAATATAATCAAAGCTGACATAACAATAATAATGTAAGGGCACAAAAATAACAATAGTTGGCTTCTGTGGGGCACTATAATAACAATATAGGGACAACATGGACACAAAAATAACAATAAGGGGATACAATGACAATAATAAGGGAATACACTAGTATTATGGGGACCTAACACATAAGGCCAAGTGTGTCACCTTGGGGTGCACCAATGTTTTTTGTAAAGAAGAAGGATGGTACTCTTAGATTGTCCATTGATTACAATTAGATGAACAAGGTGATGATCAAGAACATGTATCTATTGCCACTAATTGATGATTTGCTTGATCAGCAGAATGTATTAGCAATGTTTTCAAAAATTGATTTGAGATCAAGATATCATTAGGTGTGCATCAAATAAGAAGACATCTACAAGGCTACATTTCGCATGAGGTATGTGCATTGTGAGTTTGTGCTGGTTTCTTTTGGTATTACTAATGCTCCATCCAAAATTATGTGTTTGATGAACAATGTGTTCCATCCTTATCTGGACAAGCTTGTGATAGTGTTTATTGATGATATATTGGTATATTCTAAGAATGAGGAGGAGCATGTAGAGCACCTAGCAACATTATTGATATTATTGAGAGATTATAGGTTGTGTGCCAAGCTCAACAAGTGTAGTTTCTTTCAGTCTTAGATTCACCACTCGGGACATGTTATTTCCAAGGAAGGGATAACGGTGAATCTGAAAAAAATTAAAGCTATCATGGAGTGGCCAACTCCTAGGAATGTTGATGAGGTCAAATCATTCATGGGACTGACAAGTTATTACATGAGGTTCATCAAGAACTTCTCAAGGATTGGCTATTTGATCACATCCTTGCAGAGAAAAGGAAAAAAATTTGAATGGAATGAGGAATGTGCAACTAGTTTTGAGAAGTTGAAGCACTTGATTACAAATGCTCCAATTTTGAAGATTGCAGATCTTGATAAGGAGTTTGTAGCCTGTACAGATGCTTTCAAGAAAGTACTTGGTGGATTTCTAATGTAGGAAGGACAAATGGTATGTTATGAGTCAAGGAAGTTGAATGAGCATGAGCATAACTATGTGACCGATGATCTTGAGTTGGAATCTATTATTCATGTAATAAGGATGTGGATACATTATTTCCTTGGCCGATGGTTTATTCTGATGAGTGGTAATAGTGGACTGAGGTACTTGTTTGAGCAACCTAATATGAATGCCAGGAAAGCAAGATGGATGGATACCCTCAGTGAGTTTGGATTTGAGATCAGATACATTAAGGGAAAGGAGAATTGGGTTGAAAATTCTCTCAGTAGGAGAATGTAGGTGAATCATGTTTCATTTATGAGCTCTTATGGGACAAATTCGCAGGAGTAGACATTGCATGCAGGGTAGCATGACCAGAGATACCAGCATCTGAAGCAAAAATTGTAACAAAAAGGTGAAGGTGATAGGGATGAGGAGTATCACCTCACGACAGACGGCTTGGTTAGATTCAGGAACAAGATTTATGTGCCAGATGGTGGTGAGTTGAAGAATCTTATCTTGAGGGAGTTTCATGTCAAGCCATATTCATTCCACCTAGGATATCAGAAGACTTTGACCACTGTTAAGAAGTTATATCATTGACCGAACTTGAAGAAGGAAGTGGTTGAGTATGTTGCAAGATGTTTGGATTGTCAGCAGGTGAAAAGCTATGTGTAAGCACCCAACTAGTTTGTTGTAGCTTATTCTGATTCTAGAATAGAAATGGGAGGTCATTTCCATGGAATTCATTATAGGTTTGCCGAGGACATTAAAGCAACACGATTCCATCATGGTTGTGGTTGATAGGCTAAGCAAGGTAGCTCACTTCATTGTATTAAAGTCTACTAATTGTGAGGTAGATCATATCTTAATTAGGGAGATAATGAGGTTTCATGGTGTTCCTAAGAAGATTATATCATACAAAGATTCCAAGTTTACTTCCAAGTTTTGGAAGGAGTTATTAGCAGGCTTGGGGACAAAGTTAGCTTTTAGCATGACTTATCATCCACAGATAGATGGAAAGATAGAGAGGGTCGACAATATTCTCGAGGATATGTTGAGGATGTATGTCCCCCCCCTCCCACTTCCTCATGCATCAACAAAGGAAGTGGGAGGAGTATCTTCCACTGGTAGAGTTTGCTTATACTAATGGGTATCAAGAATCCTTGAAGATGAGTCCATTTGATGCTCTTTATGGACGAAGTTGTAATATTCCTATTAGCTGCAGTGATCCAGTAAGTAAGGTGTTGATTGGACCAGACATGTTGGCTAAGATGGAGCAAGAGATGAAGGATATCAAAAGGAATCTAAAGGCAATACATGACAGGTAGAATAGTTATGCAAATCAACATAGAGCATTCAGGGAGTTTCAGGTTTGGGAGCATGTGTACTTGCGCATCAAGCCCAAGAAGAGCTCCTTGAGGATTGGGTCATGTGCCAAGTTGGCACCTCAGTGGGCCTTTTGAGATCCTTGAGAGGATTGGACCAATGACCTATAGACTTTCATTGCCGCCAACAGTAAAATTCCATGATGTTTTCCATGTTTCATTTCTTAAGAGATATGTGTAGGATGCTGATCATGTGATTGATTGATCTGTATTGAAAATGGAACTAGAGGGAGATTTCTAGCTAGAGCCACAATGCATTCTATAGCCGAAACAACTCATGCTCCAAAACTAAGCAATAAAGCAAGTTAAAGTGTAGTTGAAGCACTTTGGTCCTGATAGGGCTACATGGGAAATGGCTAATAAAATGCGAGCATTATTTTTTTCATTATTGGTTGATTAAAGAAAATGAGTTTTGTGTGCGTGTGTGTGTATATATATATTTGTAAATACCACAATGAGATTTGTTATAAAGCTCCAATAAGTGGTATGTTTATTTTTTTTTCCAGTAGGATTTCATTGTAAATACTGTGTCGAGCTATGTTATAAATCTCCATAGGAAGTATGTTTTGTTTTCAGTAGTTTTCTTGTCATATGTGTCATAGAACATCGAGGATAATGTTCCTCTAAGGGGGAGGGGTTTGTAACAACCCCAGGTTAAAGTTTATTGTAATAAAGGATATTAAAGGCATATGTAAAACCAGGGTCATGGGAAGCTAAGATGGATGACGTGAAAGCTAAGATGGATGATTTAAAGAAAGGCATGGAAGATTTGAAGACAGATTTGAAGACATATTTGACAAAGTTTCTACAAGAAATGCTTACTAATGGTGAAAGGGTAGTAAAAGAAACTCTTGATGAGAACAAAATAAATGTTAATAATGATTTCATAGACTCTAACGTTGGATCGAAGAACCACCATGTTTCAAAGATTGATATGAGGAAGTTTGATGGCAAGGATCTTGGAACATGGATACTACAGAAGGATCAATTTTTCGATCTCCATAATGTGCAAAGCACACAAAAGGTATGCATTGCAACTTTATGTTTGGAACCAGATCAATTTTTATGGTATCGATGGCTTTGCTCTCGTAAACAAATTGTCACTTGGGCTATTTTTACGGATGAAATGATAACACATTATGAGGATACAGAAAGCAACACTTTTTTTAGACAATTAATAAATCTCAAACAAAAGGGTTCAATGATGGAGCACATTGAGGACTTCCAAAAATTGAATATAAGTGTAAAATATATTCCAAAGTAGCATAGGATTGATGTGTTCATAGGGACTTTAAAAGATAATACCCAACATGAGGTTCAACTTTGGGAACCACATTCATTGGAGAAGGCATTCAGGTTGGCAAGAAAAATGGAAAGCAAAATTACGGCAATAAGGAAGCCTACCACTCACAATCATAAAGATGGAAGTGTTGCTTCCCCTAGCCATCTACAACCTACAAGGTTGACACCACAACAATTGGAAGAAAAAAGAGAAAAAAGGCTTTGTTACAGTTGTGATAGAAAATACACTAAAGGTCATAAGTGTGCCAAGAATAAATTATTTTACATAGATTGTGAAGAGGAGGAATAAAAGGAATAAATGTCAAAAGAAGAGGATATACACCGGGAACAAACCCTAGAAAAAGAAGAAATGAATATGACCATATCTTGTAATGCATTGGCTAGAATTACCACTTCTCAAACTATCAAGATAGAAGGGCATATCAAGAAGAAAAAGGTAATAGTGTTGATTGATTCGGGAAGTACCCATAATTTTATTCATTTTAAGACAGCCAAGGAATTGAATTGCTTCCTATATCCAGCACTAGAGTGTCAAGCGATGGTTGCAAGTGGAGGAACCATAAATTGCTTAGGAAAGTGCCATAATATCAAGCTATCCATGGGAGAATATGTATTGAATATCCCACTGCTTTCCATTCCAATGAGTGGTGTTGATGTTGTACTAGGAGTCCAATGGCTACAATCCTTGGGTACAACAGCTTTTATTTTTCAAGAACTTTTCATGAAATTCTCTTCAGAAGGAAAGGAGGTTGAATTAAGGGGTATCGCAGGGAAACCGAGAAAGATAATCAACTCTAACGGAATGACAAAGATTATAAAGAAATAACAACGAGGCATAATTGCACAATTATGTTCACTAGAGGTTCCCACATCGAAATCATTCATTTCTCCAGATCTCCAAAAAGTCTTGGACAATCATTCCAAGGTATTTGAGACTCCCAAAGGCCTCCCACCTATTCGTGACCATGATCATGCTATTAATTTGATTTCAGGAAGTGTTCCTCCAAACATCAGACCTTATAGATATCCCTATGTCCAAAAGAGTGAAATTGAACGTATGGTTGCAGAAATGCTAGAGGTTGGTATAATTCAACCTAGTCAAAGTTCTTTCTTTGCTCGAGTAGTATTAGTTCACAAGAAGGATGGATCATGGTGCATGTGTCTAGATTATAGGGAGCTCAACAAGCTCACTATTAAAGATAAATTTCCCATTCCTGTCATTGATGAATTATTGGATGAATTGAATGGATCAATTTACTTCACCAAGTTGGATCTTCGTTCAGGATATCATCAAATCAGAATGAAGACTAAAGACATTCCAAAAACAACATTTAGAACTCATGAGGGTCATTATGAATTTTTGGTCATGCCTTTTGGCCTTACTAATGCACCTTCTACATTTCAAGGTTTGATGAATTCCATTTTTAAATCCTTTCTTAGAAAATTTGTGTTAGTATTTTTTGATGATATACTAATTTACAACAAGTCTTGGAAGGATCATGTCCAACATGTTGACATGGTGCTCAAACTATTGGAGGAGAAACAATTATATGCAAAAATCTCCAAATGTTTCTTTGGAGTATAAGAGTTGGATATCTGGGTCATATTGTATCTCATGAAGGTGTTACGGTAGACCCTAAAAAAATTAAAACCATTAAGGAATGGAAAATCCCCACATCCATAAAGCTTCTACGAGGATTTCTCGGGTTGACAGGGTATTATCGCAAGTTTGTTAAGAATTATGGGAGAATAGTAGCACCTCTAACAACATTATTGAAGAAAGATGCATTTTCATAGACTCTTGAAGCAACAAAGGCCTTTGAACATCTTAAAGAGGCAATGTGCCGAGCACCAGTCTTAGCTACACCAGACTTCACAAAAACCTTTATTGTGGAATGTGATGCCTCAGGAAATGGAATTGGTGTTGTTTTAATGCAAGAAGAAAGACCCATTTCTTTCGAAAGTCATCCAATCAAAGGAAAGTATTTACATAAAGCTATTTATGTGAACGAAATGTTGGCGATACTACATGCACTTAAGAAATGGCGACCCTACCTAATGGGGAGACACTTCAAGGTAAAAACAGATCATGATAGTCTTAAATAATTTTTAGAACAAATATTATCTTCAGAAGAGTAGAAAAAATGGGTCACAAAGATGTTGGGTTATGACTTTGAAATCATCTACAAAAAAGGGAAGAAAAATGTTGTGGCAGATGCACTCTCAAGAAAGGATGAGGATGTGGAAGCATTTCTTTGCGCCATTTCTATTATCCAACCAGATTGGATAAATGAATTAAGTGATGAATGGAAGAATGACGAGGAAGTGTGGACACTCACTCAAAAGATACAACGAGATCCCAGTACATTTGATACATTTAGCTAGAAAAATGATTCGTTGTGGTACAAGGATCGATTATACCTATGTAAGAATTCCCAACTCAAACAAAAGATTCTTAGGGAATTGCACACCTCTCCCTTAGGAGGGCACTCAGGATTTCTAAAAACCTACCACATGGTTAAGAAGGATTTTTTTTGGGATGGCCTTAAATCGGATATTCAAAAGTTTGTGGCAGAATGTTTGGTTTGCCAACAAAATAAAGTTGAAACAATTAAGACCCCAGGACTATTACAACCTTTATCCATTCTAAGCCAATGTTGGGAGGAGGTTTCAATGGATTTTATCACAGGTTTACCCAAGTCCGAAGGAAAGAGTATTATCATGGTGGTAGTTGACAACCTTACCTAGTATGCACACTTTTGTGCATTATCTCATCCATTTAAAGCGAGTACAATTTCTACTACATTTATGAAAACAATTCAAAAGCTACATGGAAACCCAAAGATTATTGTAAGCGACAGAGATCCCATTTTCACTGGAAATTTTTGGACATAATTATTTTCTTGTCTTGGTACTCAGTTCGCTCATAACTCATCTTATCATCCTCAATCTGATGGGCAAACTGAGATAGTAAAAAAAATGTTTGGAAGGATATCTTCATTGCTTTGTATCTAATAAACATACAAAATGGGTCAAATGGTTGCCTCTGGCTGAATGGTGGTATAACACTTCCTTCCATACTGTAACAAAAATGACCCCATTTATGGCGCTTTATGGCTATCATCCACCATCCATCACATCATACTTAAGATACAATTATAAGGTTCAAGTAGTGGAAGATCACATTGAGCATCAACAACAAGTTCTCCAACTCTTAAAGGATAACCTCACCTAGGTGCATAATAGAATGAAACAACGGGCATATCAACATTGCAGTGAAAGAAGTTTTGATGTAGCTGATTAGGTATTCCTATGGCTACAACCATATAAACAAATTTCCCTCAAGCAAGCTAAGAAGGATAATAAATTATCACCAAAGTATTATGGTCTATACAAGGTGTTGCAAAAGATAGGTACTATGGCATACAAATTGGAGCTTCCTGCAGCTTCCTGAGTGCACCTAGTTTTCCATGTTTCATGCTTAAAGAAGGTTATAGGTGACAAACTTCCAGTTCAAACAATATTGCCAGAACTTTATGAGGAAGGGAAAATCATATTGGAACCTGAGGTAGTCAAAGAAACAAGAACTCGATAACTACGAAATCGATCGATTTCAAAGTATCTCATCAAGTGGAAGAACTTACCCATTGAAGATTCCACATGGGAGGATGAGAATTTTATATAAAGGCATCCGAAACCTCTCAAGCGTTGAGGACAACACTTTTTTGAAGGAGAGGGACATGTTAGGTCCATATAATGCTAGTGATTCTGCCATTAATATTGTCATTGTATCCCTTATTTTTATTGTTGTGCCCCTATTGTGCCCCTATTGTTATTATTGTGCCCCATAGAATCCGTCTATTGTTATTTTTGTGCCTTAATATTATTATTGTTAGGTCGGATTGGTTATATTGTGACCCCTTAGAGTCCTATATATAGAAAGGAGGTTTTGTCATTTGAATCATCCAAGAATTGTTCATTTGTGTAATGTAAAGGAGGTTGCCCCCTCGAAGAGGCTGAATTCTAAGTGTTGATCTATCTTTTCTATATTTTTGTGAGTTGGTTTCATAAAAATCGATCATTGGCTCAATCACATCATAGGAGGATTTGTGACCAAATTCGCAGTCGATACCTCAGTCAGCTACAACGAGGTGAAGTGACACTTTTTCGAAGGTCTGTGAGGTAAGTACTTAATGTCTTTGAATACTTGGATTAAGATGTTATTATGTGAAAAATAGGTTACATAGCTACCTTGATGTTCAAAGCTACGTGAAGCAGAAAAACTTACAGGAACAAAGGAAGAAAGGGTCTTGAATATAGTCCATTGATTTCACCTCCATTGGATGACAAAGAGGGAGTAGCGCAGGTTTCTCTGTGAAGTGCTATTTAGTTAATAAGACAAGGATTGCCGCGACTGCTACCTCCACCCACACTAACTCCAACTTCACCACCATTACCTGCAACTTTGCCCATACCACCTCCACCTCCGTTGCAGTTCAGTTTGGCAAATTCAGTGAAGTTTCCTTTGTTTAAAGGCTTGGGAAATGAGGACCCAGACCAATTCTAGTTCTTCATGAAAGATGTATGGGAAGATCAGGGCATTACAAATGATCACATGAAGAAGGCAACATTGGTTAGTGCTCTACAGAATCGCATGCTAACCTGGTACATTAAGTACTCTAATGATAACGCAAACACTAGGGTGGCGGACATCCAGACCACACTGAATAAAGAGTTCAGTATGCTTAAATCTAAGGCGCAATCGATAGTGGGGTTCAAAGAAATCGCGATGAAACCAGGTGAGACACCTTGGGAATTACATCAGAGGTTGAAGTGTGAAATCCACGAAGCTAATATGAACTTAACAGATGGACAACACCATGAATGGCTCGTGGCTTCGCTCCTACCACACCTTAGGGTTGCGTTGTCACAACAGAAGATAACGACTTAGGTAGAGGCCTTGGAGATTGCAATGAGACTACATGAAACTCTAATGTAAGATCCGAATCTGGTGGTTCAACAGATCCATGCAGAGTTGCAAAATCTTTGCCTTGAGATGCAAAGTTTGAAGAAGGACAAAACAGTTCGACCAGAGGTCCATGAATAGGTCTGGTGCTTGAAATGCAAGGGTCAGGGGCATGACAAAGACCATTGCCCATATTTGCGAACTACATTGCAGGAGGGGGACCAATGCCATTGAGGCCAGAAGCTCAAGCAAGACCAAGTACGGAGCCTGCATTGTGGTGTGCTATAAGTCAGGTAGTAAGAAAACATACGACATATAACTGTCATTTGCTGTAGAAGTTTGTACAAAAACCACAACTGTTCTGCAACTTTTGTAGGTCAGTAGGGCATGAGGAGCGCAACTGCAAAAGCTATGAATTGATGATAGACATAATGCCCGCCTATAGGGTTCAGGCATAAATGTGCCCCACTGATCAAAACGCAGGGATGGCGCGGATAGGATTTCAGGGGCATGGACAAGGCTGAGGCAGAGGAGGACCTGGCAGAGGTCAAGGATAGCTAATCTGCTACAATTGCGAAGGACCAGGACATTATGCCTGTGATTGCACTAACCCAACGCGTTCCTCGTGCAAATATTGCACCCTGTTTGACCATGAAATGGAGGATTGTCCTATGTTGATAGTGAGGATACGCGACAAAGGGGCACTACCACCTCAACCGACTCAGAACTTGCAGATGATGAGGTCTGAGCCTCACAAAGAGGATCCGAATGTGAATATAGTGCTTCGAAGTGGAATTGCAACAGGAGATGATAAGGGGAAACAACCTGAAGATAGCGCATGGGTTCGCAAAGCTCCAGCGAAGGAGGCTGAATTTGATTTGGAGCGTGCACGCGAAATGTTCATGGAAGCAAAGAAGAGCTTCACTGAGGCCTCCACCTCAGGAAGCAAGGATAAACTAGATTGGGAGATGGACCCTTCTATGCTTACGACCTTTCTAGAAACCTGCATGAAGTTGCTGCATGATAGAAAGGCTATGAAGGGACTACAAGAACTTACAAATAGATGCGTCAGAAACACTCCGGGTGAACCGCGTGTGGTACGAAAGATTGGTAAGCATAAAACAAGGACAATATGAGAGATGAGGTTGACTGCACAGATAGGAGAATATGAAATGGATTAGGTTATTGTGGACCTGGGATCAAATGTGAATGTCCCACCGAAGCAGACTTGGGAACGGATGGGAAGACCCGCGCTGCATTCGTCTCCGATTGAGCTAAGGATGGAAAACTAGCAAAATATCATCCCCATGGGGCGGCTGTAAGGGGTGACTATAGATATTGAAGGCATGAGTACATTGGCTGACTTTGAGGTAATAGAAATTGTAGATGACAACAACCTTATCCTGTGCTCCTTGGAATTGATTGGGCTACTGATATGAATGGGGTAATCAACCTAAAGAAGCAAAGATGACAATTAAGAATAAATCGCTCTGCGTAATAGTACGCCTATATCCTGCTGAAGGATTGCACTATACTGAACTAATAAGCGATTATGGGAGCGATGACGATATGGACTATATCTATAAGATAAAAACGTGAGACCAAGATTGGGTGAATCCAACAGTAAATGGACGAATTACATGGGATCGTGAGAGTTCCTGCACCTCGGGCTTTGATCAAGAATTAGAGTGCTGGCAGAATCGATTACATGAAGTAACCACGCTAGGCTGTAACATGATGACGTGGTCGCTACGTTGTGTGTCATTAGAGGTAAGAAATCCACCCACTTATGATGGCCTGAATGATGTAGATATATTTTTGGATGCATTTGAGAGGGAGGTACCAGAAAAGCAGTGCTTGTAGGCTTTGGATTGGGCACTACGTGCTACGCCCGCAAGAAGGTGGGGTACGCATAAGGGTGGGGTATGCATAAGGGTAACTTTGAGGATTGGCGCAAATATAGGAAGATGATGAGAACATGCTTTGGGAAGCCAAAGGTATGAATGATAGACAAGTATGATGGGAAGGATGATCCGAGTGCGCACTTGGCCAAATGGGCTCATGCTTATGGAGCGAAGCCCCAACCTGAATGGGTGTACTTGTTCTGTCATTGTAGGTTTTAACCCCGTACAAAAATTACCTGCATATGAATTCTAAAACATAGAAAATAAACAATGCGAGAGCATAACACATAAAACACATACACAGAGATTTTCCTCTAGATCCCAAAACTGGGACTACCAGATTGATTTTTCATTATGTTCATTTCAATGTTATAATACATATTTATACATGCCGAAGCATCTAATACCATGGACCGAAAACCATCGCGTCCAAAACCATGGACCAAAAACTATCGCATCCAAAACCATGTGCGAAAATAATGCACAAAACTATAGGTGGGTTTGCCCAACCTAACATAGGGTCCAAAACCAAAAATTTTCGAGGCGCTGCCCCAGACCCCACAGAGTGGGGTTACCTGCACCCCTCAAAACTCCTGTGACCCCCCCCACTACGCAATTGGCGCAACGAAGGGGGGGGGGCTCCACTCCCCCTCTAACCCCTCGTTTAACTACGTGGGCTAGTCGTGGAAAGAATATAACACAACCCAACATTCTCCCACTTGTTGTTTTCTTTCCACAAGGGAACACAAGAGAGCTTAGTCATTTATCCAGCCTGTAACGCCCATTGTTTCTCTACACCAAGAGAACTTCTCAGAGCTCATAGATTTTGTCAATGCATCTGCAGTATTCTTCAAAGTGTCCATCTTTACCAGCAACACCTTTTTGTCTTCTATCATATCCATCACAAAGTGATATTGAACATCAATGTACTTTGTCTTTGAATGATATGCAGGGTTCTTTGCCAAGAAAATTGCACTTTGGCTGTCAAAGTCTATCCTTATATCTCCTTGTACTAACCCCATACTTGAACAAAATCTCTGCAACCAAACTGCTTCCTTGCTTGCATGAGTGGCTGCCATGTATTCTGCCTCTGTAGTTGATAGTGCCACTATAGATTGTTTCTTATTCATCCAACTGACTGCACCTCAAAATAGGTTAAACACATACCCGCTTGTAGATCTTCTCTGATCCAGATCTCCAGTCCAGTCTGCATCAACAAAGCCATGAATATCCAACACTCTATCCAATCCTGGTCTTCCTTGGTAGCACAAACCATAATCACTAGTTCCACGCAAATACCAAAAAAATCGCTTCACTGCTGTCCAATGCTCTTTTCCTGGGTTTGACATAAACCTGCTCAATACTCCCACTACATGTGCAATGTCTGGTCTAGTATACACCATTGCATACATCAGGCTACCGACTGCACTTGCATATGGAACACGGTACATGTCCTCTTCCTCTTCTTGTGTCTTGGGACACTGTTCAATAGATAACTTTACAACTACAGGAATAGGAACCTTCACCGGTTTACTATCTTGCATATTAAACCTCTGCAGTATTGTCTCGACATAGTTCCTCTGGTTTAACCATAGCTTCCTCTTTTCCCGGTCTCTTTTAATTTCCATGCCCAAAATATAGTTTGCAGCACCAATATCTTTCATGTCGAATTTGGAGGACAATTGAGTCTTCAAATCCTAGATACTTTCTTTGTCATTTCCAGCCAGCAACATATCATCAACATATAATACTAGATAAATAACACGGTCAACAATTAATTTAAAATACACACAGTGATCTGCTTTTCTTCTGGTGAAGCCAAGTTCTCGTATAAATGTATCAAATTTCTGATACCACATCCTTGGTGACTGTTTTAACCCATACACAGATTTCTTTAACTTGCATACCAGTTCTTTCTTACCCTTCACTAAAAAACCTTCAAGTTGCTTCATGTAGATCTCCTCTTCCAGATCCTCGTGAAGAAATGTTGTCTTCACATCCATCTGTTCTACCTCAAAATCAAAAGCAGCAGCAACAGATTACAGTAATCTGATAGAAGTTACCTTGGAAACAAGACAAAAAATATCACCAAAATCAATTCTCGGCACCTGGGAATAACCTTTTGCTACCAACCAAGCTTTGTATTTCTCCACCTATCCTTCTGCATTTGTCTTCTTATTTAACACCCATTTGTTGCCAATGGGTTTCCTTCCAGCCGACAACTCCACCAGATCCCAAGCCTCATTTTTGTACAAAGATGCCATTTCATCAACCATGGCCTCTTTCCAGAGTTTTCCATTCTCTGAATCTACTGCTTCCTTCACAGTTCTGGGATCATCATCAGTAATAGACAAAGCACAATTTGAACAGAAAGCAGATGGACTGTACCTTTCTCACTGCCTTCTTTCTTGAACTGATCTTCTCACACCCAGAGTTTGTGGCTCTTCATCTTCTGATTCCTCCTTTGTTATAGAGTCTGATTCTTCCTCCTTTAGCTCAAACTCTATCTTCTGAGGTTCCTTTGGTTGGACTTCATGTTTAATAACATCTTTCACCTCTTTGAACACCACATCTCGGTTGCACACAACCTTCCTTATTACTGGGTTCCAAAGCTTATAACCCTTTAAACCATCCTTATACCCAATAAAGATGCCCTTTTTAGATTTACCATCCAACTTTGTTATTTTCTCATTTGGAACATGTACATATGCATCACATCCAAATACCCTCAGATGTGAAAGAGAGGGTTTCTTACCAATCCATACCTCTTGTGGAGTCTTCTCCTCCAATTCTGATGAAGGTGACCTGTTGACCAGGTAACATGCAGTCTCCATCGCCTCTACCTAGAATACCTGTCCTAACCCGGCACCACTGAGCATGCTTCTTGCCCTTTCCATCAACGTCTTGTTCATTCTTTCTGCAACTCCATTTTGCTGAGGTGTATATGGAGTAGTCTTCTGCCGTGCTATACCACATTTCTTACAGAATTCTTCAAATTTCTTACTGCAAAACTATCCACCGTTATCTGTCCTCGGCACCTTTATCTTCTTCTCTGTCTAATTTTCCACCAGAGCCTTAAATTCTTTAAACCTGTCAAAGACTTCATATTTCTTCTTAAGGAAATGTATCCATGTATTCCTTGAGAAGTCATCAATAAATGATACATAATACACAGACTTACCCAGTGATGGAACCTTCATAGGTCCAAACACGTCACTGTGCACAAGCTCTAATATCTATTTCGCCCTCTTACCACCAGAGGGGAAACTCACTCGATTCTGCTTCAATATACACAATTTTCACAGAAATAAAAATCCATAGAGCTATTACTCATACCTTCTACCATGCCTTTACCATGAAGTATTCGAAGGCCCTTCTCTCCAATATGTCCAAGCCTTTGATGCCACAGCATGGTCTTCTCTCCAAAGACCACTAGATTTTCTGCTCCACTTTCAGGAACCACAGAACTGTTGCACCCATCAACAATCGTGCTACATTGTAGCTTGTACAGAGTTCCAATCCGAACTCCCCGCATCAATACCAGTGCTTCCCGAACCATATTGCAGGTATCCTTCTCGAACACTATTTTTTACACCTGCATCATCCAACTTGCTTACAGAAATTAGATTTATGGCCAATGCAGGAATATGCAGAACTCCCGGAAGTGTTCTAACCCTTCCACCTTGCAACTTCAACTTTACTTTTCCACGACCAACGATTCTAGCCTTCCTATCATCCCCTAAGAAGACATCACCACCATCGTATTTCTCATACTCACATAACCACTTTCTATGGGGAGTGAAGTGAAAGGATGCACCTGAGCCAATCAACGATGCCTCATGATCTACATGTGTACTTGAAGAAGCCAAGTACACATCCCCACCTTCATCTGAGGTGGTTTGTGCCTTTGCAGAAGGAGCATCATCAGATCCCTTTCCTTTATCAGGACTTTAGATTTATAGTTCTTTTGTAGTGCCCTTCCTTTTCGCATTTCCTGCACACCACCTTTATAGGTTTTCCTGGATATTTAGATCTCCCACTCGATGACTTATTTTTGTTTCTATTAAGGGACTGTCCTCGTACAGACAAGGCATCACCATTTTGGCTCTCCATATTTTTTCGTCTCATCTTCTTCGTCAGCAAGGATGAGACTATTTCATCAAACTGCAAGGCAGTTGCATTGCTACCTATTGCAATAACCAGACTATCCCACAAATCTAGTAGAGAACACAACAAATTGATGCACTTATCTTCATCTGAAATTTTAATATCAACAAATGCTAACTGACTTACCACAGTATTAAATGCGTTCAGATGCTCTGTCGCCAAGTCTCCATCTTTCATCCTCAGGTTATACAAATTTTTCTGTAGGAACAGTTTATTCACCAGAGACTTAGATTGGTACAAAGTCCCTAACTTGTCCCACAAAGCCTTCGCTGTAGCTTCCCCTGATACATTCAGCAATACTGAATCTGAGACACATAATCGTATTGTGCTCTTTGCCTTCCGATCCAACTTCTTCCATTCTTCATCGGACACTCCCATTGGTTTAGTACCCGAATCTACTGCGATCCACTGATCTTTATCCACCAACAGATCCTCCATCTTGAGTTTCCACAACTCAAAACTCTGACCATTAAATTTCTCGATCTCTATCTTTCCACTGCTCACCATCTTCTTTCACCACCAGAATCGATCCCGCAGATCTCCCACTGAACAGGGTCTACCATAGGCCCGAGTGAAACCCCCGAGCAACAAAGGCGGCCCCTTGAAGCCAAAACAACTCTGATACAAAATGTAGGTTTTAACCCTGTACAGAAATTACCTTCATACGAATTTTAAAACACAAAAATTAAACAATGCGAGAGAATAACACATATACACAGAGATTTTCCTCTGGATCCCAAAACCAGGACTACTAGCTTGATTTTTCATTATGTTCCTTTCAATGTTACAATACATATTTATACATGCTGATATCATGGACCGAAAATCATCGTGTCCAAAGCCATGGACTAAAAAATATCGCGTCCAAAACTATGTGCAAAAATCATGCACAAAACCATAAGTGGGTCCGCCCAACAATTCTAACCTTCCTATCATCCCCTAAGAAGACATCACCACCATCATATTTCTCATACTTGCAAAACCACTCTCTATGGGGAGTGAAGTGAAAGGATGCACCTGAGTCAATCAACAATGCCTCGTGATCTACATGTGTAATTGAAGAAGCCAAGTACACATCCCCACCTTCATTTGAGGTGGTTTTCACCTCTGCAGAAGGAGCATCATCAGATCCCTTTCCTTTATCAGGACTTTAGATTTACAGTCCCTTTTGTAGTGCCCTTCCTTTCCGCATTTCGAGCACACCACCTTTACAGGTTTTCCTGGAGATTTAGATCTCCCACTCGATGACTTATTTTTGTTTCTGTTATGGGACTGTCCTCGTACAGACAAGACATCATCATTCTGGCTCTCCATATTTTTCTGTCTCATCTCCTTCGTCAGCAAGGATGAGACTATTTCATCAAATTGCAAGGCAGTTGCATTGCTACCTATTGAAATAACCAGAATATCCCACGAGTCTGGTAGAGAACACAACAAATTGATGCACTTATCTTCATCTGAAATTTTAATATCAATAGATGCTAACTGACTTACCACAGTATTAAATGTGTTTAGATGCTCTGTCACCGAGTCTCCATCTTTCATCCTCAGGTTATACAACTTTTTCCGTAGGAACAGTTTATTCATCAGAGACTTAGATTGGTACAAAGTCCCTAACTTGTCCCACAAAGCCTTTGCCGTAGCTTCCCCTGATACATTCAACAATACTGAATCTAAGACACACAATCGTATTGTGCTCTTTGCCTTCCGATCCAACTTCTTCCATTCTTCATTGGACACTCCTGTTGGTTTAGTACCCGGATCTACCACAATCCACTGATATTTATCCACCAACAGATCCTCCATCTTGAGTTTCCACAACTCAAAACTCTGACCATTAAATTTCTTGATCTCTATCTTTCCACTGCTTGCCATCTTCTTTCACCACTAGAATTGATCCCACAGATCTCCCACTGAACAGGGTCTACCACAGGCCCGAGCGAAACCCCTCAGCAACAAAGGTGTCCCCTTGAAGCCAAAACAACTCTGATACCAAATGTAGGTTTTAACCTCGTACAGAAATTATCTGCATACGAGTTCTAAAATACAAAAAATAAACAATGCGAGAGCATAACACATAAAACACATATACACAGAGATTTTCCTCTGGATCCCAAAACTTGGACTACCAACTTGATTTTTCATTATGTTCCCTTCAATGTTACAATACATATTTATACATGCCGATACCATGGACCGAAAATCATCGCGTCCAAAACCATGTGCAAAAATCATGCACAAAACCATAGGTGGGTACGCACAACCTAACATAGGGTCCAAAACCAAAATTTTCTGGTGCGCTGCCACAGACCCCATAGAGTGGGGTTACTTGCACCCCTCAAACCCCTTGTGACCCCCCTCGCTATGCAATCAGTGCAACAAAGGGGGTGCTCCGCCCCCCGTCTAACCCTCCCTCTAACCCCCCCGTTTAACTACGTGGCTAGTCATGGAAAGAATATAACACAACCCAATAGTCACACCCTGGATGTCATCCCAATGAACTGGTACTTAGAAACGGAGCTCCACCATGGTACAGGTGAATGGGATATTCTACACGAGGGATTCATAATGACATTCAACTTTGAAGATGGGTTTGACTGTATTGACAAAGCGCTACAAGAAGTGAAAGCATCAATCTTTAGGATATGCAGGATCCTTTGGACCTGATTCAACCCGATTTGACTAGTCATCTGAGTCACGAGCTGAAATGCTATAACATGACTGCTGAGGAAGAAGATGAGGATCCACGAAAGATCAACATCCCTGAAACAGAAGGTCACCGCGAGGTTGAAGGACCATAGATTGAGAATCCTGATATAACTGCGCCACTGAAAACGATACAGGTAAATATTGGTACAGAGGCAGAGCCCAAATTTGTGAAGATTGGAGATTACTAGGATGATGTGATGGTGGAAAAAGTCGCTGAATTGCTCTTCGAATACTAGGATTTGTTCCCTACCAAGTTTATGGATTTAAAAGGGATAATAGGGGACCTAGGTGTTATGAAGATCACATTGAAGCCCAACGCAAAACCGGTTAAACAAAGACCTTACCGTTTCAATCTGAAGTATAAGGAGAAGGTTCGCTTAGAGCTAGACAAGATGCTCACTGGAGGAATCATTGAGCCCGTAGAAGAATTTGATTGGGTAAGCTCAATGGCGGTACAAGAAAAAAAGCAGAAGGATGAAATAAGGATATGCGTAGATCTCAGGAAGTTAAATGACACTTGTGTACATGATCCTTTTTTGACTCCGTTTACTAATGAAGTGTTGGACAATGTAGGTGTCCAGGAAGCATATTCCTTCACTGATGGGTTCTCTCGGTACCATCAGATCGAAATTGCGCCAAAGGATAGGAGTAAGACGACCTTCACAACTGAGTGGGGGTGTTTCAGTACACTGTAATACCCTTCGGATTGAAGAATGCACTTGCAATTTTCTCACACGTAGTCATTGCTGTGTTCAAGGAATTTATTCACAAATTTCTGGAAGTATACTTGGATGATTGGACTGTGTTTAGGCTGGAGAAATGCCATGTTGCAGGTTTGCACCTGATGCTAGATACCTGTCGAAGGTACCAGATCACGCTCAATCTAAAGAAGTGTCTATTTTGTGTTCCTTTTGGGACCGTGCTGGGTCATGTGGTTTGTAGACAGGGACTGATGGTAGATCTTGTGAAGATCGCGGTGATACTTAACTTAGAAGCACCTAGGAGTGTGAAACAGCTGTGCGCTACCCTGGGGCATACTGGATATTACAAAAAGTTCATTAAAGGCTATGCCCAGATCACCGCACCTATGGAGAAGTTATTGAGAAAGGATGTCACATTCTGTTGGAACGAGGACTGTAAGAAGAGCTTGGATGTATTGAAGGAAAAGATGGTCACCGCACCGATCCTAGTCTTCCCGGATTGGAAGAAGGAGTTTCATGTACATGTCGATGTGTCATGTAGAGCACTAGGAGCAGTACTGACACGAGCTGACGGAGGAGACTTGGACCATCCTATAACGTTCGTATGCAGAAGGTTATCCAAGGTGGAGAATAACTATTCCACCACCGAGCGCAAAGGGTTAGCCATGGTATACGCGCTCTAGAAGTTTAGACACTATTTGCTGGGGGGAATTTTAAGATTTATATGGATCATTCCACATTGAAATACCTGGTGAATAAACCTGTGTTTGGCAGGAGAATCTGCAGGTGGTTGTTATTGTTCCAGGAGTATGATTTTGAAGTTATTGTGAAACCTGGACGACTGAACGCGGGACCAGATCATTTGTCGCGCATCGAAATAGGGGAAGAGCCAATTAACTTGGAGGAGGGATTTCCTGATGCACATCTATTTGCAGTGTGCGTCACAAATGGTCATTTTGAAGATATCATACACTTCCTAACAACATGAACTACCCCGAAAGGATACATCGTCCAACAAAAGAAGGAATTAGTGGTGTATGTGACAAACTTTTTTGTCATTTCCGGGAATCTGTACAAAATGGGGTCTGATGAGATGTTGCGATGATATATAATGGAGTTTGAAAGGAGCAGTATCCTCGTGGACACTCATGGGGGAGCCGCGAGAGGACATTATGCAGGGAGAGCAACTACGCAGAAGATTCTACGCGCAGGGTTGTGGTGGCCAACCCTCCATTAGGATTCAAAAGCTTACTACAAAACATGTGATGTGTGTCAAAGGACTGGCAGACCATTGTGGAGGGATGAGTTGCCTTTGAATCAACAGATGACATTGCAACCCTTTGAGAAATGGGCGATAGATTTTGTGGGACCTATTCAGCCCCAAGGGAGGAAGACGGGAGCGCGGTACATTATCACTGCGACTGAGTATTTGACTCGATGGGTGGAGGCACAACTTGTAAAGGATTGTAAATGCGTGACTACTACAAAATTCCTCTTTGAGTATGTATTGACGCGATTTGGGTGTCCAAATATTTTGATGAGTGATCGTGGTACACACTTTCTGAATGAAATGATCAGCGCGCTAATGAAGGAATTTCAGGTATATCACCAGAAGAGCACGCTTTATCATCTGGAGGTTAACGGGATGGTGGAAGCATTCAATAAAGTGTTGGAGAATGTGCTGACCAAGGTTTGCAACACTCAACGAAGTGATTGGGACCTATGCATACCCACAGTACTATGGGCCTATCGAACGACATGCAAGAAGTTGACTGGACAAACACCCTTTAGGCTTGTTTATGGTGTTGAATCGATGATGCCCATGGAATACATTGTGCCTAGTCTGCGCATAACGACACTCATGGGTATGATGGATCGTGGAGCCCTGGAAGAGGGTCTCGCACAGATGGCTGAGCTTAAGGAAGAGAGGTTTCCAGCTGGATTTCACCAATAGGTCCAAAAGCAGCGCGAAAAAGCATGGCATGATTGGCACATTAAGCTGCACACCTTTAAGGTAAATGACCTGGTTTTGTTATATGACAACAAGTTTGATAAATTTCCAGGAAAATTCAGAATGCACTGGTTAGGGCCCTATGTCATTAAGGAGATTACTAACGGAGGAGAAGTTCAGTTGGTCAAATTGAATGGAGACCCCTTTCCAGGGAAGGTGAATGGCAGTCACTTGAAGCCATACATCAGTGGTCTGACCATGTGACTATATGAAGGTAGCACAATCTTAGTACTCCAGGCAGCTGAAAGGAGGCACAAGACTATAAACTACACTGCCCAGGTTGGGGAGCTGTGCGATTGGAGCTAAGATCTTCGTGCTTACCGAGTGACTAGAGGGTGAGTCACGATGTTTGTGTTGGGGACCTGTTGGGAACGGGATCCCCCAAGGAAAATTTTGGGGCTAAAAGCCCATGTTTTGGGTCAAATTTTGTAATAAAGTTGTAAAGTGTCCGCATTTTGTGGTCGCGGAGCGCGAAGGTGTCATGAGTCATAAAGGGTTGTTTTCCCTTATTTTGTAAAGTAAATTCGGTTGTAAAATATCTACCCATGGTTCGCGGACCATGGGATTGTATGAAAAGAGCTAAGTAAGTAAGCTCTAGGTAGTGGAGATAAGTCATAAGTTGTAGAATAAGTCTTGAGCAATAAGGAGAGAAGTCTAAATTTCGAGTCTTAGTGTAGGTAGAGGATATGTAGCTGAGTGCGCAAAGGCCTAGGGTAGAAGTCTGCAGTTGAGTGCGCAGACCCCTGCAACTATGTGCGCAGGACATATAGAGTCTGTAATCATATGAAGATATCAATAAAGAGAAGTATTCTACAAATTTTGTGTCTTCGTTTCCTGTTAATTCATCTTGTCATAGTGTGTATGAATTTCACTTATAATTCTTATGTGATGCGAGAACTTATGTAATTACGTTGTATAATTGAACACAAATAAGGATATCTGTTCACGAGGCGCTAACTGTGATTGTTTAATAAGATAAGTAAGACACTTAAGCTAGGTTGGGAATCTGCACGATACACTGCTTTAGCAATGCGAAAGTACTTGAACCATAGGTTAGGGTTGCGCGAAGGCCAATCATTCCCCTTCGCGGAGGTACTAAAGGGCGGAATAAAGGGCTAGATGAAAAGAGCCCTATAACTCAAGACCTACGCGAAAGTAGGAACAAAAGGAATAAACATATATCACAACCATCTTAGGGTGTTGAAACTTAGCTCCAGCATCCCCCCATACTGCTTTGGGTGAGACTTCGGTCCGTGATCTGCGGGCTGATTTTGAAAGGGCCAGTAGTGTAGGGATTTGTTTGGCTAACTAACACTGAACCTGGGTCAGGTCCCCCAAGCCAACACTCCTTCCAATATACTTAAGTGGTGCTTCAAAATTCTTATCAAACCTTCAATGGTTGAAGAGGAAATTTGAATTTGGACCTTAGTGGTAAAAAAAATGCATTGTGGGAATCTCCAAATATCCTGATAACCATCACCAAACTCACCCAATTCTCAAATATAATTGAAAGCATGTTTTTTCCCAATATTTAATCATAAAATCACTTAAAATACTAAAATAAATGCATTGGAAAATGTTGAGCCTAATTCCACATATAAGCATAAAAATGAAGTAAAACATGGGTATGAGAAAATACAAAAGGATAAAAATAAAGGGAAAGGTTATGAAAATATGGTTAAAAGGATGTGAAAAGATGGTCATTTTCATGACTCAACATTCTGAAGACCCCCAATTAAATATGTCACATGTCATCATGCATTCATTCATTTGATTTTCTTGAACTATGTGATGGGGTTTTCCTTCCCTTATAAGTATTTTTAGTGGTAGATGAGTTTATTGTGGTAGGTTCTTGTGTGGTAACCACAAGTTTTCTAAGTGTTGGTCCTTGTGTGACAACATTTATCTCTTGGAATTTAATTTAGATTGAGCATCTTGTGGTTGGCTCTTGTGTGACAACCACAAGTTTATAAGTGTTGGTTATCATATGACAACGCTTATCTTTTATTACCCTCCTTTTTGCAATAAAAGAACCTCATGCTTATCCAATAAACTTGAAAAATAAGCTTATGCACATTCAATCATAACTTAATAGTGCATATTTCAACCAAATTTCCAAATGAAAAAACCAAGCTTGCAAAAAAACCGATATCTCACAAATGCCAATTTGTGCATAAGTTTTTTTTTGTGAGCATATTAATTTATTCATATTGCCCTTACTCACAAAAAATAGAGAAACCCAATTGATGTATTTCAAGTTATGGGCGAATTAGTTTCTGCATTTTTTTCAAAAACAAATTCTCACTTACCTAAGTGGCCTTAGATAAATACATGCCAAAACTTGTAGATATTTCTTTTTTGGAAAGTAAGACATGTTGGCTAAAAGCTTATCATCTTGTTGACAAAACCTAAGTCTTGAAATTTTCCAATTCTTCTCCACTTGTACAAAATCTATCAAGTTGGTAGTTTTCACCTTTTGCCCTTTTTTTACAAGCACGTGCACATAAATATATGCCCAAGGCTCATTTTAATGCCAAATTGAGTGCTTCAAAAGGGAGAAGTTTTTTTTTTCATTTACTATCTTAATGAACTTCTATATTTTCAATTTGATGAAAAAATATATGTTTTACAAAAAAACTTAACTTTTGGCCTACTTTTACACAGTGACAAGCATTTGAAATATGCCTTGAAAACATGCCCACACAACCTTCCATATACATTTTCTAAAAAAATTGTAGACATGGTTACATAAATGGTTATATTGGGCATAAAACATGTCTAGCAATTTTTCCTATTTTTTCCTTTGTTGCATGTAAATGGAGTGCAAAAAGTTCCCTTTGAGAAAATTTCCTTTAACTACAACTATCATATGTGAGAAAACCATTAATATCACCATTTCTTATAAGGAAAATTCTCAAGGAATAAAAATTGTATAATTAGAATATGGGACATGTCTTAGAATGTGTCATAAATATGTTGCCCCAAGCTAAAGGGTTTTTTTCATCTCAATTTTTTTATTATAAATAGGCAAGGACATATGAGAGCAACAAAAAGCATCATAAGAAATATTCCAAGTGATTTGTTGATTAAAAATTAGAAAATAAACATATCTTCACCTACCTGAGAGGTCCATGATATTACATCTTGAGAGATAGAATGGCTAAGTTGGTCCACAATGGTGATATGAACTGAATTAAATAAGAAAGAGCCATTGTAAAACCCCAATCATGTGGTACTTTGTAGCTTGAGATATGGAAACTTTGAAACTTGTAACATAATGGTTGGTAGATTGAGATCTAGAATATGAACTTTTAGTGGAGTAGCAAGTTTAGATATTTATGACATAAGGAGCAATGGAACTTAAATGGAATTTTAATTTCCCTTTCATTTTTTTCAAATCTTGTCCAACAACAAGCCAATTTTTAAACAAGATTTATCTAACTACACCCACAATGGTTTTCAAAATAAGAAATGATGATGCCCAAGGAATGCCTACCAGTGAGCTAGTTTGCAAGCACTCCAAGGTCTAATGGCACCTGAGACAAGTTTTCTCCATGAAATTTTATTTCTAGAAAAAGAGAGGATGATGAGGTAAATCAACATGGTAAGTGAGTTGAGTAATGTTATTTTACCAACTAGGAAGCAGGATGGTATAGAAAAATCATGAAGGAAAAAATATGTTGAAGTCATAGTTTGGTACTAATAGTATCATAAAATATTTAAGATTTTATTCCATAAACAATAAAGAGTTTGGACTTCAACATGCATGGATTATTAAGCTTGGAAGAAGGAAATATAAATAGGCATACCATGGAGAATAAGTAGGATGAATAATGGTTCTCATGAGAAGACCTCATTTATAGCAATTGTATGGTGTATTTGACAATGGATCTTGACTTTTTCTTTATACTGGTCTTGACTTGGTCTTCATATCATTCTTCATTTGCATGGATTTTTATCCATCTTGGAAACTTTTAGGGTTATTAGTGTTGTTGGTCAATAGTTACAACACTTTATATCAAGCTACAAGGAACTAGTGCTTAAACATCTCATGATGTCACATTTTCTTGTCTTAGATGTCTTCACATCACACCCCCATTCATAATTCATCAAAATTTAATTGTTAAAATCACTTGTTCATAATTTGACCTTTTGGATCCTTCCAGGACTCGCAAAAACTTAACACCAACTTGCAATAAAATGTGAAATGATGGAGGAAGAATGGTGATCAACCTTTATTCATCCAAGAAACATGAAAAATAACCACAAATAATACGTGGAAAACAAATCCAAATAAAAATAATCAAAGAAAAAAACGTTTATGTTTGTTGAGAAGTGGTGGCTAGCCTAAACATCCAAATGGTATTTTGATGATAAAAACCTCGTTTTATGTACAATTAAAGTGATTCAAAATCCACATTGAAGTGATTTTAGAGGGATATATATAGTAGAAACATATTTTAAAAGTAATTTTAATTGATGCATGAAACATACAAAAGAATATCATACTTGATGAGGTTGTGCGTGAATTTATGCTTAGACCAACAATTAATATTTTTAACCCATATTTTTTTCTTGATGGTAGATTGATGTGATTCCACTTGGAGATTAAAGTATATTCGTTTGGTTACCTCAAATATAAATGGTTTTTATATAAAATTTAGCTCATATAACAAATTTTATGAAGAATAATTTGTAAGGAAACATTGTTTATGACTTTAGTTTAGATATACAATGACTCTTTTTAGCATAACTTTTCCATGTGAAGTCTGATCAACATGATTCTAGTGGGATATTAAAGTGTATTCATTTTCATATCTTCCATACAAATAATATTTAAAAATTCTTTTACGTAGTAGCTCAAAATTGGCAATGAAGAGTGAGGGAGACTGAGTTTTCATTATGTTGTTTTTAAAATAGGCAGTCACCAATTTATGAATATTTTTTCATGCAATGTCCAAATGAGGTGATCCAAATTGTGTTTTAAACTAGACTCAAATATATATCTAATTCATAAACAGGTTTTGAAAATGTAATGCTTTGATATGTCAAATATACTAATGGACAATCAAAATGTAGATTTTCTACAATGCATATTTTATGACCAATAGTTAGCAACTTGGGCATAATTTTTTCACACAATATTGGACTGAAGTGATTAAAATTGAGTTGGGAACTATATTCCAAGGGATATATCCCATAATCTTGTTTTACTCCATTTTCATGCTTATGGCTTACCTTGAAATATTTGATTTTTCTTTGAGAAACCCCTTATCCTTCATTTTGCATCATCCTTCAATTTCATTTTTCTTCTATAGATATACCTGCCAATGGATTAGTAAATGGAATGGTTCTCATTGCACCACAAATAGAAATTATTGAACCATGTTTATCAAAAAAATTATTTTTCTATCCTAAGGTTTATTTATGCATATAATACCAACATAAAACTTCTTTAGCTAACTTTTAATAATTTTACCTTAATTTTTTCTAGATCTACTTTACCAACATGATGTGGTCTTGGAGAAACTCAATAAAGTAAATGTGCATGTTCTTACCTCTTGTCTTATCATTTCTCCTTCTTCAAGTCATAAATGTCGGTGCAACAAAAATCAAATGTTTCTAGAAATACTACAAATTCTCCAATTCATTTAGCATTTCCCTAGAAATAACACCAAAATGTGTGCAAATTTATTTTCATAAATTGGGTAACATTTTATTGTCAATCCGAAGTTTGTAAACTTGTGAAATGCAACACATATATGCATAATTATATTGTTTGTCATAAAATCTATCTAGAATACTTAATTTTTATCCTACTTTATGAAATAAAACACACCACGCCTCATTAATCAAAATCAATTTCAAGATAGAAGGGAACTAATATATGAATATGCTAGTAGAAAATTATGGTGTGGGAATCTATGCATTGAGAAATGCACACACAACAATGCTCCTTTCACTTATATAGATTGTTGATAAAAGAAGAAATTATAAGCACACACAAGAAATGAACTAATCTTCTTTAGTTTAGACTACAAAAGCTTACACTAGAAAAAAAATAAATCAAGGTGTAGGAATCTATGCTTTAAGAAAATCCCACACAACAATGCTCCTTTCACTCATGTAGGTTATTGAATAAAGAATAAATTATAACCATACATGCTTAAAATGAAAACTGTTCTAAAGCAAGAAAAAAATAATTGGTTCAAGTTTAGTTGGTTGATCAGGCACACATTAGGGTCTTTACTGGTAAACATCTTTAGTTATAGTGTCTTTGTCTCACTCCTTCATGTGGCTCAAGTCTTGTAAATACTCCATTATAATCTTCAATATTTTACTCAATCAAACAATATTAAACTTGATTTCAGAAGTAAATGCTATTCTAATGGAAAGAAACCTCCCCTACAATATAAAAACAAATATTGATATACACATAATAATAGAGGTTAAAGAAAATAAAGAATTTTTCTTTACCTAGAAACAATGTGCAATAAATGAGACTGCATAAAATAAATAAGAGAATATAAAATGAAATAAAATGCCACCATGATCTATTTGGAGTGAGCTCAACCCTCCCAAGAACAAAGTAACAAACTATTCTATAACATCATAAACTAAATCAAAACATTCTATATCTAAAACTAGAGAATAACAATTTATGTGAAAAGAAATATTAAGAAGTTTTATTCTATTCCATCATAAGTTGGACATATAACTCAAATAATCCTCCATTTGGAATGGAGAAGGCACTCTTATTTTTACAAAAACTTACTTTGAAACTAATATAAGCAATAATAAATTCAAATCCACATATCTCTCATGTGGCTACAACCACTTGCTAATAATTATAAATAAATATTTCTAAATATCTTCTCATGAATAGTTCCAAAATATTTGATAACAAATCTTCCATGATTCTTCTCCTTACAAGATACTTGAGTGATCCTTCCAAGTCCTTATCAGATATTCAAAGTGTAACAATACCTCTATAAAATCATCTACCACCCTTGTAGTGTTATGAGTTATGGGGGTTGTCAATATCATTTTTAAATTTTAATTCTCTTGATGATCAACAATGTGTGTGCTAGATTTCGAGAATGCTATCTTTACAAGTTTTGTGGAATGGATATCAAGTAACTAACACATATTAATAGAAATCATACTAATAATTGTATACCATGTGTTTCTCAATTGATTTTCTCCTTTAGTTTAAGTCATATGTGGGTCAACAATCCCATTGCATAATCTTGAGACTTATTGATCATGTATAAATATATATTACAATTTAGGTGGTCAATCCATGTCATAGGTCAAACATGCAACATAAATCACACTATATATGCCTCTCCATATGAGCCAATCATGCATCCAGGTGATTAAGGTTGTCCTACATATGCCATTGGTTCCTTTTGAGATCATTTAGGAAGGAGATAATCTTGTTTCGACCATCATGCTTTTCCTTGAGGACTTGCCCCAATAATGTCTTTAATTGCTAGTGAAGGGTGACGTAATGAATGTATTGAGTTCTCCTTCCTATAGTATTCCTAAGGTCTAAGATCCAATGAGAGACTTCAATGGTGATCTCAGAGTCGGAGAATGATTTCCTTTCCCTTTGAATAAAACTTTTAAGATGATGACTATCCACCCAGGTGTTGGGAGAAGTTGCATCATGAAATGTCCTTGCCGCCTCCTTGGCCTGAGCCTCAAAGTGGCGTTGATTGGTCTGTCCCCTCTCCCTTTCACCTCGATGAGAATGGTCATGTTGTCTTGGCATGGTGAGCCAAGCAAGAGACCAAGCAAAATATACCTCAAGTAGACCATGGGTATATCTCCGCAGAGGGTTTGGGCAAACCAATTGAACACAACTGCCCAAAATATACCAAATATTATCAAATAGTACAAGTTCCCCCTATCCACCTTACCAATGGACCAGTGGGTGGAACAAACATAATGTAGCTTGGCTCAACAGACACATAACAAAGAGAATCGCACCAACCAGGCCGATACAACACCACAAAAAGACTGAAATTAAGGTGGGTGAACCAGAGGTCTGTTGCCAATCCTTTTGAAAAAAAAAAACACAAAAAAAACCAGTTGAGAATACACAAATTTAAATGAAGCAACCCAGACAAGCTAATGACAAACTTCATATGGGAGAGAAATCAATAACTAGTAATTAACCAAGAACCAACCAAGACAAAAATTAAGAACTAGGCAAGCCAAAAACCTAGAATTACCTCTGAATTCAACCTAATGAAGCAGGGGATGCCTAGCTGTGGACCATCACCATGGTAGAGAAACTACTTCCGCTCACAATCCTTGCCTAGATATGCATGAATAATTACAACCTTCTTGATGCTGAAGTCTCGATCTTTACGAGCTTGATTTTTCCATCCAAAGATATGCACAGGGCATAACCACTCTAACTGGTAACTTTCTTCAAAATAATCGAAAACCAAGCTTGCAGGGGCACCTATAAACTCTCCTTCCTTCCCTTGGAGAATCCACACAACATTCATTACTAGAAAATTAAAGAGAAGAGTCGAGAGATCTAAGACTGGGTCAGTCATAAGTTTTAACCTTATGGCACACATATGGTGCATGGGGGGGCATACCACGTCACGCCCCTCCTTAATGTTCTTGGAATTTGTTGGGGTGATGGGTGCCCACCCCCCTCCCTTGAGCTCCCCATATCCATGCTCCTCTAGCCCCATTGGGGTAAATATATACAAATATTCCAAAAATAGTATATATGTGTGTGTGTGTGTGTGTTAATAATTATGTATACTTAAATATATATTTTGTTGATATATGTACCAATAAATATGTCAATAAATGAATATCGATGAAAATGTAATTTATCTACTATGCATTGCAAACTTAGTTCTCGTGACAAGTTTTATGCAACAAACTGCAACCTATCGTAATACACATACATACGCCATTTTAAATTGTAGGTAGGGTAGACCCACACATCACCCCATCGAAGTCAGGGGTCCTGTGGAAAACACACTTTTGGACTGGCTTCATTGCCATCCATGTAATATTTAAAAACACCTTCGTAAAACACAACTAAAATGCTCACTAATAGAGGACAAGGTGTAGTATTTGAGAATTTATTTAATTAAGTTGCAAACTCACCTTTCACCCAACTCAAGTTTACGATACTTCTCAAATATTCCCTTCACGCAACCTAGTTTATAATACTCTACAAGACACTTGAAAGGAGCTTGAAAACTCTATAATAATCTGGAAAAGATTACACAAATATTTGAGAGTTTAACTCAAATAAGACTTACAACTTGACTACTTGAATTGGGTATTTGAGAGTTAATCTCATGTAAAACTTGTACTTGACTCCTTGAGAGACCCCCACCTGATTCAACTTTACAAACTCTGGAAAGATGTAAAAAATGATTGAGTTTACAATATTTGAAAGATCCCAGGAGTAACCATCGAATATTCCTAACCGAATGAGGTGAGATGGATGTAATGAAATATACCCTGGTCGAGTGTAAAATCCCACCAATCTCAATGTATAATTTTTTCACAATTGAAAAGAGCGATGTCTATTAAGTAAATGAAGATCCCTTATCACATTATAAATTGCAAATAGAAACCAAAAATACCATGCCACAATATTAAAACATACGTTTCGCTGACTTGAAACATATTAATATCACAAGGAGTAATTTGGGCAAATTGCAGTATGCATCACCAAAAAAAAAAAACATGTATTTCATAAAGGTAGAGAGATCCAATAAACAATTCAACAAACAACTGAGAGAAAATCCAAGCGCCCTGAGTCATTATTAACATAGTATATTACTTTTAAAACTAAAAGGAGAATCCGAGACTAGTTACTTAAGTCAATTCATTTCTAACAACCATGTTCTACAAGATATATATGTATATTTGAATATATATTATAGCGTTGAGGCCTCAATAATTCCCCATAATTTCGAAAAATTATGGGGACCTCCATGTAAATATTGGTTGAAATTGATTTTGCTAATTTTCAGTGATTTTTATATTTCTCAATTTATATTTTTGACACCTTCATTGCTTTTGTCTTGCTGCCATCTTTCCAACGGTTTAAGTTTCGTGTCATTTTATGGTTTGCAAGATATTCTTAGTCAAAGTTTGGCCTTTTCACCATTTAGACGTGAAATAGTATTTTATTATATTTTTATAATTTGTGAATAAAATTAATTTTAATACATTAATATATTTTAATTAATTTAGATTTGATTAATTAAGTTAATCATAATTTAGTTAATTTGTAAATCTAAATTTTAATTAATTTTATTAATTAAATTAATTGTTATTTTTTATTTTACAAAATTACGAGTTCAAGCATTATATATATATATTATAATAACATATACATAATTAAAAAGTAAAAATAAATAAATATTTTAAATATATATATATATATATATATATATTTCCGAGGAAAAAAACGAACCTTTTTATAAGAAATAAAAAAGTTACAAGCACATGAGTTAACATTCCAGCAGCTTCTGTGATCTTGAGACCACCATCAGTCCTCAAGGAGAGAGACATACTCCCCTTTGAATCACCTAGATCCAAGCATAAAATAAAACCATAAGCAGTTTTTTCTGCTTACTTTTAGCACTTGATCGTCGTCTACTATGGACAACTCTGTCAAAAGATTTTATACATGACAAAAAATAACGTGGGCCTCCTTTTACAGCAGGAAAACAACCCACACTTGATTGTCGTCTACTATGGACAACTCTGTCAAAAGATTTTATACATGACAAAAAATAACGTGGGCCTCCTTTTACAGCAGGAAAACAACCCACGGATCTGTTTTTCATAGAAAAGTTTTCTGAAGCAAACCCGATGAGACAAGAAAATAGTAACCAAGAGAGTTTTCTTTGACCGAAACAGAATAGAAGAGCTGTAGAAAGACTATCTATACATCCTGTAACAGCAAAATTAAGTGTGGGGAGGGAGATCCGACACACGGATATGTTCGTTCATCTATTCAGTTATCCTCCACGAGTCCACAGCGAGCTGCAAACCCTCTTTAGAAAGCCTATCTGCATCTTCGTTCCTGTCCCTGTAGATATGTTCAATGGAGAAAATATTAAAATGTAATTTTAAGTTTTGAATCTCTTCCAGAAGCGGTCTCAACATATAATTTTGACATCTGTATTTCCCAATGACCCAGTTAATTACATTCAGAGAATCACCAAAGATCTGAATAGTGAAGATATTTCTGTTTATGAGCCAGCAAAGAAGAAGTTTAAGGGCAAGAAGTTCAGCAAAATTGTTGGTGCCGGGACCCAATCCCACAGCGGCTTTGAGAGAGTGAGAGGGGTTTATATGAATGGCGATTCCAGCACCCGCAATATTGTTTTGTGCTGCCCCGTCAAAATAGGCCCACGGAATTCCTTCCCTAATCCGTTCTTCCTTTTTAGGGACTGAGTTTCGTGGTTCTTCAGACTCCGGGATACTAGAAAAAATGGCTGAACTTTGTATTGCAATCACCTCCGCTGGGAATATTTTAAATATATTAAATATTAAAATAAAACAATTTATATTAAAAAAATTATATATAAATATAAATTAAAATAAGAAATAATAATATTATAATTTCAAAACCACCACAGCCCAAAAGCTTACATCACCTTAGATATTTTATTTGGATCACTAACGGTAACACCCCGGAATGAACTCTCGAGCTAACACGACATGATGCATTAACGGGAGGCTTCGAAAGATATAAACATACATAATAAAATGGGTAGATTGAAGTACAGTGATGTGTGGTTTGACGATAAGGGTAAAGCTTGGGGAGATCAAAGTTCAAATTTCATTGAGTACAATGACTTGTTGTGGTGGCGGCTAGAGGGGCGGATTCCTCTTTCCCGTGAGTCTGTTCTTGCTAAAATCATAAGAACTTAGTATACCCGACTTAGAAGTGGTTGGTTATGCTCTTGGTGTTATAGTGGCAGCAATGAGGTTTGATCCTGGGTCTCCCTTAGATTAGGCCTGACAGTTACTGATTCATCATGTAATTAAAAATCCCTTAAATTAAACTTGACAATTATCGATTCTTCATGTAATTAAAAAGAAATAAATAGATTAAAAATATAGTGGAGTGAGCCACTTAAGGTAGGCTACGACTCACATTACCTCATTAAAACCTATCAAAACATGAAGCACCCCCTTTAACCTTTCGACTTTCTTTTAATTTTATATATATATATATATATTTGGTTGTAATGCGTAAGGTAGGCTCCAACTCACATTACCTCACTAAAACATATTAAACCATGAACCACCCCTTTTAGCCTTTTGACTTGCTTTTAGTTTTCTATTATTTCCTTTTTGTCTTATTTTTAATGTGTTTTTTATTTATTTTTAAAATATTTTTATTATAATAAAAACTAAAACATTAATAAAATTAAAGGTGCCTAAAAGTTTGTTTATAAACAAAACCTAAACAGTTTTTGAACCCAAACTTTGACAGATGATATTTTGAGTTTTACTTAATCAAATGGGCAAATTGAAGCTCGTTAGAAAGAAACTTTCGAGGAGAAGGATATGGAAGTAGTTATTTGACCAAATTTAATCATTTACTACTGCAACAAATCAGCAGAAGTCAACTCCAAATTTACAATAAAAAAATAGTTTGTTGAGTTTGTTTTGGAGAGTTTTCATTTGTCCAAAAATTCTTGTTGTTGCAAATTCGTTTTAGATAACCAATTTTTGTAGAGAAATATTCACAGGGAATAACCGAAAATATTGGTTTTCTTTTATTTATTTATTTAATTTATTTTTAATTGGTTAATTTGTTTTAACAATTTTGTATTTTAGGTTTTGTGTGTAACTTTAATTGATTTTTAATTATGTTTTTGTATCATTTTTGCAGAGTTGGTTGGAAGATCAAGCCGAAGACATTCTGGAGCTATAGAATTGAACTAGCAAGAAGAAAAGAGGGATTTTTTTTCCAACTAAAAAGCATAGATGTCAGCTATCTTTCAATAGCTCTAACTTTTGGAGATTTTATTTTGTAATTATAAATGAGTTTTTGAAGAAAGGATATGGGTTCATTTTTGTTGCAAGTAGCGGGACTCTTTGAAATTGTGTGAGGAGGGATTTTTTTTTTGTAGGGTTAGGATAAATATTCAGATCCGAGATTTAGGGGTTTTCCTTTTGAGATCAAATCTTTGTTGTAGAAATAGAACTTGCACTATTGCAACTTCATTTTCTATTAGCAGAGTTAAAGATCTTGGGAGGATTGTTGGAGATATTCATTGTAAAAGTAGACCACAGGATCCAAGTTCATCATTTTATAATTTTAAATACTATTGTTTGCATATATGATTTTATTCTTTTATGGCAGATTTGTGCCAATAATTCTATGTTGTAGCACTACTGTTAAATATGCAAATTGTTGTCTACATGATTAGCTATTTGATCTTATATCACATAGATATGCTATTTACTTCTTGAATTTCTCTTCCATTTAATCAAATTTCTAAGTAACTATTTACTTAGAAATTTGTCATCATAAATTGATTTAATTGTCATTGAATTGTGTGAACTATTTCCAAATTTTAATGACTTATCTTTTAGCATTTTCATCTGTGATAGAGCATGTCTTGCACTTATAATACCAACTATTATAACTACTTCAACAGTCTCAGATGTTCATCATAAAAAATATGTTAAATCCCTATCATCTCTTAATCTCTGCATTAAGTATTTAAGAGCTATCTCCTAGGTATCAAGTTAAAGTAGTTTCTTTATGTTTCTGCGCTGCATTTAGATTTAGATTTAGACCAATTCAATGCATTTTTAGAAGTCTCCTTTTGTAGGAGCGGCTGCATTAGTGACTTGGCTAAGCCCTTGTGTCAGCTTAATTACTGCTTGCTTGCAAGCTAGTTGCAAGAGAGGAAGTCTATTTTCTTGTTCTTGTTGATGGTAATTAGAGATATCACAACTCAGTAAGGAGAGTGAGGGGTAACTAGACCCATTTGAACTAGTCAGAATCACCATCCCAAACAGATAAGGGCTTATTTGGGACCCTGATCGGGTGATTTCACTGGTACAAAATGGATAATTAGTTACTAAAAGATGACTAAAATTTGTATATAAATGACCATTTTTCAATGGGTGACCAATAGTGGCTAATTTACAATATCTTATAACGCGACCAACTTTTAGTCGTATTTAGTTTAATCAATAATTGGTTGTTTCAATTTTATCATCTAGTAGTATACTTAGTCATAAATTTGGTAATTAATTTAGTCATTGATTTAACCATTAATTCTCACAATCAATGACCAAATACACAACACAATATACTACTACACAATCACCCTAGAAAACCTAATGATCAAAATATAGCATGACCAACATTTTAGTCATATTTCTTTGGTCATTAGTTGGTTTTCTAGGGTGATCACATAATAATATTTTAATTTTTTTTTGTGTATTTGCTCATTAATTGTGACAATTAATTACCAAATTTATGACTAAATATACTACTAGATGATAAAATTGAAACTACCAATTAATGATTAATCTAAATACGACTAAAGGTTGGCCGCATTATAAGATACTATAAATTAGCCACTATTGGTCACCCATTGAAAAATGGTCGTTTATATACATATTTTAGTCATTCTTTAGTAACTAATTAGCCATTTTGTACTAGTGAAATCACCGAGTTAGGGCCCCAAATAAACCCTTATCCATTTGGGATGATGATTCTTACCGGTTCAAATGGGTCTAGTTACCCTTCACTCTCCTTACTGAGTTGTGATATCTTTAATTACCATAAATAAGAAGAAGCAATTAGACTTCCTCTCTTATAACTAGCTTGCAAGAAAACAGTAATTAAGATGACATAAGGGCTTAGCCAAGCCACTAATGCAGTCGCTCCTACAAAAGGAAACTTCTAAAAATGCAATGAATTGATCTAAATCTAAATCTAAATGCAGCGTAGAAAAATAAAGAAACTACTATAACTCAATACCTAGGAGATAACTCCTAAATACATAGTGTAAATATTAAGAGATGATTGTGATTTAACACGTTTTTTATGATGAATATTAGGTTGTTGAAGTAGTTCTAATAACTGGTATTGTAAGTGCAAAACATGCTCTATTTAGAGATCAAAATACTAAAATTTAAGTCATTAAAATTTGGAAATAGTTCACACAATTCAATGACAATTAAATCAATTTATGATGATAAAATTCTAAGTAAATAGTTACTTAGAAATTTGATTAAATGCAAGAGAAAATCAAGAAGTAAATAACATATCTATGTGATATAATATCAGATAGCTGGAATCCGATTGTCGTAGAGGAGGACAAAGAAGAAGCGCATGACGAAAACTGTAGCAGCAACAGGAGTGGTGCAGGAAAATCTTCCATTGTACTGTGGATATTGGAAGGGATGCAAGGTATTGTCCTCATCCTTATCCCATCTGTTTCCATGGGTCCTCCTCCTCATTTGTGGGTGGGGAGAGCAAAACATCATCCAACATCGGTGGCGTTACGAGCGGTGCAGGCAAGGGGCTACAAAATTATTTGGAAATCCATAGAGGGAAAGGGAGTATTATCACCAACGTTAATGCCAGTGCCAACGCTACCCAGTGGGATTGGGATCGATGGCAGGAACATTTTTCCGAGGTGGATGAATATGAGAGTCTTAGCTCTGTTTTGAAGGTCTCTCGTCAAATAACCCAGATTTGCTTATGGGAGCAGAGATGGGATGCATACAATGCATTTTCCCATTCTGGTATTTTCTACGATTATGAAATGGCGATCCCATGCAAAAGCAATGGACTTGTGCTGCATGCAAAGCAAAAATACACATTCAGCAATGATGGGCACAGTTCGATAGAAAGAGAAAAGGTCGAGGCCCCGACCAATAAGCGCAGAGGGCAGAGAGTTGATTTCAGATCCAGAGGACTTATATCAAGTTTTGATAAAAAACTATTTATGGGAAATCGATAATGATATGGGTACAGGGTACAAAGCTTGTGGTGGATTTGAAGCAAAAATCCCAAAATGCCATAGGTATTTCTGCTTCATCACAAAGTTTGATTTTTTTTGGGAAAGTGTTGCAGGAAGAGATCCATTTGAAAGACTATGGGATTCAAAGAAATTCTACCATTATCCACAATTTAAGATTACAAGGTAGTGCCCCAAGAGCAAGCACACCAGCTAGATTATCATCGACAAACAAGAGCCAAGCTTCTTTCAAAGATGCATTAAGAGGGAAAGTTGCGACAAAGGACATACAAATCCTAAATATGACAATCCCAGGTCCGTACATTGTAGAAAAGATGGAAAAATCTCCAGATCTATCCATCGAATTACCATAAGTAAGTGATCTCTTCAACATTTTACAAGCAAAAGCCATCATTTGTCGATTCAATGGTTACTGGCTAAAATCTGAAGAGCTAAGTGAGTGGATCTACCTCAATTAGATTAGAGATTACGATATTTATTTGTGCACAAAAGGTTTTTTTGTGGTTCAGTTTGATACCTAAAAAGATTACAATTATGTCATAAATGATGGACCATGGTTCTGGGGAAGGGCAGGTCTCTTCGTAACCCCATGGTTTCCTGGTTTTGAAGCAAATTCAATGGTGGTTACAAAAATGCCAGTATGGGTAAGGCTACATAACCTTCCGCTTCCTTTTTGGCACCATCAGGTCTTAGAAGGCATAGGAAACTCTTTGGGAAGGTTCCTAAAGACGTATAGAGAAAGAATGGACAAAGGGATCTTCAACTTTTCTCATACAGTGGTTAGATTTTGAAAATATTGCTTTTCGATGCAGGGTTTTCCATCAAATAGGACATTTTCAAAACACATGCAAACGAGCAAAGAAAAGAACAAAGAAGAGAACGCAAAATCAAAATGGATGGCAAATCTCAAAATCTCCTTCATTAGATGATGAGGATGAAGAAATGGATGAAACCCAACAACATCAAGAGATAGAAAACCAACAAGGCTCACAAGAGGTGGGAGAAGAAAAAGAGGAAGAACAAAACAAACAAGCAGAGAATCCAAACAACTCAGTGGTTATTCCGATCCTTGAAATCCAAGTAGAGGGGAATAACAACAATCAAGGCACAAGTGGAACCAAGTGATCTCATGTATTTGAAAGCTCTGACTCAGACAAAAATGTCCCAAACCTTACAAGAAATAATGAGTTGGCAATTGTCACTTCTTCTCCATCACTTGGGGTCTGGTAGAAAGTCCAAATGAAAAAATGCAAAATAGAAAAGTCTAGTTTATCTGGAAATTTGTAATTTGTAATTTTATTTCTATTTTTTTGCTATGTGTCTGTCATGCACACTGGTCCTACGAGAACCCCTGAATGCTTTATTAATCTACTCAATGTAGATTTTCATTTTTATTAATAGAAAGTTACTAATTTTTTCTTTGGAAAAAAAAATAAGATAGCTAATCACGTAAACAACAATTTGCATATTTAACAATAGTGCTACAACATAGAATTATTGGCACAAATCTGCCATAAAGGAATAAAATTATATTTGCAAACAATAGTATTTGAAATACAATGATGGACTTGGATCTTGTGCTCTACTTTTACAATGAATATCTCTAACAATCCTCCCAATATCTTTAGCTTCGCTAATAGAAAATGAAGCTGCAATAGTGCATGTTCTATCTCTACAAAAAAGATTTGATCGCAAAAGGAAAACCCCTAAAGCTCTGATCTAAATATTCATCCTAATCATACAACAAAAATCCTCTTCAGAAAAGTGCAAATAGTCTTCCTACTTGCAACAAAACGGAACCGAAATCCCTTCTTCAAAAACACATTTATAATTACAAAATGAAATCTCCAAAACTGAAAGCAATTGAAAGATGATCAAGATCTATGATTTTTAGTTGGAAAAAAATCCCTATTTTCTTCTTGTTGGTGTAATCTATTGCTCCAGAAAGTCATGGGCTTGATCTTCCAACAAACTTTGCAAAAATAATAAAAAAAACATAATTAAAAACCAATTAAAGTTACACGCAAAAACTAAAATGCAAATTCATTAAAACAAATTAATCAATTAAAAATAAATTTAGTAATTAAATAAAAGAAAACCCATGCTTTCGAGTGTTCCCCATGGAGATTTCTCTAGAAAAATTGGTTATCTAAAATGAGTTTGCAACAACAAGAAATTTTAGACAAATGAAAACTCTTCAACACAAACTCATAAAACTAATTTTTTGTTGCAAATTTGGAGTTGTGACTTTTGCTGATTTTTTGGAGTAGTAAATGGTCAAATTTGGTCAAATAACTACTTCAAGATCTTTCTCGTCTAAATCAGTTTTCTAATAAACCTTCATTTGCCTCATTTGGTTAAGTAAAACTCAAAATATCGTCTATCAAAGTTTGGGTTCCAAACTCTTTAAGTTCTGTTCATAAACAAAAAGAGTTTCTGTTCATAAACAAATTGTTTAGTTTTATTAATGTTTTAGTTTTTATTATAATAAAATATTTTAAAAATAAATAAAAACAAGTTACAAATAAGACCAAAAAGATATAATAGAAAATTAAAAGAAAATCAAAAGATTAAAGGGGATGGTTCATGGTTTAATATGTTTTAATGAGGTAATGTGAGTTGGAGCATATTGAAGTGGAGTGGGCCCTCCTCCCCTCCAATATCTCTTCAATCTACCCATTTTGTTATTTATGTTTATATCTTTTGAAGTGTATTAATGTATCATGCCATGTCAGCGTGAGTTCATCCCTGTGTGTTTTCGTTGGTGATCCAAATAAAATTTCAGGGTTGATGTAAGCTTCTGGATTGCGGTGGTTTAATATATATATAAAATATAATATAATATAATATGTTTTTTAGTATAAATTTCTTTATTTTAATATATTTAAAATATCTAATTTATTTTTATGTGTTAAATTATATATATGTTATTATAATAAATTATATATATGTTATTATAATATTTATAAAGTGATTCAAATAGTAGTTCTGTAAAATTAAATTAATAATTAAAAAATTAGATTTACAAATTAATTAATTTTAACTAACTAAATTATGATTAATTTAATCAAATTTAAATTAATTAAAATATATTAATGTATTAAAATTATTTTTATTTTTAAATTATAAAAATATAATAAAATATTATTTTATGTCCAAGTGGTGAAAAATGACCAAATTTTGACTAAAGATATCTTTCAAACCATAAGCCAGAATGATAAGAAATTTGAATTGTTGGAAATATGAAAACAAGATAAAAGCAATAAAGGTGTCAAAAATAAAAATTGAGAACATAAAAAATCACCAAAATTTAGCAAAATCAATTTTAACCAAAATTTACATGGAAGACCCCATAATTTCTTGAAATTATGGGGAATTATTGAGGCCTCAACACTATAATATATATATATACAAATATATATATTTATTGTGCAGAACATGCTGGTTAGAAATGACTTGACTTAAGTAACTGGTCTCAGATTCTCGTTTTAGTTTTAATAGTAATATAGTCTGTTAATAACGACCCACGGCTCTTGGACTTTCTCTCAATTGTTTGTTGAATTTTGTATTGAATCTCTCTACCTTTATGAAATACATGTGTTTTCTGTTTTGGTGGCGCGTACTGCAACCTGCCTAGATTATTGACTCTCTCACTCCTTGTCATATTAATATGTTTCAAGTTGGCGATGCGTATGTTTTAATATTGTGGCACGATATTTTTGGTTTCTATTTGCAATTTTGTTGTGATGAGGGATCTCCATTTACTTAGCAGACATCACTCTTTTCTATTGTGAAAAATTTATACCTTGAAATTGGTGGGATTTTACACTCGACCAGGCTATATTTCATTACCTTCATCCCACCTCTTTCGGTTAGGCATATTTGACAATTACTCCTGGGATCTTTCCAATATTGTAAACTCAATCATTTTCGAGATATTTCTAGAGTACTGTAAAGTCGAATTAGGTGGGGGTCTCTCAAGGAGTCAAGTACAAGTTTTACATGAGGTTAACTCTCAAATACCCAACTCAAGTAGTTAGGGTGTAAATCTTATTTGAGTTAAACTTTCAAATATTTGCGTAATCTTTTTCAGAGTATTGTAGAGTTTCAGGCTCCTTTCAAGTGTCTTGTAGAGTATTATAAACTATGTTGCATGAAGGGCATATTTGAGAAGTACTGTATACTTTCGTTGGGTGCAAGGTGGGTTTGCAACTTAACAGAATAAATTCTCAAATAATGCACATTATCCTCTATTAATGAGTGTTTTAGTTGTGTTTTACAAAGGTATTTTTAAATATTACAAGGGAAGGAAATGAAGCAGATCCAAAAGTGTGTTTTTCGCTGGACCCCTGACTTCGATGGGGTGATGAGTGGGTCTACCCTACCTGCAATTTAAAATAGTGAAAGCATGTGTATTACGATAGACTGTGGTTTGTTGCGTGTAACTTGTCACAAGAATAAAGTTTGCAAAGCATAGTAGATAAATTGCATTTTCATCGGTATTCATTTATTGACATATTCATTGGTACATATATCAGCGAAATATATATTTAAGTATATATAATTATTTACACACACACAGACACACACATATATATATGAATATTTTTATATACTTATATGTATATTTTGTCGATATATATATATATATATATACCCCAATGGGGCTATAGAAGCTGATGAGCCCCAATTTTTGGTACAATTTGGGCTCATTTGGCCTACTTTCTCTGCTCAAACCATTCATTTTTTATTGCT
The DNA here is from genome assembly GCA_031772625.1 of Pinus tabuliformis. Classification (NCBI taxonomy): domain Eukaryota; kingdom Viridiplantae; phylum Streptophyta; class Pinopsida; order Pinales; family Pinaceae; genus Pinus; species Pinus tabuliformis. The sequence continues at coordinate 457,945,092 of CM062808.1, read as the reverse complement.
TATGCATTCATTTCTTGGTTTATTCGTGTTGTTTGTAGGAAGAAGGGTAGGCATTCTATCTACGTGACTAATGCATGATGCTTTCAGGTTTTTGGCATTAAAAGGGAGAAAAGACCACGAGAAAGGAGACAAGGAGACAATGAGGTGGCACTGCTGGTTTTTAGGAGAGGATGTCCACAGTCTTGGGGACCTTCCTCGTGATTCCCACCATAGCTCCGAGCTCCAGCCAATCTCCCCACTGAGCTTAGAGGCAACCAACCGTTCTACAGGAACCGCAGTTACAACTGTTCTACAGGAACAGCAGTTATAACTGTTCTACAGGATCAGCAGTTTAACCTGCAGTTGGACAACCGAGCTCCACAAATCAAGGACACCTGTTGGATGATCATTTTGCATAAATACTGAGGCCGTAGCCTTGGATAGAAGCTTTTTGAACTTTTACATTACTCTTGTAATTTGGAAGTACGAGCTACAGCTCGGTTTTTGTTCCTCTTGTAAGCCAGTTTTGGCATGATATCAGATGTTTGGTTATGAATAAAAGAGGTAGATTTTGATCTCATTCTGAGTTTCTAAGGGAGCTATAGCTCTCAGGTTAGGGCCCAACCTGAGAGAAATAGATCTCCTCGGTGTTGTAATGTTATTTGCATTTCGTTCCAGCACTTTGAGTTTTTACTTTAACATGCAATTTGAATTTACAGTCTGTTAATTTAGTCTTTTTCATGAGATTGAATAGGATTAGTTTATGGTGATTTCGTTTCCAGTTTCTTAGGATTAGAAGAGGATCGTTATAATTTATTGGAGCTCCAGAAAAAGGTTGTTAAGGCTCACTGCCATCTCTCTTAGGGATTGGGGTGCAGTCCATAACCAACCACCAAAAAGAAACGCAGTTCTTCTCACTTCCATGCAAGCTGCAACATAGACATTTTCGTTGAAGATCCATCCATGCACTTTTGATATTGAACCATACTCCTACATTCCACTTCCATGCACGAGTTTCATTTCTTGGTTTTCCATTGCTGTTCATAGGTTTCATGGCACAGTTATCATAGGTTAATGAATTCTCGTTTTGGTGCATAAGTCATTTGTTTCATTTACGCTGCTCCATATCATTCCACTTCCTTCTTCTTCTTCTTGATCTCTCCTCAAGCCGTACTCGGCCTCTGTCCAGCTCATTTACCCTCCAACTCATCCATTGCCACGTAGCTTCATTTACTTAACCTTTCGTGATCCCATCCTTCCAGCCATCAACCCACTGCATGCACTCTTCCTCCATCTGATTTCTCTGCTCCTGAGCCATCACCAGCTCCATCTCCATCTCACCTATCCTCCCACACCACTCCAACACTTCACCATCTTCCAAAACTTCCATGGTCAAACATCCTGTAGAATTGCACAGACTTCCTATAGAAACCCCTGAGTTTCCTGTAGGATCCCCTGCAGACTTCCTGTAGAAGCCTGCAAACTCGGTTGCTGAGCATCCGAACGTGGTATACTTCTGTGGACTGATGCTAGAGACCCTCTGGGACCTCCCCTAGCCATCCTGACCTTGCCCATGCTTTCCTTCCATTCAAACCGCTCCTGCACAACCAAACCCTAATCAAAAGCATCATCACAATAAATCCAACCACTTAATGAAAAAATACAAAAACATGTCTTTTCAGATGCAAGTAGCTTAGATGCATGTATTTCAGTTCACTGCAAGTAATGGCATCATTGGTAGAAGTTTCATTCACAGTTTTGCATTGTAAGGGTCTGGCTAGTCAAATTAGGGTTTACTAGGGTTTTCATGCTTTGTTGGCTTTCAGTTTCTTTTTGCAAATAGACTAGTCTCCTTTGAGTTAGCTTTCGTCCATCATTCATAAAGCTTCTTCTGTGAGCATATAGAAGTTGGCTTGAGCCCTAGCGGACTTGTGCCAGCTGACCAAGTGACAGCTGCGACAAGAGCTAGTACTTGTGCATACAGCACCGTCGCTTCCAAGTTTGTACGAACTACCGGGTTGATAAAATTAGAGATAGGAAGCCCCAGGAGTTGTAGCATTATTGCTACAATACTGGAGCCCACCATATTTTTGGCGCCGTTGCCGGGGAAGCATCAGAGTATTAGTAATTGTTGCTTTTCTTCTACTTTCTTACTCTTGCCTTCTGCTAAGTAGTTTACTTCATTTCCATTCTGCAAAAGTAGCATAGATATTTCCTGCTTTCATAGATTAACATTTCCTGCTTTCATAGATTAGCATTTCCTGCTTTCATAGATTAGCATTTCCTTTCTGCAAGCGTAGACTAGCATTTCCATTCTTGCAATTTCATTTGAGCAAAGTAGATTAGTTCTTTCCTGCTTTCAGTTTAATTCTGCATAGTTAGTTGTAGATCCATCTATCTCAGTTTTGCAGGTACCAAAAGAAAAGCAAAGTAAAAACAATCAAAAGAAAAAGAAAGTCTTTTCCATTTCATGCCTCGTAGGAACCGAGATAGATCAGGCAAATTCCTACCAAACACCCCCACCACATCACTGAGTCACCCTTCTCTCTTCTTTGGTGACAGTGACCCAGAAGAACCTATAGGTGAACATCCTGAGATATACAAAGATCCTATAGTAGAAGAAGAGTTAGAGACCACTCCATCTGAAGCTATGGCTGACAATAGAAGAGAAGATGAGAGAATAGAAGGTGCCTTCCCCATCCGAGAGACCAATGGAGAGATGAAAATGAAGAACATTAGCCCCTCCGCCTTACCTCACTTCCATGGGTTGACCACTGAAGATCCGGATACCTTCCTGTTTGAGTTTGCTGTCCTTTGTAGAACCTATGACTATACTGAAGATGAGCAAAAGCTGAAACTTTTCCCTTCCACTCTTAAGGATGCAGCACTACGCTGGTTCATGGGCTTACCTGGGAATAGTATCACCACTTGGGCTCAGATGCAGCAAGCTTTCAACACCAAGTACCGGGATTACTGTAGGTCCAAGGAAACAAAGGGGGAAATCTTTCGGATGTCCATGGGAAATGATGAGTCCTTAGAGGATTATGAGGAGAGGTTCCAACTAAGCTATAAGCGGGCCAGGTGCACACTTGACCCTGAATCCCTCAAGTTGGTCCTGCTCCGAGGAGTCCCTGAAGACCTCTTAGATACCCTTCACATGTTAGCTGGGGGGGACATTTACCAACTGCCTTATGAGGACATCAAGACTGTGTTTAGAAACCACTCCAGGGCAGCTCGGAAACGAGGTAGAGGAAACCACCTCTCAACTAGTGTCCCTTTCTCCAAACATGAGCTTGCAAATCAATTAGAAGATCTTAAGAGTGAGGTGAGACAGACCATTGCCATGCAGCTTGACACATTCAGGATTCAGCAAAAGAAAGAAGAAGCTGAGAGAGCCTTGGCTGTCTTCTGCCCTAGGTGCACAAGGAGACACCCTAAGAACGAATGTCCATTGCATTCGGTTGAAGTGTGTTTCGTTTGTGAGGAGGACCATCCCACAAATCAGTGTCCAACCTTACCTGGGTTTAAAGCCATGTACCAAGGGACAGAAGCTCCCACAGAGCCTCTCTATTACCTCAACCAAAGGAGGCCACAAGGATCTAGACCTTATCAGCAGGGGATGCAAGGGGCATCTCAAGCTTATTACAGCCCCAACCAATCGACTCCTATGCCTTCCTGGGGTCCCCCTGCTCATCCTTCATGGTCCATGCCTCCTCCATGGTCTTATCCACCTCAGTACCCCACTCAACCTACTTCTCATTCATATCACTCACATGCCCAGCCACAGCCTCAATGGAATGCACCTCAGTCGGGGTGGAGGCCCCAATACAACACTCCTCCTGCCATCTTGCCTCCACCACCAGTTCAACCTCAGCCATTACCTCCTGCTCCTCCAAGGCAACCTCAAATGCCTGCTCAACCGAACCCGAACCCCAACAATAGACAGGCCCAGCAGGTATACACTGGGGAAACCTCATGCCCTACCTATGCTGTGGAGATCCAGGAGATCAATCTTCGATCTGGAAAGACTCTACCAGATCGCCAACCTCCTCCCCCAGAGGATGAGGAAGATAAACAGGAAAGTGAACCGAAGGCTATTCCACCCTTTCCTGAGAGACTAACAGCCACCACACAACCCAACCCAGAGGAGGATGAGCTTCTGGGTGAGCTCAAGCAGTTGTGTGTAAAAATACCACTTCTCCAAGCCATCAAGGATGTGCCAATATACAACAAACTGGTTAAGGAGAAGTGTTTCAAACACCCAGGCAGACGGAAGAAAGATGCCTCAACTATCAATGTCATAGGACAACTGTCTGACCTTATGTTAGGACAAGTCATCTGCCCAAAGTACCTAGATCCTGGAAGTCCTGTAGTAGATGTTCACATCAATGGCACCATTATACCTCACACCTTGATTGATCTGGGGGCTGCCATTAATGTGATGACCAGGGATACCATGCTTAAGCTTAATCTTCAGGGTTCCTTGAGGAAGACCTCGACAGTACTGCAATTAGCAGATCGCTCCACCGTGACTCCCGAAGGGATTGTGGAGGATGTCTTGGTCTCTATTGACTCTTGGGAATACCCTGCAGACTTCCTGGTTCTGCAACCAAAGGCCAAGCTTACTGGATATCCTCTCATTTTGGGAAGGCCTTGGTTAGCTACTGCAGATGCTTACATAAGTTGTCGTGCAGGAAACATGACCATCAAAAATGGTCCCATGTCCAAGCAGCTAGTCCTATACCCTCCTGCCCAACCCTCCTTAGAGCATGACTTACCACTCTGGTTGGAAGAAGGAGAGGAAGACGAGGTGTACTCAGCACCTCTGTGCACCTTAGATACCACTAGAAGAGACCCCCCAACCGAGGATGACTTGATCGAGACCTTGATCCAGAATCCACCTTCCAGTGCACTACCCTTAGAGAAATTGGTGGAGGATGCCCAAGCCAGCACCTTAGTGGATCTTTGTACAACCAACCCTGTTACTCCCAGAGTCAAGAATGTGGAGTTCGGCCCTGAGAAAGCATTGAAGATCAGCTCCTCCCTATCTCCTTCCCAGGAAAAGGAGCTGTGTAGTCTGTTGGCCAACCACCTAGATGCTTTTGCTTGGAGCTATAAGGAAATGAAAGGAGTCCATCCTTCGGTCTGTACCCATCATATATACATCAAAGAGGATTGTAAACCGGTTAGGCAACCTCAGAGGAGAATGAATCCAGCCCTTAAGGACATTGTCAAGGAAGAATTGCAAAAACTGTTGGATGTCGGATTCATCTACCCCATCTCAGATAGTGAATGGGTGTCCCCTCTAGTGTTGGTTCCCAAGAAAAATGGGAAATGGAGAATCTGTGTGGACTACCGAGAACTGAACAAAGCTACCAAGAAGGACCATTTCCCTCTACCTTTCATAGATCAAGTGTTGGATGGACTGGCAGGAAAGAAGTTCTTCTCTTTCCTGGATGGGTTTAGCGGGTACAACCAAATCCAAATCAGCCCGGAAGACCAAGATAAGACCACCTTCACTTGTCCTTGGGGTACCTTTGCCTACCGAGTCCTTCCCTTTGGGCTATGCAATGCTCCTGCTACCTTCCAGAGAGCTGTCTTGAGCATCTTCTCGGAGCTGGTCCATGATGCAGTAGAAATCTATATGGATGACTTTACTCCTTATGGGGCCAACTTCCAGGAAGCATTGTCCAACCTGGGAAAAGTCCTAACCAAATGCACCGAGATGAACTTGTCCCTTAGTCCTGAAAAATGTGAATTCCTAATGACTGAAGGGACCGTGCTAGGCCATACCATTTCTTGCCAAGGGTTGCAGGTGGATCCTAACAAAATTGCTCTCATCAAGAGGGTTCCACCTCCTCAAAAGGTAAGGGATGTCCGGAGTTTCTTGGGATTAGCAGGATACTACCGGAGATTCATTAAAGATTTCAGCAAGCTAGCCTCGCCATTGTTTGGCCTGTTGGCAAAAGATGTGGAGTTTAATTGGACTGACGATTGTCAGAGGGCTTTAAATGAATTAAAGGACAAGTTGGTGTCAGCCCCAATCCTGAGAGGTCCAAACTGGGCCCTACCTTTCCACATCCACACTGATGCCTCGAACAAAGCCATAGGTGCAGCTTTAGGACAAGTTGAGCAAAAACTTCCATATGCCATTTACTTTGTTAGCAAAAACTTGTCCAAAGCTGAGCTGAATTACACTGTAACCGAGAAAGAATTCTTGGCTGTGGTCCATGCACTGAACAAGTTCCGACATTATATTACTGGTTACCAGACCTTTGTACATACTGACCATGCTGCAATTAGATATTTAATGAATAAACCAGATGTGAATGCTCGTATTATTAGATGGTTACTTTTATTGCAGCAGTTTGATTTGACCATTGTTGACAAACCAGGTAGAGAAAATGTTGTTGCTGACTTTTTATCTAGATTGGATTTGTCTGCAGATGAGGATGGAACAGTGGATGACCAGATGCCCGATGAACATCTGTTTGCTATTTCAGTACTCTCTCCATGGTTTGCTGATATAGCAAACTATCTTGTTTCAGCACAGTTCCCTCCACACCTATCTTCCAGAGAGAAGAGCAGAATCATCAGAAAAAGTGCCTCATTTACTTGGATCGGGGGCAATCTGTTCAAGCTTGGCCCCGATCAGATCTTAAGGCGTTGTGTAAGGGAGGAGGAAGTCTTTGATATCCTCCTCACTTGTCATGATGGGCCTTGTGGAGGACATTTTGCAGCAAAGAGAACTGCCTTCAAAATCCTGCAGGCAGGCTACTATTGGCCCACACTTCATCAAGATGTCAGAAGATATGTCAGTCAGTGTGACCAATGCCAAAGAATGGGGAAACCGACCCAAAGGGATGAGATGCCTCTCCAACCTCAAGTGACTCTTGAGCCATTTGAGAAGTGGGGCATGGACTTTGTGGGCCCAATCAACCCCTCTTCGAGGCAAAGGACTTACATCATTGTGTGTACTGACTATTTGACAAAGTGGGCAGAGACCAAAGCAATCAAAGCAGCAACAGAAGAAAAGGTGGCCGAGTTCCTAAGAGAAAACATCTTCTATAAGTTTGGCTATCCAAGAGAGCTGGTCACCGATCAAGGGAGCCAGTTCACCTCCAACCTGGTTGAAGATCTACTAGCTCATCACAAGATCAAGCATAGGACTTCCACCCCTTATCACCCTCAAGCAAATGGGCAGGTGGAAGTCACCAATAGAGCATTAGAAGGGATCTTGACTAAGGTGGTGAGCAGCAGCAGAAAGGACTGGGCAGATCGCCTGGTTGAAGCCACATGGGCTTACAACACCACTTGGAAGACCACCACCGGCTTCACACCGTATGAGCTGGTCTATGGGAAGAAAGCTTTGCTGTCCATTGAGTTTGAATACAACACTTTGAGGATGGCAGCTCAGCTGGACCTAGATCTCAGCCATGCACAACAAGAAAGGCTACTGCAGCTGAATGGCCTGGATGAGCACCGAATGCAGGCCCTCCTTCACTCAGAAGTGGTTCAACTTCAGAGAAAGGTGTGGCATGACCAACATCTCCATGACAAGCAATTTCAGCTGGGAGATTGGGCTTTGTTGTATGACTCCAGATACAAAGATTTCAAGGGGAAGCTGAGAACCAGATGGCTAGGACCATATGCAGTGGAGAAATGCCATGACAATGGATCTGTCCTCATTCGAACCATTGATGAGGAAGCCATTCCCATGCTTGTCAATGGGCATCGTTTGAAGATCTACAGGAGACCTCTCTCAAGACAAGAGTTCATCAAAACTATGGAGAAATCTGTATTGGTCATAGAGAAGGGTTCTGCCTCTGCCTCTGGCATACCCTGAAGGATAAAAAAATAAATAAAAAAAAAAAAAAAAGAAAAAAAAGAAAAAAATAAATAAAGATCCTTGGGTGAAAACCTCTCTGAGGCGCCCAAGGCAGGTAGTAGGGGTGAAAACCTCATTGAGGCGCCCCTATTGTCTTTCAAAAAAAAAAAAAAAGAAGAAAAGGTTTGAAAAAGATCCTTGAGTGAAAACCTCTCTGAGGCGCTCAGGGCAGATGGCACGGGTGAAAACCTCTTTGAGGCGCCCCTGTTATCTTTCAAAAAAAAAGAAAAAAAAAGAAAAAAAAAAAAAACAATAAGCAAAATATGGTAAAATTGCATGCAGGTTGCAGATGTTCTATGGAGGAGAGGAAGCCTTCAACTCAAAGCCAAGGGTCCTTATCATGCTGTCAGGGGACCTCACCAGCACCTCCTCCAAGGGTACCCATGTTTTTTCAAGGTATGTGCAATTTTATCATGGTTTGAGTCTTCTACAGGAAGATGCAGTCTTTCTACAGGAAGATGGAGTCTTTCTACAGGAAGATGCAGTCCTTCTACAGGAAGGCGCGGATTTTCTACAGGAAAGTACAAACTTTCTACAGGAAGGCCGAACTTTCTACAGGAAGCTCTGTGTTCTACAGGAAACTTCCTGTAGAAGTTTGGGATGGCCCAGAATTCATCTTAAAAGGAGATTTAGCGACTATGGATTGGTTTGGATGCATGCAAGCCTCTGTTGGCACCCTTGCACATTGCTGTCACCTTGCTCCACCATCCTTGTCGACATGCAACCAAGTTCCCTGCACCAACAAAGAAGATCGATGAGTTCTCGCGGGAAAAGCCATTTTCGAAGATAAACAAATGCTGAGATCTCATACCACAGGCATCAGAAGCTCCGGGAACGTGATTGAAAGGCCAGATCCTCCGTCGTGCAGCATGCACCCAAGGAGGAAGAACTGTTACGAGACACCTCGCGGGAATCCTGTAACAGTTCAACCTGCTCGAGTGGATACCATTCACAGCACCGCCATCTGCAACGAAACGCGGGCGCATGCAACCAAAGCATCCACTCCATCGTCGGCAGCCTGTAACCACGAGCCTCCGGGTCTGTGTAAGTCGCATGCAGCAGGTAGATCCACTCACCATCGTCCAAGAACTGGAAAAATCGTGTGCAGCCACGCAGGTAAGTGTCTCAACCCTTCCTTCCATCAAATCGCATGAATTTTACTTTGAAATTGTTTGCATAGCGTAAAATTGAATGGTTGAGCGGCCGTATGGCCATTCGACTGGCCACGTCGGCTAGTTAAAGTGTAATTGGATGTTTGGGTGGCGGCCACGACAAAGAGAATGAACGGCACGCACGTGAGAACACTCTCGTCAGAAGCATGAGTTTAACAGGAAAAGGCGGTGGCAAATCTGTGGGAATGGATGCGGCAGCAAGTGAATACGCAGGCGAATGATGGATGACGTCGCCCAACGGTCCGGCGGGGACAGCTCATCCCCCGCGCCACGGATTGCGCCGATTCAAAATCTAATCGGCTAGATCATGCGCATGCATTTATCAACCACCACTTCGAACTCGAGTGGCTATTCTGATCTCCTTTGCGCTTTGATACGCCGAGCTGTTGGCTACCAGAACACCGGTGAAGCACACCTCGAGCGCAGGCCGACTACAGTCCTCCCCGAAAATTGCGCACAGTTTCTACAGGAACGCAGTTCTACAGGAACGCAGTCTCTACAGGAACACAGTCTTCTACAGGGAAGCGGGTGCCTCACGAAAAAGGTGGCCAATTAAAGAGGTAACCCTGAACTCTTCATGCAACTGGTTAGTAAGAGTGGCAAGACCATCGTCCACAGTCGGTTCATAAAGATATCGGTGAAATTGTTGTTTGCTGTGCCTATGCTGTCGTTCTACAGGATGTCAGTATAAGTAGACTGTGTTGAATTTTGTGGATTATGTGCATGCTCTGTCTTAATAGACCAAATCTCTTTCGCATTTGCCACCTTTAATTAAAACAACCGTGTTCATCATGCCGGGTGGATTTATAAGACGGGAACCCACTGATTCAACCAAATTAAGGGAAAACCCGGCAGTGGTAGAGCTCTTTACACGAGCACAGTGGATGTCTTTTTGTGATAAGCTGCAGGGCTACGATGGTGAAGTGGCCGAAGAATTCTTACAAGCTCTGAAGCCGAAATCCCAGACACTGGCCACAGTAAACTTCAGAGGTCTAAGCCTCAAGCTCACCCCGGAACACATCAGTCAGATCACAGAACTTCCTATGGGTTTGCCGTGGGATAAGGAAGAAAGAAATCTAAGCCAGCAGGCAAAGAAGGAATTCTTCCCACCTGAGGAAGAATTATCGAAGGACAAAAATGGGGTGCGAAGAACGAGCCTGTTGCCACCTTAGAATGAAGTCAGTTTGCAAATCATGAAATATATCACTTGTGAAGGCCGTTTCAGCATCGTGTATGCATATCACTTTCGGCTGCTCATTGAATTGAGGCACCGAATTGATCTTCCTGTAGAACAAAAACTGAGCATCCCTTATTACCTACTGCAGTCTCTAATGGAGTGTGCCACAAAGCTGAAAGAGGGCATACCAGATTAGATAGCCCACCATGGGTTGATCAAGCTTCTTGTGGAGGACGCGCTGCACTCATATGAGGTCCCCCTCTCATGGGAATCCTTCCGGAATTTGACAAAAGATGGGGACATTAAAATGTTGATCGAAGAAACGGGTTCCTCCAGCAGTGAGGAACAAGAAGCAGTGGCCGAGGAACAGAGAGAAGAAGGCCAGAAGACCCCGACCACAGCACAGAAGAGAGAACAAAGGAAGAAGCATGAGGGAAAGGAGGACAAAGAAAAAGGTGGCACACCTATCTTGTCAACAAGGGAAAAGAGGATGAAGAGCAGAATGGACAAAGCTGAGGTGGTCCACGTCAGCCCAAGTACCTCAAAAACACCTGCAACCAAAGCAAAAAGCAAAACTCAGGCAGGCAAGCAAGCAGAGGTGGAGACACCTGTGTCTACAGGAAAGCAGAAGCAGGCTTCTACAGGAAGCCCGCAAACAAAAACAAAGGCTTCTACAGGAAGCCCGAAAATCATTGAGAAAAAGGCTTCTACAGGAAGCCCAAAAACAAAGGCAAAGGCTTCTACAGGAAGCCCAAAAATCATTGAGAAACAGGCTTCTACAGGAAGCCCGAAAACAGAGACAAAGGCTTCTACAGGAAGCCCGAAATTGCAGAAACAGGCTTCTACAGGAAGCCCCGAAAAGGCGAAACCCAAAGAGAAGAAGGTGGACATTCTGGCACGGGAGGCAGCAGCTGTATTAGCTGGCCTCAGCATGCCACCTAAGCCAAAAGGAAAGAGGAAGAGGGAGGCCCCTCTATACTTTAAAGCTCGAAGAAGTGTTAGGATAAAGACGGGCAAGCCTCAGCCTCAATCCAGCAGCCCGATCGTCATTGAAGATGCACCTACCTCTCCCAAGGAAAAGTCACCCTCCAGGATCACAGTCACATACGAGAAGGGGAGTCCAAAGAAAAATACGTGGCAAGAAAGGTTAGAAAAAACTCAGCTACAGGAAGCTGAAAATGTTCTACAGGATACTCTGGCCCGGTTACAGGAGACGGAAAAAAGGGAAGGAGAAGGACCCTCCTCACCACCAAGGGAGGGTGAGGTAGAACCGCCTGAAGAAATAGAAAGGGAACATATACCAGAACCTAGCCCTTCGCCTAATCTAAATTCATACTACACCTTTTTAGAGGCGGGCAAAATCATACCGCAGAAATTTACTGTGCCTCTATTTTTTGCACTAGAAGAAGAGAGAGTCCGTTCCCACACATGGATGCAGATCGCCAAATCAAAGGGTGTGGCGGACATAGGACCTTTACAAGAGCAACTCAAGGAGGTCAGGAGTGAATTCACCATGGCTAAACATGTGGCTAATTGCCAACGTGTGCTTCTACAGGAAGAAAATCAGAAGCTGAGATTGCAGCTACAAGAACTAAGGGCAGGGGCAGGAACATCCTCCAAGGACATCACAAATGAACAACAAAGCAAAAAGGAGCTGACCACTAGTCTTGAAGAGCCAATGACACTTCTACAGGAAGCAGAACAGCAAACAAAAATTGAAATGCAAGCCCTAAGAGAACAACTGCAACAAAAGGAAGCACAATTAGCCTGCATGGCCAGTTGGGCCATGGAGGCAATTCAGTGCAGACCACCTGCAAAATCCTATGGATTGTTCTTAAAAGATCAATGGCTGCAGTTCCAAATAAACAACCTGGCACAAAGAGGCATTTCACATATCCAAAACCCACAACAATTTTCTGAATTGTGCAGTACTAGTTCGTCAGAGGACAAAGCCAAATTAGCAGAGTTTTACCTTCACAATTTGGCTTTGCCTAATGAAGTCTCCTGGGATCCCAATATTGCCTTGGGTGATATGCAATTGATGGCATTCGCCTCATGGTTAAACCATGAGGATCAAAGAGCAGCTGAAGAAAAATCGGTCATGAACCGAGAAGTGAGCGAGCCACTGTTCATTAGGCCAGAACTAGAGGATCCGGTGGCACTCATCTTAGCCCACCAACAGTTGGCCACGGATCCCATAGCTTCCTTGAGATTTATGGACCAACAGGCCCAAGCCATAACTCACTTTGAAGACATGGAAAGGTTGTTGGGAGAAAGTGCTGCCCAAGCATGTGCACGAAGATGGAATACCATGGCCCACAGCTTGAAAATCCGAGAGTACCATACCCCCATTCGGATGAGGGAAGCTTTGGCAAGGGTTGACCTTTACAAGAAATCCATGCAAAGCCTCCAGGCCAACTGGATTGGCCTTAACCTCAGCCCACCACTACTGCTAGGATTGACTGAAGGCAATACAAAGGAGGATGACAGTCAACAATGGGAAGAGGTGAACAGGAAAGCAGGGTTTCATATCCACAGAGAGGACACTACCACAGAGCCTTGGGATGCAAGGGAAGCAGTGAAAGCAATGAAGGATGAGGATTTGGACTAAGTTTCTCAAGGATGAGCAAATAGTTTAGCTGGGGGGTGATGATGAGCCCCAATTTTTGGTACAATTTGGGCTCATTTGGCCTACTTTCTCTGCTCAAACCATTCATTTTTTATTGCTTATGCATTCATTTCTTGGTTTATTCGTGTTGTTTGTAGGAAGAAGGGTAGGCATTCTATCTACGTGACTAATGCATGATGCTTTCAGGTTTTTGGCATTAAAAGGGAGAAAAGACCACGAGAAAGGAGACAAGGAGACAATGAGGTGGCACTGCTGGTTTTTAGGAGAGGATGTCCACAGTCTTGGGGACCTTCCTCGTGATTCCCACCATAGCTCCGAGCTCCAGCCAATCTCCCCACCGAGCTTAGAGGCAGCCAACCGTTCTACAGGAACCGCAGTTACAACTGTTCTACAGGAACAGCAGTTATAACTGTTCTACAGGATCAGCAGTTTAACCTTCAGTTGGACAGCCGAGCTCCACAAATCAAGGACACCTGTTGGATGATCATTTTGCATAAATACTGAGGCCGTAGCCTTGGATAGAAGCTTTTTGAACTTTTGCATTACTCTTGTAATTTGGAAGTACGAGCTACAGCTCGGTTTTTGTTCCTTTTGTAAGCCAGTTTTGGCATGATATCAGATGTTTGGTTATGAATAAAAGAGGCAGATTTTGATCTCATTCTGAGTTTCTAAGGGAGCTATAGCTCTCAGGTTAGGGCCCAACCTGAGAGCAATAGATCTCCTCGGTGTTGTAATGTTATTTGCATTTCGTTCCAACACTTTGAATTTTTACTTTAACATGCAATTTGAATTTACAGTCTGTTAATTTAGTCTTTTTCATGAGATTGAATAGGATTAGTTTATGGTGATTTCATTTCCAGTTGCTTAGGATTAGAAGAGGATCGTTATAATTTATTGGAGCTCCAGAAAAAGGTTGTTAAGGCTCACTGCCATCTCTCTTAGGGATTGGGGTGCAGTCCATAACCAACCACCAAAAAGAAACGCAGTTCTTCTCACTTCCATGCAAGCTGCAACATAGACATTTTCGTTGAAGATCCATCCATGCACTTTTGATATTGAACCATACTCCTACATTCCACTTCCATGCACGAGTTTCGTTTCTTGGTTTTCCATTACTGTTCATAGGTTTCATGGCACAGTTATCATAGGTTAATGAATTCTCGTTTTGGTGCATAAGTCATTTGTTTCATTTATGCTGCTCCATATCATTCCACTTCCTTCTTCTTCTTCTTGATCTCTCCTCAAGCCTTACTCGGCCTCTGTCCATCTCATTTACCCTTCAACTCATCCATTGCCACGTAGCTTCATTTACTTAACCTTTCGTGATCCCATCCTTCCAGCCATCAACCCACTGCATGCACTCTTCCTCCATCTGATTTCTCTACTCCTGAGCCATCACCAGCTCCATCTCCATCTCACCTATCCTCCCACACCACTCCAACACTTCACCATCTTCCAAAACTTCCACGGTCAAACATCCTGTAGAATTGCACAGACTTCCTGTAGAAACCCCTGAGTTTCCTGTAGGATCCCCTGCAGACTTCCTGTAGAAGCCTGCAAACTTGGTTGCTGAGCATCCGAACGTGGTAGACTTCTGTGGACTGATGCTAGAGACCCTCTGGGACCTCCCCTAGCCATCCTGACCTTGCCCATGCTTTCCTTCCATTCAAACCGCTCCTGCACAACCAAACCCTAATCAAAAGCATCATCACAATAAATCCAACCACTTAATGAAAAAATACAAAAACATGTCTTTTCAGATGCAAGTAGCTTAGATGCATGTATTTCAGTTCACTGCAAGTAATGGCATCATTGGTAGAAGTTTCATTCACAGTTTTGCATTGTAAGGGTCTGGCTAGTCAAATTAGGGTTTACTAGGGTTTTCATGCTTTGTTGGCTTTCAGTTTCTTTTTGCAAATAGACTAGTCTCCTTTGAGTTAGCTTTCGTCCATCATTCATAAAGCTTCTTCTGTGAGCATATAGAAGTTGGCTTGAGCCCTAGCGGACTTGTGCCAGCTGACCAAGTGACAGTTGCGACAAGAGCTAGTACTTGTGCATACAGCACCGTTGCTTCCAAGTTTGTACGAACTACCAGGTTGATAAAATTAGAGATAGGAAGCCCCAGGAGTTGTAGCATTATTGCTACAATACTGGAGCCCACCAGAAGCATGGATATGGGGAGCTCAGGGGAGTGGGAGAACCCATAACCTGACCAAATTCCAAGAACATTAAGGAGGGGTGAGGCGTGGTATGCCCCCACATGCACCATATGTGCGACATAAGGTTAAAAATTATGATTGGCCTCGTCTTAGATCTCTCACCTCTTCTCTTTAATTTTCTATTGATGAATTTTGTGTGGATTTTCCAAGGGCATGAAAGAAAGTTTATAGGTGCCGCTACAAGCTTGGTTTTTGATATTTATGATGAAAGTTACTAGTTAGAGTGGTTATCCCCTATGCATATCTTTGGATGGTAAAACCAAGCTCGTAAAGCCTGAGACTTTGACATCATGAAATTTGTAATTCTTCATGCGTCGCTAGGCAAAGATTGTGAGCAAAAGTAGTTTCTCCACCCTGGTGATGGCCCATGGCTAGGCATCCCCTACTTCATAAGGTTGAATTCAGAGGTAATTGTAGGTTTATGACTTGCCTAGTTATTAATTGCCGTCTTGGTTGGTTGTTGGCTAATTACTTATTATTGATTTCTCTCCCGTATGAAGTTTGTCGTTGGCTTGTTTGGGTTGCTTCATTCAACTTTGTGTAATCCCAACTGTTTTTTTTTGTGATTTTTTTCAATATGTTTGACAACATGCCTTTGGTTCCCCACCTTAATTTCAGTCTTATTGTGGTGCTGTATCAGCCTAGTTGGTGGGCTTATTTTTGCTTTGTGTCTGTTGAGCCAAGCTACAAGCTGTTTGGTCCACCCACTTTCCCTTTGGTATGGTGGAGAGGGGTCACTTGTAGTCTCTGATGATAGTTGGTATATTTTGAGCATCCTTGTTTAATTGGTTTGATCAACCCTTCTATAGAGCTATACCCATGGTCTACTTGAGGTCTATTTTTCTTGGTCTCTTTCTTGGCTCACCATGCCAAGAAAACATGACAATGCTTATCAAGTTGCAAGGGAAAGGAGCTAGACCAATCGACCTCACTTTGAGGCTGAGGCCGAGGAGGCGGGAATGACATTTCATGTTGCAACTTCTCCCAAAACCTAAGTGGATAGTCATAACCTTAAAAGGTCTATCCAAAGGGAAAGGCAATCATTCTTCGACTTTGAGATCGTTAGTGAAGTCTCTCATTGGCTCTTAGACCCAAGGAATACTAGGGGAAGGAGAACTCAATACATTCATTCTATCACCCTTTGCTAACAGCTAAAGACATTATTGGGGCAAGCCCTCAAGGAAAAGCATGATGGTCGAAACAAGATTATCTCCTTCCTAAATGATCTCCAAAGGAACCAATGGCATATGTAGGACAACCTTAATCTCCTAGATGCACAATTGGCCCATATAGAGAAGCATATACAGTGTGAATTTCAACTTCCACCTCCACCTAGCTCTAGACCAAAGAACCCTGCTCTGGTATATTAGACTCTTAGATGGATATCTACCATGTGTTAATATTATTGGTGTTTTGGTCTTATTCCCCTCTCTAGTTTTGGATAGTAAAGTGCTTTTGACATATAATAAACATTTTTGGAACTTACCTATTGGAAACCAAATTTGGTTAGAGTGAAGTTGATAGAATTTTGGAAAGCTATGGGCAGTGATGTAATCTCTTTCTATAAATGAAAAATTATCATATCAAAGATTATACATATAAATATATACAATTTTTTGTTTGTAATATGATAATATTTCATTTATAGAAAGAGATTACATCATTGCCCATAACTTTCCAAAATTCTCTCTCTCTCTCTCTCTCTCTCTCTATATATATATATATATATATATATATAGATAGATATCACAAGAATTTTAATTTATGTTGCATGTTTTACCTATGACATGGATTGACTGCCTAAATTGTAATACATATTTATGCATGATCAATAAGTCTCAAGATTATACAATGGGATTATTGACCCATATATGACTCAAACTAAAGGAGAAAATCAATTGAGGAACACATGGTATACTATTATTAGTATGATTGATATTAATGTGTGTTAGTTACTTGACATCCATTCCAAAAATCTTGTAGATATGGCATTCTAGAAATCTAGCGCATAAATCATAACACTACAAAGGTGGTAGATGATTTTATAGAGGTATTGTTACACTTTGAATATTTTATAAGGATTTGGAAGAATCACTCAAGTATCTTGGAAGGAGAAGAATCATAGAAGACTTGTTATCAAATATCTTGGAGCTATTCATGAGAAGGTATTTACAAATATTTATTTATAATTATTAGCAAGTGGTTGTAGCCACATGAGAGATATGTGGATTTAAATTTATTATTTCTTATCTTAGTTTCAATGCAAGTTTTTGTAAAAATAAGAGTGCCTTGTCCATTCGAAATGGAGGACTATTTGAATGATATGTCTAACTTATGACGGAATAGAATAAAACTTCCTAATATTTATTTTCACATTTATTGTTATTCTCTAGTTCTAGATATATAATATTTTGATTTAATTTATGATGGTATATAATAGTTTGATAATTTGTTCTTGGGAGAGTTGAGCTCACTCCAAATAGATCACAGTGACATTTTATTTTATTTTATATTCTCTTATTTATTTATGCAGTTTCATTTCTTACACATTATTTCTAGGTAAATACTTCTCTTTATTTTCTTTAACCTCTATTATTATGTGTGTGTGTGTATTTGTTTTTATATTGCAACGAACATTTCTTTCAATTAGAATAGCATTTACTTTTGAAATCAAGTTTAATATTGTTTGATTGAGTTAAAGATTGACGATTCTAATGGAGTATTTACAATCTTTGAGCCACCTGAGGAGTGAGACAAAGACACTACAACTAAATATGTTTACCAGTAGAGACCCTAATGCATGCCTGATCAACCAGCTAACCTTGAACCAATTATGTTTTTCTTGCTTATAATAGTTTTCATTTTAAGCATGTATGGTTATAATTTATTCTTTATTCAATAACCTACATGAGTGAAAAGAACATCATTGTGTGGGGTTTTCTTAAAGCATAGATTTCCACATCTTGATTTATTTATTTATTTATTTTTAATTTTTTTTTTTTTCTAGTGTAAGCTTACGTAGTCTAAACCAAAGAATATTAGTTCCTTTCTTGTGTGTG
This sequence comes from Pinus tabuliformis, assembly GCA_031772625.1. Classification (NCBI taxonomy): domain Eukaryota; kingdom Viridiplantae; phylum Streptophyta; class Pinopsida; order Pinales; family Pinaceae; genus Pinus; species Pinus tabuliformis. The sequence continues at coordinate 457,926,969 of CM062808.1, read as the reverse complement.
CTTATAATTTTTTCTTCTATCAACAATCTATATAAGTGAAAGGAGCATTGTTGTGTGTGCATTTCTCAAGGCATAGATTCCCACGCCGTAATTTTCTATTGGCGTAAGCTTTTTTAGCCTAGATAGAAAAATATTAGTTCCCTTCCGTCTTTAAATTTCTTTTGATTGATCAAATGTGGTGTGTTTTATTTCATAAAGTAGGATACACATTAAGTATTTTAGATAGATTATACTACAAACAATCTAATTCTTCATATATGTGTTGCATTTCAAAAGTTTACAAACTTTGGATTGATAATAAAATGTTACTCAATTTATGAAAAATAAATTTCGAGACATTTTGGCGTTATCATTGGGGAAATGCTAAATGAACTGGAGAATTTGTAGTATTTTTAGAAATATTTGATTTTTGTTGCACCGACATTTATGACTTAGAGGAGGAGAAACGATAAAAAGAGGTAAGAACATGCACATTCACTTTAGTGAGTTTCTCCAAGACCTCATCATGTTGGTAAAGTAGATCTAGAAAAATTTAAGGTAAAATTATTGAAAGTTCGGTAAAGAAGTTTTATGTTGGTATTATATGCATAAATAAACTCCAGGATAACAAAATAATTTTTTTGATAAACATGTTTCAATAATTTCTATTTGTGGTGCAGTGAGAACCATTCCATTTACTAATCCATCGGTAGGTATACCTATAGAAGAAAAAATGAATTTGAAGGATGAAGAAAATGAAGGATAAGGGGTTTCTCAAAGAAAAATCAAATATTTCAAGGTAAGCCATACACATAAAAATGGAGTAAAACAAGGTTATGAGAGATAACTCTTGGAATCTAGTTCACAACTCAATTTTAATCACTTTAGCCCAATATTGTATGAAAAATTTATGCCCAAGTTATTAACTATTGGTCATAAAATATGCGTTGTGGCAAATCTACATTTTGATTGTTCATTAGTATATTTGACATATCAAAACATTACATATTCAAAACTTGTTTATAAAGGAGATATATATTTGAGTCTAGTTTAAAACAATATTTTGTTCAACTCATTTGGACATTGCATGAAAAAATTATTCATAAATTAGTGACTGCCTATTTTAAAAACAAACTAATGAAAAATCAGTCTCCCTCACTATTCATTGCCAATTTTGAGCTATTAAGTAAAAGTATTTTTAAAGGTTATTTGTATGGAAGATAGAAAAATGAATATACTTTAATATCCCACTAGAATCTTGTTGATGAGACTTCATATGGAAACATTATGCTAAAAAGAGTCAATGTATATCTAAACTACAAGTCACAAACAATGTTGCCTTACATATTATTCTTCATACAATTTGATATATGAGTTGAATTTCATATAAAAACCCATTTATATTTGAGGTAATCAAATGAATATACTTTAATATCCAAGTGGAATCACATCAATCTGCCATAAAACGAAAAATATGGGTTAAAAATACTAATTGTTGGTTTATGCATAAATTCATGCACAACCTCATCAAGTATGATATTCTTTAGTATGTTTCATGCATCAATTAAAATTAATTTTAAAATATGTTTCTACTAGAGATATCCCTCTGTTGTAGCGGCTACAACCACCCTCCAAAATTTTGGCCTGCACCCAATTTCAGAGCCTCCCTTGAGAATTTCACTTGATGACTACACACCCCAAGTTCACTTCGTGAGCCCATGTGAGTCTTTACATCTACCTTTCTTGTTCATTTCGTTCAAGTTTCTGCATGTTGGTCTCTAATTCATGCTTGCAACCATGTTCTGTTTATGCTCAAAGTCTCTGCTTCGTGTGTAGTTGTTGTGTTCGCTATGAAAGCATATGTCGCACTCACACACGGAGTCACATTCACTGTCGCACAAGCGTCGTCACAGTCGATCAACGATCAATCATGAGTGTTGTGCTTGTCGCTTGCACCGTCGGTCAGTCATGTTGAACATGTGTGTCTGGATGTTTTGAGTCGTTTCATCGTCGAGTCATGTGAGTGTTTGTTTGCATGATCACCTATGCATCTTTCAATCGTTCACACACTTAGTCATTTTGCTAAAGTTCTGACGACTGAACTCCCCTCTGACAGCCGGACCATCACCCCACTATCAAATCGATTGAATGTCACATAGAACAATGCAGAAGCACCTAGCAAGTATTTCCAAGCTACGCTGATCACGAGAAATCTAATCAAATTTCATGCTAACCACCCGGACAATTAGACCCGATAGCCACCCTTGGACTGACTCCCCTCAAAAATTGAGTAGAGTCTACTGACCTTGCCCTCTCTTCTGACTGAGGAAATTGCGCAGACAGGCTGGATAGTGTTAGGAAACCAGCTCACAAAAAGATAGAAAATATAGATCAATGCGTTAGAATTCAGCCTCTTTGAGGGGGAAACCTCCTTTACATTACACAAATGAAAAATTCTTGGATGATACAAATGACTAAACCTCCCTTCTATATATAGGAGTCTAAGGGGTCTTAATATAATCAAGCCGACATAACAGTAATAACATAAGGGCACAATAATAACAATTGTGGGTTTCTATGGGGCACACTAATAAAAATATGGGGACAATATGGGAACAATAATAACAATAAGGGATACAATGACAATAGTAATGGGGGAATCACTAGTATTATAGGGACCTAACATGCCCTTTCCTTCCAAAAAGTGTTGTCCTCAATGCTTGAGTAGTTCTATATGCTTTTGTATAAAATTCTCATCCTCCCATGTGGAAAATTTAGCGGATAAGTTCTTCCACTTGATGAGATTCTCTAAAATTGATGGATTTCATAGCTGTTGAGTTCTTGCTTCTGTGACTGCTTCCGGTTCCAATATGATTTTTCCTTCCTCGTCAAGTTCTGGAAATATTGTTTGAACTGGGAGCTTGTTACCTATAACCTTATTTAAACATGAAACATGGAAAACTGGGTGGGAAGTTGCAGGAAGCTCCAATTTGTATGCCATAGTACCAATCTTTTGCAACACCTTGTACGGACCATAATACTTTGGTGACAATTTATTGTCCTTCTTAGCATGCTTGAGGGACATTTGTTTATATGGTTGTAGCCGTAGGAATACCCAGTCACCTACATCAAAACTTCTTTCGTTGCGATGTTGATCTGCCTATTGTTTCATTCTATTTTTTGCCAACGTGAGGTTATCCTTTAATAGTTGGAGAACTTGTTGTTGATGCTTGATGTGATGTTCCATTGCTTTAACCTTAGAAAATTCTCTTAAATATGATGTGATGGATGTTGAATGATATCCATAAAGTGCCATAATTGGGGTAATTTTTGCTGCAATATGGAAGGAAGTGTTATACCACCATTCAGCCAGAGGCAACCATTTGACCCATTGTGTCTATTTATTAGATACAAAGAAACGAAGATATCCTTCCAAACATTTGTTTACTATCTTAGTTTTCCCATAATATTGAGGATGATAAGATGAGCTATGAGCTAACTGAGTACCGAGACAAGAAAATAATTCTGTCCAAAAATTTCCAGTAAAATGGGATCTATGTCGCTTACAATAATCTTTTGGTTTCCATGTAGCTTTTGAATTGTTTCCACAAATGCAGTAGAAACTGTATTGGATTTAAATGGATGTGATAATGCACAAAAGTTTGCATACTTGGTAATTCTATCAACTACTACCATGATGACACTCTTTCCTTCGGACTTGGGTAAACCTGTGATAAAATCCATTGAAATCTCCTCCCAATTTTGGCTTGGATTGGATAAAGGTTGTAATAGACCTAGGGTCTTAATTGTTTCAAATTTATTTTGTTGGCAAACCAAACATCCTGCCACAAACTTTTGATTATCCGATTTAAGGCCATCCCAAAAAAATTCCTTCTTAACCCTGTGGTAATTTTTAAAAAATCCTTAGTGCCCTCCTAAGGGAGAAGTGTGCAATTCCATAAGAATCTTTTGTTTGAGTTGGGAATTCTTACATTGGTATAAGCAATCTTTGTACCATAACGAATCATTTTTCCAGCTAAATGTATCAAATGTACTGGGATCTTGTTGTAACTTTTGAATGAGTGCCCACACTTCTTCGCCATTCTTCCATTCATCCCCTACTTCGTTTATTCAATCTGGTTGGATAATAGAAATGGAATACAACAATGCTTCCACATCCTCATCCTTTCCTGAGAGTGCATCTGCCACAACATTTTTCTTCCCTTTCTTGTATATGATTTCAAAGTCATAACCTAACATCTTTGTGACCCTTTTTTTTGCTCTTTAGAGGATAATCTTTGTTCTAAAAAGTATTAAAGAATATCATGATCTGTTTTTACCTTGAAGTGTGTTCCCATTAGGTAGGGTCGCCATTTCTTAAGTGCATATAGTATTGCTAATATTTCCTTCTCATAAATAGCTTTGTGTAAATACTTTCATTTGATTGGACGAATTTCGAAAGCAATGGGTCTTTCATCTTGCATTAAAACAATACCAATTCCATTTCCTAAAGCATCACATTCCATAATAAAGGTTTTTGTGAAGTCCAACATAGCTAAGAACGGTGCTTGGTAGATTGCTTCTTTAAGATGTTCGAAGACCTTTGTTGCTTCTAGAGTCCATGAAAATGCATCTTTTTTCAATAATGTTGTTAGAGGTGCTGCTATTCTCCCATAATTCTTAACAAACTTGCGATAATACCATGTCAGCCTGAGAAATCATCGCAGATGCTTTATGGATGTGGGGATTTTCCATTCCTTAATGCCTTTAATTTTTCTAGGGTCTACCTTTTTTTTTCTAAGTAAAGGCTACTGCTATATTAAAAAAGAAAAATATGTACAAAGTTTAGATCTTGCGAGGAGGCCAAGGCCAGTCCTCAAACAGAAGAAGCTGGACTATACTGTCTATCTGCTTTAACCGAGTCATAAAACACAGTCCATAATAATGCTTCCTGGACATCAAATAACCTGGACTCAAACTGACAAAAGCACCATAGCTACTGGCAGGACAGAGCCATTTTACATCATTGACACTAAAACAAGAAGAGCATGCTGCTGAAGCCTGAAACTTGCAGCAGTAGCCAAACTGAGACCTAGGACTGAATTGGACACAAGGAAACAACACCATTTGTATCGACATGATTGCAAAAAAGACAGAACAGTGCACCCGAAGGGAACTAGGCTGTCTGGCTGGGCGAGGCCGCCTGCATTCCTTTGTCCGGGCTGGGCGAGTCGAGCCAGATGACCATCCCGTCCACGTCCTGAGGCAGCTCTCCCGGACCTGGCTGAGCACGAGCGCTGAAGACCTCCATTTCCATATTCGAATTTGGCGGCGGCAAAACCTCTTGCACAGAGGCGGCATGACCTGAAATTTCCTGAGTTGGAGCTTGCTGGACCAGGGCGTTCTGAGCTGGAGCTTCCTCGTAACGGTGGGCTCTATAAACCAAACCGTTCATGTCGCCCAGAAGGATATCACTATCTTGAACACTAGCAGAGGCAGGGGAGTTAGAATTGGGCATTCCAAGCTCTTCCTCAGAGATGAAAACCGTGAAATTGACCACCACTTCTGGTCTGACTAGGCGGCTAGGAAACATGAAGCGAAAAGTCTGGTAGGTGCCCTGTGGAAGAAGGCATTCCTGCTCAGAGCTGGGAGACGAGGGTGGCGCTGAGGCAATGGGCGCAATTGGTTGTAAATCTTCCATGTCCAGGCCAACACGGGTACCAGACCTCCCTCCTCGCCTGGGTAATCCTCGGCTGCGCGGCATGGCGCTTAAGACCAGAGACCCCAAACACTGAACAATCCCTCGAATACTGGAAGCCGGTATAACCTCTCTCCGAACACGGGAAGCAGCAATGGGTCAGTTCTGTTCTATAATTGACATGTTAATCCCAATATACGGCGTAGCATCCATTCTCACCACGGGGGAAAGGCCTTGGGCTCTACTCCTGTTCTACATCGAGTCCTGAGCAGCCATGCTCGACTTGAATGCAGTGTCCCGTCTCCTCTGCTGCAAACTAAATTCGCTTACTTTGTGCATTAACTTGTAATTCCTTTTGCAGGCCTCCGCGTACAGGTGCCGGCTATCTGTCCTGCTCCCAGGTGGCGTGGCGTATGCCATATTTAATGCCTAGTAGAAGCACCCGCATCCGGGTGCGAGTTCTGAATCAGAGAATTTTCCTGAGAGACCATTGCCTTCAGCGTGTCCATTTGCCCTCTCGAAGGAAGGTTGTCTATAGCACCTTCGAAGTGGTTTTCTTTTTCCTCAACTCCAAGGTTGGCTAGAAGATCGGCCAACTTGTTTCCTTCTCGTCTGATGTGCTTGAAAGTGATAGCTTGGTGCAGAGAGAGCCAGTGATTGATCAGCTCAAGCCTCTGGGACATTCTCCAACTGCTGCTTATCTTGTGAACTGGAGAGCCATGCTGAAGCTTTGTGGCCATTCTGATTATAATCTACGAGTCCCCTTCTATGATGAGGGGAAAGAAGTTTTTCCTGTGTGCTATTTTGAGTCCTCGCCATAGACCTTCCAATTCCGCTGAGTTGTTAGTGTCCCAGCCTATCGAACCCATGAAAATGCTTAAAGGATTGCCATTGTGATCCCTGAAAATGCCTCCATAACCTGCTTGTCCTGGGTTTCCTTTAGAGGCCCCGTCAAAGTTGAGTTGTATCATGCCAGCCGGAGGTGGATTCCAAGAACTTGCTTCCTGTCTGTGCTTGTTGGGATTTCTACCGTTAGTTGAGATGTGGTTTATACTCATTTGCCAGTTATCCCAAACAGCTTTTTCTTGAGGTAGAGTCGGAAGGTCTTCGGGGTGCCATTCTTTGAGTGAAAGAGTTTCCATTATGTTTTGATGGAAAATATTCCACAGTTTTTCCAGCGGCAACGTTTGATCTTTGAATATACTTCGATTGCACTCTTTCCATAGATTCCACATCATGAAACCAGGAAGGAGTATCCACAACGCGTTGAGAATAGGACTTTGAAATGGGGCTTGACTTCCTTTGTTGATGGTTCCTTTGAGGTCGTCTTGCACTCTTCTTTCTCTTTGACAGCAGAAAGCGATCCTCTCCCATAATTTCTTTCCCACTACACAATTCTGCATTAGATGAAGTGTTGTTTCTTCCTCCTTTCGGCACATGTAACAGATGGATGGGCCTGAGAAACTCCTCTTTCTGAGGTTGTCCCACGTTAGTACTCTGTTATGACAGAGAAGCCATAGAAATGTGGAGACTTTCGGCCAGTTAGATTTATGCCATACTTTTTCCCATAAGCTGTCTTTGTGTATTTGCCCCTGTATGATTATGTTGTAAGCCTCCTTGGTTGTGAAAATTCCTTTTTCTCCGTGGCCCCATCTTAAGATGTCCGGTTCGACCGAGACTCTTATCTGCCTTTTTTGTAGCTCTGTTTCTAGGAGATGTTGTGTCTGTTCTGAGCTATTCGGGAGGAGCAGATGTATGTCTTTCCATTTCCGGTAGTCCTGAGGAACATCGGAAGTCCAGCAATGATTAACTTTGGCCTGATGGTGTATTCCTCTCGCATTGGCTGGAAGATCCTGGAGAACGTCTTTGATTTTTGGCATCTGCTGCCATGAATCTTCCAAGAATCGTGCTATATTCCCATTTTTGATTTCCCAGAAGCAGTGCTCTTGAATGAGAGATCTGTTTTGTATGGCTGCGTTCCAGATTGCAGATCCCAAGCTTGTCTCAGTCATGCGCAATCTTTCCTCCATTGGATAGTTGCTTGCATACTTGGATGTCCAAAGGGAAGCCCATGGAGTGCTAGGATGAGCCAGCCATCGCCACCAGATTTTTGCTCCCATCGCTTTGTTGCTGTGCTCAGGATCTCTAAGGCCTATGCCTCCTGCATATTTGGGAAGACACACTTTCTCCCATTTAAGTAGAGCCCATTTTCGATTCTGTCCTGAGCCTCCCCACAGAAATCTTCGCTGTAGGTTCTTGATTTCTTTAAGGACCCATTTGGGGGCAGCTAGAATGGAAAAGAGGTACAAAGGCATAGATTGAAGTAAAACTTTTATAAGAATTATTCTGCCTGCCATATTCAGGGATCGATTGGTCCATAGGAACAGACGTGCTTCTAGTTTTTCTAAAAGTTGCTTCCAGGAGGAATGTTTGAGAGCAGAGCTCATAACCAAGGCACCTAGATATTTGGAGGGCAAGGAGGCGGAAGTAAAGCCCAGAATACGCTCAATGGCTCTTTGAGTAGTGACAGGGGTATTGAAGAAATAAATTTGAGATTTGACTCGATTGATGAGGGCACCAGAAGCGTCAGAGAAGGTGGATAGAAGTGTTTTTATAAGACGTGCTTCTTGGACTGAAGGATGAGCGAAGAGCATATTGTCATCTACAAATTGCTGGTGGGTATGGATCGAGGAATTGTGAAATGAGAACCCTTTTAACCTCCTATTGAGCTTAGCCGCTGTGATGCTTCTACCCAAACCCTCAGCCATGATAACGAAAAGAAAGGGGGATAAGGGATCCCCATGCCTAATGCCTCTAGAGGGTCGAAAAGTGGCTGAAGGGATGCCATTGATTAATACTGAGAAGAAAGTAGAGGATATTAAGCTGTAGATCCATCTAACCCAAGAGGGAGCAAAGCTGAAAGCAGTTAGAATTTTATGAATGTAGACCCAACTGAGGCTGTCAAAAGCTTTAGAAAGATCTAGTTTAAGCAACATACCTGGTTTTTTGGTCACTTTTAGGGAATGAATTAGCTTGTGAGTGAGAATAATTCCATCCGTTATTTGGCGTCCTTCAACATAGCCCAATTGCTCAGGCGAGATGATGAGTGGAAGAAGCGGTTTGAGCCTGTTAGCTATGACCTTTGAAATAATTTTGTATATCATGTTGCATAGTGCTATGGGCCTGTATTTTTCCGAGGTATTGGAGTCTTCTCCTTTAGGCACTAGAGAAATGAAAGTAGCATTTAGTCCTGGGTACATCCACCGGAGCTCTCTGGATTCCTCCACAACCTGCCAAACTTCATTTTTTATCAGGTCCCAGAATTTGTGGAAGAAGTTTGCTGTGAAGCCGTCCGGTCCGGGCGCTTTTCCCTCTTTCATTTGTTTCAATGTCTCTTCAACTTCCTGCAGAGTGATAGGTTGGATCAGTAAACTGTTGTGCTCCTCCGTTATGACCTTGGGTATGTTCTGAATGAGTTGATTGATGGCTGGCATTCTATTGATATCGGGGTCTTGGTAGGCTTTTTTGAAGTATTTGATAAATTCCTTTTCTATGCCCTCATGCGTTTCAATCTTCTCTCCCTGCTCATTGTTAACATGATTAATTTGGTTTATCATTCTTCTTTGAACAGTAGTTTTATGAAAGAATTTCGTATTTTTTTCCCTGCCTTTGAGCCATCTTATTCGGGATTTCTGCCTCCATAGGATTTCCTCTTGCTTAGCTCTTTCCAGGATTTTTGATTCTATATCTTGTTCCTGTTTGGAGAGTTCCTCTGTTCGCCCATCATTAATGATGGATTGTTGTATTTTCTTCATTTCAGTATTGAGTAGGGCTTGATCGGCAAAGATGTTACCAAATATCTTGTGGTTCCATTGTTTGATGGCCTTTTTGAGATTTTTAAGTTTTTGTTGGAATCTGGCCATTCTTGTCCCCTCGGTCGCATTGAAATTTGTCCAGCTTGATCTGACCAGCTGTTCAAATTCTGGATGAGAGAACCAAAATTCTTCAAAACGAAAAGGGCGTCTGAGATTGTGACCTGGCCTGTTCCATTGGAGCTATATGGGCCAATGATCCGATCCAGAGCAAGGGATAATGGAAGCTGTAAATTCTCCACCGACATGGGTTGCGTTGTCTGAGATTAGGAAACGATCAAGGCGCGATGCGATTTGTTGCGCTCCTACTCTCTTGTTTGTCCAGGTGAAGATACCGTTGCTTGTTGGGACGTCCATTAGCCAGTTGCTGTTGATGAAGTTCTTTAGTAGGCCGTCATCATTGTTTGAGTTGCTTCTGCCCCCTCTTTTTTCGTCCATACTGGCTATCATGTTATAATCTCCACCAGATATCCATAAAGGAAGAGGTCTGTCTCTATTGAGTTCTGACAATATATTCAGAAGTTGGCTTTTTTGAGCTGTTTCCTGTGGGAAATACACATTAGTTAGCAGTCCATGAGCATTCGTACCTGAGACGTGGAATGTGGCTTGGATGAAGTTTTTGTTAGCTTGAATGTTGCTGAGATGGATGATCCTGGCGTCCCAGAGAATTGCTAAGCCTCCCGAGGCACCTTGTGCATCTACTGCTGTGACTAGCCCTCTTGGCCAGGCCTTCGCAGCTATTCTTTCCAAAACTGTGGAGCTACACTTCGTCTCCTGCAGAAAGAGAATACTGGGTTTTTCTTGCTTCAGCATGTTTTTTAAGATTCTTCCTTTCCTGGGGCTATTAAGCCCTCTAATATTCCAAGATATTAACTTCATTGAGAAGGGTGGGGGTTTGCAGTGAAGTACTTAGTCAGTTTGGCATATCGCCCTGACTCCACCAGTATTTCTCCTATCTTGATTGTTCTTTCTAGGGTGGTTTTACTTCCCCTCTTTTTGCTGTCCTTGGTGATAAACTTGCCATCCCATGGACTGCCAATCTGGACCCCTAGAGAGTATTTTTTCTGTGCTCTGCTTAACACTTCTACTAGGTTGTCAACCTGCTGTTTCGGGATTTTTTCAAAGTTCTTTGTGCGACAAGCCTGTTCCAGACCTAAGATGTCCAGCTCCCCTATATCCAGGGGCTCCTGGTCCTCGTCCATGACTTGGGGCGATTGAAAAATATCCTCAGTTTCGATCGAGGCATTTCCGCTTGGCTGAGAGTACTCCATATCCATTTTTTCAGCTTGCTTTGACATATTTTTGTTAGGCGCTATCAGATGCTCTTGATTTGTGATTTTTTGTCCTCCTTGCATTGATGTTTCCCCCGGTTGTTGTTGCTGGACTGCTTCGTCTTTCTCCTGTTCCTCGTCCGAACCCCTCTCATCGGTTTTGTTTAGAACTTCGAATCTGTTGCTTGATGGTGCCTTATTGCTAGGATTTGCCTTGGGATTGTTGTTGGCTTTTTTGTTTCCTCTCCTTCTGTTGACTACCTTTGTGAATCCATCAGGGGAGTGATTATTGGATTTGTCCGGAAAGGAGGGTATCTTATTTAGAGGGCAGTCTCTATACAGATGTCCTATATCATGGCATTTCCTACATCTAAATGGTACCTGTTCATAATCAATGACTTGAACCCATTCAGAATCTTCGTGAAAGAAGCTTACCGTGTTTGGCAATGGTTGTTTGAGATCCATGTAAACACAAATCCGGGCGTATGAAGTATACTTGCAGAGTTTTGTTTCCTCTGCTACCCTTACAAATTCACCAATAGCGTTTCCGATCTGCTTCAGAGAAGTTTCCTCCCAATATTCCCAAGGCAATGAGTAAAGCCTTATCCACACTGGCGCATAACTCAGATCCTCCTTATCTGGGTTGAATCTTTCCACCCAGCCCTTGAGAAATAGGCCTGCAGAGTTAAAAAAATATGGCCCTCCCTCCAGGATTCTGGTTCGATCCTCTAGACAGTTGAAAACAGCAGTGAAGAAGCCCTTTGCTCCTAAATGCAGAGATATATCCCCTTTTGGACGCCATACGGTGCTGATCCAAGCTCTCAGAGCTCGTTCTGTTGGCCAAATCCCTATAAACTTGCCGATCAATGCATGATCTCGCATGTACTGTATTCGGGCATTGATTCGTTCACTTGGGACTTTTAGTAGCAACAGGTTTGCAAGTTGAGGAGCTTGCTTTATTTCTGTTCTCTGTCTCAGAGTCCTTACCCTTCTGCTGGTTGTTGTCCATGGTACCACCGCTGGCTCCATTTGGATTGTCCCAATCCGCAGCTTGCCGTGCTCTCGCGTCCAGAGAAGGGGGAGGCACTTGGCCCTCCCCCTGGGGGGGAAACATAGTTCTGGCCCGTATGGTTCCGGCCACCTGCGCTCTGCCTCGCCTGTAGCTACCGCAGGTGCCTGGCACGACAGGCCTGCCGCCTGCAGGGTTTTGTCAAAACCCTAAGGTTTCCCTCGTTGTTCCGTTCGCATCACTCTCGTTCGCCTCACCTCCGATGGTTGCTAGGGTCTACCTTAACACCTTCATGAGATACAATATGACCCAGATATTCCACCTCTTGTACTCCAAAGAAACATTTGGTGCTTTTTGCATTTAATTGTTTCTCCTCCAATAGTTTGAGCACCCTGTCAACATGTTCAACATGATCCTTCCAAGACTTGCTGTAGATTAGTAATATCATCAAAAAATACTAACAAAAATTTTATGAGGAAGGGTTTGAAAATGGAATTCATCAAACCTTGAATGTATAAGGTGCATTGGTAAGGCCAAAAGGCATGACCAAAAATTCATAGTGACCCTCATGAGTTCTAAATGTTATTTTCAGAATATCTTTAGTCTTCATTCTGATTCGATGATATACTGAACGAAGATCCAACTTGGTGAAGTAAATTGATCCATTCAATTCATCCAATAATTCATCAATGATAGGAATGGGAAATTTATCTTTAATAGTGATCTTGTTGAGCTCCCTATAATTCGGACACATTCACCATGATCCATCCTTCTTATGCACCAATACTACTGGAGTAGAGAAAGAGCCTTGACTAGATTGAATTATACTAGCCTCTAGCATTTTTGCAACCATACGTTCAATTTCACTCTTTTGGGCATAGGGATATTTGTACAGCCTGATGTTTGGAGGAACACTTCCTGGACTCAAATGAATAGCATGATCATGATCACAAATAGGTGGGAGGCCTTTAGGAGTCTCAAATACCTTGGAATGATTGTCTAAGACTTTTTGGAGATCTGGAGAAATAGATGATTTTGATGTGGGAACCTCTAGCGAACATAATTGTGCAATTATGCCTCATTGTTCCTTCTTTAGAAGCTTTGTCATACCATTAGAACTGATTATCTTTCTCGGTTTCCCTGCAATACCCTTTAATTCAACTTCCTTTCCTTCCACACAAAATTTCATGAAAAGTTCTTGAAAATTAAAAGCTATTGTATCCAAGGATTGTAGCCATTGGACTCCTAGTACAACATCAACACCACCCATTGGAATGGAAAGCATTGGGCTATTCAATACATATTCTCCCATGGATAGCTTGATATTATGGAACTTTCCAGAGAAATTTATGGTTCCTCCAGTTGCAACCATCACTTGACACTCTAGTGCTGGATATAGGAAGCAATTCAATTCCTTGGCTATCTTACAATGAATAAAATTATGGGTACTTCTTGAATCAATCAATACTATTAACTTTTTCTTCTTGATATGTACTTCTATATTGATAGTTTGAGGAGTGGTAATTCCAACCAATGCATTAGAAGATATGGTCGGATTCATTTCTTCTTTATCTAAGGATTCTTCCTGGAGTATATCCTCTTCTTTTGACATTTCTTGTTCCTTTTCTTCCTTCTCTTCACAATCTATGTAGAATAATTTCTTCTCAGCACACTTATGACCTTTAGTGTATTTGCTATCACAACTATAGCAAAGCCATTTTGCTCTTTTTTCTTCCAATTTTTGTGGTGTTGACCTTGTAGGTTGTGTAAGGCTAGGGTCAACGACACTTCCATCTTTATAGTTGTGAGTGTTAGGATTCCTGGTTGCCATAATTTTTCTTTCCATTTTTCTTGCTAACCTGAATGCCTTCTCCAATGACTCAGGTTCCCAAAGGCGAACCTCATGTTGGATATTATCCTTTCAAGTCCCTATGAACACTTTAATCCTATGCTCCTCTGGAATATATTTTACCCTTATGTTCAATTTTTGGAAGTCCTCAATGTGCTCCATCATTGAACCCTTTTGATTGAGATTTATCAATTGGCTAAAAAAGGTGTTACTTTTTGTATCCTCATAATGTGCTATCATTTCTTCCGTAAAAATTTCCCAAGTGACATTTTTTTATGAGAGCAAAGCCATCGATACCATATAAACTGATTTGGTTCCAAATATAAGGCTGCAATACGTACCTTTTGTGTGTTTTGCACATTATGGAGATTGAAAAATTGCTCCATCTGTAGTATCCATGTTCTGAGATCCTTGCCATCAAACTTCTTCATATCGATTTTTGGAACATGGTGGGTCTTCAATCCAACATTAGAGTCTATGAAATCATTATTAACATTTCTTTTGTTCTCATCAAGAGTTTCCTTTACTACACTTTCACCATTAGTAACCATTTATTATAGCAACTTATTCAAATTTATCTTCAATTCTTCCATCTTAGTGTCTATGCCATTCATCTTAGCTTCCATGCCATTCATCTTAGCTTCAGTTACCTTTTGTGAGAGTGAAATTTGTTGTACTTGGTCTTGTAATTTTGATATATCATGTTGCATTTCTTCCTCTTCTTCACGAGTCATGTTAGAGCTTTCAAGTTTCTTACTAGGTGTTTCCATTTTCTTTTTTCGAGTAATCAATTAATGCTAATAATTCTTCACTATTCCCTTTGAATTCCTTTAAACTAATTTTTCAAACCAACCTTATGCAAAATAAAAAAAAAACCTACACACCTTTTTTTCACTTTGTAAAACCTCGATATTGAATCTGTTGTATCTCTGTAACTGCAGATATTGAATATCTGAAATCATGTCTTGAAGTATCCCTTTGAGTTCTATTTCTAACTCCACAAGTCTGATCAAGATTGGATTCTCCAAGGAATAGTTATGCCAAATCTCCCACACTAACCTGATTATAGCCTAGTTCAGTATAACAAACTTGTGTGAAGTTCCACGTGTCACTCTTTCGACCTTAGTACCTAAAACTGATATACAGAAAAATACATGCCATCTTATTTTTGAAACTTCTTGCAAAATTTCAATCTGATGCTTAGAACAAAAGTTATGACGATTTTCCCCAGGTCACCTGTTCGGAATGTAATTCGGAAGTCTGCAAAAACCCTAACTTCCTCAGATCATATCTCCGTAAATATAGCTCGACAAGCTCTAAAATTCGGACCCAAAGTTCAGTACAATTTCAAATCAAATGGTTTTTTTGTTTAGCTTCTGAAACGTTGCAGAAAAATTTTTATAGCGAAAATTCCATGATGACCTGTTTGGAGCAGGGAAACCCTAGAATCCAAAGCTCTGATACCAAATGTTAGGAAACCACCTCACAAAAAGATAGAAAAGATAGATCAACACCTTATAATTCGAGGGGGCAACCTCCTTTACATTCCACAAATGAGTAATTCTTGGATGATACAAATGAATAAACCTCCCTTCTATATATAGGAGTGTAAGGGGTCATAATATAATCAAGCCGACATAATAGTAATAACATAAGGGCAGAATAATAAAAATAATGGGTTTCTGTGGGGAACACTAATAACCATATGGGGAAAATAGGGGAAAAATAATAAAATAAGGGATACACTGAAAATAGTAATGGGGGAATCACTAGTATTATAAGTACCTAACAGACAGACACCAAGTGTCGTCCCTGTCTCCCTCAGAAAGTTGCGCAGTTTTCCCAGTCAGTCCTCCCGACAGTCGACTGACTGCTCATCCAGGAAATTGCATAGTTTTCATGGGCAGGTCTTCTGCTGGATAACAATCCTCTTAGCTTAGAAACTATGTAGAGATGATCAGTAGGCTAGCCTATCAGCCTCAGTGCAATTTTCCTTGCCAACAACTCCTAGTAGGAGATTGCCAGTTCCCTCCAGTAATTGTGCAGTTTCTGATGCCAAGTTCCCAACAGCTAACTTCTTGTTCCCCTTAGGAATTGTGCAGTTTCTACTGCTAGTGACCCAACAACGAACTTCCAGTTCCCTCTGGGAATTGCGCAATCTTGACTACCATGCTCCCGAACAATTCCTCCCAAAAACTACACAATTTCTACCTGCTGATCCTCCTAGCAGCCTGACCTGTTCCTCCTGAAAATTGCCCAAAATTTTCCTTCCAACCCCTGCTACCCGCTCATTTCAGAAACTGTGTAGATTCTGCCTATATTGCCTTCCTATAGCCCAGACTGTCCCTCCCAAAATTCGTGCAAATTTTCCTTCTAGCCAAGCCAGACCTCGCGAATAGTCATTGTCGACTTGGATTGCCAATCTTCATCACTCAGTGTCTCTTAAGCAGTTTTCATCAGCAGTGATCGGATCCATCATCCCACTTCTAAACCTTGTTGCCTCTCTCGATCACCTACATCCCAAATGATCAACGCGTTGATATGTGAAACATGCTAGCAAGAATTCCCAAAAAAGTGTATAAGGAGATGTTCAAAGAAATAGACATAATTGTATCACAGGAAGAGCCATCTCAACAACAACTTGCTTCAAATGTATGTAATCATGATTGAATTTGCACATATAATTTTTTTTAGCATTAAATATTAATTTTCAAGTATTTTCTTGCAGAAAAGAAAACAAGATGGAACTCATTCATCACATAAAATAGGATGACAATGAAAAAAAGGGTTGGTTTCAAAGTTTGTGAGTAACTGGTAATATTTTCTTATAACAACTCAAGGTTTCATTTTTGTATATTTTAAGTTATTTTACAACAACCATGCTTGAATGTATTCAAATAGGTGTTGACATATGAAGAAGAGCCATTAGAAGAATTAATTGACATTGGGTTAAATAAGGGTTGTGAGTATATGTTGGCATATCAAAAATTAATTATGGAATTTGTAAGTATCTATGTTGTTTTACTTTTCTGAGATTATTATAATTAATAGAACAAAAAAATACTTTATATTAAATATATGATTTATAATGGGGTTTAAAACATGCAGTAAATAAAGTATGGAACTACGTCAGTTGAAGACTTGTTGCAACAAGGCATGAGACTTAGTTTTGAAACCATGTGCACATTTTATGAGTCACTTCTTACTATGGTACATTGCTATTCGATTTCCAATGATGTATATTATTTATTTCAATTTTCATTATTCTCACCAATGTAGATACACTCATTACACTTTGTTTTTACATTTGTAGATGGAACTGCAAGATCAAAGAAGACGAAAACGATCAATGCAATTAACAAAACATTTCTCCAAATAACCCAAGTCATGGATGTAGCTTGAGGAGTGATAGTGGTTCCAAAAAAGAATGATGATTGATTTGGATATCAATGCAACCTGTTGTATTTTTTGAAATAATTGTCTATAAAAATTAGACATTTTGTTTAATGTAATGGGCACAGTGTTCTGATTGAAAGATAAGGGGTTACCAATAAAAATCCCATTTTGTATGACAAAGAGCCTCTTATTGATATACAATAAAAAACATTTTAATTTATCAATTTTGTTATCCAACGTCGCTGTGAAATGTTACACTACTTATTAAATATATGGATGATTAAATATTATAATGAACAGATGTGAAATTTGATAATATAACAAATTAATCTAATCATCATATACAAATGCACTGATCAAATTTTAATTTATATCAATATTTGTATAAGATATATGTTGATTTTTTGATGAATAAGGGATTTACAAAATTACAATATTTGCACTGTCATAGGTCGATGTTTCCAAAAAAGAGAAAATCTCATTCAAAAAATTGGTGCGAATATAACATAAAAAAGCATCAACGCGTTATGTTATATAAAACATCGTGACGACATCTTTTTTCATGTTCGGTGCCTTTTAAGAAAATGAGAGCACTAGTGTGCATTTATCACTTCAAACTACACTCTTGTTTGAGATTAACACCCCAGTGCATTGTAATTCTTAACGCACCAGTGCTTTCACATAACTAACTCCTCGATCCTACAAAATATTATTTCTAGCCCAATGCTATATTAAAACTAACAACACTGGTCCTTTTGTATAACTAATGCACAAGGTAAATTATACTAAAAATATGCATCAACGTTGCAAGTTTAAAAAAAATCACCAACAGAACAATTATTTTTTCGTGCCACACTGTCATTGCTAGAAGCATGCCCCAGGGATTTTTTTATCTCTTAGCACGAGTGTGATATATATTACACACCAATATTCTTCACATTCAACACCTCGGTGATTTTAGTTATGTATGTTTCTTGATGCTTTTATGTATGTAGTGCACCGATGCTACATGATCCATTAAGCGCACTAGAAAAAACAAACAAACAAAACAAACAAAACAAAAAACCTCCACTCTCCCAAACATATATTTTTTTGACAATTTTTGCCAATTTTATAACACTAAAAAGCTCTGTTATAACCTCCACTAGAAGGTATTTTCCTTGTAGTGTCACTCACAATGTATGAGCTATTTCTCTAGAACCAAATTCAAAGTGGAGAGGCCTCTATATTATCTCAGTGAAATGAAAGACAAGTATATAAAAAAATACATCATGACACCTCACTTCTAGGAGTGATCTGAAAATGGGATACTCAAATCCAAAATCTTACTACACTAGTGAAATCCTTGTGAAATTCTAAGTAAAATGATTATAAATTTGACTAGATTCAGACACTATCAATTCTGGACCCTATGTGAATCTCCAAGATTCCACACAATATACTATAGGAATATTCTTGAGAATATTCCAAGGGATATACTTGTGGTAGTGTTTTTGTGGAAATGGTGTACCAAAAGACACCTCCATAGCAGTTAATTGTTCCCTGCAAAGGATCACAGGCAAAATTGTTGATGTTAATGGAAAAACTTAAATAAACACAACATTTTAAATAGTGGAAATAATGCAGACATAAACATAAACTAAACAAAGAGTTAAATACATAAACACTGCTCAAATGGAGAAAACAAATCAATAATATACTGGAAAAAGCTCCCTTTATTCACTGCCGGTAGTAGAGGTTGAATACAATAGATGAATCTCAGAGAAGATAATTTTTTGAGGTATAGTGCTAAAAAATCCTCAGCAAGGGGGTTTCTTTTCCTCAATCTCTTTGCAAGTTTCTCCTCTCTCTCAAAGAAGTATGAAGACTCTCCAATGGTGGATTCCTCTTTTCTCACTAGGATGATGGATTTCTTAGAAGCAATATGGCCAACATGCTAGTGCTCTTCCCTTCTTTGGCTTCAACAATGTAATGGTGGTTTGCTCTGATAGCAATTTGGCTAGCATAAAAATGTCTCATATTTTGGCTCTCCCATGGCCTATTTATATAGAAATTTTTTGAATCCATCTTCCCCCTCTTGGTTCATGCATGATAATGACACATGAGTAGGACAAGATGATTCCATTGAGGGCTACATATCTTCAAGGTGACTCGAATTTGGTTGTACTAGATTGAGCTCATGTCAGAGAATCAACCCCAAGTGTGTAGAGTGGTCCTGAATTGCTGAGTCATCCTTTTATGCAACTGCATCTGTTAGGCCAAGGTAACTCCAGAATGGGCAGAAGAAAACTGATTGATTATTTCATTAGATAACTATTGTTTATATACATAAAATGGACGGATCAGTTCATCTTCTTGATGACTGTTCACGTTCCTGTTTACCCAACCGTTGAAGATTAGGTGTGAACATTCCCCCCCTTAATCTGAAGGGATGTTGGTGAGTCCAAGCATCGTTCTGAATCTTTCAATCTTTTCTCTTCCAAGCGCTTTGGTGAAGATGTCTGCAATTTGCTCATTTGTGGAACAATGACGGAGATGGATTGTTTTGGCCTCAACATGATGTCGGATCAGATGATATTTAGTATTGATGTGCTTAGTACGATCATGGAACTTTGGGTTCTTGGCCAACTTTATTGCAGAGGTGTTATCAATCATGAGTGGAGTTGATTGTACTTGTTTTACCTGCAAATCTTCAAGAATTTTCCTGAGCCACACAATTTCTTTCGTTGCTTCAGCTGCTGCCACGTATTCTTCTTCTGTTGTGGAATCTGCTGGAACTGATTATTTGCGTGATCTCTAGGAGACAGCTCCTGATCCAAGACTCATAGCATATCCTGAAGTAGATACCCCAGTTTCTTTGTCTCCATTGAAGTCTGAATCAGAGTATCTAATCAAGCTGAAGTCATCCACCTGTGTATACTTGATTCCAAGGTCTTGAGTTCCCTTCAAGTACCTTAGAACTCTTTTTGCAGCAGACCAATGTCCCTCACAAGGCTTTTGCATAAACCTGGAGAGGATTCCAATAGCAAATGAAATGTCTGGTCTGGTAGTAGTGAGGTAGATGAGACTTCCTACAAGCTGTCTATACTTTGTTGCATCCTCAAATTCCTTTCCTTCAATAGATGTGAGCTTCAAGTTTTGTTCCATTGGAGTAGAAAGAGGATTGCACTCTGTCATGCCAAATCTGTTTAACAAATCTCCAATGTATTTCTTTTGAGAAAGAAATATGGATTTTGGATGTTGGGTTACTTCAATGCCAAGATAGTAATGCACATAGCCCAAATCAGTCATTTCAAAACTTTTTCCTAATTCTTTCTTTATGGATGCAATATAGCTTTCATTGTTCCCTGTCATTAAAAGATCATCTACATATACCACAAGATATACAACTGTTTTTCCAACTTTCTTGACAAATAAAGTTGCATCATCAAGATCAAAATGTTTGAAGTTGAGTTTCAGAAGATGCTCAGTTAGTTTTTCATACCAGGCTCGTGGTTCTTGTTTGAGGCCATACAAGGACTTCACCAGTTTGCATACTTTATGTTCATGTCCTTTCCCAGCAAATCCTTCAGGCTGGGACATAAAAACATTTTCTTTTAGATCTCCATTCAAGAATGCAGTTTTTACATCCATTTGATGGACTTTCCAACCGTTCTGAGCAGCTAGTGCAAAGAGTGTCCGGATGGTGGCCCATTTTGCTGTGGGGGCAAAAGTTTCCTCATAATCGACCCCTTCCTTCTGTGCAAAACCTTTTGCCACAAGCCTAGCTTTGTGCTTGTCAAGTGAGCCATCAGCTTTGTACTTGTTCTTGTAGACCCACTTGCAACCAATTGGTTTGGTTCCAAATGGAGGATCAACCAGCTTCCAAGTGCCATTCTTTATGAGGGCATCATACTCCTTCTGCATCGCTTCTTTCCATTCATCATGAGAAGCAGCTTCTTTGAAGGAAGTTGGTTCAAAATCTGTAGACAAGTTCAATTCACAATCATAAGTAACATCCATATCAACAGGTGAATTAGAGTTATCTACATCACCTCCATCTTGTCGGTTTGTATTTCTGGTTCCTGTTTTTCCAATTTCATCAGGATGAACACTTTCAAGTGTATTTGTAAGCCACTTTGGGGGACCTTTCTGAGATGGTCCAGGCTGCTCTGTTGATTGAGTTGGGACTGAATCAAGATTGAGTCTCCCAATTC
Source organism: Pinus tabuliformis (assembly GCA_031772625.1). NCBI lineage: Eukaryota > Viridiplantae > Streptophyta > Pinopsida > Pinales > Pinaceae > Pinus > Pinus tabuliformis. Next base: position 457,905,699 of record CM062808.1, on the reverse strand, counting down.
TATCAATTACATCACTTAAAGGATCATCCGGTGTTGGAGTTTCATGCAAGGGAGATTGTTCTTCAGAAGAAGATTCCACATGTTGATCTAGTATAGGAATCCCCCCTTCAAGATTTGGAATCTGATTATCAAACTCTTGAAATGATTTTGTTTTTGTGAATCTATCCAAGCGATCAAGTTGCCGCTCAACAACACTGTCAGATTTGGATGATTCAAGAAAAATGACATCTCTAGATACAACAAACTTTTTATTTACTTCATCATAGAGACGGTATGCTTTAGAGGTGTTTGAATACCCCAGGAAGATACACTTACGACTTCTAGCACCAAGTTTGTGTCTATGTACCTTTGGTATTAAAGCATAACAGGTGGAACCAAAATCTGAGATGTTTTACCGAAGGAACATGTCCATACCACAATTCATAAGGAGTCTTGTTTCTTATATCAGTAGATGGACATCTATTCTTTATATATGCAGCACATAGAACAGCATCAACCCAAAACATTATCTTTACATTTTTGAAGAAAAGCATGGATCGTACTGTTGGGTACCCATATTACTAGTGATTACCCCATTACTATTGTAGTTATACCCCTTATTTATATTGTTGTGCCACTACTACCCCCATATTGTTATTTATGTGCCCCATAGAATCCCTCTATTGTTATTTTTGTGGCTTTATATTATTATTGTTAGGTCGGCTGGATTATATTGTGACTCCTTAGACTCCTATATATAGAAAGGAGGTTTTGTCATTTGTATCATCCAAGAATTGTTCATTTATGTAATGTAAAGGAGGTTTCCCCCTCGAAGAGGTTGAATTCTAAGGCGTTGATCTTTCTTTTCTATCTTTTCTTGAGCTGGTTTCATAACATTTGGTATCAGAGCTTTGGATTCTAGGGTTTCGCTGCTCCAAACAGGTCATCGTGGCATTTTCGCTATAACGTTTTTTCTGTGATGTTTCAAAAGTCGTAAAAAAAAACCCATTTGAGAAGAAATCGCGCTAAACCTTGGGTCCAAATTTTAGATCGTTTCGCGCGATATTTGCGGAGATATGCTCTGAGGAAGTTGGTCTTTTTGCAGACTCCTGAATTACATTCAAAACAGGTGACCTAGGGAAAATCGTCATAACTTTCTCTCTGGGGATCGGATTGAAATTTCATAAGAAGGTACAGAAAGAGGATGGACTGTAGTTTCTTGTATATCTTTTTCAGAACCAAAGGTCGAAAATTGTACACGTGGAACTTCATACAAGTTAACTCTTCTGGAAAGGTCTATAATCAGGTCATCTTGGGAGATTGTGCATAACTCTTTCTTGGAGAATCCAATTTGGATCAGACTGGTGGCATTGGAAAGAGGACACAGAGAGCTACTACAGGTCACAATTTCAGAACTAGATGATTGGAAAGTACAGAGATACATCAGAGGCAATATCAAGCTCCTACAAAGTGAAAAAATGTGTGTAGATTTTTTTAAATTTTTGCTTAAGCTTGGTTTGAAAATTTATTTTGAAGGAATTCAAAGGGCATAGTAGAGCATTATTATCGGTAACTGATGTCCCGAGGAAAGAAAATGCAAACACCTAGTAAGGAACCTGAAAGCTCTAGCATGACTCATGAAGAAGAGGAAGAAATGCAACATGATATATCAAAATTACAAGACCAAGTGCAACAACTGTCCCTGGCACAAAAAGGAACAGAATCTAAGATGGATGGTTTAAAGAAAGGTGTAGAAGCTAAGATGGACTGTTTAAAGAAAGGCGTAGAAGCTAAGATGGATGGCATGGAAGCTAAGGTGAATGGCATGGACGCTAAAATTGATGGCATGGATGATAAGATGGAAGAATTGAAGATAAATATGAATAAGATGCTACAAGAAATGGTCACTAAGGGTGAAAGAGTACTAAAGGAAACTCATGATGAGAACAAAAGAAATGTTAATCATGATTCCATAGACTCTAATGTTGGATCGAAGACTCACCATGTTCCAAAAATCGATATGAGGAAGTTTGATGGCAAGGATCCCGCCACATGGATATTACAGATGGAGCAATTCTTCGATCTCAATAATGTGCAAAACACACAAAAGGTACGTATGGCAACTTTATATTTGGAACCAAATCAGTTTGTATGGTATCAATGGCTTTGTTCTCGTAAACAATTTATCACTTGGGCAATTTTTACGGAAGAATTGATAGCACATTATGAGGATACAAAAAGCAACACTTTTTTTAGCCAATTGATAAGTCTCAAACAAAAGGGTTCAATAATGGAGCACATTGAGGAGTTCCAAAAATTGAACATAAGGGTAAAAGATATTCCAGAGGAGCATAGGATTGATGTGTTCATAGGGTCTTTAAAGGATAATATCCAACATGATGTGCGCCTTTGGGAACCTGATTCATTAGAGAAGGCATTCAGGTTAGCAAGAAAAATGGAAAGCAAAATTATGGCAACTAGGAAGCATACCATTCACAACTATAAAGATGGAAGTGTTGTTGCCCATAGTCTTCCACAACCTACAAGGTTGACACCACAACAATTGGAAGAAAAAAGAGCAAAAGGGCTTTGTTACAATTGTGATAGCAAATACACAAAAGGTCATAAGTGTGCTGAGAAGAAATTATTCTACATAGATTGTGAAGAGGAAGAAGAAAAGGAGCAAGAAAGGTCAAAAGAAGAGGATATATTCCAGGAACAAAGCCTAGATGAAGAACAAATAAATCCGACCATATCTTGTAATGCATTGGCGGGAATTACCACTCCTCAAACCATCAAGATAGAAGGACAAATCAAGAAGAAAAAGGTAATAGTGTTGATTGATTCAGGAAGCACCCACAATTTTATTCATTGTAGGGTAGCAAAAGAATTGAATTGCTTCCTATATCCAGCACCAGAGTGTCAAGTGATGATTGCAAATGGAGGAACAATAAATTGTTCTGGAAAGTGCCATAATATCAAGCTATCCATGGGAGAATATGTATTGACTAGCCCAATGCTTTCCATTCCAATGGGAGGTGCTGATGTTGTACTAGGAGTCCAATGGCTACAATCCTTGGGTACAATAGCTTTTAATTTTCAAGAACTTTTCATGAAATTTTCTGTGGAAGGAAAGGAAGTTGAATTAAGGGGTATTGCAGGGAAACCAGGAAAGATAATCAGCTCTAATGGCATGACAAAGCTTCTAAAAAAGGAGCAAAGAGGTGTAATTGCACAATTATGTTCGCTAGATGTTTCCACATTGGAATCATCTATTTCTCCAGATCTCCAAAAAGTCCTGGACAATCATTCCAAGGTATTTGAGACTCCCAAAGGTCTCCCACCTATGCGTGATCATGATCATGCTATTCATCTGATTCCAGGAAGTGTTCCTCCAAACATCAGGCCGTACAGATATCCCTATGTCCAAAAAAGTGAAATTGAACGTATGGTTGCAGAAATGCTAGAGGCTGGTATAATTCAACCGAGTCAAAGTTCTTTCTCAGCTCCAGTAGTATTGGTGCACAAGAAGGATGGATCATGGCGCATGTGTCCAGATTATAGGGAGCTCAACAAGCTCACTATTAAAGATAAGTTCCCCATTCCTGTCATTGATGAATTACTGGATGAATTGCATGGATCAATTTACTTCACCAAGTTGGATCTTCGTTCGGGATATCATCAAATCAGAATGAAGATTGAAGACATTCCGAAAACAGCATTTAGAACTCATGAGGGTCATTATGAATTTTTGGTCATGCCTTTTGGCCTTACCAATGCACCTTCAACATTTCAAGGTTTGATGAATTCAATTTTCAAACCATTCCTTAGAAAATTTGTGTTAGTATTTTTTGATGATATACTAATCTACAGCAAGTCTTGGAAGGATCATGTTGAACATGTTGACAAGGTGCTACAACTATTGGAGGAGAAACAATTATATGCAAAAAGATCCAAATGTTTCTTTGGAGTCCAGGAGGTGGAATATTTGGGTCATATTGTATCTCATGAAGGAGTTAAGGTAGACCCTAGCAAAATTAAAGCCATTAAGGAATGGAAAATCCCCACATCCATAAAGCATCTGCGAGGATTTCTTGGGTTGACAGGGTATTATCGCAAGTTTGTTAAGAATTATGGGAGAATAGCAGCACCTCTAACAACATTATTGAAGAAAGATTCATTTTCATGGACTCCGGAAGCAACAAAGGCCTTTGAACATCTTAAAGAGGCAATGTGCCAAGCACCGGTCTTAGCTACACCGGACTTCACAAAAACCTTTATTGTGGAATGTGATGCTTCAGGAAATGGAATTGGTGCTGTTTTAATGCAAGATGAAAGACCCATTGCTTTTGAAAGTCGTCCAATCAAGGGAAAGTTTTTAAGCAAAGCTATTTATGAGAAGGAAATGTTGGCAATACTCCATGCACTTAAGAAATGGCGACCCTACCTAATGGGAAGACACTTCAAGGTAAAAACGGATCATGATAGCCTTAAATACTTTTTAGAACAAAGATTATCCTCTGAAGAGCAACAAAAGTGGGTCACAAAGATGTTGGGTTATGACTTTGAAATCATCTACAAAAAAGGGAAGCAAAATGTGGTGGCAGATGCACTCTCAAGAAAGGATGAGGATGTGGAAGCATTGTTGTGTGCCATTTCTATTATCCAACCAGATTGGATAAACGAAGCAAAGGAGGAATGGAAGAATGACGAAGAAGTGTGGGCACTTATTCGAAAGCTACAACAAGATTCCAGTACTTCTGATACATTTAGCTGGCAAAATGATTCGTTATGGTACAAAGATCGCTTATACCTCTGTAAGAATTCCCAGCTAAAACAAAAGATTTTTATGGAATTGCACACTTCTCCCTTAGGAGGGCACTCAGGATTTTTAAAAACTTACCACAGGGTTAAGAAGGAATTTTTTTGGGATGGCCTTAAATCAGATATTCAAAAGTTTGTGGCGGAATGTTTGGTTTGCCAACAAAATAAAGTTGAAACAATTAAGACACCGGGTCTATTACAACCTTTATCCATTCCAAGCCAACGTTGGGAGGAGGTTTCAATGGATTTTATCACAGGTTTACCCAAGTCTGAGGGAAAGAGTGTCATCATGGTGGTAGTTGACAGACTTACCAAGTATGCACACTTTTGTGCATTATCACATCCATTTAAAGCCAGTACAGTTTCTACTGCATTTATGGAAACAGTTCAAAAGCTACATGGAAACCCAAAGATTATTGTAAGTGACAGAGATCCCATTTTCACTGGAAATTTTTGGACAGAATTATTTTCTTGTCTTGGTACTCAGTTAGCTCATAGCTCATCTTATCATCCTCAATCTGATGGGCAAACTGAGATAGTAAACAAATGTTTGGAAGGATATCTTCGTTGCTTTGTATCTGATAAACAGACACAATGGGTCAAATGGTTGCCTCTGGCTGAATGGTGGTATAACACTTCCTTCCATACAACAACAAAAATGACCCCATTTTTGGCACTTTATGGGTATCAACCACCATCATCACATCATATTTAAGAGAAAATTCTAAGGTTCAGGCAGTGGAACATCACATCGAACATCAACAACAAGTCCTCCAACTCTTAAAGGATAACCTCGTGTTGGCACAAAATAGAATGAAACAACAGGCAGATCAACATCGCAGTGAAAGAAGTTTTGATGTAGGTGATTGGGTATTCCTACGGCTACAACCATATAAGCAAATGTCCCTAAAGCAAGCTAAGAAGGATAATAAATTATCACCAAAGTATTATGGTCCGTACAAGGTGTTGGAAAAGATTGGTACTATGGCATACAAATTGGAGCTTCCTGCAGCTTCTCGATTGCACCAAGTTTTCCATGTTTCATGTTTAAAGAAGGTTATAGGCGACAAGCTCCCAGTTCAAACAATATTGCCAGAACTTGACGAGGAAGGAAAAATTATATTGGAACCGGAAGCAGTCACAGAAACAAGAACTCGACAGCTACGAAATCGATCAATTTCAGAGTATCTTATCAAGTGGAAGAACTTATCCGCTGAAGATTCCACATGGGAGGATGAGAATTTTATGCAGAAGTATCCAGAACTGCTCAAGCGTTGAGGACAACACTTTTTTGAAGGAGAGGGGCATGTTGGGTACCCATAATACTAGTGATTACCCCATTACTATTGTAGTTATACCCCTTATTTATATTGTTGTGCCACTATTACCCCCATATTGTTATTTCTGTGCCCCATAGAATCCCTCTATTGTTATTTTTGTGGCTTTATATTATTATTGTTAGGTCGGCTGGATTATATTGTGACTCCTTAGACTCCTATATATAGAAAGGAGGTTTTGTCATTTGTATCATCCAAGAATTGTTCATTTATGTAATGTAAAGGAGGTTGCCCCCTCGAAGAGGCTGAATTCTAAGGCGTTGATCTTTCTTTTCTATCTTTTCTTGAGTTGGTTTCATAACACGTACCATATTCAAGATTGTTCTATTCATTCTTTCTGCTACACCATTCTGTTGGGGATTATAAGGTACAGTTGTTTGATGTTTGATCCCATGTTGGCGAAGATAGTTTTCAAATTCATTTGATGTATATTCTTTTCCATTATCAGTGAAAATAGACCCAATATGAGATTGTGCATCATTTTCAATCCACTTATGAAAATTCTTGAATGTTTGAAAAGCATCAGATTTTTTCTTCAATAAATAAACCCAACACATTCTGGTGTAATCATCAATAAATGTCATGATATATTTATTTCCATTTGCAGAAGGAACAAGCATTGGACCACATAAATCTGAATGAGTTTGAGCTTCCTATGTGCTCTTGAATGTGAATCATGAAAAGACTATTTGCTATGCTTTCCTAGAATGCAAGCATCACATTGCTTATGTTTTCTAGGAATTGTAGGCAAACCAGCAACACCATTTTTCTTCAACAAGCGGAGACTATCATAGTTTAAGTGTCCAAATCTAGCATGCCATAATAAACTTGACGAAAGTGTACCTTCTTCATGATGAGAAATATATGAGAAATGTTGTGCATGAGCAGAGGTTCCTTGCAGTTTAAGAAGTCTTTCTTCTTCTATACCCCTCATGACAAGTGAGTGGTCAGATGCCTTTCTTACCTCAAGCTTGCCATCAAACATATGGATGGAGTGACCTTGCTGGCAGATGTGGACCAGGGACAACAAGTTTCTTTTGAGCTGTGGGAGATATAGAACATGATCCAGAAGAAAGTCTGGAATACCAGGCAGTTTAAGCCTGATTGTGCCAAGCCCTGATGGCTTGATTTTTGACCAATCTGCAAAGTATACTGCTCCATCAACATTGTCAGTGAAATCTTCAAAAAAATCTTTCCTATGAGTCATATGACAGGTTGCTCCTGAATCAAGCAACCAATCATTTTTCGAAGAAGCAAGTGAAGCATTAAACAAATCTTCATTTACTCCAATGTTACATTGTGCCTCAATATAGTGAGCGGATTCAGGTGCTTTACCTATGTCTGTGTCATCAGTTTTACGTTTCTGCTGGTTTCTTCTCTGCTCAATTTTGTCCCATGGTAGCTTGCATGTAGAAGCATCATGTGATCCATTTCATTTGCAGCGAATGCAATGTAGATCTGCCTTTTCTCCTTGAGAATGTCTGCCCCCTGCCTCTGAAGTATCTTCCTCTTCCTCTTTGTCCACCTCTTCCTCTTGTAGAATCTTGAGCAGGATGCTTTTCTTTATGAGAAAGGCAAATAGTCTCTTCAGAAGATTCGGGGACTGTCTTCTTTCCAAAGGCTTTCTCTCTTTCGGCAAACTTTTTCACAAGAGAGTCAAAGGTTATATCTTTAAGATTTCCATTTGCTTGTAATGACTCAAGATAATTGGAGTAGGTAGGATAGAGTGCTTTGAGAAAGGCAATAAGAGAGATATCCAGCTCAACCTTAGTGGATTTAATATCATGCATTATAGACTTTATTTCAGATGCAAGAGCAAGAGGATCATTATTTTTCAGTTCAAGAGTGAAGAGTTTAATCATGAGCTGAACAACTTCAAGTGCAGAATGTGAATCATAGAGTTCTTTCAGCTTTTGTAAAGCTTCAAAGGCAGTGGAATAGGATGAAATATGACGACTTACTTCTTCATTTACAGATGCTGCGATCAATGCATAGGCTTTGTTGTTCTTGTTTTCCCAAATGACAAGTTCTTTATCTGATGTAGGTTGCACAGGGTCTTTGTCTTCTTCTCCGACACACACTCCTTTCCACAACTCATTGTAGATGAGGGTGTGTTTTACCATCCGAGACCATTCAGAATAGTTCTCCTTGCCAGTGAGAACTATTCCTACCATAGAGATGATTGAATGCATTCTGTAAAAAAAAATACTTCTGCTGGTATACAGTGAAACTGTACTCAAAAGGGCATTCTCAAAAATTTCAAATCTCTTCCAATATGTACCTCAATACTTCAAGCTGCAACATATTTTCTCCAAATTTATTTCTTCAAATCCCTTCAATGTTTGATATAAAAGCATCCAGTATTTCAAATATTAAGTATTACATATCACTTCAACCTTTTAAATGTAATAAATGCCCATAAAATATTAAATATTACTTCAACCCTTTAAATGTACTGCAGGACAGATTAACAAAATATGTAGGAACTTGATGTCAATGCTCAGACAACCAATTTTTAGAAATGGGTAAACCACTCGGGAGGAACCGCACCACAGGATTTTTTTTTTTAAACCTAGAAATTGATGCTCAAGTCGAGATCACAAATGCATTTCACATTATACTTATTACAATGACACAACAAAATCGATGTCGCACTTATCGACTGCAGCTCTTAGTTATAGGACTGAATCTTTCCACACACCTTTGGTTCCGATTTCGGTGAATGCTTTTCTCGGCCACGCCTTTAACGCCTGCATTGAGCCGCTGGATCTCAACATTCAGGAATTGGATCCGGGACGCTCACCTTTGGTTCCGATTTCGGTGAATGCTTTTCTCGGCCACACCCTCACCCAAACTGCAAACCGTAGATCGAACATCGCTCCTCTTTGTGCAAATATCTCAAAACTTATTTCTGATTCCCTTTAGCTGCTTCAAAAAAACTTCTGTCCAAAATCTGCTGCGACTGCTCCTTTGTCTGGACGAAAGTTTTGAGGGCTCCGGGCTCTTCAACAGGCGGCAGTCTTCGCATCCAAGGTAGAGGCACTACTGAAGCTTCGAATATTAGATGAGGCAGCGTATACAAAGGAAGCGGTGGGAGGAAGCGATATTGAATTGGAGGTTCAACATAGACGAGTGTGTAGTATAAAACACATCGTGGTATAAAAACCGATGGAAAAATCGGTATGGAAAAGCCCTTGGCAACATCCAGTAATTAAAAAAACTCGAAGTTGTAATGGTATACCGCACAGTGGTATGGGAATAACGTTACAAACGAGTTTAACACAGTTGAGAAATGTTAGGATGAGGAGTTAACGTCTGAGCGGTGGCAGGTATGGTAGTTTTAACCTATGTATGGATTAGCCAAGGAAGTCGAGTGGTAAAGGGCGCGCAGGTATATAGGAGAACCGGTAATGGGAGTCAGTTGTTGTAAAATCACAATGGAGAGGCAGCGAAAAGGGCTCATAACAGATGCGCAGAGAATCAATGAGACGCAGGACAGAGGAGCGCTCAGGACAGAGGCAGGAGTTACAACTATTTTTAGAACCTGGGACCTGTGCTCTGAAACCATGTCAGGCCAGGGTAACTCTAGAATGGGCAGGAGAAAACTGATTGATTATTTCATTAGATAACTATTGTTTATATACATAAAATGGACGGATCAGTTCATCTTCTTGATGACTGTTCACGTTCCTGTTTACCCAACCATTGAAGATTAGGTGTGAACAACATCAAAGTATATTTCATGCACGTGCATTTATCAAAGAAATAGCCACGTGAAATCAATTCTTTTTACTTTATAATTAGGAGAAATTTTATTTTTAAACTTCATGATGTATTTAGCTATAAACTGTTCACTTGTGCATTTTGATGGACACCTTTTAGTGTCTTCTGGATTGAGCCCACATGTGTAGATTTTATGGTGTTAATAATTTCCCCCTAATGTATGAGGTTAGGAGGAACCGTATAGCCAAAATACATCAAGTTTTATTTTCTGACAGAGAGTCTGATCAAATTTTTGAGAGAGAGGATAACTTGTTGTGGAGATGAGTAGAGAAAACCCCTTGACTGAGTAGAAATGGTAACGATGCTCTGGTGAAAGCCTATAGAGTGAAAAATAAATGTGTCTATATGAGGTGGGCATGTCCCATGCTCATTATGATGACTAATCGTAACTTACTACAATCATAAAAAGAATGGTTCTGTCCAGTCAATGTTGTGGTAGTTGACGTGTTGATAGTTGATGATGATAACTGTTGACATCCTCAAGGGAGCTTCTTGGTCAAATAGACCAAATTTGCTTCCCCCATGCATAACAAAGGTGAAGCACTTCTGACTGAAGTTCTATGGTATATATAGGTCTTCGACTTTGGGTACCTCCCGTGTATCATGGTGTAAGAATTGTTGGATGAGGTGCTTAGTGATGCGAGGATATTTGACTAAAAATGAAAGAACTGTAATGGTAAGTAAGTACAACACCACCTTGACATGAAATCTTGTGTTGGTGTCGAATGTCAAGGGGACCGATGAAATCAGTGGGAAATAGTGTTTCCCATTGTGCCACCTAAGGATATTACTTATAGGGGGGAGTATCCAAGGTAATGCCCCTATCCCGGAATACAAATGTTGAAGTCGACAGGAAAGGAGTGTTAAACACTTGACATGCTGGGTACAAGAATCAATATGAGATGTAAATTGACTGTAATAATGTGGTTCAGATAAGGCACTATAGTGATATCTGACGATATAAGAGGATATGGACAACTAGCCTGATGTCAAATCTTTTTATGTAAATGGCGGTGGACAAAACATGTTTACTGATGATGATGGCCCTAGAGTTGGTAGGATTTCCAGGGTGGGTGTATGTATGTTCTAATGAGCATGAACATGGAAAATGATTGCTGGTGAGATGAAATCTCCGACCAAGGGTGACTAGAAAATGCTACCAGGTAAAATACATGAATAACAAAAAATGTGGGTGGGAGTTATTTTCCTAAAAACAAAAAACTTTGTACACTTGCTAAAAGAATATGAGGGTGATTTGGATGTACAACCATAGAAATAGGTGCCCCATAATGATGGTGACATATATGGAGTTTTGGTGTTTTTTGCTGAGGGTGGGGGCCCCATTGGTTGGTCTTCGTGTTGGGTTGGTGAGACAGATGAAGGGACACATATGGGACATGCAATATGGGTGAATGATAGGCCAAATGTAGGATGCAGAGGTGCATTCACCTTTATCGGTCATAAAGTACAAGAGATGGCCCGGGAAATGATGTGAATATGCGATGAGTGTAAAAGAATGAGGCTGAACTTTAAGGCATTTAAGTGGGGTGGTTCCCAGGACGGAGTAAGCGGTCATGGCTCCTATTAGTGAAGAGGGGTCTACAAAGATGAAGTAAGCCATGAGTTGGGGTGGGGGTGTGTGTCTATCGACCAATGCAAATGTTTATCATATACAAAGGCAAGATGATGATAAACATGGTCGAGAAGAGGGACCTTATGGTGCATTTTAGAGAGATGACGTCAGAGTATGCAAAGATTAGGAGGAAGTGTATCATGCTAAGTGGAGAATGATATCTGCTTTGTTACTTACTTGTTGGGGTGTTGGTCGAAGAAGATCGTGTGCAATGTCCCTGTAATGGAAACAACCAATGCCCCATGTTAAAGCATCTATTTCAAACATACATATAATTTGTGATTAATTGAATGCTATGAATTAAAGAACTAGAGGAGTACCTAACATGAATTTTTGAGTGTGCGACAGGCCCAAAAATGAGTTTTTTCATTTATTGGAACAGAGAGTTCCATGATGAAGATGGCGTGGTACTGATCCTTGTGTCCCTTTTGGTTTTTTTAAAGGATATCCTAGGCTTCTGTAATGGACCCTAAAAGATGGTGAAAGGGGCGATAGATAGGGCTAAGGGGTCCAAATATCGCTCATTTTCACTACTGAGTTGTAGAGGTCAGAGCGAGTTCTTGGAGCTTTTCTTGCCGTTACGATCAGCCAGAGCGCCTACGATGCACACGGGGAGATCCATGTAAGGGCTTGTACCTTACTCTATGTCATTTTGGTACTCTTAGGGTAGACAAGCCACATATGGGTCCCCTGTACGACCTATTAGGGTTGAATTTTCTTAGTTGTGCGGGTGACTCATTTGGAGTTGCTCGGTCGCCGTACAAAAATAAGGGTTTTGCATAGTGAATCCATGCAAAACTCATCGTCAGACACATGTTATGTGCGTCTAACTTGAGAAATGCTGCCATGAAACCCTGCAGGGGTTGTTGCGGCTTGGACGATGGAGTGCGCAATGGCCACATGTCTGTGTGAGACATGAATGTGCGGTCGTGCGCCTATTTGAGAAACAGGCATGCGGTCTTCGGCACTTTGGACGTTGTGGCTTAGGGGCCTGAAAAACGTGCATACACACATTTTTTGGGAAAATAGGCACGCCATATTACATCTGTCAGGCTCACAGCCACGTGATTATGAGAAGGGGGGGGTTTCTCTTTTTTTTTTTTTTTTTTATTTAATAGCCTAGTTGGTTATATATTTGGCACATGGTATCCTGGATGGCAGGATACCCTAGGGAGGGAGAGGGATTGGGAGTGATTGCATGTGAATGTGGCACGAGATCTAATGGCTAGCCAGTTGCTGGTGTGGTGGGGGCTTTTCAAGTTTCTTAAGAACCCCCTATTGAGATCGCAAGATAGTTTCCTACACTTTTTGGTTAGATGCTAGGATGTGGATCAAAAGGTTGTGGTTATCCACCTGATGGATTTGCCGATATCATTTCATACTGATATTTATTTTTTTACTAGTCTACTACCTCGTGGGGAGACTTTGCCTTATCCATTGCCAACTGGGCACGTGGATATTCGTCAGTGGGCAGAGGCAAAGGGTGCCACTCATTATGGGCGTGACTCGTATGAGGAGGGATGTATTAAAATTACAGTTGTTTTGGACCTCACCTTACGAGTGATGTTGGCTATGATTATGAGGATGGTGGGATCAACATCCCTCAATAGAGCATCAGGGCCCCATATAAAATTTCTTCACCAGCTATAGGTGGGGACCTTTTTGATTGGGTTTGATAAATGCATCGGGGGATGTTGTCTCAGCTTACACAGGTGCAACACAATGCACTCAAGAGTTTATGATATGTGAGTGTACTCTGCAAAATTATGTATGAGTGAGTAGTTATGCTTCATCTAATCATAGCAGTGCCAGCGGGCCTACCATGGACTCAAGTATGTGTCGTTGGGCAACAACAATGATGAGAGTTGGGGGTGGTGAGGTAGGGCGTTATTGGAACACCACTGTAGAGGATTGGTTTAACTCCATTTCTTAGTTGATTCTGGAGTATCCTTACCATGGTGTGGACTTCTGGGGAGATCCAGATATGGGACTTTGTCTGAGTGATGCTTGGGGACCATCAGGTATATTCTGATTTCTGCATTTATATACATATAGTTGTTTTCATGTATCATTATGATGTTTTATTTATGATGATGTTGATACCATGCTTGTTTACTTTCATATACAGGCACACGGGGGCGACCACTGGCCTATTTGGTAGGCCATGATCCTATGCATATAGGCGTCACAAGGGATTCCCCATACCACAAATATTGAGGGTGGTGAGGCCATTGGCTAGGCCTCGGGGTGGTCCTCAGTGACCGACACAACGACGCCGGTTAGAGATTGGTGGGCCCTCTGGAGAGGGTAGTAGTGCAGTGGCATGAGAGGATGTAGAGCGATGACGCGAGCATGCTGAGGCCGTAGAGGTGCGCTTGGCAGCTGTAGAGGTTGAGCTGCAGAGTCATCAAGATTCTTGGGGCAGGGTGGAGAACCTGACTAGAATGTTTCCTATCGATGGATGGGCAGGGCTGCCGGAGATCATTGTTGAGACAACGATATCACTAGAGTGAACACATCGACCCGTTTTACACCGTATAGCCATGAAGATGGCTACGACTAGTCCAATTTTGGCTCCAGATGCAAAGATTGGGCCACCAAGGCCTTAGATAGACTTGTTGGTCTTGTTTTTTTATGAGACTATGTATGTACTAAGGAAAGCACCCATTATGAGGATGCTCCCCTATATTTTTGATGACTTAATTTTCTTAGTCGAGAGCCAGTGGATGATGTGATATTTTTTGTATTCATATATTTTTTGAAGTATATAGGAGATTTGTTTTTGGTGGCTCTCATGATATGTCATATGTGTCTATACTTTTTGTGTATTTCTGCATTTTTTTTAGATGTATCTTATGTTGATGTTTTATGTATCTTGATGATTATATATATGTGATGCATGCCAGCCTAGGATTTTATTAGCGATATGATATCCTGTATGATTTTGAACCCTAGGTATATGTGTAATTGTGATATGATCAAAATGTCTATGTAGATACTTCCAAAAAAGGCGTGTATACTAGAATTGAAAGGTCCTGTTTAGCTGTGATACAACTAGCTTGGAATGAAGGAATACATGCAAGCGATAGATACCTAGGTGGTGGGCATTAACCAAGAGGCCTATGATGGCATCGTACTCTACTTGATTGTTAATGGCTGATCCGATACAAAGTCCATTAAAGAACGAGGTGTCCGGTCAAGAGATTATATGGCCTAGGTTGGAGTAGAGAGGTTTTGCGACCATCAAGATGCACCATCAGCAAACCCTTGATTATAAGTTGGCGGAGGATCCATCTGTTGACATATGATGGGAGAATGATATTTAGAGTTAATCCATGATGAGGTGGTCATCATTAAAAATAAGTCATGGTGCATACATGTCTACTCCAACATTTTATGGATGGATTATTTTGAGGTAGAGACCATTGAGAGGATTTTTAAGGCAAGTCCCATCAGGCTCTGAAAGTATGTATGACCCATTGAGGAGGCAATGTTTGATGATATATGGTCTATTCCTAAGGGTTTCAAACTTTCCAGGTCCTACCGCTTCTTGGGAAACATCATAGCGGAGGACTAACTCCGCTTCGATATATATCTAAGGGGTGATGTTGTGATCAAATGAGGCTTTCACCCTCTTCTTGTGTGCTTCATTATTCTAAAGGGATTGTCATGTTGAAAATGTGTGTGCTATAGGGGCCTCTTTAGTGCTATGAGAGGTTTTCGTACAATTTCCACATACTGGTCTAAAATTAACTAAGTAGATTGTATTGGAGGCGGTACTGCTCATAGTAAGGGATGTTGATGCCTCATTGACATCACGAGATGGAATATCCTGTGGCAATATCTATCTCTAGGTCGTGGTATTGAAAAGAAGTGACTTCCTTGTATAGGTTGGCTTTAGCACTGCTCTTGCTACATGGAAATGTGGAAGATACTGGAAATTCCTCATGCGGTGAAATTGAGAGTAGATACGACAATAAAAACATGTGATTTTCTCTTGGTTGGAGAGATGATTGTGTGGGATTTGGACCACTAAGAAAAATATGCCATTGAAATTACTTAGTTCATGACATTCATTTATCAAATGGTTGGATTTATCACATAGGGTGCATGTGACGGATGGGTTTATTTTCCAAGTGGTTTTAGATCATTTTTGTCCCAATCTAGATTGATGGTTGATCTAAAAATGAAACTACTTGTTTTTGTTGTTCAAGGTATTCATTTCCATTAAATTACATGTGAAAACTGTTACTCATGTGTTGCAACTGAAACAAAGTTTTTTTTGGTAAATTTCTGAGTCTTATGTGTGGAGTGTTATTTCATTTTACTATTTAGCATATCAAATCTAAAAAACACAACAAGATAAAATCACATAATATAACACAGCAACTGATAAGGCAGTTCACCCCTCCTGGGCTACATCTGCCGGGTCCAAGGCTCCCAAATGGGCATGTCCTTGCTCTTATTAGATGCTCAAATTGGTTATACAGTGATAAGAAAGCCTAAACAGGAAAAATAAGCTGTGGAAATGAGTTCAGAACACAGAAAACAATCAAGAATGGCTTTTGTTTCACCTCCAAAGGTTAACCATAGCCCAATACAGCTCCAACACTCCTTAGGCCTTGATGGCTCTCCAAGATTCTTTGCTGAAAGACCACCTGAAGATGAGATCTGATGGCTCTGAAACCTCTACCATTGGCTCTAGAATGCTTAGGATACCCAAAATAAAATAAAAAATCACTAAAAAAGGATCTCTCTCATGAAAATTATGACCTTTAGAAGTTTTGTCCAGTCTCTCCTAAAGAAACTCCGCTAAACTTGGCTTAACTAGATTTAGCCCTGCTAAATTTGGCTAACGCGCCTAAAATGGCGAACTCTACCAAGCTGACCTTTAGCTGACCGTAACTGCTGGCGGAGTTGACGCAGATGTGACCACATGGACCGCTAGTTAAGGTTGTGGTTAATGTGCTAGCGGGTTGGCAGTTAACCACGCGCAAATGGTGGCATGTGAACAACTACCGTAACTGTAGCGCTTAACCGTCACTGTCAGGATTGACCTCTAGTTCCAAGCCCCGGGTCTTATGGATAGGGGGTTGGCCCCATTTCCACCCCAACCATACCTTTAATCAAACTTAAATATCCTATATGACCCTTGGTTGTTAAGAACTATGATGTAGGCAGGCTGGTCAAGCCTGTGGGCTGGTAGTGCGGAGACTTGCGATCGAATCCTACGGAGTCACAAAAATTTTGCACCATAATAAACTGCAGTCTTGGGGCCACGTGGCAGCCTCCGGGAAGGCCACATGTCAGCTCCAGATTGGTCAATAGGGAACATTCCTAGAATATTATGAGGAATATTCTCAAAATATTCTTTTTTAATATTTTTTATTCAAAGTTCATGGCTACAGGATTGTTTTGATGAGGCCTATCCTGTCATTCTGGTTTCAACCAATTCTGAGCAATTCAAAATTTGAGCATTTTTTCCACTTAGGTCATGATCACCTAATCACACCTCCCAAATGGGAAGCTTTTGGACCCCAAAAGCTCTCTGATTACCGAAAATGAAGATGAGGAGACTGATTCTCCACTCTTCCAACCTTAAAAAACTGAAATCTTCCTGACTTCATCAAATTGAGCTTCTCATAAAAAGATAAATTTTCCCTTGAATTCACTAATTGACCGTTGCTAAAATTAACTGGTTCATGATGCAAATTCTTGAAATTTGCAGGACAACAACTATATTTTGCAGAAAGCATACATTTTCTACAATGTTCAAACTTCAAAGAAGACTTAAAATCAAATTCACCTTGCCAACTTTTCACATGGCAAATTTTTGTTGAATGAACCCTGTAATTGTGCCGAATCCTGACCAAGTTTTCTCGCCATACCAATCTTCCATTCTGAAACCAACATTGACCCATGCTGAACTATGTGCCCTCTTTGCTTGCATGCATTTCCTTCTCATGGAATCTTGCACTGCTTTGCATCGACACTTCGTTTTGTGCACCGATCGACACCAAAGGTATCTTGTACAACCTTTTGTCATCTTCTTTCAAAGACGAATTGTTATCAGACTAAAACAAATGATGATTTATATCAGCAATAATATGAAAAGGAAATTGTGCAAAATCTAGTTGTTTAACCATCAACAAAGTTAGATTTTGACTTGCATTAACTAGCCTTTTCAATTGCCGTGCATGGACTAAAGAAGATTCTAGCTTCTTCTTATGTGCTCTCACAATGTACTCTTTTCCATCCTTGAACAAGTGATACTTATTATCATGGCGATGGAAGGTTTCCTTTCTGTCAAATAAATATGGACTACCCAAAACAACACCTGTAATGTCAAGCGATACTACATCCAGTTCAACCCAATCGACATAATGAGATGTTATGGTGAAGCGCAAGATGCACTTCTTTGAGACTTGTAAGTTTGCATCCTTGCATATCCACCCAAGTGGATATGGCTTTGGATGTGGAATTGTCTCAAGTTTCAGTTGTTTGACCAAGTCTTCTGGGATGAGATTAGCTTGAGAGCCACTATCAAAAAGTGTGTCTATCTATGTGTGGTTTGAGATTATCCTCACATGAAATAGCTCTATCCTCCTCTTTTCATTTTGAGTTTCTTTGTGACAGTTTAATGTGCTAGAACTGGGATTTGTTTCTTGTACAACCTATTTCCCCTTTATGTTCTTTAATATCATGGCGATACTTTTTGTCTCATCACCTAATTTAGACCCTAAGTCTTGTTCAATAGTTTCTATAGTTTTTTCCTTTTCTTTGGTTTTATATTTCTCTGGTTTCAGCTCGAGATGAAGCCTCCAACAATGGTCTTCATCGTGGCTTGTTTTTGAGCAGTTATTGCAAAATAATTTCCCTTTTTCCTTTCTAGAGTTTGCAATTCTTTTTCTTTATTTTCCTTTAAAATATCTATCCTCATTTCCATCAAAAGTGTTTTCCCTCTAACCTCTAAATGTGTAGCTTGTACACAAACTTCGTCTAGACTAGTAGGATTGAGCATAAGGATAGTATGTTTGAGGTAGCTGTGCAAACCACCTATATATTTCAGTAAAGTGTCTTGAATTTTTAAGTCTACCCCTAATAAGAGTGTTCTTCTCCTAAACTCATGGGTGTAGTATTGAAAATTTTGTCCCTTTAATTGTCTAAAGTTTTGCCAGTTCAATATAGCCTTTTGTAAATGAGCAAGAGGATAAAATTGCTTCTTAACTACGGAAATAAAGTCAGCCCATGTTAAAGTAATCTTACCATGTTTCTTAATTTAATCCTTGGTCTTGGATTCCCACCATACCAATGTTTCTCTCCTTCCATCCTTAATGAGGCTAACTGAATCTTGGTGTCGTCATCATGTAAGTTTTGAATCCTTAAATAAATTTCCGACTGTCTTATCCAGTTGTCAAGTTTCTCTACATTGACTTCACCGTTGAACATGGGTAATTAAAATTTAAAATCTAGCTTTAAAAATGGACTTTTTCCAGAAGATTTAGGCTTATGAGGTTGATTTATCGAGGTAGAGGATGACGATGTAGAGGAAGAGGATGATGATGGAGATGGTGGATCACTATTTCCTCCATGTCCTTTCTTTGAATTATCATCACCTTTATTTCCTCCTGAAGAGCCCTCTCCTTCTTTCCGATGCTTAGAACCTTCTCCAACCAACCTATCATTCCTTTCCTAGTATAATATTCTTACCATCTTAGTCATGTCAAAAAAATCTTTTCTGAATACCCGTTCTTCTTCTCTTGGATCCATGTCTTCAGGAACTTCTCCTCCCCTTTCAGACATACTTGAAGCTTCTTCCAAGGCTATTGAGGGTGAATTAGAAGGTGGAGATACTGGCACCCTGGCCCTCCTTGGTTGAGTATTATCTTGTGCTCTAACCAATTGTCCTTTCCCTCTTTGAAGCTTAAGCCTGGTAAGCACTAAAACTTGCAAAATAGTCAAAAATATCTTTTCACAAAACTATTACTCAAAACATTAACCTCTGATACCAACTGATCTAAAAATGAAGCTACTTGTTTTTGTTGTTCAAGGTATTCATTTCCATTAAATTACATATGCAAATTGTTACTCATGTCTTGCAATTGAAACAAAGTGTTTTTGGTAAATTTCTGAGTCTTATGCGTGAAGGAGTGTTATTTCATTTTACTGTTTAGCATATCAAATCTAAAAAATAGAGCAAGATAAAATCACATAATATAACATAGCAACTGATAAGGTAGTTCACCCCTCCTGGGCTACATCTGCCGGGCCCAAGGTTCTCAAATGGGCATGTCCTTGCTCTTATTAGATGCTCAAATTGGTTATATAGTGATAAGAAAGCCTAAAAAGGCAAAATAGGCTATGGAAATGAGTTTATAACACAGAAAACAGTCAAGAATGGCTTTTGTTTCACCTCCAAAGGTTAACCATAGCCCAATACAACTCCAACACTCCCTAGGTCCTGATGGCTCTCCAAGATTCTTTGCTGAAAAAGCACCTGAAGATGAGCTCTGATGGCTCTGAAACATGTACCATTAGCTCTAGAATGCTTAGAATACCCTAAATAAATAAAAAATCGTTCCAAAAGGATCTCCCTCGTGAAAGTTATGACCTTCAGAAGTTTTGTCCAGTGTCCCCTAAAGAAACTCCACTAAAATTGGCTTAACTGGAGTTAGCCTTGCTAAATTTTGCCAACGCGCCTAAAATGGCGGACTCCGCCAAGCTGACTGTAACTGCCAGCGGAGTCGGCATGCATGTGACCACATGGACCCGCGGTTAAGTTTGTGGTTAATGTGCTGGCGGGTTGGTAGTTAACCGCGCGCAAATGGTGACATGTGAACAACTACTGTAACCGTAGTGCTTAATCGTCGCCATCGGGACTAACTTGTGGTTCCAAGCACCGAGTCTTATGGATAGGGGGTTGGCCTCCTTTCCGCCACAACCATACCTTTAATCAAACTTAAATATGCAATGTGACCCTTGGTTGTTAAGAACTACGGTGTAGGTGAACCGGTTGGGCCTGTGGGCTAGTAGAGTGGAGACCTGCGATCGAATCCTGTGGAGTCACAAAAATTTTGCACCATAATAAACTGTAGTCTTGGGGCCACGTGGCAGCCTCTAGGTAGGCCACGTTTCAACTCTAGATTGGTCGATAGGGAATATTTTGTGGAATATTCTAGGGAATATTTTGTGGAATATTCTAGGGAATATTTTGTGGAATATTCCAAGGAATATTCCACAAAATATTTCGAGGAATATTTCCAAAATATTCTTTTTTTTAATATTTTTTATTCAAAGTCAACCCAAGCCAAACTGGACTTTTACATGAAATTGTGAATTTCAAACTTGAATATCTTTCACATACAGTGTCATATTTGAGTACCGTTCATGGCTACATGATCATTTCGACGAGGCATATCTTGTTGTTCTAGTTTCAACCAATTCTAAGCAATTCAAAATTTGAGCATTTTTTCCACTTAGGACATGATCACCTGATCAATGGTGGTGATGGGAGGTGTAATGACGGGGCATTTTCTTTGTTGATGGTTACCATTTCTCCTCAAACACACATAAGACACCTAGGGCTCCATCTTCCCTTGGTGGGGGGATGGGTTATGTGGAGTCGATATCTGAGTCCAGTAGATAAGAATTTTCGTTCATGAATCAATGTACAAAACTCAATGATTTGCATAATCTGGCAAGGTGGAAGCACCTTCTGTTATGATGGTTTCCTATGTAGATAGTGCATGTATGGTGCCAGTGTCTAGGTTTTCTTCTTTGAGGAACCTGGGTGACTGGGTAGTTTTCGTAAAATGTCCATAGTTCTAAGCAGAGATTTACTAGATGAGTAGGGTCATCGCATAGAGCACATGGTAATGAAGAGGATGGGGTCGGTTGTTCGTGTCGCCTTCATGTGTTGGGGGAAGGTTTTTTAGGCCATGAAGCTAGTTCTTCTTGAATGTAGAAGATGTTCTTTCATCCATCATCCACTTGAGGATTGGCTGGTTCTATTGGCTCATTAATTTTGGCTTGAATGAGTGTGCTTAATGTCTCTCGGTATTGAGGGATATTAGGACAATAATAAGTGTAGTGCCCATGTTTTTCGCATATAGTGCATGCATGATTGATGCATACTATTTATTATGTATAGGCACAACTTTTTCTCCTTTTGGTGGAGTTGAGATTACTGAGAGGCATGCATCAGGGTTTTCAACTCATCTAACTCAGGGCATATGTGGTTTGGGTGGCCAAACTATTCACATGATGCATAGGGTTGTAGGGCCCTAGAGGAGGGAGTGTTTGAAGCTTCCACTTTTTTACCTTTTTTACTATCCCTTGTCTTTGCACTGACCAGTATTGATGCAAACACTACTTGTGATGTGGGTGCTACCTTGTTAGGTGTTGTTTGGGGTGTCACATTGTCCCGAGGAGGAATAGGAATTACCCCTATTGCAGTCACACATGTGATTTCTGGTGTGGCCCATGGGTCTAAATACTAGGTCGTTATTGCGAGAGCTATATCAGGAAATGAGAGTATTGTGATGACTTGGTGCGAGACAAAACTAGGTGGGGGGTATAAAAAGGGAGTTTGCATAATGGTGTGAGGTAGGGACCTGGAATAAACAGTTGCAGGGTGTGCGTTGTCTTGAATTGGTTCCTGAGTTTGGGTGGTATTTTTTGAGTTTATCATGCACACTGGTGCTCTAGTGTGTGGAAAAAGGTCCTATAGCACCAGAGGGTCTCATGGGAATTCCCTAAGAGTGTTCATGGGTTAAACTGGATAGCGCTGGGCTCAGTGTAAGTGGTGATCAACTTGTGAGAAGACAAGGCTAAGGGTAACATCCCATCAAGTGTGGGTAAGTTTTCCTTCTCATAATATGTGAGTTGATCGATAGTAATGATTTTTCCATCGTAGGGGAACACCATTATTCTAAATGCCGATGAGGTGACTCTAAGCATCTCGTACATATAGCTTCGACCTAGTACGATGTTGTAATCCAAATCGGTTTTCAGTACTCTGATTTCTGTTAACAAATCTTTTCTAGCCAACTTAATGGGTACACTAGGGTATAGGCCAATGGGAGAAGAAGAGCAAAGTAATGTCAGAAGGATTGAGTTCGGGGGATCCCAGTTTTTTGCCAAACAGATTTGGACATGATACATGTGGAGGCCCCTTTGTCGACGGTGCAACGATGAATGTTAATGTTTTGGACCGAGGTAGGAATTTGGAAAGCAACGATTGATGGTAGATGTGAAGTAGCTTTATCTAAGTCGAATACCATTAGGCAAGAATTGGATGGGTCCATTGCACCTAGAGAAGAAAGTAAGGCTTTCCGTTGGGTTGGTAACGTTTTCAGGACTTCTAATGATAACATGGATGACAGTGATTGTGCTAAGTCATCGTTTATGCTATAGCTATGAGCATCTTTCGAGTTGCGTCTTGCATGCTGTAAAGGTCCTTTGACCATTTTGGGCAAGATTCCATAGAAGGCCGAGGAATGGTCAATGACCTTGTAGGTATTTTTGTGGTCGAGGTGGATGGATTGGGATCTAGGGGAGATTCATAACTTTTATTCCATTTTTGCAAGAGGATATTCTCTCCTATCATGAAAATATCATGATTAGGATTATTGCCTCCATTTGGATGAGAGTGGGGTGCTTGTTACTGAGTGTTAACCACTCCCTGGCGTGGGAAGGGGTCTTGCATTAATTACGTTTGCTGACCTCCTTGCTCCTTACTGTTGTGTATCCTTTTTAAATCAGGAAGTTGAGGATAGTGGTGGGTATAATGACCCTATTCCCCACAAATACACATGAATGATTTGTTTATAGACTTGTGTTCTTGCCTTGTTTCTATGGGTTATTGTTGGTTGATCCCTAGTTTTGATTCTGGTTAGGGTTCCCCCTTCTTGGTACCCAGGGGGGTTGCTATTGGTTGTTGCCCCCTTGTTCGGGTTTTCCCTTTGGCTTACAATTTGGTTCTTTCTTAGCAATATTCGAAGGATTAGCTAAATTCAGTTGTTCCTCTGACTATTTATATGAAGTGAGAGAAGGTCTCACTAGATTCACCCTTGCATTATTTTGTGTTGGTGGGTTATTCAGTTGTTGTGATAGGAAAGGATATTACTGGTTTCCTTGTCCCTAATTAATGTATGGATTATGGGAAGAGGACATCATGTCCATATTCCTAGAGGAGTATTGGTTTCCCTGTGGGGGAGGATATGAGCCCCCCTAAGGGGGATGATATTGGTTAACCCTGTTGACCGTATTCTACATAGATGTGGGTTGACCATGATAATATCCTGTATGTTGCAATGGTGGTGTGTTTTGTGTAGCATCAAATGCTTGGCCATTGAATGAATATCCAAGGTATTGGTAGTTATTGTTGTGGTGATTTTGCGTTATGGACACAATTAATACATCAACAACATTGGATGCACCTGGGATCACTTTATAAGTTTGCAGGCGCAGGGCATCTAGAAGAACATGATAAATGTACCTGGACTAGGTGTAAATAAGATCTATCTATTGAGCTTTACTAATGGATTCTTCTTCGGTATTCATGGATGAATTTTCCACGTCCTTAGAGATTTCAGATTTGAGGGATCTCAGGAATAAGTCCAAGAGGACATTATCTTCAAACTGGGCTTTACATAGGCTACAACGTTTTCGCCATTAATGGATATGATCCAAGATGTGGGTAGCAGGTGTTTGTTTGAAGTGGGTGACGAGCTCCAGATCCGAATCATGGCGGACTCGGAAATGGAAAAAGGTGAGGAAAGATGTAGCTAATGAGCTAAAGTTTCCGTGTGATGCAGAAGGTTGGTCAACATACCATTTCGTTGTAGACCAAGTTAGGCGTTGAAAAAGTCGCAATCTAATAGTATCATTGGTGATACTATTAGACAAACACCACAGGTGAAAAGTCATGACATGGTTTCCTAGGTCTTCACCATTTTTTCCTTCGAACTTTGGAATATACGAAGGGAGTTTGGTGGACATAGATGGCCAATTCTAACCATGGGTGATTGGGTCATTGGTTAGCTTTCCTAAATCCGATAGGTTTAGCAAAGCTAAAAATGAGTTTTGTGCATTACTTGCCATCGTAAAATGATTTTGGACAACTATATGCCAAGGGGTAATCTGCGGGGAAGTCTCAAGAGAACTACCTTGATGGGTGTCTCGGAGAATGTCTGGAGGAGTGGTGTGTGGGCTCCCAAAGGGAGTAGCACATGTGGACCATTCTGGAGTGGTGAAAGGTGTACTTTTCTACAGAGGGGTTCCGAGCAAAGATGCACCAATAAAGGAATATCCAATAATGGTGGCTGTGTGATGTCCTATGCCTAAATGGCGAGAGTCCTAACACATCTCTTGGTAATGGGGGGGAGGTTTGGAAAATGTCTAGATAGACGGGGAGCCATGGGGTCCCCTATGGTGTCGATTAGAGTGTGTTCTACATTATGTATGGTGAGGGGGGAAGATAAGTATCAATGCACTATGATCACATACATAAAGAAAAGGGAAAATATAAATGGTTTATTTTCCTTTTATAATTAAGCTATGTGATCAAGAAAACAAGAAAAATGTTTTTGTTTATTGTGTATGATAAAAGATCTTATGTATATCTAATCATCTTTTCCACTCTCAAAGTAACTAGGCCTTGCGAAGATATCTTCTGATGGATCCTGAAAGAACTGACGATGCCTTCTAGCAACCAAAGAATCCACCAAGGTAATGGTAATGAGACTCAAGTGTTGCATGCACCATCACCTATAGGGAAATGATGCCCTAGATTTTTGCCACTAAAGCACCTTCGTCCCACGTGAGAATTTGATTCTTTAGCTTCTTGGTAGTCAATTACCAGTACCAAGCACTAGATGGCTTAGGTAGCCCCAAAGAGTACCGCACGTACTGGACCTAAGCCAAACCCCCTTTGAATCGAGTGTCTTCCATGCTCAGGTATTCTTTTCCATAGGATGATTGAAGGATTTTAAGCTCCCTAAAAAGTCAACAACTAGGTTTCAAATGTGTAACATGACCATGGTGGCTTATGGGAAGCCTACCCCCAATTGTCCTAACCTAAACTATAAATTTTTTGGTGGCCCTTGCGGGGAAACTTAGTTGGTTCAAGTTATGGTTGTTTTTTAAGGAGTCTTAATTCACTTATGGAGTGATTGGTAAGCCAAAATACAATAAGTACCCAAAGCTCTAAAACCTAGATGCCCTTGAGTACAAAGCATATGGAAGCTTAGTGTGTGACGCAAGTGAGCATACAAAGTGTGATGAGATGCAGATATGCGATGATCCTTCCTTCTAATTACACTAAGTGTTTATTATTCCTTACATGGAAAAAAGAAATATATTGTGGATTATGGGCCACTTACTCTTTTCATATTAAACTATTTGGAGTTTAACAAGGGAGATGGAAATTAAAATTCTTTCGAGAAAGTTTTCATATGCAAGCCCAAGTTCATCTACGAGATGCAAGGGAAGCATAGATTACTTATTTTATCTATTAACATTTTCTCCTAGTCCAAAAAAAAAGAAAGATGAATTAAATGCTTTGGTTAATAGTAAGATTTGTGGATGATGGGCCACTTTCTTCTTGACTAATTAAGCTATGTAATTTGCAAAAAAATTTAGCAAAATAGTTTGAAAAACATATGTGGAATTTGGCCACCTACTTTTATCCCTAACTAAGCTATGTGCGTATTGTAAATGAAAAATAAAAAATACTCTAATTGCTCGACCAATTAAGGTTAGTAAAGCAACCAGGGGCATTAACCCAAAAATACAAAATGAAGAGGTGAAGGTAATTCACTAAAGGCTACCAATCACCTAAGAAAAGAGAAAAAGACAAGGCTTCTTTTTGCTTTTGGGTGACCACGTGAATTTAGCCACACATAGACGTGCACACGCGTCTATAAGAGAAAATGTTGTGTGGGCGAGAAAGAACAAATTTTTTTTTACTTATCATTACAAGTTTCTCCTCTCTCTCAAAGAAGTATGAAGACTCTCCACTGGTGGATTCCTCTTTTCTCACTAGGATGATGGCTTACTTAGAAGTAATATGGCTAACATTCTAGTGCTCTTCCCTTCTTTGGCTTCAACAATGTAATGGTGGTTTCCTCTTATAGAAATTTGGCCAACATAACAATGTCTCATATTTTGGCTCTCCCATGACTTGTCTATATATAAAAAAAAAAGAATCCATATTCCCTCGCTTGGTTAATGCATGATAATGACACATGAGTAGGACAAGATGATTCCATTGACGGCTACATATCTTCAAGATGCCTTGAATTTGGTTGGATTGGATTGATCTCATGTTAGAGAATCGACCCCAAGTGTGTAGAGTGGTCCCGAATCATTGAGTCATCCTATTTTGCAATCACACGGATTTCAAAGGATATTCGATGCATGCCTGTTTATCGAAGAAATAGTCGTACGAAATCAATTGTTCTTACTTTATAAACATTGGACCTTAAAAGAAATTTTATTTTTTAAACTTCATGATGTATTTAACTGGAAAATGTTCACTTGTGCATTCTGATCGACACCTTTTAGTGTCTTCTAGATTGTGCCAACATGTGTATGATTTTCTAGTGTTAACAATACCCTATGAATATTCCATCAAAAATCACACCTGTAGGGTTCCGCGCGTAGGATTCTTCTCGACCTTGTCCTATTTTTGTTGGCCTCCTCTTTCCACCCTCCACGACCATCCCTCATCGAATGCAATGGTAGAGTTAAAATAAAAAAGGTGCGATAGATATTACAAAGCCCATTGGTTGGCAGGCTGGATGGTATAATATAAATATGTCTTTGTGGTTGGTGGGCTCACGGGTTCAAACCCCTTGGACCCTTGTTTTGTATTAAGATAATATACATTATATACTTTTAAACCATTTGTTTAGAACCGTTGTCGAATTTGGTGTAGGTAACGCCAATTTTAGCGGTTACACTAAATTTAAACACAACTAACCATGTCACCAAATTCATCCGAGATTCCACTAAATTTAGCCTCTAATCACCAAATTTTTACTAGACTGTCGAATTTGGTGATGGTCAAATTTTTTCTAGAGCATAACTAAATTTACATAATGCCAAGTTTGACTAGAACTTTGTCTGGCTATAAATTTTGCATGTGAACTTGAATTGAGGTGTTGTTTGCAGCATTAGATTCCTTGCGACAAAATCTTTAACTTGACAATGGTTTTTCTGAGTTTTAATGACTTAAAATTTTAGGCATTTTTTATCAGGAGCTCAAAATTTTCCAAAAATTCAAAGTTGTTAGAATGGTTTGGAACCCGAATGAATAAGTAGATCTTGTCATCTTGAATCTGGCGCAACTTGTTTGCACAAAATGGACACTGTATGCTCCCAAAAACACGATCTGTTCACTTTGTCAAGTAGGAATTTTTTTTGCAAATGCTAACAGGGATGCTGACTAGGCATCCATACAAGCCAATCAACAAAAGGAATATTCTTGGTATATTCCTATAGTATATTCCCTTGGCATATTCTTTGAAATATTCACAAGCTCAGTGGCATTGCTCTATTGGTCCACGTGCTTTTGTTTGGGCCAATGAGGAGGTAACACGTGGCTAAGCCCGAGGCCACCACATGTCCACCTAATGACATATTAAAATTTGTTATGGCAGACAATGTGGAGGTCGGGCTAAACCCAACGACCTCCCATTCACCAATGCAATGGCTTACCAATACACTGCATGGTTGTTACTTAACCATATGGGGAGGTAGGTTCATAATAAAGTTTATTGCAGCAATGGTTGGGGGGTCGGGCCGACTTAACCGCCCCCCATGTGAATGCTCGGCTATCATTTAATTTAATCACCAACAGTCACTACCAACGGCTCCACATGTGAACACGCCTTCGTAAACCACTAGCATGTTGTGTAACTGCAGGAGGGAGGGGGCTAGCGCTGGGGGCTAGTCCTTGGGCGCATGGTCCCCCATATGACAAATATTTTAGATTTTAGGCATCAACAACTAAATTAACAGTACTACAAATCCACCTAATTTTCAACTAAAATGTCGATTAGTTAGAGCGCTTGGTGGGAAAAATTGTAGGATGATGCTGAATTTTGTGCAATTTGTAAAGCGAATAGTGGAGAAACTAGGAGAGGTCATAACTTCTCTAGTTTTCTACCAAATGTGGTGCAAAAAGAGGCTAAATAGACATTTTTGGACATTTTGGACTCATTGGAGTAGGCTTCATAATCAAAGGAGCACTTCTAGATATGCTTTTTACAAGTTGAATTATATGTGTGTCATGGTCAACCAGAGAGTTGAATAAGTTTATGGAGGAGTTTGAAGATGGAGATGACCTTGCAGGGGTTTTCCAGCCTCCATGTTCTTTCTACAAAAACTATTACATCAACATTGTAACTTTCATTCCTATTTTCTCTATGTGTTTTGGAGAAGAGACTTGTTTATGTACTTCAAGTGGACTGTGGCACTGTTGATGTTGTTTGAAGTTGGAGTATGGGGTCTTGGTGTAAGATGCCTTTGTTTGCTGAAAATTTACATGTTTGACTATAGGTTAATATGTATATGGAGTGATAAATTTTGTAGAAGTTTTTTTCTTCAAAGGAGAAACTAACAATTCCATTTCTCAACACTTTATGTACTCCTCTTTTCTAAAAATTGAGCATAATTAGAAGGGGTCATGCCATTAGAGCTGATCCAAGGAAATTTAACCCAGGAGGGGTGAACTCCTTTAACAATGGCTAGTGTATTACTAATTGATGCATGCTTCCATTCAGTGTTTTGATTTCATGTTTAATGTTTTTCATGAAATTAACATAAGAAAATACACATAAAAACTCATGTTTTTACTTGCTATTTTGGAGTACAAACCTCAAGCACATTTTTGTGTTCTGATGAGGACCTTAGCATAGAAATATAATATTCCACATTCATATCAAGTTGGTAAAAGAGCACTGGTTTTCTTTGTGCAAGGAGGAATTGACTATTTTTTTGCAAGTGAATTTGTTTTGAAGCTCAAGTGAGGAGGAGGTTTTTTAAAGGAGAGCAAGATTGTTACAATCTCTACCACCAGTTCTACCTCAAGTTCCAATAGAAGCTTCAAGAAAAGCATGTCCCAAGGAGGAGATCTTGTAAGAATGTCAGAGGATGATAAGGATTTTAGAAAGAGTTTCTTGGACATTGTAGAAATGATGAAAGTCCTCTATGAAGAGAGGAATACCAAATTACAAGGTGAAAGCTCTAAATCTCTTAGAGGAGAATGTTCTCTAAAGGAAGAAGGTAATATTAATGGTGATAAACCACCATATTCTCCACAATCCTTATGTTTTTCTACAACTCTTATTCAAGATGCTAGTGTATAAATTCCCTTAGAGAAAGTAGATGGATAAGTTTGTACCTTTTGTCCGATTGATGTGGAGAATGAGGTTCTATCAACACCCAAATTCAAGGAGATGAAAGAAGAGAGCCAAAGAGTCCAAGAGGACACATCCAGAATTAAAAGAGAGTTTGAAAACATCTTTATATGTCAATCAAAATATGGGGAAAATGGTAAGCATTTACATGCATCTTATTTACATGAAAGTGTTGATGTAAATTCATTTGCAGCCTTTGAAAAACATAGTAAAGGCATTAGATCCAAGTTCTTGACCAAGATGGGTTACAAGGGAGGAGACCTTGGAGTGAACCATCAAGGCATTAAAAATCCAATTGAGGCAAAGAAGAGGCCTAAATATGAAGGCTTAGGCTATGTTTCAAAAGAAGAATGGTCCTCTAGCAACAACTCATGGGTATCATGTTCCTTTTTCCATAAGAGAGGACATGAGGAGGCAAGATGTTGGTATTTGCATCCAGAATTGGTACCTGCTTGGTTCCTCAAGAATAAGGAGGAGTTGAAGTGTAAAACATCTCCAAAGAGAGATGAAAAATTTGAAGAAGAAACAAAGCTAATTTCTTCTTGCCATGCAAGTTCCTCATGCAAGAAGCGTAAGCCAAAAGGAAACAAAAAGAGGTATAATAATCATGTTAATTCAAATGTTTTTCATAATGGAAAATAACAAGCTGATTTGAAAAACATGTTCAGGAATGTGTTTCCATGCACCTTTTTCCCTTCATCTAACCATTATGTAGATAAGTTCTATAAAAGGAAAGCAATCATTAAGAATATGTTTATGTCTAATGGAATTGAGACTGAAAAGGGAAAATCTCATCCAAGGTTAAAGACATGTGAGCAAAGAGAAGCTCAAAGGAACTTTTGCACTCACCGCAATATCAATGGGAATTGAGTCAAGAAGTGTTGGAAAGTATTTCCACAACTTCATCCTAGCAAGGGCAAGCAAATTATGCAAGCACTAGAAGAGGAAGTGACAAAAGAAAAAGTGGCGCAAGATGCGACCATCCTTGAAGCAGCTATAGAAGAAGAAAAAGTTCAAATAAAGGGTTCATTTACAGGGTTGGGTAAGAAATGGATAGACTATTTGTCCAACCAAAGTCTACAAATCTTTGTTTTGCACTAGTTTCATATCCCCATAGTTGGGCAATTTGTAAAAGTGATGTTCATAAACAAATCACTTATATGCAACAATGTTTTCTTTGGGCATTGTTATGCTAGTTTGGCTTGTTGATAGTCAATTTGAATGGAAAATTTGGGAGTCAGGTTAATTCCATATTGTAAAATTCATTTCTATTTGTAGTTTAAGAAAGAATTTTAAAACTGTTGTATGAGTAGTTGCAACACATTCAGTATATTACAAATGTGTTAAGCACTCAAGTTATACAAGTATTCACTATGTGAAACTTGTTTTGGTTCATTTGTCAAAGTCTTTTTGGGATGTTATCATTGATAATGATTTTGCAGAGGAGCGCTATGGGATTCCTTCTTGGGAAGGATGTATTTTTGGATGGCCATAGTGACATGGACAAGCCAAGAAGAACATTGAACTGGAATTATTTGGTCAGGTTATATTTCAAGTTTAGTTTGAGAAAGAGCCAAGACAAGTACAAGTCACGGCACTACAATCATCGATTGGATCGAGTTTAAAAAATTGAAGGAACTGTACCTTCAAATGTTGAACAATTTAAAGTGAACTTTTTGAGACCAAAAGTTTTCAGTGGAGAAGAGTGATCAAGAGCTCAAAATTTTCCAAAAATTCAAAGTTGTCAGAATGGTTTGGAGCCTGAACGACCACGTAGATCTTGTCTTCTTGAATCTGGCGCAACTCATTTTATGCGTAATGAACATTGTATGATGCCAGAAACGCGATTTGTTCATTTTGTCAAATAGACAAAATTTTTGCAGATGTTGACAGGGATACTGGCTAGGCATCCGTACAACCCACTTAGAAAAAGTAATATTCTTGGTATATTCCTATGGTACATTCCCTCGGTATATTCTTTGGAATATTCACAGGATCGGTGGCATTGTTTTATCGATTCACGTGTTTTTGTTTGGACCAACGAGGAGGTGACGTGTGGATAAGCCTGAGGCCACCACATGTCCTCCTAATGGAATATTAAAAGTTGTTATGGCAGACAGGGTGGAGGCCAGGCTCAACCCTACGACCCCTCATTCACCAATGGAATGGCTTACCAATACACTGCATTGTTGTTACTTAACCATATGGGGAGGCAGGTTCATAATAAAGTTTATTTCCACAATGGTTAGGGGGTTGGGTGGACTTAACTACCCCCCATGTGAATGCTCGACTACCATTTAATGTAATTGTCATCGGTCATTGCCAACATAGAGTGCTAACAGCCACCTCCAACGGCCCCACATGTGAACACACCTTTGTAAACCGCTAGCATGTTATGTAACCACCGGAGGGAGGGGGCAGCGTCGGGGGCTAGCCCCTGGGCGCATGGCCCCCCATATGACCAATATTTTTGATTTCAGGCCTTGGCAACTAAATTAACGGTCCTACAAATCTGCCCGATATACAGCTAAAATGTCGCTCAGTTAGAGCGCTTGGCAGGCGAAATTGTAGGATGATGCCGGATTTTGTGCAATTTGTAGAGAGAATAGTGGAGAAACTAGGAGAGGTAATAACTTCTCCAGTTTTCAACCAAATGGGGTGAAAAAAGAGGTTAGATAGCCATTTTTCGAATTATGGACTCATTGGAGAAGGTTTCAGAATCAAAGGAGCACTTCTAGATAAGATTTTTGTAGGTTGAAGTCTATGGGTATCATGGTCAACTAGAGAGTTGAATAAGTTTATGGAGGAGTTTGAAGATGGAGATAACCTTACAAGAGTTTTCTGGCCTCCGTGTGCTTTCTAAAACAACTATTACATTAGTGTTGGAGCTTTCATTCCTCTTTTCTCTATGTGTTTTGGAGAAGAGACTTGTTTATGTACTTCAAGTGGATTGTGGTATTGTTGACGCTCTTTGAAGTTGGAGTATGGGGTCTTGGTGTAAGATGCCTTTGTTTGTTGAAAGTTTACATGTTTGACTATAGGTTAACATGTAAATGGAGTGATATCTCTTACATAAGCTTGTTTCTTTGAAGGAGAAACTAGTCATTGCATTTCTCAACACTTTATGTACTCTTCTTTTCTATACATTGAGCATAATCAAAAGGGGCCATGCCATTAGAGATGATCCAAGGAGATGTAGCCCAGAAGGGGTGAACTCCTTTAGTAATGGTTGGTGTATTACTAATTGATGCATGCTTCCATTCAATGTTTTGATTCCATCTTTAAAGTTTTTCATGAAATTAACATAAGAAAATACACATAAAAACTCATGTTTTTACTTACTATTTTGGATACAAATGTTATGAAACCAGCTCAAGAAAAGATAGAAAAGATAGATCAACGCCTTAGAATTCAGCCTCTTCGAGGGGGCAACCTCCTTTACATTACATAAATGAACAATTCTTGGATGATACAAATGACAAAACCTCCTTTTTATATATAGGAGTCTAAGGAGTCACAATATAATCCAACCGACCTAACAATAATAATATAAAGCCACAAAAATAACAATAGAGGGATTCTATGGGCACATTAATAACAATATGGGGGCAATGGGGGCACAACAATATAAATAAGGGGTATAACTACAATAGTAATGGGGTAATCACTAGTATTATAGGGACCCAACATGCCCCTCTCCTTCAAAAAAGTGTTGTCCTCAACGCTTGAGTAGTTCTGGATACTTCTGCATAAAATTCTCATCCTCCCATGTGGAATCTTCAGCAGTTCTTCCACTTGATAAGGTACTCTGAAATTGATCGATTTCGTAGCTGTCGAGTTCTTGTTTCTATAACTGCTTCCGGTTCCAATATAATTTTTCCTTCCTCGTCAAGTTCTGGCAATATTGTTTGAACTGGGAGCTTGTCGCCTATAACCTTATTTAAGCATGAAACATGGAAAACTGGGTGCAATCGAGAAGCTGCAGGACGATCCAATTTGTATGCCATAGTACCAATATTTTGCAACACCTTGTACGAACCATAATACTTTGGTGATAATTTATTATCCTTCTTAGCTTGCTTGAGGGACATTTGCTTATATGGTTGTAGCCGTAGGAATACCCAATCACTTACATCAAAACTTCTTTCACTGCGATGTTGATCTGCCTGTTGTTTCATTCTATTCTGTGCCAACATGAGGTTATCCTTTAAGAGTTGGAGGACTTGTTGTTGATGTTCGATGTGATGTTCCACTGCCTGAACCTTAGAATTTTCTCTTAAATATGATGTGATGGATGGTGGTTGATACCCATAAAGTGCCATAAATGGGGTCATTTTTGTTGTTGTATGAAAGGAAGTGTTATACCACCATTCAGCCAGAGGCAAGCATTTGACCCATTGTGTCTGTTTATCATATACAAAGAAACGAAGATATCCTTCCAAACATTTGTTTACTATCTCAGTTTTCTCATCAGATTGAGGATGATAAGATGAGCTATGAGCTAACTGAGTACCAAGACAAGAAAATAATTTTGTCCAAAAATTTCGAGTGAAAATGGGATCTCTGTCACTTACAATAATCTTTGGGTTTCCATGTAGCTTTCGAATAAGTGCCCACACTTCTTCGTCATTCTTCCATTCCTCCCTTGCTTCATTTATCCAATCTGGTTGGATGATAGAAATAGCGCACAACAATGCTTCCACATCCTCATCCTTCCTTGAGAGTGCGTCTGCCACCACATTTTGCTTCCCTTTTTTGTAGATGATTTCAAAGTCATAAGCCAACATCTTTATGACCCACTTTTGTTGCTCTTCAGAGGATAATCTTTGTTCTAAAAAGTATTTAAGGCTATCATGATCCGTTTTTGCCTTGAAGTGTCTTCCCATTAGGTAGGGTCGCCATTTCTTAAGTGCATGGAGTATTGCCAACATTTCCTTCTCATAAATAGCTTTGCTTAGAAACATTCCCTTGATTGGACGACTTTCAAAAGAAATGGGTCTTTCATCTTGCATTAGAACAGCACCAATTCCATTTCCTGAAGCATCACATTCCACAATAAAGGTTTTTGTGAAGTCCGGTGTAGCTAAGACCGGTGCTTGGCACATTGCCTCTTTAAGATGTTCAAAGGTCTTTGTTGCTTCCGGAGTCCATGAAAATGCATCTTTCTTCAATAATGTCGTTAGAGGTGCTGCTATTCTCCCATAATTCTTAACAAACTTGCGATAATACCCTGTCAACCCAAGAAATCCGCGCAAATGCTTTATGGATGTGGGGATTTTCCATTCCTTAATGGCTTTAATTTTGGTAGGGTCTACCTTAACTCCTTCATGAGATACAATATGACCCAAATATTTCACCTCCTGGACTCCAAAGAAACATTTAGATCTTTTGGCATATAATTGTTTCTCCTCCAATAGTTGTAGCACCCTGTCAACATGTTCAACATGATCCTTCCAAGACTTGCTGTAGATAAGTATATCATCAAAAAATACTAACACAAATTTTCTAAGGAATGGTTTGAAAATTGAATTCATCAAACCTTGAAATGTTGAAGGTGCATTGGTAAGGCCAAAAGGCATGACCAAAAATTCATAATGACCCTCATGAGTTCTAAATTCCATTTTCAGAATGTCTTCAATCTTCATTCTGATTTGATGATATCCTGAACGAAGATCCAACTTGGTGAAGTAAATTGATCCACGCAATTCATCCAGTAATTCATCAATGACAGGAATGGGGAACTTATCTTTAATAGTGAGTTTTTTTAGCTCCCTATAATCCGGACACATGCGCCATGATCCATCCTTCTTGTGCACCAATACTACTGGAGCATAGAAAGAACTTTGACTTGGTTGAATTATACCAGCCTCTAGCATTTCTGCAACCATACGTTCAATTTCACTTTTTTGGACATAGGGATATCTGTACGGCCTGATGTTTGGAGGAACACTTCCTGGAATTAGATGAATAGCATGATCATGATCACGCATAGGTGGGAGACCTTTGGGAATCTCAAATACCTTATAATGATTGTCCAGGACTTTTTGGAGATCTGGAGAAATAGATGATTCTAATGTGGAAACATCTAGCGAACATAATTGTGCAATTACACCCCTTTGCTCCTTTTTTAGAAGCTTTGTCATACCATTAGAGCTGATTATCTCTCCTAGTTTCCCTGCAATACCCCTTAATTCAACTTCCTTTCCTTCCGTAGAAAATTTGATGAAAAGTTCTTGAAAATTAAAAGCTATTGTACCCAAGGATTGTAGCCATTGGACTCCTAGTACAACATCAGCACCTCCCATTGGAATGGAAAGCATTGGGCTAGTCAATACATATTCTCCCATGGATAGCTTGATATTATGGCACTTTCCAGAGCAATTTATTGTTCCTCCATTTTCAATCATCACTTGACACTCTGGTGCTGGATATAGGAAGCAATTCAATTCTTTTGCTACCCTACAATGAATAAAATTGTGGGTGCTTCCTGAATCAATCAACACTATCACCTTTTTCTTCTTGATTTGTCCTTCTATCTTGATGGTTTGAGGAGTGGTAATTCCTGCCAATGCATTACAAGATATGGTCGGATTTATTTGTTCTTCATCTAGGCTTTGTTCCTGGGGCATATCCTGTTCTTTTGACCTTTCTTGCTCCTTTTCTTCTTCCTCTTCACAATCTATGTAGAATAATTTCTTCTCAGCACACTTATGACCTTTAGTGTATTTGCTATCAAAACTATAACAAAGCCCTTTTGCTATTTTTTCTTCCAATTGTTGTGGTGTCAACCTTATAAGTTATGGAAGACTAGGGGCAAGTACACTTCCGTCTTTATAGTTGTGAGTGGTATGCTTCCTGGTTGCCATAATTTTGCTTTCCATTTTTCTTGCTAACCTGAATGCCTTCTCTAATGAATCAGGTTCCCAAAGTCGAACATCATGATGGATATTATCTTTTAAAGACCCTATGAACACATCAATCCTATGTTGCTCTGGAATATCTTTTACCCTTATGTTCAATTTTTGGAACTCCTCAATGTGCTCCATTATTGAACCCTTTTGTTTGAGACTTATCAATTGGCTAAAAAAAGTGTTGCTTTTTGTATCCTCATAATGTGCTATCAATTCTTCCGTAAAAATTGCCCAAGTGATAAATTGTTTATGAGAGCAAAGCCATTGATACCATACAAACTGATTTGGTTCCAAATATAAAGTTGCCATACGTACCTTTTGTGTGTTTTGCACATTATTGAGATCGAAGAACTGCTCCATCTGTAATATCCATGTGGCGGGATCCTTGCCATCAAAATTCCTCATATCGATTTTTGGAATATGGTGGGTCTTCGATCCAACATTAGAGTCTATGGAATCATGATTAACATTTCTTTTGTTCACATCATGAGTTTCCTTTACAACCTTTTCACCATTAGTAAGTATTTCTTGTAGAAAATTTGTCAAATCTGTCTTCAAATCTGCCATGTCTGTCTTCAAATCTGTCCTCAAATCTGTCTTCAGATCATCCATCTTAGCTTCCATGCCCTTTATCTTAGATTCCACGCCATTTATCTTAGCATCTGTTAGCTTTTGTGAGCGTGACATTTGTTGCACTTGTTCTTGTAATTTTGATATATCATGTAGCATTTCTTCCTCTTCTTCATGAGTCATGCTAGAGCTTTTAGGTTCCTTACTAGGTGTTTGCATTTTCTTTCCTCGGGGCATCAGTTACTGATAATAATGCTTTACTATTCCCTTTGAATTCCTTCAAACCAAGCTTATGCAAAAATTAAAAAAAAAAACTACACACCTTTTTTTTACTTTGTAGAAGCCTGATATTGAATCTAATGTATCTCTGTAATATCGAATCATCCAGTTCTGAAATTGTGACCTGTAGTAGCCTTCTATGTCCTCTTTCCAATGCCACTAGTCTGATCCAAATTGGATTCTCCAAGAAATAGTTATGCACAATCTCCCGCAGTGACCTGATTATAGACTAGTTCAGTAGAGCGGACTTGTATGAAGTGGCACGTGTCACTGTTTCAACCTTTGACTTTGAAAAATATATAAAAGCAAACTACAGTCCGTCCTCTTTCTGTACCTTCTTACAAAATTTCAATCCGATTCTCAAAATGAAAGTTATGACGATTTTCCCCAGGTCACCTGTTTTGAGTGTAATTCAGGAGTCTGCCAAAAGACCAACTTCCTCAGATCATATCTCCGAAAATATCACGCGAAAAGCTCTGAAATTCGGATGCAAGATTTAGCGCGATTTCTTCTCAAATGGGTTTTTTTTGCGACTTCTGAAACATCACAGAAAAAAAAGTTATAGCGAAAATGCCACGATGACCTGTTTGGAGCAGCGAAACCCTAGAATCCAAAGCTCTGATACCAAATGTTATGAAACCAGCTCAAGAAAAGATAGAAAAGATAGATCAACGCCTTAGAATTCAGCCTCTTCGAGGGGGAAACCTCCTTTACATTACATAAATGAACAATTCTTGGATGATACAAATGACAAAACCTCCTTTCTATATATAGGAGTCTAAGGAGTCACAATATAATCGAGCTGACCTAACAATAATAATATAAAGCCACAAAAATAACAATAGAGGGATTCTATGGGAACATTAATAACAATATGGGGAAATGGGGGCACAACAATATAAATAAGGGGTATAACTACAATAGTAATGGGGTAATCACTAGTATTATAGGGACCCAACAAAAAACCTCAAGCACATTTTTGTATTTTGATGAGGATCTTAGCATAGAAATCCAAATTTACACATTTAGATCATTTTGGGATCCTCCTAGCTCATTCCTCTCCACCGAGATATTTTGGGCCTCCAAAAGCCTGATCAATTAATAGGTAGGTGAGGGAATTCCCCACCCCCCCACTTTTTGTTTTTTCAATCCATCATACCTTGCAAGGATGCATTCCTTTAAAACCCACTCAAAGGTACTCAACATCTCCCCATCATGAATTCCTAGTTCTTTTGTATAGGATGATGTCTTCAGGAAACTTGTCCAAGTATTCTAGAGCAAAATCATCCACTGATGGAACTTGACCACTCTCCTTTGGATACATGATCATGGGTGGTTTGTAAAATTTCAAGTTCTCAACGTTGACTATGAAATGCAACTACATATATGTTGGAATATCAAGGTGTTATCTTCGGTGCGTGTTAGGTGAGTGTACCTACCTATGGTTTTGTGCATGGGTTTCACACATGGTTTTAGGCATAATGGTTTTCTGCCCATGGTATTTTGTAGGTTCGATCAAGGGAACTATGGTTATGTCTAATCTAGGGTTAATGGATTAAGGTTTATTAATGCTTCAACATGTATATATATGTGTTGTAAAATTGAAAGGACTATAATGAAAAAATCAATTTGGTAGTCCTAGTTTTGGGATCTAGGGAAGAATCTATGTGTATTTGTTTTGTGTTTCTCACCATTGTGTATTTTCTATTTTTACAAATTCATTTGCATGTAATTTATGTACAAGGTTAAAACCTGCATGATAAGCATTTTCTCTAATCTTTTCTAGGGTGGTGAATGGATCATATATGACTAGTTTCAACTTCTTGCCTTCTCCCTAAAATCTATCCTTGTTTATATGAAGTCATACCCTATCTACAAGCTCTGTGTTTGTCATGTCGGGATGTGTATCATGCTTGACTCTTTTCAAAATTTTCCTGCACTACTTAATGAATCATTTGGAATATTTGAATGAACTTTCAAGCTCTGTCTTCATCACTTCGTTCATTGGAATCTTCATCTTTCCCAAAGATCAAAACTAAGGGAGCTTTCAAAAGGTACCCAAATCATGTCTCAAAAGGTGAAATTTGAGTAGAAGAGTGCAAAGCCCTATTGTATGCACGTCGAACATAATGTATCTATTCATCCCACAACTCAGGATACTTGTTGCAATACCCTCGGAGAAACTGAACCATTGTTCTGTTGACGACCTTTGACTATCCATCAATTTGTGGATGGAATTCGGTACCCCTCTTTAGCTTGGTGTCCATCGTTTTCCACCCACTTGTACAAAATTATTTAAGGAATCAAGAATCTTGATTGAAAATAACGGATGTGGGTAGCCTAAAATGGACCCTTATATGTTGAAAGAAAAGTTGAGCCGTGTGCTCGGTAGTAATTTTCTTCTTACATGGCATCAAGACACACATCTTGCTAAACCTATCCACCACTACATACAAGTAGTCGTGGCCATTTCTTGAAAAAGGAAACCCCCCTATAAAATCCATTGAAATACTCTCCCAAGGATTAGAAGGAACAGGGAATGGTGTGTACAACCCCAATTTTTTTTATTAGTGGGCTTACAAATAGAGAACATCACACACCCCTTTACATATTTGGTTACAATTTCTTCCATCCGAGGCCAATAACAAAACCTCTACAAATGAGACATAGTTTTTCCTACCCCAAAGTGACTAGACACAAGAGAAGTGTGAGCTTCTCAAATTACATGGACTCTTTCACTTGTAGGAATACATAGCTTGCCAAGGTGGTAGAGTAACTTATCCTACAAATGGTAGTTCTCCACTTGTGGTCCATGGGTTAGCTTCTCATAAACTTATTTAAAATCATCATTAGTAGGATATTTTTCAACATAACTATCATGAGATAAAGAAACATTCTTTAAAACAATAGATGCAGAAACAAGAGGTCTAGAAAGCATATATGCCACTTTGTTACTTGTATCCTTCTTGTACTTGATTACCAAATGGAACTGTTGAAGGAATCCCAACCACCTGAAGTGACGGGATTGCTTCAACTTGGTCTATGACTGGAGATACTATAAATTTTGGTGGTTTATATATATGACAGTCTCCTTCTAAATCAAGTAATGCTTCCATTTCTTGATGCTTTGAACCGAGGCATACAACTCCTTTTCGTACGTGGGATAGTTTACAACTACTTGAGAGAAAGTCTATTTATCCTTTTGCAAAGTATCTAATACTTGTTTGACATGTTTTACATGATCATACCATGTTTTAATAAAGACAAATATATCATCTAGGTATATAAGTACAAACTCAACTAAAAATGGTTGAAAAACTTCATTTATTACCCTCATGAATATAGTTGGGGCATTGCAAAGCCCAAATGTAATTACCAACCACTCGAACAACCCTTGCTTGGTTTTGAAAGTAGTTTTCATACATCATTATCTACAATTATGATTTGATGATAACCACTGCGCAAATCCAACTTAGTATAAAAAAAATTCTTCAATTGATCAAGAAAATAATCTATGCAAGGGAGAGGATGTCATTTTTTCACTGTGATCTTATAGAGAGCCCGATAATCCACATACATTCTCCATGTGCCATCTTTCTTGCAATGAGTGCAAGATGGATTCCCTTCTTATTTCGTTGTTGTCATTGTCTTCTTGCCCTTTACTTTCCCTCTGAATTTTTTGTTCTATGGCTTGGATGATGGCTTCTTTGGATTATCTTATTGTCCATGCTTTCCCATATTTTTTAGATGAATTGATTTCACACTAGCTTCATCAAGAGTAGTGGGATAAAAAAACAACAATGTATGTCGAAGATAAGTATGTAAAGAGCCAATATATTTCACCAAATTATCTAGTGAGTCTAAAGGAAAATTCAATGCCAATGCTTTCTTCCTAAAATATTCTTTGAAAGTTTGAAAATTTTGACCTTTGCCTTGTCTCAAGTTTTTCCATTCCGTCATGGATTTTTTTTCGTAACCCAATGGATAAAATTTCCCTCTTAATGCAAAAAACAAACTCAAACCATGAAGAAAGGAGTTTACCATTATTCTGAACTTTGCTCTCCCATCATACAAGAGTTGTGCCTCCCAGTCTTAGAGATGTCAACTGCATCTTTGCTTCATCCTCTTCAATATGTTGTATATCAAAATAAACTTCGATATATCTAATCAAACTATCTAACTTTGCTGCATTAACTTCTCCATTAAACATGGGAAAATTGAGTTTCATATTTAACTTAAAAAATGGTTTTTATAAGCATATCTATGAGGACTATTTGACTGATGATAATGAGATGATGATGAAGAAGAACATTCACTTGAAGATGGAGATGTAGGTTCAGGAGGGTCTCCTCCATTTCCTTGATTTACTCGAAGAATTGTACTCTGCTTTATCTCTCTTCTTCTTTTCCTTGCTTTCCACTCTCTTCTCATAATATGCAGACAATTTATCTACCATGTCTTCCATCCTATAGAAATATTTATAGAAGGCTCTTTCATTCTCAATGTGAACATTTTCATTCTCCATTTTCTTTCTTCATGTCACACATCCAATCTCGAGGTTAAAATACTTGAGTTTTCCTTCACCCTCTTTGAGTTTGGCCCTGATTATCATCCACACTTGCAATTCACATAAAAAATAAGATTGCTTTGATACCAACATGATCCATGACCTTTTCTTTGATGATGTTAGCAAAATTGAAAAAAAGAGCATGTAAAACCATAAATGCAACACTTTAAGAAGAAACAACACATAAAGGAGACCATAAAGACAATGCACCAATATTTGATAATGAAGTTCACTCACAATGTGTGAGCTACATCTTTGGTTCCAACTTCAAAGTGGAGAGGCCTCTATATTATCTCAGCAAAATGAAATATACGTACATGGAAGAATACATCATTACACCTCACTTCTAGGAGTGAATTGAAAATGGGTTACTTAAATCCCAAATTTGATTGCACCAGTGAAATCCTTGCGAAATTCAGAGTAAAATGAGTATAAATTGGACTAGATTCTAACACAATTAACTCTTGACCCCTTGAGAGTCTCTAAGATTTTATAGTTGAATATTCTAGGATTATTCCTACTAATATTCCAAGGAATATACCCTAGGAGTATTCCCTCAGAAAATGTGCTTGCAAGGTTCTGCACATAGAATTCCACTTGGCCTTGTCCTCATTATGTAGACCTCCTCGTTCTTCCCTTCGTGATCGTCCCTCGTCGAATGCAATGGAAAAGTTTAAATAACATAGGCGCGACAGATATTACAAAGTCTATTGGCTGGCGGGTTGGATGACACAATATAAATATGGCATCACATATTTTCACTCTTTAACCAAAACTTGGAGTAAACCAGTTACTTATTATACCAAGATTGGAAGAACATAAAACATTTATGAAGACTAGAAAACCATAGAGTTATAGGCTTTAGAATTAAGATAAAAACTTATAAAACTAGAGAGTTTCACCTCTATTCAATCTATACCATATTTGTTGCTTGGTCATAGAACTAGAATATGGGCCAAGTGTACTTCCATGTACTCCAATCAGATGTCCATCTTCCTCACTTGTATCAGCATTTCATCCAACATTAAGATAATTTCCTCAACATCATTCCTGTCCAAGAGAACCTTACCTATTACCATTTTCATCTACTAGTAGAGGTTGGTGGTGTGGAGATATGTGGCATGGAATCCTCGAGCATGTCCCACTTCAGGGACTCATGCTACAACATTAGTTAAAACATCTAAACCGAGAAGGAATTTGTGTTCCTAAGTAGCTTCTAATTTTTGCCTTCTGAAGCTTCTATTAGAATTCTCGAGGAATTAGATTGTGGAATTGTTGGGTTGAATATTCTTCCTAGAAAGAGGCATGTAATCCTCTATGCCCTCCTTGGCCACTACTGCCTTGGTGACTCTAACCATGATGACAAGTCATTATAGTGACAAGGTGATGGATATCAGTCAAGAAGGAATTTGGGTGGGGTAGGGGGTGGGATGATAAGAGTGAGTAGAGTTATAGAGGGACCAAGAGGGAAATAGATTATAAGAAGGAAAGTGGAGGATCCATCGAAGAAAAAGCAAAGGTTTCATGCTAGTTAGCTCAAGGAGTGGGCCAGAAGGACATGCCAATGAATTAACCAAGATCCATTCAAGTAAAATTAATAAAAGAAAGAAACAACTGATTTCATCACCAAATAAACTAGAGAGGGTAAATAATAACATGGAGTGTCATCTCTGTAAGGAAGAAGCAAGATGAAAGAGGAAAACTAGTAATGCACCGAGACTAATTATGATATAAGCTTAGGCATGGATATGAAATTTACCCTACACAAGGGAGGAGCCTTGGAGGTTAATTCAAACCATCTAATGGATCTGTTGCATGGGGTGTGGTGGTCAATTCATGTGGTGGAGGGATGGTGTGGCACATCCCCACCATTGATCTCCTGATGTGGCAGTGGCCTTGCCTCCATTCCTCTTATTGTGTCCCTAATCACCCCAGATAGGGAATGGTAGAAAACATGTTGATAAATAATACATTTACATATTAGCTTATCACTTTCAACTAATTTCATTACAACCTTTTTGGTCCTCGAGATTGATATGCCTCACCTTTATGTTTAATCAATTTCTTCTGTACTGGAATTGTTATGTTGCAAACCATCCCTATGAGTTACCTTTTCTCCCATCAGAGTCACCTACCATTACCTTTATCTTATCTTAAATATCAGAGCCCTAAATATCCTTTTTTCATGGCTTGAATAAATTTGTGGTAAAGAGGATGATTTAAGTGGTATTATATGATAATTGAAAACAATGTTTTTAAGAGAAATGAGAATTGAACCATGGTCTTCATAGGAAGAATCATACTTCTTTATATCAATCTCCATTAAGTTGATAATGCATGCACACAACAATTATATATAGACACACATACATGAATATTCATTTAAATATATTGTGCATACATTTATGCATCTCACATTTGTTGTGTGTGTGCATTTGACTTTAAGTTTAAAGTTAAGCCTATTTAACATTAATTTGGTACAATTGATCATAATTTGGCCATATTTGATTATTTTTCATTTCTTTGTCTTATAAATTGTTT
Source organism: Pinus tabuliformis (assembly GCA_031772625.1). Lineage (NCBI taxonomy): Eukaryota > Viridiplantae > Streptophyta > Pinopsida > Pinales > Pinaceae > Pinus > Pinus tabuliformis. The sequence goes on along the minus strand of CM062808.1, from coordinate 457,860,850 downwards.
TGCATATTATATCCATTTAGGGTATCTCACAGGTATGGGTCTTTTTTTGATGCAGAATAGGATATTTTAGCTTCCATAATCTTTATATGTTTAGTTGTTTATTAATATTCAAAGAGTTTCATGGTAGGAAATTTTGTGTATATGATTTGTAATTTCACTACCATGAAAAACACATGAATATTTTCCAATCTTTGAAGGTTCTATGGTTTAATTTCTATAATGAAACATCAAAGCCAAGAAATATCCCCAATTTGTGTTGTAGGGGTTTGCATTTCGACCTTGTGACCTTAATAAAACTCATCATCTACCAATGTAACATGTCTCATAAATTCTAAAGTGAATATCTTTGAAGAGGGTGGTTTGGTATTCTCATAGATTGCATATTGGTATGAAAAATTGTAAAATAAATTATAAAATGAGGATAATGAGAAGCATTCTTAACAAAGAAACCACTTTATTAATTAAAAAAAGGGTAAAAATAAGTAAATATAAATTTATGTAAAGGTTAAATCAAGAAAATATTTAGACAAAAAAAAATACATGATGACAAGTGGAACGTATGCATGTAGTTTCTTTACATGGATGGACAAAGAATTTTTATTTAATGAAAGTGGAGAAGGAAACTTGACACCTATTTCTTATGTAATCGATGGAAAAGCTTGGAATCTAGAATAGATAGTTGATAGAGGGTTGGGGGATCTTAGTTGTCTTGACTAAAGGGTTGGTTAGGTGGAGATTCATCCACCACAATTGGTTGCAACATTGCCTTCTCAATTTTATAAGTAATTAATTTTCTTCCAATTTCAGGCAATACTCTTATCACTCACTCTCTCATAGGGATATGTAATTAATAATGAAACTATATTTATTTTTATTAGCCAATGGCTATGAATTTGTGTGTATAATTTAAGTGGATTTATTGAAGTTCGAGCCATTACAACACATAGGACGGGAGAAAAACGCAAAAAGGGGTTGATCACAAAATTTTCGAGTAGTTAATCTGTGTTTCTTACTTAAGATTACATATTTGTGGTTATGTATATGTTTTAATTGATTTAAAATAATCCATGGATGCTTTCTAATAAGAGCTAACATACTCCCGGATGCGGGTGTATAAAGAGCAAAGGGATGGCATGTGCCATCACGTGGGCAGATGGTACGCCCACGGACCCTGGATGTACCACGCGTGGAGGGATATTAACAAGGTTAATTGCGCAGGGCAGAAGGCATTAAAGCCTGTCTACTCGGCTCGAGGGAGGCAGTTGAACGACGGGGTGGTGAGGAAGTTTAAACTGCGAAGGATGGCACGTCGGAGGAAAGTCTGTGAGCATGGCAAGGAGAATGCAGAGCTGACGGAGGGTAGCTCTTGGAGCTGTGACAGCGAAACGGAAGCGAATTCTCGGCGCTGGGTATGGGAGACTGGAGGTAGTCTCTGGAGTTTGGACTGGCTTTTGCTGTTGGGTTTGTCTCCAAATGTGGGTTCTTGCTGTTGGAATTGTTTCTGGGTGCTGGTTCGTGTAGCAGAGAAGGGGTCTCGGAGCTGGTTCGTGTTGCCGAGGTTGATTCTCGGTGGGGGAGTCAAAGCCTGGCGCTGGTGTTTGTTCCTGGGAGGAACCAAGGCCTGGAGGCTGCTGGGATTGGCTGTCTCGTGCTGTTGGGATTGTTTCTGGGTGCTGTTGTGTGATGTTGGGGTGGATTCTCGGTGCTGGTTCGTGTTAACGAATTTGTTTCTCGAGGGCGGCGTCAAGACCTGGTGCGGGAGTTCGTTCTGGAAGCCGGTGGGTGCTCTGACCTCTGCTGAAGCTTGGAGGCCTGGAATTAGCAGGAAAGTTACAATGCCAAGGGACAGGCCGAGAATGGGCAGCCGAAGGGGTGGGATTCAGGGTAGAGCTCCTCCGAGAGATGACTATTATTCCCCCGCCTCCTCCATTGAAGTTTCCTCGCGACCTCGGTGGTTTCAGGACAGCAACGATGAGGAGGGGAGGTACATGGCAAGCAGCCCAATAGCGGATGAAAGGCAGAGGGAGTTCCCCACGATACGGTATCGGCTCCCCTGCCCTCAAATCAATTCCACTTTAATTGTGTCTATTACTGTTGAACCTGGTGATAATGAAAATAGAGAAGTCGACCCTCTGCCAGAGAGGCCGCGCTCCAGCAAAGAAGACTCTCCAATTGCCTGCCCTCCGGTCGGTGCAGAAATAGGATTGCCTCTGCCTGAGCGTGATCCTGTGCAGGAAAGGGTGGAGCCTCAGCGCGCACATGGAAAAGGCTTGGGCTGCCCCGATACTAATCTTGACCTGAATGCCGGCCCGTCGATGCATGCTGCTGCTTCACCGCCTGGTCCGAGCATACGGGCCCGTAAAAACAACCCAGATCCGATCATCCAACTTTCTGATTCTGAGACTTCGCTTCATTACGGGTACAGGATTGTTGAGGCACGCCAAAACACTGATGAAGACTGAACTCGTTCTGGTAATTTCTGTTTCTGTTGGGATCTTGTTATGTAATTCGGCTATATGGCAGCCTGTGCTCGGTCATTATGTCGGCTATATTGTTCCAGTGTCATTTGTAATTGTCCAAATGTCAATTGTCTTGGTCCAGTTGTCTATGTGTCTTTGTCTGGGCTACTCTATGGCCCTAGTGTCTTCATGTCTGTCTATGTTCCATCCATCTATGTCATGTAACAGTGTCAGCAGTGATTCAGCGATATGCCCAATTTTGAATCCCTTCAATTTTGGCGCTGATAAGTGGGCAAGGCCAGGGCTGAAAAGCACATATCCTTAAGCCTTGCCTTTGTACTCTATTTTGTAATCTTGTTTTGTATGATAATAGAATTAGTCAAATTCAGAAGAAAAAAAATAAGAGCTAACATACAAACAAGAGCCATAAAAAGATTTGATTGATATTGGATTAATATGGGTTGCAAGTATATGTTGGATTATGAAGTATTAATTGAACAATTTGTAAGTAGCTATGTTGTTTTATTTCCCTTATTTATAATTAACAGAATAATAACAAACACACACACACACACACACACACACACACACACACACATTGTTACTGTATATAGGACTTGTAGGAAAAAAATAATGAAGTAGAGTCAACCAAATATATCATGAAAGGCAATATGAGGAATGACTTCAACAAAATGTGCATTGTTCATGAAGTAAATATTGGCGCTTTTTTATTATTATTTTTGCAATTATGAATATGATATTACAAATGAAGATACACTCATTACACTAAATATTTATATATTTGCAAATGGAATATGAAGAGATGTAATATCAAATTCAATCTAATCAACCAAACATTCCAAACAACCCAAGTATAATACGTTATTGATGATTATATGTGGCGTGCAAGCATCTTGAATAACAACAATAGTTCAAACAATAAATGATGGCCATTGAAATTGAATGTTACAATTTGTTTATTTTGGAATGTTTGTTAGTGAAAATCAGACATCTTATTTCATGTAGTGATGTGGTCCTAATTGGAAAGAGACACGTCACCAATAATTGCAACCATTATTTATTAATAATTTTAATATCATAAGCATTTATGTTATTCCATTTTGTATAACAAAGAGCCTATTATTCATACATAATAAAATGAATTTCTTATTATATTGCATTATACTTAATTGCAATGTTTATATCTAAATATAGTAATAAAAATATAAAAATCAATATATATATATATATATATATATATATATATATAAAATATGTTTAATTAACAGTTTTTTATTAAAAAAAAACTAGAAATTACATATGCATATCTACAACATGGAAAAATTAAGTGCTATAACATATGACGACACTATGTTCATTTGAACAAACCAACATGTGGTTTGTACATATTTATGCACCAATGCAATCTACACATTTTTTGCAGAGAAAAAAACCTGTAATTTTTATTAATGATATAAAAATTACATTTTGTAGACACACAGAGGGTGTATGCATATATGATAAGAAAATACAATATGAAGCTAGAAAGAGCAAAAATATAAACATGAGGGTTTTAATAATGACTAAGTACCACAAAGAAAAATAAGTAAAGAAACATAAAGGGAGCAAAGAAAATTAAGATTGAAACTAGTGCTAATATTTTATTTTTTGTGTTTCCTTTTTTCAAATTTTTACCAACCATCGAGTTTTGGTTCCACAAGAGCTAAGGCCAAATCTTCTCCCGCATGTAGGACTTCTTTGTCTAAGTCTGAGCTCTTAGATATATGCACTCTCTTTGAGCCTCCAATTCCATCCAAAGTCAATGAGACCTGAAGGGCTATGTCTTCTTATGCATGGAGATTGTGCTTAGCTAAGTCAATGCGACCACATTTGGTTTGTCTCCCTATTGTGCCATGTCTTTCATTTCTTCTTTTTTTGGTTAGATTTCCTTGATATCTTCTTCTTCAACCCCAAAAGGATATTGCTTTTTCAATTGCCATCCTTTTTGTCTATTAGTCTGCCTCTTCTTCTTCTTACCAATGTGATCTTACATATTTATGCACTATGGAATAAACTGAGATAACAAGTGCTCCTAACGGCAACAAACACGCCCTTTTTTCAATGATACCATTATTGTTGATGTTAATATTATTATCTTTAGTACAATAACTTATTATGTGCAAGTTGGTATACGCACAATCACTTTTAAATTTAAAGTACACATTGATTTCTCCTTATATAAAATATGCACAAGGCTTCATAATAGATATAATACACATCAATGCATATAGTAAATGTGGCACGCCTACACATACTATTGTAGGTTCTCTAATGCTTTCAATATCTAAAATATGCAATGAGGTGTTTAAAATATGTTGTATGTACAAGTGTTTTTTTATGGTATTTTGAGACACCACTGCATATCAATACTTAGAGCATTGATGCATTATAAAGATAAGTGTCGCATCCATACATTTTAGTGATTTAAGTTTGTTGTTAAACAAACTTTAGTTATAATTTTTGACTACTCATTATTTTTAATTATAGTGAAAATCCATTAAAATTTTCATCTATAACCTTTGCTACGAATAATGAAGGAATTAACAATTTTTTTTTTTTATAATTTTGCTTAAATTTATAACACTAAAAACCTCCACAACCTTTTTATTAAAAAATGTTTCTTTGTAAGGAAGAAAAGAACTTCAATGTCTGTATAACCACAAAAGTACAAAAATCCAAACAAAAACCATAAGATCGCACTCCTATATCTTATAAAAAAAATTAATTAAATATTAAATATAGAAAGAAAAAAAATAGAAAGCATTTACCCTCATTTAGGATGGCTATGAATTATTGCAAATAAATCATTGGATTTGAGACAAATATATGCCTTAAAAGTTTTCTTTCAGAATAATCACATAGAAGCAATTTTGTCGACGCGTTTCGAACCCACTAGTGGGGTTCATCTTCAGGACTAGGTGATGAATTAGATCCAGGCTATGAAATAAATAGAGGTAGGAAGCTACTAACTAGCCTAGATTAGTAGCTAGTTAGTAGCTTCCTACCTCTATTTATTTCATAGCCTGGATCTTATTCATCACCTAGTCCTGAAGATGAACCTCACTAGTGGGTTCGAAACGCGTCGACGAAATTGCTTCTATGTAATTATTCTGAAAGAAAGCTTTTAAGATTTATATGGATCACAGAAGTCTAAACTCTGAAACAAATATATGTTTTTCTTTTACAAAATGAAAGAAAAATACCAATATTACAAATAATCTAGATATAATGTAATAATGAGGTTCTTTACAAAGATGACCAAAAGGGAATTTCAAGATTCATAATTATTGTAAGTTATTAAATAAAATTTTCTTGAAAAATAAACACTAAAATAAAAAATACAATTTTGAAAACTAAAAATTAAAATGAGAAACATAGTTTTCAATAATTTAAATAAAATATAAAAACTAACATTTTTTTAAATATGGCGAAAATAAATGCCAAACTTTTAGTGGTTATTTCAAAACTGTTAATTCAAACATTTTTTTTCTCATAACCAAATCCGCTGACCTAAAATCATACCATAAAGCCCTTTTGCCAACCCTTACAAAATATAGTTTGAATTGTTCATTAAAATATCATTTGTCTATTTATTCCCTGGACAAAGAAGACCACATTTTCCTCTTTATTCCAAACTATCATGAGTCGCTGGACAAAGAAAACAACATTCTAATAATTCATTCAAAGGATTCATCAACCATACCTCGATACATTGCAAAAAGTCTACATTAAATGCCGACAAAGATTATCAAGAATCTACTACTTTTTTCCGACAGAGAGACCCATAGTAGAAAATTCGTTTCACTTCTTTTGCTATATTAAGTTTATTCAGTTTAGTGAAAACTCTTACGGAATTTAAAAGATGTTAGATATATTTTTAGTATATATATAAAAATATGTTCTCATAATTAATGTTTTTTTTGTCTTAGTTTAATTAGTGAATTTTGAAAATATGAATTAACTATGATATTTGAACAAAGATTGCATTGTAAATATTTTTGTTTAGTTTAAGTATCATTAAATTAGAGTAAAAAACAATAAAGACATACATGAAAGAATGAACAAAGTATTTTTTTAGTAGCCATAAAACACTGCAAATGAATCATACTTCCAAATCAAAAAAATGTTTCTACCAAAAGTAGTAAAAAGAATATTGTTATTTTGCATTGGAAATGTGCTAACTAAAACTACAAACACACAGACATATATAACCTCTCATCAAATTCTATTTTTACACAAAAGTACGTTTCTACCAATACATATGAATATGCTCAAGATAAATATCAAAAATATATATAAATATACTAAACATGAACAAAAAGTATATGTTCTACACAAAAATATATATAAATATACTAAACATGAACAAAAAGTATATGTTCTACACAAGTGAAACAAACACTTACGTAGAGATTTTTATCAAACACAATAAAATAAACCAACTATTAAATTAAGAAAATGTTGATGTTGTAATGCTTTATGTAATAAAGACACAATTACAGTATTATTTTTAACAAAATTATGATATTTTTTTTAATAATGTGTTTTAAAATGCATAATAATTTAAAGATATTTCAATTAATTTTTATTTGATACACACACATATATAACCTCTTATCAAATTATATTTTTACACAAAATTACATTTCTACCAATACATATGAATATGCTCAAGATAAATATCAAAAATATATATGAATATACAAAACATGAACAAAAAGTATATGTTCTACACAAGTCAAACAAACACTTAAGTAGAGATTTTTATCAAACACAATAAAATAAACCAACTAATAAATTAAGAAAATGTTGATGATGTAATGTTTTATGTAATTAAGACACAATTACATTATTATTTTTAGGTGATATAATTTAACAAAATTATGATATTTTTTTTAATAATGTGTTTTTAAATGCATAATAATTTAAAGATATTTCAATTAATTTTTATTTGATAGACACACACATATATAACCTCTCATCAAATTCTATTTTTACACAAAATTACATTTGTACCAATACAGTTGAATATGCTCAAGATAAATATCAAAAATATATATGAATATACTAAACATGAACAAAAAGTGTATGTTCTACACAAGTGAAACAAACTCTTAAGTATAGATTTTATCAAACACCATAAAATAAACGAACTAATAAATTAAGAAAATGTTGACGTTGTAATGTTTTATGTAATAGAGGCACAATTACATTATTATTTTTAGGTGATATAATTTTTAACAAAATTATAATATTTTTTTAATAATGTGTTTTTAAATGCATAATAATTTAAAGATATTTCAATTAATTTTTATTTGATTTTAGGAAAAATTGGCTAGTGACAATTTGACCATGATTTACATAACTAGATTCCAATATATTGTCAAAAATATATAAAAAAAAAAAAAAAAAAATTACATTTGCAATAATTATCTTATAGCCTTTGAAAATGAATAAAGTATTTGGCAAAATTGATATTAAAAATGTCATTTAAACAATATATAATTATAATTTAACTAACCATTATATCAACGACATTGGAAAAAAATATGTTAAAGTCTTTGCAGATGAAAAATGTATATTTCAAAAGCCAATAAATTAAAAATTATGTAAAGTAAGTATTGTAGAATAATAATTTAGCTAACTATTACATTTTTAATAATTTTTATATTTCTCAAAATAAAATGTATCATTTAGTTAGACAATTTAGTGAAATTGTTTAAAATATAATTTAAATAATACTTCCATATTTTAAATTTAATCAATTGTTTACCTTGCTTTTAACTATCCAATTACACATAAATCATTTTTAATTAGATTGTGCCCGAGTGTCATTCAAATGCTTATTAACAAAATCAATTATTTACATTGTTTTTAGCTATCCAATCACACAAATAAGTCAAACTATATTTTAGTCATAATTCGTTGTCGGAATTTGACATTCGTTGTGGGAAAATATTTACGAAAATAACACATTAAAATTATACTTGCACATCATTTACTTGTACAATATTTAAGAGTGGTGGAAGAAAGTTAATGAATGTTTGATTTGGACATTGATTTTTGTTCTCTTTAAAATTTCAAGGGTCTTTTCTTAAATAGTACAACAAGCAAACGTTGACAATCACACATTTGATTTGGGAATTACAAATCCTGCAGAATTGTTGGTACAAACGTTCATGTGTGTCAGTCCAATCGGTGACGATATTATAATTACACAATAAGGCCTCAAGAAAATTAACCAATGAGAAGCTTGAAAAAAAAAATTAAAATAATATTTTTTTTTTCCTGCAACAATGGAAATAAAAAAATTGTCTACATGCATACGTTACCTTCTCTGACTTTCCAAGAACCTTAAGACGGCAAGGCATATTCACCGGTCTATTGAGCCATTAATACGTGAGATAGTATATGCCCATTGTTCGATAATGTCCCTGTTTTGATCCAACGATGGACATATACTGGCCCCACGTATTTATGGCTCAATAAACTTGGAAATATTGGTTGCCCCCTAAGATCCGCTTTCATTTGGCTTGATTTTGCGAAGTGTAAGTGGGAAATTTATATGGAGAAAAAATTGTAGTCAGACATATAGCTGAGTAGGTAAAAAATAATAATTTTCTGAAGTTTTAAGGTAGGAAATTCGTTCAGATTTTGTTAACATGCCTAAGAAGAGTGTGATTGGTTTATTTTACCAAATACTAAAAAACCTATATTTCAACATTTTTTACACGAGTACATTCTCACGAATTGGTTACATAATAGTCGACAAAATAGATACATGATTAAATTGCTTTTTGAATATGACTTCTGTCAGACCGGGCAGTAACTCCTCAACCAAAATTGATTCGTGCTTATTCCTTCAGGTGGGTCTTCATTAAATACATGAGGGAGAGATTTTTCAGTTCATCTCCCGATGACTTTTCATATCACTTATTTATCTATTTACATTATATTCACCCAATCATGAGGATTAGGTGTCACATTTCCCCCCCTTAATCTGAAGGGATGTTGGTGAGTCCAAGCATCATTTTGAATCGTTCAAGCTTTTCTCTTCCAAGCGCTTTGGTGAAGATGTCTGCAATTTGCTCATTTGTGGAACAATGACAGAGATGGATTATTTTGGCCTCAACATGATGTCGAATCAGATGATATTTAGTATTGATGTGCTTCGTTCGATCATGGACCTTTGGGTTCTTGGCCAACTTTATTGCAGAGGTATTGTCAATCATGAGTGGAGTTGATTGTACTTGTTTTACCTGCAAATCTTCAAGGATTTTTCTGAGCCACATAATTTATTTTGTTGCTTCAGCTGCTGCCACGTATTTTGCTTATGTTGTGGAATCTGTTGGAATTGATTGTTTGCATGATCTCCAGGAGACAACTCTTAATCCAAGACTCATAGCATATCTTGAAGTAGATACCCCAGTTTCTTTGTCTCCATCAAAGTCTTAATTAGAGTATCCAATCAAGTTGAATTCGTCCACCTGTGTATACTTGATTCCAAAGTCTTGAGTTCCCTTCAAGTACCTTAGAACTCTTTTTGCAGCAAACCAATGTCCCTCACAAGGCTTTTGCATAAACCTGGAGAGGATTCCAACAACAAATGAAATGTCTGGTCTGGTAGTAGTTAGGTAGTTGAGACTTCCTACAAGCTGTCTATACTTTGTTGCATCCTCAAATTCTTTTTCTTCAATAGATGTGAGCTTTAAGTTTTGTTCCATTGGAGTAGTAAGAGGATTGCATTCTGTCATGCCAAACCTGTTTAACAGATCTCCAATGTATTTCTTTTTGAGAAAGAAATATGGACTTCGGATGTTGGATTACTTCAATGCCAAGATAGTAATGAACATAGCCCAAATCAGTCATTTCAAAACTTTTCCCCAATTCCTTCTTTATAGATGCAATGTAGCTTTCATTGTTCCCTGTCATCAAAAGATCATCTACATATACCACAAAATATACAACTGTTTTGCCAACTTTCTTGACAAATAAAGTTGCATCATCAAGATCATAATGTTTGAAATTGAGTTTCAGAAGATGCTCAGTTAGTTTTTCATACTAGGCTCACGGTGCTTGTTTGAGGGCATACAAGGATTTCACAAGTTTTCATACTTTATGTTCATGTCCTTTCACAGCAAATCCTTCAGGTTGAGACATAAAAACATTCTCTTTTAGATCTCCATTTAAGAAATTAGTTTTTACATCCATTTGATGGACTTTCCAACCGTTCTGAGCTACTAGTGCAAAAAGTGTCCAGATGGTAGCACATTTTGTTGTGGGGGCAAAAGTCTCCTCATAATCGACCCCTTCCTTCTGTGCAAAACATTTTGCCACAAGCCTAGCTTTGTGCTTGTCAAGTGAGCCATCAACTTTATAGTTGTTCTTGTAGACCCACTTGCAGCCAATTGGTTTGGTTCCTAATGGAGGATCAACCAGCTTCCAAGTGTCGTTCTTTATGAGGGAATCATACTCCTTTTGCATTGCTTCTTTCCATTCATCATGAGAAGCAACTTCTTTGAAGGAATTTGGTTCAAAATCTGTAGACAAGTCCAATTCACAATCATAAGAAGCATCCATATCAACAGGTGAATTAGAGTCATCCACATCACCTCCATTATGCCAGTTTGAATTTCTAGTTCCTGTCTTTCCAACCTCATCATGATGAACACTTTCAAGTCTCTTTGTCAGCCACTTTGGGGGACCTTTCTCAAATGGTCCAGGCTACTCCGTTGATTGAGTTGGGACTGAATCAGGATTGAGTCTCCCAATTCTATCAATCACATCACTTAAAGCATCATCTGTTGTTGGAGTTTCATGCGAGGGAGAGTGTTCTTCAGAAGAAGATTCCACATGTTGATCTAGTCTAGGAATCCCCCCTTCAAGATGTGGAATTTGAGTATCAAATTCTTGAAATGATTTTGCTTTTGAAAATCTATCCAAGCGATCAAGTTGCCGCTCAACAACATTCTCAGTTTTGGATGATTCAAGAAAAATTACATCTCTAGATACAACAAACTTTTTATTTACTTCATCATAGAGATGGTATGCTTTGGAGGTGTTTGAATACCCCAGGAAGATACAGTTACGACTTCTAGAACCAAGTTTGTTTCTATGTACCTTTGGTATCAAGGCATAACAGGTGTGTTATAGACATTTTTGGGCACTACAACCCCAATCAAACATGTCCATAAACCAAGGGCTCCTAAGTCCCTAAAGGTGTTGTTTCATACCCTAAAGGAACAAGGTCAACTGATTACATCATCTCCCAGAAGTTCTCCACAGGAAACTGCTCAGAACTGGTCAAAACTAGACCATATAGGTTGCTCAGTGCTAAGGGTACGATGCATCCCACCTGTCCAGTGAAAATGGTGCGATGCATACTGAAAAGCCCTTCTGTAGGGTACGATGGGCGAGAGTGGACAAATGGCTGAGACAGTTTGCAAGGTGGATGATAATAGAATCTTCCAGAAACTTCTCCTATGACACTTGCCTCTTTGAATTCGCCCAGGGATGAGTAAGAGATCATCAATCTCCAAGTGGAATCAAGAACTATCAGAGAGAGGACACTAATCAAAATCCCAGAAGCTGACTCACCCCCTGTAATCATCTATATATGGATCCCTCATCCTAGAGATCCAGAGGCTGGAATTTTGTATCTTGTAAGGAAGTGTTGTTGGTTTCTTGTTGGAATATCATAGTGTTGGGTGATCTAAGCTTTTCATGAGTTGAAAGAAGGGCTTTCATGTTGGAGGATGACGTTGGGTCAGAACAATTGGTTGTAATCCTCTTTTCTATTCTTGAAATTAATAAAGCTATTCGAGTTTTCCTCCACATTCTTGTATGTTTGATGATATATGCATTTGTGTGGTCGATATATACCTGGTCCTATATTGTTTATGATTTTAGATCTCTGTTCTTCGATAGTATTATGCTGCTTTGATTCCACAAGTACTCTTTGAAGCTAGGTAGACAAAGGAGAAGCAACAAGGATCTGTCAGAAGGGATAGGAACCAAGCAAGGAACCAAGCGCAAGACTGAGGTTGGTGTCCTTCATTCCTCTCTTATCTACTCCTCATAAAGGAAAATGAAAGTGGTTTTAGTTTGTTTGTTTCTAAGATAGCTACCAGTCTTAGTGGGACTAGCAGATCTGAGTGGGCACTAGATTTCCCGATAACAAAATGGCGACTCCACTGGGGACCGAATAGATTGTTTGCTTGTCTATATTTGTTTGTTTTATAAACTTATAGATGGAGCCTGAAGTCAAGCCAGCTAGCCTTCGAACTGCATTTGCTATGCAAGTGCAAAGTAGATCAATGTTGCTTCAGTCTATCTCTGGGTTTTGTTTATAAAATGAACAATCGATTTGTAAACTTTCTAATTGCCCTAGTGGTGGCTCTAGTAACCTCATTAGATCAACCCCTGTGATTTATATTTATTGTACATCATTTTCTCGGCCTAAATCCCTGAATTGAGCTGCAAAATGTGACCTGGAACCCAGTTGAAGTCTCGTCCCTGGACCATCGCACCTTCTACTCTTGGGAATCTGGATGCATCACACCTCCCGTGTGCAGTAGGTGTGCTGCATCTCACTTTCCCTGTGTTACAGGTGCACTGATCAAACAAGACCTCTTTTGCTCTCAGATTTTGGTTTCTGTGTTCACTCTCTTCAACTCTATTCAGGAGTTTTGTTGTCTATGATCAGTATACCACTGTCGAAACCCCCTTCCTTTCCATCTTTCCACCTCCATTGTGCAAATAACTGTGAATGTTTTTATGTATTGTGCACCATTTTCAGTTCTCTTTTACAAAGTAGTAGCATAGTCGAACTGTCGTCTTTTGATTTGAAAGTGTCGCAAGTGTCGTTTTCAGTCAAAGAAACGAATTCTATTGTTCTTGATGGCCGATTATACAGTTACTCTTGTATTTGATTTGAATTAGTAGTTTTTCAAGTGTCAAAAGCAATTTTCAATTCAAAATAGTAAAGTGTCGTCGTTATCTTCCTTCCGTTTTTGAAGAGAAATTTGTTAGTACTTTCGCTTTGAAAAGATAATTCAAATTTGTATTTAACATTCTTCTTGTCATTCACACATTAAGAAAGCTGAAAACAAATACATGCATGTGCATTTGCATTTATACTGCTTATTGGTTTGATTTAGGACAGTGCATCTAGTGTGTGCTCTTTGCTCTATGTTGAAAGAACATCGTCTCTCTTTCTTTAGTACCTAGGATTTTCATTGAAAAAAGAAGATTAAACGATTATTTATCATCTTAGATTGCATTTTACGAATTGTATATCTACATCACGCGGTGAACCTGAAAGGAAAATTTCTTAAGAAAGATCAACTGTAAAATAAATTCAATGAGCATAAAAATGCTTTGGAACCTAATGCACAACATCTAGAAGTCTAGGCTAGAGATGTATTCCGGTGTCGTAAAGCCTGGTAACTATCGCTTTCATTGTTGGTTGGGTGATTCCTCCTCTTTGAGACGACAAGTGCCAGTATGGACTTGTGCTCCCACGTACCGTCGAGTATATATTGGGAGACCACAATAGGCTATATCCTTCATCCATAGGAAGCCATGTCTGCCACCCTATCGATCGCAATGCACTGAACACAACATTCGGGAAGATTGACTGTTGTACCATAAAAAGTATTCTGCAGTTTTTCGATTGGTTTGGTAATCCCTCTGTCTAGATTTCCAGAGTAGTCTCTTTCGTTCCTTTTCAGACTCCTTAAAGGAAAAGGTCCATCTGAGCACTTGTCACTTTAGTCTCATTAAAAATCAAAGGCGACTAGAGTCATCTTTTGTTTTTTCTCGACTCTTAAAAATTGAAAAAACAAGTTGTGTCAAAGCGTCTAAAATTCATTTAATTCGGAAACATTTTCCCCTTTATTTTTAGTTGATCGAGTAATCCGCAATCGTGGAAGAAATTCAATTGAAACCCTGTCGTTCGCAGAGGCTTACGAGTCAACCGTCTTTGTCTCCAGAATCAAAACTATTCCAGACAAAGTGAACTCATTTAACCGGCTCAAAGTCCCCTGGTCAGGTTGGAACAAGTGTTCCGACACCCTTGGAGACTCCAGTTACTCCAAACATTTCTGGTACCCCTACCTTTACAGAAGAAGTTCCGCAGCCATTAGAGGACAGTAGAACTGATCCTAGTGCACCTGAACCGACTCAATCTGTAGCTGATTCAGAAGGTGTTGTTCCCCAAACATCAGTTGTTTCAAAATCTATACCTTCTTCAGCACCGAAATATTTTACGGACCGTACGTTCTACCTCTTCCACGCGGTTTGATTGCCATAGAAGAGATTCTGGAGGATCCACCATATACTACTCCATCGCAATTTGGAGTTGGGGTCACTCTATATCCCTCTTCATCAGAAATTAGTCTACCGTTATTGGAAGTTCCTGTAGAATCACTAGGAAACCTTTTGGATAGACTAGATATGTCTGAACAACCGTCAACATCTAGGACTGTGTCATCTGACACAACAGTGGCAGAACTTCCTGTTGCTACTCCGACAATGTTCATCGGTGTACCATCTGTCGCGACTAGCTCTCAATCGATGGATGGAATCCATCCAGAGGCTGTTTCGACAGTATGGTCTATTCTCGTTTGTTCGTCCAGAATAATATCTAGAATCTCTTATGTTGAGTCCCAACAAATTGATCCTTCACAGTGTTAATTTGGGCAGTCCGGTCTTCAAAGGCAAATCATTCCATTAAGCACCGGACTACCGTCGTATGGGAGCAATATGCCCTTTCATTGTCTCCTCCGAGAGGTCAAACATACGAGGGTTCGCAACAAAATTCAGGTTATGCTGGAATTACATCCAGTGGTTGGATACCAATACTGCCTCAACAACCAAGAGTTGTATACTCAATGCAACAAAGTATGCCTATGTCAAACATCCCCACTACACCGGCTATTGTGACGGTGTCGCAAGTACAAGTGTTACCTATTGTATGCCAACCTCAAGTCTCTGAGGTTGCAATCCAACAGCCCCTTGTCCCTGCGACGCCACCATAATCATCGGTTAGTGGCTCCTTAACTGGAGTGACCCAGGCTCAAACGGGTACCATTACCCCTCATCTTGGTCAAACAACCAGTATTGGACAACAACACATGGTCTCACAACCATGGCTGGTGCAATATCAACAACCACAATTCCAACAAGTTTACCAAGGATCTGAGCACCAAGTCTTTGCAAGTAATGGGAAGCCATATATTCAAAACGGTCAACATCAACCATTTCATAATGGTTATGCCCATCAACCTTACCAAAGTTATCAGCATCAAATGCACTATGATGATATGCAAATACCCACTGCTCAGGCAATCCCATCTTATCCTGGGTGTGCTTCGCCGAACCTGAATCAACAGTTTCCCTTCATGGCAACTTTAAAATTACCATATCTATACCAGCTAACAAACGATCCAATCGCTTACGCCCCTCGGTGGCCAGCGATTCCTCATAAACTTCCATCAGATATTCCTAAATTTAATGGAAATCCGGGTGAAGATCCGTCGAATCATGTGATGACCTTTCATCTATGGTGTTCATCTAACACTCTAAACGATGATTCGATCAGGCTTCGCCTTTTTCAGCGAACGTTAACTGGTCTGGCAGCAAAATGGTATATTGAATTGCCTAGAGCTTCATTTGATAACTTCAGTGCCCTAGCCACAACCTTTTTAACCCATTTTCAGTTACCCATAAAGTACGAAAGGGGAACAGAGCTTCTTACCAATTTTAAGCAAACGACGACCACTCACATATCTGATCATATTCATGAGTGGCGACGTCGTCGTAGAATGGTAGAAACATATATTCTTGATCAATTGTTAGCTGAATGGTTTATTAAGTCATTGTTGCCTTTTATTACAGAAGATGTGGCAAAGGGAGGAGTCGTCACTGAAGATCAAGTAATTTGCTTGTGCGCAATATTTAGACTTGATCTATACTCAGTCTGGCACACTCTACGATAAAATCCTTGATGCTCCTAGACCGTATTTTTCCGTTCCTCCCTCTCCTAAATCAAACAAAGACTATCATGCTGGAGACGGCGTGATAGGAACGACCAGCACAAAAACCATAAAGCCTAAGTCGAAAAAGGCTCGTACGGTTACAGGTCAAAATGCAAATGAAGAACTTCTCACCTCGGAAGTAAATGCCGTATCGACTGACAAAGGCAAAGAAACCAAGCAACCAGGAGGCAAGAAGAAAAAGAAAGGGAAGAAGAAAAAACAGGAGGATTCGCCCCCTTAAAAATCTTCTGCAAACCCTTCTGGAGATAGGAAACCAAATCGTCCATGCCTAATATGTGATGAGGATCATTGGATAAGAGAGTGTCCGTATAAAGTTGAGCTTAGAAAATTCTTCAAGAATTCAAAAACCTCGGCAGTATTGACTGATCCGTTTCCAAATCCAGGAACAAATCTAGTTGCTAGTGACAATGCTTCCCCGTCCCAAGTGCTAATGTTGTCAGTTTTGAAGCAGCAAAACGATGCTTTGATATCGACAAGGAATAAAGATTACGGGAATCCACAGTTGTCGGACAACAAGGCCAATGATCAACCCAGTAGTTCGACAACAACTTCGACCGAAGTTGTGCCACCCATCATTCCTGAACTAACGATAAAGCCGCCAAAGGGAGTAGTACACAAATCGACATTTAATCCTCGTGCCAGAGCAGCACAGCATTATAATATAGTGGAGGATCTGGCCCAATCGCCATCTGCTATGTCGACACTTGAGGTACTGCAAAATTGCCCCTCTCAAAAGCAGGCTTTATTATCAGCGATAGGTGGGATTGACCCAACAGATTCCAATCTTGTGTCCTTTAATCACAAAGGATATGACCCTCAGTTACCAGCTCAACTAGCTTTCCTCATTCAAGTGAAAGCCCTCAACAAAATTGTTCATCGAACAATTATTGATGAGGGGGCATCTACATGTATTATGTCGATGAGTTGCTGGAAAACTTTAGGATCTTCACGCTTGTTGCGATCTTCGACGACATTAAAAGGATTTGATGGATGAACATACACCCCATACGGTATTTTAAGTAACTTGCAAGTCGAACTGGGGGGAAAAACAGTAGAAATAGATGTTGAAGTAATTGACGAAAACCTTGATTACAACATCCTAGTGGGAAGGCCCTGGATATATGCTATGGTTGCTGTTGTGTCGACCTATTTCAAGAATATTGCATTTCCATTTCAAGGAGGAATCACAATCGTCGACCAAAAAACATTTCTCCCCAACAGTTCACAAGTTATGGGAAGCATTCCTATGATCCACGGAAGCCATCATTCGGTTCAAAATATCAGAGTAGGCCTACTAAAAGACCCTATATTTATGGGGACTTTTGCCCTACCACCTCCAATCAATCTGGCGGAAGTGGCAATGGTGGGAACCTACAATATGATATCTTCTATACAAAATATCTCTGAAAACGATATTAACATGGATCATCTGCAGGTATTGCCTCCAAGCCCAATGGAAATCTTGTAGCAATCAATGTTTTCAGCATGGGAGGCAAACCCAAATCAACGTTCATCAAGCGTTTGGATAGATAGGTCTAAGGAATATGGTACCCCTTCATATCCTTGGTCGCAAGTATATTATACAGATGAAGGAATTGTTCAGTCAATGATGATTGACGGGGCACCATGGGAAGATTACCACCATCGTTCCCATCTTCTGGATTACAAAGAAGATACTCCTAGTGACCTTCATCATCCCTCAGTTTTTGATTTTCTATCAAACACTATAAACACGGTGGATTCCAAGCGAAACTTGTCCAATATTGAAGAGACTATCGCCATAAATATCTCGACCAAAACAGATGTTGTAGAGAATATTCATGTCGGCAAATCTTGTTCTCCTTCAGAATTGGAAATATATAACGCTCTTTTTCATGAATTCAGAGATGTCTTTGCTTGGTCGTATGATGAAATTCCAGGCATTGACTCGAGCATAGTTGAACACAAAATTAAGATGTATCCAGATGTCAAACTGGTACGACAACGGCTATGGCAGGTGCACCCCAAGAAAGCCGCTGCCATCAAGGCAAAAGTTGAAAAACTTCTCCATGCTGGTTTTATTTACCTGGTTCCTCTAACCGATTGGGTATCGAATATTGTTCCTGTAATGAAAAAACAAGGAACGATTAGAGTGTGCGTCGATTATAGGGATGTAAATCAAGGTTGTCCAAAGGACAACTACCCTACACCCTTCATTGAGCAGATAATTGATGAATGCGCCGAATGTGAAATCTTCTCATTTATGGATGGATTTTCCGAGTATAATCAAATAAATATCCGCCTACAAGACCAGTCAAAGACTGCATTTATTTGTCCGTGGAGCACATTTACATATCGCAAGCTACCCTTTGGTTTAAAGAACGCAGGGGAAACATTTCAGAGGGCAATGAATTATGCCTTCCATGACATCAAAAACATCATTCAACCATATCTCGACGATCTTCCGACTCATTCGCAAAAGTGGACCGATCATCCGTAGCATTTAAGAGTGATATTTCTACGTTGCCGACACTACAAGATACGGCTCAATCCACACAAATGTGTGTTCTGTGTCAGTTATGGTCGTTTACTTGGCTTTGTGGTCTCAAAGGACAAGATTCGTCTCGATCCATGTAAGGTTCAGGCAATCATCAATTTGCCTCCACCTTCAAATTTGCTTCAAATTTAGAAACTCCAAGGGAAAGCAAACTTTCTGAGGAGGCTCATTCCAAATTACGCAGAACTTGCTAAAGGTTATACTCGTCTATTGAAAAAAGAAGTACCCTTCGTCTGGGATCAGGTCACGCAAGCTTCCTTTGATGCTTTAAAGGAATCCCTAATAAAAGCATCATTAATGTACGCTCCTGATTATCAAAAAGACTTTACCCTGTGTCTGGCTGCAGCGGATACGACCATCGCAATGGTTTTAGTTCAAGAAGACAATGGACTTGAACATCCTATATATTATTTAAGTAGAAAATTAAACGATACAGAAATCAAGTACTCTTACGTTGAAAAGCTAGGTCTCACAGCTGTTCAAGTGATACAGAGATTTCGACACTATATCCTCTTTCGAAAAACTACCATTCTGTCAAATCGAAACCCCATGACTTACATATTGTCACGTCAGTTGCTTGCGGGTAAATATTCAAAATGAATAGTAATTCTACAAGAGTTTGATATGGAATTTATAAAATCCAAATCGAAGAAATCCCTGGTTTTCGCGGAGTTACTATGCGATCTCCCATCATCGTCCAACAATGTCACATCAGAAGAAGCGATCGTGGACGAATCTTTGTTTCTGATATCTTCAAGCAATCTGTGGTATGGAGACATAATAATCTATCTCCAAACCCAAACATATAGGTCTAATACCTCCCGCTCGGAACAACGACGCATTCGATACCAAGCAAAAGACTACATGATCGTCGGTGATACACTTTACCGTCGTGGTGTCGATACAATTCTGAGGAGGTGCCTCACCCACAAGGAGGCCGAAAAAACCCTGAATGATTGCCATTCATGCGCATGTGGGGGGCATCAATCTAGTTACGTTATGGCGCAAATTATTTTATGAGCAGGATACTTCTGGCCAACAATGTTCAAATATTGCATAACCGCAGTCAGAAGTTGCCATGCATGTCAAAAAGGGATTGGCTAGGTGTAGAGTCATCCAACATCTTGGGTTGCAACGTGTTGGATCAAATATTGGAGTGTAATGAATTAGCCTTCACAATTTTATTAGTTTTCCTCAACTTTTAGGTAATATTCTTATCACTCACTCTGTAATGTGGATTAGTTAATTTATAATGAAACTATCTTCACTTTTATCAATCAATGGTTGTCAATTTTTGTGTTCTAATTTATGTGAGTGGATTTCTTGAATTTTGAGCAATTACAACATATAAGACAAGACAACATGACAGAGGGTTGCTCATGGAGTTTCTGAGTAGATAATGTATTTTCCTTATTTAACATTTATATTTGTGGTTATGTATATGTTTTAATTGATTTATAATCATTCTTAGATGTGTTATAATATATTCTAACATACAAAAAAGAGCCATTAGAACATTTTATTGATATTGGATTACATATGGGTTATAAGTATATGTTGGAGCTCCATAAAGGGTTAATCAAACAATTTTTAACTAGCTATGTTGTTTACTTTCCTTTTTTATAGTTAATGAAACAACACGAAACATTTAACTATATATACTTTGTTATGTTATACAGAACTTGCATGGAAAACATATAGAGCAAAGACAACAAAATATATTTTTAAAGACAACATTAGAAATGGTTACAAAAGAGCATGTATAATTTATGAAGCAAGTATTGGTATTCTTTTTATTAGTTATGCAATCATGTATATTATATTACAAATGAAAATATATTCAGTATACTTTATTTCTATGTTTTTACATGGAATATGAAGAGGTACAATGTCAAACTCAATCCAACCAACAAAACATTCCAAATAACCCAAGTGCAAGCATCTTGAATAACAACAATACTTGAAGTAATAAATGATGACCATTGAAATTAAATGTTACAAGTTGTGTATTTTGGAATGTTTATTTGTGGAAATCAGACATGTTATTTAATGTACAAATTATGGTCTCAAATGGATGAAGACATATCACCAATAACTGTAACTATTTTTTATTGACAATTTGAATATCATAAACCTTTATGTTGTTCCATTTTATATAAGTGTTTTCAATTGTTTTATTGTTGCAAAAAAAAAACATAACCCATTTATCACATGTAATGACCCTTATTATAAATTTAAATTAATAAAAATAATAAATACCACATAAAAAAATTAATAAAAATAAATAAGTGGTATACAAATAGTAAAAGGCACAGAAAAATAAAAAAAAACATGGAAAATACATAATAACATGAGGTTAATAACCAATGGTCTTAATAAAACAGCTACTTAAATATTAATAAAGGAAAATGGGTAAAAATAAGTAAATATAAATGTGTGGAAAAGCTAAATAAAGAAAAAGTATAGAAAAGATAAATCAAGAAAAAGTTATGGAAAAGCTAAAAAAAGTTAAGGCAAAAACGAAATTAAATGATAACAATTGGAGCTTATGTATGGAGTTTGTTTGCATGGATATACAAAGAGTTCTATTTAATGAAAGCGAAGAAGGAAACATGACATCTTGTGCTTGGGGAAGCTTATGGGAAGACTTGGAAGTTAGCGTAGATAGTTGATTGAGGGATCAAGGGCTATTTGTTGTCTCGATCAAGGGTTGGTTGGGTGGAAAGTTGTCCCCCACATTTAGTCGTGATATGCTTTTGGCCTTCATAGCATTATAAATATGTTGATTTATTGAACTTTTATGCATTATTCTTACTACTCACTCTCTCATGTAGATTATGCAATTAATAATGAAACTATCATTACTTTTATTAGTCAATGGTTGTGAATTATGTGTATAATTTATGTAAGTGGATTTATTGAAGTTTGAGTCAATACATATATTATTATATCCAACATAAAATGTGTATATTTCTCATCTATTTTTAAAATTGATTTTTGCTATGTTAATGTTGATATAAAATGAATTCAATTACAACTAAAACTTTGTCTACAATCTCAGTATTATTCTCAAAGTGAAGCCTTATCTCTTGAAAATAAATGTAAAGAATATAAAATATAACAAAATAGAGAATATAAGAATAGGTAATTATATCAAAAGCAATAATTTTGTTGTGTAAATTCAAAATAATGTTTTATCAAAGAAGTCCATATATGTGATAATTAGGATTGATGATGAGATAACATTTTTTGTTTTGTTTTCTTTAGTTAATTTTAATAAATTTCAAATAGATCACTTAATGACTACATAAAAAAGAGTTCAAAGCAAGCCACTTGTATACCACTCAGGAAACAAAATCAATGACAATGTAGAAGAATTTTTATCATAATATTTTTAAAGAAAAAAATTAATACTAGACATATTTTCATTCTTTAACCAAAACTTGGAGTAAACTAGTCACCTATTATACCAAGACTGGCAGAACAGAAAACGTTTATGAAGATTAGAAAACCATAGAGTTATAGGATTTAGAAAACCATAGAGTTATAGGATTTAGAATTAAGATAAAAACTTATAAAACTGGAGAGTTTCACCTCTATTCGATCTATACCATATTTTTTTCTTGGTCATAGAACTAGAAAATGGGCCAAGTGTACTTCCATGCACTCCAATCGGATGTCCATGTTCCTCACTTGTATCAGTGTTTCATCCAACATTAAGATCATTTCCTCCTTAACGTTGTTCCTTTCTAGAAGAACCTTACCAATTACTATTTTCATCTACTAGTAGAGGTCAATGGTGTGGAGATACTTGGCCTGGAATCCTCGAGCATGTCCCACATCAGGAACTCATGCTACAACATTAGCTAAAACATCTAAATCTAGAATTAATTTTTGTTCCTAAGTAGCTTCTATTTTTGCCTCCTGAAGCTTCTATTAGAATTCTCGAGGAATTACATTGTGGAATTGTTGGGTTGAATATTCTTCCTAGAAATAGGCATGTAATCCTCCATGCCCTCCTTGGCTACTGTTGCCTTGGTGACTCTAACCATGGTGAAAAGTCATTATAGTGACAAGGTGATGGAGACGAGTCAAGAAGGAATATGGGTGGGCTGGTGGGGAGGGGGGGGGATGATAGGAGTGAGTAGAGTTATATAGGTACCAAGAGGGAAATAGATTAGTAGAAGGCAAGTGGAGGATCCATCGAAGAAAAAACAAAGGTGTCATGCTAGTTAGCTCAAGGAGTGGGCCAGAAGGACATGCCAATGGATTAACCAAGATACATTCAAGTAAATTGAATAAAAGAAAGAAACAACTGATTTCATCACCAAATAAACTAGAGATGTTAAAATAATAACATGGAGTGTCATCTCTGTAAGGAAGAAGCGATATGAAAGAGGAAAACTAGTAATGCATTGTGACTCATTATGATACAAGCTGAGGCATGGATATGACATTTACCCTACACGAGGGAGGAGCCTTGGAGGTTAATTCAAACCATCTAATGGATCTATTGCATGGGATGTGGTGGTAAATTCATGTGGTGGAGGGATCCTGATGTGGTAGTGGCCTCGCCTCCCTTCCTCTTATTGTGTCCCTAATCACCCCATATAGGAAATGGTAGAAAACATGTTGATAAATAATACATTTACATATTAGCTTATCACTTTCAACTAATTTCATTATAACCTTTTTATTCCTCGAGATTGATATGCCTCACCTTTATGTTTAATCAATTCCTTCTGTACTGGAATTGCTATGTTGCAAACCATCCCTATGAGTTACCTTTTCTCCTATAAGAGTCACTTACCAGTACCTTTATCTTATCTTAACTATCATAGCCCTAAAATGCTTTTGTCGTGGCTTGAATAAATTTATGGTAAAGAGGATGATTTAAGTGGTATTATATGATAAATGAAAAAAAAAATTAAGAGAAATGAGAATTCAACCATGGCCTTCACAGGAAGAATCATTTTAGAGAAGAATCTTTGGCGAAAATCACATAGAGATAATTTTTTGTCGACGCGTTTCGAACCAACCAATGTGGTTCATCGTCAGGACGAGTTGAATGAGCAGATCTTGCTATGCACTATAAATAGATCGGGCAGAATATCTAAGCAATGGCTAGATTTGACCAGGAAACGGCTAGTTAGACCAAAATATTTATTTATTTTTATTCAAATCAGTTAAATCTGGTTATTAATTTTCTTATTAACGTAAATAGACAATTTTATAAATATATATTAAAATAAGTGAGTTAATATACTATAAACATAAAATAATCAAGTAATTAAAAATGGATAATAGTTGACTATATTTTAAATAAATATAAGTTAATTATATTTCAAATAAAATATCATATAAAGGGAGATTTAAATCTTAAAATAAATTAATTATAAATCAACGAGGTTATATAAATATTAGTTAGTTGTAAAGGTTGAAAATAGAATAGTTAATTCTATTTTAAAATATATATAAATAAATAAATAAGTTTCATACTCATAGTCACATAATAACCCGATAAAAATATTTACTTAATAGTTTATTAAGGGTAAAAATTAGTATATTAGTTTAAAAAATAAAAATAAAAATAAAAAGAATTTTAATTTTAATTTAAGAATCAAAGAGCTTGCCAAAAAATAAAAATAAATAATAATAAATATATATATATATATATGAAAAATAATAATAATAATAATAATAAATAAAAATACTAATTTTAATTAAGAGCTTGGAATATATATATATATATATATATATATATATATATATATATATATATATAATAATAAATAATAAGAATCATACTTCTTTATATCAACCTCCATTAAGTTGATAATGCATGCACACAACAATTATATATACAGACACACATACATGAAACTTCATTTAAATATATAGTACATGCATCTATGCATCTCAAATTTGTTGTGTGCATGCATTTGACTTTAAGTTTAAAGTTAAGCCTATTTAACATTAATTTGGTACAATTGATCCTAATTTGGCCATATTTGATTAGTTTTCATTTCTTTGTCTTATAAATTGTTTTGTATATTATATCCATCTAGGGTATCTCATAGGTATGGGTTTTTTTTAATGCAGAATAGGATATTTTAGCTTCCATAATCTTTATATATTTAGTTGTTTATTAATATTCAAAGAGTTTCATGGTAGGAAATTTTGTGTATATAGTTTGTAATTTCACTACCATGAAAAACACATGAAGATTTTCCAATCTTTGAAGGGTCTATGGTTTAATTTCTATAAAGAAACATCAAAGCCAATAAATATCCCTAATTTGTGTTGTAGGGGTATGCATTTCGACCTTGTGACCATACTAAAACTCATCATTTACCAATGTAACATGTCTCATAAATTCTAAAGTGAATATCTTTGAAGAGGGTGGTTTGGTATTCTCATAGACTGAAAAATGTAAAATAAATTATAAAATGAGGATAATAACAAGCAATCTTAACAAAGCACCTATTTTATTAATTAAAAAAGGGTAAAAATAAGTAAATATAAATTTATGGAAAGGTTAAATCAAGAGAATATTTAGAAAAAAAAAATAGATGATGACAAGTGGAACCTATGTATGTAGTTTCTTTACATGGATGGACAAATAATTTTTATTTAATGAAAGTGGAGAAGGATACTTGACACCTATTGCTTTGGAAATCGATGGAAAAGCTTGGAATCTAGAATAGATAGTTGATATAGGGTTGGGGGATCTCAATTGTCTTGACTAAAGGGTTGGTTAGGTGGAGAGTCATCCACCACAATTAGTTGCAACATTGCCTTGTCAAATTTATAAGTAATTAATTTTCTTCAAATTGCAGGCAATACTCTTATCACTCACTCTCTCATATGGGATATGTAATTAATAATGAAACTATCTTTATTTTTATTAGTCAATGGTTATGAATTTGTGTGTATAATTTAAGTGGATTTGTTGTAGTTTGAGCCATTACAACACATAGGACAGGAGAACAACGCAAAAAGGGGTTGAGCACAAAATTTTTTAGTTAATATGTGTGTTACTTAAGATTACATATTTATGGTTATGTATATGTTTTAATTGATTTAAAATCATCCATGGATGTTTTTAATAAGAGCTAACATACAAACAAGAGCAATAAAAACATTTGATTGATATTGGATTAATATGGGTTGCAATTATATGTTGGATTATGAAGTATTAATTGAACAATTTGTAAGTAGCTATGTTGTTTTATTTCCCTTATTTTATAATTAATAGAATAATAACAAACATATATACACACAAACACACTTTGTTATTATATATATAACTTGTAGGAAAAAAAGAATGAAGTAGAGTCAACCAAATATATCATGAAAGGCAATATGAGGAATGACTTCAAAAAATGTGTATTGTTCATGAAGCAAATATTGGTACTTTTTAATTATTTTTTGCAACTATGAATATTATATTACAAATGAAGATACACTCATTACACTAAATATTTATATATTTGCAAATGGAATATGAAGAGACGCAACATCAAACTCAATCTAATAAAAAAAACATTCTGTGGCATGCAAGCATCTTGAATAACAACAATAGTTCAAACAATAAATGATGACCATTGAAATTGAATGTTACAAGTTGTTTATTCTGGAATGTTTGTTTGAGGAAATCAAACATCTTATTTCATGTAGTGATGTGGTCCTAATTGGAAAGAGACACGTCACCAATAATTGTAACCATTATTTATTAATAGTTTGAATACCATACGCATTTATGTTGTTCCATTTTGTATAACAAGGAGTCTATTATTCATACATAATAAAATGAAACTCTTATTATATTGCATTATACATCACTTAATTGCAATGTTTATATCTAAATATAATGATAAAAATATAAAAATCAAATATATATCTATATATATATATATATATATATATAGATATAATATTAGAAATTACATATGCATATCCACAACATGGAAAAATTAAGTGCTACAACATATCACAACACTATGTTCATTTGAACAAACCAGCATGTGGTTTGTACATATTTATGCACCAATGCAATCTACACATTTTTTTCGAGAGAAAAAAACCCATAATTTTTATTAATGATATAAAAATTACAATTTGTAGACACACATAGGATGTATGCATATATGATAAGAAAATGCAAGATGAAACTAGAAAGAGAAAAAATATAAACATGAGGGTTCTAATAATGACTAAGGACCACAAAGAAAAATCCATAAAGAAACATAAAGGGAGCAAAGAAAATTAAGATTGAAACTAGTGCTAATATTTTATTTTTTGTGTTTCCTTTTTTGCACTTTTTACCAGCCAACGGGGTTTGGTTCCACAAGAGTTAAGGCCAACTCTTGTCCCGCATGTAGGACTTCTTTGTTTGAGTTCGATCTCTTAGATATATTCACTCTCTTTGAGCCTCTAATTCCGTCCAAAGTCAATGAGACCTCAAGGGCTATATCTTTTTATGCATGGAGATTGTGCTTGGCCAAGTTAATGCAACTACATTTGGTTTGTCTCCCTGTTGTGATGTCTTTCATTTCTTATTTTTTTGGTTAGCTTTCGTTGATATCTTCTTCTTCAACCCCAGAAAGATACTACTTTGTCAATTTCCATCCTTGTTGTCTATTAGTCTGCCTCTTCTTCTTCTTACTGATGTGATCTTACATATTTATGCACTAATGGAATAAACTGAAATAACAAGTTCTCCTGATGATGACAAACACACCCTTTTTTAAATGATACCATTATTGTTGTTTTTAATATTATTATCATCAGTACAATAACTTATTATGCACAAGTTGGTATATGCACAATCACTTTTAAATTTAAAGTACACATTGATTTCTCCTTATATAAAATATGCACAAGGCTTCATAATAGATATAATACACATCAATGCATATAGTAAATGTGGCACAGCTACACATACTATTGTAGGTTCTGTTATCACTGAGAAGTCTTCCCTAGAAGTTATCAAAAGAAGGAATAATCTGAGGTAACCACAAACCAATCTTCAGACTCAAGTTCTAGCCAACCTAAGTCCAAAGAGGGCTCTCTCTTTATAATTTAACTTTGTTTGGGTGGGATTTTAGGCTAGTTCTTAGTGTTCATAAGGTTTTGATTTTGGTTGGGTGGTGGAATTCTAGGAACAGATGGGTAGAGCTAGTTTCTTCAAGCCATTGGGCTATGGAGTCAATAAAAGGATAGCATAACTGGATCAGATCATTAAAGGGAGTGTTTACATGGCAGGCTAGCAAAGCAAAAGGAAAATATTCGAGGGCTGATGGATGGAATGATTCTAACCAAGGTGAAAGGGCACTTAAGAATCCTTAGACCAGGATCAAAATGAGGAACAGAGGGTGATCATCAACAAAGGGAAATTAAGAATACTTTGCTACATAGACCACAAGGAAAACTACGGAAGCTAAGGAGCAGCTAAGAATTCCCTATCTAAGATAGTTTAGCAGAAAACATTAAGAATGTGAACAGTCAAGGCAGAGTGCATTGAAGCAAGTTCTAAAATATCATTCCTAGTTTAACATTCAGATTTCATAGAAACACATATGATTATTAAGAAACATAAGGAAAAACAATAATACACATGAGAGAATACTTATTTGATTTCTCTTTACACAAGAATCCTGTAAAATGTCTGAGCTTTATTCCATGATCCAGCAAGCCAATCATAAGACTTTGATTTGAACGAAAAGTCTACATAAATGTCTTTGAATCCACCCAAATACTTCGAAATGTGAAGTATTTATACAAAAAATATTACAAAATATCTCATAACAGTTTGAGATTTAATTAAGGAAATAAAAATATCTTCAAGCATGAAGATAGAGACAGATGGAAAATTGCATCATGTTGTCCCTTTTATTGTGGTAGTATTGGCTATTACATTTGAGTTTGAGCCCTTTAAGCTGGTTGATATTTGTACGCTGGAATCATCTTTATCTTTCATCTTTCACTGATACTCTTTAACCTGCTACTCTTTGACCCTGTTTATCTGTCTCTTACCTGCCTTCAGATTTACTGTGGTAACTTATAGTAAATCTGTCATCTTTTCCCACCATTCATCCTCAGGTAACTTTACTTTGAGCATTCTTCTGTAGATTTCATCTGCCTCTGTGTATTTGGAAAAATTAGGCTTGGTGACAAACAAATGTTTCACCTCATGCTCTAGAAAAAACAGATTCTCTAAAGTATCATACAATACTTTCCCAGTTGGCAAGGCTTTGATACCTGAAGTGCTTTCTTATTCCTTGGCCAACTTCCTTAATCTGTCAGTGTAGTCCAATTGGGTCATAAGTTTGTCATGGATGACCATAGGACTAGGAAGGCCTTTGTGCCTCAAAATTTGAAATTTGGCCTTGAATCTATCAATGCCCACGTATATGTTATTGCATTTTTCCTCTAACTTGACCATGAGGTTTCTTTTTGAAAGAACCTTTTTTACTTCTAGGATGGCTTCATTCCTATCCTCTATACCGAGCTCATTTAGCTCATGTTTGTTCATGCTATTTAAAAAGTGTATGAGTTGATTGGCATCCTCGGGTTGATCTCCCAAATCTCCCCTTACTTTCTTAATAGCCTTAGTGGCCACTTTCACCAATTCCGTCTGCTCAAATATAACTTGAATTGATGGACAAACATCATCGACAGAGTCAATAATATTGGCCCAGAGCATCTCCTTGGTCTGTCCTAATGGCTTTTGTAGAGTTAAATCTTTTTCTATGACCTTGATCTTCTCACCCATCCTTAGGGCTTTTTATGTTTCTCCCCTCTGATGGATTTGGGCAAGCTTACAGTTAGTTTCTAAGCTGCCACTTTCTCTTTTATCCTCTTGATCTCTATTGCTTAGATGGACATTTCCTCCATGGATTTTAACAACTTTTTTATTTTCTTTGTAGATGTACCTATTGTTGTAGATTCAGTAGTGATAGGTAGTGTTGTGGTAGGTGGAGCTGTGTGTGCCAATGATGCTACCAATTTTGAAGGAACTGCGGTAGAAACAATGGGAATGGTAGTTGTAGAAGTGGTGGCGAATTCACTTTGTTTGGATTGAATCAATGTGTCCAATTATTTCTCTCTTTCTTTCAGCTGGTCATTTAGCTTTAGGACCAAGTCCATAAGCTCTTCTTGTCCTTTTTGTGTCTCCAAGACTTCTGTTGTCTGTGGGTGATGCAATGGTGGAATCTTGAGTTACTTCTTCAAAGCAACTATGTCATCATTTTTCTTCTTTATCAGTCTTTCTATGGCCTTTACATCTTTGGGATCATGTCCCAGCTCAATGATTAAGTCCTCTAGGGACTTGATTCTAGTGTCTTTGGCCTGTGAAGAGGCCTTCTCCAATTGGAATTGAGTTGATATGTTATTCATGGAGTTTTACAATTGGTGGGCTGCGAAGGCTTTCCTGTCAAGGTGGAGTAAATCATCTCCCTTTTCTACTTGTGCAGCTCAATCTGGTCAATAGGATGTATGTTCTTTGCTAGTACTTCAAAATATATCTTTTTGAAGTCTGTTGTTGTTCTTGGTTGCTTAGTAGTAGGCTTCATAAATGTCATTTTCATTTTGCCTTCTTTCACATCATAGGCTGGCATAAGCCTTGTTTGATTTGTAGGTGCCATATTTAAGTACTGTGCATAAGTTTGGGCTTTTAGCCTCTCATTCCTGGCCTTTATATCCTTGTATCTTTCTCTGATGTCTTGGTCCCTGTCAGCTGGCATCCTAAATGAGGACACTTCAACACTCTGTTGCCTTATCAACATATGAGTGTGAGATGTGGAAGGTTCTAGTGTGCCCCCAGAGGGAGTGGCATGCCTACTTCCTTCTCTTTCTGTACTAGTGGCCCCAACTATTTCTTCTGTGAATTCCTATTCAGAGACAGGATTTAACCTTTGCCTTTTGACCAAGCTAGTCTTTGCATATCTCTGTGTGGTTTCTTTTCCTTATGTAATGGCCACTTCCCTATTTCTTTTGAGGCTTTTCTCCTCATTTAGAGCAGTTTGCAAGGTAGGGGGAGTAATCATTATGGGCTCTGGTATACCTGTTTGATTTAATTCCTCTGATAGGCCTGGTTGTTTTGCCTCTTCTTGCACCTGGGATTCTTCTTCTATATGTGATTCACTTTGTGCTTGTGATTCTTCTTGGATTTGAGATTCTCCTTGGACTTGTGATTCTCCTTGGATTTGAGATTCTCTTGGCACCTGCAGGAAATAACCCTCATCAAGCCTTTTCTCTAGATCAATTAGAGCATTTTCAATTGCAACTTCAGTGCTATCCCTGTCCACTAAAGTATTTTCCACACATTCCAATTAATTTGCATATTTCTCTATTTCAGGGATTTGGTGGTAAATGTAGGGAGCCATCTTGTTTTTTTGTCTTCTGTTGCAGATGAAGTCTAGGGGATCATATCTCCACATGAATCTCTGTTTTAGTTTAAGTCTCTGAAGGATTTCCTCTGCTTCTTTTCTAGCTTCTCGGCTATTACACACAAAGGGGCCTAGTTGATCTTTGATTCTGACCTGGGGCTTCTTTTTGGATTTAACAAATGCACCTCATCTGAATTAATTATTTGCTTGTAGTATTCCAGAGCAAATAACCTCATTGGGAGGTATTTGGGCAGTTTAAATGGGGCCAACTCACAGCCATAGATTCTAATTTCAGTGTGATTTTGGTACAAGTACCAATCTCCCACTTTGTGTTGTTTTAACAGCTACAAGATCCTCCTAATATCTAAACTGCTTTTGGGAGGAGGACTTCCTAGTAGCATGGTCACTACAGGATGTACAAAAAGATCTATGAAGTCTATGTATGGATAAGGGGAATCATACTTATGGATCAAAGGAGTCCAGAAAATCACTGACCTAGGAAGACCTTTAGTATCAATCTTTTGGAGAGTAAAGGGGAACTTGTCGGCTTCGTAATATAGGAAAAGGTGGTAGAAAACTGAAGAATACTTGAATACTCTGTCATTACTCATTCTAAGGAATTGGTCATTCATTTTATCAGCAATGAACTTGGCATATACATGACAGCAGGAGGCTGTCCTGGAGAGAAAATGGACATGAAGGCTAAGATGATTTCATCTATGTACTCACTGGTGGTATAACCTAAAATACTAGATATCATTGCTATAATGTCCTGGCCAAATTGAGAAAATATGGTATATATGTATGGGGGAGGATATTTTGGGATATGTTTTTCTTCTACAATAAAAGATTGGAACATTTTAGCAAGCTTTGCAGTGGTTAGCTTGGGGAATATGTCTAGTAGGTCTCCAATTGAAGTAGGGGTTAAGTTCTGCCCTGGTTGTAGTTGCAACATTTCATTGATTGACTCGGCAGTGATGGTGAAAAGTATGGTTTGGTCAGGGGACATTACTGCTCTTTGACTGGGAATGTAGTTTGCATGGAAATAATGGACAATTTCTGGGAAGATGTGTACCTCAGGAAATTGATACTTGGGCAAATTAGACTCCCAAAGACCTATTTTGCCAGCATGGTTTAGGTATTGGTCTCTGTATCGGCAGTATAATTTGAGAGAGGATTCATGGACAAAGGTGTCCTTTATTTGGAAATCTTTATCAGCAAGGGGAAGGTAGTCCAGGTCCAGGTGAGGAGTGGTAATTGGTCTGACATCCATGGCAATTGGGGCTGCCATTCTCAGTTCTTGTGGATTTGAGAATGGGGGAGGTAAATTATCAGTCTTTAAGGTAATGGTGGTTCAATTCCAAGTGGGTTTTCACTTTACCAGAGTTTCCCTTTAATTTCAATTAAGAAAACTTAGTGACTGGTTTGGAAATTTACAGGGTTTTCAATGGATTCCGACTTAAATACCTAGAATTTGGAGTAAACTAGGTAATTGGCAATTTTGAACGGTTGAAAAGGCTTCAATCAGGTTGGAAGGCAATCTGGGAGCTTTTGGCATCTTTAGAGTGCAATTGTACGTGGGTTGACGACTTTCAATGTTCACAGGCGCGTGCATGGAAGATTACAATTATAAAAAACGATAAAAACAATGATTTGGGGCTTTTTTGGATTTACGTACGAAAAGTCAATTTGGCAGGTATGGGTGAACAGTAGTCGTTTGTTACATAGCAGGGTGAAAATTGGTTGTTTTGGTGTAGCGGGCTGGTGGTAAGTAGTTTACTTCGCACAGCTTTTGGGCGCTTGGTGGTATTGGGGGGAGACCGCCTGATTCCATTCATCGAGCGCCACGTCACTTCGAGGGCCCAACGGAAAACAACCCATTTCAGGTAGGTATCATTCGGATTTCGAGCCCTTCCGAAATCAACATGGGCCATCAGATGGGGAGGGGAGATATGGTGTGGTGGTTGGGCGCGGGAGTTACACAGAAGGTAATGGGGGGGCCTGACGGGCAATTAAGCGTGGCGGTTTAGTTTTAATGCTGATCCGGATTTAAACAGGAACGCAACAAATTACAGAGATAACCATATACACAAAGATGCAGCGGAAATAATACTTCATTTCATTAATGGAAAATACTGAAATATGCTTACAACCAGAAATGGAAATAAACCAGCTAGGGCGATGGTAGCTTATCTCTGAGAAGAGATGTGATGGCTACATGCCTCTGAACTGTGTTACAATGAGGCTCGAAGGCCTATTTATTGTTGAGAAACAATGGAAAACCCTTAACATTCCAAAACCTAACCCTAGGAGATGAAACGCCAAACTGTGGGCCCCGTTTGGGGGTAAATTGGTACATCAACTTCCCGGGGTCGTAACTTTGGCATATGATCTCCGTTTGACGCGTACAATAGCTCATTAGAAAGATCTATCTGAGCACTATCATTGTTGGAACAGGCAACATCGGTCGTTCCATTATATGGACCCATGTTGCCCCCAGATTCCCCAAAAAACGTCGTTTAGGGCCTCAAAACGGCTCCGGAAGTTCAGGACCCGAAAAACTGCTAAAAATAGTAAGTGGTGCTACAATTAAGGAAACTGAAAATGCTGAGAAAGACAATGGTGGGGGTCCAGGTGGACTTGGCAGGTGGCCACCAATATCCACCTGGATCATTCCTCCCCCCTTAGGAAGCAATGGTCCCCATTGCGTTGAGCTCCTCCATGAGATGAGGAAACTTCTGTTGAACTTGTTCCCTGGTGAGCCACTTGCCCTGCTGAAGGAGTTTGCCTGCTTTGACAACTCGATACAGTTGGATATTCTGTTGGCGAGTGTTCTTGATCTGTGTGTCCATGATCCGATCAGTTGCAGCTTGTTCCATGCAATCTGGATTTAATTCTGTGGGTTTGAGCTGTTCTGCAATGTCGGATGTGTCTAGCAATGGTGGAAAGTATGGCCGAAGGCGGTCCACATTGAACACTGGGTGCAGGCCAAGGAATGGGGAATGCTGAGCTCAAATGCATTGTCTCCCATAGCCTTAGTAATGGTGTAAGGACCATATCGGAGTGGTCTCAATTTCCGATAGGCTCCAGTAAGGCATTCCTTTTGCAAATGCAACCAGACTTTGTCTCCCACCTGAAACCTCTGTGGCACCCGGTGTTGATCATGTCGCTGCTTGTACTTGGCATTTGATTTCTCAAGAATTTCATGGACCTGTTGGCGAATATGTTGGATGCGCTCAATGAAGCTGGTGGCCTTATTTGTTTCGGACTGGACATGACCTGAATTTATGTGAGTAGCTGCAAGGGGCATGGCCACATCAATGGGGCATAGTGGCTGGAATCCCAAACCCACCTGAAAAGGGCTATGGCCAGTGGAGCTGTGAAGAGCTCGGTTGTAGCTGTGCTGAACATAGGGGAGGCTCTCGTCCCATGTGCGTGAATGATTTGAGTTATACATGCGCAGAATGTGCACAGTCATCCTGTTGACAACCTCTGTCTGGCCATCAGTTTGAGGATGGAAGGTTGTGGACTTCGTGAGTTTGGTGTCCAGCATTGACCAGAGACTGGACCAAAATGTGCTGAGAAACCGACTGTCCCGATCTGAGATGATAGACTGTGGGATCCCAAAGTGCACCCACACTCGTTCAAAGAAGAGTTTAGCAGTGGCTTCTGCTGTGATATTCTTCTTGCAGGCCATCATAATGGCCATCTTCGAGAACCTGTCGACGACCACAAAAACACAGTCATTTCCATGCTTAGTGGAAGGAAGGCCTGACATGTAATCCATGGAGATGGATTCCCAAGGTCGACTAGGGGTAGGCAACGGGGTATAGAGGCCGTGCTTCTTAATGGTCGGTTTGGCAATGGCGCAGGCAGTACATGATCGGATGTACTTCCCAACATCCTGTCGAAGATTCGGCCAATAGAAGTAATTTTGCAGTACTGCCACTGTTTTCTCGACCCCGAAATGCCCAGCAGCCCGACTGTAGTGTGCTTCCCAAATCATCTTGGCACGCTCGCTTGAAGGAACACAAAGGTGACCGAGGTGGCATAATAGGGCGTCCTGGAGGGGAAAATCTGCAACATGCCAACCCTCCAAGAGTGTCTGGTATGTGTGGCCGAATTCTAGGTCGCTTTTATAGAGAAGTGGCCAATCAGAAGTCTCGTGCCCACAAGAGTTGAGCACGGTGGTTAGCGCCATGATCGGTGGCCGACTGAGGCAATCTGCAACATTATTGGTGCTGCCCTTTTTATACTTGATATTCAAGTGAAACTGTTGCAGGTATGTAGACCACTTCTGATGGCGATCATTCTGCAATTTCCCTTGGGTCTGTATGAACTGCAGAGGTCGGTGGTCTGTGTGGATGAACGTTTCCTTCCCCAAAATGTAATGCTTCCATTGTCGGCAAGCCTGTACAATGGAATACATCTCTTTATCATAAGTGGGGTACTTCCGGACTGTGTCTGAAAGTGTTTCACTGTGATATGCCACTGGATGTCCATGTTGAGTAAGGACTGCCCCAATAGCATAGTCAGAGGCATCTGTCTCGACCTCAAATGGTTGTTGTAAATCTGGTAACGCGAGCACTGGTGCCATGCAGAGGCGATCCTTCAACTCCCTGCATGCCTTCTGTTGAGATTCAGACCAAAAGAATTTTGCTTTCGCCCCGCCCTTGGTGACTTGACTCAAGGGCCAAGAAATATGAGAAAACCCCAACACTAACCTGCGGTAGAAGTTGGCGAGACCTAGAAAGCTGCGGAGCTCTGTTAGAGTGGTTGGAGAGGGCCAATCTCGAATGACTTGGATCTTGGCTGGATCAACATGCACCCCCTGTTCATGAATGATGTATCCCAGATACTGAACCTGGGTCATGCCAAAAGTGCATTTCTCCAAATTGGCACATAGCTTGTGTTGCCGCAGTGTTTGGAGAACCTGTCGGATGTGGTGGAGGTGCTCTTCCCAACTCTGGCTGAAGATCAGAATGTCATCCAAGTATACTACTACAAAGGAGTTGGTGAATGGCTGCAATATGTCATCCATCAGCCTCATAAAGGTTGCAGGAGCATTCGTCAATCCGAAAGGCATGACCAACCATTCGAAGAGGCCCTCCTTGGATTTGAAGGCAGTCTTCCACACATCGGAGGGTTTGATTGGTACCTGGTGATATCCTGACTTCAGATCGATCTTGCTGAAATATTTCGCCCCCTTTAGTTGGTCTAGGAGGTCATCAATCCGCGGGATCGGGTACCTATTACGGACAGTGATCTTGTTCAGCGCCCGATAGTCAATACAGAGTCTCCACGTCCCATCCTTCTTCTGTACCAACACGATCGGGCTCCCACAGGGTGATGAACTCGGACGGATGTGACCTTTCTGCAGGAGCTCCTGAATCTGCCTCTTGATTTCATCGTTCTCCAAAACGGGGCGCCGATAAATTGGTCCATTGGGTAGCGGTGCACCTGGGGTCAGATCGATGGAGTGCTTGACTTGACAGTGCAGAGGAACCCCTGCCGGGGAGGTGAAGATGTCCTTGTACTCCTCCACAACCTTGTCCATCTGTAGTTGTCGTGCAGAGGGACCCCGTTTGGAGGCCGCGACCACTGTCTTCTTCTTTCCTTGAGGGCGTATCATCAGGAACACAAATTTCCTGGTTTTGAAAATGATCTTACTACATTGTTTTGCAGTAATCAAAGAGACGGCGGCAGGTGGTGCTACCTCTGGTATCCTGAACAACTTATTTCCCAATGTAATAATAACAGCACGGGGCCTTGATTCATACACAGCATGTCGCTTCCACAAGTATGGTTGTCCTAGTAATACATCACAAACTTCAAGGGGAGCAATGTCACACAATACCTCATCCGTGAAGGGCTTGATGTTGTATGGAAGGCGACACTGCTGGTTCACGCGAAGATCTCGTCCTTGGTGAAGCCACCCAATGGTGTATGGTTGCAGATGTGCTGTGGTCGGTAAGCCCAACCGCTTCACGACCTCTGCCGAAATGAGATTCTTTTGACTCCCGCTATCAACAATGAACTGTATCGGGGAGCCCTTTACCCACATCTGGGAGTGGAAGAGACGCTCCTCCTCCTCTGGATCTTCGGGTTCATTTTTCTGGATCTTTGCGGTAGCAACTGTGGCGCTGGGATCCGCATCAATGATCTGCTTCCCTTTTTCATACCCCTTATCAGGTTCTGACTCAGAGTCGGAACATGCATCTGATTCTGAAACCTTTAGCTCAGCCACCAGTGACTGCTTGGCCCGACACTCACTTGTGTTGTGAGTGGAGCTCTTATGGAACTCGCACCATTTTCCAGTGTCCTTTCTCGGCTTCGCGACGCTGTTCTTTTCTTGCAACTTCGGCTGGTTGTATTGGGTTGTCCCGCCTTGGCTTTGTCCTTTGTTCTGTGGTTTAGGGGCACCTTTCCCCTGCTTTGGATTCGTAGATCCAAAGTCTCGCTTCTTTTGTTTAAACTTCTGCTCGACCTTGACGGCATATCGGTATGCTGCGCCGAGCGAGGGGATGTTTAGGAATTGTATTTCTTCCTGGATGTACTTGTGCAGACAGCCACGATATTTGAGTATCAAATGTTGCTCCGAATCCTTGATACCCAACTTTGTGCGAAGGGTATGGAAAAGATTGGTGAACTCCGGCACGTCTTGGTCCCTTCCCTGCCGCAGCGTGGTCCACTTTATGTATTCATCCTCATAGCTTCCGACAGGGTAGTACTGCTCCTTGATGGCATCCCGGAACGAATCCCAGGTGGGTGCGGTTGAAAATAGTGAGCCAGTACTTTCATCCTTCTACTCGCAGTAGGTTTCCCACCAGTCCTTGACGTGGGGGGCTGCTTTGAAAAGAGCAAAAACAATCTTTTCCCGACTCGAAAATTCATGAACAGAAAAATAACCCTCTAGCAGATTTAACCATTTATCTACGGCATCTGCGTCTATCTGACCCTCGAATATGGGGATTTCAAAATTAACTTGTACCTTAAAGGGTGTGGCGTTTCCAGAGTAGCTGCTGGAAGCCGATGCGTTGCTTCTGGGTAGCCGCTGAAGGATCTGGGCAAAGCTGTCCATCATCGCGTTCCGTTGTCG
Organism: Pinus tabuliformis; assembly: GCA_031772625.1. Lineage (NCBI taxonomy): Eukaryota > Viridiplantae > Streptophyta > Pinopsida > Pinales > Pinaceae > Pinus > Pinus tabuliformis. The sequence goes on along the minus strand of CM062808.1, from coordinate 457,822,244 downwards.
CTCGAGGGCTTCTTCGAGCAAGATTTTGATGGGATCTCCTGCCCCCTCGTCTTTCTTCTCGTCCGCCATGGGAGGTCGTCGGGATTTGCGAGGCTGGTCTTGCAAAGGTTCAACCAGTTCAAGCCCTAACTCCTTATATCCCGACCTTGTTGGGGACATGCAAAGAAAAACAGAGAAAAAGTAGACCGCTCTGATACCACTGATCCGGATTTAAACAGGAACGCAACAAATTACAGAGATAACCATATACAAAAAGATTCAGTGGAAATAATACTTCATTTCATTAATGGAAAATACTGAAATATGCTTACAACCAAAAATGGAAATAAACCAGCTAGGGCGATGGTAGCTTATCTCTGAGAAGAGATGTGATGGCTACATGCCTCTGAACTATGTTACAATGAGGCTCGAAGGCCTATTTATTGTTGAGAAATAATGGAAAACCATTAACATTCCAAAACCTAACCCTAGGAGATGAAACGCCAAACTGTGGGCCCCGTTTGGGGGTAAATTGGTACATCAACTTCCCGGGGTCGTAACTTTGGCATATGATCTCCGTTTGACGCGTACAATAGCTCATTAGAAATATCTATCTGAGCAGTATCATTGTTGGAACAGGCAACATTGGACCCATTTTGCCCCCGGATTCCCCAAAAAACGTCGTTTAGGGCCTCAAAACGGCTCCGGAAGTTCAGGACCCGAAAAACTGCTAAAAATAGTAAGTGGTGCTACAATTAAGGAAACTGAAAATGCTGAGAAAGACAATGGTGGGGGTCCAGGTGGACTTGGCAGGTGGCCACCAATATCCACCTGGATCAAATGCGTGATTAAGGCAGGGCTTAAGGCATCGGGCGGGATTTAATTGGTTTTAGTAACTAATTAATGGAGGATCAATTAATTAGTGGGTCCGGGGTAAAAACCTTAGTTTATATAATTAAACTGGGGTTGGATTAAATAATATTGCGGGATTATATATATATATATATATATATATATATATATATATATATATATATATATATATATATATATATATATATATATACGGGAAATGGGTTTTATTAGGGATTTAATAAATAAATTAGTAACTTAGTCAAATGAGCGGGGGGACCATACCCTAAGCATATGATTTTCATGTTTTTTATTGCTTTCCGATAATCACATAAAGACTTAGGATATAATGTTTTTTGGGTTTTTGATGTGAAAATGGGTTATGTGGGGGGAATTAATATTTTTCCTAGGTAAAATTGATTTAACCTTTAGGAAAGATGAATGATATGAGGGGGGGAATGAATGCTTATGAGGGGATTTAATACTTATAGCCTATAAGTCATTGAGCCGAGGGTCTGGTCCCTCCAAAAGTCAGAGAAATGCTCTAAGCCTCTTTGACTTAGGGTTTTTAAGTACTTTGATTTTTATTTTGGGAAATTAATTAAGTAAAAGGTGAAAATGAATGAAGGGAGTTAACTAATTGACTTTGATATCCATCTGCATGCTTGAGTGCCTAATCAAAGATGATACACATGCCTTTGTCTAATCAATCATCAAAATTCTGCAACCTTTCTTCTACTTACCCATCTACTCATCCTACCATTTTTACTTCTCTTTATTAAGGTGCAGTTGAGCTAGCAAACCCTTATCAAACCTTTTTCTTTTTCTTTACAATAGTAAACTAACTAAATATAACCTTATTACATCCAAGGGCTCAGATTAAACAGTTGATCTCATTTTATTTACTCTACCTAATCTACTTATCTGCCAAGATTAAACAGTTTGGTCAGATTTTACTCTCTAACTATCAACATGAAATTGAAAACATGAAATAGCCAAGTTTAAAAATTTTGACTATCATGAATTGTGGAAAAGATTACAAGCTGCACACAATCATTTATTTTGCACAAAAAGTAAATAGTAGTGGCATTTTTACTAGCTCACTTTCATGGTCTTTTTTTTCTTGGGGTTCATATTTTTTCATCTTTTTTGACCTTTTTATTCTTTTTCTTTTTTTCCTTTTATTATTCTTTTAGGACATACCCTCTTTACATTTTTTAATTTTTTGAATATGGAAAACATTTGCAGAAAGCAAATGTATGTACATATTACAGGTTTAATCTCAATCATTCAAAAATTATGACTGCTATTGGTATAGGAACCTAACAGGTTCTCTAATGCTTTCAATATCTAAAATATGCAATGAGATGTTTAAAATATGTTGTACATACAAGTGTTTTTTTTATGGTATTTTGAGACACCACTACATATGAATACTTAGAGCATTGATGCATTATAAAGATAAGTGTCGCATCCATGCATTTTAGTGATTTAAGTTTGTTGTTAAACAAACTTCATTTATAATTTTTGACTACTCATTATTCTTAATTATAGTGAAAATCCATTAAAATTTTCATCTACAACCTTTGCTACCAATAATGAAGGAATTGATAATTTTCTTTTATAATTTTGCTTAAACTTATAACACTAAAAACCTCCATAAATTTATTAAAGGATATTTCTTTATAAGGAAGAAAAAAGCTTCAATATCTCTATAACCACAAAAATAAAAACAATCCAAACAAAAACTACAAGATCACAATCCTATATTTTATAAAAAAAAAAATTAATTAAATATTAAATATAGGAAAAAAATAAAATAAAAAGCATATTATTGCAAATAAATCATTGGATTTGAGACAAATATATGTTTTTCCTTTTACAAAATGAAAGATGGATGTCAATGTTGCAAATAATCTAGATATAATGTAATGATGAGGTTCTGTAAAAAGATGACAAAGGGGAATCTCAATATTCATAATTATTATAAATTATTAAATAAAACTATCTTGAAAAATAAACATTAAAATAGAAAATACAATTTTGACCACTAAATATTAAAATGATAAAACATAATTTTAAATAATTTAGAAATTAACATTTTTTTAAATATGGAAAATGAATGCCAAACTTTTCACGATTATTGTAAACTACCTTATTTTATATATATAATCTTCACAAATACTTTGATATCATCACTTTGACATATGTTTTAATACCGCCTAAAAATAAAATTATAAATGAAAACACAAAAAAGTAAAGTAAACACCATCATGGCATACTCAAATCCCTCTTTAAAAAATTTAATAAAATAAATTACACAATCAATTATCACCTTCAAAAATTATTAAAACAACCTAACATTTTTTTTCTCATAACCAAACCCTCTTAACCTAAAATCATACAATAAAACCCTTTTGCAAACACTTAAAAAATATAGTTTGAATCATTCATTAAAAGATCATTGGTCTATTTATTCCAAACTATAATGATTCCCTGGACAAAGAAGACCACATTTTCCTCTTTATTCCAAACTATCATGATTAGCTGGACAAAGAAAACAACGTTCTAATAATTCATTCAAAAGATTCATGAACCATACCTCGATACATTGCAAAAAGTCTACATTAAAGTGCCGACAAAGATTATCAAGAATCTACTACTTTTTTCCGATACAGAGACCCATAGTAGAAAATTCGTTTTCCACTTCTCTTATATTAAGTTTATTCAGTGTACGGAAACTCTTACAGGATTTAAAAGATATACGTTATATTTCAGGATTTAAAACATATACGTTATATTTCTAATATGTATATAAAAATAAGGTTGTATAGTTAACGTTCTTCGTAGTTTAATTTAATTATTGAACTTTGAAAGTATGAATTAAATTTGGTATTTGAACAAAGGTTATGTTGTAGATATTTTTGTTTAGTTTAAATATCTTTAAATTAGAGTAAAAAACAATAAAAACATACATGAATGAATGAACAAAGTGTTTTTTAGTAGCCATAAAATATTATGAATGACTTCGGATTTATAATATCTGAATTTTGGAACCAAAATTCTAGAACCATATTTCCAAACCAAAAAATGTTTCTACCAAAAGTACTAAAAAAAACTTCCCTCTCAATCTCTGGAAAATGAAGTCTCACTGAACCGAAGTCTTGGGTTCAAATCCTGTGTAATCCCTGGGGAGCTCCCATGCTTACATGAGCTAAACAGATCGTAGACCCTCAAACAAAATGTGCTAACTAAAACTGCAAACATATATATATAACCTCTCATCAAATTCTATTTTACACAAAATTACATTTGTACCAAAACATATGAATATGTTCAAGATAAATATCAAAAATATATATGAATATACTAAACATGAACAAAAGTATATGTTCTACACAAGTGAAACAAACACTTAAGTAGAGATTTTTATCAAACATTAAAATAAACGAACTAATAAATTAAGAAAATGTTGACCTTGTAATGTTTTATGTAATAAAGGCACAATTACATTATTATTTTTAGGTGATATAATTTTTAACAAAATTATGATACTTTTTTAACAATGTGTTTTTGAATGCATAATAATTTAAAGATATTTCAATTAATTTTTATTTGATTTTAGGCAAAATTGGCTAGTGACAATTTAACCATGACTTACATAACTAGATTCCAATGTATTGTCAAATAAAAAATAAAAAATAAAAACGAAACAAAACAAAACAAAACAAAAACAAAAACAAACAAACAAACAAACAAAAACAAAAACAAAAACATTTGCATCAATTATCTCATAACCTTTGAAAATGAATAAAGTATTTGGCAAAATTGATATTAAAAATGTCATTTAAACAATATATATTTATAGTTTAACTAACCATTATATCAATGACTTTGGAAAAAAATATGTTAAAATCTTTGTAAATGAAAAATGTATATTTCAAAAATCAATAAATCAAAAATTATGTAAACTAAGTATTGTAAAATAATACTTTAGTTAACTATTACATTGTTAATAATTTTTACATTTCTCAAAATAAAATGTATCATTTAATTAGACAATTTAGTGAAATTGTTTAAAATATAATTTAAATAATACTTCCATATTTTAAATTTAATCAATTGTTTACCTTGCTTTTAATTATCCAATCAGGCATAGAGCATTTTTAATAGATTGTGCACGGGTGTCATTCAAATGCTCATTAACAAAATCAATTGTTTACATTGTTTTTAACTATCCAATCACACAAATAAGTCCAACTATATTTTAGTCCTAATTTGTTGTGGGAATTTGACATTCGTTGTGGGAAAATATTTATGAAGACAACACATTAAAATTATACTTGCACATTGTTTACGTGTACAATATTTAAGAGTGGTGGAAGGACGTTAATGAATGTTTGATTTGGACATTGATTTTTGTTCTCTTTAAAATGTCAAGGGTCCTTTCTTAAATAGTACAACAAGCAAACATTCACAATCACGCATTCAATTTGGGAATTACAAATCCTGCAGAATTGTTGGTAGAAATGTTCAGGTGTGTCAGTCCAATCAACAACGATATTATAATTACACAATAAGACCTCAAGAAAATTAACCAATGAGGAGCTTGAAAAAAAAATTAAAATAATATTTTTTTTTGCCTTTATAATATTAACATTATATCATATACATTTAATTTTTAGTCAACGCTCAATTTATTTGATTGTCAATGCAAATCGAATGCGTGATATACCTGCCTGTGGCAGGAAATAATAAACAATGGAAATAAAAAAATTGTCTACACGTGTACGTTACCTTCTATGACTTTCCAAGAACCTTAAGACGGTAAGGCATATTCACGATCTATTGAGCCATTAATACACGAGGTAGTATATGCCCATTGTTGAATAATGTCCCTGTTTTTATCCTACGGTGGACATATACTAGCCCCATGTATTTATGGCTCAATAAACTTGGAAATATTGGTTGCCCCCTAAGATCCACTTTCATTTGGCTTGATTTTGCGAACTGTAAGTGGGAAATTTATATGGAGCAAAATTTGTAGTCGAACATATAGCTGAGTAGGTAAAAAAATAATAATTTTCCATGATAATTTTCCGAAGTTTTAAGGTAGGAAATTCGTTCAGATTTTGTTAACACACCTAAGAAAAATGTGATTGGTTTATTTTACCAAATACTAAAAAAAACTACATTTCAACATTTTTCACATGAGTACATTAGTAGACAAAATAGATATATGATTAAACTGGTTTTTGAGTATGACTTCTTATCACCATTGACGAGGATTAAAGATGAGATGTTGTCTTTTTCTTCCCTACCTTTGTCTAAACTCTTTTAGATGTAAGTGGTGAACTTGCATGTTCTTCTAGGGCTGAAATATATTGAACTAGGGATTCTTCTTGAGCTAAATATTTGGCTTCATTAGCTTGATCTACCTAGCTTGCCAATGGCTAAGGACCTAACTTACCATGTCATTCTTGGCCAAAGTCATGTGGGATAATATATTATGTATTTGGGCTTTGGGAAACCTATTATCATTACTTTTCCCGGGAAATTGAAGTCTCTTGAAGTGGGGAGTGACTAGCAAAGATTTACCCCAGAGAACTAGCTAGTGATCCTTGGAAGAATTGATCCACTAAGTTGATTTACTTTATTGCTTCCCATTTTTATTAAACCCCTTTAGACATTTACAAACTATATGAATTGTTTCAAAACAAACCCTACACTGTAGGGAGGATCACATATAGTCCAATTTATGAGTCTAGAAAAAATATTTTCCAATCAAAATAATTTTAGCTAAGAACCTTAAGCTAAAATACATTTCTAGACAGATTCATGTATATGTTGCAATACATCACCTTCGAGTTTCACGAGAAACATAATAGAATTTTCCAAGAGTGGACCCAATGGCTTGAAAAGAGGATAAACCCCAAAGATGTCACAACAAATTTGAGAACCACACCTAAACAAGAGTTGAAGTTAAAAACTTCATCAAATATTGAAAGAGGAAGATTAGGGCTTCAAGCATAAGCACTCATTGCCCCAAAACCATGGATCAAAGTTCAGGATCAAATATCTGTCTTTTGCATTGTCAAATTCAACAACAAAAAATCCCTTTGCACTAGGTGGATGAAAACTTCTTGCTTGATCATAGGGATATAGTATTTCACTGTCTAGGTGTGAATATAGGAATCTAATATTTCACTATCTAGGTGTGAATATCAACAAGGCACGTCCAAAACCCAAATAAATGGTAAACCAAATTGCCAAACAAAATAAAATCAACTTTCTCGTATGCATAAGAACCAATAGCGATGGAGATGGAGGGGGAATCATTCAACAAAAGAGAGGAGGAATGAGTTGAAGGTTGTTGAAGAATTGCAATCTTGAAGTAAACACCATCTAAAAGACAATTAACAATGTTGGGAACCTACTAATCGCATGAGGGATATCCAGAGGAGGCAATAGACCCAACATAGGCCTTAGGCCTGACCACCATTTCTATCTAAGTATTGGGTTAATGGGGAAACATTGATGTAGGCTTAGAAGGGCCATTGTGAGCCACAAAGGTTAAACCTTAGGAAATATTCTAGGTATAATCATTGCCACAAGTAGAAGAGGCACCATTGTAGAATTTCCTCTTTAACAAACAAAGGAGTATAGACATATTGATATTTTCAAAGAAATTATTTAGAAGAGTCATAAATGTTGTGTTACTTGAGCATATATCTTATTGCCTAATCTTGGTAATTCTTTTAATGATTTGACAACAATATTGATCTCTCGAACATGGAAACAGGCTCTTGAGGACTATTTCAAAAGTAAAATCTATTTTTCAATATATCTCATATCCTTTTCCAAGGTTAAAAAATTGAATCATTTCCTCTTGACGATGAAGGGAAAGTAAACAAATTCTCCCCATTTTGACTCCCACATCACTTTCTTTTTGTACTAAATCGATTTCTTTTTTATTTTTTTAATTGTCAAATCCCTCATTTAATTTTTTATGTTTTGAAGTGTCACTACATTGACTTTTCTTCAAGTACATATTTGATTTTATCATCAATATTGATACATAAACCATTTAATTGGTGTTGAAAAGAACTAATTTAATCAAGTCCTTGGGATTTCATAAATTTGCATCACTACCCTAAGTTTAATCTCTTAGAAAACAAGGATTGGATCTTTGCTTGAATATTTTGGTTTTGGGGCAATTATGTTTTATGCATGAAGTCAAGGATTCTCTCCTTTGATCCATTGATTGTTATTTTAACATCAATGTCCACTTGGGTTAGACTCCCAAATATGTTCTTACATTTTTAGGGTGTATCCTCTCTTTGAGCCAATGGAAAAAATCTTGAATGGTTCTACTTTAGAATTCTTGAAACAAAGAATTTCAATGTATGTACATATGCATGACTATGTATGGAAATGGATTTTAGTAGAGAGTTTATGCTATCGTTGCGATAAACACCCTCCAAAAGTTTACTACACTCAAATTTTGGAGCCTACTGCGGATCTTGCGGTCGGTCATTCCGTAGTCACTTCTTGGTTAGTTGATGATTTTCAGATCCCTTCTTGGATTGGAAGTGTTGAGGTTACTTGATCACACATGCTCAGTCTGCAACAAGTTCATGAGCACATTCTTTCATGCAAGATTTAACAAGAATAACATGGTCCATAAAAATAGTGTATGCGCGATGTACAATCTATGTCAATAGCCAGTGCACACTAACATCAACAGTTTCTCACTTCTAGCTACGTTTGTACTTCTATTTCGGTGAGTTTTGCAATTATCGCTTTCGCACACCTTTGTTTTCGTAAGTGTCATTTTCATGTTTTTGGCTGTTAATTTTGCTTTATTTCACTCTAATTAGTGTTCTTTTCATGTTATCTTCACTTTGGCATTCGTTTCTTTCACTGTCGTTCACATATCACAAGTGTCATTCGCACTTTAGCACTTGTCTTATCTTGGCATGTTAAGTGTCGCACAATGCACATAAGCTTTCTTTGGAAGGTTTCAAGAGGTTATCCTTGTGTAAATGATTTGATCTTACCATGTAAACCCCCTTCACACTCATTTCCAAAGTTTTAAGCATTGTTGCACAAGCATTGTCACGGTCGTCGCAAAGTGTATCTTAGTGTCACACTTGTCATAAGTTGTCGTGAAGGTTGTCGCACTGAGGGAAGTATGTTGTGAATGTGTTTTGGATGATCTATGTTGTTTCATCAAGAACTCTAATTGTGTGATCACAGTCAAGTCCTATCACTATTCACATCATTTTCAGTGATCCAACACAGATAAATTTAAGAAAATTCCAAGCAACTTAGCCTCATCAGGCCTTCCTAAACAGCACATTGCGCAGCCCCAACCCTCAAGCTACAACCCCACCTCTTGACATTATTCAATGCATAGTTCCTGCCTTCCAAGATTGCGCACTAGGAAGTTTCAGTGCTTAAGCCCGAGCCTTGGCCTCCAAAATTGTGCAATTCAACCCTCTAAACTGGCCCCAACTGCACATTGTGCAACCTCTGAGCTCAATCCCAAAACATGAGCTCATGAGCTATGCAACTGAGCAATCACTAAGTCTTCCATGTCTCCGAGAACTATGCAGTTGATAGAAACAATGCACTACCCTACAACCTGTCTGACGGAGCCTCAAAACTACACAACTTGCCTGCATAGTCTAGCATGAACTGCTCATTGCACATTCTCAAGGCTCAAGCCTCAACCCTGAGCTCTTGAGCTGCACAATCACATGGGATCCTCGGTCTTCTTAAAATATGCAGTAGGAAAAAATATTGTTCAAGTCCTCAGCCTGGCTCCCTGAGCTTCCCAACTGCATAATACTTATGCTGAGTCCAAGCGTAAACTGCGCATTGTACATTCTTAAGGCTCAAGCCTAACCCTTGACGACCTCAGTTGCGCAGTCACCGAGTCTCCCCCTCACACTGCCACCTAATTCTGGCTCAATCAATGGATCATCATGCAACATCTTAGATTAGGGGTTTATTAGACTGATGTTGTCTTGTCATGATTGGATTGCAGATGCAGGAACTCTATCATGCTATGGAAAGATGATGAAGAAGGAGATGGAGAAGGAGGACATGTTGGAAGACACACATGGATATGAAGAGATAAGATGATCATCAGGCGAGAAGACAAAGGAACACTAGATCACAACATAAAATCAAATATCAGGACCGTATGAAGACTCCATCTGATTCACGACCCTTTGGAGGGTGGATATGAAGAACACAACAATATCTCTCAGAAAGATGAAGCATTACACATACATTTTTGAATACAAAGGAGCAAAAAGAATGTATCGATATTGCCATGTCATCAAAAAGTATTTGTTAACAATGTCATGCCATGTCATGTCATGAGTCATCATATGCCAAATTATTCTTGTGGATTATGTAATTTCTGATTTGAAAATGTACTATAAAGTGGAAGTACAAAGGACATGTACAAAAGATGAAGAGTCATGTACAGTTGAAAATTCATAGGAGGTCAAACAGTCATGAGAGTAGTAAAGGAGTCAAAATTGAGGTGAAGCATCACCCCATTGGTTATGTTAGGGCTCCAAGAAACTCTCCTAGGTTGTAGCTCGGAGATGCCTAGTAACATATAATCTTCAATATGGTTCTAGGAACTTATTGGGATGGGTGATGGTTTGGTTCAAGCCATATAACCACTTCTACTCTGTTTTCACTCCAGACATGCATGAACACCCTCAGACTACAAGGCTTTAGACCACCAATGCTCAACAGGTTGGGAATTAGGTGAATAGATGAAGAATAATAATCACACCGGAAGATGCATACAGAATGTATGATGGCCAACTGTCACTAGTAAAGAAACTTGCAAATATAATCTATCAATGCAGAGATAAGATGACAGTGATCTTGCATTAGATACAGAAGAAACCCGAGCGACTTACTCACTTATACATTCAATTGTCTAATCCAAAGATAAGATGACAGTTATCTAGTATTAGACATAGAAGAAGTCATGAATACAACACTTCAGGCACAAGCTTAGAACAGAGGAAAAATGGGCATTGAGCAATTAACAGCAAAAGAAGCTTGCATTGCTAAAAATGAAGATGAGACGCTGCAAGTTACAGAATATCTACAGTCACCAGAAGTTGAACTGAAACACAATTGCCAACCTTGATTACATTTATCTTATGGTTATTTATAATCTGTCATTACAATGGCCCTTAGCCGTTTAGGGATGTAGGGTCTTAATTGACCACCAACTGGCATTAATTGTCTGATTGCGTTTCAAGACACAATTTCATTTCATCACGAAAACATTTAATCCATTCTGATACTGCGTTGTCCTGCTAGGTGGTTGGCTTAATTGTGGTTGTGGAGCTCCATGCCTGTTTAATTCGGTTGCTGAGTCGTGCGATGTCCTTTTCTCCCCCAGCCATGCTTTCTTTTAATTTAGTTTCATGGTCAGACAATCACCTGACTGACAGAGTCGGCCATGTTCCCCTTCATGTAACAGATAGGACATGGTGTATGGAGTGCATGGGCAGATGAACGGTTGGGAGTACTCGTGAATGGCGGCAGTCGGATCGAGGGAGATGTGCAGCGGAGATCATGCTCTGGAGGCTTGCGGTTGTGGTGGGAGCGAGACATGTCTGGGCTGTTAGATCTTCAGGTGAGCAGATCGGACGGTTATCGAGCAACGGAGATGTGTGGGCGATAACGTGCGGGGTGGTTTGATTTGAGTTGTAATGGTTTTTGGGCGGGCATCGAGCGGTAAGTGGTAAGTGTCAGAACTCGCGCAATGCCATTTAGTGGATGACACGTAGCAGCGGAAGAGAGAGGAAAACTGCCCTCATCGTACGGGTACTTTCCGCACTAGTTGTTCATGCGATATGGGCGATGACCGTCAGATCTGGCGGGGAAAGATCCACGGCACAGATGCGGTGAAGGTACGAGGTGTCTTGGGGAACTGTGCTATAGGCGTGTAAGGCATATGGGTGAGGTTTTATGGGGATTTTGGCTATTGCGCTTGGGGTTAAGGCTAAAGAGGAATTTATCGGGGCGTGAAGGTTAAGTTAGGGAAGAGAAAGGGTAAAGTAGGATCGGATTAAGGTAAGGAGGAGGAAATCGCCCGTGTGGGTCCCCTTTTATGAACAGCAAAGCAAACCGAATTTTCCTGTTGACCCTCAAAAAGTCAGCACTGCACCTCAGGGCTAACACTGGCTCCTTCTGGGGATGAAAGCCTCTCTGTGAGGTTTCAAGAACCGCAGATCAATGCCTTTCCTGCATACAACAAGATCAAATCTTCCTCATAGTGTTGCATTGGGCATGGAGTCTATTAAGCATGAAAATAAAAACTTTGAAAACAGCATATTTACAATTGCAAGGCATGAAAGCCTTAACTAGGATAAAGTCCGAAGAACAGCCCAAAGTTTTAAGCATTATTGCACAAGCATTGTCACGGTCGTCGCAAAGTGTATCTTAGTGTCACACTTGTCATAAGTTGTCGTGAAGGTTGTCGCACTGAGGGAAGTATGTTGTGAATGTGTTTCGGATGATCTATGTTGTTTCATCAAGCACTCTAATTGTGCGATCACAGTCAAGTCCTATCACTATTCACATCATTTTCAGTGATCCAACACTTAGATAAATTTAAGAAAATTCCAAGCAACTTAGCCTCATCAGGCCTTCCTAAACTGCGCATTGCGCAGCCCCAACCCTCAAGCTACAACCCTACCTCTTGACACTATGCAATGCATAGTTCCTACCTTCCAAGACTGCGCACTAGGAAGTTTCAGTGCTCAAGCCGGAGCCTTGGCCTCCAAAATTGTGCAATTCAACCCTCTAAACTGGCCCCAACTGCACATTGTGCAACCTCTAAGCTCAATCCCAAAACATGAGCTCATGAGCTATGCAATTGAGCAATCATCAAGTCTTCCATGTCTCCGAGAACTGTGCAGTTGATAGAAACAATGCACTACCCTGCAACCTGTTTGACGGAGCCTCAAAACTACACAACTTGCCTGCATAGTCCACCATGAACTTCTCATTGCACATTCTCAAGGCTCAAGCCTCGACCCTGAGCTCTTGAGTTACGCAATCACATGGGATCCTCGGTCTTCTTAAACTATGCAGTGGGAAAAATCATTGTTCAAGTCCTCAGCCTGGCTCCCTGAGCTCCCCAACTGCATAATATTTATGTTGAGTCCAAGCCTAAACTACGCATTGCACAGTCTTAAGGCTCAAACCTAACCCTTGACTACCTCAGTTGTGCAGTCACCGAGTCTCCCCCTCACACTGCCACCTAGTTCTGGCTCAATCAATGGATCATCATGCAACATCTTAGATTAGGGGTTTATTAGATTGATGTTGTCTTGTCATGAGTGGATTGCAGATGCAGGAACTCTATCATGCTATGGAAAGATGATGAAGAAGGAGATGGAGAAGGAGGACATGTTGGAAGACACACATGGATATGAAGAGATAAGATGATCATCAAGCGAGAAGACAAAGGAACACTAGATCACAACATAAAATCAAATATCAGGACCATATGAAGACTCCATCTGATTCACGACCCTTTGGAGGGTGGATATGAAGAACACAACATATCTCTCATGAAGATGAAGCATTACACATATATTTTTGAATACAAAGGAGCAACAAGAATGTATCGACATTGCCATGTCATCAAAAAGTATTTGTTAGCAATGTCATGCCATGTCATGTCATGAGTCATCATATGCCAAATTATTCTTGTGGATTATGTAATTTATGATTTGAAAATGTACTGTAAAGTGGAAGTACAAAGGACATGTACAAAAGATGAAGAGTCATGTACAATTGAAAATTCATAGGAGGTCAAACAGTCATGAGAGTAGTAAAGGAGTCAAAATTGAGGTGAATTATCACCCCATTGGTTATGTTAGGGCTCCAAGAAACTCTCCTAGGTTGTAGCTCGGAGATGCCTAGTAACATATAATCTTCAATATGGTTCTAGGAACTTATTGGGATGGGTGATGGTTTGGTTCAAGCCAGATAACCACTTCTACTCTGTTTTCACTCTAGACATGCATGAACACCCTCAGACTACAAGGCTTTAGACCACCAATGCTCAACAGGTTGGGAATTAGGTGAATAAATGAAGAATAATAATCACACCGGAAGATGCATACAGAATGTATGATGGCCAACTATCACTAGTATAGAAACTTGCAAATATAATCTATCAATGCAGAGATAAGATGACAGTGATCATGCATTAGATACAGAAGAAACCCGAGCGACTTACTCACTGATACATTCAATTGTCTAATCCAAAGATAAGATGACAATTATCTAGTATTAGACATAGAAGAAGTCATGAATACGACACTTCAGTCACAAGCTTAGAACAGAGGAAAAATGGGCATTGAGCAATTAACAGCAAAAGAAGCTTGCATTGCTAAAAATGAAGATGAGAGCTGCAAGTTACAGAATATCTACAGTCTCCAGAAGTTGAACCGAAACACAATTTCCAACCTTGATTACATCTTTCTTCTGGCTATTTATAATCTGTCATTACAATGGCCCTTAGCCGTTTAGGGATGGAGGGTCTTAATTGACCACCAACTGGCATTAATTGTCTGATTGTGTTTCAGGACACAATTTCATTTCATCACGAAAACATTTAATCCATTCTGATACTGCGCTATCCTGCTAGGTGGTTGGCTTAATTGTGGCTGTGGAGCTCCATGCCTGTTTAATTCGGTTGCTGAGTCGTGCGGTGTCCTTTTCTCCCTTGGCCATGCTTTCTGTTAATTTAGTTTCATGGTCAGACTGTCACCTGACTGACAGAGTCAGCCATGTTCCCCTTCATGTAACAGATAGGACATGGGGTATGGAGTGCATGGGCAGATGAACGGTTGGGAGTACTCGTGAATGGCGGCAGTCGAATCGAGGGAGATGTGCAGCGGAGATCGTGCTCTGGAGGCTAGCGGTTGTGGTGGGAGCGAGACATGTCCAGGCCGTTAGATCTTCAGGTGAGCAGATCAGATGGTTATCGAGCGGCGGAGATCTGTGGGCGATAACGTGCAGGGTGGTTTGATTTGACTTGTAATGGTTTCTATTGGGAGGGCATCGGGCGGTAAGCGGTAAGTGTCAGAACTCGCACGATGCCATTTAGTGGATGACACGTAGCAGTGGAAGAGAGAGGAAAATTGCCCTCATCGCGCGAGTACTTTTCGTGCTAGTTATTCACGTGATATGGGAGATGACCGTCAGATCTGGAGGGGAAAGATCCACGGCGCAGATGCGGTGAAGGTACGAGATGTCTTGGGGAACTGTGCTATAGGCGTGTAAGGCATATGGGTGAGGTTTTATGGGGATTTTGGCTATTGCGCTTGGGGCTAAGGCCAAAGCTGAATTTTTCGGGGCGTGAAGGTTAAGTTAGGGAAGAGAAAGGGTAAAGTAGGATCGGATTAAGGTAAGGAGTAGGAAATGGCCCGTGTGGGTCCCCTTTTATGAACAACAAAGCAAACCGAATTTTCCTGTTGACCCTCAAAAATTCAGCACTACACCTCAGGGCTAACATTGGCTCCTTCTGGGGCTGAAAGCCTCCTTGTGAGGTTTCAAGAACCGCAAATCAATGCCTTTCCTACATACAACAAGATCAAATCTTCCTCCTAGTGTTGCATTGGGCATGGAGTCTATTAAGCATGAAAATAAAAACTTTGAAAACAACATATTTACAATTCCAAGGCATGAAAGCCTTAACTAGGAAAAAGTCCGAAGAACAGCCCATTGAATGGGCCATCGAAAACATATCCTTCCTTTGATGCATTCCTTATGAGAAAATAGTCACCATACTGAAAATTTACCCTTTTTACCTTTCTATGAAAGGTTTCTTTCTCTTGGTCAATCTGCATACCAGCCAATTCCTCAAAGACTTGTAGAAGCCTATTGATTTGATCGCCTACTTCAAAAAATTTCAGCATTTGATATTATTAGGTATAGATGGTTTATGTTTCACCTCCTCTCTATATGCCTTCAACCTTGGATGTTTTGCTTGGAAAGTTTTGTACACCTGCTAAATGATAAGGTCTACTTTATACTCTGCTATGTCATTTGTGACCTGAAAAGTTAATATAAAAGGTGAATCAATGCATTCTTGTGTGGGGGACACAAGGACTTCACCTGTCCCTACAGCTTCCTCAGAGTAAGCCCCATCAAAGAACATGTCCCAAAACTGTGGGCCTTCCTCCTCTGTGATCTGGCAAACCGGTTTTTTAAGCTGCATAGAAGCCAATTGATAAAGCTTGGTAATCTTAGGTTCGAGCTTATCTATGACAGCCTTGGGCATTGAATTATGGTTGGCTCCTATGGCCAGAAGGAAATTATGAAGGATTTTATCATGAATAGATAGAGGAACATCGAATGATGGGGAGTTGTCTTCACAATTTTCAATCACTGGGCTGAGAATAACAGCTAATTGGTCATTTTGCAGATTTACATAGTCAGTGGAAGCTTGGATGGTTTTAGGCTCAATATCCTCAAGGATAGATTTCTTAAAGGACTCATCCTTCACTGGTTCAATCAAGGGCATAAGTATTCTTGGCTTCTGGATCTCTAATTGAAAACTGAAAGAAGAAGGGGACTTGTCAAG
This sequence comes from Pinus tabuliformis, assembly GCA_031772625.1. NCBI lineage: Eukaryota > Viridiplantae > Streptophyta > Pinopsida > Pinales > Pinaceae > Pinus > Pinus tabuliformis. The sequence continues at coordinate 457,805,761 of CM062808.1, read as the reverse complement.
GCCTCTTACCTCTATGGCTGGAGCTTTGAGGAAGATAGGATCAACTATTGGTTTCTTCTGCTTATTAGCTTGTTGTTCTGCAGGGATAGCAGCTTTATGAATAGGATTTTTTTTTACATTATTCATCGTAGACCTCGGATTATATCTTTGTTGATCTTTAGCTTGTAGAATAGCTTCACCGTCCCACTCTTGGCTGATCTGGTCATTGAATAATGACTTCTCATAGGCAGCTTTGTTTAAAAAAGGGGCACCTCCTTTGTCTTCCATGCAATGGATCTCATCATCTTCTTCAAATGACTCTTCTTCCATGACTGTATTCTGAAAAGGGATCCTCACCCTTTGGTCTTCATTTTCATCTTTGTTTCTTTGCAAAATCTGCAACTGCTCATTTGCTCTTCTATATGGATTCAGATTCAGAGGAGCAAAGGCATTAGGAACTCTTGCTCTCCCAGAGTGTTGGTCAACCTTTAATTTGGAAACTTCAAAGGCTAATGACTCTATAATCTTGGCCATTTTATCGATCTTGTGACTGAAGATGATGAAGGCTCATCCCTCTATCTCCTTCTATCAGCATGACCTTTGAGTTTTTCTGCAACCATGATGTTGGATTCTACCTCCAAGGCTGCATCTTGCATTTCGGCCAGAGAAGCACATCTTCTTTCTCTCAATAGCAGGCAGAAGTCAGAATCAAAGGCATTGGCATAGGTGAGCTTGGCAGAGGTGGGAGTAGGTTTCACTTCAGCTGGTATCTTGCTATACATGCGGTTGAACCTTTTATTGAAATCGGACAATGACTCCCCATTTTCCCTTTTTAGGTTGCCAAACTCAATATGATAATAGAGCAGATCTTTCTTATCCCCCCAATTATTTAGGAACACATCATCTAAGGCCTCAATGTCTATTATAGACCTAGGGGTTAATTCTCTGAACCATTTTCTAGCCTCTCCATCTAGGCTTTGGACAAATACTCTCATCCACACATCATCTTCACTAATGTCTAGATTATCAGCATAGCTATAAAAAGACTCAAGATGTTCTTCTGCTGTGACTCCTTCTGTCCCAGTGAACTTAGGCATGTATTTCTGATATTCTCCTACAGGCATGGAATTCAAAGGAGTAGGCAAGACCAGGGGTCCATACCTAGCAGCTATGATTCTTTCCATTTTGGTGGGTGCTTGTGGGTCTGCCATGACTGGCGTAGATGAAATAGTGTTGGCAGTCTGAAAGGTATGGAGTTAAGAAATGACTGACAGGGCTTAAGGAATGTGATGGATAGGAGGGGAGGTTTCCTTTGGGTTGAAATCCAAAGGAGGACCTAAAAAGATAAGGAGCTTTATGAATCTCCGAAAATTTTTCTTCACTGCTAATCATAAAGGCTATATTCTCAATATGTATGTGCTTTGTTACAAGCCTTTATTGTAGAGATGCATAATATTTTTTAGGTTTACCTGATCCTGATGCTCTCTTTTGTGATGCCCTTGTTTCCTTGATAATCTTCTCAGGGTCAGGTACTGGGTCAGCTGGTGATTTTTGAGGATTTCTCTGAGTGTGCCTCACAAACTGAGCCAGAACTATGATGTGGAGTCGCCAAGAGGTTTGGCCTCCAGTAGAGTCGTCAAATAGATTATTACAACTAGAAATGTATCCAGACTTTGTCTATCATCAAAGCTAGATCTGTTTCATTCTCCCAGGGAAGTTGAGCTTCAATCTCCTCTCCCCGGCAACGGCGCCAATGATGTTAGGGCTCCAGGAAACTCTCTTAGGTTGTAGCTAGGAGATGCCTGGTAACATATAATCTTCAATATGGTTCTAGGAACTTATTGAGATGGGTGATGGTTTGGTTCAAGCCAGATAACACTTCTACTATGTTTTCACTTCAGACATGCATGAACACCCTCAGACTACAAGGCTTTAGACCACCAATGCTCAACAGTTTGGGAATTAGGTGAATAGATGAAGAATACTAATCACACTGGAAGATGCGTAGATAATATATGATGGCCAGCTATCACTAGTAAAGAAACTTGCAAATCTAATCTATCAATGCAAAGATAAGATGGCATTTATCTTGCATTAGATACAGAAGAAACATGAGCGACTTACTCATTGATACATTCAATTGTCTAATCCAGAGATAAGATGACAATTATCTAGTATTATACATAGAAGAAGTCATGAATACGACACTTTAGGCACAAGCTTAGAACAGAGGAAAAATGGGCATTGAGCAATTAACAGAAAAAGAAGCTTGCATTGCTGAAAATGAAGATGAGATGCTGCAAGTTACAGAATATCTACAGTCTCCAGAAGTTGAACTGAAACATAATTACCAACCTTGATTACATCTATCTTTTGGTTATTTATAATTTGTCATTACAATGGCCCTTAGCCATTTAGGGATGCAGGGTCTTAATTGACCACCAACTAGCATTAACTATTTGATTGTATTTTAGGACGCAATTTCATTTCATCACGAAAACATTTAATCCATTCTGATACTGTGTTGTCCTGCTAGGTGGTTGGCTTAATTGTGGTTCTGGAGCTCCATGCCTATTTCATTCGGTTTTTGAGTCATGCGGTTTCCTTTTCTCCCTCGGCCATGCTTTCTTTAATTTAGTTTCATGGTCAGACTGTCACCAGATTGACAGAGTCGGCCATGTTCCCCTTCATGTAACAGGCAGGAAGTGGGGTATGGAGTGCATGGGAAGATGAACGGTTGGAAGTACTCGTGAATGACGGCCGTTGGATCGAGGGAGATGTGTGGCGGAGATCGTGCTCTAGAGGCTAGCAGTTGTGGTGGGAGCGAGACATGTCCGGTCCGTTAGATCTTCAGGTGAGCAAATCGAATGGTTATCAGGCGGCGGAGATGTGCAGGCGATAACGCGCGGGGTGGTTTGATTTGAGTTGTAATGGTTTTTATCGGGCAGTAAACTGTAAGTGTCATAACTCACGCGATGCCAATTAGTGGATGACACGTAGCAGCGTAAGAGAGAGGAAAACCGCCCTGATCGTGCAGGTACTTTTCACGCTAGTTGTCCGCACGATATGGACGATGATTGTTAGATCTGGCAGGGAAAGATCGATGGCGCAGATGCGGTGAAGGTACGAGATGTCTTCGGGAACTGTGCTATAGGTGCGTAAGGCATATGGGTGAGGTTTTATGAGGATTTTGGCTATTGCGCTTGGGGCTAAGGCCAAAAAGGAATTTGTCGAGGCATGAAGGTTAAGTTAGGAAAGAGAAAGGGTAAAGTAGGAGCGGATTAAGGTAAGGAGTAGGAAATGGCCCGTGTGGGTCCCATTTTACGAATAGCAAAGAAGACTGAATTTTCCCGTTGACCCTTAAAAAGTCAGCACTGCACCTCAGGTCTAATAGGTTATATATACACCCTCATTATATGAGCAAAGTAATTTTCAACTTGACTCCTCCCGCAAGCCATTAGAGAAACATACCAGTTCTTTTGGGGAGCAAGGAGTGGCTCCAATGCTCCACTATTGGAGCTAGTGGTGTTCATTGTATACATGTGTCTTGGAAATTTGACTTAATATCATAAGCCTTATGGCCAACACGTTATTCATGCATGGATTATGAATATTTGTAAGACTATTATGTGAATGTTTGTAATTCATGTTTCCTTTCATCTATGTTAAAGTAGTTGAACTATTTTGGTTGTTTTGGTACTTATCATATTGATTATAATGTGTTGTAATGGCAATTATCATTGTCGCATCCTCATGGGCTATTTCATTGGCTATTAAATAAATCTTTCTTGTTGTAATGGTTGCAATGACCGTCACATATTTGTGGATTATTTCACTGGATGTTGAATGGATTCTTCTTGTTTATGTGTGTCTCTAATAAGGTGGTACTATTACCTCTATCTTAGAGGCTCACTTCTCTTCCCCCTCCGAAGTAAAATAATTTTGACACACATATGACTGAACACTCACCAGTCACACACCCTTGCTTTTCGAAAGCACATTTGCGCTCCTCTCTCCTGTTGACAGTTAGAGCCAAGGCAAATCTATAAGAATATATGGAAGCCAGGTTGATACCCCAGATGGGGCTCGTATTCCAATGATGTGAGGTCTAATTGGGACTTCACATCTGGAATACCCCCTTGGTTGACGAATTTCCAACATCGTCAACAGTTTCCAACAAAAATAATTTTGATAATGGAAAACTACTCATGGAGTCAAAGTTTGGTTATGAGAAAATTTATTTGTGTTGCAAAACCTATTTTGAAACAAAAACCTTATAGCCCAATGCTCTAATTGTTCAAGAAATGATATAAAGCTCAAGCATAAACGAACCTCATGGAATGGATCTAGTGAAGATCATTAGCTTATTGAGAAGGAAGTATCACTTGGTTTGGGTTCTCCTAAAGAAGGGTCAAAAGAGGTTTCCTTGAAAGATAATGGAACATCACCACAAAAATATTATTTAACACATCATTTAATAACCATGAAAGGGTCATCTATTTTGGATCCTCCCTTGGATGTGCCAAATTTGGAACAAAGGAACCTAGGGATGCAAAAATGGTCCAAAGGAAACTAGATATACTCCTTCAAAAGAAGAACCTTAAATCTTAACAAGGTTTGATACAACATAAACTAATATAAGAGCTTGTTTTAGGCTTGGAAAAAAAAGCTCTTAAAGTAATTTAGGTGGATCGAGTTGAATAAGATCAAAAACATGAACAATTAGATCCCCTACTTCAAGAAAAATCAAGAATGGTAGGAATGGAAAGGACTTCATAAAAGACAAAGAAAGCATGGACAATAGTAATAAAGAAGAAAAAAATCCCCTCAAGTAGCGCAATGAATTATGGCAATTTAAGTTGGACCTATAATCTAGATTGATTATGTAATATTTTTGTGTATTATTACATTTACAGTTTGTCACAAATTGCAGCATGTAAGAAATATAGGGATGAAGGCTTTGTGGATTTAAGTGTTTTAAGTATTTTATGTACTTTTCCAAATAAGGTAGTGGTATTTTTTTCTACAACCCAAAGGTAGTAATTTTTGTAACCTTGCCAAACCTTGGCTAATATAAAAATTCCTCGTTCCCATTAAATAATAAAAATTGAAAGCTTCATATTAGGCTTAATTTTGATAAAGGGATAACATTTGGAGCTTCATTTTGTCAATTTAAAGAGGGGGATATTATTCTTTTTACATGGTTTGAAATTCTACTTGTGACATGTTCATTTTTCATGAGCTAATGATTTACAAAGTTATCTTGTGTTTATTCATCTCTCTTAAATAAAGGAAAAAGAAATATATTACTCAAATCCCTATGGAATTTATTAAATATAACAAAATTTCTATAATCCCTCTCATATTAAATATAGAAAAAGTTCTACAATCCCTTTCACAATTGTAGTGGAAGACTCAAACCTAGTAACCTAGAGAAAAAACCCACTCTAAAGCCATGCCCTTCATTAACATAACCATCCATGGTAATATTATTTGACCACGTGTAATCTTTAAACTAGTGACTTCACCAACATGGACCTTTGTAGAAGTTTACTTAGTTTTTTTTTGTCTCAATGTTGTATAGAGTGTTTTGTCTTTAGAAAGGTTACTAGGCCTCTCTCATATACCCTAAAGTGAACTCTATCTAATTCTTCTTTGGATTGATATAATCCCTATAATTTATCAATGAATGACCCACTAATGACTAATGTAACTTGCATACAATAGTTAGCTATCAATGTTGTATAACATGTACCCCTACTGTCTAGAATATTGTGACATCCTTTGGTTAATATTTTTCCAATTGTAATTAATTAAAGGCTGAGAGAAGGGACACAAGTTGTAGATTGCTTGAGGAGGAAAATTTATTGAGGAATGGTTTGTTTTAAATAACAATCTTGGTTAGCTGAGTGGTTTTAATTGGGATGACTAAGTAATAAATTTAACTGAAAAGAAGAGAATAGGTGCAAGATCCCTTTAAGCCCCACAATAACCAACAAAATATTAAAGCAAACATGGGTTGCACTATCCTAAATGGTTGATTTGCATGGAGCCGATAAAAATACAGGCAATTAGTTTTCTTGGGGATTGGATGCATACACAACAAAGAAAAGAGAACACACTCTCTTGGGATCTCACGTGGAGACTATGGAAGAGAGCACATAGTGAAAGGAATCACACAAAAATTTCCTTAGGGGCGAAGACGAAAACACAAAGAGAGAAATGGTCGGTAGGGTAGTTATGAAGCTCTAAAGAGATTAAACCAACTAAAGAACCCTCACAGAGGCTTGCTGGGTTAGAGCATTATAGAGAGTAGTGGCTTGCATGTAAGGCTAAAGAATCCATTTTAAGCTTGTGGATTAATGAATCTACAAGATTGGGAAGAGACACTCAGGTGTTTGTGAGGGATGATGAACCACCATGACTTTCCTTGGGGTTGAAGATCTGGTGCTTGACTCGCTGATGAACCACTTGGAGAGGTGATCTCTTTACAAATCATTGGCTTATCCATGATGAACCTTATTTTGATGTGGACTCTCTTCTCTTGAAACTGAGTAGAGATTCTTTTTACTATGGTATCCTGGCATGGGCGTTCTTTATGTCTGAGAAGATTGAGTGAAAATTTGCGTAGCTAGTGGATGAACGTAGAATTGTGGCCTTGTGGCATCTTGTTTCAGTTATAACATTGGCGAAGTTTCTATTAGAATCACTCTACCTCTAGTAATGTAATTTGGCTCGGGCGTGATAGCTACAAGTAACTATGGTAGGGTGGAGAGTTAGAGTCCCACTCTCAGTTTCCAAATCTCTTATAAGATAATTATGCTCTTATGTTTAATGCTTATTAATATTACATCAATTATTTTTGTGTCAAATTACTGCTATTCTAATTGTCGAGGAGTGATGTCTCTTACATAAATGAGGAACACATAATTTATGTGTTGAAATGATCTTGAATAACCTCCTTCATAAATTGTTTATTTTTGTAATTATCCTAAGCCTATGGATTGGCCTATGTGATTGTGTGTGAAGAGGTGGACGACCTCTGCTAATCAATTGGTTGTAGTTTCAAGAGGATGGCATTCATATATATACACACACATATATAATGTGCCCTGAGGTAAGAGTCCCTTGAAAAACCGCCAGGTTCAACCTTATGCATATAGAGCAAGCAGGAGATGAGCCTTAGTAGTTTTAGGGCCTTGGCACTAAACTCAAACGGCTTATATATAATAGAACTACTATGATCAAGGCCAAGGGTTGGGAGTTAGCTCTAAAGAATTCACATTTCACTGATGCATGTGGTTATGACGTGAGGTGAGGAGTGACAATGCCATTATTGGGGGGGGTTATCCTTCGCATAACAACTCATCAAGAGGGTGGGACATATGGAGCATGTGACTCGGGCCAGATTCCTTTGGTACATACATATATACAATGGTGGAGATTCACTGGTGAGCAGATGATGGGGATCCAAAAGCGACCCCCCCCTTTCGTACCAAATGGGGTCGAGTCACTGCATACCATTAATTGAGTGGAAACGAGACGAGGCTATTGGATTCAAGTGATGGAAACGGTAACAAAACTATGAATATGGACCCCCGTGGAGACATCACAGGAGTAGGGGGGTCTGCTATCGAATCAGAAACATTAAATTTATGACTTCCCCTTATTGTCGAATTAATACATTCATGATCAATGACATCACCCTAACCCCATTTTCCTTAGAGATTTTGGATGGAGCACCTAATAGGAATGCCTGGGTTAAGGTCCTGGGATGGCATGGCACGTGGGCCAATTCAGTCAGATAAGCGCATGCGATGTGAATTTGTTAGCGTATGGGTAAAGTGGGTGGCAAGATTCAGTGCAAGGTGTGTAACACCACGTAACCCAAAAGATCATCCCAAGAGGTATTACTAGGTAGCAGTGTTGAGACCTATCGAGATTTAACTCTCGGGGTGATGTGGCCATGGAGGGCCCGCACCCACATACTTTGCATACATTACATATGTGTTCTAGGTGTGTTCATATGGACCACAGAAATGGGACTATACATGACCTAGTATGAGCGGGTCGATGATCTTACAAAAGACTTAGGTTGCAGTCCTTCTATGTATATGCTTTGGATCACACTAAACTAGAACCATAAATACTCGGACCATATCCATAAACTTCAAACTTCAATGGTACATACCTCAGCCTTGAATGATAAATGAGACCTGTTTCCAAACTTGATCAACCTCTTCTAAATTCAGATCATGTGTAGAACATAAGCCATAAATTTAGATCATAAGCCCTTCTCACAGGTTTTAGATTAGCATTCGAATCACAGTACATGGATTGGATATTTCAAAGAAGCTCTGACAAGTCAGAGAAGAAATTCGGCCTTCCCATAGTCGTTTAGATGCTTTGGATTGAACACAAAGAAGCAGGCTCAGATGACTCGTCTCAACTGCTCAACGAACTTGGCTATGACACCATGCTGATTTTTCTAGGGTGCACAAGCTAGAAAAATAATTTCCTTCAACATGTAATTACTTGAAATGATAAGTTTGCATTAAAACATTAAATACCATTAAGCAACTACATAAGAAAATTTCAACCATTAAATATGAAAGATAAGTAAAGATAACCATGAGACAATAGGACTATATATATATATATATATATATATATATATATATATATATATATATATATATATATATATATATATATCTATATATATATATATATATATATCTATCTATATATATATATATATATATATATGTATGTATGTATTGTGCCTTGAGGTAATATTTCCTTGAAAAATTGCCAGGTTCAAGCTTATGCATATATCAGATGACTCGTCTCAACTGCTCAACGAACTTGGCTATGACACCATGTTGATTTTTCTAGGGTGCACAAGCTGGAAAAATAATTTCCTTCAACATGTAATTACTTGAAATGATAAGTTAGCATTAAAACATTAAATACCATTAAGCAACAACATAAGAAAATTTCAACCATTAAATATGAAAGAGAAGTAAAGATAACCATGAGACAATAAGACTATATATATATATATATATATATATATATATATATATATATATATATATTGTGCCATGAGGTAATATTGCCTTGAAAAACTACCAGGTTCAAGCTTATGCATATATCAGATGACTCGTCTCAACTGCTCAACGAACTTGGCTATGGCACCATGTTGATTTTTCTAGGATGCACAAGCTAGAAAATTAATTTCTTTCAACATGTAATTACTTGAAATGATAAGTTAGCATTAAAACATTTAATATCATTAAGCAACTATATAAGAAAATTTCAACCATTAAATATGAAAGAGAAGTAAAGATAACCATGAGAGAATAAGGCTATATATATATAATGTGACATGAGGTAATATTCCCTTGAAACATTGCTAGGTTCAAGCTTATGCATATAAAGGTGAGCAGGAGATGAGCCTTAGTACTTTTAGGGTATGGGCGTTAAATTGTAATGACTTATATACAACAGAACTACTATAATCGAGCCTGAGGGATGGGAGATAGCTCTAAAGCATTCACATTTCACTCATGCTTGTGGTTATGACGTGAGGTGAGGAGCAACAATGCCATTATGGGGGGGGGGGGGGGGGGGGGGGGGGGGGTGGTTGGGGCTTATCCTTTGTAGAGCGCATCACTGAGAGGGTGGGACAATGGTGCATGTGACTTAGGTTGGAGAACTTTAGTACATACACATATCTAATGTTGGAGATTCACTGGTGAGTGGATGGTGGAGATCCAAAAGCGAACACCCCCACCTCCGTATCAAATGAGGTCGAGCCCCTGCATACCATTGATCGAGTGGAAATGAGACAAGGATGTTGGATTCAAGTGATGGAACCGGTAACGAAACTATGAATATGGACCCCCCTTGTGACATCACAGGAGTAGGTGAGTCCCTATCAAATCAAAACCATCAAATGTGTGACTTCCCTCTATCGCGGAATCAATATGTTTAGGATCAATGACATCGCCACGGCCCATTTTTCCCTAGATATTTTGCATGGAGCACCCAATAGGAACACTTGGGTTAAGTTCCTGGGATGACATGTCGCGTGGGTCAATTCAATGGGATAAGCGCCATGGGATGTGAATGTGTTAGAATATGGGTAAAAGGGGGTGGGAAGCTTCAATGCAAGGTGTGTAACACCATATAGATTGATTGTCCTAGGAAGTTTTAGTGAGTAGCATTGTTGAGATCTATCGAGATTTAACTCTCAGGGTGATGCGACCAGGGAGGGCTCACACCCATGTACTTTGTATACATTACATATGTGTTGTAGGTGGGTTCATATCGACCACAAAAATGGGACTATACATGACCTAATATGAGCAGGTCAATGATCTTACAAAAGAATTAGCATGTATTCCTTCCTTGTATATGATTTGGATCACATTAAAATAGAACCATAAAGATTGAGACCGTATCCATAAACTTCAAACTTCAATGGTACATGCCTCGACTTTGAATGATAAATGAGACCTATTCCCAAACTTGATCAACCTCTTATAAATTCAGATAATGTCTAGAACATAAGCCTTAAATTTAGATCATAATGCCCTTCTTCACAGATTTTAGATTAGCATTCGAATCTCAATACATGGATTAGATATTTCAAAAAAACTCAAACAGGTCAGAGAAGAAATTCAACCTTCCCATAGTTCTTTAGATGCTTTGGATTGAACACAAATAAGGAGGCTCATATGACTTGTGTCAACTGCTCAACGAACTTAGCTCTGACACCATGTTGATTTTTCCAGGGCACACAAGCTAGAAAAATAATTTCCTTCAACATGTAATTACTTGAAATGATAAGTTGGCGTTAAAACCTTTAATATCATTAACTAGCCACACAAGAAAATTTCAACCATTAAATATGAAAGAGCATTAAATATAACCATGAGACAATAAGACAAGAGACACAAAAAAATTTAGGCCTTAGGTCAGGGGAAAACCCAAAAATTTATTTCCTTATGAGAGAGAGAGACTTATAATTTCATCAATACATCAAAAATAACCGTAAAAAGAGAACCAAACCAATAGCCAAGATAAAATTCCAAGCCCTCCTTCTTCTCCTTTTGATTTGAACCCTCTTCTTCCTTCCCTCTTTCGCTAGAATAGAGCTCATGACATGGTAGATCGATGTGAAAAGTGAGGAGAGATAGTCTCCTTCATATATAATTCAAATGGGGTCAAATGGGTGCCTTTAAAGGGGCCCAACTGACTTGATTCATATTAGGCTGACTTAAGTTGAATTTGGAGGCAAATTTAAAAATTAAAATTTTTAATTTCTTTTACAAGATGAAAATACCGACCATGGCTACCATATTTTTGCAACACTCCCTCTTAGCTAGGGAGGTAATTTTTATTCTCTCTCTCAAGATCAATCTTCCTGACCAATCATAGGTATCACAACCCATAGCCTAAGGATGAGATCACAAATACAAGTCTCTCTCACTATCAGGATCAATCTCATCGACCAATCATCAGTCTCACAACCCACAACCTAATGGAGATATCATTAGTCTCATCATAAGGAAAGATACACAACATCCAACTAATCTTAATGCATCTCCCTAACCACAAGGTATCACATCACACAACTTAAGGGAGGAATCACCAAATCAATGCATCTCCCTGACCATAAGGTCTCATAGCACACAACCTAAGGGAGGATTCATCAATTCAATGCATCTCATGGATCACAAGGTCTCAGAGCACACAACCTATTGGAGGAATCATCATATCAATGCATCTCCCTGACCACAAGGTCTCATAACACAACCTAAGGGAGGAATCATGATGTTATGTAATCATTTCTCCCTCTTAAAGGGATTCTCATCCATTCTAGTGTCTTCATATAAATATCAACAACCATCTTGATAATAGAAAAGTATCCATGGTGGATTTCAGCAAATTCCAACAGCATCATTCAGTTATTTATTCAACTTCATTTGGGGCTTCCTATAGAGGAAATCATCAACAATGATGGTCAAATTCTGTAGAAAACAAGTGACTTCTCATAGAAGCTATTATCAACAACAATGTGTACATTGGTAGATAAGTATACTATGCTTGGTTCTAATAAAAGATCCAATATATTAGCAAACAACTACATTTCAATCATGTTGAATGTAATAGAAACATATGTGTCATTCAGACCAATAAATCTAGTCCAAATAGAGTCATCAATTTCATGCATCAGGTGGTTCAATGAGCCAATAAGAGGGATTCATCAAATCAACAACAAATTTTTGTAGCTTCTTCAAATTTTCCTTGAGCAAGTGTCCATGGACTCACATTCCATTATGCCACAATCTCAATGGGGATTTTACCATGCTCGTATCATATTTTCTATCATACAATCAAATCCCTATTACATTGGATGAGGAGGACCTTAGTCCTTATCAAATACACATCATCAATACATAGCGGAAAAGTTATAGGTTCTTCTCCAACAACTTTACATCATGGATCAAAACATGCTTCAATTAGGTTGATCTTGTTAGTTCCCTCTGAGTCCAAATCCCATCCAATCACAAGTCTTCTTGTTACTTTGTTCTTCAATCCATTTTCAATAATTTCCACACTTTGGCAGTCTTTATTATGTCCCTGCAATCCTCACTAGGAGGCCATGGAGAACAAATAAAACCAAGTAAGATACACAAAGACGAGACTCATAATGTAACAACAATAGAAACAACCAAGAAAGTACTTATCTCTTTGAGAATGTGTCAAATCCCTCTTGATCTTAATCTTCTTAGGTCCAGTTAACCTCGTTCAATTCATCAAATATTTAATCTCGTCCACTTTATCATCATTAAAGAATCCACATTATCAAAGATTCCACATCATCATCATCAAAATCATCAACGAGTCCACATCATCATTATCAACACAATCAACAAATCCACATCATCATCAACAAGTCCACATCATCAACGATTCCACGTCATCATCATCAATGAGTTCACATCATCAAAAACATCAAGGAGTCCATATCATCATTAAAGAGATGACCTCATATTGAGTCTACATCAAGAAGTGCACATTATTAGTAACAATTAAAAAATAATAATAAAACAAATTACAAGATACTTATGTTTTGGAAACTAGTCATCTCCATCTTGATCTTTAGCCTTCTGTAATCAACCTATAAAGTATTCTCAATATTAATATGTCAAATCTTCTAGAAACAAGGGTTCTTTTATTTAAGTGGAAGTAATCAATTTTTAACCCATTTTTTCTAGACAGGGTTTTAAAACAGTATAGCAAGGGTTTTTATTTAAAACCCTAATAATTTGTCAAATTTGGTCCAGAGTTTACAAACCCTATATGTAAATATTCACCTTTGCATTCTTGAATAACTTCATTATTCTTGATTATAATGTCAACATTATGAGAGATCTCTCTATAGACATCGTTACTAGGGTTTCCAAAAACATCAGACAAAGATTCAGCCCTTTAAAACCTTAGATGAATGTAAATCTTATCAAATTTTAGATCCCTATTTTTGGCTATGAAGGAGAACTTATTCCTCTTAATATTTCTTCCTTTCTTTCATTTGTTTCCAATGTTCAAAATTATATCTAGCATATCCTTTGCAAAACCTCTTAAAATTCTAAGGTAGAATCTTAATTCCTTTATATCATATTTATAACTTGTTTAACTAATGGAATATTGAGACGTCCATCAAAAACTTATATGTGAAATTTAAATAACCCTGATCACCTTATTTTTCAAGGTGCATCATTCTTTATTTATGTATAGTAAAGTGACAAATTTGAATCCTTCCAGGACTTTGCAGTTTCGAAAATACTGAAGTGATCTTCGAGTAGAATTTCCTTATGCAATATTATGTAAGAAACTTCCAGGATTTATTTAAAACTTAAGACATTACTTGTAGGCTTGCATCTTACCACTTATCACTATTGATTGCACAAACCATGAATGGCTATACCTACAAACATTTTAAACATAGGTCGAACTTCTTCCAGAGGATTTCATCGTCCTTATATATAAATAAAAGAAATATTAGGTTAAGTAACCTCCTTTAGAATCAATCATACTGGAGGAGTTAAAAATCATTCTAATATCCCTTTTGGGGTCCTATAATTGTTTATAATATTCAAACCTCTGAAACGACCATAGGGAGGAGACACATACATCCTAGGCATCATACTTGAAAAATGACATTATCACAAAGGTCATTACTTACCTTAGAGAGATTGAATTTCATAGACTTGAGACATTACCTTCAAACCTCATTAGATTGTTTCATGAGGAAGCTTTAGACTGATACTTCATATGTTTCACAAAGATACAAAGATAGAGTGTTGGGTCCCTATAATACTAGTGATTACCCCATTACTATTGTAGTTATACCCCTTATTTATATTGATGTACCCATGTAGTGCCCATATTGTTACTATTGTGCCACATAGAAGCCCACTATTGTTATTGTTGTGCCCTACAATATTATTGTTATGTAGGCTTTGATTGTATTGGGACCACTTAGACTCCTATATATAGAAAGGAGATATTTTCATTTGTATCATACAAGAATTGTTCATTTATGTAATTTAAAGGAGGTTGCCCCCTCGAAGAGGCTGAATTCTAAGGCGTGGATCTCTCTTTTCTATCTTTTTGTGAGCTGGTTTCATAACATTTGGTATCAGAGCTTTGGATTCTAGGGTTTCGCTGCTCCAAACAGGTCATCGTGGCATTTTCGCTATAACTTTTTTTCTGTGACGTTTCAGAAGTTGCAAAAAAACCCCATTTGAGAAGAAATTGCGCTGAACCTTGGGTCCAAATTTCAGATCTTTTCGCGCGATATTTTCGAAGATATGATCTGAGGAAGTTGGTCTTTTTGCAGACTCCTGAATTACATTCAAAACAGGTGACCTGGGGAAAATTGTCATAACTTTCTTTTTGAGCATCGGATTGAAATTTCGTAAGAAGTTACAGAAAGAGGACGAACTGTAGTTTGCGTTTATATATTTTTCAGAGTCAAGGGTTGAAACAGGGACACGTGGAACTTCATACAAGTTCGCTCTACTGAACCAGTCTATAATCAGATCACTGCGGGAGATTGTGCATAACGCTTTCTTGGAGAATCCAATTTGGTTCAGACTAGTGGCATTGGAAAGAGGACACAGAAAGCTACTACATATCACAATTTCAGAACTGGATGATTCGAAATTACATAGGTACATCAGATTCAATATCAGGCTTCTACAAAGTAAAAAAAGGTGTGTAGTTTTTATTTTTATTGTTGCATAAACTTGGTTTGAAGGAATTCAAAAGGCCTAGTAAAGCATTATTATAGGTAACTGATGCCCCGAGGAAAGAAAATGCAAACGCCTAGTAAGGAACCTGAAAGCTCTAGCATGACTCATGAAGAAGAGGAAGAAATGCTACATGATATATCAAAATTACAAGAACAAGTGCAACAAATGTCACGCTCACAAAAGCTAACAGATGCTAAGATAAAGGGCATGGAAGCTAAGATGGACAATTTTAAGACTGATTTGAAGACATATTTGAAGAAAGACATGGCAAGTTTGAAGACAGATTTGAAGACAGACATGGCAGATTTGACAAATTTTCTACAAGAAATACTTACTAATGGTGAAAAGGTAGTAAAGGAAACTCATGATGAGAACAAAAGAAATGTTAATCATGATTCCATAGACTCTAATGTTGGATCAAAGACCCACCATATTCCAAAAATCGATATGAGGAAGTTTGATGGCAAGGATCCCGCCACATGGATATTACAGATGGAGCAATTCTTCGATCTCAATAATGTGCAAAACACACAAAAGGTACGTATGGCAACTTTATATTTGGAACCAAATCAGTTTGTATGGTATCAATGGCTTTGCTCTCGTAAACAATTTATCACTTGGGCAATTTTTACGGAAGAATTGATAGCACATTATGAGGATACAAAAAGCAACACTTTTTTTAGCCAATTGATAAGTCTCAAACAAAAGGGTTCAATAATGGAGCACATTGAGGAGTTCCAAAAATTGAACATAAGGGTAAAAGATATTCCAGAGGAGCATAGGATTGATGTGTTCATAGGGTCTTTAAAGGATAATATCCAACATGATGTTCGCCTTTGGGAACCTGATTCATTAGAGAAGGCATTCAGGTTAGCAAGAAAAATGGAAAGCAAAATTATGGCAACTAGGAAGCATACCATTCACAACTATAAAGATGGAAGTGTTGTTGCCCATAGTCTTCCACAACCTACAAGGTTGACACCACAACAATTGGAAGAAAAAAGAGCAAAAGGGCTTTGTTACAATTGTGATAGCAAATACACAAAGGTCATAAGTGTGCTGAGAAGAAATTATTCTACATAGATTGTGAAGAGGAAGAAGAAAAGGAGCAAGAAAGGTCAAAAGAAGAGGATATACTCCAGGAACAAAGCCTAGATGAAGAACAAATAAATCCGACCATATCTTGTAATGCATTGGCGGGAATTACCACTCCTCAAACCATCAAGATAGAAGGACAAATCAAGAAGAAAAAGGTAATAGTGTTGATTGATTCAGGAAGCACCCACAATTTTATTCATTGTAGGGTAGCAAAAGAATTGAATTGCTTCCTATATCCAGCACCAGAGTGTCAAGTGATGATTGCAAATGGAGGAACAATAAATTGCTCTGGAAAGTGCCATAATATCAAGCTATCCATGGGAGAATATGTATTGACTAGCCCAATGCTTTCCATTCCAATGGGAGGTGCTGATGTTGTACTAGGAGTCCAATGGCTACAATCCTTGGGTACAATAGCTTTTAATTTTCAAGAACTTTTCATGAAATTTTCTGTGGAAGGAAAGGAAGTTGAATTAAGGGGTATTGCAGGGAAACCAGGAAAGATAATCAGCTCTAATGGTATGACAAAGCTTCTAAAAAAGGAGCAAAGAGGTGTAATTGCACAATTATGTTCGCTAGATGTTTCCACATTGGAATCATCTATTTCTCCAGATCTCCAAAAAGTCCTGGACAATCATTCCAAGGTATTTGAGACTCCCAAAGGTCTCCCACCTATGCGTGATCATGATCATGCTATTCATCTGATTCCAGGAAGTGTTCCTCCAAACATCAGGCCGTACAGATATCCCTATGTCCAAAAAAGTGAAATTGAACGTATGGTTGCAGAAATGCTAGAGGCTGGTATAATTCAACCGAGTCAAAGTTCTTTCTCTGCTCCAGTAGTATTGGTGCACAAGAAGGATGGATCATGGCGCATGTGTCCAGATTATAGGGAGCTCAACAAGCTCACTATTAAAGATAAGTTCCCCATTCCTGTCATTGATGAATTACTGGATGAATTGCATGGATCAATTTACTTCACCAAGTTGGATCTTCGTTCAGGATATCATCAAATCAGAATGAAGATTGAAGACATTCCGAAAACAGCATTTAGAACTCATGAGGGTCATTATGAATTTTTGGTCATGCCTTTTGGCCTTACCAATGCACCTTCAACATTTCAAGGTTTGATGAATTCAATTTTCAAACCATTCCTTAGAAAATTTGTGTTAGTATTTTTTGATGATATACTAATCTACAGCAAGTCTTGGAAGGATCATGTTGAACATGTTGACAGGGTGCTACAACTATTGGAGGAGAAACAATTATATGCAAAAAGATCCAAATGTTTCTTTGGAGTCCAGGAGGTGGAATATTTGGGTCATATTGTATCTCATGAAGGAGTTAAGGTAGACCCTAGCAAAATTAAAGCCATTAAGGAATGGAAAATCCCCACATCCATAAAGCATCTGCGAGGATTTCTTGGGTTGACAGGGTATTATCGCAAGTTTGTTAAGAATTATGGGAGAATAGCAGCACCTCTAACAACATTATTGAAGAAAGATGCATTTTCATGGACTCCGGAAGCAACAAAGGCCTTTGAACATCTTAAAGAGGCAATGTGCCAAGCACCGGTCTTAGCTACACCGGACTTCACAAAAACCTTTATTGTGGAATGTGATGCTTCAGGAAATGGAATTGGTGCTGTTCTAATGCAAGATGAAAGACCCATTGCTTTTGAAAGTCGTCCAATCAAGGGAAAGTTTTTAAGCAAAGCTATTTATGAGAAGGAAATGTTGGCAATACTCCATGCACTTAAGAAATGGCGACCCTACCTAATGGGAAGACACTTCAAGGTAAAAACAGATCATGATAGCCTTAAATACTTTTTAGAACAAAGATTATCCTCTGAAGAGCAACAAAAGTGGGTCACAAAGATGTTGGGTTATGACTTTGAAATCATCTACAAAAAAGGGAAGCAAAATGTGGTGGCAGATGCACTCTCAAGAAAGGATGAGGATGTGGAAGCATTGTTGTGCGCCATTTCTATTATCCAACCAGATTGGATAAATGAAGCAAGGGAGGAATGGAAGAATGACGAAGAAGTGTGGGCACTTATTCGAAAGCTACAACAAGATTCCAGTACGTCTGATACATTTAGCTGGAAAAATGATTCGTTATGGTACAAAGATCGCTTATACCTCTGTAAGAATTCCCAGCTAAAACAAAAGATTCTTATGGAATTGCACACTTCTCCCTTAGGAGGGCACTCAGGATTTTTAAAAACTTACCACAGGGTTAAGAAGGAATTTTTTTGGGATGGCCTTAAATCAGATATTCAAAAGTTTGTGGCGGAATGTTTGGTTTGCCAACAAAATAAAGTTGAAACAATTAAGACACCGGGTCTATTACAACCTTTATCCATTCCAAGCCAACGTTGGGAGGAGGTTTCAATGGATTTTATCACAGGTTTACCCAAGTCTGAGGGAAAGAGTGTCATCATGGTGGTAGTTGACAGACTTACCAAGTATGCACACTTTTGTGCATTATCACATCCATTTAAAGCCAGTACAGTTTCTACTGCATTTATGGAAACAATTCAAAAGCTACATGGAAACCCAAAGATTATTGTAAGTGACAGAGATCCCATTTTCACTGGAAATTTTTGGACAGAATTATTTTCTTGTCTTGGTACTCAGTTAGCTCATAGCTCATCTTATCATCCTCAATCTGATGGGCAAACTGAGATAGTAAACAAATGTTTGGAAGGATATCTTCGTTGCTTTGTATCTGATAAACAGACACAATGGGTCAAATGGTTGCCTCTGGCTGAATGGTGGTATAACACTTCCTTCCATACAGCAACAAAAATGACCCCATTTATGGCACTTTATGGGTATCAACCACCATCCATCACATCATATTTAAGAGAAAATTCTAAGGTTCAGGCAGTGGAACATCACATCGAACATCAACAACAAGTCCTCCAACTCTTAAAGGATAACCTCGTGTTGGCACAAAATAGAATGAAACAACAGGCAGATCAACATCGCAGTGAAAGAAGTTTTGATGTAGGTGATTGGGTATTCCTACGGCTACAACCATATAAGCAAATGTCCCTCAAGCAAGCTAAGAAGGATAATAAATTATCACCAAAGTATTATGGTCCGTACAAGGTGTTGCAAAAGATTGGTACTATGGCATACAAATTGGAGCTTCCTGCAGCTTCTCGATTGCACCCAGTTTTCCATGTTTCATGTTTAAAGAAGGTTATAGGCGACAAGCTCCCAGTTCAAACAATATTGCCAGAACTTGACGAGGAAGGAAAAATTATATTGGAACCGGAAGCAGTCACAGAAACAAGAACTCGACAGCTACGAAATCGATCAATTTCAGAGTATCTTATCAAGTGGAAGAACTTATCCGCTGAAGATTCCACATGGGAGGATGAGAATTTTATGCAGAAGTATCCAGAACTACTCAAGCGTTGAGGACAACACTTTTTTGAAGGAGAGGGGCATGTTGGGTCCCTATAATACTAGTGATTACCCCATTACTATTGTAGTTATACCCCTTATTTATATTGTTGTGCCCATTAGTGCCCATATTGTTATATTGTGCCCCATAGAATCCCTCTATTGTTATTTTTGTGGCTTTATATTATTATTGTTAGGTCGGCTGGATTATATTGTGACTCCTTAGACTCCTATATATAGAAAGGAGGTTTTTCATTTGTATCATCCAAGAATTGTTCATTTATGTAATGTAAAGGAGGTTGCCCCCTCGAAGAGGCTGAATTCTAAGGCGTGGATCTCTCTTTTCTATCTTTTTGTGAGTTGGTTTCATAACATAGAGCCATTTGCATAAAAAATATTGTTATACCACATATTAAAATATTCCATGAGCTAGTAATGAGATCGAACTACTAAGATATTCCGAGACGATTTTGGACATTTTCAACCTTGGATGCCTGGGCATTGTGACTTGTAAAGGGAGATGATCCAGATCTTGGGGGGAGGCCCCCAAGATCTAAAAAAATATTGAAATTCCAGAAAAATATGAAAACACATAGCAAGCAAAACTACAAAGAAAACTTTTATTTAAACAGATAATAATTGTAAAAACTACATCATGGTGGACAATCTATCCTTTTACAAAATGCAACTTGTTACTTATAACCTTTTTTGGTTACAATACCACAGGTAAATTCCATCGGTGGGTAAATACCATGGGTGAATGAATACCATGGGTGGATGTCACTTAAAATACCATAGGTAATTCCATGAGTGGATAAATACCATGGGAGTGTTGGAAATAATACTGAGAGGGGGGTGAATCAGTATTATCAGATCAATAATTTTATTTCCGAAACAAATTTATATACACTACTTCAGCTAAGTGAACCAGCTTGTACATGCGACTGTACTTAAAGCAACCAGCGTATATGCAGAGAACTTTTGATTTAGCCAATTTATCATGCATTGAACTTTAACCAGTATATCAGATACTTGTTAGACAGTGCAGTAAAACCAAAATAAAGCATCGCACATAATAAACACACATGAACACCAAGATATAAGATGGAAACCCAATGTGGGTAAAAACCACCTACTATTGTCATCTCTGTCTTCTTTTAATAATAAGAAAATCTGTTTACAATCTTGTACTGGTGCATACTCATACCAGTATGCAGGCTTCTACTCGCAGAAGGTTACAACCTTCTCTCATTCTCCAGCTTCTACTGGAAGGGAGCTACAACCCCCTACCTCTTGTATTGGTCGATATGTTTACTAGTACGTAGGAAGCAACCTACAGAAGGCTATGACATTCTTTCTTCCTCCAAGGACCACGTTTCATAAATTTTCAGACTAGATCCATCAATAACATCATAATTGCAATATAATCATCAAATACATCTGCATCAACCAAATTCTTTCTGAATCAACCACAACTGAATCAATCAATCACTTAGACAACCCATTTTCACTGTAGAAAATCACAATCAATCTGATCATTCAGAATACTATCACCAGAATACAGTCACCAAAATCCAAAGAAGAACTCAGAACTTTGCAACAGCAAACAGAAACAACAGAAACATACTTCATAAGGTATATACTACTTCCATGTGTCGAACCAGCGTGTATATGCACTTTTATCAAAGCCAACCAGCGTACACATCTACAAATATTAATTCATAATTCTGCAGCTATTCCGGACTTCAGTTATACCCATATCATAATATTTACAGAATAACACATGCGTCAGTATTAAGATCTAGACTGTACATGATCAAACCACATAATGATAATTCATTTCAAGCCTTAAGATCTTGATCCATCATTAGATATTATCCCTCATCAACTGCTAAGGTTCATCCTTGGTTCAAATCAAGCACAGCACCATAAGCCAATAACCTGCATACTAGATCTCAAACTTCATCAGATGTTCGATACTTGCACACCTTGGCCAAATGATCTTCTCCTCCTTATATAGTTTTAGGCCTTTCTCAATACCATGGACAAAAACCACTTAGGACCAAATACCTAGGGTCAATACCTCGGACCAAATACCTTGGACCAAATCCCTCATACCAAAAACTTAGTTTTCCAATATATACACGCTTTTCTTTCTGTGAAAGTGCATGTGTACGTATACGCTACTTGTGTTCAGTGAACCTGCGTGTATATGTAGCTTGGTCAAGGTGAACCTGTGTATACCTTTATTTCTTCATTCTTTGTAGTCTGAAATTTAATTATTTGTTGTTGACATGCTGCACTGTGATCTTTCATCTGAGTGAGTTGCCATCAAGGACAACACCTGTATCATAATGCCAACAATCTCCCCCTTTGGACTTGATGGCAGCAACAACACCAAGTCACTCTCCCCCTTTGACATCAAGGGCAAAGGGTGGACCAAGATATTTTCTCCCTTTGACATACATTATGTTGTTCATGCTCCCCCTGAGTACATGCTAAATTCTTTGATTGAGCTCCCCTTTTTTTCTACATGTTGAGATGCACTGAAATCGTCCATGCTCCGCCTGAGCACAAGCGAAGTCGGCAAAAATATTTTCTAAAAGAATAACATGACTCTATAACTCAATTATGTGAGGGTGACCTTCCTATCACCGATGACTCATACATCCATTTCCCAACTAAGTGAGGATATACCAATTGTTTATACGTGACAAAAACAAGAAATATTACATCATCCAACCATGTAAAGTGGGGATACAAATTACATCATTTGTCCAAGAGGACTCATTCAAATGTATGAGGAGACATATCACACCCTAGACTTTTACATGACTTGAGCAACAAATGGTATAAATAGTTGAAGCCATGGTTGGACTCAGCAACCATAATGCCAACAATGTTGAATGTATGTGAAGGATAATGCTCCCCTGAACCTATGCTACCTACCCCACTATTTTTCTTGTCTGAAACACATATACTCTTCTTGACCCATAGAAACTTGCGTGTGTACGCAACTATACTTCATGAAACCCACGTATAATAACCTTTCTCTGAAAAAATTGGATTTAACAGCAGGATGATGCAGCAAATAATCCAATATTTTGCCTGAGATATTCAAATGTCTCTCTAGGCAGTGGTTTAGTGAATATGTCAAAAACCTGTTCTTTAGAGGGAACATACTCCAATTTTACCTTTTGTTCAAGCACTTGTTCATGTAGAAAATGGTATTTGATGGGTATGTGCTAAGTCTGGGAGTGCATGACTGGATTCTTTGAAATGTTGATGGCACTTGTATTATCACATAGAATGGAGATGGGTGGAGTACATGTGATATGAATGTCTTGCGAGGTTTGCATCATCCAAAGTAGTTGTGTGCAGCAAGATGTAGCAGACACATATTCTACTTCAGTTGTAGATAACGCAATTGAACTTTGTTTCTTACTAAACCAAGATACTAACCTGGAACCCATGTAGAATGCACCACCACTAGTGCTTTTTTGGTCATCAACACTTCCTGCCCAATCTGCATCTGTATATGCATGAAGAGTGAGATCTGTATCTCTAGGATACCATAAACCAAAGTTCTGTTTTCCTTGAATATATTTGAAAATTCTTTTGACTGCCTGAAGGTGTGATTCCTTTGGATTTGCTTGGAATCTTCCAACTATTCCTACTGCATGCATGATGTCAGGTCGAGTACCTGTTAAATAAAGCAGACTGCCAATCATGGATCTGTAAGTTGGTTGATTTACTGTTGTTGATTCATCGTTTGAGCTGGCACTGCATCCTGTTACCATTGGGGCACATACAAGTTTAGAATCTTCCATGTCGTACCTTTTCAAGATGTGTTTGAGATATTTGGTTTGTGAAAGAAAAATACCATCTTTATTTTGTTGAACTTGTAGACCAAGAAAATAGGTAAGCTCACCAAGCAAGGACATTTCAAATTCTTGCTACATTACTGAAGAAAAATTCTGACTCATGGTTTCTTCATTGCTACCAAAAATTATATCATCAACATAAACAACAATAATTGGCAATTTATCAGTGTCAATCTTTGTATATATATTGTTATCTGCTAAACCTTTTGAAAAACCTTGTTGGTGTAGATATTTGTCAAGGCGGTAATACCAGGCCCTTGGAGCCTGTTTCAGACCATAGAGAGCCTTCTTGAGCCTGCATACAAGTTTTGCATCATTTCCAAGAATGAATCCTTCTAGTTGTTCAATATAAACTTCTTCCTCTAAATCTCCATTAAGCAAAGTGGATTTAACATCCATTTGGTATACTTTCAATTTATGAAAGTTGGAAAGAGCAAGAAACATCCTTATGGCTTCAAGTCTAGCAACAGGTGCAAAAGTCTCTTCAAAATATATACCTTCTTGTTGAGCATACCCTTTACAAACAAGTTTGGCCTTGTTTCTAATAACTTCTCCATTTTCATTCAACTTGTTTTTGAATATCCATTTAGTTCCTATAATATTTTTATCATGAGTTCTAGGAACTAATTCCCAAGTATTATTCTTTTCAATTTGCTCAAGTTATTCATTCATGGCCTTGACCCAACATTCATCTTTGCATGCTTCATTTACATTTTGAGGTTCGGTGGAGGATAGTAATGCTAGATAGCTTGAGGTTTCTGTAATAGTTCTTATTTTTTGTACACCTGCCTCTTTTTCCCCTAAAATTTGAGTTTCTGGATGATTTTTCTGAACATACCTGGATGGAGTCTTTTCTTCTACCATTATCTCTTCTTCTGGTGCTTCAATGGTTTCTTCTTCAAAATCATTTTGATCTGATGTGGGAAAATAATCCCCATATTCTTCATTGTCATAATCATCTATTTTTATCTATTTTGGATTTTTGCATGCTTCATCAACTACAACATCAATACTTTCAAAAAATTCTCAGTTCTTTTATTATAACATTTATATCCTTTACTTCGGGAAGAGTAACCAAGAAGAATACCTTCATTTTCTCTGGGCTCAAACTTACCAAGTTTTTCATCAGCCCTTTTGATATAACATTTGCTTCCAAAAACTTTAAAGTATTTTACAGTAGGAGTTTTACCATACCAAAGTTCATGTGGAGTTTGATTGTTGTTTACTTGAACATTTGCTTGGTTGAGAATAGTTACGGCGGCGAATGCAGCTTCACCCCAGAAGGTTACAGGAGCTCCAGAATCATCTAACATAGCTCGAGCCATTTGTTGAACAGTTCTGTTCATTCTTTCTACCACTCCATTTTGCTGAGGAGTCCTTGTGGTGGAGAATTGCCTTTTTATTCCATGTTGTTCACAAAAGTCAAAGAATTCATCCGAGGTAAATTCCCCTCCTCGATCAGATCTGAGACATTTGATTTTTCGATCTGATTCACTTTCAACCAAAGCTTTGAAGGCTTGGAACTTTCAAATGCCTAATCTTTATGTTTAGAATATCTATCCACCATATTCTAGAAAAATCATCAGTGAACAAAATAAAGTATTCTTCTCCACGAGGTGACTTTTTCCTTGATGTTCCACATAAATCAGTATGGACAAGTTCAAGAGACTTACTAGTTGAACCTTCTTTTTCAGTGAAGTGAGCTCTGTTTTGTTTACCGAATTGACATGGTTTTCATATTGTATTTTCAGGGATGCTGATATCTGGAAGATCATGAACAACCTTGAATCTGCATGCTTTTCTTATTTGATAAAAGCTTAGATGTCCCAATCTTCTATGCCACAGCCAGTTTTCATAATTTTTGCTTAGATGGCACTGTTGTTGTCCTCCCTTGAGTATGTATAAGTTGTGTTTGGTCAATTTAGTGTGTCCTAAATTGCTATATAAATTGTCAATCCGGGAGTCGTAAACTGCTGAAGTGAGGTGCACTATATATGCAAGATAACCGATTTCTTATTTCTTTGTCGTTTTTTATTTTTGGTTTGTTTTTGGGTTTATCTTTTGTTGATTCCCTAATGTGAGATGGCAATTCTAAAAGTCAAGTATGGATATAAGTGTTCAAGGCAATGGTGACCTTTAAAATGATTTCCAAACTTCAAAGTTTTCAAAAAGGTTTTAAAACTTGCAATGATGAAATCAATTCCTAAGAGAAAATAAAAATGTACCTATATTCTAATTAAACCAAACAGTGAGCTAGTGACTATGAAACCCAGTATCCTTGCTACTGTATAAAAAGAAATTGAACTCAAAGAAATTCAAAACTGCAAACAAAGTAAACTAAATCATATTACATCAACTCATATTCTGACCCCTCACCATTCGACTCGCTCTGGCTATAGGAGGTAATCATAAACAAATTGAGCAATCTGATATCTAATTTGCATAAAATGAAACTAAGATCAAACTACGCATTCATACTTCAATCCCTCACCATTTGACTCGCTCTGGCTATAGAAGGTAACTAAAAATAACATGAGCAATTCAATAACTAACTTGCAGAAAAATAAAATAATATCAAACTATGCATTCATACTTCAATCCCTCACCATTTGACTCGCTCTGGCTATAGGAGGTAACTGAAAATGACATGAGTAATCTAATATCTATCTTGCAGAAAAGTAAATGAACAAAACAAAACTGAAAGAAATAAACAGTGCTGGAATTAGAACTAAGAAAATAAATCAGCAGAAGGACAAGATAATTCCATGTTATTAGTCATTAAAAAGCTATGTGCAATTGCCCGGACTGCCTATTAGAACCTGAAATAAAGACACTGATCAGTTAACAGTCATAAGAAAGCATAAAAAACTAAGGACAGCAACCAACATGAATACCATCAACAATGTAATACATACAAGCAAACAATTATGGCATCAAGAACGTGAAGGAATAAAGCATGGAACTATACAGCAATTACAAAACCTTGGTGTGTATAGGGGCCCTCTGCACAACCTCGGCCAATCAGCAATCAACCACGAATTGAGCTTAAAAACAATGTCTTCTCATGTATTAAAATGCAATCATAACATAAGGAACAAGTCACGGCACAGTGGGTTTGTAAACAGTCAATATTACATTCAAAAAGCTAGCTAATATGCGTATGAGAACGCTTTATTTATAACAGAAGATGACACAACTACTTTCCTAAAATCTGCGTTGATAAACAGACACGTGAATAACCACGTCCAGAAATCTAGCATGATGGTAGCCATGAAAATTAAATCCAAGGAGGGTGGCTGTTAGATTCGGTTCATGGAGCAGTCCACAGGTCTTAGCACGTCTCCTGGGATTTAGGAATTTGCCACGCAGGTCTTCACGTGGTGAAAAACAAAGTTCTGCCACTGTAAAACTCTTAGGTTGACCACCGCCTTCTGTGAGGGATTCAGCTGAACCAAGAGGACACGGTCCATGTCCACATCATTTGCAACTTGCGCATGTGGCCAGATTCTCCTGTAGACACATGTAACATAGACTTCAACAAAAAGGTTGCGAAAAGTTGAGCTGGCTGCAGAAAGTGACAAGATTCCGCCGCTGACTGAGCAAAAATCTAGATCAAACAGCAGTCACAAGACATAGTTAGGAAACCATTTTATATGCTATTTTTAAACTAATATGCAATGATTTGACAGCTTAGGAGGTCCAGGTAAATGGAAAAAGGCTAAAACGGTGTATAGGGAAGATGCAAGTTTGGGACTCAACAAGTTATTTGGAGTTATTGTACCTTTGATCATGGTCTCTCATGTATCAAGCTCACGAACAACACATCCATTTGATCGAAACACTACTTCATTTCCTTGATCACACATTTGACTGACACTCAATAGGTTATGCTTTACACCGTCTACATACATAGCATTTCCAACTTTAACCTTTTCTTTCAAGAGAACAGAGCCTTTACCTATTATGACTGTAGGAGTGTCATTTCCATATGAGACGGTCCTTTCCTTTTCTAAGGCAGTATATGAGAGAATTTTTTCTTTCTCATTTGTCATGTGTTTTGAGCATCCACTGTCGATGTACCCCTAATTTTCTTGTCCTTCTGCATACAAGGCTATACCACATTTTTCTGTTTGAGATTCTTTCCTTCTCCATATCTTGGGGTTTAATGGAGTTTGCTCCTTTCGAGATGTTTGCCAAGATTTTCTCCTGCATTCTGATTCTTCATGACCAAAGTTGTTATAGATTGAGCATTCTATTTCATCTTCAAGAAGAGAAAAGTTATTATAGGAACTTTTCTTGACCCCTGTTACATTCCTTTGATTTTGTGCTTCTCTAGTCATGATGGTGTTGTAAGCAACACATTGATCAGCTTTGTGTCCAGAATTATGACATGAAAAACATTGCCCATTAAAGAAGTTCCTGCGATTATCGAATCTATTGACCTAGTGATTGTAGTTTCTACTGATATTCATCTTTGGAACAAATTGAGTATGGATTACCTAAGGTTGGTTGTGGCTTCTATTCATCCTTGGAGTAAATTGAGTCTAATTTACCTGGTGATTTTCTTTATGCATTTGCTAACGACTGTCATACTGTTCACTGGTCTTTGCTGCATCAAGATAGCTTTTAGTGGAGGTTGACGGCTTCTGTGATTGAGATGCTTCTTCAGTATATCCAAGACCTGTCTTTATCAAAGGATAACATTTCACTTTGATAATTTCATTTAAGGTTTCTGATCCTTTAGCAAATCTAAGATTGAGAGATTTCGTTTTCTCAAGATCCTTTCTTAGACCCACAATTTCACATTCTAGTTTTTCATTGTGTTTTTATTTTTTAGCGAGTTGGTATGTCAAGGTATCTATAATCATATTCTTTTCTTCTAAACAGATTTTGAGTTTAGAGATTTCTTCATGAAGGTCATCTTCTTCTAAAGCATCCCAAAAATTATCATCGTCATAAGCCATTCGAAGTCTATAGTCATTACTATTTTCATCTTCATCACTATTTGATAAACCATCGCTATCTTCATGAGTACAGTAACTCCTTTTATTTACAACTTGTTCTCTATTCCATTTTTCATATTCCTTCCCTTTTTCATACTTATCTTTATGAGGGCATTTGGTAGCATAATGATCGACTCTACCATAGGGAAAGCATTTGAAGGGTAGCTTACCTCTAAATCTTCCGAAACCCCATTGAAGCTTCTTGACAAAGTTCACCTCTTCTTCTTCTTCTGAAATAAGTCCTGATTCATTGTGTTCTTCCTTTCCTTTTGTTGAAGCTTTAATTGCAGCTTCTCTCATATCTGATGGACCTCCTTTTCTCATCTCAAAGGCAGTTAAGGTTTCATGAATCTGTGTCATAGTGATAGTCTGAAAATCCTATTTTTCTTCTATGGCAGATACTTTTGATTCAAATTTAGCAGACAAGGATCTCAAAACTTTCTCAACTAAGGTAACTTCCTTTATATATTCACCCAGATTCTTCATACAATTAACAACCTCATCTATACGTTAGAAGTAATTAGCTATACTTTCATCACTATGCATCTTAAGAGCTTCACACTGAATTCTGAGAGTTTGAAGTTTAGCACGTTTTACCTGAGAGTCTCCTTCGTAGCTCAGAATGATTTTGTCCCATATTTCTTTGGCTGATTTGAGCTGCATGAATCTGACAAACTGTAATTGTGATAGACTTCCCAATAAAGTATATACAACCCTGGCATTGGTTTCATATTGCTTTTTACCTGTCGTATCTGTAGGAATTGTTGTTGGAAATGTATATCCTCCTTCCACAATTTTCCAGACATCCGTTCCAATTGATTATAGATAGGTTGTGGTTTTTATTTTCCAATAAACAAATTTGCTCCCATCAAATATTGGCGGACTGATGGATCCCAGACTTTCTTTATTACTCATGATGATGGATCTCCCTTTAAGTGATCAAGCTTCTTCTGAAGGACCTGCTCTTACACCAATTGTTGGAAATAATACTGAGAGGGGGGGTGAATCAGTATTATCAGATCAATAATTTTATTTCCCAAACATATTTATATACGCTACTTCAGCTAAGTGAACCAACGTGTACACGCGACTGTACTTAAAGCAACCAACATATATGTAGAGAACTTTTGATTTTATAGCCAATTTATCATGCATTGAACTTTAACCAGTATATCAGAGACTTGTTAGACATTGCATTAAAATCATAATAAAGCATCACACATAAGAAACACACATGAACACCAAGATATAAGGTGGAAACCCAATGTGGGTAAAAACCACCTGCTGTTGTCGTCTCTGTCTTCTTTTAATAAGAATAAAATATGTTTACAATCTTGTACTTGTGCAGACTCATACCAGTACGCAGGCTTCTACCTACAGAAAGTTACAACCTTCTCTCATTCTCTAGCTTCTATTGGAAGGGAGCTACAACCCCCTACCTCTTATACTAGCCGATATGTTTACTAGTACGTAGGCAGCGACCTACAGAAGGCTACGACCTTCTTTCTTCCTCCAAGGACCATGTTTCATAAATTTTCAGACTGGATCCATCAATAACATCATAACTGCAATACAATCATCAAATACATCTGCATCAACCAAAAACTTTCTAAATCAACCACAACTGAATCAATCAATCACTTTGACAACCCATCGTCACTGTATAAAATCACAATCAATCTAATCATTTAGAATATTGTCACCAGAATACAGTCACCAGAACCCAAAGCAGAACTCAGAACTCTGCAACAGCAAACAGAAACAATTGAAACATACTTCATAAGGTATACGCTACTTCCATGTGTCGAACCAGCGTACACATCTGCAAATATTAATTCATAATTCTACAGCTATTCTGGACTTCGGTTATACCTAGATCATAATATTTACATAATAACACATGCACCAGTATTCAATCTAGACTATACATGGTCAAACCACATAATGATAATTCATTTCAAGCCTTGAGATCTCGATCCATCATTAGATCTTATCCCTTATCAATCGCTAAGGTTCATCCTTGGTTCAAATCAAGCACAACACCATAAGCCAATAACCTGCATACTAGATCTCACACTTCATCAGATATTCGATACTTTCACACCTTGGCCTAATGATATTCTCCTCCTTATATAGTTTTAGGCCTTTCTCAATACCATGGACCAAAACCACTTAGGACCAATACCTTGGACCAAATACCTAGGGTCAATACCTCATACCAAATACCTAGGACCAAATACCTCGGACCAAATGCCTCGGACCAAAAACTTAGTTTTCCAAGATATATGTGATTTTCCTTCTATGAAAGTGTGTGTGTACGTATACGCTACTTGTGTTTAGTGAACCTGCGTGTATACGCAGCTTGGTCAAGTTGAACTTGCGTATACCTTTCTTTCTTCATTCTTTGTAGTCTGAACTGTAATTCTTTGTTGTTGACATGTTGCACTGTGATCTTTCATCTAAGTGAGTTGCCATCAAGGACAACACTTGTATCATAATGCCAATAGGGAGGACGAATACCAAGGATGGATTTCACTTACAATACCATGGGTAAATGAATACCATGGGTGGACGCCACTTACGATACCATGGGTAAATTCCATGGGTGGATGCCACTTACAACACAATGGGTAAATTCCATGGGTGGATGAACACCATGGGTAGATGCCATTTTCCATTCAGATCATTCCTCCCTCCTTAAGAAACAAAGGTCCCCATTGCATGAAGTTTTCTCCTGAGAAACCTTTGTTGAATATGAAGAGCCACTAAAGAGAAGGGTTTTATGTGGTTAACCCATAACCATGATGAACGGAGATCTGAGGATAGAGATACCCTGTAATTCTTATGACCAACTATGATACTAACTATGTGCGACCTAGAAAATTGACTTCGATGAAGTGTGGGTTTGTGGATGACCCATAACCATAAAAAATTAAGATCTGAGTATAAATATACCCTGTAATTCTTGTGACCAACTATGATACTAACAATGTGCAGCCTAGCAAATTGAATTCGATGACAAGGGTTTTGTTGGGTTGATCCATAAACTTGATGTTGTTTGTTGATGAAGTAACAGGTGCATACATAGCCTTGGGTGGGAGGGCATGACTCCAAAGAACCCAAGCCATATGTTGTTATGTTGAAACTAATGAATGTGAAGTAGGTGCCTACTAAAGTGGGGTGGGAGGGCACGTCTCCAAAGGGAACCCGCTCTGAATGCTACTCCAGATATAAAAACTCATGAATTCTGGGTGGGGTACAAAACCAAGGCATACTAGAGATGTACCTGAACTATAAATATGTTGCAAACTTGTAACAAAAGTGGTCATGGGTGTTGTAGATTCTCCTATCCAATGAGATATTGTAAAGAATTCTTTCACATTATAGACCTGTTGTAGACTCTACAACCACCCTCAAAAAATTTTCCTTAACTTTGTTTTGGAGCCTTCCTCCCAACCATCCTTAGCAACATGTCTCGCACTGTCAAGTACATAGGCTTCAGCTGAGTTTCAGTGGCATGTTGGCATGTGCATGTCAGCTTGTTTGTCTCCCTCCTGCAGGTCGTCATTCCAAACTTAGACTATTTACTGGCTGAGACACTCCCCCATAAAATTGCGCAATTTTGGAGGGGAACCAACCTTCCCTACAGAAATTGTGCAAATCATCTAGGCAGCCTGTTGGGCTCTAGAATTGCACAGAACATTTAGGCAATTCTCCTCCAGAAAACTGCGCAATCTGACCTGGCACTGAGCCTCAGCCCAGAAATTGTTCAATTCTGGGAGGTAGTGACCTGCTCAACCCGGAAATTGCACAATCCCTGATAGACCACCAGCTCTGCTCAACCAAGAAATTGCACAAATATCCTGGGCAGCCTGCTGAGCTCCAAAATTGCATAGAACAGTCAAATAGGCTTCCTTGGGAAAACCACACAATCTGACCCAAAATTGCAGCTCAGCCCAGAAATTACACAATTCTGGGAGACAGTCACATGTTGACCCCTGAAATTGTGCAATCCCTTAGGGACAGACAACCCAACTCAACCCAAAAGCTGTGAAAATTTTTGTCCTAGGCTCACAGACCGATGCATGTGCCTTCGCGTTGACCAGTTCCCTCCGGGACTAAGAAAAATTGATTTGCATGCATGTGCTGCTCTTCCCGAAATAGAAAAAGGTAGCAAGCAAAGGCATCCCTAGATTCGAGGGATCTATTTTTAGCAGCTAGAGGTTATATGCAAATATCATTTTAGAAACCTCTCGCCAAGTGTTGTTGTTTCCTAGATTTGTGGCATGCGTGTCATAACCTAGATCTTATAAAAACTTATGAAAATGACATTGAAAAGCTCATTCCTCACATCGATCTTGTAGCTCTAACATCCCACATCACATCTAGGATTCTTCGGCACTTTCAACTTAGTTGTTTCAGGGTAAGTTTTGTTTTCATGTCTTGCACTGCTTTTCTGTCAGTTTTTGTCTTTCGCTTTGTGTGAGTGTTGTCTTCTTGATTTCAATGAGCGCCTACTGTCGTTTTAATGTATGTTAGCTTGTAGAAGCACCATTTTAGTTTTTGTTCGCACCTCACTGTTGTTGCATGCATGAAACTATTTTGCACCAATGGTCGTCGTTGCGGCGACCCACTTCACACACATGCATGTTGTCCCGTTTTTCGAATCCTGCACTTACTATTTTCATTTATGATCATTCACTCTTGTTTACACTTAGTTTCACCATGCATTCAGACTTCTCATGTTTTCTCTAGCTCATCGGCAAGTCTAGGCCGCCTTGGACAGGACCTTTGCCTTGGCCGGCTAACATTGTGCATTTCTGGAAGTGAAGGCTCTACCTTCCCTCCAAAAATTTTGCAAGGTTGGCCCAAAAATGACCCCCAATCTTGCATTGCGCAATTCTGGGAGGAAGTGCCTTGCTGGCCCCAGAAACTGCGGAATGCAGTTTGTTGGTTTGCATGTCACTACTGACTCAAATTTCGCATTGCGCAATTTCAGTCCTTAACGGGCCAAGCTGGACTGTGCATTACACAGTTGCAGCAATGAGTTAGCCTCCCCACCACTCGGACTGTGACTTGCGCATTTTTGGCAGTCAGTCTCCCAACCTCCCAATGAAAATTGTGCAATCTTCACAATCAGTCACACAGGCATGTTACATGACAGTCCTTCAGTTTTTTTTTGTTTTCAACTGAAAGATTACTTGCCATGAGTTTTGAAATGTCTCCAGGTATCATAGGTATTCGTCTGCCTCTCATAAATATAGGTACAATGGTTTCCAAGAGAGAAGAGTCGAAGACACCGTTCAGAGCACAACTGGGGATGCAGTCGATCAAGAGTCTATGAACTTACCTATCTATGAATACATCAAGTTGTTCATGGACAAGGATATCAAGATGAAATGGCAACGACATCACAACAAGAAGCACCATCAATAGCAGCAGAAGGTAGCACACCTGCATGCGACAAATGCAAGAGGAAGGTTGTTGATAGCGCAGAGGCGGAACAAAGTTGCAAGCTCAAGCAGATCCACTTGTGATGAAAGCAACTTTGGAGATTGAGGCTATGAGGCGAAAACGTGACAAGAGGGTCACGTGAAGGCAGAGAGAGAAATGAAGAAGGAGTTACAAGTGCTGAAGTAGCAACTCAAGGAAGAACAGGTGTTGTACAGACAACAAAAGGAGTTGCGACGAGAACAGGCACAACAGGAGTCGCAACATGCACAGACTGATGAAACTGTGCCCATACAGTTTATGGACCCATCCAGCAGCTGGCATGGAGCAGACAGGGTGCACAATGTGATCGATCACATGCAAGGGTATTTAGGAGCATGGATATCATTGTGCACACGCATATGATCCCAACCATTTGGCACACTCACTGAAGCAAAGACAAGAATCAAGTCTGACTGGAGCTGAACATGTACTTTGACATGTTGATGCACATGGTCACTAGCACACACTTGGAGATCAACACAGACACTATGCATCAGTATGTTATTGTTCCAGTTGCACTCAAGACGATGATGCACATGTTATCAGACGAGTTGGACAGAGGATCCATATCAGTGTACCCAAATGAAATGGAGGCAAGAGTTTGCTTTCAACAAGATGTCACCTTTGAGCACGCGGACACCATAATGAATGACCAAGCTTGGCATCAGTTTGCCACCATTGGTCATTGCAAGGATGTCGAAGATTTGGTCTTACCAAAACTGTCTGAGTGTTAGTGATAGCTTGCACGACTTGCTCAAGCCTATTTGGTCTCACATGGGTACATGTGCAGATTGTATGTAACATATTGTAAAGTGGAAGTCCAAGTGTCGATAGTTGAATGTAACAATCATAGAATAGTTGAAGAGTCATGAGGGTAGGTGAACAGTCACAAAGGGGAATATCAAGGGTCACCCCACCCTTTGCTATTTATAGTACCTCATAACTCATTATAGAGGCATTTGGTTAGCCAATATTCCCATAGGAGTATCTTACAGAAAGATTGGAGAGTATTGTAATGATCCTTGGCTTCTCCATAGTGCAGAGCTAGTACATCTCTTTGGAGGAATAGGCCGCAGTGACTGTAACATTCCGCTATCGGGACTAGTGGTTGGTCATGGTTTTATTGCATGATTGGAACTTTCACTTCTTAATATAACATAGTCAACATGTTTCATGCATATGTTGTTATTGTATTTCGACTATCTTGGTTACTCTAATGATATATGTATTGTTTGCTTACGCATGCATGTATGGACTCTTTCCATATAAGTATGTATGAATCTTACTGAAATGTTTTGTTGGTTTAACCATCACTTTGGATTGTTAGCTAACTTTATTTCAAGTTTGTGATGCATCTTTGCTCGTGTGTTCCCTTCCAAGCCGCATGCTTCCACAAGTTTCTAAGGGGCACACTCACCTCACTTTCCATGTGTTAGAACCGTCCATGCACCTTCCTTGGCTTGCTGCACATGTCACACCCTTGCTACCAACAGGGACATCTTACTTGCCTCTACGTGCAACTGCGGTCAAGATGATACCATGCGACCCACTATTGGGACTCCTACACTAAACGATTTGAGGTCTAGTTGTGACTTCTTACCAGGGAGATCCCCTGACATGTTGGCAAGTCCAGTACCATCAACATTTCTAGCGCTAGAAGGAGGGCCAGATGACAAGTTGAGTCCTCATCATTTGTTTTGAGTCTTCGCACATCTATCATGTAGTTTTGTATAGTTCGCACTCCAAAATTTCTGTCCAACGGACATATCTTTCACAGTGAGAGGGATTTTTGGGATCACTTGTCACTAATCACATGTGATGGTGAAGGTGAAGTGGCCTGACCTGAGCACTTAGATGACTTCCATGCACTCATGGAGGGCATGGAAGATTTTAATGATACAGAGGTATGTTCGTTGCTCACACACACACTTTGTGACCACCCATTGCAATGGTGTGATGCACTACCTCATAACTCTGTGCACTCATTCAAGCAGTTCAACGATCTAGTCGAATCTATTTTCCACCATTTTGATCCTGAAGTAATTGATAAAAAATTGTTAAAACAACAGAAGGCCCCGTACAAATCCCCTATGGAGTTTTCAGAACGCTTCCCCCTATTCATGTTTGAAGCTCCAAAAATTCAGATGAAATTTTAGTATCTCATGGACATATTTGAATATTTCCTTATCAAATCTGTCAATCCCAAGAAGAAGTTCAAGCTCAAACCCTGCTCAGCATACTTTGGTGATGGAGTTGCACAATCACAGACAGACACGGTCATTGTCACAAGTGACTGTCCATCGTCCCCTCATCAAATAGCTCCACCACCACAGAGTGATGTGGGAGAATATGCCTACACATCTGTTCAACTATCACATCCTCCCAACATCACTTCTCTCAATTTCGCGCAAACTTGGTTGCAAATTCCATGGGTTGTCACATGTATTTCATACCTCAACCTCCGTCTTCGTATTCTGATGATCCTCCGGATTGCACTATTTTATGTTCTTCAATTCTGGACTCTACACTTGTTGTGAACAAGGATCAATCTAGTGACAGATTTGGTGTTGCACAACCAACCTGCGCTATCATTCATGAGGAGTATGACTGGGATCTTGAGCATCAATCCTCGGCAAAGAATGACTCCCTTCTATCTGATCCTCCTCCATGTTTTCCTGACATCTTTGGTGATTTTGCAATCCCTGATTTTGCTCATGTATCTCTGTCTATGCATGCACCTATTGTTGATCACTCGCAGGACACCGGATGTCAATCCATCATTCGACAGTAGAGAGGACAGATAATTCATTGAACATCCACTTGATTCTTCATCTGCTTTTTACGAAAACACATATGGTGAACATTCTTTCTTCTCTTCTACCCCTTCGTGTGATTCAACAAATCATGAGGATGCCGACAAACATCTTGAATTTTTTTATTTTGGTTGTCATGATCTCTCTACTTCTTCATCTGATCACAATGTTGATTCAACCGTTGTTAATCTGTCTAAGACATTGGTCTATAATGATCTATCTGTCGATGAAGTCGAAACCCCACAGATTGTTGAGGCACTTCAGCCCGAGCTGATGGTTATGTCAAGCCCTCGTTGTCCTAAGGTTGATTTCACTTCCGATGACAAAATTGTTGAAACACCTAAGGCTCCTCATCGCTCATCTGTATGCACTAAAGATCAATCTAACACTTAGATTTCACTTCCTCCACTCGAACTTCACAATCCCATCACTCATGCATTGGAGGAATCTTACACAACAAGCTGATCTGAAATCTTGGGCAAACTTTTTAATGCTATGCAAGCTCCCTCATCAGTTAAAATTATGTTTAGGATCGTCTCATTTACCCAATTATGCAAGAGGTTTATGTGTCAAGTTATATGTCTTTTATGTGTCATGTGTGAGAAAATTATGAGTTAATTAGCTACTTAAATAACATGGAAAAAAAATTAAATGCAAAGAAATATACACAGAAAATCATAAGACAAATCTGATTGAGTTCACCCTCTAGTACTGGGCTACACCTCCTAGGATCTCCTTCAATGGCTAGGCCCTCTTGGAATTATTTGGTCAAATGTATGATTACAAGCTTCTTATAAACTCCAATGGCTTTTAAAAATATACCATTGGGTTCAGAGGACCCAAAAACCCCAAAAATGACTATTCGATCTCTGAAAATTGACTCTGGCTTATTTGGGCATGACCTCCTTCCCCGGTGGCTATCGGCTTCCCTGAACTTCCCTGTGGAAAAATCACCTGTAGAAGTCTTATATTGCCTCTGAAACCTGTTCCATTGTCTTCATAGTATCAAAATAATCCAAAATTGACTATTCATTTTCCAAAATTGGTCGAGCAATCTATGGCTTTCTCCAGTTTGGTCTAGAAAACCTCCGCTAAAATTGGAGGGACTCCAGTTAAGTCCGCCAAAACTGGGGACAGTTCCACATTTGGCGCACTCCGCCAAATTTCTACAAAACTAAGTGTTGGATTAGCTTAATGGTTAAGCGTAATTAACTGCGCTAACCCAAAAATTTAACTGCGCATTTAATACAACGCATATATACAAATGTGATCCATGGTATAACAAGACCCACATAGCTTGGCGTGGTGGTATGGTTGTTGGCTTGTGGAGGGGAGGTCATGGGTTCGACCTTGACCTCCACCAATTTTTTTTACCAAATGCATAAACCTTGTTCGGCCATTTGGGAGGTGCCACATGGCAACCTCTGGGATTGCCACATGGTGGCCTCTCATTGACCCACCCAGAACCAACATAATTCTGCCACATCACCCAACTGGAAACCAACCACAAGGTGACACTTTGCGAGCCATGATTGGGCATTGACAACCTTTGACCTTCTCAGTCACCTACCATGTCAGTAGTACGAACTATTGACTAGGGAGTACCTGCAAATTTTTTTGTTGTTTGGTGAAACGGTCAGCAGGCTCTAACTTCCTCATATGAACTCCGTTTTGAATGAGATGAGTTGTGTTGGGATCGTATCGTTGATACGGAAGCGGTCGTTCAGGTTTCACATGATTCTGATCACTTTTATTTTGGAGCTATTTCTTGTCCCTAATCCAAATTTCAATCACAAGCACACTTGCGCAACGTAATTGGTCTACCTTGCTCATGTTTTCTTGCATGTCACAGTCAAGAGAATGCATACACTTAACATCTGCATGCAGTATAACACAACACCATGGCAAGTCCACAGGGTGTATGTCATGCACTTTCAATCTCTTCTTTTCTGTGGACGCACTTAAATCCAGAGTGTGTTTGTTTTCATTGTGATATCTTTCATGTTTGTTGGTTCACACTACTGTGATGTTCATGAACCATGCCTTCACCAAGATGGGTCGACAAATGCGCCGGTGGATGCATTAGAAGTATCACTTTACATAAGCAGACCCATGCACTGTTAGCTTAGGAGTAGGAGTAGTGTTTTCTTTTGGTTTGTTTGCTTGCATGCATGTTTGCTTCTTACTTTGCATGTTTGTTTGTTTGCATACTTGTTTGCTTACTCGCTTTGCTTACGCATTTACTTCTGCTTTTGCTTTGTTTTTTCATTTGTTTGCTTGTTTACGTTCGTAGGTTAGTTTCGCATGAAACCATGCATGACTCTTGAAACAAGTTGGGTAAAGTACAAGAGGACTTGTGCAGTTATCAATACTTGGTTATCTATCGTCCTACCTCTGTATGAAGAACTTGTTGTCTTCAGTCCATGACACAACAATGGAAAATACGTTCTGATCGAAGTTAGCCTTGGTGAAAACACAACGCTTGCGCGCTAACTAGTGTCACCTACTCTAGTCAGTTGTTTAGGGTTAATCATTGTCAGCGCAGTCAAGTAGAGTAAGGTGAGGGGGAAAACCTTAACAAGCACGTCATAGGTATATACAAACTACTTCTCTGAAGGAACAACTGCTTATGCTCTCAATAATTCGAGATCCCTCTTCTACCTCTAAAATGAATAAGTGCTATGCACAGTTACAAAAATGAAAAATGAAAATAGAAAAGAAATCGAAAAAATGAAAAATGAACAAGGCGAAAGAAGAGGAAGGCTTCCAATGCAGAGAGGTGATGAAAGTAACTCCGTTGGGGTACTGACTAGGTTCGTTGGAAGCGAAGCGATGCTTTTGTTCCTGCATGACTCCGTCGGGGTACTGTCTAGGTCTCCTGGCAGCAGAGCAACACCAGAGATGAAACTAAAGCTCTGATGACCATATGGATTGTGCACCAATATACCCATCATCCCCAATCGAAACAACTGTGTTGGCGTGGCTTGGTATGTGTGTTGACCAACCAAGAGCTTGGTAGATGCTGCATCTTACAATCAAGCAAGTGTGGAAACCAAGATGAACAAAGAACTGAACAATACTTCCGGAGGTGTTAGAATTGCTTTTCACGAACAAGGTCTATTCATAGAGCTAGAGTTCTACCAGTGTGTCGCAAAGTGTTGTAGCGGCTACAATCACCCCCCAAAAGTTTGCCTTAGATTTGTTTTGAAGCCTCCCTACCAACCATCCTTAGCACCATGTCTTGCACTGTTAAGTACATAGGCTTCAACTAAGTTTCAGTGGCTTCTCGGCCTGCGCATGTTAGCTTGTTTGTCTCCCTCCCGCAAGTTGGAATTCTGGACTTAGACTATTTGCTCGCTAAGACACTCCCCCAGAAAACTGCACAATTCTAAAGGGGAACCAACCTTCCCTCTGTAAATTGCATAAATCAGCTAGGCAGCCTGCTGGGCTCCAGAATTGCGTAGAACAGTCAGGCAATCCTCCTCCATAAAAATGCGCAATCTGACCTGGCATTGGGCCTCAGCCCAGAAATTGCGCAATTTTGGGAGGCAGTGACCTGCTCAGCCCAGAAATTGTGCAATGCCTAATAAACGGCCAACTCTTCTCAGCCCATCAATTGCATAAATCTACTAGGAAACCTACTGAGCTCCAAAATTGTGTAGAACAGTTAGACATGCTTCCTTGGGAAAACTGCGCAATCTAACTCGGCACTGCATCTCAGCCCAGAAACTGTGCAATTATGGGAGATAGTCACTTGCTGACCCCAAAAATTATGCAATCCCTTAGGGACAACCAACCCATCCATGTGCCTTCAGGTTGACCGGTTCCCTTCGGGACTGAGCAAAATCGATTTGCATGCATGGGATTCTCTTCCTGAAATAGCAAAAGGCAGCATGCAAAGGCATCCCTAGATCTTAGGGATCTATTTTTAGCAAGTGGAGGTTACATGCATAGATCATTTTAGAAACCTATCGCCAAGTGTCATTGTTTCTTAGATTTGTGGCATGCATGTCATAACCTCGATCTTATCTAAACTTATGAACCGGACACTGCAGAGCTCATTCCTCACATCGATCTTATAGCTCTAACATCTCGCATCACATCAAGGGGTCTTCGGCACTTTCAACTTAGCTATTTCAGTGTAAGTTTGATTTCCATGTCTTACGCTACGTTTATGTCACTTTTTGTGTTTCGCTTTGTGTGAGTGCTATCTGTTTGATTTCAATGAGCACTCGCTCTCATTTTATTGTATGTTAGCTTATAGAAGCACTTTGTTTGTACCTCACTATTGTCGCATGCATGACACTATTTTGAACCGACGGTCGTCGTTGCAGTGACCCACTTCACACACATGCATGTTGTCTTGTTTTCTAAATCTTGCACTTACTATTTGCAGGTATGATCATTCACTCTTGTTTACACTCAGTTTCACCATGCATTTAGACTTCTCATGTTTTAATCGCCCGTCGACGGGTTTAGGCCGCCTTGGCCCGGACCTTGCCTTGTCCGACTAGTATTGTGCATTTTTGGAAGTGAAGGCTCTACCTTCCCTCCAGAAATTGCATAAGGTTGGCCCATCACTGACCTTCTGGCTTGCATTGCGTAATTTTGGGATGTAGTGCCTTGTTGCCCCTAGAAACTGCGCAATCCAGTTTGCTGGTTTACATGTCACTGTTGACTCAAATTGCACATTATGCAGCTTCAGTCCTCAGCAGATCAGGTTGGACTATGCATTGCATAGTTCCAGTCGTCAGTCAGCCTCCCGACAACCTGGATTTTTCCTTGCGCAGTTTTGGCAGTCAGTCTCCCAGCCTCCCGGTGAAAATTGCACAATCTTCACAATCAACCACACAAGTATGTTGCATGACAG
Organism: Pinus tabuliformis; assembly: GCA_031772625.1. Classification (NCBI taxonomy): domain Eukaryota; kingdom Viridiplantae; phylum Streptophyta; class Pinopsida; order Pinales; family Pinaceae; genus Pinus; species Pinus tabuliformis. The sequence continues at coordinate 457,763,873 of CM062808.1, read as the reverse complement.
TCCTTCAGTTTGTTTTGGTTTTCAACTGACAGATTGTTTGCCATGAGTGTTGACATGTCTCCAAGTATCATAGGTATTCTTCTGCCTCTCAGCAGTATAGGTACAATGGTTTGCAGGAGAGCAGAGTCGAAGACACCGTTCAAAGCACAACTGGGAATGCAGTCGATCAAGTGTCTATGAAATTACCCATCTATGAATACATCAACTTGTTCATGGACAAGGATATCCAGATGAAATGGAAGCAACATCACAATGAGAAGCACCATCAACAGCGGCAGAAGGTAGCACACCTTCATGCGACAAATGCAAGAGGAAGGTTGTTGTGTTGAAAATGGCAACAAGAAATGCTAAAAATAGCACTGATGTAAATAGTATTTCGGGTACCAATGTTGGACATAGCAGCAAGGAATGAAAAATGGAAGTGCTAAAAAAGCATCAGGATACCTTCCTATTTTATTCAGTCCCTAAACTAAAATAGTGAAGTAAAATTCGAATTTGATCTTAGCAATTTTTTGTAAAATAATTAATTAATTCATCTTGAGTTAATAAGTTAAGGAAAATCAAACATGAAGTCTATGTGGGGACATGCAATAGTTTCTCCATTAATTGAGGAATTTATCCATCAGTTAAAGAGATAAGGATGAGTTATAGTATTGAGTTGTAATTAGTTGGCTCAGTTAACTGAGTCAAGTCCAGTTAGATTAATTCAAACAGTTTGTTGAATTAATTGTGAGTTCAGTTAATTAATGCTTGCATGCATGTAACTGCTACACTTCAGATAACTGAATATTCGCTCATAAATAACTCATGCATGTCAGTTCAGATAGAGACCCAGTTTAGATCAGAGGAGGGACAATGTACTATCAATTGGATGAATTTTTCCTATATAGGAAACTCATCCATGCAGAAGAAATTATCTCCTTCAGGATTGCACAGTTAGATCAGAGGTTAGTGAGTGTGTGAAGAGGCCAATTCACACAGGTGGCAACACTGGAACCCAAGGAAAACTATGCAAGGAAATAGGAGGCTTGGATGGTAGAGGAGAAGGTTTGGAGAAGCCTTTGACTGTCTATGAGAAGTATTGTTTGATTGCCGAGAGAGCAGGATAGCTTGTGAGCTGATTCTTTTGTAACTTGAACAAGATTTCCACTTGAATGATAATACAGAGATTGGGGTTTTATGCTGAGGCTTTCCCCGGGTTATTCTTTTTTGTTCATGTGTGATTGATTTCTCATTCTCAGGTATATGTGTTCTAATTGATCTTGCTCAATTCGATTAAGCTTCCGCAAAGTGTTGTAGAAGTAGATCTTGTATTTTGTTTTAGTATAATGCATAATCTATTGATCTACAGTGGGAATTTCTACATGTTGACAACGCAGAGGCAGAAAAAAGTTCCAAGCTCAAGCAGATCCACTTGTGATGAAAGCAGCTTTGGAGATTGAGGCTATGACGTGACAACGGGACAAGAGGATCGCGTGAAGGCAGAGAGAGAAATAGAGAAGGAGTTACAGGTGTTTAAGTGACAACTTAAGGAAGAACATGAGTTGCAAAAACAACAGAAGGAGTTTCAGTGGGAACAGGCACATCGGGAAGCGCAACATGCACAGACATATGAAACTACACCCATATAACTTATGGACCCATCCAGCAGCTGGCATGGAGCAGACATGGTGAGAAGTGATGTCGATTACATGCAAGGGTATTCCGGAGCATGGATGTCATTATGTGCATGCATGCGATCCCACATATTTAGCACACTCACCGAAGTGAAGACAAGAAGTAAGTCTGACTGGAGCTGAACATGTATTTCGACAAGTTGATGCGCATGGTCACCAACACACACTTGGAGATCAACACAGACACTATGCATCAGTATGTTGTTGGTCCATCTGCACTCAAGATGATGATGCACATGTTATTAGATGAGTTGGACAGAGGATCCATATCAATGTACCCGGATGCAACAGAGGCAAGAGTTCGCTTTCAGCCCAAATGTCACCTTTGAGCATGCAGACACCATCACAGACATCCAAGCTTGGCATTAGTTCGCCACCATCAGCCATCGCAAGGGTGTCGAAGAGTTGGTCTTTCCACAAATGTTCGAGTGTTAGTGATAGCTTGCACGGCTTTCTCAAGCCTATTTTGTCTCACATGGGTACATGTGTTGATTATATGTAACATCTTGTAAAGTGAAATTCCAAGTGTCGATAGTCGAATGTAACAGCCATAGAGTAGTTGAAGAGTCATGAAGGTAGGTGAACAGTCACAAAGGGGAATGTCAAGGGTCACCCCACCCTTTGCTATTTCTAGTACCTCATAATTCATTATAGAGGCTTTTGGTCAACCAAGCTTCTGATAGGAATATCTTATAGAAAGTTTGGAGAGTACTGTAATGAGCCTCGGCTTCTCCACAATGTAGAGATAGTATATCTCTTTGGAGGAGCAAGCAGCAGTGACTGTAACATTCCACTATCGGGACTAGTGGTTGGTCATGGTTGTATTGTATGATTGGAATTTTCACTTCTTAATATCACAGAGCTAGCACATTTCATGCATGTGTTGTTATTGTATTTCGGCTATCTTGGTTACTTTAATGATATATGTATTGTTTGCTTATGCATGCATGTATGGACTCTTTCCGTATGATTATGTATTAATCTTACTAAAATGTATTGTTGGTTTAACCATCACTTTGGATTGTTAGCTAACTTGCTTTCCAATTTGTGATGCATCTTTTCTCGTGTGTTCCCTTCCAAGCTGCGTGCTTCAACAGGTTTCCAAGGGGTGCACTCACCTCACTTTCCGTGTGTTAGAATTGTTCATGCACCTTCCTTGGCTTGTTGCACATGTCACACCCTTGCTACCAACATGGACATCTCACTTTCCTCTACACGCAACCGCGGTCAAGGCGATACCATACGACCCATTTTTGAGACTCTTACACCAAACGGTTTGAGGTCTAGTTGGGACTTCTTACCAGGGAGATCCCCTGACATGTCGGCAGGTCCAGCACCATCAACAAGACCTTTTGCTACAACTTTGTTGATTACTTTTGCTACATGTGATGAAATCATATTCTGTCAAAGACCCATTATTGAAGAGATATTTCCATTGATATAAGAAACTTGAAATTTCATGACATGTTGAGTGAGAAAATGATTGCAGCCACTCATGGTACGCGTGTTCACGCAACGTTCCAAACATGTGTAACATCAATTGCTTATATCTCTCAAAACGGCAAACGAAATCAAATCCATAAAAAACCCATTTGATCTAATGAAAAATAATTTTAAATGAGATATTTTGAACCCTATATAATTCTCTGTTCAGTTCGTATCACTTGCATGAAGTTTTCCTAAGATTGCTGTAAAATTTTGAAACTGAAATATGCGTCAAACCCTCATTCCCATGGAGTCGTAACTTGAATCTAATACCACTGATCCCGATATTGGGGGGAGGCCCCAAAGATCTGAAAAATTTAAATGCCAGAAAAAAAAAAAAGGAGAGAACACACACTAAATAAAACCACAAAGAAAATTTTTATCAACATAGAGAATAATTGTAAAAGTTACATCATGGTGGACAATCTGTCCTTTAAAAAAATGAAACTTGTTCCTTATAGCCTTTTTTGGTTACAATACCACAAGTAAATTCCATGGGTGGGTAAATAACATGGGTGGATGTCACGTACAGTACCATGGATAAATTCCATGAGTAGATAAATACCATGGGAGGATGAATACCAAGGGTGGACGCCACTTACAATACCATGGGAAACTACCATGGGTGAATGAATACCATGGGTGGATGCCACTTACAATACTATGGGTAAATTCCATGGGTGGATGAATACCATGAGTGGATGCCATTTTCCATTCAGATTAGGAAATCAGATTTTGGACCTCTTTTGTTAATCGACATATTTGCATAGTCTTGCAGGACAAGGAGATGGATGGAAATACTTTGCTTTATTCGCTCCTCTCTTCCATAGATATGAGTTCCAGAGGGATCAACCTTCTCACAAGTATTATTAATAAAAGGTGTCACAAAAAGTACATTCACATGATATACAAAAGAGGAGCCACAAGAATTTTCATATGAATATGCCTTCACATGAATATATGCCACAAAAGAATAATTCAACTCTTAAGAATAGTTCAAAGATACTTCCCTTATTCGTATAGGACAAAAAAACTCCATAGAGCAACTCACATGAATGTATGAACCTTTGTCATAGGATTGGCCCACTAGCTTGTCCACAAGAATGTTAAAACATGCCACAAGGCTCACATAATTGGAGACAATAATTTTTTCCACAAGTATAAATCTGCACCTAGCCACAAAGACAATTTATATTTTCAAGGTCTTGTATTTCCTGAGGAAACTTCAACTTGGTCTTAACTAATGGACAAAATTTAGAAATTTGGCACTCTCTTGATGTTGGGCTTGGAGAAGAACTTCATATCTCCTCACAATCCTTCTTCATAGACCTTCGTAATCAAAATATTAGACCTTTTCCACTATATATATATATATATATATATATATATATATATATATCTATATATATATATTCATTCAGATGACATAGAATTTAGCCCTTCAGAGGAGTTTAGTCAATCCACAGAAGAAATATAGAGGCCTTACATATGATATCAAAGTGAAGTCATTATCTCAATTGCTCATCGAACCATCTTAATTAAATGGTAGAAATTCGCTTACCTTGAGATTACAAACTTTTAGATGCCACAAAGAAACTTGCATACCATGCCACAAAGAGGTTCACATAGACTAGAGAAGAGCTTACATACCAGAGAATACGTTCCATAGGAGATGTGCATAAAAAGGATGCCATAGTCGGGTTCAAACGTTATAAAGATTAGATGCCATAAAAAAAAACAAAATCAGATCATATGTGTAGATGCTTCCACAGGTTCATTCTTATAGAGGTACGCGATCTTATAAAATACTTAAGATGTGTTCCTTCTCAGTAGATGCTTTGGATCACATTAAACTAGAGCCATAAAGACTCAGATCATAATCCATATAATTCAAACTTTGGTGGTACAAACCTCGACCTTGAATGATAAATGAGACCTGTTTCCAAACTTGATCAACCTGTCCTAATTTCGGATCATGATTAGAACATAAGCCCTAAATTTAGATCATAAGCCCTTCTTCATAGATTTTAGATAAGCATTCTAATCATGGTACAATTATTAGATATTTCAAAGAAGCTTGGACAAGTCCGAGAAGAAATTCAGCCTTCTTGTAGTTCTTCAGATGCTTTGGATTGAACACAAAGAAGGAGGCTTGGATGAATAGTCTCAACTGCTAAACGAACTTAACTCTGATACCATGTTGATTTTTTCTAGGGCATATAAGCTAGAAAAACAATTTCCTTCAACAAGCACCTACTTGCAATAATAATTTAGCATTAAAAAATTTAATATCATTACGCAGCTACATAGAAGAAAATTTCAACCATTAAATATGAAAGACGAGTAAAGATAACCATGAGACAATAAGACAAGAGACTCATAAAATTTAGGCCTGAGGCTAGGGAAAATTCAACAAGGGGAAAACCAAAAAATTATTTCCTTCTGAGAGAGAGAGAGAGAGAGTTCCAGATTCATCAATACCTAAGAAATAACCATAGCAAGATAACCAAACTAGTAACCAAGAGCTAATCCCAAGCTCGATCAAATGTCAAGCCCTCCTTCTCCTAATTTCGACCATCTTCTTTGTTCCTTCTTTCACTAGAACATAGCTCATGACATGGTAGATCGATTTGAAAAGTGAGGAGAGATAGTCTCCTTTATATATAATTCAAATGGGTTTGAATGGTTTCCTTTGAAGGGGTCCAACCGACTTGAATCATATTACACTGACTTAAATTAAATTTGGAGAAAAAAATAAAAATAATTTCTTTTTCAAGATGAAAATACCGACCATGGCTATCATATTTTCCAACAACTTCCACTTAGCATAACTTGGAACACGTATCCGATAACCACGTGGTAGGCTAGATGTTGTGGTATTGTTTGATATCTAGCTTTAATGACCATACCTTTTGATCTGAATGTCGGACCGAGAAAAAATTTATATCATTGAAAAGACCTCAACAAGATGAATAGAATGGTGTTATCCATTTCAAGTTTTAAGGAAGTCGAGAAAGGTTGAAAAATTTGGACTCCATTTCTATAATTAGACCTTAGAGATTGGGTCAGCATAGTAAATGCCTCCTCCTAACCTTAGTTAGGGCTACAAATAGTAGGGGGTATGTTGTTATATCTAAGACTTTTGTGATCCGTAATGTAGGGAGTATGTTATGTATGCCAATGAGATCTTCTAAGTTCTAGCTTCTACACTCAATCCAATTCCAAGTGCAACACAAGATTTTACTTTGACCTCTTCAACCATTGTCACTTAGAAGGCATGTGAGGTTGGTTTTGCCTGTAGGGTTGGTGATGTCAATGCCTTTGTTTTAGATTGATTCTTTTCTTAGTTTGAAATAAACTCAAGTCTTTCTCTCTTCATTATTAGTAGACAAAACTATGGCTCTATTGTGTGGATGAATTACCTTGTTAGTTAGTTGCTTATGGGGGCAAACAAGTCTACTCCATATTCAGAGCTAGATTCAAGTCCTTATGGTTTGAGTGTTATGGATGGCCAAAATCCCACTTTTGTAATCTTTAGAATCCAAAAGAAAATTAAGATTCCTTTTAGCTAAATCTCACCAAGCAACCAATATTAGAAAGTCCATAAGGCACAAAAGACAATTTTGTATAACAAAAGTTACTTATTACCATTTACAATCGACTCTTTAAATGAAGTGACAAGTTACCTAGATAAGGTGTTTGACCAACATCCACTTCAAAATATGTTATTTCACAAAACTATTCCAAAAGCATGAAAGATTAAAAAAAAACAACTTACAACCCTCTTTTTTTTCCTGTTTTTTTTCTATTCCTTTACTTCTCTTATTTTATATTTTCCATTTAATTATCTTATTTTCTCTAGTTAACATTCTTTAATAACCTAATTTCAATTAAAAACCATGAGTCTTACCATCATTCGTTGATTCAGATACATTTCAGATCAATGTGTATAGAGTATCTATTGAATTACAAGTTGCACAAATAATTACATCAAACCCCAAACCAAAATTGACACCATGCAAAAAGCTCAACGGGGGTGTTGTTCTTGACATTGTTCATAAATGTTAAATGTTCACCGAGATTACCTTGTCTTAGAAATTAGGTCTCAAAATTTTATGTTAGAGATCAATTGAAGTGAGTAGAAATTGATCCTTAGTGCTCGCTATATATGAAGGTTTGCAGAGAGAAAAAGTTTCGTTTTTTGTTTTTTGTTTTTAAAGGAAATGTGTTGTTTTGTTTGATCAATTTGTTGAGATTGCAACAAGATGATGGAGCTTAGTGAAAAGAGTCGCCTTCACTAAGTGGGCCCGCAGGCTATTTTGGCGCAAGTCTATTTTTAGGCTATGTCTATTTTTAGACATATGGATCATGTCTATGGATTGCAGGTTGCTGTTTATGGATGATTGATCAAGTTGGGAAAAAATAGATGGACTTCTATTTTTGATGAAAGTGTGAGTGATCACAGTGTGAGTGATCAAAGTCAAAAATAGAAAAGTCAAATATTATTATCTCACAATAATATTTGGACTATAAAGTTAATCTTATTCTCTTGGAGCACTTCAGTTTGAGCTACAGAGGTGGCACATGCAGTTGTCAGAAGGAAATACGCTTTTCTTATGAGTCAGTTGAGTTGTTGCATGCATGACCTCAGTTCGAACTCAATCAGTTGAGTTTGGTGGAGTTGATTGTGGAGTTGATGGAGTTGTGTTCAGTTTAGCTTTGTTAAACTGGTTGTATTTAGTTTAACTGGCAAATAGACTAGAGATGAGTTGGGTGAATTAGTTATTAATTAATTCACAAGTTATTAACTCATAATACAACTAATGAATACATCAGTTAACTCAGTTGCATGTCAGTGCATGTTCAGTTCAACAGGGACAGGTGGTAGAGAATCAGATTGCTATCAGTTGTGACTATAGTTGTGCACCAGATCTTGCACAATCAAGGGATTGAGTATGCCAATGAGTTTGCCCACGTATTTTCCCGCATTATAGCTTGTGCTCACGTCCAAAAAAGTGTGAGTGACTATTTTGCAGGTGAAAAACGAGTTTGGTAAGCCATTCTCATCAGTTCTTGAGCAGGTATTGAGTAGTGGAGGCAGGCAAGCAGTGGAAGAGATTTGGAGATCAGATCTGAGCTGTATTGTGTGTAACAGAGGTGGAGATACTTGTGAGAAGTATTATGCTGTGTAATGTTACATGACTCAATCATTAATATACAGATAGTTGGGGTTTTTAGCGAGATGCTTTCCCCGGGATACATATTGTGTTAATGTGTGAATGCTCTTGATGTTTTATTGTTATTGATGTTGCTATATTGTTGATCAACGTAGAGGAGCTTATGTATTGTGTATGGTTTCCGCAATAGTACATGATCAGGATAATCTCCATTGAATATGTGTTAAATTATTCAAAATTTCTACATGGTATCGGAGCAAGCTAGATAATTGTAGAAAAAGTTTCTACATGGTATCGGAGCTATTGATCATCAGATCTACTATTCAGGAAGTGTCTACATTCTATTTCTTCAGGCAGAGTCTGTAATCGGACCAGGTAGCCTCTGGATTCATCCTTCCTTTGGAAGGTGAGATATCCGGTGAATGCCCATACAGTCAATCTTTGTACGAGAAATATTGTGTTCTCACGAATCTTAGATCGGAAGTAGTTGAGTTTGAGCTGGTGGAAAATCGAATTTGCAGCAGTGTTGTTGAAATGTCTTTCAACGGATTGCAAATGTTATTCCAAAGCAAGAGCGACCTGGCGCTCAAGGATAAACTCAGAAACAATAAAGGTGAGAATGGATCTTCGTCAAAGGGAGCTGATGAAGAGAATTGTGCTTTGGCTGCCAAAGCAAAGAAAGGGAAGAGCAAGAAAGCTTCTCAGTCTGGTGCGAAAGGCAAGAAGTAGGATATGTCCAGGGTGAAGTGTTTTCACTGTCACCAGCACGGACACTATGCCACAAATTGTCCGCAGAAGAAGAAGAACAAGCAAGCTGTTGGATCTGCAGGGGGAGAGGCCTTAGCTTCTCAGTTTGAGCTTGATTTTTCATTGATCGCATGCTTGGTTTCAAGTGTGATGGGATCAGTGTGGTTCTTGGACAGTGGTGCGTCTTTTCACATGACGGGAGATAGAGATTTGTTCTCTGATCTGGAGGACAAGGATCTTGGAGTGAACATCGAGATGGGCAATGATGGTAGATACAGTGTGACCGGTATCGGTACCATTTCCTTTGAGAGGGAGTCTGGTAAACCCTTTGTATTGAAGGAAGTCATGCATGTTCCAGGATTGAAGAAGAATCTCATCTCAGTGTCGATGTTAGAAGACAAGGGGTATGATGTTGTTTTCAGCGAGGGAAAGGCCTTCCTGCGCAGCAAGACAACTGGTGAGACCCGGAAGATAGGGGTTCGAGTGAGGAACCTTTATCAGTTGCATGTAGATGGATGCGCAGCAATGGCAGGCAAGGCAGAAGGATTGGTGAGCCGGGATGATGGCGAGTTGTGGCACAGGAGATTGGGTCACCTTCACCATGGAGCCTTGAAGATACTGCAGCAAATCACTACAGGGCTTCCTAAAGGCACACTTGCACAATCAGATCAGTGCAAGGGGTGTACTTTGGGGAAGTTTGTGAAAGCCACCTTTCACGAGAAGGATAGTCGCGCCACGATGATCCTTGAGAGAATTCACACAGACGTGTGTGGACCTTTCTCAGTTGCTTCGACAGCAAAACACATGTATTATGTGATTTTTGTTGATGATTTCTCTCGTAAGTGCTGGATCTTCTTCATGCAGAAGAAGAGCGAGACATATTCAAAGTTCTGTGAATTCAAAGCACTGGTCGAGAAGGAGTCGAGGAAGAAGGTGAAGGCTCTTAGGAGCAATAATGGTGGTGAATACATCTCGGACGAGTTCAAGGATTTCTGCAAGACAGAAGGGATTCGTAGAGAGCTCATAGCTCCCCATAACCCACAACAGAACGGGGTAGCTGAGCGAAAGAACAGAACGATTGTGGGTGCTGCACGGGCAATGTTGCATGATCAGGGCCTACCCCTTCACTTATGGGCGGAAGCATGCAATACAGCAGTTTATGTGCAGAACCGTTGTCCTCATAGGATACTTGGCATGAGTACACCCGAGGAGGCTTATTCTGGTAAGAAGCCTGACCTTTCTCATTTGAGGATTTTTGGTGCTAACGTTTACATGCATGTGACGAAGGATGCCAGGAAGAAGTTGGAGCCGATCGCAGAGGTTGGGATATTTGTGGGGTACACTGATACGCCCCACAACTATCGTGTGTATTTGCCAGACAGTGGTAAAACTGTTGTGCGACGGGATATAAAATTTCAGGAGGAGAAAGCCATGAAGTGTTCGCTTGAGAGGGAGCTACACTTGCATGCAGATGAGGAGCTATTAGTTCCTAAGGATGAGCTTCAGGACGTGGATCAGCCACAGGACGAGGTTCATGGAGTGGAAGAGACCACTCATGCAGTGCCAACCATCAGAGGGCGAAAGCGCTTGACAGAAGCTGAGCGACTGGCTCAAGATGCAGAGAAAGTTGTAGGACCACCTATAGCCCAACGTAGGCAGAGACAGTCACCTGATCGGTACACTGGATACATGGCTCTTATGAGCAAGTGTGTTGTGACTGAGCCATCCTCTTTCGAGGAAGCTGTGGAGGATCCCGCATGGGTAGACGCCATGGTGGAAGAGTATGATTCTATTGTCAGAAACAGTGCATGGGAGATTGTTCCTAGACCGGAAGGGAAACCAGTGGTGGGTTCGAGATGGATCTACAAAGTTAAGCAGGCAGCTGACGGGAGTGTGGAGAAGTATAAGGCAAGATTTGTTGCCCGAGGCTTTTCACAGATTGAGGGGATCGATTATGAGGAGACCTTTGCACCTGTCGCAAGGTATTCTTCCATACGGACGATTCTTTCTCTCTCAGCGCAGATGGGATGGCACATTCATCAGATGGATGTGAAGAGTGTGTTCCTCAACGGAGTCATTGAGGAGGAGGTGTACATTGAGCAACCCGAAGGCTTTGAAGTCTTCAGCAGCGAGTCGCATGTGTGCAGGCTCAAGAGAGCATTGTATGGGTTGAAGCAAGCACCACATGCTTGGTACACACGGATAGACAGCTATTTCACAGGACTTGGATTCTCCAAGAGCGAGGTGGATCCAAACCTATACCAGATTGTGGTGGAGGGTAAGTTGCTTATCATTGTACTGTATGTTGATGATTTAATTCTAACGGGTGATGAGCTGTTGACACTGTCATGCAAGAAGGATCTTGCTACAGAGTTTGAGATGAAGGATTTGGGCCTCCTTCACTATTTCCTGGGATTGGAAATATGGCAGCGCAGTGGTGGACTGTTTGTTTCTCAGGGCAAGTATGCTTGGGAGATACTGGAGAAGTTCAACATGCATGGCTGCAAGCCTGTTGATACTCCTCTTCCTGGAGGTTGGAGGAAGGAGGATGCCACTTCGGGAGAAGAAGTGGATGCCACTGTTTATCGATAGTTGGTGGGGTCGCTGATGTATTTGGTCAATACACGACCTGATATATGCTATGCAATTAACCAGCTTTCACAAGCTATGGTTAAGCCTACCAAGCTCTTCTGGAAGGCGGGCAAGCATGTATTGCGCTACTTGAGAGGCACATCGGGATATGGTTTGTGGTACAAACAGGAGGATGAGGTGAAGCTATGTGGCTTCACGGATGCAGATTGGGCAGGGAGCCCAACAGACAGAAAGAGCACATCAGGAGGGGTCCTTAGTATTGGATCGACAACAGTTTCTTGGTACAGTAGGAAACAGAGATCCGTGGCACTCAGTTCAGCGGAGGCCGAGTATATGGCAGCAAGTTTGGATGCATGCAAGGCTATATGGATGAGGAAGATCCTGGTTGGTTTGTTCGGTTCTCATTTGGATCCTACTGTGATTTACTATGATAACCAGAGTTGCATTAAACTCTCAGCTAATCCTGTATTTCATGATAGATCTAAACATATTGACATCAGGTACCATCATATCATAGATTGTGTGCAGCGGAGGATCATGTTACTTTCGTACATTCCAACAGAGGATCAGCATGCTGATATTCTGACGAAGGCTCTCACCAGGAGCAAATTCGAGTACCACCGAGGCAGGATAGGGGTTGTTGATAATCCATATCTTGTCGAGAGGGAGTGTTGAGATTGCAAAAAGATGATGGAGATTAGTGAAAAGAGTCGCCTTCACTAAGTGGGCCCGCAGGTTATTTTTGGCGCAAGTCTATTTTTAGACTATGTCTATTTTTAGACATATGGATCATGTCTATGGATTGCAGGTTGTTGTTTATGGATGATTGATCAAGTTGGGAAAAAATATATGGACTTCTATTTTTGATGAAAGTGTGAGTGATCACAGTGTGAGTGATCAAAGTCAAAATAGAAAAGTCAAATATTATTATCTCACAATAATATTTGGACTATAAACTTAATCTTATTCTCTTGGAGCACTTCAGTTTGAGCTACAGAGGTGGCACATGCAGCTGTCAGAAGGAAATACGCTTTTCTTATGAGTTGGTTGAGTTGTTGCATGCATGACTTCAGTTAGAACTCAATCAGTTGAGTTTGGTGGAGTTGATTGTGGAGTTGATGGAGTTGTGTTCAGTTTAGCTTTGTTAAACTGGTTGTATTTAGTCTAACTGGCAAATAGACTAGAGATGAGTTGGGTGAATTAGTTATTAATTAATTCACAAGTTATTAACTCATAATACAACTAATGAATACATCAGTTAACTCAGTTGCATGTCAGTGCATGTTCAGTTCAACAGGGACAGGTGGTAGAGAATCAGATTGCTATCAGTTGTGACTATAGTTGTGCACCAGATCTTGCACAATCAAGGGATTGAGTATGCCAATGAGTTTGCCCACGTATTTGCCCACATTATAGCTTGTGCTCACGTCCAACAAAGTGTGAGTGACTATTTTACAGGTGAAAAACGAGTTTGGTAAGCCATTCTCATCAGTTCTTGAGCAGGTATTGAGCAGTGGAGGCAGGCAAGCAGTGGAAGAGATTTGGAGATCAGATCTGAGCTGTATTGTGTGTAACAGAGGTGGAGATACTTGTGAGAAGTATTATGTTGTGTAATGTTACATGACTCAATCATTAATATACATATATTTGGGGTTTTTAGCAAGATGCTTTCCCCGGGATACATACTGTGTTAATGTGTGAATGCTCTTGATGTTTTATTGTTATTGATGCTGCTATATTATTGATCAACGTAGAGGAGCTTATGTATTGTGTATGGTTTCCACAATAGTACATGATCAGGATAATCTTCATTGAATATGTGTTAAATTATTCAAAATTTCTACACAATTTGTGGAAATTGGATGGTCAAAATCCATTTATTGAGCTGAGAGACTTATTATATAGTCAGTATGATGTGTAAATGTGTCCATCTCTTATTGGGCCGAGGCTCATTCTACAGTATGATGTGTAAGGGTGTTCATCATTCATCAAAATTGAAATTTTGTTCAAGTTGGTCAAAATAAAATAGAAATTCATGGAGAGAAATAGGTTTTGAAGGAAATGCATTGTCTCGTTTGATCAACTTGTAGAAATTGGATAGTGAAAATCTGTTTATTGAGCTGAGAGACTCATTATATAGTCTAGTATGATGTGTAAATGTGTCCATCCCTTATTGGGAAGAGAGGCTCATTCTACAACCCAGTATGATGTGTAAGGGTGTTCGTCATTCATCAAAATTGAATTTTTGTTCAACTTGGTCAAAATAAAAATTTTAAAAAATCTAAAAATTAAAAAATTAAATAACTATACAAAACATTAAAATAATATAGGCTCATAAAAAAAATTGCACGTGAAAAAATTGGATCCCTTTGGACAAAATAGATCTATATTGATGTGCTATATAAAAACTACATGACCCTCTATTTAAAATAGATGAAAAGAGTAATTCATAAGCACGCGTGTATTTGGGATTTCATCGGGCTCAACCATTTGGCTCAGCGTCACAAAAAATAGTAAATGTTTTTTTGCAGAATCTTGCTTGGAAACTGGGTTCTAGACACTAGTTTATTATTGGAATGGATCACATATTGGGTACTGAAGTTGACAGTCATATATTAGATGGTTTTATACATTGTATAAATAGCCGTGGGATCTTCTTTTGGCACCAGGTCATATTGGATTGGCAGGGTCAATGTCCTATTTGGAAACAGGCATGGGAACTGGGCCTGGACGGGAAGATGGCGCGGGAGTGGGAACATAGTAGAACTGGGATGCAACTTTTAAGAGTATGTCGTGAGGAAGATAGGGACAAGATTGCCTAGATGGGAAAAATGAAGGAAGGGGGTGTTGTGGTCGCCGATATTTATTACACAATGGGAACAGAGTAGAACTGGCATGCAACTTTTAAGAGTATGTCGTGAGGAAGATAGGGACAAGATTGCCTGGATGGGAAAAACGAAGGAGGGGGGTGTTGTGGTCGCTGATATTTATTACACACTCTGTCGCCAGGAAGAACAACGCACTGAGGTATGTTGGTTCTACAAATTCTGGAAATCTAAAACTTCCATTAAGGTCATTCTTTTTCTTTGGCTGGAAAGAAGAATAAAATCCAACTTGGGAGAACCTCCAAAAGAAGAATTGGAATGGGTCGGGGATTTGTGTACTTTGCAGGAATGTGGACAAGAACAATTTCCATATTTTCCTAAGATGCCCTATGACTACATAGGTTTGGAGTAATCTTGTTGTTTTTATTGGTTTCCCCTATAACCAATATGACAACATTAATGCTTGTCTGAGTTGGTGGAGTAATCAAAATTCCACATGGAGGAACATCCCCCTTTTTCTCTTTTGGGAGATGGCGTAACAAAATTAGTAGTTTTTGAAAATTACAGAGAAAATGTTATGCAGGTGTTGGACTGCATTATTAAATGATATTCTATTGGTAAATAACAAGACACAGGACCTAAGAAGATCTTTCACAAACAGGCTGGCCCAAGGATAGAGTACCCAACTAGTTTTTTTGATGGGGCAGCACAAAGGAACAGATGTGGCTATGGTTTCTAGATTGCTATGTCACAGGAGCAGGAATTTTGGGTTCACTGGGGACCTGGCAGAGGCACAAATATGATGGCTGAAGTGATGACTCTATGGGGCCTTCTCTGGTTCACTAGCTATCTCAACATCCCTTCTATTCACATTTTTGGGAACTCAAGGATCATTATAAACCATGTTTTTGGTTGGGCAAAAGTTTGTCAACCAATCCTACAAGGTTGGCTCAATGAAATTAAGAATCTTTGGGCCCTTTTTAGAGACTCAACGATTGAGAATATTGGATGGGACTTTAATCAAAATGTTGATCCACTGTCTAAGAGGGGGCTACAGGATGTTTCAGATAGGATGCACATAAAAATCAAGCTAAGAGATAAAATTGTGGACTTCCAAGTGCTTTTTAAATGGATAACAACAAATTTTTTGGAAGATTACATTTTGTTGTTTTTGATGTGACACTGTTATATCTTTTTGTCTGTCTTATGCATAACAAACTTCCACATTTTAGATACATCACTGATGTCAAATTAGATCAATTTGGTTGTATGATTGAAATTGTTTTTCATATATTTATACCACACGGTACATAGACATAAATCTAGATTGTAGACTGTATTATTTTGTGTCCTCAAGTCAGGATCAGGATGGACTTGATATGATTATATCTGGAAATATATGCTGGTATCTCTGACATCCATCTTTATACATTATGCGCCCTCCCCGCCACGTCAGAAAACCACGCGTAAAAGCACATGGAGCCGGTACGACACCTGTCCATCGTGGAGCTCCATGTGCTGGCTACCGTATCAACCCATAAAAAATTTTGTTAGCGCCGTTTTACAGGATCATTTGGGTTCATTGCTGCGATGTTCCATTTTCCCTTTGTCTTTCTACTCGGGACTGGTTGTTAGGCGAAGCCCCCTACTGAAGATGGTGCGGGACGGCCCTGGAACCTGCGCGCTTTGTCGTTTATTCGTGTGCTGTTTGAGGCATTTGTTCGGTTGACAGGGTTTGTGGACCTGCGCGCTTCACCTGGTATGCAAGTGCTCGTGTAAATGTTTGCTGGAGTTTCATGGTTTGTGGTTGGCACAATGCTTCTGCTTTTCTTGTGCTTCTCCGCCTGGATTTCTTGGTCGTTTTGGAATGCCGGTTGTTTAGCATTTCTCTGTTGCTGGTCTTATTCGGCGATTTTGTTGTTTGTGGAGGAGACGGTCGTTGTTTTACTGAGCTCGAGGTCAAATGGTGTTTTGTTGTTAATTTGTTTTTTTGTGGTGGTGTTTTTGTGGTTTTTTGTTCCCTAATATATATTTTTCTTCTCGTTGCAGGTGTGGAAAAGGTCGTTGCAGGTGTGGAGAAGGTCTGGCGAGCTCCGAGGAAGGTGGGGAAGGTCGGCGACCATGTATCCAGTAGGATTTTAATCCTACCAGCATTCTATGTGTTTTTCAACACAAGCATCTCTATTTTTGGATATTTTGTAAACTTTCTATGGCATTTTTTTGAGGATTTTTTTAGGGTTTAGGGTTTATGGGATATTTTGATGTTGTTTGTTGTTGAAGGTTTAGGGTTTATCTGAAATTTCGTTGTTTTTTTTTATTGTTTTCACTGTTATCCTAGGCCGTCCCATTCCCTTGCTGTTATTTTTGTTGTTTTCGCTGTTATCCTAGGCCGTCCCGTGCTATCCTCGGCCGTCCCGTGCCCTCAGTCGTCCCGTGCCATCCTCGGCAGAGGGCTTCGCCCCACAACCAGCCCCGAGAAAAAAGAAAAAGGGAAAATGGAACATCACAGCAATGACCCTAAGCAAACCCTCGAAACCCTCTATCGCTGCTCTCAATTGACTAATTTGAGTATATTTACAGTTTAAGCAAATTTGGGGTTTGTTTGGTTGCGTTGAAAATAACAAATTCTTTAATGGCCATATGTATGGGGCAGTATAAGTCTATCATTGCAGTTATTTAACTATGGAGGAAGAGAAGTCCTGTTCGTTTCTGGAATTTTTTACTCCTGGTTATTAATTTTGGTGCTTTTTGCTATTTTCCTGAACCTGATGTATATGTTTTGCAATATGGATATCCTGTATACACAGTCCTTTTTGTTTCCATGCTGATGCTGCTCTCAATTGACTAATTTGAGTATATTTACAGTTTAAGCAAATTTGGGGTTTTTTTGGTTGCGCTGAAAATAACAAATTCTTTAATGGCCATATGTATGGGGTAGTATAAGTCTACCATTGTAGATATTTAACTATGGAGGAAGGGAAGTCCTGTTCATTTCTGGAATTTGTTACTCCTGCTTATTAATTTTGGTGCTTTTTGCTATTTTCCTGAACCTGATGTATATGTTTTGCAATATGGATATCCTGTATACACAGTCATTTTTGTTTCCATGCTGACGCTGCTCTCAATTGACTAATTTGAGTATATTTACAGTTTAATCAAATTTGGGGTTTTTTTGGTTGCGCTGAAAATAACAAATTCTTTAATGGCCATATGTATGGGGCAGTATAAGTCTACCATTGCAGTTATTTAACTATGGAGGAAGAGAAGTCCTGTTCGTTTCTGGAATTTGTTACTCCTGCTTATTAATTTTGATGCTTTTTGCTATTTTCCTGAACCTGATATATGTTTTGCAATATGGATATCCTGTATACACAGTCCTTTTTGTTTCCATGCTGATGTATTTGTGTTTCTGTACATGGTGCCTTTTCAGACCTCTGACATTTGCCTTTCCTCGAGATGTCTCGAACAGTGGCTGTCATATGCCACCCTTTTGTATCTTATGATGTTTTTTATATTGTCAATATAATCCGTGATGCTTTTTTCTCTTAAAAAAAAGGAGTTCACACATTTTACAGTCGATTCCAAAACCGGTTACTGATGGTTACAGAGATAAGAGAATAAATATTTTTAGTAATGAATTATGTTCTCATACATAAAATGCATTTCAATAACTAACCCTTCTCGGGGTCCAACGATAAAACCTTACTGTATCAGTGACTTTTCATTTTAATTTAATTAAGGATGTGGATCATGTAAATGAGCAAATATGACTTATTCCTAGGTCCTGCTGATTCAGTTATTCACTTCAAAGTTCTAATGTATATTAGTATATGATATAATAGTTTACTCATTGTGTGAATATTTGAAGTAGTCTCTGTTTCCAGCCCGTCTTGGGGATCACTGACTAGCTATTACAGAATACAATGGGTAGAAATTTCTTTGTAAGCATTATGGTTGAAGCATGAGCTATCAAGTTGAATGATGTTCCTTTAGATAATGGTCCACTTATTGGAGCCATAAGTGAGTTTAGAGCTTTGTACAGTGCTGCAAATTTGATGCCTTCAATGTTGAGATCGAAGGCATAAAAAATACAATGTATAAAATGCTCTTAGAGAAAAGATCATCCAAAGATTAATGGGTTGAGTGTCAAACCCATCTCTCCTAACCTCTGATGTCAAAATTTATTGACCACATGAAAATCCATTGAGCCATCGAGGTGCGAATAGTCTAGCCATTGAGCCATTGAGCCATTGAGGTGCGAACTGTCTAGCCATTGAGCCATTGAGGTGTGAACTGTCCACTAAGTAGAAGAACCGAGACATATTAATATGGAACCACATATAGAAATTGAAATAATGTTCAATACAGGATGATCAAGAGTATCTGTCTTAGGGTTTCCATCTGATTGTGAGGGAGTTGAGTGGACAAAGATATACTTCTCCCTCCTTCACTTCCAGCGAACAACGCCATCCCTCCAATTGCTCCCAAGAATGGGGCTTGCACATTCAGTGGCCTTACTTTTCATTTTAATTTAATTAAGGATGTGGATCATGTAAATGAGCAAATATGACTTATTCCTAGGTCCCGTTGATTCAGTTGTTCACTTCAAAGTTCTAATCTATATTAGTATATGATATAATAGTTTACTCATTGTGTGAATATATGAAGTAGTCTCTGTTTCCAGCCTGTCTTGGGGTTCACTGACTAGCTATTATAGAATACAATGGATAGAAATTTCTTTGTAAGCATTATGGTTGAAGCATGAGTTATCAAGTTGAATGATGTTCCTTTAGATAACGGTCCACTTATTTAGCCTTTTTCATACTCAACTTGATAATGAGTGCTCTCAATTTCTCAAGTGTCCCCTCAATGAATAAAATTATTAGTGGCTTTTTCACATTTAATAAAACTTATTATGAGGTACATTGCCTCCTCATTGATTTCTGCCTTTAGCCTTTTTCATACTCAACTTGATAATGAGTGCTCTCAATCATAATAAGGTTGTCTGGTCATTTGATTTCTATATTTAGCCTTTTTCATATGCAACTTGAAAATGAGTGCTCTCAATTTCTCAAGTGTCCCCTCAATCAATAAAATTATTAGTGGCTTTTTCACATTTAATAAAACTTATTATGAGGTAGATTGCCTCCTCATTGATTTCTGTATTTAGCCTTTTTCATACTCAACTTGATAATGAGTGCTCTCAATCATAATAAGACTGTCTGGTCATTTGATTTCTGTATTTAGCCCTTTTCATATGCAACTTGAAATATTATTATTGAATTCCCAAACATCGCAGCAATGACCCCAAACAAACCTGTGAAATGTCACAGACACAAACTTTTATGCGATGATATGATGGCCAACACATGAGCTCCACGGTGGACAGGTGTTGTACCGGCTCCATGTGCTTTTACGCGTGGTTTTCTAACGTGGCGGGGAGGGTGCACATAATAACTTATAGAAATAGTTTTATCATAATTAATATTTTACAGAAAGACATATTCCATTGAAAATTTCTTATCAACACACAGTTAGAAATCACTACTAGGTTGTTAGCCAAAATGTTTCTTGGGACAAGAAAATGATACAATCTAGTGTTGTAAGCCAAAATATTTTTGTGACAAGAAAAAGATACAATCTAGTGTTGTAAGCCAAAATGTTTCTGTCCCAAGAAAAAGATACAATCCATCCAAAATCCACATCATAATGTGGTTAGAACCAAAAACATATGACACCCCTATTCTTTATGGCCCTGAGAATCTTGAGCGCCAAAACTCCCCGAGTTACCTTCTTGAGCCAGGTAGGTTGGCCTACCAGTCAAGGGCTGATTAGGAAATGGTTGATTGATGCCATATGATTGATTCCAATTTGCAGCTTCCAACCATGGAGGTACTGAGTACCCATACCTCACATTTTCACTACTGACCCCTGCATTAAGTGGAGGTGTGTAATGAGCATACAGAGAATTGACACCAGCTCTGGTAGGAACAAGGCAAGTTGGTAAACCCTCAGTTTGATAGTGGGGCACTTGAATGTTTATGAGATCTTGGAATAATGGTGTATTATCTCCAATGGAGTCCAATGAGTTTGAAATAATCCTGGTTTCATCAGCGATTCTTGTATCGTTGATCATCCCTTGTTCCTTTTCAAGCATTTGTTGTGCCTTTCATTTTTCCTTTTCCTGTCTTGCCATTTTCTTTTGTTGGTCCTTAACTTGCATTGCTTTATCTCTTTCAATCCTTTCTTCTGCTCGACTTTGTGTTGCAACAATCCTTGCTGCCTTCTTCTCCTTGACTATATCCTTCTTTTTCTGTTTTAATTCTTGCATTTCAAATTTCTTTTGTTCTGACTCAACTAATAGGTTCATATAGTCCTCTGAGGTGAGTAACTGTGAGCTTTGGCCCATACGAAGACTACCCGGTGCACCTTGCTTTTTTTTCATTGATACTCTCTCTACTGGTAGCTTTAGGAACCATCCAAGTGTCTTCTCTACCCCTCCCACCTGCATGTCATTGCTTGGTACTTCCCTTTTAGTATCTGTTGGAACTGATTGAACCATATCATTATCTTCATTTGATGCCTCATTATGTCCTTCATCTTCTTCCATTGATCTATTGTCCACAAAAAAAATGAACAATTTCACTGTTCAATTTTGCTGGTTGTGAGGGCATGTTCATGCTTTCTTCATTGGTTGCTGAGACACTATATGCATTCATATTGATCATTGCTTCTGCTAGCCATGAAGGTGGGTTTACTTGGCTTGGCAATGTCAATTGGTCATTGTCAACTGCATGTTCAACAATATCATTAGCAATATCAGCAATAGGAATTTCATGTTCTTGAGTTGGTGGAACAATCTCCATGTTACTAGGAATTTGTTCATTGTTATATTGTGTTTCACATAGATTTTCATCATCTTCAGCATATAAGTGTCCTTGAGACAGGGAAATCATATTACCAGTTGCAACAACATCATCTTGGTCATCTACTTCTTGCACTTCAACACTTGTTTGGACATTCCCTTCTTCCTGACCATCCACATGAAACGCTTGGCTACAACCAGTATCATGCATAAGAGCATCATAGTTCAGTGGCCAGATTCCTGTCCTCCTAAAGCCAGCGTTGATATTTGATGGTGTCAAAGCCCTTTTAAAAGCTTTACTTGCAAGCTCTGCTAGCTCAAACCTTTTCACCTCAACCCCTAGATTCTTTGCCATCCATGCAGCACGCTCCGACCTGAAATAGTTCTTGAAAGGGCCAAACACACTAACATCAAGGGGTTGCAGCCTATGAGTGGTATGAGCGGGCAATGTCAACAGGTCAATGCCTAAATTGTTTGCTTCCTCAATTGTTTGTACAGCCATGTGGCTCCCATGGCCATCTAATATCAAAAGGTGTCTGTTATTAGGCGAGATGCCACCTGGTACCGATGCAGCAAAGTGAAAAAGCCAACTTAGAAACAGTTCTTTAGTCATCCATGCATGGGGATGTGCAGCCATGCATGCACCTGGTTAACAGTTCTGTATATAGTTTTTCAGTTGATTTTTACCTTTGAATAGATAAAATCCTGGGATTGAAGTACCAATTGCATTAACACAACATAAAATAGTTATCCACTCCCTGCTCTTGGGCAAAATCTTTGGCATATTTCAGCTCCCTCTCTTGGCAATGACCCGCATGCCACAATTCCTCCCTCCCTGTAAACCTATTTCATCATAGTTCCATATATGGTCTGATCCACAAGAATGTTTATCGTAAGCACTAGAAAGTGTGTCATAGAACTTTTGCACAACTGCAGGGCGCAAATTTAATGCTTTGTCTCTGTCAAGGCCCTTAGCAGTACGCAATACAAGTTCTGGATGCCTTTTTTTAAACCGAAACCACCATGATTTACCAGGAAACCCATCTTTGAATGGGTTTGGCCTCCCTTGACAAATTTGAGCAACTGTTGATTTGATTTGTATCAACTCTAGCCCATGTCCCAGTTGGGCCATCTCTTTACACCACTCGACCACCTCGGCCTCCTCCTCCTCAGTCATAACTATAAGAGGCCCTCTACGTTTTGTATGAGTCAGTCCATTTATCCAATAATGTATTGATGAGGGAGGAATACCATGTTTTTTTGCAGATGCCCGAACTGAGTATCCATTAAAATCTATGTCGTCAATTGCAACTAACATTTGTTCTTTTGTCCATCCTCTTATAGCACTGATCTTTTTAGTTGAGCTTGCCCCTTAGACTATTGTTGATGTTGGTTCTGTGGCTGATGGTGTGTTAACATCAACGGCTGTCACATGGTCATTTTCAACAATGTTCCCTGGTGCATTGCCGGCATTGACATCAGCTGGCCTGTCATCATCAGACGATGTGCATCGCAGTTGCGCACCCCTTGTCACTCTCCTGCCACTTCTCCTTGTACGAGCAGAGTAACTTCCTTTTGCCATATATGCAACAACCTGTAAAATTATTGCATGCATTTAGACATTAGAATATATGTCAAATTATGCTTTATTACTTTTGCAAAAATGCTTTTCCTCTATTACAGGAAATTATCAACGTGTATGTTACTGTTTTCATAATGAGAGTAAATGTTTCACTTTCATTGGGCAGTGTCAAAATTTTGCAAATGTCATTCCAAGTAAATCCATAGTTCATCAATTTAGCAACTTTTATGTGGATTCAAGTAGATTCTATGATAGTTGTTTCAAATATCATTTTCCATTTACTTTCAAGAGCTTTATACAGCTAAACCAATGAGGTATGTAAACATGTATGAATTACGTCATTCTCCTTATATCTATTAAAGATTAGGGAATACAGGTAATAAGCAGGTACTAATCATGCTTGTTTACCTAATCACTTGCTTGTCTCATTCTCATTACACTCGGCATAAGTAATAGCACAGATATTTTATAAGTAACATCATCTAAAGGTTGACCTATCAGTACTAACCTAAGAAATACATGTATAGATATGATAAAGTATGTGTATCACAGGTTGGTTATCTCCCTAATAGACTGGATTCAGATTTAATATAGATATAACATATGTAATTATATAGAGCTTTGTTCTAGCTCACTCATAGATAAGGGTGAACTGAAACCATGCTCAGATACTAATACGAGCTTTTTAGTGTATAGAGCTTACTAATGATAAGATGAATGAGATCCATTGAATATGATACATACCTTTGTTCAATGTATTATGTTATATAGCTTATACAACTTAGCTTCATACTAGATCACGTATTGAGTAAGATACACGAGTTTCATCAGTTCCAGTACTCTGACCGTAATCATACTAGTATACCTGTTTTAACTTATAAGTAATTTGTATAGGTATATCCCTAATTAACACTATCATAACATGTAAGAAACACAAACCCTTAGTAATACATGTTCCTTATCACTAGTCACAAGCTTCATTAGTATCACTAAACAGTTACTCAGCTTAGGCTATGATCAGAGCTTGTATCGTTTCATCATAGTTCATAAGGTAAGCATATCCATATTCAACATACAAAAAACAACATGTTTTAAGCATAAGATGTAATTAGAGCTATGACCAAGTTGGTTGATTAGATGGATACGACTGTATTCAATAGGTTCAATTCTTATAAGCTAAGGTTCAATTCCTGTAAGCTAAAAAAGGTGTGACATTGATTAGATGGATACGATTGTATTCAATAGGTTCTATTCCTGTAAGCTAAGGTTCAATTTCTGTAAGCTAAACAAGCTGTGACTACAGTACTAACACGACATACGTAACCTCTGTGATATGTAAGCTGTAATCACTATGAAGCTGATGATTGAATAATTCCTGTAAGCTAAGGTTCAATTCCTGTAAGCTAAACAAGTTGTGACGTTGATTAGATGGATACGACTGTATTCAATAGGTTCAATTCCTGTAAGCTATGGTTCAATTCCTGTAAGCTAAACAAGCTGTGACTACAGTACTAACACGGCATACGTAACCGCTGTGATATGTAAGTTGTAATCACTATGAAGCTGATGATCGAATAAGTGTCGCCATAATAAGCTAGAACACATACATAAACTCTGTATAAAAAAGGTTAACTGTAACTGTATAGGTTAACTGTAACCCTATGGACAGAACTGTAAGAACGACTTTCAATGGCTGTTTGTGAAACCATCTAGGTATCCTTCTAGCAGTTATGGCCAAACAGACTATGTAAGAAATCTGATAAATGAAAACAATGAAAACAAAACTATGAGAATAATGAGTTGTAATTCATATAACTAACTTGGATATATTGGCCACTGTTTTGTGATGTTGTCTTCAAGTTCGCTGAATAGTTTGAAAGCATAAGATGCAACTTCAAGAGTGGGTGGACTTTTTTTATAGTTTTGGGGACTTGATTTTTATTGGTGGACATGGATGCACATGGATTGCAATGGCTTCATTTTGAATGTGTGGTATGGAATTAATTTGATGTGATCTAATGGTTGGGAATTGTTTATTTGTTGATCCATGTGCTTTGATCTGTTTTAATGAGAAATAGAGTGAGTTGGGTGTCATTTATTGCAGTTATTGGGTCTGGGTGTCATTTATTGAACATAAGGTGTTTAGTTGTTGAACAACACAACAGTTATGGCTGACATACATTCCTTTTGTTATGTGCAGGTAGGCATATTTATTTGGGATGCAAAGTTGCAGTTCTGATGAGTGGAGGTTGAAGTGACTGTTGTTTTGTACTTCTGGAATAGACCAGTTTGGAAGCCTTTATGGCTCTAGCTATTTTCTACTTGGGTCAATATGTTTTGCAATATTAAGTAGTAGAATACTATTTATGGACAGTTGTGGGCCGTGATTTTTGGACATAAATTAATACTTATTTATACATAATGTTATTTATTTCTGTTTAAATTTTGGTTTCAAAAGTCTCAATCACTGGTAGTTTGGTGGGACCAATGCTATATCAATCACTGGTCCCTGCACAACATTAGGAATCTCTCCCCTTGATATAATTATATCTGAAAATATATGATAGTATGTCTGACATCCATCTCTATACATTATGTACTGAATATTCATTGGATATATATACTGTTTTTTCCGTACTGACAAAAAAAAACATGCGTGTATTTCAACTTCACGCAATATACAAAGTGTCGAGACATATGGAACTTGCATCTCCACGTATGACTGCGTATATATTTCAACTTTCCGCAATTTACAGCCTTCAACTTCACAATCCATAAAATTGGAAATATCAAAATGAATGTACGTTAGAAATAAATTATGCTCTCCATCCATGGATGTCGGTAAACTGTAATTAGATTTGTAATTTCGGCCGACTTGAGGAAACCTCGCACTGCAGGTTTCCAAGGACAGTTGGATTTATTATTTATATTCACTTACCTAACAAAACCTTTTGCTGCATGATAATTGTGTAAGTTAATAACTTTTTGGTCACGGAAACAACAGCGCACACACCCACCGAACTGTAGTTGCAAGTTAACCATGCGAAGATCTGAACTACTGGTCATACAAAGGACAGCTAATATCCTTACCAAACCGTATGCATTGAAAAAGCCAAACTCCAAAACCGGAATTGCAAGGAAAGTAAAGAAAGACATATTAGGTCACAGGTCATATTCATTAGTCACTTTCACCGGGTGGCTGTGTCCAGAAATATTTTGGAATAATATGATTTTATAGGAAATTGAATTTTTTTCTATTTTTTTATTTTATGAATTTATTTATATTATAGGATTTAGAAATATCTCAGAATGTGATTGTCAATTGATCTTTATTTATAGTACAATTCCCAGATATCAGGGACATGTTAGAATCTTAGAATCTTATAGTCAATTAACCTCTTTCCTAATGGTAAGACATATCTCGGGAAATCTGCAATCTGATAGTCAATTAAAAGATTTAATGGTAGGATATATTGCTGAACAAAAATGGTAAAAGAAAGAATTTTACTATGATTGAAGCATTATGTATCAAAAATAAATAAATAAATAAAATTATTTTAATGTGTATCAGGCTAAAGAGAGCTTATGGGATAAATTGCTTCTCCATGTGATTAAGGTATGTTATAAATTAAATTCATGTATGTTATAAAATTAAATTGCTCAATATACTATTAATATATTTTATTTTTTGACAAATTTGGTTGCTATTATAAATCTGAAAAAAAGATGGAGACTGAGCTCTCGAAAAACATGCTGAGGTGCCAAGAAGAGCTAGGGAAGAAGGAATTACAGCTTAAACAAAATTCCTCCTTAATCCTGCGTTTTAGGCTTCTAAAAACCAAAGACCAAAGGTAAATCCTAACAAACTGTAGTAGTAAATAACAACATTTACAAAGCATATCAATCTATATTACTGTCGCTGATGTGTCGAGCAGTGGACTCTTCAGGATTGTCGTCGGCGCCGACTTGCTTCAAGCTTGACGAACTTGTTGGAGCTGCATTTTTTTTTATGCTGTTCCTTTTCTGTTGTTCCGTTTTTCCTATTGTTCATTTTCTGCTATTCTGTTTTTTCTGTTGTTCCTTTTCTTCTGTTCCTTTTCTGCTGTTCCTTTTCTGTTGTTCTTTTTTTTCTGTTGTTTCTTCGGAAAAAGGAACAACAGAAACCAAAGGTATATTGGATGAGCTAAGATGTTGTTCGGATCCAGGAGGTCTCTTCATTATGGTATATGTTGAAATGATTCCACACCATCGCAGATAAGGCAGCCCAGTGATCTAGCACAAGCTTTGTTGGCTTCACTGTCAGCAATTTTATTGAGCGATCGCAAAACATGATAGTAGCGCACATCTTTCACGATGTGTCCTAAAATTTGGCACCGACTGATAATCTGCTGAAGGAGAGCATTGGGAAGATCCTTGTTCTAAACCATTGCACTGACGACTATCGTCGAGTCTCCCAATATCGTGACTGTGTCTATACCTAGCTTCCCAAGTTGGATAAGACCTTGGTAAAGGGCCAGGGCTTCTGCTCTGTTATTGGAAGTATGGCCAAGACCCCACTCGTATGAGTGTATGGTATCCCCATTAGCATTAAAAATCACTCCTCCCACCCCTGCTGCCCCAGGATTCGACTTTGAGGCCCCATCGAAACAGAGATAATGCCTATTACTGTTTTTGAGCCAACCTGCAAATTCTTCCTCTGTTAGCCTGATCTTCCAGTTAGGGGAAACATTGTTGTTTCTGTTGCTAGCAACGTTGCCCTTCTGATTGCTAGTGTTTTGGTCTAACAGGTGTCCAATGAAAATGCGTTATTCTATGCTGAGTTCACTGACATTTATACTTCTCGGACTCTTAACTGAGATGATCTCAAGAGCGAGACTCCTTGCCTTGGTGCAAAGGCTTCTAACAGTCGAGTCCTTATCCTTAAAAACCTTCTGATTTCGTGCCAGCCAAATATTCCATAGATATTGTGGAGAAGAATGTCCCAAACTCTCTTCACTGTGTTATTTTTCCTATGCTGCCAGGGGTAGTTTTTTTTCCATTTGTAAAGAATTTCTCCTATGGTGTTTTGGGTGGTCCATGGGATTTGATTTTTATGCGACAAGTTCCTCCAGCAGTTGATGGCAAAAGGGCATTCAATAAAGAGATGATGCATTGATTCTTCAACAACTAAGCAGTTAGGACAATGAGAGGGGCCATTAATTCCCCTCTTTTGCAAATTTTTGGCCATGAGGACTTTCCCTTTGAGGAGGGTCCAGAGAAAAAACTTGATTTTTGGAATTGCCTCAGATTTCCAAACCACCTTCCAGTGGTGCCAACTTGGCATGGGGTAGCTGATGTTGCAAATATAATGGTGAGCAGCTTGGATGGTGTAAGAGGATCCGAATGGATCCCAACGAAACCCATCAAGATCGTTCTTTTTGACAGGGGCTCTACTGTGCAAATGGGATTGAAGGACAGAAAGACTTGCGTTAAGACTGTTGGGTATGGCTGGGAAGGCCCAACCTGACCAAAGAAGGGTGTGAGAGTCCCATTGGGAGATCTGGTCCAGGTAATGAATGCCTGTTCTTTCAAGAAAGGAAAGGATAGGGTGGACTCCCCCATGTTTGTTTATTGGCTGCTGACCCATGATTCTGTCTACTCCAATATTGATGCTTGCACCTCCCTTAGGGATTTTTGAAGTATTTTGAGCGATCAGTGGAATTGCTCTCTTGCATAATCGCCAAATTTTGGAGGATTCTCTATTGGGAATATCTCGATCAAGAAGCTGTTGCCTAGGAAAATTGAGGTATTTAATTTCCAGAACTTTTTTCCACCATGATGGGAGTCTAGTAATGAGTCTCCAGACAATTTTGCCTCCAAAGGCTAAATTGAGAAATTTAGGAGATCTAATTCCAAGATCTCCTCGGTCTTAGGGCTGGATCACCTACTTCCAATTAATCAAGTTGAATTTCTTTTTTTCATTTTCCCCACCCTGCCATAGGAATTGGCGAAGGACGATTTCCATTTTGTTGTGGAAGGAGACCGAAGCTTGAAGAAGAGAAAAATGATATAGGGGGAGAGAAGATATACCTGACTTAAGAAGAGTGAGGCGACCAACTGCGTTGAGCCAAATAGATCCCCACTGCTGCACTTTTCTTTTAATTTTGTCGACTACTATGTCCCAGACTTCTGCTCTCAAAGGTCCAGCACTTACAGGCATGCCCAAGTAAGAGAAGTGAGTCCAATCATACTTGCATGTGACTCCAAAGATGATGGCGATATTGTGAAGCACCTGTACTGTTGTGTTCCAGCCATATATGCAGCTTTTCAAATTATTTACCATTCCACCAGAGTAGCTCATGTATTTGTCAAGGAGAGATTTGAAACGCTTGGCTATTGTGGTGGAAGCCCCTCTAATCAGCAGGGTGTCATCGACAAATTGTGAATGATTTATGTTCTTGACCCCGTCCCCAAATTTTATTCCTATGATTAAGCCAACTCTTCAGTTGAAGTCCAACGCTCTGCTAAAGGATTCAGGCATTAGAATGAATAGATAAGTTGAGAGGGCGCAACCTTGTCGGAGGCCTCTGGAGGATTGGAAAGCTTCTCTAGGTCTGCCATTTACAAGAGGGGAGATCCATGGCCCTGAAATGCAGGCTCGAATGAGGTTGAAAAAGCAGTTATCAAATCCCATCTTCTTCAAAGCTGCCAAGAGGAAGGAGTGTCTCACTCTGTCAAATGCATTGGCCAGATCAAGCTTGAGGATAAACCCTTTCTCATTTCTGGTTTGACTTGAATGGATGGCTTCTTACACAAGTAAAACGGAATCAGATATTTGTCTGTTGGCTAAGAATCCCCCTTGATTTTCGGAAATGAGAGAAGGGAGCAAAGGCTTTAGGCGGGTAGCAATGATTTTTGTCAAGATTTTATAGGAGGAGTTACAGAGTGATATGGGCCTAAAACGAGCAAAGGAAGATGGCCTGTTTTCTTTGGGGATGAGTGCTAAATGAGTAGCATTGGTATATCCTCCTATTTTGCCTTTTTGTTGGATCCAATTGAGCATTTTTGTCAAGTCCTTTTTAATAATTCCCCAGAATGCTTGATAAAAGCAGATGGGAAAGCCATCCGGTCCCGGGGCTTTATCAGGTTGAAGAGTCTAGATTGATCTCCTGATTTCCTCCTCATCTATCTCCTTGCTTAAAATGTCATTCATTTCCCTGCTTATCCCTGTTGGGAGATGCTGCAATAAATCTGTATAATCCTCTGCTTCCTTTGTTTCAGTTAGCAGGTCTCGATAGTGATCTGTAGCAGCTCTTCGAATGGCTTCCTGAGTGCTTTTTCTATCACCTTCTGCATCTAGGATGGAGCTAACATTATTCCTTATCTTTCTGGTTGTCGTTTGCTTGTGAAAAAAAGTTGAGTTCTTGTCACCCCCTTGTAACCATAATTGTCTCGACTTGAGCCTCCATTTTGTTTCCTCTTCTCTGTTAACTCGGTATAGTTGTAAGTAGAGTTCATTTTCCTGTTGTTTGTTCTCTTGGGAAAGGCCATTTTCCTCTATTGCTCTTTGGATACTCTCCAGATTGTTCTTAATTTCTTTTTTTACCTTCTCTGGTTCTTGATACTTCGTTTTAGCCCATACTTTGATGGCTTGTTTTGTTTTTCATACTTTTGTTTCCCAAATGAAATCGGGAGAGCCTTCCACGTGTTAGGTCCAAGAGCTGTGTACAATTCCTGCAATTGTTGGTATATCATTCCAGAGAGAACTGTATCTGAATGGGATGGGCCCAAGTGGCCTATTATTTTCCAGCGTTAGAGTTATTGGGAAGTGGTCGGAGGCAGAGCACGTTAGAATGTTAGCATATCCGACGGAGAAAGCAAAGAGAAGTGTAATATTGATGAGAATTCTGTCCAACCGCTCCATGATGTTACCAGCACCCATCCTGCGGTTGTTCCAAGTGTATCTACGGTTTTTTGGAGGGAGATCCATAAGATCATGCTCCTGCATGATATTTTCCAACTATATTCTATATGGATCAGGTGTAAAACTGCCTCCCCTTTTCTCATTGGTGTGGAGGATTAAATTAAAGTCACCTCCTAGAATAATGTTAGTGTTCTCTTCTGTGTCCAGACTGTCTTTTATATCATGCCAACAATTATCCTTATCTCTGCAATGATTCGGCACATAGATGTTGTAGATGATAATGGCTTGCTGATCTGCTTTATTTTCCAGAGTTGATTTGATCCAGTGTTGATTTATTGTTTCCGAAATACAGCTCCATATACCTTGATTCCAAATTGTTGCTATTCCTCCTGAGGCTCCTCTTGCCTCACTAATGCTTCCTCTATACTGTCTCTGCTGCTCAATGACTTTACTCATTTCCTTGTGGTTTTGTTTTGTTTCTTGTAACATAATAATTCCTGGCTTCTCAAAAATGATAAGATCCCTTAGGGCTGCTACCTTGGAGGGGTGCCCTAGTCCCCTGTTGTTCCATGAGAGGATTTTAATCATTTCAGGTGAGAGGTGCGAGCAGTTGCTCTCCCTCACTTGTCTTTTTTTGCTATGTCTTTGTCTATTGGTCCTTGAATATATGATTCAATGGGGTTATGGAGCCCCAATGCTATGTCTTTTTACACATTTTCATCCCTGTGCTGTTTGGCAGACTTTCTTCTAGGCTTCTTTTGATTGTCTAGAATGGATCCATGCTCCTTGGAATTGCTTCTGGTGATTCTGAGAGGGGGAGGATCAGATGGGAGGGAAGAGGAAATGACCTGGGGAAGGGGAGAAGAGGTAGGATCAGATTGAATCAAGGGAGGGGATTCCTTGGGAAGAGAGAGGATGTGAAAGGGATTGGAAGAGGGAGGAGAGGTAAGGGGACCTAGCTGGCGATCAAAAGATAGGGGAGGTTGTGGGGAAGAAGGGGGAGGAAATGAAGACGGGGGAGAAGAGGGAGGGGAAAATGGGGGAGGTCGAGAGGAAGGACCTGCTTCATGGGATGGTTTAGGATTAGGGGCTGTCTTTTTCTTTTTAACGGTTTCCCATTGCTCTTCTTGTGGATTATTTTCTACATTAGAAAGTTTAGTGCAAAGATTAGCAAAGTGATCGTACTCGTGACATATCTTGCACTTGAAGGGGATATGTTCATAGTCAAGCTGCTTAATGTGCTTCCAGTCGTCAACCTTGAGCTTGATGGCTTTTGGCAGGCCTTTACCTAAATCAACTTCTACACAGATGCGGGCACAGGCCTACATGTTATCTTTCAGTTCACTCCGATCAATGTATTTCCCAACAACATTCCCAATAGCATGCACAGATTCGTCTCCCCAGCAATGCAAGGGGAGGTGAGGAAGCTGGACCCAAATAGGGACCACGTTAGGAATATCAAGCTCCAGGTCAAAATCCAGAGTCCATTTATTTAAATATAAACCTCTGGAATCCATGAAATAACGCCCATTACTGAAGATTAAATCCTTGTCTTCCTTTGTCTCAAAATGAAATGTAAAATATCCCTTTCCACAAAATCTGATAGAGATTTTGCCTTGTATTTTGTCTATCCAATTCCTTTCCACCCACCTCTGACCTATTTTTGGAGAGGGCCAAAGTCCTATAAATTGCCCAATAAGTCCTTTTTCTACCAAGGCAAGTGCAGCCATTCTAGGCAAAGTTGGAGGGAGAGAAACTTCCCGTAACCCATCAAGTTTTCTTCACAAACTTTGAGACTGAAGGGCGAGCTCGTTGAGGAGGCATGGACTTGATCAAGGTAGAGAAGGCGTGTTGGAGAGCTGCCTCCTCCGGCGAAGCCTCCAGAGGGGCCATCCCGAGCGGCCGAAGATCGATTCAAACCTAAAGTTTGCAGGCGGCGGCGGGAGCAGTGCGCGCGATCTTTTTTCTACCAGTCATCAAAAAAGACTACTATTGATATATTAAAAAAAGAAAAATAAATTATTTTAATGTGTACGAGGCTAAAGAGAGCCTATGGGATATATTGCTTCTCCATGTGATTCAGGTATGTTATAAATTAAATTCATGTATGTTATAAAATTAAATTGCTCAATATACTATTGATATATTAAAAAAAGAAAGTTTGTTTCGAAATTAAAATGCTCTTCAATTTCATATATATTAGAACAATATTGCAAATGATCTTGTTAAATTTTTAATGAATTTGGTTTATTTAAAATATTTTTTTTTGTTGATCAACAATCTGCTTTTTATATTATTAGAAAGATGCATATTACATAATATTGGTCAATGACTCTATGGTCTTCACTCTGACCGGATTTGTTAGCTAGGAGAGCGGGGTCATGGTACATAAGATTTTTCCATTCATATCTTATTTCATGACGGCAAAAAAAACATATATACCAAAAGAGAAACAAAATCAACAAGCAACCAATAGAATGGGGGCATCCATTGGACCATGGGTGGAAAGGTTAAATGGGGGGGAAACCATTGGACCGCATCCTTCATGGACATGAAAGTGTTTATGCGTTGAATGGGGGGGTAGCCATTGGCCCGTGTCCTTCATGGACATGAAAGTCTATATGCTTTAGTCTCGCTTCAATCTCATTTATATGGTCATTGGAAACCAATTGCTCCAATATCTCATTCTGGTTATATTGTATGTCATTGATATAGGCCACCAACTCATTCTTATCATCATATCTCTATTCTCGAAGGATATCCAAGTTGACCTAGATTCCTCTCAGTTGCTCAGCGATCATGTCTAAAGAGGGAGGTTGAACAACATGATTCTGTAGAAAACTAATAAACAAATAATACACACTCACACTCATAAAATAAATATCAGACATATACAACAATCAGACATGGCGGAAAAGCATGAGAGACTTTCCTATAGTTTCTCATTCTCATGAATTTCATTATTAAAATAATGTTTATGATACATATAAATACAAGAGGAAGTTGTCTCAAGATAGTGCATCTATCTTGAACAAACTTGGTTGAGAAAATATCTCAACAACACACTAATCTAGGATCCTAACTAGTTCGAGAGAATCTCTCAACCAACTAAGACTAAATTGACTCCTAACCATGAGGAACAAACTTAATCTAGAAAGGTAGGATTAAATTCTAACTTTCATGATTTTAATTAATTTAATTAATTGGACTTAGAATTGTGAGAGTGAGGCTAACATTCCCCCCCTCAATGATAAGTCCAAATTAAGAACCAGGAACCATCTTCCAAGTTCTCATGCTAAAACTGTTGATCCTCAAAAAACATTTGCCTGAAAAACCGCCAAAGTTGGATGCTGAAAAAACTCAAATCTAAAGAGAACATGAATCAGCGATATGTCTAATTCATCTCTGAATGTTGCTTGACAACTCCATCATGTGCCAAGCTGCAAAATGATCCAACTGTCCTTTGCTTGAAATCAGCATCCTGTGTCCACTGACAAAATATTGAGAACACCCACTGCTGATGACGTTGAAAAACAATTCACTATTGCTTTTGTTGTGTTTGAAAACTGCTCACAGTTGCCTTTGTTGTCGATCACCTATTGGTGAATTTTGTTGATGCTCACTTGCTGATGAAAATGCCCACTAGCTACTTTGTTGATGTTGTCGAGACTTTCAGTTTGAAAACCACTTAAAATGGCCACTAGCTGTTTCGCTGATGTTGTTGAGACTTTCAGTCTGACAACCATTGTTAATTTCATTGACATTTTCCCCCCTTTTTCAGCTGAAAGGAGATACAATCTTCTTCAAATTATTTCTGAACTCCCCCCCCCCCCTTAATATGTAGGAGTGTTTCACTGGTGTACTCCCCCGTTCAACTGCACGAGAGTACCATCTTCATTTTTACTATTGGCTGCAATATGTGTGAGTGAATTCGATTGTAAAACTTTTACAATCTTCTGACTGTGGATGACCATTCCGAAGGATCAATCCACGAATAATCGATCTTCAATCTGCGTGATTGTTGTTGTTTGTTGCATTGTGTTGATGAATGATTTGACTTGCCACAATGATGACAAGGATGGAGATCAAAACACTGATCTTCCAGATGATCGGTTCTTTGACAATGAAGCCATTTTGGTTTGACCGCAACTTTAGTTTGCACACATGTCTGTTTGTCTGCAACTTTATCTTGGCTAAGTGTTGATTGTATTTGATCAAGAAATCTTGCACTAATGAACTTGATTGGCTTAGAATAATCGGGGATATGCAAGTTGTTTTCATCTTTGTCATATCCTAACCCTCGTCGACTTTTGTTACTTTGAAGTTCTTCCCATGGCTTAATGATTGGTTTGGAAGAAAGTTGAACTGGATCAGGGACCACTTCGACGCTTGAAGTTGGTTGGATCAGTGACTTGCAATCATCACTATTCTCTAGCAACTCAGTTTTTTGTAGTTACGACTCCAGTTGAAGGAACTCAATCATTTCATGTGCATGTTGAAGATGCACTTGAAGATCAACAAGAGTTATTTTGCTGATGTTCACCATGTCGCCAGCTAATGATAAAATCAAATTGTTAATAATTTGGGACAATTGAATGTGTGTTGTCATGTTAGCTTACTCACTTTGAATTCAGGCTTGCTTGTATTGTTGCTTATTGCTGATGCTTTAAACACTTGCCAAAGTTTTATAACTCGGTTGCTTGAACTCTTGATTTCACGCTCGCTTGATGACAATCGCTTTGCTTGAATGCTTCACTAACACTTTGTGAATGCTTCAATCAACTTCACACTGGCTCGTTTGTTGTAGATGTCGTGCTTTTAACTTTTGCACTTGATTTGACACACTTGCTTGCTTGGTTGTTTGATTGACATGCTCACTTGCTTGGTTGTTTGAATGAAACGTTCGCTTGCTTTGATTGTTTGAATGACACGCTTGCTTGCTTTGTTTTTTGAATGACATGCTCGCTTGCTTTGATTGTTTGAAAGACACGCTCACTTGATTTATTTCTTATTGCTCACTTGAACAATAAAATACTAGAATTCACACTCATTTGATGATGATTGCTTTCTAGATGGCTTGCTTGAACTTGCTTGATTGATTACTAACACTTTGTGCTTTCTTGAATGTACTCACTAAATGTGTTGATTTTAAAAAAGGAAGGGTGTCGAACACTATCGAAAATGCACCCAAGAGACAAATGACAAGTTCAATCTTGATGACTTAGTTGAAGACTTACTTGACTTAATGTATTCACCTTAACAATTCAAATTAGGGTGTCGGTTACAACCGAGAATGAACCTGTACAATTCAGTTAAAAAATATTTATCTGCAAGTGATACAAAAAGTGTTGATGATGTTGATGTAATCTTGGCTTGGAATGCTTGATTTTGTAGCATCTTTAACTTGATTGCTTTGATTACATGATGTGAAATGTGCTTGCTTGGAAGATCATCTTATCAAGTTGATGCTGTGACGCTTTGTGCTGTGACGCTTTGTGCTTGATTAAGTGTTCTTATACTTAAGCTTGCTTACGGTCATGTAGTTGTTTAAGCATAATACAAAGAGATTGTTTTGATAATCTGAATACAAGTCATGCATGCACATTCATTACACACGGTGTACCTAAGATCCCCTTATTCAATTTCGGGCGGATCTAGGACACAAGCACCACAAAAAATTATGATTTTATTAATTTCTGGGGTACATCACTCTTCAATGTCACAACTTTGTAGTGTAAACTTCTCAATGAGAATGTCACACTTGTAAGCAAATTGTCTTCAAAAAACTACCTGCACTAACTCAATCGCTCTCAAAGTAAAAGATTACTTTGGATTGCAATAATGTCTTTCACCCAAACAAATTCACTTATCGCTCCAAATTTACAAAATATGCACCTTATGACTCCACAAAATCACTTATTACTCCATTAGAAATACTCCTTATCTCGCCAAAATGTACAAAAATCACCTCTTACTTCTCACTCCAAAAAACTTATCACTCCAAAATATTAAAACATACCCTTATTACTCCAAAAACATCACTTTAGAAATAAGAAAACACATCTTATTTCAAAAAATACATTTTCTTATAAAATTACCTTCCCATTACCTTATCACTCCATTACATAAAAAAAAAATTTACAAACACTCCTTATATCTCCTTAAAATTCCATAAAAACTTTATAATCACTCTTATTACACCATTAATTTTAATCTCTTTTCTTTTAAAAACTCCCATTAAAAAAATTCCTTTTTAAAAAAATGAAAAAAGTGAATTTTACGTTCACTTTAAAATGTGAATGAATGTGCTTTTTAAAGCACACATCACACATGACGTGCATGATGTAATGGTTGGGGAGGATGGCTTTCACACCCCCCACCCAAGTTCGAATCCTGCAAGGTTGTAAAATGTTGTAAAAAGGTGTAAAAATGAGAGGGTCCCGCCGAAGCTTACAAAAAAAAAAAAGCACACATCATGCTGTGATTTTCCTTTGAGCGTATAAACTAACTCACCATGGGTGACAAGTGCTCTCACAAAAGTTAGTAAAAGCACAGAAAACACCGGCGGACGGCTAAATGCGGGTCCCCAACAACTTTAATATGTCGAATTCTGTGATTTTGTCCTCGACCTAGTCATTGCAATCTTAGTGGATTCATGGCGGTAATTATCTATATATATATATATATATATATATATATATATATATATATATATATATATATATATTCATGAAATGAGGTCGTAGCTAGAGGATGTGGCAGACGACAGTGACATGCACCAATCAAACAAGCTGGAATCTTCTGC
Source organism: Pinus tabuliformis (assembly GCA_031772625.1). Taxonomy (NCBI): domain Eukaryota; kingdom Viridiplantae; phylum Streptophyta; class Pinopsida; order Pinales; family Pinaceae; genus Pinus; species Pinus tabuliformis. The sequence goes on along the minus strand of CM062808.1, from coordinate 457,726,216 downwards.
AATGACTTTCTCATTTGTTGAGTTTCCTTCTGGAGGTGATGACATCCGCACCCGCCGCAGGATTCAAATCATGATACCTCAGGCCAAAAGGAGCCTCAGTTTTCTTCTCCAAAGATGCTTAAGTCCTGATCAACCCTAAATCCCCCAGAGAAGTACGGCACAGATTTTGCAATGACGGATGTCAAAAACACCTCAGGAAAAACCCACCAATCGTCGAAACTTCTCAAACCTCTCGAAAATCTCAAAAAATGCACTCGTGCCTCATGGGTCCAAGTTTCTGAAATTTCAAAACCACAAATCAGGACAAATGGTTGATTCTAGGTGATATTGTGTTACCAGATAAGGCCTCTCTTTACCTGACAACCATTGAGGATGTAGACTACAAGGCAGAGAAGATTAATTTTTTGGAGAATTTCTATGGCTTTGACATGACATGCATTAAGAAGCAAGCAATGTTGGAACCGCTTGTCGACACAGTTGAACAAAATCAAATAGTTATGAACTGCCAGTGTCACAAGACAATGGATAGTTCAAAGATGAAACCCGGTGATGCATCCTTCACGACATCTTTTAAACTCGTAACCGAGTGCCAAGAAGCCAAAACTTCATGCATTGATACTCCTGAGCAGACTTTTTAGCTTTCTTCTTTAGGTACCAAGCACCGAAATGCCGACCACCATCATCCCTGATCTAAAAATCACTTGTGAGTGACCTCAGTTAAATAATTATTGAATGAAGGTATTACATACTCATGTGCTAGTGTGTGTCTATGTTATTTTAGGCAATGGATCGATCAGATTGCATAATACACAGACACTGGAAAATGGAAAACAGTAAGGAAAACACAGTAAGCAAATGCAAGAACACAACAATTAATAAGGAGTTCACCCTATTCTCCAGGGCTACATCTTCTGTCTAGCTTTCAGTGGTGGCCTTCTTTTATTGTGTCTTTAAAGTAGAGATTTAAAATGAGGAGCTCAATTTGAGTCTCCTGAAACAGATAATGTTGGTAGGGTGGTTCTTGGATTCCCCAAACCACTAGAGTGCACAAACTCTTCTCCTTACCAGATCTTGACCTATCTGGTCTTTAATGGGAGGAGCCCAATGTGGTGCTCAATTCTCAACAGATCCTCTCAAGGATTGCTTGAACCTCTCAAGCTTTCTGTCCGCTCGATGCTGCCTAAGATCAGTTCGGCTCTCTTTCTTTTGCTTCTTGCTTTACTGTCTTTTCCTTTCTTAAAGTGCTCTCTTTTTCTGTCCTTGTTCTTCTCTCTGGCTGTTCATGGCTAAAATCCAATCTGTCCTTGACTGTTTGTTTCCTCTTCCACCCCTTTGGTTCGCCTGTTGTTGTTCGCTTGGAGTTCCTTGCCTCTGCGTCATCGCCAACGTCTCACAGGGAGGTGGCCACTTGTCCTCTCATGAACTGCATTAGCGCTTCCTCGACGGTTCGGTTTTTCAATTATACTGTGGAATGACTCATCCACCAACTCAGCGGTCAAATCGGACATCAAACTTCTCTACGTCGCGGCTTAATCCCCTGTCAAATCTGGTTCCTCCATCGGGCGCAATCTCCACCATCAGATCTGGAGCCCCCAGATCCTACGACATTTGCTCATTTCACGCGGTTGACTTTCTCGACCGTTAGCACGCGATGAGAGGCAGTTTTCTCTCTCATCCGCTAGACACGCATCGTGCGCTGAATGGAATCGCTCACTTTCAGCCAAATCTTCTTACCGCCCAAGGATGCCCCCGATATATCACTGGTTTTGGAGCGCGGGTCCCGCCTTTCGCCTTAGCTCTTTCCCCACAGTTTCCCGGCTTCCCATGCGACCGAGCACTTAGGGCCGTCGTTTCCCGATCCGAGATTCCCAAGTGCTATTTTTACCTCCTGCATAGTCTCCATGGGCCTCGATCAGCGCACTTTGACCGAGATCCTCGTCGTTCCTTGCTGGCTGCAAATTGCCACTGTCTAGAGGTTTTCCTGATCGCTCTTTATCCATAAATTTGAAGTTTTTCCTGTTTGGATACAATCATGGCACCTTGATAATCTTCATGGATCCAATTTGGATCACAGCCTTCTGACTGAAAAAGCTTTTGGACCACCAAAAGTTGGTTTTCAAGCATCGACTAAGTGAGGGTACAATTGTCTCACTTGTCCAATCTCTATCCACTTTGCATTGCTCGGCTTTGAACCCTTGAGCCCAATTCTGAGGTACTAAACATCCCTTGTGCATCGTCCTCACCTTCCTATCCAAAATTGTGTCTTCCTGTAATTCATTAAGATATTCATGTAGCAGGTCATCAATAGAAGGCAATTGACTCTACTCTTCGGGATCCTCAATTAGTGAAGGTTCAAACCATCTCAAGCAATCTACATTTACGACTGAGTAGATGTGCATGTAAGCTGGTAGAAGGCGAAAATCATTCTCACCAATCTTCTCAAGTATCCTGAAAGGTCCATACCTGATAAGCTTTAGCTTTTTACCTTCACCTTGCATCCTATCCTTGCTGATGTACAGCGAGACTTGGTTACCAACTTGGAAACTATGCTCCATCCAATGCTTGTCATGCCTTGCCTTATATTTGGCTTGGCTCTTTTCCAACTATTCCTGTACTGCCTGGTGGATCTCTTGGATTTGTTCAATAAACCTAGTTGCCCTGTCCACATCACTGTGTCCCTCAACTGTGGTGTCTTTACCAGAGACAATCCAAAGGAGACCTTGGTGTAAAACCAAAATAGGTCTCAAAAGGAGATCTCTATGTAGAAGAATGTTTTGCTCTGTTGTAAGCATGTTGCACATAACACAAATGTTCATCCCAAAGCTTAGGATGTTTGCTGCAATATCCCCTGAGCAAATGGATCACTGTCCCGTTGACTACTTCTGTATGGCCATTGGTTTATGGATGAAATGTTGTGCTTTTCTTCAGTTTGGTGTCCATTAGTTCCCACAGACTTGACCAAAACTTCCCCACAAATTGGGTGTCTCAATCAGATACAATGGAAGTGGGTAATCCAAAATGAACCCATACATGTTCAAAGAACAGTTTTGCAATTTTTTCAGTTGTAATCTGTTTATTACAAGGTATCAAAATACACATTTTGCTGAACCTATTCACAACAACATATAGATAATCATGACCTTTCCTAGATTTAGGCAATCCTCCAACAAAATCCATGGAAACACTTTCCCAAGGGTGAGAAGGAACTGGTAATGGAGTGTACAAGCCTAGTTTTCTGTTGCTGGGATTGCTTTTAGCACACATAGTACACCCTCTTACATATCTAGAAACTGTCTCATTCATTTTTGGCTAATAACAAAATCTTTGCAGTTGTGCAACTCTTTTACTTACTCCAAAGTGACCTGATATTAGAGAAGTGTGTGCTTCTCGAATTATCTTTACTCTTTCAGTTTGTGGAATGCATAACTTCCCACAATGGTATAAGAGTTGGTCCTTTACATGATAGTCCAATTCTTCTACTCTTTTACCTTGACTTAAAGCTGCATATACATCTTTAAAGTCTATGTCTTGAGAATATTGTTCAATGTAACTCTCAATGTAACACATAATTATGCTTAAGTATAGTAGATGCATTTATAATGGGTCTAGATAACATGTCTGTAACTTTATTATGTATGCCCTTTTTATATCTGATGACTAAATGAAACTATTGTAGTAGACCCATCCATCTATAGTGTCTTGATTGTTGCAACTTAATTTGGGAGTGTAGATATTGAAGTGGTTGATGATCAGTATGTATTACTGTCTCTTCACCCATTAAGTAATGTTTCCACTAAATTTTCACACTTTGTACTAATGCATACAATTCTTTATCATAAGTAGGATAGTTAACTACTGCATAATTAAATGTCTTAGAATGATAACATATGGGTTTACCGTGCTGTGTCAACACTGCTCCCATGGCATAGTCACTGGCATCTGTTTGGATCTCAAATTGTCTCTGAAGATCAGGCAGTGCTAGTATAGGTGTTGTACTAATCTTTTCTTTCAAGGTGTCGAAGGCTTTCTGCTGTTTGCCTCCCCACTAAAACACCTTGTTCAATCCTGTTAAAGCATGTAAGGGAGATGCAACTAGGGAAAAGTTAGAAATGAACTTTCTCCAATATTGTGCTTCCCCTAAGAAGCTTCTAACTTCTGTATCAAATTTGGGTTTAGGCCAGTTCACAATGACTGCCACCTTAGAGGGATCTATCTTCAATTCACCACCCCCTACTATATGAGCCAAATAATTCAGAGATGTTTTTCCAAATTCACATTTTGAGAGTTTAACATAAATTTTTTCTCTTTTCAAAACATCTAGTGTCTGCTTAACATGCTTTAAGTGTTATTCCCATGTTTTTCTAAATATCAAAATGTCATCCAGATACACAATAACAAAATCATCAAGAAAAGGTTTAAGTACATAATTCATTAATCTCATGAAAGTAACAGGAGCATTAGTTAAGCCAAAGGCATAACCAGCCACTCACACAATCCCTGCTTTGTTTTGAAAGCAGTATTCCATGCATCTTGTTCTGCAACTCTGACCTGATGGTGTCCACTGTGCAAGTCTAACTTGGAAAAATAAACAGCTTCCTTCAATTGATCTAAAAGATCATCTATGCGAGGAAGGGGATAACGATTTTTTATTGTTATCTTATTCAGTGCTCGGTAATCAATGCACATTCTCCACGAGCCATCTTTCTTTCTCACCAAAACGATTGGTGACCCACATGGTGATGTGCTAGATTTGATGAACCCTTTCTCGAGAAACTCCTGCACCTGCTTCTTGATTTCAACATTCTCTAAGGCAGACAACCTTTTATACCTGTGGCTGCAATAGTTGTTTCATCTCCTGAGTCTGACCCCAAATCCTTCTGAATCGTTGCAACAATTTTCTTCTTCTTGCCCTCGAACTTCTTAGGTCTCAACTTTGGATGCAGAATCCAACAATGCTCATCATCATGCCCATCCTTTTTACAGTGAGTGCATGAAGCCTTGTTTTTCTGTGCAGTGTTAGCCTTCCTTGCTTTCCATTTCTGCTTTCTTTTCTCGTTATTCTTGTTTGTAGTGGGTTGGGATGGTCCCCCAACTTCTGGACTTCCATTCTTTCCTCTAGCTTCTAGATGAGTAGCTTGTAAAGATACCCCATCTATACTAGTGGGATTAAACATGAGGATAGTGTGCCTCATGTAGCTGTGTAGACCACCAATGTACTTCAACAGAGTCTCAAGTGAGTCTAATGAGATTCCTAGAATCAATGCTCTCTTTCTAAATTCTTGAGTATATCGTTGCACACTTTGCCCTTTCAACTGTCGAAGAGTTTGCCAACTCATCATGGCTTGCTTCATGTAGGCCAATGGATAAAACTGCTTTTTGATTGCAAAAACAAATTCACTCTAGGCAGATATAATCTTACCATGTCTCTTCAGGTCAGTTTGGGTCATGCCTTCCCACCAAACCAAGGCAGTGCCTCCAAGGCGTAGGCTTGCCAGCTGAATCTTGCTCTTGTCTACTTCAATACTCTGCACTCTGCAATAAACATCAATTTGTCTAATCCAATTGTCCAACTTTTCTGCATTCAACTCTCCATCATATATAGGTAAATCAAATTTAACATCTAGTTTGATCAAAGATGCTTTCTTTTTATGTTTAGGGCTATTAGGAGGTGTGAGAAAGTGTTCTTCTTTCCCTTTGCCTTTTGAGTGGTCATGGAGCAAGGACTCATCTTCTCCTTTGTCTTGTTTGGAGCCTGATGCATCCTCATCCTTGTGTTTTCTAAAGTCCTTATACATTTCTTCTACCATGGACCTTATGCCTAGGAAACTATTTATGAATTGAGGGTCTGGTCCTATAGAACCTTCTTCTGACATTGTCTTCTAAGAATAGACTCTCCCAATTTCAGGATTAGTTTCGACCAACTCTTCTTCTCCTAATTTGAGCTTTGATCTAGTTAGCATTCAACGACTAAACCAACACAAGCATGTCTAACCTTAACATCCTAGAGCTCTAATACCACTTGATCTGAAAATCACTTGTGAGTGACCTCAATTAAATAATTATTGAATGAAGGTATTACAGACTCATGTGTTGGTGTGTGTCTATGTTATTTTAGGCAACGGATCGATCAGATTGCAAAATACACAGACACTGGAAAATGGAAAACAGTAAGGAAAACATAGTAAGAAAATGCAAGAACACAACAATTAATAAGGAGTTCACCCTATTCTCCAGGGCTACATCTTCGGTCCAACTTTTAGTGGTGGCCTTCTTTTACTGTGTCTTTAAATAAGAGATTTACAATGAGGAGCTCAATTTGAGTCTCTTGAAACAGATAATGTTGGTAGGGTGGTTCTTGGATTCCCCAAGCCACTAGAGTGCACAGACTCTTCTCCTTACCAGATCTTGACCTATCTGGTCTTTAATGGGAGGAGCCCAATGTGGTGCTCAATTCCCGACAGATCCTCTCAAGGATTGCTTGAACCTCTCAAGCTTTTTGTCCGCTCAATGCTGCCTAAGGTCAGCTCGGCTCTTTGTCTTCTGCTTCTTGCTTTACTGTATTTTCCTTTCTTACAGTGCTCTATTTTTCTCTCCTTGTTATGCTCTCTGGCTGTTCATGGCTAAAAGCCAATTTGTCCTTAACTGTTCGCTTCCTCTTCTGCCCCTTCGGTTCACCTACTGCTGTTCGCTTGGAGTTCCATGCCTCTGCATCATCACCAACGTCTCACAAGGAGGTGGCCACTTGTCCTCTCATGAACTACGCCGGCTCTTCCTCGACGGTTCGGTTTTTTAGTTACACTGTGGAATGAATCATCCACCAACTCAGCGGTCAAATCAAACGTCAAACTTCTCTACGCCGTGGATTAATCCCCTGTCAAATCCAGTTCCTCCATCGAGCACAATCTCCACCGTCAAATCTGGAGCCCCTAGATCCTACGACATTCGCTCATTTCGCGCGGTTGACTTGCTCGACCGTTAGTGCGTGATGAGAGGCGGTTTTCTCTCTCATCCGCCGAACATGCGTCGTGCATTGAATGGAATCTCTCACTTTCAGCCAAATCTGCTTACCGCCCAAGGATGCCCCCGATATACCACCGGTTTTGGAGTGTGGGTCCCACCTTTCGCCTTAGCGCTTTCCCCACGGTTTTTCGGCTTCCCATGCGACCGAGTGCTCGGGGCCTCCGTTTCCCGATCCGGGCTTCCCAAGTGCCATTTTTGCCTCCTGCGCAGTCTCCATGGGCATCGGTTAGCGCGCTTTGACCGAGATCCTCGTCGTTCCTTAGTGGCTACAAAATGTGTTAGGATATTCCGACACATAGGATATAGTTAAGTTCAACTTGGTCTAGTATAGAGTTAGGTTAGAGTTAGGTAAAGTGTGTTTCTTTACCGTTGTACATTTTGTAACTTACAATCCGACGGTCACGATATGTAGTGATCCGACGGTTCACTCTCACCTCGGTATTACCGACACTTGATCCGTGGCTTGACACCCGATTGGTCCATGAGTTCTATTTAAAGCGCATGGAGGGTCATTGTTCGGGTAATCCGTGCATGAGAGAAGCTTATGTAAATTTTCATTCTTTGATTAATAAATTGTCTGTACCCACGTTGGGACAGGCCGTGGACTGTTTCCCTCCTTGCACTCTGAGGGTTTTAACCACGTCAAAAATACTGGTGTATTGATTTGAGATCTGGTTGTGAGCGGTGTCCTTTTGGTATTCTTTCTGAGGAACTTACCCTGTAAATTCCTACATGGTATCAGAGCTATTTGAGGGTCGCGTCCGTTGGTGATCCAAATCTGAAGCCGGTAGAACTGCATGCGGCTGTCGTTTCCTAGATCTGCTGTTTCTGACTGCTTTCGGGCCGAGAGGACTGCTCTGTTGCGTTCGGAGCATCTGTTTCAGTGAGGAACCCCTTTCGTTTCACGCGAAAAGGTTTCCGGTAGCCCTAGCTGCGTCATTTTTCAGATCGGGAGGTATACAGTGTTTTTTTTGCAGTTTACTGTCATTTTCTCTCTGCTTATTTCGGTTTCGGTTTATTTAGCCCTTTTTTTTCCGGATCTATACCTTTCATTTCTGCGTATGCTCTTTGCCCTGCGACTCTGTGCGATCTGGGCAAATCAGAAACAGAAAGAAAGGATTTTTCTCATGCGTATGCTCTTTTCCCTGCACCTTAGTGTGATCTTGGAAAATCAGAAACATTGAGAAAAATATTTAGTTTTTCGGTTAAAAGCTAACTTTGAGTTTTTTTTTAAAATTCTACTTTTTTGGCTAAAGCTAACTTTGAGCCGTAAGGTTCGTTTTTCTTTGCATATTCGTGTTGGGTTTTGTGTTTTATGTTTTGTAGGGGAAAAGAGCCTTCCCAAGGCAAGCACGCAAATCGAGGCCCCCCCCCCCCCTCTCTCTCTCTCTCTCTCTCTCTCTCTCAAATATTTTGTATAGATCAATTGGTTCAAAGACTTTTTAAGAGAGTAGAGGTCTTGGGTTCAAGTCTCCATTTTGTGGGGGCGGATTTTTTCATTCCCGCACATTCGCGCACTTTGCCGGCAACGTCAACAATTTTTTTTCAAAAAGCCATAACTTCTTCATCCGGAAGCCTTTTTCAGAGCCGTTTTTTTTAAAACCGCCTATTTTTTCGAGATCTATCCATTGGACCACTTACTTTTAGCATCTTCAGCTTCAGTTTTTTTTCAAAAAATGGAAAGTCCATGCCAAGTCATTCTTGACAGCACTAACTACTTCCAATGGGTAGCCTACATGGGAGATTTACTTAGAAGTAAAGGTCTCTTCAGAATAGCCACAGACCAAGAGAAGAAACCCAAAGATGAAGACAAGGCCGAAAAATGGGAAAATAGACAAGATCAAGCACGTGGTTTGATAGGAATGTCTGTTTCTCCTGATCTTAGATTCCACATTGCAGAAATTGAAACTCCTCATGAAGCATTAGAAAAACTTGCTAAAGTTTTTGGGATTAAAAATGAAATTAGAGCCCATCAACTTGAGAATGAGTTGCTTACTTTGGATCCTAATAATTTTTCTTGCATTGAAGATTTCTTGTCCAAATTCAAGACCCTTAGATATCTCTTGGAAGGTGTTAAAGTTAAGAAAGAAGATGGTAACCTTATTTATTCCATCCTTACTAAGTTGGGACCAGCCTACTCTGTATTTGTTTCCACTTTCCATTCTACAAGGGAAGCTTTCATTTGTCAAGGCAAAGACTACAAACCCCTTCCTTTGACTCCTTTTGTGATTCCTTAATAAGAGAACAAGAAAAACTCTTACACCTTGGTCTTCTTAATCTTGGAAACTCTTCCTCGAAAGCGTTAGCCGCCCAGCAGCAACCAAATTCAAAGAATCCTAAGAAGTCTTATCCTCAAAGGAATGGTCCTAAACCAACTCAGCCTCAAGATGAAAGATCATTTCAGCAAAATGACAAGACCAATAAAAACAAATGGAAGAGGACTGACAGACATTGTAACTTTTGTAATCGAGATGGCCACTTAGAATCTAAATGCTTTAAGAAGATGGAAGCCTTGGAAGCCGCAATGAAGAAACATAACATCCATCTGGAGCCTACTTCAACTTCAACTTCCGGAACGGCACTTTCTGCATGTCATCGTCAATCATCTCAGTCTGGTTATGCATTAAATGTATCTTCTTCTTCTTCTCATTCTCATGAGTGGCTCATTGATTCTGGAGCCTCTTGTCACATGGCCAAAAACCAAGCCATGTTTTCTTCTTTAAATGATTGTAACACCAAAAATATATATGTTGGTGATGATAGATCTCTTAATGTTGTAGGGACTGGAACTGTTCATCTAGACAATGGTCAGTTCAATGATGTATTATGTGTTCCAAACTTATCCTGCAACCTTCTATCTGTCTATCAGATAACTCATTCAGGTGAAGGTAAAATTGTTGAATTTTCACCTCATGATGTTGTAATCAAGGATCTAAAAGATCCTAAACAGATTCTAGCTACTGGTCTTGCTGATGATTCCAAAAGGTTGTATAAGTTTCACAACTTTGGGTCATCCCATCTTCCCTCAGTGTTTGTTGCTCATAATGATGAAGTGAGCAAACTTTGGCATGAGCGGTTTGGTCACTTAAACTATCGCTCCCTTCAGCATCTATGTAAAGAAAATATGGTGACAGGTCTTCCTATGGTATCTTGCAAAGATGGTGTTTGTTCCGGATGTGTACTCGGAAAACATCATCGGGACAGTTTTGACAAACGTGCCTCTTGGCACGCCTCAGCCCCTTTACAGCTTGTGCACAGTGATTTATGTGGTCCTCTTCCTGTTGCTTCATTCTCTGGCTGCAAGTACTTCTTAACTTTCATTGATGATTTCTCTAGACGCACTTGGGTATACTTCTTAAAACTCAAGAGCGAAGTATTTAGCACTTTTTTGGCCTTCAAAGCATTTGTTGAAAAACAATCTGGACATCAAATTCTTAAGCTAAGAACTGATAATGGTGGAGAATATGTTAAAAACGCATTCATCAACTTTTGCACCGAAAATGGAATTCAAATGCAACATACTGTTCCATACACTCCACAACAAAATGGTGTAGCTGAAAGGAAAAATCGCACCTTAAAGGAAATGGCTAATTGTATGCTGCAATCTAAAGGACTCAGTCTTAGTTTTTGGGCCGAAGCAATTAATTGTGCAAATTATATAATCAATCGCACTCCTACTAAGGTTCTAGAGAATATCACTCCAGAAGAAGCTTGGAGTTCCATTAAACCAGATGTAAGTCACTTTCGTGTGTTTGGAAGTGAAGCATGGGCCCATATTCCAGATGAAAAGCATAAAGCTTTAGAACCTAAGAGTGAGAAATGTACTTTTGTTGGATATTCTGAAGATGTAAAAGGTTATAGACTTATTCCATTTAAGTCCAAAAATGTTATCATTAGAAGAGATGTAAAATTTGATGAAAATAAATCGGCCTGCGAGCCTAGTCCGGCGGATGTGCCACCTCTTCCTATCTCTTCTATCTTTGAAAACATTTCTTCTTCTGATGATGAAAGCGAGGATGATAATCCTCCCCCACCTTCTCAGGATCCTCAACTTCCAAGATGGGTCCGTGCTACTCGGGATGCAGCAGGTGATCTTGCCGGTGATCCTACAGATCAGCGACGTACACGTTCTCAGTTTGAAAGAGCCTCTTCTTTACTGGCTCAAGCTCCAGTAAATCATGATCCTGACACTTTTGCAGAAGCTTCAGGCCATCCACATTGGGAAGCAGCTATGAATGAAGAATATCATTCATTGATGACAAATGATACATGGGATCTTGTTCCTCTACCAAAGGGACGCAAACTTGTTAGATGCAAATGGGTTTACAGAACCAAGTATGGACCAGATGGGAAAGTTGATAAACATAAAGCTCGTCTAGTTGCTAAGGGCTTTTCACAGGTTGAAGGCATTGACTACACTGAAACCTTCTCTCCAGTTGCCAAAATGAACTCTATCCGCCTTGTTCTTTCCCTTGCTGCCTCTTTAAAATGGGAAGTCCATCAAATGGATGTTAAATCTGCCTTCTTGCATGGGGACTTGCAGGAAGAAATCTATATGGAACAACCCATTGGCTTCATACAAACAGACTCCAGCCTCGTTTGTCGACTTAAGAAATCCCTTTATGGCCTCAAGCAAGCTCCTCGGGCTTGGTATGCCAAAATGGATAGCTTTCTTTTAGAATCTGGCTTTTCTAGGTGTCATTCTGACAATACTGTCTACACCAAGAAAGTGGGCAACTCTCTTATCATCCTTGTTCTTTATGTTGATGATCTTATTCTTACTGGTAGTGATCCCAACCTTATAAACCATGTGAAGTCCAGCCTTAAAAAGAAATTTGAAATGACAGACTTAGGACACTTACACTATTTTCTCGGTCTTCAAGTCTTGCAATCCCAAGAAGGTATTTTCCTTTCCCAGTCCAAGTATGCTTGTGATATTCTTCGTCATTTTCACATGGAAGACTGTAAGCCAGCCCCTTCTCCCTTTCAGTCTGGAGTCAAACTTTCAGTCTCTTGTACTTCTCCTGAAGTTGATGCTACCTTATACCGTCAACTTGTCGGAAAACTCTTGTATTTAACCCATACTCGTCCTGATCTTTCCTTTGCTGTTGGCCTTGTTGCTCGTTTTATGCAAAACCCCCGTGAAAGTCATTGGAAAGCAGCTAAAAGAATACTTCGTTATGTTCGAGGTACAGTACAGTTTGGGATTCATTACAGTGCCAAAGCAGCTCCTCTGTTAGTTGGTTTCACTGATTCTGATTGGGCTGGTGACCTTGATGATCGGAAGTCTACTGCCGGTTATGTCTTCACTCTTGGTTCAGGACCTATTACATGGGCTTGTAAGAAACAGGCTGCCATTTCTCTTTCGTCAGCAGAAGCAGAGTATCGTGGTGCCGTGGAAGCTAGTAAGGAAGCCTTGTGGCTTCGTCAGATCCTATCAGAGTTTGGCTTTGAGCAGCAGCATCCAACCACACTTTGGTGTGATAATCAAAGTGCCATTCAGCTATGCAAAGATCCAGTCCAGCATCAGCGCAGCAAACACATTGAACTACACATGCACTTCATCAGAAAGCTCATTCATGACCATGTTCTTGAAGTGCAATATTGTCCAACGGATGATCAGGTTGCAGACATCTTCACAAAGGCTCTCACAGAGGCGAAGTTCACTAAACTTCGATATATGCTTGGAGTTCAGGAAGTTGTCACTAAGGGGGGATAGGCTCTAGTGCCTCCTTCCTTCTCCTATTGTGTCATATTTGTAAATCCTTCAATCCTATCCCAAGTTGTTCTTAAGGGGGGATGTTAGGATATTCCGACACATAGGATATAGTTAAGTTCAACTTGGTCTAGTATAGAGTTAGGTTAGAGTTAGGTAAAGTGTGTTTCTTTACCGTTGTACATTTTGTAACTTACAATCCGACGGTCACGATATGTAGTGATCCGACGGTTCACTCTCACCTCGGTATTACCGACACTTGATCCGTGGCTTGACACCCGATTGGTCCATGAGTTCTATTTAAAGCGCATGGAGGGTCATTGTTCGGGTAATCCGTGCATGAGAGAAGCTTATGTAAATTTTCATTCTTTGATTAATAAATTGTCTGTACCCACGTTGGGACAGGCCGTGGACTGTTTCCCTCCTTGCACTCTGAGGGTTTTAACCACGTCAAAAATACTGGTGTATTGATTTGAGATCTGGTTGTGAGCGGTGTCCTTTTGGTATTCTTTCTGAGGAACTTACCCTGTAAATTCCTACAAAATGCCACTATCCAGACGTTTTCCTGATCGCTCTTTATCCATAAATTCGAAGTTTATCTTGTTTGGATACATTCATGGCACCTTGATAATCTTCATGGATCCAATTCGAATCAATCCCTCAAAGGTTTGTTTTGATAGGAATGTTGTTAGAGAGGAACAACAATGAGCAGCTACAACATTTCAAGCAAGTTCTCCATGCATGTTCTAGTCAGGTAGCTTGTCACACAGCTGGTCATAATGTTGTATGGTGTTTGTGAAAGAAACACAACGTATATGTTATTTACTGCTAGTCCTCCAATTTCTTGTACATTGGGAGTCTAGCGCAGGCCTTCCTTACGCAGGTTGCTTCCGGAGGTGGCTTTACACTTGTTTATGAACACAGGTGCCTTCACTGTGAATGCTTTGGCTATGACATGACTGCTAGAATCCATTCATTAATTTTTCAGTCTTTCCACGTCTACATTTATGTGCATTTGAGATTTGTTGTTCTATTGCAAAGTGGACAGTTGGAGCTAAACACCGAAGTCGATCGCTAGAACAAACCCCCAATTCAGCAGAGAAATCTAAAACCATACAATGAATAGAGCTTTCAGAAAAATCCAATGGCAGAGGACTTGTAAGGACTCCATCTCATCCCGAATTGCTACCGAACGACAACCCATCATTGTTTCCCCTCACTGCAGAAATGATCCATAAAATAAATACAACAAAAGCTACAGAACCTTGAAGAGATGCAGATTCCAAAGCCTCATACTAACTCTGATACCACATGTAGAAAACTAATAAACAAATAATACACACTCACACTCATAAAATAAATATCAGACATATACATCAATGAGACATGGCGGAAAAGGCGTGAGAGACTTTCCTGTAGTCTCTCATTCTCATGAATTTCATTATTAAAATAATGTTTATGATACATATAAATACATGAGGAAGTTGTCTCAAGATAGTGCATCTATCTTGAACAAACTTGTTTGAGAAAATATCTCAACAACACACTAATATAGGAGCTTAACTAGTTGGAGAGAATCTCTCAACCAACTAAGCCTAAACTGACTCCTAACCCTGAGGAACAAACTCAATTTAGAAAGATAGGATTAAATCCTAACTTTCATGATTTTAATTAATTTAATTATTTGGACTTAGAATTGTTTTTAATGTGAGGGTGAGGCTAACAGATTCCTCTCAGTTGCTCAACGATCGTGTCAAAAAAGGGAGGTTAAACAACATGGCCAGGAGAGTGGGCTGGGTCTTGGGCAATTTTTCCTTCCCTTTCCATACTCCTTGACTCCTCGTCGCTTTAATCTTTTGCTCTACCCCCCCTAACTCCTCGCTGACCCCAATGGTTGCCACCTCTATGGGGTCTTCCTCATTGGTGAAGCATCCCTCCAAAGAACGATTCACACCGGCCTTGCACCACCATGCTTCCATCAGCCCTGACAAGACTCTTCTACACCAAATCACTTGGAATACTAGGCTTTAGGTTGTGAACCGTTTAGGGCTTGGGTGGAGAAAACCAATACATCTTTCATGTCCATAACTCACTAGAATTAACGGAGAGCACACCAAAAGTAGATTCACCACAGGATACATGGTACCCTACCCAAACCACAACATTCCCCAAGGACCCTATAGAGAAGGAGCAACCTCGACTCTTACTATGACCCCAGGAGGCCCCAATTCCCACTAGACTCAAAATCACTAACTAGACCGAACAAAAAGAGAAGACTATGCCCCCGAGTCTAAGAACTTCAAAATCAGGAGCCTCCTCAGACTTAAACTTCTTACAACCACAATCACAACTCAAGGAAGATATAATTATGGTATTCCACCACCTTACAGAAGAGAAACCAGATTGCACTAAGACTAAGGAATTGCCAAACACAATGATGCCAACAAGCATGACCCATTCACATCTCGAAGAAACAAGCCATTTACACTAGAAACTCACCCATTCCTCACCGAATTGAAACACGACAACAACAAACACACAAAACCCAAAACCACATATGCTATACACACATCTAGAATATAGGAGCACAAAAGCTATACACACATCTAGAATATAGGAGCACAAAAGCTATACACACATCTAGAATATAGGAGCACAAAAGTGGTGCTCTGCCACCACCTTGCCAATAACATAGGGACCCTAGCAATAACATAGAACCTAGAGAGTGGATGTACCCTTTTACCAGCTATTTCATACGATGTCGAGGACCAACAACGAATAGCTAGGTTGACATAATCATTTGCCACTTCTCAACTTCGAAAATACCAATGAAATTGGTAGTCTGTCGCTCCAAGATCCCAAATGAACACTTGAATTCTCCTCGATCAAGTTACTCAAATACACTTGCCTACCTTTGTTGCACAATGTCCGTTCAACTCATTAGTGAAGCCTTCCTGGCATACCGAACAAGAGCTATCACCCACTTGGGGCCACGCATGTGTCTATTTGATCATGCCCATAAAATTAAAATATTTAATTTTGAACCCTTATAAATGGTTGGATTTTAATCGTTAGGAAAAGTTTGTTACAAAATCAAATCCTTCTAATTTATTTTAATGTAAATTAATTAGAATAAAGTAATTTAACAGGTTGATTTTGTAACAAACAAATCTCCTTGTATTGCAAATTTGAAAAAGTACCCAAAAAAAAATGGGAATACAAGTAGAGTTCTATTTTGACACTAGCTATATTCAATGGAATGATGTTCTAAAGAATTTCACCCCCTTCTAAATCAATCAATATTTTAGATGAGAAGAGATTAAGATTTAAAATGGTTTATTGTGATATTTATTATTATAAATAATAGTTTTTAAAAATAAAAATATTTAATTAAAATGAAATTTAAAATAATTTATTTGTATAAATATAAACATGATTTTTAATATCCAAAGTTTTTAAATAATAATGATAAATTAATAATAAATTTATTATAATAAAATTTATTATTTTAAAATTATTAAAAATTTATATTTAATATAATTATTTTAAAATATTTATATTACTCTTTCAATAACCATAACCAGATTTTAATGTGATTTTATTTAGATACATTTGAAACAATAATAAATTTGATTCAATTTAATTTAATTTTTGATGTGATTTTATTTAGATATATTTGAAATAATAATAAATTTGATTTAATTTAATTTAATTCATTATATTTTTTCATAATTATTTTATTCTACACCGAATTCATCACAATCTTTCAAAATATAAACAATCTTTCACATTATAGAAAAAATAAAAAATAAAATATTTTTTATTTTTAATATTTATGTATATTATTACACACCTTGTATGTACCTGGCTAAAAAGATTACTAAACAAAATAAATTCATCTCATATTTAAAAAGGTCATCAATCCCACCCTAGAAGATCAAAAGTATCTCTCTATTTTAACTAGCTCAAAGAAGAAAATTAATATAGCAAAGATTAGAACAAATTCTCATGAGCTCCATAGTGAAATAGGTCGTTGGGCAGTTCCTAAAACGCCATGGATGGAAAGGATCTGCTATCTATGTGAGAATAGGAACATCGAGGATGAAAACCACTTCCTCTTAGAGTGCCCCGCGTACAACCACATTAGATCTCAGTTTCACAATCTTTGTTACAATATTGAACTTCCTAGCCTTTTACAATGTCAAAATTATAGCGAGCTCGGGAGGATTCTCTCCAAGCTTTTTGAGCATAGGAATAAAATCTTAAATCAAAATAAATAATTTGTTTCTTTAGGTCTGATAGACCAAAGTTTCACAATCTTTGTTACAATATTGAACTTCCTAGCCTTTTACAATGTCAAAATTATAGCGAGCTCGGGAGGATTCTCTCCAAGCTTTTTGAGCATAGGAATAAAATCTTAAATCAAAATAAATAATTTGTTTCTTTAGGTCTGATAGACCAATGTTTGGTCTCCGCAGACGTTAACCACCATCATCATCATCATAAAGAGGTGATCAATTCTATTTTTGATAATTAAAATTATCTTTCTATTGACGAGCACTAAGTAAAAAATGAACATCGCTACTATAAGAACTAATTTTCATGAGCTTTTAAGTGAAAACTATCATGGTCTACTCCCAAGATTCCCTACATCATCATCATCATCATAAAGAGGTGATCAATAAGAACTAATTTTCATGAGCTTTTAAGTGAAAACTATCATGGTTTACTCCCAAGATTCCCTAGGACAATAGACTCCCCAGATTCCCTAGGACAATAGAATCTGTCATATTTTCCATACTAAGAAGGTAGAAGATGAAAAACACTTCCTTTTACACTCCCCACTCTTACTCATATCACTCTCAATTCCTTAACATCTGTGACATTTCCATTCTTCTTAACTTAACATTAATCTTAATGAACATTAATCATCATACATAAATAAAAATAAAAATTAAATATTACTTTATATATTTATATATATACTATTTTATAATTTTTATAATTACATTAATTCACCTAATATATTAAAAATAACATTAATAAATATTTTACACTTTTTTTCCCAAAGGTGGCAAAATCTATCAAACTCAGGTGTCAAACCAACAGCGAGGACAACCCTCTCAAACCAACAGCGAGGACAGCCATCTCTGGCTTTGACTCATCACTGTTATAAGGAAAACCACGCACCCACCTGTAATAACCCGCTGGTGGTCCGTAAGGGAGCAGGGTTTCACTCCTGCCAGATACCTCTGTAATAACCCGTTGGTGGTCCGTAAGGGAGCAGGGTTTCACTCCTGCCAGATACCTCTGTAATAACCCGTTGGTGGTCCGTAAGGGAGCAGGGTTTCACTCCTGCCAGATACCTCTGTAATAACCCGCTGGTGGTCCGTAAGGGAGCAGGGTTTCACTCCTGCCAGATACCTCTGGGTCTTGGGCCCTTAACTTGTTTCCTTATGTCCAAAGAAGACGAGCTCTTAGCCAAACAGAAGCAATTTTACAACATACTCCAGGCCGAATAAATATTTTATACTTATACGTAACTATTAATTAAAAAAATTAATTTTTATAATTATATTAATTCACAAAATATATTAAAAATACCATTAGTAAATATTTCACACTTATCCATAACTATTATCCATTAACATTTACATTATAATAAGTTAATAAGTCTCACCACCGGATAAACATACACAACCCAACCCAACCCAACGCAACCCAAAAAATAATTAAAAAGTACTCTAACGAGCGACTTGATAAACCATGGCAGCTCCACGTCTTGCGTACTTCACGTTTCAACTCACCGTCTTTAAAATATAAATTGACTACCAAAACACCTATGTGCAACTTGCATGCTTAAAACCGGGCCATTGCTTTACCAGCAACGGAAGCTTCCTCTAGAATATTCTGAGAATTATCCGGAAGCATATGCCTCCCACCCCCAAATCCAACGCACGTATATGGAATATGCCGAAGGATTATCCATCGTAGAAACGACTCTTGGAATATGCTAACGCTTATTCCAAACCGCGTGTTCTTTAATGTCCGAAAGAAGGCAATCTCGAGGACGCAAATATTTAACACCAAGTTTCAGCTTCCTGCATTAGGGAAATTTCACAATCCTTTCGATTACTTTGTGAATAACGAAGCTCCGAAACCAGACATGGCAGTCAGAGCATGTAAGGATTTATTTTTGTTATTTTTATTTTTTCCTGTAAGTTTTAGGTCTAAATTTGAAAATGTTATTTTTCCCTGTTTAATTTTGTTATTGTCCTCTGCTTTATGGTGTTTGTGCGGATATTGCAGTGCAAGTTTCAGATGTCCCCAGTTTCGATGGCTTAACAGAGCCTGGTGGAATAAATTACACGCAGCAGCATACTCAGACATTAATCGATCGTTTGTGGGATGGTAAGTCTTAATTTTCATGGATTTTTACAGATCCGTCTCAAGGTTCATCACCGTGGGCAGGGCTTGAAAATTTGATTAGTTCACGACGGCTTTGCAGGTACTGATAAGCGTCGAAGTGTATGGAAACCTTCTGCTAATTTTATAGCAATCGGTCATCGCGGCAGCGGGATGAATAAAATTTTAACTGCCGATAAACGGTCGCAGGCGATAATGGAAAACACGATAACCTCATTCAATGAGGCCGGGAAAAGTGGAGTTCGGTTTGTAGAGTTCGACGTGCAGGTAAAGGCGGAAGCCGCGTCTTTATCCTTAAAAGATCCGAGTTAAGAATTAAAGATTTTTGTGAGGGATTTTGTATTCTCTGTCAGTAATTGTAAGCTTTTGATTTGGCAGGTGACCAGAGACGACCATGCAGTCATCTTTCATGACGATTTTATTGTAACGAAAGAAGACGTAAGGATTTGCACTTCGGTTTCTGTTTTGAATTCCTTAGTCTCCTCGTTGATTGAGAGAACTCACGAGTTTTCTGTTTATTTTACAGGAAATCATTGTAGAAAAGCGAATCGGCGAAGTGACGTTGGAGGAATTCCTTTCTTACGGCTTTCAAAAAGATGGCTATAAGGTAACTGCAAATCACCGTGGAAAAGTCGTGCGTTGAATCTATTTAACTAAATCCTTATTATAGCTAAATTAACATGGTTTGTGAGGTTCGAACTCGCGACCGTGTGGACGAGAGAAAGAAAATTGTAAATTGTAAATTTGAGGCAAGGATTAACACAACTTGGTAATGGTTCCTGTTAGGTTGGAAAGCCTCTGCTAAGAAAGACAGGGGATGGAGAGTTTTTAAACTGGAAGGTGTCGGTGGAGGACAGTCTGTGCACTCTGAAAGAGGCTTTTGAAAAAGTGGATTTTTTCATTGGATTTAACATCGAGTTAAAGTTTGACGATGAAATTCAATATACGGAAGACCAGCTACGGCATATACTGCAGGTTATTCTTGAGGTAAGAAATCAGTCCTCCCACAATTTGCTCGAACATAGTAACTGACGACAAAGAATTGACAGTAAATACCTTAAATTTCGCAGGATGTTTACCAAAACGCAAAAGGAAGGCAAATATTTTTTTCTAGTTTCCATCCGGATGCAGCACAGATCGTCCGCAAGATGCAAGATACATATCCAGTAAGTCTCTCAAAAATAAATTTACTAAGAAGAAATGTGTATGCGACGTCTACCGCTTTTCAGGAACTCTAAGATATGCTTCCTGTGATTTATTTGCAGGTTTTGTTCCTAACAGATGGAGGAGTACACATATACCAGGATTTTCGAAGAAATTCTTTGGAAGAAGCCGTTAAAGTATGCATTACAGGTATATTAACAGTTTCGGAGCTTAAATCGGACAAAGCTCGTAATGCTCTAATCTGGATAGGTCCTCTATCGATCTGGTAGGAAATATTGACCTGGTAAACATGGCAGGTGGACTCCAGGGAATTGTTACTGAAGTTAGAGCGATTTTTCAAGATCCCGGAGCCATTTCGAAGATTAAGAAGTCCGATCTTTGCCTTCTCACATACGGTCAGCTGAAGTACGCATATATTCTCCCCGACATGCATCCCATCCCTTTTCGTATTAATTTCTTGTACTTTCTTCATATACAAAAAACTTAAAACAGGGGATACCTTTATTTATTTCTGTTGCTTATTAAGAGTTGTCAATGCATAGGCATTTATGTATTCATTTTTTTTGTTGCAGCAATGTTCCAGAGACCGTTTACATACAGAATTTAATCGGCATCGATGGAGTAATTGTCGATTTTGTACGAGAAATTTCTGCGGCCATTGAAGGATTTACCGGCAGTAACGGCAAGCTGAGCCAATCGACCGACTCACAGGTCGCTGACTCGGACATTGCTTGTGAAAGCCAAGAAAGAGAGCCACAGAATTCTCCTCCGAGCTTTTCGCCGCGGGAATTGTCGTTTATATTAAAGCTTATACCACAGTTGATGCAGAGTCAATAATCCCATATCAAACCCGCCCTTGCAAATGTTTTATAGAATCTTAGTACATATATGATATTGCAAGAATTGTACAGATTGAAGTATTTATTTCAGAATTTCGAGGTGAAATATTTCAGAGCGTAACTGCGAGAGGATTGTTTAGTTTTTCTTTTGAGGTTCCAGAGCCAAGGTAGAATCCTGAAATACAGCTTGTTAAACACGCAGCCCTTTTTTGAGTTTTTCTTTAGAGGTTCCAGAACTAAGGTAGAATTTTCCTGAAATACAGCTTTTAAAACACGCAGACCTTTTTCGACCAAAGTGATTTAATTTAAAACTTAGTCCCATCTGGTGAGGCCGACAAACCAATGTTCAACTTTGACTAAGATTTACGGATTTCTTAGGGTAGGTGGATTTAGATGATGTTTAATGTAGATTTATTAATGTTAATAATTTTTTGGGACTAAATCATTGTCAAAACCTTTTTAATTATTTAAATTAACTTACCAATTTAAATATATTATAATTTTATTATCTAATTTGTTTAAAGAGCAGGTTTAGTGAGATTGTTTGAAAAGTTCTCTAGTTTATTTTCTGATCTGATAATGAATTCACAAGTTCAATGAAGAAACTCTTCAGAATGAATGGTCTAAAGAGTTTTTTAATGCGTTGAATTTATAAAAATAAAAAAATCAAATAAAATAAAATAAATCAAAGTTTGAGTTTGTTTTGACCATCTATAAATGACTACTAATTAATCTGACAACAAATATACAACCTGCTCATAAACATTAATGAACCAGACTGTATATAATTACCCTTAAATTTTAGCAATAATTCCTATTTTTAACTAATGTAGATGGCCCAAAATACGACGCTTGGTGGGACCTGATGTAAAAATAACTACATATTATTTTAGGCTATAGTGTCTACTTTTTCCTATAGGATCGGATCGCAAAAGAGTTTAGGTGCATACCTACTTCTTGTCACGGATTTCAGAAGTTAGTGGGGCAAGTAGATTACTTGTATGTTTTTTTAATTATTTAAAATATTAAATTGTATAGGTGTGGAGCATTCTATTCTCTCACATGTCAAATGTGCTCTAAATTTTAATGAAGCATAGGTGTAGCTTTCAACAACTAGGCGGATATATATTTAAACAAATTATTTGGCAAATATGGGTTAGTTCGGTTATCCTGAGTAATTGCATACATAGTAGCTAGTAATTGCTTTTAAGTTCAAATATAATTTAATTAAATAACAAAAATAATTTTTTTTATCACAAAATAAAATTATTAATAAGATATTGTATTGTTGAATGTCATCATGATTAATTAATATTATTTATATTAATATAAATATTTTTGTGTGTTTTTTATTTATATGTATATATTATTGTTTATAATTAATTTTATTAAAATATATTTTTAATATAATAATAAGTCATTTTAAATTGAAAATATTGTGAAAAATGTAATTCATAAAAATAGAAATAATAGAAAAAACAAAAACTAAAAACTAAAAGCTAAATAAAAAGGAAATAAAACTAAAAACAAAAAATTAGTAACTAATAGAAATGGAAGCTTCTAAACAATCTATAATAAAACCTCAACCAATCACCTTACAAACAAATAAATTTAAATAAAAAAAAATGAATTCTTAATGTTAAACTATGGATAAGTGACATAAATTTTTGGTCAAGACAAACAAATATCTAGTCAAAAACAAAGTTGAATGTGTATACCATGCTTGCTGCAGGTATAATAAGCATAATAAGGCTTGCCAGGCTTACAAAGAGCCCTTATTCTATAATATAAAGGGTTATAAGTGAAGTAGAAGGTGTGTATGTCTACCACATTCTTTGAATGTGGCAATTGGGAGAGGCAGGATCGTCGTATGAGGGTCATAGTCATCATGATAAAGGAAGTGTGTTTGGTTCATAATTTCGCTACATGGATTTATAGGGTTATATAATGGCTTTCACCATGTAAACATAGTGGAAAAGATAAGATATTATGTCAAATAGAAAGATCCACCTCATGCGAGCTTTGTGTGGGAGAATGATGGATTGGAATGAGGAGGTGGCGCGAAGGTTGAGATGGGTGAGTTGATTATATGTGACAATTTCTTATGGCGTATATTTGAGTCGTTGATTATTCTTAATTTGAGAGGTAGACTCTTCAAGGATTTGTGGTTGTTTATTTTGCCTTAGCCTCGAGTGTTGAACTCGAAGACTGGTTTTGTTAGGGCAGAGAAGCAGATATTTGTGAGAGGAGACAACAAAGCAAAGACACAAATTACCTTGACGAAATGGAGAGCCCAAAAGGAGAACTTCTAATATAGCCCTCGAAACCATGAGGCATTGAGGAGGATTTGTGCATGGAAATTGGTTTAGTGAGCAAAAAAGTAGATAGACTTTCTGTGCACATAATCTTGTCCTCACACTGCCACCAGTTGCATGACCTTTTTACTAAATTGCATTGACTTCAAGTTAATGACAATTCGTTATTGCATTTAGGTAGGAGGAGACCAAGGTTTGGGACGTCAAGCTTTTTTAATGAAATCATTAAAACAAGTTCAAAGTGGATAATTTGACCTTAAATGGGCAGCTTTAGCAAGCAATTCTGTAATAATAAAATATTTGGATAGACTCTATTTCAAATGTTGATATATGCTCTTTAAATGTGGATTAGTACTAGGAAACTTCTTCAAGTTATATCCTCATAGGCATGTATGGAGTATAAATCTAGGAAACATTAAGAAACTAATAATAAAATATTTGGATATACTCTATATTTCAAATGTTGATGTATACTCTTTAAATGTGGATTTGTACTAGGAAACTTCTTCAAATTATATTATGATAGGAAAATATGGAGTATAAATCTAGGAGACATGAGGAAAAAAAAACAATCTTTATTAGTTTTCAAGACATTTGTTATCTACATTGTTAACAAACTCTAAATGTATTTTTTAAGTGCCTCAACACATTTTTGTTTATATATATATATATAATATAAATTTTAATTTATTAAATTATATATATAGTCATTAAGTTCTTGTAAATTGTTATTTATTACTCATCATCTTATATAGTCAATACTTTTTGGCCTACACTCAAAGCTTTTATGGCTAAATTCGACCCTAATCCTTTGGAGCAACCTATAAACCAAGTGGGTGTCACATCATCCATCCCAATCCACAACCTTTTAGTGTAACTCATTTTCTTGTGACCTATGCCTTCCTAAAGTACAATGTCAACAAATTTGATGGCTTCAACCCAATTGGACGGGTTAATCAAATGCAACATTATTTTTTATTGTATGACATCACTGATGATATAATGCAACTTTCTATATGTGTCCTCCATTTAGATATAGAGCGTTGGAAACAAGGACAATGGAAAAAGACTTCTCACCAAGGTTCGATTGCTTAGACTAAACTTATAACAAATATTTATGAGTGTTTTATCACTTAAACTCATCACCTAAGCCCTTTGACCAAGGTTCGATAATTGGGTATAATGGAAGACTAAATTGTTGTCTTTGATCAACTAGCATTATGCATTGAAAATCCATCTAGTAATTTTTTTCATAAATGCTTTATCAATGGTCTCAAGGATGACATCCATGCTCATGTCTTAGTGGCTTTCCCTAGGTACAACTTTTGGATCCACTAACCAAGCCCGTGAAGCACAACAAGGGGTTAATTCTCAATTTAAAAAAACCTTTCATTGTCCATCCCTACCCACAAATACCCCTCTACCATCCCCTCCACACAAGATCCAAAAGTTAACTAGGGTAGAAATCACAAAAAGCTAACTCAAAGATCTTTGTCACCACTGTGATCAAAAATACTTTCCATGCCACAAATGCAAAGAGCAAAATATTGTTATGGTCATTTTTGAGGACATTTCAGATAATAAAGGTGACACTCACACCCCAAAATCATTACCTCGATGTCAGATAAGGATATTCTTCCTGTTGATTAACGTCAGGTGGAACCCCAAATAGCTCTCCATGATTTAATGGGTTTTTAGGCCCCTCAAACTAAGAAATTAATTGGCTATATCAAGCATTGGAAATTCGTTATGCTCATCAAAAGTGGAAATATCCATAATTTTATTCGTCACAGAGTCACATAAGAGACCCATTGTTATATTCATGTAATTTGCAATTTCCAAACTCTAATTGCTAATCACACTTCCATGAAATGTGAAGTTGTTGTGAACATGTCAACCTTCAAACTAGGATTATTCTCTCAAATCTTACATGTTCATGATTGAAATGTGGTTCCATGAAATGTGAGGTTGTTGTGAACATGTCAACCTTCAAACTAGGATTATTCTCTCAAATCTTACATGTTCATGATTGAAATGTGGGATTGTGACGTTATGTTGGGTGTTGAATTTTCACGTACACTAGGCCCCATCATTATGGATTTTAAGGAATTGGACATGAGTTTCTAGCAAGTGAACCATTGCTACACTTTCAAAGGCATCACATAGCAAACTCACTGAAAATTTTGAGTTCCCGTTGCAAGGGATCCTCAAAAAGGAAAAATTATAGTGTTATTTTCCCAATTCCATGTTATTTAAGCTTTCAAAACTCTCAACCAATTCATCTTGACATGCAATGTATCTTCTTCCCACATCACTTAGTTTTTGAAAACCCCTAAGAGCTCTCACTTCCTGTAGTTCCCATGATAATTCCATTTCACTCATTCCTAGTAGCCTTTCCCAAAATTTCATCCTTATTACCACAACTTTACTTAGAAAAATGAAATAAAGAAGAATGTTCACAAATTGTTATTTGTTGGCATAACATGTTTGAATATTATCCCTTACTTCCCCTATAGTGGTCATTGTCCTCAAAAAATAAGGCACCTAGTGCATACACCTTTGATTTTTATACCCTAAAAAAAATTATCATCAAGGATATATTTCCTATTCCTATCATTGATGATCTATTTGATGAACTTACTAGTGCCCATTTTTCCATCATTGATCTTTGTTATGATTATTACCAAATTTTTATGAATGAGGTTGATATTCACAAGACTACCTTTTATACTCATGAACGTTAATGTGAATTGTTGGCCATGCCTTTTGACTTCTATAATGTGCCCTCAACCTTCCATAATCTCATGAATCACATCTTTTATACTTTTTCCCATCATTTTGACATAATCTTCTTTGGTGACATTCTCAATTACAACAAATCATGGAAAATCCACCTCATCCATGTTGATAAGATCTCATAATTATTGTCCCATCATCATTTTTTTTAAAGTTCCAAGTGTGCTTTTGGGGCCTCAAAACTAAAATACTTAAGCCATTGATCCGAAGATCAAAAATAGGCAAAAAAATGAAAGTTCTCGGAATCTCCTGAATCCAATGTCAAGTCAATGTTCATCATATTGATTCCAACGACGCTTGAATCGTCTCAATCCAACGTCATATGAAGAATTTATGGCATTATGATGTTTTGGCTAAATAACTAAAAAAAGTGCAGATGGGTTCGCTGGGCTGCTAGCTGGGTCGTCTGTACTACTGACATCAGCATGGCAACTAGGTATACAGAGGGCCAATCAAATCTTGCCAAGTGGTGGTTCATATAGGGGTGAGTTGGTAGATTCTTATTGGTTCGTGCATTTGTGAAGTGGCCAAATCATAGGATGCCACGTGGCCCAATTAGAAGGTGCCACATGGCAGCCTGTGGTTGGCCAAAAATTTGCAAAGGCAGCTTGAAGGCCTCGACGAGGTTTGACCCCTTGCAATGTCGCAATACAGTCCAACGCTCCACCACCGCACCCCATAGTTAGTTCTTAACATTTAATGATGACCTATTACATTTAATGTGAGTGTGTTTCGACATTGGGAGGATGGGTCGAGCAGTTAGCCTCATCCCCTAGTCGCATCACTCCACAGGACCATGGCAAAAGTGAAGTGGGGGAAGGGGACCAGCCCCAACCCCTAGTCACGTTGATAGCATACGACCACGGGTGGAGTTAGAGCGGAGATCGAGGGCGGTTAAGCCTGACCCCTGGTTCTGGGGAAGCCATATGTCCACAACCAGCAGCGTAGGGGGCG
The DNA here is from genome assembly GCA_031772625.1 of Pinus tabuliformis. NCBI lineage: Eukaryota > Viridiplantae > Streptophyta > Pinopsida > Pinales > Pinaceae > Pinus > Pinus tabuliformis. The sequence continues at coordinate 457,698,986 of CM062808.1, read as the reverse complement.
GACCGGGTGGCACCTGGCCCATCCCATCACCTGGTCCCGTGACCTTCATGTGACCATTGACGGATAGTTGGGAGCCAAAGCCGGCAAGGGCGGGCAGTTGGCCCTGACCCCCAGCCATATCATCACACATATGACCATATCTCGATGGATCAAGTGCTAAGTCGACAAGGGCGGACTTTTGGTCCCAGTCCCTGACCTTATGGGCGCCATGTGGCCTTGATTTTGGGTTTAAGGGGTTATTGGAGAAATTAAAGAGGCAACAAACTGCCCATTTTTTGGCGAGAATCACATCGGTCCCGGGCGAATTTGTCTCTCGATGAACCGTGTAAAGGGCGAACTTGCAGGACAATTAGCAAGCTTTGCCAAATTGCAAGACAGATAGCAAAGCTTGGCTTGGAGAAGCATAACTTGCTCAATTATTAACCTTTTTGGGCTTAAGAAGAGCCTCAATGGGGGTTTTTTAGCATCCTAGACTCAATGGCAACCTTAATTTTATGATTTGAGCACTTTATGATGGAATTTTTGTAGAATCAAGTCTTTTTGTGTCAAAGACAATTAGAGTTTTGAAGTAGTATGAAGGCATTTTGAGCATGGAGAGAGCCTAGTCAAAGGTTTTCCAACCTTCTAGTTTCATCTGTAGTAGCTATTACTTTAGTAGAGCAACTCTTTTTAGTATTTTCTCAATATATGTTCATTAAAGAAGCTCTTTTCAACACCTTATTGTGGAGCTGTTGTATATTTCTGTGCTTCGATTTCAGGTGGAGTACAAGGACCTGTTGTGTGAGTCATTTTTATGTTAACATTTTCATGACTTGTTGTAAGGAGTCATTTTTTTGAGTGAAATTTTTTTGTAAGATAAACAAGCCACTCTAATGTCAACAATGTATATGTATACATTTGTTGCTGAAATCAATAGAGCGGTCTAGCTGTTGGAGCAGGCCTAGAGATGTAGCCTTGAAGGGGTGAAATTCGTCATCAAATGTTGGTGTCTTCTCTTCATGTTTGTCATTTTGAGTTGCATGTGAATGTGTTCTTTTTAATGTTCATGTGAAAACCAAACTCACCATTTTGAAGAGGTTGTGAAACTTGTTTACCTTTAAAGACCCATTTTGTTTACTTGCAAAGTGTTAAAGGAAGGTCAGTTTTTGGGAGGAGTAGTTCTCCTTAATTTTCAGATCAACTGTATTGTAAGTGTCAAGCCTTGAAGTTGGATACATCATTAACTAGAGATAATTCCATGGGCGACATCCCCATCACACGATTTGCAACGTAGATCTTACAAATATTGTGACGATAGTCACTAGAAAAATTTTGAGATAAAAAATGGGCCTCAAAATAAAAATGTACAACCAAAATCAACTTTATAGAAACCAATAGGATTCAAGATGATGATGTCAACCATGGGGGATGATTCACCATTTTTGGAGTAAAAAGGTAAAATAATAAAAAAATAAAAACTACTTTTTTAACTCATATTTTCAACTTATCTCCCCACAATTTTACTCAAATTTCAAGCGAGAGCACTCGTTGGATGTAAAATTTAATTCCTCATCCAAGGAGTACCCATGTTGCATACTTTCAATGGACCATGCTAAATAAAAAATGAGAAATACATGAAAAAATTTGATTGTAATAACATTTTTTCATGTATGATTCATTTTTCGTGTAGCAGGGTCCAATGAAAGTATGCAACATGGGTACTCCTTGGATGGGAATTAAATCCTACATATAACAAGTTCTCTCACTCGAAATTTGAGTAAAACTATAGGGAAATAAGTTGAAAAAATATTTTTTCTCTTTTCCCTCCAAAATTTAATGAGGTAATACAATATTATTTTATTATTTCTACTATTATTTTATAATATTCCTTAGGAGGGCCGTTTTAGACCTCAAAATTTCTCTAATGTGATATTAGGAGAGGGTGTGCAAATATGTGGAGTTGTATGAATCGTGGGAGGACATGGTCATGTGAGGGAGTCATGCAGGATGAGTCAGCCCAAATGGGCATGTAACCACATGGTCGTATGAACTATGTGATTGTACAAAGGGCTCGTATGAAGTGGGTTGGTCTGGAATGATGGAGTGGAACAATTGACACACACACACACACATATGAGAGTTCGTTTGAGCAGATACATCCACAAACAAACAAGGGGAAAATTACTTCGGGTAAGTCTAAAGTGAGGGAACACTATGTAGAACATAACCATACCATTCATGCGAGTGGGTCAAGTGAGTCATGCGAGCAGTGGTGTGGGAAATTCGGGGAACTGGTGGTGTGTGCTAGGAAAGTCATGTGAGTAGTTATGTGAGTGGGCCATGAAAGTATCCATACAAGCGAGATGGTCAAGTTGTGCAAGCAGTCAGATGAGTCATATGATCCAATTGAGCGATTCATGCAAGAAATTAGGTGGGTCGTGCAAGCCAAGGGACGAAAAGGTCATGCAACAGGTGTGCGATCGGGCCTTGGAATGACCACTAATCGTATGAAGTAAGATGGTATGACTTGACATGAGGACAAGTCCTACTTGGGGGCGTGTAAACGAGGGGTTCTTATGGATATTTTGGTACCTTTGTAAGATGTTGTCAGTTTGTGCGATATCATAGAGAGGGAACACACACATTTGTCACAGGGAGAGATCATGTCGAGAGACTGTGCAATATCACAAGTTGGGTAACTTGGACAAAAAAATGGAGTTTGGCTAGGTGGTTGGGAAATTTGGTGTTCAGGCCAAATTTGGGGTTCCTAGTGTACCAAAACTAGAGGTTTGGAAGAGAGTAGCAATTTCATACAAAGGTGATCTTTTGGTCAAGGATTACAACAAAGGGGCTTGAGACTTGTATACAGAAGGGTTTTGCGACAACGTGCAACTTAGACATTTCACAAGCTAAGATTTTGAGATAACCTGTACATCAATACAAGCCATGCTATTGTAATTAGCCAAGTGTTGGGACTTGTAATTTGTATAATATATTGTTCTTATATGAGGATATTTTGCAAGTGTTAAGCTAAGTGTTGTATGCCCTATATATCTATTGTATATGTGTTGATTACGATATTGCATGTTTATTGTAGAAATTTTGAATAATTTAACACATATTCAATGGAGATTATCCTGATCATGTACTATTGCGGAAACCATACACAATACATAAGCTCCTCTACGTTGATCAATAATATAGCAGCATCAATAACAATAAAACATCAAGAGCATTCACACATTAACACAGTATGTATCCCGGGGAAAGCATCTCGCTAAAAACCCCAACTATCTGTATATTAATGATTGAGTCATGTAACATTACACAGCATAATACTTCTCACAAGTATCTCCACCTCTGTTACACACAATACAACTTAGATCTGATCTCCAAATCTCTTCCACTGCTTGCCTGCCTCCACTGCTCAATACTTGCTCAAGAACTGATGAGAATGGCTTACCAAACTCGTTTTTCACCTGCAAAATAGTCACTCACTCTTTGTTGGACGTGAGCACAAGCTATAATGTGGGAAAATACGTGAGCAAACTCATTGGCATACTCAATCCCTTGATTGTGCAAGATCTGGTGCACAACTATTGTCACAACTGATAGCAATCTGATTCTCTATCACCTGTCCCTGTTGAACTGAACATGCACTGACATGCAAATGAGTTAACTGATGTATTCATTAGTTGTATTCTGAGTTAATAACTTGTGAATTAATTAATAACTAATTCACCCAACTCATTTCTAGTCTATTTTCCAGTTAGACTAAATACAACTAGTTTAACAAAGCTAAACTGAACACAACTCCATCAACTCCACAATCAACTCCACCAAACTCAACTGATTGAGTTCTAACTGAAGTCATGCATGCAACAACTCAACTGACTCAATAAGAAAAGCGTATTTCCTTCTGACAGCTGCATGTGCCACCTCTGTAGCTCAAACTGAAGTGCTCCAAGAGAATAAGATTAAGTTTATAGTCCAAAATTATTGTGAGATAATAATATTTGACTTTTCTATTTTTGACTTTAATCACTCACACTGTGATCACTCACACTTTCATAAAAAATAGAAGTCCATCTATTTTTTCCCAACTTTATCAATCATCCATAAACAGCGACCTGCAATCCATAGACATGATCCATATGTCTAAAAATAGACAGTCTAAAAATAGACTTGCGCCAAAAATAGCCTGCGGGCCCACTTAGTGAAGGCGACTCTTTTCACTAAGCTCCATCATCTTGTTGAAATCTCAACACTCCCTCTCAACAAGATATGGATTATCAGCAACCCCTATCCTGCCTCGGTGGTACTCGAATTTGCTCCTGGTGAGAGCCTTCGTCAGAATATCAGCATCCTGATCCTCCGTTGGAATGTACGAAAGTAACATGATCCTCCGCTGCACACAATCTCTGATATGATGGTACCTGATGTCAATATGTTTAGATCTATCATGAAATACAAGATTAGCCGAGAGTTTAATGCAACTCTGGTTATCACAGTAAATCACAGTAGGATCCAAATGAGAACCGAACAAACCAACCAGGATCTTCCTCATCCATATAGCCTCGCATGCAGCCAAACTTGCTGCCATATACTCGGCCTCCGCTGAACTGAGTGCCACGGATCTCTGTTTCCTGCTGTACCAAGAAACTGTTGTCGATCCAATACTGAAGACCCCTCCTGATGTGCTATTTCTGTCTGTTGGGCTCCCTGCCCAATCTGCATCCGTGAAGCCACATAGCTTCACCTCATCCTCCTGTCTGTACCACAAACCATATCCCGATGTGCCTCTCAAGTAGCGCAATACATGCTTGCCCGCCTTCCAGAAGAACTTGGTAGGCTTAACCATAGCTTGTGAAAGCTGGTTAACTGCATAGCATATATCAGGTCGTGTATTGACCAAATACATCAACGACCCCACCAACTATCGATAAACAGTGGCATCCACTTCTTTTCCCGAAGTGGCATCCTCCTTCCTCCAACCTCCAGGAAGAGGAGTATCAACAGGCTTGCAGCCATGCATGTTGAACTTCTCCAGTATCTCCCGAGCATACTTGCCCTGAGAAACAAACAGTCCACCACTGCGCTGCCATATTTCCAATCCCAGGAAATAGTGAAGGAGGCCCAAATCCTTCATCTCAAACTCTATAGCAAGATCCTTCTTGCATGACAGTATCAACAGCTCATCACCCGTTAGAATCAAATCATCAACATACAGTACAATGATAAGCAACTTATCCTCCACCACAATCTGGTATAGGTTAGGATCTGCCTCGCTCTTGGAGAATAGAAGTCCTGTGAAATAGCTGTCTATTTGTGTGTACCAAGCACGTGGTGCTTGCTTCAACCCATACAGCGCTCTCTTGAGCCTGCACACATGCGACTCGCTGCTGAAGACTTCAAAACCTTCGGGTTGCTCAATGTACACCTCCTCCTCAATGACTCCGTTGAGGAACGTAGTCTTCACATCCATCTGATGAATGTGCCATCCCATCTGCGCTAAGAGAGCAAGAATCATCCGTATGGAAGAATACCTTGCGACAGGTGCAAAGGTCTCCTCATAATCGATCCTCTCAATCTGTGAAAAGCCTCAGGCAACAAATCTTGCCTTGTACTTCTCCACACTCCCGTCAGCTGCCTGCTTAACTTTGTAGATCCATCTCGAACCCACCATTGATTTCCCTTCCGGTCTAGGAACAATCTCCCATGCACTGTTTCTGACAATAGAACCATATTCTTCCACCATGGCGTCTACCCATGCGGGATCCTCCACAGCTTCCTCGAAAGAGGATGGCTCAGTCACAACACACTTGCTCATAAGAGCCATGTATCTAGTGTACCGATCAGGTGACTGTCTCTGCCTGCGTTGGGCTGTAGGTGGTCCTACAACTTTCTCTGCATCTTGAGCCAGTCGCTCAGCTTCTGTCAAGCGCTTTTGCCCTCTGATGGTTGGCGCTGCATGAGTGGTCTCTTCCACTCCACGAACCTCGTCCTGTGGCTGATCCACGTCCTGAAGTTCATCCTTAGGAACTAATAGCTCCTCATCTGCATGCAAGTGTAGCTCCCTCTCAAGCGAACACTTCATGGCTTTCTCCTCCTGAAATTTTATATCCCGTCGCACAACAGTTTTACCACTGTCTGGCAAATACACACGATAGTTGTGGGGCGTATCAGTGTACCCCACAAATATCCCAACTTCTGCGGTCGGCTCCAACTTCTTCCTGGCATCCTTCGTCACATGCATGTAAACGTTAGCACCAAAAATCCTCAAATGAGAAAGATCAGCCTTCCTACCAGAATAAGCCTCCTCGGGTGTACTCATGCCAAGTATCCTATGAGGACAACGGTTCTGCACATAAACTGTTGTATTGCATGCTTCCGCCCACAAGTGAAGGGGTAGGCCCTGATCATGCAACATTGCCCGTGCAGCACCCACGATCGTTCTGTTCTTCCGCTCAGCTGCCCCGTTCTGCTGTGGGTTATGGGGAGCTATGAGCTCTCTACGAATCCCTTTTGCCTTGTAGAAATCCTTGAACTCGTCCAAGATGTATTCACCACCATTATCGCTCCTAAGAGCCTTCACCTTCTTCCCTGACTCCTTCTCGACCAGTGCTTTGAATTCACAGAACTTTGAATATGTCTCGCTCTTCTTCTGCATGAAGAAGATCCAGCACTTACGAGAGAAATCATCAACAAAAATCACATAATACCTATGTTTTGCTGTCGAAGCAACTGAGAAAGGTCCACACACATCTGTTTGAATTCTCTCAAGGATCGTCATGGCGCGACTATCCTTCTCGTGAAAGGTGGATTTCACAAACTTCCCCAAAGTACACCCCTTGCACTAATCTGACTGCGCAAGTGTGCCTTTAGGAAGCCCTATAGTGATCTGCTGCAGTATCTTCAAGGCTCCATGGTGAAGGTGACCCAATCTCCTGTGCCACAACTCGCCATCATCCCGGCTCACCAATCCTTCTGCCTTGCCCGCCATTGTTGCGCATCCATCTACATGCAACTAATAAAGGTTCCTCACTCAAAACCATATCTTCCGGGTCTCACCAGTTGTCTTGCTGCGCAGGAAAGCCTTTCCCTCACTAAAAACAACATCATACCCCTTGTCTTCTAACATCACAACTGAGATAAGATTCTCCTTCAATCCTGGAACATGCATGACTTCCTTCAATACGAAGGGTTTACCAGACTCCCTCTCAAAGGAAATGGTACCGATACCGGTCGCACTGTATCTACCATCATCGCCCATCTCGATGTGCACTCCAAGATCTTTGTCCTCCAGATTAGAGAACAAATCTCTATTTCCCGTCATGTGAAAAGACGCACCACTGTCCAAGAACCACACTGATCCCATCACACTTGAAACCAAGCATGCGATCAATGAAAAATCAAGCTCAAACTGTGAGGCTAGAGCCTCTCCTGCTGAAGATACAACAGCCTGCTTGTTCTTCTTCTTCTGCAGACAATTAGTGGCATAGTGTCCATGCTGGTGATAGTGAAAACACTTCACCTTGGACATGTCCTGCTTCTTGCCTTTCGCACCGAAATGAGAAGCTTTCTCGTTCTTCCCCTTCTTTTCTTTGGCAGCCAAAGCGCAATTCTCTTCATCAGATACCTTTGATGAAGATCCATTCTCACCTTTATTGTTTCTGAGTTTATCCTTGAGCGTCAGGTCGCTCTTGCTTTGGAATAACATTTGCAATCCGTTGAAAGACATTTCAACAACACTACTGCAAATTCGATTTCCACCAGCTCAAACTCAACTGCTTCTGATCTAAGATTCGTGAGAACATAATATTTCTCGTACAGAGATTGACTGTATGGGCATTCACCGGATATCTCACCTTCCAAAGGAAGGATGAATCCAGAGGCTACCTGGCCCGATTACAGACTTTGCCTGAAGAAATAGAATGTAATCACTTCCTGAATAGTAGATCTGATGATCAATCCTCGCTTGATATCCTGTAAAAATCTCTTCTACAAATAAAGCTGCTCGGATACCATGTAGAAATTTTGAATAATTTAACACATATTCAATGGAGATTATCCTGATCATGTACTATTGCAGAAACCATACACAATACATAAGCTCCTCTACGTTGATCAACAATATAGCAGCATCAATAACAATAAAACATCAAGAGCATTCACACATTAACACAATATGTATCCCGGGTAAAGCATCTCGCTAAAAACCCCAACTATCTGTATATTAATGATTGAGTCATGTAACATTACACAACATAATACTTCTCACAAGTATCTCCACCTCTGTTACACACAATACAGCTCAGATCTGATCTCCAAATCTCTTCCACTGCTTGCCTGCCTCCACTGCTCAATACCTGCTCAAGAACTGATGAGAATGGCTTACCAAACTCGTTTTTCACCTGCAAAATAGTCACTCACTCTTTGTTGGACGTGAGCACAAGCTATAATGTGGGCAAATACGTGAGCAAACTCATTGGCATACTCAATCCCTTGATTGTGCAAGATCTGGTGCACAACTATAGTCACAACTGATAGCAATCTGATTCTCTACCACCTGTCCCTGTTGAACTGAACATGCACTGACATGCAACTGAGTTAACTGATGTATTCATTAGTTGTATTATGAGTTGATAACTTGTGAATTAATTAATAACTAATTCACCCAACTCATCTCTAGTCTATTTGCCAGTTAGACTAAATACAATTAGTTTAACAAAGCTAAACTGAACACAACTCCATCAACTCCACAATCAACTCCACCAAACTCAACTGATTGAGTTCTAACTGAAGTCATGCATGCAACAACTCAACTGACTCAATAAGAAAAGCGTATTTCCTTCTGACAGCTGCATGTGCCACCTCTGTAGCTCAAACTGAAGTGCTCCAAGAGAATAAGATTAAGTTTATAGTCCAAATATTATTGTGAGATAATAATATTTGACTTTTCTATTTTTGACTTTGATCACTCACACTGTGATCACTCACACTTTCATCAAAAATAGAAGTCCATCTGTTTTTTCCCAACTTGATCAATCATCCATAAACAACAACCTGCAATCCATAAACATGATCCATATGTCTAAAAATAGACTTGCGCCAAAAATAGCCTGCGGGCCCACTTAGTGAAGGCGACTCTTTTCACTAAGCTCCATCATCTTGTTGCAATCTCAACATTTATAATTATATTTCACATTGTTAAAGAATAAAATTGGTTCATTCAATATTCCACTAACACTTAACTAAGAGAAGAAGTAGAGGTGTAGTATGGGTGAACTAACATTGTGCCACACCAGGCAATTGTGAAACACACCGTTGTTGCACGCTGTAGGGGTCAAGGTTCCCCAAGCATGCCTTGTAACCGTGTAGAGCCCATGGGGTTATGATAGTTGGTATATGAGTTGCACCACAAAATTAGTGGCGTACGCTTCACCAAACGAAGGTGAGATCAAATAAGAAATCTAAGCAATATGCATGCAACTATGGTAGAGCATAGTTGGGTATTTTGGCTCAATGGTTTGGTGACAAGACATGACAGGTGTTTTGATGGCTTGGCAGGCATCCCAACATGCTACACCAGTTTTGATGAGGAGGCTTTCTAGCACCAAGACGAGGCTACCATGGATTTGACATGACAGATTAGAGCACGGACTGCTCCTAGAATTTGGAGGAGATGAAAGTGAGGGTGATGGTTGTGAGAGTTAGTGCACATTTTTTACTGAGATGAGTTCTCATTCATGTAAGAGCTAGATAATATGGGTTGGTGTGGAGGTATTCCAACAAGGAGTTGACTTGAGGTTGGATGGATTTGATGCCTTGGAAAAGGGTGGTGGATGAGATATATTTGTAAAGGAGAAGTTGTGATTAGCCATGAGAGAGGTTGGACAAGTGTCTGTTGTGAATTAAGGATTGAGGATGTTTGGGCAAGGGAACTCGAGATGGAAGGGCACGAAAATTGAGATAGATGATCATTGTGAGGATTGGTTTGATGTTCTTCATCTAGGCTTCACTATGATCTGATATGAGGTCTTGGTAACCCAATGGGAAGATGGCCCATGGGAGTGGGGACATCTTGATGGAGATGACAAGGTGAAAGGATGATGAGATGATGATACCTTGGGTTGATAAGTTTGAGACGATATATTGATGGATTTTTGGTTGTGACTAGGCGAGCCTTCATGTGGTTGAGTGTGGTCTTGGAGGAGCCCTGACTTAATAATGAGCTTGGATCAAATGACTTGGATAGAATAGGTCCATCCTTTATTTGAATAGATGATGGGTCCCTTTGGAGAAAACTTGGCAGGTGGGGATCATGTTCGAGACACCATCCACATGATCCAATAGTGGAGTTGGGTAGGATTGGTTGCAGCTATGATGAGGCCTTGGTGTAGAACACTTAAGTAGTAGTGGGGATGAGCCATGAATGCTTAGCCAGTGCAGTTTATTTTCATATCCATGGAGATGAGGAGTGGAGATAATTGGTTGATGATAGTAGTGAATCCATATGAGATTCGGTAGAGCAACTTAAGGTGAGGTTATAGGCACTAAGACATCACAAGAGGACTGCATGATTAATTCTATGATTTGTGAGTTTTTGGATCTCGTCATGGACCCGGGTATGGGGCAGTTCGTGGAGTTGCTGAATGAAATTCACTTGGAGGACCTTGTAGTGAATAGGGCATGGGGATTCCTTCATTTCAGTTGGTGATCTAGATTTATGAAGGAACAAAATGAAATACATATTTAAAAAAAACATAGAGATACACCAAAACTTAACTTCAATTAATAAAATAAAAAATGTTGAAAATTGTTTACATGCAGAATGAAAGCAAACTAGCTCGAGAAATGGTAGCTTATATATGAGAAGAGATGTGATGGCTACATGCCTATTGAACTATGTTAAAATGAAGCTCAAAAGCATTTTTATCATGAATAAATAATGAGAAACCCTAAACATCCAAAACTCTAATCCTAGGAGATGAAGCACAAAAGGTTTATGGACCTTGATGGGGTGAGTTGGAATGTCAACTTCTCGGGGTAACTTTGGCATACGATATCTGTTTGGTACGCATGATATCTTGATATAAAGGTATATCCTAGGCTAACAACTTTTGGCTACAACAAATTTTCATGTTTCCCCAAAAAATGTCGTTCATGGCCTCAAAATAGCTCTGGAAGTTTAGGACTTGAAAACTAGCATAAATAGAAAACTATAGAAATAAGAAATTGTGATGAAAAATAGGAAATTGATAGGAAACTATGTTGGGATTCCATGTGGAATATGTGGGTTGACACCGATATACACTTGGATTAGTCCTCCCCCCCAGGAAGTAATGGTCCCTATTATGTTGAGTGTCTGCATGAGATGGGGAAACTTTTGTTGAACTTGGTCCTTGGTGAGCCACTTGCCTTGGTGCAGGAGTTAGCCTTCACAATTGGATCCTATGTTAGTGAGTGTTCTTAATTTGTGTTACCATAATTTGATCAATTGTGGTTTGTTCAATCCAATCCAGGTTGTTTTTTTTTTTTTTTTTGTTAGCTACTCAACAATTTTGATGTGCCCCACAACGGTGGAAAATATGGCCGAAGGTAGTCCACATTGAATACTAGGTGTAGTCCAAGGAATGGTGGGATAGTTAGCTTGAAATCATTGTCACCCACAACCTTGGTGATGGTTTAAGGCTCGTATCATAGTGGTCAAACCTTCTGAAGGAATCTTGCAAGGCTTTCCTTCTGAAAATGCAACCAAACCTTGTTTCCCACTTGAAACTTATGTGGCACCTGATGCTGATCATGACATTGTTTATACATAATGTTGGATTTATGCAATATATCATGAACTTTCTAATGGATGTACTAAATGTGTTCAATATCCTTGATGGCTTTATCAACTTCGGATTGAACATGTGTAGATTAATCCTATGTAGTTGCAAGGGGCATTGCAACATCAATGGGACACAATGGTTGAAATCCAAAGTCCACCTGAAAGGAGCTATGGAAAGTTGAGCTATGGAGAGATTTTTTGTAGTTGTGTTGTACATAGGGGAGACTCTCATCCCATGTTCGCTAATGGTTAGATTTTTACATGCATAATTTATGAACGATCATCCTATTGACAACCTCTATCTGGCCATTAGTGGAAGGTAGCCAACATGGTGAGATTGGCATCCATAAATGACCAAAGGCTCGACTAGAATGTGCTTAGGAATCTTCTATCTTGATATTATATCATGGTTTGGGGGATCCCAAAATGTACCCACACTCGTTCGAAGAAAAGCTTGGCAGTGGATTTTATTGTGATACTCTTCTTGCTCGAAGCTAATATGGCCATCTTATAAATCTATCAACGACCACAAACAAAAAATCATTACCATGCTTGGTAGAAGGAAGACCAGACATATATTCCATGGAGATGGATTCCTAAGTCCAATTAGGAGTAGGCAGAAGGTTCTACATACCTTTCTTCTTAATGTTTGGCTTGGAAATGGCACATGTAGTGCAAGATCTAATATATTTACAAACATCATGTCAGAGTTTAGGCAAATAAAAATGCTTTTGTAGTATTTCCACTGTCTTATACATGCCAAAGTGCCATGTTACCCTACTGTAATGTGCCTCCTAAATCATCTTAGCACGCTTGCTTGAAGGAACACAAAGGTGTCCCATGTAGCACAATAATACCACCTGGAGGTGGAAGTCTAGAACTTTCTTTCCTTCCATCATCATCTAGTATGTGGTGGAAAATTTTCAATCATTTTTGTATAGCTATGACAATCTAGAATTCTCGTTCCCATAAGAGTTGAGAACAATGGTCAGTGCCACAACTGAGGGAAAACTGAGGCAATCTACAACGTGATTGGTGCTACTCTTCTTGTATTTAATGTTAAATTGGAATTTTTATAGATATGTGGACCATTTTTTATGATGATCATTCTGTAACGGCCCCTTTGTCAGCATAAATTGAAGAGGGTGGTGATCTGTGTGGATGCTTATCTCCTTCCTTTGTAGAAATTTTGAATAATAAACATATATTCAACGAAGATTATCCTGATCATGTAATATTGCGGAATACATACACAATGCATAAGCTCCTCTACATTGATCATCAATTTAGTAGCATCAATAACAATAAAACATCAATAGCATGCACACATTAACACAATATGTAACCCGGGGAAAGCTTACAGCTGAAAACCCCACACTATCTGTATATTAATTATTGAGAACATGTAACATTACATAGTCAATACTCCTCACAAGTATCCAGCACTATCTCCACCTGTTACACACAAACCAGCTCAGACCCAAACAAGTCACAAGTTCAAATCTTCTCCACTGCTTTGCCTTCCTCTATTCCATAAACCTGCTGAGAATCACTCAAACTGGAAATCACGTGAGCACAAGCTATTCTACTGGGAAAATCAACGCAATACTTATTGGCATACTCAATACATTGATTGTGAAAATCCTCATGCACAACTATAGTCACAACTGATAGCAATCTCAACCTCTAACACCTGTCCCTGTTGAACTGTACATGCACTGACATGCAACTGAGTTAACTGATGTATTCTTTAGTTGCTTTATGAGTTAATAATTAGTTTAACAACTCATCATTAGTCTATTTTCAGTTAGACTAATTACAACTAGTTTAACCAAGTCAAATTGAACACAACTCCATCAACTCCACAATCAACTCCACCAAACTCAACTGCTTGAGTTCTAACTAAAGTCTTGCATGCAACAACTCAACTAACCCACAAAGAAAGAATATTTCCTTCTGATAGCTGCATGTGCCACATCTGTAGCTCAAACTGAAGTGCTCCAAGAGAATAAGATTAAGTTTATAGTCTAAATATTATTATGAGACAATAATATTTGAATTTCTATTTTTGACTAGCAGTCTAAAAATAGACTCTGATCACTCCTGTTGTGATCACTCCTGCTGTGATCCAAAAATATACTTTGCGCCATAATTTGCCTGCGGGCCCACTTAGTGAAGGCGACTCCTTTCCACTAAGCTCCATCATCTTGTTGCATTCTCAACACTCCCTCTCAACAAGATATGGATTATCAGCAACCCCTACCCTGCCTCGGTGGTATTCGAATTTTCTCCTGGTGAGCGCCTTCGTCAGAATATCAACATCCTGATCCTCCGTTGGAATGTATGAAAGTAACATGATTCTCCGCTACACACAATCTTTGATATGATGGTACCTGATGTCAATATGCTTAGATCTATCATGAAATACAGGATTAGCCAAGAGTTTAATGTAACTCTTGTTATCACAGTGAATCGCAGTAGGATCCAAATGTGATCCAGGTGGATGTTGGTGGCCACCCACCAACCCATTTGGACCCCCACAACTGTCTCTTTCAGTATTTTCAGTTTCCTTAATTGTAGCACAGTTTACTATTTTTAGCAGTTTTTCGGGTCCTGAACTTCCGGAGCCGTTTTGAGGCCCTAAACGACGTTTTTTTGGAATTCTGGGGCAACCGAGCCCTATTGTTGCCTCCCAAAATGGTAGTACTCGGATAGATCTTTCTAACGAGCTATCGTACGCGTCAAACGGAGATCGTATGCCAAAGTTACGACCCCGGGAAATTGATGTACCAATTTACCCAAACGGGGCCCACAATTTGGCGTTTCATCTTCTAGGGTTAGGTTTCGGTATGTGAAGGGTTTTCCATTGTTTCTCAACAATAAATAGGCCTTCGAGCCTCATTGTAATACAGTTCGGAACAGTTCAGAGGCATGTAGCCGCCACATCTCTTCTCAGAGATAAGCTACCATCGCCCTAGCTGGTTTCTTTCCATTTCTGTTTGTAAGCATATTTCAGTATTTTACAGTAATGAAATGAAGTATTATTTCCGCTGCATCTTTGTGTATATGGTTATCGCATCTCTGTATTTATGGTTATCTCTGTAATCTATTGCGTTCCTGTTTAAATCCGGATCAAAATGAGAACCAAACAAATCGACCAGCATATTCCTCATCCATATAGCCTCGCATGCAGCCAAACTTGCTGCCATATACTCGGCCTCTGCTGAACTAGGTGCCACGGATCTCTGCTTCCTGCTGTACCAAGAAACTATTGTCGACCCGATACTGAAGACCCCTCCTAATGTGCTCTTTCTGTCCGTTGGGCTCCCTGCCCAATCTGCATCTATGAAGCCACATAGCTTCACCTCATCCTCCTGTCTGTACCACAATCCATATCTTGATGTGCCTCTCAAATAACGCAATACATGCTTGCCCGCCTTCCAGAAGAGCTTGGTAGGCTTAACCATAGCTTGTGAAAGTTGGTTAACTGCATAGCATATATTGGGTCATGTATTGACCAGATACATAAGCGACCCCGCCAACTGTCAATAAACAGTGGCATCCACTTCTTCTGCCGAAGTGGCATCCTCCTTCCTCCAACCTCCAGGAAGAGGAGTATCAACAGGCTTGCAGCCATGCATGTTGAACTTCTCCAGTATCTCCCAAGCATACTTACCCTGAGAAACAAACAGTCCACCACTGCGCTGCAAAATTTCCAATCCCAAGAAATAATGAAGAAGGCCCAAGTCCTTCATCTCAAACTCCTTAGCAAGATCATCCTTGCATGAAAGTATCAACAACTCATCACCCGTTAGAATCAAATCATCTACATAAAGTACAATGATAAGAAACTTACCCTCCACCAAAATCTGGTATAGGTTAGGAACCGCCTCGCTCTTGGACAATCCAAGTCTGGTGGAATAGCTGTCTATTCGTGTGTACCAAGCACGTGGTGCTTGCTTCAACCCATACAACGCTCTCTTGAGCTTGCACACATGCGACTCGCTGCTGAAGATCTCAAAACCTTCGAGCTGCTCAATGTACACCACCTCCTCAATGACTCCGTTGAGGAACACAATCTTCACATCCATCTGATGAATGTGCCATCCCATCTGCGTTGAGAGAGCAAGAATCGTTCGTATGGAAGAATATCTTGCGACAGGTGCAAAGGTCTCCTTATAATTGATCCCCTCTATTTGTGAAAAGCCTCGGGCAACAAATCTTGCCTTGTACTTATCCACACTCCTGTCAGCTGCCTGCTTAACTTTGTAGATCCATCTCGAACCCACCACTGATTTCCCTTCCGGTCTAGGAACAATCTCCCATGCACTGTTTCTGACAATATAATCATACTCTTCCACCATGGCGTCTACCCATGCGGGATCCTCCACAGCTTCCTCAAAAGAGGATGGCTCAGTCACAACACACTTGCTCATAAGAGCCATGTATCTAGTGTACCGATCAGGTGACTGTCTCTGCCTGCGTTGGGTTGTAGGTGGTCCTACAAATTTCTCTGCATCTTGAGCCAGCCGCTCAGCTTCTATCAAACGCTTTTGCCCTCTGATGGTTGGCACTGCATGAGTGGTCTATTCCACTCCATGAACCTCGTCATGTGGCTGATCCACATCCTAAAGCTCATCCTTAGGAACTAATAGTTCCTCATCTGCATGCAAGTGTAGCTCCCTCTCAAGCGAAAACTTCATGGCTTTCTCCTCCTGAAATTTTATATCCCGTCGCACAACAGTTTTACCAATGTCTCGAAAATATACACGATAGTTGTGGGGCGTATTAGTGTACCCCACAAATATCCCAACCTCTACGGTCGACTCCAACTTCTTCCTGGCATCCTTCGTCACATGCATGTAAACGTTAGCACCAAAAATCCTCAAATGAGAAAGATCAAGCTTCTTACCAGAATAAACCTCCTCGGGTGTACTCATGCCATGTATGTTGTGAGGACAATGGTTTTGCACATAAACTGTTGTATTGCATGCTTCCGCCCACAAGTGAAGGGGTAGGCCCTGATCATGCAACATCGCCTGTACAGCACC
The DNA here is from genome assembly GCA_031772625.1 of Pinus tabuliformis. Taxonomy (NCBI): domain Eukaryota; kingdom Viridiplantae; phylum Streptophyta; class Pinopsida; order Pinales; family Pinaceae; genus Pinus; species Pinus tabuliformis. Next base: position 457,682,120 of record CM062808.1, on the reverse strand, counting down.
CACGATCGTTCTGTTCTTCCGCTCAGCAACCCCATTTTGCTGTGGGTTATGAGGAGCTATGAGCTCTCTTCGAATCCCTTCTGCCTTGTAGAAATCCTTGAACTCGTCAAAGATGTATTCACCACCATTATCGCTCCTAAGAGCCTTCACCTTCTTCCCTGACTCCTTCTCGACCAGTGCTTTGAATTCACAGAACTTTGAATATGTCTCACTCTTCTTCTGCATGAAGAAGATCCAACACTTACGAGAAAAATCATCAACAAAAATCACATAATCCTTGTTTTTTGCTGTCGAAGCAACTGAGAAAGGTCCACACACGTCTGTGTGAATTCTCTCAAGGATCATCGTGGCGCGACTATCCTTCTCATGAAAGGTGGATTTCACAAACTTCCCCAAAGTACACCCCTTGCACTGATCTGACTGCGCAAGAGTGCCTTTAGGAAGCCCTATAGTGATCTGCGGCAGTATCTTCAAGGCTCCATGGTGAAGGTGACCCAATCTCCTGTGCCACACTAGCCATCATCCCGGCTCACTAATCCTTCTGCCTTGCATACCATTGCTGTGCATCCATCTACATGCAACTGATAAAGGTTCCTCACTTGAACCCCTATCTTCCAGGTTTCACCAGTTGTCTTGCTGCACAGGAAAGCCTTTCGCCACAGAGATAATATTCTTCTTCAATCCTGGAACATGCATGATTTCCTTCAATACGAAGGGTTTACCAGACTCCCTTTCAAAGGAAATGGTACCGATATCGATCGCACTGTATCTACCATCATCGCCCATCTCGATGTGCACTCCAAGATCTTTGTCCTCCAGATCAGAAAACAAATCTCGATCTCCCGTCATGTGAAAAGACGCACCACTGTTTGAGAACCACACCAATCCCATCACACTTGAAACCAAGCATGCGATCAATGAAAAATCAAGCTCAAACTGCGAGGCTAGAGTGTTAGGTAAACTTGACTCAAGATAGAGTCAAAAGTTGACCAGGGTAAATAGTGATGGTTTTGGGGCACATGGTATTGTGCACCCATTGTATTATGCCCATGGTATTACATGTAATGGAGCCTATAAAAGGCTGGAAGGACTTCATTGTAATGAAAAGGTCTGGAGGTGAGCGGTGAAGGCTCACTTGGCTGGATTGGCCAAGGTTTTGGCCAAGGATAATGAAAATTCATTATGATTGGGTTTTTCCCCGGATTTGGGGTTTTCCCGGATAAACATGTGTGTTTATGTGTTTATGGTTATTGCTGGTTAATTTTATATTTATTCCTATCAGTATTTATTTATGTTATGTAGTAAATTTCTTAACAACTGGTATCAGAGCTAGATATTGGCTTCAAAGGGATTCTTTGATGCCAGGGGTTTATAGTGCCTAATGAGATCAATCCAGCGTTTTTCCAGATCTAGGTCTGGAAAATAATGGTGGAACAATTGTACGCGGAAGAACCTCGAGGAGAATGTGCGGAAGATAGTGTCGTAACCGCCAGTCACAGTGCATTTGTGATATTTACCAGTTTGGAACATTCTGATGAATTGTTCATGGTTCATGCAGCTTCAAAAATTGTTCGTTTTCTGCTACGTGAGGCCACTGGTGCTGGAATCTACGAGGTTCTCATCAGGCTCGCAGTTGGAGCGGTTTGATAGAAGTTTTTGAGCAAATCAAATTGAGAGAGGATGGATCAGAATCACAACAGCAAAAAAAAAAATTAATGAAGTCAAAATTATTGCATGTAAATGGGCATACTACTGTAAGACCTGGTAAGGCATGTGTACCCCTTGGTGATCACCGGTAAAGTCTGGGTTAGACCTAGGTGATAGGGGGGATGTCGAGTTAACAATACCCCAGGTAAAAACTCTGAGGGGGTAAGAGCTAGAGTGAGCGGGATTGGCTCACTTAGCAGGTTTGGTTGGAGTTAGTCAAGGAACCCCAAGTCAAGTTTAAGGGGGGAATTGTTAGGTAAACTTGACTCAAGATAGAGTCAAAAGTTGACCAGGGTAAACAGTGATGGTTTTGGGGCACATGGTATTGTGCACCCATTGTATTATGCCCATGGTATTATATGTAATGGAGCCTATAAAAGGCTGGAAGGACTTCATTGTAATGAAAAGGCCTGGAGGTGAGCGGTGAAGGCTCACTTGGCTGGATTGGCCAAGGTTTTGGCCAAGGATAATGAAAATTCATTATGATTGGGTTTTTCCCCAGATTTGGGGTTTTCCCGGATAAACATGTGTGTTTATGTGTTTATGGTTATTGCTGGTTAATTTTATATTTATTCCTCTCAGTATTTATTTATGTTATGTAGTAAATTTCTTAACATAGAGCCTCCCCTATTGCAGATCCAACAACTTGCTTGTTCTTCTTCTTCTGCGGACAATTAGTGGCATAGTGTCCGTGTTGGTGATAGTGAAAACACTTCACCTTGGACATGTTCTGCTTCTTGCCTTTCGCACCAGAGTGAGAAGCTTTCTTGCTCTTCCCCTTCTTTGATTTGGCAGCCAAAGCGCAATTTTCTTCATCAGCTCCCCTTGATTAAGATCCATCCCTGGTACTCCGCCTGATCTCCTCCTGCACAAGATCTGACCACAGTCTTTCCCATCCTAGCAATTTCTCCCGACCATTGACAGAGTCCTGATAGGAATGCCAACTCTTCGGAAGACCAAGGAGAGCCAAGCTCACCAAGTCCTCATCATCGACAGTAACGCCCACACTTCCCAGCTCATCTCGACACTGAGTGAACTTCGTGAGATACTTGGGCATACTATCAACCTTCTCGCATTTGATGTTTCTGAGTTTATCTTTGAGCGCCAGCTTCCTATGATCACTCTTGCTTTGGAATAGATCTGTTAAAGCCTTCCACATCAAGTATGGAGAAGTCTTTCCATGCAAGCTAGACACAATGTGATCCTTCACGCCCTCCAACAGAATCCTTCGACACTTTGTTGTCTTCTTTTGCCAAGCATCAGCTTGAGTAGCATTAGTGGGCTTCAGGACATCAATCTCTATGAACTCCTTTAGCCCGTTATCATCCAATAATGCCTCCATCCTGTCCTTCCATGCAATATAGTTTGAGTTGCCCACAAGAGCATACTCCAATCGCAATCCATTGAAAGACATTGCAATGTTGACATGAAGAAAACACTGCTTCAAATTCGAATTCCACCAGCTCCAAACGCAACCGCCTCGGATCTAAGATTCGTGAGAACAAAATATTTCCCGTACAGAGATTGACTGTATGGACTTTTACCAGATATCTCACCTTCCAAAGGAAGGATGAGTCCAAAGGCTACCTGGTCCGATTACTGACTCTGCCTGAAGAAATATAATGTAAACACTTCCTGAATAGTAGATCTGATGATCAACAGCTATGATACCATGTAGAAATTTTGAATAATAAACACATATTCAACGAAGATTATCCTGATCATGTACTATTGCGGAATACATACACAATACATAAGCTCCTCTACGTTGATCATCAATTTAGCAGCATCAATAACAATAAAACATCAATAGCATGCACACATTAACACAATATGTAACCCGGGGAAAGCTTACAGCTGAAAACCCCACACTATCTGTATATTAATGTTTGAGAACATGTAACATTACATGGTCAATACTCCTCACAAGTATCTAGCACTATCTCCACCTGTTACACACAAACTAGCTCAGACCCAAACAAGTCACAAGTTCAAATCTGCTCCACTGCTTTGCGTGCCTCTATTGCATAAACCTGCTGAGAATCACTCACACTGGAAATCACGTGAGCACAGGCTATTCCAATGGGAAAATCAACGCAATACTCATTGGCATACTCAATACATTTCTTGTGCAAATCCTCATGCACAACTATAATCACAACTGATAGCAATCTCAACCTCTAACACCTGTCCCTGTTGAACTGTACATGCACTGACATGCAACTGAATTAACTGATGTATTCTTTAGTTGCTTTATGAGTTAATAATTAGTTTAACAACTCATCATTAGTCTATTTGCAGTTAGACGAATTACAACTAGTTTAACCAAGTCAAACTGAACACAACTCCATCAACTCCACAATCAACTCCACCAAACTCAACTGCTTGAGTTCTAACTGAAGTCCTGCATGCAACAACTCAACTGACCCATAAAGAAAGCGTATTTCCTTCTGACAGCTGCATGTACCACATCTGTAGCTCAAACTGAAGTGATCCAAGAGACTAAGATTAAGTTTATAGTCTAAATATTATTATGAGACAATAATATTTGACTTTTCTATTTTTGACTAGCAGTCTAAAAATAGACTCTGATCACTCCTGCTGTGATCCAAAAATATAATTTGTGCCATAATTTTCCTGCGGGCCCACTTAGTGAAGGCGACTCCTTTCCACTAAGCTCCATCATCTTGTTGCATTCTCAACATCCTCAGAATGTAATGTTTCCACTATCAATAGACCTACATGATGGAATACATATCCTTATCATAGTTGGGTTATATTTGAATAGTATTAGGGTGTCTCACTGTGATGGGCCATCAAATGCCCTTGTCGAGTGAGGACTGCATTGGTAGCATAGTTAGAGGCATATGTCGTAATCTCAAATGGTTTTTGTAGGTCTGTAAATGTGATGATAGGTGTGAAGCGAAGGTAGTGTTTCAGTTCAACAGATGGCTTCTGTTGTGACCCAAACAAAAAAAAAATGTTTTTGCTCCACCCTTAGTAAATTTTACTTAAGGTCCAAGTGATATGAGAGAATCCCAACCCTAATCTTCAGTAAATATTAGCAAAGTCCAAGAAGTTGTGAAGCTCTGTGAAGTTCATCTGGGAAATCCTGAACGAATTGGATCTTAGATTGATTCGCATGCACACACTGCTCATCAATAATGTAATCCATATATTGGACCTTGTCCATGCCAAAGTAACATTGTTCCAAGTTTGCACATAACTTGTGTTGTCACAAAGTATCCAAGACTTGTTGAATGTGTTGCAGGTGCACTTCCTAACTCTTGCTGAAGATGAGGATATCAACGAGATATACAACCACAAATGATTTAGTGAAAGGCTAGAATATGTAATCCATAAGCCTCATGAAAGTTGCGGGGGAATTCATAAAACCAAAGGGCATGACCAACCACACGAAAAGACCCTCCTTGGTTTTGAAAGAAGTCTTACACACATTCATGGATTATATTGGAACTTGGTGATAACTAGATTTTAAATCAATCTTGCTGAAGTATTTGCCCTCTTTGAGCTAGTTAATAAGGTCATCAATCCGTGGAATCAAGTACATGTTCCTGACTATGATTTTGTTAAGGGCTTGATAATCAAAGCAAAGTATCCAGGTCCCATCCTTCTTCTACACAAGTACGTTTGGGCTCCCATAGGGTGAGGAACTTGGTCGGATGTTCCCTTTTTGTAGCAGATCCTGGATATATCACTTGATTTCCTCATTTTCCGTAAGCAAGTGGTGATAGATTGGCCCATTGGGTACAAGTGCATTGGGGGTTAGATCGATTGAATGCTTGACCTGACAGTGAAAAGGTACCCCTATGGGTGAGAAGAATATCTCTTTATACTCTTACACGACCTTATCCATTTTCCTTTGTCATGTAGAGGAGTCCTATGTAGAGGCCATGGATGTGGCCATGATATTCCCCTTATTCTAAGAGTGAATCAGGAGGAAGACAAATTTCCCAATTTGGGAGATGATCTTACCGTATTGCTTAGTAGAGATCATAGAAATAGATGTATGTAGGGCCACCTATGGTATCTTATAAAATTTTATGCCCAAATTAATTTTAACAGTACGAGGTATGAACTCATTCACAACATGAAGCTTCCACAAGTACAATTTTCCCAAAAAATCGTCACAAAATTCAAGGGGAGAGACATCACACAATACCTCATTCATGAAGGGCTTGATGTTGTAGGGTTGGAAACACTATTGGCTGACACTAAGACCTCGCCCTTGGTGGAGCCACCCGGTGGTGCATGGATGCAAGTGTGGTGTTGTCGACAGGATCAACCTCTTGATGATCTCTATTGAGATGAGGTTCTTTGACTTTCGCTATCAACAATGAAACACATTGGAGTCCCCTTTACCCACATTTTTGAGTGGAAGAGATGATCACCTTCCTCCAAATATTTGGGCTTACTGTGCTAGACCTTGGTGGTAGCAACAATGGAATTGGGTTCTACGTCGATGATATGTTTCCCCTTTTCAGGGTATGGTTTAGATTTGAATCCTACATCTAAATATAAATCTTTCATCTTGGTCACTAGTCTAGAAAATCCATGAAAATCTAATATGATAATATGAACAATTTGAAAAAACACATTATTTTCACATAGACATGAATTTATCTACTAAAATTTGTAGTGGAATAGGAATAGAAATAAATCATAGTCACACAGTAGAAAAACACAATATTTTTCTAGGGAACTCAACTGGGAAAACCCTCTCCTTGATTGAGAATTTTATGGATAGAAATTGAGTAATTGATCTCTTACAAATACAATTGTTTCAATCTAAAAAATACACTTGTCTTTCCTGCTTGATCTAAGCTTGAAACCCTAGCAATACTAATCTCTGTTACCCTCTATCAATTTGTGCATAAGATTCTCTTGCACAATCTGCCTGTCACAATCTCCACACACAACCATGTGCAACCTTCTCACAAACTTGTGATCTACATTGTCTTGTATTGCCAACTTGTGCTCACAAGCCAATGATCAAATTGTCCCTTCATTCCTCCTTATAAGCACTTTAAATAGGATATTACTAGTAAGTTCTATTAGAGGAAATTCAAATTGTTGATTGGCTAGTTAACAAAATCTCACTGGTTGTGTTAACTCATTCTTCCTATAGTTTAGGAACCTAACTCAATCAACTCGACCTTTACCCAAAATAACTCGTACTAGAAGGCAATAAATTACTTGGCCTTCCACTAATTATCACTAGTCAACTACTTCTTGCACTCCTAGCCTTTAGGAATTCTTCCTAAATTTTAGGAATTCATCCTACTTTTTAGGAATTCGCTCCTAACTCATAGGAACTCATGCATGCTCAAGGAAAAACTCGTTGTGGTTCCTTTGATTAAGACACAAATCAAGGACCTATTTTCTCGCTAAAATTTTCAATACTCCATATTAATGAGGAAGGCGTTCATTGAAGAACCTAATCTACCTAGATTTGTCTTCATCTCTACCAAGTTATCTACTGCTACAACTAATCCCTCTAAACTTATAAGATTTCCCTACTTTCTTCTGCATAACCTAATCTTTCCCACCATGCTGTATGAGTCCATCAATTTATTCATAAGTGTTATGTACCCATAAATATGTTCCAAGAGTTTTGATACCATGTAGAATTTCACTGAAATTTTGGTCCTCTGGTATTAACAATTTGAAAAACACTTTCTTTTCACATATACATATATAAATAAATTGTGGCCACACAACAGAAAAACACAATATTTTTCTAGGGAACCCAACTGAGAAAACCCTCTGCTTGATTGAGAATTTTATTGATAGAAACTGAGCAATTTATCTCTTACAAATACAACTGTTTCAATATGAAAAACACACTTGTCTTTCCTGCTTGATCTAAGCTTAAAACCCTTGCAAGACCATTGATCTTTGTTGCCCTCTATCAATCTATGCACAAGCTTCTCTTGCACATTTTTCCTCTCACAAGCTCCACACACAACCCTGTGCAACCTTATCACAAACCCGTGAGCTCTATTGTCATGTATCACCAACGTGTGCTCACATGACAATGATCAAATTGTGCCTTCGTTCCTCCTTATAAGCACTTCGATTAGGCTATTAATGGCAAGTTCTATTTGAGGAAATTTGAACCGTTGATTGAATAGTTAACAAAAGCTCACTAGTTGTGTTAACACATCCAACTTGACCTTTACCCAAATAAATTTCACTAGAAGGCAATAAAATCGACCTTCCACTAATTAGCACTAGTTAACTGCTTCTTGCACTCCTAAGTTTTAGGAATTTTCCCTAAATTTTAGGAATTCATCCTACTATTTAGGAATTAGCTCCTAACTCATAGGAACTCGTGCATGCTTAAGGAAAAACTCCTTGTGGTTCCTGTAATTAAGGCACAAATCAAGGACCCCTTTTCTTGCTAAAATTTTCAACACTCCCTCTTAGCGAGGAAGGTGTTCCTGTAAGAACCTCATCCACCTGGATTTGTCTTCAACTCTATCAAGTTCTTTGTTGCTGCAAATCCCTCAAAATTAAAAAACTTCCTTGCTTTATTTTGCGAAACCTGATCTCAAGATTTGTTCTTTCCCAACATGCTCTATGATTGCATCACTTCACTCATAACTGCCATGTACCCTTAAATATGTTCCAAGAGCTTTGATACCATGTATAATTTCCATGAAATTCTGATCTGCTAATATGAACAATTTGAAAAACATTTTCTTTTCATATAGACACAAAATTTCTCTACTGAACTTTGCGGTAGAATAGGAACAAAAATAAATCAATATCACACAGTAGAAAAACACAATATTTTTCTAGGGAACAAATCTGGGAAAACCCTCTACTTGATTGATAATTTTATTGATAGAAACTAAGAAATTGATCTCTTACAAATACAATTGTTTCAATCTGAAAAAACACACGTGTATTCCCTGCTTGATCTAAGCTAAAACCCTTGCAAGACTATTTTGCTGACCTTTATCAATTTGTGCACAAGCTTCTCTTGCACACTCTTCCTCTCACAAGATCCACACACAACCTTGTGCAATCTTCTCACAAACCCGTGAGCTCTATTATCTTGTATCACCAACACATGCTCACAAGATAATGTTTAAATTGTGCCTTCGTTCCTCCTTATAAGCACATCACTTAGGCTATTACTAGTAAGTTCTATTTGAGGAAAGTCAAACTATTTATTGACTTGTTAACAAAATCTCACTAGTTATGTTAACTTGCCATTCCTATAATTTACGAAAATGACTCAATCAACTCAAACTTTACCCAAAATAACTCGCACTAGAAGGCAAAAAACTTGGCCTTCCACTAATTAGCACTATTCAACTGCTTCTTTCACTCCCAAATTTTAGGAATTCACCCTAAATTTTAGGAATTTGTCCTACTTTTTAGGGATTAGATCCTAACTCATAGGAACTTGTGCATTCTCAAGGAAAAACTCATTGTGGTTCCTTTGATTAAGGCAAAAATCAAGGAACCGTTTTCTCGCTAAAATTTTCAACACTCCCTCTTAGTGAGGAAGGTCTTCTTGGAGGAACCTTATCCACCTAGATTTGTCTTTAACACTACCAAGTTCTTTGTTGCTGCAACTGCTCCCTTTGAACTAGAAAACTTCCCTGCTTTCTTTTTTGGAACTTGATTTGAAGACCTGTTCTTTCCCACCATGCTTTACGAGTCCATCACTTCTGTCATAAGTTCCATGTACCCTTAAATTTGTTCCAAGAGCTTTGATACCATGTAGAATTTCCATCAAATTTTGATCTGATAATATGAACAGTGTGAAAACACTTTCTTTTCATATAGACACACAATTTCTCTACTAAATTTTTCATCAAAATAGAAACAAAAATACATCATAGTCACATAGTAGAAAAACACAATATTTTTCTTGGGAACCTGTTGAAGGCTCGAAAATCGTTGCCTCAACAATGGGGATAACCACCCGGTTCAGACCTTAGGACAACTCCCTTTCTGTTTGGAATAGTGGCTCTGACTGGCGATGATGGGACCAGTTTCCCAATCTGTTTTTATGCTTGTGCTAATGGGATGATATTTTTGAGATTTTTGGAGTAATACTTAACCTTAAACTAATCTGATCTAATTAATAATCATGTGCAATTTGTCCTAATAAAAAATATTCATCTAATTATAACTATCCCAGGAGTAACATGAAATATGCGATCTAAAATGATGTCTGAAAGTAATTGATAATAAAGATCATTCAATTACGATAAGGAGTGAATCCATTTAACAATGATCGTTTCGTATAAAAAGTTAGCCGAAACGATATGAGAGATATATCGCATAAAAATCATTCATGTATTTAGCATAAACTATAAATCATCATCATACAATAGTGCAATAATGGAAATCTAAAATTCAAACTTTCATACATAAATAACTTGAAGATAATGTATTGCTTGACACATAAGTAAAAGGAATTAAGAGATAAAAGTACCATTTATAATACGTTCTACTCGTGCTCCAACAATATTGATCTAATTTCAAATCACCCAACATCTTTTTCTTTTCTAGTTAAAACTAATCTATTGTATACATAAACAGAATTCGGTTACATCATTTCAAGACAGAAAGAACCATATGCCTGTAATGGCATCTTGGAAAAACTGAGACTACTATGTCCGAGGACTTAACCAGACCAAAAATAAACCAGCCCTCGCAGGGGCGCCATCAGAATATCAAGATAATCCCGTGCAGGGGAAGACAGACACATCCCACCCAAAGAACAAGAGCCCGGTACCCAAGACCCACACAAATACAATTTTCCGACATAAAAAAAACTTGAGACCAAAAAATAGACAGAGCAGCTGGAGAGGCCGAAAGGCTAAACAGAAGTGTCGCAAAGACCTGGAACAATGGCGCTGCTATTCGTCTGGTTCCTCCTCAACCATCCGGCACCACCCATATTCCTCCACCTCCGCTGCAGTGGGAGCAGATTCCATGTTAGCATCTTCGCCTGTGCTGATCATCTCCTTCTGAGCCAGAGGGCGATTTGAGACATCCTCTAGTGTAGCTCCCGACGTTTCCATGACTGTTTCTGAGCCGTCAGCAAGCTGCTTCCTGGGATCATCAAGAGAGTTGCTACCATCCTGTGAGGCTTCGATGAAGAGAACCGAGACATGGGCACTGATCCTGGGGCGGTTCATAGAACTATTGAAGTTGAAAATGGCAGAGCCAAAGGCGGGCATTGAAGCAGAATCAGGAGCACTTGAGTCCAGGAATTGACTGGATTGAAGGGGGTGGGCATCACGGGAACGATGAAAATTGCAACGGCAAAAATGGGGATAGGAAGCTTCTACAGGAGGGCGAGAAGACCCCCCACAGGAGGTGTCGTGATGGCTGAGCATACGTTGTCTAGGCCTGACCATAATTGTAGGGTCCGAATGGAGAATACACAGCGCGTAATTGAGGAACAAACCAGACCAAGGGCTACCACGAACCGACGGTGAATTGACCTGGACGGAAAGATAGCCTCTTGGAGCTGCTCGCAGCTCTAGGGGTTGCATAAAAATACCCTTGGGATGAACCATGAACATACCCTGAACCAGTGCAGTGAGATCCAACCCCCCATTGCTTTTGACATAGCTGCCTCCACCTCGAAACCCGTTCGCCATTACTGCGACCTCCATGCGAGCTGAAGTGCCGGATAGAGCATTTAAGCATTTCTGGAGAGTAACAAACATTTCATTCCTTAGCGGCCAAAGACAGGCCAACGCCCATGTGCTTCCCTTGCGACGGCGCATGGCTGGCATGTGGCCACAATTAAACGCACGTCCCATCCAAGCTGTCACCTGCATCCGGGGTCAAATCACCTAACATCATCTAAGAGTACAGAAGTGCATTTCAGTAGAAGATGTCAAATTCAAGTAGAAAATAAATCATGTTCCATTAATCTCACCAGAACTTCCTCAAAGGGAGTAGAAGTGCATGTTCTGAAGAATGTTTCTGATAAAAATTTTGGACCCCTCTCTAAATGCATGAGAGGGGTTTAAATACTAACTTATGAAACTAAAAATAGATTATTACAAAAAAAGTTGAGGAGGTTTAAACGACCTGCCTCAATTTAAGCAAAATAAAACAAAAATAGAAATGTGCATAATGACTAATCCTGCATTCGATATTTCAGATCGCAAATATCTAGCATGGTCTTGAGGAGTGTAGGTTGGCCGACTTCGACTTTCAGTTGTCATGTAAACATGACATTGATGAGCGCTGGCACCATTTTCTTGGTAGAAACAATTATGCATTTCAGGGTCATGCATTGGCTGTGCGGTTTTACTAGATATTGCCAATAAGCCTCCCAGTTTAACCTAGTTACTTTCCTAATTGCTTCTGTTCTTTCTTTTGTTGCCTGCTTCCACTGTAATTAAAGTTGTTTTGCATTTGGAAAGAAACCAGTGGTGGTTTCTGCCACAAGATTAGCATTATGCAAATTTTCATTTACATTTTCAATGGCGGTGTTTGCCGCTGCTACCGCATCTTCTGCCTCTTTCAGCTGAGAACCCCAATTCACGAATAAGATCTCCTTATGTGATTCAACCAGTTTGGGCATGTCAGCTCTTCTCCCATTCTCAAAATTTTTCCAAATTATGAAATCTGAAACCTTTTAAGAATTTCATCATATTCCAGTCACAATTCCATGACTTGGCTTGTTAACTTGTCACTTATTTCACAGTGAGAATTCCATTGCGAGATTTTTTGGCATAGCAATACCTTTTGGTGTGTGAGCTAGGAGTTGAGGCTGAGTGCTTTAGTGACAAACTGATCGATCTTTGGGTCGTCCTTATGCAAATCTGTTATGCTCTGTATCTGTGCCTCCTTACCTGCCAAGCTGCTTTGATGTTCTATTTGCATTTGTTGGAACTCCTGCTGTAGCTTAGCCAATTGTATTTCTGCTTGTTGGTTGGTTTTGGCTTGTTGTAACTGTTGTTCTAGTGACAAAATTTTGTCTTCCTTTTCTTTGAGCAACAGTTGTACCTCTGCTGCTTTGTCAATGGTTGCCGTAGTGTATGGGCTTGCGAACTACGAGAGCCTGGTGATGTTGGCCAATGAGTCTTTCCATAGGACATCCATCAGCTCATTGTCTGGGGTGGTAACAGTTACAGATTCCAATTTTCTTTTCTTTCTCTATCTCTTAACAACAACCTTGTGCTATGGGCTGTAAAATACATCAAGAGGGGGAATTTATTCTATTCTTAAAACAATCTCAGAGGTGGGGGTAACGAGAATGTGTTATATTTCTTGAGTATTCACAGTTCCTACTTTTCTTATTTTCTGAAGACTTCTCGGATGCCTTCCCGGAATTGGTTTTAGATTTTTCCTTAGAGTTACCATCTATGCTTACACTGGGAGTGGGCTCCATTATTGGTTCAATAATCAATTGGTCCAATGGGACCTTTGATAATATCTTTTCTTTGTAGCTATAAAATGTTTCAAGACCCTTTTGATCAAAAAGTATCTGTGCCATATGTTTCACTTCTTTGAAGGTATTCTTCTGTAAGAAAACATCATGAAATGGGTCCTTCTCATGGCTGAATATTTTTACTTTGACCATAGTGGTAAAATCCTTGACAATACCGAATGGGTCATATTGTCTTCTGGGGAACTTAGATAGTCATAGAGATAACATATTATCTACTTCCCTGAACGCATGTCCAAGGTCATGTAATGCAAACACTCCACATGATATAAGAAATTGAGGCCAGACCTTCTTTGAATCCTTCAGTGTTTTTCTCATCCCTCCTTCACTGCATGTCTGATATGCTATCTCTCTAGCCATTAATTTATCTAGGACATAGAAAGGGAGAACATGAGGAGAGGCGATGCTTCCAAACACTCTAATATATGTAAATGTCTCTTCCCCAAACCATCGAGCTACTGGGAGAATGTCTACCTCAGCTTCTTGAGAGAATCTGGGGGCATCTCGGTTATAGATTCATTTATGGATGGGAAGCATAACCCCGTGGCAAATCTTGAAAAAATGTGGTTCAAAATTGGATTCCCACATATCTTTGTGGTGGATGTGAATAGGAAGTGGATCTTGAATAGTCCACTTCCACCCCATAAGAGGGAATTTAGAACCAAAACAAATAGCGTCCATAACATAAGCACACATGAAAAACAGAGGGTAAACCCTCGAAGCAATACTCATTTTCCTTCTATACTCTATAATTGCTTTAGCTAAATTGTCAGACAGGATTTGTGCCCAATCTATTATTGTTGCGTTAATGGCTGCATCTATTAAGGGCAACCATTCTGAGGAAAATTTGTTACTGTCGGGTTTGCCGAATAGTCTACAGAGCATAGCCACAACAAAACAGAAAGGGGAACAAACAGATGCGGTGGTGTACATACCATTTTTGTCTTTCTTGATTCTTTCTTCATTATTTGACGAATTCTTTGTGCAATCCGCTGGTTCTTCATTTTCTTTGAAGAATTTCTCAACAAATTGTCTGTTGTAGGTAACTTGTGGCTCCCGTAAATGGTACATAAGCCTTAGGTCATCTAGAGTGAAAGATCCTATAACTTCCAGGGAATTCTCTGTCAGATATATCAACGTTTTCAATGATGCACTTAAACATGTTGGTATAGGGGATTATTTTTGGTCGCGCGGCTATTCGGTGCAGGAATGAGCATGCAAGTTCATTTATGCAAGCATAAGAGGAATCGTGCCCATCGAATGTAATTGTTGTTTCAAGAATCCTTGGTTGTTCCTCTTCCAGTAACTGATACATAGTTTCCCATGTAGACGTCCCTGCTTCCTTATTACATGTAGTATCTGTGAACAACGGAGTCAATTCTGACTTCTCAGAGGAGACTGCTTTTCCTTTCTTCACCATTGCTTTTGGCTCCTTGTTCTGCGGTTTTTCCCTAAAAGTTTCAAGAGGAACAACTTATCGGATAAAAATGATACTGAACGTAGGAATGAATTGATAAATAAAATCAGTAAAGGTGTTTTATTTGAAATCACGTAAGTTGATATCAAATCACTCTAAATGGCCTTTCACACATAAATGCAGTTACTTCTTCATAAATGCCCACTAATGATCCGTTATCTTTTAACTTAAATGTCCATAAATATTCACATCGTAAATCGGGAAACAATCTCCTAGGGTGGTGAGCCTTTAAACCGCGATGATAGCGATTTTGTGATTTGCAAAGCAATATCGCAGATCGATATATCGCTTAATTTGTTTTTTGTTTATCTTACCATTTTTTGAGTTTGTGGGAGACGTGAGACGTGAGAAACAGACGCCATTAATTATTGGGTTTATTTTTTAACGAATAATGGACCTCCGTATGTGTTGGTGGAAATATTAAGAGGTGGGTCCAGGTTGAGATCGCATATCGCAATATAGTGAAGAGCTTTCATCCACGTCCTCCATTGCATCTTCCCCTCTGCGAGGTCAACCATCCACTCCCCCATTACAAATTGTCGTTCACCAGGGATTAGAAGCCTCAACATCCCAACCTGTTCACTCCTCATCACTAATCCCTTCCCATACATCTGGAATCCCAATAGTAGTGTCAACCACTGTCGCTATTATAATGGCAGACCCATGGACTAGGCCAGGCGCAGTCAACATGCCCACACCATTGCATGATCTACCAGATGCTCCTGAAAAATGGCTGCCTAAATTTAACCCAGATGACGGGACCCAGGCTGAAGAACACATTAATAATTTTATGTTAGCAGTTAACTTAAAAGGAGTGACAGAGCAAGATGTTGTTGTAAGACTCTTCCCCTACACCTTACAAGGATCAGCAGGATCCTGGTATTTTTCCTTACCCTCTGGTTCAATTACCAGTTGGAACACATGCCAAGAGCAGTTTCTTACCAAATATGGAGATGATAGGTCCTTAGCTACTTTAATAAACGACCTCTCCAATCTGAGAATAGAGCACAGGGAACCAATAAAGGAGTTTAATGCCAGATTTAATAAACTCCTGAATAAAATCCCTACAGCTTCTAAACCAAGTGAACAAATTCGAAGCGAATGGTATATTACTGCCCTACCTGCCAACATAGCTATTTTTGTGGACAGGGCTGGGAAACCTACCTTAGCTGAAAACATGAGAGAAGCACTTGCTGTTGAAAAGCGCATCAACGCTCTAGAGAAGAAAGCTGCTTTGGAAGATAGAAAAGCTAAAAAAGTCTCATTTAAAGAAGATTCCAAGAAGAAAACCCCAAAGGACCCGTACGACATGGAGGGTTTACAAAAAGTCCTTAAAACGTTGTCTAACGAAATGGTTGAAATAAAGAAGCAGGTGGCCGAAACCTCAAACAAAAGACCATTTAGGACTTTTAAGAAAACTGAAACAAAGCCACCCAATGTTATATCTAACGTAGATTCAGAGCAAGAAGAAGAGGAAGAGGAAACAACCTCACAAACCGATGATGAAGAAGAAGTAGCTGAATGCCACGGAATGTGGGATTTTATACTCCCAAACTCTGATACCGAGAATGAAGAAGAAGCCTTTCCGGTTACTACAAGAAGTAAAAGCAGTTATGAACCTGCCCAGGCAACTTCAAAGAAAAGGAGCGCAGGTGCTACCACAACAAAGGAAAAAGTTCTCCCAAAGAAGTCGCCTGTAGTAGTTCCCCAAAACCAGCCTTCAACTTCTAATTCTCCTTCAACATCCAAGACATTAGTGGTATCTGATTCAATGGAATATAACATTGTTGATGACATGAAGAAAACTAAGGCAAACATAACTATGTTTGAGCTTAGTAAATTAAAGCATCAGCAAAAATTACTTCTTAAAGAATTGAATGTTGTTCCCTCTACTCCCCTTCCCAGTGCAAGATTTGCCAATGATTCAGGCCAACCTCCTTCAGGTATGGTTGAAGCTACCGATTCAGTTCTAATTGTAGATAGATCGAATTCTCATACTCCACCCTTCCTGCTGACCTATGAGATTTATAAAAGAAACCTGCACAACTGTTTAATTGATTCAGGGGCATCATCTAATATAATGCCAGCTTCAGTTTGCTCTAAACTGAACATTGAACCCCAGAAGTCTGCTATTCATATTGTACAATTGGACAGAACCAAATTGCAGGTTGTGGGAGAAATTAATTCCGTAACCATCAGGTTGTCTGCCGATCCCAAGATTGTACAAAGGATTGATATCTTAATTGCTGACATACCTGAATTCTACGGTTTAATTTTGAGCAGAGATTGGTCCGAAAAACTGCATGGGTATATTTCCACAGATTGGTCACATATGTGGCTTCCCTACAAGGGAAAGCCAAATCAAATAAGGATCGATCGAGAGAAGCATATGACCCACACAGTTACTGAATTTGAGCAAGAAAACCAACCTGTAGCGTTCAACAACAACATTTTGGGGAACTATTCGTCAGAGTCATTCTTTGGCAACTTTGTTGCCCAACCATCTCCTTTTTCAGTCAATCATTTTACATCTCAGATTGAAAATTTTTCACAAACTGATAAGTCCAGATGTTTTAATGATGCTGAGGAAAATGTAAATATTTTTGTTAATACTCCTTTATTTTGGTCTTTATATTTTGATGGCTCTAAGTCCAGCGAGGGCTCAGGAGCAGGTTGCATTTTGGTTAGTCCATAAGGTGAAAAGACAATGCTGTCTTGTAGGTTAGAATTTGACTGCACTAACAACACAGCCGAATATGAAGCTTTAGTCCAGGGATTATATAAAGCAATCAGCCTTAAAGTGCAATATCTAAAAGTATTCGACGATTCGGAAATCATTGTCAAACAGGTGAGGAATGCAATTCATTGTCTTTCAAGTCACCTCAAGCATTATCAATCGCTAGTACAGGATCTTACCTCACACTTTTCAGCATTTAACATTTCTTCCATTCCTAGGTCACAAAACTCGGCAGCCAACCTACTAGCCAATGTAGCTTCTAAGCTTCTACCTTCTGAAGACTACAGCCTTGATAGATTTTCCGTAGAATTACTTTTTAGGCCTTCAATTCCCGACAACGTCACCAATTGGAGAGTATTTAACCACGATGAAGATATCTTGCAATTTCTAACTTCCGAAAAGTCCTATGACAATCAAATTATTGAGGAAAATGACCATGATCTACAGATGAAAGAAACACCTCAAGAAAATTCAATTCCTAAACCAGTGGTAAAGCTCGAAGATCTTTATGATATCAAAGACAGGTTTAAACCTGTAATTAATGCAAAGCTTCAAAGTTCTACCCTTAGGTATGAATTGATAAATCTAGGTACTGATCATGATCCTCAAAACATCAATTTAGGATTAGGACTTTCCTTGGAAGAAAAGGAAGCATTTATTAAACTGTTAAGAAAAAACAAATAGGTCTTTGCTTGGAAGTATGATGATTTGAAGACATATGATACATCTATTACCCAGCATACCATTCCTATGCTTCCTGATCAGAAACCGATTCAGCAAAAGTTAAGAAAAATACATCCAAATTTGGAGAGCCAGATAAAATCGGAACTTAACAAGCTCTTGAAAGCCAAGATTGTTTTTCCGGTCCGACACTCAAACTGGGTCTCTAATATGGTGCTAGTCAGAAAGAAAAATGGCGACATTCGAATTTGTATTGATTTCAGGAACCTGAACAAAGCGAGCTTGAAAGATAACTTCCCATTACCTACTATGGAGCAAATCCTCCAATCAGTAGCAGGCTCTGAATTGATGTCCTTTCTTGATGGATTCTTAGGATATAACCAAGTTTTGGTTCATCCTGATGACCAACTTAAAACCACATTCAGAACAAAATGGGGAACATATGCATATAAGAAAATGCCTTTTGGACTCATAAATGCAGGAGCGACATTCCAGAGAGCTATGGATGTAGCCTTTAGAGGGTTGATTAATCGAACAGTAGTCGTCTATCTAGACGATATTACTGTATATTCTAAAAAGAGATATAATCATTTGCATGACTTAAATCAAATCTTTCAGCGATGCAAAAGATATGGTATTTCTCTGAACCCAAAGAAGTCTTTCTTTGCTCTTGATCAAGGAAAACTCTTAGGCTTTATTGTATCCAAAGATGGCATTTATATTGATCCTGATCGGATCAAGGAAATTTCTGAAATCCCTTTCCCACACAATAAAAAGTCGATGCAGTCATTTTTAGGCCAGATTAATTTTGTTAAACGATTTGTTCTAGATTTTTCTCAAATTGTATTACCACTTCAGACAATGATCAAGAAGAATTCAGTCTTCAAGTGGGGATCAGAAGAAAAGCAAGCTTTTGATATTATCAAGCAATCAATAATCAATGCCCCGACCTTGAATACTCCAAATTTTTCTAATCATTTTACATTGTATACCATCGCGTCCGATGTGTCTTATGCTGCAGTTCTCACGCAGCCAAATGTTCACAATTTAGAAGCACCCATATCATTCTTCAGTTCAAATCTTCAGGGTGCCGAATTAAATTACTCCGATGTAGAAAAACAAGCCTTTGCTGTATTTAAAGCGGTCAAACATTATAGACCCTTTCTTTTAAAAACCCATACAAAAATAATAGTTCCTTTCCCGGCAGTTAGGCAACTATTAATCCAAAAAGAGCTGGGTGAAAAAAGGGCAAATTGGGTCACATCACTTCAAGAGTATGACCTAGAAATTAAGCCAACAAAGATTGTCAGGGGCCAAGGTTTTTGCAGGATATTGGCAGGAGCATCCAACATTCCAGAATCAAGCGATACAGATCAAACTCAAGAAATTAATCAGATAAGTGTTACTGATTCTGGATCTCAATATGCAGATTTAATCTTTTATCTAAAGAATGGTTATGCACCTCCGAATTTGTCTTACAAAAACAAAAGGGCCATTAGATTAAAAGCGAAGAATTTTACAATCATTGATGACGTGCTTTTTAGACAGAATTATGATTCTATCTTGTTAAGATGTCTTGAAAAACCTGAAGCTCAAAAGGTTTTGCAGGAGCTACATGACGGACCAGCAGGAGGACATTTCGGAGCTGACACGACAGCTCACAAAATTATTCATGCTGGTTACTATTGGCCTACTTTGTTTAAAGATGCTCACGAGTACGTAAGGAAATGTCTAAATTGTCAAACTGCCAGCGGAAGACAACGTAAATCAGCTTTCCCCCTGCAACCAATCAACATTGAACAACCATTTGAGCAATGGGGATTGGATATCATTGGGGAGATTACTCCAGCATCTTCCAAATAGCATAAGTATATCCTTACTGCTACCGATTACTTTACAAAGTGGGTTGAGGAAATCCCTTTAAAGACAGCAAATTCTGAAGCAATCATTGAATTCATAGACCAATTCATTATTACCAGGTTTGGTGTCCCAAATGCTCTTGTTTTTGATAATGCATCTTACTTTTCAGGCAATGCTATGTTTGATTTCGCTATTAAAAGAGGATTTAAGTTAAAATATTCTGCTAATTATTATCCCCAAGGAAATGGTTTAGCAGAATCTACTAATAAGAATCTGATTAAAATCATTAAGCGAACTATCGAACAAAATCAGAGGAATTGGCACAAATCCTTAGTGTTCGCATTATGGGCTGATAGGATAACACAGAAAGCTTCTATTGGAACTTCTCCATTTAATCTTGTCTATGGAAAATAAGCAATCTTACCCACAAATCTTATTCTTCCTTCTTTAGCCCTAGTGCAGTTTATTGAGGAAACTCCTTCCTCTTCTATTCAGTTTAGACATGACCAGATCCTAAAATTAGAAGAGGAAAGAGAAAAAGCCAAGATTATCCATGCCAAACATCAGCAAGTCATCAAAGCAGCTTTTGATTCAGTCTCATCCGGTTCAAAACAATTCCAAGTCGGCGATTTAGTTCTGAAATGGGACAAAGCACATGAAGACAAGGGTAAACACTCCAAGTTCCAGAAATTGTGGCTTGGACCATTTCAGATCTGTGAGAAGATAGGCCATTCAACCTTTATATTGCAAGATTTATCAAGTTTGAGAGATTCTCTCCCTGTTAATGGCCTTGTCTTGAAGAAATTCTTTCACTGAGGAGGTAACCCCTTCTCCTTCCATTTGAGTAGGATTTTATAGTTTGTAGGATTTTAGGAAATAAGGTTGTGAGATATCTCCCATTGACCTTTTGCTGTGTTTGAAAAGTTGTCCCCATAGAACGAGAATGAACATTTGCTTTTAAAATGATAGAACTTTTAACCAAAAAGGATAATTTCTAGGAAATTAGATATCTTTGTATTCTGAAATCACAATTCAAAATTTTGTGAACTCCTCTCAAAGCATAGAAATATTGTAAACCATTTTCTTTTTTTTTAAATTGGTCTCTAAAGGTTATCCATACTAAGATAGGAATCAATCCAATCTCAGCATCTTCAACTCTTACTCTGTCATCCATTTACTCTTAAGAAGAAGATTGTTCACCCCATTCACTAAAGTTTATGATTATTCAGAGTGTAATTATAAAATATAAGATATTTAAGATAAGAGGTCTTATTACAAGCCTGCTTACCACATTCATAGAGAAATAGTTTATCTGACATTACCAATACTGCAAACCAAAACAAGGTAATGGCTTGAAATTACAAGACAAGGGGTCTCATCACGAGCCAGCTTGTTCAGTTAAACTACTATCAGTGAGTGGCATTGTCAACAGCTGGCCACCAAACCAGGACAATGGCTTCTTATCTTATCAATGACAAAGAAGAAAAAGGAAATGAAATACAAAATATAAAAAAATATATTTTGAATTCATTCTGTTAATCACACTCTTAATTGGATGGGACAATGGACAATCACATGGTTAAAAGGTATCCCTGTCGAAACTATAGATGTTTGCTGGCAGCAGAGGCTCTACCTATGACAGATGAGTTTACTATAAAAGGCTGATTTGGAAAGGTATTCTATTTTATCATTACAAACCAATAAAGACCTATTTCAAAGCTTAGAATGTTTTTATTTTCTTAGAAAAGAGGAAGTCAACAAAATAGTTTCATTTTTCTCAGAATATATTGAAATCTAGTTATATTAGAAATTTCCCCATTGATTGAAACTCTATTTTCTGAAAAAGATTAAATGTTTCTATTTTTTGAAAGAGATAACTGGTTCTTCCAGCGAATCGCCAATTGTTGTGCTCTACAACAACCCCCCATTTCATATCATCTTTACTTATAAATATTAACTTATGAAATGGGTCCCTTTAGAATTTAATTTGGTATCAATGCTATTATAATCCAAAAAGTCCAATAAATGAATAAATGCACTTTATAAAACTTTTTGGACAAACCCTTAAAAAGAAATCATGTAATGATTTGTCAGTGCGATAAAGCGATCGCAAGATCGCATATCGCAATGACACATGAATTATAATTAAGCACCCCAAAGCTTTCCGTCGATGCGCATTCAGCGCATTCGGAGATCGGCGATATTCCATGTACATGTTATAATGCCCCATGCCAATAGTCCCGACGCGATACACATTCGGCGAATTCGGCGATCGGCGACACGCTACAACAGTTGCGATGTTCCTAAAGACTTGTCCCATTGCGATGCGCAATCGGGAATCGGGTATCGGCGACAATCTCACCCAAGTCTTATTGCGCTCAAAGCTTTTCGCCGATGCGATATCGCATTCGGCAATCAGTGATATCCAATACACACCATTAAAGCGCACTAATCATACCCCCGATTGCGATCCGATAAAGCGCGGTTTTCAACGAAGAGCCATTAAGTGATGGGATGGCACAATTCATTTGTAATAAAAGCTTGATCGCTCACGCAATCTTTCATCTATGCTCAACCGCCAAAACGTCCATTGCATGCTTAAGTGAATCGTCAAACCAAATAACGATATAATGGGCATTTAAGGAATGACAGATTGAAAATGGCTAATTAATAAGATCATGTCCTAAAATCTTTTTACGGATTGTATCCGCGCCCATTTTAAAAGCTAAATCCTTCAGTTACGCATCTATTCATATGTGCTGTATCACTTAAGAGTTTTTCATCGCTATCTCTGTGTATTACGCCCAATTGCCTCTTTGTGCAGAATTCATTCATAGAAGCTAGGCCTGAGAAGATGGGAAAGAAGTCCAAGAAGACTGCAAGTGCTTCCGCAACACCAATTGCAGGACAAGCAGCCGCAAACAAGAAGAAGGGCCTAATATCCGATACTACATGCACGGGGCTCACCATAGTTACTTGGAAAGGCACTTATAACTTAATTGAAGCTGAGCAACCATAAAAGATAGTGACAGAAGCTAGTGTGGACTTACTCAAGAAGTCTGATGCAACTCTCAAAGATTTGGTTGACTCTTTCCTTCACAGGATAGCGGCCAGAGAACAGATTCTTCCCTATACAGACGTTGTGCGATGGGCGATTGAAGAAATCCCCATATTGGACAGAACTTTTAATACCAGAGATGGGAGGATTTTCGGATCATTCAAGCCAGATGACCTAAGGCAAATGTATCATTTGCCCGAGCCAGAGAAAATATATAACAAGGCCTTCCTGGAGAAGTTTGCAAGCGAGAATGAGATCGAATCTGAACCTATCAAGGATTGGAGGCAAAATCCCAACAAGCACAAGCACGAATCCTCCGGTAAGTACTCGGTTGATTCTTTGGCTTCTCCTTATTGTTACGCGAGGATTATGATGTGTAGGCTGTGGGGATTGCATGATTCTGCCAATTTTACCATTGAAATGGTTCCTTTAATGGAGGCAGCAGTAAACAGTTGGATTATGGATTGGGCTACTATTCTTTCGGATAAATTAGCAGTAGCTGTTCGTGATTTTAGATCTCAGACTGTTGTTTCAAAAAGGAAAATGCCCCCGTTCTACTATAGTGCATATATCTTAGACACCCTTTGTTTCAATTCCGAATTTCCTGTTCTCGGGTGGAGGTGGACTGCACAGGACCCTTCACCTTATCAAATCTGTAATGGTTTTATGGTGTCCATTTACTATTCCATTTTTGATAAACCCATTTCAAAAATTTCCTATCAAGCTTCCTTTGATTTACCAGCAGTAGCAAGTTGGTTTGGAGAAGAAAATTTCACCTATATCAGAGTTTTCGGCAGTGAAGCCGACCCACATGTTCTTCCTCTATATGTTCCAGATAAGTTGCTAGCAAGGGAAATTGCATATGAAAACATGGCTGAGAGTACTACACAGACTCTCAAAATAGAAAAGAAGAAGGGATGGCCATCTTTTCCCTTCAGATGTGGTGTTTATACTCTACATGATCTTAGACATGCAGAAAAGGAAGCCACGAAGATTCAGTCTTTAACTCTGGCCACGATCCCAAACAGACCATACGACCCAAAAAAGACTGCTTACACTGCATTAGAACATGCCAAATTAACAAGGTTTGAGCATCAGGCAGATATGTTTGATGACCTGTTCGTTGCCTCCGAATCAATAGGTCATGCTAAAGAACTCGCTAAGATGCGATATAATGATGAGGGATTAACTGAGTTCAATAAACTCAGAGAACAGAGGTTGCAAACTCTGCCTCTGAATTTACTGGCAACAACCCCAGCGACATCATCAAGCGGACCTGTTCAGGAACAGTTCAAGGAACAGGAGGAGAGGCAGAAGAAGCAACAGGCAGAAAGACAGAGAAAAGAAAAAGAGGAGCAGCAGAGGAAAGAGCAGGAAAAAGAACGGAGCGAGTCCCATGCAGAAAAACAGAAACAAACCACCGATGTCAATATAGACACTACCATAGACCCCAAATTATTTCAAGAATGGCAGCAATTTCATTCCATCATCAGTGGATTGGAATGTTCAAAAGATGGGGACACTTCTAAGACAACTGATACACAGGATGTTACCTCTCCTCAGGTTCTAAGTGGAACCAGCGGCCCACCAAGTTCTAAGGAAGTTGAAGTTATTCCAAAAGACCCCTCTGACCAGATTATTCTATAGATAGAAGATATTCCGCCATTGGATGTTTTCTACAGCCCAAGACACAGGGCAGTTGTAAAGCGATCAAGGAAGAGACGAAGGATTGATCAACCTTCTATCTTCCCAGAACAAACGGTCACGGGTAATGTAGTATGGAAGGAGGAATTGGATCCCTCCGATGACTTAACAAAGCTATCACAGTATGCGGGCGCTTATTCGGCGGCAACAATTGACAAAGCATCGGAGGTGAGCCTTCTATTGAAGAATAAGGACCAAGAAATCTTTGCGTTACAAGCAGAATTGGTTGAAACAAAGCAAAGGGCAGCACAAGCAGAAGAACAGTTGTTGGCGCAACAGCAAGAGAACAATCAGTTGACTCAGCAATTGCAAGCAGAAAGGCAAAGGATCGATCAGGGTGCGATCCAGAAACAAAAAGAATTGACGGAGGCATTGGAAAATTTGAGAGCGGTGAATGAACAAATGATAAAGACCAAAGATGAGCAAATTGCTCAAATATCATCACACCTGGAAAAGATGAAGGGCGCGTCGCAGGTAAGAGTTTAAATCAGAGGCATTATTGATAAACAATGCATTGATAGCTCAGGTCAGACTCTTATGTCAACAGATCGCTCAAGCTGAGCCCCTGTGTGAGCTAACTACAACAATAAATCAGCAGGTAGAAAAGGCCAGGACTGAACTAGATCAAGCGGACGAGGCCATTACTGCATATCTTGACTGGCAAGATACTGATTTGGGAAAAGCAACAAAATTGCCCAGGATCATAGAAACACATAAAGATATACTTTTCACAGAATGGCACACTCAAGTGATGAAAGCAGAAAGGGCGGCTTTACGATGTAAATCAACCGCCAGCAATCTAGTGGATCTAGTCAATAACACTCTTTACCTGGCCAATATGATTTCTCAATGTACACCGGGAAAGATGACCACTACAAATACATTAGAGCAAACATGCTACCCTGAATTAGAGGAAAAAGGAAGATTAATCGCTGGAGTTAAAAGCTTAACCTCAGATGCATATTGGCTCTTTTTAATCAAGCCACATACACAGAGATCTGCCCTAAAGTGCCTTACAGACGCAATCGGGTGTATAATTCCCGATATCCAAGATGCCACCTACGCTTCACAACTCAGTTCGTGCCTCAACAAACCTCCGGAAGTTGAGCCAATGCTTGCAATAAATCAGCTCAGATTCAAAGGAAAGTAGCCGACTTAATGAGTCACCCTCCCGCTTGCCAGATCGCCAACCAAAACAGGATCAAGAGTTATTGATACCAGCTTAGTAGGATTTCTGTTTAGTAGATATTTAAATTAGATTAGTATTTATAGACCCTTTCATTGTTTTGGAAAGGGTCATAAAATTTTGTAACAGACTTAATAGGCTGAAGTTTGCACTACTGTGCTTCAGTCGCTATTCTTTTATAAAATTGGACCAGTTGTTCTGAATTTGACATCAAATTTTTTAATGCAATTGTGCACTATTGCCTTTGTTGAGGACGATTTCTGTGTTGGAGGAAGAACTACTAATAGCGATTGATATTTGGGAATGTTCCGCAGCTCATATGGTACTTTTATCTACGTCTGAAGTCATTCCTTTTATATGAATTGTTATGTTATATATTCTTGCTATTGTTGAATACATGTATGCGCTCTAACAACAAATCTCTATCTCAGCCCACTATTGGATGTTTTGCGATTTGCCTTTTCCTTTAATCATGCATGTAACAATGATATAAATGATAAAGTGTAGTAATTTCGTTGTTATCGCTTTGTGTAACTATTTATGCACAACAATCTTGAATAATTTAATATCTATGTTTAGAGACAGAGTCGTCTATATGCCTGTCTAGAAGCTCAGATCATCAATCGCTACACTTTAGAGATTGATAAAACCCCGGGGTAGATTATAGTTATTATATTCCTGCCGATAGTTTTAGTTATTTGCTTATCACTAGCACAATCTATAAGTCGCTCATCCATCCCATTTTATCTATTTCTGGGAAACTGGTCCCATTATCCCCAGTCGGAGCCACTATTCCAAACGGAAAAGGAGCTGTACTAAGGTCTGGACCGGGTGGTTTCCCCTATGTTGTTGCAGCGATTTTCGAGGCCTCAACAGGTATATACATTTTTTTGAAAGGGTCCCCATTTGTGAAAGTAATATTTTACTACTAGATTTAATAAATAGGGGGTTGTTGACAAGCACAACAATTGGTGATTCACTTGGAAAAACCAGTTATCTCTGAGAATTTTTTGAATTTTCTAAAACTTCTAAAATAAAGATAGTTTTGAAAATAAATCTAAATTTCATGGAATACAAGGTAAGTAGTACTAATCGTCTATAAATAAACAACATTTGCTCTAACTATCTTTCTTCTAATTTTCCTTTTCTCGCAGATAGTCCTTTTACTTACATCAATCATTACTTGGTTATAAATAAAAAGCAAAAGAATCTTGTTAGACCAATTTTGGTATACTCATTTGTCGTAGGTAGAGCCTCTACTGCCAATAGGTGTTCATAGCCTCGACAGGGTTCCCTGTTACCCGGCAATGATTCAATATCCCACTTGAGTAAGAATGTATATTTAAAGATAAATTCTTCAGTATACTTGATGCTTTCTTTATTTTATTGAAGTAATTCATTCTTCTTTTATTTCTTAAAGGACAATGTCTTGGTTTGGTGGCCAAAATTGACAATGCCATTCACTTGATTTATAACTGAACTGAACAAGCTGGCTCTTGATGAGACCCCTTGTCTTTTGATTGATACAATCTCAAGCCATTACCCTGTTTTGATATTCAGTATTGGTAATGTCAGTTAGTTATAATCTTATGATCATGGTAAGCCGGCTCTTGATGAGACCTCTTATCCTTTAAGTTTAAATTATATTTTAGAATTACACTCTAAAATTGAAAGCTACTCAAGTGGGGAGAATCGTTGGCTCCTTAAGAGTTGCTAGATGATAATTGTAGAGTTTAAAGATGCTTTTCCGCAAAGAAACTTTTCTTTGTTATTGATACTTTTCCTGACTAATGTAAAGAAAATTTCTTTCTAAAGTTAAGTTTTATCAAAGATTGGATAATTTAACAGAAAAAAAGGCAGTTTTGGAGCTGTAGCACTCAACTATTTATTTCATGAATGAAGATTAATTTTCATAACCATTTCTACTTATACAAGCGAAAAACAAAATTAAAAAGAGAAACTATCGCTCAGCAAAGCCAAACTCAAATGTTTTCAACTTGTATTATTATTTCAAAAGAAAGTTAAACTAAAGAATATACTATACAGTGATCAGAAGAGATCATTTTCTATGGAAAGTATTTCTTTAGGACCTGTCCATTAACAGGCAGAGGTTCTCTCTTACCTGCTAAATCTTGTAGCAGAAAAGTTGATGGGCCTATTAGCTCGACAATCTGGAATGGGCCAAGCCACATTTGTTGGAACTTAGTATGCTTGCCTTTCTCTTCGTGGGCTTTATCCCATTTTAACACAAAGTCTCAGAGTTGGAAATTCTTTGAAGATATTAAAGGATGCTTTGACTAACTGCTGATGATATGCATGGGTAATTCTAGCCTTTTCTCGCTCCTCTTCAAGTTTAAGGATTTGTAATTGTCTGAGTTGCATAGACGAGGAAGGAGTCTCTTCAATGAATTGAACTAAAGCAAACGAAGGAATAGCTATGTTTGTTGGTAAGAAAACTTCTTTCCCATAAACCAACTTAAAAGGTGAAGTGTCGATGGAGGTTTCTGAGTTATTCGATCTGCCCACAGAGAAAACACTAAATATTTATGCCAGTTCTTTTGACTTTGATCAACAGTTCGTTTAATAATCCTGATAAGGTTCTTATTTGTAGATTTGGCTAACCCATTTCCTTGTGGATAATAATTAGCAGAGTATTTAAGTTTAAAGCCTCTTTTAAGAGAAAACTCTGTCATAGCATTGCTTGAAAAGTAAGATGCATTATCGAACATTAAGGCAGAAGGTAAACCAAACCTGGTGATGATAAATTGATCTATAAATTCAATAATATTCTCAGAGTTGGCTACCTTGAGCGGAATTGCTTCAACCCATTTCGTGAAATAATTGGTGGCTGTAAGGATATATTTATGTTGCTTAGAAGAATGAGGAACGATCTCACCTATTATGTCCAATCCCCACTGTTCAAATGGCTGATCAATGTTAACTGGTTGTAACGGTAATGCTGGTTTCCTTTGTCTTCCAACAATTGTCTGACATATCTTACATTTCCTTACATAACTGTGTGCATCTTTGAATAGGGTTGGCCAGTAATAGCCTGCACATAGGATTTTATGTGTTGTAGCATCTCCTACAAAGTGTCCGCCAGCCAGTCCATCGTGAAGTTCCTGTAGTACTTTCTCTGCTTCATATTTCTCAAGACAT
Source organism: Pinus tabuliformis (assembly GCA_031772625.1). Taxonomy (NCBI): domain Eukaryota; kingdom Viridiplantae; phylum Streptophyta; class Pinopsida; order Pinales; family Pinaceae; genus Pinus; species Pinus tabuliformis. The sequence goes on along the minus strand of CM062808.1, from coordinate 457,653,090 downwards.
CTAAGCAAAACAAAATCATAATTCATTCTAAACAAGACATTGTTGACAATTTGATATTGTTTAGATTTCAACCTCAAGGCTCTTTTCTTCCGATAATTCAAATGTGGAGGTGCATATCCATTTTTTAAATAGAATATTATATCAACATATGTCGATTCAGTGTTGGTAAGGCTTACCTCATAGATTTGCACATCGTCACCTGAATTATGTGATTCTGAGATATTCGATGCTCCTGCCAACATCCTGCAAAAACCTTGACCTTTCACAATGTTTGCTGGTTTGATTTCAATGTTGTATTCTGCCATAACCCAATTTGCTCTTTTTTCACCGACATCCCTTTGTACTAGAAGATTTCTTACTGTTGGGAATAGTACTATCACCTTAGTGTGGGTTTTGATAAGAAAAGGTCTGAAGTGTTTTATTGATTTGAAAATAACATATGCTTGTTTTTCAACATCTGAGTAGTTCAATTAAGCTCCCTGTAAATTAGAGCTAAAGAAAGAAATCGGGGCTTCAACTTTGTCTTGATCTGCTTGAGTCAATATGGCTGCATATGATTTCTCGAAAGCAAAAGTGTACAAGGTGAAATGATTGGAAAAATTAGGCATTGCTAAAGACGAGACGTTTATGATTGCTTGTTTTATCAAGTTAAAAGATTCATGTTCCAACTAACCCATTTAAATAGAGAATTTTTCTTTATCATGGCTTGAAGTGGTAATACAGTTCTTGAAAAGTCAAGGACAAATCGTTTGACAAAAGTTATTTGACCAAGGAAAGATTGCATTGGTTTTTTTTTATGGGGAAAAGGTATTTTGGAAATTTATTTAATCCTGTCAGGGTCAATATGAATCCATGTTTTGGACACAATAAATCCAAGGAGTTTTCCTTCACTTAACGTGAAAAAATACTTTTTGGGGTTAAGGGAAATCCCATACTTTTGACAACATTCAAAGATTTGTTTTAGATCTCTCAGATGATTACTACGTTTTTTGAAATATACAGTTATATCGTCTAAGTAGATTACCACTAACCTGTTTACTAAACCCTTGAAGGCAATATGCATGGCTCTTTGGAAAGTGGCACCAACATTAATTAGTCCGAACGACATCTTTTGATAAGCGTAAGTGCCCCATTTTGTTCTGAATGTGGTTTTCAGTTGATCGACTGGATGGACTAAGATTTAATTGTAAAATGAGAAACCATCTAGGAAGGACATTAGTTCTAAGCCTACAACTAATTGCAATATCTGTTCCATAGGAGGCAATGGAAAATTGTCCTTTTGGCAAGCTTTATTGAGATTGCAAAAGTCTATACAAATCTGAATATCATTGTTTTTCTTTCTGACTGGGACAATATTGGAGACCCACCTGGATTGCTTGATAGGAAAAATAATTTTGGCTTTTAGTAGTTTATTTAACTCATATCTAATCTGGCTTTCTAAATTGGGATGAATTTTCCTCAATTTCTGCTGAATGAGATTTTCATCAAAGGTCCTAGGGATAGTTTGTTGAATAATAGAAGTGTCATAGGTTTTAATATCATCATAATTCCAAGCAATGACATTCTTATATTGTTTCAATGGATGTATAAAAGCGTATTCTTCTTCAGATGTGAGTTCGAGACCTAGATTCATGTTTTGTGGTTTTGTGTCAGTTCCAATATTGATTAATTCGTACCTCAGTGTTGAACTCTGAATTTTTGAATTAGTAGATCATTTGAACCTATCTTTGAGGTCTTATAAATCTTCCAATTTAACTACAGATTTTGGTATAGTGTTGTTGTTGGTTTCTTACTTTAGTTGGTTGTCATGATGGTCTTCATCAACTATCTGGTCCTCATAAGAGCCTTCTGAGGTGAGGAAGCTTACGATATTGGGATCATTGTTAAAGACTCTCCAATTGGTGATATTATCAGGGATAGACGGCCTAAAAATTAATTCAATGGAGAATCGATCTAGGTTGTAGTCTTCTGGTGGAATAAGCTTGGAAGCTACATTAGCTAGGAGATCAGCGCTAGCATTTTGGAGTCTTGGGATTGAAGAAATATTAAACACTGTAAAATGTGAAGTCAGGTCTTGGACTAACGATTGATAGTGTTTCAAATGTCCTGACAGACAGTGTATAGTATTTCTTACTTGTCTAACGATAATTTTGGAGTCTCCAAACACTTAAAGGTATTTTATATTAAGACCAATTTCTTTGTACAAATCTTGAAGCAATGCCTCATACTCAACAATATTGTTTGTGCAATCGAATTCAAGTCTACATGCTAGCATTGTATTTTCCCCTTCTGGGCTAACTAATATGCATCTTGCCCCTGCTCCATCATTGGATCTAGATCCATCAAAAATAATTTCCAAAATAAAGATTTAAGTACATGTTTATCTACAAAATTCAGACATTTAGAGGTGTCTGTTTGGGAATAATTTTTAATTTGTGATACAACAAAGTTTTCTAAGGAAGGTGAGGAATGAGCATTGAAATTCCCTGGGAATGACTCAACAGAATAGTTTCCAATTATATTATTGTTATATGCTACTAGCTCATTTTCGCCTTCTAGTTCTGTCACTATATATTTTTGATGTTTCTCTCGATCAACCCTTATCTGATTTGGCTTGCTGTTATAGGGAAGCCACATGTGAGACCAGTCGATTGCGAAGTAACCACAGAGATTTTTTGACCAGTCCCTATTGATAATTAAGCCATAAAATTTAGGAATGTCAGCTACAAGTTTATCAATGACTTAACAAACTTTTGGGTTTGATGAAAGTCTAATGGTTACTTGATTTAGTTCTCCAACAACTTCGACTTGAGACCGATCTAATTGTACTATTTGTATTGCAGATTTTTGAGGCTGGACGTTTAACTCAGCGCAGACTGTTCTAGGCAAAATGTTAGATGAAGCACCAGAATCAACTAAATAGTTGTGTAAGTTTTTATTAAAGACTTCAAAAGTAAGGAGAAATGGCGGAATATCAGATTTAGATCTTCCCCCAATTAGAGCGATGTCTGTTGGATCAATTTTGTTTGAAGAAATACCAGGGGGTCTTCCCATTTCTTGAGCCGCCTGTGATATTACTGCGGCAGGAAGCGAGGTAGTGGGAACCACTTTGAGTTCTTTCAAAAGTAGCTTATGCTGATGCTTTAACTTACTAAGCTCATGAAAGGTGATGTTTGCCCTAGTTTTCTTCATATCCTCAATAATATTGTATTCCATTTCGTCGGGAATTATCAGAGTTTTGGATGACGGTAAAGAATCTGATTGGGTAGGGTTTGTTTGAGTAGATTTCGGGGAAGATTTCTTACCTACAATTTTATCTCTGGGAGGTGGCATTGAAGTTTTCTGTTTTGAACTTGATTGAGGTGGATCAAGCTAATTTCTGCTTCTAGTGGCAACGAGTAGTGCTTCCTGATCCTCTTCATTTGGAAGGATAAAATCCCACATTCCTTGTAATTCTGCTATTTCTTCATTGTCGATTTGTTCTTGACTTGAGGCTTCTTCCTCTTCCCCATCTGATTCAGCGTTTGATATAGCATTTGGAGGTTTAGGATCGGTTGGGGCATTCCTTTTATATGGTCTAAAAGGTTTCTTGGAAGAGGATTCTGCTACTTGTTTTTTTATGTCCACCATTTCGTTGGACATGGTCTTGAGGACTTTTTGTAACCCTTCCAGATCAAAAGGATCCTTTGGTGGCTTTTTCCTAGAATTGTCTCTAAAGGTTACTTTCTTGGATTTTCTTTCCTCTAATGTGTTTTTCTTTTCTACGACCAAGATACATTTTTCAATAGCTATTGCTTCTTTCATATTTTCTGCTAACGTCGGTTTGGAAGCTCTATCAACGAAGATGGCTATGTTTGAAGGTAGAGCAGAAATGTACCATTCATTTCAGACCTCCTCGCTAGGCTTAGACACCACAGGTATTTTATTTAATAACTTATTGAAACACGAATTGAAGTCCTTAATGGGTTCTTTAGGTTCGGCTTTCAAATTGGAGAGGTCATTTATCAAAGTTGTTGTTGACCTATCATCTCCAAATTTAGTTAAAAATTGTTCTTGAAAAGCCTCCCAACTATTAATTGAGCCTGATGGTAATGAAAAGTACCATGATCCAGCTGCTCCTTGTAATGTATATGGGAATAATCTTACAACTGCATCCTCTTCTGTTACTCCATTCAAATTGATGGATAACATAAAATTATTTATATGTTCTTCAGCTAACAGACCACTATCAGGGTTAAATTTAGGTAACCATTTTTCTGGATGAGCTGGAAATTGGGTCAAAGGTGCAGGCATTCTCACAGCTCCTGGGTTGGTCCATGGCCTTGGTTGAGGTTGATTATGTGCCATATTGAGCTATTAGTAGAAGAGGGTGAAGCAGGGGTTGAAAGTGACTAGGTAGAGGATGGTGAAGCTCCTGTACCTGTGTGAATTACGATCTGGAGTTGGGAAGCGGGTGTGTGACCTTGCGATGGTATGGATGGAATGGATGATGATGACGAAAGAATCTCACTGTCAGATTCTGATGGTGTTTTCCTAGCCCTTTTTCACCTTGGTAGAGGGAACTCAATTGGTGGGATTCCAAGTTTTTCACTCTTCGCTCTAGTTAACGGTTGCGATGGGATATACTGAGAAGTGACACTACCTTGGGATAACTCAGACTCTTCTTGAGATATTGAAATCCCTTGCAATTTGTGGATCAAAGATTGTACTTCAGGGGGTTCAGAAGAAGAACTGTCTGGCTTGTTTAGGATTTCAGCAGTGGACTCTGTATTTTTCTTTTCAACTTCTCGCTTGAGAATAGGAGATTTGGAATGCGAAGGAGAAGTTGGAGGTGATGGTGAGGGAGTTTTACTCTTAGAATGGCCTATAGTTTTGGATTTAGTTTCCATTCACAGTCAGGCCCTCCTTCTAGCGCCAAATATGTTGAAGGCTCGAAAATCATTGCCTCAACAATGGGGATAACCACCCGGTCCGGACCTTAGGACAACTCCTTTTCCGTTTGGAATAGTGGCTTCGACTGGGGATGATGGGACCAGTTTCCCAATCTATTTTTATGCTTGTGCTAATGGGATGATATTTTTGAGATTTTTGGAGTAATACTTAACCTTAAACTAATCTGATCTAATTAATAATCATGTGCAATTTGTCCTAATAAAAAATATTCATATAATTATAACTATCCCGGGAGTAACATTAAATATGAAATCTAAAATGATGTCTGAAAGTAATTGATAATAAATATCATTCAATTACGATAAATAGTGAACCTGTTTAACAATGATCGTTTCGTATAAAAAGTTAGCCGAAACGATATGAGAGATATATTGCATAAAAATCATTCATGTATTTAGCATAAACTATAAATCATCATCATACAATAGTGCAATAATGGCAATCTAAAATTCAAACTTTCATACATAAATAACTTGAAGATAATGTATTGCTTGATGCATAAGTAAAAGGAATTAAGAGATAAAAGTACCATTTATAATACGTTCTACTCATGTGCTCCAACAATATTGATCTACTTTCAAATCACCCAACATCATCTAAGAGTACAAAAGTGCATTTCAGTAGAAGATGTCAAATTCAAGTAGAAAATAAATCTTGTTCCATTAATCTCACCAGAACTTCCTCAAAGGGAGCAGAAGTGCATGTTCTGAAGAATGTTTCTGATAAAATTTCTGGATCCCTCTCTAAATGCATGAGAGGGGTTTAAATACTAACTTATGAAACTAAAAATAGATTATTACAAAAAAAGTTGAGGAGGTTTAAATGACCTGCCTCAATTTAAGCAAAATAAAACAAAAATAGAAATGTGCATAATGACTAATCCTGCATTCGATCTTTCAGATCACAAATATATAGCATGGTCTTGAGGAGTGTAGGTTTGCCAACTTCGGCTTTCAGTTGTCCGGTAAACGACATTGATGAGAATTGGCACCATTTTCTCAGTGGAAACAATTATGCATTTCAGGGTCATGCATTGGCTGTGCAGTTTTATTAGATATTTCTAATAAGCCTCCCAGTTTAACCTGGTTACTTTCCTAATTGCTTCTGTTCTTTCTTCTCCTACCTGCTTCCATTGTAATTCAAGTTTTTTTTATATTTGGAAGGAAACCAGGGGTGGTTTCTACAACAATATTAGCATTATGCAAATTTTCATTTACATTTTCAACAATGTTGTTTGTTGTTGTTGCCGCATCCTCTGTTGCCTGTTCTGCCTCTTTGAGCCGAGAACCCCAATTCGCGAATAAGATCTCCTTATGTGATTCATCCAGTTTGGGCATGTCGGCTCTTCTCTCATTCTTAGAATTTTTCTAAGTTATGAAATCTGAAACCTTTTTAAGAATTTCATCATATTACAGTGGCAATTCCATGACGTCGCTTGTTAAATTGTCACTTATTTCACAGTGAGAATTCCACTGCGATATTTTTTGGCATAGCAATACCTTTTGGTGTGTGAGCTGGGAGTTGAGGCTGAGTGCTTCAGTGACAAACTAATCGATCTTTGGGTCGTCCTTATGCAGATCTGTTATGCTCTGTATCTGTGCCTCCTTACCTGCCAAGCTGCTTTGATTTTCTATTTGCATTTGTTGGAACTCCTGTTGTAGCTTAGCCAATTGTATTTATGCTTATTGGTTGGTTTTGGCTTGTTGTAACTATCGTTCTAGTGCCAAAATTTTGTCCTCCTTTTATTTGAGAAACAATTGTACCTGTGCTGTTTTGTCAATGGTTGTCATAGCGTATGCGCCTGTGAACTACGAGAGCCTGGTGAGGTTGGCCGATGGGTCGATAGATGAGTCTTTCTATAGGACATCCATCGGCTCATTGTCTGGGGTGGTAGCAGTTATAGATTCCAATTTTCTTTTCTTTCTCTATCTCTTAACAATGACCTTGTGCTGTGGGATGTAAAATACATCAAGAGGGGGAATTTATTCTATTCTTAAAACAATCTCAAAGGTGGGGGTAATGGGAATGTGTTCTATTTCTTGAGTATTCACAGTTCCTACTTTTCTTATTTTCTGAAGACTTCTCGGATGTATTCCTAGAATTGGTTTTAGATTTTTCCTTACAGTTACCATCTATGCTTACACTGGGAGTGGGCTCCCTTATTGGTTCAATAATCAATTGGTCCAATGGGACCTTTGATAATCTCTTTTCTCTGTAGCTATAAAATGTTTCAAGACCCTCTTGATCAAAAAGTATCTGTGCCATATGTTTCACTTCTTTGAAGGTATTCTTCTGTAAGAAAACATCATCAAATGGATCCTTCTCATGGCTGAATATTTTTACTTTGACCATAGTGATAAAATCCTTGACAATACCGAATGGGTCATATTGTCTTCCAGGGAACTTAGGTAGTCATAGAGATAACACATTATCTATTTCCCTGAACGCATGTCCAAGGTCATGTAATGCAAACACTCCACATGATACAGGAAATTGAGGCCAGATGGCCTTCTTTGAATCCTTCAGTGTTTTTCTCATCCCTCCTTCACTGCATGTCTGATAGGCTATCTCTCTAGCCATTAATTTATCTGGGACATAGAAAGGGAGAACATGGGGAGAGGCGATGCTGCCAAACACTCTGATATATGTAAATGTCTCTTCCCCGAACCATCAAGCTATTGGGAGGATGTCTATCTCGACTTTTTGAGAGAATCTGGGGGCATCTCGGTTATACATTCGTTTATGGATGGGAAGCATAACCCTGTGGAAAATCTTGAAAAGGTGTGGTTCAAAATTGGATTCCCAAATATCTTTGTGGTGGATGTGAATAGGAAGTGGATCTTGAATATTCCACTTCCACCCCATAAGAGGGAATTTAGAACCAAAACAAATAGCGTCCATAACATAAGCACACATGAAAAACGAAGGGTAAACCCTCAAGGAAATACTCCTTTTCCTTCTATACAATGTAATTGCTTTAGCTAAATTGTCAGATAGGATTTGTGCCCAATCTATTATTGTTGTGTTAATGACTGCATCTATTAAAGGCAACCATTCTAAGGAAAATCTGTTACTGTCGAGTTTGTCGAATAGTCTACAGAGCATAACCGCAGCAAAACAGAAAGGAGAACAAACAGATGCGGTGGTGTACATATCGTTTTTGTCTTTCTTGATTCTTTCTTCATTATTTGACCAATTCTTTGTGCAATCTGCCAGTTCTTCATTTTATTTGACAAATTTCTCAACAAATTGCTTGTTGTAGGTAACCTGTGGCTCCAGTAAATGGTACATAAGCCTTAGGTTATCTGGAGTGAAAGATCCTATAACTTCCTGGCCTCCTGTTTTGAATTCTCTGTCAGATATATCAACGTCATCAATGATCCACTTAACCATGTCGGTATAGGGGATTATTTTCGGTCGCACAGCTATTCGGTGCAGGAATGAGCACGCAAGTTCATTTATGGAAGCATCAGAGGAATCACGCCCATCGACTGTAATCATTGTCTCAAGAATCCTTGGTTGTTCCTCTTCCAGTAACTGATACATAGTTTCCCATGTAGACGTCCCTGCTTCCTTATTACATGTAGTATCTGTGAACAGCGGAGTCAATTCTGACTTCTCAGAGGAGACTGCTTTTCCTTTCTTCACCATTGCTTTTGGCTCCCTATTCTGCATTTTTCCCTAAAAGTTTTAAGATGAACAACTTATCGGATACAAATGACACTGAATGTAGGAATGAATCGATAAAGAAAACCAGTAAAGGTGATAAAGGTGTTTTATTTGAAATCACATAAGTTGATATCAAATCACTCTAAATGGCCTTTCACACATAAATGCAGTTACTTCTTCATAAATTCCCACTAATGATCCATTATCTTTTAACTTAAATGTCCATAAATATTCACATCGTAAATCGGGAAACAATCTCCTAGGGTGGTGAGCCTTTAAACCGCGATGATAGTGATTTTGCGATTTGCAAAGCAATATCGCATAATTTGTTTTTTGTTTATCTTACCACTTTTTGAGTTTGTGCGAGATGCGAGATGCGAGAAACAAACGTCATTAATTATCGGGTTTCTTTTTTAATGAATAATGGACCTCCGTATGTGTTGGTGGAAAGATTAAGAGGTGGGTCCAGGTTGAGATCGCATATCGCAATATCGGCATATAATAGGTCGAGGCTTGTGTCGCATGATTGAAATGCGATGCGAGAAAGCTATTATACCATCGCAATCTCGTAGATTGCAATACTTCGGGGTAACCTCTTAAGAGAATTCTTTTATAAACAGTTATGTTGCGATGCGAGACTTTGGCTTTTTAAAGAAGCTTTTGAGAACCTTCTAACATTATGACCGTTTTTCGAATATAGATTTACTTTTTCGACTATTTTATCATAGATCGTGGTGGGTTAGAAAGGTATCGTTTGAGATGCATTTCATGCTAAATACGAAAAAGTAGCATTTTAAGGGTTTCAGAGGTTTTGTTTGATATCTTGATTTATTCCAAAAACGAAAGAAATATCTACATGCTAGGATTGACTTTTTGGTATATACATTTTTTTGAAAGGGTCCCCATTTATTAAAGTAATATTTTACTACTAGCTTTAATAAATAGGGGGTTGTTGACAAGCACAACAGAACCCAACTTGGAAAAACCTCTGCTTGATTGCAAATTTTATTGATAAAAACATAGCAATTGATCTCTTACAAATAGAATTGTTTCAATATGAAAATTGCACTTGTCTTTCTTTCTTTATGTAAGCTTGAAACCCTTTCAATATTGTTGATTTCTATTGCCCTCTATCAATCTATGCACAAACTTCTCTTGCACACTATGCCTCTCACAAGCTCCGAACACAACCCTATGAAACCTTCTCAAAAACACTTGACCTCTATTGTCTTGTATCACCAACTCATGCTCACAAGAGAATTATCAAATTGTTCCTTCATTCCTCCTTATAAGCACTTCGATTAGGCTATTATTGGCAAGTCCTATTTGAGGAAATTCGAACTGTTGATTGACTAGTTAACAAAATCTCATTGCCATTGTGTTAAATCATCCTTCCTATAATTTAGGAACCTGACTCAATCAACTCAACCTTTATCCAAAATAACTCACATTAGAAGGCAATAAACTCATCCGTCCACTAATTAGCACTAGTAAACTGCTTCTTTCACTCGTAACTTTTAGGAATTCACCCTAAATTTTAGGAATTTGTCCTACCTTTCAGGAATTAGCTCATAATTCATAGGAACTCATGCATGCTCAAGGAAAAGATTATTGTGGTTCCTTTGATTAAGGCACAAATCAAGGAACAATTTTCTCATTAAAATTGTCAACAACCAGTGATTGCTTTTTGTGACACTCCCTTGTGTTACGAGCGGGGCTCTTGTGGAACTCACACCAATTTCCCATGTATTTATTCATCATCCCATTGCTTTAGTTTTCTTGTGGCTTCAATGGATTGTCCTGGGTTGTTCCACCTTGGCTTTGTCATTTTTTCTGTGATTTAGGGGTGTCCTTAGCCTGCTTCAAATTTCCAGATCCAAAGTCTTGCTTCTTCTATTGAAATTTGTGCTCGATTTTGACAACATATATGTACAGTGCACCAAGTGAGGAGATGTCTAGAAACTCTATTTCTTCCTAAATGTATTTGTTCAAACATCCATTGTACTTGACCACCAGATGTTACTTAGATTCCTTGATACCCAACTTCGCGCATAGGGTATGAAAGGTATTCGTGAACTATGGAACTTCTTGGCCCCTTTCTTGTTGTAGTGTGATACATTTTATATATTTGCCTTTGTGGCTTCCAATGAGGTAATATTGTTACTTAACAACATCTTTAAAATATTTCCAAGAAGGTGCGACTGAAAAATAGTGTAAACTCCTTCGTGGTCCTTTCCTCATAATAAGTTTCCCACTACTCCTTGATAGGGGGGGGGGGGGTTTAAGCAGTGAAAATGTAATATTTTATGTATAAGAAAAATCATGGACCAAAAAATATCATTCCAGTACATTTAACCATTTATCTAAAGCATCTACATATATTTGGCCTTCGAATATAGGAATATCAAAATTAACTTGTACCTTAAAGGGGGTTGTGCCTCCAAAGTGATTGTTGGATGAAGATGTGTTTCTTATTGGTATCCACCAAAGTATTTGGGAGAATTAATCCATCATTTCGTTCCTTTGTAGCTCGATTGATTCTTCAAGCAACAAATTGATGGGATCTCCTACTCCCTCGTCTTTCTTTTATTTCGCCGTGTGAGGTTGTTGGGGTTCGGCGAGGACGGTCTTGCAATGGCTTAAGCAGTTTGAGTCCCAACTCCTTATATCTCGTCCTCATTGGGGACATGCACATAAAAACAAAGAAAGAGAAAACCACTCTAATACCATTGATATGGATTTATGAAGGAACGAAATGAAAAAAAAAAAAAATAGAGATACAATGAAATTGAACTTCAATTAATGAAATAGAAAATTCTGAAAACAATTTACATGTAGAAAGAAAGAAAACTAGCTCGAGTAGTGGTAGTTTATATATGAGAAGAGATGTGATGGTTACAAGCCTACTTAACTATCTTACAATGAGGATCAACGTCCTTTTTATCATGAAGAAACAATGAGAAACCATAAACATCAAAAGCCCTAACCCAAGGAGGTGAAGTGCCAAGGCTTATGGGTCCGTATGGGGTAAGGTAGAACACCAACTTCCTGGGGTTGTAAATTTGGCATACAATCTCTCCTTGGTGCACACGATAGCCCATTAGAAATTTCTATTTGAGGATAAAAACTTTCGACTGCGAACAAGATTTAAAGACTCATGTTTTCCCATTTGCCCAAAAATGTAATTTTGGGCCTCAAAATGGATCCGGAAGTTCAAGACTTGAAAATTGCCATAAATAGAAAACTGTCGAAATAGGAAAATGTGCTGAAAAATAGGAAGCTAATAGAAAACTATGCTAGGGGTCTAATTAGAATAAGTGGGTAGCCATCAATATCCACCTGGATTAGTTGGATGTGTGGATGGACCTATGTACCAAAGGAACAACACTTGGACACTATGGAGAAGATTCCTTGATGTGATAGTAGTGAGCTATGGATGAGTATGTGACGAGAGTGCTATAAAAATGAATGATGATGGCATGAGGACGTGCATTCTCAACGTATGTACGTGATGATCATATTACCTACCTAACTAGTGCAACTTTAGGGTTTAGCAATGCACATAGACATGCCAGATTTATGTTGGAGTAGGATAGCAGAGTTCACAAGTGACTCATCCATTATAGAGTTGGACAATATTGGTGATTGGCATGATGGAAATAAAAACCTAAGGCATTGTGGACAAAGTAGGAGGGAGTATTCCTTCCATGAAAACTCTAGGGTAGATGCGATGGTTGTGGAAAATTGTGTTGATAGAGCATATTAGAGACCTTTGGGGTTTTCATGGAGACTTGCAGATGGGTTTTTGTATGATGTTGCGATTGAGGACTTGTTGAATTTGGGCTTGTTGGTTGGAGAGTTACTGAGTATAATAATTATTCTAAGTGGGGAGTATTTCAAGCCCCTGAATTAGGCGTACCTTTAACCAGAGCACATGTCATGGGAGACATGCCCATCACACAATTTGTGATGAAGATATTGCAAATGTCTCGATGATTATTGATGTTGGGTGAGGGTGGGAAAACATGTGGATTTGTGAAAATCATGCGAGGGAGTCATGTAAGATGAGTCGCCCCAAATGGGCATGGGATCACATGGTCATATGAAGAGATCATATGAAGTGGATCAGGCTAGCACAATGGAGTGGAATGATTGACATGTATATATATGAGAGTTCACTTGAGAGGAGGAATCCACGTAAGGATGGGGGGACAATTCTTTCAGAAGGGTGTGCAGTGAAGGTAGACTGCATGGAGAAAAACTAGGCCAACCATGCGAGCAGGTCGAATGAGTCTTATGAGCAGTAATGTGAGCGAGTAGGGAAAGCATTCTTGTGTGCAGGAAATGCGAGTCATGTGAGTTAGATGGGTGATTTTTTCAAGAATTCATGCGATTAATATGGGTGAACAATCATACAAGCGGGTCAAGAAAGTCATGTGAGCAATTAGGCGAGTTGTACAAGCAGGCCAGGCAAGTCATGTGAGCAGTCAAGTGCGTTGTGTAAGCCAAGGGATGAAATAGTCATGTAGCAAGAATGTGATTGAGCCTTGGAATGATCACAAGTCATTGACAGTAGGCTTGTGTGACTTGACACAAGGACTTGGAGTTAGCTCATGCCTAGGGGCATGCACGCCAGCGCTTCTTATGGATATTTTGGTATCTTTGTGAGATGATGCAAAAACACACGATATTGTAGATAGAGAATGAATGTGTCCATCATAGAGATAGATCACATTGAGAGACCATACGATATCTCAAGTTGGGAGACTTGGAAAAAACTTTGGAGTTTAGTCAAATGGATAAGAAATTTGGTGTTTGGGGCCAGATTTTGGGTTTCGATTGCATTGAAACTTGAGGTTTGGAAAAGAACAACCATTTCATACAGAGGCTCCCATTTGGTTGAGGATTGTAGAAAACATGCTTAGGACTTGTACCTAAAAGGGTATTATAACTTCGTGCACATAAGACATTGGACAAGTTAATATTGTGAGATAACTTTTACATGGTTGCAAGCCGAGTTGTTGTATTTGGCCAAGTGACGGGACTTGTAATTTATTTACTATATTTTTCTTATTTGAGGATATTTTGTAGGTGTTAAGCTAAGTGTTTCCTTCCCTAATATCTGTTGTATAAGTGTTGATGATGATGTTGCAAACATTTTTATTACGCATTGTTAAAGAAAAAAATTGGTTAAGTCAATATTTCATTAACATTGTTAACTAAGAGAAGAAGTAGAGGCTTAGTTCAGTTGGATTGGTGTCTCACACTCTATGGGTCACGGTGTGCCAAGCACTCCTTGTAATCATGTAGAGCCCCTAGGGTCGTGACAGTAAGTAATGCTAGTCTACATATGAACCCTCCAGAAAATATAAGATACGAAGAATTGGCCATGACTTAAAACCCTTAAAAATTTAAGGGGGTTATTGGGCTTAACATGTTACTATAGAAATTTTTTCCACAATTATGGAAAAATTACAATCCCACTTACAAATTTGCTTAAGAAACATCCTTTCAATTTGACCAAGGTGATTGATCTTTCCTTTCAAGCTTTGAAAGATGCTATCTGCATTGCTCCTATCCTAGCTTTTCTTGACTTCAATAAAACTTTTGTTTTGGAAATTGACACTTATAGTAAAGGCATTAATGCAATCCTCATGCAAGAAGGTTGCCCCTTGGCCTTTACCAATAAAAAAATTTAGAAGAAACATTTGGGAAAATCCACTTAAGAAAAAGAAATGATAACCACTTTGCATGTGGTCAACAACTAGTGCTCATACTTTCTTGGGAAGTGTTTTTAAATTAAAATGGATTATTTTAATCTCAAATATTGTTCGGCATAGAGGCTTTTGTCACCAAAGTAATAGAAATGGGTCAAAAAAATGTTCATTTATGATTATTAGATCATATATAAGAAGTGCAAAGAGAACGTGGTTGTTGATTATTTTTCCAAAAAACATGAAGATGAAGGGGTCATTTTTCCCTCTCATTCATTGTATTTGATTGCTAACTATAGTTCGTTAGAAATGGTTCCAAACTTCAATAGTTCCAAATTGATCCACCAACTTGATCAATATTTTCAAGAATTTTTGGGTTTCACCTAGAAAAATGAGGAGTTATATTATAAAGGACATGCATTTTCTCCCACAGTCCAACCTGAAATCCACAGTGTTATCGAAAATCTGGATGCTTCACTAATAGCAGAAAATTCAACCTTCGTAAAGCATATGAAAGGATCAAATGCTCATTTTCTTTGATGACATGATAAAGGATATTCACACTTTTGTGGTTATATGTGTATTTATTAATGAAACACGTGTGAAATATTGAACACTCCAAGAAAACTACAACCTTTACTTGTCCCACCAACTATATGGACTGATATAGATTTTAATTTCATTATAGGCCTACCCATTATAGGGTGTCATAAAAGGTCACTTAGACTAACAAGAGCAATTGTCCTAAAGTGAAACTAGCTCGAGATTCAACTCTTTATACCCTAACCTTGTCGGGGACATGCAATAGGAAACAACTAGGAGAAGATTGCTTTGATACCAGTGATTTGTTTGTTTGAGGAATGAGACTAAATATTGACAATATAATATGTCACAAGTGCATAAAAGATATAATGTAAAGGAAACAATAATATGAAAAGAGCTTAATTATTTTGATTAAAAAGTAAAAATGTCACAACACTACATCATGGGAAACTTCATGGCTTTTACAATGGTGAAGGCACATATTTATATTATTTATGGGTGTCTTTTCACCCAGATTCGTGCACTTTCGTTATATTTCAAAAACCATGGGTGAATACCATAAATTGCTATGGTAAAAACTAATGAATGGTTGTATGTGGGGAAATTAATTGTACAATTAGATTTTATTTTGTTTTCTTCCTCTTTCTGCTATGGGTGGAAAGCATAGTTTACTAAAACTATGGGTTTGTAAACCGCTGACAGAAGAAAACAATTATCGACCATGTTAATTCACCAACATCTACCTAGATCATATCATCTCAGAAAATTAAAAGAATAGTTGTAACCATTTTTGGTCCTATAACCAAATTATTTTTTTTAAATGATTTATAAAAAGGAAAATCTAGAATATATGAAGTGGGACCCAACTTGGAGGATGAATTCTTAACTTCATATTTTCAAATCGATCTTCATTCAGTTAAAACAAAGAGGAAATATCTAATCTTCAAATCACGTCTAGAAAAGGGGTTGGGGATTTTTCTAATGGTGAGATTTTTCCTTTCCATAATATCTTATGAATCAATCTTCTTAGCCTTCTTTCTCATATATTCTTATAAATTTAACTTTCCAATAGTTTTTTCATGTATGTTAAGCAACAAGAAGATGTAGGTCTGAACATCTCTTCTTATTTCTTCCAAGTATTTCATCTTGTATTTTAGGTTCAAGGGAGAAAGATCCCTACAATAAATAATATGTAGTTTAATTACAGATTATCTATTCATCATGTAAAATATAGTTTCAGTTTATTTTAAACAATTTTAAAGTTATCACATTGGGCTATTAATGTTAATTTCTCCCGCACAGAGCTATTTAAGTTTCATGTTGCAGGCGTGAATTTATAGTGATGTATCATTGGATTCTTGTGCAACTGATGCTTTACAAACTCATTTGATTCTAATGTATGCAGTCATTTAAGTCTTTTTAAGTTCTTTGAAGACATGTCCATATTTTTATTTTTATTTCAT
Source organism: Pinus tabuliformis (assembly GCA_031772625.1). Taxonomy (NCBI): domain Eukaryota; kingdom Viridiplantae; phylum Streptophyta; class Pinopsida; order Pinales; family Pinaceae; genus Pinus; species Pinus tabuliformis. The sequence continues at coordinate 457,636,748 of CM062808.1, read as the reverse complement.
CTTGAAAAGTATATCTCATTTTGGATTCACATTATTTTAAGGAAGAATAAAAATGGTTATTTAAGGCATACCCAAGTACATATAAAATCTTCATTTTCATTTTCCTTTCTTGTTTTCTTAATGGTTAAATTTGTTGTATGTAAGATTTTTTGGGGTTTGCTGTTTAGCACTCACCCATTGTATTTATTAGAAGACATATAGAATAATATTCGATATATTAAAAGAGGAATACCACCACTATAAAAGCAAGGAGAGTCTTCTTGGTCCCAATAAGGTTTTCTCTCAATGTTGGTCATTTTCCCTTAATAGGAAAACAATTCAACATTTTGGTGACTCCAATGGGGAGAGATTCATTTTCAAGAAATATTATACTTTCTTTTAAGGATTAGATATTATTGAGAAACTGGAAGTTGTTAGGTTCAAGTTCTAATAGTTTAAGATGAAGCAAGTTCTTCAAAACTTTATTCAAAGAATATTAGACAGTCTTCATAATTTTGTATTTGGAGTTTCGGGCACAAGTCAGTTATTGCAATTCAAAACTCTCAAATGTGGTAGAAGCAAGAAGATGTGTTGGTTATGTATATGGATCCATTGGAAGTCTACTTATACTTGAGAGTAACCCTTCCCTCCAAGTAAGTCAAGGTAGGAAATTTTTGTTTTTTCACATATACAATTTTGTTCTTTCAATAAATGTTTTCTAATAAGCATTTGTTGGATCGCGATAATGATTTAGGATGACTCCATAACCCAATGGATAAAGAAGCTAGCTAGAATCGAGTGTTCTTAGCAACCCATAGGGGTCATTGTCATGTAGTTGGAGCTGAATGTTGATGCGTTTTCATATCACACATCAAGACCAGCGAGGATGATTTTTGTTTTGAATAGAGAGAGAGAGAAAAAAAAAGGACGTTAGAAAAAAAGAAAGTACTCATGTTCAAATTCTCATTAGATATTCCTATGTATCAACTTCATCCAACGTATTATGAAATCTAAAAAAAAAAAATCTATATGCGAAATATATCATCTTTTCCCCCACATATCTATATCACTTTATTTTTTATCATTATTCCCATTATTCATCTTATTGATCCACTTTTAATTTTTCTAATTAAGTGTTATTTTCATGGGGAATTACTTTACATTTTTTTTCTTAGTTATTTTGTAAGTATGTGCAGAAGACTCTCCATTTCCACACATACTTAGAAAATGACTAAGGATGAAAAAATAAGGTAATTTGACATGAAAATAAAACTTAATTATGAAAATGAAAAATAAAGAAATGAGGTGAATGATGGAAATAATGATAAAAAATAAAGTGATAGATATATGTGGAGAAAATAGTGATATCTTTGGTATATGTTTTTTTGTTTTGTTTTTAATTTCATAAAATGTTGGATGAAGCTAAGACATAGGGCCATACAATGAGAAGATGAACATAAGCAATTCCATTTTTTATATATATTGTTTTTTCTTGTCTCCGTTCAAAACATAAACTATCTTTGCTAACCTTGCATAAAGAGTATTTGAAACATTAAAAATGACTAAAAAGTTGTTTCATAATCACTCTATTTGACGTGTGAAATGAAAACACATCAATATTCAAAATTATTCTATTTGATGTGTGGCAAGAGGAAGGGTTAATGAGATTACTAGGTATATATAATTTGTACTACAACTTCAATTCCTATCAACCTAAGAACCTTGAAAAGCCTAGTAAGGTTCATATGCACTTGAAACTTAGTGTATGGCATGAACCTACATGCCAAGGGTATGGATTTTTGGGATGAGCACCCATAGGGTTTGCATAATTTATTCTATAACCAATCATATCTAGGATGGAAATAAGTCTAATTTCCATGGAATTTTATAGATCTCCAAAGTATCTTTCAATGGCGTTTCAAGTCCCAAAAATCATGGTGTTGGAAAAGTAACTAGGTTCGGTCTTCATTATTATCTTTGTACTTGTATCAAATTGTATTTTATGTAATATAATTTTTATTTAAGCATGGGTTTCATGATCAAGTCTACGATAAACATGTTCTTAATTCTTTTAGGGATTTGTTGTGTCAGTGATTCAAAATTAAGTCAAAGTCAAAGGAATTTTATTTTTTTTAAGTAAAAAAGAGTAATATTGTCCTCTAAAAGACCAAGTCGGCTCATCAAGTTAGCCTACCCAATAGACATGACCTTTCGCACAAACAAAAACTATATATTGACGTGAATCATCTTCCGAAAGGTAGGTAGCTCGTTGTTCCTCTATAATGAGTTATGAAGAAAACTGCAAAGTTTCCTAAGGATAAGAGCGAAGTTCCTTGGAATAGATTATGTGATAGAAATACAAAATTTTCTGAAGATACGTTGTGAAGAGTCCGAGCATCTATGACTTCAAGTCTGTAATCAACTCGGTTCACTGTGATATATTTTTTTGTGGACTATTTGGGCTCCTTATGAACAGTACAAGCATCAGTGACTTCAAGTATGTAATCAACTCAGGTTACTGTGATATGTTTTCTGTAGACTATTTTGGTTATGGTAAACTATGACTACATTTATATGACATGCCAATAATAATAATGATGAAGTTCTTTGTGATGAAATAAGATTTTCTAATGTGGTATATGGAGGGATAACTTAGATTTCTATGATAGTTATTGGTCTTGGTCTTGGAGCTCTCTTTTTTTATCTGATGTTATAAGATGGATATTGTTCAGGTTTTCCTCAAGTTGTGGGATTTTTTCCCTGGCGTGGAGCCTATATCTCGTGTCTATTATCTCTTGTGGTCTTCATGTTTATATTGGTAATTGTTTGATGAAGAAAAAGGAACACAAAGAAATTACTAAGAGGCCAACAAAGTTCACAAATAATTATCAAGCTAAGGGAAATCTACATATATCTAAATCCACTTTGATTTTCCAACATGGTATTAGAGCTAAGGTTGGCAGAAGAAAGCTAAAGATCACAGGTTGTTGGAATCACAGAAAATACTGTTATAAGAAGATATGAAATCTGATGCTAGTATGACTTTGAGTTGATCTCTATTACTAAGTTATGGGCATAACAAGCAATATGAGATCTTCATCCTAGAATCCAATTTTGATGGAATAATTGATTTGATTATCTAAAGGTTTCATGATATAGTATTCTAGGTTTTTTGAGGTGATAATAGTAGAATTCAAAACCATAGTGACTCACTTATCCTATAATACCATGACAATAGTACACATTACACCATTGATATACGACATCTCCTTCAAGATATAACGAAGATACAAAGTCCTGAAGCATTAATTGATGATAAAAACACTACACCTATACAAAGATCTGAAGTTGAAAGCCTTTTTTACTTGTTGCAAAGGTAAAACATGATATGTATTGTCTCTAACACAATGAATGAATATGTTACTTATATTCATATTACTTTCTTTGATCTAGACCATAACAATGACATGTGGCTTAGGCTTGAAGAAAAGAGTTATGAAGGAAAATATTCTAATCCATTCAACAAGTGCAAGTATTCCTCAAGAGAACCTCACATACCTTAGATGAGCCGAGCTAAATAGAAGTAGAGGATGAGTTTGTTTGTTTGTATTTTTTTTGTTTAGTTTGGCACATGTAAAGAGGAGAGTAGTCATGTATTTTAGAAGCCTATCAGTTGGAGTAGGAGTCAAGGATTCAAGGGGTAGTTTGGGCTTATATGTGAGCTAGTTTTATCTGAATCGAGTAAAATGCAGAGTTTTGTTCCATTGTGGAGGCCAAATATTTGTTGTAGTATTTGAAGAGGGACAAAAATTTTGATTTGGATGTCCGAAAATTTTAAATAGACCATTGTGACAAGGCCGCATGGAAAGATATTCCAACACAAAGATTTGGAGAGAGTTAGGCATGTTTTGAGGAGGATTACCAGTTCATGTTAGGGAATTTTAGAAGTTCTAACCAAAGGACAAATCACCTCATTATTGTTGCTCAGATCCAAAGAAGAAAAGAGAGTTGCAAGGGTGCATGGTTTGTGGAGGAGGATTTCTAGCTTGGTGGGTTGTTTCTAAAGGAGCTAGACCAGCATATGTGAAGATATCTAAAGAGTACAAGATCACAAGAAAGATCTCTAAGGTGGCCCAGAGGTCTAAGGAACTCAAGAAAAGGAGAGTAGGGATAGTTTAGTGTCTTCTTAAGACTATTTTATGGGCCAAGTTTGAGAAGGTGTAGGTTGTGGATAGGAGGGGAATTTCTGGGAAGACTTTGTGTACATTTGTGGGGTGGTTTTCCTTCTGATCAGGCTGCAGGTTCTCTATGCAATTACAACAAATAAGGTTCATATTTTAAGGGAGTCCAAGTGGCCTTATGAGTAACCGGACCTAGGCCACATTCACAAGAAATAAAAACACAACAAGAGGATGACTGAAGTGAGGGAAAACACAAGTGTGGAACTTAGGACTGACATATGCCCCAACCAAAGTTGCAAAACTCAAAAATTGCACAATTTCGAGTAGGAGAAGGATTGCAAAGGTATGTTTGTATTTCTCCTATTTAATGTCGTTTGATAATAGATGGTGGTCCTAGTTTAGGATATAATTGAAGGACCCTTATAAATCGTTGAAAGGCAGTTGTTATGAAGCCATAAAGAAAATGATTTATAGATTTTATACATTGTTGTGTGGGAAAATGTGTGAATTCCATAAGAACATTGAATCTATTAAGTGTTGTATGACTTGTTAAATTATGTGACAAAGGAGAAACCTTGTCACTTTGTAAGGACAACTCTAGAATACTCAAAGAAAAGTATTGTTTAAAGTAGCAGAGGTATTGTTGGAAGGAAAAATTATGGAGTTGTGTTGACTAATTAGAAGGGTCATCCAAGTTGTGATCAAACAATGAATTGACTAACCTCGTTGAAGAAACTGCGTAATGGAATACCTTCAGACATGGAGTAGTGCAGGAAGTAGTGATATACACATTTGAGGATGATATAGGTGAAGACATCAGGAACAAGATAATGATTTGTTAGGAGGAGAAATTAGATCCCTTGTAGTTGCAAGATGAGCAGTCTTTAGTGGTAAGAGGGTTAGTAGAGAAAAGCTACAATTACAAGCATGGAAAATTTTAGGGGCTAATATTCGTAAGTGGGCTAATTTTCCATGGTTTTTCCAAAAAAAGATTCGCCAATTTCCATGTTTTTCTAAAGATGATTCGCCCAAATTTTATAGTATAAAATTATTTTACCTTAAAATTTTCCAAAATTGTATAAATATTATATATAAAACTATTAGAATTTTTCATGTTTTTACAAATATATCAACAAACATTTTATAATTTGCAATTAAGGGACTAGTAAGGTTCACCAAGGTTTCTAAACTTTAAGACAAATTTCATACTTAAAATTTTCCCTGATTACATATAGTTAATGTAAGAGAAGTACGAGTACTTCTTACACAAGTTGAGGCTTGTTAATAAAGTTTCCCTCGTTGAGAGGGAGTGAGCATGATTTTCTCCTCTCAGGTTGAAAGGGAGTAAGGTTGGACATTGTTTCTCTCTATGTCATGTACTAGGCCAGGACTAATAGCCACAAGTCTAGTGCATGCATCACAGATAATGAGAATGATGATTTGAATTAACTTGGTTCTCCTTTTGTCAGGTACTGTGACAGATTAGGACTGATGTCCTAAATCAAGTACATGGACATGGCTAAGGATAATGATGGATTGGATAAGCATCTTGGACTTACATTCTTGAGCCATGTATTGTGATGGATTAGAATGAATATCGTGAGTCACATGGACTTGGATAAGAATGGTTTGATGGATGAGCATTTCCTTGAGGGAAATGGTCTGATGAAAGATATACTCTGGGTATCCTAGGTGGAGTATGTATCTTGGTAAGGTGGTGTGGTGTCCCATGAAATGCCTTCCAGCATTGTGCTATGATCTTGTGAGAGATACATTGTACCTATCAAGGCCTTGGTAATGGAATAATGCTGACAATGAAGATATTTTAATGCTTAGCAGTCTTGATCCCTTATTATGTGAATATTTCAAATTGAGATAGACTTGTTGAGTCACTATGAATACCTCCCTAGTTAAGAGGGAGTGTTGGAAAAGTAACTAGGTTTGGTTTTCATTATTATCTTTGTACTTGTATCAATTTGTATTTTATGTAAAATAATTTTTATTTAAGCACGGGTTTCATGCTCAAGTTTAGGATAAGAATGTTCTTCATGCTTTTAGGGATTTAATGAGTCAATAATTTGAAATTAAGTCAAAGTCAAAGGATTTTTTTTTTGTTAAAGTAAAAACAGTCAATTTGTCCTCTAGAAGAGCAAGTTGGCTCTCTTCACACAGACAAAAAACAATATATTGGCGCAAATCATCTTCTAAAAGGTAAGTATCTCATTGTTCCCTCGTAATGAGTTTTGAATAAAAGTGAAAAGTTTCCTTAGGATAAGAGTGAAGTTTCTTGGAACAGATTCTGTGATAGAAAAACAAAATTTTATAAAGATAACCCTGTGAAGAGTATGAGTATCTACGGCTTCAATTTTGTAATTAACTCGGGTTACTGTGATATATTTTTTGTGGACTGCTTGGGCTCCTTATGAAGAGTACGAGCATCTGTGACTTCAAGTCTGTAATCAACTCAGGTTACTGTGATATAATTTTTGCGAATTGTTTGGGCTCCTTATGGTAAACTATGACTACATTTCTATGACATGCCAATTGTTAGGGTCCAATGCTAACCGCTTTATTTATGTAATAATCCCAAGGGGACTAATTAGAGTCATAATTAGTTATTTGAGTCAATAAAGTCCATAAGTTTTATCCGCATTAATAATAATTGTAAGTGGTTGACCCACATTATAGAAAAGGGGCCACAATTAGTTATAAATGGGCCAGAGTTAATAAATAAAGTCGTTAACCCATATTATGCAAGGGAACACTAGTAGTAAGGGTTTTGGGTGTCAAAATGCTATAAATAGTCTTAGATAGCAAGGGAAGAATCATTGAGTTTTATTGTAATTGAGTTCTGCTCTGTTGGAGGTTTCCCCCTCGAAGAGGCAAGTGAACATTGTATTCTGCTTCTAAATAATAAAATATCTTTGCAACTTGTCTCAATTCATGTGATATTTCTATGTTTCTAGAAATATTGTTTCATATTTATGGCATTCTATTATTCTCATAGGTTAAGTGCATAACAAGTGGTATCAGAGCACTTTCCAGGGCCAGTTGTACCTCCAATTTTGGTTAGAAGCTTTATTAGGCTAGAGGTGTTTTTTGACGTCTTTAAACCACAAGTTCTATCATTGAACACATAAAACTGCGGATTTAGGGAGGCATGCATGCATGAACTACAAGAGATGGTCATGCTTGTTGGAATCCCTTGTAACCCATGTGGGTACCCCTTCAAGTAGTAGTGCATTAAACAAAACCGCGCACTAACTGCACTTCCACATACCCTTGGGTATATCGGAAGCCCCCGTAGGGTAATTGACAACTAAACTTAGATAAGTCGTCGACCATATTGCTACTACAATACAATTAGAACAACACTCAAGGAGATTAATCACACACACAATAGGGTAGTCGAGCAGTATGGTTAAGGGTACAGTCTATCCTCCTTAGTTAGCATTTTGAAAGATTGAGTTGAGTACTATTTTTGGACCCCTGCATATATCGTGATCTGTAGCACCTGACACTCCTTGTGACCATAGTTCCCTCAACTATTTTAATATTGCCCTCACCTTTTCGTCCAGATCAAATCCAATAGTTGGGGTTTTGCCACCACCGTACATATCATATTCAACAATTGGGGTTTTCACGACACAGAGAAAACTCTTTGTGAAGTGAGGGTTTTGGCCGCCATAGTCCAGATCAAATTATTGCAACATATTTTTGTAGTGCCAAGACCTTAGGGTTTATGCTACTATAGCCTAGCCTCGATTTTTGTAGGATATTTGGCAATATCAAGCATTTTGGATTTCAACCACCGTTGTATTGATTAGCTGGGAGTAAAACTCCCTTCAGAGTGGGCCATCACCAGAAAATTGCAAGGAACTTAACCCATAAGATCTAGGATGATGAGCTGATCACATTGGTACCAATCACCTATAAGCCCCCAATTTTCATGCGATCCCACATTTTTCCCGACGCGACTTCAAGTGATCCACATCTCAGACTCTTGAACTTGCCTTCTATTGGGTCTCCTTTTTGATACCAATAATACCCTATATCGTCCTATGATTTTGACCAATTTCACCTTGAACCTAGTTATCATTTTCTTATTCACCTCTAGAACATACCTTTTAGCCTTTTTATGTCTATATGAGGTAATTTGTATTTCAAAACACGATTTTTGTGTTTTCTTGTAGTAGAAATAGAATTATTTGATTTCTTATACTCTTTTATTAATTGGATTGGCTCACATAGATGTGCTCCTACTCATCCAGTACCAGTGCAACAATTTGGTACTCGTGCTTCTATTCATCCAATACCAATGCATCAATCTAGTACCTGTGCTCCTACTCGTCCGGTACCAACATTAGAAATCCGATACTCAGGTTCTCATCCGGTACCCATGTATTTACTGATCAGATGCCTATGTTTTTGTCCATCGTGTACCTATGTTCACCATACTCGTGCACCCATCCAGCACCAACAATAGCATTTGCGTGATTCAGGTACCCCTGTTCCAACACCTGTGTGATTCTGGTACCTATGTTCTAGCACTTGCATGATTCTCGTACTCGTTGTTCCAACACCTGTTTGATTCTAGTACTAGACCCTATCTTCTACGGTTGGTGATTGAGCGAACGGTCTTTGATGGGACCAAGGAAATTGTTTGTCAAAGGCAACACCCCTACATAGTAAATCAAGATATGCTTCTTCCTCATGCACTACGTCTCATGAGGATGAAGCCAAATATGTAAATTAAGCTAAACTGTAATGATTTGATATTATCTTACATAACCTTGGTTGTAGCAACCATTTCTATATAAGAGAGGCCCTGTAGATGATAGCCAATTTTTAGTAGCAACGAGTTGGAGAAAGTTAGAGAAATCTAATGAAGGAAAGACATAGAGTTAGGCTCAGATTTGCACAACATTGTTATGTTGGGATGTGATTGAACCATTAAATATTGTAATATTCCTTTCTAAATTAATGATATGAGCAATGATTGATAAGTAGAGTGTGTTAATCAATTTATTAGTTGTGTAAGTCTTCAAGCTTTCCTTGGTAGCTCGACAAGGGCCCACCAAAGCCATCAAGGCAAGTTCTTATTCAAGATATCAGATAGTTTGAGAGTGTTTTAGTGTTTGATGCAATTTCAATGTTGTTCTATGCAAGCGATTTATGAGTGATAATTCCTTAGTTTTTATGAATGTGAATTGTATTTCTTAAGCTACACATTTAATTGTTGATTTCTATTTTGAAGAACAAGAAGGCCAAGATCAGAGATCTCACCATTCACCTACATGTATCGATAGTGAAGACTCTTGTCATACATTTCTCGTACTAGAATACATAGTTTCCTTTGAAGCTAGTTCTGGTTGTTTTTCTTAGTGATTGAATGCAATGAATTGATTTTAATATAGTAATTGAGATCAACAGCTACATGAAACCAATTCAAATCCATCTTTCCATTTCGTGAGCCTATAAATGGAGAAAATTATTACCTCATCAAGAATATTTAGTTAACAGTTTTTTCAAGCTTTATTTATGAGTTCTCCTCTTTTAATTGTGTGATGAAGTTAGATTAAAATTTGAAGAATGAAGTGTTACTTTTGAAGTACTCCCTATCTAGACTATACTCAGCAGACATAGGAACTTATATGTTGTTGTCACATATAGTGCATCAACTCTACTAATTATGATTCTCTAGTTGATAATTTAATAGTATCGTGATATCTATATATATTATTCATATAATTGCCCCAAATTTTTTTGCATCGTTGTCGGGGAGCTGCAAATGGTAATAGGTAATGATTTGTTTTTTGGTGGGTTTTGAGTGATATTGAGGACGACCTAAGGGTAGAGAGAAGACGGTAAGACGTGAGTGAAGAGCCATGCATCCACTATAGTGGGGTTGCTCCAAAGTTAAGTTGTCCTCTCTTTTGGTAAGTAGTTAAAGTTTGATGCTTTCATTTCATGAGAACAATTAGAGATAGGAAAGGTAGGTTTATTTCATAAAAAATCTCATAAAACCTATATGGTCCCAAAATTGTTAATCCAACTAATTATGCTAATCACTATGCAAGGAAAACTATAGAGGAGAAAAGTCTGGTGGCAACAGCAAAAGGAACATCAATAAAGCATCTTGGAGCAGAAACAAAGACAGTGGTAGAAGAAGTTCAACCTACATTGAAGATAATACCTTGGAATGTTGTAGATAACACAGTGAATGAACCATTATCTCCTGAGGGAGAGACATTTGATATTTCCACACATTCCAAGTTCTAGGAAGAGAGAATAGAAGGATGAGGAATAGTAGACAATATAGAAAATAATGAAGCCAACAATGAGCCAGAAACGTTTGGATTTCTAATTCTGGACATTACTAGGAATGTCACCATGAAGAACATTCCTTTGTCATCATTACCTCACTTCAACAATATGTCATCCAAAGGCCCTGATTCATTTTTATACAAATTTGATATATTGTGTAGAAGTTATAATTATACTGATAATGTTCAAAAGTTAAAGCTTTTTCCAGCCACCTTAAAAAACTCAACGTTAATATGGTTCATGAGTCTAGGGGAACACACTATTACATATTGGGATGATATGAAAACATCCTTTCCTAAAAAATCCCAGGGATACTGTATACCTAGGGATGCCAAGAATGACGTCTTTAAAATGCAACAGACTAAAGAAGAAAGCCTAGAAGACTACCTAGAAAGATTCCTTTACAACTACCAAAAAACCGAACAAGTTTCTCTTAACTTAGCCATAGTTAGAACCATTTTTCTAAAGGGAGTATGAGATGATTGTATGGAAGTACTTAATCTCATGAGCTCTGGTGATGTTTATAAAAAAACATTTGTTGAAATTGTGTAATATTGCAAAAAGTACTCCATTAGTCAAGCTAAAGCTGGGAAAATCCTAAGAGAACTTATAGGCCGAGTTGGAAAACCCACTGCACCTGGTGTAACCAGAATAGATTTGGGAAATCTATTGGGAAACCTCAAAACTGATATCCTTAGCAAAATTAGTACCCAACTAGATACCCACAATAGTAAGATGAAACAAGAAGAGGAAAGCATTTCTTTAGCCATATTTTGCCCTCATTGTAAGAAGAAGCATCCTGAAAAAGAATTCCCTTTTAATGCTAAAGAGGTCTATGAAATTTGCATGGATAAACACCCAACTAATTAATTCCCTTCATTACCTGGGTTGCAAGCCATTTACAAAGGGGGATTAGAACCACAAGACCCATCTTATCGCCCTAGGAGACCATGGAGGCAACAAAATCCATCCATGTTCCGGACCCTTCCATGAAGTTTTCACAACCTTAGTGGGCCCCTCAAATGTCTTACTCTCAATGGGGGCCTCAAACATCACAAGGACATGCTTGGAAACAAGGTTGGAGGGAGATTCCCTATAGGATTATTCCTCCACAACCATACCAAACAACTTCTTACACTGGTCTGCACACAATATCCTCCAAATATTTCTCATCTATTGCCAAGGTTTAAGCCACCTCTATTACCTTCATTTCCTCAACAACAATTGCCTATGAAATTAATTCCACAATAACCTGCTCTGCCTATGAATCCAAGTCAATAATAGTTGCCTATGAATTCAAGTCCATAAAAACTTTCTCTTCCCATGAATTTGAATCAACAAAAAATGCCACCAAACCCTCATCCTCCTCGAACTACTCAATTACCTGCACAACCCATTCCAGACCCTAATAATAGGTCACCTCAACCTGTACAGAATATGAAGTTTCAAACCTTCCCTACCTATACTATCACTTCAATTCCAATTGGTGAAATTCGACTAAGATTTGGGAGGGTTTTAATCAAAACAGGACATGCAGTGATCATTCAAGAAGAGCAACCAACAAAATCACCTCCTGGAGACATGGACATGCATAGACAAGAGGAAGATTCTCCTCCTATTGAAGAGGAAGATACCCCCTCAACACCAACCAATTCTAACATACAACCTAAACCATCTCAGGAGGTTACTCAACCACTCTATCCAGAGAGATTGCTTGTCAAAAGTCCTAAGGCCCTGCTAGGTTATGATTTAGAGGTTTAATTACAAAATATTTGTGTAAAGATACCCTTGGTTCAAGCCATCAAGTATATTCCTATCTACACCAATATTGTAAGGGATCTTTGCATTAAAAATCTGGGAAGAAAAAGGAAGGACTCCCCAATTTAAAAGTAGTTGGCCAATTGTCATAAACCATGTCAGGGATGCCTTCTAAACACATTGATCCTGGTAATCCAATAGTGAACATACAAATTAATTGCATATATTTACCAAACACTCTTGTCGACCTAGGTGCAACAATAAATGTCATGAATGTGGATATTATGCAAAAGTTGTTGTTAGAAGGCTTGAGGCCAACCCAAACATTATTAGAGTTAGCATACAAATCTATCCTTAAACCTGCAGGAACCCTGGATGAAATAACAATCATACTATCTTTGGAAATATCCTATAGACTTTTCCGTTATCCATCCAATATCCTCCAAACTTGGACATCTAGTAGTACTGGTTTGACATTGGCTAGCCAACGTTGATGCCTTTATTGGGTGCAGGATTGGAGAGATGACAATTTCCAATGGATCTCAAAGCCAAAAAATTACCTTGTTTCCTCCTGCCCAACTTGCTATGGAAAACCCCTTATGGATAGAGAACTCATATGGAGAGGAGGAATGTACTGAACCTTTGTTAACAATTGAACAGTCTAAAGATCTTCAAGAACAAACCGAAGATAAAATTTTGAACTTGTTCTTAACCACAATGGTATGTACTGAGTATCCACGATCCTTTCAAGAATATGAGCACATTTTCAGTTCTAAATTTCAAGAAGCATGTCTTCCCTCTACCTCCACATTGTCTGCCATAACAAAAATTGGTGAAGGTAAAGAGTCTTCTATCCATGTTGTTGAAATTAACCCTGGAAAGTGTCTATATGTTAATTTTGGTCTAGAAGTAGAGCAACAAGGATAATTAATTCAAATGATTAAAAGACATTGTGGTACTTTTGCATGGGATTATTATGATATGAAAGGGATTCACCCTGACACCTGCATGCATCACATCTACACAAATGATGAAATTATACCAGTGAGGTAGCCTCAAAGAAGGATGAACCCAACCCTAAATGATATAGTAAAAGAAGAACTTCAAAAGATCTTGAATGCTAACTTCATTTACCCTATTTTAGGTAGTAAGTGGGTATCACCACAAGTCATTGTACCTAAGAAAAATAGTAAATGAAGGATCTGTGTGGATTTTAGGGAACTAAATAAGGCTACCTTTAAAGACTACTTTCCCTTGCCCTTCATCAATCAAGTATTGGATACCACATCCGGTAAAAAGTATTTCTCCTTCTTGGATGGGTTCAACAATTATAATCATATCCAAATTGCACCCGAAGACCAAGAAAACACCACATTTACTTGTCCATGGGGTACTTATGCCTATAGGGTGCTTCCTTTTGGGTTATGCAATGCCCCTTCCATGTTTCAAAGGGTTGTCCTTTCTATATTTTCTAATCTAACCCAAGACTGCATGGAAGTATACATGGATGATTTCATGGTATATGGGGAGGATTTCCAACAGGCTTTAGAAAACAAACATAAAGTTTTAATTAGATGTCAGGAGACCAACCTTGCCCTTAGCAATGAAAAATCTAGAATGATTCTTATAGAGGGTATTGTGTTAGGCCACCATATTTCTCTGACTAGGATAAGAGTAGATCCTGCTAAGATCGAAATAAGCGCTCAAATCAAAACTTATAGCTCTTAAAAATAAGTGAGAAGCTTTCTAGGGCATGCTGGATATTACAAAAGATTTATTCAGGATTTTACAACAATAACTACTCCTATGTTCAAAATTTTAACCAAAGATTCATAATTCCAATAAGACTCTCATTGTCAAATTTCCCTTGAAACACTTAAACAAAAATTGCCAACTGCTCCAGTTCTAAGAAGACCAAATTGTGCCCTCCCTTTTCACATCTATATTGATGCCTCAGACACAAATTTAGGGGTTGTTTTAGGCCAAAGAGAGAATCAAATTCCTTATGCCATATATTTTGTTAGCAAAAATCTCTCTCCTACGTAATTAAATTATACAGTCACTTAAAAAGAATTCTTATCAGTAGTTCATGCCATTAATAAATTCAGACATTCTATCACTAGGTATGAAGTTTTTGTACATACAAACCATTCAACTATTAAATTTCTAATGAATAAACCTATCACTAATCCCCGTGTTACTAAATGGTTGTTGCCACTACAAGAATTTCATATTACTATCATTGATAGGCCAGGAAAAGATAACCTTATCGCTGATTTTCTGTCTAGACATGTCCACATAGGTGACAGTGCACCAGTTACTGATGATTTTCCAGTTGAAAATTTTTCCTTTGTATGTAGATGTATCTAATTACCTGGTTACAGGAAAGTTGCCACAAAATTTGCCTTCAAAGGAAAATAGAGAATCATATAACTTAGTGCCAATTATGTGGAATGAGGATTGTTTATATTGTACTGGACCAGATTTGGTGATCAGAAGATGTGTACGAGAAGATGAGATGAAAGACATTCTAAAGTATTTCCATAATGAGCCATGTGGTGGACATTTCACCGACAAAAGAACTACAAATAATGTGTTGCAAATTGGGTATTATTGGCCCACCATTTTCAAGGATGCAAAGAAATATGTGGCCATCTATGATGATTGTCAAAGAATGGGGAAACCTATTCCAACAAATGAAATGCCTCTCCAAACACATGTAGTCATTGAATATTTTGATAAATGGGCATTAGATTTTGTAGGACCAATTTCTCCTATGTCCAAAAAGAAGAAATATATGCTGGTATGTATGGATTATGTAATCAAATGGGTAGAGGCTAAATCACTATATTCTGCTAATGAACAATCCATTGCTAACTTTTTATTTGAAGATATATTTACCTGTTTTGGTGTACCAATGGAAATAGTAACTGATCAAGGCACTCAATTCACTTACAAATTAGTCAAAGCTATTACAGTGTAGTATAAAATAAGGCATTGAAAATATACACCTTACTACCCCCAGGCGAATGGACGGGTAGAGTCTACCAATAAATTAATCAAGGCCATTCTCACCAAGACAGTACAACTACATCATAAATACTGGGCTGATAGGTTACTAGAAGCTTTGTGGGCCTATAGGACAACCTGGAGAAACACATCAGGACATTCTCCATATGAGTTGGTTTATGAAAAATAGGTTTTGCTTCCTATAGAATTCCAAATCAAAACCTTAAGAACTGCCATGCAGTTGGGAATGGATTTAGATGAGGCAAAGAAACAAAGGATAATGGAATTGAATGCATTGGATGATATTAGACAAGATTCTCTTCAAAGGACAATGCTTGTTCAGGATCAGAGAACCGGATAGCATGATAAGTTTATTAAAAAGAAATATTTTCAACCAGGTGACTAGGCTTTGTTATATGACAACATATTTAAGGATTTCAAAGGAAAGTTGACAACATGGTGGCTTGGACCTTATGAGGTGGACATAGTCTATGACAATGGCTCAGTCAAGATAAAAACTATCGATGCAAATCAAACTTCTTTCATTGTGAATGGACATCGATTGAAATTTTACTATAAGCTACTCTCTAAAGAGGATTTCACAAAATATGTTCTTCAAAATTTTGAAATTCAGTTGGTTAGGAAGGGGATTTCTCCTCTTGCTAATCCACCACTGTAAGTTTGTTGTATAATTTAATTTGATTTTGTACATATATGTATATAAGTGTGTTGTTGGATAATTGTTTTGGTATTACTAACTGTACTTCCTTCCCTGTAGATAGACAATAAAGAAGGACATTTACTAGGTGTAAGTTTATTCCTTTAACGAGCCTTGGTGAATTAGTTATGGAAAAGGAGCCTAATGGAGTTTTCTTTAAGTTTTTAAAACTCCTAAAAATTGAAAATACCAGCGAGCATGAACTATCCCAGGCTCGAGAAAAATCCACGGGAGAGTGAATGGAGTTCTCTTTAATTTTTTCAGACTCCTAAAAATTGAAAACATCGGAGATCATGAACTAGCCTGGGCTCGAGAAAAATCCACGGGAGAGTGAATGGAGTTTTCTTTAAGTTTTTCAGCCTCCTAAAAATTGAAAACACCAATGAGCATTAACTGATCTGGGCTCGAGAAAAATCCACTTAACAGTGGTAGTTAGGGTCATTTGCCAATAAAATGGAAGTGATAACAGAAAGAAAGGTCAACATGGTTCCAAAAAGAGAAGGATATCCATCTACAAAATGCCTTCCGATTGCAAAACTTGGAACCTGATCATTTACTTCTTTTGCCTCACTTTCTGATATTTCTGCTGCAATTTCAAAATTCCTGTACCAGTGTGTGTTGTTTGTAATTTTTCCAATCAGTATAAATTCACATCTGGCATCAGTAATCATTATCATTTACTTCAACTTGACTTTCAGAATATGCTAATCTATAAGGGGAAGCTTTAGAATCTCAATATGAATATTATACATATGGGTGCTTTATTAAAATATCATTCGATACTGGAAAATCAGTTCTTTGTGTTCACCTGGTACTGAAGAAAATTTCTCTGTGTTCATCTGGTACTGAAGAAAATCTTTGTGTGTGATCCAATAATGGAGGTATGAGATCAATGTTTTATTTTATGCTATTAAGAATCATATTAATTGTGTTATGAATATGTAATTATCCTCATACAAATTTTATTACGATTATTTGTTATGCCCCTCTCCTAATCCTAAAGTACCTACCTTCATTTCCCGGTTGTTCCAATATTATTATTATTATTATTTATTTTTGTTTTTTCTAATATGATTGAATGAGATGACTATGGGTGTGATTGGGCGAATGTTGAATGTCGAACATAATATAAGAAAGTGTATGATTGAATATCTCATGACAGAGATTCCACCTCCATGGGTTGTTTAAACAGTGATGATACCACCCATTCATAACCATAAAGTTGAATGATGGCAATGAATGATTACCAGAACTTTGATATGGACCGTCCCGTACTCCTGTACTCGACCACATTCTATGCATCATGTTTAAGATTCATTTCCATAAATTCGATGTCATTAACAAGAATTATTTATAAATGAGCCCCGCACACAACGTATCACCATCATTACATACAAACTCATCTACTAATCGTGCAAAAATTGTGACTGTTACCATTCCCTTTCGAATTATAAATGCTCCTCTAAGTGGCTTTGCCATCCAGATGATCATTATTTCTCTCCTACCTAGCCTTCGGCCTTTACTTCATGAGTCACCATTGATTCATCACCACATGCAACACTTTGCCAACCATTTCTGGTACTCTGTGTCGACCACAACCAACACTTTGTCAACCATTTTCGGTACTCTATGTTGACCACTTCTAGTACTCTGTGATAGTATTTCCGGTACTCTATGATACCATTTCCGATGCCCTGTGTCGACCACTTCCGGTACCCTGTAACACCATTTCCAGTATCTTGTGTCGACCAATTCCAGTACCCTGTAACACATTTTCCAGTACCCTATGTTACCATCTCCAGTACTCGGTCATCTTCGGTACTAAACCATTCCCAAGTCCAAGACCCGCTCTTCAAGCCAACATGGGGGTAGATATACAAGAACCAGATTTCCAGTCTTACACAGAAACCGAGGAATATCGGTTGTGGAAGGAGAAGTTCAAGTAGGTCGGTTGGATTCTATTCCTAAAAAAGTTCAAAGGGTACCATGATGGCATTTCTCATGCCTTCACTCAAAATTATAATGGTAAGAATGTTCAGCTAGGAGGTTTGCAATCGAAAATCATAGAGTCTACCTTAACAGAGGCCGTAGGATTACCGACCAAAGGGGAAAAATATTTCAACGGTGCGATCATTAACAAGGAGTTGTGTGAAAATTATTGATTGTTGAACATTTGAACCCTAATTAGACTAAAGGCATCCCCAGTAATTGGGTCAAAGAGGAGTATAGATTGATGCTCAACAGTTTGCAAAGGTTCTTGACTTGCGAAGGCAGGTATGGAGTCACCTTTCTTTACCATTTAAGGCTCTTGTTACATTTCGAGGGAGGTCCTGAAATAAACTTTTCATATTTCCTCTAGATGAGGTTAAACAAGATGGCAAGAGGAGTTAAACATACCTCTAAAGAGGTCGAGACTAGTATCTACTATCATGGGTTGATAAAATTGTTAGTTGTTCTTGAAATTAAGAAGTAGGGTAGCAATTGGAAGACATTCTTGTCACAACATTTTTCTCAAGGAGAAGGTTCCAAGCACATGGAGGAAAGCATGCCAAGGGAAATAACTTAGGACCTCAATAGAAAAAAAGAGAGTAGTAAGAAGCAGCAGAGGAGGGCAGAGTCTAAAGAAGGTGTTGATATCCCTACTCAATCAAGGTCCATTAATAAGTCAGACAAGGGTAAAACAGTAGAGGAGAAGGAAACTCCTACATCAACAGTAAAGAGACCATACAAAGGTAAGAGATCCCCTCTTGATTCACCCACTCCAATTAAAGTTTCAACAAGTGAGAAGAAGAAGAAGAAAAATCCAACTGATAGTGATAAAGGAGAGTGCACAGGCATTACTTCAAAGGTAGCTATTGATTTACCTCAGGAAGAGATTCCTGCACCAAGTGTTAAAAAGGTAAAGAAGCCTAGAACTAGTGAAAGGAGTGACAAGGCACATACTTCTAAGAAGAAGGAGAGACATGCACGAAAAGACAAATTCACAAGGTCCATGTCATAAACAAAAGGGAAGAAAAGAAGATTGTTTCAGGATAGTGAGTCATCAAAACCTCCACACCGCACTACTAGGAGCATGGAAAAATCAGTAATGACTATTCATACTCCCTCTCTTTCAGAAAAACCAATATATGCCTATGCCTCACCTTAAAAAGAACATGCACAAGATGAACCATTTAATGAGACAGGGGAATTAGTTACAGAGACTTTGAATGGATTGAGAAGAAGGTTGAAGCTAAGAGGAAACTTACCAAACATGAAACAATTGAACATGCTAGTTCTTTAACTAGACAACAACTCATGACCAAAATTGAGAAACTTCAGAAGAAAAATGAGAAACTAAGGGAAGAGATGAAAGAGTATAAGATTTTGGATGAATACCTTATGAAAAAAATGAGCAGTTAAGGGAAAACATCCAAAGGTTGCAAGAGGAGTACAATGAAGCCTCCACTAAGATGAAGAAGGTTTTCGCCTCGTGCACTATATGAGGGTCATTAAAAGGGAAATAAAAGAAGAGGCCTAAGGAGTGAAGGTCTTAGATCCAAGAAGGCTTCATTTTTTAAAATTTTGATGAATGGTTCAACACTTTTTGCATTAGGACATGCAACAACTTGAGCATGGGAGAATGTTGAGTCTCCTTTTTTATACCCATAATACCCTATATTGTCCTCTGATTTTGGCCAATTTCACCTTGAACCTAGTTATCATTTTCTTATTCACCCCTGGAACATACCTTTTAGCCTTGTTATGTCTATATGAGGTAATTTATATTTCAAAACATGATTTTTATGTTTTCTTGTAGTAGAAATATAATTATTTGATTTCTTATACTCTCTGATTAATTGGATTGGCTCACGTAGATGTGCTCCTACTCATTTGGTACCATTGCAGCAATCAAATACTCATTCTCCTATTCATCTGGTACTAGTGCAACGATCTAGCACTCGTGTTCCTATTCATCTGGTACCAACATTATCAATCTGGTACTTGGGTTCTCATCCTGTACCTGTGTATTATTGATCAATTGTTTGTGTTTTTGTCCACCATGTAATTGTGTTCACCATAATCGTGCGTCGATCCGGCACCAACAACATCATTTGCGTGATTCCAGTACCCGTGTTCCAGCACCTGTGTGATTTTGGAACCCGTGTTCCAGCACCTGCGTGATTCTGCTACTCGTTGTTCTAGCACCTATGTGATTCTGATACCTATTGTTCCAATGCCTGTGTGATTCCAATACCAGACCCTATCTTCTAGGATTGGTGATTGAGAAAACATTATTCGATGGGGCCAAGGCAATTGTTTGTCAAAGGCATCATCCCTACATAATAAATCAAGATATTCTTCTTCCTCATGCACTTTGTGTCATGGGGATGAAGCCGAATATGTAAATTAAGATAAACTATAATGATTTGATGTTATCTTACATAATTTTGGTTGTAACAACCATTTCTATATAAGAGAGGCCCTGTAGGTGATAGCCTTTTTTTAGTAGCAACAAGTTGGAGAAAGTTAGAGAAAGCTAGTGAAGGAAAGACATAGAATTAGACTCAGATTTGCACAACACTGTTATGTTGAGATGTGATTGAACCATTAAATATTGTAATCTTCCTTTCTAAATTATAATGATATGAGCAATGATTGATAAGTCGAGTGTGTTAATCAATTTCTTAGTTCTGTAAGCCTTTAAGCTTTCCTTGGTAGCTCGGTAAGGGCCCATCGAAGACATCAAGGCAAGTTCTTATTCAAGTTATCAGATAGTTTGAGAGTGTTTTAGTGTTTGATGTACTTTCAGTTTTTTTCTACGCAAGCAATTTTTGAGTGATAATTCCTTAGTTTTTGTGAATGTAAATTTTATTTCTTAAGCTACACATTTAATTGTTGATTGCTATGTTGAATAATAGGAAGGCCAAGATGAGAGATCTCACCATTCACCTACATGTATTGATAGTGAAGACTCTTGTAATACATTTCCTGTATTAGAATACATAGTTTTTTTTGAAGTTAGTTCTGGTTGTTTTGTTTGATGATCGAATGAAATGAATTGATTTTAGTATAGTAATTGAGATCAGTAGCTACAGGAAACAAAATCAAATCCATCTTTCCATTTCATGAGCCTATAAATGGAGAAACTTGTTACTTGATGAAGAATATTTAGTTTATAGTTTTTTAAATCTTTATTTATGATATCTCCTCTTTTAATTGTGTGATGAAGTTAGATTAAAATTTGAAGAATGAAGTGTTAGTTTTGAAGTACTCTCTATCTAGACGATACTCAGGAAACATAGGAACTTATCTATTGTTGGCACATATAGTGCATCATCTCTACTGATTACGGTTCCCTGGTTGATAATTTAATATTGTGGCGATATCTATATATATTATTCATATAATTTCCCCAACACCTTCTTTCCAACCATACTACTCTTAAGTAAGCTCAAAATTTGACCAGGGCTAGTGTATGCTTGTTACCAGGTCTCAAGTTATGACTGCAGAGAAAGTTGACACCCTCGAGAAAAAAATCAATGACTTCCAGGCATCCATTACCAACCAAATCACACAAGTATTGGAAGCCCTGAGGAAGTATCACAAACCTATGATGGAATAATACAGAGTTGATGCACATGTAGAAGGAGAATCCAACCATCACATTCATTTCCATGGAGGTCACCAATATTTGAGCCACCAGACACCCAAGTTGAACATGTACAAATTTGATGGCTCTAACCCAACAGTATGGGTGGCACAAATGAAACATTATTTCCACCTTAATAATATCTGGGATGATGAAACTAAACTACACGTGGGATATCTTTAATGCTATCCAAGGAGGCCAACTTGGAATATGTTTTCAAAAGCCATTTGTGACTTCTTTGATCGGGAATCTCACTTTCCAGGTTGTCTCACTAAGCTCAGGAAAACGGGTAAAGTACGAGACTACATTGCAACCTTTGAACAATTGGCCATCCAGATTGAAGGACTAGGAGAATCCTTTTACTTGAAATGTTTCATCATTGGCCTAAGGGAATCCATCCAAGCCCATGTCTGAATGTGTTACCCAACTACTTGGTTGGAAGCATGCAATAAGGCCTTAGAGGTAGAAGTTGCTTTAAATGCTCAATCCAATCATCCAAATTTTGTTGCATGAGCACAACCCACCCCGGCTATGGGCCCCACCCAAACAATTAAGGTTCAAAATTTGTCACCGACATAAATGGACGAAAGGAGGAAACAAGGTTTCTTCTACTACTGTGATGACAAATACTCCTCAGGACATAAATGCAAGGAACCAAAATTATTTCAAATCGATGCTACTGAAAATAACTTTTCCGATGAAGCTCCATCCACTTAAGTGCCTAAGGAGGAAGAGGGTGAACCCCTAAAAGCCCTAGACACTGACACTACAACTATGCTAGATGAGATGGTTATCTCAGTCCATGCCCTGGTTTACATTTCTTCTCCTCGGACTCTCAAAATCCGAGTCTTTTTAAACATCAACTAGTAGGGGTGTTGATTGATCATGGAAGCACACATAAATTTGTCCATAAGAGAGTAATAGAGGTCTTTCATTGTTTTATCAAGGAGATATCTAATTTCTAATTCCTTGTCATTGATGGGGGGACCATGAAATGTGAAGGATGTTGTGAAAATATTAAGCTTCAAATGGGGGATTATTGCCTCAAAACCCATATGTTTTCCATTGAAATGGGTGGTTGTGACATTGTCCTTGGTGCTGAATGGATCCACACACTAGGCCCTATCACAATGGAATTCCAGGAGTTATAAATGAGCTTAAAGTAAAACAACCACATTCATACACTACAGGGGCTCCGGGAAGGTGCTCCTACTACCATCAACTCACATGAAATGGAGAATCTTCTAAAAAAGGGCCATCATGGGATAGTTGCACAATTTAATGCCATACGTGCCATTGTATCCACTCCCCCTCACATTCATCTTGATATGCAACAGGTATTAGATCGCCACGAGCGGGTCTTTCAAAAACCTAAGGAGCTCCCACCTTCTAGGAGTGAACATGATCATATAATCACTTTGCTCTCGGGTACCCAACTACCAAATGTCCACCCCTATAGATATTTTGCACAAAATAATGAAATTTGAAAAAATCATCAAGGAACTTCTCGAAGCTGGTGTTATTCATCCCAACACTAGCCCTTATTCATCTCTAGTGGTCATGGTTCTAAACAAAGACGGTGAATGGTGCATATGTAAAGACTTTAGGGCCCTGAACAATCTCACTATCAAGGCCGAATTTCCTATCCCATTAGTTGATGATCTGCTTGATGAACTACATGGTGGTAATTTTTTTACCAAGCTAGACCTTCGCTCGGGCTATCACCAAATACGGATGAAGGAATTTGACATTCCCAAGACAACCTTCTGAATTCATGAAGGTCATTATGAATTCCTGGTCATGCCATTTGGTCTATGTAATGCCCCATCCATTTTTCAAAGCCTCATGAACCACCTTCTAAAACCATATCTCAGAAAATTCGTCCTTGTCTTTCTTGATGATATTCTCATATACAACATAACATGAGACACTCACCTTCAACATGTTGACCAAGTATTGCAATTGCTCCAATATCATAAACTATTTGTTAAATTATCTAAGTGTTCCTTTGGCATGGAAGAAGTAGAGTATTTGGGACACATTGTGGGTCGTGAAGGAGTGAGGGTTGATACGAAAAAGATTCAGGCAATGCAAGATTGGCCCCAACCAAAAGCCTTCAAGAGTTTTAGGGGATTATTGGGTCTCACGAGCTACTATTTTAAATTTGTCCACAATTATGGACGCATTGCCCAACCCCTCACTAATCTTCTTAAAAAAAAATCAATTCTCTGAACTAACGCAACTCAACATGCCTTCTTAGCTCTCAAACAAGCCATGTGATCCACTCCAATATTGGCCCTACCAGACTTTAGCAAACCCTTTTTTATTGAATGTGATGCTTCATGCATGAGCATTGATGCAATATTAATGTAGGAAGGTAGATCGTTGGCTTTCATCAGTCAACAACTCTCTGGAAAGCATCTAGGTCAATCTACATATGAGAAAGAAATGATGGCCATCTTACATGCAGTAGACACTTGGCGACCATACTTATTGGGGCATCATTTCAAAATCCACACTGGCCATCATAGCCTAAAATATTTCCTCGAGTGGCATCTATCGTCGCCACAACAAAATAAATGGCTCGTAAAAATGTTGGGATGTGATTATGAGATAATTTACAAGAAGGGGCATGACAATGTAGTGGCCAATGCCTTATCGCGCTAATTTGAGGATGAGGGCACCCTTTTATTCCTCTCTCTACCCATACCAGATTGGATTGAAGAAGCCTGTCATGAATGGTTCTCCCACCCCTCTTTGTCCCAGTTCATTAATAGATTATGAGTAAATCCTAATTCCTCAGAGGACTATTCTTGGAAGGATGAAGTTATTTTCTATAAGGATCGGATAATGCTATCCCTAACCTCCACCCTCAAAACCCGCATCTTGGAAGAGTTGCACTCCTCTCTGGTTGTAGGACATTTAGGCTTTCAGAAGACTTATGCATGAGCATGTCGCTCTTTATTTTGGACATGCATGAATAATGACATTCTTACATTTGTGGTTGTATGCGACGTATGCTAACTCAAGAAAGGGGAAACGATCAAGCTACCAAGAACCTTACAACCCTTTCCACTCCTTGCTTCTGTCTAGATAAATGTTTTCATGGAATTCATTACAGGTATCCCAAATTTAGGCAAAAAATTAGTCATCATGGTGGTTGTTGAAATTTTTTCTAAATATGCTCATTTTTGAGCTCTACCACACCCATTTACCCCAACATTGGTGGATCAAGTTTTCATGGATCAAATTTTCAAACTGCATGGCATGCTGGCTTCTATTGTGTTTGATTGAGGACCTACTTTCACTAGCAAATTTTGGTAGGAAGTAGGACACACAACTCCAACTGAGCACAAAGTATCATCCACAAACTGATGGTCAAACAAAAGCAGTAAAAAATGGTTTGGAGACCTACCTGTGGTGCTTCACTTCAGACAAGCAACATCAATGGGTACAGTGGTTGCCTTTAGCTGAATGGTTGTATAATACTAACTATCATGAAGCCACCAAGATGATGCCATATGAGGCAATGTATGGCCAACTCCCACCTTCACCAGCTTCTTATATCCCAAGATCTTCCAAATTACAGGCAGTTGATAAGCTCCTGTAGAACCATGCCACTATGATCGCTCATCTCAAAGATAATCTACATCAAGCTTAGAATAGAATGAAGCAACAAGTTGACCAACACCATTCAGAGAGGTCATTTCAAGTAGGTGACTAGGTGTTCCCACAACTCTAACCTTATAAGCAAACCTCTCTCAAATAAAAGGGCTTCCAGAAACTAGCACCGAAATTCTATGGGCCTTATCAAGTACTTTAGCCTATAGGAGAAATTGTTTACAATCAGGCCCTGCCAACTACTTCAAAAATCCACCCAGTCTTCCATGTATCTCACCTCAAGAAATTTGTGGGGAATAATTGCAGGGTTCAAACACGTCTACTAGAATTAGATGAGAATGGTTCACTTTGGCTCCAACCCAAACAAGCCCTCAATACTCGCGAAATAGATCCCCGCGGTCCTACGATCAAGGAAGTCCTCATCAAGTGGAAAGATACCTCTCCAGGAGATGTGACATGGGATTCAACCACTATTCTTCAGCAGTTTCCACAGCTTCAACCTTGAGGACAAGGCTACTTTTGACGGGGAAGGGCATGTTAGGGTCCAACCCTAACCCTTTGATTTATGTAATAAGCCCAAGGGGCCTAGTTAGAATCATAGTTAGTTAGTTGAGTCAATAAAGCCTGTAAGAGGTTATCCGCATTAATAATAATTGTAAGTGGTTGACCCACATTATATAAAAGGGACCACAATTAGTTATAATCATACCATAGTTAATTATAAATAAAGTGGTTAATCCGTATTATGCAAGGGACCACTAGTAGTTAGGGTTTTGGATGTCATAAAGCTATAAATAGTCTTACATAGCAAGGGAAGAATCATCGAGTTTTATTATAATTTTGTTATGCTATGTTGGAGGTTGCCCCCTCCAAGAGGCAAGTGAACATTTTATTATTCTTATGAATAGTAAAATATCTTTCCACTGTGTCTCAATTCATGTGACATTTTTGTGTTTCTAGCGATATTGTTTCGTATTTCTGGCATTCTGTTATTCTCACAGGTCAAGTGAATAACACCAATGATAACAATGACAGAGTTCTTTGTGATGAAACAAGCTTTTCTAATGTAGTTTGTGGAAGGCTGACTTGGATTTTTATGACAATTATTGGTCTTGGTCTTGGAGGTCTCATTTTAATTTGATTCTATAAGAAGGAGATTGTTCAGGTTTTCCCCAAGTTGTGGGGTTTTTCCCTGACGTGGATCCTATGTCTTGTGTCTATTGTCTCTTGTGACTTTCATGTTTATATTGGTAATTGTTTGATGAAGCAAAAAGAATACAAATAAATTAATAAGAAAATCTAAAGAAAATCTAACTAAAGAAAATCTACAGAAAATCTAACTAAAGAAAATCTACATATGTATAAATCCACTTTGATTTTCCAACACATGGAAGTGCATGGAAAGCTTCTGTCAATTTTATAGCAACCAATCATCACGATAGTCGAATGAATGAAGCTTTATCGATGGATGATTTTATCTTAACAAAATAAGGCATAAATATTTTAGCTTCACCTTAGAGGAATTCGACATTCAAAAAGACATTGAAAATTCAAATTTCACTAGACTTGTTAGTCTTGCATTCAATATAATTAAGTAGACCCTCATTACAGTTAAGTCAACATATTTTAGCAAGGTTTGAACCAACCACTAGTAAGATTTCTTCTTTGGTGGAAGATAAGAGAAAGGAGTCTAAATATTTGCAGGGGTTGACACGAATTGGTTATGTTTCCTAATAGCTTGGAAAACCACTACTGAAGAAAATAGAGGATGGGAGATTTCTAAATTAGAAGGCATTTGGGGACTGGATGTTCACTCCGCAAGTGACCTTTGAAAAATTGGATCTTTCCATTGGCTTCAATGTTGAGATAAAGTTTGACTAGTTGAAAATTATGGAAGACTGCAAGTTATTCTATATGTGAGAAAAAAAATCCTTTCACACAAGGATCAAATTTGAAGAGAAGATTTACATTTTATTTTGAAGAATTAACTTCATTTCATGTTTTCAATATTAACAAGTTAGATAAACTATTATTTTCATATGAAAATGAAAGATAAAATTGAGTACATACCTGACATATTATATCTCCTATAATGCTAAGTTGCACAAACCTCAAACTAAGAATCTTGTCTTCAAATCACTAGAATGAGCACACACAGGGAGCACTATTTCACTAGTATTAGAGATTATGTACGAATCATATGGATAAAACTCAATAGAACCATTTACAATTTCATTCCTTTGATGTCATCCCTCAAATATAACTAATATGTTATTCTTTTTTATAGGATAATTGGTCCAATTGTTCAAACAATTGTAGTAAGATTTTTAAATATAATTAAAATATAGTATTGTTTTGTGAAGATAGTTGTTGTGTCCAATAAATATATATATATATATATATATATATATATATATATATATATATATATATATATATATATATACATATACATATACATATACATATACATATACATATACATATACATATACATATAAAACATCCAACAACACAATTTTCTCTAAAAATAAATAAGTTTTTTCTTTTTTGTGAGAATTGTGGCATTGATGATTGGTGCACATGTGCATTATAATGTAGAACACCATCTACAAAAGAGACAAAAGTAACATTATTTTTTGGCAACAAAAATGAATATTTTGGCAACTGTAATTGATTTTGATCCTTGATGCCTAGTATTGTGGCTTCCTATTGAGTAGATAGAAAGAAAACATGTAGGTACTATTAATAAATCCAAGCAAGTGGAGTACACAATAAATACAAGCAGATATAGTAGGGAATAAATGCAAGCAAATGAAGTACTTTGAATGGAGATCTTCAAGTGGAACCAAGGAAGATTGGTAAGTATTGTTCAGAAATCCAAGGAGCAAAAAGATGAAGGTTGATTGGGATTCGAACATGGCTTCTTCTTCCTCATGAGTAGCAAGAACATTCACCACAAAAAAATATTTTATTTTCTTCTCACCACTAAAATGTAATTTCAATAAATAATATATGTATGCATGAAATTTATAATAATAAAATTTTATTGTATAAAAATGATAACATTTCTTTTTTTCCCATAGGAAGTATCTGAGCTGATCAACCTTGAAGGGGATCAAGCCCTGCGGCCTACTAGCTGAACTAACCCCAAGGGCGTCGAGGGGAATTGACCCTGTGACCTCCCGATCGGCGAGGTACTTTAACAACGGGGATTCAACCAGTTGAGCTAACCCTTGGGGCTAAAATGATAACATTTCTTATTTTAAATGATTATAATATTTATCTTAATTTAAATTTCATTTCAAATTTGATTTATTTTTTTAAGTTCACTTTATTTATATGAAAATTAATTTATAATTTTATACCCTTCCATCATTGTTTAAAAGGAAAGAAACGAATACTGACAACATGAAAACTTCGATTTTGAATCTGTTCTCACAATATGCTCAGAGAAACCAAACACAGACAGCTGACAGCGAGTGTCTTTCATTTTCTAGGATGTTTCCAAAAATTCCAAATGAAGGCAAATATATTTATCTAGTTTTCATCCAGATGTAACACAGAAGGTCAACAAGATGCAAGATACATATCTAATATGTCTTTCAAAAATAAAGTTCAAAAAAGTAAAATGTGCATGCGACATTCTCCCCTGCTTTTCAGAAACCCTAAGATGTGTTTTTCTTTGATTTATTTTGCAGATTCTATTCTTAATAGGCGGAGTACACAAATACCTAGGGAGAGATGTCTAATGTTGTGCAGGGACCAATAATTGATATAGTACTAGTCCCACCAAACTACCAAAAATTGAGAGATATGCAACCAATATTTAAACAAAAATAAATAACATTAAGTGCAAATATGTTTTAATTTATGTCCAAAATTTCCCAGTACATTGACTGGGCCCACAACTGTCCATAAATAGTATCTTAATACTTAAGAGTACAAATCATATTGACCCAACTAGAAAACAGATAAAACCATAAATCCTTCCAAAATGGTCTATTCCAGAAGTACAAAGTAGCAATCACTTGAACCCCCACTCATCAGAACTGGAGCTATGTAGTCCAAATAAATATCCATACCTACACATAATAAAAGTGAATGTATGTTAGCCATAACTGCTATGTTGTTCAACATTTAAACCCACCGTGTTCAATAAATGACACCCAACCCAATAACATTTAAACCCATTGTGTTCAATAAATGACACCCAACCCAATAACTTCAATAAATGACACCCAACCCATTCTATTTCTCATTAAAACATATCAAAGCACATGTTCAATAAATGACACCCAACCCATTCTATTTCTCATTAAAACAGATCAAAGCACATGGATCAACAAATAACAAATTCCCAACCATTGGATCACATCCAATTAAATCCAGATCACACATTCAAAATGAAGCCATTGCAATCCATGTCCATCCTTACCACCAATTAAATTCAAGTGCAAAAAACTATAAAAGAAGTTCAACCATTGCTAAAGTTGCATGTTATGCATTCAAACTATCCACCAGCTTTGAAGACAAACCATCACAGAACATTTGACAGTATATCCAAGTTATTTATTTCAATTACAACACATTTTTTTTACAGTTCCATTTCTCACAGTGTTTTATTTGAGTTCTTACAGTTTCATTTTCATGAAAATATATACTTTTTCTATTTTTCTATATTCTAAATTATTTTAAAGTTGATTGGAAAATATGACACAACCATAATGAAGTGTATTGGCTAGTATGGCTAGCTACAGATGAAAAAGAACAGAACCTATGAGACATTAATCTTGTGCTAAATATTTGAATGAAATGTTATTTCTTCCTCATAAAATTCTAAATTATTACAATTAGATTGAAATTGGTCAATTAATGTGCTCATCATTCCCTTCAATATGTTCTCAAGTTGGTTATGGTAACTCAGACCATTACTGTTGGCAGAGGCTAGAATATATGAAAACACCAAGACAAGCCTACAATATTGACACTAGAAATCTTGGATCAAATCTTGCAGGAGAAACTTCTATGCTAAGGCAGTCAGTCATCCCTCACACAAAAGATTTTATATAGATAGGAAGACTCGAAAGTCACTCCCTTGACTCTAAGCAACTAAGGTATCTAACAAAAGTATTTTCCTTGTGTATCTTCGCACTCCTTCAATCTCTGTCTTCGAGCAACTCATATTTGCAAGCCATTTCTCAATCAATTGAAAATCATATATCCCCATCACATATTTGCAATAATCCACAATACCCATAGAATCTCTATCATCCACTTATGCACTAAAATCATCCTCATTAGAAGAAGCACTTGGGCCTCTCACTTTGACATCACACTGTTGGTGAAGACACTTGGATGAAGTCTCTCCCCATTCAGGCTTCATTTCTTCAAAAATCATAAGCATTCCCAGGACCAAGCTCCTTGAGACATTAAATCAAATTCTAGGCATGAAAGCTGAAATCCTAATCAAGGAGTTAGTAACAGCAGGGTTGATTCTTCTGGCCGAGGTTAACACTATGTACTTGACCGAATCATAGTTTGTAGAGATAGTCCTTATAAAGGGAGTTATATTCAAGGTCTGAAATCCAAGTCTTAATAGTGACAAAGAGGCGAAGATCATCTTCAATCTCTCTGTATTTTGTGAACCTGCAAAGAGTCTTGTTGAAGATCGAACAACAAACCCAGAAGGCATTATCTCTGTGGTCTAAATTTAAGATCTAAATTCTCCTACCCAACCTACAAATTGACTCATACTGTCAATTTAAGATACTCATGTAGGAACGTCCACCTTCTCCCTTTCTTATTGATCATGATATAGGGTTGGCCCCTTCTCAAACTTATGTAACTGAGGATCTATCTCATACAACACAACTGTGAATATCATTGAATGATATCCCACACTACTCTTCTTAACCATTGGCACTATCTAAGCCCCATGGTCTCTAATGATAAAAAGTTTATCCTTCTCCAACAAAGGAAATGTTTGTGTTGTCCTCATGAAAAATCATCGCATAATCCTCCAACAGTATAAATCTCAAATACATCCTACCAAACATATGAGCCCACTCCCATCAATGCATCCTTGAGAATACCAAATGTTGACCTCATCTTAGAGCTCATTACTATGTAGGCAAACATCATTCCCTTCAATATGTTCTCAGGTTGGTTATGGTATCTCAGACCATTGTTGTTGGCAGAGGCTAGAATATATGAAAACACCAAGACAAGCCTACAATATTGACACTAGCAATCCTGGATCAAATCTTGCAGGAGAAAATTCTACTACAATGGAAGATTCTTATTAGTCAAAATTTATTTTCAACTTCAAAGCAACATAAGGCAAACACTACTTGAACTACGTGATTGAAAATGCAGGTCCACTTGGTGAGACAATGTGGGCCATGAATGAATTCAGTTGTGATAACAAACAGGAGTCTAAACAAATTAATTAAAACAACAGTAACTACCAGATCTTCTCATAGTACCAAAAGAAGGTGGAAACTGACAGTGGTTTTCCAAGTACAAATACAGTCATGGTATTTTAAGTATAAAAAGAAGTTATCAAAACAACAATCACTGATAATTTTGAAGACATCCAACAAAATGATTCTTTATATTTGATTTTTCAAGGATATTAACATAGTAGAAGTTTCTTATTACTCAAAAGTTCTTTTCAACTTGAAAGCAACATAAGGCAAACACTACTTGAACTACAGATCCTCCAAAAGTATAACTCTCAAATACATCCTACCAAACACATGAGCCCACTCCCATCAGTGCATCCTTGAGAATACCAAATGTTGACCTCTTCTTAGAGTTCATTACTTTGTAGGCAAACAACCAATCCCTTCAATATGTTCTCAGGTTAGTTATGGTAACTCAGAACATTGTTGTTGGAAAAGGATAGAATATATGAAAACACCAAGACAAGCCTCCAATATTGACACTAGCAATCTTGGATCAAATCTTGTAGGAGAAACTTCTACTGTAACAATGGAAGTTTCTTATTACTCAAAAGTTCTTTTCAACTTGAAAGCAACATAAGGCAAACACTACTTGAACTACATGATTGACAATGCAGGTCCACTTGGTGAGATAGCGTGGGCCATGAATGAATTCAATTGCGATAACAAACATGAGTCTAAGAAAATTAATTCAAACAAAAGTAACTACCAGATCTTCTCATAGTACTAGAATAAGGTGGAAACCAACAATAGTTTTCCAAGTACAAATAGAGTCATGGTATTTTAAGTGTAAAAACAAGTTATCAAAACAACAGCCACTAATAATTTTGAAGACATACAACAAAATGATTTTGTATATTTGATTTTTCAAGGATACTAATAGAGCAGAAGTTTCTTATTACTCAAAAGTTATTTTCAACTTGAAAGCAACATAAGGCAAACACTACTTGAACTACATGATCCTCCAACAATACAAATCTCAAATACATCCTACCAAACACATGAGCCCACTCCCATCAGTGCATCCTTGAGAATACCAAATGTTGACCTCATCTTAGAGTTCATTCCTTTGTAGGAAAACAACCAATCTATGTTCTTAGGTTGGTTATGGTAACTCAGACCATTGTTGTTGGCAGAGGTTAGAATATATGAAAACACCAAGACAAGCCTGCAATATGGACACTAGCAATCCTGGATCAAATCTTGCAGGAGAAACTTCTACTACAATGGAAGTTTCTTATTACTCAAAATTTCTTTTCAACTTGAAAGCAACATAAGGAAAACACTACTTGAACTACATGATTGACAATGCAAGTCCACTTGGTGAGACAGTGTGGGCCATGAATGAATTAAATTGCGATAACAAACATGAGTCTAAACAAATTAATTCAAACAACAGTAACTACCGTATCTTCTCATAGTACTAGAAGAAGGTGGAAATCGACAGTAGTTTTCCAAGTACAAATAGAGTCATGGTTTTTTAAGTGTAAAAACAAGTTATCAAAACAACACCCACTGATAATTTTGAAGCCAAACAACAAAATGATTCTGTATATTTGATTTTTCAAGGATACTAACATAGTAGAAGTTTATTATTACTCAAAATTTATTTTCAACTTGAAAGCAACATAAGGCAAACACTACTTGAACTACCTGATCCTCCAACTATATAACTCTCAAATACATCCTACCAAACACATGAGCCCACTCCATTTAGTGCATCCTTGAGAATACCAAATGTTGACCTCATCTTAGAGTTCATTACTTTGTAGGCAAACAACCAATCCCTTCACTATGCTCTCAGGTTTTTTATGGTAACTTAGACCATTGTTGTTGGCATTGGCTAGAATATATGAAAACACCAAGACAAGCCTGCAATATTGACATTAGCAATCCTGGATCAAATCTTGTAGGAGAAACTTCTGGTACAATGGAAGTTTCTTATTACTCAAAAGTTCTTTTCAACTTGAAAGCAACATAAGGCAAACACTACTTGAACTACATGATTAAAAATGCAAGTCCACTTTGAGAGACAAAGTGGGCCATGAAAGAATTCAATTGCGATAACAAACAAGAGTCTAAACAAATTAATTCAAACAACAGTACCTACCAGATCTTCTCATAGTACCAGAAGAAGGTGGAAACCGACAGTAGTTTTCCAAGTACAAATAGAGTTATGGTATTTTAAGTGTAAAAACAAGTTATCAAAACAACAATCACTGATCATTTTGAATACATACAACAAAATGATTCTGTATATTTGATTTTTCAAGGATACTAACATACACGTTGATAATTGCCTGTAATAAAGTAGAAGTATTTTTGCCTTGTATGAAAGCATAATTTACAAATATTCTTAACTAAATGCATGCAATAATTCTGCAGGTTGTTGCATCTATTGCAAAAGTTAGTTATGTTGCTCGTACAAGGAGAAGTGGCAGGAGAGTGACAAGAGGTGCCCAACTGCGATTCCCATCATCGGATGAGGTCAGGACATGTGATTTCAATGTCAACAATGCCCCAAGGAACATTGTTGAGGATGACCATGCAACTGAAGTTGATGTTGTCACACCATCACCCACAGAGCCACCGTCAACAATGGTCTAAGGGGAAAGTTCAACTAAAAAGATTAGCGCTATAAGAGGACGGAAAAAGGAAGAAATTTTAGTTGCAATTGACAACATAGAGTTTAATGGATACTCAATTTAGGCATATGCAAGAAAAACATGGTATTCCTCCCTCATCAATACATTATTGGATAAATGGACTGACTCATACAAAACGTAGAGGGCCTCTTACAGCTATGAATGATAAGGAGGAGGGCGAGGTGGTTGAGTGGTGTAAAGAGATGGCCCAATTGGGACATGGGTTAGAGTAACTTGATAAAAATCAAATCCACAGTTGCTCAAATCTGTCAAGGGAGGCCAAACCCATTCAAAGATGGGTTTCCTGGTAAATAATGGCGGTTTGGGGTTAAAAAAAGGCATCCATACCTTTTATTGCATACAATTGAGGGCCCTAATAGAGACACATAATTAAATTTGTGCCATGCAATTGTGTAGAAGTTCTATGACACTCTTTCTAGTGCTTACGATAAACATTCTTATGGAGAAGACCATATATGGAACTGTGATGAAACAGGTTTACAGGCAGGGAGGAATTATGGCATGTGAGCAATTGCCAAGAGAGGGAGCCGAAATGTGCCAAATATTTTTCCCTAGAGCAGGGAGTGGATAACTATTTTATGTTGTGTCAATGCAATTGGTACTTTGATCCCAGGATTTTATCTATTCAAAGGTAAAAAACAACTGAAAAACTATATACAGAATTTTGAACCAGGTGCATGCATGGTTGCACATCCCCATGCATGGATGACTAAAGAACTATTTTTAAGTTGGCTTTTTCACTTTGTTGCATCAGTACCAGGTGGTGTCTCACCTAATAACATACACCTATTGATATTAGATGGCCATGGGAGCCACATGGTTGTACAAACAATTGAGGAAGAAAACAATTTAGGCATCGACCTATTGACATTGCCCACTCATACCACTCACAGATTGAAACCCCTTGATGTTAGTGTGTTTGGACCTTTCAAGAACTATTTTAGGTTAGAGCATGCTGCATGGATGGCAAAGAATCCAGGGGTTGAGGTGAAAAGGTTCGAGCTATCAGAGCTTGCAAGTAAAGCTTTTAAAAGGGCTCTGACACCATCAAATATCAAGGTTGGCTTTAGGAGGACAGGAATCTGGCTGTTGAATTATGATGCTCTTATGCATGGTACTAGTTGTAGCCAGGCGTTTCATGTGGACGTTCAGGAAGAAGGGCATGTCCAAACAGGTGTTGAAGTGCAAGAAGTAGATGAACAAGATGATGTGGTTGTAGCTGGTAATATGATTTCCCTCTCTCAAGGACACTTATATGATGAAGATGATGCCACTGTATGTGAAACACAGTATAATCATGAACAAATTCACAATAACATGGAGATTATTCTACCAACTCAAGAACATGAAGCTCTTGTTGCTGATATTGTTAATGACATTGTTGAACATGCAATTGACAATGACCAATTGACATTGCCAATCCAAGTAACCCCACCGTCATGGCTTGCAAAAGCCAGGATTAATATGAATGGACATAGTGTCTCAACAACCAATCAACAAAGCATGAACATGCCCTCACAATCAACAGAATTAAACAGTGAAATTGTTCATTTTTTGTGGACAACAGCTCAATGGAAGAAGATGAAGCACATAATGAGGCATCAAATGAAGATAATGATATAGTTCAATCAATTGTCTCAGATACTGAAAGGGAAGTACCAAGCAATGACATGCAGGTGGGAGGGGTGGAGAAGATACTTGGCTGGTTCCTAAAGCTACCAGTAGAGAGAGTATCAATGAAAAAAAGAAAGGTACAATGGGTAGTTTTCATTTGGGCCGAAGTTCACAGTTACTCACCTCAGAAGTCTACATAAACCTGTTAGTTGAGTCTGAAAAAAATAAATTTGAAATGAAGGAATTAAAACAGAAAAAGAAGGATCTAGTCAAGGAGAAGAAGGCAACAAGGATTGTTGTAGCACAACGTCGAGCAGATGAAAGGCTTGAAAGAGATAAAGAAAGGCAAGTTAAGGACCAACAACAACAAATGGCAAGACAGGAAAAGGAATAAAAAAAGACACAACAAATGCTTGAAAAGGAACAAGGGATGATCAATATGGTTGACAATGATGAAATCATAGCTGATGAAACCAAGATTATTTCAAAATCATTGGACAATATTACAAATAATACACCATTATTCCAAGACCTCATAAACATTCAAGTGCCTCACTATGAAACTGAGGGTTTACCCACTTTCCTTATTCCTACCAGAGGAGGTGTCAATTCTATGTATGCTCATTACACACCTCCACTTAATGCAGGACTTAGTAGTGCAAATGTGAGGTATGGATACTCCATTCCTCCACAGTTGGAAGGTGCAAATTGGACACAATCATATGGCTGCAATCAACCATTTCCTAATAAACCCTTTTTAGGTAAACCAACCTACCTGACTCAAGTAAGTAACTCGGGAAGATTTTGCACTCAAGATTCTCAAGGCCATAAAGAATAGGGGTGTCATATGTTTTTTGGTGTAACCACATTATGATGTGGATTTTGGATGAATTGTATCTTTTTCTTATCACATAAATATTTTGGCTTACAACCTAAGTTGTTTTTATTTCATACTGTTTGCGGCATTGTAACCAAAATACATTTTAGAAGGAACATCTATAGTTTATTATAATGTAGAAATCTTATGTGAGAATGCAAATTGGATTTTCTATTATGCCTTTACACACCAAATGATTGACAATACATTTATAACCGAGTTGTAAATATGATGACAAATGAGTGAATAATGAAATCTTGAACAAGTCACTTATTTTAATATGAAAATTTCATAAAACAGTGAACAACAAAAGTACATAGCTATTGGTTTCATATTCACAAAGAATCTAGCATTCCATGCATCAACAAATATGTCAAAGAACCTAACATTCCATACATCAACAAATATGGAGACATACCAAGTTACAAAGGACAACTTTCTTCCAATTAAAACATAATACAAATGGGTAATGCACTCTCGGCATTGAATTTCCCTTGTACCCCAATTTACCTCGAATCCAAACACAATGCAAAGTTGCTCTTACAAATCAATTTACCTCCAATTCTACCAACTATGGACATTGAATGACTCTTATAAATGAATATACAATGCAAGATGGGTTGGTAGACCAGATTTCTATGAACATCTGTTTACCTTTCTAAATTAGTGCACTTCCAATTAAAACAAAATACAAATGGGCAATGCACTTTGGGCATTGAATTTCCCTTATAAACCAACATTCAATACATCAACAAATATGGAGACAAAGCAATAAAGAAGCTCCTCAAGATGACAATTTACAAAAGGACAACTTAGATCCATCTGATATCAACTTAATAAGGCAACAGACTAAATCTGACCAGAACCAAAACCATTTCCAAAATGACATAAAATCCAGATTTCTCCACAAACCAGATGCCACAAAGGAATGAAACAACAATACACAAGTACATTTGTTCCAACCCAAACATCTTTCAACTGTACATTCATTCCAACCCAAACATTAAGTGCAATTACAACTTTAACTATAAGTGAATCAGAAAATGAATTTCATAGATTAATGCAGTCTTTGCATTTAAAGTATCTGTTTAAGAAGTTAGAATATGAAACCTCTGAATGTGAAATCTCTGCATATTATCACAAACTCTATTCCAAACAATAGATAAATGAATTAAAACACAATGCAAATGGGTTGGACTACCCACTATGAGCATCAAAATACCTTTATAAATCAATGTACCTCCAATTAAAACATAATACAAATG
Organism: Pinus tabuliformis; assembly: GCA_031772625.1. Taxonomy (NCBI): domain Eukaryota; kingdom Viridiplantae; phylum Streptophyta; class Pinopsida; order Pinales; family Pinaceae; genus Pinus; species Pinus tabuliformis. The sequence continues at coordinate 457,598,634 of CM062808.1, read as the reverse complement.
GGTAATGCACTCTCGGCATTGAATTTCCCTTGTAACCCAATTTACTTCAAATCCAAACACAATGCAAAGTTTGTCTTACAAATCAATTTACGTCCAATTTTGCCAACTATGGACATTGAATGACTCTTATAAATGAATATACAATGCAAAATGGGATGGTAGACGAGATTTATATGAGCATCAGTTTACTTTTTTACATCAATGCACTTCCAATTAAAATACAATACAAATGGGCAATGCATTCTCGGCATTGAACTTCCCTTATAAACCAACATTCAATACATCAACGAATATGGACATAGAGCATTAAATAAGCTCCTCAATATGGAAATTTACAAAAGGACAACTTAGATCCATCTGATATCAACTCAATAAGACAACACACTAAATATGACGAGAACCACAATCATTTCCAAAAGGACATAAAATCCAGATTTCTCCACAAACCAGATGCCACAAAGGAATGAAACAACAATACACAAGTACATTCGTTCTGACCCAAACATTAAGTGGAATTACATCTTTTAACTGTAAGTGAATCGGAAAATGAATTTCACATATTAATGCAGTCACTGCATTTAAAGTATTTGTCTAAGAAGTTTGAATGTGAAGCCTCTGAATGTGAAACGTCTGCATATTATCATAGACTCTATTCCAAACAATAGATAAATGAATTAAAACACAATGCAAATGGGTTGGACTATCCACTATGAGCACAAAATACCTTTATAAATCAATGTACCTCCAATTAAAACATAATACAAATGGGTAATGCACTCTGGGCATTGAATTTCCCTTGTAACCCAATTTACTTTGAATCCAAACACAATGCAAAGTTGCTCTTACAAATCAATTTACCTCCAATTCTGCCAACTATGGACATTGAATGACTCTTATAAATGAATATACAATGCAAAATGAGCTGGTATACCAGATTTCTATGAGCATCAGTTTACCTTTTTACATCAATGCACTTCCAATTAAAACACAATACAAATGGGAAATGCACTCTGGGCATTGAATTTCCCTTATAAACCAACATTCAATACATCAACAAATATGGATACAAAGCAATAAAGAAGGCCCTCAAGATGGCAATTTACAAAAGGAAAACTTAGATCCATCTGATATCAACTCAATAAGAGAACATACTAAATATGACCAGATCCAAAACCATTTCCAAAATGACATAAAATCCAGATTTCTCCACAAACCAGATGCCACAAAGGAATGAAACATCAATACACAAGTACATTTGTTCCAACCCAAACATCTTTCAACTGTACATTCGTTCCAACCCGAACATTAAGTGAAAATACATCTTTTAACTGTAAGTGAATCGGAAAACACAATGCACCCATTTATCCTTTAATCATTTTGTAAACCCGAGACAAGTCCTTAATGGCTCTAACAGAAGAATTCTGAGAGAGGACCTTGAGTTTAAAGGATATCAGCATGCCATGAAGATAAAGGGAAAAAAGCAAAAGAGAGCCCCCAACTCAACGCTGGTGACCACCCATTTAAGCACATTCTACCATAAATAGAAAGAAAGAAACATAATGCACATGCAAATTTGCCATCTTATATATTTTCATGGAGATTAATATTATTAGTCAAATTCAAATAAAATGGACTAGAATCGTTTTGATATTCATAGCACAAAAGTTACTTTCCGTCTCGATACCTCCAATTGTGTATTGTAAAAGGGAGGAAGATGTAAATAGAGAGACTCCACTTGTTCCATTTATAAGGGGAGTTTGTTTTACTTTAAACATTATATTTCAGCAAGAAAATAATTTGTAATCATGGGAACAACTTCATCCTAGTGTCCATATAGCTTGCAGAGATGACATTTTTGAACTCTAATGAAAGGGTCAAGCAAACAACGTACAAGAATCATATTATAACAGATATACTCATGCATTAAGTCATCTTAACATTTCTAAAATTTCACAATGTTAAAGTATCTTCCTGTATGCATTTTTCAAAGAACAATAAAATTGCCAAGTGCTACTCATGCACCGAAGCCTCCTATCTCTGGTTCGGAGGACAGTGAAGGAAAAACATTCCTCAATGAATTTGAAAAGATAAAATACAAGAAAGGACTTTACAATGATTCTTCTGTTAGAGGAACTTGAGTTTAAAGGATATCAACATGCCACGAAGATAAAGGGAAAACAACAAAAGAGAGCCCCCAACTCAAAGCTAGTGACCACCCATTTAAGCACATTCTACCATAAATAGAAAGAAAGAAACAGAATGCACTTGCAAATTTGCCAAGAGTGATTCGATTTTACAAAAGGGTTCTTATTATCATAGACTCTATTCCAAACAGTAGACAAATGAATTAAAACACAATGCAAATTGAACCTGAAAAACGAGAAATGACTGTTGTTCAAGAATAGAGTATGCAATATGTTGCAGTTAGAAAGCTTTGGAGGGATTTGTCTGAGAGTGAGTTGTAGCTCATGTCGAGAGACATAATGCCCCTCAGCCCTCCTAACTCAGACACCAATTTACCCTCCAAGCCGTAGACGGAAAGATTCAATGTCCTCACTGTAATTCCATCTCCATAGTAGAAAACACATGTCCATGAACAGGGGGAGGGTAAGAGGAGGTTAACAGAGAAAGCAAAATTGATAAAAACTATAAGAAATTGCAGAAACCTTGTGATAAGAGCTAATTTCCTAGTAAATTCAAGTGTTCACAAACACAAGAGCGCAGCAAGAGGAAAAAACAAAAATCCGAACAACAAGTTTAGGTGTTGAAAAACACAGTCGCTGGTAGGATTTAGAATCCTACCAGATAGATGCAGAAGCCACCATCGTGTCCAAACATCCCCCAGATCTCGTCAGACCTGCAACCAAAACGAAAAAATTACTGGATGGAAAAAACATACAAACAAATTACAGGCAATTTGAAAAAAAACCCATGTATTTAGAAATTTACCTAAATTTACCTTCATGGACCTCGAACTCGTTAGAATTTCGCACTGGCTCCTTCATGGACCTCGAATTGGTTAGAATTTCACACAGGGCGCGAGATGAAACAAAACCCTAAACCCTGAACAACAATGGCAGGCGCAATCAAACAACCACAATGCAAACCCTAAACTGCTAACGAGACAGCGCAAGCATCCTGGTCGGGTGAGCAGGTGGCAATGGCAAGTGCAATCAAACAACCACAACATAAACCCTAAACTGCTAATGAGACAGAGCAAGCAACCTCGTCGGGTGAGCAGGTCGCAATGGGAGGCACAATCAAACGACCACAGCGTAAACCCTAAACTGCTAACAAGACAGAGCAAGCAACCTCACCGGGTGGACAGATCAAGAAAGGTGGACAAAGCGCATAGGTATTGGAGCCGTCCCAAGCCATCGCCAGTGGAACGCATCGCCCACACACTAGACCGAACAAAACAACACAGGTAAAGAACACATAAGAGAAAACAACATCAATGAAACCCTGAACAATTTAAACGATAAACGATAAGAGAAATGCTCCCACCCACCACAACACGTGGGAGAGTCCACTTAGCACACGTTCATGTAGAAAACGCTGAAGTGGAGGGGAGTACGCATAGTTAATGTAATGGCGTCACTCCCCTATATTTTCGAATAAATGCTTTACAAGAACCCGGTGAAGTATGCATTACAGTACATTTACTTTCGACCTCGAATCGGATATTGCTTATAATGCCCTAATCAGGAAAATTCTTCTACGGATCTGGTATTAAATATTGACCGGACTCCAGGGAATTGTTTCAGAAGTTGCCATCTTTCAAGATCCTCAAGCCATTTCGAAGATTAAAGAATCGGATCTTTAAAGAATCGGAGCTAAAAACACGCGTATTCTCTCCGTCACGCGTCCCATTTCTTCTCGTATTAATCGATTTCACTATTCTCTTTAGACGATTTGTACTTCTTATACGAAAATTACAGGTCGAAAATTCTTTATTTTTTTTATAGCTTTATAGGTGTCACTGCATTGACCTTTATGACTTTATTTTGTTCTGTGCAGCAATGTTTCAGAGTACCGTTTGCATACAGGCGTCGACGTACTAATCGTCGCTTTTGTTCTAGAAATTTCTGCAGCCATTCAAGAATTTCCCGGCAGTAACCACGAAATGAGTCGATGCACCGACTCAAACAGTTGGCCCGCAAATTGCATCGATGATTTCTTGTGAAAACCAAGAAAAAGAGCCACAGAATTCTCTTCCAAGATTTTCATCCCGGGAATTGTCCTTTACATTAAAGCTTATACCACAGTTGATGCAAAGTCAATACTATTATAGCTAACCCTCCCTTACTGTCAGTACGTATGATACTGCAGAAATTGTACAGATCGACATATTTATTCGTATCTTGCGGAAGATATTTTTTGAGTTTTTCTTTAGGGGTTCCAGAATGAACCTAGAATTCTCTTCAAATACAGCTTATAAAACACAGAGCCACTTTTCGAGAGAAGTAATTCAAATTAAAATTTAGTACTTTCTAGCTGGCTCGAGAACCCAGAGTTGAACTTTGACTAGTGTGGATCACAACCCGTAACTCAGATGCAGTTGGACGCGTAATTTTTGGCTGTAAAATTCAGAGCAAAACATTTAGGGCATTTTTTATGGTTTATGTGTATGGATTATATTTCATGTAAATTAGTATTTATCATAATTTAATTGTCAAATCAATAATGAAAATACTCATTTTTAATTGTTATGGGTAAATACAGATTGACTTAGGCCTATTAATCAAAAAAACCACATTATCATAGTTAATTCGCTGACTCATTACTTTCGCGGGTGTCCAAAAAAATATACTTTCACTCTTACCACTCACTCATTTGAGATCACATTTTGTACTTTTACCTATCGGATAAGATTGCAAAAATGTCTAGGGAATATTTTGAAATCACAAAATTAATGTCTCTTTTTCCACAACACAAACACTTCATCTTATTCTGGACAAACACAATGTACTTTTTCGTATTGGAGATGGCCCAACTAGCATTCTTGGTCTTGGTGGGATCATATGTACACCTGACTCACTACATTATTTGAGGTCGCATTTTGTACTTTTACCTATCGGATAAGATTGAAAAAGAGTCTATTGGATATTTTCAAATCACAAAATTGGTCCAAACACGTGGTTGGAGTTAATCACCTATCACTTTTCACATTTTCTAGAAGTTGGTACATATGTAATTAGGTGGTAGGTTACAATTATGATTGACGAGGAGGAGGGCGAGGTGGTTGAGTGGTGTAAAGAGATGGCCCAGTTGGGACATGGGTTAGAGTAACTTGATACAACTCAAATCCATAGTTGCTAAAATCTATCAAAGGAGGCCAAACCCATTCAAAGATGGGTTTCTTGGTAAATCATGGCGGTTTGGGTTTAAAAAAAGGCATCTAGACCTTGTATTGCATACAGTTGAGGGCCCTGACAGAGACAGAGCATTAAATTTGCGCCTTGCAGTTGTGCAAAAGTTCTATGACACTCTTTCTATTGCTTACCATAAACATTCTTATGGAGTAGACCATATATGGAACTGCGATGAAACAGGTTTACAGGCAGGGAGGAACTGTGGCAAGCGAGCAATTGCCAAGAGAGGGAACTAAAATGTGCCAAAGATTTTTCCTAAGAGTAGGGAGTGGATAACTATTTTACGTTGTGTCAATGCAATTGGTACTTCAATCCCATGATTTTATCTATTCAAAGGTTAAAAACAATTGAAAAACTATATATAGAACTGTGAACCAGGTGCACGCATGGCTGCACATCCCCATGCATGGATGCCTAAAGAACTATTTTTAAGTTGTCTTTTTCACTTTGTTGCATCGGTACCAGGTGGCGTCTCACCTAATAACAGACACCTATTGATATTAGATGGCCATGGGAACCACATGGTTGTACAAACAATTGAGGAAGCAAGCAATTTAGGCATTGACCTGTTGACATTGCCTGCTCATACCACTCACAAATTACAACCCCTCGATGTTAGTGTGTTTGGCCCTTTCAAGAACTATTTCAGGTTAGAGCGTGTTGCATGGATGGCAAAGAATCCAGGGGTTGAGGTGAAAAGGTTAGATCTATCAGAGATTGCAAGTAAAGCTTATAAAAGGGCTCTGACACCATCAAATATCAAGGTTGGCTTTAGGAGGACAGGAATATGGCCACTGAATTATGATGCTCTTATGCATGATACTAGTTGTACCCATGCGTTTCATGTGGATGTTCAGGAAGAAGGGCATGTCCAAATAGGTGTTGAAGTGCAAGAAGTAGATGAACAAGATGATGTGGTTGTAGCTGGTAATATGATTTCCCTCTCTCAAGTACACTTACATGCTGAAGATGATGAAAATGTATGCGAAACACAATATAATCATGAACAAATTTGCAGTAACATAGAGATCATTCTACCAAATCAAGAACATGAAACTCTTGTTGTTGGTATTTTTAATGACATTGTTGAAAATGAAATTGACAATGAACAATTGACATTGCCAAGCCAAGTAACCCCATCGTCATGGCTGGCAGAAGCCATGATTAATATGAATGAACATAGTGTCTCAACAACCAATGAACTAAGCATGAACATGCCCTCACAACCAACAGAATTGAATAGTGAAATTGTTCATTTTTTTATGGGCACCAAACCAATGGAAGAAGATGAAGCACATAATGAGGCATCAAATGAAGATAATGATATAGTTCAATCAATTGTCTCAAATACTAGAAGGGAAGTACCAAGCAATGACATGCAGGTGGGAGGGGTGGCGAAGATACTTGGTTGGTTCCTAAAGCTACCAGTAGAGAGAGTATCAATGAAAAAAAAACAAGGTACACCTAATAGTTTTTGTTTGGGCTGAAGTTCACAGTTACTCACCTCAGAAGACTATATAAACCTATTAGTTGAGTCTGAAAAAAAAGAAATTTGAAATGTAGGAATTAAAATAGAAAAAGAAGGATCTAGTCAAGGAGAAGAAGGCAACAAGGATTGTTGCAACACAACGTCGAGTAGATGAAAGGGTTGAAAGAGATAAAGCAAGGCAAGTTAAGGACCAACAAAAAAAAATGGCAAGACAGGAAAAGGAATCAAGAAAGACACAACAATGCTTGAAAAGGAACAAGGGATGATCAATATGGTTGACAATGATGAAAGCATAGCTGATGCAAGCGGGATTATTTCAAACTCATTGGACAATATTGTAAATAATACACCATTATTCTAAGACCTCATAAGCATTCAAGTGCCTCACTATGAAACTAAGGGTTTACCCACTTTCCTTATTCCTACCAGAGGAGGTGTCAATTCTATGTATGCTCATTATACACCTCCACTTAATGCAGGGGTTAGTAGTGAAAATGTGAGGTATGGGTACTCAATTCCTCCATGGTTGGAAGGTGCAAATTGGACTCAATCATATGGTAGCAATCAACAATTTCCTAATCAACCCTTTTCAGGTAAGCCAACCTACTTGATTCAAGCAGCTAACTCAGGGAGTTTTGGCACTCAAGATTGTCAAGGCCATAAATAATAGGGGTGTCATATGTTTTTGGGTGTAACCACATTATGATGTGGATTTTGGATGAATTATATGCTTACAACCTAGGTTGTTTTATTTCATACTGTTTGCGGCATTGTAACCAAAATACATTTTAGAAGGAACATCTATAGTTTATTATAATGTAGAAATCTTACCCGAGAATGCAAATTGGATTTCCTGTTATACCTCTACACACCAAATGATTTACAATACATTTATAACCGAGTTGTAAATATGATGACAAACGAGTGAATAATGAAATCTTGAACAAGTCACTTATTTTAATATGAAAATTTCATAAAACAATGAACAACAAAAGTACATAGCTATTGGTAAAGAACCTAGCATTCCATACATCAACAAATATGTCAAAGAACCTAACATTCCATACATCAACAAATATGGAGACATATCAAGTTACAAAAGGACAACTTACTTCCAATTAAAACATAATACAAATCGGTAATGCACTCTTGACATTGAATTTCCCTTGTAACCCAATTTACTTTGAATCCAAACACAATGCAAAGTTGCTCTTGCAAATCAATTTACCTCCAATTCTGCCAACTATGGACATTGAATGACTCTTATAAATGAATATACAATGCAAGATGGGTTGGTAGACCATATTTCTATGAGCATCAGTTTACCTTTTTAAATCAATGCACTTCCAATTAAAACACAATACAAATGGGCAATGCACTTTGGGCATTGAATTTCCCTTATAAACCAGCATTCAATACATCAACAAATATGGAGATAGAGCAATAAAGAAGCTCTTCAAGATGGAAAATTACAAAAGGACGACTTAGATCCATCTGATATCAACTCAATAAGGCAACAGACTAAATCTGACCAGAACCAAAACCATTTCCAAAATGATATAAAATCAAGATTTCTCCACAAACCAAATGCCACAAAGGAATGAAACAACAATACACAAGTACATTTGTTCCAACCCAAACATCTTTCAACTATACATTCGTTCCAACTGAAACATCTTTCAACTGTACATTCGTTCCAACCCAAACATTAAGTGTAATTACATCTTTAACTATAAGTGAACTGGAAAATGAATTTCATAGATTAATGCAATCATTGCATTTAAAGTATTTGTTTAAGAAGTTCGAATGTGAAATCTCTGCATATTATCACAAACTCTATTCCAAACAATAGATAAATGAATTAAAACACAATGCAAATGGATTGGATTGCCCACTATGAGCATCAAAATACCTTTATAAATCAATGTACCTCCAATTAAAACATAATACAAATGGGTAATGCACTCTTGGCATTGAATTTCCCTTGTAACCCAACTTACTTCGAATCCAAACACAATGCAAAGTTTCTCTTACAAATCAATTTATCTCCAATTCTGCCAAATGGACATTGAATGACTCTTATAAATGAATATACAATGCAAAATGGGCTCGTAGACTAGATTTCTATGAGCATCAGTTTACCTTTTTACATCAATGCACTTCCAAATAAAACACAATACAAATGGGCAATGCACTTTGGGCATTTAATTTCCCTTATAAACCAACATTCAATACATCAACAATATTGGAGACAGAGCAATAAAGAAGCTCCTCAAGATGGCAATTTACAAAAGGACAACTTAAATCCATCTTATATCAACTCAATAAGACAACATACTAAATCTGACCAGATCCAAAACCATTTCCAAAATGACATAAAATCCAAATTTCTCCACAAACCAGATGCCACAAAGGAATGAAACAACAATACACAAGTACATTCGTTCCAACCCAAACATATTTCAACTATACATTCGTTCCAACCCAAACATATTTCAACTGTACATTTGTTCCAACTAAAACATTAAGTGCAATTACATCTTTTAACTGTAAGTGAATTGGAAAATGAATTTCACATATTAATGCAGTCATAGCATTTAAAGTATTTGTCTAAGAAGTTCGAGTATGAAACCTATGAATGTGAAATCTCTGCATATTATCACAGACTCTATTCCAAACAAAAGATAAATGAATTAAAACACAATGCAAATGGGTTGGACTACCCACTATGAGCATCAAAATACCTTTATAAATCAATGTACCTCCAATTAAAACATAATAAAAAGGGTAATGCACTCTTGGCATTGAATTTCCCTTGTAACCCAACTTACTTCGAATCCAAACACAATGCAAAGTTTCTCTTACAAATCAATTTACCTCCAATTCTGCCAACTATGGACATTGAATGACTCTTATAAATGAATATACAATGAAAAATGGGTTGGTAGACCAGATTTCTATAAGCATCAGTTTACCTTTTCACATCAATACAATTCCAAATAAAACACAATACAAATGGGCAATGCACTCTGGGCATTGAATTTCCCTTATAAACCAACAATCAATACATCAACAAATATGGCAACATAGCAATAAAGAAGCTCCTCAAGATGGCAATTTACAAAAGGAAACCTTAGATCCATTTGATATCAACTCAATAAGACAACAAACTAAATCTGACCAGAACCAAAACCATTTCCAAAATGACATAAAATCTAGATTTCTCCACAAACCAGATGCCGCAAAGGAATGAAACAACAATACACAAGTACATTCGTTCCAACCCAAACATCAAGTGCAATTACATATTTAAATTCTAAGTGAATCGGAAAATGAATTTCACAGATTAATGCAGTCACTGTATTTAAAGTATATGTCTAAGAAGTTTGAATGTGAAACCTCTGCTTATTATCACAGACTCTATTCCAAACAATAGATAAATGAATTAAAACGCAATTGAAATGGGCTGGACCGCCCACTATGAGCACCAAAATATCTTTATAAATCAGCGTACCTCCAATTAAAAATAATACAAATGGGTAATGCACCCTCGGCATTGAATTTCCCTTGTAACCCAATTTACTTCGAATCCAAACACAATGCAAATTTTCTCTTACAAATCAATTTACCTCCAATTCTACCAACTATGGACATTGAATACCTCTTATAAATGAATATACAATGCAAAATGGGCTGGTAGACCATATTTCTATGAGCATCAGTTTACCTTTTTACATCAATGCACTTCCAATTAAAACACAATACAAATTGGCAATGCACTCTGGGTATTGAATTTCCCTTATAAACCAACATTCAATACATCTAAAAATATGGAGACAGAGCAATAAAGAAGCTTTGCAAGATGAAAATTTACAAAAGGACAACTTAGATCCATCTGATATCAACTCAATAAGACAACAGACTAAATCTGACCAGAACCAAAACCATTTCCAAAATGACATAAAATCCAAATTTTTCCACAAACCAGATGCCACAAAGGAATGAAACAACAATACAAAAGTACATTCGTTCCAACCCAAACATCTTTCAACTGTACATTCGTTCCAACCCAAACATTAAGTGCAATTACATCTTTTAACTGTAAGTGAATCAAAAAATGAATTTCACAGATTAATGCAGTCACTGCCTTTAAAGTATCTGTCTAAGAAGTTCGAATGTGAAACCTCTGAATGTGAAATCTCTACATATTATCACAGACTCTATTCCAAACAATAGATAAACGAATTAAAACACAATGCAAATGGGCTGGACTGCCCACTATGAGCATCAAAATACCTTTATAAATCAATGTACTTCCAATTAAAACATAATACAAATGGGTAATGCACTCTCGACATTGAATTTCCCTTGTAACCCAACTTACTTCGAATCCAAACACAATGCACATTTTCTCTTACAAATCAATTTACCTCCAATTCTACCAACTATGGACATTGAATGACTCATATAAATGAATATACAATGCAAAATGGACTAGTAGACCAAATATCTATGAGCATCAGTTTACCTTTTTACATCAATGCACTTCCAGTTAAAACATAATACAAATGGGCAATGCACTATGAGCATTGAATTTCCCTTATAAACCAACATTCAATACATCAAAAAATATGGATACAGAGCAATAAGAAGCTCCTCAAGGTGACAATTTACAAAAGGACAACTTAGATCCATTTGATATCAACTCAATAAAACAACATACTAAATATGACCAGATCCAAAACCATTTCCAAAATGACATAGAATCCTAATCTCTCCGCAAACTAGATGCGACAAAGGAATGAAACAACAATACACAAGTACATTCGTTCCAACCCAAACATTAAGTGAAATTACATCTTTTAATTGTAAGTGAATCGGAAAATGAATTTCAAAGATTAATGCACTCACTGCATTTAAAGTATCTGTCTAAGAAGTTAGAATGTGAAACGTCTGAATGTGAAATCTCTGCATTTTATCACCGACTCTATTCCAAACAATAGATAAATGAATTAAAACATAATGCAAATGGGTTGGACTGCCCACTATGAGCATCAAAATACCTTTATAAATCAATGTATCTCCAATTAAAACATAATACAAATGGGTAATACACTCTCAGCATTGAATTTCCCTTGTAACCCAACTTACTTCGAATCCAAACACAATGCAAAGTTTTTTTTACAAATCAATTTACCTCCAATTCTTCCAACTATGGACATTGAATGACTCTTATAAATGAATATACAATGCAAAATGGGCTAGGAGACCAGATTTCTATGAGCATAAGTTAACATTTTTACATCAATGCACTTCCAATTAAAACACAATACAAATGGGCAATGCACTCTTGGCATTGAATTTCCCTTATAAACCAACATTCAATACATCAATAAATATGGAGACAGAGCAATAAATAAGCTCCTCAAGATGGAAATTTACAAAAGGACAACTTAGATTCATCTGAGATCAACTCAATAAGACAACAAACTAAATCTGACCAGAACCAAAACCATTTCCAAAATGACATAAAATCCAGATTTCTCCACAAACCAGAGGCCACAAAGGAATGAAACAACAATACACAAGTACATTTGTTCCAACCCAAACATTAAGTGCAATTACATATTTAAACTGCAAGTGAATCGGAAAATGAATTTCACAGATTAATGCAGTAACTGCATTTAAAGTATCTTTCTAAGAAGTTCGAATGTGAAATCTCTGCATATTATCACAAACTCTATTCCAAACAATAGATAAATGAATTCAAACACAATGCAAATGGGCTGGAGCGCCCACTATGAGCATCAAAACACCTTTATAAATCAATGTACCTCCAATTAAAACATAATACAAATGAGTAATGCACTCTCAGCATTGAATTTCCCTTGTTACCCAATTTACTTCGAATCCAAACACAATGCAAAGTTGCTCTTACAAATCAATTTACCTCCAATTTTGCCAACTATGGACATTGAATGACTCTTATAAATGAATATACAATGCAAAATGGGCTAGTATACCAGATTTCTATGAGCATCAGTTTACCTTTTTACATCAATGCACTTCCAATTAAAACACAATACAAATGGGAAATGCACTCCAAGCATTGAATTTCCCTTATAAACCAACATTCAATATATCAAAAATTATGGAGACAGAGCAATAAAGAAGCTCCTCAGGATGGAAATTTACAAAAGGACAACTTAGATCCATCTGATATCAACTCAATAAGACAACAGAGTAAATCTGACCAGAACCAAAACCATTTACAAAATGACATAAAATCCAAATTTCTCCACAAACGAGATGCCACAAAGGAATGAAACATCAATACACAATTACATTCATTCCAACCCAAACATCTTTCCACTGTATATTCGTTCCAACCCAAACATTAAGTGAAATTACATCTTTTAACTGTAAGTGAATCAGAAAACACAATGCACCCATTTATCCTTTAATCATTTTGTAAACTCGAGACAATTCCTTAATGGCTCTAACAGAGGAATTTTGAGAGAGGACCGTGAGTTTAAAGGATATCAGCATGCCACGAAGATAAAGGGAAAAAAGCAAAAGAGAGCCCCCAACTCAAAGCTGTTGACCACCCATTTAAGCACATTCTACCATAAATAGAAAGAAAGAAACATAATGCACATGCAAATTTTCCATCTTATATATTTTCATAGAGATTAACGTTATTAGTCAAATTCAAATAAAATGGACTAGAATCATTTTGATATTCATAGCACAAAAGTTACTTTCCATCTTGATACCTCCAATTGTGTATTGTAAAAGGGAGGAAGATGTAAATAGAGAGACTCCACCTGTTCCATTTATAAGGGGAGTTTGCCTTACTTTGAACATTATATTTCAGCAAGAAAATAATCTGTAATCATGGGAACAACTTCATCCTAGTGTCCATATAGCTTGCAGAGATAGTAGTTTTGAATTCCAATGAAAGGGTCAAGCAAACAACGTACAAGAATCATATTATAATAGATACACTCATGCATTAAGTCATCTTAACATTTCTAAAATTGCACAATGCTAAAGTATCTTCCTGTATGCATTTTTCAAAGAATAATAAAATCGCCAAGTGCTACTCATGCACCGAAGCCTCCTATCTCTGGTTCGGAGGACAGTGAAGGAAAAACGTTCCTCAATGAATTTGAAAATATAAAATACAAGAAAGGACTTTACAATGGTTCTTCTGTTAGAGGATCTTGAGTTTAAAGGATATCAACATGCCATGAAGATAAAGGGAAAACAACAAAAGAGAGCCCCCAACTCAAAGCTGGTGACCACCCATTTAAGCACATTCTACCATAAATAGAAAGAAAGAAACAAAATGCACATGCAAATTTTCCAAGAGCGATTTGATTTTACAAAAGGGTTCTTATTATCACAGACTCTATTCCAAACAATAGACAAATGAATTAAAACACAATGCAAATCGAACCTGAGAAACGAGAAATGACTGTTGTTCAAGAACAGAGTCTGCAATCTACTGCAGTTAGAAAGCTCTGGAGGGATTTGTCCTGAGAGTGAGTTGTAGCTCATGTCGAGAGACATAATGCCCCTCAGCCCTCCTAACTCGGACACCAATTTACCCTCCAAGCTGTAGACGAAAAGATTCAATGTCCTCACGGTAATTCCATCTCAATAGCAGAAAACACATGTCCATGAACAGGGGGAGGGTAAGAGGATGTTAACAGAGCAAGAAAAATTGATAAAAACTATAAGAAATTGCAGAAAACTTGTGATAAGAGCTAATTTCCCAGTGAATTCAAGTGTTCACAAACACAATAGCACAGCAAGAGGAAAAAACAAAAATCTGAACAACAAGTTTAGGTGTTGAAAAACACAGTCGCTGGTAGGATTTACAATCCTACCAGATAGATGCAGAAGCCACCACCGTGTCCAAATGTCCCCCAGACCTCGTAAGACCTGCAACCAAAACGAAAAAATTAGTGGATGGAAAAAACATACAAACAAATTACAGGCAATTTGAAAAAAAACCCATGTATTTAGAAATTTACCTTCATGGACCTCCAACTTGTTAGAATTTCGCACTGGCTCCTTCATGGACCTCGAACTGGTTAGAATTTCGCACAGGGCGCGAGAATGAAACAAAACCCTAAACCCTGAACAACAATGGCAGGCGCAATGAAACAACCACAACGTAAACCCTAAACTACTAACCAGACAGCGCAAGCAACCTCGTCGGGTGAGCAGGTGGCAATGGCAGGCGCAATCAAACAACCACAACAAAAACCATAAACTGCTAATGAGACAGAGCAAGCAACCTCGTCGGGAGGCACAATCAAACGACCACAGCGTAAACCCTAAACTGCTAACGAGACAAAGCAAGCAACCTCGCCGGGTGAACAGGTCAAGAACGGTGGACAAGGTGCATAGGTATTGGAGCCGTCCCAAGCCATCACCGGCGGAGCACATCACCCACACACCGGACCGAACAAAACAACACAGGGTAAAGAACACATAAGATAAAACAACATCAATGAAACCCTAAACAACAATTTAAAGGAGTTTTCTTTAGTGCGACTTTTTGGAGATTCTGCTGACGGAATCCGGCGAAAAAAATTGAGGTTAAATCTTGATTTGTATTATTTAAAATGGTTTTTTAACTGCATATTTGGATTCAACGACCTGAAAAACTCTTGGGACGCTTTGATTGAGCAGAAATTAGCTATCAAACTTGCGATTTCAATAAATTGTTGCCGGATTTTGACTGGAAAAACCCACCAAAAAAACTTCGAAAAAATCTCTTTAAAAACAACTACGAATTTAAACTGTAAGTAAAATGCTCCCACCCACCACAACACCTGACAGAGTCCACTTAGCACACGTCCATGTAGAAAACGCTGAAGTGGAGGGGAGTACGCATAGTTAATGTAATGGCGTCACTCCCCTATATTTTCGAATAAATGCTTTACAAGAACCCGGTGAAGTTGCTCATAAAGTCTGTATTAGAAGCCACCCCGGTGTTCTGGATGGCCCTAGCCTGGATTCCTAGAAACATCCTGGGGCGGCTACAGCAATTATGCAACCGATACCTCTGGAATGGGAGTCAGGATAAAAGAGTATTTGCATGGATCGGATGGAAGAAAATCTCACTGCCCAAAAAGTGGGGAGGATGGGGACTAAAGGAACTACCTGAATTTGCAAAAGCACTGGCCGCCAAGATGGGGTGGACTCTGCTTACTTGTCAAAATCTCTGGACACAGGTAGTCTATTATAAATACATTTGGCCTCATAATATTTTGGATTGGGCCCGTTTCCCTACTTGGTCAACAATGGGATGCTCATCGGTTTGGAAGGCCTTGCTTCAATCCCTTCCTCTCATTCGGAACAATCTTGCTTGGCGCATTAATGATGGATTGACAGGCAGAATTGGTTTGGACCCTTGGATTAACTGTGGGGGTAGACATATCCTTAATCCAGATCTTATAATGCACCTACAGGCCCGGGATATCCGACATTTTGCACAGATCGCAGACCAACAGCGCACTGATATATTTTCCCAGGCTTGGAAATCCGCACAGCAATTGGATCTCCCTTTACATTAGCATTAGGAATGGGATCGCTATACTGAGGCATTATATGAATCTCACATTCGTATAAAACAAGGACCGGATGAACTTATTTGGTGCATTGTTGATCATGGTATATATGCTCCAAAATTTGGATACACTGCTCTCATTTCTCACAGAATGCCTGAATCGTTACAGTCATGGTGGCAATCCATTTGGAAGCTCAAGGCTCCTCCCCGGACCAAACTTTTCCTTTGGTGTGCACTAAACGGCAATGTACCCACAGGGGAACATCTCACCCGCAGAGCCATTTTTGGCCCATCATGGTGTATCTTCTGTAAAAATGCATCAGAGACTCAGGATCATATATTCCTCCTCTGCCCTGTCATCCTCAACCTATGGAACAACATATGTAATCTGTTGGGTATCGCTGTCAATTGGAAAGGGATCGATATTAGGAGTGCTTGGGATACTTGGTCTCACTGTCATCCGGGCACTAAATTACAAAACCTTCCACCTGTGGCTACTTGGCATATATGGCTTGCTCGAAATCGGGCTATATTTGAAGACCGATTGATATCATGGAATCGGGTTGAGGCCACCATCATTGCAGCATATCATGAGTTACCAGACCCTCCACCCCCGAGACCGAGATCCATACAGCCCATGCCCAACTTTGATAGAACCATCCCGTGGGCATTCTTCGACGGAGCAGCAAATCAAGATGGATGTGGCGGGGGTTTTGTATTGCACATAAATGAACACCATCGATACCTTGCAAAAATGGGCTTTGGCAATGGATCAAATAATTTCTCTGAGCTCTCGGCTGTCCACAATCTCCTACATTTTGCATTATCACATCATCATACAAGAATCAATATATTTGGGGACTCATTGGTGGTTGTTAACTGGATTAACAATATCACGACTTGTCATACACACACTCTCAGCAATTTATTACATGATGCACTCATACTCAAAGCAGCATTTAACCATTGCACATGTTTACATATTTACAGAGAGCATAACAGCGAGGCTGACAAATTATCCAAAGAGGCCTCGTTACTTCCACGAGGCGAGGGGATAATAGTGGAGCAGAATGGAGCAGAGGAGTATCAATTTTACCACAGGCCATTCATAGATCAAAGAGAACAAAGGGACAACAGTCCCAACAGCTGATAGTCAATGGCGTTTTTGTTTTTTGTTAATAGACATATATAGAACATGGATATTATGTTTATAAACAGAGTCCTCTTTCGGACAACGGATAGAATGCACAGTCAGATGAATGTACACAGAACAATTTTGCTTATACTTACAGAACAACACCTTGATGAGGTGAATTTTGTATGAACAATCCAGTAATGCATCGGCATCTGCTTTATGTAATTTTCAAACATTAATGAAAGTTACTGATTTTTCCAGTGGAAAAAAAGAACCCGGTGAAGTATGCGTTTTTTTTCAGAGAGTGAAAATCAGCCATTGAGAAAATATAAAAAGATACATATAAACCATTATAGCAGGCGTTATATGCAGTACATTTACTTTCGACCTCGAATCGGATATTGCTTATAAGGCCCTAATCTGGATAATTCTTCTACGGACCTGGTATTAAATATTGACCGGACTCCAGGGAATTGTTTCAGAAGTTAGAGCCATCTTTCAAGATCCTCGAGCCATTTCGAAGATTAAAGAATCGGATCTTTAAAGAATTGGAGCTAAAAGCACGCGTATTCTCTCCGTCACGCGTCCCATTTCTTTTCGTATTAATCGATTTCACTATTCTTTTTAAACGATTTGTACTTCTTATACGAAAATTACAGGACGAAAATCCTTTATTTTTTTATTGCAGCAATGTTTCAGAGTACCGTTTGCATACAGGCGTCGACGGACTAATCGTCGCTTTTGTTCTAGAAAGTTCTGCAGTCATTCGAGAATTTACCAGCAGTAACCACGAAATGAGTCGATGCACCGACTCAAACAGTCGGCCCGCAAATTGCATCGATGATTTCTTGTGAAAACCAAGAAAAAGAGCCACAGAATTCTCTTCCAAGATTTTCATCCCGGGAATTGTCCTGTATATTAAAGCTTATACCACAGTTGATGCAAAGTCAATACTATTATAGCTAACCCTCCCTTACTGTCAGTACGTATGATACTGCAGAAATTGTACAGATCGACATATTTATTCGTATCTTGGTTTTTCTTTAGGGGTTCCAGAATGAACCTAGAATTCTCTTCAAATACAGCTTATAAAACACGGAGCCACTTTTCGAGAGAAGTAATTCAAATTAAAATTTAGTACTTTCTAGCTGGCTCGAGAACCCAGAGTTGAACTTTGACTAGTGTGGATCACAACCCGTAACTCAGATGCAGTTGGACGCGTAATTTTTGGCTGTAAAATTCAGAGCAAAACATTTAGGGCATTTTTTATGGTTTATGTGTATGGATTATATTTCATGTAAATTAGTATTTATCATAATTTAATTGTCAAATCAATAATGAAAATACTCATTTTTAATTGTTAGAGGTAAATACAGATTGACTTAGGCCTATTAATCAAAAAAACCACATTATCATAATTAATTCGCTGACTCATTACTTTCGCGGGTGTCCAAAAAAAATATACTTTCACTCTTACCACTCACTCATTTGAGATCACATTTTGTACTTTTACCTATCGGATAAGATTGCAAAAATGTCTAGGGAATATTTTGAAATCACAAAATTAATGTCTCTTTTTCCACAACACAAACACTTCATCTTATTCTGGACAAACACAATGTACTTTTTCGTATTGGAGATGGCCCAACTAGCATTCTTGGTCTTGGTGGGATCATATGTACACCTGACTCACTACATTATTTGAGGTCGCATTTTGTACTTTTACCTATCGGATAAGATTGAAAAAGAGTCTATGAGATATTTTCAAATCACAAAATTGGTCCAAACACGTGGTTGGAGTTAATCACCTATCACTTTTCACATTTTCTAGAAGTTGGTACATATGTAATTAGGTCATAGGTTAATTAGGTTTCAAATTTGTTTAAAAAATTGTTGAAATTTTGTTAAGATTTGGATAAAATTCGGTATAAGTTTTTGTAAATTTAGATTATAGTTGTTAAACTTTAATATTTTAGGTGTTTGTTTTTTACGTGTTGAATTCATTTTTATCATCAAAGACACAATTCAAACACGTATATGTTAAATTTTTTGAAAAAATAATTGCTGGCCATTTTTATCATCCCGGTAAATTCGCTGCTTCTGAAGACAATGCCTCTAATTAGAAGTTGTAGTAGTCAAATTTGGCTCACAAGTTAAATACTTCAACAAATTTGAAATATTAAGTAATAAATATATATTGAATAATGTATTAATGAAGTGATATGGTTGAAATATAATGAGGCTCTCCCAATTTTTTATCATTGCGGTAAATTTGCTACTTCTGAAGACAACGCCTCTAATTAGAGGTTGCGATAGTCAAATTTGGCTCACAAGTTAGATAATTCAACAAATTTGAAATATTAAGTAATAAATATATATTGAATAATGTATAAATGAAGTGATATGGATGAAATATAATGGGGTTTTATTTATATAGTTAGGGGAGTGTGTTTTCAGGAAGAGTCATGTACTTTGTGACATCTACTTTCCTAAAGATTATTTATTATTATTAATCACTTAGTACTTATTTATATTATTTTACATAATATATCTAATATATTTGGATGTTGAATATACTTTTGGTGTTAGACAATTATTAAATTTAATCTAGCCCTTCACTCAAATTATTTTAATAAGTCATTGATTCACCACGATTATATATACATATTATTTTTATTTTACATATTTATATTCATAACATTGCTATCTCTTTTTAGAAACTATAAAAAAACTGGATATCTTCTTGTCTGTCTAGTTTTTCTTAATTCTAAAACTACCACATTCAATAATACCAAATATCATAGTGAAATCTGAGCCACCAGTTAAATAATCCAAAATAAATAGAATATTATGTAATCCATAACTGATATATTGAATGATATAAATGAATTAATATGGTTGGAAAAAAAAAAACCGCAAAAGTTCCCTTTTATAAAAGAGTCATATCCTTTGAAACATATTATTTTTCCTAATGGTTGTTTATTATATTATTTTACAAAAATTAATTAATAACATACTTCGTCAGTGATTTCTATCTTTTATAGTTTTTTATTGTAAATATATTATTTTTATGGTTTTGTTGGTTATTATATCATATATATATATATATTTAAACTTATTAAATTAAAAAAATATTAATTAAAATATTAATTTATATTAAAAAATAATTAATAATTATAAAAAATAAATATATTTTCTAAACCCAATCCCCTTATATTAATATCAATTTTAACTCCACATAAATCAAACTCCCCTTTTTTCCTCTCTTCCTTGTTCTAACTCTTTTTCCTATATCTTTCTTTATTTCTTTCTCGTCCCTCCTCTTCATTTATTTGTTCCTATCTGTGCAGTTTACCATTCCCCTTTACTTCCTTCCTCTTGTAATAATTTTAATGGTAATAACTTACTTTTCTCTTCTTTTAAGGTAATTAATCAATTTTCTTTAGATTCTATTTAATTGTAAATTCATGGTATATTACTTATTCAATCTCATTTCTTATCGTTTTCTATATTTTAAATTTATTCCAATTTCATTTAATATGTTTGTGTTTAATATTTAATCTCCTTACCTTAAGTCATATTTTTTAAACATTAATTTAATTTAACTCATAAATTTTATATTAATTCTAATTTAACTCATATTAACTTCATTCTAATTATATAATTATAATATTTTATTCAAACTTCTCGTCATTTTAATTTTTCCATTTCCTATTATCTCAGGGTCTTATTTCATAATTTTTTATTTCATTAATGAAATATTTGACCCATTATTATTAATAATGATTTCTATTTCTTAATACTAATTTAATTTAATTTAGTTAATTTATCTTAATTTAAATTCAATTCTAACTTTTTTATTATTTGATATTTTATTTCTCTATTTCCTTAATTATTTAATAATATCAACAATCTTGTTGAGAAATCAAGGGAAGCTACATTAGGATGATTTCTCTTACTTTGATAATTGCTTGTGATGTTCTTTTACTTAACTTGATGTACTTCGCAGTTAGCTTCTTCTTTACTTGATTATTATAGTGTTCTTATCATCAAACAACTACCAAACTCTGAATATCAAAAGAACAAGAGGACACAAAATATAGGCTACTAGCCAGGGCCAAAACCTCTCCTATTGAGAGGAAAACCCACAAGAAATAGTATCTTGTTATAGAATTTTCAATTGACGAATTCCAAGTCCTAAGACTCTTGATAAAGACACCTCTAAGACCAATTCAACTTCTTTTTTTATGAGCCTTCTCTTCCACAAATTCAACCCAAGTCCACCTAGCTTCTCAAAATTTAACCTCTATTTCAGATTTTCGATCACTACTTCAGATCTGCAATTCTTGGCCTCTACTGCAAAAACCCTAACTTGGGATTGTTGAGAAATCTAAGACAACTAGAAAAGGTGATTTCTCATTCTTTGATCATTATTTGTGATGCATTTTTACTTAGCTTAATTAGCTTCTTCTTTCTCTTGATTATATTTAGTGCTCTTATCATCAAACAGCTACCAAATCATGAAGAAGAATGAGACAAGAGGACACAAGATATAAGCTATCATCTAGGCACAAAACCTCTCCTGATGAGAGGAAAACCCATAAGAACTTTTCTCTTATAGAACTTCAATTGAAAAATTCGAAGACCTGTGACCCTTGACCAAGACCCCTCTAAGACCAAGTCCAACCTTTCCTCCTTGATGAGTGCACCTTCCACCAATTTCAACCTCAACAACTTTTGCAATTTTGATCCCCAACAAATTCTTCTGCAACTTCGACCTCCCAATAGATTCTTCTATAATTTCATTCTCCAACAGTTTCTTATGCAGAAACCCTAGATCTTGCCCGTGAGAGAATTATGGTAGATTCTTCCTTCTTTCTTCTTTGCTTGGGTTGATTCTCTCTCCTAGAGAACTCGGCTTACAAAGGGACTTCTTTAAAGGAAAATTTTCAGCTTCTTTTAGGCACTAGAATTCGGTATCTATTATAGCAAGAGTGATGCCCTAACTTTGCACGTGTGAGGAAAGAGAATCCAAAAACAAACCTTAAATTACTTCAATCCTTCCTTCTTTTTTACTTCGTCTTCTTCGCTTGATAGGAGACTTCTTCTTGTCTTGTATTTGAACTTCTTGATGGATGATTGATTGATCCTTCAATGATGTCATGTCCTCCTATATATAAGCTTCTCACCCTTGCTAATAGGTCAACTTGACTTTGGTCTTAGGTTGACATGTGTTCTTGATAGGTAAACTTGCTTCTTTGTGTTAGTTTTTGTAGTATGAGGTGTGTTCTAGCCACAAAATTTAGTGTAAAGGCTAGAATGTGTGAGATCTCCAAAACCCATAAATCTTTTCTCGAAATTCTACCTAGAAATGACTAATTTAGATTATTAACCTATTTTTTTAATGTTTTCTAAATCTAAACTTAGGAAAACTAGTTAATTAATCACAATAATTAAGTCAATCGATTTTTGAGAAGCTTGGGAGGTACTCCAAGCCATAGGGTTTGGGATTAGGGGAAAAAGTGCCACAAGAGTCACTTATGGGCTTGGAACCCAAGGTAGGGGTTTTGCACCCATCAAGATTTGGGTCGAAACCATGATGAAGCTGAGCATGAGAAAATTTGAGGTGTTAAAGCTTGGCGTGTCGATTCTGACGCTCCAAAGATCACTCAAACTAGACCTTTAGAAATGAAGTTATGAATTTTTTAAGTTGACATTAATATTTGGACAAGACAAGTCATGTAGGCTTGAGGAATTCGTCCAATAGACATGACCCTTCATCAATTCATGGATCCCTTCTATCAGTGTATAAATAGAAGGTGATAGAGGAGTAATTTCCTCATCCAATTGTGCAACACAAACAAGGAGAAAATAACTCGTTGGAGGAGGACATTCTCTGTTTTGGCCGCAACAAGGAAAGGGACAAACCAACGAAGGAAAGGATTGTTTTAGGGTCACCGTGTGGAGGCCAAGTTGTTGTTTGGAGGGTCGAAGAGCCTTCATACAGGGCCGAGGAAGAGGAGGTCTATTTTTTGTTGTTTGTGAAGGTTTTGGTGGCTAGAATTACCTCTGTTTGGGCAGTGTAAGCTACAGGTCTGTGTGCAGGAAGGTCGAGCCCTAAACAGAGGGTTGTTAGGTGTGTATAGGGGTTGGTTTTGGCCCTATATTACAACATGGGACAATAACAAGGATGACAGATAATGTCGCAGTTGTAGGAGGTTGTTAAGGGTGCTTAGGTGGGCTAAAAAGTGGTTGTTGGAAGCCCTAACCAGACTGTCTCATCAAATACATTCACTTCAGTTTGGAACAATAGTCAAAAGGGATATTTTGACTGAGTTTTGTCTTGCGTTGGGTCATTTTTTTGACCAATTTTGGATTATTTTTTATGTAGCCTGTGGGAGCCTTGAATTTAAGTTGACTTGGGTGAAAAGAATACTTCGTTTAGGAGCATATTTCACAGTGATTGGATTGGGAACTTAGTGGTTGGTGGAGGGCAACAAGAAAGTGACCAAAGTAGCCCCAGACAAGAAATCTTGAAGTGACGAAGAGAGCTGAAGATTAGGTGAATTTTTTTAGCCTAATGAGTAGCACCTTGATGGATGAAAGTGATTGCTAGATTGGCATATTGGAGCTTGGGAATTGGCCAACCTAGAGAGGAAATTAGATCAGCCCGTGTACACGCAACAAAAGTGACTTGCAACAGTGTTACGTGGCAGTTCTCCTAGAGTCTCGATGCGTTGTCCTTTGAAGGACTAAGGGGTAGCTAGTGAGAAGTATGGGAGAAAAGTGTTATCACTCTGTAATTTCCTAAGGTTGTAAAACAAATCCAAGGGTAACCACAAATCCACTTGTAAGCTTAGAAGCTAGCCCTTCTAAACTCAGAGAGGGATATCTCTATTAGATTTAGATTTGTTGTTTTGAGATTTTATGCTAGTTATTAGGTTAAGATTTTGGTTTTTTCAAATGTTTGGTTGAAACTGCAAGGAAAGGCCACTGGGCAATGGAGTCAACAATTCTTAGGTTGACCAAATACAGAAATAACATAACATATTGTAACAGGGAATGGTAGGCAGGCTACTGGATCTTTGGAGCTTTGGAGGAATGAAAGGGAGGAAAATATTTAGATTCAATTAAACATAGAGCATTTTAGAATGAATTATATATTTAATCTCAGTTTGAAAACACATATATTGTTTATAAGCCATAGCATAGTGTAATTAAACAAGTTCAACCCTTAATTTTCTTTAAACAATATAGATAGGAAAAACGTATGGAGAAACAGAGAAATACCAATTACATAAGAGGAAAAACATCACCAATTTTCCTAACACATGAATCAAGGAAGGATTTTATGTATGAATGGAATGATCACTTTAGCTCAGTACATTGCTTTACATTAATGGTTTTCTTTCTTGGTACAAGTTCCAACCCTTTATACTTCAAATTATGAAGTGTTTATATAAAACTTATCAAATTATCTTGATTTGAAAAATCAAGATTTTTACAAAATATCCTAAAAGATTGTTTACAAAGATAGTACAGAAATATAGGAAAATAAAACTGTTGTAGATTTCTGGCACTATCTTCAAGGATTCTGGTGCTGACTTAGCCTGGAAAATTGTTTCTTTGTTATTGAATATGAACACCTGTTTTACTCCAGTATTTGACATAGTTGATCCCATCTATCTTCATCCGGGGTAGAAAATTTAATTAGCTTCCTATAGGTTTCATCTACCTCAGTATATTCTGGAAGGTGGGCTTAATTACAAACAAATGTTTTACCTCATGTTTGATAAGTAAATCGAATTTCAAACCTTCCATGAAAGCTTTCGTGTGATGATTCCCTTGATGGTGGAAAACCTTGACTTATCTCTGGCTATGGTATACAACTTTTGTTGATAATCATCTAACTTGACCAACTCATCTCCAATTCCTTTCAAACCCGGTAGCCCCTTTTGATTTAGTATTGAATTTTCTGTGGAATTTTTGGATGTTGGCCTCCAAGTTATGACCTTTGTTCTCCAACTGTAGCATGAAGTTCCTTTTTGTAAGGACTCTTCTCACCTCAAGGATTGTTTTTGTCCTATCTACAATCTCAAATTCCTCTAGTTCCTCCTTTGTCTTTGAATTGAGAATCCTTATTAGGGTAGTAGCTTCACCTAGTTTCTGTCCCAAACTTTGTTTTATTTCTTCAATAACATCTTTTGATCTCTGCACTAATTCCTCCTGCTTGAAAATTATTTCAATAGAAGGCCAAATTTCAGTCACAACTTCATTGATTTCCACCCAAATGTTCTTCTTTTCCTGTACAATTGTCTTGACCATGGCAGATTGATTCTCCAACTATTTAATTCTATAGGTTACCCTGTGAGTCTTTTGAAGCTTTATTATGTACAAAATATCAATCTTTAATTTTTGTTCTTGGAGATTGGTTATTTGAGCTTTCAACTTTAATCTCCTGCCCTCTGATAGACAAGTCCTCCATAGCTTTGACTAAATCTGTTGATGTATCTGTAGATTGTCCCTCTACTATGATGGTTGTTGAAGTGGAAGTTCCCGATGTCGATGTACCGGCAATCAGAAATGTTGTGAGTGGAATGACTGTGTTGTAGCGGCTACAACCACCCTCCAAAATTATTCCTTAGCTTTGTTTTTGAGCCTCCCTACCAACCTTCCACAACAACATGTCTTCCTTCGTCAAGTACACAAGCTTCATTGATTTTCTTGCAAAATGACAGCCTGTCCATCAAATCTTATTGATTCCCCCTGACAGGTTGTTTATCTAGACTTGGTCCAGTTGCAGATTGAGCAGCTCCCTCAAGAAATTGTGCAATTTTGGAGGGCAACCAGCCTTCCCTCTTGTTATAGGTCAATTTGGGCACATCAACCCCAACTTCCAGATCCATATTATTAGGGTCCATCAATCCCTAATTCAGTTGTTTTCATTCCCTAATGAAGCCAACCTACATCATGCTTGCCTCCCAAGAGTTTCCATGTCACCATTCATCCAAAAAATGCCCATAAGGAGGTCAGCGCAGGTGGCCCTTTATCAGGCTGCATTGCAATGCAGGAACTGCACTGCAGTGCAGTTGGCCTTTGTTTCACCTGCACTGAGCGAGATTCATCGAATTTTTTAAATGAATCCATTGGATTCCTCATCCAATGGATACTTTTGGAAGTTTTCAGATGGATTGAGCTCGCATTTGGATGAGGATGAGGATGAATGAACCTTAATCCATTATCCCTTCCTCCATGGAACCACCTCCCAATTTTGGCAAAGCATTCATGAGGGCCATTAATGGCTTAACCTCCTCCATTCAGCTATAAATTGATCAAGCATTCAAAGGCTGGTCTAGATTGGAATTTCTTGAGCTAAGGAGATGTTGTTTGAATGAGATTAGTAAGAGTACTGTAATGATGTCGAATTGTTGCTTCATCAGGAAAGAAGGGATCGAAACTGGAAGGAAGACATTGAATCAAGCATGAAAATTCATGGGTTGTAATCTTTCCTTTTATCAATAAAGAATTCAAAGCTTTTTCCATTCATGTTCTTATATGATGTATATTTTATTCTTGATTCTATGATATGTTTAATTAACAGATTTTATTGTATGCTTAATGGGTTTCTATCTCGGCTTGTGTGCGGGTACTTTCCAAGTGAGTTAAGTACGGAAAGGAGCATTGGAATCAGTCAAGGGAGAGAGGGAGCAAGTGAAAGCTACAGTTTGGTTTCCCTTCTCACCTCTCTTATCTGTTGAATAAAGAAAAGGTAGTGAATTACTTTGGCTGTTGTTTCTAGACTAGCTACTAAGTCTAGAGGGTTAGGCATTTGATAAAACACTAAATTTTCCCAAAACAAATTGGAGACTCCATTGGGGAAATCTTAGCCCTTTTAGTAGCTTATCCACCTTCTTAGACACCTTGACATACTTTACTTGTTGTAATTCAGCCAATTGCATTGAATTTTGGTAGGTTAGATCACTCTTCAGTGTCCTCATAGGAATCAGTGCAGGCTAGCCTTAGAGACAGTGCGCTACAGCGCAGTTAGGCCTTCTTTGACCTGCGCTGATTTACCTTGGAATATTTTAATCAGCGCAATTTGGCCCTCTTTGACCTGCGTTGATCAGTGCATATTGGCCCTCTTTGACTTGCGCTGATCAATTTTGAAATCATTGAAATCAGCGTAGTCTTTAGTGAGAGCCAGTGCTCTGTAGCGCAGTTAGCTCCTCTGTGACCTACGCTGATCAACCTTAGGTTAAATTCCCACCTTTGGATTGACTTTTGCCAAAATTCTTCTGATTGCTTGCTTGCTGAAAATCAATGATGTCTTATCTTTGAAAACATTTTTTTTTCATCTCCTTAATCCAACCCTACTTTTATTGGATTGATTAATGTTTCTTTTTTATTATTAGTCTATAGTCAAAGTTAGAATATAGTTGATTGATCTTTGTCGAAAGAAACTGTCGTAAAATCGTCTTTTCTTTCGATAGTTGAACTGTTGTAAAGTCTTCATTCATGAAATATCGATTGATTGATGTGTGCATTTGATTTGTATTTTCATTTAAAGTGTCAAAAATCTTCATTTCTTTAAAATCA
Organism: Pinus tabuliformis; assembly: GCA_031772625.1. Taxonomy (NCBI): domain Eukaryota; kingdom Viridiplantae; phylum Streptophyta; class Pinopsida; order Pinales; family Pinaceae; genus Pinus; species Pinus tabuliformis. Next base: position 457,570,453 of record CM062808.1, on the reverse strand, counting down.
AAAGTGTCGTACAGTCTTCCTTTCCCTTTAAAAGAAATTGTGATAAATAGACATTTTTTATGAAAATAGTTCTGAATCGTTTGTGCATTAGTTTTTCTTATTGCATCATTCACATTAAGAGAAACCGAAAAGAAAAAGAAATACATGCAATTTGCATTTTAGAGTTTGAGTTTGTGTGTTCAAAAGGAATGGTTTAGGGAATTGCATTAGTTTGTGCTCTTTGTTGCTTTTTCAAAAAGTACTTGTATGCTCTATCCCTCATAGCCAGGATTTTCATTGCTAAAATTAAGTGGAAAGAGTGCTTCTCATTCTAGTTGCATTCTTAGGAATTTTGGAAAACATCTCGTGGTGAACCTTCAAAGGCAAATTTTAAGCAAGATCAACTTAAAATTTATTTGAATTAATCTAATAACGCATTTGAACTTAACAAAAACATCTAGAGGTTTAGGCTGGAGACGTGTTCCAACGTCTTTAAACCTAGTGGTTGTCGTTTTCACTGGTTGGGTGATTCCTTCTCTTTGATTCGATAAGTACTAGTACGGACTTGTGCTCCCTGTACTATCGATTATATAGTGGGAGACCCTAATAGGTTGAAATCCTTTATCCCTAGGAAGCCGAGTCTGCCACCTTACTGATCGCAACGCACCGAACACAACATTCGGAAGATTGCCTGCCATACGTAAAGTCCTTGGTCATTTCTCTTTCATTTATCACCAAGGTGAATATTGCGGTTTTGCGATTTGTCTGGTAAACCCTCTTGTCTAGAATCTCCAGAGTAGTCACTTTCATTCCTTTTAGACTCTTTAAAAGTAAAAGGATCATCTAAGCACTTGTCCTTTCAGGCTCATTAAACATTGAAGGCGATTAGAGTCATCTTTTGTTTTTTCTCGACTCTTTAAAAATGAAAAAACGAAGTTTTGTTCCAGTGTCATAAAAATTAATTGACTGCGGATAACATCCTCCATGCTCATTCCTTAGTTGATCTTAGGTTGAAACATATGGCGACAAATACAAAGTCCATCGATCAAGGAATTCCTTTTGATGGGAATCCTAGTCCTTTTCCTCCTTTCGGAAATATTGGTGCTCCTTATATGGCTACATTGTCCCTTGCGGGATTTACCATTGGCTTGCCAATATGGTTGTTTTCAACCTCCTTGGTTCAAAATGTAGTGATTTCTCCACAATCGAGTACTCCTCTAACTGGACAAAATCAACCTCCAGTTGATCCTGACCCTTTTCTTTCTTCCTCGATTGTTTCTTCCTCCCTTTCTTCCCCTTTGCTTGGTGAAAGTATTGGTACTAGTAACCAGGTGGCTAAGAAGAAGAAGAAATGGAAGAAGAAGAAGAAGAAGAAGAAGCAAATTCAGCAGAGGGGAAACCAAAAAACCATTGCTTTGAATGCAACATCTGATGAGAAATTGCTCATCAAGCCTCACAAAGTTTGATATCCATGCAAACTTTGCGTGGGAGAACATCTTCTTTGAAATTGTCCTGGTATTCCTCTGATCTTAGAAGAATGGTCTTCTTGTTCACATCATCCTATGTCATCAACTTCTTGAGATCTGCTGGTGACAAAACATCAACTAGTGATAGTAAAGTTCATGGAGAGAAGGGGAAAGTCAAGTTTCCTTGTAGGTTATGAATGGAATCACCCCATTCACCTTTGTCCTTATCTAGACGAAGCCAAAAGAGTGTTGGATAATTGTCCTGCTTCACCACAGCAACTTTCATCTGGTTACAGGAAACTTTCCCTAAATCCTTCACTAGTTGATGAATTGACTGACTTAAATCAACCGTCGGTCAAACCCACTCTCTCTGAAAGTAAATCCAATGAGTCTATACCTTACCCAAATCAACTGGTCGAGGTAACAATTGACCCGATTTCACTTTCAGCAAATCACACCTTTCCCGAAGAGAGTGAAAATGATACCACTCAGGTTCTTTTCGTTTCTTTAGATTCTAATGAGATTGGAGGCAATCCTCCTATTCCATCAAGATAGGAGGAAAATCCTCCCGCTCTCGTAATACAAGGGGTTAATTCTCCCGTTTCTACGGTACCCCCTCCAAGTAGTTTAGTCACTTTCTTTTATTGGAATCAACTGTCAAGATTCTGCCTTCATTCTTATGTGCCTTTCCAAATCATAGTACAGGTTTGTAATATGATTGTATCTGGCACTATTATAGATGAAGGTGCATCTATGAGTATCCTTTCCTCAACTGCCTGGCAAGCGCTTGGTTCGCCGCCACTTGTGCCAGTTACCCAGAATCTGTTGGCTTTTAACAAAGGAATCAGCTGACCATTAGGGATCCTCCCTCAATTACCCATTACTTTGGGAGGAAAAATCATTTATCTGAACATGATGGTAGTCCTAGGCCCTCTAGATTACAATTTACTTCTTGGGCATGACTATGTTTATGACATGGGAGCTATTGTTTCAACACTATTTTGAGTGATTTGTTTCCTGCATGAAGGCAGAATTGTCATTGTTGACCAGCTTTCATTTCCCCGTCCAAATATGGCTCCTAGTCAACCATCTTCCCTAAATGGTCCTTTTGTACCAATGTTATCATCCTCGCCACGGGTTAATTATGTGGCAACCTGTTCCATACCTACATCGACTGACGATCAATACAGTGATGTTGTACATCATGTACTAGGGGCATTGGAACCAGATCTCTCCTTCATGACCACTTATGAGTTGTGATCGAAAGCTCCTGAGAATAGTTCATTGTATTGTGTCAACCTCGTTAAAAAATGAAACAAGGTCCATGAGGATAGTTCCTTGTCTTTTGTCAACCTCGTTAAAAAATGAAACAAAGGAGCATGAGGATATTTCTTTTACTGTGTCAACCTCGTTAAAAAATGAAATAGGTCCATGAGGACAGTTCTTTTACTATGTCAACCTCGTTAAAAAATGAAATAGGCCAATGAGCATAGTTCCTTGTCTTGTGCCAAGCTCATTAAAAAATGAAACAAGGTCCCATAGAGCAAAGTTCCAAGTTGAGTCTTTGAGTAGATCTTGTAAAATCTCAATCGAGTCTCTCACTTGATCTCGTAAAAGAACCTTCATTCCATCCACTTGATAGCCAAGAGTATTCTACTTAGGTGAATGTAATGAAGCTTGGGGGGCATGCACCTAGTGGTAAAGTTAAGTTTCCCTATAGGTTATGTGAAGGGAATCATCCCATTCACCTTTGTCCCTATCTAGACAAAACCGAAAAGGTGTTGGATAATCATCCTACTTCACCGCAACAACTTCCATCTGGTTACAGGAGACTCTCCCTTTCATCATGCTGGGGGCATGTAAACCAATCTCAAGCATAGTTTTTCATTTTAAGCTTGTGTAAAAATGAAACTGAATCCAAGCATAGTTTTCCGTTTCAAGCTTGTGTAAACATGAAACTAAATCCAAGCATAGTTTTTCGTTTCAAGCTTGTGTAAACATGAAACTGAATCCAAGCATAGTTCCCTATGGTTCAAACTTGTCTAAAAATGAACCCATTTCCATTTTTAACCCTCATGATTGTCGTTATATCAGCCTTTTTCGTTAGATGAGCCTTGGTTATTTTTATCCAATCTCCACCATCCCTTTGGCCGATCATACGCTTTCACTTGGTTGTTTTACCCTTTTTTGAGGAGTTGCAATGAGTGGTCTTATTAGCTAGCATCTTCACATAAATCCACATGTTTTGAGAAGTTCCAACATCACCAGAACTAGTTGCTATCGTAGACACCACTCGTTCCTCAAAATGGAGTCCTCTTTAAGCTCTTTTCAGACTCTCTAAACATGAAAAGATTGTCGAGTGCTTGTCATTTCTAGCTCATTAACGGATTAGAATCAATATCTACTCAGTATAGTTTTACCCCTTCTTCGGGCTGAGATAGATTAACTACGAAAAAGGTACTCATTGATCGAACATGATCAATAGGTTCTCTTTGGTATTATTTTATACTTTTTCAGACTTGAGAGACAAATTTATGAAAAATAACTTGTGGAGTTTCCTTTTAGTCCCTTTTCAGACTCTCTAAATGTGAAAAGGATTGAGTTATATTTTTCGTTAAACTCGTTAAAAAAAATTAAATAGCGACAAACTTGTCCATCTAGACAAGACCAAGTTTCACCTTCGCTAGACTCGTTAAAACATCAGATAGCGATGGGTTCACTTGAAGGGTGGAATTATACAACAAGCATATGTTATCCTTCTCAAGCTTGATTAAAAATAAAGAGGTACTGGTCAGAAATGACTAGGGAAAATGGGAAAAAGCCGAGAAAACTTGATGGTAGCAGGTCGCTCTTGAACATGACACTTTCACCTGATCATCGTGACTATGTGGGTTGGGTCATTCAGCTTGATGGCTATCACACTGTTGGTCTATCATACATTGCTTTGTTTTGGGTCAATGCTACCAATTCACTTCAGTGTCACTGATATGTTCAAGAGAAGTCATTCAGCTCAAAACTTCATCCTTTACAATATTGTAAACCTTCATTTTCATGTCCGCCATTCCTGAACTTTGTGTCGTCAGTCGATGTTTCATCTCCAAATCATTTACCTTGTTTCGTGACATTGATGTGGGATACATCAAGGCCCTCCTGCGATGAGTCGCTTCTTGTCGACATCAACACATCATCCAATAAGTTGACTTAGAAACACCCCTTCAGTACCTTGAGGCTTGCATACATCAATGGTAGGATTCTCGCTTCCGGTGATAGGTCGATGTCACTAGCCTTCGACCGAAATACTTTGTATGGTGTTTGACATCAAATCATTTATTCACACCATGCAAAATGTACTGCAGTACCTTGAGGGTCATTATCATTATCGGTGATTCCTCCCGCGTCTGTTAACTACTTACATCATTGGCTGGTAATCAGACGATGTCTCTCCATGTTCGACCTCAAGTCATCTATTCACATGGTTAAACTTGTACTTAAGTGAAAGATTGGGTGATATTGAAGACCCCGGATCTAGTTTCATTTGTCCAGGCTGCGATATATTTTTCAGGAGTACTATATCAAATGTACAATGGCCTTACATTCATGGTAATCCATTCATGGGTATATATCTGTAGACGACTATATTTGTACGTGTAATGAAAGTTTATAAGTTGAGCATCGGTATGCTTTCCCTCAGCTAGTTTGTGAAAAAAAATCGAAGTATCATGATATGTGTATTGTAATTGATGCAGGTCTCCTTCCATTTCGAAACCTTCTCTTCAAGTGGTAAAGCATCTCACTCAACATGTTTATTTTCGACTTCATGCTTTAGGGGGCAACTGTTACAGGTCAATTTTGGCACATCAACCCCAACTTCCAAATCCGTATTATTAGGGTCCATCAATCCTTAATTCAGTTGTTTTCATTCCCTAATGAAGTCAACCTACATCATCCTTGCCTCCCAAGAGTTTCCATGTCACCATTCATCCAAAAAATGCCCATAAGGAGGTCAGTGCAGGTGTCCCTGGAATCTCTATCATTCCCTTCAATATGTTCTCAAGTTGGTTATGGTAACTCAGACCATTACTGTTGGCAGAGGCTAGAATATATGAAAACACCAAGACAAGCCTACAATATTGACACTAGAAATCTTGGATCAAATCTTGCAGGAGAAATTTCTATGCTAAGGCAGTCAGTCATCCCTCACACAAAAGATTTTATATAGATGGGAAGACTCGAAAGTCACTCCCTTGACTCTAAGCAACTAAGGTATCTAACAAAAGTATTTTCCTTGTGTATCTTCGCACTCCTTCAATCTCTGTCTTCGAGCAACTCATATTTGCAAGCCATTTCTCAATCAATTGAAAATCATATATCCCCATCACATATTTGCAATAATCCACAATACCAATAGAATCTCTATCATCCACTTATGCACTAAAATCATCCTCATTAGAAGAAGCACTTGGGCCTCTCACTTTGACATCACACTATTGGTGAAGACACTTGGATGAAGTCTCTCCCCATTCAGGCTTCATTTGTTCAAAAATCATAATCATTCCCAGGACCAAGCTCCTTGAGACATTAAATCAAATTCTAGGCATGAAAGCTGAAATCCTAATCAAGGAGTTAGTAACAGCAGGGCTGATTCTTCTGGCCGAGGTTAACACTATGTACTTGACCGAATCATAGTTTGTAGAGATAGTCCTTATAAAGGGAGTTATCTTCGAGGTCTGAAATCCAAGTCTTAATAGTGACAAAGAGGCGAAGATCATCTTCAATCTCTCTGTATTTTGTGAACCTGCAAAGAGTCTTGTTGAAGATCGAACAACAAACCCAGAAGGCATTATCTGTGTGGTCTAAATTTAAGATCCAACTTCTCCTACCCAACCTACAAATTGACTCATATTGTCAATTTAAGATACTCATGTAGGAACATCCACCTTCTCCCTTTCTTATTGATCATGATATAGGGTTGGCCCCTTCTCAAACTTATGTGACTGAGGATCTATCTCATACAACACAACTGTGAATATCATTGAATGATATCCCACACTACTCTTCTTAACCATTGGCACTATCTAAGCCCCATGGTCTCTAATGATAAAAAGTTTATCCTTCTCCAACAAAGGAAATGTTTGTGTTGTCCTCATGAAAAATCATCGCATAATCCTCCAACAGTATAAATCTCAAATACATCCTACCAAACATATGAGCCCACTCCCATCAATGCATCCTTGAGAATACCAAATGTTGACCTCATCTTAGAGCTCATTACTATGTAGGCAAACATCATTCCCTTCAATATGTTCTCAGGTTGGTTATGGTATCTCAGACCATTGTTGTTGGCAGAGGCTAGAATATATGAAAACACCAAGACAAGCCTACAATATTGACACTAGCAATCCTGGATCAAATCTTGCAGGAGAAAATTCTACTACAATTGAAGATTCTTATTAGTCAAAATTTATTTTCAACTTCAAAGCAACATAAGGCAAACACTACTTGAACTACGTGATTGAAAATGCAGGTCCACTTGGTGAGACAATGTGGACCATGAATGAATTCAATTGTGATAACAAACAGGAGTCTAAACAAATTAATTAAAACAACAGTAACTACCAGATCTTCTCATAGTACCAAAAGAAGGTGGAAACCGACAGTGGTTTTCCAAGTACAAATACAGTCATGGTATTTTAAGTATAAAAAGAAGTTATCAAAACAACAATCACTGATAATTTTGAAGACATCCAACAAAATGATTCTTTATATTTGATTTTTCAAGGATATTAACATAGTAGAAGTTTCTTATTACTCAAAATTTCTTTTCAACTTGAAAGCAACATAAGGCAAACACTACTTGAACTACAGATCCTCCAAAAGTATAACTCTCAAATACATCCTACCAAACACATGAGCCCACTCCCATCAGTGCATCCTTGAGAATACCAAATGTTGACCTCTTCTTAGAGTTCATTACTTTGTAGGCAAACAACCAATCCCTTCAATATGTTCTCAGGTTAGTTATGGTAACTCAGAACATTGTTGTTGGAAAAGGATAGAATATATGAAAACACCAAGACAAGCCTGCAATATTGACACTAGCAATCTTGGATCAAATCTTGTAGGAGAAACTTCTACTGTAACAATGGAAGTTTCTTATTACTCAAAAGTTCTTTTCAACTTGAAAGCAACATAAGGCAAACACTACTTGAACTACATGATTGACAATGCAGGTCCACTTGGTGAGATAGCGTGGGCCATGAATGAATTCAATTGCGATAACAAACATGAGTCTAAGAAAATTAATTCAAACAAAAGTAACTACCAGATCTTCTCATAGTACTAGAATAAGGTGGAAACCAACAATAGTTTTCCAAGTACAAATAGAGTCATGGTATTTTAAGTGTAAAAACAAGTTATCAAAACAACGGCCACTAATAATTTTGAAGACATACAACAAAATGATTTTGTATATTTGATTTTTCAAGGATACTAATAGAGCAGAAGTTTCTTATTACTCAAAAGTTATTTTCAACTTGAAAGCAACATAAGGCAAACACTACTTGAACTACATGATCCTCCAACAATACAAATCTCAAATACATCCTACCAAACACATGAGCCCACTCCCATCAGTGCATCCTTGAGAATACCAAATGTTGACCTCATCTTAGAGTTCATTCCTTTGTAGGCAAACAACCAATCTATGTTCTTAGGTTGGTTATGGTAACTCAGACCATTGTTGTTGGCAGAGGCTAGAATATATGAAAACACCAAGACAAGCCTGCAATATTGACACTAGCAATCCTGGATCAAATCTTGCAGGAGAAACTTCTACTACAATGGAAGTTTCTTATTACTCAAAATTTCTTTTCAACTTGAAAGCAACATAAGGAAAACACTACTTGAACTACATGATTGACAATGAAAGTCCACTTGGTGAGACAGTGTGGGCCATGAATGAATTAAATTGCGATAACAAACATGAGTCTAAACAAATTAATTCAAACAACAGTAACTACCGTATCTTCTCATAGTACTAGAAGAAGGTGGAAATCGACAGTAGTTTTCCAAGTACAAATAGAGTCATGGTTTTTTAAGTGTAAAAACAAGTTATCAAAACAACACCCACTAATAATTTTGAAGCCAAACAACAAAATGATTCTGTATATTTGATTTTTCAAGGATACTAACATAGTAGAAGTTTATTATTACTCAAAATTTATTTTCAACTTGAAAGCAACATAAGGCAAACACTACTTGAACTACCTAATCCTCCAACTATATAACTCTCAAATACATCCTACCAAACACATGAGCCCACTCCAATTAGTGCATCCTTGAGAATACCAAATGTTGACCTCATCTTCGAGTTCATTACTTTGTAGGCAAACAACCAATCCCTTCACTATGCTCTCAGGTTGTTTATGGTAACTCAGACCATTGTTTTTGGCATTGGCTAGAATATATGAAAACACCAAGACAAGCCTGCAATATTGACATTAGCAATCCTCGATCAAATCTTGTAGGAGAAACTTCTGGTACAATGGAAGTTTCTTATTACTCAAAAGTTCTTTTCAACTTGAAAGCAACATAAGGCAAACACTACTTGAACTACATGATTAAAAATGCAAGTCCACTTTGAGAGACAAAGTGGGCCATGAAAGAATTCAATTGCGATAACAAACAAGAGTTTAAACAAATTAATTCAAACAACAGTAACTACCAGATCTTCTCATAGTACTAGAAGAAGGTGGAAACTGACAGTAGTTTTCCAAGTACAAATAGAGTTATGGTATTTTAAGTGTAAAAACAAGTTATCAAAACAACAATCACTGATCATTTTGAATACATACAACAAAATGATTCTGTATATTTGATTTTTCAAGGATACTAACATACATGTTGATAATTCCTTGTAATAAAGTAGAAGTATTTTTGCCTTGTATGAAAGCATAATTTACAAATATTCTTAACTAAATGCATGCAATAATTCTGCAGGTTGTTGCATCTATCGCAAAAGTTAGTTATGTTGCTCGTACAAGGAGAAGTGGCAGGAGAGTAACAAGAGGTGCCCAGTTGCGATTCCCATCATCGGATGAGGTCAGGACATGTGATTTCAATGTCAACAACGCCCCAAGGAACATTGTTGAGGATGACCATGCAACTGAAGTTGATGTTGTCACACCATCACCCACAGAGCCACTGTCAATAATAGTCTAAGGGGAAAGTTCAACTAAAAAGATTAGTGATATAAGAGGACGGAAAAAGGAAGAAATTTTAGTTGCAATTGACAACATAGAGTTTAATGGATACTCAATTCAGGCATATGCAAAAAAAACATGGTATTCCTCCCTCATCAATACATTATTGGATAAATGGACTGACTCATACAAAACGTAGAGGGCCTCTTACAGCTATGAATGATGAGCAGGAGGGCGAGGTGGTTGAGTGGTGTAAAGAGATGGCCCAATTGGGACATGGGTTAGAGTAACTTGATAAAACTCAAATCCACAGTTGTTCAAATCTGTCAAGGGAGGCCAAACCCATTCAAAGATGGGTTTCCTGGTAAATAATGGCGGTTTGGGGTTAAAAAAAGGCATCCATACCTTTTATTGCATACAATTGAGGGCCCTAATAGAGACACAGAATTAAATTTGTGCCATGCAATTGTGTAGAAGTTCTATGACACTCTTTCTAGTGCTTACGATAAACATTCTTATGGAGAAGACCATATATGGAACTGTGATGAAACAGGTTTACAGGCAAGGAGGAATTATGGCATGTGAGCAATTGCCAAGAGAGGGAGCCGAAATGTGCCAAAGATTTTTCCCTAGAGCAGGGAGTGGATAACTATTTTATGTTGTGTCAATGCAATTGGTACTTTGATCCCAAGATTTTATCTATTCAAAGGTAAAAAACAACTGAAAAACTATATACAGAATTGTGAACCAGGTGCATGCATGGTTGCACATCCCCATGCATGGATGACTAAAGAACAATTTTTAAGTTGGCTTTTTCACTTTGTTGCATCAGTACCAGGTGGTGTCTCACCTAATAACATGCACCTATTGATATTAGATGGCCATGGGAGCCACATGGTTGTACAAACAATTGAGGAAGAAAACAATTTAGGCATCGACCTATTGACATTGCCCACTCATACCACTCACGGATTGAAACCCCTTGATGTTAGTGTGTTTGGACCTTTCAAGAACTATTTTAGGTTAGAGCATGATGCATGGATGGCAAAGAATCCAGGGGTTGAGGTGAAAAGGTTCGAGCTATCAGAGCTTGCAAGTAAAGCTTTTAAAAGGGCTCTGACACCATCAAATATCAAGGTTGACTTTAGGAGGACAGGAATCTGGCTGTTGAATTATGATGCTCTTATGCATGGTACTAGTTGTAGCCAGGCGTTTCATGTGGATGTTCAGGAAGAAGGGCATGTCCAAACAGGTGTTGAAGTGCAAGAAGTAGATGAACAAGATGATGTGGTTGTAGCTGGTAATATGATTTCCCTCTCTCAAGGACACTTATATGATGAAGATGATGCCACTGTATGTGAAACACGGTATAATCATGAACAAATTCACAGTAACTTGGAGATTATTCTACCAACTCAAGAACATGAAGCTCTTGTTGTTGATATTGTTAATGACATTGTTGAACATGCAATTGACAATGACCAATTGACATTGCCAAGCCAAGTAACCCCACCGTCATGGCTTGCAAAAGCCAGGATTAATATGAATGGACATAGTGTCTCAACAACCAATGAACAAAGCATGAACATGCCCTCACAATCAACAGAATTGAACAGTGAAATTGTTCATTTTTTGTGGACAACAGCTCAATGGAAGAAGATGAAGCACATAATGAGGCATCAAATGAAGATAATGATATAGTTCAATCAATTGTCTCAGATACTGAAAGGGAAGTACCAAGCAATGACATGCAGGTGGGAGGGGTGGAGAAGATACTTGGCTGGTTCCTACAGTAGAGAGAGTATCAATGAAAAAAAGAAAGGTACAACGGGTAGTTTTCATTTGGGCTGAAGTTCACAGTTACTCACCTCAGAAGTCTACATAAACCTGTTAGTTGAGTCTGAAAAAAATAAATTTGAAATGAAGGAATTAAAACAGAAAAAGAAGGATCTAGTCAAGGAGAAGAAGGCAACAAGGATTGTTGCAGCACAACGTCGAGCAGATGAAAGGCTTGAAAGTGATAAAGAAAGGCAAGTTAAGGACCAACAACAACAAATGGCAAGACAGGAAAAGGAATAAAAAAAGACACAACAAATGCTTGAAAAGGAACAAGGGATGATCAATATGGTTGACAATGATGAAATCATAGCTGATGAAACCAAGATTATTTCAAAATCATTGGACAATATTGCAAATAATACACCATTATTCCAAGACCTCATAAACATTCAAGTGCCTCACTATGAAACTGAGGGTTTACCCACTTTCCTTATTCCTACCAGAGGAGGTGTCAATTCTATGTATGCTCATTACACACCTCCACTTAATGCAGGACTTAGTAGTGCAAATGTGAGGTATGGATACTCCATTCCTCCACAGTTGGAAGGTGCAAATTGGACACAATCATATGGCTGCAATCAACCATTTCCTAATAAACCCTTTTTAGGTAAACCAACCTACCTGACTCAAGCAAGTAACTCGAGAAGATTTGGCACTCAAGATTCTCAAGGCCATAAAGAATAGGGGTGTCATATGTTTTTTGGTGTAACCACATTATGATGTGGATTTTAGATGAATTGTATCTTTTTCTTATCACATAAATATTTTGGCTTACAACCTAAGTTGTTTTTATTTCATATTGTTTGTGGCATTGTAACCAAAATACATTTTAGAAGGAACATCTATAGTTTATTATAATGTAGAAATCTTACGTGAGAATGCAAATTGGATTTTCTATTATGCCTTTACACACCAAATGATTTACAATACATTTATAACCGAGTTGTAAATATGATGACAAATGAGTGAATAATGAAATCTTGAACAAGTCACTTATTTTAATATGAAAATTTCATAAAATAGTGAACAACAAAAGTACATAGCTATTGGTTTCATATTCACAAAGAATCTAGCATTCCATGCATCAACAAATATGTCAAAGAACCTAACATTCCATACGTCAACAAATATGGAGACATACCAAGTTACAAAGGACAACTTTCTTCCAATTAAAACATAATACAAATGGGTAATGCACTCTCAGCATTGAATTTCCCTTGTACCCCAATTTACCTCGAATCCAAACACAATGCAAAGTTGCTCTTACAAATCAATTTACCTCCAATTCTACCAACTATGGACATTGAATGACTCTTATAAATGAATATACAATGCAAGATGGGTTGGTAGACCAAATTTCTATGAACATCAGTTTACCTTTTTAAATTAGTGTACTTCCAATTAAAACACAATACAAATGGGCAATGCACTTTGGGCATTGAATTTCCCTTATAAACCAACATTCAATACATCAACAAATATGGAGACATAGCAATAAAGAAGCTCCTCAAGATGACAATTTACAAAAGGACAACTTAGATCCATCTGATATCAACTTAATAAGGCAACAGACTAAATCTGACCAGAACCAAAACCATTTCCAAAATGACATAAAATCCAGATTTCTCCACAAACCAGATGCCACAAAGGAATGAAACAACAATACACAAGTACATTTGTTCCAACCCAAACATCTTTCAACTGTACATTCGTTCCAACCCAAACATTAAGTGCAATTACAACTTTAACTATAAGTGAATCGGAAAATGAATTTCATAGATTAATGCAGTCTTTAAATTTAAAGTATATGTTTAAGAAGTTAGAATATGAAACCTCTGAATGTGAAATCTCTGCATATTATCACAAACTCAATTCCAAACAATAGATAAATGAATTAAAACACAATGCAAATGGGTTGGACTACCCACTATGAGCATCAAAAAACATTTATAAATCAATGTACCTCCAATTAAAACATAATACAAATGGGTAATGCACTCTCGGCATTGAATTTCCCTTGTAACCCAATTTACTTCAAATCCAAACACAATGCAAAGTTTGTCTTACAAATCAATTTACGTCCAATTTTGCCAACTATGGACATTGAATGACTCTTATAAATGAATATACAATGCAAAATGGGATGGTAGACGAGATTTATATGAGCATCAGTTTACTTTTTTACATCAATGCACTTCCAATTAAAATACAATACAAATGGGCAATGCATTCTCGGCATTGAACTTCCCTTATAAACCAACATTCAATACATCAACGAATATGGACATAGAGCATTAAATAAGCTCCTCAATATGGAAATTTATAAAAGGACAACTTAGATCCATCTGATATCAACTCAATAAGACAACACACTAAATCTGACGAGAACCACAACCATTTCCAAAAGGACATAAAATCCAGATTTCTCCACAAACCAGATGCCACAAAGGAATGAAACAACAATACACAAGTACATTCGTTCTGACCCAAACATTAAGTGGAATTACATCTTTTAACTGTAAGTGAATCGGAAAATGAATTTCACATATTAATGCAGTCACTGCATTTAAAGTTGTCTAAGAAGTTTGAATGTGAAGCCTTTGAATGTGAAACGTCTGCATATTATCATAGACTCTATTCCAAACAATAGATAAATGAATTAAAACACAATGCAAATGGGTTGGACTATCCACTATGAGCACAAAATACCTTTATAAATCAATGTACCTCCAATTAAAACATAATACAAATGGGTAATGCACTCTCGGCATTGAATTTCCCTTGTAACCCAATTTACTTCGAATCCAAACACAATGCAAAGTTGCTCTTACAAATCAATTTACCTCCAATTCTGCCAACTATGGACATTGAATGACTCTTATAAATGAATATACAATGCAAAATGAGCTGGTATACCAGATTTCTATGAGCATCAGTTTACCTTTTTACATCAATGCACTTCCAATTAAAACACAATACAAATGGGAAATGCACTCTGGGCATTGAATTTCCCTTATAAACCAACATTCAATACATCAACAAATATGGATACAAAGCAATAAAGAAGGCCCTCAAGATGGCAATTTACAAAAGGAAAACTTAGATCCGTCTGATATCAACTCAATAAGACAACATACTAAATATGACCAGATCCAAAACCATTTCCAAAATGACATAAAATCCAGATTTCTCCACAAACCAGATGCCACAAAGGAATGAAACATCAATACACAAGTACATTTGTTGCGACCCAAACATCTTTCAACTGTACATTCGTTCCAACCCGAACATTAAGTGAAAATACATCTTTTAACTGTAAGTGAATCGGAAAACACAATGCACCCATTTATCCTTTAATCATTTTGTAAACCCGAGACAATTCCTTAATGGCTCTAACAGAAGAATTCTGAGAGAGGACCTTGAGTTTAAAGGATATCAGCATGCCATGAAGATAAAGGGAAAAAAGCAAAAGAGAGCCCCCAACTCAACGCTCGTGACCACCCATTTAAGCACATTCTACCATAAATAGAAAGAAAGAAACATAATGCACATGCAAATTTGCCATCTTATATATTTTCATGGAGATTAATGTTATTAGTCAAATTCAAATAAAATGGACTAGAATTGTTTTGATATTCATAGCACAAAAGTTACTTTCCATCTCGATACCTCCAATTGTGTATTGTAAAAGGGAGGAAGATGTAAATAGAGAGACTCCACTTGTTCCATTTATAAGGGGAGTTTGTTTTACTTTAAACATTATATTTCAGCAAGAAAATAATTTGTAATCATGGGAACAACTTCATCCTAGTGTCCATATAGCTTGTAGAGATGACATTTTTGAACTCTAATGAAAGGGTCAAGCAAACAACGTACAAGAATCATATTATAACAGATATACTCATGCACTAAGTCATCTTAACATTTCTAAAATTGCACAATGTTAAAGTATCTTCCTGTATGCATTTTTCAAAGAACAATAAAACCGCCAAGTGCTACTCATGCACCAAAGCCTCCTATCTCTGGTTCGGAGGACAGTGAAGGAAAAACGTTCCTCAATGAATTTGAAAAGATAAAATACAAGAAAGGACTTTACAATGATTCTTCTGTTAGAGGAACTTGAGTTTAAAGGATATCAACATGCCACGAAGATAAAGGGAAAACAACAAAAGAGAGCCCCCAACTCAAAGCTAGTGACCACCCATTTAAGCACATTCTACCATAAATAGAAAGAAAGAAACAGAATGCACTTGCAAATTTGCCAAGAGCGATTCGATTTTACAAAAGGGTTCTTATTATCATAGACTCTATTCCAAACAATAGACAAATGAATTAAAACACAATGCAAATTGAACCTGAAAAACGAGAAATGACTGTTGTTCAAGAATAGAGTATGCAATCTGCTGCAGTTAGAAAGCTTTGGAGGGATTTGTCTGAGAGTGAGTTGTAGCTCATGTCGAGAGACATAATGCCCCTCAGCCCTCCTAACTCGGACACCAATTTACCCTCCAAGCCGTAGACAGAAAGATTCAATGTCCTCACTGTAATTCCATCTCCATAGTAGAAAACACATGTCCATGAACAGGGGGAGGGTAAGAGGAGGTTAACAGAGCAAGCAAAATTGATAAAAACTATAAGAAATTGCAGAAAACTTGTGATAAGAGCTAATTTCCCAGTAAATTCAAGTGTTCACAAACACAAGAGCGCAGCAAGAGGAAAAAACAAAAATCCGAACAACAAGTTTAGGTGTTGAAAAACACAGTCGCTGGTAGGATTTAGAATCCTACCAGATAGATGCAGAAGCCACCATCGTGTCCAAACGTCCCCCAGACCTCGTTAGGCCTGCAACCAAAACGAAAAAATTAGTGGATGGCAAAAACATACAAACAAATTACAGGCAATTTGAAAAAAAACCCATGTATTTAGAAATTTACCTTCATGGATCTCGAACTCGTTAGAGTTTCGCACTGGCTCCTTCATGGACCTCGAACTGGTTAGAATTTTGCACAGGGCGCAAGAATGAAACAAAACCCTAAACCCTGAACAATAATGGCAGGTGCAATTAAACAACCACAACATAAACCCTAAATTGCTAACGAGACAACGCAAACAACCTCGTCGGGTGAGCAGGTGGCAATGGAAAGTGCAATCAAACAACCACAACATAAACCCTAAACTGTTAATGAGACAGAGCAAGCAACCTCGTCGGGTGAGCAAGTCGCAATGGGAGGCGCAATCAAACGACCACAACGTAAACCCTAAACTGCTAACAAGACAGAGCAAGCAACCTCACCGAGTGGACAAATCAAGAAAGGTGGACAAGGCGCATAGGTATTGGAGCCGTCCCAAGCCATCGCCGGCGGAGCGCATTGCCCACACACCGGACCGAACAAAACAACACAGGTAAAGAACACATAAGATAAAACAACATCAATGAAACCCTAAACAACAATTTAAAGGAGTTGTCTTTAGTGCGACTTTTTGGAGATTCTGGTGATGGAATCCAGCGAAAAAAATTGAGGTTAAATCTTGATTTGTATTATTTAAAATGGTTTTTTAACTGCATATTTGGATTCAACGACCTGAAAAACCCTTGGGACGCTTTGATTGTGCAGAAATTAGCTATCAAACTTGCGATTTCAATAAATTGCTGCCAGATTTTGACTGAAAAACCCACCAAAAAAGTTTTCAAAAAATCTCTTAAAAACAACTGCGAATTTAAACCCTAAGTGAAATGCTCCCACCCACCACAACCCCGGACAGAGTCCACTCAAACTTGCGATTTCAATAAATTGCTGCCAGATTTTGACTGAAAAACCCATCGAAAAAGTTTTCAAAAAATCTCTTAAAAACAACTGCGAATTTAAACCCTAAGTGAAATGCTCCCACCCACCACAACCCCGGACAGAGTCCACTTAGCACACGTCCATGTAGAAAACGCTGAAGTGGAGGGGAGTACGCATAGTTAATGTAATGGCGTCACTCCCCTATATTTTCGAATAAATGCTTTACAAGAACCCGGTGATGCATTACAGTACATTTACTTTCGACCTCGAATCGGATATTGCTTATAATGCCCTAATCTGGATAATTCTCCTACGGACCTGATATTAAATATTGACCGGACTCCAGGGAATTGTTTCAGAAGTTAGAGCCATCTTTCAAGATCCTCGAGCCATTTCGAAGATTAAAGAATCGGATCTTTAAAGAATGGGAGCTAAAAGCACGCATATTCTCTCCGTCACGCGTCCCATTTCTTTTCGTATTAATCGATTCGACTATTCTTCTTAAAAAAATTGTACTTCTTATACGAAAATTACAGGACGAAAATCCTTTATTTTTTTATAGCTTTATAGTAGGTGTCACTGCATTGACCTTTATCACTTTATTTCGTTTTGTGCAGCAATGTTTCAGAGTACCGTTTGCATACAGGCGTCGACGGACTAATCGTCGCTTTTGTTCTAGAAATTTCTGCAGTCATTCAAGAATTTACCGGCAGTAACCACGAAATGAGTCGATGCACCGACTCAAACAGTCGGCCCGCAAATTGCATCGACAATTTCTTGTGAAAACCAAGAAAAAGAGCCACAGAATTCTCTTCCAAGATTTTCATCCCGGGAATTGCTTATACCACAGTTGATGCAAAGTCAATACTCTTATAGCTAACCCTCCCTTACCTTACTGTCAGTACGTATGATACTGCAGAAATTGTACAGATCGACATATTTATTCGTACATTTTTGAGGTCAAATATCTCAGAGCGTATCTTGCAGGAGATATTTTTTGAGTTTTTCTTTAGGGGTTCCAGAATGAACCTAGATTTCTCTTCAAATACAGCTTATAAAACACGGAGCCACTTTTCGAGAGAAGTAACTCAAATTAAAATTTAGTACTTTCTAGCTGGCTCCACAACCCATAGTTGAACTTTGATTAGTGTGGATCACAACATGTAACTCGGGGCAAGTCTATTTCCATTTCCATAGAAACATAAATGCCGTCATTTACAGCTCAGACACCTTTCCTTCTTACCTCATCACATGTTCCCGACCATGCATCGGCATATTGACGTGAGGGGTGTAAGGACAGGCATTTATGTTTCTATGGAGGTGGAAATAGCGTTCCCGTAACACAGATGCAGTTGGACGTGCAATTTTTAGCTGTAAAATTCGGAGATGTGACAAGGTATTTTAGGGTGGTAAAAGTTTGTAAAAAATATATAAAATATTTAGGGAATTTTTTATGGTTGATGTGTATGGATTATATTCCATGTAAATTAGTATATGTTTTTTTATAAGGAAATTTTATCATAATTTAGTTGTCAAATCAGTAATGAGGATAGTCATTTCTAGTTGTTATCCGTGAATGTAGGCTGACTTATGTCTATTAATCAAAGAAACCACAGCTTTATCATATACCCTTAATAAAAAACCACACTGTCAACTAGACTTCGGATTAACGGTGAATAAGTACGCTGTTAAAGCACTCCTTGCGATAAGTCACCGATTCAAATCCCTCATAACTACTTAAATTCATCTTAACTAAAAAATAAGAAAACCACACTACCAGTAAATTCCTACCACTCACTCATTTGAAATCACATTTTGTACTTTTACCTATCGGATAAGGTTGCAAAAAAGTCTAGTGAATATTTTGAAATCACAAAATTAATGTCTCTCTTTTTCCACATCAGCTTCCAACTACTATGTACTTCATCTTATTCTGGATAAACACAAACACTTTATTTTATCAGATTCGAACACAGAACACTTCATCTTATTATGGACAAACACAATGTACTTTTTCGTATTGGAGATGGCCCAAGTAGCAGTTTTGGTTTTGGTGGGATCATATGTACACATGACTCACTACATTATTTGAGGTCGCATTTTGTACTTTTACGTATCGGATAAGATTGAAAAAGAGTCTATTGCATATTTTCAAATCACAAAATTGGTCCAAACACGTGGTTGGAGTTAATCGCCTATCACTTTTCACATTTTCTAGAAGTTAGTGGGTAGCTCGTAGTTTAATTGGGTTTCAAATTTGTTTAAAAAATTATTGAAATTTTGATAAGATTAAGATAAAATCTGGTATAAGTTTTTGTAAATTTAGATTATAGTTGTTAAATTTTAATTTTTTAGGTCTTTTAGGTGTTTTTGACCTGTTGAATCTATTTCCATCATCAAAAACACAATTCAAACAAATATATGTTAAATTTTTTGAAAAAATAATTGTTGATTCTGGTCATTTTTTATCATCCCGGTAATTAGCTGCTTCTAAAGACAATGCCTCTAATTAGAAGTTGTGGTAGTCAAATTTGGCTCACAAGTTAAATAATTCAACAAATATATGTTAAATTTTTTGAAAAAATAATTGTTGATTCTGGTCATTTTTTATCATCCCGGTAATTCGTTGCTTCTAAAAACAATGCCTCTAATTAGAGGTTGTGGTAGTCAAATTTGGCTCACAAGTTAAATAATTCAACAAATTTGAAATATTAAGTAATAATTATATATTGAATAATGTATTAATGAAGTGATATGGTTGAAATATAATGAGGCTCTCCCAATTTTTTATCATTGGGGTAAATGTGCTACTTCGGAAGACAACTCCTCGACTTAGAGGTTGTGATAGTCAAATTTGGCTCACAAGTTAGATAATTCAACAAATTTGAAATATTAAGTAATAAATATATATTGAATAATGTATGAATAAAGTGATATGGATGAAATATAATGGGGCTCTATTTATATAGTTAGGGGAGTGTGTTTTCAAAAAGAGTCATGTACTTTGTGACATCGACTTTCCTAAAGATTATTTATTATTATTAATCACTTAATATTTATTTATATTATTTTACATAATATGTTTAGTATATTTGGATGTTGGATATACTTTTAGTGTGAGACAATTATTAAATTTAATCTAGCCTCTCACTCAAATTACTTTAATAAGTCATTGATTCACCATAATTATATATATACATATTATTTTTACTTTACATATTTATGTTCATAACATTACTATCTCTTTTAGAAAAGCTATGAAAAGACTTGATATCTTCTTCTTTTTTCTCGTTTTTCTTAATTCTAAAAACTATCAAATTCAATAATACTAAATATCATAGTCAAACCTGAGCTACAAGTTAAATAATCCAAAATAAATAGAATATTATGTAATCCATAACTGATATATATTGAATAATATAAATAAATTAATATAGTTGAAAAAAAAAAACCGCAAAAAGTTCCCTTTTATAAAGAGTCATATCCTTTGAATTGAAACATATTTTTTTCATAATGATTATTTATTATAACATACTTCCTCACTGATTTCTATCTTTTATAGGTTCTTATGGTAAATATATTATTTTTATGGTTTTGTTTATTATATCATATATATTTTTAAACCTATTAAATTAAAAAAAAAAAAAATTAAGATATTAATTTATATAAAAATAATTAATAATTATAAAAAATAAATATATTTTATAAACCCAATCCCCTTATATTAATATCAATTTTAACTCCACATAAACCAAACTCCCCTTTTTTCCTCTCTCCTTGTTCTAACTCTTTTTCCTATATCTTTCTTTATTTCTTTCTTGTCCCTCCTCATTTATTTGTTCCAGATCTTCATTTATTTGTTCCTATCTGTCCAGTTTACCATTCCCCTTTACTTCCTTCCTATTGTAATAATTTTAATGGTAATAACTTATTTTTCTCTTCTTTGAAGGTAATTAATCAATTTTCTTTAGGTTCTATTTAATTGTAAATCCATTGTATGTTACTTATTCAATCTCATTTCTTATCGTTTTCTATATTTTAAATTTATTCCAATTTCATTTAATATGTTTGTGTTTATGTTTGTGTTTAATATTTAATCTCCTTACCTTAAGTCATATCTTTTAAACATTAATTTAATTTAATTCATTAATTTTATATTAATTCTAATTTAACTCATATTAATCTCATTCTAATTATATAATTATAATATTTTATTTAAATTTCTTGTCATTTTAATTTTTCCATTTCCTATTATCTCATTATCTTATTTCATAATTTTTTGTTTCATTAATGAAATATTTGACCCATTATTATTAATAATGATTTCTATTTCTTAATACTAATTTAATTTAGTTAATTTATCTTAGTTTAAATTCAATTCTAATTTTTTTATTATTTGATATTTTATTTCTCTATTTCCTTAATTATTTAATAATATCAACGACCTTGTTGAGAAATCAAGGGAAGCTACATTAGGGTGATTTCTCTTATTTTGATAATTGCTTGTGATGTTCTTTTACTTAACTTGATGTACTTCCCACTTAGCTTCTTCTTTACTTGATTATTATAGTGTTCTTATCATCAAACAACTACCAAACTATGAATATCAAAAGAACAAGAGGACACAAAATATAGGCTGCTAGCCAGGGCCAAAACCTCTCCTATTGAGAGGAAAACCCACAAGAAATAGTATCTTGTTATAGAATTTTCAATTGACAAATTCCAAGTCCTAAGACTCTTGATAAAGACACCTCTAAGACCAATTCAACTTCTTTTTTTGTGATTCTTCTCTTCCACAAATTCAACCCAAGTCCACCTAGCTTCTCAAAATTTAGCCTCTATTTCAGATTTTCGATCACTACTTCAGATCTGCAATTCTTGGCCTCTACTGCAAAAACCCTAACTTGGGATTGTTGAGAAATCTAAGACAACTAGAAAAGGTGATTTCTCATTCTTTGGTAACTATTTGTGATGCATTTTTACTTAGCTTAATTAGCTTCTTCTTTCTCTTGATTATATTTAGTATTCTTATCATCAAACAGCTCCCATATCATGAAGAAGAATGAGACAAGCGGACACAAGATATAAGCTATCATCTAGGCACAAAACCTCTCCTGATGAGAGGAAAACCCATAAGAACTTTCTATTATAGAACTTCAATTGAAAAATTCGAAGACCTGTGACCCTTGACCAAGACCCCTCTAAGACCAAGTCCAACCTTTCCTCCTTGATGAGTGCTCCGTCCATCAATTTCAACCTCAACAACTTTTGCAATTTTGATCCCCAACAAATTCTTCTGCAACTTCGACCTCCCAATAGATTCTTCTAGAATTTCGTTCTCCAACAGTTTCTTCTGCAGAAACCCTAGATCTTGCCCGTGAGAGAATTATGGTAGATTCTTCCTTCTTTCTTCTTTGCTTGGGTTGATTCTCTCTCCTAGAGAACTCGGCTTACAAAGGGACTTCCTTAAAGGAAAATTTTCAGCTTCTTTTAGGCACTGGAATTCGGTATCTATTATAGCAAGAGTGATGCCCTAACTTTGCACGTGTGAGGAAAGAGAGTCCAAAAACAAACCTTAAATTACTTCAATCCTTCTTTCTTTTTTACTTTGTCTTCTTCGCTTGATAGGAGACTTCTTCTTGTCTTGTATTTGAACTTCTTCATGGATGATCGATTGATCCTTCAATGATGTCGTGTCCTCCTATATATAAGCTTCTCACCCATGCTAATAGGTCAACTTGACTTTGTTCCTAGCAGACATGTGTTCTTGCTTCCCACCCATGCTTCTTTGTGTTAGTTTTTGTAGTATGAGGTGTGTTCTAGCCACAAAATTTGGTGTAAAGGCTAGAATGTGTGAGATCTCCAAAACCCATAAATCGTTTCTCGAAATTCCACCTAGAAATGACTAATTTAGATTATTAACCTATTTTTTTTAATGTTTTCTAAATCTAAACTTAGGAAAACTAGATAATTAATCATAATTAATTAAGTCAATTGATTTTTGAGTAGCTTGGGAGGTACTCCAAGCCCTAGGGTTCGGGATTAGGGGACAAAGTGCCACAAGAGTCACTTATGGGCTTGGAACCCAAGATAGGGGTTTTGCACCCATCAGGATTTGGGTCAAAACCATGATGAATTTGAGCATGAGAAAATTTGAGGTGTTAAAGCTTGGCGTGTTGATTCTGACGCTCCAAAGATCACTCAAACCAGAGCTTTAGAAATGAAGTTATGAATTTTTTAAGTTGACATTAATATTTGGACAAGACAAGTCATGTAGGCTTGAGGAATTCGTCCAATAGACATGACCCTTCATCAATTCATGGATCCCTTCTATTAGTGTATAAATAGAAGGTGATAGAGGAGTAATTTCCTCATCTAATTGTGCAACACAAACAAGGATAAAATAACTCGTTGGAGGAGGACATTCTCTGTTTTGGCCGCAATAAGGAAAGGGACAAACCAACGAAGGAAAGGAATGTTTTAGGGTCACCGTGTGGAGGCTAAGTTGTTGTTTGGAGGGTCGACGAGCCTCCTTAGAGGGTCGAGGAAGAGGAGGTCTATTTTTGGTTGTTTGTGAAGGTTTTGGTGGCTGGAATTACCTCTGTTTGGGCAGTGTAAGCTATAGGTCTGTGTGTAGGAAGGCTGAGCCCTAAACAGAGGGTTTTTAGGTGTGTATAGGGGTTGGTTTTGGCCCTATATTACAACATGGGACAACAACAAGGATGACAGATAACGTCGCAGCTATAGGAGGCTATTAAGGGTGCTTGGGTGGGCTAAAAAGTGCTTGTTGGAAGCCCTAACCAGACTGTCTCATCAGATAAATTCACTTCAGTTTGGAACAATAGTCAAAAGGGATATTTTGACTAAGTTTTGTCTTGCATTGGGTCATTTTTTTGACCAATTTTGGATCGGTTTTTTATGTAGCCTGTGGGAGCCATGAATTTAAGTTGACTTGGGTGAAAAGAATACTTTGATTAGGAGCATATTTCATAGTGATTGGATTAGGAACTTAGTGGTTGGTGGAGGGCAACAAGAAAGTGACCAAAGTAGCCCCAGACAAGAAATCTTGAAGTGATGAAGAGAGCTGAAGATTGGGTGAATTTTTTTAGCCTAATGAGCAGCACCTTAATGGATGAAAGTGATTGCTAGATCGGAAAATTGGAGCTCGGGAATTGGCCAACCTAGAGAGCAAATTAGATCAGCCCGTGTACACGCAACAAAAGTGACTTGCAACAATGTTACATGGCAGTTCTCTTAGAGTCTCGATGCGTTGTCCTTTGAAGGACTAAGGGGTAGCTAGTGAGCAGTATGGGAGCAAAGTGTTATCACTCTGTAATTTCCTAAGGTTGTAAAAGAAATCCAACCCCACCGTCATGGCTTGCAAAAACCATGATTAATATGAATGGACATAGTGTCTCAACAACCAATGAACAAAGCATGAACATGCCCTCACAACCAACAGAATTGAACAGTGAAATTGTTCATTTTTTTGTGGACAATAGATCAATGGAAGAAGATGAAGCACATAATGAGGCATCAAATGAAGATAATGATATAGTTCAATCAATTGTCTCAGATACTGAAAGGGAAGTACCAAGCAATGACATGCAGGTGGGAGGGGTGGAGAAGATACTTGGCTGGTTCCTAAAGCTACCAGTAGAGAGAGTATCAATGAAAAAAAGAAAGGTACACCGGGTAGTCTTCATTTGGGCCAAAGTTCACAGTTACTCACCTCAGAAGACTATATAAACCTGTTAGTTGAGTCTGAAAAAAAGAAATTTGAAATGCAGGAATTAAAACAGAAAAAGAAGGATCTAGTCAAGGAGAAGAAGGAAACAAGGATTGTTGCAGCACAACGTCGAGCAGATGAAAGGCTTGAAAGAGATAAAGAAAGGCAAGTTAAGGACCAACAATAACAAATGGCAAGACATGAAAAGGAATCAAAAAAGACACAACAAATGCTTGAAAAGGAACAAGGGATGATCAATATGGTTGACAATGATGAAATCATAGCTGATGAAACCAAGATTATTTCAAAATCATTGGACAATATTGCGAATAAACACCATTATTCCAAGACCTCATAAACATTCAAGTGCCTCACTATGAAACTGAGGGTTTACCCACTTATTCCTAGCAGAGGAGGTGTCAATTCTATGTATGCTCATTACACACCTTCACTTAATGCAGGGGTTAGTAGTGCAAATGTGAGGTATACTCCATTTCTCCACAGTTGGAAGGTGCAAATTGGACACAATCATATGGCAGCAATCAACCATTTCCTAATAAACCCTTTTTAGGTAAACCAACCTACCTAACTCAAGCAAGTAACTCGGGAAGATTTGGCACTCAAGATTTTCAAGGCCATAAAGAATAGGGGTGTCATATGTTTTTTGCTGTAACCACATTATGATGTGGATTTTGGATGAATTGTATCTTTTTCTTGTCACATAAATATTTTGGCTTACAACCTAAGATGTTTTTATTTCATACTGTTTGCGGCGTTGTAACCAAAATACAATTTAGAAGGAACATCTATTGTTTATTATAATGTAGAAATCTTACGTGAGAATGCAAATTGGATTTTCTATTATGCCTCTACATACCAAATGATTTACAATACATTTATAACCGAGTTGTAAATATGATGACAAACGAGTGAATAATGAAATCTTGAACAAGTCACTTATTTTAATATGAAAATTTCATAAAACAGTGAACAACAAAAGTACATAGCTATTGGTTTCATATTCACAAAGAATATAGCATTCCATGCATCAACAAATATGTCAAAGAACCTAACATTCCATACATCAAAAAATATGGAGACATACCAAGTTACAAAGGACAACTTACTTCCAATTAAAACATAATACAAATGGGTAATGCACTCTCAGCATTGAATTTCCCTTGTACCCCAATTTAGCTCGAATCCAAACACAATGCAAAGTTGCTCTTACAAATCAATTTACCTCCAATTCTACCAACTATGGACATTGAATGACTCTTATAAATGAATATACAATGCAAGATGGGTTGGTAGACCAGATTTCTATGAGCATTAGTTTACCTTTTTAAATTAGTGCACTTCCAATTAAAACACAATACAAATGGGCAATGCACTTTGGGCATTGAATTTCCCTTATAAACCAACATTCAATACATCAAAAAATATGGAGATAGAGAAATAAAGAAGCTCCTCAAGATGACAATTTACAAAAGGACAACTTAGATCCATCTGATATCAACTTAATAAGGCAACAGACTAAATCTGACCAGAACCAAAACCATTTCAAAAATGACATAAAATCCAGATTTCTCCACAAACCAGATGCCACAAAGGAATGAAACAACAATACACAAGTACATTTGTTCCAACCCAAACATCTTTCAATTGTACATTCGTTCCAACCCAAACATTAAGTGCAATTACAACTTTAACTATAAGTGAATCGGAAAATGAATTTCATAGATTAATGCAGTCATTGCATTTAAAGTATTTGTCTAAGAAGTTAGAATATGAAACCTCTGAATGTGAAATCTCTGCATATTATCACAAACTCTATTCCAAACAACATATAAATGAATTAAAACACAATGCAAATGGGTTGGACTGCCCACTATGAGCATCAAAATACCTTTATAAATCAATGTACCTCCAATTAAAACATAATACAAATGGGTAATGCACTCTCGGCATTGAATTTCCCTTGTAACCCAATTTACTTCAAATCCAAACACAATGCAAAGTTTCTCTTACAAATCAATTTACCTCCAATTCTGCCAACTATGGACATTGAATGACTCTTATAAATGAATATACAATGCAAAATGGGATGGTAAACGAGATTTATATGAGCATCAGTTTACTTTTTTACATCAATGCACTTCCAATTAAAATACAATACAAATGGGCAATGCACTCTCGGCATTGAACTTCCCTTATAAACCAACATCCAATACATCAACAAATATGGACACAGAGCATTAAATAAGCTCCTCAAGATGGAAATTTACAAAAGGACAACTTGGATCCATCTGATATCAACTCAATAAGACAACACACTAAATCTGACCAGAACCACAACCATTTCCAAAAGGACATAAAATCCAGATTTCTCCACAAACCAGATGCCACAAAAGAATGAAACAACAATACACAAGTACATTCGTTCTGACCCAAACATTAAGTGGAATTACATCTTTTAACTGTAAGTGAATTGGAAAATTAATTTCACATATTAATGCAGTCACTGCATTTAAAGTATATGTCTAAGAAGTTCGAATGTGAAGCCTCTGAATGTGAAACCTCTGCATATTATCACAGACTCTATTCCAAACAATAGATAAATGAATTAAAACACAATGCAAATGGGCTGGACTGCCCACTATGAGCACAAAATACCTTTATAAATCAATGTACCTCCAATTAAAACATAATACAAATGGGTAATGCACTCTGGGCATTGAATTTCCCTTGTAACCCAATTTACTTCGAATCCAAACACAATGCAAAGTTGCTCTTACAAATCAATTTACCTCCAATTCTGCCAACTATGGACATTGAATGACTCTTATAAATGAATATACAATGCAAAATGAGTTGGTATACAGATTTCTGTGAGCATCAGTTTACCTTTTTACATCAATGCACTTCCAATTAAAACACAATACAAATGGGCAATGCACTCTGGGCATTGAATTTCCCTTATAAACCAACATTCAATACATCAACAAATATGGATACAAAGCAATAAAGAAGGTCCTCAAGATGGCAATTTACAAAAGGACAACTTAGATCCATCTGATATCAACTCAATAAGACAACATACTAAATATGACCAGATCCAAAACCATTTCCAAAATGACATAAAATCCAGATTTCTAGACAAACCAGATGCCACGAAGGAATGAAACGTCAATACACAAGTACATTTGTTCCAACCCAAACATCTTTCAACTGTACATTCGTTCCAACCCAGACATTAAGTGAAATTACATATTTTAACTGTAAGTGAATCAGAAAACACAATGCACCCATTTATCCTTTAATCATTTTGTAAACCCGAGACAAGTCCTTAATGGCTCTAACAGAAGAATTCTGAGAGAGGACCTTGAGTTTAAAGGATATCAGCATGCCATGAAGATAAAGGAAAAAAAGCAAAAGAGAGCCCCCAACTCAACGCTGGTGACCACCCATTTAAGCACATTCTACCATAAATAGAAAGAAAGAAACATAATGCACATGCAAATTTGCCATCTTATATATTTTCATGGAGATTAATGTTATTAGTCAAATTCAAATAAAATGGACTAGAATCATTTTGATATTCATAGCACAAAAGTTACTTTCCATCTCGATACCTCCAATTATGTATTGTAAAAGGGAGGAAGATGTGAATAGAGAGACTCCACCTGTTCCATTTATAAGGGGAGTTTGTTTTACTTTAAACATTATATTTCAGCAAGAAAATAATTTGTAATCATGGGAACAACTTCATCCTAGTGTCCATATAGCTTGCAGAGATGGTAGTTTTGAACTCTAATGAAAGGGTCAAGCAAACAATGTCAGAGTATAACAGATACACTCATGCATTAAGTCATCTTAACATTTCTAAAATTGCACAATGTTAAAGTATCTTCCTCTATGCATTTTTCAAAGAACAATAAAATTGCCAAGTGCTACTCATGCACCGAAGCCTCCTATCTCTGGGTCGGAGGACAGTGAAGGAAAAACGTTCCTCAATGAATTTGAAAAGATAAAATACAAGAAAGGACTTTACAATGATTCTTTTGTTAGAGGACCTTGAGTTTAAAGGATATCAACATGCCACGAAGATAAAGGGAAAACAACAAAAGAGAGCCCCCAACTCAAAGCTGGTGACCACCCATTTAAGCACATTCTACAAAAATAGAAAGAAAGAAACAGAATGCACATGCAAATTTGCCAAGAGCAATTCGATTTTACAAAAGGGTTCTTATTATCATAGACTCTATTCCAAACAATAGACAAATGAATTAAAACACAATGCAAATCGAACTTGAAAAACGAGAAATAACTGTTGTTCAAGAATAGAGTCTGCAATCTGCTGCAGTTAGAAAGCTCTGGAGGGATTTATCCTAAGAGTGAGTTGTAGCTCATGTCGAGAGACATAATGCCCCTCAACCCTCCTAACTCGGACAACAATTTACCCTCCAAGCCGTAGATGAAAAGATTCAATGTCCTCATTGTAATTCCATCTCCATAGCAGAAAACACATGTCCATGAACAGGGGGAGGGTAAGAGGACGTTAATAGAGCAAACAAAATTGATAAAAACTATAAGAAATTGCAGAAAACTTGTGATAAGAGCTAATTTCCCAGTAAATTCAAGTGTTCATAAACACAACAGCGCAACAAGAGGAAAAAACCAAAATCCGAACAACAAGTTTAGGTGTTGAAAAACACAGTCGCTGGTAGGATTTTAGAATCCTACCAGATAGATGCAGAAGCCACCATTGTGTCCAAACGTCCCCCAGACCTCGTCAGACCTGCAACCAAAATGAAAAAATTAGTGGATGGCAAAAACATACAAACAAATTACAAGGAATTTGAAAAAAAACCATGTATTTAGAAATTTACCTAAATTTACGTTCATGGATCTTGAACTCGTTAGAATTTCGCACTGGCTCCTTCATGGACCTCGAACTGGTTAGAATTTCGCACAGGGCGCGAGAATGAAACAAAACCCTAAACCCTGAACAACAATGGCAGGCGCAATCAAACAACCACAACGTAAACCCTAAACTGCTAACGAGACAGCGCAAGCAACCTCGTCAAGTGAGCAGGTGGCAATGGCAAGCGCAATCAAACAACCACAACATAAACCCTAAACTGCTAATAAGACAAAGCAAGCAACCTCGTCAGGTGAGCAGGTTGCAATGGGAGGCGCAATCAAACGACCACAACGTAAACTCTAAACTGCTAACGAGACAGAGTAAGCAACTTCGCAGGTCAAAAAAGGTGGACAAAGCGCATAAGTATTGGAGACGTCCCAAGCCATCGCAGGCGGAGTGCATCGCCCACACACTAGACCAAACAAAACAACACAAGGCAGAAAACACATAAGACAAAATAACATCAATAAAACCCTAAACAGCGATTTAAACGGTAAATTAAATGCTCCCCCCCACCGCAACACGTAATAGACTCCACTTAGCACATGGACCAGAGTCCACTTAGCACACGTCCATGTGAAAAACGCTAAAGTGGAGGGGGAGTGCGCATAGTTAATGTAATGGCGTCACTCCCCTATGTTTTCGAATAAATGCTTTACAAGAACCCGGTAAAGCATTACAGTACATTTACTTTCGACCTCGAATCGGATATTGCTTATAATGCCCTAATCTGGATAATTCTTCTACGGATCTGGTATTAAATATTGACCGGACTCCACGGAATTGTTTCAGAAGTTAGAGCCATTTTTCAAGATCCTCGAAAGAATCGGATCCTTAAGAAATTGGAGCTAAAAGCACGCGTATTCTCTCCGTCACGCGTCCCATTTCTTTTGCCGTAGTCTTTAACGCGACTTTTTGAAAGCCTTTCCGGCGATTTTTTCCGGTGAAAATCCGGCAGTAATTTATTGAAATCCAAGTTTGATAACTAGTTTCTGCACAATGAAAGCGTCCCAGGGGTTTTTCAGGGTGCTGAATCCGAATATGAAGTTAAAAAACCATTTTAACTACAACAAATCATGATTTCATCTCAATTTCTTCCGCCGGATTCCGTCACCGGAATCTCAAAAAGTCGCATTATAGACAACTCCATTTCTTTTCGTATTAATCGATTGCACTATTCTCTTTAGACGATTTGTACTTCTTATACGAAAACTACAGGACGAAAATCCTTTATTTTTTTTTATAGCTACAGGCGTCGACGTACTAATCGTCGCTTTTGTTCTAGAAATTTCTGCAGCCATTCAAGAATTTACCGGCAGTAACCACGAAATGAGTCGATGCACCGACTCAAAAAGTTGGCCCGCAAATTGCATCGATAATTTCTTGTGAAAACCAAGAAAAAGAGCCACAGAATTCTCTTCCAAGATTTTCATCCCGGGAATTGTCCTGTATATTAAAGCTTATACCTCAGTTGGTGCAAAGTCAATACTATTATAGCTAACCCTCCCTTACTGTCAGTACGTATGATACTGCAGAAATTGTACAGATCGACATATTTATTCGTACCTTTTTGAGAGATATTTTTTGAGTTTTTCTTTAGGGATCCAGAATGAACCTAGAATTCTCTTCAAATACAGCTTATAAAACACGGAGCCACTTTTCGAGAGAAGTAATTCAAATTAAAATTTAGTACTTTCTAGCTGGCTCGAGAACCCAGAGTTGAACTTTGACTAGTGTGGATCACAACCCGTAACTCAGATGCAGTTGGACGTGCAATTTTTGGCTGTAAAATTCAGAGATGTGACCAGGTATTTCAGGGTGGTAAAAGTTTGTAAAACATATATAAAATATTTAGGGATGTTTTTTATGGTTTATGTGTATGGATTATATTTCATGTAAATTAGTATATGTTTTTATAAAGAAATTTTATTATAATTTAGTTGTCAAATCAATAATGAAGATAGTTATTTCTAGTTGTTATCTGTGAATGTAGATTGACTCAAATCTGTTAATCAAAGAAACCACAATGTAATATCATAATTAATTCGCTGACTAATTACCCTTAATAAAAAACCATCAACTTTCACTCCTACCACTCACTCATTTGAGATCACATTTTATACTTTTACCTATCGGATAAGATTGCAAAAAAATCTAGTTAATATTTTGAAATCACAAATTTAATGTCTCCCTTTTTCCACATCAGCTTCCAACTACTATATACTTTGTTTTATCAGATTCCAACACAAACACTTTGTTTTATCAGATTCCAACACAAACACTTCATCTTATTCTGGACAAACACAATGTACTTTTTCGTATTGGAGATGGCCCAACTAGCATTCTTGGTCTTGGTGGGATCATATGTATACCTGACTCACTACATTATTTGAGGTCGCATTTTGTACTTTTACCTATCGGATAAGATTGAAAAAGAGTCTATTGGATATTTTCAAATCACAAAATTGGTCCAAACACGTGGTTGGAGTTAATCACCTATCACTTTTCACATTTTGTAGAAGTTAGTGGGTACATATGTAATTAGGTCGTAGTTTAATTAGGTTTCAAAATTGTTTAAAAAATTATTGAAATTTTGATAAGATTTGCATAAAATTGTATAAGTTTTTGTAAATTTAGATTATAGTTGTTAAATTTCAATATTTTAGGTGTTTCAGGTGTTTTTGACGTGTTGAATCCATTTCCATCATCAAAGACACAATTCAAATACTCATATGTTACATTTTTTGAAAAAATAATTGTTGATTCTGGTCATTTTTTATCATCAGGGTAAATTCGTTGCTTCTGAAGACAATGCCTCTAATTAGAAGTTGTGGTAGTCAAATTTGGCTCACAAGTTAAATAATTCAACAAATTTGAAATATTAAGTAATAATTATATATTGAATAATGTATTAATGAAGTGATATGGTTGAAATATAATGAGGCTCTCCCAATTTTTTATCATTGAGGTAAATTTGCTACTTCGGAAGACAACTCCTCGACTTAGAGGTTGTGATAGTCAAATTTGGCTCACAAGTTAGATAATTCAACAAATTTGAAATATTAAGTAATAAATATATATTGAATAATGTATGAATAAAGTGATATGGATGAAATATAATGGGGCTCTATTTATATAGTTAGGGGAGTGTGTTTTCAAAAAGAGTCATGTACTTTGTGACATCGACTTTCCTAAAGATTATTTATTATTATTAATCACTTAATATTTATTTATATTATTTTACATAATATGTCTAGTATATTTGGATGTTGGATATACTTTTAGTGTGAGACAATTATTAAATTTAATCTAGCCTCTCACTCAAATTACTTTAATAAGTCATTGATTCACCATGATTATATATATACATATTATTTTTACTTTACATATTTATGTTCATAACATTACTATCTCTTTTAGAAAAGCTATAAAAAGACTTTGATATTTTTTTATTTTTTTTTCTCGTTTTTCTTAATTCTAAAAACTATCCAATTCAATAATACCAAATATCATAGTCAAACCTGAGCTACAAGTTAAATAATCCAAAGTAAATAGAATATTATGTAATCCATAACTGATATATATTGAATAATATAAATAAATTAATATAGATGAAAAAAAAAAACCGCAAAAAGTTCCCTTTTATAAAGAGTCATATCCTTTGAATTGAAACATATTTTTTTCATAATGATTATTTATTATAACATACTTCCTCACTGATTTCTATCTTTTATAGGTTCTTAGGGTAAATATATTATTTTTATGGTTTTGTTTATTATATCATATATATTTTTAAACCTATTAAATTAAAAAAAAAAATAATTAAGATATTAATTTATATAAAAATAATTAATAATTATAAAAAATAAATATATTTATAAACCCAATCCCCTTATATTAATATCAATTTTAACTCCACATAAACCAAACTCCACTTTTTTCCTCTCTCCTTGTTCTAACTCTTTTTCCTATATCTTTCTTTATTTCTTTTCGTCCCTCCTCATTTATTTGTTCCAGATCTTCATTTATTTGTTCCTATCTGTCCAGTTTACCATTCCCCTTTACTTCCTTCCTATTGTAATAATTTTAATGGTAATAACTTATTTTTCTCTTCTTTTAAAGTAATTAATCAATTTTCTTTAGATTCTATTTAATTGTAAATTCATTGTATGTTACTTATTCAATCTCATTTCTTATCGTTTTCTATATTTTAAATTTACTCCAATTTCATTTAATATGTTTGTGTTTAATATTTAATCTCCTTACCTTAAGTCATATCTTTTAAACATTAATTTAATTTAATTCATTAATTTTATATTAATTCTAATTCAACTCATATTAATCTCATTCTAATTATATAATTATAATATTTTATTCAAATTTCTCGTCATTTTAATTTTTCCATTTCCTATTATCTCATGATCTTATTTCATAATTTTTTATTTCATTAATGAAATATTTGACCCATTATTATTAATAATGATTTCTATTTCTTAATACTAATTTAATTTAGTTTAAATTCAATTCTAATTTTTTTATTATTTGATATTTTATTTCTCTATTTTCTTAATTATTTAATAATATCAATGACCTTGTTGAGAAATCAAGGGAAGTTACATTAGGGTGATTTCTCTTATTTTGATAATTGCTTGTGATGTTCTTTTACTTAACTTGATGTACTTCGCAGTTAGCTTCTTCTTTACTTGATTATTATAGTGTTCTTATCATCAAACAACTACCAAACTATGAATATCAAAAAAACAAGAGCACACAAAATATAGGCTGCTAGCCAGGGCCAAAACCTCTCCTATTGAGAGGAAAACCCACAAGAAATAGTATCTTGTTATAGAATTTTCAATTGACGAATTCCAAGTCCTAAGACTCTTGATAAAGACACCTCTAAGACCAATTCAACTTCTTTTTTTGTGATTCTTCTCTTCCACAAATTCAACCCAAGTCCACCTAGCTTCTCAAAATTTAGCCTCTATTTCAGATTTTCGATCACTACTTCAGATCTGCAATTCTTGGCCTCTACTGCAAAAACCCTAACTTGGGATTGTTGAGAAATCTAAGACAACTAGAAAAGGTGATTTCTCATTCTTTGATAACTATTTGTTATGCATTTTTACTTAGCTTAATTAGCTTCTTCTTTCTCTTGATTATATTTAGTATTCTTATCATCAAACAGCTCCCATATCATGAAGAAGAATGAGACAAGCGGACACAAGATATAAGCTATCATCTAGGCACAAAACCTCTCCTGATGAGAGGAAAACCCATAAGAACTTTCTATTATAGAACTTCAATTGAAAAATTCGAAGACCTGTGACCCTTAACCAAGACCCCTCTAAGACCAAGTCCCACCTTTCCTCCTTGATGAGTGCTCCGTCCATTAATTTCAACCGCAACAACTTTTGCAATTTTGATCCCCAACAAATTCTTCTGCAACTTCGACCTCCCAATAGATTCTTCTAGAATTTCGTTCTCCAACAGTTTCTTCTGCAGAAACCCTAGATCTTGCCTGTGAGAGAATTAAGGTAGATTCTTCCTTCTTTCTTCTTTGCTTGGGTTGATTCTCTCTCCTAGAGAACTCGGCTTACAAAGGGACTTCCTTAAAGGAAAATTTTCAGCTTCTTTTAGGCACTGGAATTCGGTATCTATTATAGCAAGAGTGATGCCCTAACTTTGCACGTGTGAGGAAAGAGAGTCCAAAAACAAACCTTAAATTACTTCAATCCTTCTTTCTTTTTTACTTTGTCTTCTTCGCTTGATAGGAGACTTCTTCTTGTCTTGTATTTGAACTTCTTGATGGATGATCGATTGATCCTTCAATGATGTCGTGTCCTCCTATATATAAGCTTCTCACCCATGCTAATAGGTCAACTTGACTTTGTTCCTAGCTGACATGTGTTCTTGATAAGTAAACTTGCTTCTTTGTGTTAGTTTTTGTAGTATGAGGTGTGTTCTAGCCACAAAATTTGGTGTAAAGGCTAGAATGTGTGAGATCTCCAAAACCCATAAATCGTTTCTCGAAATTCCACCTACAAATGACTAATTTAGATTATTAACCTGTTTTTTTTAATGTTTTCTAAATCCAAACTTAGGAAAACTAGTTAATTAATCATAATTAATTAAGTCAATTGATTTTTGAGTAGCTTGGGAGGTACTCCAAGCCCTAGGGTTTGGGATTAGGGGAAAAAGTGCCACAAGAGTCACTTATGGGCTTGGAACCCAAGATAGGGGTTTTGCACCCATCAGGATTTGGGTCAAAACCATGATGAATTTGAGCATGAGAAAATTTGAGGTGTTAAAGCTTGGCGTGTTGATTCTGACGCTCCAAAGATCACTCAAACCAGAGCTTTAGAAATGAAGTTATGAATTTTTTAAGTTGACATTAATATTTGGACAAGACAAGTCATGTAGGCTTGAGGAATTCGTCCAATAGACATGACCCTTCATCAATTCATGGATCCCTTCTATTAGTGTATAAATAGAAGGTGATAGAGGAGTAATTTCCTCATCTAATTGTGCAACACAAACAAGGAGAAAATAACTCGTTGGAGGAGGACATTCTCTGTTTTGGCCGCAATAAGGAAAGGGACAAACCAACGAAGGAAAGGAATGTTTTAGGGTCACCGTGTGGAGGCTAAGTTGTTGTTTGGAGGGTCGACGAGCCTCCCTAGAGGGCCGAGGAAGAGGAGGTCTATTTTTGGTTGTTTGTGAAGGTTTTGGTGGCTGGAATTACCTTTGTTTGGGCAATGTAAGCTACAGGTCTGTGTGTAGGAAGGCTGAGCCCTAAACAGAGGGTTGTTAGGTGTGTATAGGGGTTGGTTTTGGCCCTATATTACAACATGGGACAACAACAAGGATGACAGATAACATCGCAGCTATAGGAGGCTATTAAGGGTGCTTGGGTGGGCTAAAAAGTGCTTGTTGGAAGCCCTAACCAGACTGTCTCATCAGATAAATTCACTTCAGTTTGGAACAATAGTCAAAAGGGATATTTTGACTGAGTTTTGTCTTGCATTGGGTCATTTTTTTGACCAATTTTGGATCGATTTTTTATGTAGCCTGTGGGAGCCATGAATTTAAGTTGACTTGGGTGAAAAGAATACTTTGATTAGGAGCATATTTCATAGTGATTGGATTGGGAACTTAGTGGTTGGTGGAGGGCAACAAGAAAGTGATTGCTAGATTGGCAAATTGGAGCTCGGGAATTGGCCAACCTAGAGAGAAAATTAGATCAGCTCGTGTACACGCAACAAAAGTGACTTGCAACAATGTTACGTGGCAGTTCTCCTAGAGTCTCGATGTGTTGTCCTTTGAAGGACTAAGGGGTAGCTAGTGAGCAGTATGGGAGCAAAGTGTTATCACTCTGTAATTTCCTAAGGTTGTAAAAGAAATCCAACAGTAACCACAAATCCACTTGTAAGCTTAGAAGCTAGCCCTTCTAAACTCAGAGAGGGATATCTCTATTGGATTTAGATTTGTTGTTTTGAGATTTTATGCTAGTTATTAGGTTAAGATTTTGGTTTTTTCAAATGTTTCGTTGAAACTGCAAGGAAAGGCCATTGGGCAATGGAATCAACAATTCTTAGGTTGACCAGATATAGAAATAACATAACATATTGTAACAGGGAACGTTAGGCAGGCTATTGGATCTTTGGAGCTTTGGAGGAATGAAAGGGAGGAAAAGATTTAGATTCAATTAAACATAGAGCATTTTAGAATGAATTATATATTTAATCTCAGTTTGAAAACACAGATATTGTTTATAATCCATAGCATAGAGTAATTAAACAAGTTCAACTCTTAATTTTCTTTAAACAATATAGATAGGAAAAACATATGGAGAAACAGAGAAATACCAATTACATAAGAGGAAAAACATCACCAATTTTCCTCACACATGAATCAAGGAAGGATTTTCTGTATTAATGAAATGATCACTTTAGCTTAGTACATTGCTTTACATCAACGGTTTGCTTTCTTGGTACAAGTTCCAACCCTTTGTACTTCAAATTATGAAGTGTTTATATAAAACTTATCAAATTATCTTGATTTGAAAAATCAAGATTTTTACAAATATCTTAAAAGATTGTTTACAAAAATAGTACGGAAATATAGGAAAATAAAACTGTTGTAGATTTCTGGCACTATCTTCAAGGATTCTAGTGCTGACTTAGCCTAGAAAATTGTTTCTTTGTTATTGAATATGAACACCTGTTTTACTCCAGTATTTGACATAGTTGATCCCATCTATCTTCATTCGGGGTAGAAAATTTTAATTAGCTTCCTATAGGTTTCATCTACCTCAGTATATTTTGGAAGGTGGGCTTAATTACAAATAAATGTTTTATCTCATGCTTGATAAGTAAATCGAATTTCAAACCTTCCATGAAAGCTTTCCTATGATGATTCTCTTGATGGTGGAAAACCTTGACTTATTTCTGGCTATGGTATACAACTTTTGTTGATAATCATCTAACTTGACCAACTCATCTCCAATTACTTTCAAACCTGGTAGCCCCTTTTGATTTTGTACAATGAATTTTCTGTGGAATTTTTGGATGTTGGCCTCCAAGTTATGACATTTGTTCTCCAACTGTAGCATGAAGTTCCTTTTTGTAAGGACTCTTCTCACCTCAAGGATTGTTTTTGTCCTATCTACAATCTCAAATTCCTCTAGTTCCTCCTTTGTCTTTGAATTTAGAATCCTTATTAGGGTAGTAGCTTCACCTAGTTTCTGTCTCAAACTTTATTTTTATTTCTTCAATAACATCTTTTGATCTCTGCACTAATTCCTCCTGCTCGAAAATTATTTCAATAGAAGGCCAAATTTCAGCCACAACTTCATTGATTTCCACCCAAATGTTCTCCTTTTCCTGTACAATTGTCTTGACCATGGCAGATTGATTCTCTAACTATTTAATTCTATAGGTTAACCTACGAGTCTTTTGAAGCTCTACTATGTTCAAAATATCAATCTTTAATTTTTGTTTTGGAGATTGTTTATTTGAGCTTTCAACTTTAATCTCCTACCCTTTGATAGACAAGTCCTCCATAGCTTTGACTAAATCTGTTGATGTGTCTGTAGATTGTCCCTCTACTATGATGGTTGTTGAAGTCGAAGTTCCTGATGTCGATGTACCAACAATCAGAATTGTTGTGAGTGGAATGACTGTGTTGTAGCGACTACAACCGCCCTCCAAAATTATTCCTTAGCTTTGTTTTGGAGCCTCCCTACCAACCTTCCACAACAGCATGTCTTGCTTCATCAAGTACACAAGCTTGACTGATTTTCCTGCAAAATGAAAACCTGTCCATTTAAGCTTATTGCTTCCCCCTGACAGGTTGTTTATCCGAACTTGGTCCAGTTGCAGACTGAGCAGCTCCCTTAAGAAATTGCACAATTTTTGAGGGCAACCAGCCTTCCCTCCTATTATAGGTCAATTTGGGCACATCAACCCCAACTTCCAGATCCGTATTATTAGGGTCCATCAATCCCTAATTTAGTTGTTTTCATTCCCTAATGAATTCAACCTACATCATGCTTGCCTCCCAAGAGTTTCCATGTCACCATTCATCCAAAAAATTCCCATAAGGAGGTTAGCGCAGGTGGCCCTTTATCAGGCTGCATTGCAATGCAGGAACTGCACTGGCTAGGTGCACTGCAGCGCAGTTGGCCTTTGTTTCACCTGTGTTGAGCGAGATTCATTGAATTTTTTAAATGAATCCATTGGATTCCTCATTCAATGGATGCTTCTAGAAGTTTCCAGATGGATTGAGCTCGCATTTGGATGAGGAAGAGGATGAATGAACCTTAATCCCTTATCCCTTCCCCATGGAACCACCTCCCAATTTTGGCAGAGCATTCATGAGGGCCATTAATGACTTAACCTCCTCCATTCAGCTATAAATTGATCAAGCATTCAAAGGCTGGTCTAGGTTGGAATTTCTTGAGCTAAGGAGATGTTTTTTGAATGAGATTAGTAAGAGTATTGTAATGATGTTGAATTGTTGCTTCATGAGGAGAGAATGGATCGAAACTGGAAGGAAGAAATTGAATCAAGCATGAACATTCATGGGTTGTAATCTTTCCTTTTATCAATAAATAATTCAAAGCTTTTTCCATTCATGTTCTTATATGATGTATATCGTATTCTTGATTCTATGATATGTTTAATTAACAGATCTTTATTTTATGCTTTGATGGGTTTCTATCTCAGCTTGTGTGCGTGTACTTTCCAAGCAAGCTAAGTACAGAAAGGAGTGGCGGAATCAGTCAAGGGAGAGAGGGAGCAAGTGAAAGCTACAGTTTGGTTTCCCTTCTCACCTCTCTTATCTGTTGAATAAAGAAAATGTAGCGAATTACTTTGGCTGTTGTTTCTAGACTAGCTACTAAGTATAGAGGGTTAGGCGTTTGATAAAACACTAAATTTTCCCAAAACAAATTGGAGACTCCATTGGGGAAATCTTAGCCCTTTTAGTAGCTTATCCACCTTCTTAGACACCTTCTTAGCTCTTTTGCACTGAATTTTGGTCAAAATTTGAGGTTAGATCACTCTTCAGTGGCCTCATAGGAATCAGTGCAGGCTAGCCTTAGAGACAGTGCGCTGCAGTGCAGTTAGGCCTTCTTTGACCTGCATTGATTTACCTTGGAATATTTTAATCAGTGCAATTTGGCCCTCTTTGACCTGTGTTGATTAGTGCATATTGGCCCTCTTTGACCTGCACTGATCAATTTTGAAATCATTGAAATCAGCGCAATCTTTAGTGAGAGCCAGTGGTCTACAACGTAGTTAGCTCCTCTGTGACTTGCGCTAATCAACCTTAGGTTAAATTCCCACCTTTGGATTGAGTTTTGCCAAAATTCTTCTGATTGCTTGCTTGCTGAAAATCAATGATGTCTTATCTCTAAAAACAATTTTTTTTCATCTCCTTAATCCAACCCTACTTTTATTGGATTCATTAATGTTCCTTTAATGTTTTCTTGGTCATTATTAGTCTATAGTCAAAGTTAGAATATAGTTGACTGATCTTTGTCGAAAGAAAGTGTCGTAAAATCGTCCTTTCTTTCGAAAGTTGAATTGTTGTAAAGTCTTCGTTCATGAAAGATCGATTGATTGAAGTGTGCATTTGATTTGTATTTTCATTTAAAGTGTCAAAAATCTTCATTTATTTAAAATCGAAAGTGTCATACAATCTTCCTTTCCCTTTAAAAGAAATTGTGATAAATACACATTTTTTATGAAAAGAGTTCTGAATTGTTTTTGTATTAGTTTTTCTTATTGCATCATTCACATTAAGACAAACCGAAAAGAAAAAGAAATACATGCAATTTGCATTTTAGAGTTTGAGTTTGTGTGTTCAAAAGGAATGGTTTAGCGAATTGCATTAGTTTGTGCTCTTTGTTGCTTTTTCAAAAAGTACTTGTATGCTCTATCCCTCATAGCCAGGATTTTCATTGCTGAAATTAAATGGAAAGAGTGCTTCTCATTCTAGTTGCATTCTTAGGAATTTTGGAAAACATCTCATGGTGAACCTTTAAAGGAAAATTTTAAGCAAGATCAACTTAAAATTTATCTGAATTAATCTAATAATGCATTGGAACTTAACGAAAACATCTATAGATCTACGCTAGAGACGTGTTCCAGCGTTTTTAAACCTAGTGGTTGTCGTTTTCACTGGTTGGGTGATTCCTCTTTGATTCGATAAGTACTAGTATGGACTTGTGCTCCCTGTACCGTCGATTATATAGTGAGAGACCCTAATAGGTTGAAATCCTTTATCCCTAGGAAGCCGAGTTTGCCACCTTAACGATCGCAACGCACCAAACACAACATTCGGGAAGATTGACTGTCGTACGTAAAGTCCTTGGTCATTTCTCTTTCATTTATCACCAAGGTGAATATTGCAGTTTTGCGATTTGTCTGGTAAACACTCTTGTCTAGAATCTCTAGAGTAGTCACTTTCGTTCCTTTTAGACTCTTTAAAAGTAAAAGGATCATCTAAGCACTTGTCCTTTCAGGCTCATTAAACATCGAAGGCGACTAGAGTCATCTTTTGTTTTTTCTTGACTCTTTAAAAATGAAAAAACGAAGTTGTGTTCCAGTGTCATAAAAATTAATTGACCGCGTATAACATCCTCCACGCTTATTCCTTAGTTGATCTTAGGTTGAAACATCTGGCGACAAATACAGAGTCCATTGATCAAGGAATTCCTTTTGATGGGAATCCTAGTCCTTTTCCTCCTTTCGGAAATATTGGTGCTCCTTATATGGCTACACTGTCCCTTGCGGGATTTACCATTGGCTTGCCAGTATGGTTGTTTTCAACCTCCTTGGTTCAAAATGTCGTGATTTCTCCATAATCGAGTACTCCTCCAACTGGACAAAATCAACCTCCAGTTGATCCTAAAGTTGACCCTTTGCCTTCTTCCTCCCTTTCTTCCCCTTTGCTTGGTGAAAATATTGGTACTAGTAACCAAGTGGCTAAGAAGAAGAAGAGAAGTAAATTCAACAGAGGGGAAACCAAACAACCATTTCTTTGAATGCAACATTTGATGAGAAATTTCTCGTCAAGCCTCACAAAGTTCGATATCCATGCAAACTTTGCGTGGGAGAACATCTTCTTTAAAATTGTCCTGATATTCCTCTGATATTAGAAGAATGGTCTTCTTGTTCACATCATCCTGTGTCATCAACTTCTTGAGATCTGCAGGTGACACAACATCAACTAGTGATAGTAAAGTTCATGGAGAGAAGGGGAAGGTCAAGTTTCCTTGTAGGTTATGTGAAGGGAATCACCCCATTCACCTTTGTCCTTATCTGGACGAAGACAAAAGAGTGTTGGATAACCGTCCTGCTTCACCACAACAACTTTCATCTGGTTATAGGAAACTTTCCCTAAATCCTTCACTAGTTGATGAATTTACTGACTTAAATCAACTGTCGGTCAAACCCACTCTCTCTGAAAGTAAATCCAATGAGTCTATACCTAACCCAAATCAACTGGTCGAGGTAACAATTGACCCGATTTCACTTTCATCAAATCGTACCTTTCCCAAAGAGAGTGAAAATGATACCACTCAGGTTATTTTTGTTTCTTCAAATTCTAATGAGCTTGGAGGCAATCCTCTTGTTCCATCAAGACAGGATGAAAATCCTCCCGCTCTGGTAACACAAGGGGTTAATTCTCCCGTTTCTACGGTACCCCCTTCAAGTAGTCTAGTCACTTCCTTTGATTGGAATTGATTGTTAAGATTCTGCCTTCATTCTTATGTGCCTTTCCAAATCATAGTACAGGTTTGTAATATGATTGTATCTGGCACTATTATAGATGAAGGTGCATTTATGAGTATCCTTTCCTCAATTGCTTGGCAAGCGCTTGGTTCACCGCCACTTGTGCTAGTTACCCAGAATCTATTGGCTTTTAACAGAGGAACCAGCCGACCATTAAGGATCCTCCCTCGGTTACCCATTACTTTGGGAGGAAAAATCATTTATCTGAACGTGATGGTAGTCCTAGGCCCTCTGGATTACAATTTAATTCTTGGGCACGAATATGTTTATGACATGGGAGCTATTGTTTCAACACTATTTTGAGTGATTTGTTTCTTGCATGAAGGCAGAATTGTCATTGTTTACCAGCTTTCATTTCCCCGTCCAAATATGGCTCCTAGTCAACCATCTTCCATAAATGGTCCTTTTGTACCAATGGTATCATCCTCGCCACGGGTTAATTATGTGGCAACATGTTCCATACCTACATCGACTGACGATCAATACAGTGATGTTGTACATCATGTACTGGGGGCATTGGAACCAGATCTCTCCTTCATGACCACTTATGAGTTGTGATCGAAAGCTCCTGAGGATAGTTCATTGTATTGTGTCAACCTCGTTAAAAATGAAACAAGGTCCATGAGGATAGTTCCTTGTCTTTTGTGAACCTCATTAAAAAATGAAACAAAGGAGCATGAGGATATTTCTTTTACTGTGTCAACCTCGTTAAAAAATGAAACAGGTCCATGAGGACAGTTCTTTTACTATGTCAACCTCGTTAAAAAATGAAATAGGCCAATGAGCATAGTTCCTTGTCTTGTGTCCCCTAGAGCAAAGTTCCAAGTTGAGTCTTTGAGTAGATCTTGTAAAATCTCAGTCGAGTCTCTCACTTGATCTCGTAAAAGAACCTTCATTCCATCCACCTGATAGCCACGAGTATTCTAGTTAGGTGAATGTAATGAAGCTTGGGGGGCATGCACCTAGTGGTAAAGTTAAGTTTCCTTGTAGGTTATGTGAAGGGAATCATCCCATTCACCTTTGTCCCTATCTGGACAAAACCGAAAAGGTGTTGGATAATCGTCCTACTTCACCGCAATGACTTCCATCTGGTTACAGGAGACTCTCCCTTTCATCATGCTGGGGGCATGTAAACCAATCTCAACATTTTAAGCTTGTGTAAAAATGAAACTGAATCCAAGCATAGTTTTTTGTTTCAAGCTTGTGTAAACATGAAACTGAATCCAAGCATAGTTTTTCGTTTCAAGCTTGTGTAAACATTAAACTGAATCCGAGCATAGTTCCCTATGGTTCAAGCTTGTCTAA
The DNA here is from genome assembly GCA_031772625.1 of Pinus tabuliformis. Lineage (NCBI taxonomy): Eukaryota > Viridiplantae > Streptophyta > Pinopsida > Pinales > Pinaceae > Pinus > Pinus tabuliformis. The sequence continues at coordinate 457,525,917 of CM062808.1, read as the reverse complement.
AAATGAACCCATTTCCATTTTTAACCCTCATGATTTCCATTCTATCAGCCTTTTTCGTTAGATGAGCCTTGGTTATTTTTATCCAATCTCCACCATCCCTTTGGTCGATCATACGCTTTCACTTGGTTGTTTTACCCTTTTTTGAGGAGTTGCAATTAGTGGTCTTATTAGCTAGCCTCTTCACATAAATCCACATGATTTGAGAAGTTACAACATCACCAGAACCAGCTGCTACCCTAGACACCACTCGTTCCTCAAAATGGAGTCCTCTTTAAGCTCTTTTCAGACTCTCTAAACATGAAAAGGTTGTTGAGCGCTTGTCGTTTCTACCTCGTTAATGGATTAGAATCGATATCTACTCAGTATAGTTTTACCCCTTCTTCGGGCTGAGATAGATTAACTACGAAAAAGGTACTTGTTGATCAAACATGATCAATAGGTTCTCTCTAGTATTATTTTATACTTTTTCAGACTTGAGAGACAAATTTACGAAAAAAAACTTGTGGAGTTTCCTTTTAGTCCCTTTTCAGACTCTCTAAATGTGAAAAGGATTGAGTTATATTTGTCGTTAAACTCGTTAAAAAGCATTAAATAACGACAAACTTGTCCATCTAGACAAGACCGAGTTTCACCTTCGCTAGACTCTTTAAAACATCAGATAGCGATGGGTTCACCTGAAGGGTGGAATTATACAACAAGCATATGTTATCCTCCTCAAGCTTGATTAAAAATAAAGAGGTACTGGTCAGAAATGACTAGGGAAAATGGAAAAAAGCCGAGAAAACTTGATGGTAGCAAGTCGCTCTTGAACATGACACTTTCACCTCATCATCATGACTATGTGGGTTGGGTCATTCAACTTGATGGCTATCACACTATTGGTCTATCATACCATCCATTGCTTTGTTTTGGGTCAATGCTACCAATTCACTTCAGTGTCATTGATATGTTCAAGAGAAGTCATTCAGCTCAAAACTTCATCCTTTACAATATTATAAACCTTCATTTTCATGCCCGCCATTCCTGAACCTTGTGTCGTCAGTCGTTGTTTCATCTCCAAAATCATTTACCTTGTTTCGTGACATTGATGTGGGATACATCAAGGCCTCCTGCGATGAGTCGCTTCTTTTCGACATCAGCACATCGTCTAAGAAGTTGACTTAGAAACACCCCTTCAGTACCTTGAGGCTTGCATACATCAATGGTAGGTTTCTCGCTTCTGGTGATAGGTTGACATCACTAGCCTTCGACCAAAAGACTTTGTATGGTGTTTGACATCAAATCATTTATTCACACCATGCAAAATGTACTGAAGTACCTTGAGGGTCATTATCATTATCGGTGATTCCTCTCGCGTCTGTTAATGGCTTACATCATTGGCTGGTAATCAGACGATGTCTCTCCATGTTCGACCTCAAGTCATTTATTCACATGGTTAGACTTGTACTTAAGTGAAAGATTGGGTGAGATTGAAGACCCCGGATCTAGTTTCATCCATCCAGGCTGCGATATATTTTTTAGGAGTACTATATCAAATGTACAATGGCCTTACATTCATGGTAATCCATTCATGGGTATATATTTGTACGCGACTATATTTGTATGTGTAATTAAAGTTTATAAGCTGAGCATGGGTATACCTTCCCTAAGCTAGTTTGTGAAAAAAAAATCAAAGTATCATGATATGTGTATTGTAACTGATGCAGGTCTCCTTCCATTTTGAAACCTTCTCTCCAAGTGGTAAAGCATCTCACTCAACATGTTTATTTTCGACTTCATGCTTTAGGGGGCAACTATTACAGGTCAATTTTGGCACATCAACCCCAACTTCCAAATCAGTATTATTAGGGTCCATCAAGCCCTAATTCAGTTGTTTTCATTCCCTAATGAATTAAACCTACATCATGCTTGCCTCCCAAGAGTTTCCATGTCACCATTCATCCAAAAAATGCCCATAAGGAGGTCAGTGCAGGTGGCCCTTTATCAAGCTGCATTGCAATGTAGGAATTGCACTGGCTAGGTGCACTGCAGCACAGTTGGCCTTTGTTTCACCTGTGCTGAGAGAGATTCATCGAATTTTTTAAATGAATCCATTGGATTCCTCATCCAATGGATGCTTCTGGAAGTTTCCAGATGGATTGAACTCGCATTTGGATGAGGAAGAGGATGAATGAACCTTAATCCATTATCCCTTCCTCCATGGAACCACCTCCCAATTTTGGCAGAGCATTCATGAGTGCCATCAATGGCTTAACCTCCTCCATTTAGCTATAAATTGATCAAGCATTCAAAGGTTGGTCTAGGTTGGAATTTCTTGAGCTAAGGAGATGTTGTTTGGATGAGATTAGTAAGAGTATTGTAATGATGTCGAATTGTTTCTTCATGAGGAGAGAAGGGATCAAAACTGGAAGGAAGACACTGAATCAAGCATGAACGTGCATGGGTTGTAATCTTTCCTTTTATCAATAAAGAATTCAAAGCTTTTTCCATTCATGTTCTTATATGATTTATATCGTATTCTTGATTCTATGATATGTTTAATTAACAGATCTTTATTGTATGCTTTGATGGGTTTTTGTCTCGACTTGTGTGCAGGTACTTTCCAAGCGAGTTATGTATGGAAAGGAGCGGCGAAATCGATCAAGGGAGAGAGGGATCAAGAAAAAGCTACAGGTTGGTTTCCCTTCTCACTTCTCTTATCTGTTGATTAAAGAAAAGGTAGTGAATTACTTTGGCTATTGTTTCTAGACTAGCTACTAAGTCTAGAGGGTTAAGCATTTGATAAAACACTAAATTTTCCCAAACACCTCCAGAAACTGCACAATTCTGTCTAGCAGCCTGCTAGGCTCCAGAATTGCACAAATATGCCAGTCAAGCCTCACAGAGAAAATTACGCAATTCCTCCTAGCAGGGCTCCTCAGCCCGGGAATTGCGCAATCCTGGGTAGTAGTCAGCTACTCTACCCAGAAATTTTGTAAATCGCCTAGGCAACCAGCCCAGCTCCCTCCTAGAAATGCACATTTTTTCCTCCCAGCTGAGCAGACTATTGCATGTGCAGTTGAGTTGACTGGTTCCACCCAGGACCAAGAAAACTTGACTTGCATGCATGGCCTGCTTTTTCCCAGAATAGAAAAAGAAACATGCAAAAATCATCCCTAGATTTTAGGGAGCTATTTTTAGCAGTTGGAGGTTACATGCAAAGGTCATTTTAGAATCTTTCCTCCAAGTGTCGTTTTTTCCTAGATTCGTGGCATGCGCGTCATGAGATTCAAAATTATTTATTCGATGCTTTAGAGCTCATTTCTTCACATTGACCTTGTAACATTTCTATCACTTTTCATGTTTTCATTTGTGTGAGTGTTGTTTGCTTTATTTCTGTGAATGCTTGCTATCGTTTACATGCATACTAGCTTGTACTAGCACCGTTTCAGTTTTCATTAGCATCTCACTGTTGTCGCATGCATGAAACTATTTTGCACAAATGTTTGTCGATTCGGCGACTTGCTTCACCCACGTGCATGATGTTCCGTTTTCTGAATTTTTCATTCATTGTTTGCATGCACGATCATTTACTCCTAATTACATTCAGTATCGTCATGCATTCACAATCACATTTGCTTTCAGTTGGACGTTGGCAGGTCTGTGCAACCTTGTCCTGGACTCTGCCTCACCAAGACAGTATTGCACAATCCTGAGAAGGAAGGCTCTGTCTTCCCCTCAGGGAATGCACATTTCTACCCAGGAGCTGTCCTCTCGTCTTACATTACACAATTCTGAGGGACAGTGACTGGTGGCCCAGAAAATTGTGCAATGCAGTCACTGAGCCTACAACCATTGCTCGCTAAAATTGTACATTGCGCAATTCCAATAGCTAGTCATCCAGCCTGGATTGCACATTGTGCAATTCCAGCAATCAGTCAGCCTCCCCAGATAGCCTAGACTTCATTTTGTGAAATTCTAGAAGCCAGTCAGCCAGCCTCCTAGAATATATTGCGCAATCCTTACAAGTCAATCCCCTGGTATGTTATATGTCTTTCCTTAAGTTTTCTTTGGTTTTCACTAACATATTTCTTGCCATGCATGTCACTTTGTCTCCAGATCTTATACGTGTTCATCCACCTCTTAGCAGTACAAGATTAATGGCCTCCAAGAGATCAGGATCAAAGGACACTGATGGAAGTGCCACTGGAGCAGTAGTTGAGCAAGTGTCTGCAAGTCTACTGATCTATCATGATACCAAACTGATTGTAGACAAGGACATCAAGCTGAAATGGCAAGAGGTCAATGATGCATTTGCAAGAACATTTTGGGAAGACCTCAAAGACCGTCAGGTATATGTGAACATTCACAAGTCTGGCTTGTACCATATTGCATGTAGGTATCCTGTGCTCCCATGCGCGGACATGATACATTGGATCGTTTCGCGCACTGATCTCGAGACAGTGACATTGAGCAGTGTCAGCGGGATGAATATTGGCATCTTCAGGGCACAGGATTATGATGAAATGTATCAGATGTCAGAGCCCGTGACCATCATGGAGACACCCTTTAGCTTACCCAGCAATAATGCCAATTCCAGAGACATTTTGAAGAATTGGGTGAAGGAGTAGACTAAATTCAAGATGACACCCAACCAGGTCTACAAGACGAGGATACTACGGAAGGCGTATCAATACTTGGTCATGTTTTTATGTTGACCGTATGGCCAAGAAAGCATGGAAACATTCCCACAGAGTTGGGTGATTGCGTTGGACCAACTAGCTAGAGAAGGGAAAGCATGCAACTCGTCTGGCATGTTGGCTCATCAGCTGAAGGTGTTGTCCTTTGAGATAACCCTAGGTCAGTTGGTTATGCCAAAGCATCTAGAATATTTTGGAGTTTTTAATTTTGTGGATGACCAGAGAACAGTTGATTAAAACAGGTGTTTCTATAACTTAGAAAGATCTTAAATATAATGAAGGGTTGTTTTTTATTTGCACATAGTAATATAAATTTGATGTGTGATGATTTGTATAAGAAAAAGGAAATGTAAATGATCATATACTCATATAGAATACTTAAACATTTATAATAAGAAATCATTAAAATTGTGTTTCAATGATCAACATAATACAATCAAATTATAACAGAAACCTAATGCAATTTAAAATTCAAGAGGAAGTAATAGAAGTAAACAACTCTGTAACTTAGTCTCTTAATTAAATTACAATTCACAATGAATTAAAAATGAAATTGATACTCAATTAAGGTTTTTAATTGGATAACCGTGCATAAGATAAATTATATGAAGAAACAATTATGACAAACACAAAGAAGAAGTCACTAGAAGACAAGCCATGTGTAGATAACTCAGGATCCTTTATTGACATTCAAAAGCTCTAGCTTAGTACAATTATGTTTAAAAACTAATTCCAAGGTGCAACCCCTCATTCTTTATCAAAATGAGGTATTTATACAAAAAGAGGAATTTTACAATTAATGCCTTATTTACTAGGCACGCTAAAATATCTAAAACCAAAATAGAATTGAAAGATTCGATCTAGGAAGAATGCATCTACGTTTTGGCCCTCTCTTACTGGAATTTGTTTTTGAGTCACCCTTTTTTGTGGATATGCTAGCAACTGATTTTTGTGCTAGAGTGATGTGCTGGTAGGCTTTACTTCTTTTGATATTCTTCCAATTTCTCCTTTATTAATTAATGCCTCAATTCTTGATAGAAAATTGTTAATGCCAAATTCCAGAGTATGGCATTTTTCTTCTAGCTGTGCTACTAAGTTCTTCTTAGTAAGAACCTTTTTTACTTCAAGGATTGTTTCGATTCTTTATTCCACTCCCAATTCTTCTAGCTCATGTTTATCCTTAGAATTCAGACACTTAATGATTTTGTTTGCTGTTGCAGGAATTGTTCCCTACTGATCATTAATTTCAGAAATAGCTTTATTGGCATTTTCTACCAGTTCTCTTTGTTCAAACATAATCTGGATGCAGGTCCAAATTTGTTAAATTTCATTGATGATGTTGTTCCAAATGATTTCTTTAACTTGAGCAAGGGGAGTACCAATGGCATTTTCATTTGCTAACTTCTTCCAATTATCTATCTGAGTTTGGGCTCTCTGGAGTTCTATTGAATGATTGGTATCAGACCTACTTTTAATGTCTTCCAACTGATTTACCTTCTTCTCCAAATTTTGGATTTCTTTAGATTGCGATGACATCTTCTGAACTACATGGACCAGTTCGATAACATCTCCTTGAGTGCTTGTGGTAGGTTTAGCTAAAGGCATAATAGTGATTGGAAGTGTTTATAGAGGAACAATTGATTTCTTAGCTTCATCAATAAGTCTTTCTATCTGAACTTCCATCTGCTTTATTTGTGAATTTTGTTCAATAATAATCTTCATCATATCTATTTTCTAGTTCTCTGTCTCACTTATTTCCTTATCCAAAGGGTCTTCAGTTGCTAGGAGATTGAGTTGTTTCCTGAGTGCAACAATATGCTCATTCTTCTTTTTGATTAATTCATCTACAACTTTAACATTTGCAGGGTCATAACCCAATCCAGGTCTTCTAGTGTTTTAATCCTAGAGTCTTTGGCATGAGAAGAAATCCTTTCCATGTCAAGTTTTGATCGAATGGTGGCAAATGTAGTCTGTAATCTAGACAATGTCATGGCAATATTAGTAGTAGAGGAAAATATCATCTCTCATGTTTGTTTGTGCATTTCCATCTGATCAATTAAATGCACATCCTTAATATCAAACTCAAGGGTGCCTTTCTTGTAATTTGCCTCTCCTTTAGGTTGAGGTACTTGAGCTTGGAGAAATGCCATGTACATTCTTCCTTTCTTTAAATCAAAGGTTGTTAACAATCTTCTCTATGTGTGAGATGTTTGTTTCCAGAATTGATTATAGACATTGATCTTTAAAGCTTCATTCTTTAGCTTGATTTCTTTGTAGATGTCCATTGTGCTTTTCTCAGGCTTGCTTGATGAAGATGCTTCTTTCTGTATGATTTGTTGCTGTTGAATTTGAGAAGGTGCTGAAGAATCAAGAGGATATATTAATTGTTCTTCTCCTAATATAGTTGTAGGAATTTTGTTTTAAGTGTTAGGTTGCTGATGTTGTGAATCTTTGGTGAAGTTCAACCTTGAACTAAGTTTTGCCTTTTTTCTATATATAAGTTTGAAACCTGAGTTGATAATGTCAGTTTCCATGGGAGACACTTCTTCTCTATTTCTCTTTCCTATATTTTCTTCTTGCAGGGAAGGTGTATTCACTGAAGAGGTAGAGACTTGTTGCTCCTCTAATTCATGTAGAGTATTTGATAGCCATTTTTTTTTTTTGTATTTTTCAATCCCTGGCCTTGTTGTATGAAAGTAAGGTTTAGATTTGGTGTCCACCCTTAACTTCGAAATGATTCCTAAAGGGTCATAATACCAAGTAAAACTCAAATCAAAATTCATGGTTTTCAATATCTTCTCTGCCTCTTCTCTTGTTGCCCTGCTATTACAATTAAACTAACCAACCTGAGCCTTTATTCTGAATTGTGATTTCTTTTTGGAATATGTAAAGTGAATCTGGTCCATGTTTATCATCTGTCTAATATATTCAAGTGCAAAAATCCTCATTGGGAGGTATTTGAGCAGCTTGAAAGGTGGTAGTTCGCAACCAAAAACTCTAATCTTGGTGTAGTTCTCATAGAGATACCAATTTGTAGTATGTGCCTGCTGTGTAAGCTGCAAAATTTTCTAAATTTATTCACTTACCGTGCTCTTAGTAGTGCCACTCAAAAGACTCATGGTAGGATGAACAAACATGTCTATGAATGGTTTAAATGAATATTCGTTTTGGTCTTTCCTGACCATGGTAGTCCAAAATATTATTGACTGTTGTTCTCCTTTATCATCTAACTTGTACAATGAAATATTTAGATGATCTCCTTGGAATTATATGAACATATAGATCATAACAGAAGTATATTTAAAAACCTCTTGAGTATCAAAGTTAACAAACTGCTGGTGGATAGATTCTGCTAAAAATTTAGTGAAATTAAACACAATGGTGGGCTGGGCATCATTAGAAAATATTGACAGGAATCCAATAATGGCATCATTGACCCATTCATCAGAGTAATAGCCAAGTAAATAAGAAATCAGAGTGATAATTTTCCTAGCTCTTTCTGGGAACATGGATGAAGGATAGGGAGGATTCTTTTTAGGCATAGGGGCATCTTTTGAAAGGAATAACTCCAGGGTTTCAACTCTCTTGGTAAAATCCAGTTTTTGATATAATTCAACTAAAGCTTCATGAGAAAATGGAGTGCTATCTTTGAAAGTTGGAGCTTGCATCATTTGGTTAATAGATTCAGGGGTTATGGTAAACAGAATTTCGCCCTGAGGGTTGACAATGGCTCTATAATTTGGTAGATAAGAAGCTTGACACTTTTTGACAAAGTCTTGGGCATTGAAGGTGAGAGGGAAGAAGTAATAGGGGAGGTTTGATTTCCATAGTTGAAGTTCATTAGTTTGGTCGACATATTTATCTTCTAGCCAACAGTATAGTTCAAAAGGATCAATCTCACAATTGGTTTCATGAGTCATATAGTCTCTATTGGCTAAATGAATATGGTGAATGTCAATAGAGGGAAAAATGACAGGGTTAACATCTTCCTATGGTTTCTTCTATTTAGGATGTTGAAAAGTGTGCAACAAGAAATGCTTGTTGAGAATGCAACAAGATGATGGAGCTTAGTGGAAAGGAGTCACCTTCACTAAGTGGTCCCACAGGCATGTTTTGGCACAAAGTCTATTTTTAGACATATGGATCATGGTCTATGAGTTGCAGGATGTTGTTATGGATGATTGGTCATGTTGGGAAAAATAGATGGGCTTCTATTTTTGGATCACAGCAGGAGTGATCAGAGTCTATTTTTAGACTGCTAGTCAAAAATAGAAAAGTCAAATATTATTGTCTCATAATAATATTTAGACTATAAAATTTATCTTATCCTCTTGGAGCACTTCAGTTTGAGCTACAGATGTGGCACATGCAGCTGTCAGAAGGAAATACGCTTTCTTTATGAGTCAGTTGAGCTATTACATGTAGGACATCAGTTAGAACTCATGTGGTTGAGTTCTGTGGAGTTGGATGAGCAGTTAATGGAGTTGTGTTCAGTTTGACTTAGTTGAACTAGTTGTATTTAGTCTAACTGGCCAATAGACTAAGTGATGAGTTGTGCGAATTAGTTATTAATTAATTCACTAATTATTAAATCATAATGCAACTAAAGAATACATCAGTTAACTCATTGCATGTACAGTTCAGTGGAGACAGGTGTTAGAGGTTGAGATTGCTATCAGTTGTGACTATAGTTGTGCATGAGACTTTGCACAATCAAAGGATTGAGTATGCCCATGATAATTGCATATGCCCAGTGATATAGCATGTGCTCACGTGATTGCCAGTGTGAGTGATTCTCCAAGGTAAATAGAACTTGGAATGAGTTTGGATTCATTCATTCTCTTGCAGGATTGTGCAGTGGAGGCAAGCAAGCAGCGGAGGAGATTTGGAGATCATATCTGAGCTGTATTGTGTGTACCAGGTGGAGATAGTGCTGGATACTTGTGATGAGTATTGTACTATGTAATGTTACATGTTCTCAATCATTAATATACAGATAGTGTGGGGTTTTCAGTTGTAAGCTTTCCCCGGGTTACATACTGTGTTAATGTGTGCATGATATTGATGTTTCATTGTTTTTTATGCCGCTAAATTGATGATCAACGTAGAGGAGGTTATGTATTATGCATGTATTCCACAATAGTGTATAATCGGGATAATCTCTGTGAATATGTGTCATATTATTCAAAATTTCTACATGGTATCGGAGCGAGCTGATTTGTAGAAGAAGTTCTACATGATATCAGCGTTGTATTGATCATCAGATCTATTATTCAGAAAGTGTTTACATTTTATTTCTTCAGGCAGAGTCTGTGATCGGGCCAGGTAGCCTCTGAATTCATCCTTCTTTTGGAAGGTGAGATATCCGGTGAATGCCCATGCATTTGATCTCTGTACGAGAAATACTTTGTTCTCACGAATTTTAGATCAGAAGCGGTTGAGTTTTTTGAGCTGGTGGAATTCAAATTTGCAGCAGTGTTTTCTTGGTGTCAATGTTGAAATGTCTTTCAACGGATTGTGATTGGAGTATGCCCTTCAGGGCAGCTCAAACTATATTGCATGGAAGGACAGGATGGAGGCGGTGTTAGATGATAATGGGTTGAAGGAGTTCATAGATGCGGATGTCCCAAAACCTACTGATGTTGCTCAAGTCGGGGATTGGCAAAAGAAGACAGCAAAGTGTTGAAGGATTCCGTTGGAGGGCGTGAGGGATCACATTGTGTCCAGCCTCCATGGAAAGGCTTCTCCATATTTGATGTGGAAAAAGTTGATAGAATTATTCCAAAGCAAGAGTGACGAGAGGAAGTTGGCGCTCAAGGATAAACTCAGAAACATTAGGTGTGAGAATGGAGACAGTATGCCCCATTATCTCACGAAGTTCACCCAATGCCGAGATGAGCTGGGAAGTGTGGGGGTAACTGTTGAGGATGAGGATATGATGAGTCTAGCACTCCTTGGCCTTCCTAAGAGTTGGCATAGCTACCAGGACTCGGTGAATGGAAGGGAGAAATTGCCAGGATGGGAGAGACTTTGGTCAGATCTTGTGCAAGAGGAGATTAGACAGCGCACCAGAGACAGTTCTTCATCTATGCATGATGAGGAGAACTGTGCCTTAGCGAGTAAGGTGAAGAAGGGGAAGGGGAAGGTTTCTCTTTCTGAATCCAGTTCTTCCAATGATGAGAAGGTTGACAAGTTGAAGGTGAGATGTTTTCATTGTCATGAGTTGGGCCATTATGCTACTAATTTCCCAAAGAAGAAATCTAAGAAGGGATCCGGGGAAGGATCTAAAGGTGAGGCACTTTCTTCGCAGTTCGAGTTGGATTTCACACTCTTCACATGCATGGTTTCATCCATGGTGGGAAGTGGTTTGTTTCTTGACAATGGAGCTTCTTTCCACATGACCGGTGACAAAAGTTTGTTCAGTACTTTCGAGGAGAAAGATCTCCAGATACTCATAGGGATGGGTAATGATGAGAAGTATAGTGTCTCAGGTGTAGGCATGGTTATTTTTCAGAGGGAGCATGGAGCTCGCCTTACCTTGACCAATGTCAACTATGTACCAGGACTGAAGAGAAACTTGGTGTCGATCGCGGTGCTGGAAGATAGAGGCTATGATGTAGTCTTCAGTAAGGGAAAGGTTTTCCTTAGACACATCATCACTAGACAAGTGAAGCAGATTGGTTCACGGGTCAAGAACCTGTATGCTCTTGAGGTTCAAGATGCATGCAAAGCCTTGAGCAGCGAGGCAATTGATGGAGACTTGGTGGTTGAGAGGGAGCGTATGTTACCTCTCAACATGCAGAGCCAGAAGAAGTCTCAGACGGTTGTGGAGGAGCCACGATTGGTGCAGCAGCTTTAGGAGGTTGTGGAGCAGCCACAACAAGGGAAGCTGAGAGGAGATCGAGTAGATACATCTACTCATGCAGAGACCTCTAGTAGGGGGAAACTTCGAGCCAAGTGGGCTGAAGGATCGCATGCAGCCATACCTCCAGGTAGGAGGTGGGGCGATATAGAGTGATCGTCCCAAGGAGGAGGGGCAAGATCCTTGAGGTACCCAACCTCTTGGATGATACCTTGCTACGGGAGCCCCCATGTGGAGTAGCAGGAACTGACTGTTTGGATAGAGAGACAGATGCGGGTGGAGCGACAGAGAGAGCCACAGTGCAGGGAATCCTAGGACAACGCATCGCATGTAGGTTGCAGCAATACGAGAGGCACAAGTGTTTTGCACAGTGCTAGGTGGCACAGAGAAGTGTGCAATGGTGCGAGATGCATGGAGATGTTGCAGTAGCGCAGATGTCAGAGAGGGAGCACTTGTCAACAGCAGGTAGAGCTTCAGCATCAGAGTATGTTCCTAGCCCAACAAAGTGGTAAGTTGGGAGTGTTTTTGTTCCAAGTGTTGTTGGAGCAAGTGGACCGGGCAGATGTGTTGCATGCAGAACATTCCAAAGTTACAGGATCGGGTTTGAGAGGAAGCCTTTCTTGTTGAGAGGGAGTGTTGAAAAGTGTGCAACAAGAAATGCTTGTTGAGAATGCAACAAGATGATGGAGCTTAGTGGAAAGGAGTCACCTTCACTAAGTGGTCCCGCAGGCAAGTTTTGGCGCAAAGTCTATTTTTAGACATATGGATCATGGTCTATGAGTTGCAGGATGTTGTTTATGGATGATTGGTCATGTTGGGAAAAATAGATGGACTTCTATTTTTGGATCACAGCAGGAGTGATCAGAGTCTATTTTTAGACTGCTAGTCAAAAATAGAAAAGTCAAATATTATTGTCTCATAATAATATTTAGACTATAAAATTTATCTTATCCTCTTGGAGCACTTCAGTTTGAGCTACAGATGTGGCACATGCAGCTGTCAGAAGGAAATACGCTTTCTTTATGAGTCAGTTGAGCTATTGCATGCAGGACATCAGTTAGAACTCATGTGGTTGAGTTCTGTGGAGTTGGATGAGCAGTTAATGGAGTTGTGTTCAGTTCGGCTTAGTTGAACTAGTTGTATTTAGTCTAACTGGCCAATAGACTAAGTGATGAGTTGTGTGAATTAGTTATTAATTAATTCACTAATTATTAACTCATAATGCAACTGAAGAATACATCAGTTAACTCAGTGCATGTACAGTTCAGTGGAGACAGGTGTTAGAGGTTGAGATTGCTATCAGTTGTGACTATAGTTGTGCATGAGACTTTGCACAATAAAAGGATTGAGTATGCCCATGAGAATTGCATATGCCCAGTGATATAGCCTGTGCTCACGTGGTTTCCAGTGTGAGTGTTTCTCCAAGGTAAATAGAACTTGGAACGAGTTTGGATTCATTCATTCTCTTGCAGGATTGTGCAGTGAAGGCAAGCAAGCAACGGAGGAGATTTGGAGATTAGATCTAAGTTGTATTGTGTGTAACAGGCGGAGATAGTGCTGGATACTTGTGAGGAGTATTGTGCTATGTAATGTTACATGTTCTCAATCATTAATATACAGATAGTGTGGGGTTTTCAGCTGTAAGCTTTCCTCGGGTTACATACTATGTTAATGTGTGCATGCTATTGATGTTTCATTGTTTTTGATGTTGCTAAATTGATGATCAATGTAGAGGCGGTTATGTATTATGCATGTATTCCACAATAGTGTATAATCGAGATAATCTCTGTGAATATGTGTCATATTATTCAAAATTTATACATAGGAGGCATACTGACAGAAATTTGACAGTGGATTTTGAATTATAACAGAAGAACTGAGTTTTATAATGAAAAGAAGGTTTCTAATGAATATGTGAAGAGGGGAAGTGTACTTGTGAATTTGAACGCTACTTGGACAGGCGATGTAGCTTTGAGAAACAATAGAGTACCTATGATCGAAAATTGACAACAATTTTGGCTTTATAGACTGTAGTATGAAAACAGGAAGTTAGCAGAAGGTTTGAAAAGAGTTTATAACAAACTTATTTTCAACCGTTGATGGCATGGGGTTAACGGGAAAGTGTAATAAATGAATAACATGAATATGGAGGGAGGTAATTTTATTCGTTGATGAGAGGTTACGTGGCAGTAGCGGGATGGAAGAGTAAACAACGGTCAATGATAAGTTGATTTGGAGAAACAACCTTCGGAGGGGGGGTAAGGCTGTTTACGGTTTTGATGGAGGGGGGTCTGAAATCTTATGATGGTGACACGTAGTGGGAAGGTGGTATGTTGATACAACTTATTTCAGACCCCCCGTGCTGATAAAGGCTGGACGGCGGAGGGGGTCTGGAATCATATACTGAGCATTAGATTAGTTCAATCAGTTGGGGATGAGCAGTAAACTAGTCATGTTTTAATGGTGGGGCCCGAAACCACATTAAAACTTTTATTCCAATGTTCATATGATGGGATATATGAGGTAAAACGATAATATGTCGGGAGTATAACTTAGGAAAGTTATATGGTAGGGAGGTAGGGAGTGAAACATAATGTGTCGGGAATAAATTATTGGGAAATAGAACTTAGGATAAAACTATGAGGGGAGTGTGTAATGAAGAAGGGAATTAGGGAAACAAATGTATAGGAGATTATAATGTTGGAAGGGGATTTTTAGTGTAAGAATGGGAACATGACCTCCTTTGATAATTCTTCCTTACATATGGCATAGGATCAACATGATGATGGTGCATTTGAGCTAGCAACCTTATGTATTCCAAAAACTTTTAAATGAAGCTTATTTTTCTTTTAGCTTGCCTAACATTTTATTCTGCCTTCTTTGTTTAAAGCAACTAACACCTAACATTTTATTGATGTGGATGATTATCATAATCAATTTTTCCTAACATTTTTAAAACCAATATTTTTCTTTTGCATCCACATCCTACCTTAACATTTTCCAAATTCATATATCTAATATACTAACTTATCAAAACTAGATATGTTACAACATCGGCTCCATCTGGGGATTGCTTCTCCCTGTGGGATGCAGAGAACAAGTAGATCCAAGTGCCTTCACCTCGGGCTATGGAGTCTTTGCTGCAAAAGATACTCACTTGCAAATTTTGAAATTAAACCCTCCAAATATTTACATATGGTGGATGAAATGAGAAACTAATACTGAATGTAGTGTTTCAAGTATTTCCCATTGACTGGCAATGAGGAATACTCTCCTTCCAGATTCTGCAATATAAATGTGTTGTTTCCTTTGACTTCTACAATGTTGAATGGACCAAACTAGAGATTGTCAAATTTCTGATGTTTGCCTTTGTCTTCTCTTCTTGAATCCCATCTGAGCACAAGATCATCCTTTCTAAAATTTCTTTCTCTTTCCTTTCTCTCAAAAAGGTCCTTCATTTTGTTTTGATACTTCTTCAGTTGATACTGAATTTCATCTCTATCTTCATTTAGCTTAATGATTTGATTAATTCTCCTTGAAAAATCATCCTTTTCTTCATAATATTCTTGAAGAAATTTCATTACAGGTAAAGCTAAATGAGTGGGAAAAATAGCTTCCTTACCATAAACCAATTGAAAAGGAGACTTTCTTGTCGACATTTTAGGAGAAACTCTATTTTCCCAAATAGCGTGGATCAAATGTGCATCCTAGCTCCTTTTGTGATCTTCAAGAGTCTTCTTTATAACCTTAACTAAGATCTCATTGGAAGATTTTGCCAACCCATTACCTTGTGGATAGTAAGGTGAAGAATGATGCAATAAAATTGAATAATTTTTACAAAATTATCATTTTACATTGTTGAAAGTTTCTTCATTATCTGTTACAATTTGCTGAGGACATCCAAACCTTGATAAAATATTTTCCTCAAGAAACTTAATTACAACAGTATTAGTAGCATTCTTTATAGTTATGGCTTCTACCCACTTGGTAAAGTAATCAGTAGCAGTTAAAATCCATCTATGTTGGTTTCTTGATGGAGGATGGATTTCCCCAATGAAGTATAACCCCCATTGTAGGAAAGGAGCTTGAACTGAGATTGTAACTAAAGGAAGTGATGATAGCTTTGTTTTCCTACAAAAAGTTGACATGGCACACAACTTTTTACCCTTGCTACAACTTCTTTGAAAAGTGAAGGCCAATAAAAACTTGCCTTCAAAATCTTGTAGGTTGTTGCTCTCCAAGCATAATGTCCACCACAAAACCCTACATGGAACTGATCTATTATTCCCTCTATTTCATTTTCAATTAGATAGAGAAGAAGGATGTTTAAAAGGATCTTTCCAATACAGGTTTGCATTATTATGCAATATTTAACTGTTTTCAATTTGAAATCTTTGCATTGTTTCAAACTAATATCAGTTGGACATTGAAAATCTCTAAGGAATTGAACAATATTAGAATACCAATCAGAAAGAAGATATTTCTGATCTATATGAACAAAAATATTCTGACCTGCAGGAAGAGGTTCTTGTTGATTCTCTCCTTCTATATAAGGAAGAGGTTCTTGTGGTTTCCCTCCTTTTATATGAGAAGGAGGTTCTTGTGGGTTCTCCTTTAATATGAAGGAAGGCTCTTGTGGAATCTTCCCAGGTGACATTTCAGTAACCAAATTAATTCCCTTAACTTTGCAGTTAGATTCAACCAACAGTTTGGCTAAACCTCGGCCCTTCACAAGCTTTGTAGTTTTGAGGTCAAGGTAAAATTCAAGGATTTTGACAATCCATCTCCCCCTTTTCCCATCAGTATCTGGCTGAGTTAAAACAGTCTTCACAACATGACGAGGGACATATGCAATAATGTGTGAATGCAACACATACGTTCTGAAAGCTTTGAAGGCTTGAATAAAGGCATAGGCTTGTTTCTCCACGATGTCATATCTAAGTTCAGCATCCCTCATGACTTTGGAAAAGAATTCTATGGGTTGATCATCATCATTAATGTTTTTCTGTAGGAGTACAATAGCTAAAGTGGTTTCGGATGCAAAAGAGAATATGCTGAAAGGTAGAGAATAATCAAGACTAGCTAATGTAGGGGCTTCAGAAATAACTTTTTTGATTTGGTAAAAAGCAAACCTAGCAGAAACTGTCCATTTTACTTTGTTATTTTTCTTAAGCATGTCAGTTACATCCTTTACTATCTCTGCATAATTAGGAATAAATCTTCTAAGGAAATTATTTTTTCCAAGGAAAATTTGTATTTCCTTCTTATTTCTTGGTAGAGGCAATGTTTGAATGGCTGATACTCTTTTTGGGTCAATTATGACTCCATCCTTTGAGATAATATGCCCTAGTAATTTCCCTTCCTTGACAGCAAATAAGGATTTCTTAGGATTAAGGGAGATACCAAATTTCCTACATCTGTCAAAAACCTTGCTCAAGTGCTTTAAATGATTTTCATTAGAATCAAAAAAGACAGTTAAATCATCTAAATATATAACAGTGAATTCAGAAGTTTTACCCATGAATGCTAGGTCCATGGCTCTTTGAAAAGTGGCCCCAGCATTGGTCAATCCAAATGGCATCCGGGCATACATAAATGTACCCCAGGGAGTGAAAAATGCAGTTTTATCTTGATCCACTTTGCTCACCATGACTTGGTTATAACCCGAAAACAAGTCAAGCATAGATATCCTAATAGATCTTGAAACCTTTTGAAGTAAATGATCCATTTTGGGTAATGGATAATTATCCTTTAAGGATGATTTATTCAGATTCTGGAAGTCTACGCACAACCTAATATCACCATTTTTCTTTTTGACTAGAACTAAGTTAGCTACCCAATTTGAATACCCCAGAGGTAGAATAATGTGAGCATCAAGTAGTATTTTTAGTTCTTTCTCAATAGTTGGGAGTAATATGGGATTGATTCTTCTTAATTTTTTCTAAAAGGATTTTGCATCTGGTTTTAAGGGAATTTTATGTTCAATCAAAGCTGTGTCATAGGTTTTTAATTCACTATAAGATTAGGCAAACACATCTTTATAGTTTTTAAGAAGATTCAGATATTTAACTTTTACATCCAAAGGCAAGGTTGATGATAGCTTGCTATTTCTAATATCCTCTATTGTCCCAATATTACATTCTTCAATTTCTTCATCAGGTGTTTTAGACATAGGTTTCTTAAAGACATCATTATCATAAAAAACCTTCTCTAATGGAATCAATCCTTTAGGAATAAATTTATTGGAGAGTTATATAATTTCATGATCAATAATTTTTGAATCAAGTGGTTTATTAGAATTTTAGTGAATTGTTTCATGGACCTCTTTCTGATCTTCCTCAATCTGCATGTTTGAGAATTCTTCAATGACTTGAAGAAAGGATTTTAGTTGTTCATCGTCTTCAAAAACTTTCCAATATTTTAAATTGTTAGGTATTGGTTGGGTCTGATATTCTAATAGTGCTAGCTAAGGAGTTTTAAAGGAACTCACTGAAACAGCAAGTGAATTTGCATGCATGTTTCGATCTCTAGGAATTGCAGTAATGTTGAAACCAAAGAAAAGTTGTTCAATGACATCCCAAACTTCATTCCTATAGGATCTTAGACTTGGGTGTTTAGTTTGACAAAGGTTTCTAACTTGTTTTACAATAATTTCAAAATCTGAAAACACAGCCAAGTTTTGCACCTTTAATTCTTTAGCCATCTGAAGAGTAAGTAGAAAAGCTTCATACTCAGCCACGTTATTAGTTACTTCAAATTATAGCTTACATGACTGAGTAATATTTTCTTTATTTGGTGATATTAAAACAATTCATGTTCCAGCTCCATCCTTTGAGCAAGAACCATTAAAGTAAAGTTTCCAAATATCTGATTTTTCAATTTTTGGTTTAGAAACAATATTTTGAATAGCAAGTTGAGAGTTTGATGAATTTTGGGAGCATAATTGAAAATAGTTGAAGTCTTTATCAACAACATAATTAGGGGAATTCCTTGCTTGATCATCTCTATAAACAATGTGAAGGAATCTAACTTCCCTATATAACCTCAATTGTTCACCACCAAAAATTGGAATAGTTGCATAAGACATGTCCATCTGTAGAGATCCTCCAAGTTTGGCACAACATGATCTAGAAAGAAGCATGCCAAATTTAGGTGGGATGTCAGTGACAACAATGTCTAAGACTATACTTTTAATAGGAATTTGAGCCAAGGTGACAACTAGGTCTTTAATCAATCCTAAGCAAGGTACTTTCTTGGAATCGAATGTGTAAAGGTCATGATAAGATCGTGTGACTTGTAATTGCAACTGGTCTATAATTAGATTATACATAAAGTTGTGTGATGCACCAGAATCCAGCATACAGTTATATAAAAAATAATCATGAGCTTTCACAGTTACATAGAATGGTGGAACAATCTCATCAATTATGTCAGAACTACGACCAAAAACCACAGAAGGATTTTCATCCCGCAAACTAATAAAATCTCCTTCAGGATCAACACTGGAAGATTGGATCCATTTTGATAGTTAGTTTTTGTAACCAGGATTCTTAGAAATTTTAGCCAGGGGAATGGGAATCTTGACTCTTCCCAACTCTCTTTCAATATGGAAAGCTGTCAGAATAGTTTTATCAAGTGGACGAATTTCGGTTGAGGAATCTGTAGTTTGAGGTGTTGGGGTCTGGGTGTGAATAGACTTTACTGCAGGTTCTATGATGGCAACAACCTTAGGAGGTGTACAAGGGCCCGCTATTGGTCTAAGATCATATATTTTATTTAACTCTGCAATAAGGAATTCAAATAAATCTTGATATTTGGAGAGTTGAGTGTCTTCTTGTAAAGATTGAGATGAAGGTGATGGGACAATGGTCATTTGTACTAGTGAGTAATAAACAACATTGATATCTTCAGTAATTACATGAATTGTATCTTGTGGTTTTTTATCATCAATCAACAAAGGAGGCTGAATATTTGAATCTGGTCTTTGAAGAATTTGAAGCTAAGGAGCTCTTCGCTATTAATTTTGATTTTGAGGTCTGACAGTAACTTGATGAGAAGTTCTGGGTTGTGTTTAATTTGGAGATCCTATTAGACAAATTTCTGAGTAAAGATGTGATTTCATCAATTTTTTGATCTTCAAGTTTGGATTTAGAAGAGTATGATTCATCAAGTTTAGCTTTTAATTTTCTTTTCTCTTTCTCTTCTTTAGCTTTGATTTTACTAGAAGCTGACCTATTAGCTTCTACCTCAATGGAATTTGTTTGCATGTCCTGTAATGTATTAGAAACTCTTTCCCTTAGCATAACCGCAAATTCATCATCAAATACTTTAGAAATCTAACTTTTTCAGCTGTACTGGTGGTTTGCAATCAGCAAGCATTTTGTGGTAGATTTTATTAAATCTTTTAATAAATTCGGCAACCGGTTCACCAGGATTCCTCTTCGGTTCTTCAAATTCAGTGAGAAAATAGACATCACCTTTCTTTACCCCCCATTGATTTTAAAGATGGAAATGAGTTCATTCCAATTCCTAATTGAATTAGCAGGAATTTGTCTAAACTAGACTATGACATTTCCCTCTAAGGATTGTACAAAAAGTCTCACGTAGACATTTTCTTCTTCTATGTTCATATTGTCAGCAAAGTCTTGGAAGGATGAAATGTGATCTTCAGCTGAGGGGCCTGTTTCTCTGTTGAATCTGGGTAAATGTTTAAAGTAACCATCAGGAAAATTACCCAAATTTTGAGCAAGGACTAATGCATCATATCTTGCTTGCACAATAAGCTAAAAAGCCATAATAACAGGAGTATGTGGTGTATGAGTGGATGATGAAGATAATGATGATAGAGGGGATGAACTACTATGTGGAGGTGAATTAGGAGGAGAATAATAAGGTGGAGACTTCCTGAATGATTTAAAAGGAGTTTAATCACCAACTTGTGGACCTGAGAATGAATATCCTCTTCAGTTTCAAAGAGAGGATTTGAATATATAGCAAAGGACTCTTCAGGTTGTTTAGAAGCAGAAGATTCTGGTGGTTCATAGGTGGAATGAAATGAATAGGTGGTGGGGGATATAAAGCCTGTAGGTTTGTATTCAGGTAGATGAACACCCAAGTCAGAATCAGATTTAGGTGATCCTGGTGGAAGTGGGGTCTCTGGATGAGATTCAAGTGAATGAATAAGGAAAGTTGATTTTAAATCAACTCCTCTATCCAAAATTTCAACAACCCTAGGAGATAGGTGAGTGTACTCTGGATTGGATGGAATGTTACTATAGGGATCAAATTGTAATATATCTTCAGACTGCAAGGCTGAAGTAGAAGAAGATGGTTTATGTCTTCTTCTAGAACTGGCCTTTCTCACAAGTATTTCTGGATCTGACAGAGGACTAACTGTGTCAGATTCAGAATGGGATCTAGTGTGCTTAGAAGGTGCCAGTTTGATATAGTGGAGTCACCAGGTGAAATATTTTGACCAATAGTCTAACCTTTATTCACCTTAAAGGAAAGAGGAATTTCGTTGTCCCAGAGAAAATTTTGTTTCCCCGCCAATGACTCCAATCTGATGTTGTCCTTTGAGATAACCCTAGGTCAGTTAGTTATGCCAAAGCATCTGAAATATTTTGGGGTTTTTAATTTTGTGGATGACAAAAGAACAATTGATTAAAACATGTGTTTTTATAACTTAGAAAGGTCTTAAATATAATGAAGAGTTGTTTTTTATTTGCACATAGTAATTTAAATTTGATGTGTGATGATTTTTAGAAGAAAAAGGAAATGTAAATGATCATATACTCAGACAGAATACTTAAACATTTACAAGAAGAAATCATTAAAATTGTGTTTCAATGATCAACATAATACAACCAAATTATAATAGAAACCTAATGCAATTTAACATTCAAGAGGAAGTACTAGAAGAAAGCAGCTCTGTAACTTAGTCTCTTAATTAAATTACAATTCACAACGAATTAAAAGTGACATTGATACTCAATTAAGATTTTTAATTGGATAACTGTGTATAAGATAAATTATATGAAGAAAAAATTATGACAAACACAAAGAAGAACTCACTAGAAGACAAGCCATGTGTAGATAAATCAGAATCCTTTATTAACATTCAAAATCTCTAGCTTAGTACAATTCTATTTAAAAACAAATTCCAAGGTGAAACCCCTGATTCTTTATTAGAATGAGGTATTTATACAAAACGAGGAGTTTTACAATTAATTCCTTATTTACTAGGCATGCTAAAATATCTAAAACTAAAACAGAATTGAAAGGTTCGATCTAGGAAAAATGCATCTACGTTCTGGCCCTGTTCTGTTGGAATCTGTTGCTAGGTCACCCTTTTTTGTGGATACGATGGCAACTGACTATTGTGCTGGAGTGATGTGCTAGCAGGCTTTACTCCTTTTGATATTCTTCCAATTTCTCCCAATGCTCTGAATTTGGAATTGTTACCTTTATAGCCTTTCGGTAGATTTCATCTACCTCAGTGTATTTAGTAAAGGTAGGCTTTACTGGAAAAACATGTTGAATTTCATTTTGAATAAAACAAATATTTCCAACTGCTTCATACAAAGCTCTGCCAGTGATTGATCCTTTCATTGAAGATGATGCAGCAATTGAAGTTTTCATCTTTTCCTGTAATCTTTGAAAATAATCTGTTTTGTCCATCAGCTTGTCATTCAACACAAAAATAGAAGGCAATCCTTTATTAATTAATGCCTCAATTCTTGATAGAAATCTGTTAATGCCAAATTCTAGAGTATGGCATTTTTCTTCTAGTTGTGTTACTAAGTTCTTCTTAGTAAGAACATTTTTAACTTCAAGGGTTGTTTCAGTTCTTTATTCCACTCCCAATTCTTCTAGCTCATATTTATCCTTAGAATTCAGAAACTTAATGATTTTGTTTGTTGTTGCAAGCATTGTTCCTAAGTGATCATTAATTTCAGAAATAGCTTTGTTGGATTTCTATACCAATTCTCTTTGTTCAATCATGATCTGGATGTAGGGCCAAATTTATTTCATTCCATTGATGTTGTTGTTCCAAATGATTTCTTTAACATTAGCAAGGGGAGTACCATTTTGATTTGTTGACTTCTTCCAATTCTCTATCTGAGTTTGGGTTCTCTGGATTTCTATTGAATGATTGGTATCAGACCTACTTTTAATGTCTTCCAGTTGCTTTATGTTCTTCCCCAACTATTGGATTTCTTGAGATTGCAGTGACATCTTCTGAACTGCTTGGGCCAATTCGATAGCATCTCCTTGAGTGCTTGTGGTAGGTTTAGATGAAGGCATATTAGTGATTGGAAGTGCTTGTAGAGGAATAACTAATTTCTTAGCTTCATCAATAAGTCTTTCTATCTGAACTTCCATCTACTTTATCTGTGAATCTTGTTCAATAATAATCCTCATCATATTTGCTTTTTGGTTCTCTATCTCACTTATTTCCTTAGCCAAAGGGTCTTCAGTTGTTGGGAGTTTGAATTGTTTCCTGAGTGCAGCAATATGTTCATTCTTCTTTTTGATTAATTCCTCTGTAGCTTTAACATTTGCAGGGTCATAACCCAATTTGATTACCAGGTCTTCTAGTGTTTTAATCCTAGAGTCTTTTGCATGATAAGAAATCCTTTCCATGTGAATTTGTGATTGAATGGTGGCAAATGTAGCCTGTAATCTAGACAATGTCATGGCAGTATTAGTAGCAAAGGAAAATATCATCTCTCATGTTTGTTTGTGCATTTCCATCTGATCAATTAAATGCACATCCTTAATATCAAACTCAAGGGTGGCTTTCTTGTAATCTGCCTCTCCTTTAGGCTGAGGTACTTGAGCTTGGAGAAATGCCATGTGCATTCTTCCTTTCTCTGAATCAAAGGCAGTTAACAATCTTCTATGTGTGTTAGATGTCTATTTCCAGAATTGATTATAGACATTAATATTTAAAGCTTCATTCTTTAGCTTGATTTCTTTGTAGATGTCCATTTTGCTTTTCTCAGGCTCGCTTGATGAAGATGCTTCTTTCTGTATGATCCACTGCTACTGAATTTGAGAAGGTGCTGAAGAATCAAGAGGATATATTAATTGTTGTTCTCCTAATATAGTTGCAGAAATTTCCTTTGAAGTGTTAGGTTGCTGCTGTTCTGAATCTTTGGTAAAGTTCAACCTTGAACTGAGTTTTTCCTTTTTTCTATATGTAAGTTTGAAACCTGAGTTGATAATGTCAGTTTCCATGGGAGACACTTCTTCTCTGTTTCTCTTTCCTATTTTTCTTCTTGCAAGGAAGGTGTATTCACTGAAGAGGTAGAGTCGTGTTGCTCCTCTAATTCCTTTAGAGTATTTAGTAGCCATTCTTTTTTGTTTTTGTATTTTTCAATCCCTGGCCTTGTTATATGAAAGTGAGGTGTAGATTTGGTGTCCACCCTTAACTTAGAAATGATTCCTAAAGGGTCATAAGACCAAGTAAAACTCAAATCAAAATTCATGGTTTTCAATATCTTCTTTGCCTCTTCTCCTGTTTCCCTGCTATTACAAATAAACTGACCAACCTGAGTCTTTATTCTGAATTGTGATTTCTTTTTGGTAGATGTAAAGTGAATCTGGTCCATGTTTATCATCTGTCTGATATATTCAAGTGCAAAAATCCTCATTGGGAGGTATTTGGGCAGCTTGAAAGGTGGTAGTTCACAACCAAAAACTCTAATCTCAGTGTAGTTCTCATAGAGATACCAATCTCCAGTTTGTGCTTGCTGTGTAAGTTGCAAAATTTTCTAAATTTCTTCACTTATTGTGCTCTTAGTAGTGCCACTCAAAAGACTCATGGTAAGATGAACAAACATGTCTATGAATTATTTAAATGAATATTCATTTTGTTCTTTCCTGACCATGGTAGTCCAAAATATTACTGACTGTTGTTTTCATTTATCACCTAACTTGAACAATCATAGATTTAGATGATCTCCTTGGAAGTATATGAACATATAGATCAAAACAGAAGTATATTTAAAAACCTCTTGAGTATCAAAGTTAACAAACTACTAGTGGATAGATTTTGCTAAAAACTTACTGAAATTAAACACAATGGTGGGTTGGGCATCATTAGAAAAGATTGACAGGAATCCAATAATAGCATCGTTGACCCATTCATTAGAGTAATAGCCAAGTAAATAAGAAATCAAAGTGATAATTTGCCTGGCTCTTTCTGGGAACATGGATGAAGGATAGGGAGGATTCTTTTTAGGCGTAGGGGCAACTTTTGAAAGGAATAACTCTAGGGTTTCAACTGTCTTGGTAAAATATAGTTTTTGATATAATTCAACTAAAGATTCATGAGAAAATGGAGTGCTATCTTTGATAGTTGGAGCTTGCATCATCTGGTCAATAGATTCAGGGGTTATGGGAAACACAATTTGGCCTTGAGGGTTGACAATGGCTCTCTAATCTGGGAGATAAGAAGCTTGACACTTTTTGACAAAGTCTTGGGCACTAAAGGTGAGAGGGAAGATGTAATAGGGGAGGTTTGATTTCCATAGTTGAAGTTCACCAGTTTGGTTGACATATTTATCTTCTAGCCAACAGTATAGTTCAAAAAGACCAATTTCACAATTGGTTTCGTGAATCATATAGTCTCTATCAGCTAAAGGAATATGGTGAATGTAAACAGAGGGAAAAGTTAAATGGTTAGCATCTTGTTGTGGTTTCTTTTGTTTAGGAGGCATACTGACAGAAATTTGATAGTGGATTTCGAATTATAATAGAAGAACTGAGTTTTATAATGAAAAGAAGGT
This sequence comes from Pinus tabuliformis, assembly GCA_031772625.1. Taxonomy (NCBI): domain Eukaryota; kingdom Viridiplantae; phylum Streptophyta; class Pinopsida; order Pinales; family Pinaceae; genus Pinus; species Pinus tabuliformis. Next base: position 457,500,580 of record CM062808.1, on the reverse strand, counting down.
TTCTGACCAATATATGAAGAGGGGAAGTGTACTTGTGAATTCGAACGTTGCTTGGATAGGTGATGTAGCTTTTAGAATCAATAGAGTACATGTGATCAAAAATTGACAAAAATTTTGGCTCTACAGACTGTAGTATGAAAACATGAAGTTAGCAGAGGTTTTGAAAAGAGTTTATAACAAAATTATTTTCAATTGTTGATGGCATGGGGTTAATGGGCAATTGTAATAAATGAATAATGGGAATATGGAGGGAGATGATTTTATTCGTTGATGAGAGGCTACGTGGTAGCGATGGGATGGCAGAGTAAACAACGGCCAATGGTAAGTTGTTTTGGAGAAACAACCTCTAGAGGGGTGGTAAGGTTGTTTACAGTTTTGATGGAGGGGGGTCCGAAATCTTATGATGGTGACATGTAGCGGGCGGGTGGTATGGTGATACAACTTCTTTTGAACCCCCTTGTTGATAAAGGTCAGATGGAAGAGGGGGTCTGAAATCATATACGAAGCATTGGATTAGTTCAATCGACCGAGTTTGAGCAGTAAACTAGTCATCTTTTAATGGCGGGGCTCGAAACCACATTAAAACTTTTATTCCAATGTTCATATGACAGGATATATGAGGTAAAATGATAATATATCGGGAGTATAACTTAGGAAAGTTATATGGTAGGGAGGTAGGGAGTGAAACTTAATGTGTTGGGAATAAATTATTGGGAAATAAAACTTAGGATAAAACTATGAGGGGAGTGTGTAATGAAGAAGAGAATTAGGGAAACGAATGTATAGGATATTATTATGTTGGAAGGGGTCCTTTATTTTAAGAATAGGAACATGACCTCCTTTGATAATTCTTCCTTACATGTGGAATAGGATCAACATGATGATGGTGCATTTGAGCTAGAAACCTTATGTATTCCAAAAAAAATTAAATGAAGCTTCTTTTTCTTTTAGCTTGCCTAACATTTTATTCTACCTTCTTTGTTTAAAGCAACTAACACCTAACATTTTATTGATGTGGATGACTATCATAATCAATTTTTCCTAACATTTTTAAAACCAATATTTTTCTTTTGCATCCACATCCTAGCTTAACATTTTCTAAATTCATATATCTAATATACTAACTTATCAAAACTAGATATGTTACAACAGAAGGAACGAGTAGCAAGGGCTCGACTGCCACCCAAAGGCATAGGTTTGACTAGAGCTTGACTCGTACTTTGACGAGAGTACACAAACACCATTGCGGACTACCAATATTGGCATCAATTCTCTACTATCGATCATCGCGAGGATGTCAAAGAGTCAGACTTCCTGCAGTTGTCCGAGTCATAGTGATGTCTTGCATGGCTTGCTCAAGCCATTTTGTCTCACATGGTTACATGTGCATTGTAATGTAACATCTTGTCAAGTGTGGGTTCAAGTGTCGATAGTTGGATGTAACAGTCATAGAGTAGATGAAGATTCATGAGGGTAGATGAACTGTCACAAAGGGGAATGTCAAGGGCCACCCCGCCCTTTACTAAAAATAGCCCCTCATTACTCATTGTAAATGCTTTTGGTCAGCTAAGTTTCTAATAAGACTATCTTAGAGAGAGCTTGGACAGTATTGTAACATGCCTTGGCTTCTCCACTACGTAGAGCTAGTATATCTCTTTAGAGGATCAGGTGGTTGTGGTTGTAACATTTCGCTATCAGAACTAGTGGTTGGACATGGATGTATTGTATGAATGGAACTTACACTTCTTAATATAACAGAGCCAACACGTTTCATGCATATGTTGTAATGTATTCTATGTTATTTTCTTTAATCTAAATGAGATATGTATTTGTTTGCTTACGCATGCATTTATGGACTATTATTTATAAGTATGTATAAATATTTCTGAAATGCGTTGTTGGTTTAACCATCACTTTGGATTTCTCGATAACTTGCTTTCCAGCTGGTGATGCATCTTCTCTCGTGCGTTCCCTTCCAAGCTGTGTACTATTACAGGTTTCCAAGGAGCACACTCACCTCACTCTCCATGTGTTAGAACCTCTCATGCACCTTCCTTGAATTACTGCAGTTGTCACACCCTTGTTACCAATAGAGACATCTTTACTCTGTGCAAAACCGCGGTCAAGGCATTACTGTATGACCCACTGTTAGGACTCCTACACCAAACGGTCTGAGGTCTAATTGGGAATTCTTACTTACGCGAACCCCTGACATGTTGGAGGGTCCAACATCGTCAAAATTTTTGGCACTAGAAGGAGGGCCAGATGACAAGCTGTGTCCTCTCATCCTGTTTTGAACCTTTGCATATCTATCATGGAGTCTTGCACTCTTCTTCCTCTGCGATGTTTTTCACATGCCGAATCGGTTACCATCACGAGGTCGTTTTTCGATCTCTGTCCACATACACGTATGATAGTGAAGGCAAAGTGGCCTAAACTGAGTTCTTACATGACTTCCTTTCCATGCTTCATGAGGAAGATGGATGTTCTGATGAATAGGCCAGTCTACTACTTGCATACACACTTTGCGAATCTCCACATCGGTGGTTGTGCAGCCTACCGGCTGATATCATGCACTCAATTGAGCACTTCTGTGATATCATTGAAGACACTTTCTATCATTTTGATCTAGAACATCTTGACCAAAAACTGTTACAACAACGGAAAGCTCTGCATGAGTCACCTATGGATTTTTGGCAGCGCTTCTGATTCGAGTACTGTCTTAAGGAATCTGCTCATCCCAAGAAGAATTTTGAACTCAAGCCTCACTCAGCATTCTTCAGTAATGGAGCTACGCAATCACAGACAGACACGGTCACTGTCAGAAGCCATTGTCCGTCATCCCCTCATCAAATAGTTCCACCACTATAGAGTGATTTGGGGGATCACGATCACACATTTGTTCAATCGTCACATCCTCCCAACATCACTTCGCTTAATTTTCATGCATATTTGGTTGTGAGTCCATCGAGTTATCATATGCATTTTGTACCACAACCTCTGTCTTCATACTCGGATGTTCCTGCGGATGATACTTTCTTGTATTCTTCCATTCCAAAATCTACACTTGTTGTGAACAAGGATCAAGCCATAGACAAAGTTGGTGTTGCACAACCAACATGCGTTATCATTCATGAAGAGTATGATTGGGAGCTTGAGCATAAACACTTGGCGAAGGATGACTCCCTTCTGTCTGAGCCTCCTTCGTTCCTTCCTGACATATTTGGTGAACTTTCCATCCATGATTTCGCATGTGTATCTTCATCTATAGATGCACCCTTTGTTGATCACTCGCAGGACATACCGAATGTCATTCCATCATCTGACAACGGAGAGGATGTGTTATTCATTGAAAATCCACTTGATTTTTCATCTGCCTTTTCTACAAACACAGAGGATGAATTTGTTCACTTCTCATCAACCCCTCTATTTGATTCATCAGATCATGAGGATGTCGATGAAATCATTAATTTTTCTAATCATGGCTATCATGATCCATTTATTCCCATATTTGATCACGATCACAATTCTATTGCAGTTGAATTTTCGAAGCCACTAGTTTATGATATGTCTGACGATGAAGTCGAAACCCCCTAGACTGTCGAGGCACTTCAGCCTGAGCTGATGGTTTTGTCAGGCCCCCACTATCCTAAGGTTGGTTTCACTTCCAATCAGGAAAATGTTCAATCGCCTGAGGCTCCTCATCACTCATCTGCATGCATTCAAGATCAATCTCAAAGAAAAATCATGCTTCCTCCACTCAAATTGCATGATCCCATCGCTCATGCATTGGAGGAATCTTACATTGTGAGCACACGTGCATGACACAAGTTGTCTTTGTTTCTTTCTTTTGCTTGCATGTCACAGTCAAGAGTATCCGTATACTTCAAAGTTGCACACAATGTCACACAACACCGTGAAAAGTCCATGGACCACATGTCATGTACTTGCACTCACTTATGTGTTGTGGACACTTTTAAGCATGAAGTGTGTTTGCCTTCATTTTTATATATTTCTTGTTTGTTGGTTAGCACAACCGGGTTGCTCACAGAAGAAGCCTTCACCAACATGGGTCAACCAATCCATCGGTGGTTGCATTGGAAATATCACTTCACGTGATCAGGCTTGTGCACCGTTAGCTTAGGAGTAGGCGTAGTGTTTTCTTTCAGTTTGTTTGCTTGCATGCTTGTTTGCTTACTTGCTTTGCTTGTTTATTTATTTGCTTGCTTGTTTGTTTTCTTGCTTGTTTGTTACTCGCTTCACATTTTCCTCTACTTCTACTTTGCTTTGTTGTTTGTTTGCTTGTTTTGTTCGTAGGTTAGTTTCACGTGAAACCATGTTTGACTCTTGAAACAAGCTGGGTAAAGTACAAGAAGCCTTGTACTGCTAACACTACTTGGTTATTTGTCATCCTGCCTCTGTATGAAGAACTTGTTACTTTTATTCCAGGATACGTCTAAGGAAAATACGTGTTGTTCAAAGTGAACCTTGGTGAAAACACAACGCTTGCACGCTAATTGGTGTCACCTACTCTAGTCGATTGTTTTTGGGTTAACCCTTGTCAACTTAGTCAATTAGAGTAAAGTGAGGGGGAAAACCTCAACAAGCATGTCAGAGGTATATAGTTAACTACTTCTCTGAAGGAACAACCTCTTCTGCTCTCAATAAGTCGGAATTCTCTTCCGCCTCTGAAATGAATAAGTGTTATGCATAGTTATGAAAAAAATTAAAAAATGAAAAGTGAAAAATGAAAAATGAATATGGCGAAAGAAGAGAAAGGATTCTTTCCCAGAGAGGTGATGCAAGTAACTCTACCGGGGTATTGACTAGGCTTGCTGGCAGTGGAGCGATGCTTGTGTTCCTGTGTGACTCCGCTAGAGTACTATCCAGGCCTGTTGGCAGTGGATCAACACCAGAGATGAAACTAAGACTCTAACGAATATACTGCTTGTGCACCAATATACCCCTCAACCCCAATCGAAACAACTGTGTTTCCTTGGCTTGGAATGTGTGTCAATAGGCCAAGAGTTTTTCATATGCTACATCTTACAATCAATCTAGTGTGAAATGAAGATGAACTGAAAATTGAACAATACTTTCGGAGGTGTTAGACTTCTTGTTCACGAACAAGGTCCATTTAGAGAGTTGGAGTTCTACCTGTGTATCGCCAAGTGTTGTAGAGGCTACAACAACCCTCCAAAATTTTGTTGGAAATAATACTGAGAGACGGGGTGAATCAGTATTATCAAATCAATATAACTTTTTCATTTCCAGATTTTGATTCATATATGCTGCTTCAGTTAAGAATACCCACTTATATTCAGTAAACTTATGATTTAGTTAATTGATCTTCAATGAGTGCATTAGAACATTATCAACCATATTAACAGTAAACAGGTGTGGTAAAATAGAACAGGTCATCACACATAAGCCACACACATGAACACCATGATATAAGGTGGAAACCCAATGTGGGAGAAAACCACCTGCTGCAAGTCATCTCAATCTTATTCTTAATAAGAAAATCCTTTTACAATATTTCTGTACTGGTGCAGTCTGGTACCAGTACGCAGGCTTCTACCTGCAGAGAGCTACAACCCTCTCTCGTTTTCCAGTCTCTCCTGGAAGGGATCTACAACCTCCATAGTTCTTGTACTAACTGATCCATGTACTAGTACACAGGCTGCTACCTGCTACAATGCTCCAATGTTTTCAACTGCTACTGAAAGGGAGCTTCCACCCCCTTAGCTCTTGTACTAGCTAAGATACTAGTACGTAGGCGCCGGCCTACAATCTTCTCTCCTCTGGGTACCACGTTTCATACATTTTCAGACTAGATACACCTGAAGCACAACACATAATATGAAAGGCCACGTTTCATCCAATTTTCATAATGGACCCATAAATATCATTGAAGCACATAATCAATCAATCTTCTGAATCACCCAATCACTAGATCAATACATATACAAGGATAATATGTGTGTTAGCAATCAGATCTAGTCCATCAGATCATATAAGGATAAGTCATTATGAACATAATCAATCAATCAATCACTTCTCAGAATGTTGTTATCAGAACACAGTACCAGTACCTAGACATCACTTCAGATCCCAGAATACTGCAATAATAAATAGGAGCAACTAAATAGATTTCATGAAAAATCCGCAACTTCACCAATAGAAAACCTGCGTACATCCGCACCTTCTCCTGCTGCTTGCCTGCGCACCTCCGCACCTGAGTCTACTGTCTACTGCTTGCTTGCACACCTTCGCACCTGCAGCGCTTCTGGGCCTGCGAACCTCCGCACCTGTGGTGCTTCTAGGCCTTTGAACCTCCGCACCTGCTGCTGCAAACCGCCTGCGGACCTCCGCATCTGATCTGTGCCTAGACTGCGGTCCTCCAAACCTGCAGCCGTGTCACACCTGCGGTCCTGTAGGTATAGATCAATTTTTCAGACTTTACTCATACCCCAGACTATCAGATCTACAGAATCTGATCATGCGCCAAGGAGATCTCGACCCATCAGTAGATCCGCCTTATAAAGCTCAGGTTCCTTCTTTATTCAGATCTAGATCTGCACCATAACCCAATCACCATATTCAAGATCTAGCACTTTATCAGATATTCAAATAATCAGAAGATACCTTGCCAAATGATCTCCCTCCTCTTTTATAGCCTTAGGCCTTTCACAATACCACGAACCAAAAACCATAACAATTCAATACCATGGACCCAATACTTGGGATCAACACTTTTGGATGCAATACCACAGACCAAAACCATAGGATCAAAAACTGTTGGACTAATACCATGAACCAACCATGAAAGTGCATGAACTTTTCTTTTCATGAAAGTGCGTGAACTTTTCTCTTCATGAAAGGAACTTTTCTCTGCATGAAAGTGCGTGAACTTTTCTCTACATGAAAGAAAATTTTCTCTGCATGAAAGTGCGTGAACTTTTCTCTACATGAAAGAAACATTTCTCTGCATGAAAGTGTGTGAACTTTTCTCTACATGAAGGAAACTTTTCTCTGCATGAAAGTGCGTGAACTTGAAAATAACTTTGCTGCACTATAATTTATCATCTGTGTGATTTGCCATCAAGGACAACACTTGTCTCATAATGCCAACAATCTCCCCCTTTAGACTTGATGGCAAAGCTAACTTTTCATACTGAGAATTGTCATCTGATTCCTTTGATATGTCCTGCATCCTATGTATTCTGTCACATCTGATATCTCTTCCGTAGATTCATCTAGATATATATAAGTGATTTGATCTTCTACGAGTTGGTTGCCATCATGTACAACACATGCATCATAATGCCAACAATCTCACCCTTTGAACTTGATGGCAACAATACCAAATCACTCTCCCCCTTTGACATCAAGGGCAAAGGGCAGACCAAGATATTCTCTTCCTTTACTGTCCATACTCCCCCTGAGTTCCTGCTGAAATCTCTGAATGAGCTCCCCCTTTGTATATGCCAAGGTGTACCAATTTGTCCATGCTCCCCTTGAGTACATGCTGAGTCTCTGCACTGCTGAAGTGTGATGTTCATGCTCCCCCTGATTGTAGGCAAGATCTACAAAAAGATGTTATACAAGAAGAACATGACTCTATCTTAAATGACCTTCCTATCACCAAAGATTCATACATAAATACATCTCTCAACCAAGTGAGGAAATACAAATATTGACTCATCCACCCATCCAAGTGGGCTTACACTAGAAGTTTACTCATGATAAACAAGTACATTACATCATTCATCCCAGGCATAGTGGGGAAACCAACAAAGGCCGTTACATGACCTTGATAACAAAAGACATATATGAAATAGAGACGAAATATCTAGAGCAAGACTATGAAAGTTATCAGTAACTATTATCAGCAACATCTTTCAATCACTATTCAGATCAGCAACCTGTAAATGTCTTGTAGCAAGGTATGTCTGCCTATAGATATCAACTCATCCTCTTGAAAGACATCATAGCCATCTCATCAACATCATGATCTTCATGATCTTATATATCATACATGTATCATCAATCGGGGACATATGTATCAATTAACATATGTAAGTATCAATCTGTCATTTTATCATCATCATGTCTCCAACAATGCAATTTTGAGTAATCATTCATGTATCCAGCATACTGTATATAGTACTATGTATCTTTAGCTCAAGATCATCAACCGCAACAATCCTCATCCATGTGAAAGCCAAGAACTATAGGAGACTTGCATCAACTATATTATATGATCTTTATGCATATGACGATAACAGCATATGATGGACTCATCATCAAGTAATGAAGATGTGTATACAAGCTTTGTACTTTTCCTTATCCTTATAAAGATCACCATGTAAGCACTATATTAGAGAATCAACCACAAATCTGATCTGATCATCAACTATGTAACCCCAAACATCATATGAGATTGTGTCATGGACAACTCATAATCATATCATAGCAAGATGTATCCTAAGCATCATCACCAAGGACCACTAACCATAATGCCAACAATGCATTATTAAAAGTATCTGCTCCACCTGAACCTGTGCCATATGTTTACTGTCAAATCTGATCATGCATATATCAGCAAGAAGTATTAAGACATCATCATCATCAAGTTAGGATCAAGACATTTCCACACATCATTAACAGATTGTAACCATTATCAAACATGTTAAATAATGAACTGAATCATATCAGACCCTCTTTCCTGAGCCTGTCCCTACTAATTTTCCTTAAACAATCATATACGCGACTGTGCAGAGACCAACTCGCGTATATACACGACTTTCCTTTATGAAATTCAGGATACTGAAGTTTCACGCTTTCAGCTCCTTCTGAGTCTGTTGTGCCTGTACATTGTGTTGTGCCACATTTTTCTGACTGTACTTCCTTTTTCTTCCATATCTTCAAGTGTGATGATGTTTTCTCCTTTTGGTGTGGTGCCCGTACCTTGTTCCTACATTCCTTGGCTATATGTCCAAGCTTGTTGCATGCATAACATCTTACATGTTTCATTTTCCTTCTATAGCAATGAACAGCTTTGTGACAGAACATATTGCAAGAAAAACAATATCCATTAAAATACCTGGAATGTGACGATCTTTTTGTGTGATGATCTTGAACCATTCTTCTTTTGCATCTAGCTACAACATGTCCAAGATTATGACATTCATAACATTCAATATTATTCATATGAGTAAATGGACGACTATTACTTCCATAGTTAGGAGTAAAATATTTTCTTTGAAGAATCTCTTTCCTTGATCGTTGATGGGGTTGACCTCTCCTCTCCTTGTTGATCATTTTAGATTTCTCTTTAGAGTCCTTTGCCTCACCTTGTGAACTAGATTCACCTTCAACAGATTCATGAAAACCAAGACCAGTTTTGATAGCAGGAGACCTTTGACTACTAAGAATATCATCCAAGACTTTACTACTATCTTGAAATCGTAACAGTTTATCCTTTTCTTCTTTTAATATATTTACCTCAATCTGAAGTTGTTCTTCCTTTTCCAGACATTGCTTCTTCAAAATTTCTTCAGACTTTCTTCCTTCTTCCATTTGTTGCCTTAGTTGGAGAATCTTTATTTCTTGTTCTTCATTCAGATCCTGCTACATTTGACGAATTCTGAAGGCACATTCTAGCTGATATTTTAAGCTGATAACTTTGTTTTCCTGTTTTTCAATAGCATGGAGTAGATCTTTATTCTGCTTCTTTGATTCTTCAAGATCTTCTTTTAGTGAGAGGATCGTAGCTTCAAGCCTTTCATAATAACTGGATCTATCTCTGAGTTTCTTGATTGTTGTGCTCTTTTCATTGACTTCATTTCTTAGAGATGCTACTTCATCCTGCAACTTTTGATATTTATCCTTGAATAACTTCCTTTCCTTGCTTCCTTCCTCTCGTTGAGCCTTTAGTCTGGTAGCTACTTCTTTGAAGGCACCATCCTTTATGTTCAATAGATCTTCTTGATCTATAATTTTGTCTGTTAGCCTCTTAAATTCTGCCTCTATTTGATATCCTTCTTGCTCACCCATAAGAGCACATTTAGTTGTTTTGTTATCACTTACATCACCTTCAAATGGATAGATAGTTGGAACATCAGAGGATAACAAATTCATACCTAATAGATCATCTTCATTCTGAAATGATTTTGAATCTGATTCTGAATCTGAAGTGCTTCTTCCACATAATCCCCAATCAATTCTCCCATTGTCATAGTTCTTCTGAGATGTCTTCTTCTGCTTAGGCACTTTCTTCTTAAGCTTCTTTCCCATTGTTCCACGGATCTCCTTCAAGAGATCAAGCTTCTACCAAAGGACCTACTCTGATACCAATTGTTGGAAATAATACTGAGGGGGGGCGGGTGAATCAGTATTATCAAATCAATTTAACATTTTCATTTCCAGAGTCTGAGTCATATATGCTGCTTCAGTTAAGAATACCCACGTATATTCAGTAAACTTATGATTCAGTTAATTGATCTTCAATGAGTGCATTAGAACATTATCAACCATATTAAAATAAACAGGTGCGGTAAAATAGAACAGATCATCACACATAAGCCACACACATGAACACCATGATATAAGGTGGAAACCCCAACCACCTGCTGCAAGTCATCTCAATCTTCTTCTTAATAAGAAAATCCTTTTACAATATTTCTGTACTAGTGTAGTCTGGTACCAATACGCAGGCTTCTACCTACAGAGAGCTACAACCCTCTCTCGTTTTCCAGTCTCTCCTGGAAGGGAGCTATAGCCCCCATAGTTCTTGTACTAGCCGATCCATTTACTAGTACACAGGCTGCTACCTGCTACAATGCTCCAATGTTTTCAACTGCTACTGAAAGGGAGCTGCCACCCCTTAGCTCTTGTACTAGCTAAGATACTAGTACGTAGGCGCCGGCCTACAATCTTCTCTCCTCCCGGTACCACGTTTCATACATTTTCAGACTGGATACACCTGAAGCACAACACATAATCTGAAAGGCCACATTTCATCCAATTTTCATACTGGACCCATAAATATCATTGGAGCACATAATCAATCAATCTTCTGAATCACCCAATCACCAAATCAATACATATACAAGGATAATATGTGTGTTAGTAGTCAGATCTAGTACATCAGATCATATAAGGATAAGTCATTATGAACATAATCAATCAGTCAATCACTTCTCAGAATGTTGTTATCAGAACACAGTACCAGTACCCAGACATCACTTCAGATCCCAGAATACTGCAATAATAAAGAGGAGTAGCTAAATAGATTTCATGAAAAATCCGCAACTTCACCAATAGAAAACCTGCGTGCATCCGCACCTTCTCCTGTTGCTTGCCTGCGCACCTTTGCACCTGAGTCTACTGCTTGCCTGCGCACCTCCGCACCTGCAGTGCTTCTGGGCCTGTGAACCTCCGCACCTGTGGTGCTTCTGGGCCTGCGAACCTCCGCACCTGCTGCTGCAAACCGCCTGCGGACCTCCGCACCTGATCTGTGCCTGGACTGCGGTCCTCCGCACCTGCAGTCGTGTCGCACCTGCGGTCCTGCAGGTATAGATCAATTTTTCAGACTTTACTCATACCCCAGACTATCAGATCTACAGATCTGATCATGCGCCAAGGAGATCTTGACCCATCAGTAGATCCGCCTTATAAAGCTCAGGTTCCTTCTTTATTCAGATCTAGATCTGCACCATAACCCAATCACCATATTCCAGATCTAGCACTTTATCAGATATTCAAATAATCAGAAGATACCTTGCCAAATGATCTCCTTCATCTTTTATAGCGTTAGGCCTTTCACAATACCACGGACCAAAAACCATAACAATTCAATACCATGGACCCAATACTTGGGATCAACACTTTTGGATGCAATACCACGGACCAAAACCATAGGATCAAAAATTGTCGGACTAATACCATGAACCAACCATGAAAGTGCGTGAACTTTTCTTTGCATGAAAGTGCGTGAACTTTTCTCTTCATGAAAGGAACTTTTCTCTGCATGAAAGTGCGTGAACTTTTCTCTACATGAAAGAAACTTTTCTCTGCATGAAAGTGCATGAACTTTTCTCTACATGAAAGAAACTTTTCTCTGCATGAAAGTGTGTGAACTTTTCTCTACATGAAAGAAACTTTTCTCTGCATGAAAGTGCGTGAACTTGAAAATAAATTTGCTGCACTATAATTTATCAACTGTGTGATTTGCCATCAAGGACAACACTTGTCTCATAATGCCAACAATCTCCCCCTTTGGACTTGATGGCAAAGCTAACTTGTCAGACTGACAATTGTCATCTGATTCCTTTGAGCCGTCCTGCATCCTATGTATTCTGTCACATCTGATATCTCTTCCGTAGATTCATCTAGATATATATAAGTGAGTTGATCTTCTATGAGTTGGTTGCCATCAAGTACAACACATGCATCATAATGCCAACAAATTTTTCCTTAGCTTTGTTTTGGAGCCTCCCTACCAACCTTTCACAACAACATGTCTTGCTTTTTCAAGTACACAAGCTTCAGTGATTTTCTTGCAGAATGATAGCGTGTCCATCAAAGCTTTTTGCATCCCCCTTACAGGTTGTTTCTCCGGACTTGGTCTAGTTGCAAGCTGAGCAACTCCCTCAAGGAATTGCACAATTCTAAAGGGAAACCAGCCTTCCCTCCAAAAATTGCGCAATTTTGTCTGGCAGCCTGCTGGGCTCTAGAATTGCGAAAATCTGCCAGTCAAGCCTCACAGAGAAAATTGCACAATTCTTTTGAGCAAGGTTGCTCATCCCAGGAATTGCGCAATCCTGGGCAGCATTCAGCTGCTCTACCTAGAATTGCACAAATCTCCTAGGCAACCAACTCAACTCCCTCCCAAAAATGCGCATTTTTTCCTCCCAGTTGAGCACACTGTTGCATGTGCAGTTGAGTTGACTGGTTCCACCTGGGACCAAGAAAACTTGACTTGCATGCATGGCCTTATTTTTCCCGGAATAGAAAATGCAACATGCAAGAATTATCCCTATATTTTATGGAGCTATTTTTAGCAGCTGGACATTACAAGCAAAGATTGTTTTAGAATCTTTCCTCCAAGTGTTGCTTTTTCCTAGATTTGTGGCATGCACGCCATGAGCTTCAAACTTATTTATTCGAAGCTTCAGAGCTCATTTCTTGACATCGATCTTTGAGCTCTAACATCCCAAAACACATCCAGGACTCTCTGACACATCCAGCTTAGCTATTCGCGGGTAAGTGGTCTTAACTTGTCTTTGCAACATTTATGTCGCTTTTTGTGTTTTCACTTGTGTGAGTGTCGTTTGCTTGATTTCTGTGAATGCTTCGTGTCGTTTACATGCATACTATCTTGTACTAGCACCATTTCATTTTTAGTTAGCATCTCACTGATGTCACATGTATGAAACTATTTTGCACAAACGTTGCCGATTCAGTGACTTGCTTCACCCACATGCATGTTGTTCCATTTTTTGAATCTTTCATTCAGTGTTTGCATGCATGATAATTTAGTCCTAATTACACTTAGTATTTCCATGCATTCACAATCGCATTTTCTTTTAGTTGCTCGTCGACGAGTTTGGGCAGCCTTGGACCGAACTCTGCCTCACCAAGACAGCATTGCGCAATCCTGAGAAGGAAGGCTTTGTCTTCCCCTCAGGAAATACACATTTCTGCCCAGGAGCTGTCCTCCAGTCTTGCATTGTGAAACTATGAGGGAAAGTGATTGTTGGCCCAGAAAATTGCGTAATGCAGTCACTGACCCTGCAACCATTGCCTGTTGAAATTATGCATTGCACAATTCCAGCAGCCAGTCAGCCAGCCTGGATTGCGCATTGAGCAAGTCCAGCAGTCAGTCAGCCTCCCCATAAAACCCAAACTACCTTTTTCGTAGTTCTGGTAGCCAGTCAACCAACCTCCCTGAAGTTATTGCGCAATTCTTGCCAATCAATCCCCATGTATGTTGCATGTTTTTGCTCAAGTTTGCTTTGGTTTTCGCTAACATATTTCTTTCCCTGCATGTCACTTTGTATCTAGATATTGCAGGTGTTCATGCACCTCTTAGCAGTATAGGATCAATGACCTCCAAGAGAGCAGGATCACAGGACACTGGCCGAAGTGCAATTGGAGCAGCAGTTGAGCGAGTGTCTGCAAGTCTACCGATCTACGAAGATACCAAACTGATTATAGACAAGGACATCAAGCTAAAATGACAAGAGGTCAATGATGCATTTGCAGGCACATTTGGGGAAGACCTTGAAGACCGCCAGGTATATGCGAACATCCACACGTCTGGTTTGTACCAGATTTCATGCAAGTATCCTATGCTCCCATGCACGTGCATGATACATTGGATCGTCTTGCACACTGATCCCAAGACGATGACATTGAGCAGTTAAGAAAGATTCTTCGGAAAAAATCACATGGAATATCATTTGTCGACGCGTTTCGAACCAACCAGTGTGGTTCATCGTCAACTTGTCCTGACGATGAACCACACTGGTTGGTTCGAAACGCGTCGACAAATGATATTCCATGTGATTTTCACCGAAGAATCTTTCTTAACTTGATATGGATCACAGAAGCCTGAACTCTATGACATTGAGCAGTGTCAGTGGGACGGAGATTTCTACCTTCAGGGCATAATATTATGATGATAAGTATCAGATGTCAGAACTCGTGACCATCATGGAGACACCCTTCAGCTTACCCAACAGTAATTGCAACTCTAGATAAATTTTTAAGAACTGGGTGAAGGAGCCGGCTAAATTCAGGATGACACCCAACCAAGTCTACAAGATGAAGATACCGCGGAAGGCATATCAATACTTGGTCATATTTACATGTCGAATATATGGCCAAGAAATCACAGAAACCTTCCCACAGTGTTGGGTGATTTCTTTGGACCAACTTGCCACATAAGGAAAAGAATGCAACTGGTCCAACACGTTGGCTCACTAGCTAAAGAAACAGGTAACAAGGGCTTGACAACCGCCCAAAGGTATGAAAGTAGATATCTACATGTTCACCAACATCTTGGATGCAATATGTGCCCGACAGGAGCCCCCGAGCTTGAAGCGGGCATGGACACCGGCAAAGACTACTGTGAACACTTATTGCAAGATGTTGTCTGAATGCAGCTTCAAAGGAGTTATCACATAGTCTTTCGATCATTTTGTCACCTCGGTTTACAAAACGATATTCGAACAGGATCCACCCTACATGTCGAAGGCAACAATGGAGGCACTGATAGGCATAGTTGATTGGTATGCCTCACCGTTCGACACCTTCATACGAATGTACAACGCGAAGAAGCCTCTGCATGTTTTATTGAAGTTTGCCTTGGACATACTCGTTATGCAGGAAGTAGCATATCACATCTCGGTAGTATTGACATCTAGGTTGCACCGGAAGAAGAAGGCACCTTGGCCTACTCTTCCACTTTGAAATTATTCCCAAGGGGTCATATGACCAAGTGAAGCTAAGTTTAAAATTCATTTGCTTGAGGAGAAGATTTGCTTCTTTAGTTATTGTCTAGGCATTGCAAATAAAGGCCCAACCTATGTTTTAATCTTGAATTGAGATTTATGCTTGGCTGACACAAAGTGTAGCTCATCCATGTTAATCATGTGTCTAATATATTCTAATGAAAAAATTCTCATGGGGACAAACTTGGGCAACCTGTATGGAGAAAGTTCGCACCCGTACACTCTTGTCTAAGTATAATTTTGGTACAGGTACCAACTGTCTGTCTTGTTTTTTTTCATTGAGGTGTAGAAATATTTTTAATTCAGGGCCTACCCTTGGTTCAACATTACTATTCAATAGGCAAGAGATTGTATACAAGAATTGGTCGACATACTCACTGAAGGTGAATTCATTCGTATGCTTCCTTACCAAGGAAGTCTGATGACTCACAGATTGGGCATTTCCTTGCTCATCCAATTTATATAATGGAAACTAAAATCTCTCTGCCTAATGGAATAAAAACAAATAGAATAGAAATTAAGCATACTTAAAGGTCCCTTATGTAGAAAACTTTTGGAACTGTTCATGGATGAAATATGCTAGGAACTCACTGTAGTTGAAGATGATTGAGGGATTTTCACCTGTTGAAAAGACTGATAAAAATCCTATGATGGCCTCATCAACCCACTGATCATATTGATAGCCCAATAAAAAAGAAACTATGGAGATAATATGCTTTTTCGTTTCAGGGAACACAGAGAATGAATAAGGGGGATTTTTCTTAGGCAATTGGGCATCCTCAGGGAGAAATGTTTCAAATATCTTTGCTCCGTGAGGGAAAGTGAGGTTCTTATAGAGATCCATGAGGGAATCTATTGAAAAAGGTTTCAGAGAGGTAAAATTCTGAATCTGTAGCATTTGGGAAATTGAATCAGAGGTAATTGTGAAAAGGATATCATTATTTTGGGCTACAATTTCGCTCTGAAATGGAAGGTACGAGAAGTGGTACCATGAAACGAATTCAGTGAAATAGTGGGTCTAAGGAAAAATGAATTGGCGTAGGAAGGAGCCCCATAAACCCAATTCATCACTAAGATCAATAAACTTTTTTCTTAACTAGTTGTGGAGTTCGTAGAGGTCGAACTCACAACCGGTTTCAACAATTTTATATTCTTGATCTACCAAGGGCTAGTGGTCCAAGTCAATTACAACGGGAAGAAGGGGGTTTTCTTCAATATATTTAGATTTATCTTTAGGAGCCATGATGGAAAGAAACAAATTGGAAAAATGAAATTACATGGGAATTGTGTGGACGAAGGTTGGTTATAATGGCAGTTTGATTGTAACAGGTTGCAGTGGCAGACTAGTTTGTTGATTAGTTGTTGTAACAAGTTTTGTTTTTCAATGCATTAGAATAATAAAGGGAAGGGACAACAGAATGATTTTTGGCTTTATTTATAAACAAAATTGCTTACCATTAAAGGATTATTCATTTAACGGAGTGGGTCCATTAATCTAGGCTGAAACGGTTAAATGATGAGTGCAGAGACATGCCATGTGGTGGGAGTGAGTTGAAGTGGAGTAGAAAGGGATGTGACAACGAAGGGAGCGGAGTGGAGGAGAAGTGGATGAGGAGGTGCCATGTGGCGAGACGAGATGGAGTGGAGTGGGGATGGGAGGCGCCACTTGGCAGAAGAGGAGTGGAGCGAGGGAGCATAGGGTCAATGGTCATTTTAGGCGAAGGTGGAAAAGGTGGATTTCAGAGGGATGGTGGGTGGTAAGATTTTTTTGGTGTGAGGGGAGGGGGGTGGGGTCTGAAGTTGGCCTAGGGGCAACACATTGCACAAATGGTATGCGGGGAAACAACTTTTTGGAACCCCACCCTTGGTTTGGTTAACTGGGGGTGGGGGGGTCTGAAGTCATCCCCTGTCATTGATCTGGGTGGGTGAGATCATGGCCCTTCATTGCTGCTCAACACTTATTACAAACGACAAATGTGTCATATCAAAATAGCTTTATTTACACTACTAATCATGATTTATACAATGCGATTAACTAATTCAAATAACTTTTTTAAAGGTAATCTAATCGCGCTTATACTGTGTGATCATACTGATTTACTTATTTAACTAAACACATTTTATTCAACTAATCTAATCACGCTTAAATGGTGTGATTAAATAATTAAACCTATTTATTTGAATGTAATGTGACATTTAAACTAGCTGCACATTATTTTTTTTATTTTTCTAAAGCTTTTTCTCATCATATTTTTATTTTTTGAAATGAAGTGCCATTTAAACTCGCTCACTTATTGAGGCTATTTTCATTTTTTCATATTTTTTATTTCTTTTATCTTTTCACATGTATGTATCATTTTTTTTTGTATCCCCTTGCATTATGTTTTTCTTTTCTTTTTCTTTTTTTTCTATTTTCTATTTTTCTTTTTCTTGGAAATAATTTGCAGGATGAAACATTATTTGCAATATCTCATAACATAAAAATCAATAGATAATCATCAATTGATCCTATAAATTATAGGACCCTAACACAAAGGACCGACACGACAAGATACAACATAGAGTTTGCGCAACATGTTTGTCATTATATCTTGTATACCTGTTGTAGCGGCTACAACCACCCTCCAAAATTTTGCCTTAGCTTCATTTTCGAGCCTTCCTACTAACCATCCTAGTAGCATGTCTTGCACTTTCAAGTACATAGGATTCATTTGTTTTTCAAGAGCTTTCCAACCTTTTCATGTTAGTTTGCTTCTTTCCCCTCACATGGATGCCATTCCGTACTTGGGTTGGTTGCTCGATGAGCAGCTCCCTCATAAAATTGCGCAATCATGAAGGGGAACCAACCTTCCCTCCAAAAATTGTGTAAATCTGTTGGAGAGAATGTTGAGCTCAAAAATTGTGCAGAGTAGTCAGACAGGATTCCTTGGAAAAACTACACAATTTGGCCCAACGCTGCAGCTCAGCCCAGAAATTGCAAAAATCAGATGGGTAGCCTGCTAGGCTCAGAAATTGCGCAGAGCAGTCAGATAGGCTTCCTTGAAAAAATTTTGCAATCTGGCCTAGCACTATAGCTCAGCCTAGAAATTGTGCAATTCTCGACAGGAGTCACCTGCTAGCCCCAGAAATTATGCAATCCATCTGGGACAACCAACCCAGCTCAGCTCAGAAACTGCGCAAATCCCTCCCTCAGTTGAGCAAGCTGTTGCATGTGCCTTCAAGTTGATCGGTTCCCTCCGAGACCGAGCAAAATTGATTTGCATGCATGGGATTCTCTTCCCGAAATAGTAAAAGGCAACATGCAAAAGGTATCCCTAGATCTAGGAATCTATTCTTAGCATCTGGAGGTTACATGCAAAGCTCATTTTAGAAAACTCTCGCCAAGTGTCACTTTTTCCTAGATTTGTGGCATGCACGTCATAACCTTGATCTTGTCAAAACTTATGAATCGAATGCTATAGAGCTCATTCCTCACATCGATCTTGCATCTCTGACATCCCACATTACATCCATGAGTATTCGACACTTTCATCTTAGCTGTTTCAAGGTAAGTCTGGTTTTCGTGTCTTGCGCTGCGTTTTTGTCGCTTTTTGTGTTTCGCAGTGTGCAAGTGTGTTCTACTTGATTTCAATGAACGCTTGATGTTGTTTTAATGTATGCTATCTTGTAGAAGCATCGTTTCAGTTTTCATTCTTATCTCACTATTGTCGCATGCATAACGCTGTTTTTGCACCGACGGTCACCGTTGCGACTGTTAGTCCTTACAATTTCCTAGTCTGAAAAGGAAATCGAGAAGGGTAACCTCAAACCACTTCAGCTCAGTAGCTAGCCCTACTGAGCATGATAGGGATCTCTCTAATTCTCTTATCAGTGATATAACTTTAAAGAAAATGAGTTTTAGGCTAGATATATATATTTGTTTGTTTGTTTGTGAAATTTTGGGTTTTAGGGTTTGCTGAACTTTGGGTTTGGAGCCACAAATAGGTCTAGGCTGTAGGAGTGCGGGAGAAAATATGAGAAGGAGCTATATATCAGAAGCCATGGTGTATGTAGAATATTTTCAGTGTATTATAGAAGAGAAAGGGTAGAAGAAACTAATGAGCATAAGTAGACATGATTTCATTAGCTTAGGAAGACATAAGCATAACTATGAAAACCAGATAACAGAGCTTGAGAAACAAGAATTTTGTATATTTCACTGTAAGACATCCATAGAAAGAAGAGATATCATGTAGATAAAGATGTTTTAACCATCAGAAAACAAATAGAATGAAGAAAAAACACCATGAACTCATTGGGCTATAGTTCCTTGAAAATAGTTGCAACTTGTCTCTCTATTAGCTAAAAATACGATTATGTGCAAGCCTCCTCCACAAAAAGTTCAACCCTTCTCTCTAAAATAGAAATGATACATATAGACTCTCCTAGATGACTTGCCCACCTTCAGGAGTCGAACTCCTTGGTGGAGGAACTGACTGCAAGATTCTCTCAACCAACAGATGAGAGTGAGAAGGTGAAACTCAAACACTTCTTGGAGAGTTTGTTTAGGAGTTTGCTTCCTTTATGAGGCCTAATAAACATCAAAAACAACATATGATGTACATTTAATCATGCCTACATCACCTAGCCTTAAAAATAGTGTCATTACATAAAGAGGTTTGAATTTGACCAAGTCAAACTGGAAATTAGAAATTTTGCCCATTGAAATTTGCAAATTAAAGCACAAAAAAATGAAGCACAACACCGACTTTGATCTAATTTTTAGGTGCCTTCCAGAGGTCAAAATTCCAATCTGGGAGAACACTCAACTATCCCTTCAAGTCTAGTTTCTAGAATAGTTTTAATTTTGGAATTTGTACCATGCGAAGGCCTTCAAAAATCCCTTCTCCCAAGATCGCTCCAGGTGCGCAACACCTGTCAAAAAAGGGTCCAGAATGCTAGTTTTTTGCCACTTTTTTGCACTTTTCTCCAAAACTGAGCCACTTCTACAAAATCTGAGCAAATGGGTTTTTAGAGGAGGGTAATAGATTTCCAAAAATATAAACTTTTCCTGAAATAGAGGCATGATTAAAAAGTGCAGTGCCTGGAGCTGTTGATTTTCTGAATTTAGCTAAAAAATTCTCAAGAAACTAAAAGTGATCAGAATTTGCTCAAAATTGGATGCAAGTTGTAAAAATATGTTTGTTAAACCTTCATAGATTCTTCAAAAAGCATCTCCGAGTTTCCTTCATCCTTTTGGTCCTTTTTGGCTTCCTTGAGCTTGTTTTCAAGCTGCTTTACCTTGACATTGGAGATCATGTTTTGACCCTGGTAGTGGTTCGCCATATGCCTAAAAAACTGATTATCTCTATTAACATTTTAAAGGAGATTCTCAAGGTGGAAATCGATATTGTCAAGCCAAAACTCCCTGTCTTCATTTATTTCCATGGCAATCCTCTCCTTAAAGGTCAATTCTTCCATTGGTGGCTTTTGTTCTCTTATAAGTCTGGGTTCATGTCTTTGAACCAATATTCTCCATGATTTGGTATCCCTGTGGCAAGAGATATGACATCAAATGAGAATGTGAAATCAATACCTACAATGGTGGCCTTTTCTCCTTTTAGATTGGTGGCAATCAAATCAATGAGTTGCTCATGAAAACTTACCTCTTCCACTCTTTCGCAAAACCCCAGGTAGTTGGCATCTTCAAATAATTGTGTTATGAATGGTGAAGAATTTGATCTCATTTTAGTTTTTGTGCTCATACCTCAGAGTCCTACCTCCTTTATGATGTTTTCTCTTTTCTGATGGTGAAGAATCTCCTTCCATTTTTGAAACCCTAGATGATAGGGAATGGGAAAAAAACAGTGAAAAGTGATTGAAGTGGTGAAATGAGGGAGTTAGGAAGGGAGATGGGAGTAGGGAAAATTTTGGAGATGTAAAGAGGTTTTAGGAATCCTTAGGAAGTTAAATTAATGGAAATTAATGAAGGAGATGAACTAGGAAATTTAAACACAATCATAGCTAGGGAAACTGCACAATTTGATAGATTAGGGCTAGGGTTTGTAGGGAGGTGAAGTGGAATGAAGGGAAATGGTTTGTTGGTGAATGGGGATGATGAGTTGCATGCAAATAGAGGTATAGGGATAGTTATTTTTAGGGTTTCAAAGCTCCAACTGATCATTTGCAAGCTCAAAGCATGAAATTCACACAAACCCTAGATGACTAAACTAACCATCATTCATTTGTTTTTCCAAAGTACAAGAGGGAGTGAAATGAGAGTACTTACTTGATAGATGGCTTAGAGGAATAGAAAACAGGAATGAAAGCTTAAAATTTTGATTTGGGTGATTTTGGTGAGTTTTGGGATACTTTGTGCAGTTAGGTTGTGCGTAGTGCAATGTCTCTGTGCACAACTCCATATTCAAAAACACTTTTGGAGGCCTTAAACTGCTCCAAATTGAGAAATTGATAGCTCATTGGAAATATATTGAAGTCTGATATAAGATGGACACCTCAAGATTGTAATTTGTACACTCCATAAGGAAGAAAAAATGATTTTCCTAAGGTCACTCCAAAAACTCAGGGTTTCTCTGACAAAAGCGCAATGCCAACTTGAAGAGAACTTTTGGGTGCCTTCTGCTAATCCAAATCACAAGATGAAGGTACCATTGGAAATATTAGGATGTCTACTACACAATAGAGTCCTTAAGCACTGCCAAAACCTGCTCCAAACCCCTGAAAAATTGTCTTGAAGTCAAGTTTTCAAAAAGTGCAGAAACTCTCTCGTAGTAAATGTAGTTGGATATTTATTTCAAATCATAATACCTGTGCATAAATTGAAGGAGGTTTTTGTTCCTTGGACTATATTGGACAAATAACTCTTTCAATTTTGTAAAATTTTTCTCCATTTGGTCAAAAACATATTTTGAAGCAAACATGTCCCTATGAGAAATGATGAGGTGAGGTAGTGTACTACAACATTGTCTTATTTGAAATAGAACATTACCTTTACCTTTATTTTTCTTTCCCTAAGCTGCTAACTCCCTTCACCCACTGCATCACATGATGGTCATGTTATTGTTTTGACATATGGTATCATGATGACACATGGAGTGAAACCCTAGACCATGACCTAAACTGAGGAATTTAACCATTTCATGACCTAATACACTTAAATGAAGATATGATACCTCGAGGAAGACAAACCATGATGAGTGATGAAGACCATGAGTAAGTGAATGGAGCAGCAATGACCTAAACATCAATAGCCAGTGACAAAAATTTTATTTGAAGATTCAATGAAATGACAAAAAATTGACTTGACACCCTAACAACACCTTGTAAGAGCATATTTGATCACTGGTGATAGGCTGAAATGACTGACACTAATAGCGACGATGTGCTTCACACACATGCATGCTTTCCCGTTTTTTCAATCCTACACTTACTGTTTTCATGCATGATCATTCACTCTTGTTTACATTCAGTATCACCATGCATTCAAACTTCTCATGTTTTCAGTCACCCGTTGATGGGTTTGGGCTGCCTTAGCTCGGACCTTGCCTTGCAAGGATAACATTCCGCATTTATGGAAGTGAAGGCTCTACATTCCCTCCATAAATTGCGCAATTCTGGGAGGCAGTGCCTTGCTAGCCCGAGAAACTGTGCAATGCAGTTTGCTGGTTTGCATGTCACTACTAACTGAAATTGCACATTGCGCAATTTCAGCCCTCAACAGGCTAGGTTGGACTGTGAATTGTGTAGTTCCAGTATTCATTCAGCCTCATGACAGCCTGGACTATGCCTTGCACAGTTTTAGCAGTCAGTATCCAGTGTCTCGGTGAAAATTGCGCAATCTTCACAGGCAGTCACACAGGTATGTTGCATGTCAGTCCTCCAGTTTGTTTTTGTTTTCGACTGAAAGATTTCTTATCATGAGTGTTGATATGTATCCAGGTATCACAGGTGTTCCTCTACCTCTCAACATCACAGGTACAATTTCTTCCAGGAGAGAAGAGTCGAAGACACCGTTCATAGCACAAGTGGGTATGCAGTCGATCAAGTGTCTATGAACTTGCATATCTATGAAGACATCAAGTTGTTCATGGACAAGGATATCAAGATGAAAGGGTAGCGTCATCACAATGAGCAACACCATCAACAGTAGCAGAAGGTAGAACACCTACATGTGACAAATGCAAGAGGAAGGTTGTTGACAGCGCAGAGGCAGAACAAAGTTGCAAGCTCAAGCAGATCCACTTGTGATGAGAGAAACTTTGGAGATTGAGGCTATGAGGTGACAATGTGACAAGAAGATCATGTGAAGGTAGAGAGAGAAATAGAGAAGGAGTTATAGGTTCTGAAGTGAAAACTCAAGGAAGAACACGAGTTGCATAGGCGAGAGAAGGAGATGTAACAGGAATAGGTACAACAGGAAGCGCAACATGCACGTACTGATGAAACTACACCCATACAGGTTATAGACCCATCCCAACAGCTCTAACAGAGTAGACAAGGTGAGAAGTGCCTTCGATCACATGTAAGGGTGTTTAAGAGCATGGATGTCATTGCATGCACGCATGCGATCCCACCCATTTGGCACACTCACCGAGGTGAAGATAAGAAGCAAGTCCGGCTAGAGCTGAAAATGTATTTTGGCAAGTTGATGCACATGGTCACCAACACACACTTGGAGATCAACACATACACTATGCATTAGTATGTTGTTGTTCTGACTGCACTCAAGATAATGATGCGCATGTTATCAGACGAGTTGGATAGAGGATCCATATCATTGTACCCAGACGCAATGGAGGTAAGAGTTCGCTTACAATAGGATGTCACCATTGAGCACGTGGACACCATCACGAACGACTAAGCTTGGCATGAGTTCGCCACCGTCAATCATTGCAAGGATGTTGAAGATTTTGTCTTACCACAACTATCTGAGTGTTAGTGATATCTTGCATGGCTTGCTCAAGCTTATTTTGTCTCACATGGGTACATGTGTAGATTGTATGTAACATCTTGTCAAGTTTAAGTTCAAGTCTTGATAGTTGAATGTAACAATCATAGAGTAGTTGAAGAGTCAGGAGGGTAGGTGAACAGTCACAAAGGGGAATGTCAAGGGTCACCCCACCCTTTGCTATATATAGTACCACATAACTCATTGTAGAGGTTTTTAGTAAGCCAAGCTTCTGATAGGAGTATCTTAGAGACATCTCTTTGGAGGAGCAGGTGGCAGTGACTGTAACATTCCGCTATCGAGACTAGTGGTTGGTCACAGTTGTACTATATGATTGGAACTTTCACTTCTTAATATAACAGAGCCAACATGTTTCATAAATATGTTGCTATTGTATTTCAGCTATCTTGGTTACTTTAATGATATAAGTATTTGTTTTCTTACGCATGCATGTATGGAATCTTTCTGTATAAGTATGTTAGAATCTTTCTAAGATGTGTTGTTGGTTTAACCATCACTTGGGATTGCTAGCTTACTTGATTTCCAGTTTGTGATGCATCTTCGCTCGTGTGTTCCCTTCCAAGCCGTGTGTTTTCACAGGTTTCCAAGGAACACACTCACCCCACTTTCCATGTGTTAGAACCGTTCATGCACCTTCCTTGGCTTGTTTTCGCATGTCACACCCTTGCTACAAACAGGGACATCTTACTTGCCTCTGTGCGTAACTGTGGTCAAGGTGATACCGTACGACCCACTACTAGGATTCCTACACCAAACGATCTGAGGTCTAGTTGGGACTTCTTACTGGGGAGATCCCCTAATATGTTGGTGGGTCCAGCACCACCAAAATACCATAGACTATTGTATTATTCAGATTTGGTTTAATATAACAAAGATTGGGCTGTACAATTTTATTAAAAATTGTGTATACTTGTGCATATATGATTTACTGCTTTATATTTTCCGCTGTGGAAAGTAGTTATGGTTGAGATTCTTGGTTTGGTAGCATCAGAGATTTTAAGATTCTAACCTAGACCCAAGATTGTTGAAATTCAACAAAGTCAAGGTGAGAATAATATAGAAACTCACATAGATCGACTTCAAGATGACCCTAGCTCTTGATTAAGTTTTAATCTTGGTCGTAGGTGCTCCAACAGAGGATTATAATATGAAGTCAATGGGCACTTGGAGAATACACCAGAGACACAACTAAAAAATAGTTCCTTGTGAAAATCGAGCTAGCAACAAGAGTTTGAGATAGAGAGGGACACACTATCAGTGAGGGGCATGGACAGTGATCTGGAGGAATATTTCCATATCCAGAGAGGCAACAAGAAGAGGTTGAGTTGTTCCCAGTGTAGGCATCTCGAGTACCGACAGTGCGAGTGCAGGCAGAATCTTGAGTACGGGAAATGCAAGTGCGGGCAGAAGTCTGAATATGGGCAACAACATGAGTATGGGCTGAAGCATGAGTACATGCATTTGTGCGAATGTAGGAAGTGTGAGTGCTAGGCTTTCTTATGGAGGAAGGGAAATTCCCTTCGCCGATTTTGGCCAGATTTTCTTGCTGTGGATTTCCAATTTTACGCATCTAGATTCTACTAAGAATTTGATTGCTGCATAATAATAAAACCCTCCTCTCTTGCACCGTTTTTCCCAAGTTGGGTTTTTCTAAGGACATTGTCTAAAAATAACTATGTCGATTTTCATGTGTGTGTGGTAGCATTTCTTAGCTTCCAACACTAGTTTTCTTCCACAATATTTATTTTCGAAAATCAAAGTGTGAATACTTTGGTATTTGTCATAGAAAACTGAAAATAAATTCTGAAATAAATTAACAATTAGGAAAATAATTTCCCGTTGTTGTGATAGATGAAATTTTCACATGGTATTAAAGTGTGAGTGACCATTTGGGAAGCTCAAAAGTGAAGAAGGGAATTTCATTGTTTAGTGGGAACAACAAGTTGAAATTCCCAGAGGCAACATAATCCATTGATAGGAAATATGAATTGCTGGGGTAGATATTCAATTTTCAGTTGCAGGTTGACAAAAAAGTTGACTTTCCCGAGATAGTGATTCTAGTAGTCAAGGGAGCAATTTCATTGCAATGATTTTAGGTTGGATGCAAAGGGTTTTACAGTAGTTTGTAGTTGTAGAATGAACATTGGGTGGAAGAGAAAAACATACACATCAGAGGGAATATTTCTCTCAAGGAACTTCGAAT
The DNA here is from genome assembly GCA_031772625.1 of Pinus tabuliformis. Taxonomy (NCBI): domain Eukaryota; kingdom Viridiplantae; phylum Streptophyta; class Pinopsida; order Pinales; family Pinaceae; genus Pinus; species Pinus tabuliformis. Next base: position 457,473,885 of record CM062808.1, on the reverse strand, counting down.
TTCAAAAGTTTGATTTTCCATTCCAGATTAGCAGTTGCTATGAGTAGCCGATTCAACAACCGAGAAGAGGGAAAGAGGGATATTTTTGAGGTTTATTTCTCTAGTTTTGAGTATCTAGATTTTGCAGCTATGCAGGGATGGTCGTACGAGATTTCCAAAGGAGGTTGTGAGAGTTATCCAGAATGCAGTTCTGGGTAGCAGATCGAATTCCAGTTGCTGGAGGAAGTGTGAGTTTCAAATAAATGAGGCGTCCTAACCAAGAAATAGGTTTGAAAGGAGATAGTGGGGCACCAGATTTAGGAGGAGGAGGAGTATAATATTCTAGTGTGCCACATTGGGCGGGGTCGAATGCAGTTGCAATAAGAAAATAAGTCATATCAGTTTCACATTGTTGCAGCGGGACCATCACCTTTACTACAGGAGGCCACAACATCATAGTAGTAGGTTTAGTGTTAGCATATGCAGCTAGTCATTCAGATGAAAACTGCAAATCTAGTTGCAGTACCCAGGAGATAGTTGTAGAACTACTTGCAGTGACAAAAGTAGCGTGAATTTCCTAGTTGCAGTATGTCGGTGTAGTTCTAGCCAAAATATTTGATCTAGGTGGATCTTTAGATATAATGGCATGGAAAAGCTCAAAAATTCAAAGTGGCAGAAAAGCAATTATCTCGACATCAAATCGAAGTGCTCGTCACCCTGATTCCAACGGTGTGAACGGCACTCCAATCTGAGTCTGGATGATGAAGCTATCACATAAAGAGTTTTCCTTAGTTCCTTTGGAAAATGAGGCATTTTCTCAAAAATGGACTTAAATCCTTTAAAAGGCAAATCACAATTGAAGGATTCAAAAGGTGGGCTTAAGGCAAGGACAGCGAAACCCCCGATTAGTGATGGCCGATATCGGGACTGAAGGCATGCAAATTGTGATTGTGATTGGTGATCAGAGGACCAATCAGATCGGTGGATCGGTGCCAGCAGATGCCAAAGGCAAGACCCCTGGTCCATAGCGATGCGATTTGCCGATGGTGACATGCAATCTCAGCCGTCGGATCGGAAACAGATCAACGGTACAGATTTAATCGGTGATATCAGCGATCGGCATATCGCGTGATTAACGATCGACATATTGGCGATCGACATATTGGCACATTGGCGATCGGCGAATCGGCACATCGGTGATCGACGAATCAGCACATTGACGATCAGTGAATTGGAAAATTGGAAATTGGTGGATCGGTGATTCCCCAATCTACATGGCCATTGACCTCAGCGATAGCGATTTTTGATATAACGCGGACCTGATAGATTTATGAGTCTGATTTGATATATTTGAAGTGTGGGTAAAAGGCTTTGTGATCTGGTTTTTCAATGTTTTGTGTATTATCGTTTTAAACGATAAAGAGCTACCTTTGGGGTTTTTTGATGCCCACCGACCCTTCCACCTGAATGGTTTCTATTCCAACAGAATGGACCTCTGATTTTTAAGTGGCCTTTGTCCTAAAAGAGACATATAAAAGCCTGATGATTGGAAAAAGTACGAGAGAGGATTTTGGCACGTAGTTCGAGGCAGGAGTAGCACAGGAGGGCCGATAGTGCATTTTGTCTGACATGGACAAATCTTATATGTTTTCAACCCCTCCCAATGCCACGGACGCAGTGGTGCTACCCATTTCTCCATCTGAGTGCTCCATTTCTCAGCCATCTTCTAGAATGGAGGTATAAGCCTCTTTTTTATGTACTGATGATTGTATTCTCTTCTTTTCATGCCATTTAATGATTGAAGGCCTCCCCATCGATTGAGAAGGGCCTAGAGATGTATTCCAAGTTGGATGAACTTCGTTATCAAGTCTTGGTGTCTTCTTGTCATGCCTTTATGTGTTTATTCTTCTTTCTTGCGTGCACATTAACATTCTATGTTAAGCTACAATTTATACATGTGATTCTTTTCATACATCTATAAGCGAAAGATTCCTAGATCAAGTGGTATGAGAGTAGGGCTTTTTAGATGTGAATTGCATGTTTGTATGCTAACAAGAAACAGGCTCCAAAGAGGTGAAGGGGAATTAGAGCCTTTCGATCCCGAAATGGGGCATGCACATCGAAGGAGAAACAAGGAAGACGAATATCATCTTGAAGAGGAGCGCAATTTCGCAATACCTTCTATTCAATGGCAGAGAATATCAGTAAGTTGGTATTAAGTCTGGATAAATCAAAAGAGAGAAATCCAGAAGAACAAGGTTCAACACATGGAAATGGTGGAGAAGACCCCCCTCCTTCTCCTTCCATGAGTGAAAGTTCTTCTTCCTCTCACCACCATAATCATAGAAATTCAAGGGATGCATCTAAGAAACCTTTCTTTAAATTAGATATTAAATTTGATCTTCCCATGTTTAATGGAGAAAGTAATGTAGAGAAGCTTAATAATTGGATTACGCAGATTGAGGCATACTGCAGGATTCAACAGATCGTGGAGGATGAGGCAAAGATTCAGCTGGCCTCTCTACGATTGAGCAGCACCACTCGTGTTTGGTGGGAGGGAAAATTGCAGAGCAGTAAGAATGTGGGTAACCTCTTTTCCTCATGGCCTGATTTTATTTTTGCGTTAAAGGAATAGTTTTATCCCTTGGGTTACAAGCAGAAATATTTAATGAATTGGTAGTATTTAAGGCAAGGCAAAGGTCAATATGTTCAGAGTTTTACAGAGGAGTTTAGAAAGCAAGCACTGAATTTGGGTATTGCACTTAATACACCTGAAGTAGTAACTAAGTATATTGGCTCATTGCATAGCTACATTAGGCATTCATTGTTGTTGTTTGAACCAACCACTATTGACTCAGCCAGCGTAAAGGAAATTCATATTGAGAATAGGGGGAAAAATGAAAGAGATGATCATTCTAGAAAACCACCATTTAAACCTCCCAATGGCAAATCCAAAGCGAAATGGAAAGGAAAGGAGAATAAGGCGGCATCAGCCAAAGAAGGAGAACGATCGTATTGCAATCATTGCAAAAAGGAAGGCCGCGATGACGATCACTGTTGGAAACAACACCCAGAAAAGCATCCAAAGAAGTATGGAGGAAAAGGGAAGCAGAAGACAGTGGCAACGACATAGCAAGACCTTGGATCGGATTCCAGAGATGAAGCATTAATCACAGCCGCGGGAAAAAAAGGTACTCTTACACCTCATGTTAATTCTGAATCGCATGAAGGCACTAGTTTTGTGAATGAGTCCCTTCCTAATGATCGAAAGAGAATTGAACTGTTTCATATCAGAGTTATTGTAAATCATACTAAAGTTGAAACTTTGTTTGATACTGGATCCCAAGAAAACTTAATCACAGAATCCTTGGTAAAGAAACTCGACTTAGAAACAAAACCACATTTGAAACCTTACCTGCGTGGATGGATACATGATAAATCAAAATTGAATGTAACCAAGCAGTGTAAAGTCAAATTTGTAATCACTTCTAAGTTAGTGGATGAAGTAGAACTGGATGTGATCCCATTGGATATTTGTGGTGTGGTGTTAGGGAGCCCATATTTGTATGATAGAAAGGCAGTTTTTTTCCATCATGAAAAAAAATACCAAATCACAAAAGATGGGGTAGAATATCTAATAAGGGCTCATCAAACTAAAATCAATGCCAACCTTATAAGTGCAGGACAAATGAAAAGGCTGGTGAATTCTAGTAAGGGTTGCATGCTTATGGTTGTAATGGAAAAAGAGGCAAAATTAGCTGATGCTTTCTAGGGCTGTGATCAGGAACATAAACAAGAATTATCTGAATTAATTTCTAATTATGATGAGTTGTTTCGGAATCAAAGGGATGACCTCCCAAGAGGGAAATCCGACATGAAATCCATTTGCAGCAAGACGCTCCTTTACCAAATATTGGCATGTACAGGATGTCAACCATTGAGATGGAGGAAATCAAGAAACAGGTGCAGGAATTGCTGGACCAAGGGGTCATCAGGCCAAGCACTTCTCCATGTGGTTCACCGATTTTCTTAGTGCCAAAAAAAGACGACACATGGAGGATGTGTGTGGATTACCGCACACTAAACAAAATCACGGTGAAAAACCGCTACCCTCTTCAATGCATTGATGACTTATTAGATTAGTTAAAGGCTATTGTTTATTTCACCAAATTGGGTTTGCGCAGTGGTTATCACCAAGTCTGAATTGTAGAGGAGGATGTGTGGAAAACTGCCTTCAAAACTAAACAAGGGTTGTTCGAATGGATGGTGATGCCATTCGGACTTTGCAACACTCCAGCCACTTTTATGAGGGTCATGAATGATCTATTTCGGCCTTTCATTGATGAATTTGTTTTTGTATATTTAGATGATATACTCGTCTTTAGTAAAAGTTGGGTTAAACATGTGTGTCATGTAAAGAAAGTGCTTGATGTACTGAAAAAAGAAAAACTCTTTATAAAGTTGTCAAAGTCTGAGTTTCGAGAAAACCTCTTTGGGTTACCTAGGTTGTATTGTTGGTCATGGTCAGTTAAAGATTGATCCCTCTAAAGTTAAAGCAATTGTAAATTGGCCTAAGCCTACTAGTGTAACCGAGGTCCACAGCTTTTTAGGTGCAGTCCAGTATTAGAGGATATTTATTGCTAATTTCTCTGTTATTGCAACACCTTTGCACACATTGACAAGTGTGAAATAGGTCTTCCAATGGGGAGGAAGACAACAGAAGTCCTTCGAAACATTGAAGGAAAATATCAGCACCGCGCTAGTCTTAGCCTTACCCGATCTCCAACAGCCATTCGAGATCGAAACCGATGCCAATGGTTATGCCATGGGAGATATACTGATGCAAAAAAAGAAGCTGATATGTTACCATTCTGAGAATTTCTCTCAAGTTGTGATAAACTATCCCACTTATGACAAGGAGCTTTATGCCTTGGTGCAGAGTGTGAAAAAGTGGAAACACTACCTGATCGGAAAGGAGACAATCATCTATACGGATCATCAACCCTTGTAGTATCTTCAGTCATAAACCAAGTTGTAGCAATCTCGTCCTTTCAGGTGGATGGGTTTTCTTCAACAGTTTCATCTGGTAATAAAGTATAAGAAGGGCACTAGCAATAAAGTGGCCGACATGCTATCTCGCCCTCCTATTTCTGCTTCTGTTATTTTGCATAATGCTTCATTGTCTTTTGAGATTTATGCTGAACAATATACTAATGATGATGACTTTAAGGAGATTTATACAAAACTAACCCATGGTTCATAGGTGGACAACTATCACTTGCAGGGGAAACTGTTGTATCACCTTGGTAAATTGTGTATTCCCACAGGGGAAAGAGTACATGTAATTCAAGAGGTCCACACCTCTTTTGTGTCTGGACACTTTGGTGTCGAAAAGACTTTATGTCATGTACAAAGATTTTGTTTTTGGCCTCATATGAAAAACATTATGACTCGCTATGTAAAGGGTTGTGTGATGTGTTATGTTTCAAAGCCCTCTAATAGAAAACTTGGCCCTACACACCACTCCCTATTCCGAGTCACCCATGGGAAAGTGTGTTAATGGACTTTGTAGGCGGTTTGCTTTTGTTTAAAAGAGTCATGACTATTTGTATGTCGTCGTTGACCGTTTTAGCAAGATGTGTATTCTTATGCCTTGTAAAAAGCAGATCACTGCAGAGCAAACTACTTCTCTTTTCTTTCAGCATGTTTGGGTCCATTTTGGGTTGCCCACATCGATTTTGTCAGATATGGACTCTCACTTTCTTGGAGAGTTTTTGACCAACTTGTAGAAGATGATGGACACCAAGCTGAAAAGAAGCATGACATTTCACCCACAGACTAATGGACAGACAGAGGTTGTCAATTGCACTGTGGTACACTTGTTACGAGGCTATTGTGGGATGAACATCTCCCATATGTACAACATTCCTAGAACCGAGCAGTGTATTCATCTACGTAGTGTTCACCATTTGAGACATGTTTTGGTTACCTGCCAAAGGACCCTTTTGATATGGTCTTTGGAAGGGAAGATGGCTCTAGTGGATGTAATGATAGGGACAAAGCTCAGCAGTTCATTCAGCGAATCCAATTGATTCACCAAGCAGTACAAGAGTAGTTGGAGAAAAGTCAATCCTGTTATAAGGCTCGACATGACAAACACCGAGTCGACCATCAATTCCAAGTGGGTGACAAAGTGTGGTTCCACATCAGCAAGGACAGGATGAAGGGAGAAGGGAATAAGTTGCGACCAATCCGGTATGGTCCATTCACCATTTTGGAGAAGATTGGAAACAATGCATTTCGTCTTGATTTGTCGATATATATGCAGATGTACTCAGTAGTGAATGTAGAGAACTTAAAGCTGTATGAACCACCATTGATCATGGACATAGATGAGGTGGGCACAGTTCCTAAAGTTGATGATTATGCACCAAAATATCTCGATGAGTTACCTGAAGACATCATACTTGACAGAAGGACCAGGACTTCATGGCGAGGAGATGTGGAATACCTTCGAGTTGGGTTCAAGGTAATGCACCCCAGCAAGGCAAAATGGCTGGAGAAGGAAAGCATGAGGTAACAATTCCCTCACTTGCCAATTGATTAATGAAAATATTCTGGCAGTCCAAAAGCTCCTCAATGGGGAGGATTGATTTAGGTGGATCTTTAGATACAATGGCATGGAAAAGCTCAAAATTCAGAGTGGTAGAAAAGCAAGTATCTCGACATTAAATCGGAGTGCTCATCACCCTGATTCCAACGGTGCGAACGACACTCCAATCCGAGTCTGGATGATGAAGTTTTTGCATAAAGAGTTTGCCTTAGTTCCTTTGGAAATGAGGCATTTTCTCAAAAAATGGACTTAAAGCCTTTAAAAGTCAAAGTGCAATCGGAGGAGCCAAAAGGCGGGCTTAAGGCAAGGACAACGAAACCCCCGATTAGCGATGGCAGATTTTGAGACTGAAGGCATGTGAATTGCGATTGCGATCGGCAATCGGAGGAGCGATCGACGTCGGCAGATACCAAAGGCAGGGCCCCTGGGTCATAGCGATGCGATATGCCGATGGCGATGTGAATTCTCAGCCGTCGGATCAGAAACAGATCAACGGTCCAGATTTAATCGGCGATATCAGTGATTCCTTGTGCAAATCGAGCTAGCAGCAAGAGTTCAAGCTAGAGAGGGACGGAGTGTCAGTGAGTGGCAGGGACAGTGTTCTGGAGGAAGATCTCTAGATCTGGAGAGGCAACAACAAGAGACCGAGTTATCCCTAGTGTAGGAAACTCGAGTGCGAGAAATGCGAGTGCAGGCAAAAGCCCGAGTATGGGTGACAACTTGAGTGTGGGAAACACGAGTATAGGCAGAAGCCCAAGTATGGGTAGTATCATGAGTACAGGAAAAAGTGTGAGTATAGGTAGCCACGCGAGTGTAGGAAGCACGAGTGTCGCGGTTTCTTATGGAGGAAGGGAATTTACGTTATATAATTTCGGCCAAATTTTCTTGTTGTGGATAGCCAATTTTAGGCATCCAGATTATACTCAGAATTTCCCTACTGCATAATAATAAAACTCTCATTTGTTGCACTAATTTTCCGAAGTTGGTTTTTTATAGGGACATTTTTCCAAAATAACTGCGTCAATTTTTATGTGTGTGTGCTAGCATTTCTTAGTTTCTAGTGCTAGTTTTCTTCAACAATATTTATTTGTGAAAATTACGGTGTGAATTATTTGGTATTTTCCATAGCAAACTACAAATAAATTGTTAAATAAATTGACAATTAGGAAAATAATTTCCAATTGTTGTGATAGATGAAATCTACACACTTGGGAGGGCCGAATTGATTTTAGCACATAGACAAGGTCTTAGAGGGTCTTTTGACTCTAATTTTGACTCAAACAATTTTCTTTTCAATACTTAACATGCCCAAGAAGGGTCTTTTGTACATGACAATGAATTTGTAACTTGTAGACTTAATGGCAAGCCCTAGAAGCTCTCAATGGGAGCTTGACCTATAAAATAAATTTCCTTGAGAATGAAACCCATGCCTCAACAATAATAAATTTATTTTTCACATTACATCAAATACATAAAATCATGATTACATTTGTCATTATGAATACCGAACCTAGTTACATATTTCAACACTCCCTCTTAACTAGGGAGGTATTCATAATCCATACAAGGTACTTGGGCATTCTCAATATGAATAATTTTCATAAGAAGAGTCAGAGTGGTAAGCCATCTCTTTGCATCACACTAACCAAAATTGTCACATAGCAAGGCCTTGACTAACAACTCTATCTCTCCACAATATTAGAGCACAATGTTGCTGAGACCAGTGATTGACAAACACCATCATCATTTTCTATCAAGGCACATACCCCACCCGGGTGTTCATAAGGTATGTCCTTCTAGGAAAATTTCTATCTTGGAATAACACATCCTCAAGACTATTAGAATTGATCTCGAATTGTTACCCAATCCTCCATTCTTTCTTCATAATATGAAGACAATAATGATGTGTCTATCTCTCCCCATGGCCTTCACTAATACTTATAACTGTTAGTCTTGGTCCAATGCATGACACATGAACTAGAGAACCATATTTGTCACTCCCTCTTAACCAGGGAAGATTACCTCATTCCTATAAAAGGAACATACCCAAGCTCCCTCTTATCCAGAGACTTGTCCAAGCTCCCCCTTAACTAAGGACTTGTTTCCGACAACAACTTATTTCTCTTTGGTGGAGATCATGGTATTATCATATGCTTGTAGGGCTCCTCCTTTAGATGTCATGAATTACATATTCTTCATTGTGGATTCTTCATATTTCATAGGTAATTGGCCATCCATCACTTTCCTTCATGATCCGTATCAGTGTTGCCATCCTTCTCTTTATTAGAAACTGATCTTCTTGTCTGTATCTGGATTTTCTTCATATCGCTACCTCTTCCAAGTCATGCTTCCTTTAGGGTCTTCCATCCAACCACATGAGTGCTAGTTGTAGGTGACATCTACAATTCTCTTTTAGTAGCCCTGTATTAACCCATCTAGATGTTGTTCAAAAAATAAAAAATGAACATCAAAACAAAGTTACCTTTTATGATGACCTTTCATCGTGACATATGCTTTCTTGCGGCATCAACATCCTGCACATTCATAAACACATCTCCAATAATTTATATGTCAAGGGTCTCCTTTGTTTACAGACCTTATCAAGGTTTTCATTTCTTCTCTATGGAGATGTCATGGCCAATTATTCTAGTTATCATATGTTGATTTCTTATCTTTTCTTACATGACTGTAATTGCATCTTTCATGATCTCTTATTATTTATTCACATATTTCTCCCCAAGAAATTTCATCCATGGTTCCTTTATCTTTGTCAACTACCTCATATTCCATATGAGGACATATTATGTTGATTTTATCTTGTCAATATGTGAACTATTCCTTCGTGCATATTTCCATAGGAAGAGGTCCCTTTTCTTTGATCATTTTCATGAGGTAGAGCATTTACCCATATTGTCTGCAACTACATGACATGTCTTAATTTATCAACTATATACATACCTATTTTCTCTTTTTTTTTCATCTAGATTTCCTTCAGCAACTTCCTTTCCTTGGTTGAAGGTACTTCAAACATCTTGGAATGCTACACTCCTTTGTCACCATACCGTCATCCTTCTAAACAATGGATTCCACACAAGGTGTAATGATCAGTGAAACACTTGCTTCTTCCAAGAGAGGTGAACCTTCTAATGAATATTTCAACGAAGGATCTTGATTATCCTCATCCTGATACTGCTCCTTCCTAATGATGATGATGCATGATGAACTATTTCTATGCTAGATGACTTTCTTCTACCCACAAGTATGCTTTCAATGAGGTAACCAAGAGCTACTTCCTTTCTATGATGACTGCTAAAACCATGTAGAATTCTTCTTCAACTATCCTTTCAAAGATGTCATGAGCTCTTACTTCAATCATATGATACCATCTCCTACTATGATGCATCCTATTATATTTATAGTACTTTCTATCGTGATAGTTAGATTATAGAAACTGAAAGAACAAAGTGAAGGAGATTATCTCAACCATAGTAGAGATCTTTCACTTCCTCCTTTGATTTCTTCTTCTCAGGTTCTTCCACTTCTTCATTGATATGAGCTTCATTCATTTTCTTGTTGTCCTTATTTAACTTAGGAAAATTTATCTTATACTGCCCATATTCCCGACAACCATAGCATTGGATCCCACATCACTTCTTCATTTTATCGCACATCACTTTTTGCCTTCAACCTGTTTTCTTCAATCTTACACAATGACAAAATTTCAGTAAATGGGGGGTGGCTTCCTTCTTTCAATAGATGATTTATACAAAATTGGCCCATTCATTTGGTAGTGAATTGAGCACAACTGTGGTCATCTCCTTATCAGACATTATTTCCCCCAACTCTTGTAGTTGGTATTGCATTTTTGACACCCTCATAAACTATGAGGACATTCCTTCTTCCTTTGATATCTTCATCTTGTATATCTTGGTTCCCAAAGATATGACTTCTCTAGGGGTGCTCAAAGAGAACAATTCATTAGGGGACTTTTGAGGTCTAAAATGGGCCTCCTAAGAAAAATGTACAACCAAAATAAAATTTATAAGAACCAATAGGATTCAAGATGACGATGTCAACCATGGGGGATGATTCACCATTTTTGGAGTAAAAAAATAAAAATAATAAAATAATAAAACTACTTTTTCAACTCATATTTTTAACTTATCTCCCTAAGGTTTTACCCAAATTTTGAGCAGGAGTACTCGTTGGATTAAAAATTTAATTCCTCATCCAAGGAGTACCCATGTTGCATACTTTCGATGGACCATGCTACACAAAAAAGGAGAAATACATGAAAAAATGTTATTGCAATCACATTTTTCATGTATTTATCATTTTTCGTGTCGTAGGGTCCATAAAAAGTATGAAACATGGGTATTCCTTGGATGAGGAATCAAATTTTGCATCCAACAAGTGTTTCTGCTCGAAATTTGAAAAAACCCATAGGGAGATAGGTTTAAAATACAAGTTGAAAAATTAGTTTTTTCTTTTTTCCCTCTAAAATTTGATGATATAATCTAATCTTATTTTATTATTTCCACTATTATTTTATAATTTCCTTAGAAGGCCCATTTTAAACCTCAAAATTCTCCCAATGCACTAACTTCTCGTAGATTTCTTTTGATGTCTCCAATTTCAAAACATAAGGTATGAGGGGACCCTTTATGGATTTTATAAGGATCCTTTGAGCCCTTATTTCCCCTTTCATATACTTGTATAGAGCTTGATCTTCTTCCTTTGGAGGTTTAGTGATTGAACCCTTAACATGTCCAATGACTTCATTTTCTATGAAGATCAAATTTGTCCTCGTTTTCCATGCAAGAAAGATTGATCACCCAACCAATTTGTTGCTCTCCTTGCAAAATGAAGTCATCTTGATAGATTCAAACACAGATATAAAGATACTTACTTGTCAAGTGAAGATACACCTAGATGATGAAATCTTCAACTTGATGCCTTTATTGATGATGATGATAAAATAAGATGTCTTCTTAATGAAGATGTCTTCCTTCAATTGTTCTTCGATAGTGATCCTTAACTCAGGAAGAGGGAGATCACCTTGATTCCTTGATGTTAATGGCAGTGATTCTTCCTGCTTCCCTTGGATGTAGAAACTTCAAGATGCTTCAATGTGTAACCCTTGTTTCTTGGAGATGGGGTGCTTGATATCATCTTCTCCTTGAGATGATGATTGTAAAATGTGAGTGCATCCTAAGAGTGCTTCAAGTGTGGAACCCGTCTTTGGATGATATAGGTTGTTTAGGTCTTCTTTGGTTCTTTTCTTGATATTTCTCACTCCTTGTGTATCTCTTCTTGATGTCTTCTTCAATATCTTGACCTTTCTCAATAATCCTTTTCATGGTCCTTTTTTACGTTTCCTTTCCTTCTCTTGTCACCTTAGCTTTGACACTGTGTTGAGAAATCTAGGGAAGCTAGATTAGGTGATTTCTCTTTATTTGATAACTACTTGTGATGTATTTTTACTTTACTTAATTAACTTCTTCTTTCTCTTAATTATATTTAGTGTTGCAGTGTTTAAATTTCTATGATCAAAGTTATTTGTTGATTTAGGAAGATTCACAGATGTGGGTTTTATATTTAGTGTTCTTATCATCAAACAACTACAAATTTATAAAGAGTAATGAGACAATATGACACAAGATATAGGCTACTAGTTAGAGCCAGAACTCTCCCGGTGGGAGGAAAACCCACAAGAACTCTTCTCTTCTTATAGAACTTCAATTAATGACTTCCAATACCTATGACCATTGACCAAGACCCCTCCAAGCCCAAGTCCAAACTTTCCTCCTTGATGAGTGTTCCTTCTAGAAACTTCAACCTCAACAAATTCTACAATTTCAATCCCCAGAAGATTCCTCTGCAACTTCAACCTCCCAACAAATTCTTCTGGAATTTTGTTATCCAATAGTTTCTTCTGTAGAAACCCTAGATCTTGCACATTAGAGAATTATGTTAGATTCTTACTTCTTTCTTCTTCACTTGGGTCGATTCTCTCTCTTAGATAACTCGACTTGCAAAAGGACTTCTTTAAGGACAAATTTTCATCTTTTTTTACGGTCTACAATTCAGTATATATTACAACAAGAGTGATTCCCTGACTTTGCATGTGTGAGGACAAACACAAACCTTAAATTACTTCAATCCTTCTTTCATTTGACTTCCTCATCTTTGCTTGATAGGATACTTCTTCTTGTCTTGTATTCAAACTTCTTGATGGATGGTTGATTGATCCACGAATGAGGTTGAGTCTCCTATATATAGGCTTCTCACCCATGCTAGTAGGCCAACTTGACATTTTTCCTAGGCTGACATGTCTTCTTGATAGGTCTACTTGCTTCTTTGGAGGACCGACTTGATTGTAAAACATAAAAAAGGTCTTGGAGGGTCTTTTGACTCTAACTTTGACTCAAAACATTTTCTTTACAGTATGTAACATGCTCAAGAGGGGTCTTTCATACATGACAATGACTTTCTTAAATTATAGACTCAATCATAAGCCCTAGATTATCTCAATCAGAGCTTGAATTATAAATTAAATTTCCTTGAGCACGGAACCCATGCCTCAACAATAATAAATTTGTTAGACTTTAAGCTTCTATGGTTGTTTTTGGTGTAGTACCACAATATTATATTCATACTTAGGGTTAATTAACTATAAATTCACTAGGCTTTCATTCCACTAACTTGCTCTAGTTTCCCATTTAGATATTAGTGCGGAGAACATACCCTCTTCAACTATTGATAAATTTGAGAGATTTGACTTACTTCAGTGTAGTGATAACACTTGATGGTTGATGTATGAACACCATTCCTACCACCTTAATAACATCCTCTATAACTTTTCCCATATCATCCTCAGCCCCTCCTTTGATCACTATAAATTTACCTTCTCTACTTAGAAGAAGCTCCTTTCAAATTGCTTGGCCAATGCTTCTAGGGAAAGATAGTTTTATGTAGTATGTGTATATGCGCTACAAAAACCATGGAAAAGAGCGAATGGGGTAGAAATATACTTCTACAATTGTAGGTAGAGATGGGAGGGGGTGGTTATAGGCCTAATAAGTTTCACATTACTCACCTATTATGTTTCTTTGGAATTTAATTGATGGCAACATCAAATTAGATGCCAAAACTCTAACCTTGAGTGAAAGAAAATCAATTGAATTATAGCCATTTATACACAAATGAAAGAAGCATGTTCCTTAACTATTTTTCCATCCTTCATTGTGTAAATTTCTTAATATTTATTTAAAGACTAGCACATCCATATAAATTAAATGGTTGGTAAATGTTGATAGGCATCAATCCATAATAAGCATCATAGCACACACTTCATAATACATCTCACATTGTTTAAAAAAAAAATCATAAAATTAACTAAATCACTACATTTGAAAAAAAATAGAATGACAAACTTATCAATGGAAATTCACCCCCATTTTACCATGAAGTTCTTAATATGTATATATACTTTGTTATAATACCATGGGCTAATACCATGGCTTGTGAATACCACCTGTCCAAAAAACCATAACTCATGTCATATGACACTTGTTCATATGACATTTTTTTCAATTGATAAATTTAATTAAGAGAACAAAAAAAACATAATTACTTTGGAGATAAATCTCAACCTTTGATTTGTATATACTACTAAGAATATTCTAAAATATTCCAAGATTAAATCCCTACCATCCATTCAATAATTATTAATAATTAAATTAAAATTCTAAAATTCTTGTTGCAAAATAAACATTCATATCAACATAATTAGAAAAATTATCAATATAAATTTATTAAACAAATTACATAAAAAGTAATCCTCATAAAACTTTTTAGCCTAAAAAATAATTCAATTAATAATAACATTGTTATAAAATAATAATCAAATCATAACAAAAATTCAAATCATAAAAATAAAACAAAATAAAATAATATCTTCCCTAAATAAATAAATAAATAATAAAAAATCACCCGACTCAATTTTTTACATTAACTTATAAAATTGAACTATTAAATTTACCGGTTAACCCCTCTAATTGTTTTCATTCTTTCACTCTTAAAAGATGCCTCTATTTATATCCATCGTTTGTGAGACCACCTATCTTAAAATAGTATACGTGGATATTTCAAAATATAATTGAGTTCAAATATTTACTTGAAGATCATTACCTACCGATTGTCACATCCCCTAGACGTTATAAAAAACCTAACATTTGGGGCTGGTTGGATTATTGATATATTATCTACGGTTTTCAAATGATTAAATTGATATCTATGGTTTTCAAATGATTAAATTGATATTTATATTGTGGTAGGTTTCTTTTGTGTATTATTTATGTTTTTTAAATGATTAAATTATATTTGTATGGGTGATTTGGCAAGCGAGTAGTCTTGGGGAGGGTGAGGATACCCATTTTTTTTTAACGACTGAAGTTGATGTGAACAATGATTTAGTGTTTAAAAAGTTTGTGGTCATTTCTAATACTTTGTAGGTTATTATTTTTATAAAGTTGGGTTGTATTTTTTTATGATATTTGTATATGTGTTTGATCAATTTTGTCTATAAAAAAAATTGTCACAATGCAATTGGCTTTTTAAGTATGAGGGCATTTTTTTTCATCATTTTGGTTGATAAGTTTTTTTTGTTTCAGTCTTGTTGGTGGCCCCCTCCCCAAAGCTTTCTATTTTTCTGGGATATTTCCATGTAAGCTTTTCTGTGTGAGTTGGTTATGTCTTTGAGTTTTCTATTCCAGTCAGTGCGTCCTCTTTCTCCTCCTTCCCATCATTACTGAGCAATTTTCCATGATCTTCTGGTGTCTTTTCTTTCTTCCTTTGTTGTAACTATGGTGAGACATCAAGCTCAATGTAGACAAGGTGGTAGGGGTCGTGGCTCATCAAGCGGTTCTTGGCCCCGGTAACGAGCTAAGTTCTTAGCTCAAATTTGCAAGGAATAAATCCCACAGAGCATAAGAGATAAGTTATAGGAGGTGGAGTTTAATCCTTTTGGGAAACATAACTTCCTGTCTAATTTTGAGGTCTTGAAAGCTATGGTGGCTTGGGTGGCAAATGCGATGCACACTCACAGATGGAAAAATTAGTATATGTGAATGAGAGACCATTATTAGTGTATGAATGCACTCTTGGCTTGTGTCATGCTTGACAAGAATGATGTTAAGGATGAAATTATTCTAGGATTGGATGATATGGTTTTATAACTAAAGAAGATAAACAACAACTTAATGTGCATATAGGATAGTGTGACTCTGTGCCCTAGACTGTGTTAGTGTCGGTATCTTCATCCCTTCGTCAGAGATCAAATTCTCTTGTTGCATTGCATGTTAAGTGTCTCGCTTAGTCAACTACATTCAATTAGGAGCATGGATCATCTAATGGTAGTGGCTTGTTGTACATTTACCCTCATGTCCTTTACCTGCTGGCCCATTTCCGTTCATCAAGATCATCTGCAGTCACTTTTTGTCTTTAAAATTCCAAGAGTCATTTTTAGGGTTTCACTTTCATTAGGTCTAGGGTTTCATCAAAAAGGTTTTCAAAATGTCCAATAACAGTCAGCAAGTGCATGAGGAGGTTCCAGTACCAATAAATTTCATAATCAATTGCTCAGAAATGTATTTTTCCTCAAAACCCTATTTTGAGGAAAAACAAAGTATTTTAGGTTTTATTGTATAAACTCATTTATTTTTAGTTCCCTTGTATGTAAATCACTTCAGTGGCAACCCTGGTCACCTTGCCAAGCCTTAGTAGCTCCATCCCCTGCAAAGAAAACAAAAAATCAAGTCATTCAGTTCATCAAAAGGCTCAAACAAAGTGAACTACTCAAAAAACAGAGTTGAAAAGTAAAGTCACATTGTAAACATTATAAAAGTGGGTTTTATGAATCAAAAATTAAAAAGCTTTTGTATATAAATCATTTTTTACAATTCAAAAGCTCATTGGTATTCCAAGAAGAAAGATTGAGCAAAGTGAAAACCGTGTTGGAAAAAGGAAAGCAAATCACAGCAAAGGCACTCAGTTTTGGAGGCGCGACGCACTGGGTGAGAGGTGCGGCACATACAAGAGGCGCGACGCACTGGGTGAGAGGTGCGGCGCATACAAGAGGCGCGACGCACTGGGTGAGAGGTGCGGCGCATACAAGAGGCGCGGAGCATAGGGTCGCCCTTCTCAGTGTTAATTTGTATTGGCACGACACACACAGGAGGCGTGACACACAGAGCTGCCAAGCCCGATTTCCTCAAAAACTCTCTCAAATTGCCAAAATCACTCAAATCTTCTAGTGTGCAAGTAAGTCAAGATCTTTTCCTTGCTAGTGAAGGAGTTTTTCTTAAAATTTATGGTGATTGTGTAAAAGAAAAATCAAACCCTACTTCCTTGCCATTTCTCAAGAAACCATTACTTAGGGTTTGCATTTGTCATTTGCTTCCAAGTTCATTCTATCACTCCCTTACTTTTTCACTCCTCCATCTATTTTCCCAGCTTATCCACCCATTCCCTAACTCCCATATTCCTAAAAATAATTTACCCCTATCCCCAAATCCCATTTTCCCAAATCCTAACTACAAATCCCCAAACCCTAATTGTTATCCCTAAAGCTTACATATTACTTCCTAATCCCCTATTTCCCAAACAAAACCCTGTCCTAACAGTCCCAAAACCCCTCATACTCTCTCCCCCCACAATCCCTCATATATTTTTACCCTTGGTGGCAGAAAATTAAAACACCATAAATCTCCTACTACTCATCAAGAAAACTCATACATTAGCAAACATGGAGTCTGATCCTTCATATGACCGTGAGGAAGAGACACACAGTGACTCTCCTACAAAAATACATGCACCAAGGAGACCTCACAAAGGTGGCAAACATATATGAGAGGAGCCTACTACACTTGCCGAGCTGCAGGCCTGCCCTCTCACTATCACATGCTTCCAACACCAATCCTGCTATGAGTTCTGTGAGATGGTTGCTAGAGTCCAGTATCATCATGAGTTGGCCTGGTTGTTTGTGCTTCATCTACATAATGGCCAAGCCACTCTAGCTGGTGTAACATTCACTTTAACACCGGAGTCTATTTCTCTAGCAACCGACATTCCTAATATTGGAGAGCAATGGAATAAAAGGCAGCAAATTGACAGGGAACATTATGAACCATACATCAAGCCTGGTTATTTGAGACAACTCAACAGAGTTTTTCCCTTTCGGTACCTGAAAGATTCATATGCTCCTTTAATGAAACTGATAATGAAATATTTCAGCTGTGAGGGCCGGTTTTCTCGCCTATATGCCTATCATATCAGGTTGTTGATGCACTTTACCAGGGTGAGAATGATGAATCTCCCCTACTTCATGTGCCGAAATATTGAGAAGATGACCACCCTAGTACAACAAAAGACTCCTTAGCAGCAGTTCAACAGTATATATCATTTTGCTCTCATTACGATTATGGTCATGCATCAAATTGGTTTTCAGGGAATCTCATGGGAGGATTTCATTTCTCATGAGTTCTTTACAGCGCCTCAGGGACCTCCAGAGGCTTTTCATGAGACAGGTGGACCTTCACATCAGCAGGAGGGTCATGAGACACAGACCGCTAGTGTGTCGGTGTTTGTCACCTATCAAAAGGGCACTAGATGGTTGTTTGCAGCGGCAAAGCGAGTATTATCTCCACCTGGGGTGAAAGGGGTCTCACTTCCTTCATCAGAACAACAGGTTCAGGGCAAGAGGCCATTATAGGATGAGGGGCCTTTAGGTGAGTAAGAAACTGATTTCATTCTCATTGAGGGTGATGATGTTGATTTGGGCCCACAAAGCTCAAATCTCAAAGAAGTCATCTAAGAGAAACAGGCGGACATCAATGCTTTGTCCCTCAACTTAGAAAGAGCTAAGTGGATAATAAAGTACCTGGAGCAAAGAAACAAGTAGCTTGAGGATCAGCAAGCGATTATGGAGTTGCAAAACATATGAGAAAACCGCCAAGCTGCCAAAAGGAGGAAGGTGAAGCTCACATCACTTGAGCAAGAAATCAATGCTGATCGGGAATCTTGGCTTGAAAGAGATAATATCCACTTAGAAAGGTTGTTAGAGAAGGCCAACAGGGAGAAGACATTGTTGAGGCATATGGCTTATCATTACATGGCGAGAAACAAAGTCTGCAAGGCAAGAATCAGGAGCTTGAAAGCAAAGTTGAAGAGGGCATCGAGGAGGCGAAAGGAGCAAGATAGACTTCAGATATTGGTTGAGGCTTCCTTGGCCCAACACAGCACTTGATGGAGAAGACTCAGCCCAAATTTCAAAAAATTTGGGACACTTTTTGCATTTTTGAAATTTTTGGGCTAAAACACAGAATTTTCTGCCCTATGCGCTGCGCCACCTGGCGCTCGCTTTTGATGGAGGCCTCCAAATGAGAAAAACTTAGCATTTTTGGATTTGGCATGAAGAAATATGCTTTTCTACCAATGGCCAAGAAATTTTGATAGGTTTTGAGCCCTCAAAGAGGTCAAAAACACTCAAAAAATGACCTTACTGCCCTTATTTTGACACACAGGAAGTAGTGTTGGTAAAACTCAGTTTTGGAGGGGCAAATGGAGGCCAAATTCAAAAACTCCACTTGTTCTGGAAAGTCGACAGGCAGACCTTTCCACCAAGCACAAGCAGATTTGGACACCGGGAAGGCCTCCAAAAGTGGCTGCAAACAGGCGCTATGCATAGGGAAATCAGCGCATCGCATTGGGTAAATTTTGCTCAGTTTGACCAAGAATACTCTGTTTTTCGCGTAGCTTCTTGACAGTTTGACTTTTCTCCTTCTCAATGTCAAACTTTTGATGTAATTTAATGTAAATTGATATATCTTGATGTAATTATGTCAAATTTTCACTCATGGAGGTAGATTCATCTATCAAAAAGTTGTTTGCAACTGAATGAATCAGTTCCCTAGTTTCTAGAGGCAAGCTGTTCCACTACCTAATTTCTAGTTCTCAGTTTAGAATTAGTTGGAATAGCTCCTAAACTTATGAGCTCGACCCCTAGAGGCTAGGATGAGCTATGGTTTGTCTATATCTTGTGATTTTTTAGTCATTAGCATGGTTGGACTTTGGAGAAAGCTTAGAGCTTCATTGTATACACATTTCAGCAATTTTGGCTAAGGAATAGAGACCAGGGTTTACAGCACTCTTTGGGATTCATGTGGAATTTTGTTTTGGTACAGTGCTTTCTTCTGTAATTGTGAATTTACTTATGTTTTTGTATGCCATTATCTATCTTGCTTCTTCTTAACTAAATAAAACAAGGGTAAAGGTAGAATCCATTGAAATTGCAGTGCTCTACCTAGGGTTTGCTTAGTTATTGATGTTTCAGCTGTTTGAAGAGGATCCTTGAGGTTTTCTTTCCCTCTTCAACTCCTCACCTGTCTAATATCTCGATCTCATTCAATTTGAAGTACCAAATCAGTTTCCTACCTTGCCCCATAGAGATTTCTGCAAAATTGAGCCTCTTTCCCCGCACCCAAAATCTGCCTTTTCATTTGAGCCAACAAAACATCTTTAAATTCAATCAAACTTTTTTGCACACATACCTAGCCTAAAATCAGTCAGCATATCAGTCATCTCAAGCCCTTATTGATCATATTTTGCTAAGATTGACTAGGAGAGAGCCCTCTCTTAACTTGGTAGGGCTAGCTACCAGGTTAAGCGTGGTTTGATGTTGTCCTAGATCCTACCTTTCTCAGCCTGAGGTAGATTTAGACTCTAACAGACTGACTAGCCACAACCCTATGGAACTTGTGCCAATAGAGATGGATGCATCTAATTCTTAGTTTACTTGATATTTAGGTATTTTTAGTCAATTTTACTTAGCAATTGACCTATTAAGGTTATGATGCATTATCTAGACATTATCTAGAAAATATATTTGGACAATAATAATAATTTTTTTATTTGTTTATTTTTAATAGTTGTTTGTTTTGTCAATAGCCTAATTTTCCATGTGGTGTGTCATGAATAAACTATATATATATATATATATATAACTAAAAATTCTAACTTACAAAAAATAATTAAATTTAAAAATAATAATAATTGTATTTATATTTGCATATAATTTTATAGATAATATAATTAATATTTATAAAAGCTACTTTTAATTTTATAATGCGACTTTTTGGAGATTCCGGTGACGGAATCCGGCGGAAGATATTGAGGTTAAATCTTGATTTGTTGCAGTTAAAATGGTTTTTTAACTGCATATTTGGATTCAGCACCCTCGAAAACCCCTGGGACGCTTTCATTGTGCAGAAACTAGCTATCAAACTTGCGATTCCAATAAATTCCTGCCGGATTTCGACCGGAAAAACCCACCGGAAAGGCTTTCAAAAAGTCGCGTTATAGACAACTGATATATATATATATATATATATATATATATATATTTATAAAGGTGGTTTATGTCTAATTATTTTTTTATTTTTTTGGCTTATAAAACACCTCTTGTAATGTTTAATTCAAAAAACATCTTTTATTTTTTTTTGCTACTTTTCCAATTTGATCCAAATGTTTGCAATGTCGCAAGTCTCCATGAGGTCGAGTGATTATGTCTTGATACAATAATGTTACTATCATGTCCATGGTCTCCACTCTTATTGTGCTTGCAATGCCAACACATATTTCTCTTATTGTGCTTACAATACCAACACATGTTTTTTTAATATGTTGAAGGAATCAATTTTTGTACCAATGATCTAGTAATAGAATAGTACCATGCCACAATATAAACTCAAGTTCAATTTTTGGTAGGTGCAAGATTGCCTTTCCATTTTGAAGTCGATAATTTAAAGAAAAAGGGGAGTATCAAGGCCGTCACAATGTGTATTATTTGTCAATAATGAAGAGTTTTCACATTACTTATCCATCGAATGTAGTTATGCCAAAGTTAGTTGGACAAAGGCCTTTTCTAGAATAACTTATCAAATACGGTGGTCACTTTCTTGGGAAGAGATGTTTATGAATTGGAGGGAAAAATATGTTGGGTCTCTCCATAATAAGAAAACATTCAAAAGAATATGGGTCACTCTCCATATATTTCTTTGTTGAAATATTTGGCCTACCAAGAACTAGAAAATCATTAATGATGAACAAATTAAGCCATTGCAAACTAACCCAAAAGCTAAATCTCTTCTCTGTAAATACCTATAGCTCATAATTAAAGGACGAGATCAAGCACTAGATAGATGTGAGGAAGTTTAGATTTGGTAATTTCATCTTAGGTATACCAATGAGTCTCATTTCTCCTTCAATCCTAGAATTACTATTCATTGGAAAATTAGAAAAGATCCATCTAAATTCCTTGCTTGGAGGTTACAACAGCATAGTAACACCTTATTTTTTTATAGTGTCTCCATAAAAAATCTAGGGGTGATAGGTGTAGTCGGTAATGTTCACGATCCTAAAGGAAATACGATTGTGCACTAAACATGGGGGCTTGAGAATGTGCCAAAAATTCTTGCGAACACTTAACATGTTGTGTTGTGGTCTCTCCATAACCAAAGGATGCAATCTCAATTCCATGTTGATATTCATGGATTCATTATTAATTATTAAAGTGGTGATTTATCTTCTTCTTCACATAGAATTTAGAACATTTTATAGTGACTCGCATAAAAAATGGAAAAACTCCATAACAAACCATAATATCACTCATAAAAAAATATATTTCTCAAAGCATCTTATGCTCTAATACCATTTGTTAGAATTTACTAGACAGAAATATAAATTTACCAACAACAAAACACAAATGATAAATATACAATGTTTCTCCTCAAAAACCCCAATCTAGGGAAAACTTGCTAATAGAGTATTGTATTAATTTACCTTTTCCAAACTCGGTCCAGTCGAACAAGTGAATCTTCAATTCTCACATCTCAAGCACCCTTGCAATGGAGTCTTTTCAAGCCTTTTAAAAGCTTCATTATATGCAATCCAGGGGCACAAAACCATGTGCCAAAAACCACCATTATTGGTTGAGAAACTTTGACTCTTTTATTGAGTCAAGTTTACCTAATACTAAGCACTCTAACCAATCATCTTTTTGATCGCATTCTACTTAATATTACTCTATCACTCCAAGTTCAACCTCTAAATTTTGATCGAAATTCCTACTCTCACTTCATCCAATGTTTTTGGCGTACCTTGAGGCCCTATATGGATAAATTTTATATTTCATTGTACATATCGTCCTCTCAAAGTGGTTTGGAGAACAAATTGGAATTAGGCGAAAAGGGAAAAAAGGTGGAGTTCTATGTTCGCCCTCTAGATTGATTCACATAGAAACGAATGTTGTCTTGCATCAATATGTTATTTTCTAGAAAACTCAAGAAGGAACATTATTTTACAGTTGACCACTCAATCCATGGATTGTTCAATGTGCTTACCAAAACAAAACCTATAAGTTCTAATTGACTAATTAAGCCAATTCCTCCTCTTGACCTAGAATTAAAAGTTACTAACATATTTTCACTATTACTAGTATTTCTACCTATGTTTGGGTCTCCACTGCTACAATTCCTCACTCCACTATCAAAAGATGCTTGTAAACCAAATTTAGAAAATAAATTACCAATCAACTCAATGTTTTTTAGATGAAAATAGGTGTTAATTGTTCAAGGTTGGCTCCATTGTCTTTAGGCCATACCATGTTGTTGCTTGCCTTTCTTCTACCTCAAATAGTTAGAACACATCGCCAAATGTCGTTGCCTCTTATGGATAATAATCTTGGTCTTCCAAATGATTTGATTTGCATTTTCTTCAAATATAACTACCTATTGTATAATCCATGATACATCTAACTAAACAATTTTTCTTTATTTCTTTGTGAGTCCCTGAATTGGTTCTTTAAACACTCTATAACCTCCTCCTCTATCCATATCTCTCTTTGGTCGCTTCTCTACTACCAATCCCCACTCGTCCAACCATTAGCTATTTTTTTCTTTCCATTTATGCAACCCTTCAAATTCCCTAAGGTGTTGTTGTAGCTCCTACAACAACACCCAAAATTTAAGGCATATCCAAAATTATTGGTCCCCCTCTATTTTCCTGAGTCCATAAAGGTTGTGGTCATTGATATTTTCCCCATGACCCAATGGTTGTCAAACCTTATTGGTGCCTCTTTCATGTGATGCATATTGCATTGATGAATTAGGGTTTTGAGGGCAATTTCTCTAATAAGTTATTGCAAGTCTCATTCACCCTCAAACTTTGTCTTTCTACAATGTGAATTGTGATGGGGTAATGGTATCTTGTGTTAATGGTCATGTATCCACCCTAGTTACATCAAGGTTTGTGAAGTGATACTTTGCTCATGTATTTGAAACCCTAGATCATCATGATTATGTGACCCGCAGTCACGTTGTCACCTAACCATCATCCTCTATGGTGCATCCTTTGGTTTCATAAGCATATTTTAACAATTTCAAAGGCATTACCATGTTGCACCACTACATACTTTGTTAGATTATTTGAGGGAGAGTTTCACCCATGCTTTCTAGATTGACTATTCAATCTCTATAAATTGCATTTCTTATGGTTCTATAAACAAACCCTACAAAGAACCCTTATCATGTTAGAAGTTAGGAAAGTACTCACATTAGATTCACCCAAAATTAACTAATCCATGTTTTATAATTCCTTATTTATTAAACTCTTGAACTTGTAAAGTATATATTTTATTACATAATCCTACTAACATCTATTGTGTTTATGTTATGCAAGCCAAAGTAAAAGTGACACATTCAAATATCTCATATTGGAGAAATTAAAAAGGGGGTTTTACTTTCATAAGTGTGAAATCCATGTTTAAAACTATGAAAAATAAAAAAGGCCTTTTGATAATCGATTTTGATGTCAACCATTTATAAAATGCTTTGGGAAATATAAGCCAACATGAACATAAAGTTAAGTCCATAAAAAAATATGATACCAAAAGATACCAAAAGAAGGGATGCTTTTGTTAAAATGTGAAGACTATTGGCTTTGCAAAGATATATATACATATATATATATATATATATATATATATATATATCATATATATATATATATATATATATATATATATATATATATATATATATATATATATAAGCAGTGAATGGGACCACATACAATAAGGCCTAACCAAATGTTGAAGCCATTAGCATTGACCAATGCCCTTAAGTTTCTAATTAAACAATTGATGGTGTCATCACATATATTAGAAACAATGGTTGATACTCTATGTAAGTAGCGCTACCTTAATTTAATAATGCCTTCCCTTAACATGGATATGTAGAGACTACAACACTAAATTGATGTTGGAACCATATCGCAAAGGAATGTGTTATATGACAATGTTAAAAGGTATACCATCACACCACAAGGTTATAAGAGACAACACAAGTCCTCATATTAAGAATATATACTGATGTTTGTACTAAGGGTAGGCGGTGAGGACAAACTATGATTCATTAACGAACCCAAGAAATAAGAAAACATTCTTTTCTCCTTATCACTATTTTCCAAATGATGTAGAGGAGTACCTGACAAGGAGGTATCATTCAAGCACATGTTATGAAGAAAGAATGAACTAGGGGAGAGACTTCTATTATTGTGCAGGGACCAATAGTTGTTATAGTACTAGTCCCACAAAGCCATCAAAACATGACAAAAAAAACATTCATAATTAAAACATAAATAGATAATATTACGTTATGTAAGTTATTCAAATATGTCCAAAATGGGCTCATATATTGATTGGGCTTACAACTGTCAAACACTAGCCTTTACTATCACAATTTGATAACACATATTGTCCCAAGTACCTCCAAATATGATTTAGAAAACAAGACAAAATTAACAAACAAAACTTCCATCCCATACTATCCAACATGACACATATCACATTAGACCAATGCCAATAAATATAAACTGGAGTAGATATGAACAAAGTTCATTGCTACCTGCACAAGAATAGAGAATGTATGTGTCAGCCATTACTGCATATATGTTCATCAATGCAACCTGGTCAAAGAAATAAATGACACCAACACACAAGATTCAAGAATTAAACACAAGAAATCACAAAGGAAAGCACAAGGATCAACCATAAGATTTTATCATCCATTAGATGACATCCAAATCAATCCACAACACACATTTGAATTTGGAAAAAAATAATCCATGTCAATCCTCCCTTCCAATCAAATTCAACAACAAAAATCTATAAAACCACCTCACATTTGCTTCATAAACATTCATTCTACTCGTCTATAGCTGGATTCACTCCATCAGATACTGTGCAGATTGTAATCGGGTTTGAATAATTCAAGTATTTTCTTTATTTTTTTTAAATCTCCCATTAATTTACAGTATAAACTTCAATTTTTTTCGTTTATTTTTTTTCTGTTATTTTTAATCTTCCAAATCTTCAATTAATTTACCATATGAAAACATTGTGTGTGCAATTTAGCTTCTATGTGTGAAATTGCAAACAAAAACCCATAACATTTGAGTCAACACAAAACAAATTAATCATGCCCCACATGAAATTTAGCTTATGTGTGTGAAATTGCAGAGAAAAAACCATAGCATCTGAGTCAACAAAGACAAAAAATTAATCATGCCCAACAAGGACAATAAAGACAAAAATACCAGAGCATTTGAGTCAAAACACATAGGCCTAATATTTTTGTCAAAATAATGTTGAAGTCCAGTCATGCCATAATGCGAAAGTATAATGTATAAGGTAGTCTTGCCATAATGCGAAAGTATAATGTAGAAGGCAGTGAAATAGGTAATGTGTTCCATAGTTGTTGAATTGTGAGTATGGATTACATCATCTCTAAAAGGTGTTTTTCA
Organism: Pinus tabuliformis; assembly: GCA_031772625.1. NCBI lineage: Eukaryota > Viridiplantae > Streptophyta > Pinopsida > Pinales > Pinaceae > Pinus > Pinus tabuliformis. The sequence goes on along the minus strand of CM062808.1, from coordinate 457,447,373 downwards.
TCAACAAAGTCAAACTCACAAGTTTGTCTCTGTGACCCACCAAAGGTACCAAATTCACTCACTATCTCCACTCCATGCATTTTTCTCTCCTATGATGATTACAACTGCAAGCCACAATCTAAGATAAGGATATCTATGGAATATCTAAATGCGAAAGTATAATGTATACAGAATTCTAATGCGAAAGTCTAATGTATAAGGTAGTGAAAAAGGTCTTATGTTCCATACTTGTTGAATTGTGAGTATGGATTATATCATCTCTGAAAGGTGTTTTTCATCAATAGAGTCAAACTCGCAAGTTTGTCTCTATGACCCACCAAAGGTGCCAAATTCACTCATTCTCTCCACTCCATGCATTTTTCTCTCCCACGATGACTGCAACTGCAAGCCACAATCTGAGATAAGAATATCTATGACATCATAACATTGACATATTGCCAAGGTTTATTGTTTCATAGTGCAACAAGAAACTATGGTTTCATATCAGTGATTGTTACAACATCTTCTCCAGCCCAAGAAGCACCTCTACATGCTCATATTTTCATTTTTTCTCCTATTAGGGTTTTAGGGTTTATAGGTATTGTTTTTAGGCTTGTTTCACTCTCTTTATGCTTTTTTTTTAAAACCATGTTTAGAGTTTTTATTTTTCTCTGGTGTTTTTTTCGGGAATTTTAAAGTTGCGTCATAACAACCATAAACTAGAGAATACCATAAATTAGAAATTGTAAACAAAATCCAGCTTCTGTGTGTGAAATTGTAGAGAAAAAACCATATCATCTGAGTCAACATATACAAAAAAATAATCACACCCAAAAAAAACATCTGAGACAAAAATACCAGAGCATCTTAGTCAAAACACATAGGCCCAAGATCATCCCTTAATCACAACAATTTGAAAGCTTATATGCAATAATTGTCATGCCTCTACGAAAAAAATGAATATTTGTTTCAAAATTGCTTGGAAGTTTCTGGTCTATTTTAAAAAGAAACTGTAGTATGTTAGTTTTCATTTAGTTGAGACACAAATGTAAAATGAATAAAAGGTAGTTACAATGGAGGATACATCTTCACAACTGCTAAGGAATTCAATTCTGTATGAGCAAAAAAAGCCTCTTCCATTGCAAGATATCAAGGCTTTGGTTATCATTTTAAAGGAGGCATGATGGAAATTGTTATGGGTAATCCCCTCTAAAACTTCTACAACTCATAAGACTAATCATTCTAAATCAAGTCAAAGGAGATTTCCATTACAATATATCATAAGACTAATCATTCTGAATCAAATCAAAGGATATTTCCATTACAATATATCAAAAGACTAATCATTCTGAATCTAATCAAAGGATATTTCCATTACAATCTATCCAAAGAGAGAGTTAGCATGTTAGCAGCTAAACGTGTGGCATAATTGCAGAATTGGAAGCCGTTGTAGCTGACATTGTAGAGAACTAGAGTGTTTTAAGATGCAGTCAAACACTGCAACTTTTAGTCTCCATTTTCAGTTACCTTAACAAAAATGAATTTAAAACTTATTTCAATTAACCAACACCTATTCCTAGCATTTGTAAGGAGACAATTTTCAATGCCCTTCCATTTTTTTTTTAGGTTGATCGGGATATTATGGATTAAATGATGCCTTGCTAAGGATACATGATTATGATCAAGCTAAATTTAGGCCTGATATTTCTATCAAACACATAGGCTTGATATTTCTATCAAATTAAGTCCTGATATTTGTGGATGGAGATTCAAGTTGATGCAAACACATAAATTTCTTACAAATATATGTAGATTGAAAGTATTGATTAAATTGTTCATATTTGATTTTCAGGAAATAAATAAGTTTGTGTTTCTATTATGCAGGTTGTAATTATTGATTACCCTTTTCATATTTAAATTTCCTGTTCAAATAAGACTGAGTTTCTATTGCTGACAGAACTTCCACTAACAGAAATGAATTTTAACAATATGCATGTTGTTGCATGCATGCCATGAGTTTCATTTGTAGATCGTATAAGGAACAGGAGGAGGCGAGGGACCAAGGGTGCCCAATTGTGATGCACTTTATCAGAAGAGGAAACGGTCGATGATGTCAATGTTGTCAATGCTCCATGCAATGATGTTGAGAATGCCCATGTGGTGGCAGATCCTACTGTCCATCCATCTACCACAGAGCCACCCTCAACCACAATACAAGGTGCAAGCTCAACTAATAAGACCAGTGCCATAAGAGGGTGGACAAAGGAAGAAATGTTAGGTTCAATTGATGACATAGAAATCAGGGGATATTCAGTACGTGCATCTGCAAAATAACATGGCATTACAGCATTGAGCATACATTATTGGATTAATGGGCTCACTAATACAAAGCGTAGAGGGCCTGTTACTCTTATGACTGAAGAGGAGGAGGAGGAGGTGGTTGTGTGGTGTAACGAGATGGCCCAAATGGGACATGGGTTAGATTTGATGGAACTCAAATACACAATAGATCATATCTGTCAAGGGAGGCCAAACCCCTTCAATGATGGGTTTCCTAGAAAATCTTGGTGGAGTGGGTTTAAGAAAAGGTATCCATACCTTGTCTTACGAACAACGGAGGGTCTTGACAAAGAAAAGTCTTTAAATTTACGCCTTGCAATTATGTCTAAGTTGTATGACACCCTTTCCTATGCATGTGAGAAACACTCTTATGCCACAAACCATATCTAGAACTGTGATGAAAAAGGCTTACATTCTGGACGGAATTATGGCATGTGGTTAATTTCCAAGAGAAAGAGCATAAATGTGCCAAAACTTTTGCCTAGGAGCAGGGAGTGAATCAATATACTTTGTTGTGTCAATGCAGTTGGTTCTTCAATCGCATGTTTTTATTTATTCAAAGGGAAAACACAACTTAAAAACTATATACAAAATTGTGAACCAGGTGCATGCATGACTGCACATCCCTATTGTTGGCTTGTTGGGGCCTGACCCAGGTTCAGAGGTGATTTAGCCAAACAAATACTGGTAATACTGGCCCTTTCAACAACAGTCCGCGGAGAGCAGACTGAGGTCTCACCTGAAGTAGTATGGGAGGGTGCTAGAACCAGGTTTCCACACCCTAGAGATTTCCGATGATTTCAAGTGGTCCGCGGTTTGACCTTGCGCACATGTCGCTTCATGCACCTATTAATACCTTGCAACCTACGATGTTGCCCTCGCGCAGCCCTACTATGGGCCCGAACGGTGTTATTACCCAGATTCTTCCTATTAATCTGATATTAGTTGATCAACTTAGCTTATTTGTATGTGTTTAGTTATACTTAACTGTGTTCAACATTCATACAAGTGCGCACGATAAACAAAACAGTATAATTGCGGAAGATATCAACCATATAATAATTCAAAACAGATACACAAGATTTGGAATTAAACTTCTCTTTATTATCTCTTTCTCTGGTTACAGGCTTGACTCTACTCTGCGCTCTCAACTGTAGGGGTCCGCACACTTAGTTGTGAACTCTACTAGGCCTCTGCGCACTCAGTTGTAGAGCCTCTTCCTACTCCTATGACCCAAGGCACTTCGGCTCTTACTCTATCCTCTCTATCTTTTAGACTCCATCCGTTGGCTACTTACTACTTTACAATTAAAGCCTCACTCTATTTATACAATCCCATGGTCTGCGGACCATGGGTAGGCCAACATTACATTCAAAACTTAGGGCCGACAATCCTATGACTCTAACATATAATTTGCACTTCGCGCCTACAATTCGCGGAGTCTTTACAACAATAGTACTCAAAACTTGGGCTATGAGCCCTAAAGCATGTTGTGAGGGGATTCCATGCCCAATAGGCCCTCAACAAAAACATCATGACTCGTCCTCAAGTCACTCTGTCAGCACAATGATCTTGGCATGGAGTCCCTCTAGCTTGTCCCAAACAATCTGGATGTGTGCAGAGCATTGAGTTGCTGCTTGCTGAACCTGTTGCATTATCGCTTCTAAACCCTCTATTTCTGGCGTGTTGCACTACATCTGTGCATGCATCCCTTGAATTTGAGCGACCTTTCCTTCAATATATATCGTGAATGTGAAGGCTTCATCAATCCATGGCTGGACATGTGCTTTGAGAACTGCTTCCTTGTGGCGTGCTACTTCCACCTGCTCTTTTAATGTCTTGGCTTGCTGAATCCTTGCAATCCGCTGAGTAAGGGCTACTGTTTGCGCAATCCCTTTAATGTTGTCATACTATTGATGGATTTTGTGTGCATAGGTCTCCAACTGCTGGATGTTGGGGTCCTCTTGCAATGTCATGAGGACCTCAAATGCCTGCTCCAACATGTTAGTACAGTCACAGACTGCACCTCCAATCTCTTCCATCCCTGCTACAATAGCATTGGTGCGCTGCTCTCTAAAATCTGGGGGAGTGGAAGGTTGCGCCTTCATCTGTAGCTCTGCAATATGGAGATTCAGCTCCAGCTGCACTCTTGTTGTTTCCTCTCGTGCATTGCAGACTCCACTTGCCAAACAGTGGATCCGTACTTCTGTCGGTAGGTCTGCTGCAATGGACAACTCTGGGATGCGCCAGAAAGTGTCATCAACTGTCGATTCTATGACACCAACTCGTCGTGCTGCAAGCTAAGCTATTCTATATTAATATTATACTCTCTCAGAACCTGGATCGTGCGGCTCTCTCTAGTGCGGAGTTATGCTATTATCCCATCTGCAACTGATATAGTGTGCCTCGGGGAAGGGCAACCACATTAAGGTGAATTCCTTTCATCGTATTAAGTGTCACTCGATCCTTCGTGTTTTTCGAGACTAGCGCTCCATCTGGAAATACTATCATATTTTCCATCTATGAGCGTAGCATCTGTTCTGCTGCTGACGTGCCTGCTACAACGTGGGTAGACAAGGTACCTTCCTATGGGGATCGCACCTGTAACTCCTGTAGTTGCGCCCTTAAGGCCCCCAACATAGTCTGCTGCTCTGTCATAAACTCTTGGAGTGATTCACTGGTGACATCGCAAACCGTCTCGCCGATTCATGGAGATAACCTTCAATTAAGGTGATCCGGTCGATGGCCAGATTCGAGGCCTTGACCTTCTTGCTTGGACCCGATCTTTCTGCGATGCGTAGCCATTTGAGCCGTGTAGAGGTGGTCCCTGGTTCCGCACTCTCTTCTGCAATTTTTGTGTCCTCTACCCCCTGCCCTGCAGACGCTACTTAGCCCTCCTCTACCTGCACTGTTGCAGCCTCTACTATTTGCACTGTTGTTGCTACTTCTGCGGCCTTCTTCTACCCCGCAGCTTCATGTGCCGCTTCACAGACTTCCCTTACCTCGGTTACCTCTTTTTCATTTCGCCTTCTCTCAGCGAGTTGGGTGATGCGCAGCTTGGCATCATCCTTCCTTTTCTATGCTTCCGCCTTCTCCAGTTCTGTAAAATCTGGGGAGCGCCACTTGGGAGGCCATGTCTCTAACGCCGTAAAGATCGCGTTGTCAGTGGCTATAAATGGTAGCTTTATCCACTGCTGCGCTGGATCCTTTCACGCCCTAATGTATATGTTGTGCGTATTCGCCTTGAAGTCTGCAAAACTCTGCAAATTGTTGTGCATTGCAGGGGACAGGCGTGACCTCCTATTGATCCAGATTCGGATGCTCTCCTCCATGAGCACCCATAAAATCTTAGTATCGTAAATCTGTTTTGTGTCCTTGGTGGCCTAGAGCAAAGCATACTTTATGGCCTCTAGTAAGTCTCGGTCAATTCTTAGGAACTGACTATCCTCCAGTAGTTCTCTTGCTACTAGCAAGATGGATAAGAGAAACCACGCGTAGTGGAAGGTATTACCCTACTCCTGGGCCTCACGACAGTTTATCAAGAACTCCTCACAGAGGAACTTGGCCCAATTGAACTGGACGCCCTCTGCACACTATTCAACCAATGCAACCACTAGCGTTGTTACCTCATCAACGTGCCATTTTCTCATCACTTTATCGGCCAAGAGTTGGGTGGCTACGCGCACCCCTTTTTCCTTGATGTTGGTGATAGAATAACCCCTCTTTTTCTTCTCGAGCTTATGCTTTGCCTTCATGGTCTCTTCAAGAGCCAAATCATTGCTTTTCCTAGCTATCGTTGCGGGGTCCTTTCCCTTACAGGGAAGCCAAGAAATTCGGTGGATGAGGTCGTTCATGATGGGGATAGGCTCCTCCAGCCATAGATACCCATCATGCACTAGGCAGGGCAGCTGCCTGATTATGAAAATAGTGATGGGCGTGGGGTGGAAATGTGGTATCGATAGAAAATGCAACAATCCGACCTTTTCCACACCCTGCAACCATTTTCGTGGCTCTAATGTTATCACTGGCCCCTCCATATTCTACTTCATCAGATTTACTGTTTCTAAGTGCGGGAACTTATCGATGTCCGCGAGGTCCCAGTCTTCAAATTTCATGGTGGGCACGCGACCTAGGTCTGAGCCCTCAAAGGTAATTCCGTCGAGGAGGAGTGGGGTCTGGAGTGCACTCTTCATTGCATTCAGATCCTTTGGTATTTTGGTTTTCCCTTTTCGCGGAGGGACATACTCGGGCAATTTTGCTGTAGAGCGCAATGGTTGGATGTCTTCCTCCACGCCTTCTTCTTCCTCTGCAGCGGCAATCAAGGCCAACAAGTCTTCTTCCTCTTCATTTGTTTCAATGGTGACTACCTTTCCTTTTTCTTCCATTGATAACTTACTGTGACACGGATTCCTCGACGACATTTGTACTGGTCCCATTTCCTGCTTATCTTTCTTCATTCTCGGCGTTCGGGGTGATTTGGGGATTTCGATTACAACCCCAGTGCCTTCGGGATATTCCTGTACCATGGGGGTCTGCGCGGCCTCGCCGGCGATTCCTTATTCAATTCCCAACCCATCCTTAGTGGCCGTCATCATTTTAACACTATATGCGGTCTTTCGCGAACTTAGGGGCTCTATTATTGCTCAGCTCTCAACACTCTATGCTCTGTTCAACCGCTCAAGTCTCAAATGACCAAGTGTTGTCTACTGGCTAGCCCTTAGCATTTTATAGCACCTTTTTTATTCAAATTCGACTATTCCCCCCAATTTCGGGCCATCAATTGCTTCCTTGGTGACATATTTTCCCAAATCTTGCCCATAAATTTTGTCTTAAATGCCTGTCGACTGCTCCATTTGGCCTAAAATTAGACATCCCGTCATGAATAGTGACACCAACGGTCACTTCCCATTCAACCCATGCGGCAACGCATCCCTCCATGCGTGGGCGCGAACCTTGTGACATGTTGTTCCTGTACGCACCTCTCAAAGCACGCAGCTCCCAAGCAAAATAATTTATAGTCCCGTGCTCCCTTTCAGCTGCTTGGAGCACAAATATTGTTCTTCCTACGGCTAGTCAGGTGGTCGCACCACCTGTGCGGGGCTCCATCTCGCCCTCCAGCATAGTTTGCAAAAAATCCTCATCTATCATTGTGATAATCGATGCCACATGCTCTACTATTTGTAATGCACTTCCCTGGTTACTGCGTTTGGTGATATGCGGTTCTAGCCACAGTAGTAGACTAACCAATTCTCAGCGATAGCCCTCTAATTCATTTGATTCATTAGTATGATTATCCGCACCTTGCCTTTCCATTCTTGGTTTATCGACGAGACATGCTCCATTGGTTTCGTTTTCCAACCTCTTGACCTCTACATCTATTAAAATGCCTTTCTTCCTTAGCCGTACCCGGTCCTTTTCAAGTTCGCGAAGTCTAAGGTTCCCTTGCCGAATTGCTTCCTGAAGTCTTATGTGTTCTGCTTCGCATAGCTGTGTGATTTCTTCATCCCGGGCTTCGCACACTGTTGCACCTACGGGTGCTATTACGTGTGGAATCATCTTTGCATGCTCCTCGGAGATTACGGTCCCTACTTCATTCCACAACCTTGGAATCTTTTTCACGGTCAGGGTTTTGCACATGGTCCTATAGGCCCATCAAACTGCTAGTACGCGCAGGTCCCAGTCAGTGCGTCTCACCTGGTGAACCCTGTTTAGCACTTTGCACACCTTGTCGAATGCTTCTCCATGTATAATCTTTGGCACGCTTTGCCTTTCCTACTGCTGCGTTTTGTTCCAGTTTTCTATTCTGGGATTCATGTGCACTTGTGTGGGCTACATGTCATATGTATGTACCCATTGGGAAAGGTGGGCACACAAGTTGTTTTTCCCCTCATAACTGGATCTCATCTGTAGTTGGGGTTTTCCAAATAATAGGCACATCATCCTTATGCATCCACAACAATCCTCGAAACTTTGTTGGTGCGTACCCCATCATTTTGCGGGCGTAGCATGCAGTGCCCATTTCAGAGCGTCAAAATGTTGTTGTTCCGGTACTTCGCTCTCAAATTTTTTCAGAAATTCATCCACCATTGTCAACTTGTCATACCTAGGTAGATCCCTTATCTTTGTTGTCACGCAGCGCAGTGATCTTATCATCATGTTGCAATTGAGCGTTGTTACTTCGTGTAGCCAATTCTACCATCGTTTTATTTCTTCGTCTGAATCTAAAGCGTAGGAGCTTTTGCGCTCCCACGAATCCTACCATATGCTGTTGGATTCACCCAATACTATTCTCACACAGTTATCTTATAGATAAAACCGAGATTGTCATCACTATCATCGTTGTGCACTAGTTCAATGTATCACGCTCCTTCGGCCAGATCTAGTGGTACTACTACGCGTAGTGACTTTTTCTCAAAAATCATTTTGCACTTCTTTAAATTTATGACTTCGTTCATATCAGTGGCCCAGTCTATGCCTAGTAGCGCAGGATAGGGATTGCTATCGTCGACAATCTTTATCACTTCGAAATCTGCTAGCACACTCGCACCTTCAATATCCACCATTACCCCTTGCAATCTTCCCATGGGTAGGATCTTTTGTTGGTTCGCCATTCGCAACTGAATAGGATACCATTGTAGCGTGGGTCTACCCATGCGTTCCCATGTTTTTTTCGGCAGTACATTTGTGTCCGATCCAAGATCCAGAATTACCTGATCCATTTCGTACTCTCTGATTTACACATTCAATCTCATTTCTCTTCTTGTACTCAATGCATGCTTTCCAAGTTTCCGAACCACTCGCGGTTCTCCTGACCCCGCTCACCTAGTGATAAGTTCTTGTAGTCCTTTTACAGCCTTTCTGTTACGCAATAGTTTCATGCAGGTCTCCAGAAAGGTAGTAAGCATTGAAGGATACATCCCTGGCTCTAGTTGATCCTTACTACCTGAAGTGTAGGCCTACGTGAAGCTCTTCTTAGCTTCCATGAATATTTCCTTTGTGCGCTCCAAATCAAATTCAGGTTCCTTTGTAGGAGCATTGCAAATGTTGGCATTATGATGCATGTGTTGTACTTGATGGCAACCCTCTCGTAGAATATCAACTCACTTATATATAACTAGATGAATCTACATAAGAGATATCAGATGTGACAGAATACATGGGATGCAAGACAGCTCAAAGGAATTAGATGACAATTCTTAGTATGACAAGTTAGCTTTGCCATCAAGTCCAAAGGGGGAGATTGTTGGCATAATGATACAAGTGTTGTCCTTGATGGCAACTCACACAGATGATAGATCATAGTGCACCAGATCAGCAGCAAAGATTTGATGATCAGACTACAAAGAATGAAGAAAGAAGAGTATATATGCAGGTTCACTATATACCAAGTAGGGTATACACACAGGTTATACGCAAGTTCACTATGTACAAAGTCACGTATATACGCAAGTTCGCTATATACTAAGTAGGGTATACACGCAGTTTCACTATATACAAAGGCGCGTATACACGCGGGATTGCTAATCAAAAGTCGTGTATGCGTATGCACGTACTTTCATGCACGGAAAAGCACGTACATGTGGGAAAGCTTATTTTTGGGTCCATGGTATTTAGACCTATGGTTTTGGTCCTTGGTATTGCATCCGAAGTATTGAACCCAGGTATTGGGTCCCTAGTACTGGTTCTCAATGGTTTTGGACCATGGTATTGAGTAAGGCCTAAGACTATAAAAGGAGAAGAAGATCATTAGGCAAATGCATTGAGAAAGTATTGAATATCTGATGAAGTATGAGATCTAGTATGCATATTATGGGTTCATGACGTTTTGCTAAGGAGGAATCTCAGCAGTTGATGGAGAACAAGATCTAAGGATAGATCGAGATCTAATGGCTTGGAATGAATCATCTCTATACGGTTTGATCTTGTTTACTTTAGATCTGTATACTGACGCATGTAATGTTCTGTAAATGTTATAATTTGGGTATGACTGAAGTTTGGAACAGCTGTAAAGCTTTGAGTTAATATTTACAGATGTGTACGCGGGTTATCTTTGGTAAAAGCGCGTATGTACGCGGGTTTGGTTCATCGTAGTAACGTATACATTATGAAGTATGATATTTGAAGTTGCAGTTGAGTCTGATTATTTTAGCAGAGTTTTTTTGTCTGCTCTGTGTTCTAGTGACTGTGTTGTTGACAGGGTTTCAATGATTCAATGATTCAGAGATTGATGATGCTAGTATTGATTGACTTTGTGCTTCAATGATATTGATGGGTCCAGTATGAAAATTGGATGAAACGTGGCCTTTTAGATTATAGTGTTGTGCTTCAGGAGTATCCAGTCTGAAAATGTATGAAACGTGTACCTGGAGGAAGAAAGAGAAGGTTGTAGCCTTCTATAGGTCGGCACCTATGTACTAGTACATCAGCTAGTACAAGAGAAAAGGGGGTGATAGCTCCCTTCCAGTAGCAGTTGGAGAACGAGTAAAGGATCGAGCATTTCAGTAGGCCAGCACCTACGTACTAGTGAATGGATCGGCTAGTACAAGAGCTAAGGGGGTTGTAGCTCCCTTCCAGGAGAGTCTGGAGAACGAGAGAAGGTTGTAGCCTTCTACAGGTAGAAGCCTGTGTACTGGTATAAGACTGCACCAGTACAGAAATATTGTAAAATGAAGTTTCTTATTAAAAGAAGATAGAGACGACTTGCAGCAGGTGGTTTTCACCCACATTGGGTTTCCACCTTATATCATGGTGTTCATGTGTGCTTCTTGTGTGTGATGATCTGTTCTATTTCACTGCACCTGCTTACCGTTCATATGGTTAAAGAAGTTCTAATGCACTAACTAAAGATCAACATTTAATGGATTAACTAAATCATAAGTATTCTGAATATACGCTAGTTGCATTAGACACAGTTGCGTATACACGCGGGTTCCATTAACTGAAGTAGCGTATAAGTATCTAAGTATGGAAATGAAAAAGTTTTATTGATTTAATAATATTGATTCACCCCCCCCCCCTCTCAGTATTATTTCCAGCAATTGGTATCAGAGCAGGTCCTTTGGTAGAAGCTTGATCGCTTGAAGGAGATCCGTGGAACAATGGGAAAGAAGCTTAAGAAGAAAGCACCTAAGAAGAAGAAGACATCTCAGAAAGACTATGACAGTGGGAGCATCGATTGGGGAATATGTGGAAGAATCACTTCAGATTCAAAATCACTTCAAGATGAAGATCTATCAGGTATGAATTTATCCTCTGGTGATACATCTATTTATCCATTTGAAGACGATGAAAGCAATAGCGAAACAATTGAATTTGCTCTTATGGATGAGCAAGAAAGATATCAAATAGAGGCAGAATTTAAAAGGCTTACAGACAAAATTAGAGATCAACAAGATCTATTGAACAAAAGGGAATGTGCCTTCAAAGAAGTAGCTACCAAACTAAAAGCTCAACTAGAGGAAGGTAACAAGGTAAGGAAGCTATTCAAGGAAAAATATCAAAAGTTGCAGGATGAAGTGACATCATTAAGAAATGAAGTAAATGAAAGAAGCACAACAATCAAGAAACCCAGAGATAGATCCAGTTACTATGAAAGGCTTGAAGCTACGATCCTCTCGCTAAAGGAATATCTTGAAGAATCAAAGAAGTAGAATAAAGAACTACTCCAAGCTCATGAAAAACATGAAAATGAAGTTCTTGATCTAAGACATCAGTTGGAAGAAGGAAGAAATGTTGAAGAAAACATGAAGAAGCAGTATCTTGAAAAGGAAGAGAAAAATCAGGTTGAGGTAAATATTCTAAAAGATAAATTAGAAGAAAAAGATAAGCTCTTATGATTTCAAGATAGTAATAAGATCTTGGATGATATTCTTAGTATTCAAAGATCTCCTGCTACCAAAGCTGGTCTTGGTTTTCATGAATCTATTGAAGAAGAATCTAGTTCACAAAGTAAGACAGGGGAATCTAATGCAAAATCTGAAATGCTCAACAAGGAACCAAGGAAAGAAACTCTTCAAAGGAAATATTTTAATCCTCCAATGAATAATGTTGAATGTTATGTATGTCATAATCTTTGACATGTTGCAACCAGATGCAAAAGTAGAAGGGTTCAAGACCATCACACAGAAAGAACATCACTTTCCAGGTATTTTAAGGGATATTGTTTTTCTTGCAATATGTTTGGTCACAAAGCTGTTGATTGCTACAGAAGGAATATGAAACATATGAGATGTTATGCATGTAACAAGCTTGGACATATAGCAAAGGAATGCAGGAACAAGGTACAGGCACCACACCAAAAGGAGAAAACATCATCACATTTGAAGATATGGAAGAAGAAGGAAGTATAGTCAGAAAGATGTGGCACAACACCATATACAGACATAACAGACTCAAGGGAAGATGAAAGTGTAAAACTTCAGTGTCCTAAATATCGTACGCAAGTTGCATAAAGGGAAGTCGCGTATATACATGAGTTAGACACTTCACAGTCACGTATATGTCAGTCTGAGGAAAAGCAGAAGGGATAGGCTCAGAAAAAGGGTCTAATATGATTAAGTCTATGGTTACAATCTGCTAATGATGTGTGGAAATGTCTTGATACTTGTAATATGTTTTAAAGTGTTTCATGATGATGATGCCTTGATACTTCTTTCTGATATATGCATGATCAGATCTGACAGTGAGAAGATGGCACAAGTTCAGGGGGAGCATTTACTTTTAATAATGCATTGTTGGCATTATGGTTAGTAGTCCTTGGTGATGATGCTTGTATGGCTAAATGATATATCTTGCTATGATATGGTTATGAGTTGTCCATCTCATATGATTATTGGGGTTACATATTTGGTGTTTAATTCATATTTGTGGTTGATTCTTTGATGATGCATATATGGTGCTTACATGGTGATCTTCATAAGGATAAAGAGAAATACAAAGTACTTGATGATGAGTCACTCATATGATGTTGTCGTCATATGCATAAAGATCATATAATACAATTATGATGCAGGATTCCTATAGTTCTTGGTGCTCATGTGGATGAGGATTGTTGTTGTTAATGATATCAAGAAGTCTTGACAAATGATCTTGAGCTCAAGATACATAGTGCTGGATACATGAATGTTTACTCAAAGTTGCATTGTTGGAGACATGATGATGATAAGTTCTTACCTATATGATGATAGGTCGATACTTACATATGTTGATTGATGCAAATATTCCCATGTGATGATACTTGGATCATGCAGATCTTGATGTTGATGAGATGGCTATGGTGTTCTTCACATATGATATAATGTTTTTATGATGTTGTTCAAAAGGATGAGTTGATATCTATATGCAGACATATATTGTTACAGGAGATTTATAGGTTGCTGATCTGGAAGTGGTTGTATGCGAGTTTTATGAAGAACATCCACGTATATATGCCTGTTTCCGCAGATATAGTCGCGTATATGGTAGTTTGAAGGAAATCAATGGGGACAAACTCTGGTTGAATAGAGTCTAATATGGGTTTGACGAGAGATCATCTGGCACAGGTTCAGGGGGAGAAGATAATCTTCTAATAATGAATTGTTGGCATTACATTAGAAGCAATTGGTTCGAGTACACAAGTTGTTTTGGGTTCAGCTGCAAAAGGAGAACATGGTTGCTGATCTGAATGATGATTGACAGATGTTGTTGATGACACTCATAGAATTGTTTTAAACATTTCGTCTCTATGTCATGTATATCTTTTCTTATCAAGGTCATGTAACGGCCTATGTTGGTTTCCCCACTATGCCTGGGATGAATGATGTAATGTACTTGGTTGTCATATGTAAACTTTTTATTTATCTCCACTTGTTTGGGTGGATGATCCCCACTTGGTTGGGAGATGGATGTATGTATGACTCTTTGGTGCTAGGAAGGTCACTTATGAAGTATAGAGTCATGTTCTTTCTTGTAGTACATATTTTTGCAGACCTTGCTTACAGTCAGGGGGAGCATGAACAACACACTTCAGCAGGAGCAGAGCTTTCAGCATGTACCCAGAGGGAGCATGGATAGATTGGTACACCTTGGCATATACAAAGGGGGAGCACATTCAGAGATTTCAACAGGTACTCAGTGGGAGTATGGTCAGCGGAATGTTTATCAAGAATATCTTGGTTCGCCCTTTGCCCTTGATGTCAAAGGGGGAGAATGATTTGGTGTTGTTGCCATCAAGTCCAAAGGGGGAGATTGTTGGCATTATGATGCATGTGTTGTACTTGATGGAAACCCTCTCGTAGAAGATCAACTCACTTATATATAACTAGATGAATCTACAGAAGAGATATTAGATGTGACAGAATACATGGGATGCAAGACAACTCAAAGGAATCAGATGACAATTCAAGTATGACAAGTTAGCTTTGCCATCAAGTCCAAAGGGGGAGATTGTTGGCATTATGATACAAGTGTTGTCCTTGATGGAAACTCACATAGATGATAGACCATAGTGCAGTAGATCAGCAACAAAGATTTGATGATCAGACTACAAAGAATGAAGAAAGAAGAGTATATATGCAGGTTCAGAGTATATACGCAGGTTCACTATATACCAAGTAGGGTATACACAAAGGTTATACGCAGGTTCACTATGTACCAATTCGCGTATATACGCAGGTTCGCTATATACCAAGTAGGGTATACATGCAGTTTCACTATATACAAAGGCGTGTATACACGCGAGCTTGCTGATCAAAAGTCGCATATGCGTATGCATGCACTTTCATGCACGGAAAAGCGCGTACATGTGGAAAAGCTTATTTTTGGGTCCGTGGTATTTAGACCTATGGTTTTGGTCCTTGGTATTGCATCCGAAGTATTGAACCCAGGTATTGCGTCCCTAGTACTGGTTCACGCAGGTTATACACGCAGTTTCACTATATACAAAGGCGCGTATACACACGGGATTGCTGATAAAAAGTCGTGTATGTGTATGCATGCACTTTCATGCATGGAAAAGTGTGTACATGTGGGAAAGCTTATTTTTGGGTCCGTGGTATTTAGACCTATGGTTTTGGTCCTTGGTATTGCGTCCGAAGTATTGAACCCAGGTATTGGGTCCCCAGTACTGGTTTTCAATGGTTTTGGACCATGGTATTGAGTAAGGCCTAAGGATATAAAAGGAGAAGAAGATCATTAGGCAAATGCATTGAGAAAGTCTTGAATATCTGATGAAGTATGAGATCTAGTATGCAGATTATGGGTTCATGACGTTTTGTTAAGGAGGAATCTCAGCAGTTGATGGAGAACAAGATCTAAGGATAGATCTGGATCTAATGGCTTGGAATGAATCATCTCTATATGGTTTTGATCTTGTTTACTTTAGATCTGTATACTGACGCATGTAATTTTCTGTAAATGTTATGATTTGGGTATGACTGAAGTCTGGAACAGCTACAAAGCTCTGAGTTAATATTTGCAGATGTGTACGAGGGTTAGCTTTGGTAAAAGTGCGTATGTACGTGGGTTTGGTTCATCGTAGTAGCGTATACATTATGAAGTATGATATTTGAAGTTGCAGTTGAGTCTGATTGTTATAGCAGAGTTCTGTTGTCTGCTCTGTGTTCTGGTGACTGTGTTGTTGATAGGGTTTCAGTGTTTTAATGATTCAGAGATTGATGATGCTAGTATTGATTGACTTTGTGCTTCAACGATATTGATGGGTCCAATATGAAAATTGGATGAAACGTGGCCTTTCAGATTATAGTGTTGTACTTCAGGAGTATCCAATCTGAAAATGTATGAAACGTGGTACGTGGAGGAAGAAAGAGAAGGTTGTAACCTTCTGTAGGTCGGCACCTACGTACTAGTACATCAGCTAGTACAAGAGCAAAGGGGGTGATAGCTCCCTTCCAGTAGCAGTGGAGAACGAGTAAAGGATGGAGCATTTCAGTAGGCCAGCACCTACGCACTAGTAAATGGATCGGCTAGTACAAGAGCTAAGGGGGTTGTAGCTGTTGTTGGGAAAAGTATCCATTCAGAATGCCCCTATCCCACTCTAAGGTGTGATAGTGCCTTAGCAACAAACAAGGAAAACTAATTGAGTATTTCTTCTTTATGAAATGTGGATGAGGAGAAAGGATGTAACTAACCTGTGTCTTCCGCTAGTTTGTTGATCCAATCACTCCTCTCTTCAGTGGCTCTCAGCTCCTTGCTCCTTCATCGGCCCAGCTTCACCGAATTCCTGCAAGATCACAAGAGAGAGAAACTACACGAAGATATAGATATACATTCATAAAAAGCTCAAGATCAGATTAAGCTAAACATGTAAGCATAACAAAACATCATTGGTACACAGCATGTAGGAGAAACTCAAATAGTTTATTGATAGTATAAGAAATTCCAAGAGGAGATACAACCAAGTGAGTTCCGATCCAGCATCTACCTCCCAGCAAAGGAATCCCTTCCTCTCCTCCAACAAAGCATAAATCACCCAATGTACTAATCTCAATCTCAAACCAACAGCAATTCTCTGCAAAGTACAAAATTCCAGCCTCCTGAACCTCTGGGTGAGAGATCCATATATAGATGTAAGCAGAGAGGATGAGTCAGCTTATGTTTTGACTTGTGGCTTCTCTCTGTCAGTTCTTGCTTCCACTTGGAGGTTGAGAGCCTCTTACTCATCACTAGTCGAATTCATTGAGGCAAGTGTCATTGGAGAAGATTCTGGAAGCTTCCAGGGTCTTTCCACCTCGTTGAATGAGTTTTCCATTTGTCATTTCCCGCTCAGCGCACCCTGGTAGTGCTTTTAGGTGCGTTGCAACGCACCCAGCTAGTGTACTGGGGTGCACTGCAACGCAGATAGCTAGAAGAGCTTTTGAATTGATCCTGAATTGATTGTTTTTGAGTTGTTTTGGTGGAGAAATTCTGGGAAAAGTTGTCATTGGTTGACCTTGTTCCTTTAGGAGCTGTAACAACATCTTTAGGGACTTTGGATCCCTTGAATTATGGACATTTCATGCTTATAGCTGTAAGGCACAAAAATGTCTATAATAGTTTCCCCCTAAAGTATGAGGCCGTTTATCAGGTGAAATGCTTTATTAGGAGGATCTGAAGTTCATTCAATGCTGGGAGGAAACCTGTAATAAGATACAATACAATACATTATTTTTCATACTGTTTTCATGATCTAGCTAAGGCGGGCATTCCCATGCTCAGCTTTATAAATTCATTTTTCTGTACATAGGACAGACAATCGTCTGATGGTAGACTGATGATTTTGATGAAATCATCATCCTTTTGGTAGGATGATTGTCTGTGCTGCAATGCTGTACATGTCAATGTCTTTATTTTTCCTGAATGTATATTGCAGCCCGAATGGATGAAACTAGATCTGGGTCTTCAATCTCGTCCGATCTTCACTCTAAGTACAAGTCGATCCATGTGATAAATGTTCTGAAGTCGAACATGGAAAGACATCGCTTGATTACCAGTCAATGATGTAAATTGTTAACAAGCACGAGAGGAATCACCGATAATGATAATGACCCTCAAGGTACTGCAGTACAATTCAAGTGGTTTGAATAAAGGACTTGGCGTCGAACACCACGCAAAATCTTTCGGTCGAAGGTCATTGATGTATACCTGTCGCCGGAAGTGAGAAACTTGCCATTGAGGCATGCAAGCTTCAAAGTACTGAAGGGGGTGTTCCTAGATCAACTTCTTGGATAATGAGCTGATGTCGACAAGAAGCGATCCGTCAAAGGAGGGCCTTAATGTATCCCACATCAGTGACACAGAACGGAGCAAATGATTTTGATGGAGGTGAAAACGATCTGATGATATATGGTTCAGGGTGGCGGTCATGAAAGAATGAAGGATAATGTATGGTAGTGGATGGGACACGGTTGACTTCTCTGGATGACTTCTCTTGAACATATCGGCGACACTTATGTGATGGATTGGTAGAATTTACCCCAAATATGGATGGTATGGCGAGACCATGGCGATGTGACCGGTGAATGAAACAACCCAACCCGACTCAGGCACGGAGTGGAAGTGTCATGTTCAAGAGCGACTTGCTACCAATAAAGTTCTTTGAGTTTCTTCCCAATTTTTACCCAGTCATTGCTGACCAGTACCTCTTTATTTTTGTCAAGCTTGAGGAGGATAACATATGCTTGTTCTATAATTTGCCCTTCGGGCAAACCCATCGCTATGTTTTAACGAGCCTAGCGATAGTGAAACTCGTTCTCGTCTAAAGACAAGTTTGTCGCTATTAATGTTTTTTAACGAGTCTAACGACAAAGATAACTCAGTCCTTTTCATTTTTAGAGAGTCTGAAAAGGTACGTAAAGTTAAATCCAAAAGTCCTTTTTCGTCATCTAATCCCTTAAGTCCGAAAAAAGTATAAAACAATACAGAAGGGATGAATTTTCGATAGTTGTAACGAGCCGAACAAAACAAGCGCTCGATCTTTTTGTGCAATAATCCCTCAGGTCCAAAAAGATTAAAATCTAGAGGAGGGATAGCACTTCCGGTCACTTTAACGAGCTGGAAGGCCAAAACTCGGCAATCTTTTCATATTTTACGAGTCAGATGAAAAGAGCTTAAATAAGACTCGTCTTTTGAGGAACGAGTGATAAAACGGGTTAGCAGCTGATTCCAGGTAAGGGTTGGAATTTTCCAATCACGGCAGTGTCACAAGGATGGCTAGTGAAATCACTCTTCGCAACTGTTCCTCAAAATGGGTAAACAATCAAATGGAGGTGAATGATCGGCCAATGGAAAAGTGGAGGTGACGGTGCAAACATGACCAAGGCTTTAATGGCTGATAATGTTACATTCACGGTGGTTATTTACCGGACGAGCTTAAATGTGGGTTGAAACACTTGCTCGATCTTATGTTTATTTTTTAACGAGCATGAACTATGTGCTAAAACTGCTCGATTATCCAGTCATATGATAAGAATGTCTCATGTAAGATCCCATTTTTTATGGAGCTTGAACCTTACAAAGCTATGCCCCGCATCCTTTCGTTATGCAAGTTCGGAAACGACTAATCCTACGAGTTTAAAGGGTTAGACCTACAGGTTTAAAGGGAGGACCTAAAAATTTAAAAAATAAATAGCCGCCCCTTGCTTGCACTCCAACAGGGTTGCATGCCCCCAGGTATAAAATAGAGTTTCAAGGTTACCCCTACTTTAGTCCGATAAAACATTTGTTTCAGCGAGAGAGGCCTACCTCTTACAGGTCACCCAAAGATTTTTCTATTAATATTTCAAACAAAACACTTCTTCGGCAATGTCTACCGAGATAGACAAAGGTGATTGACTCAGTTCTGTCAACTCACATAACTTTGACAAGAGAATCTTATTCTAGAATAACCCCACTTCCACGACGGACGGGGTACATACTAGTCATATTCTCCCGCGGAAACCTACCATATACCCAAAGTTTTCCTGCCGAAGCAGACCAGGACGCATGCCCCCTGGGTTCCAGTCATATCCTTCCGAATTACTCGCGCTCATCAGGAGGACAGACCGTAGGTTGAGACATTTCTTGCGTGAAGAGACCATTTAGGGATGGTATGTGACTATTTGCGATGCGTGATCCGGGAAATGAAAGCTGGTCCACGAGCTTGACCACTCTTCCTTCGTGCGGAAAACACATTACTCTAAAGAGTGAGGAGACGATGGCTCCCATGCAATATATATAGTCTCGTCCAAGGAGTAGGTTATAATCCAAGGGTCCTTGAACAACCATCACGTTCATTTGAACGGTCTTCCCTTTCAATGTTATGGGCACATTGGGGAGGATCCCTAAAGGTCGACTGGTTCCTCTATCAAAGCCTGTCAGATTTCTCATTTCAGGCAAAATCGTTGGCGAACCAAGCGCTTTCCAAGCAATAGAGGAAAGGATACTCACAGATGCCCCCTCATCAATGATGGTGCCAACCATGACCATTCTGTATATTTGGACGATAATTATGAATGGTATGCTTGCTGGAAAACGGGGTCTGCCTAGTTGGTTCCAGTCGAAGGAGACAACTAGGTTGCTTGGTGGTGGGACCAAGTAGACGGCCGGGTATCGCTCTGATGAACTTCCTTCCTGCGATAAAGGAATGGGGGGATTGCCCCCGTGCTCATCGGAGTCTGTGTTGATGAAGAGGATTTGGATGGTGTCATCTTTATCCTCTTCAGTGACTATATCATTCGAAGATAAAACCTCTGAAGGCAAGACCGGGTCAACTGCCGCCTCGACCTTTTGACTTTCGTCGGGTATGGATTCAGCTGGTTCATCTTCAATGACTGGCGCTTCAGCTGACCACTTGAGCGGGCCAGCTGGATTTTCAACTAACGAAGGACTCAACAAGAGTTTTTTATATCCAGGAGGAAGTCGTAACGGTGAAACCGGACGATCATCCAAAACTCTTTTCGCTTCGTCTAAAAAGGGACAACGGTGGATGGCGTGGTTGCCTTCGCACAGTCTACAGGGAGATCTAGCTCTCCCTTTTTGTCCAAGGACTTCACTTTCGCTAGTTGACGGTGTGCATTCAACATGGCTATCAGAGGTTGATGCCACCGGATTGTGCAAACGGGGAGACCAGTCCCTTAGTATCCGAGGGATGCAGGGACAATCTCTGTGGAAATGGTCTCCCTTGCATATGACACATGGCGATTTAGGCCTAGTCAGTGTTGTGTGTGGATTTTTGTCAGATGACACTTGTTTGCCCCCAGTCGCTTTTGGCTCCTTCTTCTTCTTCTCTTTCTTCTTCTTTTCCTTCTTCTCCTTAGGAACTTGGTTTTTTGTTTTACCAGTTCCGTCAAGCGAAGAGGAAGGAGGAGAGGAAGAATTAGAGGAAGTAGAAGGCTGGTGGGTAACTCTGGACTGGTCTAACTGTTGATTCGACTGTTCAGGAATAGTGGTGTTCTGAACAACATTGGTTGAGAAGAGCCAGACCGGCAAGCCAATTGTCAGTCCTGGAAGCGACAATGTGGCCATATGGGGCGCACCAACATCTCCCCAAGAGGAGAAGGGACTAGGATTTCCACCAAGGGGAATTCCTTGGTTGGTAGGCTCCATTTTCTCAACCTAAAGATCAACGCAGGAAGAAGGGTATGAATATTCCGCTTAAAATAAATTTTAACGACGCTTGGACACAACTTGCTTTTTCAATTTTAAAGAGTCGAGAAAAAACAAAAGATGACTCTAGTCTCCTTCGATGTTTTAACGAGCCCGAAGTGACAAATGCTCGGATGGACTTTTTCCGTTATAGAGTCTGAAAAAGGCCAAAAGGAACTGCTCTGGAGTTCTAGGTAGAGGGTGTGCCAAACTTTTCGCAAAACCGCAGAATACTTTTTAAGGTACGGGCGGTCAATCTTCCCGAATGCTGTGTTCAGTGCATTGCGATCAGTAGGGCGGCCGACACGGCTTCCTAAGGATAAAGGTTTTATGCCTATAGGGGTCTCCCAATATATACTCGACGGTACGTGGGAGCACAATCCATATTGGCGCTTATCGTCTCTCAGGAGGAATCACCCAACCATCAGCGAGATCGACAGTCACCAGGTTTTACGACGCCGGAACACGTCTCTAGCCTAGACCTCTATGTTGTGCGTTAAGTTACAAAGAGTTGTTAAGTTCATTCAATTTATTTTAGGTTGATCTTTCTTAGAAGTTTGCCTTTTTGGATCACCACGAGATGTATGATACAATTCCTAAATGCAGTCTAAAGATGATAAGCAAGCTTTTATATCTTTTCAACAATGAAAATCCTAGCTACAAGGGGAAAAGAAAGACACAATCTTTTCTCAAAGAGCATAGAGCACACTGTAAATGCACTTTTCCTAAATCAACATGCAAACTGTCAAAATGCAAATGCACATATGCATTTATTTGTTTTCGCTTTCTTAATATTGATGCCTAAAAAGAAAGCTGTTGTACAAATTTGAATTCGATTTCAAGTGAAAACATAAACAAGTTTCTTTTTTAAAACAAAAAGACGATTACGACACTTTATGATTTTGAAGTAAACACTTGTTTCGACACTAGAAATGCATAAATTCAAACCAAAAGACAAAAGTAAAAGCGTAATCAACTGTGAACAGCAAACAAACTCACTCCTAAGATCAAAACGACACTTACGACAGGTCTAGATCTAAGGGCGACAGTATGACTAGTTTACTTTTGTAATGGGAAACTGCAAATGATGTAACAAATACACAAAGAACAAATACAGTTTCTTTATACAACTGAGGCGGAATTGAGGCAAAGAAAAGGGGTTTCAGATAGGTACACTGACTGATAACAGGCTGCAAAAAACAGAGATAAAACTGAGCAAAAGGAAGCAAGGAACCACAGCTGCACAAGGCAAAGGCTGATCAGCGCACCCTCAGCACAGAGAAACTGAAATTCAGCGCAGATAGCCTTCACGGGACCTGCGTTGAAATGCAGAACCTCTTCACAGAGTCTGCGCTGAAGCAGAAACGAGAATTGTCTCTGGGTTCTGGGTCACGGTTTGCAGTTTAATCTACAGTTTTTGGCCGGATAAAAGCTATCAATTAGGTACAATTAGGAGGATGATTTAAAGGAGGACTAAGATCTATCACAAAGGGCTGTTAGAGCACTTGTGGATCAGCTGTTCAGATCATAAACAGGCCCTGCGAATGGACTAGAGTAGCAAATCTCTACTTTGCATTTGAAAATGGAAAATGCATTTTGATTCGGCACTTCTGAGTTTATGAGAAGAACAACAATAGAAACACAAATAAACTAACAAGATACAGTCCCCAGCGGAGTCGCCAATTTGCTGTTGGGAAAAGTATCCATTCGGAATGCCCCTATCCCACTCTAAGGTGTGATAGTGCCTTAGCAACAAACAAGGAAAAATAATTGAGTATTTCTTCTTTATGAAATGTGGATGAGGAGAAAGGATGTAACTAACCTGTGTCTTCCGCTAGTTTGTTGATCCAATCACTCCTCTCTTCAGTGGCTCTCAGCTCCTTGCTCCTTCACCGGTCCAGCTTCACCGAATTCCTGCAAGATCACAAGAGAGAGAAACTACACGAAGATATAGATATACATTCATAAAAAGCTCAAGATCAGATTAAGCTAAACATGTAAGCATAACAAAACATCATTGGTACACAGCATGTAGGAGAAACTCAAATAGTTTATTGATAGTATAATAAAGTCCAAGAGGAGATACAACCAAGTGAGTTCCGATCTAGCATCTACCTCCCAGCAAAGGAATCCCTTCCTCTCCTCCAACAAAGCATAAATCACCCAATGTACTAATCTCAATCTCAAACCAACAGCAATTCTCTGCAAAGTACAAAATTCCAGCCTCCTGAACCTCTGGGTGAGAGATCCATATATAGATGTAAGCAGAGAGGATGAGTCAGCTTATTTTTTGACTTGTGGCTTCTCTCTGTCAGTTCTTGCTTCCACTTGGAGGTTGAGAGCTTCTTACTCATCACTAGTCGAATTCATTGAGGCAAGTGTCATTGGAGAAGATTCTGGAAGCTTCCAGGGTCTTTCCACCTCGTTGAATGAGTTTGCCATTTGTCATTTCCCGCTTAGCGCACCCTGGTAGTGCTTTTAGGTGCCTTGCAACGCACCCAGCTAGTGTACTGGGGTGCACTGCAACGCAGGTAGCTAGAAGAGCTTCTGAATTGATCCTGAATTGACTGTTTTTGAGTTGTTTTTGGTGGAGAACTTTTGGGAGAAGTTGTCATTGGTTGACCTTGTTCCTTTAGGAGTTGTAACAACATCTTTAGGGACTTTGGATCCCTTAAATTATGGACATTTCATGCTTATAGCTGTAAGGCACAAAAATGTCTATAACAGTAGCTCCCTTCCAAAAGAGTCTGGAGAATGAGACAAGGTTGTAGCCTTCTGCAGATAGAAGCCTGTGTACTAGTATAAGACTGCACCAATACAGAAATATTGTAAAATGAAGTTTCTTATTAAAAGAAGATAGAGACGACTTGCAGCAGGTGGTTTTCACCCACATTGGTTTTCCACCTTATATCATGGTGTTCATGTGTGCTTCTTGTGTGTGATGATCTATTCTGTTTTACTGCACCTGCTTACTGTTCATATGGTTAAAGAAGTTCTGATGCACTAACTAAAGATCAACATTTAATGGATTAACTAAATCATAAGTATTCTGGATATACGCTAGTTGCATTAGACACAGTTGCGTATACATGCGGGTTCCATTAACTGAAGTAGCATATAATTATCTAAGTATGGAAATGAAAAAGTTTTATTGATTTAATAATACTGATTCACCCCCCCTCTCAGTATTATTTCCAACAATTGGTATCAGAGCAGGTCCTTTGGTAGAAGCTTGATCGCTTGAAGGAGATCCATGGAACAATGGGAAAGAAGCTTAAGAAGAAAGCACCTAAGAAGAAGAAGACATCTCAGAAAGACTATGACAGTGGGAGCATCGACTGGGGAATATGTGGAAGAAGCACTTCAGATTCAGAATCACTTCAAGATGAAGATATATCAGGTATGAATTTATCCTCTGGTGATACATATATTTATCCATTTGAAGACGATGAAAGCGATAGTGAAACAACTGAATTTTCTCTTATGGGTGAGCAAGAAAGATATCAAATAGAGGCAGAATTTAAAAGGCTTACAGACAAAATTAGAGATCAACAAGATCTATTGAACAAAAGGGAATGTGCCTTCAAAGAAGTAGCTACCAAACTAAAAGCTCAACTAGAGGAAGGTAACAAAGTAAGGAAGCTATTCAAGGAAAAATATCAAAAGTTGTAGGATGAAGTGACATCATTAAGAAATGAAGTAAATGAAAGAAGCACAACAATCAAGAAACTCCGAGATAGATCCAGTTACTATGAAAGGCTTGAAGCTACGATCCTCTCGCTAAAGGAAGATCTTGAAGAATCAAAGAAGCAGAATAAAGAAATACTCCAAGCTCATGAAAAATTAAAATGGTGTCTGTGGGTTTTGAAAACCCACTTTTCCAATGTTCTTTTCCTTTTTGAAAACCTTGTTTTAATGCTTGTTTCACTTTTTGCTTTTGTGGGTGGATTAGCTCATGCTGACTTGATTTTTTGCAGTATTTATAGCTAGGTAGTATGGATTGATGCTTAGGAGCAGCTGGGAATCAATATTACATATAGGAACATGAAATTACATAAGAAATGACAATAAAAACCAAAATACTCTGTTTTCACCTCAAAATATGTTTTGAGGTGAAAATTACATTAAGCTTTAAAAATAACAACTTTTGACTTTCCAGATACTATGCTTGAGTTTATTTGGCATCCTCGTGTCCTTGCTGATCTTTATTGGCATTTAACCATCAAATTTGACTATGTGGACACCCTAAACCTAATGGGACCAAACCCTGTGACCTAATGAAATGAAACTGTAGAATGAAAATGAACCATGACTGAAGACTATAGAAGAAAGGATCAGCAAGCATATTTCATGAGGGAAAATTGAAGTGACCTCTACCATCAGTGGATCCATTACCTAATGGAGTGATGAGAATTTACAGTATGGGACTCCTATTATGCAAATGCAAAAGAGAATATTTTGATCACTTATGGCAGTATGACAAGGCTAACACAAACACATAAGAACTCCAACTGTTACATAACATAATTATTAAGTTGACCCATAATTTAGTTGTTACATAACATAAGCACTCAAACCAGATTTCATTTAGAAATGCCTCGAAAATTTCTTCAAGAATTTCATTGCTGCAAGTTAATCCACTTGAGAATTCAATCAAATTTAACTACAACAGAAGTTTAGGGTTCTTTTTGTTATCATCACGTTCAGCGAATGAATGACACTTAGATGCAGGTAAATAATGCAAGTGTCAATTTTTATACTGGCTCAAGCAACTAAGTGGAATATGCAAATACTGTGATGATAAACACATTATTATGGTACTAAAAGAATAAAAAACTCTATGCTTCCTCTTATGAAACCTTCCTCAGCAAGGCCACCACTTCCCACAGATACATTACTTGTGAAGGCCACCACAAGGTCGCATAATTATATAATATTCAGTTATTTAACCACCCACAACATGAAAGACCAATTAATTGACTATTTTTTCACTGTAAAAAGATATAGAATAAGACCTCACTTTTGCAGATTATTTCCCAACCACGAGGAACCCTCTCACATCACAATCTTGTATGTCTCCTAGTTAAGCATGTGTGACACATATAAGGAAGGGTTTGGAGTAAAGTGGTAAGAACAAAAATAAACTAGAATGTGTTACAACCCCATTTGGAGAAGCCATAGTTGCTACAAACTCCACCATGAGACAATGAAATTACAAATCTAGAAGCTACAATAACCCCAAAAGAAACTACAATTATGAGGGTTGTAGTTGTAGAAATGTTGCAACTCAAGTATCCGCATAATACCTTGGTGTTCCGACTGAATAAGAAATACTCAAGGTCTAAAGAAAGATTAAGGTAACCATGATAAAAATGTAAATTCATAGCAATTAAACCCATAATAAAGAGATGGTCCATATGATGCATACAAAAAATCCATGCTGAGAGTGCCAAGGCTCAGGATTTTGTACACAACTGCAATAATTAGAAAGAAATCGTCTCCAATAAGAAATATTCAAGGTTTTCATTGCAACTCTAAAGAGAGATGAAGGTAGCCATGAGAGAAATGTGAATTCATAGCAATTAAAACCCCTAAGAAAGAGACGGTCCATATGATTCATAAATAAAATTCATGTTGACAGTGCTAAGGCTTGGGATTTTGTACACAACAACAGTGATCAGAAAGAAAATGCCTCCAATAAGAAATACTTAATGTTTTTGTTGAAACTCTAAATAGAGATGAAGGTGCCCATTATAGAAATGTGAATTCATAGCAATTAAACACCATCAGTTATACAAACAAATCCCAGGAGACTTCAATTATAATAATTAGTTGCAACAAAAAATTATAATAATCAGTTATAATAATTTTCAAATTGTTTGTAATAATAATCAGCTGCATAATAATTTGTTTATAATAATAATCAGTTATAAAAACAAATCTTAGGAGACTTCAGTCATAATATTTTGTTTGAATCTCAGGAGACTGTTATACAAACAATTTTTTATGCAGAGACTTGCTCGAGTAACTTAGTGGAATATGCAGAGATTTTTATACAAACTAATTATTATGGTACTAAAACCCCGATTTTTTTTCAATCTAAGCAACAGAAACCACAAGAAGCCACAAATTGAAGCCATAAATACTCCATACATTCATATAAGGCAGACAAGCCACTGAAAAACCCAACTAGTGCTTAAATCCCTTTTTTTTTTCAACCTAAGCCATAGAAGCCACCAATTAAGCCATAGAAGCCACAAATACTCCATATATTGACAAAAGGCAAACAAGCCACCATGAAACCCAACTAGTGCAAAAAACCCCAAATTGTTTTTTAACCTAAGCCATAAAAGCCACAAATTGAAGTCACAGATACTCCCTACATTCACATAAGGCAAACAAGCCACTAGAAAACCCAACCAGTGAGAAAAACCCAAAAAAAATTTCAAACATAAGCCACAAAAGCCACCAATTAATCAACATATACTCCATACATTCACAGAAGGCAAACAAGCCATCGAAAAGCCCAACCAGTGCATAAACCCTAAATGATTTTTTTCAACCTAAGCCACAAAAGCCACGAATTGAAGCCACAGATACTCCATACATTCGTAGAAGTTAAACCAGCCACCAAAAAACCCAACCAGTACAAAAACCCCAATTTTGTTTCAAACTAAACCACAAAAGCCATGAATTGAAGCCACATATACTCTATACATTCACAAAATGCAAGCAAGCCACCAAAAACACCAACCAATGCATAAACCCTGAACTTTTTTCAACTTAAGCCACTGAATCCAGGAATTGAAGCCACATATACTCCATACATTCACAGAAGGCAAACAAGCCACTAAAAAACCCAACTAGTGCAAAACCCCCCAAAAAAAATTCAACCTAAGCCACAGAAGCCACCAATTAATCCATGAATTTAATCCAAAGATACTCCAAACATTCACAGAAGGCAAATAAGTAACCGAAAAACACAACCAATGCAAAAACCCCCAAAAACATTTCAACCTAAGCCACATAAGCCACGAATTGAAGCCACATATACTCCATAAAAGGCACAAAAATCCAGAGATTAGTGCAAAGAAGATGAATGATGTGAATACCGATAAAATAGAGGTGTTGACAAATACAGTTGTAGTTATGGCTGGCAGGATGAAGAATCCTACTAGGGAACGATGACACCAAGCTCCAAAGTCCTACTGCAGCGAGACAACCATGGTGTCCAGTGTCGGGTCAAACAAGGACAAGCGAGCGAGAGAAATCGAACAAAGGTCCCTCCAATTCTGAACTAGCATCAACGACATACAAACCTGTTGCAACACGACGCCACCCAAGAGCTAAAACCTTTTACTGCACCCGCACCCCATCTCTATGGTTGAACAACACAACGCAACAGGTAAACAAGATGCCATAACAAGCAATAAACGAAGGTTCACCTCACCATAAACGAAGACCTCACATAAAATTATCGATGGAGCAGAACGCGTAGGTTTCAGACTTGAACAAAAATTAATAGGGAGTGAAACAAGGTTTTTGAGGCAGCAAGAACCCTAAACGATGCCAAAAAATGAAGGTGGGTTCCACTCCGCGAAGGGGACATGTGGAGGCACATGGGTGACATGCGTCATATTGATAAGTCAGTTTTTAAGTTGTCATTTTTTGTCCATGTAGGGAGGCCATGCAACTACTGTCCTCCCTCCCCTATACAATATGTTGTAGAGGCATTGTAAATCAGGTGAGAAAACGCATTGTGGGACCTTAACCCCCACCCCTTTGTTCTCTACAAATTATGCCATATGTTAGTCATTGATAGTTTTGTTGGGCATCACATAACACACCACATGAGGATTGTAAGTCAAGTGTTACACCACAATAGAGTGACATGGCTACAATAAAGGTCATCGCACTAATGCTACACAAAAAAGTTATATGAAAAAGAGAGCATGTGAAAAGGCATGTTTTCAAACGTGCAAGGATATGAGTGTTGATAGTTTTATGAGGTGCCCTCTTCAAAGAACAATAGAATATGGAATGTGTTGCACAATTGCTCAAATATGGAGCAATTACCACCAAACAATGAGCGTTGTACTCATATTTTAAAATTTTCATTTGGCCTAGGTTGCATTTTCAAATGCGACCAGTTTAGTGAATGAGATGTGTGACCAATAGTTGAACTGAGCCATCTCCCCTCAAAGTCACATTTCGCGCATGCAACACCCAATAATACAAAATTTATTGTCTCTATTTGTGACATGCAATTTGATATCTATATCACATGCATAAAACTTATTGCACAAATTATAAATGCAACCTGCACTATCTTTTCTGATTTCCGAGAGAAAAAATCATGAAAATAAATAAAAGCTACACCATTTTTTTCATATCCTTGGTTTGCGATGGAAGAATAGCTGAAACATTCTTAAAGTTGGAAAGGCTTGGAGCAACGATATTTCTTGGTGTTGATATAACCACATTGGAGGGACATTGTATCATAGAATTATCAATTCAACAGTTATCAATAAGCACCATCACTTGTTGAAAATGGTTTTAAGAATGAACAAATGATGGTAAGAAAAATTGGAGAAATTCATGTTATTTACAACACACATGATTGTATTATGAGAAATGGTCTCCCAGTCACATAAATAACTCCATAAAGGCAGTGATTGTGGGTGTATTACTTGTTAATACACGTTGGATACAACGCTATGCAATGCTCAATAATGAAAAGGGTGTTGAGAACAAGTCAACAAACGTTGCACTGAGATATTACACATGTCACATTCTTTTAAATCGCATAGTTGTGCCTCCAATTTGCAACCTGATTCAAGGTCGAACTTCTAAATTTCGACTTGAACAATGTCACAAATCGCAAGGTCGCATTTCAGAACCCTGAAGGTACAACCAAAATGCGACCTTCCCAATCTTGCATTTTTGAGACCTCCTAATGAGTCGCATCTCTAATGGCGACCTAGCAAGAGAGGCACTCCCAAATGTGATAGACCAAGTGATGCGCCTGGAAAGGCCTCATCGAATAATGAATGTTCACCTATAAGGGTGTTGTGACACACGTAACTGTTGAAACACATATTAAGGGATCTTTGATGAATGACATGTGATACCATTATATCCAAAACATCGCATGTGATGTATGGCCAAACCGTGCTCATGATTATAGTAAGAGAAGCATGTATGAAAATCCAAGGATATGTTGTGTACAATTAGAAATAAGGATAGCTAAAAAGGGGAGACAATATGAAAGAAACCTCATGATCAAAAAACAAAAATATGTGAACAATGATCAATGTTGCAAAATAGTTTGTCACTTTACTTTCCTTAAACATGCCAAAGACATTATTCAATTTTAAATCGTTATGCCTATTGGCATTGCAAGACACTGAAGCTATATTCAAAAATTGTTCTATGGATGATAGTAGGTCTATGAATTAAAACATGATTGAGAAAGCTTAGAAGGACCCTGCAAAAGCTACTTACTTCGACGAAATTGTTACACAAAAGGGGGACTATACAGGGGTCCCAATTAATTCCTTTATTTCAATCAAGTGATTATGCTTTTATTGTCATTCTTTGTTGGAAAGTATGTATGACCAATGTCATATTTTTGCATGTAGAATATTTTCACAGAGAAAGATAGGGTTTTTATAAGAAATTGTATAATTAGGTTTTCAACAAACAAGTAAGTTGGCCTCACTTAGTTGTCTAAGGCACTATTTCAACCTTGATGGTGGGAATATTAGTTGGAAGATGGAAATTTAACATAACAAATGAGCATCACCACTCTGTTCATCAGCCTATAAAGGTCACCATACCTTTGTAACAACATTAACAACTGACATTAGGGTTTCCAATAACCTTCTTTGTTCTCCTCACAGATTCTTTTCTATCAATATTTAAATTATTCTCATCATAACGCCCATAACCATGCAGAGATAAATTGGGCATATAATAGTCATTGGACATGAGTGATCAGGTGCTCAATATTTAGCTCAAAAATCAAAGTTATCATATTGGCTCGAAACTTGTACGACTGCGTCTGTCTCGTCAAGGCGATTGCAACACAATTTGTTTCACTGAAAACTGAGTCCAGATGAAGGAGAAAATGCCTATTGTTTGTTTTCCTCAATAGCTAAAAAAATTGCAGAACAGGACAAAATGATGGTATGGCAGTACAGTCAACATGTGGGAACCTTCTTCAGTTTTTTCGCAATGAGGTTGTGACAAGTGTCACTCCAGGATTCACCAGTTTGGTTGTGTGAAGGTAAAATTTCCCAATGTCTTCCAATATGGAATTATTGGATCATGGTGAATATTATGTGGAAATTATTTTTTTAGAATATATATATATATATATATTATTATTATTATTATTATTATTTAATTTCATATATATATAAACGTTATAAATTTCAAATCCACATATATATATATATAATGGCGCATTTTTAATATAATATGGTATGGTCAAATTCGAACTATATCCAAAGGCATTGTAATGTATATGGTGGCAAAATATATATGAAGGGACAAGCGGAGGGAGGGCCAAACCTGTGGCCTACCCCTCCCAAACTCTGTTGCATACTGTTGAGCCAGCGGGGGTTTTTTTAAACGATGGCCATGACATTTTATTTAAACCTACAATGGTTGCCGACAATAGAGCGAAGGGAGCCAACCCCGCGGGCCAACTCCCTCACCATACGACCATTCAATTAAACCATTGGCCAACGCTAATGGATAAGCGCACTTAGTGCACAACTAATCCAACTTTAACTTAATTAATCTATTTTTAAGGTTAGCGATATTTTTGGAGGCGAGCCAATTTCGGTGGAATTGCCACTTTTGGTAGTGCTAACTGGAGCCTTCTCGAGTTTTAGTGGAGTTTCCTAGGGAAACATTGAATGAAGCATATCTTGAGAAATTTTTAACCAAATTGAGCGCAGAAAGAGGTGTTCTTCACTAATTTGGATATTTTGAACACATTGGTGCAGGTGTCAGGATCCATAGAGCTTTGTAAACAACATTTTTGCGACATTGAGCTAATATAGAGGCCCAAGTCATGGAAGTTGGACCAAGGAGATGTAGCCGAAGAGGGGTGAACTCCTACATCAAAACATTGTGTTAATGTGTCTCTTTGATGGTTTGTTGCACTATACATGTTTTATGTTCAATATTTATTTCTAAAGCTATTTTTCTCGTGAATGTCTTTTTAAACTTAAGGAAATTTACCTAACTTTATGCACAAATAGCTAATGAAACCTCTGCACAAGAAGAAATAAGCATGCACATATTTATAAATATGTAATTTTTATCAACACAAAAAAACTAATCATACAAAAACAGATCAATTTGGTATCATAGCAAAAATTGAATTGCTTGATTTCTTGAGTTTGTGCAATTAGGGTTATAATGGTAGAAAATTTGTGATGCTTACAAGGTTAAAGTTGCAGAAAGGAGAAGGGAATTTATTGGTTGTAACTCTTGAGGTAATGCCTAGAAGAAGGAGAGCCACAAGGCCACATTCTCCACCATCCAAAGTTCCAATTCCAACTGCACATGAAACTCCTCAAGTTTTGCCTTCAATTCAGATTGAAGAGGTTCAATTAGTACCAATTTCTGAGTCGGAATCCATAGCCATTATGTCTGGAAAAAGAGAGCCTGAAGGTCCCTCTTCAGAAGAGAAAGAATTCAAAAAATATTTCTATACTTTGACTGAGATGGTTAAAGTCCTCTATGAAGATAGGAACACTAGAATGGTTGGAGAGAGTTCTAAACCTCCACATGGAGAAGGAAGGTCAGAGGACAAAAAAGATTAGAAGAGGATTCCAAAGGGAATGGTGGAAATCCACCTCCATCTCCACCATCCTCATCATATTCCTCATCATCTCCATCATCTCACACAGCATAATCTTCCACTACCACCACTGAAACTACCCATACTCATTCCAAAACCCCAAAAGGAAAGACTCCATTACTGAAATTGGACACAAAATTCAAAATTCCCATGTACAATGGAGAGGTGAATGGAGAAAAGTTGGACAATTGGATTCGACGGTCGGAAGTATACTGCAGAATTCATAACCTTCAAGAAGATGACAAAAAGATCTAGTTGGATTCACTGAAGCTAGAAGGAGCTGCACTAGTTTGGTGGGAAGCAAAGACTCAAGAAGAAATGAGAATCCATGGTAAGATATCCATCACTTGGGTTGAATTTGTTTCTACAATTAAAAGACAGTTTTATCCTTTATCCTATATGCAAAAAGTCATTATGAGTTGGCAAAATTTTAGGTAGCTTAAAGGCCAAACAGTCCAAGATTATACACGAGTTTAGGAAAAGGGATTTGTTGTTAGGAGTGAATTTGAATTCCCAAGATACAATGTTGAAATATATTGGGGGTTTACATTCCTATCTTAAACACACTATTCTTATGTTCAATCCAACTAATTTGGATGAACTGTGTGTGCAAGCCACACATATTGAATCTAGAGGAAAGAACACTTATGAAGAGAGTAGTAATACAAAGCCACCTAAGAGTAAGGAGAAATAGAAAGGAGGAATATGGAAGGGGAAGAAAAATGCAAGTGTGAAGAAAGAAGGGGAGAAAGTTATCTATAAACACTGTTCAAAATAGGGACATAAAGAGGATCATTACTGGAAACTCCATCCAGAAATGAGACCAAATAAGTTCAACAGTAAAGGGAAACAAAAAACCAGTACTATCACTCAAGAAGATTTAGGTTCTGAATCAGGTGATGAAAAGAAAATCATTGTCATGGGAATCAAAGGAAAACGAGATATTGCAAGCACTAGTTTACAAAACTATAACACTTCTACTACTCTAGATGAAAAGAGACGAATTGAGTTATTTCATGTTAGGGTCATATCTAAACACACCAAGATTGACACATTCTTCGATAGTGGGGCACAAGCGAATCTAATCTCTGAAGATTTAGTCAACAGATTGAATCTTGAAATTGTACCTCACCATAACCCATACCCTTTGGGATGGATAACAAGAGACACCAATTTACAGGTTACAAGAAAATGTTTGTTTAAGTTTGCAATATCTGCAAATTTTGTTAATGAATTAGAGTTAGATGTGGTACCACTTGATATTTCAGATGTGGTGTTGGGTAGTCCATATTTGTATGACTGGAAAGTAGTCTTTTACCACCATGAAAACCACTATCACTTTTTCAAGGATGGTGTTGAGTAGATAGTGAGAGCCCATCACAAAAAGTTAAACATATCAGTTGTTAATGTAGGGCAGGAAAAAAAGACTAGTGAATTCAAGTAAAAGTTTAGTACTTCTCATGTTTAAGCCAAATGATGATATTGTTTGTGAAAATGTTGTTGCATGTAATGCAAGTTTCAATTCTGATTTGGTTGGTTTAGTTGATCACAGTGATGAAGTATTTCAGGTTGTGAAAGAATCGTCCTTCAAGGAGAAAGAAACTTCACATGAAATATGTTTGTTGCAATAGGTTTCTCTTTGTGATGTTAGCATGCAAAGGTTAACAAAATTGAAAAGTTTAGAGACGCCAATGCAATACAAAAAAAAAATTGAACAATGGGCTCATTAAATCATCCATTATGCCATGTTGTGCACCAATGGTTATGGTGCTAAAGAGGAATGGTAAGCATTTCAAGAAAGAGGACAAAAGGAGTAGTTTTCACCAAAGCAAAGTTGTAAAAAGAGGTCAGTGCAAGAATATACATAACACCAAGAAAGAATGGTTTGTATGGATTTTAATGTTGTATGTTCTTTATAGCACTTCTATTACATACATGTATTTGAATTATGGCAAAAAAGAGTCCTTTCTTGGAGAATTGTCCACTTGGGTGACATAAACATGTTTAGTAAGTTTTCTTATGCACATGTCATCTATGAAGGAAAATCATTTGATGTTTTGAAGATATCAAAGTACAAGTTGGGTTTCACTTATTTGATACATTTGGTCCATGATATTGGAGGTAAGTTGAAGGAAAGTTTCTCCAAGTTGGATGCCATTGTTGATTGGTCAATGCCTAGGATCATCATTTTGATAAGAGGTTTGTTGGGAGTAGCCCAATGTTTAAGGAGAGTTGTTGTTGACATTTCTTCTTTCGAAGCTCCTTGGCATGCATTGTCATGTGTGTGCAAAGTCTTTCAGTGGGGAGGCGAACAACAAGAGGCATGTGTTGCTTCAAACCAAAAGATCAGTTCAAATTTTTTTTATGCTCTTTCATCCTTGAAAGGTTCATTTGAGTTTCAAGTTTATGCAGGAAACTTCACCATCTTATTTCATTCAGAATATTTCCATGGTGTAAAGATTAAGTTGCAATGATCCATGCACTTTCATTGGATGGATACTTGTCAAAATATTCACTTGGTTCGAAGGTACAAAAGAGGTATAAGAAACAACTTCATTGTTATTCCTTTTAGGCCTATTGGTTATGAAATTGTTGTATTCAGACGTCATTATGTTTTACATGAAAGCTATGTTCATAAAATTTCATACTTTCAAGATGCACAATCGGGCTTGAGTCATGCAAACCAAGTAGTGAAATTTGTCATCCATTTGCATTATATTTTGTTATGTCATCTTGGTAAGAAGGATGTTGCTTTTGATGGCAACATAGACAAAACCATAAGTTTTTATGAACAATTGAAAATGGTGCAACAAACTATGCAAGATAAGCTTGAAAATGGAAAAGACAAGTATAGGTATTATGTCAATCACAGGTTTCAAGTCAACGGTGCAAGTTGGTGTCAGTTTTGCAAAAAGACGCTTCAAGTTGTTGAAGAAGGAGAGAATGTTCAGATTTCACATTTTGAATGCATTCCTATAGAATTTCTGAATCAGTTTCAACAAGACACCATCCGTGACAGAAGAATGAGGTCCTCGAGGCAAATGAATGTTGATTTCCTTAGAGAGGAGCTCAAGGAAACAAATTCGTCAAAATCCAATTGGATCGAGCTTGGAAAGGTGAGTGGGTTGTACCCTTTGATCTTTCGGGGTCCAAAAGGCTTCTAGTGGGGAGAAATGATAGGGTGCTTAGTATTTAGCTCAAAAAATCAAAGTTCTCCGATTGGCTTGAAACCTGTACGATTACGTTCGATTCATCAAGACGATCACAACTCAATTTGTTTCACTGAAAACCAAGTCTGGATGAAGGATAAAATGCCTGCTATTCATTTTCCTAAATAGCAAAAAAAATTGCAGAACATGACATAATGATGACATGGAAGTACAGTCAACATGATGGGAATCTTCTTCAGTTTTTTCCCAATGAGGCTGTGACAAGTGTCACTTCAGGATTCATCAATTTAGTTGTGTGAAGGTGAAATCACTCAATATCCTCCAAGGTGGAATTATTAGATCATAGTGAATATTATGTGCAAATTATTTTTTTTAGAAATATATATATATATATATAAACTTATAAATTTCAAATCCGCATATATATACAATGGTGCATTTTTAATATAATATGGTATGGTCAAAGTCGAACTATATCCAAAGTCATCGCAATGTATATGGTGGCAAAATATATATGAAGGGATGGGCATAGGGCAGTCGAAACCATGACCTCCCGCTCCCAAACTCTGTTTCATACCATTGAGCCAGCGGGGGTTTTGTTAAATGATGGCCATGACATTTTACTTAAACCTATAATGATTGTCGATGACAGAGCGGAGGGAGCCAGCCCAACAGGCTAGCTCCCTCACCA
The DNA here is from genome assembly GCA_031772625.1 of Pinus tabuliformis. NCBI lineage: Eukaryota > Viridiplantae > Streptophyta > Pinopsida > Pinales > Pinaceae > Pinus > Pinus tabuliformis. Next base: position 457,410,217 of record CM062808.1, on the reverse strand, counting down.
TACGACCATTCAACTAAACCATGGGCCAACCCTAATGGATAAGCGCGCTTAGTGCACCACTAATCCAAATTTAACTTAATTAATCCATTTTTAAGCTTAGCAACAGTTTTGGAGGCGTGCCAATTTTGGTGAAATTTCCAATTTTGGAGGTGCTAACTGGAGTCTTCTCTCTTTTTAGCGGAGTTTCCTAGGGAAACATTGAATGAAGTATATCTTGAGCCATTTTCGAAAAAATTGAGCGCAGAAAGAAGTGTTCCTGGCTAATTTGGACAATATGAACACGTTGGCGCAAGTATCAAGAGCCATAGAACTTTATAAACAACATTTTGCCACATTGAGCTAATATAGAGGCCCAAGCCATGGAAGCTAGACCAAGAAGATGTAGCCCATGAGGGGTGAACTCCTTCATCAAAACATTGTGTTAATGTGTCTCTTTGACGGTTTTCTACACTATACATTTTTGTTGTTCGGTATTTATTTTTGAAGCTATTTTTTTCATGAATGTCTTTTTAAACTTGAGGAAATTTACCTAATTGTATGCACAAATAGATAATGAAACCTCAACACAAGAAGCAATAAGCATGCACATATTTATAAATCTGTAATTGTTATTAGCACAACAAAACTAATCATACAAAAATAGATCAATGAGAGAATAGTGAGTAAGGTCAAGAGTCGTGAGAGTAAATGAAAGGTCACATGAGGACATGAAAGGTCAGCCTCTTCACCTCTATAAGAGGACCCTCATGCCTCATTGAAGGGGACTTTTTACACTTGAGCTAGGGGCTAGCATTAGATAGTTGATTTGTGCTTGAGAGCTAAAGACACTATGCTATTTATAGCTAGGAGGGTGAGTTGTGGTGAGGATAAAGTTTTGCATTGGATAATGGTATGAGCAACCCATGTTTCGTTGTTGGGTTTTGATGGATTATAGAACATGTAATTGTATTTGCAGCAACATTAATAAGAAGTTATTTGTTTTCAGTATGGATTCATGTGCATTAATGTGATGGTTGTATTGGATTTCTTGTGTGTCCATCATTTTTGTATGTGTGCTTTCATGCGAGCATTTGTTAATGAACTCATCCTTGGCTTATGGCTTTCATGTCTGCTTTGAATTTGTGCTTATTTATTTTATGCCTTGTTGGTGACTTATTTTGAAGTAATTCACAATTAACATTTGGCATGTTCTTGTTTGTGCATGTTTGAGTTGGTTTTAGCTCACTAATCCTTCTTGTGGCATGCTTCTTGTTGTTGTTGTTTTTACATCCATGTATCTTGTTTTGTGGTTTGTTAATATTGGATTGACTTATTCTCATTGTTGGGGCACTTCTTTCCTGCCCTCACTTGTACATCTTTTCATTTAATAACCAAGGGTGAAACATTTATCGTGGTAGTTGGGCCCACATATCAAATGGGGCTCCTATCCCAAACGATGTGAATTCTAATTAAGACTTCACACTGGGGAGACGCCTTTCTGTTGGTGTGACATTCAACACCGTCAAAAGGTGTGTTTCATCACACCTCTATCTATCATCTTCTTTTGCTCATCCATCACTTCTTAGCTATCACATCCATTTTCAATGTTAATTTCACTCTCACCAATCTTATGCCTACTCCATGATATTTCTTCCCTTTAGTTACTCACTTCCACTATCTCCATCCTAGGTCAACCCATGTGCAAGGGTTCACACTACCATGGTTTGTGGGTTGAAGGGCATGTGATCAACCTTATAAATTTATAATTTATATATTATTAATTTATAATTTATATATTATTATTATAACTTTGATAACCAATATAAATTATGAACTTTATTATAATAATTATTTTAAAAAAAAAAATTATATTGATTATCTTATGAATCATCCTAGTTGATGACTAGTTGTGAAAACATACACACTCAAGCAAGTTATAATTTAGTTAATTTTTATGATTTTAGTATGTTTTTTTTATGTTTATCATGGATTTTTGTCTATAGGAGTTTTGTAAAATAAAAATGAACCTTTGTGATTAAGAATCTTGTTACATATTTTTTAAATTTTTATATTATTTCTATAAATTAATAATCATAATCTAAAATAAAATTATAATTTAGTTAATTTTTATGATTTGTTTAAATTTAATAAACTAAAATGTATCATTAAGTGCTTTTATCAACTATTTAATTTATATCTATGTTAATTCCTTATCTACCAAGAGTCTAGAGGGATCAAATCTCTTTTCATTCTAAAAGAGGTTTATATTTCATTTTTTTATGTTTACATCTCAATTTTTTTATGACTTAGATCCAAAGTTAAGAAGGATCTAGAGTTGTTTAATTTCTTTCTTTAATTAAGCTATATTCCACATGAATACTATGAGTCAACACCATGGTTTCTCAATAACATAAGTCATTTTTGTTTTTATTATTTTATTTTTATAATAAAAAAAATTATTCAATCCCATTCAAAATTACATTAATTTTTTTTTAAGCGTAATTCGATTTAGTGAAAAAAATAAAAATTAAGTTACAACATCTAGGATGCAATAATTAAATTAACATAGTTAGCAACATTTGTACCCGTTATTTGGTAGAAAACGAGAGAGAAAAGTCTAAATTGGCGCAGGGATTGACAAAAGTTGGTCATGTTTCCCAATAGATTGGAGATCCACCGCGGAGAAAAGCAGAGGATGGGTGGTTTCTAAATTGGAAGGTTCCCATGGAGGATTGCCTGCACACAGGATCCTATTGACATTTAGTGTACCCTCAACAACATAAGTTGTCACACATGGATCCTGACTCGGAACCATGAAAAATATCTGAAGGATACTTCTGAATGGTGCCTCTTAAATTCAGTGGTTGGCGGAGAAAGGTCCAGCCAGGGTGGATGGGCATAGCCAGGGTGGATGGGCATACCTGGAAAAAAATATCTGTTTTAATATTATGGATAAAACAGTACATTTTTATGATGGACATATTGTTTTCGTAAACTTTGAGAAATTTACAGCATGACTACATTGAGAGGAAGCGCCTTCACTTATATCCATTTGTACTGTTGTCTAAAAGTTACAACATAATGAAACTATTTACTCTCAGCCATTTTTACAATTTACACAGGGTCTAATATGGTAGTTTACATTTCTGTAGATAGCAGACTTGTAGTATTCTTTTTTTATATGATTTCCATACAAAACTTAAAACAAAAAGAAACAGAAATTTTATATGGACTTATCTGCTATGAAGTTCTGCCTTTTTAAGCTCTCTTCAATGATCTATCCCCGGCACTTTTAGATTTTCTATTTCTATCTCCTCAGCTTTAGTTTTCATCATGATGTGCATGCCTTCTTCTGTGTCTTGTAATACTTTTTTTATAATTCATTAGTGGATTTGTTATGTCCCTTGCTGATGTGCTCAATGGTTGAATTCTGAAAGAAACTCCATATACATTTTATACATTTCATCAAGCCCTGTAGGGAAGTTTGCTGAATGTTGTTCTTCCGGTTAACATGGTCTATTTTTATCAACAATATGCTAAATCGTGCCCAAGAGTGGATCAATGGCTATCAATGTTTCTTCCGGCCGGATATGGCCATTTTGTGGCAATTTTTTGCCGCAATCTTTGCTTTGATCGTTCTAGCAGCTTGGTTCTGCAATTAGATAGTCTGCGTAGATCTGTTCTTCTGGTCTGGAATCAAATGGGGGCCCATAATGGAAGCAAAAGAGCTTACCCTCCGTGGATCTATGGAGGCATTCCTCGAATAAAACTCTCAACTACTAGAGTCTATTTTTCCCGGATCTGTTTGGAAAAATGGCTAGGGGATTTCAAATGGATCCCTTCTCAATTTCCAAAGTCAGAATATACCTCAAGATATATGAAGGATCTTGACTGCAGAAATCGAGATCGGGCAATTAGAAGACATCAAAAACCAAAGGGCTAGCGATTCTCAAGTCCAATATTGAAGTAGAGGAGGAAAAAAAACCAAAAAACACTACAATATTGTTGATCAGAGTTCCCAAGAAGTCATTGAACGACGAAGGGTTGAGCAGGCAAGATCGATAATCCCAATTTCATTTAACGTTCAGCGTACCAACAACAAAATGAAAAGGTTGTTACTGAAAGAGGAGCAAGTGGCACAAAAAAAAATTCGTGCCTCAAGTGTTGATTCTGATAAAGAAATCACTATCTTACGAACGTGGTGAACAAAGACACTCATGATGTAGCTTGTATTCTTCTAACACCATTTTTAGTTGTTTAAGGTGCATGTTGATGTTGTCGTTGTTTTTGTTCCTGCTAATCATTATGATTTTTGGCCACACGAGGAAGAGAATGAAATGGCTAGTCACTCCCACTTTCATTTCTAGAGAATGGTAAAAAGTGGAGAAAAAAAACATGGGGCACCAGACCAAATATTTTAGACACTGACATTGTAGCTTTGTCTATGGGGCATCAGACCAAATGTTTTGGAAGTTGGCATTGTATCTTTGTGTATGGGGCATCAGACTAAATGTTTTGGAAGTTGGCATTGTAGTTTTGTCTATGTAGGCACCAAACTCTTTAGGAAAAGTTTATATTTTGATATTTCAATTGGTAAATAAACTATTTTAATATCCATATTAATTAGTTTATTTTAATATCAACTTTAGAAAAAACATAAACATATATGTATATATATGAAACACAATAAAATATTTCAATATGCAAAAAGAAGTAATTGAAAGTAAAAATATTCAATTTCTCTCCTTATTACAATAATAAGAGAAAGATGTATTATCAATTCAATTCTTTACATAAAAATTAATGTGATATTTAAAGAATATTAATAGCACTTAAAAGTTTTAATATGCATCATAAATAAATTATTTCAAAATTAAATAATATTGAAATATATTAATAAATTATTTCAAAATTAAATAATATTGAATTATATTAATAAGAAAAAAACTTCAATGCAAATAATGTAATCCATAAAATAAAATATCTCAATGTTCATGTCAACTAAATTATTTCAATGTCAACAATTTACATCTTATATATGATTTAAAATAAGAATAATAATAATACTAATAAAAATTTCTATATATTATATAGAGTAATTGAAAAATTAAATTCTTAGTCTTTTATTAAGGGTTAATAAACAAAAATTGTTGGAATTGGTTATTTAAGCTATTTTATTTCATCTCTTCAATGAATAAGGGATTGAATCTATCTATACTTTCAAAAATGCAATTTAAATGTAAAAATATTCAATTCCCTCCTTATTACAATAATAAGAGAAAGATGTGTTATTAATTCAATTCTTTACATAAAAAATAGTGTGATATTTAAAGAATATTAATAGCACTTAAAAGTGTTAATATGCATCATAAATAATTTATTTCAAAATTAAATAATATTGAAATATATTAATAAGAAAAAAACTTCAATGCAAATAATGTGATCCATAAAATAAAATATCTCAATGTTCATGTCAACTAAATTATTTCAATGTCAACAATTTACATATCATATATGATTTAAAATAATAATAGTAATACTAATAAAAATTTCTATATATTATATAGAGTAAGTGACAAATTAAATTCTTAGTCTTTTATTAAGGGTTAATAAAAGAAAAATTGTTGGAATTGGATATTTAAGCTATATTATTTCATCTATTCAATGAGTAAAGGATTGAATCCATCTCAGATTATAATATGTTAGATGAGTTGAATAATGTTTGCATCAATATTCCTTTGCTCTAAGCAATAAAGGAAATTCCTATTTGAAAGGACTTTGAGAAGGCACGATGATGGAGCTCTTGAATATTCTTCCTAGCAAGGGTTTAGGGTAATTTTTCTCAGTTCACTGTAGGCTCACCGTTTACCCTGCAGACCTCCGACTGGCTCTCCGACTATGTCTGTTCCCTTCGTTGTTGCCTTCTGTCTCTAGCAGTCACGTGTCGTTTCCCTGCTAATTATGGAAGAAGACATGGACTTCGAGGAGGTGGATTACTCACCGGACCTATTTCCCGACCAGCCTATTTTTGAAATCCCTAACCCTAACCCGACGTTTTATGTTTCCCCTCCGACTTCCGTATCTGCTTCATCCTATTCCACCCCGATAGTCACCCTCCCTGGTATCACAGCATCCTCCCTTCATTTTGGCACCCTCTCTATAGACTCACCTGCTTTGGATTGTCCGCCGCTCTCCCCTGGTACTCTTCACCTGCTCGTCGCAGTCTCACCGCCCTCGCCCTCGTTTGAGCCAAACCCTCTGGAAGACATTCTTCATCTGTCTAGCTCTCCACCGCCTCAGGATCAAGCGAGGACTGAAGCTACAGATCACACAGCTGGGGGTCCTTCAAATCTCAGCTCCATCCTGTCAATTTCTACTGCAAATTCCCCATCTAGATGCTTCGAAACACCTGTGATTAGGGTTAAATCGGCATCTCAATTTCAACAGGATGGGCACACTCCTTCCGACCCGCTTCAGGATCATCCTACTGCGCCCCAAACTAGTAAGCGGAAAGTTAAGTGTGTAAAGGCTTCGTCAAAGGATTTCACCATCCGATTCGGTGAGGGTTTGTCAATGGGTGAAGTCGCGGATAAGGCTAGCTCTGTTCTGGTTGGGCATGTCCGTGGTAGGGCTTATTCGGCGGAGAGATTGACCCTCTGGGTACAAGAAATCTGGGGCAATACCCTCAAGGAACTACTGAAGGTTCAGATACTCCCTCGCGGGTGGTTTTCTCTGCATTTTTCAAAGGAGGAATATACAGATCTGGTACTTGCTCGATACTGGCATATAGAGATGGCTCCAGTCCTCCTTAAGCGTTGGAGTCCATTGTTCGATCCGGATAGGGAACAAATTGGGGTTGGACCACTCTGGGTTCGTTTACCGAGACTCCCACTACAGTATTGGTCGGAGGATGTTTTCGTCAGGATTGGGAATACGCTCGGCACCTACCTTGACTATGATAAATCCTACATTCAGTCCAAGAATCGAACCCTAGCCCACATTCTGGTTCATTTGGATACCTGCGAGGGTTTGGAGGAGAAAATCACATTACAGTGGAGGAATTTCACTCGGGTTCAGATTCTGGACTATGAAGGAGTCCCATTTCGATGCAGAAGATGTCATAAGGTGGGGCATATATTCAAGGAATGCCCTCTAGTCAAAAAATCACTTGATCCTCTGATCGCACCAGAAGCCACAAAGGGTCAAGCAGTTTCTCTTCCGGACCGTACTCCTGTTTCAGTCCCCTGGGCCACCGTTCGGGCCGCTTCTCCCCCAGCTGCAGAATGTTCGCACAGGACACCATCTCCTCCTATGACGCGCTCCCGGGCTGCTGCTGAGGCTGCGAGAAAAGCAGGTACTCCTCTTTCCTCTCACCCTAACTCCTCTGTATCTAATTCTAGCATTGCATTTCAAGATTCATCATCTTTTAAGCACTTTACTCCATACCCTGCACTCTCACCTTTCCCCCTCCCATCATTTCTACCACCACTCCATCATTCCCACTATCAACCTCCATTCCTCTCTCATCCTATAAGGATTGGTCTAAACCGCCTCATCCGTACAATTTGCGCTCTCTCTCTCACTGAGAAGGTCAAACACCCTCCTATTCAGGGCTGGGACTTGCCCTCCCTGGATCTTTCACCAAATCGTCTCGTGGCCGAAAATCTTATCTCTCTAAAGCCATTCAAAAGGCTGGGGCAGAAGTTGTTTCGGGCAAACAATCCTCCTTGGACAAGGTTCTTAGAGCGTTGAATACCCAGGGGCGGTTTCCCCCATGAAGTGGCTTTCCTTCAATTGCAGAGGTATGGCTAGTGCCTCCAAAAAACTAGCCTTGCGCAGATTATTTGATACTGAGTCTGTGGATATCATTATGTTGCAAGAAACCCTTGGTGATGCTGATCTCATCACCAGATCTTTGGAATCCTTAAAACCTAGTTGGCACTTTTATTCTCTTGATGCTATGGGGCATTCTAGGGGGTTAGCCATTGGATACAATCCTTGCACCATTAAGGTCATATCATCGTGGGGTGGATTAGGGTTTATTGGTATGGATATTTTCTCGGCCGAACTTGGTATGGATCTCCAGATCATTAACATATATGGACCCTGTCATAGGTGAGAGGATTTCTGGAACAGATTCCTCAACCTATTTATAACTTCATATGATTACCTTGTCCTTGGGGGTGATCTCAATTTCTCCCTGGGATTTGGGGAATCATGGGGTTCACAAGCCCAAGTGGATCCTCTATCAGGGTATATGATGAATTTATTAGAGCAGCATAACCTCTTTGATGTCCCCATGAATAAGCCCCTTCCTACTTGGAGGAACAGAAGGATTGGGGATGCAGCTCTAGCTAGAAGGCTTGATCGATTCCTGATTAAGGTGCCTCTGTTACAATATCTGAATAGATATAGACAATGGGTGGGTTTTGGGGGCATATCTGATCACTCTCCCATATATTTGGAGATCCTTGGTCCCCATTCAAAGCCTAAATCCCCCTTTAAATTCAACCATGTGTGGCTACAAGATCCGGGATACATCAAGCTGGTCACTGACTACTGGAAAGCAAATCCCATATCGGGACATAGATCTCTGGCTGAGGGTTTCTGCCACAATATTTCTCATCTCAAGCAACTATCTATCACCTAGGCTAAAGAGAAAGTACAAAGGGATGATCATATCCTATCTCAAATTGAATCAGAACTGATTGATTTAATGAAAAATCCCATCTTATTGAGCTTAAGAAACATAAGGATAAGATATTGAAGGAGAGAAAGGAAACTTGGAGACTCAAGAGCAAGGCCATTTTGTTAGGGTCCCACCCTAACCCCCTTATTTATGTCATGGGATCATGTCATAGTCAAGAGTCAATAAATCCCATATTAATATTTGTAAGTGGTTAACCCGCAATTAATGACGGGACCACAGTTAGTTGCAAATGGGCGGTAGTATTAGATAGATGGTATTAATAAAACCCACAGTATTGGCCCGTGGTATTTCATGTATGAGTCATATATAAAGGATAGAGACTCCCTGCGAGGAGTATCGTGTCTTGTTTTTGTAATCGAGCTCTGCTCTATTGGAGGTTGCCCCCTCGAAGAGGCCTGTGAACATTTCTCTCTGAATAATAAAATCATTGCTATTCTGTGTTCTGGGTATCTTTTCTTCGCATATTCTATGTTCTGGGTATCTTTTCTTCGCATATTCTGTGTTTGGGTATTACTTTGTAGGTTAAGAGCATAAAAAGTGGTATCAGAGCACTTTCCAGGGCTCGGTGGGATCTCCAATTTTTAGCAAAAAAAAATTTGGCTAGAGACGTGTTCCAGCGTCTTTAAACCACGGGATCTGTCGTTAAGCGCATAAACCTGCGGATTTGGGGAGGCATGCACGCAGGAAATACAAGAGGTGGTCACGTCTGTTGGACTCCCTTGTAACCCTTGTGGGTACCCCTTCGAGTAGTAGCGCATTAGACAGAACCGCGCACAGACTATCTTCCACGTACCCTCTGGGTGGGTATATAGGAAGCCCCCTAGCTCCCTTGAAACCTCGCCGTAGATAAACCTTTGGCCGTGTTGTGGCTACAGTACACCGAGAACAGCACTCGGAGAGATTACTCGCCCGTACGATAGGGTAGTCGGGTTATACGGCTAAGGGTACGATCGATCCTCCTTAGTTAGAGCCCTGAAACATTGGGCCGAGTACTACGGTCAGACCCTTATGTATATTGCGATCTGTAGCACCTGACACTCCTCAAGACCATAGTTCCCTTTCTATCGGGGGATCACACATCATCTATTCCAGATCAGCGAGTGCAGCAGCAGCAGAGATCAGTCCCGCAGCTCCATCAGATCAGCAACAGCAGTTGTCGCACCATTCAGATCTCTCAGATCCACCAGATCGGAGTAGTTGTGAAGGGTTCCTGTACCTGGATATAATTTTCGCAGGACTTTTGGCGGCATTGACATTTTGAGGATTTGGCGACTGCAGTATTGATCAGGAAGGAGTAAAACTTCGTTAGGAGTTTTCCAAAAAAAAAAGTCTAAGATCTTTCGGGGCGCTTATTGGTGACCTAGCCCATCAGAATCAGGACGACGAGCTGAGCAAGGTGGTACCATTCAATTTCTTAGTAAAAAAATTTTAGGTGGTCCCAATTTTTCATCAGGTTGGTGTATGGTAGAAACTCGCGCTCAAGCGATGGCCAATGAAAGGATGGACAAAATTGAAAACCAGGTGAACTCCATCCAATTTTCGGTGAACGAAATACAACATGAGATTAAAGGAATAAGTATCCAGATCCAGAATGCACTCTCGAAGGGCAAGGAGCCAGCGCACGAGGAGGCGAATAATCGCCATGAATACCATGAGGGTGAGTCTAGCCACTCTCCCCACGTCTGACACACCCATCCACCACCCAGTCAGCGACCTCCCAAGTTGGATATGCATAAATTTGACGGTTCTCACACGTCCGCATGGCTAGCACAAATGGGGCGTCTCACTAGCTCCGACAGACGGGTACAGTGGATGAATATATTACCGCTTTTGAAGCCTTAGCCTTCCACACTAAGGGTCTCACAGATGAGTTCTACATGGAATGCTTTATCAGCGGTCTGAAAGAAGCCATCAAAGCTCAGGTTCTACTCCACCACCCTCCCACGTGGACAGAGGCTTTCCAGGTAGCTCGTAAGGTGGAACGTGCATTAACAGCCCAATCCAACCGCCTCAACTTCCCCGCTAAAGGTCGTCCCCCACAGGCTCCCAACACGACTCAGACACTTAAGATTCAAAAGGTGTCACCTGCGGAAATGGCCGAAAGAAGGAAGCAAGGACTATGTTACTACTGTGATGAAAAATATTCCCCGGGTCATAAATGCAAGGAGCCCAAGTTTTTTCAAATAGATGCCACTGACTACAGCTCCACCGAGGAAGATCCACCACTTGAGGAACCGGAGGCGATCGAAGAAGATAACCAAAAGGAGATTGTATCTGACGAACCAATTATTTTTCTAAACGCATTGGCAGGCATTTCTTCCCCTCAAACTCTCAAAATCAGGGGTTTTCTTAAACATCGCCCAGTAGTAGTCTTGATTGATAGTGGAAGTACCCATAATTTCATCCATCAAAAGATCGCTGAAGCAGCGCATTGGTTTGTCCGGGCAGTTTCTAACTTCCAAGTCCAAATTGCAGATGGGGGCACAATGAAATGTGAAGGCCGCTGTGAAAATGTCAAACTTCAAATGGGGGATTATCAGTTGAAACCCCACATGTTTGCAATACACATGGGGGGTTGCGACATTGTCCTAGGTGTCCTGGGGCCAATCACAATGGATTTCCAGGAGTTATATATGAGTTTTAAGCAGAACAACTCCACACATACCCTCCGTGGACTACAGGCGGGAGCCCCCTCTATCATCAGCTCGCATAGGATGGAAAAATTGTTAAAAAAGGGCCATCATGGAGTGGTAGCTCAATTTAATGCCATCCAGGTAGTCGAAACCATGTCTCTGCCAATTCATCCTGAGATGCAACAGATTTTAAATAAACATCAGACGGTCTTTGATAAGCCTCATGAGCTTCCACCCTCGCGAGGGGAACATGATCATAGCATCACATTAGTTCCAGGGGCCCAACCCCCAAATGTGCGGCCATACAGATATCCGTTCACCCAAAAGAATGAAATAGAAAAAATCATCAAGGAATTGTTGGAAGCATGTGTCATTCGTCCCAGCATTAGTCCTTATTCATCCCCAGTGGTCATGGTCCTCAAGAAAGATGGGGAGTGGCGGATGTGTCCCGACTTCAGGGCCCTCAATAAGTTGACAGTCAAAGATAAATTTCTCATCCCTGTGGTTGACGATTTGCTGGACGAACTCAATGGGGCTCAATTCTTCACTAAGTTGGATCTTCGCTCAGGCTACCACCAAATTCGCATGAAGGAAGTCGACATTCCCAAGACGGCTTTCAAAACTCATGAAGGCCATTATGACTTCCTGGTCATGCCATTTGGTCTCTGTAATGCCCCCTCTACTTTTCAGAGCCTTATGAATCACCTCCTCAAACCATATCTCAGAAAATTTGTCCTTGTCTTCTTCGATGACATCCTCATCTATAGTGGCACTTGGGCAGCGCATCTTCAGCATGTAGATCTACTCTTGCAACTGCTCCGCCAGCATAAATTATTTGTCAAGATGTCTAAGTGTTCGTTTGGCATGGAAGAAGTTGAGTATTTGGGCCACATTGTGGGGCGTGAAGGTGTCAAGGTGGACCCCAAAAAGATCCAGGCAATGCAAGAATGGCCTCAACCTAAGACGTTGAAGAGCTTGAGAGGATTTTTGGGTCTAACAGGCTATTATCGTAAATTTGTCCACAACTATGGCCGCATAGCAAAGCCCCTCACTCAACTCCTAAAGAAAAATTCCTTCTTCTGGAACGAGGAAGCACAACAGGCATTTACCGCTCTCAAAAACGCCATGTGTTCCACTCCCGTCTTAGCACTACCTGACTTCACCAAATCCTTTGTCATTGAATGTGATGCTTCGGGTACAGATATTGGAGCGGTCTTAATGCAGGAAGGGCGACCATTGGCCTTCACCAGCCAACAACTCAGTGGGAGGAATCTGGGCCAATCTACCTACGAGAAAGAAATGATGGCCATCTTACATGCAGTCGAGACCTGGCGACCTTACTTATTGGGGCGACGTTTCCAAATCCGCACAGATCATCACAGTCTTAAATATTTTTTGGAGCAACGCCTATCCTCCCCACAACAAAATAAATGGTTAGCCAAAATGCTGGGATATGATTATGAGATCATTTACAAGAAAGGGAAAGACAACAGTGTAGCAGATGCATTGTCGTGCCAATTTGAGGAGGAAAGTACTCTGCTCGCAATTTCCCTCCCCATTCCAGACTGGATTGAAGAGGCTCGCAGGGAATGGTTTTCACACACAGGGCTCTCCCAACTCATTTCTCAATTGAAGGTAGATCCTAATTCCCGCAAGGGCTACTCGTGGCAGAATGATATTCTTCGCTACAAGGACAGAGTCGTAATATCACTAACATCTACCCTCAAAAGTCGCCTTTTGGCAGAATTGCACTCATCTCCCATTGCAGGACATTCGGGCTTTCAGAAGACGTATGCTCACACCAGAAGATCATTCTTTTGGACAGGCATGAAAAAGGATGTCCTTACTTTCGTAGCCGAATGTGATGTCTGTCAATGCCACAAAGGGGAAACCGTCAACACACCAGGCACCTTACAACCATTGCCCATTCCAGCCTCAATTTGGACGGAGGTTTCTATGGATTTCATTACAGGTCTTCCAAAGTCAGGGAACAAGTCAGTCGTCATGGTGGTTGTGGATCGACTGTCGAAGTATGCTCATTTCTGCGCCCTACCCCACCCGTTTACACTTGGTTGCTCAAACTTTCATGGATCAAATCTTCAAATTACATGGCATGCCCACTTCTATAGTGTCCGACCACGACCCGATCTTCACCAGCAATGTTTGGCAGGAACTCTTCAGAATACAAGGCACTCAACTCAAACTCAGTACTTCATATCATCCGCAAACAGATGGTCAAACCGAAGTCGTCAACAAATGTCTAGAAACCTACCTTAGGTGTTTCACTTCAGAAAAGCAACACCTTTGGGCACAGTGGTTACCTCTGGCTGAATGGTGGTATAACACCAACTATCATGCCACCACCAAAATGACTCCCTATGAAGCAGTATATGGTCAACATCCGCCTTCCCCTACTTCTTATCTCAAGGGATGCTCCAAAGTACAAGCAATGGATCAACTCCTACAACACCGCGCAACGATGCTCGCCCATCTTCGCGAGAATCTTCATCAAGCTCAGAACCGCATGAAGCAACAGGCCGACCAACATCGCTCAGAGCGCCAAATTCAAGAAGGGGATCAGGTCTTTTTGAGGCTGCAACCATATAAGCAAACATCACTCAAATATAAGGGTTGTCAAAAGCTCGCTCCAAAATTCTATGGACCATACCAAGTACTTCAGCGCATTGGAGAAGTGGCTTACAAGTTGGCTTTGCCCCCTACGGCAAAAATCCATCCAGTTTTCCATGTATCGTGCCTCAAGAAAGTGATTGGGAACAATTGCCGAGTTCAAACCAGTGTACCTGAATTAGACGAAGAAGGGTCAATCTGGCTTCAACCCGAACAGGTTCTAGACACACGAGACAAGCACCTACGCGGCCGCATGATTAAGGGGGTCCTCGTCAAATGGAAAGACACCTCTCCGAAAGATGCAACTTGGGAACCAGCCACTATTCTTCAGCAGTTTCCTCAACTTCAGCCTTGAGGAGAAGGCTAGTCTTAAGGGGGAGGGCATGTTAGGGTCCCACCCTAACCCCCTTATTTATGTCATGGGATCACGTCATAGTCAAGAGTCAATAAAGCCCATATTAATATTTGTAAGTGGTTAACCTGCAATTAATGACGGGACCACAGTTAGTTGCAAATGGGCGGTAGTATTAGATAGATGGTATTAATAAAACACACGGTATTGGCCCATGGTATTGCATGTATGAGTCATATATAAAGGATAGAGACTCCCTGCGAGGAGTATCGTGTCTTGTTTTTGTAATCGAGCTCTGCTTTATTGGAGGTTGCCCCCTCGAAGAGGCCTGTGAACATTTCTCTCTGAATAATAAAATCATTTCTATTCTGTGTTCTGGGTATCTTTTCTTCGCATATTCTATGTTCTGGGTATCTTTTCTTCGCATATTCTGTGTTTGGGTATTACTTTGCAGGTTAAGAGCATAACACATTTGGCTTCTTGCAGGAGAAGATAACACAAAATTCTTTCAAAATTATGCCAAGGGAAGAAAGGTGTCTAACACTATTTGGAATCTGCCCTTACCTGATGAAGGTGTGGCAGACACTTTCAATAAACTCTCTTCTAGGCACCTCTCATTTTCAGAATCTTTATAAAACCCCTCCTAGGTCCAATCTAGCGGACATTATTCAAGTAGCTGGCCATTTTCCTCGGTTTGTGGATGAAGATATGGCGGATGATCTCACCTCACCAATGACGACTGCTGAACTTGAGGGGACCCTGAAATGGTTTTAAAAAGATAAAATTCCAAGGTCGGATGGATGGACTATTGAATTTTATCTGGCCTTTTATGAACTCTTGGGACAAGACGTGCACAAAGTAGTGGAAGAAGGACCACTGGAAAATTATATGATGCCATTAACTCCACCTTCATTGCTCTTATACCCAAGTCTGATTCTCCATCATCTTTCAATGACTTTCACCCCATCTCTCTCTGCAATTGTCTCTACAAAATCATTGCAAAGATTATTGCCAACAGGATCAGGCCCATCCTCTCTCTCCATATATCACCTAAGCAATTTTCTTTTCTTGAGAATCGACAGATCCACAAAGCCATCGGCACTGCTCAAGAGGCCATACAATCGATCAGGTCCAAAAAGCTAAAGGGAATCATCTTAAAGATTGACGTGGCAAAAGCTTTCAACCATGTTAGTTGGCTTTACATCAAAATGCTTCTCATTCATCTGGGCTTCCCCCATGATTTCATCACCTGGATCATGTCTTGCATCACCTCAGCCTCCTTCAGTGTACTCATCAATGGATCTGCTTCACATTTCTTTCATGCCGAGAGGGGACTCAGACAAGGATGCCCCCTATCTCCCCTTCTTTTCCTTATTGTCATGGAAGGACTCAGTCGGCTCCTTGCACAGGCAAAGAGAAATGGTCAACTGTTTGGACTAAAAGTGAATGACCTATGTTACCTCACTCATCTACTTTTTGTCGATGACATTCTCATTTTTCTTGATGGTAGCATACGAGACTCTGCCTCCTTTGCTAATGTACTCTCCCTTTTCTCTCGGGCTACGAGCATGATGGCTAACCATGGGAAATCCACTATAACCTTAGCCCACACTTCCATCCAAGAGTCTCGATATGCTCAGCAACACTTCCCATATAGCATCCTCCCACTTGATCAGGGTTTTAAATACCTGGGGTTCTGGATCAAACCCCTGTGTCAAAAAATTGTTGATTGGATATGGTTGGTCATTAAGTTGGAGAAAAGGCTATCAAATTGGTGTCATTGATTCTTATCTAGAGCAGGAAGATTAGTGCTCATCAAATTTGTACTAGAGGCCACACCTATTTTCTGGATGGCTTTGGCATGGATTCCTAGAAGCATCCTTGTCCGCCTTCAACAGATATGCAGCAGAAATCTATGGAACAGTGATCAAGATAAGATGATTTTTTCCTGGGTTAGCTAGAATAAGATTGCTCTGCCTAAAAAATGGAGAGGTTGGGGATTAAAAGATTTAAATCTATTTGCTCAAGCTCTCGCTGCAAAAATGGGATGGACACTACTCACTGGACAGAACCTCTGGACCACTATCACTTATCACAAATACATTTGGCCTCTACAGCTCATGGATTGGGTGTGTCTGCCAAAATGGTCTAGGATTGGCATATCTTCTGTCTGGAAAGCTCTGCTTCACTCCTTACCTATCATCCACAATAATTTGGCTTGGAGGATAAATGATGGTTCAAAAGCTTCGTCGATCTAGATCCTTGAACTGGTGGACGCAATCAACACCATCTTCTGAGAGAGCTTATCCGCCTTCTAAATCAGAGAGACATCAAATTTATCGCTCACATTGCAGATCAGAATAATACCTCCATCTTTGCACAGGGATGGAAGTCTGCTCACTTACTTGATATCCCACCTCGAAGGCACCAAACATGGCAAAATTATACTTCTACGTTCACTGAATCTCACATCAAAATTAAGGCGGGACTTGATGAATTTATTTGGTGCTTAGCTGATAATGGAGTATATTCCTTGAGATTTCCCTAATGTTGTGAAAACTTTCGATGCCTGCTAGTTATACTAGTTCAGCAGAAGGTGTCGAGTGAACATAAAGTAATAAATAACAAAATAAAATGTTAAATAATTCAACTTAACTTCAAGACGAAGTTCCTTATAGTGGGAGAGTATGTAATGTCCCTTAATAATAAATAATGAAAATGATAAAAATAATAAGTAATATAATATTAAAAAATACAAGAAAATAAATAATAAACAATAAATAAATAAAATAGTAATAATATATAATAATAAAATAATATATGTGCCCCTGGGGCTTTGGATTGATGGCGAATGGGTGCGTTGTTAAGACACTCCTTGCGATAGGTCACCAGTTCAAATCCCCCATGTGTACTTAGGTTAGTCTTAACTAGAAAAAAAAAAATAATAATAATAAATAACAATATTAAAACTCTAAATAAATATAAATAGAAATAAAACAAGAAAGCAGTGAAAATCAGTAAAGCTCTCAAAAAGTAAAAACAAAAGAAATAAAACAAGAAAGCAATAAAGTTGCATGTGGACACATGGAGTGTGTGCATGTGGTTCCCCTTTCAATGTTTGCTCTATTTAATAGATGATGAGGAATATAAGAGGCATTCCAACATCCTATGATTCCATCATCCTTTCTCTTGGGAGAATAGTGTTTTGAGACAAAAGATTCCCTAGCAGTAGTACGTTGATTAAGGGCTTGGGGGTGGCCAGTTGTAACAAGATTTTGTGCAATTGAACCTATGGTTGGGTGGATAGTCGTCCCCAAGACTTTGTTGCAGTTAACAGAATTCAACTAGCATTCAAGCCCGAAAGCACAAGCAAAAAACATCATCTAAGCAAGTCATCTGATTTTTATTAAAATCAGAGATGAAAATTAAATAAATATATTCATAATTTCAAGACTCATAAATTATAATTTTTTATATTTTAAATGTAATACTTCACCAAATTTCGGTGGGTACTAAACGATTTATAAATATTATCATAATAAAGCAATTTATAAATATGTATAATTCTTTAGATTACTAAATGTGTTTTATCATGAAAAATGATTATATATAAGCATTCATTTTTTTATTCGTTATCTAATTCATTATTTTATGTTTATTATAGATAGAGTTACATTTATTATGAATGGAATTATCTCATTAAATATTAGATGCAACAATTTTGATGTGAAGGGATGTGTGTCACTTTTCTATTCATTTAAGAGTTAGCAATGTGATAATATAATCAATTTCCATGCCATCTTACTAAATTGACATTGGGTAGTCACTTAATATAAGTGCATAAATATATTTGGTAGTTAATTAACATTTTAGAAAATTTGAGAAGTCGGTACATAGTCTATATACTATGATTTAATATATAGTTAAAAGCAAGTTATGTAATTCTTAAATTTGGAACATGGTTTTACCTGAAAAAATCTTATGTAATGTAATTCTTAAATTTGGAACTTGATTTTGCCTGAAAAAATCTTATGTAATCAATCAACTACATTATGATTATAAGCATGAATAATTAATTTTAAAATAAAATAAATAATTTAATTTAATTATTAAAAAGTTTAATAAATTAATTAATTTAAGATTTGTAAATATTATTATGATTTTTTTTCCGAAGGTGGCAAAACCTATCAAACTCAGGTGTCAAACCAACAGTGAGGACAGCCATCTCTGGCTGCTATCCGCGAATGTCGGTTTGACTCATCACTGTTATCAAGGAAAACCACGCCACCTGTAAATATTATTATGATTATAAGCATGAATAAATAATTTTAAAATAAAATAAATAATTTAATTTAATTATTAAAAAGTTTAATCAATTAATTAATTTAATATTTGTATGTAATTTTATATATATATATATATATATATATTTTGAATTTTACAATTTTAATATTAAATTTAAATTTAAATTTAGTAGAAGTACTTTTGTAATTAAATATAATCAAATTATATTTGTGTTTTTACATAAAACTGTTTTCAACTATTTTTTTATATAATCTAATTTTTTTAGGGCAAAAAATGGACACTCTTTTTTTCTTTTTTGTTAATTATGGAGTTTTTTCAAATTCAATGATCATCTTCCATAGTTACCATCTTTTTTTCTTTTTTGTTAATTATGGAGTTTTTTCAAATTCAATATCATCTTCCATAGTTACCAATAGTAGCAATGCACAATCCAAATGAAAATTTTCAACCATGTAGATTAACAATTTATCAATGGAGTACTTTATCAACTAGCTCTAAGAAAGCAAATGCCAAAACATGAGCTCCATAAACATAAATAAAATCAAACAAATACACAATCAATGTCTCAAGGAAAAGGAACAATAAGGTGTTAAAAGATTAAAGTGACCATTGCATGATGACATGGATCATAGAATCAAAGATAAATAAAAATCAATTTGTAGAAAATGAATAATAGCGTTAAAAGATGATAAAGTGACCATTGCATAATGACATAGAATAGAATCAGAAATAAATAGAAATTAATTGTATCGAGGAAAATGAATAATAAGGTGTTAAAAGATGATGAAGTGACTATTGCATAATGACATGGCTCATAGAATCAAAGATAAATAAAAATTAATTTGTGGAAAAGGAATAATAAGGTGGTAAAAGATGATAAAGTGACAATAAAAATTAACTTGTGGAAAAAAGATAATGTGTTAGAAGATGATAAATTGACCATTGCATAATATAACATGGATCATAGGATTAGAGATAAATAAAAATTGATTTATGTTTTATTTTTTTATTAAACTTACACACATGGATATATATATATATATATATATATATATATCTTGAATTACACTATAGAATATACATTACATTAAATTTTATAAAGACAATCATCATTTCACTAGTGTATTATAACATGTACTTGCAAATATACACACGCAACCTATAATATTATTAGAATACCACACGATTTATTTAGCCATAAGATCAAAATATCTCAATATTATCCAAGTACTTCCTCACTCAAACAAACAAAAGATATTAATTAAAAATAATATTATTTTACTCTAATTGAAAGTTTAATTATTTTACATTTTAAATTTACATATAAATATAATTAAGTAAATTATATATCTATATTGAATTACACTATAGAATATACATTAAATTAAACTGTATAAAGACAAAATCATCCTTTCACTCATGTATTGTAACATGCATGCACGTGCGTATATACACACACAACCTATAATATTATGAGAATACCACATGATTTATTTAGCCATAGGGTTATTGAAATCAATTTTATAAAAACAAAATCATCATTTCACTCATGTATTATAACATGTATGCACGTGCAAATATACACACACAACCTATAATATTATTAGAATACCACACGATTTATTTAGCCATAAGATCAAAATATCTCTATATTATCCAAATACTTCCTCACTCAAACAAACAAAAAATATTATTTAAAAATAATATTTTTTACTCTAATCGAAAGTTTAATTATTTTACATTTTAAATTTACATATGAATAAAATTGAGTAAATTATATATTGAATTACACTATAGAATATACATTAAATTAAACTTTGTAACATGCATGCACATGCGTATATACACACACAACCTATAATATTATGAGAATAACACATGATTTATTTAGCCACACGGTTATTGAAATCATGACACAAACCAACTTATTAATTGAGAGAAAATTCAAAATCAAAATATCTCAATATTATCCAAATACTTGTTCCAACAAAAAAAATATTATTTTTCTGTAATCAAAAGTTTAATTATTTTTCTGTAATCAAAAGTTTAATTGTTTCACATTTTAAATTTACATATGAATAAAATTAAATAAATTACTATTACAATAAACTAATAATAAAACTATTTAATCAATCAATATATTAAATTAAAGTAAAATAATAAACCATTTTTCAATTCATAAATATATATTTTGAAGTAAATAAATCTCAATTAAAATCAATAAATAAAATGTAAAACACCATATTTTAATTATTTTAATTTAGTTGTCCAAAAGTTCTTGGATAGACAATAATTAATCAATCAATATATTAAATTCAATTAAAATAATAAAACCATTTTTCATTTCATAAATATATGCTTTGAAGTTAATAAATCCCAATTAAAATCAATAAATAAAATGTAAAACAACTCCGTATTTTAATTATTTTAATTTAGTTGTCCAAGGATTCTTGAATAGACGCACAGGGAACAACTCCTCGACGCCTCGATGATACAACTCCTCGACGCCTCGATGTTACGGCACTCTCAATTCCTCACCCTATTCAATTGTTATTGGGAACTCCTAGATGTCAAGTCCCTCCTTCAATTACCCACCCTATTCAATTGTTATTCTTGGACATGACCATGGTGTAGCCTCATTAATGCTATATTTTAATTTAGACTTGAGTATAACATTTGTCAATTCAAATGAAGATAATAAATGGTAAATCAATTTGTATTGAAAGCTCTGAACATAGATAGATTCCATTACATTTTATCAAGGATCAACAAATATGAGTAAATTTTGACATTGCAAGCATTAGCCCTGAGTTTGACATTGCAAGTATTAGCCCATATAATACTACCATCAAAACTTACAAATAAAGACAAAACTCTTTGCATCTTAACCATAGTTAACTAAGATGCCATTTAATTCCAATCAAACACGATGCCACATTATGCCTACTAAGTTAATATCCCACAAGTGTCTTGCTCAACGTAAGTTCAATGACAATAACCATAGCCAACAAAGAAATAGCCTAATTTGCTGTCGTAATGACTTATATAATAAGAGTGATTTCCTAGCTAGAGAGAGACAAGAAAGACGAGGTCGAGGCCCTCACTTCTTTGGGGAAGGTGAGCGATAAATCCCTCCAAGCCTATCGTCGCTTCCACCTTGCCCGATGCGGACAAGCGACTACGTTTCAATTTACTTATTGGGTGGATAAACTTGTGCATCCTCAAATGGCAAAAATAGGAGAGAAAGATGTTCAAACCTCCGCCATCTTATCAGTCAATAATGACATATATAATGATGCCATTTAATTCCAATCAAACAATGCCACATTATGACTACTAAGTTAATATCCCACGAGTATCTTGCTCAACATAAGTTCAATGACTATAACTTTAACAATATACATATCTCTTACCTACCATAAAATACTTAATTACATTAAAGAAAATTAATAAAGAAAAAGAGAAACAAATATTCATATAGCTCATTTTACAATTTTATTATTATTGGGAGTACTTACAACACAACATGACATCAAATATTTTATTTAAACTAAGCAGCAAGAACCGCTAGCAGCCTTATTTTATTCCATCTATTCAATGGAACAAGGAATGGAATCCCAATACATTCAAAAATGCAAGTTAAAAAATAAAATATATTCAAAAATGCAATTTAACAAAAAAAAACCAATTAAACAAGAATACAAAAACAAATAGAGAAGCAAAACAAACAAACAACCAAAAAACAATTATATATATATATATATATATATATAAAGTCTCACTGTCATCTATCAAATCTAATCTAAGTAGAAGGATGCAATTTTTTGAATTTCGCACTATAATCTCACTATAAGGGTGAGATTTTTTAAATTTAGCACTAACAAAAAGATTTGCAACCTATATATCAACTTTTATCTTCCTATATTAACTTCAAGTTGATTCCAGAATTATAGTACTCTAACAAGTAGTCCCCTATATCAACTTCACTAACAAAGTAGTTGATTGGGAAAAGCTCTTGTTTAATTGGAAATTTTTTATTTTAAATAAACAATATCACTATATTATTTGTTTTTAATGTTCACCAATATCCATTATATTTGAATTAATTTCGAATTTACTTAACAGTTGCATCACCAGTAAAAGTAGTTGATTGGGAAAAGCTCTTGTTTAATTGGAAATTTTTTATTTTAAATAAACAATATCACTATATTATTTGTTTTTAATGTTCACCAATATCCATTATATTTGAATTAATTTCGAATTTACTTAACAGTTGCATCACCAGTACTTGATTCCGAAAAGCTCTTGTTTAATTGGAATTTTTTATTCTAAAAGAACAAGTTTTAAAGTTTACCAATATCCATTTGTATCAAAACTTTCCACCAACTGCTCAATTTAGATTGGAGCCAGTGTCACTGTCCTTCAAAGATATGCTACACTGGGCTAGGACTATACACTGGGCTAGGACTATATGGCTTTGCCAGGCAGGGTTAAGGAGAGATGGCTGGATCAAGACCGATGATTATATAATGACAACTAATGTTGTTGAGAAAAGTATAAAGCTGTAGCAGGTTGACCAGAGACGCTGGAATCCTGGATGGAAGAGTTTAATGTTTTTACATAAGGTCGCGGATGGGCACTTTCGGTCACATTCAATATCACCATACTAGCCTATTTCTATCTTGCGCTAACCAACAAAAATCTCTGACGGAATGGTGCGACCAATTGAAGGACCCGGACCCAATTAAAACACCAATAAGGAAAACACACCCACAATAATAGCCATCAGTTAAAGAAACAAAATCTAACTAGGCATTGTAGCCAATCATGGATCACGCTTCCCAAAAGATGTTAAATTTCCATTTATAGGAAGGAAAATTTCATGCATCACAAGGTTTGATGGAGCCCACATATACAATAACTAATTCATGTGATGAAGATGAAAAACCGGTCAGAAGAATGATAAAATGAAAACTCGGGATGAAAAAAAACGCTAAAAGAATATGAAAACTCAAATAAAATGTGATTAAAACTTGAATGAACATACAGAATCTCACTATGGTACAAAAGTTGAAGAAATCCTTTACAAACAGTGAGTGGAACTACCAAATTTCCAATGCTGTGTTGTGAAAAAATAAAACTCAAAATGAAAAAAATCTCCAATATGATTTAAAACTCAAATGAACATAGAGAAGGTCACAATGGCACAGAAGTTGAAAAAAAACACTTTTATAAACAATGCAAATACCAAATTTCCAATGATGTGTTATGCAAAATTGATAGAAGATTATACAAACTCGAATGAAAAAGAGCTAAAATATGATTAAAACTCTGATAAATATATAGTGAGCTGTAACAGAAAAGCTGAATTTTTCCTTTATAAACAATGCAACTACCAAATTCCCAATGATATGTTATGCAAAAGTAATCAGATATTTGATGCAACAAACAAAGTTCAACACAACAAAAATTATAAATGACTAAAGCGTATAAAATCACTGACATCAACAGATTGTAAAACTATGTTGTCAATAGTTGAAATCTATTTCACCAAAATACAGTTCGGTGCTATATACTGTCAAATCAAAGATTAAAATCCATAAAATCTATCACCAATAAATCGCTGAGTTTGACCATGATTGATCGTTTCCACAACATCATAGCTTATTGGGAGACTAGCACCTAGGTAAATACTCCACCTTTCATTGGTGAGAATCCATAGCAATTGAAGCAAGCAA
Organism: Pinus tabuliformis; assembly: GCA_031772625.1. Classification (NCBI taxonomy): domain Eukaryota; kingdom Viridiplantae; phylum Streptophyta; class Pinopsida; order Pinales; family Pinaceae; genus Pinus; species Pinus tabuliformis. Next base: position 457,385,872 of record CM062808.1, on the reverse strand, counting down.
ATCAACGTATCCATCATACACACACTTCTCACTTCTTAATTAACCAAGAAGGAGATCCAAATCACCGGTATTCTCATACCAATTGAACCAAGCAAATCGACATATCCATCACAGACACTTCTTTATTAACCAATACACTTAAAACGGAGATCCAAATCACAAGTTCACAATGTGGTCAAAGATGAAATTCAATCTCTTGGAATACAGCCATCAAAATTTTGAATTACATGAATGTGAAGTGATCCTTGGCTTCCAGAGACAACCATCAAAATCAATAACAAATGTTCACAGAAACAACGGTACAGCACACCACACTGCGAAGTAAAATGTGTTGTGCCTACAAAATCACTTGATGTCTGTTGACCTAACCAATTACCACACATTGTCCAATATCCAAGAGAATAACGAATCATCGTAAGTAAACAAGCATTCCAGGCATTGCAAAATTGGGATTTTATATTAAAAGTAAGGCATGATCTTAAATTTAAATGGGAGACCACTAGTTAGTCAATTATCTCCATAAATTAAGATAACAAATTGAAGTATAATGTTACGCAACACAGAAAATACCAAAAGAAGAGACCCTCAACAAAATTTCTGTCATTTGTAGTCAATTCCCAAAATTTCCTCAAATCAAAAAAACAGAATTCATTCGCAAATAAACCATATGCAAAAGATACCACATGGCTTGATCTCAATTGTCTTGATATTTATCTAATTTTTTAAAATCAGATGCATAAGATGCAGGCTGACTATGTGCAACTTGCACTGTTTTTTATAACAAAACATTTGGACAGCATTTCTGGTGCGCATTAGCTTGCACCCATTCTTTGCACAAAGACAAGCCTACCTGTAAAAGGGAAATAAAAAATGTCCATGAAAATCACATCAAATTCGGATCTTTCTATTAAAAATCACATCACATTCAAATATTTCTGTCAATAATAGAAACACGGGTCTTTCCTATTAATAATCAAAACACAGAACTCGTGTTAATCCAATACAATATTTCTGTCAATAATAGAAACACGGATCTTTTCTATTAATAATCAAAACACAGAACTCGTGTTAATCCAATAAGATAATAGCAACAATGAATGCAACACTTTTCAAGGCACAATCTAACCAGTAGATATTTTGGCCTTTTTTGATGCAAATATATGATACAATTCTGGATAAGGCTGATTTTAAGAGTTTTTGAATGCATAAACGGATTCAATGCCCTGAAACAGTCGGATTCTACAATAAAATCTCAGCCAAATTTCAAACAAAATTAATCAGGTTTATAAAAACAAAAACAAAAAAGTCCAAAACTCTATTAATAAGAATACACTATTTTTAATACTTCATAACCATTAAACGGAAAGGCATAAAATAATGCCTACACTACAAGGCAAGATTAAAGGGCATCAAAATGGTCAAAAAAGAGCCTTAAAGTCTAGAGAAACCATTCAATAAACCATGAAACAGAAAAACATAAAGATAGCATACGAAACAAGACAAGATCAAAGAAAATGTGTCAGGAAGGGGAGAGGTGCTCTATGGCCCCAAGAAAGTTAAAGTTAGGATGCATGCCAAACAACCAAGCTGAAACTTATGCCCTCTACCAGGGGATTCTATCACTGTTTTGGTAGACTCCCTCCTTATTCAACATTGGAGGAGGGCTACCAGGGGATTATATCACTGTTTTGATAGACTCCCTCCTTATTCAACATTTGGTCATTTAGTGAAGGGCTCCTCTCAGAGGGACAAAAAATTAGAATGTCTTATGAGAAACATTAGGAAAGCAGTTGTCTATAACGCGACTTTTTGAAAGCTTTTCGGGTGGGTTTTTCCGGTCGAAATCCGGCAGGAATTTATTGGAATCGCAAGTTTGATAGCTAGTTTCTGCACAATGAAAGCGTCGCAGGGATTTGCGAGGGTGCTGAATCCAAATATGCAATTAAAAAACCATTTTAACTGCAACAAATCAAGATTACAAATCAAGATTTAACCTCAATTTCTTCCGCCGGATTCCGTCACCGGAATCTCCAAAAAGTCGCATTATAGACAACTCCATTAGGAAAGCTGCAGAAGGGTTTCTCTACAATAGCATATTTCCATGTTCTCTTGTGATCTCACTAAAAATGTGGAACTGTATGCTAATGGAAGGTGTACATTAAGATTGGGAGATCGGCTAAATCAGGCTCTCTCCCATTACTTAAAGCTAAATGGATTGGCATTGCACAATTATGAAGGATTTGTGTTATCAACCACTTAAAGCTAAATGGATTGGCATTGCACAATTATGAAGGATTTGAGTTATCAACCAGTTAAAGTATGACACGTAAATTTTGGTAAGAGGTCTCAAGAAACTTTTCTTAAGATTTGCATATAAAAATAAATAAAACAAGAACAAAGAGCATTAGAATGGCCATTGGACAAGTGGATAAAAAGAAAAAGTCTGTACATGAAACCTTTTTTAAACCAACCCTACACATTGGCAGCCATCAGAAACACAACCCACACTTTGACAATCAAAGGACGGGAAAAACACCCCACACCTTCGCAGCCAGCCAAAAGAACATCCCAACTATGGTAGTCACAGCTAAAAGGATATTCTATCCTTAAGCTTGCCCTACGCTTTAGCAGTCAGCTACTCCGGCAGTAAAATATATGACACTATACTCTTGGTCTTCAAAGGAAAGAAATGTCCCATTATACTACACGTCTAATCTCTCAGAAAACCATTCTTCAAAGAACTCATAAATTTTAAATCATCATCTGGAATTTATCAAACTTAAGCTTGCCCTACGCTTTCAGTCAGCTACTCCGGCAGTAAAATGTATGACACTATACTCTTGGTCTTCAAAGGAAAGAAATGTCCCATTATACCTATATCTGATCTCTCAGAAAACCATTCTTCAAAGAAATCATAAATTTTAAATCATCTGGAATTTATCAAAACGATGGCAACCACTTCCACATTAATTATTTCAGGGAGCAAATTTTCCCATACAAATACCGAAAAGGCAGAAAAACCATAAAATAATTATATATACTAAAGCCACTCTAACAAGATAAAAATTGCATTATTGCAGCATAAAACAAATCACAGCCCACCTGAAGGCTGAAACTCTAACAGAATTCCAGATACACAATGAACTACAACAAAGAAAGGAGTGAAAATGATACATTCCACATTGTCAATGAATGCCTTTAAGTAAATAGCATATAGCCCCTCCCCGAAAGAAAACAATTAAAAATAATATATCTATGAAGCCAAGGACTGCCTCCAAGCAAAAAAGCATATCCTCCCATCTAAAAATCAAACAAGTAAAAAGCACATCCCCCCTCTTCCAAGACACAAATTTTCGAAAAGAAAATATACTTCTTAAACAAACAGAGGAAGGAAATCACTAAGGTTACCTAGAAAGGGAAAACAGTGCTTGATAGCTTGCTTGGCAGAAAATAATTATGCTGCGAGTATCAAACATTGGATGAAACACACTGACATAAATCATTGGAAAAAAGGTACATTTCATATCAGAGAAGCTCGCCCAAACCATGATGCAATCTGGATAAAAGTATGACCGAAATGAACATTTAAACTTAAGTACTGTAACAGATTAAAAAAAAAATAGCTGGGATCAACAAGACTTCAGTTGAAGAGGCATATTTTCGATATATATAGTTGCATGAATTTTGCATAAGACAAACCTAGGATGATATAGGTTAAGCATTTCACATAATCAGCTATGTTCAAAAACAATTCACATGATGAAGGTTTTCACAAGCAGATTAAAAATGCATGGTACTATGATTCACACTTTCCTAACTTTGAAAATGCATTGCAACGATAAGTGGTTTTCCTGACATGGGTGATAAAGCTTCCATGTAATTAAAAATGTTTCTGACAATGGAAACAAACCGAACATGTAATAAATTAAGAAAATATGATTACAATTCTGAAACTCAGAATGAACGGAATGGAGGATTCCACCAACAGTGAGTTCTACATTAAGCAGAAAGTCTCGGAATCTAGCAAAGGGCAGTCTAGCCAAGGTTTGAGGACCAGCTGAGCAAAAAGCGAGTGTGTACAACACAGCAGAGGAAAATTGGACACAGCAACAGAAGCTGGGTCATCCGGATCATATTAAATATCCAGCTCTGAAAAATATGTTGCAAGTATGTTTTGTATTTAGGAGTCTTTTGTAAAGTCTATGGTAGATTTCAGAGTATAATTGTAGTTAGTAGTCAGGACAACCCACAGAGGCAAGAAAAAACTCATGTGGATGTACTTTAACAGTGAAGCCTATGAAAATACTGAAAACAGCAAAAGGGTTCTGGCCTTGTTTCCAGCTCCCTTTTAATGCAAAATGATAACTGTTTCATTAAAAAAATAATGATAAGAAGAAAATATACCAAAATGTACCAGAAATCACTCTGTATTTTCCTTGGAAAAGTTAAAAATCTCTATTAAAAATCCTGTGGTCATCGACTCAGGGTTTACAATGTAGAGTGTACTTGGAAGAAGAGAACTCATCTTTGAAGTGGTCTCTGGTTATAGGAGGTAAGGTCAACATCTTAATATTTTATGGATATAGACTATGGTGAATGCTATGAACAAGTCACGCAAAAACATTGAATTTTGTTTTTTGGGATATAAAAAAACTTCAAAGACATTTATAGCAAACAGACTAAGGTCTCATAAAGATATATATATCCATCAAGTTCCTTACATTACGCACCAGTTATTTTCAATAATAATGCTCTAAAGCATTGGATGGAACCCAGCCATATGGCATAGATATAAAAAATATATTACTAGGCCTCGTTGAGCAAGATCGAGGTACTTCAAGAAAATTGTCATTCCATCAAAATATAAAACTTCATTACCATTACATATCGGTATACCCACATTGCAATTAACAGCTGCATGCACTTCACATCAATGCACAAATAGCACGCGCAAACAAGAAATAGAACTTTTCAGTACATTCAAATAAATACCTCATATTACGACAAAGAAAGTCATGCACCAAGCATAAACGACAGATCTAGGAAATTTAAGATGCTCGATCAGAATCCGCAACTAAATTTGTCGTAATTTCTTATTCTAAGAGACGACGACCTATGAATGGGAGGGCGGGAGGGGGGGTAATCTAGTAGCGGCAAACCTCGACATAAACATTATAATATCGCATAACTTTCTGGATTCGTTTCCCTTCGCATTTATAGAAAAGAATAATGGCATGGCAAGTATCATTGAGAGTATTGCTCACACATATGCGTATACTCAAAATCTCGTTTTGTGCAATAAAAAAAGGGAGTTCTACACACTTGCAACTCTTTTCTGTGTAACAAATAATACATCAAGTCAACTACAATGTGAAAAACAGAGCAGTTTAGCGTCCAAAGCCATATCAAAAGACTTCATTTCATAGTCATCTTTGATCATCAATCAAGCCTTACTTCTGATAAATTATCATAACCTACCCACACGATACCAACACACTTTAATCCATATAATGCAACAGTGCAACAAGAAAACACTAACTATAATTTCACCAATCATTTCTCTTCCAACAAATGCTTTCATCCATTCAGCGGATCGGCGCGTAAATATATTATCTAACTACCCAAAGTCTTCAAAGAAGTGGAAAATGCCTCAAAATCCCCAGGACCTGAAATGAAATTCACAGGCCCCTACTAACTCAAAACCCGCCAAGGTCGTGAAATCAAATTCACAGGCCACCTTCTTCTAATTTTCAACTTCCTTAAACCTTAAAACCCTAAACAAACGAACAAATACCCAACAATAAAAATAATGAAAGGCTCTCATTTCAATTACCAAATGTGAATTATTCCTTCATTCTTCGGGGATCTCGACCTCCCCTTCGTCGATCTCGGCCTGGACATCCTTGGGATCCTTTCCATCCACCGTGCAGCCGACGGAGAGGCATGTACCCAGAATCTCCTTCACCGACCCGGCCAATTCCTTCGCCATGGACCTCGGCCTCATAACCCTAGCGATCTCAATGACATCATCTAGGGCGATATTTCCATTGTGCTTGATGTTCTTCGTCTTCTTCCTATCTCTCTCGGGCTCCTTCAGCGCTTTTATGACCAGGGCAGCAGCACTCGGCACCACAGCGACCTTGGCCTGCCTGTTCTGAACGGTGAGCTTTACCGTGACCCTCAAACCCTTCCAGTCCTTCGCAGTTTCCTTTGCAATGTCTTCTCCGATCTTCTTGGGCGATAGACCCAGAGGACCGATCTTAGGGGCCAGAGACGAAGCAGCTCCCACTTCGCCCCCCGTGACCCTCACGTACACCTCGACCACTTGGGAAGGATCAAGCTTGGGAGGCATGGCTGTCAAATTTTTCACAAAACACTAAAGAGTCTTCGATATTCTTGCTGCTGCCGCCCTCTGCAAATCTAAACCCCCCTATTCCCGATTCCGAATTTATAAAAACTACAAACGAAAGGAGTGAAAACCCTGAACCCTATCTGAATTTAAGGTTCTAAAAACCCTACGATCGACGGTGCGCATTGGTTGTTGAATCTGGCCCCTTCGATTGCGGGTTCTACGGGATTTAGGGTTAGAGGTCCGTGAATAAATATTTGCATTGTGGTTTCACTCACATAAATATGTTAAACTCTAAACTTGATTGGTTAAAAAGATGTTGAGAAACTTTATATGTAAAAATATATATAGGAACCAAAGTTACATTCATACAAAATTTTTGAGAAGAATTAGAAGTATAGAAAATTAGAATGTAAGGGTTATGAAAGATTACGTATGTAATCTTATAATAATTCCTTAATTTTATAGGAAGTGAGGATTTTATTAATTTATTTATTTATTAAATTTATAATTATATAATTAAACAAAAATAAATAAATATATTATATACATTAATACCAACTCTATATATAAATAGATATTAAGAAAAAATAAAACTAGCAATCCCACATGTTGCAAAGAAAACATTATAAGGGAGGAAAGAGTAACATTAAATTATTACTTTTCCATGATGACATTGAAAATTCTCTCTTTTTGGTTATAAGGCCCTGTAGGAAAGAGTATCATTAAATTATTACCCTTCCATTATGACACTGAAAATTCTCTTTTTTTGGTCATTTGGTGTATTCTCGGTGGAATGTATGCATGTGTGAGAGAGAAAGTTTTGTTGTGTTGTTCTCAGGGTTTTATGGTTGTTGATTGTAAAGCAATTCATACTTTCCAATTTTTGATGACTAACATACACTTCAGCTTATTTGTCTCATGGGACTTTTATGATTTGATGGCAAGTGGTTGTTAACTTTTAATTGGTTTGTTTTATGTAAAGCATGTATGCTCTAGCATGTTTGATTGGGGTGCTTAGTGCCATTATGACATACAAGGTTGAAAGCTAAAATAAAAACCCTAAATTAAAGGGATAGCTAATAAATAGTGATCAATGAGGTTAAAAAATAAACAAATATATATATATATACACAATCAAGGCAATGGTAGTGGAGATTTGTTTTGTCAAAGAATAAGCATTTTGAAGTTCTTGGATTGGTTAGAAGATAGGCATTCAAAGGACACTTTCATCGAAACCATGTTGGAGGCTTTTCTCGTGGATTTTTCCTGTCTAATTTCTCTAAAATCTGGCGGGAATTTATTGAATTCTCAAGCTTGATGGGTAACCCCTACACAATCGAAGTGCCCTAAGGGTTTTTCAAGGTGTTGAATCCATATATAGTCATAAAACCAGTGTAAATAACACAAATCAAGATTTTACTCATTCCAACACTGGAAAGTCCAAAAATTGCACTAAAAACAACTCTTATTTATAAAATGAATTTATTATTATATATAATGTTGAAAAGATTGTCAACAAAGTTCAAATATGTAATCATTGTGCATTAAACTAAAGCACAAATTTTAAATTAAAACCAAAACCTAAATTAAATTAAGTTTGCAATATATCAACCCTATATATATATATATATATATATATATATTATTTTGGAATATATATATATATATGTGTGTGTGTGTGTATGTATATATATATATATATATATATATATATATATATATATATATATATATATTATTTTGAAAATTTTGTATAATCTACTTACAGCTCAAACCAATAAAAAGACGTGTGCAAAAATACAACTCTATCCATTCTTTAAATTTTAGAACAAAATTGATAAAAAGAGATGTGCAAAAATACAACTCAAACAATTCATCTAAATTTTATAAGAAGATATGTGCAAAAAAAATTATAAGATAAAATAAAATGTCTATAATATTGCTGCTACATAAATGTTTAGCAATGAGGAATAAGGTTGGCGTACAAATGTTTGTCAATCAACGTCCCTTACATCATTTGCAGGGACGATGTTTAATCAAGAGAATATAGCCAAACATTTCATTCATGCCTTTTTCCTCATTGGTGTACCTTCTGTTGCATAGATTATCATTAATCATTACAACATAACCAGGCATTTCGTTCATGCCTCAATTTTATGGAAAACATGTATATAATAAAAGTTTAACCAAACAAATAAATAGAAATGTTGCATTTCACTTAGTATTAGCTATTAGTGTTGAATTTGAAAAGAAACACTACTGTTTTATGAAAATATCTCTCTGTTAGAAATTTTAAGAGAATAAATATAATAGAAACATTGCAAAATAGCAGCATGTATCCAAGCCTTGGCACGCGGTTCATAACAGTTCGGGCATTAACCTTTGGGTTTGAGGAAATTTCCAGAAACACTCTACAATTTTCATTACATGTCGAGGGAATTCCAAGTAGATCTATCGTTCAACATCCTGTAGAACTATTCGCCTTGCATTACGTTGTCATTTTCTCTGCTACTGTAACGCTTTAGCTTCCCTTAGCGCAATCATTATCTTGATGCTCGCTTCATCAGCGGTATAATTCAATAGAAGCAGCACATTTTCACACCAAATCATTTTTCCACACTACATTTTAAGTATAAACCACAACACTACGAACAAGAAAAGCCATAACAACGATCAAAGTTAAGGTTTAGGAGGAAGAGCAAGTAAATTCAATATTGTTCGTATATGTGAGAGAAGAGTCTGGCCCATGCTGGTGAAGAACGCTGAAAGTAGTGCAACTTCGGACTGATCAACCTTCAATACATTCAACAGTTAAACCTTTAAAAAAAAACCAGTCAAATACAGTTCTGTGGCAAGGTTTGAACAATAATTTACTCACCAGAAGCAATGTTCGGCAGAATCATGGAGCGTTGTGTCGCGGGCTCTGTAGGATACACAGCAAAAGGAGCCTCCATGTAACCATATCAATCTTCATCGCACAATTGCTGGGGAGTTAGTAACCACGTGGAGGTATCAATCTTCGCCGCGCAATTGCTGGGGAGTTAGTAACTGCGTGGAGGTATCAATCTTCATCATGTGGTTGTTGGGAGTTAGTAATTGTCTTTAGCTATCAATCTCACAGTAGAAGATAGTTCTATCATCTAACATAGAGAATCGAGGGTCCATAATCGCAAATCGTAGTAGCTGGAGGTGTTGATTTCAGAGAGGAACGCCTTACGGCGTAAAAAGGGCATAAAATCACATTTCAAATTCAAGAATTTGATGTTGAAAATGCAACAAGATGATGAAGCTTAGTGAAAAGAAGTCGCCTTCACTAAGTGGGCCCGCGGGCTATTTTTGGCGCAAAGTCTATTTTTAGACATATGGATCATGGTCTATGAGTTGCAGGATGTTATCTGTGGATGATTGGTCATGTTGGTAAAAATAGATGGACCTCTATTTTTAGACATATGGGCGGAATCTATTTTTAGACTGCCAAGCTAAAAATAGAACAGTCGAATATTATTAGCTCTTAATAATATTTGGACTATAAACATTATCTTATCCTCTTGAGCACTTCAGTTCGAGCTACGGATGTGGCACATGCAACTGCCAAAAGGAAATATGCTTTTCTTATGGGTCAGTTGAGCTATTGCATGATGGACTTCAGTTAGAACTCAAGTGATTGAGTTTGGTGGAGTTGATTGAGGAGTTGATGGAGTTGTGTTCAGTTAGTCCAACTGTCAAATACACTAGTGATGAGTGATATGAATTAATTGTTAATTAATTCACTAATTATTAACTCATAAATCAACTAAAGAATACATCAGTTAACTCAGTGCATGGACAGTTCAGTGGAGACAGGTGTTAGAGGTGGAGACTACTATCAGTTGTGACTATAGTTGTGCATGAGATTTTCACAATCAATGATTGAGATTGCCAATGAGGATTGCGCAGTACAAGCCAAGGAAAACGAGCTTGGATCATTCCTATTCTCACATTGGATTGCGCAGTAGAGGCAGGCAGACAACGGAGGAGATTTGAACCTGTGACTTGATTCAGATCTGAGCTAGTTTGTGTGTAGCAGGTGGAGATAGTACTGAGTACTTGTGAGGAGTATTGTACTATGTATTGTTACATGTTCTCTATCATTATAATATATAGATAGTTGGGGGTTTTCAGCTGTATGCTTTCCCTAGTACATACTGTGTTGATATGTGTGATTGATGTTTCAATGTGCGCATGCGATTGTTTTTTATTCTGCAAATTGATGATCAACGTAGAGGAGGTTATGTATTATGCATGCATTCCGCAAATAGTGTATAATCGGGATAATCTCTATGAATAAGTGTTATATTATTCAAAATTTCTACATGGTATCGGAGCGAAGTTGATCATCAGATCTATTATTCAGAAAGTGATTACATTTTATTTCTTCAGGCAGAGTCTGTAATCGGGCCAGGTAGCCTCTGGATTCATCCTTCTTTTGGAAGGTGAGATATCCAGTGAATGCCCATACAATCAATCTCTGTACGAGAAATACTTTGTTCTCACGAATTTTAGATCAGAAGCGGTTGAGTTTTGAGCTGGTGGAATTTGAATTTGCAACAGTGTTTTCTTGGTGTCAAAGTTGAAATGTCTTTCAACGGATTGCGATTGGAGTATGCCCTTGAAGGCAGCTCGAATTATATTGCATGGAAAGATAGGATGGAGGTGGTGTTAGATGACAATGGGTTGAAGGAGTTCATAGATGCTGAGGTCCTAAAGCCTACTGATGCTGCTCACGTCGAGGCTTGGCAAAAGAAGACAACAAAATGTCGAAGGATTCTGTTGGAAGGCGAGAAGGATCACATTGTATCCAGCCTGCATGGAAAGGCTTCTCCATACTTGATGTGGAAAGCGTTGACAGATCTATTTTAAAGCAAGAGTGACCAGAGGAAGTTGGCGCTCAAGGATAAACTCAGAAACATTAAGTGTGAGAATGGAGACAGTATGCCCAAGTATCTCACGAAGTTCACCCAATGTCGGGATGAGCTGGGAAGTGTGGGGCTGATTGTCGATGATGAGGACTTGGTGAGCTTGGCTCTCCTTGGTCTTCCGAAGAGTTGGCATTCCTATCAGGACTCTGTCAATGGTCGAGAGGAATTGCCAGGATGGGAGAGACTTTGGTCGGATCTTGTGCAAGAGGAGATCAGGTGGAATACCAGGGACGGATCTTCATCAAAGGCATCTGATGAAGAAAATTGTGCTTTGGCTGCCAAAGAAAAGAAGGGGAAGGAGAAGGTTTCTCTTTCCGAATCCAGTTCTTCCAATGATGGGAAGAAGGTTGACAAATCGAAAGTGTGATGCTTTCGTTGTCATGAGGTGGGCCATTATGATACAAATTGTCCACGGAGGAAATCCAAGAAGGGATCCAGGGAAGGATCTGAAGGTGAGGCACTTGCTTCACAGTTTGAGTTGGATTTCACACTCTTTTCATGCATGGTTTCATCCATGGCGGGAAGTGGTTGGTTTCTTGACAGTGGAGCTTCTTTCCACATGACCGGTGACAAGAGTTTGTTCAGTACTTTGGAGGAGAAAGATCTCCAGATACTCATAGCGATGGGTAATGATGAGAAGTATAGTGTCTCAGGTGTAGGCACAGTTATTTTTTTGAGGGAGCATGGAGCTCACCTTACTTTGACAGATGTCAAGTATATACTGGGACTGAAGAGAAACTTGGTGTCAATCGTGATGCTGGAAGACAGAGGCTATGATGTAGTCTTCAGTAAGGGAAAGGTTTTCCTTGGACACATCATCACTAGACAGGTGAAGCAGATTGGTTCACGGTTCAAGAACCTGTATGCTCTTGAAGTTCAAGATGCATGCAAAGCCTTGAGTAGCGAGGCAACTGATGGAGACTTGGTGGTTGAGAGGGAGCGTACATTACCTCTCAACATGCAAAGCCAGAATAAGTCTCAGATGATTGTGGAGGAGCCACGATTAGTGCAGCAACTTCAGGAGGTTGTGGAGCAGCCACAACAAGGGAAGCTGAGAGGAGATTGAGTAGAGACATCTACTCATGCAGAGACCTCCAGTAGGGGGAAACTTCAAGCCAGGTGGGCTGAGGGATCACATGCAGCCATACCTCCAGGTAGGAGGTGGGGCAATATAGAGTGATCGTCCCAAGGAGGAGGGGAAGGATCCTTGAGGTACCCAACCTCTTGGATGAGACCTTGCTAGAGCCCCGATGTGGAGTAGCGGGAACTGACTGATTGGGTAGAGACAGATGCAGATGGAGCGACAGAGAGAGCGACAGTGCAAGGAATCCCATGACAACGCATAGCTAGCAGGTTGCAACAATGCGAGAGGCACAAGTGTTTTGCACAGTGCTAGGTGGCACGAAGAGGTGTGCAATGGTGCGAGATGCATGGAGATGTTGCAATAGCGCAGATGTCAGAGAGGGAGCACTTTTCAGCAACAGGTAGAGCTTCAACATCAAAGTATGTTCCTAGCCCAACAAAGTGGTCAGTTGGGAGTGTTTTTGTTCCAAGTGTTGTTGGAGCAAGTGGATCGGGCAAATGTGTTGCATGCAGAACATTTCAGAGTTGCAAGATAGGGGTTGCAGATAATCCATATCTTGTTGAGAGGGAGTGTTGAAAATGCAACAAGATGATGGAGCTTAGTGAAAAGAAGTTGCCTTCACTAAGTGGGCCCGCGTGCTATTTTTGGCGCAAACTCTATTTTTAGACATATGGATCATGGTCTATGAGTTGCAGGATGCTATTTGTGGATGATTGGTCATGTTGGTAAAAATAGATGGACTTATATTTTTAGACATATGGGCGGAGTCTATTTTTAGACTGCCATGCTAAAAATAGAATAGTCGAATATTATTAGCTCTTAATAATATTTGGACTATAAACATTATATTATCCTCTTGGAGCACTTCAGTTCGAGCTACGGATGTGGCACATGCAACTGCCAGAAGGAAATACGCTTTTCTTATGGGTCAGTGGAGCTATTGCATGATGGACTTCAATTAGAACTCAAGTGATTGAGTTTGGTGGAGTTGATTGAGGAGTTGATGGAGTTGTGTTCAGTTTGACTTAGTTGAACTAGTTGTATTTAGTCTAACTGTCAAATACACTAGTGATGAGTGATGTGAATTAATTGTTAATTAATTCACTAATTATTAACTCATAAATCAACTAAAGAATACATCAGTTAACTCAGTGCATGGACAGTTCAGTGGAGACAGGTGTTAGAGGTGGAGACTACTATCAGTTGTGACTATAACTGTGAATGAGATTTGCACAATCAATGATTGAAATTGCCAATGAGGATTGCGCGATACAAGCCAAGGAAAACAAGTTTGGATCATTCCTATTCTCACATTGGATTGCAAGTAGAGGCAGGCAAACAACGGAGGAGATTTGAACCTGTGACTTGATTCAGATCTGAGCTAGTTTGTGTGTAGCAGGTGGAGATAGTACTGAGTACTTGTGAGGAATATTGTACTATGTATTGTTACATGTTCTCTATCATTATAATATACAAATAGTTGGGGGTTTTCAGCTGTATGCTTTCCCCAGTACATACTGTGTTGATATATGTGATTGATGTTTCAATGTGCGCATGCGATTGTTTTTGATTCCGCAAATTGATGATCAACATAGAGGAGGTTATGTATTATGCATGCATTCCGCAAATAGTGTATAATCAGGATAATCTCTGTGAATAAGTGTTATATTATTCAAAATTTCTACATTTGAAATGTGATTTATGGGAAGATTTATTTTTGAAGTGTGTAGTCTCAAATATATATAATATTAAAAATATATATAATATTAAAAAAAATAAAAAATATATATATATTATTAAAATATATATATAATATTAAAAAATAATAATTAACAAAAAAATATTTATAAAGATATAAATTAAAGATACTTATACATGTTTATGGGCTTTTGAGTAGATGGTGATTTAGTGTTTTGTTAAGGCACTTTTGGTGTGAAGTCATAAGTTCAATTCCCCTCCCCATCAAGGTGATATATTGGACATGATGAAGATATAGTCCTACCAAAGTTATAAGAAAAAGACACCCAGACATAAATTTAGGGTGTATCTAAAAAACAATACATGTAAATGTAAAATACATAATAAACATATTTAAGTCAGAGATATAAAAAAACCATGAGTACAAATATGAGAAGAATTATAAAGATTTGTAATATATATAACAAAAATAGTATAAAAGTTTTTACACGTTGAATAAAGATGGAAGGTGATATTTTTTTATAATTAATTTGTTTATATATATATATATATATATATATATTTAATTATGTTATATATTGGTTTAGATTTATTTATCTATTAAGTATTTAGAGGGAACAAATCTCTCGAGGTGCAAATCGTGTTTTTTAGTGTAAAATTTGAGAAAATATTTGCACCTTTGCACCTCCAAGCATTTGATCCCTCTTGGTACTTGATAGATCCGTAGTTAAAATAGATCTAGGTTGGTTATTTAATTTAAAATTATGAATAAGTTGTAACAGCCCTGGTGAAAATTCTATGTAATAAAAGTTTAAACAATAACCACGGTTGATGGGACACTTATTCCAAGCTAAATGTTGGGCAACGCATCCTAGGGGTGTTTATTTGGTTGTTTATGGCTAAGGAAATTGGCAAGGGCAATGGCTAAGGCTTTGGAAAGTCAAAATGACATTTTTTTTATATTTATTTATGAAAATAATGGAAATTAGGAGAAAAAAGAGGTGAAAGGTCATAGGTTGCATGTGAGGAGGAAAATAATGGAAAATGAAAAAAATAGAGGCCTCATTCATAAAAAAGTTTTTGAGGATCAGTTGGTAACCTTTTGCCAGTTTAGCTTTGGAGCTCTCTTAATATTCTCTCTCTCTCTCACTTTGGACACTTAGAGTTTTCTTGAAGCACTTTAGCATTGGAGCAAGAAAGACAAAGAAGGCAAGAGGAAGCAAAGATCAAGCAGGGAAAGGCAGGATCAAGAAGATACTGCGGGCTTCATTACAGGTATCGGCTTGCATGTGTATTTTCCTTGCTACGTTTGGCATGCATGGGATTGCATTTGGTTCTTTTCTATCATGACATGGGTTTTGCCAGGTGTGACAGTGTTCTTCAGCCTAGCCTTGCCATTTCCTGATAGCTTTGAGTAGATGGGTTCTCATATTCTGTTAATGTGGGATGTCCAGATGGATTCAAAGCTGAGTGGGGTGGATCTCCAAACTGACAAACACATGGCCTAGTGGTCCTTGAACCGGACTGTGGATCACGGTAAAGCCACTGGCCTAGTAACCCCTGAACCAGACTATGGGTTGTGGTAAAGCCAGGATTGTGTGCCTTGGTGGGCCTAGGAATCCTTGTCGAAGAATGGCGGGATATACAGTAAAGCCAAGAGGTTGATTTCTCTCCGTTGGGCATATAGTCCCAAGATGGGTTGTATGGTAAAACCTGGAGAGTGTGTCTCGGTGTAGGGCCTGGTGATCCCTATATTGGACTGTGGATTACAATAAATCTTGAGAGACTAGGAAGCACTTAAATTCCTCACAGTGTAGGCGAAGAACTCCGTTGGCATCCATGCTTGTTGGTGTTTTTGGTGTGTTCTACAAGTCCCACGTTCATGCTTGGAATATGGCACGGGGGTGATTGACTGAAAAGAGACTTGGCTCAGCCAATCTATGGTCGGGTGGAACATGGTAGTCCCATCTCCAGTTGGTTTATTGCATTCATTAATGAGAAATTCATTCCCTTGATTTTCATGTGTAAATGTATTGATGTATATGTGGATTTTATGGCTGATATGTTTATGATATTTCTGTCCCTATTATGTTGGTTATATGTATGTTTTATGACAGCGGTTATGTATGGCTCTCAACATGTTTTTACTTGTAAATGAATGGATAATGTGTCTATGACCTAATAGATGATAATGCAGCAAATGACATGAGGGAACAATGGTTCATAACGATTCTCAGATAATCATGAGATCCTTACACTTAATTATGTTGTTTACTCCTGTAGGATTACATGTTGATGATATGTTTGATGAAATGCCTGTCATGGCTAGTACGGGTCTGGTTAAGGTCTTGTTTAATTTATTGCTTTTGCATCATTGTTTCCATGTCTTTTAATTGATCGTAAGTTATCATTCCATTATGTGCAGTGACCTAGGCTCTGGACCTAAAAAAATGGCTCAAATCTCGAGGATGTTGGCACAAAACTGGAAAAATGGGTCTCTAGACGTTGGCAAGCAAGCATGTGAGAGCAACTGTGGGTTTATGGACGTTGTCATGTCTATAACATGAGAGCAACTGAGGCCTAAGTTGTCCAGAAACTTAGTGGGACTCAATGGCAAGTTGTCTTAAGTGTTAGATTGATTCATGTGGGACCTGAAGCTGATGTTGAATATCTGTGCATTATGTTTCCGTTGATTCCACTTCCTTAAGGTCACGTAGGAGGTCAAATCCAATCATAGTAGCCTCTCGTTGCATGTTTACCCCCGTTGGCTAGTTACTTGGGTAGATGTGGGAGGAGGGTGTTACAGAGTGGTATCAAAGCATGGTTCACCCCTCGAACTGGATGGGCAATGTGTGTTGGTCATGCATGCATGTCAGTTGCATGTGTGTCTTCTACACTTGCATTCCATGTGCTTGTTGCATTTGCTTGATAATTGATTATGGTTGTAGTAAGGTTGTCATGGAAATTTTGATGTTGATTTTGTGGAAAGCATCGTCATGAGTATATGACTCATTACATACTGTTACATGTCACTGACATGTTGATTTTATGTCTCCTACTTACATCCTTGTATGTTAGGCCACATTCTTGTAGGTTTGATTTCATACATCAATCTTGTAGGATGGTTATAAGGATTGATCGCTTATGATCGACTACATGTGTTTATGCATATGTGTAGTTGATTAGGCATTGCTAATGCATGTTGATAGTTGCATGTGGAAATGTGTACAATGGAGTAATGGTCGTTATCATGCATGAGGTCATAGAATGCATTGTTGGTATGGCCTTGCACTAACGACTGGACCATAGCTATAATGGTGGTTGCATGGTCCTATGCTTAGATGTTACGTTTCTATTCGTTGATTATGATTATGTTATACATGTATCACGTTGATTTGTTGATCTTGCAGACGAGGTAACCTCCCCAAATTATACTAAGGTATGTTGATTTATTGTGATTTGGTTTATCTTATACATTATGCATTGCAGGAAAGAGATCAAATGGCTAGCAAGGTGGTAGACTACATAGAATCTCCATATGCATCAGATGAGTAGTGTGGTGTGGGGCACTCTTCTGAATTGGCAGATACACTGAGAAGCTTGAAGGAAGAGATAAGGAGTTGTAAGGCAGATAATGACCGAATCATATAGGTGCAAGAGAAACAAGCAGAGGTTAATGCAATACTTCTTCAGAGTTTGTTAGAATTGCAGCAACAAGGGCCACTTCGGATCAGCGATGGATAAAAAGATAGAACTAATGGGGCATATGGTAGTAGGTCTCCTAGTAGACACGGATTAGATAGATCTGATACAATGAGAGATGGCAAGTTGTTGGACACTCCAGATAGAAGGGATGATGAGCACTGGTACTATTATAGTTTTGGTTCTGATAGGCATCATGATCGTCATCATTGTCATCCTTATAGGATGAGTGATAAGGGATACTTGCTAGATGAATTCAAGAAAGCAAAACCACCTACTTTTGATGGAGATGTGAAGAAGTCGAAAGAGGTAGAGGCTTGGGTACTTGGGATGAACAAATTCTTTGAGTTGCATGAGTACACAGATAACATGAAGGCCAAAATAACTATCTTCAGCTTGAAAGGTAAAGCAGGCATCTGGTGGGAGGATGTTAAGCGGGTCAGAGATATCAGGATGAATGACTTGAGTTGGCGGGAGTTCAAGAGGCTTTTCAGGAATAAGTACTTGTCAGAGAGGTACTACGATAGTAAGGCCAAAGAATTCTATGAGCTAAAAATGGGGTCAATGACAGACAAAGAGTACATGACCAAGTTTATGGATCTATTGAGGTATATATTTTATCTTATTGATGAGTAGGCTAAAGTTTAGTGATTTGTCATTGGTTTTCCATTAGCATTTAGAGATCGGATTGAGTATGATGAGCCTTAATCACTTGAGGAAGTCGTCGAGAAATTCAAGCATTGCTATGAATAGTCAAAGCATAAGAATGAATCTCAGCAAGGATGGAAAGGGAAGGACAAAAATAAATGTAAATGATAGCCTAAGATAACAAAGCCTCAAAATGCAGATGGGAAAGAAAATATGGCACCACAAAAGAAGTTTAATGTAGTTAGATAGGGACATGGGTCATAGCAGCAGTAGCATAGAGGTGAGGGCACTAGTCAGTTGGAGTGTTAGACATGTGGAGAGGAGCACCTTAGGAGAGATTGTTTGCAGCATCAAGGTGGTAGGTCTAATATATACAGTGCACAAGAGGCATAGACTGTTGGAGATGTAGGACAGAGTATTCCTCGTATTTATGCAGCCATGGACAACACACAGGCAGAACACCAAGCATCTATCATTGAGATGGACGATAAGCTTTGTGATCAAGTTATTTCTATTTTGATTTACCCTGGATCTAATTATAGCTATGTTAGTCTTGACTTGTTGGATAAGTGTGGTTTGAGTAAGGAATTGCATACAAAGTCTTGGTTAGTGGAATTGGCTACATGTACGAAGAAGCGAGTTCATCATTGGGTAAGAGCTCACGCATTTAACTTGAATGGTATGCCTACCATAGCACATCTAAATGTACTATTGTTGGGATCATACAGTATGTTGTTGGGCATGGATTGGTTGTATCTACATATAACCAAGGTAGACTATTATGGCAAATCCATTGAGTGTGTTGATGACAATGGGGAACCAAGAGTCATGCAAGGTAAGAAGAAAGCCACATTAGTTAGGATGGTGAAAACTATGCAAGCAAAGCGTAGCCACAGGAAAGGGTGTATGTTGTTTGCAATACACATTTCTAGTGACGAGGATAAGGAGGTGGAGGACCAGATGTGTTGAGCAAGTACCCAGTTTTGCAGTAGTTTCAAGATGTATTTCCTGAGGACATCACAAAGTTTCCACCTCACAGTGAGGTAAACTCTTCTATTGAGTTAGTGTTAGGGGTAGCTCCAACATCAAAAGCTCCTTACAGGATGAGCGCACCAGAGTTAGTTGAGTTAAAGCTACACCTGAAGGAAATGTTGGACAAGGGATACATTAGGCCAAGTGTATCACCTCGGGGCACACTGGTATTATTTGTGAAGAAGAAAGATGGAACTCTTAGATTATGCATTGACTACAGACAGTTGAATAAAGTGACCATCAAGAGCAGGTACCCTTTGTTGAGGATTGATGACTTGTTTGATTAGCTAAAGGGAGCAGTAGTGTTCTCAAAGATTGATCTGAGATCCAGATACCCTCAGGTACGCATCAAAGAGGAGGACATTTTACAAGATCACTTTTCGGACTAGGTATGGGCATTATGAGTTTGTTGTAGTTCCGTTTGGCTTAACTAATGCTCCAACTACATTTATGTGCTTGATGAATAATGTGTTGTGTCTGTATTTGGATAAGTTTGTTATTGTGTTCATTGATGATATATTGGTATATTATAAAAACGAGGAAGAGCATGTCGAGAATTTAGCAGTAGTGTTGAGGTTGTCGAGGGAGCATCAGTTGTATGCTAAGCTTAGCAAGTGTAGCTTCTTTCAGAGTGAGCTGCACTACTTGGTACATGTCGTCTCCAAGGAGGGCATTGCAGTATATCTAGAGAAGATAAGGGCCATCATGGAGTGGGTAGCTCCTAAGAGTGTGGAAGAAGTGAGATCTTTCATGGGTTCGACATTCTATTATAGTAGGTTCATCAAGAACTTCTCACATATTGCTTATCCTATCACATCATTGCAAAGGAAAGGTAAAAATTTTGAATGGATAGAGGAGTGTGAGGCTAGCTTTGAGCAGCTTAAGTAGTTGTGACACATGCACCAGTGCTACAAATTACAGATCCAGGCAAAGATTTTTTAGTATGCACAGATGCTTGCAAGAGAGGACTTGGTGGAGTCCTTGTGCAGGATGGACAGGTGGTATGCTATGAGTCCCGGAAATTGAACGAGCACGAGAAGAATTACCCAACACATGACCTTGAGTTAGCAGTGATCATACATGCCTTGAAGATGTGGAGGCACTATCTTCTTGGTAGGAGGTTTGTATTTATGAGTGATCATGTTGGGTTGAGGTATTTGTTTGACCAATTGAATCTGAATGCCCGAGAAGCTATATGGTTGGCCACGATCAGTTAGTTTGATTTTGAGATCGGGTACATCAAATGTAAAGAGAACAGGGTGGCATATGCCCTCAACAGACGGGTACAGATGTAATAGCCCAGAATAAACATGTAATTAACCAAGAAATTTATTTTAAACATGCAATTATCACTAATTAACTTCAAGTTCAAAACTATGGGTAGCACCCTTACGTGTGATTTTGGTTGAAGTTTGCTAATTGCAACAAGGTTTTGGGGACGACTCTCCACCCAACCGTAGGCTCAATTGTGCAAGGTCTTGCTACAATTGACCACCCCCAAGCCCTCAATCAACGTACTACTGCCAGTGAATCCTCTATCTTAGAACATTATTCTCCCAAGAGAATGAAAGATAGAATCTTGGAATGATGTAATGCCTCTCATATTCCTCACCATCTATTAAATAGAGCAAACATTAGAAGGGGAAACTCATGCACACACTCCATGTGTCAACATGCAACTTACTGCTTTCTTGTTTTATTCTTTTGTTTTTACTTTTTTGATAGTTTTACTGATTTTTACTATTTTCCTTGTTTTATTTATATTTATTTAGAGCATGTAATTAATTTATTATTTTTTTATTAATTTATTATTTTATTTATTGTTTATTATTTAATATTTTTATTATTCATTATTTATTATTAAGGGACATTACATACTCTCCCACTTTAAGGAACTTCGTCCCGAAGTTAAGTTTTTTTGTTTTTGTTTTTTTTTTAAGGGACATTACATTTATTTTATTATTTATTACTTCATGTAACAGTCTCAACACCCTCTGTTGAACTAGTATAACTAGCAGGCATCGAAAGTTTCACAACACTCAGGAAATCCCAAGGAATCTCTGTCCTTTTTCTCACTTTCGAAATCAGGCATAAGCCTCCTTGATCTGTATCCTAGTCCAAGGTTGGCCCAAAGGCTCAAGCCTGACTCAGACCTCATCTGCCCCAAGGCAGACATCCGGTACAGTGCTCAATGTCACCGACATCTTGCAAGGTTGGCCCACTCCCTCCACAACTCACTAAGGTGCACAACCCCAGGCATCGAAGTCCTTACACCCCCACTAGACTTCGACATCCCAATACAATACTAGGCACCTAGCCTAGAACATCAGGCACTTGGCCTCCTCAAGATGGTCCCATAGCCCTTCAAGAGCTATCCATCAAGAGCTACACAAGATAAAGGAACCATTGGCATATGTAGTGTTGATTGAGTTTGTCCCCAGCCCATATGGTGTTACTTATTCTCCTTCGTGCGTATGGGCTCGCATGAGATCATCAAATAAACTGGCCCTCTCGGCCCATTTGTGGAGTCCTGTGAATCATCACACCTCAACATGCAACCAATGCATTAGCCATACCATCGTAGTATTATAGAAAATAATCCACATGCCAAGTCTTGCATATCATCATGAGAACATTCATATACCATCATAGTATTATAGAAAATAATCCACATGCATATCCATCATGAGTATTTAACATTATATACCTATCATCACGTAGTAAATGAATATGTCAATATACCTTGACCTAACATCATAATGCCTATCATCCTAAGGATACATCATCACTATTGTAACAACTATATAAATATGAACCACATGTGCATGATTACCCTCATCATATCATCAATATGAGAAACATCTCAATACTTATCAAATATAGAATAATACTCTATAAGCATTCTTATCATGATTCATCAGAAAAATCAATTTCATTTACTTTACAGACATTCAACTATGAACTAAGATCATCCATCTAGGATCTATGTTATCTCATCAGTGTTATTAGTGTTATGTTTTCATTAAGATACCAATTACTTTTTCAATAATCATTTCCACTTCTTTCAACTAGGAAGTTGACCATTTACACCATAGGTATAATCATCTAAGTACATCGTTAAATTTCGCATGAGCCTCATCATCTTGAGTCTTAGTCTCTCATCGCATATTCTTCCTTCCCCAAGGAAATTCTGGTGAAATTCATTGTTAAGATATTACTAGGTATACAATCATTATTTAAATAATCTATCTCCAAATTAAAGTCCCTTAGTTTTACATCCCTTTACCCTTTGGCTTACCGATTCCAATACCGCTATATGTAATTGCATATAAACAATAGGTCATCATGATTTAATTTTATATCATGCTTATTTTACTTGCATGAGGGTTTGTTGATACATGTTGACTTATACCTACTAATAGAGGGAAAAGTTCCCCTAGGGCTTTTTGGGTTGAAACCCTAGCAGACTGAAAGTTATCTATTCAAAGAAACATGCATTCACACAACCATTATGCTATTATAAGCAAATTCTATGATAAGGGTACGTACCTTTGGTCCTACGTTTGAGAATGCCCTTAGGGTCCAAACCCTTCTTGGAGTTCCCTTCTTCTCTTTTGTCTTGCAAAACAAACAATTCAAAGAACACAACAGTACATGGACAAAAACTTATAAAGGAACCATCTTTATGTTATAAAGAAAGGTAGTTAGTTATGAAATCCAAACAACCATTTACATATGAATTCTAAACATGAATATCATTAACATAAAGAAGATTCATTTCAGGAACCAAGACATGTGCTTCTTTTATTATAGACAAATAAAGTACATAAAAAGGAATGTTTTCACCTGAGTCACCTTCAGTAGGCTCCAAGCAAAGCTTCCTTCTGGATCCGTTCTAGCCTCAAGCCTCTAACAAACTCCTTCCATGACTCTCTCCATGATGTCATAAATGGTGGATGAACATCAACACACAAGGAAACAAAGGTTTCCTGTACAAAATGGGGGAAGTGCAGAAGGCACAAGGGACTTCAGACCTGGTCAAGGGAAGAATCTCAGCATAATAACCTTTCTCTCTCTTCTCTCCTCCTTTAGGCCTTCCCTTTGAGGTCTTTTTATACCATCTCCAAAGTAGTTTTTTAGTTAGGAGTTGGCTGGGAACAGTTGGGCCATGGGCACTAACAGGTGATCAGCAGGTAAAACCCGCGATCTCCGCTCGAAAATAAGGAGTCTTATATTTTTTTAAGTGTTTTAATACATACACGCGGGTTGGCTATACACATACCCGCGTATACACGCGTTTAACTCAGGGCAATGTCGCGTATAAGGGATAAAACACTGTTTTTTACATTTTAGAACCAGGTCTGGAAGGAGGGGTTGCCCTAGGCCATGAGTACAGCATCGCAAACCATAAGAGTGAGATTCAGAGCTATAACACCTACATCATTTAACAATTATCACTTTCATCCAAAAATATTTTCTTGTCTCGTCAAGTTCCTATCTCAATACTACTTGATTGCTTTATTGTAAATTCACCCTTCATCAAGTTGGACAAAAGACTCTTGCTCATTAAATAGTATCTTTATTTTAGATTTTTGAACAGTTGGAAACACGACTACCATCATTGTCCATGAAAAATTTAAATGTGTGGTATTATGTGGAAACAACCTCTTTTAATGTTATGGGAACAAAACTTGATAAGTTTCTCTATGTGAAGTCCTACTCATGAAACAATGAGTGCAAATCAGACAAGTACAACCTCTATTAATTGACTCTCACTTCTTTTGCCAATATGTACACAATCCTTCTCAAGGCATCCTTATAAAATTTCTAGCAACATTCCTTCTATACTTCTTAAAAATTCACCGAACAAAAAGAACTCGGGAAAGACAAATCCAACTATTCTCCATCCAATAGGCCTTTAAAACTCGAATCTTCAGCACTTAAGACATCAGAAAGCAAGGATTTGTAGAAAAAAAAACATGTGGCCTCCCGTAAGTAACGATCCTGTGACTTTCAAAACAAGTCAAGTTAAAAAATCTCAAAAAAAAAAAAAAAAAAACTTTTTTTTTTAGATGCCCATAGGCCCTAAGGGTTGAAACTTCCTTTGATACCATATGTAACAGCCCAGAATAAACATGTAATTAACTAAGAAATTTATTTTAAACATGCAATTATCACTAATTAACTTCAAGTTCAAAACTATGGGTAGCACCCTTACCTGTGATTTCGGTTGAAGCTGGCTAACTGCAACAAGGTTTTGGGGACGACTCTCCACCCAACTGTAGGCTCAATTACGCAAGGTCTTGCTACAACTAGCCACCCCCGAGCCCTTAATCAACGTACTACTGCCAGTGAATCCTCTGTCTTAGAACACTATTCTCCCAAGAGAATGAAAGATAGAATCTTGGAATGATGGAATGCCTCTCATCTTCCTCACCATCTATTAAATAGAGCAAACATTAGAAGGGGAACCTCATGCACACACTCCATGTGTCAACATGCAACTTGCTGCTTTCTTGTTTTATTCGTTTGCTTTTACTTTTTTGATAGTTTTACTGATTTTTACTATTTTTCTTGTTTTATTTCTTTTATTTATATTTATTTAGAGCATGAAATTAATTTATTAATTAGTTAATTTATTGTTTATTATTTGTTATTTATTATTTAATGTTATTTATTATTCATTATTTTTATTATTTATTATTAAGGGACATTACAACAGACAAATCACTTGGCAGCTATGAGCTCCTATGGGACAGACTTACAAGATAAGATCTTGTAGGCAGGTCAGCAGGATGTTAGGTGTAAGGAGATTGTGCACAGGTTGCAGCAGGGTGTTGGTATAGATACATGTGGTAGGACATGTACATGTACGTGTAGTGGTACAGGTACAGGTGGTTGTACAAATACATGCACAGGTACATGTATAGGTACAGGTGCAGGTGCACAGGGTACGAATTGTTGTCTTATAGCGGACGGATTGGTCAGATTCAGAGACAGGATATATGTGTTGGATATCAGTGAGCTTAAGAAAGTGATCTTGAGGAAGTTTCATGCGAAACCATATTTGGGTCACTCAGGTTATCAGAAGACACTTAAAACATTGAAGAGATATTATTATTGGCCAAATTTGAAGAGAGATGTAGCAAAGTTTGTGGCTAGGTGTTTTGACTGTCAACGAGTGAAGGTAGAGTGCAAACATCCAGGTGGACTGATACAACCAATTGCAATTCCAGAGTGGAAATGGGAGGTTATTTCCATGGATTTCATCACAGGTTTGCCGAGGATAGTGAGACAACATGATTCCATCATGGTTGTTGTGGACAGGTTGACAAAGGTTGCACATTTCATTCCAGTGAAGTCTACATTCTTAGCTAGCGATGTAGCACAGGTATTCATTAGAGATGTGGTCAGGTTGCATGGTGTTCCAAATAAGATTGTGTCATACAAGGATGAAAAGTTCACTTCCATGTTTTGGAAGGAGTTATTTGCAGGTTTGGGCACAAAGTTGGCCTTCAGCACAACTTATCATCCGCGGACAGATGGACAGACAGAGAGGGTCAACAGGATATTGGAGGACATGTTGAGGATGTATGTGATGCATCATCAATGGAAGTGGGAAGAGTATCTCCCCTTGGTAGAGTTCAAATACAACAATGGTTATCAGGAGTCATTGAGGATGAGTCCTTTTGAGGCATTATATGGGCAGAGTTGTAACACTCCTATCAGTTGGAGTGATCCAATTAACAGGGTGTTGATTGGACCGAATATGTTGGCTGACATGGAACAGGAAATGTAGGTGATCAAGAAGAATCTAAAGGCAACATAGGATAGGAAGAAGAGTTATGCATATAGGAACAGGTTGTTCAAGGAGTTCCAGGTTGGGGAATATGTGTACTTACGCATCAAACTGAAGAAGAGCTCCTTGTGGATTAGATCAATGCCAAGATGGCACCACGTTTTGTGGACCCTTCAGTATCATTGAGAGGATTGGGCCAGTAGCCTATCAACTTGCATTGCCTCCAACAATGGAAGTCCATGATTTTTTCCATGTATCATTGCTTAAGAAGTATGTTAAAGAAGTTGATCATTTGATTGATTTTTTTGTATTGCAGGTGGAACCAGATGGAAAATTCCAGCCGGAGCCTAAGTGTAAATTGCAGAAAAAGTGCTCATGTTTCGGAACTGAGCAATCGAGCAAGTTAAAGTGGAATGGAATCACTTTGGGCTCAATGAAGCTACATGGGAGATGGTGGATCAGAGGCAGGCTATGTACGCTTCCTTGTTTGTCGGTTGAGGTAAAACAATTTTGAGATGGTGTTTTGGTATATGCTTTGATATGGTGTTTTGGTATATGTTTTGATATGAGGTTTTGCTATATGGTTTGGTGATATTTCTATATGTACATATGTATATGGATGTAAATACCACCATGAGCTATGTTATAAAGCTCTAATAAGCGATATGGGTGTCATGTCATTGTGATTATGTTGTCATGTTACTATGTTATTGATGCAGGAGCATTCAGCTCAACAATATCATTGTATTTTAATAGACATAGGGGGTCCTGTGTTTTAAGGAAGTTGGTTTCCTAAGTGTTGAATTAATGTAATTATTTAGGCTTTTGAGTGATTTTAATGAGAATATGATTTAATTAAATATAGTGAGGCATATTTGTAAATATTCTCGAATGTAGGAGAATATGAGAGATTTAGGATAGTTGAGAGATTGAGGGATTTGAGAATTAATTGTAAAACTTAGATTAGGAGTTAGTTCATGATTTTGTGGATTAGAGAGGATCCTTAGAGATAAGGAAGAGATTTTAGGATTTTGTTGAGAAGTTTATGGATCTAAACTAGGAATTGGTTGTAGAATCCTTTTGTATAAATGTAAGCCTAAAAGGCATAGTCAGAGGTTAGATGGTTAGCTGGTTAGATATTAAGCTAGTTAGAGTGTGACTGTAAGCCTACGGGCAGATTGTGAAACAAAGGCCACTAACATTAGAATATCAGGCCTAAGAGAGGGACTGTGTAAACGTTTTTTATATATACAAAGATTTAATTCCAAAACTGTATAAGTGTGTGATTCGAGTATTGAATGATAAAATATGTGTGAATTAGAGTTCTGCATAGTATATGTATGCAAGTAGAATCTGAAGGCGAAACACAGAGAAGAAGAATGATACAGAAGATCAGAATGGATTGCTTGAATCCATTTGAAGGATCACAGTCAAGATTCAGGTGTGACTGTGTTAAGAATATGCGAAGTTAAGCTCAGGAGGGAGTCGCATAGCAGAACAACGGAAGAACGAGAAACCCTGAAGTAATCCAAAACCACAGAAGAACACTGAAAGAATGGCGTAAAACCCAAGTGAAGAGAAGAACGAGAATTGGAGTGTTGATGCACAGGAGTTGTTGGATCTTGAAGATCAATGGATGAGATTTGTTCGTGACAAGCGGCCAGGATTAAGTCGCATAGAATGGAGCAATTGGTATCACATCGCAAAAAATTTCAGGAGTAATGCACCCCGACCTTAAGTGATTTTCAATTTGCAATAAGCGATGTCATTGCTGGTTGTCAGATCAAGTGCTTTGATCAACGGTGGAGGATCATCGATAAACCTTGCATCACAATATTTCTTTTCTGAGGAATGAACCTTGGGCCACAAGAAAGTGCAACGTGCGATGTCCGGGGTGATCGATGATTAGACCGCGTCACAATATTCCATAGTAGATGTACCATGGCCCTTAATAATTGCGATTTGCAATTGCAATGTGCGATGTGAACGAACCCAAGAAGTTTTAGGTGTGGTTTATTGTATTTGAAGTCTGGTTGTAGTTTATCACATATTGGACGCGAAAGGAGTCTTAGGAGGCATGTTAGTGTGATTCGTGAGAATTGCAATAGTGATGGATTTGATGGAGTAAATCAATGGTCGGGAAATAAATGTATAAAGTTTGTGGTATGGTGAAAGAGTAATTGCATCTCGCAAATCTGGATGTTCTGAATGCATATGTTTAAGAGTCTTTGAAACCCCGTGACTGCGATTGCTATAAGGTATGCATCGGGTAATGTGCAGAGGCGAGGAAATGTGGAAAGGTAAGCTTATGCATCTTTTATGTGGGTTTCTATTATAAAATCATTATAATAGAAATAAAGCGCTGATAGAAGGTTTTGTGGTTTAAGTCTGAATATAGCCAAAGGTAAAGATGGGTTTGGATATATGTGCGAGCATAAGGTTTATGAGGTGAATATAGTCTTGATGGAAAGGATGGACTAAGGGTAGTCTATGGTTAATAAACAAATCATTCCACATGAGATTTAATAAAGGGGGCCTTAAACCATTAAGTAATGAAGATTTGACTCGGTAGAGAGTCTGAAATTCCTGGGGCAAAACAGACATTGCATTTTATATGGATATTGTGGATATACGTAGGTTTTCCTACGTCAAAGTGGTATTAGAGCAGAATTGTGGTTGAAACATTTGGTATTAAGGCAACACAAAGAAATTATGTGTGAACATTTCTTTGAAAGAAGCTAGAACAGAGTTATGTGTTAAGATGTATATGCAGGCAAGAGGAGATCAGATTTTAATCTGACAAACAGTAGGCACACAAAGATGATGTGTAGCAGAACTTGCAGATGCAAGAGACAGAGGACAATCCATTCAAAGTGCAGGAAATGGTGGAACAAGATCATGTAGAGATCTTGAAGGTGAGGTGATATGTTTTGTTTTGATTTGATTTGAAGATTGGAGAATGTGTGGTTTTTATATTGGTGCACAGGTAACAGCATAAGGAAGTGAGAATATTGCAACAACCTAGAGCGAGGAGTGCTCAATTGGTTCCAGAGGAAAGAACAAGAGAAATGCTAACAGACTGAGCTCATAGGAGAGAAGCTTAGTGAGGCATATGTAGCAATAAGGAGACTTGTTACTGCAGAGGTATTGTTGCAGCTCACAAAGGCAATTCCACAAAGGATGTGGGTAGAATTGCTAAGGGATAAAAGAAGCCGGTAAGACTTTCTAAGTGAAAGAAGAGGTGGACAGAACCAAGTATTTCATGGTGATTGAAATACAAGAGGACAATTGTGTTCTTAGAAGATGCAGATGAGTTGAAACCTAGAAGGAGCATAGAAAAGTGCTCAAAGGAGGTTCCAAAGATAGAGAACCATAGAGCTTGCCAAAAGACCAAGTACAGAGGAAAGCTTGGTGAGGTAAGTGGCAGCAGGGAGGACTTGCTGTTGCAGAGGCTTTAGTGCAGCTCATAGGGAGTGAGTGAGGAACTCATATAGATGGAGAAGAAGATGCCTACTAATAGTCATAGTGGAGGTTCTGAGAAAGACCACAACAGAAGAAAAGTGAAGAAAGAGGATGCCAAGGCAAATGGCAAGAGAGTGAGTCAAGAGGAATTTGACAAAGAGATTGTTGAGATGAAAGAACAACTCGATGTATTGATTATGATACTAGAGGAAAGCCAGAGACAAGGTT
Organism: Pinus tabuliformis; assembly: GCA_031772625.1. Lineage (NCBI taxonomy): Eukaryota > Viridiplantae > Streptophyta > Pinopsida > Pinales > Pinaceae > Pinus > Pinus tabuliformis. The sequence continues at coordinate 457,355,909 of CM062808.1, read as the reverse complement.
GGGTATTAAAGAAGAAGACAGTAAGGTGGCATAAACTACATAGAAGGTTACAACAGAGGCAAGTAAAGTGGCTAATGGGAAAACTCAGAGAAGCTGAGTTGGAAATGGAAGTTTCCATTTGTAAACCAGAACAAGGTGAAATTCTGGGTGAAAATGAAGAATGGAGATCAATGAACTATTGGGATAGTTCAGAGCAGCATACTGAAGTGTTGCCAAAGGAAGAAGAGACACTGAGGTCTTATGTTTTTAATTATAATGATTGTTTTGTGAGTGCAGGTTTTGTAGCGGATTGGCAACCTTATGAAGCTGTCATGAAACTTGATAAAAATTACCAGAGTTCAAAGGAGAACTTGGATCAACATATTGATGTACTGCCAGCGGATGAAAAGTACCTTTCAGAGGATAAGTATTCTAGAGCAGAATATGATAAAGAATGCCTCTTGAACGAGGAAAATATTGAATTGTTGCAGCATAAAGAAATTATTGATGAATTGATATTTGGGACTGTTATAAAACAAGGACAATTCCTTGTGGAAGAAGGAGATGAAGATCAGCCTGAAAAGCTGATATGTGAAACGTTAGTTGAGGCTGTTGAGCCATACATTTTTCAAACTGACAATTGTTGTGTGAATACAGGGATTATAAGTGTTGAACAGGAACTTATTTATGTGGAGATGAATGAAACATAATTGTCTATGGAAGGTAGTCCAATTGAATTGTTGGGCAATAGTGACTGTGTAAAGGATGAAGATGGAAATGGAGAGCATAGTGATAAGACACTTGTTTTTTTTTCTAAGTTAGGCTAATTCTATTATTGAAAAAATATTGTACACTGAGGCTTTAGCCTATGCATATCCATGCCTGAGTGTTGGGCAAAAACAACAGAAACAGAGTCTGGACTGCCCATAATGGGAAACCAGTCCGAATCAAAAAACGATTGCCAAAATTAACTTGCTGCCCACGCAGGGGAAACCAACAATTGCACACAACTTTTTATCAGTTTTTCAACGAGAATCAAAAACCAACCAAATAACCAAATACCAACAGTTTTTTCCGAAAACCCTGTAAAGGAAACCAAAAAGCAAAAATCCTGGAACCTGAGAATAACAGACACGTGGCAGGCTATGTGGCAGACACGTGGCAGGCAGTGTGGCTGATTATGTGCGAGGCGGAGACGACGGGTGTTCCTCCACGATGAAGCATCTGTAATCCTCCATGTTGACACCTGCCTACTTTGAAGCCTCCGTGTTGTCTGCCTGCTGCGCCAGTTGTTCCTCCTCGATAAAACAACGGTAAGGATCCACATCTTCATCTTCATGCTGGTCCTGGTCCGTCTCCTTCCACATTTGCCACATCCCTGTGCTGTGAGTGCTCTTTTGAACCATGGCTGGTTCTGCTCTGGTGTGGCCACCACCTTCAGTGGCCTTCTCCTCAATTATTCTAGAATGGTGTCCACCCTCAATTGCTTGCTCCGTCTCGTGAAAGGTTATGGAGATGGTGGCAGTGATGATGGGTCTGTTCATGGATGAATGAAAGGTGAATTGGGCAGAATGGAGATGCGAGTAAATGCCCCTGGGAGGCGAAGCAAGATTGGAAGGAATGCCACTGGGAGGCGAAGCAGGGGGCATCGGATGGAGGCGGTGAGGTTGAGAGCGGCCTCTTCCACTACGAGTGTTTGGGTAGCACCCTGTAGTCTGCTGGGCCAAAGAGGAAGTGGAATCAGAGACCAGAGAATGAGGGGGATGAGTCAAGCTTCCTCTGCTTCCACCCCTGCGACTACGCATTCGATGTCGCATTCTCGGCATGTTGACACCAAATTTTTGATAATTTCTTCCTGGATTAGGCTCAGAGTGATGCAAGGGCTCAGTAGAATTAACGAGTTGCTCAGAGGAGGGACTAGTTGTAGAGGCCGAGTGGAAGACGAAATGGCAAGCCAGGCTTTGAGTGAAGTGAGTTCCTGGGCCTAAATCAATGCAGTAGAGGAGGTTGCAGCGCCTCCCGGTGGTAGTGCGAGAACTGGGTGCTGCAGCTGCCTGAGGGCAGAGACATTGCAGAGGCAGAGGATAATGGACAGGTGCGGTGGTATGATTATCACCAGAGGTCATCTTTGCGTGGAGCCGAGGTGGGTAGTTGCAGACTGGTTGAAGATGGCACCCCCTTAAATGCCATTTATGGCTTGTGTTAATGCCATTTTTAGACTGATGTGCCAGATTACGGAGGGCCATGTGGTCTGGCCACATGCGATCCCATTTTGCCGCCACCTTACTATCTTTGCTGGGCACCCGCATCCGGGAGTGATAAGACACTTGTTAAATGTAAGGAGGAAATTGAATTGCTGGAAAGGTTTCTAGGAGGAAATGGAAATAGGAAAGAAGTGGTTATAACAGTACTTAACAGTAGCAAAGGGTCTTTAAAAGACATGGAGACAGAAGAGTGTTTTGGTTCACAAACCAATAGTTTGTTTGCGGGAACAATGCATAAAATGAATGAGTGTGATGTTGTAATTGAAGAAATTGAACATAAGTTATTTGGAGATGAAATGGAAGTTCATAAGCAACAAGAGGGTAAGGATGTAAGGGTGGCAGTAAGGAACCAGCAACTACAAAATGAAAGTAACCAGCAGAAGATTAAAGACAAATTTAAAGAAGAGCCTATGTTAGTTGAAAACATAGTAAAGGATCATCATTCCATCATGATGATAGGCACAATGGAGATAACCAGGGAAGCTGTTGAGGCAATCGATAAAGAAGAAGGACTAAATTCTCATCAAAGGGTTAGTGAATGGGAGACAGAATTGGAGCTACTAGAGAAATGACTGAAAGCACCAGTAGGGAAGAAAGAACTTGATGAAGATTGCAAAGGATATGTAAGAGAGGAAGGGGAAAGAGTCCAGCAAAGAAATGAGTTGGACATAGAAATTGAATTGATGATGGATTTGATGAGGAAAAAGTCTCAAAGGGAGAAGACAATAGAAAGAAAGCAAAGCAACAACAAGAAAAAGACAACAACAGACTGTGAGAGCATAGCTAGTGGGGCAATGCAGCATAAAGTGTGGAGACCTGGAGAACAACAACAAACAACAACAGCAACCAAGGACAGACTACAAAACAAAGTATGGGATCCAAGAGGACACAAATTAGAAGCACATGATCAGGAGACCATGATTATTTTCAACCTTGAGAGTCTGATGCAGGAGCATTCAACTCAACAATTTCATTGTATTTTATTAGACATAGGGGGTCTTGTGTTTTAAGGAAGTTGGTTTCCTAAGTGTTGAATTAATGTAATTATTTAGGCTTTCGAGTGATTTTAATGAGAATATGATTTAATTAAATATAGTGAGGCATATTTGTAAATATTCTCAAATGTATGAGAATATGAGGGATTTAGGATAGTTGAAAGATTGAGGGATTTGAGAATTAATTGTAAAATTTAGATTAGGAGTTAGTTCATGATTTTGTGGATTATAGAGGATCCTTAGAGATAAGGAAGACATTTTAGGATTTTGTTGAGAAGTTTATTGATCTAAACCAGGTATTGGTTGTATAATCCTTTTGTATAAATGTAAGCCTAAAAGGCATAGTAAGAGGTTATATAGTTAGCTGGTTAGATATTAAGCTAGTTAGAGTGTGACTATAAGCCTACAGGCAGATTGTGAAATAGAGGCCACTGACATTAGAAGATCAGGCTTGAGAGAGAGACTGTGTAAACGTTTTTTTATATATATAGAGATTTAATTCCAAAACTGTATAAGTGTGTGATTCGAGTATTGAATGATAAGTTATGTGTGAATCAGAGTTCTGCATAGTATATGTATGCAGGTAGAATCCGAAGGTGAAACACAGAGAAGAAGAATGATACAGAAGATCAGAATGGATCGCTTGAATCCATTCGAAGGATCACAGTCGAGATTCAGGTGTGATTGTGTTAAGAATATGCGAAGTTAAGCTTAGGAGGGAGTCGCACAACAGAACAGCGGAAGAACGAGAAACCCTGAAGTAATCCAAAACCACAGAAGAACATTGAAAGAATGGCATAAAACCCAAGTGAAGAGAAGAACGAGAAGTGGAGTGTTGATGCACAGGAGCTGTTGGATCTTGAAGATCAACGGACGGGATTTGTTTGTGACAAGCGGCCAAGATTAAGTCGCATAGAATGGAGCAATTGGTATCGCATTGCAACAGATTTCAGGAGTAATGAACCTCGACCTTAAGTGATTTGCGATTTGCGATAAGTGATGTCATTGCTGGTCATTGGATCAAGTGCTTTGATCAACAATGGAGGATCACTGATAAACCCCGCATCACAATATTTATTTTGTGAGGAATGAACCTTGGGCCACAAGAAAGTGCAACGTGCGATGTCTAATGCAATCAACGATTGGACCGCATCATAATATTCCATAGTAGATGTATCGTGGCCCTTAACAATTTCTATTTGCGATTGCAATGTGCGATGTGAACGAACCCAAGAAGTTTTAGGCGTGGTTTATTATATGTGAAGTCCGGTTGTAATTCATTGCATATCGGATGCGAAAGGAGTCTTAGGAGGCATGTTAATATGATTTGCAAGAATTGCGATAACGATGGATTTGATGGAGTAAATCAATGGTCGGGAAATAAATGTATAAAGGTTGTGGTATGGTGATAGAGTAATCGCATCCCGCAAATCAAGAAGTTCTGAATGCATATGTTTAAGAGTCTTTGAAACCCCGCGATTGCGATTGTGATAAGGTATGCATTGGGTAATGTGCAGAGGCGAGGAAATGCGGAAAGGTAAGTTTACGCATCTTTTATGTGGATTTCTATTATAAAAGCATTATAATAGAAATAAAGCACCGATAGAAGGTTTTGTGGTTTAAGTCTGAATATAACCAAAGGTACAGATGGGTTTGGATATATGTGCGGGCATAAGGATTAATAAAGGTTTATGAGGTGAATAGAGTCCCGATGGAAAGGATGGATTAAGGATAGTCTGTGGTTAATAAACAAATCATTCTGCATGAGATTTAATAAAGGGGGGCCTTAAACCATTAAGTAATGAAGTTTGACTCGGCAGAGAGTCTGAAATTCCTGGGGCAAAACAGACATTGCATTTTATATGCATACTGTGGGTATGCGTAGGTTTTCCTGCGTCAACTATCATGTGGTTATGTTATCATGATGTTATGATGTCATGTGGGATTGGCACTCAGTAGGGTGATATTTGTAAATACTGCATTGAGCTATGTTATAAAGCTCCATGAGCAATATGTCTTCTTTCAGCGGGTTGCTGAGGTATATGTGTGATTGAACAGTGAGGATGGTGTCCCTTAAGGGGGAGGGTTTTGTAATAGCCCTGGTGAAAATTACATGTAATAAAAGTTTTAAACAATAACCACGGTTGATGGGACACTTATTCCAAGATGAATGTTGGGCAAGACATTATAGAGGGTGTTCATTTGGTTGTTTATGGCCATGGAAATTGGCAAAGGCAATGAATAAGGCTTTGGAAAGGCGAAATGACATTTTTGGCACATTTATTTATGAAACTAATGGAAATTAGGAGAAAAAGGAGGTGAAAGGTCACAAGTTGCATGTGAGGAGGAAAATGAAGGAAAATAATGGAATATGAAGAAAATATAGGCCTCATTCATAAAAAGGATTTTGAGGATTAGTTGGTAACCTTTTGTCAGTTTAGCTTTGGATCTCTCTCATTATTCTCTCTCACCCACTTTGGAACACTTAGAGTTTTCTTGGAGCACTTTGGCATTGGAGAAAGAAAGGCAAAGAAGGTAAGAAGAAGCAAAGATCAAGCAGGGAAAGGTAGGATCAAGTAGCCACAACAGGCTTCATTGTAGGTATCGACTTGCATGTGTTTTTTCCTTGCTAGATTTGGCATGCATGGGATTGCATGTGGTTCTTTTTTATCATGTCATGGATTTTTCCAGGTGCGACAATGTTCTTCAGCCTAGACTTTCCATTTCTTGATAACTTTGATGAGATGGGTTCTCATATTCGGTTAATGTGGGATGGTTGGATGGATTCGAAGTTGAGTGAGGTGGATCTCCGAATTGAAAAACACATGGCCTAGTGGTCCCTGAACCAGACTATGGATCACGATAAATACACTGGCCTAGTAACCCCTGAACTAGACTGTGGGTTGCGGTAAAGCCAAGAATGTGTGCCTCGGTGGGCCTAGTAATCCTTTTTGGTGAATGGTGAGATATACAGTAAAGCCTAGAGGTGGATTTCTTTCTGTTGGGCCTAGTAGTCCCGGGATGGGACATATGGTAAAGCCTGGAGAGTGTGTCTCGGTGTAGGGCATAGTGATCCCTGGATCAGATTATGGATTACAGTAAAGCCTGAGAGATTAGGAGGCACTCAAATTCCTCATGGTGTAGGCGAAGAACTCTGGTGGCATCCATGTTTGTTGGTGTTTTTGGTGTGTTCTATGAGTCCCACATTCATGCTTGGAATATGGCATGGGGGTGATTGGCTAAAGAGAGACTTGGCTCATCCAATCTATGGTCGAGTGGAACGTGGTAGTCCCATCTCCGGTTGGTTTATTGCATTCATTAATGAGAAATTCATTCCCTTGATTTTCATGTGTAAATGTACTGATGTATAAGTGGATTTTATGGCTGATATGTGTATGATATTTCTGTCCCTATTATGCTAGTTATATGTATGTTTTATGATAGCAGTTATGCATGGCTCTCAGCATTTCTTACTTGTAAATGAATGGATAATGTGTCTATGACCTAATAGATGATAATGTTGCAAATGATATGAGGGAACAATGGTTCATAGCGATTCTCAAATAAGTATGAGATCCCTACACTTAATTTTGTTGTTTACACTTGTATGATTAGATGTTGATGATATGTTTGACGAAATGCTTGTCATGGTTAGTAGAAGTCTGGTTAAGGTCTTGTTTAAATTATTGCTTTTGCATAATTTTTTCCATGTCCTTTTACTGATCTTAAGTTATCATTCCATTCTGGGCAGTGGCCTGGGCTTTGGGCCTGAAAAAGTATCTCAAATCTCGAGGACACTAGCATAGAACTGGCAAAATGGGTCTTTGGACGTTGGTAGGCAAGCATGTGAGAGCGATTTTGGGTTTATGGACGTTATCATGCCTATAACATGAGAGTGAGTGAGACATAAGTTGTCCAAAAACTCAGTGGGACCCTAGGGAAAGCTGTCTGAAGTGTTGGATTGCTTCTTGTGAGTCCTGAAGCTAATGTTGAATGTTTTTGTGTTATGTTTCCGTCGATTCCACTTCCTTAAGGTGATGTAGGAGGTCGAATCCAATCATAGTAACCTCTCGTCGCATGTTTACCTTGGTTGGATAGTTACTTAGGTAGATGTGGGAGGAGGGTGTTACATAAGTGGAGTGTAAAACCTAACTTATATCATTGTAAGAGGAATAATTGAATTAAAATGTAAACTTTTGTACATCTTAATGCATCAATTAGTTTGAAAATTTGTAAACTATCATTTAACTTCTTTTTTTCATTTTGAGTGATAAACAAATTTATATAAACATGGTCTCTTTGTGCTTGTCTCAGTGTTAAATCATTCTAAGAGGAATAATTGAATTGAAATGTAAACTTTTGTACATCTTAATGTGTCAATTAGTTTGGAATTTTGTAAATTATCATTTAATTTGCTTTTTTTTTGCATTTGGAGTGATAAACAAATTTATATAAACTTTGTATTTTTGTGATTGCCTCGGTGTTATTTAAAATTTCTTTAAACATATTTAATGAGTAAGATGAATTTAAAGTATACTCCATGCACATGACACCATGAGAATCCATCGAAATGTAACTTGAGCTTGGAAAGTAACGTAAAACTAATATATGACCTATGATATGAGATTTGGTGGTTCAGGTGGATCCATTGCATGAGGTCTATTGTTCAGCATGAGTGTGAGCCTTCAAAGAAGTTCGTTGAGCATCAATGTTTATCGGAGCTTAGGGATGAAAAATGAAACTCAATTTGACCCCTTCACCTTCCATGGAATGCACTACAGAGTTGAAATGCCTCCAATGATTGACATGTTTATTACCCAAATGTGTTATTTAAAGAAATATAAAACATACAGGAAATACATTAACATGATTACATAGGACATACCTTAACACAAATTCCTTGCCACTAATAATTTTCTTGATATCATTAGGTGTTTGAAAGCCCTTCTAGATCGTTCATAAAGAGAAAAGTTGACTTTGTTATTATAGTCATTACAGTTTGAGAAGTGAGAATTAAGTTGAAATATTAATATGCAATATTTGTGGTTGTGATTCTTCGAAGAGGTGTGAGCTTACATTTAATGTTTCAAATTACAATTTTTAGTTATTATCATTCTTAATTCAATCATTTCAATTTTCTTGATTATTATTTTAATTATAATTTTTGAGCCAATATAACATAACATTACATAACGTTATGTGACTTTACAACATCTCCCCCATACTAGGTTGTAAAGAGCCTCTCAACACAAAGATATTTATATAACTTGTTTTTATATTCATATAATTTATTTTTATTCATACTTATTTTGGAAAGCCCCACAGGATGCAACTAAATTGGCAATCATCGTGTTATGAAGTATTATGAACTTGTGAGATTTATGGTTCAAATCCCTCTGTGAGTATTTTTTTTCCTCAAAAAAAATAAAATAAAATAAAAAATCTTAATTTCATTCATATATGAGCGAAAGTTACATTCCTTAGATACATAATGTAAGTACTATAAATAGGAACTTGTAAGAGCTCAAAAATAAAAGCATGGAGTTGTTGTGATAATAAAAACAAAAATATTATGTTGTTTACATCACTTAGGATAGTTACATAGAAATATATAGGAAGAAGATATATATACAATTTATATGAGAGAAGTTGCAAGCGCTATCGAATTGGTCATAGCTAAATATAGTTGTAACGACCCTCGTCAAAATTCAAGGTAATAAAGTTAATAAAGGAAAAATAATAACCAAGGTCATGGGACTCATATTCCAAACTGAATGTTGGGAAAAACATCATAGTGTGGGTGTTCATTTGGTTTATTATGGATAAGGAAATTGACAAAGGCAATGGAAAAGGCTTTGGAAAAGCAAAGTGGCATTAATTGGTATTTTATTTGTGAAAATAAAGGAAATTAAGATAAAAGGAAGGTGAAAGGTCACAGGGTGCATGTAAGGAGGAAAATGAAGGAAAATAATGGAAAATTAAGAAAATAGAGGCCTCATTGATAAAAAGGCTTTTGAGGATCAGTTCACAACATTTTGTTAGTTCAGTTTTGCAGCTCTCTCTCTCTCTCTATTCTCTCTCTCATACACTTGGACACTTAGAGTATTCTTGGAGCATTCTAGCATTGGGGAAAGAAGGCAAAGGAAGGACAAGAAAGCAAAAGGAAGGAAGGATTAAGCAAGGAAGAGAGGGATTCCAGTGGCTACAACAAGATTACCTGCAAGTAATGAGTTGCATGTATGATTTCCTTGCTAGTTTTGGCATTCATGGTACATGCATGTGCGTTTTTGGTTCTCTTGATGTCTTTGGCATGGGTTTTGCCAGGTATGACAATAGTTTTCAACCTTGCCTTGCCATTTCTGGATAGCCATGGTGTGATGGGGTTCTCTTGTTTTGGTTGAGCTAGATTATCAGATGGTTTTGAAACTGAGTGGGGTGGTCTCAAGGGAGAAACACAAGGCCTAGAAATCCCTGGATGGTGAAGGTGGGATTGCGGTAAATCCTGATTGTGTATGCGCTCATTAGGCCTGAAAATCCTTGACCAGTGAATGGCGAGATATACGGTAAACCCTAGAGGGTGGAGCCTCATTGGGCCTATGAATCCTCGACCAGTGAATGGTGGGATATACGGTAAAGCCTAGAGGTGGAGACAAATAAATTCCTCATGGTTTAGGTGGAGAGATTCAGAGGGATCCAAGCTTTTTTAGGACCTAGTGATCTGGTGGGATTGCGGTAAATCTTGGTTGTATTGATGAGGGTTTAGGGCCTAGGAATCCCTTAGTGGATATATGGTAAATCCCAAGGAAACCTTGATTGGTTTTGTTGTGAATCCAATATTCATGCTTAGAATATGGAATGGGGGTGATTGGCGGAAAGAAATAGTTGGTTCAGCTCAATCTATGGTCGGGTGGTTTGTGGAAGTCCCTAACTTGGTTGGCTTATGCATACATTAATAAGAACTCCTTTTCCTTTGATATTTCATGTGTAAATGTACTTGTTAATATGTGGTTTTTATGGTTGTTCTACTCTTGTTATTTTGTTGGTTATATGCTGGTTATAAGCATGGTTCATGACAGACTTTGTTAATGGCTCTCATCATGATTTGATTAGTACATGAAATGTGAATGAATATATAACCTAATAGATGATAATGCAATTATTTTGGTAAGGCATCAATTCTTCTTGACAATTCTCAAATAAGTATGAGACCCCTATGCTCATATATGTGGTTATGACCTATAAATTACATGTTTGTGATATGTTTGATGAAATGTTTGTCATGGCTAGTATGCATCAGGTCAATTCCTTGTACCAATGTTTGCATTAGTAGCCTTAATTCATTGTTATTTACCATTTCTAGAAGTTTCATGAAGTTTTGGGCAGAGGCCTAAGACCTAGCCCTAAAAAATTGGCACAGAATCTGGGGTCGCTAGCTCAGAACTGCCTGAAAAAGGCCACAGTCGCATGCATGCCTTGTTGTGGGAGTGACTGGAGGGTCTTAGTCACATGCATGCTTGTCATGGGAGTGACTAGGGGTCTAGCTTAGCAAAATGACAAGTTGTCTCAGGGGTTGGGCACCTGGAAGGGTTGGTTGTCTCCTGAAGGTTTTGTAGCTCTTGAGAAAGGTCAGATTGGTTTTGTTTTGTCAGTTCCACTTCCTTAACTGTACATGGGGAGTTGAATCACATCATAGTAACTCTTCATCACATGTTTACCCCAGTGGACCAGTTAGCTTGGGTAAATGTGGGAGGAGGGTGTTACAGAGTGGTATCAGAGCATGGTTCACCCCTTGGACTGGATGGGCAGAATGTGTTGGTCATGCATACATGTCGGTTGCATATGTGTTCTTTATGCTTGTGGTCTATGTACTTATTATGTAGGAATGGTTGCAGTTGTGTCACCATGTGAAAGTTGATGGTGTTGTTGTTGGATGTATTTGTCATGAGTGTGTGTCGGTTATGCACTTGTTATGGATGTTAGTGTCTATACATCATTATGAATACATTGGAAGGGTTATAGTCGTTATGCATGAGGTCATGGTATGTGGTTGGTATGTCATGCATGGTAGCTAGATAATAGTTGAAATGATGTTTATGTACTGATATGATTATGTTTATACATGTATTGCGCTAATCTAGTTTATCTTGCATACTAGATATCCTCCCCTGAACTATACTGAGGTATGTTGATTATGTTATGTTTTTGTTTAAGCTAACATGGTATGCTTGCAGGAAGAAGATCAAACATGACTAGCAAGATGGTAGACTATAGTTCACGAGATTCTCCCTTTAGATTAGATGAGCAACATAGTGAGGGATGTTTTCCTGACATAGCAAACACTTTGAGAAGTTTGAAGGAAGAAATAAGAAGTTGAAAAGCAAATAATGACAGAATCATTGAGGCACAAGAGAAATAAACAGAGGTTAATGCAGTAATCCTTCAAATTTTGTCAGACTTACAAAGACAACGATCGCTTAGGATCAACCATGGGCAGTAGGATAGGACTAATGGGGCATATGGCACTAGGTCTCATGGTGGACACAGGTCAGATACGGATGACATGATCAAAGATTGCAAGTTCTTGTATACGTCAAATAGGAGAGGTGTTAAAATTGGAAACTAGGGCCAAATTCCACCTTAGGACAACTCATTTGATCGATATGATGATTGCATTAAATTCCTCTTTTTAAGAGGACCAAAATTGATATAAATATCATCTCATTTGGATAAGCACAAGTGTGATTTTGAGCCCACACATGTGCAAATTGTCAGCCACATTATCATGTAGGCTCAGAAATCCCAATGGATGTGTAACTTCACACTCAATGACTTGTATAAATACAAGTGACATTTCACCTCATTTGGAATGTTCTTCACTCACACATTCTCTTTCCTTTTGTCATTGGTTCATACTACATTGGGCATTCTTCTCTCTCACATGTGTGGATCAAGAAGGACCAATTTCATACGCTAAATTACAGGGTCAAAATTACAAAGTTGACTGTAGTTTGATCAACGTTAACCAACACCTTCCGAACATCATTTGACTTCAATATTTTGGGGATATTTTTGCCTCAGTAGGCTGCAAATTTTGGCACAGAAACTGAGGTTTTCCGAGCACTTTGACCACAAACCAAATTGCAGGTTGACCGCAGATTTCAGAACAACAATTTTACCGATCTTGATTGTTGACTTTGTCACTGTTTTGGGCTGGGTTTGACCTCTTGATCAGGTCAAATTTGATTGGGGAAGGCTCAACTGTTTTGAGGACATTATATTATTGATTTGACCATCGTTGACTTTTTGGTTAGGGCTGAAGTTTGATTGCAGAAATTGTCAAGGTTGCTTTGACTTCAAATTCGGCAATTCAATTTTACTTTTGTACTCTCTCTCTATCTGCTGAACATTTTGATATAATAAGAAGAAGAATGGATCAAAGGGTTTTCCCCATCTTGGGAATTTTCCCTAGCATCTGCCAAATTTGGTGGCCTCTTGTCTTGGCTTGTCTTTTGCATATTGTTTTATGTTCTATCTATTTTCACTATCAATGTGATTAATGGTTAATGTGATTGCTACTGGAAATATAAATTGGAATTTCTATTGAGATGCTTAAGGAACATTGAAGTAATTGTGCTAAGCATAGAACATACCATTGTTAACTAAATTTAACATGGTATCAGAGCCCAGGTGAAGACAAAAACCAAGCAAGAGAGAGAAAAGCAATCGCTAAGAAAAGAGTTGTTGGACAAAATTATTGGTCTAGCTTCAATGGTGACTACATCATATTTCAATAATGAGGATAAGCTCAACGAAAAATTTGACTATCATGCATGGAAGATGATTTTGGAAGAGAATGATGTTATGGACTATGTAAAGGGAAGAGTGGTGGGGCCTCCTTTAAATGCACCTATTGCTGCAAAGACAAAATACAAGAAATGTGAGATCAAAGCTAAAAGAATTATTATAGACTTTATTAAAAAGCATTTGGTTGCTTATATTTTTTATTTAGAAACATCCAAGGAGATGTATGATAAGCTGGTTGGGATGTTCAAAGTGAACAATGCAAATCAAATCCTCTTTCTCAAAAACAATTTGAAGGATATCAAGATGGACAAAGGGAAGTCTATCCAATCTTACTTCATGAGGATTACACAAATCAAGAATGATATTCTATCTATTGGAAAAGTTGTTGCTAATAGGGACCTCACTCTCATTGCTCTTGGATGTCTCACAAGAGCATGGGATGTGTTTAGCACCACTATTCTTAACAATGACAAGCTTCCTAGTTTCGATGAATTATTGGCTAGATGCACACAATAAGAGACAAGGATGATGCATAGAGACAAGCCTTCAAATGGAAATGAACCTGCTGCTTTCTCCGCTCATGCAAAGAGGAAGAACGATGTTGGTCCAAAGAGATAAGGTCAAGGATTCAAGGATTCAAAGAAGGAAGAAAAGCTACAATTGCAACAGGTTTGGCCACTATGCTAGAGAGTGTCCTCACAAGAAGGCCACTCCACGAGATGAAGACAACAACAATCATAACAATCTCAAAGGAAATGGTAATCAAAGGAACAATATGTTCAACAACAAATGAAAAAGGAATGCTCTCGCTGCTCGATTTGGAAATGGTCGACCTCCCAAAAAGATGAGAAACTCCAGGCATGAGGAAACTAATGTTGTAGAAAAACAAAGTGAATTTTATCTTATTTCCACCCTTGCTACTGCCTCTCCTCTGAATACTTTAGATCAGTGGTTGATTGATAGTGGAACCTCAAGGCACTTCACTGAGTACAAGGAGGCCCTCTCAAATTTGATTGAAAAGAAGACTAATTTGGAGATCATACTTGGAGACAATACCACCTACCCCATGAAAGGGATAGGGACTGTCACTCTTCACTTAAATCAAGGTCAAACCCTTCATCTACAAGAAGTATTGTATGTACTCGATTTGAAGAAGAACCTCGTGTATATTTCTGCGATGGAAGATAAAGGCTTCAAGGTTGCATTCGTTGATGGAAAGGCATGTATTTGGCAAAGAAACCATAAATACACATTTACACTTAGATTTAGGGTTGAAGGTCTCTATCAAGTTGGAGGAAGTCCTTTGGGAGATATGACTTGTGATACTTCTCTTCAATCTGAATTATGGCATCAAAGATTTGCTCACCTTCATTACAAATCCTTACCTAGGGGAAGGAAGATGACCACAAGTATGCCTGAGTTCAACATAAATCATGAAGGTGTTTGTCAAGTTTGTGTATCTAGAAAGCTTACAAGGGGACCATTCCCCTCAAGTGAAAGTCAAACTACAAATATTCTTCAATTGGTCCATTCTGATCTATCTGGTATGTTTCCTGTAACATCATTAGGAGGATACATATACTATGCAATTTTTGTGTATGACTTCTCTCTTAAGGAGTGGATCTATTCTTGAAGAAGAAGGATGAAGTGTTCAATTGGTTTCATTCTTTCAAAGCCTTGGTTGAAAATAAAACATGGAAGAAGATCAAAATATTGAGGACCGATAATGGAACCGCATATGAATCAAATGAATTCAATGATTTTTGTTGAGAGGTTCGTATTAAGAGGGAAACCACCACTCCATACACTATTGAGCAAAATGAAGTTACATAAAGGAAGATTATAGCAATCATAGAAGCCACCCATGCCATGCTTCACGATCAAGGCCTATCGAAGTTCTTATGGGGAGAAGTTGCCAACACTGTCGTATATGTTCAAAATAGGAGTCCGCATCAAGCATTGGATTTCAAGACACCTAAAGGAATATTCTCTGGTAAGAAACCTGATGTTTCTCATTTTAGAATATTTGGTTATCCTGTGTATTTTCATGTGTCGAAAGAGAAAAGAAACAAGTTAGAAGCATATGGGAAGAAAGGAACATTTGTGGGCTACAGTGAAACTTCGAAGGCATATAAAATCTATGTGCCTGGTCAAAGAGAAGTAGAAATAAGCCATGATGTCACTTTCGACGAAGGTTTTTCCCTTAAGAAAGCCAGATATCTCCCTATCCCAAGGAAGGACGATGATGATGTTGCAAGAAAGCAGGATGAATCTCTGACAGATGAACCGATGCCCAATGTTGAAGGCTCGATGGATCTCATTGATCCACCTCTAAGTGATCCCTCTACCTCTATGGAAATAACTTTGTGGCTCAAATATACTCTCAAAGATGCTCAAAGACATATTGCTCAAAGAGGGGCATTTTGTGAAAGTAACAAGTTGAACAAGTATCAAGGGTACTAAGCTGCTATGAGTACTATTGTTTAATCTGAGCCATGTACATTCTAAGAATCCGTGAAACACCAAGTATGGAAGGATAAGATGAATGAGGAGTACGAATCAATCATGAAGAATGATGTATGGGATGGGGTTCCTAGACCTAAGGACAAGTCCGTAGTCACTTCTAAATGGATTTACAAAATCAAACATGGAGTTGATGGCAGTGCTGAAAAATACAAGGGTAGGTTCATTGTTCGAGGCTTCTCTCAAAAGGAAGGAGTGGACTATGATGATATATTTACATCGGTTGCCCGATATACCACTATCCAATCCATTATCCCTTGTTTCCTCTCAAGGATGGAGCCTACACCAAATGGATTTTAAGACTTCTTTCTTGCATGGCTCGCGCAAGGAGGAATTATACTTAGAACAACTTGAGGGGTTCGGAGTACAAGATCGAAGAACACACGAGTGAAAGTTGAAGAAAGCCCTTTATGGGTTGAAGAAAGCCCCTAGGGCTTGGTATGAGAGGATTGATAGCTATCTTATGAAGCTGGGACTTACAAGGAGTGATGTTGATCCTAAACTTTACTTCAAGGTTGAAAAGGATGTGCCTCTCATTTTAGTCCTTTATGTGGATGATCTCTTTCTGACAGGTGTAGACCCTCTCATTTATCAATGCAAGAGGGAGTTGGCTTCCGAGTTCGAGATGAAGGACCTAGGTCTAATGCACTACTTCTTAGGCCCGGAGGTCTCGAAAAAGGCAAGTGAGATTTTCCTTTCTCAAGGAAAATACATTGTAAAGTTGTTCGAGAAATGTGGGATGGAGGATTGCAAGTCTGTGTGTACTCTGATGGAACTCAACTTCAAGAAACTATGTGGAAGTGTTGTTGGGCCCAAATTGGTAAATCCTTCTGAATATAGACAACTTGTGGGGGCCATGATGTTCTTGGTAAACTTTCGTCATGACATATGCTTTGTTGTGAATATGTTGAGTGAATTTATGGTTGAGCCTCATCACATACATTGGATTGTTGCTAAGAATATCTTGAGATATCTCCGTGGCACAATCAACTGTGGGCTGAGATACAATGTCGGGAACTTGAGGCTACATGGATATACTGATGTTGAATGGGCTGGAAGTGTGGTGGATCGTAAGAGCACATCTGGATGTTGCTTCTCGTTGGGGTCTACTTCAATTTCTTGGATGAGTAGGAAGTAAAATCGGTTGCTCTAAGCACTGTCGAGGCTGAATACATTGCAGGTAGTATGGCTTGTTGGGAAGTTGTTTGGTTGAGGAAGCTCTTTAGTGATTTATTTGAGCATGTGTTGGGTACCACCATGATTTACTACGACAACCAAAGTGGGGTTTTCCTTTCATAGAATCTCGTGTTCCACGACGGCTCCATGCACATTGATATCAGGTACCACTTTATATGGGATATGGTACAACAGGGAGCAATAAGGCTCCAACACATCAGCATTGATGAGTAGGTCACAGACATCCTCATGAATCCCTTATGGAAGTTCAAATTCTTAGCCTTCTGAGAGAGACTTGGAGTCATGGAAAGACCCTCCAATGAGGGCCCCCCTTGAGTTAGACACTGAGCTCTGGGAGCTCCTGGGGGATTATGGTACTTCTTGGAGCTATGAGTGACCATAGAGTGATTGGTTCACCTTACCCTATTGGTGTGTTGTGTATAGGGTGAGTGTTTCACCTTCCCTCGTGAAACCCCATGTTAGTCGACATGTATGTAGGGTGAGAGGTTCACCTTCCCCTACAATTGACATATGCATAGGTATTGGCAGGAAAAGTTCCCTAAGGTAAGGGTTGACAACCTCAATAGCGCAAAAAAATAAAATTAACAAGAAGTAGTCAAGAAAGCATGCTAACCATGTGAATTATTAAACATGGACTTGGAAACTTACCTAGAGGTCCTACATTTGATGATGGTCCCGTAGGGTCCAAAGTCTCTGCTTCCTCCATAATCGAGCAACCCTGCAAATCAATTTAGAAGCATATACATGATATATAATTCAATGTGCATACATAAAAGATATGTTAGATCATCATATATAAACATAGAAATTGTTATTCATGAGACAATAACATATCAGGAACAAGACATGAGCTTCTTTATTGATAATCAGTAATAGGTATAAGAAAGGTACAACCTGATCCAAGCCAAAGCACCGATGAAGCCTTCCTCTAGATCCATCCAGCCTGAGCCACGAAGACAACCTCTCTAACAAATGCAAGGAGATGCTATAAAGATGATGAACATCTTTACAAAGGAAACAATGGTTTCCATAGAGACTGGGAGTGTAGGAGGCACAAGAAAATCAAACTTGATCTGGGAGAAAAATGGGTATAATGTCAATATCCCTTCTCTTATGTATTTTAGGCCTACCCAAGGTGTGTATATATACCACCTGAAATTAGTTAATTTAGTTGTGCTATGGGATCTTGTAGGTGGGCTCTCGGTAAAACTTGTGAACCTCGCCTGAAAAATAACATAATATTTTATTTTTTCATATTTAAAAAGGTATACGCGGGTATGCAGTTATATAACCCGTGTATGTACACACTTTTGAATGGGCAGAGTTGCGTATGGAATTTGAAATATTGTTTTTTAATATAGGATCAAGTCTGCATGGGAAAAGGTTGCCTAAGGGCATACAAGAGCATAAAGTATATATGAGTGTTAAATGATGTTATAACATATGCCCCCTAATATATGAGATCATAAGGGGTACATGATGGCCAAAATATATTAAGTATAGAGAGAGGAGTCGTCCGAAAACCCGGGAAGAGATCACCAGATTCTAGCTCAACGAATACCTGTGGAAAGGAGTCAGAAAGAAAACTCATTTCTGAGGTGGGTGTTTGGTCAATTTAGAGTGTCCTAAATTGCTATATTAATTGTCAATCTGGGAGTCGTAAACTATTGAAGTGTGGTGCACTATATGTGCAAGATAACCCATTCCTTACATTTTGTCGTTTTTGATTTTTATTTTGTTTTATCTTCGTTGATTTCCTAACGTGAAATGGGAATTCTAAAAGTTAAGTATGGATATAAATGTTCAAGGCAATTATGTCCTTTGAAATGATTTCCAAAACTTCAAACTTCATAAGATCTTAGAGCATGCAATGATGAAATTAACTTCTAAAAGAGAATGAAAATGTGCCACTATTCTAATCAAACAAACAGTGAACTATTGATCATGAAACCCATTATCCCTGCTGCTGTCTAAATACAAAAGAAACTATACTCAAAGAAATCCAAAATTTGCAAGTAAAGTAGAGCTAAAATCAAATTACGTCAATTCATATTCTAACCCCTCACCATTAGTCTCGCTATGGCTTTCGGAAGTAATCATAAACAACTTGAGCAATCCGATATCTAATTTGCAGAAAGTAAAACTAATATCAAATTACACACTCATACTTCAATCCCTCACCATTAGTCTCGCTATGGCTTTCGGAGGCAACTGATAATGACATGAGCAATTTAATATCTAATTTGCAGAAAAATAAACGAATATCAAATTACACACTCATACTTCAATCCCTCACCATTAGTCTCGCTATGGCTTTCGGAGGTAACTGATAATGACATGAGCAATTTAACATTTAATTTGCAGAAAAATAAACTAATATCAAATTACACACTCATACTTCAATCCCTCACCATTAGTCTCGCTATGGCTTTCGGAGGTAACTGATAATGACATGAGCAATTTAATATCTAATCTAACTAATAAAGCCAATGAACAATCTTGAAATAGCAAAACAAAACTGAAATTAAAAGCTAAGAAAAATAAATCAGCAGAAAGATAAGACTGATTCCATGTCATTAGTCATTGTGAAAACTATATGCAAATGCCCGGGCTGCCTACTGTAATCTGGAACAAATACACTGATCAGCGTTAGCAATGTAAAGCATGTAAAATCATGGACAAAAATAAAACGTTAGCACCATAAGAAATGCAATATATACAAGTGAATAATTATGGCATAATGAACGCACGAAACACAATGGGAAACTATACAGCAAATAAACGAAACCTTGGTGTGTGCAGGGGTCCTCTGCACAACCTCGGGCAACAACTATTAACCACGAATTGTGCTTATAAATAGAGTCTTCTCATATATTCAAAACATAGTCATAATAATGAAACAATGTCACGGCATAATGGGCTTTCTTAACAACAAAATTACATTACCAAGACTAACTATTATGCGTATGGAAACACATTATTTATAGCAAACATTTACATAACTGATTTCCTAAGAATTGCGCTGACAGAGGACACGTGAACAATGACGTCTAGGGATCTAGCATCATGGCTACCGTGATGATTAAATCTATTGAGGGTGGCTGTTGGATTCGCCTTATGGAGCAGTCCACAGGTGTTGATATGTCCCTAGAGATCTAGGAACGACCATGCAAGTCTTCACATGGTGAAAAACAGAGTCCTGTTGCTGTAGGACTCTTATATTTGACCACCGCTTGACCACCTTTGACCACGGCTTTCTTTGGTGAATTAGATCGAGCCAACAGGACTCGGTCCATGTCCATGTCATTTCCAACTTGCCCATGTGGCTCGATTTGTCTGAAGACACCTGCAATATGGACTTTAACAAAAAGGCTACGGAAAGTTGAACTGGCTGCGGAAAGTGACAAGATTCCGCAGCTCAATGAGAAAAAATATAATTCAAATAGCAGACACAAAACATAGTTAGGAAACCACTTTATGTGCTCTTTTAAACTCAATATGCAATGATGTTGACAACTTAGGAGGTCCAGGTAAATGGAAAAAGTCTAAAAAGGTGTATAGGAAAGATGCAAGTTTGGGGCTCAACAGTGGGCATACACATGCTCAGAAGTAATAAAGCATGTCTGATGATCAAGTATAAAGTGGATCCATAATGTATACATAAGTGAACATAAAGAGTTGTAGAGTACATAATGGATCATCAGATCATAGCCGCAAAAGAACACAACAGAGCTATGTCTCAATATCACATATAAAAGAATATCCAATCATTGATGCAAGAAGACTGTCTTATCAATGATGTTGCATAACTGATCCTCATAAAAGTACCAAGTCATAAAAGTGGAATAGTGGTATTGCATAAACTCGAGTGCCAAAATATATGATGTTGTTGTGAAGGACTGTAACATATAAGGTGGAAGGTATCACTTGCAGAAAATTGGAGGATTTGTTAAGTGAACCATGATGCTAACACAACCCGAGGTCTTCACTGACCGCAGATGGTACATTTCTACACTATGGGAATAAATGAACTGAAGTCGACCATGTGAGAAATCATTTGATTATAGGTCATTGATGTATATCGTTAACAAACATGAGACAAATCATCAATAATGTTAATGAGTGTCAAGGTACCCCAACACAATCTAATAAGTGCGAATAAATGTGTTGAAGTCGAATACTTGAAAGAATCTATCAATAAGGAGACATTGATGTATTCTCACTGTCGATAATGAAGGAGTCTACCACTAATGACTACAAACCCTAAGGTACAGAAAAATGAACCTAGAGCTTGTTGCCAGAGTAATGAGTCGGAGTTGATGGGAAAAGATCTATTGGAAGGAAGACATTAAGGCATCCCACATCAACCAGCGCGAGTGTAACCCGCAGGCCAATAATTTGGAAGAAATCAGACAAAGAGAGATGAAGTAACCATTCCAAAGTACATTTATAGCATGCACAAGATGTGGCTAGCACATGGCAAAAATCCTATGAACCAACCAATACTGAAAGTTAACACAAAGGCGAGGAGTCCACCAATAGTGTCAAATGGAAATCAAGGTATTACGCAAATTCCAATGTGTGATAATGTAAGCTAGCGTCTAACACA
Source organism: Pinus tabuliformis (assembly GCA_031772625.1). Lineage (NCBI taxonomy): Eukaryota > Viridiplantae > Streptophyta > Pinopsida > Pinales > Pinaceae > Pinus > Pinus tabuliformis. The sequence goes on along the minus strand of CM062808.1, from coordinate 457,334,538 downwards.
AGGGAAACCACTTAGTCAAAGACCCATGATACTAATCGATGTTGAGCACACGGTCACCTATCAATGATGTAAATAGGGCGAAGGTGTGACTCTAGGTTTACTCTCAAAGCAATTTTTTGAAGTCGATAAGAGCAAACACACCAGCAAGAAGTCAATGGGGACCTCCTTAACTAGCACAAGTGAAGGACCAAATAACTGATGTGATACTGAAGATAACTTGATAGACCGGGTATGGCCGACAGAAATGAGTCAAGAGACACCGTAGAATGACTGACAACAGGTTTACTTCCCTTGAACAAAAGCATGACTCAATGTGATTTTATGGCAGCATAAAATAACTTTGTATAAGTTTTCAATGCAGGAGGCATTAACAAACTCTCCATATGATTGGAAGAGATAACCAACCAGAGGAGGACTGACTCACGAACTTATTGCTTCCTTAAAGGCAAACTAAGTCCCATCCCAATGGAGGAAAGACTCATTTTAAGTGCTTGGTACAAGGGTGACACAACTGACTCTAGTTTCCATCAAATGATGAAGAAACTGTCTTGTTCCCGCTCTTTTTGGAATATTTTATTTTCTTTTGTCTTTTTCATATTTAAATCCTGAAAAAGAATAAAAGGATGCCTATAGTATAGTGGAAATAAAAAGTGCCAAGGTAAAGTGCACTAGTTCCTGGGACTGGAACAATCCTATGCTTAATGCAAGGCGGCAGATGCTGGTCATCAACACTAGGGGGAATGTTCTTTCCACAAAAAAAAGGTGTCAAGTCACAAAGGCTAATGAATGGTTTGAACTTGCAAAAGGTCATGGTCAAAAGTGGCTTATACACAAGTCCATATGAAGTCGGCTTAAAGCCAAAAGTGGTACAAGTAGTCAAAATGCTATGCAGTAGCACAACTTAACACATGGGAGCCTCTAGGGTATAAAGCCAGAAAAAAAATGAAGAAGAAAAATAATGAGGCTTCAATGTAGAGTAATGGCGGGACTAAAGAGGACTCCCGAGCCTACACAATACTGGCATCATGGGCGACATATGTCAACGATGATCTGACTAGGAAGCCTAGGAAGGAAAGGCTCTACCACTATGTTACAACTTTATAAGATGACAAGTGAAAGTGGTTTAAAAACCGCAACATAATGGGGTCGACGCTATGGCTAAATATCGCAGTATGAGGTTAAGATGCATAATGAAACAGAAAAGTGATATGTCTTAACCTATATGCCAGTTTAGAAAATGATACCTACCACAATAGGTCAACGATCATGGAGTCGAAGCGGCGAAAAAAACATAACTAAGTCTTCAATACCCTAGAAAACAACCTTTCCCAACACTTCAAGCAAAAAGTCAAAAGTTCATAAAATTATAAAAATAAAAATTTTGAACTTTAGAAAAGTGGGTTTTCAAAATTTGGCTATAAAAGGACTTTTCAAACTCACCCAAACTCATTTTTACCATTCAAGTGTTGAGAAGAGGGCTCTTCGAGCAAATTTGGGCAAACTACATAGATTAAATCCTCCAACGAAATCAACATCTATGGTCTCTAGGTAATTATATCCCTTAAACTCATTCAATTGATCCAAAATTTCAAGATTTTAAGCTTTTTTTTTAATGCTTCTCAGCGTGTACGCAGGTTAATATCATGAAAACTATGTATAGAAATCCCTATACATGAGTTTTTAGAGGAAAAGTCGCTTATGTACGTGTCTGTTATTTATAAAAGTAGTGTACACGTAGAGAAAAATGAAAATCCAAAATTCTAATGGATAAAATCTTTCAAGTTTGCAGGATGTCTATCATTTGGAGAGAGAGAGAGAGAGAGAGAGAGAGATAGAGCATACAGATGTTGATAATGCAATTTTAGAAGATCAAGAATCGTTGGATGCATTAAAAAATTGTGGTTTGCTTAAATTTTTCATGATGCCCAACATGAAGACACAAACTCGACTGCTAGAGATGTTAGTTCATTATTGGGATGCAGAGTAGGGAATGTTCATCATAGATGATATGCCTTTACAGATCAAAGTAGAGGACATATACTTCATAACAGGGATTTCCTAAAGGGGTGAAGCAGTTGATCTGAAAGGAAGGGCCCGTGGAGGCCTTAACATCGAAGATTACATTTCTGTATACTATGCACTAGATACAGGCAAAGTTGGATCACAAGTTCCAACCAAGGCAATCACAAATTTACCGATCAAAATCATCCTCTTTACTATTTCCAGATTAGCAGGTTCAACCTCACTGCATCAAGCTTCATGACTTGCTATGTTCTTGGTAGTAGAATGTTGGGTTGTGTTATATTCTTTCCACGACTAACCCACTTAGTTAACCGGGGGGTTAGAGGGGGGGCAGAGCCCCCCCTTCGTTGCGCCGATTGCGTAGTAGTGGGGTCACAAGGGGTTTAAGGGGTGCAGGTAACCCCACTCTATGGGGTCCGGGGCAACGCCTCGGAAAATTTTGGTTTTGGACCTTATGTTAGGTTGGGTGGACCCACCTATGGTTTTGTGCATGATTTTTGCACATGGTTTTGGACACGACGATTTTCGGTCCATGGTATTGGATGCTTCGACATGTATAAATATGTATTGTAACATTGAAAGGAATATAATGAAAAATCAAGCTGGTAGTCTCGGTTTTGGGATCCAAGGGAAAATATTTGTGTATATGTGTTTTATGTGTTATGCTCTCGCATTGTTTATTTTCTGTGTTTCAGAATTCGTATGCAGGTAATTTTTGTATGGGGTTAAAACCTACATTTGGTATCAGAGTTGTTTTAGCTTCAAGGGGACGCCTTTGTTGCTTAGGGGTTTTGCTCGGGCCTGTGGTAGACCCTGTTTAGTGGGAGGTGTGCGAGATCGATTCTGGTGGTGAAAGAAGATGGAGAGCAGTGGAAAGATAGAGATCGAGAAATTTAATGGTTAGAGTTTTGAGTTGTGGAAACTCAAGATGAAGGATCTGTTGGTGGATAAAGATTAGTGGATTGCGGTAGATCTGGGTACTAAACCAATGAGAGTGTCCGATGAAGAATGGAAGAAGTTGGATCGGAAGGCAAAGAGCACAATAAGATTGTGTGTCTCAGATTTGGTATTGCTAAATGTATATGGGGAAGCTACGATGAAGGCTTTGTGGGACAAGTTAGGGACTTTGTACTAATCCAAGTCTCTGGTAAATAAATTGTTCCTACGGAAAAAGCTATATAACCTGAGGATGAAAGATGGAGACTCGGTGACAAAGCATCTGAACGCATTTAATACTGTGGTAAGCTAGTTATTATATGTTGATATTAAAATTTTAGATGAAGATAAGTGCATCAGTTTGTTGTGTTCTCTACCAGATTCGTGGGATAGTCAGGTTATTGTAATAGGTAGCAATGCAACTGCCTTGCAGTTTGATGAAATAGTCTCATCCTGGCTGACGGAGGAGATGAGACGGAAAAATATGGAGAGCTAGAATGGTGATGCCTTATCTGTACGAGGACGGTCCCAAAATAGAAACAAAAATAAGTCATCGAGTTGGATATCTAAATCTGGAGGGAGATCTAAATCTCTAGGAAAACCTATAAAGGTGGTATGCTGGAAATGCGGAAAGGAAGGGCACTACAAAAGGGACTGTAAATATAAAGCTCCTGATAAAGGAAAGGGATCTGATGATGCTCCTTCTGCAGAGGTGAAAACCACCTCAGATTAAGGAGGGGATGTGTACTTGGCTTCTTCAAGTACACATGTAGATCATGAGACATGGTTGATTGACTCAGGTGCATCCTTTCACTTCACTCCCCATAGAGAGTGATTATGTGAGTATGTTAGGCCCCTATACTGCTAGTGCAACCCCTTATTGTTATTAGTACAACCCCCTTATTATATTGATGTACCCATGTAGTGCCCATATTGTTACTATTGTGCCCCATAGAAGCCCAATATTGTTATTATTGTGCCCTTACATTATTATTGTTATGTCGGCTCTGATTATATTATGACCCTTAGACTCCTATATATAGAGATGAGGTCTTTTCATTTGTATCATCCAAGAATTTCTCATTTATGTAATGTAAAGGAGGTTTCCCCCTCAAAGAGGCTGAATTCTAAGGCGTTGATCTATCTTTTCTATCTTTTTCTTGAGCTGGTTTCATAACATTTGGTATCAGAGCTTTGGATTCTAGGGTTTCGTTGCTCCAAACAGGTCATCATGGTATTTTCACTATAACTTTTTTTTTTTTTTTTTGCGATGTTTCAGAAGCTAACAAAAACCCCATTTGAGACGAGATCACACTGAAGCTTGGGTCCAAATTTCAGAGCGTTTCGCGCTATATTTACGGAGATATGATCTGAGGAAGTTGGTATTTTTGCAGACTCCTGAATTACATTCCAAACAGGTGACCTGGGGAAAATAATCATAACTTTCTCTTTGAGCATCAGATTGAAATTTCGTAAGAAGGTAAAGAAAGAGGACAAACTGTAGTTTCTTGTAGATATTTTTAGAGCCAAAGGTCTAAACAGTGACACGTGGCACTTCATACAAGTTCGCTCTCTGGAAAGGTCTATAATCAGGTCATCTTGGGAGATTGTGCATAACTCTTTCTTGGAGAATCCAATTTGGATAAGACTGGTGGCATTGGAAAGAGGACATATAGGGCTAATATAGGTTGCGATTTTAGAACTTAAAGATCCAAAAGTACAGAGTTATAGTCGTTTCAAGATCGAGCTCCTAAAATCAAGAAAAATCAAGATGAGAAAGTTTGATGGCAAGGATCCGGTAAATTGTTTACTTCAGATGGAGCAATATTTTGATCTACATGGTGTACCACTGTTACAAAAGGTATGTATTGCATCTTCATATTTAGAACCAGATCAATTTTTATGGTATGAAGGGCTTTTTTCTGGTAAACAACTTGTTACGTGGTCAATTTTCACGGAGGAAATGATAGCACATTATGAGGATACAAAGAGCAACACCACAACAATTGGAAAGAGTAAAAGGGCTTTGTGACATAGTGGAAAGCAAATTTATGGAAACCAGGAAGCATACCCCTCACAACTATAAAGATGGAAGTGTTGTTTCTCCTAGCCTTCCACAACCTACAAGGGTTACACCACAACAATTGGAAGAAAGAAGAGAAAAGGGGTTTTGTTACAATTGTGATAGCAAATGCACTAAAGGTCATAAGTGTGTTGAGAAGAAATTATTTTACTTAGAATATGAAGAGGAGGAAGAAAAGGATCAAGAAACATCAAAAGAAGAAGATATACGCCAGGACCCCACCCCAGAGAAAGAAGAAATGAATCAGACCATATCTTGTAAAGCATTGGCAAGAATTACCACTCCTCAAACTCTTAAGATAGAAGGAAATATCAAGAAGAAAAAGGTGCAAAAAGTGAAAGATCACATCGAGAAAGAAGAAATGAATCCAAACATATCTTGTAATTCATTGGTCGAAATTACCACTCCTCAAACTATCAAGATAGAAGGACATATCAAGAAGAAAAATGTTCAAGAAGTGAAAGATCACATCGAGCATCAAGAAATGAATCCGACCATATCTTGTAAAGGATTGGAAGAAATTACCACTCCTCAAACTCTAGAGATAGAAGGACATATCAAGAAGAAAAAGGTTCAAGCAGTGAAAGATCACATCGAGCATCAACAACAAGTTCTCCAAATTTTAAAGGATAACGCCACTTCAATGCAAAATCAAACAAAACAACAGGTAGATCAACATCGTAGTGAAAAATGTTTTGATTTAGGTGATTGGGTATTTTTACTGCTACATCTCAAGCAAGCTATTTATGAGAAGGAAATGTTGGCAATACTATTTGCACTTAAAAAATGGTGACCTTACCGAATGGGAAGACTCTTCAAGGATGAGGATGTGGAAGCATTGTTTTGTACTATTTCTATTATCCAACCAGATTGGATAAACGAAGCAAGGGATGAATGGAAGAAGGATGAAGAAGTATGGCCACTTATTCAAAAGTTTCAAAAGATCCCAATTCAAACAATATTGCCAGAAATTGAAGAGGAAGGAAAAATCATATTGGAACCTGGAGCAGTCACAGAAACAAAAACTCGATAGCTACGAAATCGATCAATTTCAGAGTATCTCATCAAGTGGAAGCACTTACCCGCTAAAGATTCCACATGGGAGGACAAGAATTTTATACAGAAGCATTAAGAACTACTCAAGCGTTGAGGACAATGCTTTTTGAAGGAGAGGGGCATGTTAGGCCCCTATACTACTAGTGTAACCCCTTATTGTTATTAGTACAACCCCCTTATTATATTGATGTACCCATGTAGTGCCCATATTGTTACTATTGTGCCCCATAGAAGCCCACTATTGTTATTATTATGCCCTTACATTATTATTGTTATGTCAGCTCTGATTATATTATGACCCTTAGACTCTTATATATAGAAATGAGGTATTTTCATTTGTATCATCCAAGAATTGCTCATTTATGTAATGTAAAGGAGGTTGCCCCCTCGAAGAGGCTGAATTCTAAGGCGTTGATCTATCTTTTCTATTTTTTTCTTGAGCTGGTTTCATAACAGAGTATGAGAAATACGATGGTGGTGATGTATTCTTAGGGGATGATAGGAGGGCTAGGATCGTTGGTCTCGGAAAAGTAAAGTTTAAATTGCAAGGTGGAAGGGTTAGAACACTCCGGGTGTTCTGCATATTCCTGCATTGGCCATAAATCTGATTTCTGTAAGCAAGTTGGATGATGCAAGTGTAAAAACAGTGTTCGAGAAGGATACTTGCAAGATGGTTGGGGGAGCACTGGTATTGATGTGGGGAGTTCAGATTGGAACTCTGTACAAGCTGCAAGGTAGAACGATTGTTGATGGGTGCAGCAGTTCTGTGGTTCCTGAAAGTGGAGCAGAAAATCTAGTGGTCTCTGGAGAGAAGACCATGTTGTGGCATCAAAGGCTTGGACATATTGGAGAGAAGGGCCTTCAAATAATTCATGGTAAAGGTATGGTAGAAGGTATGAGTAATAGCTCCCTAGATTTTGATTTCTGTGAAAATTGTGTATATGGGAAGCAAAATCGGGTGAATTTTCCCTCTGGTGGTAAGAGGGCAAAACAAATATTAGAGCTTGTGCACAGTGATGTGTTTGGACCTGTGAAGGTTCCATCACTGGGTAAGTCTATGTACTATGTATCATTTATAGATGAATTCTCAAGGAATACATGGATATATTTTCTTAAGAAGAAATATGAAGTCTTTGACAGGTTTCAGGAATTTAAGGCTCTGGTGGAAAACTAGACAGAGAAGAAGATAAAGGTGCGAGGACAGATAACAATGGAGAGTTTTGCAGTAAGGAATTTGAAGAATTTTGTAAGAAGTGTGGTATAGCACGACAGAAGACTACTCCATATACACCTCAGCAAAATGGAGTTGCAGAAAGAATGAACAAGACGTTGATGGAAAGGGCAAGAAGCATGCTCAGTGGTGTCGGGTTAGGATAGGAATTCTGGGTAGAGGCGGTGGAGACAACATGTTACCTGGTCAATAGATCACCTTCATCAACATTGGAGGATAAGACTCCACAAGAGGTATGGACTGGTAAGAAACCTTCTCTTTCACATCTGAGGGTGTTTGGATGTGATGCATATGTACATGTTCCAAAGGAGAAATGAACCAAGTTGGATAGTAAATAAATGCATCTTTATTGGGTATAAGGATGGTTTAAAGGGTTATAAGCTTTGGAACCCAGTAACAAGGAAGGTTGTGTACAACCGAGATGTGGTGTTCAGAGAGGTGAAAGATATTATTAAACATGAAGTCCAACCAAAGGAACTTGAGAAGATAGAGTTTGAGCTAAAGGAAGAAGAATCAGACTCTACAACAGAGGAGGAATCAGAAGATGAAGAGCCACAAACTCCGGGTGTGAGAAGATCAGTTCAAGAAAGAAAGCAACTAGAAAGGTATAGTCCATCTACTCTTTGTTGAAATTTTGCTTTATCTATTAATGATGATGATCCTAGAACTGTAAAGGAAGCAATAGATTCAGAGGATGGAAAACTCTGGAAAGAGGCTATGGTTGATGAAATGGCATCTTTGCACAAAAATGAGGCTTGGGATCTGGTGGAGTTGCTGGTTGGAAGGAAACCCATTGTTAGCAAATGGGTGTTCAAGAAGAAGACAAATGCAAAAGAAAAGGTGGAGAAATACAAAGCTCGGTTAGTAGCAAAAGGTTATTCCCAGGTGCCGAGAATTGATTTTGGTGATATATTTTCTCCTGTTGCCAAGGTAACTTCTATTCGATTATTTTTATCTGTTGCTGCTGCTTTTGATTTTGAGGTAGAACAGATGGATATGAAGACAACATTTCTTCACGGGGATCTGGAAGAGGAGATCTACATGAAGCAACCTGAAGGCTTTGCAGTGAAGGGTAAGAAAGAACTGGTATGCAAGTTCAAGAAGTCTCTGTATGGGTTAAAACAGTCACCAAGAATGTGGTATCAGAAATTTGATACATTTATATGAGGACTTGGCTTCACCAGAAGCAAAGCAGATCACTGTGTGTATTTTAAATTAATTGGTGAGCATGTTATTTATTTGGTCTTGTATGTGGATGATATGTTGCTAGTTGGAAATGACAAAGAAATTATCCAAGATTTGAAGACCCAATTGTCCTCCAAATTCGACATGAAAGATATTGGTGCTACAAACTATATTTTGGGCATGGAAACTAAAAGAGATCGGGCAAAGAGGAAGCTCTGGTTAAACCAGAGGAAGTATGTCGAGACAATATTGCAGAGGTTTAATATGCAGGATAGTAAACCGATGAAGGTTCCTATTCCTGTAGGTGTAAAGTTATCTGTTGAACAGTGTCCCAAGACACAAGAAGAGGAAGAGGACATGTCTCATGTTCCATTTGCAAGTGCAGTTGGTAGCCTGATGTATGCAATGGTCTGTACTAGACCAGACATTGCACATGCAGTGGGAGTATTGAGTAGGTTTACGTCCAAACCAGGAAAGGAGCATTGGACAACTGTTTGGTCATTTTAGTGTCCTAAATTGCTCTACATAAATTATCAATCTGGGTATCGTAAACTGATAAAGTGTAGTGCACTATATGTGCTAGATGGCCCTTCCTACTTCGGTGTTTTTGAGTTTTCTGTTGTTTTTTGGGTTTGATCTTTTTAATTCCTAGTGTTCTGCAATGTACTTAACAAAATCTTTAAATCTACTGCTGCTAAGAATCTAAAGAAATGAAATGAGAGCTAAAAGTGCTTCAAGCCAGCTTTGGAAGTAAAGTTTTAACCAAGAAACAAAGTTTCTCTTCTTGCTATTATGATTGTTTCCAAAACATGAACTAAAAGGACTTATGAGTGAAATTGCAACTATTATCTAATCAATTACAAAACCAAAGCTTAAATGAGATATTAAAACTGAAAATGAGATTGCAGCTATTGAAAATGAGATTACAACTATTGTCTAATTTATTGCAGAATCAAAACTTAATGAACAACTGAAGATGGAATTGCTACTATATGAAAAACTATGGCTAAAAATAAAATTGCAACTAATCTATCATAAAAACTAAATGAAGTGTTTTATCACTCTGCTATACAATTTTGGGAGAATGACCTCCTTGTGATAGCATTTGAGGGATTCAATACTTCATTGTTCTAAAACTGAAAATGAAATTGAAACAAAATTAAATGAAAGACTAAGACTGAAAGTAAAATTGCAACTAATCTACTATAATAGCTAAATGAAGTGCTTTATCACTTTGCTACACAATTTTGGGAGAACTACCTCCTTGTGATAGAATTTTGAGGGACTCCATACTTCATTGTTCTAAGAAAAAGTAAACATAAATATGCAGAGAAAGACTCATTCATAAATGAAATATTTCACCACTTAGTTTTAAGATGAACCATCAACTGAAAGGGCTTTCCGAAACATTCACTTACAACACGAGTTATTAAACTAACAACAAAATGGCATTGATCAGTTAAATTAAAAATCTAAAGACTAATGAACAACAAATGAAAGAAACTAGACTAATGATCAACAAATCTAAATTACTCTATGCTATTGACATCAACTTCAAGCTATTGATAAGAAACTAGAAAGTAGTGAAACAAAAGAGCTATTCTATGCTAATAAGAAGATGACACAAGCTGCATTATGAACAAAGTTAGAAAATGGTTATAAACATCATGGAAAAAACACAGTGAATTTACAGTTAACTATGAAAGACAAAACATAAATAAAATGTAACCTTGACCAACGCAGGGGCCCTCTACAAAGGTCTCGGATTATCAACACTTAATCAACACTCCAACAACGCTTCAAGTATCCATTGAAACAGAGTCTTTATATTAAAACAGAGAATGAATTCTTCAAACTACAAAGCGAAAATCTAAACTTAATACATAAGCAAAAACTGAACTTGTTCTGTGTTCTTCACACCGGTATTTATAGGAAATTATACAACTGTTTTAAAGAGAGAAATAAGCTACAACAAAACACGTAGACATGCAAGTATGCAGAATTCTTGTCCTTAGTTGCTTGGAAACATAAATCTTATGGTAATGGCTGTTGGATTCTGTTTGCGCAGGTGGCAGATGAAGTCCGTGGCCTCAGGAAACTACTTCGGATCCCATCACTGAGAAATGTGTGCAAAACAGAGTCCTGTTTGCCATAGGTATCTATGTTTGACTTCCCTTTGACTAGAGTCCTCCTCGTCGATCTAGGCCAGATGAATAGGATACGATCCATGCCCTGATGTTTTCCAAGCTACCCATGTAGTCCCTTTCCCTTCTTAACACGTGGAACCTACAAAAGCATGGAAGTAGCTGCGGAACAGCCGATTAGCTGCAAAATGTGGCTGTGCTCCATAGCTAAAAGACAAAAACTTATTCAAATAGCAAACATAAAAGTATAACCTGTAAATCACTGAAATATACTCCTTGAGGCAATGTGTAATGGTTTTTGATGATAAGGATGCATTTTTTATGGAGAAACAGAGAAGGAAGGATGAGAAATGTAGCTAAGGGAAAGGCACCAAGACATCCAACCTCTTTTTGTTTTTCTTTGCACCAACTGTCATCCTAGGCTTCCTCATGAGGAATCTGTACTTGAGGTTAATGAGTGCTCTGTTTAGCTTCTTATTCTTCCTTTTTAGTTTTATGTTCTTCTTGTGCCATAAACCCAAGTGAAGCATAGTGTTATCATGGATAATCTTATCCAACTTGTTCTGTTCTTTTAAGGCTTCATTTTCTCTTTAGATATGCCTATTTAGAACTTCTAGCTCATAGATTTCCTGTTTAAGTGAGCTAGTCAAAGTTTCTTGTGATGTGGCAGGCTACTCAGGATTAGATGAAGTCCCTGGGTCCACTGATGTAATTTTCTTCTCCAATGACTCTATGTAGTCATAAATCTGCTGTTGGACTGGATCAATGCCTGGAGAGGCTCTCCTTGGGCTGCTTTCAAAGTTTTGTTGAGGAGAGTTCTGTGGGCTTTGCTCATATGGAATATTGTCATGGGACTGTGTTGGAGTTTCTTCCCCCAAATCTATGAACTGGGTCTCTTTTGATTTTGCTTTCTTCACTTTGCCCCTGAGTCTAGAACTTCTCCTCAAACTTTGGGAGCCTATGATTTCTTCCTCTATAACTTGTTTCCTTTTTCCCTTCTCCTTCTCTTTCTTGAGTTGATCCCTGATTTTGACTAATCTCTCGGAAAGCAGTTGTTCATCCTCCTTAGATGATGAATGTTCAGGAATATTTTTGTGGGATTCCTCAACCTTTTCTTTCAAATTTCTTTTCTGCTTTGTCTGCTTTCTGATCTTTGTTAATGTTTTAGAGATGGGCTCTTTTTCATTGTTTTTCTGTGTTGAAGTTTCAGGAGTGTTTTTAATGGTGAGATTGATCTTCCTTTTCCTACTTCTTTTTGCAGGACTTCCTTAAGGCAATTCTGGGGCATCTTGGAAGAAGTTTCTGACCAAAAAGTCCTCCCACGTGTCCCCTACACTCTTTAAGTGATATTCAACTAAAATTTGTACTAGTCCATGGTGATAAAGAGTGGTTTATATTGCTTCAATTTTCTTCTGAACGTTAGTGGCCATTCTTCTCAAGCTATTCAACAGAAAAAATGGCAGATTGAGGGTTCCATCTTCAAGAAAATTCATTAACAGTCTTATGTGATATACATAAATGGAACCAAATCTTCCCTCGCATGTAATAAACTTTTGCAAAATTACTAACATGCTGCTCCATTTGCTCTTAAGTGCAGAGATTGGAATTCCTTTCCTAAAAACTGACGTGTGCATACCTGTATTTTTGAGAATGACCTTCCAGGTTTCATCATGAAATTATTTGTTCTTGAACCACCTCTCTCCTAGCCTTGGTAGCTCGGTTGCTTCAGCTATAAAAGACTCAGTTACTGCAAATTTTATGTCACCTATTTCCACATCCATTCCATCAAACGATCTGGCAAAAGATTTGGTGATTTCTTTATGATAACCATTGAATTTTTCAATGAAACTCAACCAACCAGCCTTCTGCAACATTCCTTTCAATTGAGGATAACCTTCCATGTACTTCACCCCTATGGGTTCAGTTCTGACGATGAGCCCCATCACCTCTATTCTCTGGTATTCTTAAAAATTTCCTTCACTGTTTGAGAAATGGAGTGATTGCGTAAAGAGGACTTTTTATACAGCAGTGGAACTACTGATATATAGGAACAAAAATAACTATGGATATGGGGACGGAATGATAGAATATATGGAAGTAAAATGACTATGAGTATGGGATAAAACGACTGTGCATACAGGGTTTACGAAAATAGAGTAGCTGTATGCATAAAATGTGTGGAAACAGAGTGTGCACAAGGTATATGAAAATGGAGTGGTTGTACACGTAAACTGTGTGAAAAACAGAGTGACTGTTATACACAGAGGATATGAAAACAGAGTGACTATGTGTACAAGGTAACAAAGTGTTTGTATGCACGAAATATATGAAAAACAGAGTGATTGTATGCACAAAAAGGTTGCGGGAGTATAAGAGAAAAACTTGGTGTAATAAATGAGAAATCAGGGTTTTGAAGAGTTGTATTCAAATAGGTTATGTCATGAATCTAACTATTTAACAGGTGTGCTGGAGAAGTCCGGTTAAGTACGAGTCCTTGAGTTTAAAGCGGAGATTTCATCATTAGACCATTAGCATTAAAGACGGAAGGTGTTGTGGAATCATCATGGCAGTCAAATCTCATAATGATAAATCAAGGAGTCATGTGATTATACGAGTTATACCAACTTATGTTTTGTATTTCTTTTTGAAATAAGTTTTTGTTTTTACCTTTTAGAACCATACCTTCCACTTGCTAATCTCTTGTTGTTGGCTTCCACAGGTGCATAAATGTGATTGGTCTTCAAAAGTTGTTCTCTCCTCCACTACTTGCATATAAGATATTATTATGAACTGGCTTCTTTTTGCTTGGACTGATGATCAAATTGTTGCTGCAAAATCAGATTGGTTGTAGAACAGGATTAGCTACAGAATGCAAACAACTGCAGAACGTGGAAACAGCTGCAGAATGTAAATCAGAAAACAAATTATGGCTTATGGATGAATGGAATGGAAATGACTGCATGAGTGAAAATATGACAAGATGATAAATGAAAAATGGAGATGGAAGAAATGCTGAAGAGGAAAAATTTATTGGTGGAATATGATAGTGGAGTGAAGTGAAACTTTGCAAAAGTAAAATAGAGTGAAAATGAGATAAAACAATGGATTTTGCAGAATGCAAAGTGAGTCACCATTTTTTCAGAAAAGGAAATGGAAAATATAGGGTGTCAGAAGCTTCTGATTTTCACCCTGTATTTTCTGTATAAGCATGCCAATCAATGATTGATTTTCAACTTTATACAATTTTTTTTTTTTTTTTTAGATAGGAAAACCAAAGACTAAGTTGGTGGAGAAGAAGGATTCTTCTTCACCAACTTCATTTGAGAATTGTTCTGAAAGATCTTGATGAACTCCTTTGAGATTGGTTTTTGATAAATTTTCAATCTATGACCATTCACAGGAGAAGAGTTTGATTTTCATCTATTGTTCTGATCCTTACGGCTCCATTACTGAAAACTTTTTCAATCTTATATGGCCCAAGCCAACGAGTTTGAAACTTCCCTTGAAAATCTTTAAAATTTGAATCAAATAACAGTGTCCAATCTCCCTCTTGAAACTTCTTGTCCTTGATGTATTTGTCATACCACTTAGTCCTTTGTTGCTAAATTAGACCAGTCCTTTGAATAGCTTCTTGATCAGGGGCTCATGTCCCAAGTGTCGAAAAATGCCCAAAAATGAAAGTGCTCAGAATTGGTTTGAACCTGAACGACCGGATAGATCTTGTTCTCCTAATTTCGGCGCCACGAATGGTTTGAAAAATGGTCTCCGTATGCAGAAGTTATGTCAAAATGAAAATCGCCCAATAATCCCTAATTTTTGAATTTGTTTCAAAAAAATTTAAAATGGAATATTCCTTAGAATATTCCATTTGGGCAACCAATGGAAGGGTGCCACATGGCAAGCCCAGAGGCTGCCACGTGGCCCCAAGTGAACGAGTTTTGGAATATTAAAATAATGGTGGAGGATCGGTGGGTCGAACCCCCGGCCTCCCCCATACAAGCGTAGCAGGTTACCAATGGACCACCTGGGCGGGATTTGATAGGTCCTCAAACAAAATGGAATTTGAATTTTAAAATGGCTTTGGCGGGGACCGAAAGGGGGCTAGCCCCCTATCCACAGGACCAGGACCCCAGAACCTGCATCTACACATAACCCAGTGGTTAACGCGACGATTATAGCGGCGTGGTCACAAGCGCTGACGGATACGGAAACCGCCCAACTAAACTGACAACCTGGTGGTCAGCGCGCAATCCAAGGCCTGGAAAACCGCACATGTGACCAGCACTCAGGATAGACTGCCAGTTAGCTCGACGGTCACGGTCTAGTTAGCGGAAATTTCAGCGGGGGCACAAAATTTGGCGGTCCCGCCAACTTTGGCGGCCTTAACTGCCCGACAAGTTTAGTTAACTAGAGTCAATTCAGGGCCAGACAGGCAGTGGAGTAAATGAGCCATAACTTTGGCTAGGAAAGGCCTTTTGAGATGATTTTTTATTTTATTTTGACTAATCAGATGATTCTGAAGCCATTGGCACAGGTTAGAGAGCAATCATATTCGTTTGCAGGTGTTTTTGCTCCGTGGAAGTTCTAGGAGCCACCAGGGCCCAAAATTGTGAGAGCTATATTGGGTTGCAGGTACCCATTGGATGAGAACCAGTAGTCATTCCTAACTGATTTGAGCGTTCTGAATCCATTTTTACAGTTCATTTCACCTATTAAGGCTTGTATTCAACTATACAATCATTTTGAACTTTTAATCAAATCAAGGACATGCCCATTTGGGAGCCTTGGACCTAGCAGATGTAGCCCAAGAGGGGTGAACTGCTTCATCATCTGCTATTGCATCTGTGGTTGAGTTTTCTTTCAGAAAAAATCTGTTTGAGTATGTTAAACAAATAAATGAATTAATCCTGCTACACATAAAAGGGTTATAAACTGCATCAAAACTCATTTGTTTTTAACAGCAAGACATGAACATCATTTGCACAAGTATATTTACTGAATTGAATACCTTGCTAAGCATTTTCAAGTAGTTTCAAATTCAGATCACTTCTTGTCTGATTTCATCAAGTTCATTCAATTTCTCCAATCTATGCTTTTGAGCTTCTGATAAATCCATCCCCAACTGGACTGCCATCTTGAAAGTTTTTACTTGGAACTCTATGAGGAACAAGACTTGTTTCCCATAAATAAGTTCATAGGGTGTATGTCCAGTTGTGTTCCTTCATGTAGTTCTATAGGCCCATAAGGCTTCAGGAAGCCTTTCTGCCCAATCTCTTCTATGTATATGCATAGTCTTGGTGAGGATTCTTTCAATCACTTTATTGTAGACTCCACTTGACCATTTGCTTGTGGATGATAGGGAGTGGATTTCCTATGCTTGATTTTGCACTCCTCCATAAGCTTCTCTATCATGTTGGATGTGAATTGAAGTCTCTGATCTGTCAAAATTTCTCTTGGAACACCAAAGCGAGTAAAAATATCCTAAAAAAGAAAACTAACTACAGAATTTTTGTTAGCAAAAAGTAATGCTTTGGCTTCTACCCATTTGGTGGCATAATCAGTGCATACCAATATATACTTTTTCTGCTTAGATGGAGGATTAATAGGTCCAATAAAGTCTAAATCCCATTTTTCAAAGGGTTTGATAAGTACCTGAGGTTGTAATGGCATTTCATTTGAGGGAGCAGGTTTCCCTACCCTTTGGTAGCTGTTGCACCTTCTGACATATTCTTTAGCATCTTTGAAGATGGATGGCCAAAAATATCCTAAAGAAAGGATTTTATAGGCTGTCCTCTTGTTAGCAAAGTGTCCACCACATGGCTCATCATGACATGCTTTGAGAATATCAGGCATTTCATCTTCCCTGACACACCTTCTGATCATAAGATCTGGCCCTGTTTTATACAATTCATTAGTGATCCATGAATATCTTGCACTATCTTGAATAATCTTTCTTTTCTCTCTAGGAAATAAATGTGAAGGTAACTTCCCTGTAACCAAATAGTTAGCAACATCGGCAAACCGAGGAGTTTGAGTAGTTACTGCAAAGAGATATTCATTTGGGAACTTATCTTCAACCGGGGAGTCTTCTTTGATATTCTGAATCCTGGACAAGAAATCAACAACTGTGTTTTGTTTTCCAGGTCTATCTAGCACAGTAATGTTGAATTCTTGCAAAAGTAAAAGCCATCTTGTAACTCTGCCATTAGTAATAGGTTTATTCATCAAATATCTAATTGCAAAGTGATCTGTATGAACAAAGGTTTCATAGCCTGTTATATAGTGTCTAAACTTGTTAATTGCATGAACAACAACTAAGAATTCTTTTTCAGTCACAGTATAATTCAACTCAGTGGGAGTCAAATTTTTACTTGTATAGTAAATGGCATAAGGAATCAAATCTTTTTGTCCCAATACAACTCCTAGAGCTGTATCTGAAGCATATGTAGAAATATGGAAATGAAGTTTCCAATTTGGTCCTCTTAAGATAGGTGCTTCAAATATTTTTGCTTTCAAGGTTTCAAATGCTAATTGGCAATCAGGATTCCACTTGAATTCACAATCTTTTGTAAGCAATTTGAAGAGTGGAGATGCTATTTTAGTGAAGTTTTCTATAAATCTTCTATAGTAACCTGTAAATCCTAGAAAACTTCTAACATCCCTTTGGCAATTTGGAATTGATAACTTAGAGATGACTTCAACTTTAGATTTGTCAACTTTAATCCCATCTCCTGAAATATGATGTCCTAAAACAATACCTTCTATAAACATCATAAAGCATTTCTCATGGCTTAGTGAAAGGTTTGTTTCTTTACATCTTTTAAGGAATTTTTCCAAATTCTCCAAAGCTTCTTCAAATGTGTTACCATAGACTGTAAAATCATCCATATATACCTCTACACAATCATGTATTAGATTAGAAAAAATTCCTAGTACTGCTCTTTGGAATGTTGTAGGTGAGTTACATAACCCAAAAGGAAGCACTCTGTAGGAAAAAGTTCCCCATGGACAAGTAAATGTGGTTTTATCATGATCCTCAAGTGCTACTTAAATTTGATTATAACCACTAAAGCCATCCAAGAATGAGAAATACTTTTTACCTGCTAATGTATCTAACACTTTATCTATGAAGGGCAAAGGAAAGTGATCTTTCAAGGTTGCTTTATTCAATTCTCGGTAGTCAATGCATACCCTCCATTTACCGTTCTTCTTAAGCACAATTACCAAAGGAGAAACCCATTGGCTATCTGAAATTGGGTAAATGAAGTTTACATTGAGTAATTTTTGGAGCTCTTCTTTCACAATTTCCCTAAGATTTGGACTCATTCTTCTTTGAGGTTGTCTGATTGGTCTATTGTTTTCCTCAATATAGATATGATGAATATAAGTCTTAGGATCAATACATTTCATGTTGGTGTACTCCCATGCAAATGCAACAGAATGTTTTTGTAATATTTTGGTTAGCTTTTCTTGTTGTAGTTTCTCCAAGTTTTTGTTTATGTTCAATGTCCTACCTGGAAAAAATTCAATTGTAGAGCTACCAAACTCTTCCATAGAATAGAGAGATATTTGCCTATATGACAAGTATTCAACATTAGATTTTTCTTGGAATTGTGCATGATCATATTCTAAAGATGTTTCAAATTTTTTTAATGTGTTCAAAATTTGATTATCTTCACTAATTTCTGACATAGTAAAGAGAGGTTGAATATCATCTTCTTCATCGATCCATTCCTTGTCATCTATTTCTATGCTTGCTTTTGCTAGAGGATACAAAATAAATTTCTTTGTTGAATTACCATCAGAAAATATATAAGTCACCAGATCTACAACTAATAAAAGCATCAGTTGTGGCCAACCAAGGTCTTCCTAATATGAGTGGGTGTCCTCCTAGATTATCCTTGGGAGTTAAAATCATGAAATCAACAGGATATTCCCAAGAATCTAAGGAGACTGAAATGTCTTCTAGCACACCATCTGGTTTGATTAATGATCTATCTGCAAGTTGCAGTAAGGTAGGTGTGTAAAGAATATTTGGAAGTTTAAGTTGCTCCATAGTTTGTCTACTCATAATGTTTATTGCTGCCCCTAAGTCAATCAATGTGTTTGGAATTTTGTTATGAAACCAGCTCACAAAAAGATAGAAAAGATAGATCAACGCCTTAGAATTCAGCCTCTTCGAGGGGGCAACCTCCTTTACATTACATAAATGAACTATTCTTGGATGATACAAATGACAAGACCTCATTTCTATATATAGGAGTCTAAGGAGTCATAATATAATCAGAGTCGACATAATAATAATAATGTAAGGGCACAATAATAACAATAGTGGGCTTTTATGGGGCACAATAGTAACAATATGGGGACTACATGGGTAAAACAATATAATAAGGGGGTTGTACTAATAACATTAAGGGGTTACACTAGTAGTATAGGGGCCTAACATGCCCCTCTCCTTCAAAAAGTGTTGTCTTTAACGCTTGAGTAGTTCTTGATGCTTCTGTAGAATATTCTTGTCCTCCCATGTGGAATCTTCAGCGGGTAAGTTCTTCCACTTGATGAGATACTCTGAAATTGATCGATTTCGTAGCTGTCAGGTTCTTGTTTCTGTGACTGCTCCAGGTTCCAATATGATTTTTCCTTCCTCTTCAAGTTCTGGCAATATTGTTTGAATTGGGATCTTCTACAACTTTTGAATGAGTGGCCACACTTCTTCATCCTTCTTCCATTCATCCCTTGCTTCGTTTATCCAATCTGGTTGGATAATAGAAATAACACAAAACAATGCTTCCACATCCTCATCCTTTCTTGAGAGTGCATCTGCAACAAAATTTTGCTTCCCTTTTCTATAGATGATGCCAAACTCATAACCCAATATATTTGTGACCCATTTTTTCTGTTCTTCTATAGATAATATTTGTTGTAAAATGTATTTAAGACTGTCATGATCCATTTTTACCTTGAAGTGTCTTCCCATTCGGTAAGGTCGCCATTTCTTAAGTGCAAGTAGTATTTCCAACATTTCCTTCTCATAAGTAGCTTGCTTGAGATGTAGCAGTAAAAATACCCAATCACCTACATTAAAACATTTTTCCCTACAATGTTGATCTACCTGTTGTTTCATTCGATTTTGCACCAAAGTGGTGTTATTCTTTAAAAGTTGGAGAACTTGTTGTTGATGCTCGATGTGATCTTTCACTGCTTGAACCTTTTTCTTCTTGATATGTCCTTCTATCTTGAGTGTTTGAGGAGTGGTAATTTCTTCCAATGCTTTACAAGATATGGCCAGATTCATTTCTTGATGCTCGATGTGATCTTTCACTTCTTGAACATTTTTCTTCTTGGTATGTCCTTCTATCTTGATAATTTGAGGAGTGGTAATTCCATCCAATGCATTACAAGATATGGTTGGATTCATTTCTTCTTTCTCGATGTGATCTTTAACTTCTTGAACCTTTTTTTTTCTTGATATGTCCTTCTATCTTGAGAGTTTGAGGAGTGGTAATTCTTGCCAATGCTTTACAAGATATGGTCGGATTCATTTATTCTTTCTCTGGGGTTGGTTTCTGGTGTATATACTCTTCTTTTGATGTTTCTTGATCCTTTTCTTCCTCCTCTTCATAATCTATGTAAAATAATTTCTTCTCAGCACACTTATGACCTTTAGTGCATTTGCTATCACAATTGTAACACAGCCCTTTTTCTCTTTTCTCTTCCAATTGTTGTGGTGTAACCCTTGTAGGTTGTGGAAGGCTAGGAGAAACAACACTTCCATTATTATAGTTGTGATGGGTAGACTTCCTTGTTGCCATAATTTTACTTTCCACTATGTAACAAATCTCTTTTACTCTTTCCAATTGTTGTGGTGTTGCTCTTTGTATCCTCATAATGTGCTATCATTTCCTCTGTGAAAGTTGACCACGTAACAAGTTGTTTACAAGAACAAAGCCCTTTATACCATAAAAATTGATCTGGTTCTAAATATGAATATGCAGTATATACCTTTTGTAACAGTGGTATACCATGTAGATCAAAATATTGCTCCATCTAAGGTATCCAATTTATTGGATCCTTGCCATCAAACTTCCTCATATCGCTTTTTCTTGATTTTAGGAGCTTGATCTTGAAACGACTATAACTCTATAATTTCCGTTCTTCCAGTTATGAAATTGTGACCTACAGTAGCTCTCTATGTCCTCTTTCCAATGCCACCAGTCTGATCCAAATTGGATTCTCCAAGAAAGAGTTATGCCAAATCTCCCACGGTGACCTGATTATAGACTAGTTCAATAGAGCAAACTTGTGCGACGTGCCACCTGTCACTGTTTCGACCTTTGGATCTGAAAAATGTATACAAGAAACTACAGTTTGTCCTCATTCTATAACTTCTTACGAAATTTCCATCTGATGCTCAAAACAAAAGCTATGTCTATTTTCCCCAGGTCACCTGTTTGGAATGTAATTTAGGAGTCTGCAAAAATACTGACTTCCTCAGATCATATCTCCGCAAATATTGCACGAAAATCTCTGAAATTCGGACCAAAGGTTCAACGCAATTTCTTCTCAAATGGGTTTTTTTTGTAGCATCTAAAACGTGGCAAAAAAAAAGTTATAGCGCAAATGCCACGATGACCTGTTTAGAGCAGCGAAACCTTAGAATTCAAAGCTATGATACCAAATGTTATGAAACCAGCTCACAAAAAGATAGAAAAGATAGATCAACGCCTAAGAATTCAGCTTGTTCGAGGGGGCAACCTCCTTTACATTACTTAAATGAACAATTCTTGGATGATACAAATGACAAGACCTCCTTTCTATATATAGGAGTCTAAGGAGTCATAATATAATCAGAGCCGACATAACAATAATAATGTAAGGGCACAATAATAATAATAGTGGACTTCTATGGGGCACAATAGTAACAATATGGGGATTACATGGGTACAATAATATAATAAGGGGGTTGTACTGATAACAATAAGGTGTTACACTAGTAGTTTAGGGGCCTAACAAATTTCAATCCCATTTATATGTGTCTTGACAATTGGACTTCCTGGATCCACATATTTCTGCATGGCAATCTTTCCCATCATGATATCTGCTATCTTTCCTACCAGGTGAATTCTTTTTGTTTCTCTTGGTTTTCTTCCTGGTCTTTTGATGCTCAACTCCTTTATTGTCTTGGCTAGAATAGGAATTTATCTAATGGCTTGTGACAAAGGAATTTTGATACAAACATTCTTCAATTTATCTAGATAATCATTATTGGGCAACAAGATCTATTTTTCTACACTTCTATCAATTTGTAATCTCTCGAGAAAAGGAGCTGTAGAAGTAGATGCTAGTTGCTCAATGATAGGAGTTGTGTTTATTGATTCTTTTTGTTTTTCTTTTTCAATGTTTTGGTTTTGGAGGGATGTTCCCTCAAAACTTTTATTGACTTTTAGAGAGTCTTCCTCAGAGTTATCTTGTTCTTGAATGACTATAGAAGGTTTTTCCTTTTCTAGTATCCTACCAGATCTAAGCTGAACATCATTAAGATATAGAGGAGTAATCATGTATGTTGAAAATTGTTGTCCTTCTACCATGTAAGCATTTTGAGGGTTTTTATTATTGGGGTTTGGCAATGGCTGGGCAGGTAGCTGATTTGGTTTTTGTTGAAATGGAAGTAAGAGTTGAGGATTTTGACTTTGCTGTGGAGGTTGTTGTGGAAAAGGTAACGAAAGTTGAGGGTTTTGATTTGGAAGTTGTGGTTGCTGATTTTGCGAGGGAGGATAACTTTGATAAGATGGAGGATATTGATAATATTGAGCAAATCTTCCATAAGGATTTTGTACCCCTTGTGCCCACAGTTGAGATTGATACTGAGATTGAGGTTAAGGCCAAGATTGCTGCCAAGAATTCTAGTTTGGTGGGGGCTAAAAATACATTGGATTGTTAAATCCTTGATTTTGTGGCCCCTGCCAAGGTCTTCTTGCAACAAAACAAAGAGGTTCTGCAGGATTTGGGATTGTTTCTTCTTGAAAGACAACCTTAAGACCTGGGATTGAAGGAAAACCCTTGGTCTCATGACTTTCTAAACAAATCATACAAGTTTCTACAATTTTTGCATCTAGAGGACATTCCCTTAGAGCATGTTTCTTTTTGCATTTTGGACAAAAGATGGCTAAAGCACCATCCTCTATTTTATGATTGTTTTGAATTATAATGGTGTCTAGTTGCTCACTAAGGCTCCCTAAAATGTCAGTTTTAAACTCATCAAGCATATTGCCAATTTCTGCCCCTACTTAAAAATCTGATTTCAGATTTGTTTGCTCTAACAAGAGAAGGATCTCTTGGTCCTTTCCTGATTTCAGATTTCCCCCTTTAGAGATGAACACATAGTTCTGCTATGTCACTCAATGGAAGTTGAGAGATATCTCCCTTCCCCATCATGTTTAGGATATCTATCCATTCATCTCTAATGGCCTTTAACAAAAGAGCTTTCAAAGTTTCTTCATCTAGATTGTTCATTTTTGCTCTTTTCAAATTATAGTTGAATCTCTCAAGCAAATCCTCTAAGTTTTCATCTTCCTTCTGTATCATTTTGAACACCTCATCTTTATGATTGGTAGGCATACAATAATCTACATATCTATCCAAAAATGTCTGTTTCATGTCATTCCAAGTTCTAATGGATTGAGTGACTAACCCCATAAACCATTTCAAAGCATCCCCTTTTAGTGTTGAAGGGAACAATTTGAGTTTTTGAGAGTCTTCTAGGTAGTCATAGGTTCTACATAAGACTTCAAACTCAAACAAAAATGTTTCAGAATCCTCACTTCTCAACCCATAAAAGTTTGGGAGGATAGACGGTGAAATGTTTTTCATTGTGGTATGTGTTTCCTCTTCCACTATAGGGAATCCAAATGAGTTATCTACTTCCCTATTTCCTCTGCCTCATCCATTATTACCCCTGTTTCCTCTACCTCTCCCTCTACCCCCTCCTCCAAACAGTGAGAATTCTCCATCTTGCTCTTCTTCTGCCATTATAGTTTCCTTAGAGTCAGTATAGGGCTCAACCTGCAAGGTTATTCCTTCTTCCTCTGGTTCTTCTATTAATGGACTATGAGAGGGAGTTCCTATTTTTTCTTCCTCACTGGGTATTCCTAGTTATTCAACTACAATAGGCTCCCTTGTAGAGGTGAAAAAGGTCTTCTCTCCTAGGACTGTTTTGGTGGATGATGTAGGAGAATCTTTTGATTGAGTTTTTGCTCCTTGAATTCCAAGAATCCTATGGCTGGGAGTATGAGTCTAGGATGGAAGTGTGTCTTTTCTAATTCTTGGTGGAGTAGGTGGAGTTGTGGGAATTGAACTTCTGCCCCTAGCTATAAATCTACCCCTAGAAGCTCTTTCTCTATGCATGTCATTGTTTGTTTTGTTTTGTTTTTTGTTTGTTTGTTTGTTTGTTTGTTTGTTTGTTTGTTTGTTTTGTTTTGTTTTGTTTTTTTTTTTTTTTTTTTTTTTTTTTTTTTTGTTTTTTTTTTTTTTGTTTTTTTGTTTTTTTGTTTTTTTGTTTTTTGTTTTTTTTTTTTTTATGAATGTAAGAAATAAGGCTACCTAGTTACACTTCCCCGACAATGACGCCAAAATGTTTGGTCAATTTAGTGTCCTAAATTTCTCTACATAAATTATTAATCTGGGTATCGTAAACTGATGAAGTGTAGTGCACTATATGTGCTAGATGGCCCTTCCTACTTCAGTGTTTTTGAGTTTTTTGTTGTTTTGGGGGTTTGATCTTTTTAATTCCTAGTGTTCTGCAATGTACTTAACAAAATCTTTAAATCTACTGCTGCTAAGAATCTAAAGAAATGAAATGAGAGCTAAAAGTGCTTCAAGCCAGCTTTGGAAGTAAAGTTTTAACCAAGAAACAAAGTTTCTCTTCTTGCTATTATGATTGTTTCCAAAAAAAAAAAAGGATTATGAGTGAAATTGCAACTATTATCTAATCAATTACAAAAACAAAGCTTAAATGAGATATTAAAATTGAAAATGAGATTGCAGCTATTGAAAATGAGATTACAACTATTGTCTAATTTATTGCAGAATCAAAACTTAATGAACAACTGAAAATGGAATTGCTACTATATGAAAAACTATGATTGAAAATGAAATTGCAACTAATCTATCATAAAAACTAAATGAAGTGTTTTGTCACTCTGCTATACAATTTTGGGAGAACGACCTCCTTGTGATAGCATTTGAGGGATTCAATACTTCATTGTTCTAAAACTAAAAATGAAATTGAAACAAAATTAAATGAAAGACTAAGACTGAAAGTAAAATTGCAACTAATCTACTATAACAACTAAATGAAGTGCTTTATCACTCTGCTACACAATTTTGGGAGAACTACCTCCTTGTGATAGCATTTTGAGGGACTCCATACTTCATTGTTCTAAGAAAAAGTAAACATAAATATGCAGAGAAAGACTCATTCATAATTGAAATATTTCACCACTTAGTTTTAAGATGAACCATCAACTGAAAAGGCTTTCGAAAAGATTCACTTACAACATGAGTTATTAAACTAACAACAAAATGGCATTGAACAGTTAGATTAAAAATCTAAAGACTAATGAACAACAAATGAAAGAAACTAGACTAATGATCAACAAATCTAAATTACTCTATGCTACTGACATCAACTTCAAGCTACTGATAAGAAACTAGAAAGTAGTGAAACAAAAGAGCTATTTTGTGCTAATAAGAAGATGACACAAGCTGCATTATGAACAGAGTTAGAAAATCGTTATAAACATCATGGAAAAAACACAGTGAATTATAAACAGATGATTTTATGATATTTATTTATTTATTTTAATGCGATGAATGATTAATATATCAATCTAATGCTTGGTTAGCTATAAAATCAGCAAATGCATTATCTAGTCATGGAATATGAATGAAAGTAATGAAAGTAAATGATCTTTACAATAATCTCACTCTTAGAAATTGGCGATGTAATAAAGGATCCCTCACACGATAAATGTTATTTAACTAAGACACAATCAATTGCGAATCCAAATAAACCACTAATGATTCAATACCATGAGATATTGCTTCAGGTAGTAAATTAATAATGACAATGTATTCAACAATATTATTAGAAGAATGACCAATACATATGCCTCTTGATGCTAACAAATGACTAGATGGATAATATATTACCCAAGCGACAAAAGATAAATGTTATGCAACCAGCTCACAAAATAAAAGAAGATATATATCAAAGACTTCAAAAATAAGCCTCTTCGAGGGGCCAACCTCCTTTACATTACACAAATGAACAATTCTTCGGTGATACAAATGACAATACTTCCTTTATATATATAGGAGTCTAAGGGGTCTCAATATAATCAAAGCCTACATAACAATAGTATTGTAAGGGCACATCAATAACAATAATGGGCTTCTATGGGGTACAATAATAATAATAATATGGGCACTACATGGGCACAACAATACAATAAGGGGGCCGCACTAATAACAATAAAGGGGCTACACTATTAGTATATGGACCTAACATGCCCCTCTCCTAAAAAAAAGTGTTGTCCTCGATGCTTGAGTAGTTCTGGATTCTTATGTATAAAATTATCATCCTCCCATGTGGAATCTTCAACGGGTAAGTTCTTCCACTTGATGAGGTACTCTGAAATTGATCGATTTCGTAGCTAGAGGGTTCTTGATTCAGTGACTGCTTTAGGTTCCAATATGATTTTTCCTGCCTCATCAAGTTCCGAAAATATTGTTTGAACTGGGAGCTTGTCACCCGTAACCTTCTTTAAGCATGAAACATGGAAAACTGGGTGCATTTGGGAAGATGCAGGAAGCTCCAATTTGTATGCCATAGTAACAATCTTTTGCAACACCTTGTAAGGACCATAGTACTTTGGTGATAATTTATTATCCTTCTTAGCTTGCTTGAGGGACATTTGTTTGTATGGTTGTAGCTGTAAAAATACCTAGTCGCCTACATCGAAACTTATTTCGCTGCGATGTTGATCTGCCTGTTGTTTCATTCGATTCTGCAACAAAGTGAGGTTATCCTTTAAGAGTTGGAGAAATTGGTGTTGATGCTCGATTTCATCTTCCACTGGTTGAACCTTAGAATGATTGTCCAAGACTTTTTGGAGATCAAGAGAAATAGATGATTTCATTGTTTGAACCTCTAGTGAATGTAATTGTGCAATTACGCCCCGTTGTTCTTTCTTTATAAGTTTTTTCATGCCATTAGAGATGATTATCTTTGCTGGTTTCCCTGCGATACCTGTTAATTCAACTTCCTTTCCTTCCCAAAAAAAACAAAGGAAAGTTCTTGAAAATTGCAAGCTATCGTCCCCAAGGACTGTAACCATTGGAATCCTAGTACAACATCAACACCACCCATTGGAATGGAAAGCATTAGACTATTCAAGACATCTTCCCCCATGGATAGCTTAATATTATGGCACTTTCCAGAGAAATTTATGGTTCTGCCATTTACAACCATTACTTGACACTCTCGTGTTGGATATAGGAAGCAATTCAATTCATTGGCTATCTTACAATGAATAAAATTATGGGTACTACCCGAATCAATCAACACTATTACATTTTTCTTCTTGATATGTCCTTCTATCTTAAGAGTTTGAGGAGAGGTATTTCCTGTCAATGCATTACAAGAGATGGTCAAATTCATTTCTTCTTGGGGTTGGTTCCTGGTGTATATCCTCTTCTTTTGACATTTCTTAATCCTTTTCTTCCTCCTCTTTACAATCTATGCAAATTAATTTCTTCTCATCACACTCATGACCTTTAATGTATTTGCTATCACAACTATAACAAAGCCCTTTTGCTTTTTTTTTCTTCCAATTGTTATGGTGTCAACCTTGTATGTTGTGGAAGGCTAGGAGCAACAACACTTCCATATTTATAGTTATGAGTGGCAGGCTTCCTTGTTGCCATAATTTTTCTTTCATTTTTTCTTGCCAACCTGAATGTCTTCTCCAATGAATCATGTTCCCAAAGGCGAACCTCATGTTGGATGTTATCCTTTAAAGTCCATATGAATACTTCAATCTTATGCTTCTCTGGAATATCATTTATCCTTATATTCAATTTTTGGAAGTCCTCAATGTGCTCCACCATTGAACATTTTTGTTTGAGATTTATCAATTGGCTAAAGAAGGTATAGCTCTTTGTAACCTCATAATGTGCTATCATTTCCTTCGTAAAAATTGACCAAGAGATAATTTTTTTACGAGAGCAAAGTCATCGATACCATACAAACTAATTGAGTCCCAAATATAAAGTTTCAATGCGTACCTTTTGTGTGTTTTGCACATTATGTAGATTAAAATATTGCTCCATATGTAGTATCTAAGTTACTGGATCCTTACCATCAAACTTCCTCATATCTATATTTGGAATATGGTGGGTCTTCAATCCAACATTAGATTCTATGAAATCATAATTAACATTTATTTTGTTCTCATCATGAGTTTCCTCCACTACCTTTTCGTCATTAGGAAGCCTTTCTTGTAGCGACTTTGTCCCACCTTCCTTCAAACCTTCCATGTCTTTCTTCAAATATTCCACGTTGCCGTTCAATTTTTCTTCTATACCATTGATGAAATTCTTCAAACCATACATCTTAGCTTCCATGCCATTCTTCAAACCATCCATCTTACACTCTGTTACTTTTTACAAAATTTGAATCTGTCACCTGTTTGAGATGCAATTCGGGAGCCTACAAAAACCCTAACTTCCTTAGTTCATATCTCCGAAAATATAGTGAGACAAGATCTGAAATTAGGACACGAGGTTCATTAATATTTCTGCTCAAACGGGTTTTAATTTTAGCTTCTGAATCTTCGCAGAAAAAAAGTTGTAGCGAAAGAGCCACAATGACTTGTTTGAAGCAGCAAAACCCTAGAATCCAAAGCTCTGATTCCAAATGTTATGCAACCAACTCACAAAATAAAATAATAGATAGATCAAGGACTTAAAAATAAGCCTCTTAGAGGGGGAAACATCCTTTACATTACACAAATGAATAATTCTTTGATGATACAAATGAAAATACCTCTTTTCTATATATAGGAGTCTAAGGGGTCACAATATAATCAGAGCCTACATAACAGTAATATTGTAAGGGCACAAGAATAATAATAGTGGGCTTATATGGGGTACAATAATAACAATATCGGGACTACATGGGCACAACATTACAATAAGGGGTTGCATTAATAAAAATAAGGGGCTACACTAGTAGTATAGGGACCTAAAATTAAATTTTGTGTATGTCTACTAGCACCATCAGTGAATCCTAAATACACCAAATCACCCATCGAAACCTGCCAAAGAAGATAAAAAATATCATCATCACCACGAGACCCATAGACAGAAATAAAATACTATGTACAATATTTACAAAACAAAGAAAATGCTAGGCAAGAGCCTAGGCATAATACTTCTTGAGATAGAGCCCATTTATGGGCTCTCACAACACATTTCCCTTAAAGTCAACCAATTCATGTGTAGCCTTCTTCAAGACCTTTTAATGATATAAGGACCATACCACATAGGTTTAAACTTTCTTGCCCCCAAGGTGTCTTTGTCTTGGTCATAGACCAAAACAAGGTCACCTTCAGAGAAAACCCTAGGTCGTACAATCTTGTCATACTGGGCTTTTACTCTTTTCTTATGAGCTTCGTTCATTGTGGCTACATCTCGACACTGCTCATCGAGATGTTCCAAATGAATGAAGCGCTCTTCAAGACTTTAAGTGTTTGGAAGAAGCTGGATTGCTAATTTGAGAGATATAATTCACATTCTACAGGAAAAATTGATTCCAACCCATAAACCAGCTGAAAAAAGAGTAAAAAATGTAACGGTCTTTACAGATATCCAACATGCCCAAAGTGCAGGATATAGCATGATGTGCTAGTTTGACTTAGCCTGATTAATCATCCTTTGTAGGATGGTCTTAAGGGATTTATTGATGACTTCTACTTGTCCATTTTCTTGAGGATAATAAGGAGACAAATGCTCTTACTGAAATCCCAACTTCAAAGCCAACTCAGACATCATCTTATTCTAGAAGTGACTGTCATGATCAATGACAATCTCTCTAGGAATACCGAAGCGTGAAATGATTTGATTGAAAAGGAAAAGAGTTGTTGTCTCACTGTCGTTATTGAAAGTAGGCATAACTTTGACCCACTTGGTAAAGTAGTCTATTGCTATGATGATATACTTGTGGCCCTTAGCCGAAGCCGGGTTACAAGTAGTAAAATCAATACCCCACTTGGTAAATGGAATAATAGTGACAATAGGAAAAGGTGAAGCTAGATGCGCCAGCATTTTCCGAGTATAAACTTGACAAGGATGACATTTCTTAACCACTTCAATACAATCTTTGAAAATCGAGGGCCATAGCAAGCCTAGATACATGACTTCCACAAGCTCCACTGTGGCAGTAATTCAAAACTAACTCATCTTCCCCTAAAGTTAAACAACACCTAGGGAATGAGTCAATCCCTTGACGATATAGAGTATCACCAATGATAAGATAATTTTTAGCCATGTGACGCAACTTCTGACGTTCATCCTTAGAAAAATATTCAGGGAACTTCAAAGTCTCAAGATATATAATGATATCTCTATAACAAGGATCTTGTGAAGATATGAGAAAAAGACGTTCATCAAGAATTGATTCTTCATAAACAACATCTCCTAATTCATAAGGAAATTCCGAGATCAATTCCGCAAAAAACATTTCTTTGACTTAGTTGACATAAACTGGAGATCAAACTCTTGCAATATGAAAAACCATTTATTATATTTTCCCCCAATCACTCACCTACTGAAAACAAATTGAAATGGGTTGGCGTCAGCCAATACAAAGTTTTTCCTTAGCATAATGTAATGACGGAGTCGTTAGACAACATGAAAAACTACCAAAGCCAACTTCTCTGTATGAGAATACCTAAGTTCAGGACCAGCCAAGCCATGAATTGGATAATAAATCATATGCTCCTTAAGGGAATTGTATTCCTGAACCAGAACCATACTAAACGAAGGTGCTTTGGATGTTTCGCTCTCTTGCGAGAGTGAGAAACTAGATCATCCAAGTATGCTTCAATTATATGCTTGATGTCATGGAAAGCGTAGGACATGGCCCGCTGAAAGGTAGCCCCAACATTTTTTAGGCCAAAAGGAATTTTCCTGTATGCAAACGTACCCCAGGGGAAAATAAATGTTGTCTTATGTTGGTCCTCAGGACGAATTGTTATTTGATTATATCCAAAGAATCTGTCCATGAAGGAAAATATTTCATTTCCAACACACTCATCGATGATCTGATCGATAAACAGAGTGGGGAAATTATCTTTAGGACAAGCTTTATTCAAATCCCTAAAATTGATGCACACGCAGATTGTTCCTTGCTTTTTATCAATAGGGACTGGATTTGAAACCCATTCAGTCAAAGGAATAGGGTAGATGAAACCTGCCCTAAGCAGCTTCTCTACCTTAGCCTTAATAGCCGTAACTTTCCTAGGATTAATCGGTCGAAGCTTTTGTTGTATAGGCTTTGCATTTTTGTATGTCTTAATGTCATGTTGAATTATTGAAGGACCAATTCTAGGCATTTATTCAAAATATTGTTGAACCTTAGAATTACCCTCTCCTTGACAGCTTTTCTCACTTCTTTCCCTTGCTTTTCCATAAGATTACAGATCTCAATCAATGATAAATGACAGGTTTTGTCTTAAGGAGGGCATTAAATGATTGAAATGTTATATTTTTATGTTTTTTCTATTTGAATAAATTTGTGCAAATTAGCTATAGAACGCAGCCTATTTTGCAGCTAACTGTGTATTCCATAGCTACTTCCATGGTTTGGCAGGTTCCAAGTGTCAAATGAAGAATTTGGCCACATGGGCATCTCTAGAATCGTCTCCACATGGATTCTATCCTATTCACCCAGCCCAGATCGACAAGAAAGCAAGCTCAAGGCAGTAGTCAAAGGTGGAGTCAAACATATGATACCTGGAAGCAATAGGACTCTTCGTCTGCTCTTTCATGGTTAATCAATAAATCTAACAGTTCTGTTGCAAGCATTAACTCGGATCAGCCACCGGTGTTAACAGTTCTGTTGCAAACATCTTGCTCGAATTTAAGTCACCTGTCGTTGACCAGACATTTACACAGTTCTGTTGTAATACGTATGGGCCACCTATAGCTAGTTCTCCTCAAAGATAGTTATGATTATTTTCTTTTAAATACTGGTTGTACAGAACCGAGGGGGGTTCAAATAATTTTATGTATTAAGTTTAGATTTTCAACTCTATATTTTGGGACTTCGTTCTTTCTATAATATAAATCATGTGTTGACAAAAGATAATTTAAGAGAGCATTTTTAATTAGTTAGCAGCTCAACCCAGTCAGTTGCAGAGGGCCCCCGCATTGAAGGAGGTTTTATTTCCATTCGTTTTCTGTTTAGTTTTAATTTCATTATTTGCTTTTAGCAGTATTTCTAACTTAAGTTGATTTATTTTAGTTTTGATCAATAGCATAATGTTAAAACTCAATTGTGCAATCTTGTTCTTCCAACACATTTCATGAAAGGAAATGATTTTGTTTCTAAATAGAGTAAGGTTGAAGTAATGAGAATGCATTGTGGTCTAGCATACTCATTGTTTTGTTATTTATTTTCTGGGACAAATTTGTCAATCCACTACGTTAATGAATGTTTTTTACCATCATTTCAAGTTGATACTCATCCTAAACTAAATGGTTAAACATTCACTTCACATAATGGTTGAAATCAATAAGTTACTTTCTGCATGTTTCATTTAGTTCTCTATATCATAAAGTACAGAAAGTTGCTTGTATCCCATCTCAAGAAGGTTATCTTTCAAAATTGAAGGTTAGAGTAACTAGAAGTACTTTAGTTGATTTATTTTCTGTATTTATTTCAACATGCATTACAACTTCACCCTTAATTCTAGGAAATAGATTCATGACTTAGGATTAATGACGAAGATAGGATAGATGCTCTGTTTTTCCTTTATTTAAATTAGATTTTGACTAGCTTCAGCTCTTGGTTCACCTTTAGGAAGTTTAGATTCACTTAAGTTTCTCACAGTTCAGATTATACATCATTAGGAATAAAAGAACATAAACCCCCAAAACAATATAAAAATACAAAACAACGAAGTAAGAAGGGTTAGCGAAGCACATATAGTGCACTACACTTCATCAACTTACAAACCTCAGTTGATAATTTATGCAAGCAATTTAGGACACTAAATTGACTAAACAAATACCAAGTGAATACATCTCGAAACCCTTTAAAGATATTGGTATAGATTTTGATTTCTTAAGGGGAACACTGAGCTCCAATGAATATATTCTCAATAACATTGGGGTTCCTCGAAATGTTCACTAGAATGGTTTCCAAAATACTAGACATGTTACCTCCGGCATAAATATGTGATGGAGCCAAAGGGTTGTGAACATTTCCACTAAAAGAAGGACTAGACAAGTTTGATTCAACCTCATGCAAGTTAGTTAGAAAATAGGATTGATGATGCAAATCATCCCACAGTCTTTCTACACCAGTCGTTGCTTCCAAGGTTGCCTCATCGGATGGTAAAACAATATTAAGGCAATCAATCCATAGCCGAAGTAGAATAAACTGTCCAGACCAGAGGCATGTCCCCATCTTCATCCTTTGATGGGAGAGGGATGGGACCCGAATCTGTAGAATTCATAATAGATTGATACCCAATTTCCGCTGCAAACATGGGATAAGATATTCCACCTACTTACCCCTCTTCTAATGTGGCAATAGGAAGGGGCAATGGCTAAGGATCAGAAAAATAATGAGTTCTAAAAGAACCATATCGAGGAATGATACTAGAAGATGAAATGGCATTGACATGAGCAATAGGAGATGGAAGATCAAAAGTTCCCATCAACGAAGAATACATTCCAACTCCTAGATTCTCAACTGGCTGCTTGGTATTCTTTACCAAGGGACCAATGGAGTCAACAGATGCATTGGGATCATTAGGAGAATAAGATAACTAATCAAGCATAACAATTCTAATTTCATGGGTGAATCATAGGATGTGAAATAAATATGAAACAATGGCATCCATTGCATAAACCTAGTTGTGACCCAACAAAATATTGTAATTGAGATTAGCATCTACTATCTCTACTTCCACATTAGCGACCTTGCCCCCTACAAAAAAAGGAAGGAAGGTAGAATTCCATGAGGCCTATGAGAATGGCCATCGAATGCAGTTAAGAGAGTAGGAGAGGGAACAACCTCAGGTGACCCAATATCCTTCCAACATGACATAGACATGAAACATGTGGAATCCCCTTCATCAACTACAGTTCGAAAGATAGTCTTCTTCTGATATGTGGATTTAATATAGAAAGCCATGTGGTGAGGGAGTCCAGTCTTAACATTTGACATATCAAATGTGACTACCATATAATTTTTAGGGTCTACTCGCCCGATCGTAGTGAGTAAAACACTCCTCTGTGTAGGACACAATTGGAGTACCTCTAACGCTAACATGGCACAACGGCTATGAGCTAAATCTTTGACAATAGGGTAGTTTTGAGGAACTCTCGCATTGGGATTATAGGTCGAATGTTTTGAGGAGACTTTCGACATACAAAGTATAGGCTCCACTGTGGGCCTCTCAATATGCAGAGGTTATGAGGTATCGAAAGTAGTTTTAGCTTTAGAAGGTTCAACCTCTCCATAATCATGAGCTCTCGTTGAAATGTCAACATGAGACTTAACCATATATACATTTTATGTAGCTTCCCCCTCCTGGTTGCCACCTTGGGGGGTTCCAACACTAGCATTCATGCCAACAAATAATTGTTGCCCCTGGGGAAAAGGGTTTGTAAGCACAACCTCAGAACTCGAAGAACCTTGTTGAGCTAGCTATCACTAAGCGTCTTGAATCTTGGGGCAAGTATGGGTAAGGTGATCCCCACTGAGTAACTTACATGGGAACTTAACCTTCTTCTTAGATTCCTTTTTTCCCTCACCAGTGTCATCACTAGGTTTATTGGCATTTCCCTTCCCTCCCTTATCTTTTTTCTTTCCATGTCCCTTCTTCTTCCCATCAGATTGTTGATTTCCTTTGGAATTTGAAGACTAGACAACGTTAACCACTAAAGGTTGAGAAGGAGCAGACACAAATGGTGTAGTTTGTGTTGCAGAAGCAAATTGTAGGGACAATTGTTGTAATTGATTTAGCAAACTAAGATGATTGGTATCAATGTATCCTATAACACCGTTGGCATGGGGACCCGCTTTCGGTTTGGCGAGGTCGATTTTCGACCTAGGAGAATTAGGCAAAATCTTATAAAGAACCCCTGACTAGGAGTAGATGAGCTCTAATTGTTGGGCTCTGAAGATAGCCTGTTCTTCAGTGAACACCCCAAAAAGTGACACATCCTTAGAAATCTCTAGTTGTAATGATTTCAAAAACCATCTTAGAAGGAATTCATCAGGGATATAGCCTTGATTATTCTCCTCCTTCTACATCACTCTTGGATGTGGTTAGAAATATGTGTAGCCTTGTCTTGCTCAAAATTGGCCAGAAGCTCATTTTCGGCGTCGTAACGGACAGACAAATGAAAATGGTTTAGAAACATTGTGGCTAAACCTCCAAACGTAGAAAACTTACCCCCCCCCCCAACTCGATGTACCATTTAGATGCATTCCCAGTTAAAGTGCGTTGGAACAATCTCAACCTAATTTAATCATCAACCACAGACTTAAAGGAGCACCATAAATGGAAAGTGGTTATATACTTGGTCAGATCCTCACCAGACTTCCCTTCAAATTTAGGAATATAAGACGGAAGTCAGATAGAGACCAAAGGCCAAGTCGGGTTATAATGGATCAGAGCATTTGTTAATTTCGAATGATCTAGCAAAATAATCTTTGTGAGGAATGGTAAGCACAAAGGAACATGAGAATTCCAAGTGGAATTTCCAACGTTCGAAAATGAGTATCCTGGATTTGGGGTGGCACCAGGTTTCCATGGGATTACTCATAGAAATACCTTAACCATAAGGAAAACCTTATAGTCCAGGGGTATACAGAGGGTATCCAACCCCTATTGCAGGGTTACTTTCCATAGGAAGACTTCCTCCTAGCGGAACATTATATGAAGGGGAAAGCCCTTGATAAGGATTCCATGCACTAGGTAAAGGAGGAAAGACTGGAGAATTACCAACAGTAGGGAATGGGCATACTCCCCTATTGACTAAATAAATTGGAAAAAAACCACTGCCCCAAAACCACTCACAAAAGGATTTACCAAGCCCTGGTTCCCTTGAAAAGGATTAATGTTTTGAGCATGACTAGGGAAAGGCATTGATCCTAATTTCAATGATGGATTGGAAAGAGGAACATGTCCACTTACAAATTGAAAAGGTAGTGAGTCAGTAGCCATCGAAGTCATAGATGTAGAAGCAACAAAGGGTAAAGTAGAAGATATAGAGGGAATCCCACTAGATGGCATCCCGAAAGGATAAGCTCCCGTGAAAGGAGTTGAAGGTTGGGTGCCCCCACTCAAAATCAGGATGGAGGTAGAGCCAACAACTACCATACTAGGTGAAATAATAGATATAGGAATAGATCCTCCTCCTACAACTAAGGAAGGAGTATGTATACTAGTACTATTAGCATAGCCACTAAGATTGGCCATTGAGAAGAAAGAAGGAGAGTGAATAGGGCTAGCTGGCCTATGAGTTGGAGTACCCACGTATGAAACAACGTAAGGAAGATGAGAAGGGAGGTTCTGTAGGATTCACAGGAGGTTCCGAAACATCTCTGATTTC
This sequence comes from Pinus tabuliformis, assembly GCA_031772625.1. NCBI lineage: Eukaryota > Viridiplantae > Streptophyta > Pinopsida > Pinales > Pinaceae > Pinus > Pinus tabuliformis. The sequence goes on along the minus strand of CM062808.1, from coordinate 457,297,964 downwards.
TACTTCGTCTTCTGACTGGAAGAGTACTCTAACAAGCACCCGAGCATTATTGTTCAGATTATGGACTAGACTAGGTTTACCCCGTGAAATGAGAGCCCTTAGAGAAGGATTTGTCTCCATTAAGCTCCCTAACACTGGTTCAAAAGCATTGACAAAATTACTCCTACGCCTTCTAGGTGAAATCTCGACACTCGCAAGTGAAATCCAAGAAAGCCTTCTAGACCGACAAATTGAACGGTCAACCACTTTTATATATCTAGAGAATTTAAAGACTCAAAACACCTATGGCAAGCTAGGAGCATAGATCATTCACTAAAAAGATCCTAAAGATACAACCAAGCAAACAACTTTCAGGTATTTCTGCTCTGGGTGATTAGGACCGGACACCAAAATACAAGAAAGTGAAGATAAGGACCTCCCGAAGGTAGTTTGGGATGATGAGGTCCCAAGCCTACCAACGAAGATATCATAAGCAGTTACGTTGACCTGTAGATAATAGCCTTTGCCGGTGAAAGTACCCAAGCTTCGTAAGGGCACCCTCCAAAAGTACTATGAAAGTGATGCAACGCCTTCCTCAAGTACCATGGGCGTTCCCCCCCGCAGTCACCCGTGAAGTCCCTAAGAAAGAAAACTAAGGTCACCAGTTCGTAATCAGAAGTCAGGCGAAACAGTTGTGGGCGCGTGATCCAACAAGTAGGAGGGGGGTATTTCTCTTTCCTTATCTTCACATGTCCTCGAGCTTAACTCATGTGTTAGAATAGCTTTCCCGGACAACATAACGATGTTGGATTTCCACCCTTTAGTAAACTTCTATACTTTCATTTCAAGTGGCCTTGAAGAGTTTACTCTCCACACACCTATTCCAAGGCCCTAATGTCCTAGACTAGTTGATGTTTCTATGACAAAAATAAAAGTCTAGTTCATTTTAATTAAGCACTTATTTTAAGTGGCTGTTATTTAGGACAAAAGGTAGTGGAAGTGCAACTAATGATCTTATAACTCAAAATAAATCAATAGAATACCTAGGCTGAATGCAAATACAACATTTCTTTTTCTTCGATGAAAGCAATTTCTACACGGGTTCTACGAGAAATCTAAGAAATCAAAACTCTTTTTCTTTTCTTTTTAGGCACTCACACATTCAACACGTCTACAATGCAACTTACCCTAATGCACACTAAATGTAAATTCAAGATTCAAGTAAAGCTCACAAACAAGAAAAGGTGAACTCAAAAACAAAAACCCATTAATCAAGCAACAAGAAGCAAATCCCATGAAAGAAACACTTCTAATGCAAAAATACTTTTAGCCCTAAAGCAAAAATTCACACTTTTGAATAAAAATGTCAAAAAATCAAAGAAAAGAAACCCAAAACCAATGTTTTTCTTTTTCTTCCAAGGATTTAAAGACTACAAGTTTCAGAAAGCGAAAGAAAGTATCAAATTCAAGACCAACAACAAGAAAAAGACTCAAATCTCACTAGCCATTAATAATCCCAAAAATTAAAAGACTAATGTGAATAAGAGACAAAAAGAACTCAAGTGATTTGATCAAGAAGAGACAAGAAATTCTGGAAGTGAGAAAGATTCTAGAGAACATAAATCTCTCATTTACCCAATAATTGCAAACACTTTTCTAAAACAACTAATGAAAAGAAAAAAATAAGCCAAATTCAAGAATGTAAGAGAAGCAATCAAGAAAACTTGGTTATAAGCAAGTTGCAAGAGCAACCAACTGCCCCAACAACAAATAATAGTCAGACACTTCCCAAAGAAAGTTTGAAACCCAGGTTTAGGTATAAAAAGCTTCAAAAATTACAAACCCTAATTTGACATAGGCTTTTCACGAAAGAGACAGAAGAAATCGTCAACAACTGATAAAAAGATGATTTCAAGCCTCATTCAAACAAGAAGGACACAAGCAAACATGGTCAAACCCCCAACAAAAGACATAAATTAAAAGATGCAAGTTTTTCAATCTGTATGTGACTGTTTAGTTCCAAAAACGCATATGTACACGATTGTTTCTGAAGAAGCTAGTGTATACATGGGTTTCTTCAGAATAAAACACGTATGCATGCTTCTGTATGCAACAAAAGGAGCGTATAAATGGAAAATATAGTGAGACAAGATCTGAAATCAGGACACGAGGTTCATAAAGATTTATGCTCAAATGGGTTTTAATTTAAGCCTTTTAAGCTTCGTAGAAAAAAGTTATAGCGAAAGTGCTAGAATGACCTGTTTGAAGCGGTGAAACCCTAGACTCCAAAGCTCTGATTCCAAATGTTATGCAACCAACTCACAAAATAAAATAAGAGATAGATCAACGACTTAAAAAATAAACCTCTTAGAGGGGGAAACCTCCTTTACATTACACAAATGAACAATTATTCGATGATACAAATGACAATACCTCCTTTATATATATAAGAGTCTAAGGGGTCCCAATATAATTAGAGCCTACATAACAATAATATTGTAAGGGCACAAGAATAACAATAGTGGGCTTCTATGGGGAACGATAATAACAATATGGGGACCACATGGGAACAACAATACAATAAGGGTTTTGAACTAATAACAATAAGGGGCTACACTAGTAGTATAGGGACCTAACAATAAATTTCTTGTATGTCTACTTGCACCACAGTGAATCCTAAATACACCAAATCACCCATTGAAACTTGCCAAAGCAGATAAAAAATATCATCATCACCACGAGACCCATAGAGAGAAATAAAATAATATTTACAATATTTACAAAACAAAGCAAATGATAGGCAAGAGCTTATGCATAATACTTCTTGAGATAGAGGTTGTTTTTGGGTTCCGACAACACATTTCCCTTAAAGTCCACCAATCCATATGCACCCTTCTTCAAGAACTTTTTAACGATATAAGGACCATACCACATAGGTTTAAACTTTCTTGGCCCCAAGGTGTCTTTGTCTTTGTCATAGACCAAAACAAGGTCACCTTCAGAGAAAACCCTAGGTCTTACAGTCTTGTCTTACTAGGCTTTTACTCTTTTCTTATGAGCTTCGTTCATTGTGGCTACATCCTGATACTACTCATCAAGATGTTCCAAATGAATGAGCTGTTCTTCAAGACTTGAAGTGTTTGGAAGAAGCTGGACTGCTAATTTGAGAGATATAATTTCACATTCTACAAGAAAAATTGATTCCAACCCATAAACTAGCTGAAAAAGAGTAAAAAATGTAACGGTCTTTACAGACATCCAACATGCCCAAAGTGCAAGATATATCATGATGTGCCAGTTGGACTTAGCTTGATTAATCATCCTTTGTGGGATGGTCTTAAGGGATTTATTGACGACTTCTACTTGTTCATTTGCTTGAGGATAATAAGGAGACAAATGCTCCTACCGAAATCCCAACTTCAAAGCCAACTCAGACATCATCTTATTCTTGAAGTGACTGCAATGATCAGTGAGAATCTATCTAGGAATACTGAAGCATGAAATGATTTGATTGAACAAGAAAAGAGTTGTTTCCTCACCATTGTTATTGAAAGTAGGCATAACTTTGAGCCATTTGGTAAAGTAGTCTATTGCTACGATGATATACTTGTGTCCCTTAGCTGAATCCGGGTTACAAGTAGTAAAATCAATACCCCACTTGGTAAATGGAACAATAGTAACAATAGGAAAAGGCAAAGCTGGATGCGCGCGCATTTTTTGAGTATAAACTTGAAAGGGATGACATTTCTTAACCGCTTCAATACAATCTTTGAAAATCGAGGGCCATAAATAATCCGCAAACAAGCTTTTTTGGGTTGTAGAAAGCCCAGATAAATGACCCCCACAAGCTCCACTATGGAAGTCATTCAAAACTGACTCATCTTCCTCTAAGGTTAAACAACGTCGAGGGAATGAGTCAATCCCTTGATGAAATAGGGTATCACTGATGATAAGATAATTATTAGCCATGTGACGCAACTTCTGACATTCATCCTTAGAAAAAGATTCAGGGAACTTCAAAATTTTGAGATATATAATGATATCTCTATACCAAGGATCTTGTGGAGAGATGAGAAAACGATGTTCATCAGGAAATGATTCTTCATAAACAACACGTCCTTCATAAGGAAATTACGTGATCAATTCCGCAAAGACCAAAGATTTCTTTGACTTAGCTGACATAAAATGGAGATCAAACTCTTGCAATATGAAAATCCATTTATTTTATTTTCCCCCAATCACTCACCTACTGAAAACAAATTGAAATGGGTTGACATCAGCCAATACAAAGGTTTTCCTTAGCATAACGTAATGATGGAGTCATTGGACAACATGAACAACTAGCAAAGCCAACTTCTCTGTATGAGAATACCTAAGTTCAAGACCAACCAAGCCACGACTTGGATAATAAATCACATGCTCCTTAAGGGCATTGTATTCTTGAACCAGAACCATACTAAACAAAGGTGCTTTAGATGTTTTGCTCTCTAGCAAGAGTGAGAAACTAGATCATCCAAGTATGCTTCAATTATATGTTTGATGTCATGGAAAGCATAGGACATGGCTCGCTGAAAGGTAGCCCCAACAATTTTCAGGAAAAAAGGAATTTTCATGTATGCAAACGTACCCCAGGGGAAAATAAATGTTGTCTTATGTTGGTCCTCAGGATGAATTGTTATTTGATTATATCCAAAGAATTTGCCGATGGAGGAAAATATTTCATTTCCAACACACTCATCAATGATCTGATCGATAAATAGAGTGGGGAAATTATCTTTAGGAAAAGATTTATTCAAATCCCTAAAGTTGATGCACATGCAGATTGTTCCTTGCTTTTTATCAATAGGGACTGGACTTGAAATCCTTTCTATCAAAGGAACAAGGTAGATGAAACCTGCCCTAAGCAGATTCTCTACGTCAGCCTTAATAGCTGCAATTTTCCTAGGATTAATCAGTCGAAGCTTTTGTTCTATAGGCTTTGCATTTTCATATGTCTTGATGTCACGTTGAACTATTGAAGGACCAATTCCAGGGATTTCCTCATAATACCAACTGAATACATCTTGAAACTCTTTAAAGAGATCGGTATAGATTTTGATTTCTCCAGGGGATCACTAATCTCCAATGAAGATATTCTCAATAATATTGGGATTCCTCGAAATGTTCATTGGAATGGTTTCCGAAATACTAGACATGTTACCTTCGGCATAAATAATTGATGGATCCAAAGGGTTGTGAACATTTCCACTAAAAGAAGCACTAAAGAAGTTTGATTCAACCTCACGCTAAGGAGAAATAAGACTGATGATGCAAATCATCCCACGGTCTTTCTACACTAGTCATTGCTTCCAAGATTGCCTCATCAGATGGTAAACAATATCAAGGCAATCAATCCATAGCCGAAGTAGAATCAACTACCTAGACCAAAGGCATGTCCCCATCTTCATCCTTTGATGGGAGAGGGATGGGACCAGAATCTGTATAATTCATAATAGATTGATACACAATTTCCGCTGCAAACATTGGATAAGCCATTCCACCTCCTTACCCCTCTTCTAATATGGTAGTAGGAAGGGGCGAGGGCTAAAGATCAGAAAAATAATGAGTTCCAAAAGAACCATGTCAAGGAACGATCCTAGAAGATGAAATGACATTAACATGAGCAATAGGAGATGGAAGATCAAAAGTTCCCATCAACGAAGAATACATTCCAACTCCTATATTCTCAATAGGCTGCTTGGTAATCTTTACCAAGGTATGATCCAGGTGGACGTTGGTGGCCACCCTCCTATCCCACTCGGACCCCCAAAACCGTCTCTTTCAGTTTTTCAGTTTCCTTAATTGTAGCAAAATTTACTATTTTTGGTAGGTTTTTCGGGTCTTGAACTTTCGGGGCTGTTTTGAGGCCCTAAACGATGTTTTATGGGAAAACTGGGAGCAACATAGGTCTATAGACCATGGTTGCTCACTCAAAAGTTTTAGTCCTCAGATAGATATTTCTAACGAGGTATTGTGCGCATCAAACGGAGATCACATGCCAAAGTTACGACCCTGGGAAGTTGATGTACCAATTTACCCAAACGAGGCCCATAGTTTGGCGCTTCAGCTCCTAGGGTTAGGTTTTGGCCTGTTTAGGGTTTTACATTGTTTCTCAACAACAAATAGGCCTTCAAGCCTCATTGTAACATAGTTCAGAGGCATGTAGCTGCCACATATCTTCTCAGAGATAAGCTATCATCGCCCTAGCTGGTTTATTTCCATTTCTGTTTGTAAGCATATTTTAGTATTTTACATTAATGAAATGAAGTATTATTTCTGTTGCATCTCTATATTTATGGTTATATTTGTAATTTGTTGTGTCATGTTTAATCCAGATCGGTGGTATTAGAGCAGTCTGCTCTTTCTCTGTTTTTCTTTGCATGTCCCCAACGAGGTCGGGATATAAGGAGTTAAGGCTTGAACTGGTCGAACCTTTTCAAGACCAGCCTCGCAAATCTCGACGACCTCCCATGGCAGATGGAAATAAAGACAAGGGGGCAGGATATCCTATCAAAATCTTGCTTGAAGAAGCCCTTGAGTCACAAAGGAACACGATGATGGAAAACTTTGCCCAGATCCTTCAGCGACTACCCATGGGTGACGCATCTGTTTCCAACAGCTACTCTGGAAATGCCACACCCTTTAAGGTACAAGTTAACTTTTAAATCCCCATATTCGAGGGTCAGATAGACACAGATGCCATAGATAAATGGTTAAATCTGCTAGAAGGTTATTTTTATGTTCATGATTTTTCCAGCCGGAAAAGATCACTTTTGCACTTCTCAAAGCAGCCCCCCACGTCAAGGACTGGTGGGAAACCTACTGTGAGCATAAGGATGAAAGTACGGTCTCACTATTTTCAGCCGCACCCACTTGGAATTCATTATGGGATGCCATCAAGGAGCAATACTACCTTGTCAGGAGCTACGAGGACAAATACATAAAGTGAACCACGCTACGGCAAGGAAGGGACCAAGATGTGCCAGAGTTCACAAATATTTTTCATACCCTTCCCACAAAGTTGGGTATCAAGGATTCTAAGCTGCATTTGGTAATCAAATACCACGACTGCCTACACAGGTACATCCAGGACAAGATGGAGTTCCTGGACATCTCCTTGCTCGGCACGACGTACCGATATGTTGTTAAGATCGAGCAGAAGTTAAAACAAAAGAAGCGAGACTTTGGATCTGTGAATTCGAAGAACTAAGGACAAAGACAAGGCGGGGTGACCCAAGGCAACTCGTAGAAGCCGCAAGAAAATAACAACACCACGAAGTCAAAGAAGGACATAGGAAAGTGGTGTGAGTTACATAGGAGCCCCCCTCATAACATAAGTGAGTGTCAGACCAAGCAGTCGCTGGTGGCCAAGTTGAAGGCTTCAGAATCATATGCATGTTCTGACCCTGAGTTAGAACCTGACAAGCGGAATGACAAAGGTAAGCAAATCATTGATGCGGAGCCCAACGGCACTGTTTCCACTACCAAGGTCAAGAAGAATGAGCTCGAAGATCTAGAGGAGGGGGAGCATATTTTCCACTCACAAATGTGGGTGAAAGGTTCACCGCTGCAATTCATTGTCGACAGTGGCAGCCAAAAGAACCTCATTTCAGCAGATGTCATGAAGCGGTTGGGCCTACCGACCACACCACACCCGCATTTGTACAGCATCAGGGTGGCTTCACCAAGGGCGAGATCTCCGAGTCCGCCAGTAGTGTCGCTTTCCATACAACATCAAGCCCTTCATAGATGAGGTATTGTTTGATGTTTCACCTCTTGATGTTTGTGATGTATTATTATGCCAACCATACTTGTGGAAGCGACATGTTTTGTATGAGTCAAGGCCTCGTGCTATTACTATTTCTTTGGGTAATTCATTATACAGGATACTAGAGGTAACTCCACCTACCACCACCTCTTTGATCTCTACTAAGAAATGCAGCAAGATCATCTACCAGACTAGGAAATTTATTTTCTGTCTGGTTCACTCCCAAAGTAAGGGGAAGATTGTCTCCACATCCATGACCCCTGTGAAGGGTTCCTCCATGCAGTAGCAGTAGAAGATGGATACGAAAGAATACAGGAACATCTTCTCCTCACCCACAGGGGTACTGTTGCACTGTCAGTTCAAGCATTCATTCGATTTGACTCCTAGAGCACTTCTACCTAATATTGCCGCTCCATTCTGGGAAATGACAAGTACAAGCAGCGACATGATCAACATCAGGTACCACACAAGTTTCAAGTGGGCAACAAATTCTGGTTGCATCTATAGAAAGAATGCCTTACAAGAGCCCATCAGAAGCTCAAACTACTCCAATATGGTCCTTATACCATTATTAAGGCTGTGGGAAATAATGCTTTAGAGCATAACATTCCCCCATTCCTTCGATTGCACTGAGTGTTCAATGTGGACCACCATCGGCCATGATTCCCACCATTACTGGACACATCAGAGGTTGCAGAACAACTCACCAAGGACCAAGTTTAGCAGAAGTTTCATCGTCTCATGGAGGAACTCAATGCAATGGCGACCATTGCTTCCTAAGGGGGGAGGAATTATCTAGGTGGATGTTGGTGGCCACCTGCCTATCCCATTTGGACCCCCACAACTGTCTCTTTCAACTTTTCAGTTTCCTTAATTGTAGCAAAATTACTATTTTTGGCAGGTTTTTTGGGTCCTGAACTTCGGGAGCCGTTTTGAGGCCCTAAACGACGTTTTTTTGGGAAAATTGGGAGCAACATGGGTCCATGGATTAATGTTTCTCACTCAAAAGTTGTATTCCTCGAATAGATCTTTCTAACGAGGTATTGTGTGTGTCAAACAGAGATCGTATGCCAAAGTTACGACCCCGGGAAGTTGATGTACCAATTTACCCAAACGGGGCCCATAGTTTGGCACTTCATCTCTTAGGGTTAGGTTTTGGGATGTTTAGGGTTTTCCATTGTTTCTAAACAATAAATAGGCCTTCGAGCCTCATTGTAACACAGTTCAGAGGCATGTAGCTGCCACATCTCTTCTCAGAGATAAGCTACCATCGCCCTAGCTAGTTTATTTCCATTTCTGTTTGTAAGCATATTTTAGTATTTTACATTAATCAAATGAAGTATTATTTCTATTGCATCTCTATATTTATATCTGTAATTTGTTGCATTCCTGTTTAACTCTGGATCAAGGGACCAATGGATTCAACATATGCATTGGGATCGTTAGGAGAATAAGATAACTTAGCAAGCATAACAATTCTCCCTTCATGGGGGAATCATTGGATGTGAAATAAAGATGAAACAATGGCATCCATTGCATAAACCTAGTTGTGACCTGACAAAAGATTGTAATCGAGATTAGCATCTACTATCTCTACTTCCACATTAGCAACCTTGCCCCCTACAAAAATAAGGAAGGAAGGTAGAATTCCATGAGGCCTATGAGAATGGCCATCGAATGCAGTTAAGAGAGTAGGAGAGGGAACAACCTCAGGTGACCCAATATCCTTCCAACATGACTTAGACATGAAACATTTGGAATCCCCTTCATCAACTACAGTTAGAAACATAGTGTTCTTCTGATATGTGGATTTAATCTGGAAAGCCATGTGGAGAGGGAGTCGAGTCTTAACATTTGACATATTAAATCTGACTACCATAGAATTTTTAGGGTCTACTACTCTGATCGTAGTGAGAATAACACTCCTCTGTGTAGGACATGATGGGAGTACCTCTAACGCCAACATGGCACAGGGGCTTTGAGCTAAATCTTTAACAATAGAGTATTTTTGAGGAACTCTCGCATTTTGATTATAGGTTGAACGTTTTGAGGAGCCTTTCAACATCCGAGGTATAGGCTCCACTGCGGGCCTCTCAATCTGCAGAGATTCTAAGGTATCGAAAGTAGTTTTAGCTTTAGAAGGTTCAAGCTCTCCATAATCATGAGCTCTTTTTGAAATGTCAACATGAGACCTAACCATATATACATTCGATATAGCTTCCCCCTCTTGGTTTCCCCCTGGGGGGGTTCCAACACTAGCATTCGCGCCAACAAATAATTGTTTCCCTTGGGGAAAAAGGTTTGTAAGCACAACCTTGGAACTAGAAGAAACTTGTTGAGCTAACAAGCGTTGAGCATCCTGAATCTTGGGGCAAATATGGGTAAGGTGATCCCCATTGCATAACTTACATGGGAACTTAACCTTCTTCTTAGATTCCTTTTTGCCCTCACCGGTGCCATCACTAGGTTTATTGGCATTTCCCTTCCCTCACTTATCTTTTTTCTTTCCACGTCCCTTATTCTTCCCATAAGGCTGTTGATTTCCTTTGGAATTTGAAGACTATATAACGTTAACTGCTAAAGGTTGAGAAGGAGCAGACACAAACGATGTAGTTTGTGTTGCAGAAACAAATTGTAGGGACAATTGTTGTAATTGATTTAGCAAACTAGGAGCATCAGTATCAATGGATCCTATAACACCGTTGGCATGGGGACCTACTTTCGGTTTGGCGACATCGATTTTCATCCTAGGAGCATCAAGCAAAATCTAATAAAGAACCCCTGACTGGGAGTAGATGAGCTCTAATTCCTAGGCTCTGAAGATAACATGTTCTTTAGTGAACAACCCGGAAAGTGAAACATACTTAGAAATATATGGTTGTAATGATTTCAAAAACCATTCTAGAAGGAATTCATCAGGGATATAACCTTGATTATTCTCCTCCTTCTGTGCCTCTCTTGGATGTGGTTAGAAATATGTGTAGCCTTGTCCTGCTCAAAATTGGTCAGAAGCTCAGTTTCAACGTCGTAACGGACAAGCAAATGAAAATAGTTTAGAAACATTATGGATAAATCACCAAACGTAGAAAACTTACCACCCCCCCCCCCCCATAACTTGATGTACCATTTAGCTGCATTCCCAGTTAAAGTGTGTTGGAATAATCTCAACTTAATTTAATCATCAATCAGGGACTTAAAGGAGCACCATAAATGGAAAGCAGTTATATGGTCGGTCAGATCCTCACTAGACTTCCCTTCAAATTTAGGAATATCAGACGAAATTTTGATAGGGAACAAAGGCCAAGTTGAGTTATAACAGATCAAATCATTTCTTAATTTCGAAATATTTGGCAAAATAATCTTTGCCAGGAATGGTAAGCACGAAGGAACATGAGAATTCCAAGTGGAATTTCCAATGTTCAAAAACGAGTATCCTGGATTTGGAGTGGCACCAGGTTTCCACAGGATTACTCGTAGAAATAGCTGAACCATAAGGAAAACCTTGTATTCTAGGGGTATATGAAGGGTATCCAACCCCTACTGCAGGGTTACTTTCCATAGGAAGACTTCATCCTAGCGGAACATTATATGAAGGGGAAAGCCCCTTGTAAGAATTCCATGCACTAGGTAAAGTAGGAAAGACTTGAAAACTACCAGTGGTAGGGAAGTGCATACTCCCCTATTGACTAAATAAATGGTTCCCTTGAAAAGGATTAATGTTTTGAGCAGGATCATGGAAATGCATTGATCCTAATTTCAATGATGGATTGGAAAGAGGAACATGTCCACTTCCAAATTGAAAAGGCAGTGAGCCAATAGCCATCAAAGTCATAGATGTAGAAGCAACAAAGGGTAAATTAGAAGATATAGAGGGAATCCCACTAGATGGCATCCTGAAAGGATAAGCTCCCATGAAAGTAGTTGAGGGTTGGGTAACCCCACTCAGAATTGGGATGGAGGTAGAGCCAACAACTACCATACTAGGTGAAATAATAGATATAGGAATAGATCCTCCTTCTGCAACTGAGGAAAGAGTATTTATACTAGTACTATTAGCAGAGCCACTAAGATCAACCATTAAGAAGAAAGAAGGAGAGTGAATAGGGCTAGCCAGCCTGTGATTCGGAGTACCCATGTATGAAACAACATAAGGAAGATGAGAAGGTAGAGGTTCCGTAGGAGTCACAAGAGGCTTCGAAATGTCTTTGATATCTACTTCGTCTTCTAATTGGAAGAGTACTCTAGCAAGCACCAGAGCGTTATCGTTCGAATTATGGACTAGACTAGGTTCACCCTGTGAAATGAGAGCCCTTGTAGAAGGATTTGTCTCTATTAGGTTCCCTAACACTAGTTCAAAAGCAACGACGGAATTACTCCTACGCCTTCTAGGTGAAGTTTCGACTCTCACAAGTGAAATCCCAGGAAGCCTTCTAGACTGACGAATTAATTGGTCAACCACCTTTATATATCAAGAGAATTTAAAGACTCAAAACACCTATGGCAAGCTAGGAGCATAGAGCACTCACTAAATAGATCCTAAAGATACAGCCAAGCAAACAAATTTGAGGTATTCCCGCTCTAGGTGATTAGGACCGAACACCAAAATATAAGAAAGTGAAGATAAGGATCTCCCAAAGGTAGTTTGGGATGATGAGGTCCCAAGCCTACCAACAAAGATATCTTAAGCAGTTACGCTGACCTCTAGACAATAGCCTTTGTCGGTGAAAGTACCCAAGCTTTGCAAGGGCACCCTCCAAAAGTACTATGAAAGTGATGCAATGCCTGCCTTAGGTATCAATGGGCATTCCCCCCTGCAGTCACCTGTGTAGTCCCTAGGAAAGGAAACTAAGGTCACCAGTTCATAATCAGAAGTAGGGCGGAACAGTCGTGAGCGCGTGATCCAACAAGTAGTTGAGGGGGTATTTCTCTTTCCTTATCTTCACACATCCTCGTGCTTTAGTCATGTGTTAGAAGAGTTTTCCCGTACAACTTAACGATACTATATTTCCATTCTTTAGTAAACTTCTATACTTTCAGCTCAATTGGCCTTGAAGACTTTACTCTCCACACACCTATTCCAAGGCCCTAATGTCCTAGATTATTTGATGTTTCTATGACAAAAATAAAAGTATAGTTCATTTTAATTAAGCGCTTATTTTAAGTGGTTGTTATTTAGGACAAAAGGTAGTGGAAGTGCAACTAATGATGTTATGAAACAAAATAAATCAATAGAATACCTCGGCTAAATGCAAATATAACATTTATTTTTCTTCAATGAAAGCAATTTCTAGATAGGTTCTACGAGAAAACTAAGAGATCAAAACTCTTTTTCTTTTCTTTTGAGGCACCCACACATTCAACAGCTAACGAAAAACTAAATGATGTCTACAATGCAACTTACCGTAATGCACACTAAATGTAAATGCAAGATTCAAGTAAAGATCACAAACAAGAAAAGGTGAACTCAAAAACAAAAACCCAATAATCAAGCAACAAGAAGCAAATCCCAAGAAAGAAACACTTCTAATGCAAAAAGACTTTTAGCCCTAAAGCAAAGATTCAAACTTTTGTAAAAGATTCAAAAAGCCAAAAAATCAAAGAAAAGAAACCCAAAACCAATGTTTTTCTTTTTCTTCAAAGGATTTAAAGACTACAAGTTTCAGAAAGCGAAAGCAAGTATCAAATTCAAGACCAACAACAAGAAAGAGACTCAAATCTCACTAGCCATTAATAATCCCAAAAATTAAAAGACTAATGTGAATAAGAGACAAAAAGAACTCAAGTGATTTGGTCAAGAAGATACAAGAAATTCTGGAAATGAGAATATTCCAGAGAACAAAAATCTCTCATCTACCCAATAATTGCAAACACTTTTCTAAAACAACTAATGAAAAGCAAAAAATAAGCCAAATTCAAGAATGTGAGAGAAGCAAACAAGAAAACTTGGTTATAAACAAGTTGCAAGAGCAACCAACTATCCCAACAACAAAGAATAGTCAGACACTTCCCAAAGAAAATTTGAAACCCAAGTTCAGGTATAAAAAGCTTAAAAAATTACGAATCCTAGGTTGACGTAGGCTTTTCACCAAAGAGATGGAAGAAATCGTCAACAATTGATAAAAAGATGATTTCAAGCCTCATTCAAACAAGAAAGACACAAGCAACACATGGCCAAACGCCCAATAAAAGAAATAATTTAAAAAATGCAAAATTTTCAATCTGTACGCAATTGTGTAGTTCCACAAACACGTATTTATGTGACTCTTTCTGAATAAACTAGTGTATACGCGGGTTTCTTCAAAATAAAACGCGTATATATGCTTTTGTTTGCAACAAAAAGAGCGTATAAATGGAAAACTAGGGAAAAAATAAAATATAGTTTGCATCTAAGGATTAGGCTAATTGGCCAGATTGCCTAAGAGTCAAGAAGGCTACAAAAATCAAGAAACAACAAACTAAACCCCAGATCAAAGAATTACAACCCTTCTTGGAAATACTTAATGGTATTCCTAGTGGAGTCACCGATTCTATTGGTGGGAAAAGTTCCTTTAGGTAAGGGTTGACAACCTCAACAGAGCAGAACAAGAAAATCAACAAGAAGTAGTCAAGCAAGAATGAAGAACATGTGAATTATTAAATGTGGACTTGGAACTTACCCGGAGGTCCTACATTTGATGATCTTCACGTAGGGTCCAAACCCTATGCTTCTCTAGAATCGAGTAGGTCTGCGAATCAATTCAGAGAAGCATATACATGATATATAATACAATGTGCATACATAAAAGATATGTTAGATCATTGGAACATAAACTCTTCGAATGACACAACGTTATGGTTTCGAATGCAGCTGATCTCTCGGCCTCCTGTTAAGGGCCTTCTGTTAAGGGCCTTCTGCCTTCCCTTTGTTTGTGTGTTCGGCTCCTCTCAGCCCCTTGTTGAAGTTCTCTCGGTTCCTGTTGGTCTGGGCGCGCTTTATTTTCCCTGGTATGGGACACGATGGCGGCACCGATCCTGACTGAGCCTCTAATGGCAGATATCACTGCGTTCAACTCACTGGTTGCATTGGCTATGAAGTTTCATAAGTAGGGCGCATCTAATTTTGTGAAACGGGTTGAGGAGATCCCAAAGATAGAGATTAGTGCCCATCAAGCCCACTCTCATGCTTTGTAGTTCGCAGACAGGGGCTTATTAGCCAATTCATGGGCCTTTAGCCATTTTCGCGAATGGTTAAATCCTAGATAGAGAAGAACTAGAAACCTCTTATAAAAGGAGAGGTGATTTCCTCTTTATGTGGCAAAGGTTTCTATAAATTTTATTTTGAGAAGAGGTTGGACAAAGATTTAGTGTTCAAAAGAGGTCCATACTTCATGGGTGTAACAACCCTGGTTAAAATCCATGTAAAAATTTATAATACCATGGTCATGGGACATGTATTCCAAGCTAAATGGTGGGAAAAACCATCCTAGTGGGTGTTCATTTCAATTTATTATGGCTAAGAAAATTGGCTAAGGCAATGGCAAAGGCTTTGGAAAGGCAAAATGGCATTTTTTGCACATTTATTTATGAAAATAAAGGAAATTGGGAGAAAAAGAAGGTAAAAGGTCACATGTTGCATGTGAGGAGGAAATTGAAGGAAAATAATGGAAAGTGAAGAAAATAGAGGCCTCATTGATAAAAAGGGTTACGAGGATCAGTTGGCAAGCTTTTGCTTAGGCTTGATCAGTGTAAGCTTTTGCCAGTTCATTTTTGGAGCTCTCATTCTATTCTCTCTCTCTCATACTCTTAGACACTTAGAGTTTTCTTGGAGCACTCTTGGAGAGTGTGGCATACTTGGATGCTTGGAGAAAGAAGGAAAAACAAGAGCAAGAAAGTGCAAGAGGACATCAGGATCAACAACTACTACAAGTTTTTCTTACAGGTACCGAGTTGCATGTATATTTTCCTCACTAGTTTTGGCATGCATGTGGTTTATTGGTCATGATTTGTCATTGGCATGGAGGATTGTTTGGATTGAAAGTGTATTTTCCTAGCCTTTCCATTTCCTGGATAACCATGGTGTTGTGGGTTTATTTCTTTCTTTTTCTGGTTGGTTCTTATATTTCCTTTAGCTCGGATTGAGTTACTAGTTCCTGGAAGCCATGGTTGGACAAACGCTCTGGAAGCCCTGTAACAACTTGGGTTGAGTTACTAGTCCTAAAAGCTTTGGTTGTGAAAACACTCTGGAATCCCTTGGTGGGTTGAGTTACTATTCCTAGAAGCCCTGGTTGGACAAACCGTTTGGAAGCCCAATGATGGTTGTGGGTTGAGTTACTAGTCTTGGAAGCCTTTGTTGGAACAAATGCTTTGGAGTCGTGGAAGACCTAGGCAGAGACCAATCTAATGATGGTTTTGTAATGTTTGACCGTGAGGTGGAATCACTGTTTGATGGGTTGAGGTGGTTTGGCCTCTGGAAGCCCTTGATGGTTTTGTTTGACATGTTCTATGAGATCCCACATTCATACTTGGAAAATGGCATGAGGGTGATTGGATGAAGAGAGACTTGGCTCAAACAATCTACGGTTAGGTGGAACGTGGTAGTCCCATACCGACTTAGATTTTGCATCATTAATATGAGGTTATTTCTCCTTGGTAATTCATGAGTATTATACTGGTTTATATGTGGATTACATGGTTGTTGTTTCCTTGGTATTTTTGTTGTTATTATGTTGGTTATGAACATGTATTATGACAATGGCTATGTATGGCTCTCATCATGTTTTTACTTGTAATTGAATGAACAATGTATCTATGGCCTAATATATGATAATGCAACTAAAGTGATAAGGAAACAATGCCTCACAATGAATGTTAGGTAAGTATGAGACCCCTATGACCAAATATGTTGGTTAAACCTTTAGATTACATATTTTTGACATGTTTGATGAAATTTCTATCATTGCTAGTAGGGGTCTAATCAAGCCTTGTTCAAATAATTGCATTTGTATCATTGTTTTGTTGTTATCTTTCATTCTGAAAGTGTCATTTAGTTTTGGGCAGTGACCTGGGCTCTGGGCCTGAAAAAGTGGCTCAAATCCCAGAGATGTAGGCACAACACTGGGCAGAAAATTCCTAGACGCATGGATACCCATGATGTGGGAGCATCTCGAGTCTCCTAGACGCGTGCTTGTCCATATCAAGGGTTTTAATGGTCTAAAAACTCAGTGGGACTCTGGGGTTGGTTACTTGAGTGGTTGGGATGGCTCATGGGAATTCTGTTGCTAATGTGGAAGGTATGTATGGTGTGTTTCCATTGGTTCCACTTCCTTAACTGACATAGAGGGATTCTAATCATATCATAGTAACTTCTCGTCATATGTTTACCCAAGTTGGCCAGTTACTTGGGTAGATGTGGGAGGGGGGTGTTACAAAGTGGTATCAGAGTGGGTTTCGTTCTCTTTAGGTGGTGTATGGTTTTTGTTCTCTTTATGTGATAGATGATACTACAAAATGGTATTAGAGTGGGTTGCACTCTCTTTGGGTCATATCTGGTACCATAGAGTGGTATCAGAGCATGGTTCACCCCTGAGATTGGATGGGTGGTGTGTTGGTCATGCATTCATATCGGTTGAATATGTGTTCCTTATCCTTGTAGTCCATGTGCTTGTTGCATTTGCATGGTGTTGATAATGGTTGTAGTGATGTCACCATGTGAAGGTTGATGGTGTTGTTGTAGGATGTGTTGTCATGAGTGTATGGTTGTATATGCATTTGTTATGCATGTCAGTGTCTAAATGTTGTTATGCATGCAATGTCATGGTTATGGTTATGCATGTATGGTAGGTCATACATGCATTGTGAGGTTATTGCATGCAATTAGGTCATCATAATGTTATTTGTATGTTATAATGCTAATGAGTTGGTTGAAATAAAGCAGGAGATGTAGACCATCAAAGTGAAGTCATTATGTTATACGCATTATGGTTAGGTGTATGCCTTTCATTCTATTGATGTTATGGTTACATAAATGATAGATGCTAGTTGCTTAGTGTAGTCATATGCACATGTTTCAGATAGTCACGAATGATAGTAACATGTGGTCATATGCATTGCTATTGTTGTTTTAGGTTAGATAGCTTCATGATTATGTTATATGTTGTTGATGAGTATGTTATAGGTTAAATTGTTATTGTTATATGATAGTTAGCTTGATGATTAGGTTATATGTTGTTGATAAGCATGATATATTACTAGTTGTTGTTATATGCTAGTAACTTGATGATTAGGGTTATTGCATTTAAAATCTTTATGTTATATGTATTGTGTTAACTTGGATTGGTCTATGCATATGGTTATGGTTACAATATTCATGTATGAGTTGAGATATTGGTGATATGGTGTTGTACTAATATAGATTGATTGTGCATATGTTATTGTTAGACATGAATGACAATTGTTTATGAGTTTATGATGTGAACATGTTAGCTAGTTAATGTTATGGATATCGTGACCTTTTTTATGTTTGAGTTGATATGTTGTGAAGTTATATCGTGCTAATATAGATTGATTGTGCAGACAAGATAGCCCCCCTAAGATACATTAAGGTATGTGTTTTCTTATGTCGTCTATTTGGTGTTTGAGTGTTTGGTGTCTATTATGTCGTCTATCTATTGTCTAAATGTTTGATTACTTGAATGATATGAGTATGTGTCTATAAGATTTCTTGCCAAAATGATCTTGTTTTAAGATGGTTGTACTAATACATATGTGTTGAGACAACTGATATGTACTTGAGTGTAAGTAGGTGATAGTTGTAGCATTATGTATTATGATTGATGAATGTGAGTTGATTGTTGAGTATGACATGGTTGTTAGACTTGGTAAAGGTTGATTTCAAATTAATATACATGATGTATTGATCTTTGGAATGTGAGATTGACATGTGTGAGCAGTTGCAGGGAAACATGCTTGGTATTAGCTTGACAAGGTAATAGTTGATGTGTTTATATAACTAACAATTGGGTGATGTGACAATGCATAGTAAGATTCAATTGCAGCAAAGAAAAGGTAAAATAAAGGAATTGGGTGAAAATTCCTTTGGCTATGTTTGGAAACCGCAATTCCAAACGAATGAGTGCTTTGCATACAAGAAGTCTTCTTAACCTTGAATTTGTCTGACATTATGAGGATATGTGTTATATTCATAAATATGTATTTGACAAGTATAACAACTGGTTCTAATTATGGCTAGATTTGTCAAAAGGATTGAAGTCCCTTGAGAGATGGCATGGATGTGTTAAGTTGCAAGCAATGTGCTTGGAACAACAAGGTAAGGTAACTCGTTTATTGTTATATTTATTTATGCACTAACAATTTTGTGTTTATGGCAATATGATGCAAGGGATTGCATGGCAAAGAGGTTGCCATGAAATTTTGAAGAAGACTTAGGTTGAGCTTTCCTTTGGAAACATTGGGAACCATGGGGATGTGTCATGGTGTCTGCCGAGAGTCTTGTGATTTTGATTCTTTATGCTTTGTTTGTGATTTATTTGCAGCTTTGTTTATGTCTGGTGTTTTTTTCGCGGTGTTGTATTGTTATCAATCTTCATGGTTTTCTTCTTGTTTGTGTTTTTTCTTGCCTTTTATGTCTTGAGGGTCTTGGGAATTGGTTGGGAAAGAGGAAAGTTAATGGAGCTCAGGGAGATCTTAATGAAACCTACGAGGTAATGTAAAACCCGAATGAAGCTCGTTGCATGAGTAAGGGAAGTTGAAGGTAATAATATGACAATTGTTTGGATTGGTTTGGTCCATTGGTGTAAATGGACATTGGTAGTACACTCATAAGAAAGGTAACAGGAAAGATGAAGTAAATGGATTTGCGGCGTCAGATGCCTTGGCTATGTTGGGAACAATTGTTCTCAATGTTGTGCATGGTGTGCATAGATATAGGGAGTTCTCTTAACCTTGACCTTATGTCATCTGGTAATTGTGTTATGATCATGATTATGTTGATGTTTATATATGTATACATGTATGTATGTATGTATGTATGTATGTATTTCGTGTCTGACATGGTTGTCATGGATCATGGTTGTTTAATGCTAATGCTTATATGTATTATTGTATGTGTGTAGTTGTCTGACGGGATCATGATTGTTTGATGCTAATGTTTATTTATATGTATCTATGTATCTATGTCACTGTCTGACAGGGTTGTCAGGGATCATTCTTGTGGAGGAATGATTGCTTATGTAGGTGAGTGGCATGAAGAGATTCCTGGTTCATGAGGAATCAAGTGGGGAGAGTAGTCATGACAAATATACAAGGTCAGTATCATGTGGATATGAATTGATATTGTATGTTTGTATTATGCCTATGTTTATGTCATGATAGGTAACTCTGAGGGATACATTAGCTGAATGAAAGCAGTGAGATCCGAGGCATCCTAGGATAAACATGGATGGCGGAAAGACACTAGAAGCAAAGGTTGCTTGGTAGAGATAATGTGGTTTTGGATGTGCAATGCTACTGTTGTGCATATGTTGTACATGTTGCATCTATGGTGTTGTGCGCATGCGATGTTGTGTATATACAGTGTGTGTACATGTTGTTTATGCAATGTTATGTATAGTGGTACTATCTGTACATGGTGGTACAAATAGTGTCATGTGAATATTGCATATGCAATGCTGGGTATAGATGGTGCTATTTACATGTTGGATATGTGGTGTTGTGTACATATTGTACTGTGTGCGTGATGGATATGCAGTGTTGTGTGCATATGGTGTTGTGCGCATGTTGGATATGCAGTGTTGTGTACATAGGGTGTTATGTAGATGTTGTATATGTAGTGCTATATACATATGGTGTTGTTTGCATGTTGTACATGTGGCATTATGTACATATGGTGTTGTGTGCATGATTGTACAAGTGGTGTTGTGATCATGTGGTGTTGTGTACATGTTGTACATATGGTGTTGTGTGCAGGTGGTGTTGTGTACATGTGGTGTTGTGATCATGTTGTGCATGTGGTGTTGTGTATGTCTGGCGTTGTGTACACATTGTATAAGTGGTACGATGTACATGTGGCGTTGTGTAGGTGGTGTTGTGTACATGTGATGATGTGCACACGTTGTGTAGGCGGTGCTTTGTACATGTGGTATTGTGTACATGTTGTACATATGGTACTGGTGTACATGTGGTATTGTGCGCATGTTGTGTTGCGGGCTTGCGGTACTATGTATGTGCATTGCGTAGTTGTGGTATCGTGACATGTGTACTCGTTGTGTTGTACTATGTGTGGTACATGTATTGTGTTGTGTTGTACGTTAGGTGTAGGTACATGTATTGTGGTGTTGTACATCGGGTATAGATGTATGGTGTTGTGTTGTGCGTCAGGTATAGGTACATGTATTGTGTGGCTTTGTACAACAAGTATAGATGTATGTGTTGTGTTGTATATTAGGGGTAGTTGTATGCATTGTGTGGTGTCGTATGTTGTGTGCAAATGTATGGGTTGTGATGTACATTGTGTATGGGTATGTGTTTGAAGAAAAGAAAAAGGCACTGGGTGTTTGCTGGGTGTGGCAACCAATCCGATGTGTGTACAGAAAGAACAAAGGCAGAAGTAGGGATCGATGAAGGATAAGCATCAATATTTTATTTTAGTTTTATTATGCATGTGATCTATGATTCTGACTTATGATGGCTACATGTGATTTATGATTATGGTTTATGATGATTTCATGCAATTCATGATTTTAATTTATGATGGTTGAGTTTGAGCTAACCAAATGTGATATGCTTATTCATGATGATTTGATCAAACAGTTAGTTTGACTTATTGTGAAAATAAGTAAATAGGATTGCAAGTGTACCTTATTAACGAGCTACCAATGAGGTATGATTTGAAGTTATTTCAATTTATTTTGAATCTAATGAAAATTATGTGCTTGGTACAAGAAAGCATGAAATGCTCGGTTGGGTGGTTGAGACTGGAGACAAGCATTCGCAACAAAAACAAAAGGAATTATAGCAGGTAGCAGTATGCTGGTAAAGCATTCAGGAGCAGGGCCATTGTGGGACACCAGTACCAATAGTGTCCATTGATTGCCACGAGCATGCTATGACTGGTATGATGGTTGCGAGGTAGGTATATTCCTTAGTTGTTTGACCTTATGATGCGAGGAAGCCTTTCCAAGGGATGGATCGCCCGAGATATGGGATGTCGAGGAACTTGGAAGGTGAGTGACTGCATGGAAGGGGTGACCAGATTGGCCGAGGGAATGTGTAGCAGAGAAGGGAACATCGAGGATGGATTTGTTTTGGTCATTAGCATTCCCAGATGGAATCAGATGCACATTGGGAGTGTGCCCTGAAACAATTAGTCGGTAACCATTCACTGAGAGGACAAGTGGCGCAGGATTATAACGCTGGACATTGTATGCAGATTTGACCTTGCAATGGATTTTGGACTTCTTGGGAAGGAGGTGAATCCTGGTATTACTTTGAGGGTGGAGGTGTGAGCCTCTGGATTCCCTTGTTGTGGATGTAGGAATCATATCCTTTTATTTGTTAGTTGAGAAAATGTGCATATGTGTGTATTATTGTAAATACTGTATCAAGGTAGATTTATAAAGCTCCATAAATAGTATGATTATTTGTTGGGTGAAGCAAATGTGAATGTGTGTATATGTGGTTGTTACTATAAATATCCTAATGAGTTGTGTTATAAAGCTCCAATAAACGGTATGTTTGTCATGTTTTAGCAGATGGTCATTTTAAATACTGTAACGAGCTATGTTATAAAGCTCCATGGGCAGTATGTTTTGTTTCAGCGGTCTTGTTGGTCATATGTGTCATTAAAACCAAGGACAGTGTTCCCCCGAGGGGGGAGGGTTCTATAACAACCCTGGTTAAAAATCCATGTAAAATACATAAGAGCACAGTCATGGGACACATATTCCAAGTTGGATGGTGGGAAAAAAACATCCTAGTGGGTGTTCATTTCGAATATTATGGCTAAAAAAATTAGCAAAGGCTTTGGAAAGGAAAAATGGCATTTTTGGCACATTTATTTATGAAAATAAAGGGAATTAGGAGAAAATGAAGGTGAAGTGTCACAGGTTGCATGTGAGAAGGAAATTAAAGGAAAATAATGGAAAATGAAGAAAATAGAGGCCTCATTGATCAAAAGGCTTATGAGGATCATTTGGCAAGCTTTTTCTTAGGCTTGGCCAGTGTAAGCTTTTGTTAGTTCAGTTTTGGAGCTTTCATTCTATTCTCTCTCTCATTATCTTTGACACTTAGAGTTTTGTTGGAACACTCTTTGAGAGTGTGGCATACTTGGATGTTTGGAGCAAGAAGGAAAAGAAAGAGCAGGAAAATGAAATAGGACATCAGGATTATCAACTACAACGAGTTTTTCTTGTAGGTACTAAGTTGCATGTATGTTTTCCTCACTAGTTTTGGCATGAATGGCATATGGTTTATTGGTCATGATCTGTCATTGGCATGGAGGATTGCCTGGATTGACAATGTATTTACCTAGCCTTACCATTTCCTGGATAAACATGGTGTTATGGGTTTATTTCTTTGTTTTCCTGGTTGGTTCTCATGTTTCCTTTAACTTGGTTTGAATGACTAGTTCCTGGAAGCCTTGGTTGGACAAACGCTTTGGAAGCCCTGTAACAACTTGGGTTGAGTTACTAGCCTGGAAGCCTTGGTTGGACAAACGCTCTGGAAGCACTTGGTGGGTTGAGCTACTAGTCTTGGAAGACCTAGTTGGACAGTTGTGGGTTAAGTTACTAGTCCTAGAAGCCTTGGTTGGAACAAATGCTCTGGAGCCCTAGAAGGCTTGGGTAGAGACCAATATGATGATGGTTTTGTGATGTTTGACCGTGAGGTGGAATCACTATTTTATGGGTTGAGGTGGTTTTGCTTTTGGAAGCCCTGGATGGTTTTGATTGACGTGTTCTATGGGATCCCACATTCATGCTTGGAATATGGCACATGAGTGATTGATTTAAGAGAGACTTGGATCAACCAATCTATGGTCAGGTGGAACATGGTAGTCCCATACTAGGTTGGATTTTGCATCATCAATATGAGGTTATTTATCCTTAGTAACTAATGATTATTATACTGTTTTATATGTGAATTATATGGCTATTTTTCCTTGGTATTTTTGTTGTTATTATGTTGGTTATGAACATGTATTATGACAGTGGCTATGTATGTCTCTCATCATGTTTTTATTTGTAATTGAATGAAAAATATATCTATGGCCTAATAGATGATAATGCATCTAAAGTGATGAGGAAACAATGCCTCACAACAAATCTCAGATAAGTATGAGACCCCTATGGTCAAATCTGTTGTTTAAAACTATAGATTACATATTTGTGACATGTTTGACGAAATGACTGTCATGGCTAGTTGGGGTCCAATCAATTTCTTATTTAAGTAATTGCATTTGTATCATTGTTCTGTTGTTATCTTTCAGTTCTGAAAGTGTCATTTAGTTTTTGGCTATTACTTGGGCTCTGGGCATGAAAAAGTGGCTCAAATCCCGGACATGCAGGCACAACACTGGGCAGAAAAGTCCCCAGATACATGCATACCCATGCTGTGGGAGCGTCTAGAGCCTCCTAGATGCATGCTTGTCCATATTAAGGGAGCGTCTAGGGGTTTAATGTCTAAGAACTTAGTGCAACCCACGGGCTGGTTGCCTGAGTGGTTGGGATGGCTCCTGGGAGTTTTGTTGATGACGTGGAAGGTCTGTATGGTGTGTTTGCGTCAGTTCCACTTCCTTAACTAACACATAGGGATTCGAATCATATCATAGTAACTTCTCGTGACATGTTTAACCCGGTTGGTCTATTACTTAGGTAGATGTGGGAGGAGGGTGTTACAATGGGGGCCCAAGGGTTGTATTTGGATCGTTGGATTCCAAGCTTTAATCCAGAATGTGACGCGCCTTCCTCGGTTCCAATTTAGGTGAAGCTGTCGTATCTTCCCCTTCACTGTTGGAATGATGCGACTTTTAGGCCCATAGGGAAATCCTTGGGAAAGTATATCGACTGTTCCGAACCGAAGGATGGCCTTTTCTCTTATGCTAGGATAAATGTGGAGGTCAAATTAGAGAAATATATCCTGGTGGCAGTAAATCTTTATATGGATAGTTGGACGCATGTGCAAGAAGTTGACTATGATTAACTCCCATTTAAATGTAAGCTTTGTCATGAATATGGACACTCGCTAAAAGTTTCCCAAAAATCCAGGATAGCTTGGAAAAACAACCAGGAGAATCAAATGAACAATGAAAACAAGTAAAAATAAGAAAGGGAAACCATAGACAGAGTAATGGGACTACCCCAAGCCACAAGTCGGCCTCCAAGGATGCTGGTCCAAGTTTCTCCTCCACCCCCTTGGGTCAGCCTATGGCGGTTGGTTTATAATTGGAGGTAGAAAATCGATTTGAAGTCTTGGATTTTGCTTATGAGGTTAGAAGGTCATCCCCCCCCCCCCCACCTCAAATCTCCCCAACGGAAACTTTCATTCTGACTGACTCTCCCTCCTCAACCTTGAAAAAACAAAAGGAAATAAGCTCTAGTCCAGAAATTGCTAGTAGTACAGAAGAATCTTCGGAAGAAGAGGAGGACGAGGAAGGTTTTTTATCATCAAAGGAAGGACCGGGAACGATGATACCTCAGAGCTCAGCATATGAAAATTCAGAAGGCACAAGGGACAAGGATACAGAAGGAAGGTTAGAAGATCAAGAAGGAAGAAAAATAAAGAAATAAGGTGAGAAAAATAGAAAAAGACAAAGAGTTTGGATTCCAACGCAATTTCTCATCAGCTATTCATATTGGGGAACAAAGGAGGAAAAAAAGGAAGTAATATGGGCCCTGTAAAGGGGGCGACATCCACAAAAAAGTGATTAATGAATATAATCTCCTGGAATTGTAGGGGACTAGGATCTAGGAAAAGAATATCAGAAGTGAAATCCCTAATCCAAAAGGAAAGACCAATAGTCACTCTCCTTTAGGAGACAAAGTTGGATGAGTCTGACCTTCACTCACTCCACAACAAAATTTGGGGCCGCAGTAATCTGGAAGCAGTAAGTTCAAGAGGAGCATCTGGAGGACTATGTACGATGTGGAATCCAACGAAACTTCAATTGGTAAGATCTTTAAAAACCATCCATTGGATAACAACTTCCTTTAACACTATAGAGATGTAACAATTTTTTTTATAGTGATCAATGTATATATACCTATACATTTTTGAGAAAAAACAAGAATGTTGGAAATATTTGATGGAGTTAAAAGGTTCAGAGTATGGTTGAAAGTGCATTTTGGGAGGATATTTTAATACCACAATGGGCAGACATGAGAAAAGGGGAGGCTCAATTGTAAGAGATGCCCTTCAGGAGAATATGGAGGATCTTATCCTAAACCTAAATCTATTTGATGTCAAGCCTCAAAAATTTCTCTACACCTGGAATAATAAAAGATCTGGCCCAGGTCACATTGCTGCTAGGCTGGACCGTTTTCTAGCCTCAAACAACCTTTTAGTTTTGAGCATCTGCCTAAAGTCTTCCATTTTTCCGTGGTGTGGCTCAAACCATCGCTCGATCAACCTCCTAATTTCCTCGTCCCTTAACCTGGGCTCAATCCCATTTCAGTTCTCCCCTCTATGGTTGAACTCTCCTAGTTTATTGGGAATGGTCTCCCTCTCTTGGTTAGGGTGGGTCGAGGGTAGCCCGATCACTATTTGGGAATCAAAAATCAAAAGGTTGAAAGGAGATATCAAAAAATGGCTAAAATAAAATAAACTTGAAAGATAATATAACATAAAGGAAATGGAATAAAATCTAGCCTCAATATAGGGACAAACGGAAACCTCTCAGGTAAGATTATCATACTTCCAAAAATAAGTTGAGACCTTCAAGGCCATCCACACTAAACTCAGAAAGAAAGAGGAGTACTGGAGACTGAAATCGAGAAACAATTGGCTGTAGGCTGGGGATATGAACACAAAGTTCTTCCATAAGAAAGCTAAGTTCAGGGAAACCAAAAACAATATCACTCAGATAAATTTTGGAAGACAAACTATAAATAATTTTGAAGAAATAAAGAGAGCAGGGATGGAGCATTTCAATTGCCTCTATAGGGAGGAACCTCTGAAGGATGATGATAATGACGACTATTTCCTGGAAGGTATCCCTATTATAGTCACGATGGACATGAAAAAAGCTCTGGTATTTGCTCCATTGGTTGAGGCGATAAAGGCGGTAGTATTTTCCTTCCCCCTTGATAAGGCCCCTGGACTGGACAGGTTCTCAACCAACTTCTATAAAAAATTCTGGGAAGTAATTAAGAAATATCTATGTAGAATGGTTGGATATTCCTTCAAGAGATTCATAATGGGTGGGGGAATAAAATACTTCCTTCTTAGCCTTGATTCCCAAAGAGTCAAATCCTTCTTCCTTTTCCATATTCCGTCTTATATCCCTTTGTAATGTTTCTTATAAAAATTTCTTAAAGCTGTTGGCGTCAAGGCTCAAACCTCTTTTGCCTGGTTTGATATCGGCCAACCAATGAGGGTTTGTTCTGGGGAGACAATTATTTTATAATATTATTCTGATACAAGAGGCCATTGACTCGAGTTGGCGAAGAGGTGATCAAGGAATGATAATAAAGCTAGACATGGAAAATGCTTTCGACAGGGTCAGACACAACTTTTTGTTGAAATATTTAAGAAAAATGGGGTTCGATGAAAAATTCATCAAGTGGACGATCTTGTGTATTTCTTATCCATGGATCACACCATTAGTTAATGGTAGAGTGGCAGGTTTATTCAAAGCCTCAAGGGGGTTGCGCCAAGGTTTCCCTCTCTCCCCCATTTTATATATCATAATGGCAGACGCGTTGAATAGAAAATTGGAACAAGATAGAGATTCTCTCCTAGTTTCGAGGATCAAATATAAAGAAGGAATCAAAAGTATTAATCATGGATAGTTTGCGGATGACACAATTTTGCTGGGAGGAGCCGTAGTTGTTATTATTAGGTGATTCAAAAGAAATATCGATAGTTCCTAAGTGCATTGGAAGGGGCCATCAATGACAACAAAAGTCATATATACAGCTGGAACATCTCACCCCCGGCGGGCCCCCCCCCACGCCCCCCCACCCCCCCCCCCCAAAAAAAAATAAAAAATAAAATGAAGAAATTATGTGGTTCAAACTAGTAAAGGATTGGAAAGACTCTAATTGTTTAGGGGTTCTCATTTTCCTAAGGCAAGCTACTCCCTATGCCTGATAAAAATTCCTTAACAAAATCAAAGCTAAAATAGTGAACTAGGGAGGAATATGGCTGAACCATGCAGGAAGGGAAACCCTAGTGAGGTCAGTGCTTTCAACCATTCCTTTGTATCAATTCTCTGCCCTACAAGCTCCCTAGTTCATTTTGCATCAATTGGGGATTTATATTAGAAAATTTTTGTGGGAGGGAGGAAAGAAAGAAACCAAAAAATACCATTTGGTAAATTCCAAAATTGTTAGAGCACCGAAACATCATGGAGGGATTGGAATTAGGGACCCGGGGATGATGAATATGGTGAGGGAGACCAAGCTCTTTTGGATCATGACCACAAATATGAATCAATGGTGGATGCAATTGATAAGAGCAAAGTATATAAAACAACAAAATCAAAAAGAGGTTCGAATGGAGGCTACTTAGAGCTCTTCGATCTAGAAACTGATGAGATCCTCATCATACATTATAGGGAAAAATTTAAGTAAAATTTTGAGGAAAGGAGACACTACATTTTTTTCTTCTTTAGATTCAATTATGGGGCTCCAACCTTTGGGTTTGGACCATTCCCTATATGCTCTTCGCATCTACTTGGGGCAGATCAGGGTGGTATATTTGGACCAAATTTTGAAATGGGATCCTCAGTGGCGGTGGCAGGGGTGGAAGCTGGATAACATCCCAACAGATTTGTTTCCATTAAGAGAAAACCTTATCAAAAAATTAAGAGGCTGCACCCCTATTGAATATTCAATGGTGGACAAGTGGGGATGGAAAAACACCAATTTTTAGGTTAAAGAAGGATACTCTCACTTTCTACTCAATGCTCAAATCCCTCCAAAATCCTCAATTTTGAAATCAAATGTTATTCCAAAGGTAAATTTTTTATGCTGGTTGTTAGCTCATAAAAAAAATCATCACAACCAAGAATCTCCAGAAACGGGGTCACATTGGGTCATCCGGATGTCCTCTCTATGAAAATTCTGAAGAGTTTATTCCCCATCTATTTCTCCATTTTCATATGACAAAGGAACTATGGTCAGAGGCTCTTGGTCCAATTTTCCTCAGAACAAAATGGCCTTATGATCTCCTTCAAATCTTTAACTCTTGGCCCAAATTCTATTCGGTCTCCCTTCAGGCAAAAAGCACCTTCAAATCAATATGGACCACTCTACCCAAGTATGTCATTTGGAGAATATGACTAACAAGGTATAAAGTGATCTTTAGAATGTCCCGCATAACTGCTAGTACTACAACTATGAAAGACCTTTCGTCTTGTATGGAATTGAGTCGCCCGACAATCAACCCCTCTTTGGATCAAGCTGAAACAACATGGATCGCTCCTTGGGCTTGTCCCCCAGATCCCCAAATCCTTGCAAAAGCCTCTCCTTCGTGTCCTCCCTAGATACTTAGAAAAATAAATGTCTTTTAGATTAATCACATCATTAGGATTTGGTCGACGTTTGTAACCAACTAATTTGGTTTATCCTCAGAACAACTATGTGGTTCATACTTAGATTGTCTTCTGAAGAGCTAGTGGATTGGATTCAATCATCGAAAAAATGGACTTTCCAATTCGACAAAGCATCAAAAATAAATCTTTGGGTGGTAAGAGGGGG
Source organism: Pinus tabuliformis (assembly GCA_031772625.1). Taxonomy (NCBI): domain Eukaryota; kingdom Viridiplantae; phylum Streptophyta; class Pinopsida; order Pinales; family Pinaceae; genus Pinus; species Pinus tabuliformis. The sequence goes on along the minus strand of CM062808.1, from coordinate 457,268,267 downwards.
GGGGGGTATTATCATTAATCCCAAAGGAATCATAGAATATAGATATGCTTGGGGCCTAGGAATGAAGACAAATAATCAAGCGGAGGCATATGGGTTGTTCTTCGGGCTTTCTTTGGCCCTAAAAAGGGGAATCAAGGATATGCATATCCTAGGGGATTCCATGCTGTCTATGAAGCATGTGAACTACAACTCAGCCGCTCAAAACATCAAACTAAACTTAATCATCAAGAGAAAGCAAGGAATGATCCCTCTCTTTGAACAAGCTAAGTTTTTCCATATCCTAAGAGGTAATAATAAAGAAGATGACAAGAAAGCCAATTTGGCCTGTAGGAAACAAAAGGAAAGAAGCAAGGTGAATGACATTGTGGGATTGATCATCATCCCCTAATGGTTGTAATGAATCTAAAACTTTTGAAATTTGAGTGTGGTTATGGTAGGATAAATAGTTATAATAAGAGGGAATGCACGAAGTTTTATTTCCCCTCTTCCCCGAACTTGTGTCCCTTTCCCTCCTACTCCCCCCTTCTTCCATTCTACCTCTCCTCCCTTCCCCTCCCCTTCCTCCTCTCTCCCTTCCAACTCATACTCCTATTCTCCCTTCACCCCCTGCCTTGGCCACCTAGGTAGCCATATCCCCGCCCCCCTCTTCCCTTCTCTTCTCATCCCTATCCCATCGTAATTCATTTACCCTAGCCCATCCTCCTGTCTCGTGTTGCCCCTATGGTTTGGCATATGATGTAGCGTGGCTAATTTCCTTGGATTGGTATAACACTTAATCTATGGAGAATTTTAGGTGTGGGAACCTTGGTTATTTCTCATTGTACCAGTCGCGACAGCTAGAAAAAACGAGATGAAACCATGCGAAGTAATGGTGAGAGTGAAGAGAATTTAATCCATCTAGTTCGGGGTGGTCAGTTTGCACAAGGTAAGTTGGTGTGGGACAAGTTGGTGGTCGTTTCCATGAGCAGAGACATTATGACAGAACATCGAGATTTAAGCAGTATGAGTTCTCCTCATCTGCTCTGCATTAATATTCGATCCATCATCCTCTATATAAGGAGCAAGTAACTGTAATATCTTTTGTCACAAGAATTGGTTTTCTTCTGTCCTGTGGGTTTCCAGATTTAGGTCCCTGTGGTCGGGTCTAGGAATTATGGGGGGTCTGGGTAGTGGTAGAGTCTATGTAAATTGCACGGTGGTCGTAATTTGCAGGGTGGTTCTAGAGGGAAGTTGTGGGAAGGATCGGGTCGTTGCAAAGGGTGGCATATCTGGCGATATAGGAAACAAAGAGTCTTCTAATTTAGTCACCCGGATGGTGGTTTAACAAAGTTTATAAGTGCAGTCCTTCAAAAGCACAATAAATTATCATTTGGGTTCGGTGTCCGCCATTCTGGTCTCCCCCCCACGGTCAATATGGAAGATGGGAGTATAATAAAGGAGGATGGCTCAACGTCTGGTTCATGGGGCCGCCACCTGTCTCATTCGGGTAGTACGCCTAGGCGCAATGTGAAGGATCATTGGAGGTTCCACCAAGCGTTCTTTGTGATAAAGAACATGTTGAAATTAAAGAAGGGCTGGAAATAATTCAGAGGTGAATTCATCAACAATAGAAGGAGACTCTCGAAATGCAGGAGAAACAACTAGTAAAAAATGAGAGAATTCGTCAGCTGGAAGACGAAGTGGATGCCCTGTGTCTATGAATTGAGAATCTGTAGCTCAAGATGGTCGAGAAAATCCTAAGGTCGGATGAAGAAAATTTTGGAATCTATCTTAGCAACCCACCACCAATGGAGGAGTAACCAGTACCATGTGTCTTTTTAATTTCCTGTTTTCTAATGTCAAATTACATATGTAAATATTTGTTGAACCAGTTCTGTAGGATTTATAGCCATAGACAAGTAGTAAGGGAGAATTTTGTAATTTTGGGAAAGAAAATTCTGGGCTGGGTAGAACAAAATGTAAATTATGATGCCCTCAGGTGGCTCTGCACTATTTTGTAAATCTCCTGCTTTTTGGCCATGCATGGGCGTGAATTAATACATATCTCCTACTCTTTTCAGTTAAAAAAAAGATATGTTAGATCATCATATATAAACATAGAAATTGCTATTCACGAGACAATAACACATCACGAATAATACATCATCTTCTTTATTGATAATCAATAATAGGTATAGGAAAGGTACAACCTTATCCAAGCCAAAGCACCGACGAAGTTTTCCTATGGATCCGTCTAGCTAAAGCCACGAGGACAACCTCTCTAAAAAATGCAAGGAGATGCTATAAGGATGATAAAAATTTCTGCAAGCGAAACAAGGGTTTCCATAAAGACTGGGAGTGCAGGAGGCACAGGAAAATCAAACTTGATATGGAAGAAAAATGGGATAATGTCGATAGCCCTTCTCTTATGTATTTTAGACCTACCTAAGGTGTGTGTATATATACCACCTGAAATTAGTTAATTTAGTTGTGCTATGGGCTCCTATAGGTGGGGTCTCGGTAAAACCTGTGAACCACGCCTGAAAAATAGCATAATATTTTATCTTTTCATGTTTGAAAAGGTATACATAGGTATGCAGTTATATAACCCATGTATGTATGTGCTTTTGAATAGGCAGAGTCATGTATGGAATTTGAAATATTGTTTTTTAATATAGGATCAAGTCTGCATGGGAATGTTGAAAATGGCAACAAGAAATGCTAAAAATAGAAATGCTATAAATAACATTGCTATAAATAACATCTCAGGTACTAGTGTTGGATATAGCAATAAGGAATGAAAAATGGAAATACTAAAAATAGCATTGCTATAAATAGTATTTCGGGATAGATTCCAATTTCAGTTAGTCCTTGAACTAAAATTGAGAAGTAGAATTCGAATTTGATCTTAGCAGCTGTTTGAAAAATAATTAATTAATTCATATTGAGTTAATTAGTTGTAGGAAATCAAACATGAAGTCTATGTGAAGACATGCAACAGTTTATTCATTGATTGAGGAAGTTATCCCTTGATTAAAGGAGATCAGGATGAGTTATACTTTGAGTTGTAATTAGTTAGCTCAGTTAACTCAGTTAAGTCCAGTTATATTAGTTCAAATAGTTTGTTGAACTAATTGTGAGTTCAGTTACATAATGCATGCATGCATGTAACTGTTGCACTTCAAATAGCTGAATATTCTCTCATAAATAACTCATGCATGTCAGTTCAGTCGGAGACCCAGTTGAGATCAGAGGAAGGGACAATGTACTATCAGTTGTAGGCTTTTTCCTATATAGGAAACTCATCCATGCAGAAGGAATTATTTCCTTGAGGCTTGCGCAATTACTTTTGAGTTTAGTGAGTAGTGTGAGAGGTGAATTCACACAGGTGGCATCATTGGACCCCAGGAGAAATTGCGCAAGGAAATAGGATGCTCAGAGGGCAGAGGAGAAGGTTTGTGAGAAGCCTTTGACTGTCTATGAGCAATAGTGAGGGATTGTACTGAGAGCTGGATAGCTTGTGAGTTAAAGCTTTGTGTAATCCTGAGGTATTTCCACTTGTATGATAATACAAAGATTGAGGTTTTTAGCTAAGGCTTTCCCCAGAGTATTCTTCTGTGTTCATGTGTGATTGCTTTCTCATTCTCAGTTATATGTGTTCTATTTGATCTTGCTCAAATTCGATTAAGCTTCCGCAAGTTTGTTGTAGAAGTAAATCTTGTATTTTGCTTTAGTATATTGCATAATTTGTTGATCTACAGTGGGAAATTCTACATGGTATCAGAGCAAAGGTGATCAAAGCAAAGAACAATATACAAATAAGGGAGAAGTTTGCAGTTTAAAGTTCCTGATTATAGAAATTGAGTTCTTATCACATCTCAATTTCACCAATGGCGTTCAACGATTTAAGACTCGAGTATGCCCTTGATGGCAGCTCGAATTATATAGTTTGGAAGGATTGCATGGAAGCAGTATTAGAGGACAACGGTCTAAAGGACTTCATTGATCAAGAAGTCCCCAAGTTGGCAGCAACTAATGCTACATAATTGGTGAAATGGAAGAAATGTGTGGTTAGAGCAAGGAGAATCCTCCTGGAGGGAGTTCGAGACCGCATTGTCTCGAGCCTCCATGGGAAGGAGACACCGTTTTTGATGTGGAAAACATTGAAAGATCTATATCAGAATAACAACGATTAGAGGAGGCTAGCGCTGAAAGACAAGCTTTGGAAAATCAAGTGTGAAAAGGGCGACACGATCTCTACATATTTGAACATGCTCACCACCTACAAGGATGAACTTGGAAGTGTAGGGATCAAGAACAACCAATGATGACATGGTGAGTCTTGCTCTCCTTAGTCTTCCTAAGAGCTGGCATAACTACTAAGACTCTGTAATTGGAAGAGAGAAACTACCAGATTGGTAATGACTTTGGTCGAATCTGATGCAGGAGGAGATAAGAAGAAGCACCAGAGATGGTTCTTCATTCAAGGAGGATGAAGAAAACTACACCTTAGCAAGTAAGACAAAGAAAGGGAAGGAGAAGGATTCTCATCCCAAATCGAGTTCTTCCTATGGTGGGAAGAAGTTTGAAAAATCGAAAGTGTGATGATTTCGTTGTCATGAGGTGGGCCATTTTGCTGCAAATTATCCACTGAAGAAACCCAAGATGGGATCCAAGGAAGGATCTGAAGGTGAGGCATTGGCCTCACAGTTTGAGTTGGATTTCACGCTCTTCGCATGCATGGTTTCATCCATGGTGGGATGTGGTTGGTTTCTTGACAGTGGAGCTTCATTCCACATGATCAGTGATAAGAGTTTGTTCAGTACCTTAGAGGAGAAAGATCTCCAGATACTCATACTGATGGGTAATGATGAAAAATATAGTGTCTCAGGAGTAGGCAGAGTTGTTTTTCAGAGGGAGCATGGAGCTCGCATTACCCTAATTGATGTAAAGTATGTACCAGGTTTGAAGAAGAATCTTGTGTCCGTTTCTATGCTGGAAGACAAAGGCTATGATGTAGTCTTCAGTAAGGGAAAGGTTTTCCTTAGACACGTCACCATGAGACAGGTGAAGCAGATCGACTCACGAGTCAAGACCCTGTATGCTCTTGAGGTTCAAGATGCATGCAAAGCCTTGAGAAGCAAGGAAATTGTTGGAGACTTGGTGGTTGAGAGGGAGAGCACATTACCTCTCAACATGCAGAACCAGAAGAAGTCTTAGACAATTGTGGAGGAGCCACAATTGGTGAAGCAGCTTCAGGAGGTTGTGGAGCAGCCACAACTAGAGAAGCCGAGAGGAGACCGAGTGGAGGCGTTAACTCATGTAGAGACCTCTAGTAGGGGGAAATTTTGACCAAGTGGGTAGAGGGATCACATGCATCCATACCTCCAGGTTGGAGGTGGGGCGATTTGGAGTGACAGTCCCAAGAAGGCTGGAATAGGGGCATGATCATTGAGGTACCCAACCTCTTTGATTAGACCTTGCTACGAGAGCCCCAACGAGGAGTAGCAAGACTGAATGAGTGGGTAGAGGCAGATGCAGATGGAGCGGCAGAGAGAGCTACAGTGTAGGAATCCCAAGACAACGCAGATCTAGTAGGCTGCAACAATGAGAGAGGCACATGAGTGTTGCACCAGTGCAGGATGGAACAGAGAGTTGTGCAACGGTGTGAGATGCATGGAGTGTTGCAGTAGCTTAGAGGTCACAGAGGGAGCACTTGTTAGTGGCAAAGGGAGCTTCAGCATCAGAGGGTGTTTCTAGCCCAACAGGGAGGTCAGTTGGGAGATTGTTTTTTTGTTTCTAGAGTTGTTGGAGCAACAACACTTGGGAGAAGTGTTGCATGCAGAACATTCCAAAGGTTTAGGATCGAGTTTGAGTTGAATGCCTTCCTTGTTGAGAGGGAGTGTTTAAAATGGCAACAAGAAATGCTAAAAATAGAAATGCTATAAATAGTGTTGTTATAAATAACATATCAGGTACCAGTGTTGGATATAGCAACAAGGAATGAAAAATGGAAATGCTAAAAATAAAATTGCTATAAATAGTATTTCGGGATAGATTCCAAGTTTAGTTAGTACCTGAACTAAAATTGCGAAGAAAAATTTGAATTTGATCTTAGCAGCTGTTTGAAAAAAATTAATTAATTCATCTTGAGTTAATTAGTTGTAGGAAATCAAACATGAATTCTATGTGAAGACATGCAACAGTTTCTCCATTGATTGAGGAATTTATTCCTTGATTAAAGGAGATCATGATGAGTTGTACTTTGAGTTGTAATTAGTTAGCTCAGTTAACTGAGTTGAGTCCAATTAGATTAGTTCAAATAGTTCGTTGAACTAATTGTGAGTTCAGTTAGTTAATGCATGCATGCATGTAACTGCTACACTTCAGATAACTAAATATTCTCTCATAAATAACTCATGCATGTCAGTTCAGTCAGAGACCCAGTTGAGATAAGAGGAAGGGATAGTGTACTATCAGTTGGAGGATTTTTCCTATATAGGAAACTCATCCATGCAAAAGGAATTATCTCCTTGAGGATTGCACAATTACTTCTGAGTTTAGTGAGCAGTGTGAGAGGTGAATTCACACAGGTGGTAGCATTGGACCCTAGGAGAAACTGCACAAGGAAATAGGAGGCTCGGAGGGCAAAGGAGAAGGTTTGCGAGAAGCCTTTAACTGTCTATGAGTAGCAATGAGGGATTGTACTGAGAGCTGGATAGCTTGTGAGCTAAAGCTTTGTGTAATCCTGAGATATTTCCACTTGTATGATAATACAGAGATCGAGGTTTTTAGCTGAGGCTTTCCCCAGAGTATTCTTTTGTGTTCATGTGTGATTGCTTTCTCATTCTCAGTTATATGTGTTCTATTTGATCTTGCTCAAATTCGATTAGGCTTTCGCAAGTTTGTTCTAGAAGTAGATCTTGTATTTTGCTTTAGTATATTGCATAATCTGTTGATCTACAGTGGGAAATTCTACAGGAAAAGGCTGCCCAAGGCCATACAAGAGCATCAAATTTACAATAGTGCTAAATGATGCTATAACAATAGGATGATTGGTTCACCTTCTCCTTTGGCATATGAGAAGGATGAGTGGTTCACCTTCTCCTTATAATGCCCCATCATACATCCTACCCATGTAGTTTGGGACTCATGGGAAGTACCTCTCATCAGGCCAATGAGTTGGGAAACGTGGATAGGGAACATAACACTACTAATGGATGCATCGTGTACTGTCGTACTCCACATGTGTAGGATACATGGTGTTCAACAACTCGATCTGGAATCGATTGAGATTCTACCTCTGGAATGAATTTTGTTAGTGGAGAGTGGTAAGGTCTTGTGACTCACTCTCGATCAATTATTCTTCATTATTACATCATGGTTCAACAGAGTAGAGATGAGATGACAGAGATGGTACATGATGACATGATGGCATGATGGTTGACGATGATGATGGATGGATTGGTAGTTGGAATTATCCCTAGTTGAGAGGGAGTGTTAAAATTGGCAACTAGGGACAAATTTGACCTTAGGAAAAATCATTTGATGGAGATGATGATTGCATTAAATTACTCTTTTCGAGAGGACCAAAATTCATTAAATATCATCTCATTTGGACAAGCAGAATTGTGATTTTGAATTTATGCCCACACATTTGCAAATTGTCAAGGTCAATCACATCATCATATAGGCTCAGAAAGCCCAATGGACATGTCACTTCACCCTCAACGACTTGTACAAATACAAGTGACCTTTCACCTCACTTGGCATCTTCTTCACTTATGCATTCTCTATCCTTCTCTCATTGGTTCGTACTACATTGGGCATTCTTCTCTCTCACATGTGTGGATCAAGAAGGACGAATTTCAGAAGCAAAATTATAGGGTCGAAATTACATAGTTGATTGTAGTTTGTACAACATTGACCATCACCTTCCAGGCATCATTTGATTTCAATCATTTGCAGATACTTCTATCTCAGTAGGCTGCAACTTTTGGCACAAAAACTGAGGTTTTTTTTACCATTTTGACCGTAAACCAAATTGCAGGTTGTCTGCAGGGTTCGAGACAACAGTTTGACCGAGTTTGAATATTAACTTTGTGACTGTTTTGGGCTCACTTTGACCTCCTGATCAGGTCAAATTTGACTGGGGAAGACCAATCTATTTTGAGAACATTCTATTGTTGCTTTGACCAACGTTGACTTTCTGGTTAAGGTTGAATTTTGAGTAGAGTTGAATGCAAATTTTCAGGGTTGTTTTGAATTAGAATTGGGCAAGTCAATTTTACTCTTGTACTCTCTCTCTCTGTGCTGAACATTTTTGATATAATAATAAGAAGAATTGATCAAAGGGTTTTCCCCATCTTGGGGTTTTTCCCTAGAATCTGCCAAATCTGGTGTCCTCTTGCCTTGGATTGTATTTTGCATATTGTTTTATGTTCAATATACTTTTACTGTCAATGTGATTAATGGTTAATGTGATTGCTACTGGAAATCTAAATTGGAAATTTCTATTGAGATGCCTAAGGAACATTGAAGTAATTTTGTTAAGCATAGAACATACCATTATTAAATAAATTTAACAAGAGGTGATGGAAACAGGTTCTAGTCTAGTTTTGGTTTTGACAGGTATCATGGTCATCATCGTTATCATCCTTATAGGAGGAGTGACAGGGGATAATTGTCACATGATTTCAAGAAAGTCAAGCCACCTACCTTTGATGGGGATATGAAGAAGCTGGAGGCTGCAGAGGCATGGCTACTCGGGATGAAGAAGTGCTTTGAGCTGCATGATTAGACGGAAAACATGAAGGCCAAAATAGATATCTTCAGCCTCAAAGGGAAAGAAGAAATCTTGTGGGAAGATTTGAAGCGGATTAGAGACATTAGGACATAGGAGTTGAGTTGGCATCAATTCAAGATACTTTTTAGGAAGAAATATTTGTTAGAGAGATACTACAACAACAAAGCCAAGGAATTCAATGAGCTAAATATGGGATCAATGACAGATGAGGAGTATATGACCAAGTTCCTAAAGTTGTTGAGGTATGTACCATATCTTAAAGACGAGAAAGGCAAAGTTCAAAGTTTTGTCAGTGGATTTCCATTAGCATTTAGAGATCGGATTGAGTATGATGAGCATTGGTCACTTAAAGAAGTCATTGGGAAATTGAAGCACTGTTATGAGCAATTAAAGCGCAAGTTAGATTCTCAGCAAGGTTGGAAAGGGAACGACAAAGCTAAATGTAAATGGTAGCTAAAGAGAACAAAACCTCAGGATGCAGGTGAGAAAGAAAATGTTGTACCTAACAATAAGTTTAATGGACCTCAGCCTGGAGAACAACAAAATAAAGGTGATGGTAAGGGTCGGTTGTAGTGTTGGACATGTGGTAAGGAGCATCTCAAGAGAGATTGTCCATAGAACCATGGTGATAGGCCTCAAATTTACAGTGTAGAGGACACACAAAAAGTTGGGGATGTTGTGTAGATCATTCCACATATTTATGCAGCACTCGATAATAGGCAGGCGGATCACCAAGGGTCTATTATCGAGATGGATAATAAGCTTTGTGATCAAGTTGTTTCTATTTTGATTAACCCTAGATATAATTATAGTTATGTAAGTTATAACCTAGTGGATAAGTGTGGTTTAAATAAAGAAGTGCATGTAGAATCTTGGTTAGTGCATTTGGCTACAAGAACAAAGAAGAGATTTCATCATTAGATAAGAGCTTGTGCATTCGAGTTGAATGGTATGCCTACCACACACATTTGAATATACTATCATTGGGATCATATAGTATGATTTTGGGTAGGGATTGGCTATATCTTCACAGGAGTAAGGTGGATTGTTATGACAAAGCTATTGAATGTTTGGATGACAATGGGGAACAAAAAATCTTGCAGGGTAAGAAGAAATCTACATTAGTTATAATGGTGACAACTATGTAGGAAACATAGAGTCACAAAAAAGGGTGTGTGTTATTTGCAATGCATATTTCTAGTGATAAAGGTAAGGATGTCGAGGATGCAGAATTTATGAAGAGGTACAGGATCTTGCAACAATTTCAAGATGTGTTTCCATTAGATATTTCACAGTTGTCGTCTCACAGAGAAGTGGACTTCTCTATTGAGTTGGTACCAGGGGAAACACCAGCATCAAAGGAACCATACAGGATGAACACACCAGAGTTAGTAGAGTTGAAGTTGTAGTTGAAGGAAATGCTTGACAAGGGATACATCAGGCCAAGTGTTACATCAAGCCAAGTGTATCACCTTGGGGAGCACCAATGTTGTTTGTGAAGAATAAAGGTGGTACTCTCAGGCTATGCATTTATTATAGGCAGTTGAATAATGTGTCCATCAAGAATAGTTATCCGTTTTCGAGGATTAATGACTTATTTTACCGTTAAAGGGAACAAAAGTGTTCTCGAAGATTGACTTGAAATCCATATTGTAATAACCCTGGTAAAAAATTCCATGTAATAAAGTTAATAAAGGTAAAATAATAACCAAGGTCATCGGACACGTATTCCAAGCTGAGTATTGGGAAAACATCCTAGTGTGGGTGTTCATTTGGTTTATTATGGCTAAGGAAATTGGAAAAGGTAATGGCAAAGGCTTTGGAAAGGTAAAGTGGCATTAATTGGCATTTTATTTATGAAAATAATGAAAATTAGGAGAAAAGGAAGGTGAAAGGTCACATGTTGCATGTGAGTAAAATGAAGGAAAATAATGGAAAATTGAAGAAAATAGAGGCCTCATTAATAAAAATGCTTCTAAGAATCAATTGGTACCTTTTTTTCAGTTCGGTTTTGGAGCTCTCTCTATTCTCTCTCTCTCTCACACTCTTTGACACCTAGAGCATTCTTGGAGCACTCTAGCATTGGACCAAGGAAAGAAAAGGAGGGACAAAGAAGGCACATCAAAGCAAACATCAAGCAAGGAAGAGCAATATCAAGAAACTACATCAGGATTACTTGCAGGTATCCATTTTCATGTGTGATTTCCTTGCTATATTTGGCATGCATGTGTGTATTTGGTTCTCTTGTTGTCATTGGCATGGCATTTTCCAGGTGTTGTTGGGTTGTGTTATATTTTTTCACGACTAGCCCATGTAGTTAACCGGGGGTTAGAGGGGGGGGCGGAGCCCCCCCTTTGTTGTGCCGATTGCGCAGCGGGGGGTTCATAGGGGGTTTGAGGGGGGCAGGTAGGCCCCATCTACTAGGTTCGGGGCAGCGCCCTGAGGAAATTTTTTTTGGACCCTATATTAGGTTGGGCGAACCTACCCATGATTTTGTGCATGGTTTTCGCACATGGTTTTGGATGCGATGGTTTTCGGTGCATGGTATTGGATGCTTCAGCATGTATAAATATGTATTGTAACATTGTAAGGAATATAATGAAAAATCAATATGGTAGTCTCGGTTTTGGGATCCAGGGAAAAATCTTTGTGTATATGTGTTATGCTCTCGCATTATTTATTTTCTGTGTTTTAGAATTTGTATGCAGGTAATTTCTATACGGGGTTAAAACCTACATTTGGTATCGAAGTTGTTTTGGCTTCAAGGGGACGCCTTTGTTGCTGAGGGGTTTCGCTCAGGCCCATGGTAGACCTTGTTCAGTGGGAGATCTACGGGATCGATTCTGGTGGTGAAAGAAGATGGCAAGTAGTGGAAATATAGAAATCAAGAAATTTAATGGTCAGAGGTTTGAGTTGTGGAAACTCAAGATGGAGGATCTGTTGGTGGATAAAGATCAGTAGATCGCGGTAGATCTAGGTACTAAATCAACGGGAGTGTCCGATGAAGAATGGAAGAAGTTGGATCGGAAGGCAAAGAGTATAATACGATTATGTGTCTCAGATTTAGTATTGCTGAATGTATCAGGGGAAGCTACGGTTAAGGCTTTGTGGGACAAGTTAGGGACTTTGTACCAATATAAGTCTCTAGTGAATAAACTATTCTTGCGGAAAACGCTGTAGAACCTGAGGATGAAAGATGGAGACTCAGTGACAGAGCATATGAAGGCATTTAATACCATGGTAAGTCAGTTATTGTCTGTTGATATTAAAATTCCAGATGAAGATAAGTGCATTAGTTTGTTGTGTTCTCTACCATATTTGTGGGATAGTCTGGTTATTGCAATAGGTGGCAATACAACTGCCTTGCAGTTTGATGAAATAGTCTCATCCTTGCTAACGGATGAGATGAGACGGAAAAATATGGAGAGCCAGAATGGTGATGCCTTGTCTGTACGAGGATGGTCCCAGAATAGAAACAAAAATAAGTCATCGAGTGGGAGATCTAAATCTAGAGGGAGATCTAAATCTCCAGGAAAACCTGTAAAGGTGGTTTGCTGGAAATGCAGAAACGAAGGGCACTACAAAAGGGACTGTAAATGTAAAGCTCCTGACAAAGGAAAGGGATCTGATGATGCTCCTTCTGAAGAGGCAAAAACCACCTGAGATGAAGGCGGGGATGTGTACTTGGCTTCTTCAAGTACACATGTAGATCATGAGGCATGGTTGATTGACTTAGGTGCATCCTTTCACTTCACTCCCCATAGAGAGTGGTTCTGCAAGTATGAGAAATATGATGGTAGTGATGTCTTCTTGGGGGAGGACAGGAAGGCTAGAATTGTTGGTTGCGGAAAAATAAAGTTCAAGTTGCAAGGTGGAAGGGTTAGAACACTTCCTGGTGTTCTGCATATTCCTGCATTAGCTAGAAATCTGATTTCTGTAAGCAAGCTGGATGATGCAGGTGTAAAAATAATGTTCGATAAGGATACCTGCAAGATGGTTTAGGGAGCACTGGTATTGATGCGGGGAGTTCGAATTGGAACTCTGTACAAGTTGCAAGGTAGCACTATTTTTGATGGGTGCAATAGTTCTGTGGTTCCTGAAAGTGGAGCAGAAAATATAGTGGTCTCTGGAGAGAAGACCATGTTGTGGCATCAAAGGCTTGGACATATTGGAGAGAAGGGCCTTTGAATACTTCATGGTAAAGGTATGGTAGAAGGTATGAGTAATAGCTCTCTAGATTTTGATTTCTGTGAAAATTGTGTATATGGGAAGCAAAATCGGGTGAGTTTCCCCTCTGGTGGTAAGAGGGTGAAACATATATTAGAACTTGTGCACAATGATGTGTTTGGACCTGTGAAGGGTCCATCACTGGTAAGTCTGTGTACTATGTATCATTAATAGATGACTTCTCAAGGAATACATGGATATATTTCCTTAAGAAGAAATATGAAGTCTTTCAAAGGTTTAAAGAATTTAAGGCTTTGGTGGAAAACCAGATAGAGAAGAAGATAAAGGTGTTGAGGACAGATAATGGTGGAGAGTTTTGCAGTAAGGAATTTGAAGAATTCTGTAAGAAGTGTGGTATAACACGGATAAGACTACTTCATACACACCTAAGCAAAATGGAATTGCAGAAAGAATGAACAAGACATTGATGGAAAGGGAAAGAAGCATGCTCAGTGGTGCTGGGTTACGACAAGAATTCTAGGCAGAGGCAGTGGAGACAACATGTTACCTGGTCAACTGATCACCTTCATCAACGTTGGAGGATAAGACTGCACAAGAGGTATGGACTGGTAAGAAACCCTCTCTTTCACATCTGAGGGTATTTAGATGTGATGCATATGTACATGTTCAAAAGGAGGAAGGAACCAAGTTGGATAGTAAATCTGAAAAGTGCATATTTATTGGGTATAAGGATGGTTTAAAGGGTTATAAGCTTTGGAACCCAATAACAAGGAAGGTTGTGTACAACCGAGATGTGGTGTTCAGAGAGGTGAAAGATGTTATTAAACATGAAGTCCCATCAAAGGAACTTGAGAAGCTAAAGTTTGAGCTAAAGGAGGAAGAACCAGACTTTACAACAGAGGAGGAATCAGAAGATGAAAAGCCACAAACTTCGGGTATGATAAGATCAATTCGAGAAAGAAGGTAGCCAGAAAGGTATAGTTCATATGATTTCTATTCAAATTTTGATTTATCTATTACTGATGATGATCCCAGAACTGTGAAGGAAGCAGTAGATTCAGAGGATGGAAAACTCTGGAAAGAGGCCATGGTTGATGAAATGGCATCTTTTCACAAAAATGAGGCTTGGGATCTGGTGGAGTTGCCGGATGGAAGGAAACCCATTGGCAGCAAATGGGTGTTCAAGAAGAAGACAAATGCAGATGGAAAGGTGGAGAAATACAAGTCTCGGTTGGTAGAAAAATGTTATTCCCAGGTGTCGGGAATTGATTTTGGTGATATTTTTTATCCTGTTGCCAAGGTAGCTTCTATTTGTTGTTGCTGCTTTTGATTTTGAGGTAGAATAGATGGATGTGAAGACAACATTTCTTCATGGGGATCTGGAAGAGGAGATCTACATGAAGTAACTTGAAGGTTTTGCAGTGAAGGGTAAGAAAGAATTGGTATGCAAGTTAAAGAAGTCTTTGTATGGGTTAAAGCAATCACCAAGGATGTGGTATTAGAAATTTGATACATTTATACGGGGACTTGGCTTCACCAGAAGCAAAGCAGATCACTGTGTGTATTTTAAATTAATTGGCGACCGTGTTTTATTTGGTCTTGTATGTGGATGATATGTTGCTAGTTGGAAATGACAAAGAAATTATCCAGGATTTGAAGACCCAGTTGTCCTACAAATTAAACATGAAAGATCTTGGTGCTGCCAACTATCGTTTGGGCATGGAAATTAAAAGAGATCGGGAAAAGAGGAAGCTTTGGTTAAACCAGAGGAAGTATGTCGAGACAATACTGTAGAGGTTTAATATGCAGGATAGTAAACCGTTGAAGGTTCCTATTCATGTAGGTGTAAAGTTATCTACCGAACAGTGTCCCAAGACACAAGAAGAGGAAGAGGACATGTTCCGTGTTTCATATGCAAGTGCAGTCGGTAGCCTGATGTATGCGATGGTCTGTACTAGACCAGACATTGCACATGTAGTGGGAGTATTGAGCAGGTTTATGTCAAAACCAGGGAAGGAGCATTGGACAAAAGTGAAGTGGGTTTTCAGGTATCTGCGTGGCACTGGTGATTACGGTTTGTGCTACGAAGGAAGACCAGGATTGGACAAAGTTTTGGATGTCTGTGGCTTTGATGATGTGGACTGGGCTAGAGATATGGATCAGGGAAGATCTTCAAGTGGGTATGTGTTTAACCTAATTTGAGGTGTAGTCAGTTGGATGAGTAAGAAACAATCTGTAGTGGCACTATCAACTACAGAGGTAGAATAAATGGCAACCACTCATGCAAGCAAGGAAGCAGTTTGGTTGTAGAGATTGTGTTCAAGTATGGGGTTAGTACAGGGAGCTATAAGGATAGACTGTGACAACAAAAGTGCAATTTTCTTGGCAAATAACCCTGCTTACCATTCAAAGACAAAGCACATTGATGTTCAGTATCACTTTATGAGGGATATGATAGAAGACAAATAGGTGTTACTGGTAAAGATGGTCACTTTGAAGAATACTATAGATGCATTGACAAAATCTGCAAGCTTTGAGAAGTTCTCTTGGTGTAGAGAAATAATGGGCATTGCAGGGCTGGATAAATGACTAAGCTCTCCTGTGGCCCCCTGTGGAAAGAAAACAACAAGTGGGAGAATGTTGGGTTGTGTTATATTCTTTCACAACTAGCCAATGTATTAACTAGGGGGTTAGAGCGGGGGCGAAGCCCCCCTTCGTTGCGCTAATTGCGCAGCGGGGGGGTCACACGGGGTTTGAAGGGGGAAGATAGCCCCCCTCTATGAGGTCCAGGGTAGCACCCCGTGGATTTTTTTTTTGGACCCTATATTAGGTTGGGCAGACCTACCTATGATTTTGTGCATGGTTTTAGATGCGATGGTTTTCAGTCCATGGTTTTGGACGCGATGGTTTTCGGTCCATGGTTTTGGATGCTTCAACATGTATAAATATGTATTGTAACATTGAAAGGAACATAATGAAAAATCAATTTGGTAGTCCCAGTTTTGGGATCCAGGGGATGTTTTTTAGGTGTTATGCTCTTGCATTATTTATTTTTTGTGTTTTAGAATTCATATGTAGGTAATTTTTGTACGCGGTTAAAACCTACAGGTGTAACAATGATTTTTAGCCTTGCCTTTTCATTTCCAGATAGCCATTGTGTGATGGGTTCCCTTTTATTTGGTTAAGATGGATTGTTGGATGGTTTCAAAACTGAGTGAGGTGATCTATGAAGAAGAACACAAGGCCTAGGAATCCCTAGACCAAAGAAGGTGGGGTTGCGGAAAAGTCGGATTTTGTGCACCTCAATGGGCCTTGGAATCCTCGACCGATGAATGGTGAGATATATGGTAAAGCCTAGAGGTGTGCACCCTTGATCAGTCCTAGGAATGCTCGACTGGTCAATGGTGGGATATACGGTAAATCCTAGAGGGTAAAGTATAAATTAGGCCTAGGAATCCTCGACCGGTGAATGGTGACATATACAGCAAAGCATAGAGAATAGGAGACAGACAAATTCCTCACAATGTAGGTGGAGAAATCCGGCGACATCCATGCTTGTTTAGGGCTTAGTGATCTGGTGGGGATTGAAGTAAAGCCTAAGGAAAGTTGGATTGGTTTTGTTGTGAGTCCCATATTCATGCTTGGAAAATGGCACGAGGGTGATTGGCTGAAGGAAAGATTTGGTTAAGTTAATCTATGGTCGGGTCATTCATGGAAGTACCAAACATGGTTGGCTTATGCATTCATTAATAAGAGCTCTTTCTCCCTGATATTTTATGTGTAAATATACTGGTTCATATGTGATTCTTATGGATGATATATCCTTGTTATTTTTTTTGGTTATATGTTGTTTATGAGTATGTTTTATGACAAACTTGATGTATGGCTCTCATCATGTTTTGATTAGAAAATGAATTTACGATGAATATATGACCTAATAGATAATAATGCAATTATTATGATAGAGCAACAATGCGCAGTTCCAGGGGTTAGCCTGTCACCTTGGCCACTGAGACTACACAATGCACAGTCTCTCCCAGTGTCTACCTAGGCTGGGAATGCGCAGTCCCAAGCCTTAAACTTCATCCTTGGATGTTGGGACTACGTAGTTCCCATAATTAGACAGCCTCCCTTGTTGATAAAAATTGTGCAATCCTTCTCTTCGGTTGCTTGATTTGGTGCTTAATCATGCATTGAAGGTAGATTTGTTGAAGCTAATGTTTGCTTTCCATGAGTATCCTTTTTGTCCCACATGTACCACACTTGTGAAACAATTCTCTCTAGCAGTCATTGTTACCATGGCACCAAAGAGAGTTGCTTCAAAAGAGACCACTGAAAGTAGTATTGGGGAAGCAGTTGAGCAAACATCAATAGACTTGCCAGTGTATGCAGACACTCAGTTGTTTATAGAAAAGGGGTCAACACTAACATGGAAACAAGTTAATGAAGCTCTTTCAACAAAGAGCCTTGAGGTAGATCTAGAGGAAAACTCCGGAAGTAACACCAGCAGAAAGCAACAATCCCGTACATGATAAGGGAAAGAGAAAGGTTGTTGATAGTCCAGGGGGAGAACAAAGTTACAAGATGAAAGCAGATCCAATCCTTATGAAAGCAACTTTAGTAGCAGAAGCGAAGAGGAAGTAGAGGATACAGAGAGTAGAGCAGAGGAAGAGAGAAAAACAGAGCTTGTAGGAAGTAGAACTGAGATTGAAGCAAGTAGAACAATAACTGATTTGTGTTGACTCAACTCCCGGATTTAACCAAGATCTTTTGCTTTCGTGACGTGATTATAATATTAATTAATATAGCATAAAGGAACATAAATGCATGTTGTAAAGAAGAAGGAACATGACAATCATCAACAACATGAAACTCAAGATGTTGACAATGGAGTTCGTCCAGGAGGGAATATGTCTCCGGGCCCCGATGTCAATATGGTGTAGGCCGCTGCATTAAGTGCTGTCAATAGTGATGATGTACATAAGAGGTGATGTCGCTATCATACAAGGAAAATTCCCTCACGCAGGAGTGGCTCCAAGAGATGTGCCACTACAGGAACTCTTAGTAAAAAAACGAATCCTATCAGTATGTCCTAAACTCATGCATGATGATAATGAGCATCCCACCAACATGGCATAAAAGGGATCTCAATGAAACATACATGGTGACAACATGAGTATCCCATAAACATGACGACAAATGGATCTCAATAAAACATGATGAATCATGACAACAAGTACATCACACAGATGATTCTGTGTCACATCAAGCAGGAATGATGAAACAAGTAAGAAAATAAGATCCCACATTAAACATCAAACAGGGATCTATGCAGCACAATGCATCTCATAGCAAAAAGAAGTACATGAACGCACTGCACATACCTCACATCCTTGGGCCATCTGAAGAAAAGGATGTCAAACTACTGAAGCTGGTTGTACCATCAATCTCGCGGCGTCGAATCTCATGGAAGGACTGCTCACACGTTGAATGCTGACACCTGCACTCCACTTTGAAAAGTGGCCGAAAAATGAAATCATCAAATGGAAAATCTGAATGCACCATCAAATTTTTGGTGTCGAGTAGTGTAAAATCAACTGTCAAATTGCTAGATTTTGAGAAAATGAAAATATGGGGCTTAAGTAATCTTTTAGATTCCTCAAAGATTCCTTCCTCCGGGGAATCTGAAGATTTACTGCTCAAATCAAAATTCTGACTGCGCCATCAGGTTCCTGTCGATGAGAGGTGTAGGATAGACATAAAGTTTGTCCAATTTGGACACTAGCAAAATTTCTCCCTCTTGAGAATTTGGCTCAATCATGATTCCACCTGTGTTTTTCCTGCTCATGGTTCCACCTACAAAATAAAAAAAATAATGTCTCAAAAAATGTGTCAAGGTTCCGCCTCAGCGTCTGTGTTAGGGCTCTGCTCCTGGTTCTACCCCCGAATTCCCAAAACGATGGCTCCTCCACGGTCCTCTTCCCTTGTGCCTCTACAAAATGACAATTTATATATTAATTGAAGGGTGGAGCCACCAACACTGAGCCCTGTAGCACAACGGTGGTGGAGTCCTCTAACACGGTGGATGTTTGCGAATGAATCTCCCACACTCCAAAATTGGTGAACTATTTTTTTATAAATGGTAAATAGTTTCTTTTTTTAACGGTGGCATCAGACCTTAATATGGCGGAGGTGATGGTACATGGGGCCGCCTGGTGGGGTCCGGCCCACATGGGTTGGGTGGGTTCAATCCCCGTCGGCCCCGCCTTCCCACCCCATATGTAACATTGGTTATATGTGTGCAGTTGACCAAGGGTTCAGCGAGGTCATGACCGTCGACCCATATTTAAATATAAATTTTGTTATGCGATGCGGTTGGGCTGGCAGGGGCCATGGCCCGTTGGTCCTTTAATAATTAAATTTTGTTTTATAGTTTTGGGATCCAACAGAGGTGGCAGGGGGTCATGGCCTGCCACCTAATATATATATATATATATATATATATATATATATATATATATATATATATATATATATATATATATATATATTAGTTTTTAAACAACTAATAGTCATTTTTTAAATATTTCGAAAATAAGGGATATTGGGCAATTTAACGAGGCCACAATTTCGCCCGCTTTCGGGAGCTAGATTTCATGCCCCAAGGTCGATCAATTTGTAGGACACTTAAACCTGGCCCACAGTGCAACATTATCCAAAAATTTGACTGGCTCGTTTTCCCTCATATGAGCTTGGATCGACGAACTGTTCGCACCGTTATGATTAGGACAACAAGATCTACGCTCTGGTCCTAGTTTGAAAGCATTCTGATCACTTTGATTTTTGAGCTTCCATACGCCCTTTTTGTCTTATGTGTGTCTTTGGAACCACTTGGATCAATAACTGAAGAAAGAACAAGAGATGGAGGAAAGAACAAGAAGAGAAGTAGAAGCAAGAAGTAGAATAAATTTAAGGCGCCATCACAGAAGAAACAACATCAATACAAGTTGAAGAGCAAGAAAAGAACCAACCAGCAGCAGAGAAGTTCGGTGAACAAATGCAAGATCAGGAGCTTACTCAACAGATTGAAGACTTAATTGAAGTTGCAGATATGGAGTTGGAATTGGAGCCGTAGAATGAGGATGTTGAGATGATGCCGAGTGCACCACAGGCCACCGTTCAGTCTCCATCACCTCTAGTAACAGAGTTAGCTCCGAGCGAAGAAGGGGATGTTGTTCCTCTTGATGATGATCCAGTAATGGACTTGTACAATTTGTCTTATGATGAATTCCAAAAGGGAATTGTACAGGCACGAAGAAACCATTTTTCGTATGATCATGCACCACCTGCATTCACTAAAGAGAGGATGATTGTGGCAGACACAAAAAAGAATCAAAATTCCATTATCGAAGCCAACTTGGCCTTTATAGGTGCAGAAAGATCAAACACTTAGTGTTTTACGACCAAGAATAAGTAATTGACATAAAACTTATAGGTTGCTTGGCAAGAGATACAACAGCTTCGCGCAACAACACAGAATGCAGTCTTTGCACAGGTCTACTAGAGGAAATGAGAGCAACGATACTTGGTAAAGTATCAACACTTGGATAGACCATGCAGGACCTCTATAAGGAGATCATAACCATACATAAGGCAATTGTCCACTTGCATGGTTTGTAGCAGCAGAGCAGAGACTTCATAAAAAATAATGTACAAGCTACCATTGTCGCCATGCAGGAATGGACAATGTGATACAAAGGGGCATCGCTTAACTTGCAAAAGAAAATGAACCCACAAGGAGAGCTGGAGAAAGCAAGAGTTCAAATATTGATTCAGAACAACAAGAAGCTTGCCTCATTCATTGGAAGTATTCAGGTCTCATATGTACGATTATATAAAAGTTTGGATTTCCTAGTGAAAACACACAATATCTCATTAGTTGTCTCCCACACTGAAGCCAAACGCAGACACTAGGTTAGGCAAGAGATTGAAGAGTAATTGGAGTAGCTAATACAAATTTCCACCAAGGATGATTTGGAGATGAGCAGATAGAACATGCAGAATTACATCGATGGACCTTTCTAGATTAGAAAAATGTTGCTATTGCTCAAGAGGGATGTTAAAAATGGCTCCAAGTCATTGTACCTAGATGCTATGGAGGCTAGAGTCCGTTTGCAACCAGACACCATCACGTATTTTGGGGATGTCATCGCATAGTACTAAGCTTGACACCAATATACCAAGAAGCATCAAGTGGAAGTTATTGAGCTAGAGTTTCCCCAAACTCAACCATCATAGTGTTTTGTCTTGTTAGGTTGTCAAGTTGTCTCTACCCTATTTTGTTTTATATGGGTACAAGCGTAAATTGTAATGTTATTTGTAAATATGTTGTAAGTGAAATTCCAAGTGTCAATATTGGAATACGAAGAGTCATGATGTAATCTAATGAGTCATTTTTTAAAGAAGTTGAAGAGTCATGAGGGTAGTCCAAAGGTCACAAAGGGGATTTGAAGAGTCACCTCCTCTTGTTATAAATAGAACCTCATAATTCATTTAAATGGATTTTGGGAGCCAAGCTTTTGGCTAGGCTTAGGCTTAGAAGGAGTTTGGGAGTATTGTGAAGAGCCTTGGATTCTCCATAGCATAGAGCAGGTTAATTATTTAGAGGAGCAGGTGTTATTGACTTTAATGTTCCATTATTGGGGCTAGTGGTCCATCAATGGTGTATGTATGAATGGAGCTTTCACTTATAATAAAATCAACGCCAACATGCTTTCATGCATATGTTGTGAATATAGTAGGATTATTCTTATTGTATTTGAAATGTATGTTATTTAACTTACGCTTATGCTTATGAACTATTTTGTTTGCATTGGTATGAATCTTGTTGAGTGTGTGTTATTAACTCATCACTTTAATTTGTGGACTATTGCGCGTCTTAACTTGTGATGTCGTTACACTTGTGTGCTCCTTTCAAGCTACATACTATTACGGGATTCCAAGGGGCACACTTCCTTTTCCCTTCATATGTTGGGGCCTTCATGCATCGCACTTGACTTTCTGCAGGGTCACACACTTGCTCTCACCCAAAGTTACCATCCTTCACTATGCACATTTTTGCAGTCAAGGCATAACATTACCACCCACTGCTGGGACTCCTACTCCTAATGGTGTGAGGTTTAATTGGGACTTCATATCGGGGAGATCCCATAAATGTTGGCGGGTCCAGCACTGTCAACATTTTTTGGCGCTAGAAGGAGGACCAGATGACAAGTTGAGCCCTTAAAGTCTGTTTTGAATTTTTGCACTCATTTAATGACCTCTCCCCAAATCATAATCCCAACATGTTTTTCTAGACACACAAATATGAAAGTTTCGGCAATAATTATTGATGACTTGTCCAATTTGAAATTCAATGGTGAGGGTGAAACAACCTTGTTTTAGCACACCACACATTTTCTTGATTTCTACATAAAGCACAACATCCACTATGAGGATGTTGGTTGTAGGTTGTTCATTCTCACGTTCGAAGGGCGCGTACAAGAATGGTGTAACACATTGCCTAATGACTCCATTCACTCTTTCAAATAACTTTTCATAGAGTTGTGCCATGTTTTTGATTTTTATGATCGTAAAACTCTATGCAAGAAAATTTTGAATTTGTGAAAAGCACCTAATGAATCTGTTCAAGATTTTCATGATCATTTTATTCATTTATGCTTTGAATTTCTAGAAGATGATGTTGATTGGTATTTCTTGGTACAAATTCCTATATCTTGTTCACATTTCAGAAAATCCACATGATCTTGAATCTTTCGAACCTATCCCAACATACCTTAGTATTAGAGCTTCTAAATATACGACATATGAGGTTGTTGTTCCAAGTGACCCTCCGTCCCCTTCTCATCAAACAACTCTAGTTTCGTAGGTTGAGGTGGGAGAAGTTGAGAATTCATCCGTTGATCTACCACCATCTTTTCCCACCTCACATACTCAAAATTACAATGCAGGTTTGGACTATGAATCTGATGGTTGTGATGAAGTGTTATCTCCTTCTCCTCCGTCCTTTGGTCTCTTTGATCCTCCAAATTGTGATGTGTTGTGTTCACTTGTTTTGAATCTCTCTTCATGAGGATCAAGTTATGGATGGAGTTGGTGTTGAAAAGCCAATCTGTGATATCATTTTTTATGAGTATGTGTGGCATTCTAAATCAAAACAAGAATCTGCGATGAAGGATGACCTCCTTCCTTCTGCACCTCTTCCACATTATCCTGACATTTTCCACGATTCTGTCATTCCTGTTGAATCTTGTGAAAATTCAGTCTATGTTGATGTTACTACTTTCAATCATTCTCATAACATGTGGAATGTTAGTTTTTTCATCTGAAGGTGGAGAGGACAAATCTGTTTTCCCTGATCTTTCTAGCGATATAGAGGGTGAAATTTCTCATTCTCCATCATCCTCTCTTTATGATTCATCAGATCATGAGGATGCCTCTGTTTGTGATATTGAAATTTCTGATCGTGGCTGTCGTGATCTTTTCATTGATTCATTTGATCATGATTCTAATTTTTCCACTGTTGATCTTTCTAAGCCACTAATATTTGATGATTAATCTTATGGTGAATTGGAACTTCCCCAAGTTGTCGAGGCACTTCAGCCCAAGTTGATGGTTATGTTAGGTTCTTGTAGTCTTGAGGTCAGTTCCACTTTCGATTAGAAATGCGTTGAATCTTTCCAGGCTCCTCATCACTCCGTCATGCACATTGAAAATCAATCCATTTTACAATTTTCACATCCTCCATCTGTATAACATGATCCTATCACTCGGTCGTTGGAGGAGTCATACATGGCGAGCACGGTTGCAAAGCAAAAACATTCTTCTTTCTTTATGTTCGTATTTAGGTCCCTATAATACTAGTGTAACCCCTTATTGTTATTGTTGTGCCCATGTAGTCCCCATATTGTTATTATTGTACCCCATAGACTCCCACTATTGTTATTGCTGTGCCTTTACATTATTATTATTACGTAGGCTCTAATTATATTGTGATCCCTTACACTCCTATATATAGAAAGTAGGTTTTGTCATTTGAATCATCCAATAATTGTTCATTTATGTGACGTAAAGGAGGTTTCCTCCTCGAAGAGGCTATTTTTCAAGTCATTGATCTATATTTTCTTCTTTTTTGTGAGTTGGTTGCATAACATTTGGTTTCAGAGCTTTGGATTCTAGGGTTTCGCTTCTTCAAACAGGTCATCTTGGAATTTTCACTATAACTTTTTTTGTACGAGGCTTCAGAAGCTATAATTTTTACATGGTGAACTTCATGTAAAAATTTTAGTTCTTGGTTTTCTATATATTTCGGAGATATGATCCAGGGAAGTTAGGGTTTTTGCAGGCTCCAAAATTCAGTCTCAAACAAGTGACCTAGGGAAAATCATCATAACTTTCGTTTCAGGAATCATAGTTGAACTATGTAAAAAGTGGCTAAAAGTGCACAGATTGTAATTTTTTTTGTAGTAATTTTAGAGGTAAGGTCAACACAATGACACGTGGCACTCCGTAAAAGTTCGATCTAATGAACTAGTCTATAATCAGGTCATCGTGGGAGATCAGGGATAACTCTTTCTTGAAGACTCCAATCTCTGTCTAACTTGTGGGGTTACCATAGGAAAAAATTTCAGACCTTGGAGATCCGAAATTACAGAGATACAAAAGATTCAATATCGAGCTACTACAAAGCAGGAAAATGGTGTGTATTTTTTTTTTTTAATATTTTTATATATATTTTGTAATTTTTATTTTCATTATTTATTTATTTTATTTTTAAACTTGCATAAGTTTTGTTTGAAAAATTAGTTTGAAGTGATTCAAGTGGCATAGTGAAGCATAAATATCATTGTTTGATTCAAAAATGACTCGAAGCAAGAAAAATCTAGTAAGCAACCAGAAAGATCTACTATGATGCATGGAGAAGAGTAAGAAATGCAACATGATATATCAAAATTATGAGACCAAATACAACAAATTTCGCTCTCGCAAAGAGTAACCAAAAATGAAATGGAAGCTAATATGGATGGTTTGAATAATGGTCTAAAATTAGACATGGAAGCTTTGAAGGATGCCATGGAAGCTAAGATGGATGGTATAGAAGCAAAAATGAAAGACAACATGAAAGATTTGAAAAATGGTTTAAAAGAAAACATGGAAGGTTTGAAGAAAGGTTTGACAAAGTTGCTACAAGAAATGCTTCCTAATGGTGAAAAGGTATTACATGAAACTCATGATGAGAACAAAACAAATGTTAATCATGATTTCATAGGCTCTAACATTAGATTGAAGACCCACCATATTCAAAAGATCGATATGAGGAAGTTTGATGACAAGGATCTGGTAACATGGATACTATAGATGGAGCAATATTTTGATCTCCATAATGTGCAACACACACAAAAGGTAGGCGTTGCGGCTTTATATTTATAACCCAATGAGTGTGTATGGTATAGATGGCTTTGCTCTCGTAAACCACTTTTCACTCAGTTAATTTTTATAGAGGAAATGATAGCACATTATGAGGATATAAAGAGAAACACCTTCTTTAGCCAATTGATAAATCTCAAACAAAAGGGTTCAATGGCGGAGCACATTGAGGACTTCCAAAAATTGAATATAAGGGTAAATGATATTCCAAAGGAGCATAGGATTTATGTTTTCATATGGACTTTAAAGGATAAAATCCAACATGAGGTTCACCTTTGGGAACTTGATTCATTGGAGAAGTCATTTAGGTTGGCAAGAAAAATTGAAAGCAAAATTATGGCAACAAGGAAGCCTACCACTCACAACTATAAAGATGGAAGTGTTGTTTTTCCTATCCTTCAACAACCTACAAGGTTGACACAACAAGAACTCGAAGAAAAAAGAGTAAATGGATTTGCTATAGTTGTGATAAAAAATACACTAAATGTCATAAGTGTGCTAAGAAGAGATTAGTTTACATAGATTGTGAAGAGGAGGAAGAAAAGGAACAAGAAACTTCAAAGTTAGAGGATATACACGAGGAACCAACTCTAGAGAAAGAAGAAACGAATCCAACCATAACTTGTAATTCATTAGTAGGAATTTCCACTCCTCAAACTCTCAATATAGAAGGACATATCAAGAAGAAATAGGTAATAGTGTTGATTGATTCAGGTAGTACCCATAATTTTATTCATTGTAAGATATGTAAGGATACTAGAGTGTCAAGTGATGGTTGCAAATGGAGGAACTATAAATTGCTCTGGAAAATGCCATAATAGCAAACCAAACATGGGAGAATATGTATTGAATAGTCGAATGATTTCCATTCCAATGGGTGGTGTTGATGTTGTACTAGGAGTCCAATGGTTACAATCTTTGGGTACGATAGCTTTTAATTTTCAAGAAATTTTCTTGATTTTTTTTGGGAAGTGTTGTGGCCACCAACAACCCCCCTCCTTATTTAGTATTAGCAATAACACTAGGTAAGTGGGGACCCTTAGTAAAAAATTCAAAAAATTCAATTAAGACTTATGTCTTATACTCCTTAAGAAAACATCGCATCGTGCGAAGAGGATAGGACATTTCCTTGTGAATAAAATGATAAACTGCGAAAGTGCGATGCGAAATCCATCGCATTGCATGCATTAAGGAACGCTCATATTCGAAAACCTTAAAAAATCGCCGATGGCTGATATGCGACATCGCATATCGCAAATATCGCATAAAAAACACATAACCATTTAACGATTATAACAAATCTGCGATCTTGCGATAACGCGATACTGCGATCGGTGATCTTGTGATCGCGCGATACAACAATCTGCGATTCTGCGATAAACGTGATCGGGCAACCATGCGATAACAAATCTTGATGAAAATGCGATAACGCGATACTGCGATGATGCGATGCGAATCGCAGAAATTGTCCATCACAAATTTTCCTCGGCTCACCATTCAAGAAAAGCTGTCCATAAACCAAAAATTGGATACGTGCGTTAATGAAAATTAATGAATGTATGCCAAGTGTTAATGAAAGACAGTTTTATGTTTTTCGAAGAGTTAGTTCACGTCAGGTGGCATGTTTTTGTACATTCATAAAGCTCAGAGCTTTCTTGTCGATTTTTATTATCATTACTCTCTCTTTATGTGTGAACTGCAGGAATGAAAAACAGGAACAACATGAAGCAATGTGCAGGGAGCGATTAAGGAAAAGGGTAAAGCTCCAATGCTCGGAAGTAGAGAAGAGATGCCCTCATGAATGGATACCGCATGCAACAGAGCCGTAAATTCCAGAGCGCTGCTGAGCTATCCATTACAGATCTGTCAGTTAGAGCCATGGTTGAATGAGTAGTTGAACAATGCTGATATCAACAGGCGATTTAACGCTCAAGGTTAGAAGCTCACGAAAGCGGTATGTTTAAATTTTTTTGAAGCTTATACCCGGTGAAGGAAAAGGCGCTAAAGGCGAAAAACGCACCAGAAAGGCCCGGATCAAAGAACGGAGGTAGTTTTCGATGTGCGATTAGCGCCTAGCACTAATCGCGCATCGCTGAGAAAATTGCTCAAAAAGAAAAGTCCCTAACTGCTTAGTCACTCATAAGCCAAGAAAACGCAAGAAAGCAAAGGAAGAGGCAATTTGAGGGTTAACCAAGCGGAATTTGGGTTATTACTGAGCATACACAGTAAATCCACATAGATAGAAGATGATTCTCAAGTATATCTTCTATTTTGCTGAAAAGATGGTGCCAACTCTTGCCATTTCTGTTTGCTTAGCTCAACCGAAAGCGGAAGACAGTTAGTCGACTCTACCCAGGCAAATATTGAATGCTTGCAACATTAAGGAGCAAATGCAGAAATAGTTAGATATTAGATTTAATTTTTGGAAATAATTTTGATTAGAAAAAGGGCGGTCATTTAAACCGTATCCTGAATCTGTGTAATTAAGTTATTTAGTTAGTAGTATTTAAACCCTTCTCATGCATTTAGAGAAGGGTCTAGAAATTTATCAAAAACTTGTTCTCAGAACATGCACTTTTGCACCATCAGAGGAGGTTTTGGTGAATGAATGGATCAAGATTTATTGATGTTTGCATTTGATATATGCTACTAATGTTGCTCTTTTGTACTCTTAGTAGATGTTAGAGCAAGGAGAGAAATCATTATTGCTTGAAGCTTATGAGTAGGACCAGTCATAAATGGTACTTTTATCTCTTGACCATTTCTGCTTATATGTTAAAGTGATATACAGTTTTTAGTTGTTTATATGTTATTGCATGAATGCTTGAGTTACCATTTGGCACTTTTGTACAGTGGTAGCTATTTATTTATGTTTAATGTATGAATAGCTTATTATGCGATATGCTGTTCACAACTGTTTTGCCTAACTTTTTATGCGAAATAGTTCATCTTAATTGATTTCCTTTCTTATAATCGCTGAATGATCTTTATTACCAGTTATTATTTGAAATCTCTTTAGATCGCATAATAAAAGAATTACATCCCGGGTTATCATAGATTAGATGTGCTATTTTTATTAGATTACAATAGCATATAATTAGATTAAAGTTTGAATTAGAATAGCTTAGATAGGAACTGTTAGATCAACAACATCCAATTCTACACACACACACCCATAGATTGGGAAACTGGTCCCATTATCCCCAGTCGGACCCGCTATACCAAATGGATAAGGAGCTGCCAACCAAGGTCCGGACCGGGCGGGTATCCCCCTTGTTGTCGACTCGATTTTTGGGGCTTCAACATATTTGGCGCTAGAAGGAGGGCCTGAACTATGAATGACAAGTAAATCCAAATCTGAATACCATTCTGAGAGTAAATCGCCCTCATCATCTCCCCCGACTTCCCCATTACATTTAAATCCAGAGTCAGAAGTAGCTCGAGTATCAACCGCTGCTACACACCCTGATATTTCAAACCAATCTACCATTGAACCTCCTGAAGTCGAATCCTTGATTCATAAACTTCAACGATTTTCCATCTCCCCTCAGAGGTCTGATAAATCTCAAGGCAGCGTGACTTCGCAGTACAACCCTGCTCATCCCCTGACCAGGCTAAAGAGTGAAAAGTTTGGCGTTTAGCAAACCGAATTACCTCTTCTCACCAAGAAAAGAGCGAGGAAATCACCGCAAGAGTCTTACAGTGAGACTCTTTCGTTTACATCATCCATCTCAACTACTTCACCGCGAAGTCAACCATCCACACCTCCACTCCATATCATCGTCCATCCATCCACTGGAACCCCCACAACCCCTCTTCAATCATCTAAAATCATAATATCCTCATCCTCCCAGCCACATGGATCATCTTCTGCACTTTCCTCTGTTAGCAGTTCAACGATGGCCCAGTCTCCATGGAACAACCCTGGGGCAGTCTTAATGCCTGCACCCTTGAGTCAAATACCGGCCCATCCTGAGAAATGGCTGCCTAAATTCAATCCCGAGGCAGACATGCTAGCAGAAGAGCACATAAACAACTTCATGCTTTCCATTAATCTCAATGGAGTTACTAATGAAGATGTTGTTGTTCGGCTTTTTCCCTATACACTGCAAGGGACAACTGGGTCATGGTACTTTTCATTACCCTCCAGATCCATCACAAGTTGGGAAATCTTCCAGGACCAATTCCTAACCAAGTTTGGTGATGACAGATCAACGGAAACGTTAATCAATGACCTATCCAATCTTAAAGCCGAAGCTAGAGAGCCTATTAAGGATTTCAATTTACGGTTCAACAAAATTTTCAACAAAATTCCTACTGCTTCTCAGCCCAGCGAAGAAGTACGATGTGAATGGTATATTACCGCTCTGCCATCAAACATAGCAATCTTCGTGGATAGGGCAAATAAAACAACCTTAGCTGATAACATGAAAGAGGCGATAGCAGTAGAGAAACGAATAATAGCCCTGGAAAATAGATTCGTGATAGAGGAACGTAAGTCCAAAAAAGTCACCTTCAAGGAAGACTCCAAGAAGAAACAAGCAAAAGATCCTTTTGATTTGGAAGGATTGTAGAAAGTTCTAAAGACCATGTCCAATGAGATGGTCGACATAAAAAAGCAAGTAGCAAAAACTTCTTCGAAAAAGCCCTACAGAGCTTTTAAAAGAGGTCCTTCAACGGATGCAAAGCCACCCAATGCCATTTCAAATGCTGAATCCGAGGAAGAGGAAATTGCCACTGAAGGGCAGACTGATGACGAAGAAGTTGTGGAATTACAAGGAATGTGGGATTTCATCCTCCCACAAGAAGAAGATCAAGAAGTATTTCCAGTTAGCACACGAAGCAAAAATCAGCTTGATCCTCCCCAAACTACCCCTAAACAGAAGAGCGCAAGCTCTGCAACAAAGGATAAAGTCGCGACAAAGAAAACGACATCTAAAGCGACTCAAACTAGCCCAGTCCAAGCAGATGAAATGACTCCATCGAAAACACTGATAGTGTCGGATGAAATGGAGTACAATATTATTGATGACATGAAAAAGACTAGGGCTAATATCACCCTTTACGAACTGAGCAAGTTGAAACATCAACAGAAGATAATGATGAAAGAATTACATGCCGTGCCAGTTGCACCTTTGCCTACCGCTGTACTTTCTCAAGCTTCCCACAACATGGGAAGACCTCCAACTAACGCGATCAGTAAGATTGATCCAAATGACATCGCCTTGATTGGAGGAAGATCAAGATCTCACACTCCCCCATTTCTCCTTACTTATGAAATCTTCAATAAAAATGTGCACAATTGTTTGGTAGATTCTGGTGCTTCATCGAATATTTTACCCAAATCTATATGTGCCAAATTAAATGTTCAACCACAGAAATCCACAGTGCGCATAGTTCAGCTCGATCGATCTCAAGTCGAAGTGATCGGCGAACTAAATCAAGTAACCATAAGATTGTCATCCAACCCGAAGGTATGTCAGGTTATTGGCATTCTAGTTGCTGACGTCCCATAATTCTATGGCTTAATTCTTAGCAGGGATTGTTCAGAGAAACTCCATGGATACTTCACAACCGATTGGTCGCACATGTGGCTGCCCTACAACGGTAAACCGAATCAAATAAAAGTTGAATGAGAGCTACACCAGAAGTACATAGTAACGGAGTTAGAGGGAGAAAATGAACCGGTAGCGTATAACAACAGTATCATTGGCAATTACTTGGTAGATTCTTTCCTCGGTAATTTCAATGCTCATGCATCACCTTATTTAGAAAACTTTGTTTTGTCCCAAGTTGAAATTTTTTCTCGAACTGATAGTTCGAAATGTATTAATTTTTTAGATAAACTTGTAAATAAATCTTTGTTTTGGAAATTATTTTTTGATGGCTCTAGATCTAACGAAGGAGCAGGAGGAGGATGCGTTTTGATTAGTCCAGAAGGAGAAAAAATCATGCTCACATGCAGACTCGAATTCGATTGCACAAACAATACAGCAGAATACGAGGCTTTGGTTCAAGGCCTGTACAAAGCAATCAGGTTAGATGTCAAGTATCTTCAAGTTTTTGGAGACTCTAAGATTGTGGTTAAGCAGGTACGTAACACTATACATTGCTTATCAGGTCACTTAAAACACTATCAATCTTTAGTACAAAATCTGACTGAGCATTTCATAGCGTTTAATATTTCTTCAATCCCCAGACTCCAAAACGCAAGTGCAGACCTTTTGGCTAACGTAGCTTCTAAGCTTATTCCCTCCGAAGATTTTAGTCCAAATAGATTCTCAATAGAATTAATCTTTAGACCGTCCATTCCTGACAACATCAAAAATTGGAGAGTATTCAATGACGATCCTGATATCGTAAATTCCATCAAGTCTGAAGGATCCTACTCCAATCAAATAATTGACAAAGACCAGCACGATCGACAATTGCAAGAAAATAGCACTAATAATGCTATACCTAAGTCGGTGGTCAAGTTAGAAGACTTATACGATTTCAAAGATCGGTTTAAAAGGTCTACCAATTCAAAACTCTACAGTTCAACCTTGAACTACGAATTAGTAAACCTAGGGACCGATACTAAACCACAAAACATTAATCTAGGCCTCGGCCTAACCCCTGAAGAGAAAATAGCGTATATTCGTCTTTTGAGACAATATAAAAATGTTTTTTCCTGGAATTATGATGAGCTGAAAACATACGACACTTCTATCATCCAGCATACTATTCCTATGATCGATAACGAAAAACCTGTCCAACAAAAGCTGAGAAAAATCCACTCCAATTTAGAAAATCATATAAAAACTGAGCTCAATAAGTTACTGAAGCCAGGATAATCTTTCCCGTCAGACATTCTAAATGGGTCTCCAATATGGTACCCGTTAGAAAGAAAAACGAAGATATTAGGATTTGCATTGACTTTTAGAACCTTAACAAAGCCTGTCAAAAGGACAACTTTCCTCTTCCACCTATGGAGCAGATACTGCAGGCAGTGGCAGGCTCAGAATTAATGTCTTTCTTGGATGGATTTTCAGGATACAATCAAGTGTTGGTACATCTTGATGATCAGTTGAAAACCACATTCAGAATTAAATGGGGCACATATGCATATCGGAAGATGCCATTTGGTTTGATTAATGCTGGTGCCACATTTCAGAGAGCTATGGGCATCACATTCAAAGGTTTAGTCAATAAATCTATAGTAATTTATTCGGATGATATAACAATGTACTCCAAGAAGCGAAGCGACCATCTCAAAGACCTGAAACAAATATTTCAACGGTGTTTAAGGTATGGAATTTCACTTAACCCAAAGAAATCTTTTTTCGCATTAAGTGAAGGGAAACTTCTAGGATTCATAGTGTCAAAGTCCGGTATTCACATTGATCCGACAGAATCAAAGAAATTTCTGAAATATCCCTACCGCATAACAAAAAAGCCATGCAATCTTTCCTTGGTCAAATCAATTTTGTAAAGAGATTCATTCCATATTTTTCGCAAACCGTGTCTCCTTTGCAAACCATGATTAAAAAAAATTCAAATTTTAAATGGGGTCAAGATGAACATGAAGCATTCAACCTGATTAAGCAAGCTATTATTAATGCTCCATCTTTAGCAACCCCTAATTTTTCAGAATCTTTTATTTTATACACATTTGCCTCAGATAAGCCATATGCCGTGATACTAACTCAAGCGAATCAAGAAAAAGCGGAAGCTCCAATTGCGTTTTTTAGCTCAATTTTACAGGGTGCTGAACTCAATTATTCAGAAGTGGAGAAACAGGCTTATGCTGTTTTCAAAGCGGTCAAATACTTCAGACCTTTCTTACTTAAAACCCATACTAAGATCATAGTACCATTTCCAGCGGTAAGGAATCTTATGGTACAGAAGGGTGTGGGTGAGAAAAGGGCCAATTGGGTTACTGCCTTACAGTAATACGACCTTGAGATCAAACCAGCAAACATTGTAAGAGGTCAAGGCTTCTGCAAAATGTTGGCCGGAGCATCGCAAATTTCTGAAATTCCATCTGAAGAGGTACAAATGTGTGAGGTAAGCCTAAACGATGCAGAATCATTATATGCTGATATCATTTATTATCTTAAGAACGGGTATGCTCCTTCACACCTTGATCATACTAAGAAAAGAGATCTAAGATTGAAAGCTAAACAATATCAGCTCATAAATGATATTCTTTTCAGAAAAAATTATGATTCTGTTCTTCTTAGGTGTCTTGAAAAAACTGAAGCTAAAAAAGTTTTGCAGGAACTCCATGATGGGCCAACAGGCAAACACTATGCTGGAGATGCTACTGCACATAAAATATTACGCACAGGATATTACTGGCCCACGCTGTTCAAAGACTCACACAGTTACGTGAGGAGATGTCAAGTCTGCCAAACTACTGCTGGGAGACAGAAGAAGCCGTCCCTGCCACTACAGCCAGTAAACATCGAGCAACCTTTCAGTCAGTGGGGCTTGGACATAATAGGTGAGATCGTTCCTCACTCTTCTAAGCAGCATAGATACATCCTCACGGCAACAGATTATTTTACTAAATGGGTAGAAGCAGTTCCGCTCAAGACAACTAATTCTGAAAATATTATTGAGTTCATAGATCAATTTATAATCACTAGGTTTGGATTGCCATCTGCTTTAATGTTTGATAATGCATCATACTTTTCTGGAAATGCAATGACTGAATTTGCACTTAAAAGAGGATTCAAACTTAAATATTTGGCCAGTTACTATCCGCAAGGTCATGGGTTAGCTGAGTCAACAAATAAAAACCTAATCAGGATTATTAAAAGAACAGTTGACCAGAGTCAAAAGAATTGGCACAAAGCTTTGGTATATGCTTTATGGGCAGATAGGATAACGCAAAAAGCTTCAATCGACACTTCTCCCTTTAATTTAGTTTATGGGAAAGAAGTGGTTCTTCCGACTCACTTAGCCATTCCCTCTTTGTCTTTAGTACAATACATTGATGAAGTACCTACTTCCTCCTTACAGCTGAGACAAATGGAAATAATTAAATTAGAAGAAAAACGAGAACAAGCTAAGAAAATGCATGCTCATCATTAAGCGCTAGTGAAATCCTCTTTCGATTCAAACATAATGACTAGAAAAGATTTTCAGATGGGAGATTTAATTTTAAAGTGGGACAAGGCTCATGAAGAAAAGGGTAAACATACAAAATTTCAAAGGATGTGGCTTGGTCCTTTTCAGATTGTTGAAGTCATAGGTCCATCAACGTTTGTGTTACAGGATTTAGCAGGTAAGAGGGATCCTTTGCCTGTTAATGGACAAATTCTCAAGAAATATTTTCCATAGAAGATTATTCTTCTATTTTTGTAGAATAGTTTTTCTTTTCATAATAAAACCAGTTGTAGGTGGTTACATTAGGTATTTACGAAAAGACTCCAATTCTCTTTCAGATTTTGAGCTTTTCGCTTGTATAAATAACAAATCTTTTGGAAAATTGAACTTTATTATTGACAAATACAGTTAAAAACTTTAGCCTAGATATGATACTAGTTTCAACTTCAAAGAATTTGATGAAAGCAACCTTTAGTGAAGAAATTGTTTTATATCAGCACAATTAAAGGTATCAATAACAAAATGAAGATTCTCTGTAAAACAGCTGTTTCCAAAAACTCTATTATTGTCGTCCAGAGCTATCTTAAAGAAACAATGACTTCCTCCCTGCTAAGGAAAATCGCAGCTTTCAGAGGGATAATCCAAGGATACACTATATCTTGAAGAATAAGAGGTCTCATCACGAGCCGGCTTATCATGATCACATATATTATAACTTGCTGACTTTGCCAATACTGTCTACCACAACAGGGCAATGACTCAAGATTTTTGCAATCAAAAGACAAGGGGTCTCATCACGAGCCAACTTGTTCAACAAAGTTATGAATCAAGTGAGTGACTGTGTCATAATTTGGCTACCAAACCAAGACATTGTTCTTTAAGAATAAAAAGAAATCAAAGCAATAAGTGTGGATATGGATTTTTCTTTGAAAGTTGTAGGTCACCTTGAGTAGGATACATGATCATTGCTGGGTAACAGGTAACCCTGTCGAGGCTATAAACGCCTGCTGGCAGCAGAGGCTCTACCTACGACAAATGAGCATATTTAAAACTGGTTTATAGAGGAGACTTTATTTTATCTTTACAAGACCAAGGAAGCGAATAATTAGAATAGAAAGAGGTTGAAACAAAATATCATTGACAGTTTAAAGCATAATGTACTCTATCTTTCCATAACAAAGTTTAATTTTCTGAAAAATTTTCTGTTTTGGAAGTTTGAAAAACTCAATAGAAAAACAGAGATAATTGGTTCTTCCAAGTGAATCGCCAATTGTTGTGGCCACCAACAACCCCCCTCCTTATTTAGTATTAGCAATAACACTAGGTAAGTGGGGACCCTTAGTAAAAAATTCAAAAAATTCAATTAAGACTTATGTCTTATACTCCTTAAGAAAACATCGCATCGCGCGAAGAGGATAAGACATTTCCTTGTGAGTAAACTGATAAACTGCGAAAGTGCAACGCAAAATCCATCGCATCGCATGCATTAAGGAACGCTCATATTCGAAAACTTTAAAAATCGCCGATGGTCTATATGCGACATCACATATCACAAATATCGCATCAAAAACACATAACCATTTAACGATTATAACAAATCTGCGATCTTGCGATACCGTGATTGGCGATCTTGCGATCGCGCGATACAACAATCTGCAATTCTGCGATAAACGTGATCGAGCAACCCTGTGATAACACATCCTGATGAAAATGCGATAACGCGATACTGCGATGATGCGATGCGAATCGCAGAAATTGTCTATCGCAAATTTTCCCCAGCTCAACATTCAAGAAAAGCTGTCCATAAACCAAAAATTGGATACGCGTGTTAATGAAAATTAATGAATGTACGCCAAGTGTTAATGAAAGACAATTTTGTGTTTTTCGAAGAGTTAGTTCACATCAGGTGGCATGTTTTTGTACATCCGTAGAGCTCAGAGCTTTCTTGTCGATTTTTATTATCATTACTCTCTCCTTATGTGTGAACTGCAGGAATGAAAAACAGGAACAACATGAAGCAATGTGTAGGGAGCGATTAAGGAAAAGGGTAAAGCTCCAATGCTCGGAAGTAGAGAAGAGATGCCCTCATGAACGAATATCGCATGCAACAGAGCTGCAAATTCCAGAGCGCTGCTGAGCTATCCATTACAGATCTGTCAGTCAGAGCCATGGTTGAATGAGTAGTTGAACAATGCTGATATCAACAGGTGATTTAACGCTCAAGGTTAGAAGCTCACGAAAGCAGTATGTTTACAAAATTTTGAAGCTTATACCCGGTGAAGGAAAAGGTGCTAAAGGCGAAAAACGCACTAGAAAGGCCCGGATCAAAGAATGGAGGCAGTTTTCGATGCGCGATTAGCACCTAGCAATAATCGCGCATCGCTGAGAAAATTGCTCAAAAAGCAAAGTCCCTAACTGCTTAGTCACTCATAAGCCCAGAAAACGTAAGAAAGCAAAGGCAGAGGCAATTTGAGGGTTAACCAAGCAGAATTTGGGTTATTACTGAGCATACACAGTAAATCCACATAGCCAGAAGATGATTCTCAAGTATATCTTCTATTTTGCTGAAAAGATGGTGCCAGCTCTTGCCATTTCTGTTTCCTTAGCTCAACCGAAAGCGGAAGACAGTTAGCTGACTCTACCCAGGCAAATATCGAATGCTTGCAACATTAAGGAGCAAATGCAGAAATAGTTAGATATTAGATTTAATTTTTAGAAATAATTTTGCTTAGAAAAAGGACGGTCATTTAAACCGTATCTTGAATCTGTGTAATTAAGTTATTTAGTTAGTAGTATTTAAACCCTTCTCATGCATTTAGAGAAGGGTCCAGAAATTTATCAAAAACTTGTCCTCAGAACATGCACTTTTGCACCCTCAGAGGAGGTTTTGGTGAATGAATGGATCAAGATTTATTGATGTTTGCATTTGATATCTGCTACTTATGTTGCACTTCTGTACTCTTAGTAGATGTTAGAGCAAGGAGAGATAAATCATTATTGCTTGAAGCTTATGAGTAGGACCAGTCATAAATGGTACTTTTATCTCTTGACCATTTCTGCTTATATGTTAAAGTGATATACAGTTTTTAGTTGTTTATATGTTATTGCATGAATGCTTGAGTTACCATTTGGCACTTTTGTACGGTGGTAGCTATTTATTTATGTTTAATGTATGAATAGCTTATTATGCGATATGCTGTTCACAACTGTTTTGGCTAACTTTTTATGCGAAATAGTTCATCTTAATTGATTTCCTTTCTTATAATCGCTGAATGATCTTTATTACCAGTTATTATTTGAAATCTCTTTAGATCGCATAATAAAAGAATTACATCCTAGGTTAGCATAGATTAGATGTGCTGTTTTTATTAGATTACAATAGCATAGAATTAGATTAAAGTTTGAATTAGAATAGCTTAGATAGGAATTGTTAGATCAGCAACATCCAATACTACACACACACACCCATAGATTGGGAAACTGGTCCCATTATCCCCAGTCGGACCCACTATACCAAACGGATAAGGAGCTGCCAACCAAGGTCTGGACCGGGCGGGTA
The DNA here is from genome assembly GCA_031772625.1 of Pinus tabuliformis. Lineage (NCBI taxonomy): Eukaryota > Viridiplantae > Streptophyta > Pinopsida > Pinales > Pinaceae > Pinus > Pinus tabuliformis. The sequence continues at coordinate 457,230,153 of CM062808.1, read as the reverse complement.
TCCCCCTTGTTGTCGACCCGATTTTTGGGGCTTCAACAGGAAGGAAAGGAATTTGAATTTAGAGGTATTGAAGGGAAACTAGGAAAGATAATCAACTATAATGGCATGACAAAGCTTCTAAAGAAAGAACAACGGGGCATAGTTTCACAATTATGCTCACTAGAGGTTCAAACATCGAAATCATCTATTTCTTCAGATCTCCAAAAAGTTTTGGTCAATCATTCCAAGATATTTCAGATTCCCAAAGGCCTCCCACCTATTCATGATCATGATCATGCTATTCATTTGATTCTAGGAAGTGTTCATCCAAACATAAGGCCTTACGTATATCCCTATGCATAAAAGAGTGAAATTGAACGTATGGTTGCAGAAATGCTAGAGGTCAGTATAATTCAACTTAGTCAAAGTTCTTTCTCTGCTCCAGTAGCATTGATTCACAAGAAGGATGAATCATTGTGCTTGTGTTCATATTATAGGGAGTTCAACAAGCTCACTATTAAAGATAAATTGCCCATTCTTGTCATTGATGAATTATTAGATGAATTACATGGAGAAATTTACTTCACCAAGCTGGATCTTCGTTTAGGATATCATCAAATTAGAATGAAGACTAAAGACATTCCGAAAACAACATTTAGAACTCATGAGGGTCATTATGAATTTTTGGTCATGCCTTTTGGCCTTACGGTTGCACCTTATACATTTCAAGTTTTGATGAATTCCATTTTCAAACCCTTCCTTAGAAAATTTGTGTTAGTATTTTTTGATGATATACTAATCTACAACAAGTCCTGGAAGGATCATGTTCAACATGTTGATAGGGTGCTCAAACACATCCCTCTAAAACAATAGCAACATCTTTCTGGTACATGAGGTGACGACCCAACATATTTCAAAGAGACCGCGCATTATCACTAGTGATGCCCATCTCCTAGGCTTCTTAGTCAACATCGGTAGTGATGAGGGATGCTATCATCAGATTGTTATGCAATTAGGTGCCGATATTGGCGAGGGATGCTTTCATCATATTGTTCAATGCCTTGGCTGTGTTGGGGAGGGAGAGGTGGTCTGCCTCTCCCTCTCCTTCCCCAATGAGGTCTGCAACACTCCCTCACCATAGTGACTGTGAAAGGACGTTGTAACCAACCCCTTTATCATCTGTTGCCTTCAGTTGTTTACAACCAACGTTCCTGCTTTATGTTGCCCAAGCTTCTAACATTCTTAACATTCTTCGTAGGCAGACCATTATTGCCATTAAGTGGGCATGTGTACCATAACCTGATGGCCATGTTGAGTCGAGAAGAGATTGCCACCATAACAACCTCTTAAATTGTAGATAGACAAAGGCATAGACCTTAGACGACACCATTCCCTTAGAGTGAATATTTTGGATGCATTAATCTTAAGGGTGATTAATGCGTCCCTTTACTCTCTAGACACTCAAATCCGAAGTTTAATAAATAAAATTTTAATTAATATATAAAATTTGGAAAAAACTAATCCTTTATTTAATAATAAATATAATGATATTTTTTAATAAATATTTTCTTCACTAATATATGAGCTTAAAAGATAATTAAAAAAATACATTACAAAATAAATAAGAACCGACGACATTATGAGTATTTAACCTTAACCTCAGAAATGACCTTGTATTCACCTCAATGACTTGATGAGATTTAATGAAAACTGTGTAGGGATTCTATCTTGGTACTTGGCCTTTAATGAAATTAATGAAATCTTGGTACAAACCCACTAGCCTTCGCCACCATAATTTATAGAGTCTGCCATTGATGGCGCCTGCGCAAAGTCTGTCGGGAATGCAAAGGCAGGTTTTGAGTTTATATAGAGAAATCTTACGAGCAACCCGAACCAAAGATTTCCCATAGCTCGAACCAAAAATTTCCCCAAGTGATGCAGAATAGAGCAAATTGTATAGGCAGAGTTCATAAAAATGCATAGTCCATAGATAAAAAGGATTTCATCTACATCAAGTATTTTCTCTGCAGAGGAAACAAGCATTTTGAGCTCTTAAAGACCGCCATTGTAGGTTTATTGGTTATCGAGGTCAGATGATTTTTGTTTTTATATTTTTTGGGTGATTGCATTTGATTTGCAGTAAACTACAACTGGTCTAGGGTTTTCAGGGTTTTGGATTTGGGGTTTCTCAGAGAGAAAGTTGTATTGGTATGGCGGGTTCCGAGGGGGCAGATCAGGGTTCTGACTAAATCCGATTCTGCATGAAGGATCTAAACCTAACCCTAACCTCAGGTCTTTATGTATGCCTATATGCCCAAAGCCCTAATTTTAGGGCATGATGGTTGTCAATAACCCAAAACCGTAATTTTAGGCCATGATGGTTGTCAATAACCCTAAAACGTAATTTTAGGTCACGACGTATGTCAAATTTGGTTCATTTTAAGCAAGATTAAACATGAAGCTCATTGGCTCGAAACATATTGCAAGTTAATAAAATTGCCCTAGAGGGGATTTGAGTTTTTATTATATTCTAAAGTGGGCAATTCTCTGGACATCTTTGAGTGATTGTTTATGCTTTTAAATATGCAGAGGATAACTAGAAAGTCATAACATATTTATTTAGCAGGGTTCTGAGTTCTTTTATTTTGTTTTAATTAATTCTTTTTGTAATTGGTTATCCCGTTTGGCATTTGTTGAAAATTGAAAATTTAGGTGCACAGAATGACAACTATTTGATATTGTTAATTAGTGGCAAAGAAAATTGAAAGTGATAATGCTCCTGAATTTTATCCTTCTGAGACTCATGCACAACAAGTACTCCATCAACAAATGATGTAAATTTGATATTGTTAATTAGTGAGAAAGAAAATTGAAAGTGATAATGTTCCTGAATTTTATCCTTCTGAGACTCATGCACAACAATTACTCCATAATATCTTATTTGAGTGGTTGGAACACGTGGAATACATTTTTCTCCTATCTGTCTACTTTATTTTTATTACCGTATTATTTATCATTCAAATTTCGTTGTTGTCTAGATAACCATGTTATCTTTAGAATAGGGCATTTAGTTCAAGGAAACCCAATTGATTTATGAGCTCCGTTTCTTGAACAGAGCTTAGCCATATGCTATTTTTCATCACAATAAACATAAACAAAATGATCATAAGCCATATATTGGTCAATTCAAGCACTTTTAGTGCTTAGACCTCGGGGTTATAGATGTTGCCACTTTCCTGCTGCCAGCAGAGGTAACTACTGCCTCCATGACCGGTTGGAAGTCTCAGTGACCTTGATGGCTCACAGATGTTGTGCAAGTCCCTGGTGAATTTGGCATAATTGATACCCATTTGTTGTGACACCTAATTATCAAGGGGTCATTTATCAATCAAAGAAAAGGAAAAGTAATCAAGATGTGTCATGAGAAAGGTATGGTTGTATGGTTGTTTTAGTTGCACCAAAATTCTCTCAAGTGCCTCTCTTTCCCAAAGTAGAAATGAAATCAGTCTTGAGTTGGTTGAAGCATGTTACATCCGAAGTGTTGTTTTTCCATGATATTTGTGTCTAGGATATAATCTTAAATCACTAATGCTATTAAACCAAGTATCACAACAAGCCTACTTTGCACAAGGGAATATTATACAACAATAAATCTACTAGTGCACAAAATATACACAACTTTGTACACAATTTTACAATAACCCAACTTTGTTATATTAATCAATTTGATAATACAACAATCTAGGGCTCTCGTACCAGGGATAATGGCACTCAAATATTCACTAGTACAAGAATACAATATACAAGATACACTGATGATCTAGCTGATGTAGTGCACAATCACAACTGCTTTGTTGTATCTTGTACACTGTGGGTCCTTTGCTTCTGTTCTGCAGCACTTGCCTCTATCAATGCACCAAGTCCTTTAGGCCATTGAACCTCGACGACCCAATCTACCCTCTAGTTGATCATAAGTCCATCTACAACCAACACATAGGGTCTTCACATGCACTAGCTACTCCTTTGTCCTTCAAGGCAACAACACTTTGAGACTTCTACACATTGTCGCTCCTCAACTCTTTTGGGACTTTTCTTCCCACTATAGTCTTCCTGAGCCGCTCCATTGAAGACTAACATAGGGCAGGAGGGCTACCACCTATCATCATCGAATGTCGCTTCTCTAACAATGAACACAGTCTATCCAATCTGCTCCTGGTTGGCCAAACCTTGAGCTCCTCCAAATTTCCACGTCTAGCAATCGCCTTTTCCAATCGAGGTACTACACTAAGGGCTAAAGCTTGGGCACTCTCACGCTACCCTCCAACATACCTCAAATGCCAATACCAATGTCCAATCTAGGACTTCATCCCTAGCATCAATTCAACATGAATACATCAATAACATACCTCTTTACTCCTTAAGGGGTAGTGTAGTACAATTGTAGGTTTGGTTCACCTGGTTAGGGCTATTGGCAAGTTTTTACAACCCTCTTTTCTACCTCCAGACCTCCTCCAAAGGTTTTGACCTCCCTTCAAATAGTTCTTTCCACTCCTCTTATCTGATTTGGGCTAATTCCAGCCCTCAAACCTGCCTCACAATCCACCTGCTCCCAAAAGACAAGGCCTTCGACCTACTTGGATTGTTCCTCAACCTTTCAGCCCAATGTCCAAGTTATTCTGGGCTTGATGCCTACCTAAATTAGCCTTCCAAAGCCGTGACCCACTTGTAGAAGAGAGATACCACACAAAACAAACCTAAGACATCATGCAAAACTCTCTCAAGGATTACAACTGCCTACTTGTAGCTTCTCAACTTTGAAAGATACCTCAAGAGACACAAAATAGGCCCTCCTCTTCCATGTCTAGCCTTCTTCTCTAGCTTGACTGCATCAGAGATGTATTATCTATGAAGTGATGCACTTGGATGTGAGGAAATGACCTCACAATCATCTTATATTTATATCTAATACAAGAGCTTCTTCAAACCACCATGGAGGGCTTGTACAATTGTCATACAACACAAGCATACATGAATTTTCATCCACAAAACCCACCCAACTGCAAAGAAAAATTAATATGTCATCATAGACACCTAAAATTTGAGTGATTTTTGTTGCCTCTTTATTCTCTTGAGGTCCTCTATCATCTCAAATCATCACATGTCAAAACCTCCTCGTGGTTTCACACCCACAAGCTTGGGTGCAAATCCCACACCTTGGGTTCCAAGCCCGCAAAGCACTTTTGTGGTGCTCCAACCTCTAAACCCTGAACCCTAGGGCTTGGAGTACCTCCCAAGCTACCCAAAAATCAACACTAAGCTGCATTTGTTTTGGCTTAGGGAATTTTTGAAAAAAGAAAGACAATAAGAGCAAAAATATTTGAAAACAACAACTAGAGAATACCAACTATAATCCTTTAAGAATATGGGTGATTGATGGTATTTGGGAACACACGTACAACATTATGCATTTATATTGAAGAAAACATTCATGATATCAAACACCAAAATAAAACTCAACTTCTCAACCTTGAGGTTCCAAGCCACTAAATGAGTTGTGCTTTTTTGGACTATTTGCACTTGTAACATTCATCTAAAAGTAAATATATAATACAGTTTCACAAAATGTAAACATAAATATGTTCTAAAATCCAAGAAAACAAATCAACAAAATGACTTGCAACAAAGGCACTGGTCCGCCAATCCTTTTCAATTGGTTCACATAAATTCGCAATGCTTAACATTGATGTGAACAAAATCTCTCATATCCCCAAGACACATCTTGAGAGTCAATATATAAAATGTATTTTTGGTGGATACAATTTACTGGGACAATTTCATCATGGATCTTATCTTGAATGCTTAATTCCTCTCATTAGAAGCTTGCATTCTCATTTCCGAAACTCGACTGAAGTTGCATAGTTATTTCTTTGCCTTAGGGTTGTTATGAAATACAAAATAAAGTAGCAGTGGCAATGGACAATATTTCAATTCTTAATGCCCCAATTTTCTAGGCAATCCAAGAGAAAAATATATTGAAGTGTTCTTGATAAGTTTCAACCCTCTAGGAAAATTTTATCATACATAAACCATAACAGAAAATTCTTATTTCAAGTTGTAAAATAACCCTTATCTTCTTCAATTACAATGTTAAACAATGTTATAATAATCAGACTAGGCTAGACTGAATTGGATGGTTTGATTGTTTTCAAGCAAAAACTGGTCTGAACTACTACCAGGGACTAGAAAAGACTAGTTCAATACCTAATCGGCATTTTTCCACCGAACTGGCTAGTTTTGTACAATGTGACTAAGGACCCTTGGAACACAATTTTTAAAAGAAAACAATAATTTATGAGTGGGCTAGCCTAATATTCTGTTGAAAATCTAGTGTTGCAATGACTAGAGTAGTTTTTCACAGTTGATAACTACTTCAGTTGATATAAATTGTTTCTTCTTTATACTTTATTCAACAAGTAGCTATACATGAAAAACTTCAACCATTAATTCTTCAACAAGAGGAGTAAATAGAGATCATAGTAAATAATGAACAAAAGACAATAAGGCAAGAGACAAAGGACACCAAGATTAGGCTAGACTGAACTGGATGGTCTGATCGTTTTCAAGCAAAAACTGGTCTGAACTACTACCAGGGACTGGAAAAGAATAGTTCAGTACCTAGTCGGCCTTTTTCCACCGAACTGGCTAGTTTTGTACAATGTGACTAAGGACCGCTGGAACACAATTTTTTAAAAGAAAACAATAATTTATGAGTGGGGTAGCCTAATATTCTGTTGCAAATCTAATGTTGCAATGACTAGAGTCATTTTTTACAGTTGATAACTACTTCAGTTGATATAAATTGTTTCTTCTTTATACTTTATTCAACAAGTAGCTATACATGAAAAACTTCGACCATTAATTCTTCAACAAGAGGAGTAAATAAAGATCATATTAAATAATGAACAAAAGACAATAAGGCAAGAGACGAAGGACACCAAGATTGGGCTCAAATCTAGGGCCAAACCACAAGGGGGAAACCAATTTTTTTCCTTATGGGAGGGAGATTATGTCCATCAATAGTACATCAAAATGTTCCAACAAATCCAAAATAGTCAACAATGAAATACCCAATCAAAGTCTGCTCATAGGAGAGAAATTCCACTTCTATCAATGAGTAAGGTTTGCACAAGGAGGTTGAAAAATATGTTCGAAGTCATTGTGATAGGAGGTCGAAGTTCCCACTGAAATCACCACAAAAGTTGCCAAGGAACTGTCCAAAACCCTAGATCAACTTCAGAATTATGTCACCTCAAAAGGAGCGAGTTTCTCTGCAATCTTTGGCCACAAAAGAGTAAACAAAATAGAAGTATAGATGATCCCAACCAGACCCAAGCCACTGTAGTCAACGAGCCTTTGGAGGAGATCCAAAACGCAGTCAAAAGAACCCTCTTTATCCTCTTCGCATGTGTGGATATCTCTGTAATAGAAGATTGAAATCATTTGTAATTGCAGACTGAATTGTTGTGATGGATGATGATTGAAATGAATTCCAACCAACATGTATAAATAAGCATCATGTGAGGGCTAGTTAGCCCTAATGGGGCCAACATCATGATCTTAAAGGAGCCGACTTGAAAGTGACCAAAAAATGATTTATTCTTTGAGTATGCAACGAGACATGTCGACCATAGATAAATTATATTTCAACATATCCAACATTTAGGGCCTTACTAATGCAATGCAATTAATGGTTTAATCAAGAGCACCAAGCTCTATATGTACCTTGATTTTGGTGGCATTGATTGTTGAACTCCTTTGTCACGATGCTAGTAAAAATATACCCATCACTGAAACAAAATCTTGATTTGACATGTTAAGATTTTTTAATCTTATTTTAATGCTTAGAGGGTGATAGTGATGATGAGGAGCCCAATAAAGGCAATGATTTTGATGATATGTAGGTATTTGTTGTAGCATGATTTTTTTTTGGACTCTAGAGGCCATCTAGAACCTGTTTGTTGATGTATTTTTGGTTTAGAGATGGATTTCACTTTGTCCTATTTTGGTTACATGCACCCTTACTAGCTAGCTATATATATATATATATATATATATATATATATATATATATATATATATATATATATATATATATATATATATATATATATATACATACATATATATACATATGAGAAAGTTTGCATAGTTGTTTATAATGGTTTGGATTCACATGGATGCACATAAATATGTATTTTTTCAAAATTTGTATATTTACGTATTTTATGGTTGATTGGTTTTTTGGTTTAGTTTTTTTAGGTTTTGGTCTAGTTAAAATTTTTGGGCTCTGCTGGTTCAGTGAATGTTTCGGTTTGTATAACATTGATGTTAAATCACTTAAGGTAATTTCCCCTATGTCAAATTGGTAGTCTAGATAGCTAGAAATTACAAACCATAAATAACATAGATGGTAGAAAATTAAATTTGTGATCTACACAACTATTGAATAAATCAGAACTTCATTAAGAAGTAGTTTTACTGGTACATACCATAGGTCTATTGCAAGGCTAGTGTAATCCATTAGCCCTCTAAAACCCTAGCTGGGGAAAACAATTTTTTTTTTTTAGCTCAACTAAGATGCTCCAACATCCATTAAGCACTCAAACAAGTCCATCCATTAAGCACTCAAACAAGTCCCCCAGGGCGAGACATCTATTCCTCCTCTTCTTCTTCACCAAATACACTGTTAGGGTTTAATCTAAAAACTCTAATTTCAATACTCCAAGGGATGAAACCCTAACTGTAGATTTCGAGATGCTATGAGATGATCAAGAAACCCTAGCAACTTCGTGAGAGAGAGAAAGCAAATATAAATGAAGATATAAGAGAGAGAGAATGAGTAGTGCGCTCGTCTTAGTCACATCTCTAACCTAAGTTGTAGGAAACACACTCCTTCATACTAGTCAGGGTTCTGTATTGAAACGTTAAAACATGACTAAAGTGTGTTTGAAACATATTTCAATCCATATCAAATGCATTTCATGTGTGAAAAATGCGTTTCGTGCATATTGAAACATGTATCTAGATTTTTTTTTCAAACTTTGCCACAATTTGATTGTTGGGATCCACATTTTTTGTTTTAATGCTTCATTAAAGGTTAATTATGAATTGATGAGACATTTAGAAGCATCTAAGGCTAGAAAATTTTCTCTAAAAGATGGTTTCACTCTCAATTTGCACCAAAAATACTGACAATTAATGGTAATGTTAAACTCTTTAAAGTTGACATTAATTGCTTCAGGATGTTTGAGAGTGGTTTAAACCTCATCAAACTTCATACGGAGAAAGTATAATTTCATATCTCATTCAAAATTCAACAAACTTAACAGTTTTCAAGATTTCAGGATTGGTAGGATTGCAACATTTTCATTAGATTCCATCATGTATAAGGGTATGGGATTGTGTTAATTTTAGATGACAATGGTATGTTCTATGCTTAACATAATTTAATTCAATGTTCTTTTGGATACCCAATGACAATTTCCAATTATATCCAGTAGAAATCACATTAACTTAAACACATTGACAGTAAATGCAGATAGAACATAAAAACATGTGTAGAAGACAAGCCAAGACAAGAGGACACAAGATGCGGTGGATGCTAGGGACAAACCCCAATGTGGGGAAACCCTTTGATCAAATCTTCTTATTATTCTTCAATAGGTCATTAGAGAGAGAGAGAGAGTACAAATATCATAAGTAAAAGCCCAAAACAGATTTTCCAAATTAGTAGTCAATGCAGCCCTAACTAGAAAGTCAACAGTGGTCAAAGCTTCCCAAAAGGCCCTCCAAGCAACTCGGTCAATAGCAGAGGAATGCAGTTTTCCAAGGGAGAAAAAGTCAACCCAAAATCAACTTGGTCAACCTAGTCAAATTCTGTTGTAATTCTGTGGTCAAACCAAAAAGTCAACACAACAGTCAACTCCATCAAACAATCCCCAATCACCTCGAAATTCAAGACAAAGAATGTGGCCTGAAAAAATTGAAATTCTGCCCAAAAGATAGAAGTCAATGCTGGTCAATGCATGCCCTAATCTCTGAAATTTTCGGCCTCCAAAACCAGTCCAGAAATCTGTCCTCTTCCACATGTGCAAAGTAGAGAGCCTCCAAGTTGTATGAACCAATCAAGAGAGCAGAGAGAAGATGATGTGATGAGTTGAGATGATGTCCAAATGAGAGAAGAGTCACTTCTATTTATACACTTCATTGAGGGTCAGGAGACACATCCATTGGGCTTCACGAGCCTACATTTGACTGAGGCCGACCTTGACAATTTTTCCATGAGAATGAATAAATTGAAAATTCCATTTCTGCTTGTCAAAATGAGATGATATTTATATCAAAATTGGACCTCTTGAAAAGAGGAATCTAATGCAATAAGCATCTGCATCATATGAGCTGTCCTAAGCTGGAAGTTGGCCCTAGTTTCCAATTTTAACACTCCCTCTCAACTAGGGAGAATTCCACCTGCCAATCCATTTGTCATCATGCCATCCTGTCATCCTGTACCATCCCTGTCATCACTGCCCTGCTCTGCTGAACCATGAAGTAACAATGAAGAAGAAGTGATCGAGAGTGAGTCATAAGATCATACCACTCTCACTAACAAAAGTCAGTCCTTGATCCCAGATCAAGTTGTTTGAACACCATACATCCTAGTCATAGGGAGTACGGCGGTACACGATGTGTCCATCGGTAGTGCTATGGTCCCTAACCATCTTTTCCCAACTCATTGGCTAGATGAGAGGTACTTACCATGAGTCCCAAGCTCAATGGGTAGGATGTGTGCCGGGGAATCAACAGGAGAAGGTGAACCACTCATCCTACATGCATGTGTCTAGGTAGGGGAAGGTGAACCACTCACCCTACATGCATGTGTCCATGTAGGGGAAGGTGAACCACTCACCCTACAAACATTTCAACCATAATGGGGTATCACAAGGGAAGGTGAACCACTCACCCTGTATCCAACACACCACTAGGGGAAGGTGAACCACTCACCCTGTATCCAACACACCACTAGGGGAAGGTGAACCACTCACCCTATGGTTGTTCATAGCTCCAAGAAGTACTCCAAGCCCCCAGGAGCTCCTAGAGCTCTATGTCCAACTCATACGGGACCCTCATAAGAGGGTCGTTCCATGACTCCAAGTCTCTCTCAGAAGGTTAAGAATTTGACCTTCCCTAAAGGCTTCGTAAGAATGTCAGCGACTTGCTCATCCGTCAGGATGAGTTTGAGCCTTATTGCTCCCCGTTGTACCATATTCGGGATAAAGTGGTAGCTGATAACAATGTGCTTGGAGTGGTTGTGGAACACGAGATTCTTTTATAGGAAAATCCCACTCTGGTTGTCGCAGAAGATCACGGTGGTATCCAACACGTGCTCAAATAGCTCACTGAAGAGCTTCCTCAACCAAACTGCTTCACAACAGGCCATACTTGCAGCAATGTATTTGGCCTCAACAGTGCTTAGTGCAACCAATTTTTGCTTCTTACTCATCCAAGATATAGATGCAGATCCCAAAGAGAAGCAACACCCAAACGTGCTCTTACGATCCACCACAATGCCAACCCAGTCAGCATTTGTGTATCCATGTAGTCCCAAATCCTCGATAGTGTATCTCAGTCCATAGTGGATTGTGCCCCGGAGATATCTCAAGAAATTCTTGGCAGCAATCCAATGAAATTGATGAGGCTCGACCATATATTGACTCAATGTGTTCACAACGAAGCATATGTCAGGACATGAGTTGACCAAGAACATCAGTGCCCCCACAAGTTGACAATACTCAGCAGGGTTCGCTAATCTAGGCCCAACAACACTTCCACATAGCTTCTTAAAGTTGAGTTCCATCAGAGTAGTCATGGACTTGTAGTCCACTATCCCACACTCTCAAGTAGCTTTACAATATACTTTCCCTGAGAAAGAAAAATCTCACCTGGATTTTTCCAGACCTCCAACCCTAGGAAATAATGCATCAGTCCTAGTTCCTTCATCTTGGACTTGGAATCCAACTTCCTCTTGTATTTATGAATGGGAGGGTCATCACCTGTTAGAAAGAGATCATCCACATAAAGGACCAGAATGAGGGGTCTGCCCTTTTCAACCTTGAAGTATAGGTTCGAGTCAACATCGCTTCGTGTAAATCCCAGCTTCATAAGATAGCTATCGATCCTCTCATACCAAGCCCGAGGGGCTTGCTTCAATCCATAGAGGGCTTTCTTCAATGTGCATACATGTGTCTCATGATCTTGAACCTGAAACCCCTCAGGTTGTTCCACATACACTTCCTCCTTATGCGAACCATGCAAGAAGGCAGTCTTGACATCCATCTGATGTAGGTTCCATAGTCGCGAGGCAGCAAGGGCTATGATCGAACAGATGGTGGTATATCGGGCAACAGGTGCAAATATCTCATCATTGTCAACTCCTTCCTTTTGAGAGAAGCCTCGAGCTACAAATCTAGCTTTGAATTTCTCAGCACTCCCACCAACTCCATGTTTGATCGTGTAGAGCCATTTTGAAGTGACCACAGACTTGTCCCTGGATCTAGGAACAACATCCCATACATCATTCTTCATGATCGACTCATATTCCTTGTTCATCGCATCCTTCCAAACCTGTTGCTTCACGGCTTCTTCAAATACAATGGTACCCATGGCAGCTAAGTACCCTTGGTACCTATTCGGCTTCTTGCTTTCACGAAATGTCCCCCTCGGTGCAATATGTTTCTCAACATCTTCCAGTATATCTTTGAGCCACAAAGGCCTTTTTCTTGAAGTAGTAGGCTCATTAGGAGGTGGATCAATGGGATCCATTGAACCTTCAACATCGGGCATCAGTTCATTGGATGGAGGATCATCCTGCTTATCTGCATCAACATCATCATTGGCCTTCCTAGGAATAGGAATATCTCGAATCTTTCTAAGAGAAAAATCTTCATTGAAAGTGACATCATGACTTAATTCCACTTTCCTTTGACTGGGCACACAAATTCTATATGCCTTCGAAGTTTCACTGTAGCCCACAAACGTTCCTTTCTTCCCAGATGCATCTAGTTTGTTTCTTTTCTCTTTCGCCACATGATAATATACAAGACAACAAAAATTCTAAAATGAGAAACATCAGGTTTCTTACCGGTGAAAACTTCTTCGGGTGTCTTGAAGTCCAAAGCTTGATGTGGGCATCGATTTTGGACATAGACAACGGTGTTGGCAACTTCTCCCCTTAAGAACTTTGGAAGACCTTGATCATGAGCATGGCACAGGTGGCTTCTATGATAGTACGATTCTTCCTTTCAGCAACACCCTTTTTTTAGGAGTATATGTGGTAGTGGTCTCCCTCTTAATGCCAACTTCTCTACAATAGTCGTTGAATTCATTTGACTCATATTCAATCCCATTATCCGTCCTCAATATTTCAATCTCCTTCCTTGTTTGATTCTCGACCAAGGCTTTGAAAGACCATAACCATTTGAATATTTCATCCTTATTCTTTAAGAAGTAGATCCATGTTTTGTGAGGGAAGTCATCCACAAAAATAGCATAATACAAAAATCCACCCAAAGATGTCACGGGAAACATACCTGATAGATCAAAATGGACCAATTGAAGAATATCAGTGGTTTGAGTCTCACTTGAGGGGAATGGTCTCCATGTATGTTTTCCAGCTTCACATCCCTGACAAACACCTTCATGATTTAAGTTGAATTTGGGCATCCTTGTGATCGTCTTCCTTGCATCACGTAAGGCTTTGAAATGAAGGTGAGCAAATCTCTAGTGCCATAATTCAGATTGAAGAGAAGTATCACAAGTCATTGCTCCCAACGGACTTCCTCCAACCTGATAAAGACCTTCAACCTTGAATCCTAGAGTGAATGCATCTCTAGGGTTCCTTTGCCACGGATGAACCTTCCCATCAATGAATGACACCTTAAAACCTTTGTCTTCCATCGTAGAAATAGAAACCAAGTTCTTTTTCAAGTCAGGTACATATAACACTTCTTGTAGGTGAAGGGTTTGACCTTGATTTAAGTAGAGAGTAACGGTCACAATTCTCTTCATGGGATAAATGGCATTATTTCCAAGTATAGTCCCCATATTTGTCTTCTTTTCAACCAAGTTTGATAGAGATTCTTTGTACCCAGTGAAGTGCCTTGAGGAACCACTATCAATCAACCAATGGTCCAATGTATATGGAGGAGAGGGTAGAAATAAGATAAAATTATTTTTGCTTTACAACATCAACTTCTTCATACCTCAAGTTTCTCGACTTCTTGGGAGGATGACCATTTCCATTTTGAGCAACAGGAGCATTCCTCTTTCCTTTGTTATTGGACTTATTGTTACTTTGATTTTCATTGCCCTTGAGGTTGTTGTTATTATTGTCATCATCTCGCGGAGTATCCTTCTTGTGAGGACACTCTCTAGCGAAGTGGCCAAACCTGTTACAATTGAAGCACCTTCCTTTTCTTCCTTCTTTGAATCCCGACTTGAACCCTTGCCCTTAATTCCTTGGACCAACATTGTTCATTCTCTTAGAATGAGCGGAGAAGGCAGTGGGATTGTTTCCATTTGAGGGCTTGTCTCTTTCCATCATCCTTATTTCTTCTTGAATGCATCTGGCCAATAGTTCAGAAATCCAGGAATCCTGTCATTATAGAGAATGGTAGTGTTGAACACATCCCAATCTCTTGTAAGACCTCCAAGAGCAATAAGAGAGATTTCCCGGTCACCAGTGACTTCACCAATAGATAAGAGATCATTCTTGATCTCAGGAATCCTCATGAAGTAGGATTGGATGGATTCTCCTCTATCCATCTTGATATCTTTCAGCTTTTTCTTGAGAAAGAGAATTTTATTTACTTTGAACATCCCAACCAACTTTTCATACATCTCCTTAGATGTTTCCAAATCAGAAATATAGGCAACCAAAGGCTTATGAATGGAATCAACAATAATCTTCTTAGCTTTTACCTCACCTTTCTTGTACTTGGTTTGTGCAACAACAAATGCATTTGAAGGAGGCTCTACTATTCTTCCTTTGACATAGTCCATGGCATCATTCTCTTCCAATGTCGAATCCGAAGTCATCTTCCATGCATGATAGTTGGACTTATCCTTAAGCTTGTCCTCAGATTTGAAGAAAGATGTAGTCGTCATTGGGACTAGTTCCAAGTCCTTGTCCAACAACTTCTCTTAGTGATTGCTTTGCTTCACTCTTGCTTGGGCTTTGTCTTCACCCGACCTCTGATGTCATGTTAATTTTAGATAAGAATGATATGTTCTATGCTTTAACACAATTTACTTCAATGTTCCTTTAGCAACCTAATGACAATTTCCAATTATATCTGGTAGTAATCACATTAACTTAAACACATTGACAGTAAATGCAGATAGAACATAAAAACATGTGCGGAAGACAAGCCAAGACAAGAGGACACAAGATGTGGCGGATGCTAGGGACAAACCTAATGTGGGGAAACCCTTTCATCAAATCTTCTTATTATTCTTCAATAGTTCATCAAAGAAAGAGAGTACAAATATCATAAGTACAAGCTTAAAACAAATTTGCCAAATCAGTGGTTAGATCAACAGTGAATGAAACCCTAACCATAAAGTCAATGGTGGTCAAAGCTGCCTCAAAAGGTCCTCCAAGAATCTCGGTCAATAGCAGAAGAATGTGGCCTGTCAATGAAGACAAAGTCAACCCAAAATTAGCTCAGTCAAATAGTCCCCAATCACCTCAAAATTCGTGCCAAAGAATGTGGCTTGTAGAAATCAAAATTCTGCCCACAAAAATGAAGTAAACGCTGGTCAATGCATGCCCTAATCTCTGAAATTTTAGGCCTCTAAAACCAGTCCAGAAATTTGTCCTCTTCCACATGTGTGAAGTAGAGAGCCTCCAAGTTGTACAAACCAATCAAGAGAGGAGAGAGAAGATGATGTGATGAGTTGAGATTATGTCCAAATGAGAGAAGGGTCACTTCTATTTATACACTTCGTTGAGGGTAACGAGACACATCCATTGGGTGTCATGAGCCTACATTTGATTGAGGCAAACCTTGACAATTTGTCCATGAGAATGAATAAATTCAAAATTCCATTTTTGCTTGTCAGAATAAGATGATCTTTATATCAAAATTGTACCTCTCGAAAAGAGGAATCCAATGCAATAATCATCTCCATCATATGAGTTGTCCTAAGGTGGAAGTTGGCCCTAGTTGCCAATTTTAACAGTTTGACATTTAATTAAGATTTATGTACCTTGATGTTGGTGATATTGATCTTTTGACTCCTCTGTTGTGGCCTTAGCAAAAGTGCACTCTTCACTCAAGCCAAAATCATTGATTACTAGGTATGTTAATATTTTTCTACCATATTTTAAAGCTTGGATTAGGTAGTTTCATCAAAATAGCATGGTGTTTACTAATTTTCCTCGAGGATTGAGATAGATGCAAAGGGTGATAATACTGATCATGATCCCAATATAAAAAATGGTGGAACATTGCTTGTCATTTATGTTTGTCATTTAAATGTTCTTGCTTGTTTATTCCCCCTCAAATCTAGAGGGGGATAGAGTATGTGCACCTTCGTTGACTTTATCATAGTCAAATAGCTGCATGGAGGTAGGTCCCTTATGCCACAAGCAAAGGTGTCTCATACACCAATTTGGTGTTTGGTTAATTTTTTTCTTTCTTTGTTTACACACACACACACACACACATCGTGTTTCCTCCTTTCCAAATTTTTGGGGGCTCACATTTTTAGTTGTTTCCATTTTGAAAATGCGTATCCATTTCCCAGTGTCATGCAACTTAGTCTCTAACACAATAGTGAATAAGAATGATGAGTACTCCCTCCTTCCTCTATGTATATGGAAGGTAAGGGAGATCAACAATACAATGTAGGCCAATTCCCATACAAGAAACCTACAATAAACACATGTATGCACCCACAATTGGAGTGCTCCACTCCAAGTGTACACATCTCAATCTCCAAGGTGATATCATACAAAATAAGGGCTTGAAGATGATGTAGCCACACAAGGTGTGTCCACAGTTCGCCAAAAGTGCATATGCTTGTATGGGATTCCATTATTCCTCCTAAGCCATGTACTCCACTAGGTCCACTCCCCTTGCATGAACACCATCACAACCAAGTTTCCCCAAGCCAACTTGAAGCTTCCATATAGGAACTCAAGCTACCCCATTCTCTCTAGTGCTTGATGCCCTCCTTAAAGATGTAATATGCTCCTTCTCTTAAGGACAACTTTCTCCAAGTGAGTGACATCATCATGTGGCCATCATGAAGCATGTCACTTAAGCTATTAAGGGAACTCCAAAGCCATGAGGAAGAATGCTGGGCAATCACCTAACTAAGGTCAATCAATCACTAATTAAGCAATATCCAATGTGCAATTCCATCACAAGCCATTTCCCATGTGAAAATCCATCTCAACCCATCCAAGGGCTAAACATACACCATGCACCCAAAATCTCATTAAGCACCCCTAAACAATGGCGTAAATACTTTTGGAGTAACTTGAAAGCTGACAGACTTGTGTGGTGAATATTTTTCTTGAAATGGATTTAGGAGTCAATGTATTGCAACTTGTCCTTAAATATTGTGAGTATTGTTATAGAAATCTCACTCACAATCAACTTGGCAGGGGTTTGAAAAATGAAAATTGGGAAAATTCAACAAAAAATTATCGACCAATAAAAGATGCATAAAGTAATATTTTTCAACTAAATGAAAACATGAACTTAAATCATCAGATAATTACATTGTGACATAAATATTAAAAGAAGGTATTCAATTATCATATATAGGTTGTCCAATCACATACATCATACATTAACCATCAATAGTTGACTAGGGTTGAGTTAAAATTCAAGAGTTTAAAATAAAATAAAAAATTAAACTATAATATGGATGCGTTAATGACCTTTGCCTCTTTTCTAGGGCCTATTGGTGGAGGGTCTTGGAATTGCATGTCCAATGGAGCTACAAATTGGTGGTTCCTACACTTGATTTTGTTGGTTGTGCATTGGTTGGTTGTGAGTTGGTTGATCTTGCTCTAGTTGGTTTTAGACTATTTGGTCTTGCGCTTAGTCATCCTACCCTATCTAACCAGGCAAATGAATCCTCCATAATAGGTCTCTCACCCTCCTCAACATTGAGTTAGAAGTGGGATGAATCACATCCAAGTAAATGGCTTGTACATCAAGTGGGTTCTTCAAATACCCCACCCATAATCAAAGGATGTCGTAAACATACATCATATCATTGAGGTGTTGATACTCCGTCTTATTATGCTTTCGTGAGTGTTTTTTCAACGAAACTCCAATTGTGTTGGCAATCGAAAGCACTAGAAAATTGACTTAGCATATTGATTACAAGATTACAATTTTTTGAAGATTGATGTTTGTCCACCATAGTACACCTTAAAAAATAGGAAAAGAGAGAACAAGTAAATTAATATTCCAAACAATATACTCTTATTAATAATGTCTAAATGTGAACTTTAAAGTTGAACAATCAAAGAAGTGAAATTGCTTATCTAGCCACATAAATGTTCTTACCCACATTCCTTTATCATAGCCTAATAATCCTAGAGCTCTCTTGTAATTCTTTAACTCAAACTATATGTCTGCATGCACCTATAGGTCTAGCACCATTTTATACACACACTAAAGAACTTGGCCAATAATGTTAGTGGTGAAACTTGTAGCGAAATTCACTAGAGTAAAACAATGTGAATTTCTTGCTTTGTGAAGTGTGAAATGCTACATGTTGTTCCATATATCATCAAAAAAATCTCATATAATGACGTGCTTGGCCTTCCCCACTCACTTTTTTTTATAACTAGAACAAGAAATTTGTATTAAGCAAAAATCTGTGATTGGAACACGCACTTGAAGTACATCGAGATGAATGGTACAAGGAAAAACTTTTCCATGACTCTAGAAAGAGGGGGCAAAAAAACCATCCTCCTCCCGACAAAAGAAGAAAGGTGGTGGGTAGGGGGGGGGAGATCCAAAACTAGACCTTTTGAGACTTGAGCCTATTGCTTTTTGAGAACAAGAGTATATTCTTACAAATGGCTTGCACAAAATGGTACAAAAATAAAACATTTCTAATATTTAATCAAAACTGACCTCCCATTAGAACCATGGGAGGCTAAAGAATGACAGGCACTATATTTTGGAGATTTCTTGCTTCGTTCTTTCTATTTCTTGTTAATGAAGGGGACGATCATTGATTGCTTTCTAAAACTTCCAAATATGAATGAGAAGAACAATAGAGATTGACCTCATTCTCTTCCTCCGAACTTGCCTCTTCTCTCTTTTTATTTGAAGGCGAGGCATTTCAATATCCTTAGAACTAGTCTCTTCCTCAATGTGAGAAGTGATGTTCTCTGAAGCCATTTGATCTTGATTTGGTTGATCTTCTTCAACTGTGACTTCTGTGTTTGAGGACTTCAAAGCTTCGTATCTATTATTGGAGGGAGGATGTTCATTAGTTTCATACTTGTTGGAATTAGTCTTGTTAAATGAATGATTCTCGTGCTTCTTTGAAACTGGTTTGAATGCTTCTTGCTCATCATTACTTTGAGAATATGGAGGGATAGAAGGAGACTGAGGTGCTATAATGTTAAATTTGGCAACTAGGGCCAAAGTTCACCTTGGACAGCTCATATGATGTAGCTGATATTTTTATTCGATTCCTCTTTTTGAGAGGTGTAGGATTGATCTAAAGATCATCTCATTTTGACATGTATAAATGGAATTATGAATTTATTTCGTTTATGGACAAATTGTCAAGGTCGACCAACAAACTACTGTAGGCTCAAAAGCCCAAAAGTCACATCTCTTCACCCTCACCATTGTGTATGTATGGAGGAGTCATTTTCCTCATCTAGACACACATCAATCAATCATATTTCTCTCTCCTCTCCTCATTGGTTTGTATAGCAAGCAAGATTAGCCTTCCTCTCTATGCGTTGACCTGGGTTGACTAAAATTGTAAGCCGGAATTTCAGATCTGTTTTTGGGCTATTATAGGGACGTTGACCAGCGTTGACCAAGGGTCAAACTTCATCTTTTGATTGCATTTTTCAGGCAAGAAATTCATTTTTCTTAGGCCGCTGCTCCTGGCACAAAAATCAAGGTGTTTGCAGCTGTTTGACCAACATTGACTGCACAACCGTTGAATACATAAGTTGACTATGTGTTGACCAAGTTTAACCAGATTTTTTGGGACTGTTTTGGGCTGATTTGGTCTATCTTTGGAGGTTGAATTGACTGGGTTTGACTGAGCTGATTTGGAGGTGAAATTACTAAGTTGACCAATGTTGACTTTCTGGTTAGGGCATCCTATTGATTGCAGTTTGATTGGAAAAATTTGACTGTGATTGGGCAAGTGAATTTTGTATATTGCACTCTCTCTCTTTGCTGAACTTTTGAAGAATAATAAGAAGACTTGATCAAAGGTTTCTCCGCATTGAGGTTTTCCCCTTGCAACTCTCAAATATTGTGTCCTCTTGCCTTGGCTTGTCTTCTGCTTTTTATTTATGTTCTATCTGCATTTACTAACATGTTAATGTGATTGCTAATCTGGAAATTGATATTGGGCTAATAAGAAAAAATAAAGTATATTGATCTTAAGCATAGAACATACCATTGTTATCTAAAATTAACATGGTATCAGAGCTGAGGTGAAGAAAAAGCCAAAGCAAGAGTGAAAAGAGATATCACTAAGATTTGTTGGACAAGGACAAGAGTCAATGGCCTTCGCATCTTACTTCAATCTTGATGACAAGCTCAATGATAAGTCTGATTATCATGCATGGAAGATGTCTCTTGAATTGACTTTGGAAGAGCAGGATGTTATGGACTATGTGCAGGGAAACATTACTGAACCTCCTTCAAATGCATTGGCTGCCGCTAAGACAAATTAAACGAAAGGTGATGTCAAAGCAAAGAAGATCATCAAGGATTCTATTAACAAGAATTTGGTTGCATACATCTTCGATTTGAACACATCTAAGGAGATGTATGACAAGTTGGTTGGCATGTTCAAAGCTAGCAATGCAAACCAAGTTGTCTTTCTCAAGAACAAGTTGAAGGACATAAAGAAGGGAAGAGGTGAAGATATCCAATCATACTTCATGAGGATTACCGAGGAAAAAAATGATCTTTCAATTGGAGAAGTTATTGCTGATAGGGAGCTCGCTCTCATTGCCCTTGGAGGAGTCCCTCATGAATGGCATGTGTTCAACACTACTATTCTCAACAATGACAAGATTCCAGATTTTGATGAATTGTTGACAAGATGCACTCAAGAAGAAACAAGAATGATGGAGAGAGACATGCCTTCAAATAGGATTGACCTTCTGCGTTCTCTGTTCATGCTAAAAAGAAGAACAATGCAGGTTCAAAGAAGCAATGTCAAGGAAGATCGACATTCAAAGATGGCAGGTATGGAAGATGCTTAATTTGTAATAGGTTTGGCCACTATGCTAGGGAGTGTCCTAATAGAAGGGATACACCCCATGATGATGACAACCATAACCACAACTATTTCAGGGGCAACAACAATCAAAGGACTGGCAGATTCAACAACAAAGGAAAAAGGAATGCTTCCGCTACTCAACATGGAAATGGTCGACCTCCCAAAAGATCAAGAAACTCCAAGTATGATGAATCTAATGTTGTAGATAACAAGGAAAAATAATTTTATCTTATATCTGGCCTCTCTACTTCCTCTCCACCAGATCCCTTGGGAAATTGGTTGATTGATAGTGGTGCCTCAAGGCACTTTACTGGGTATAAGGAAGATTTTTCAAATCTGATAGAAAAGGATACAAATTTGGAAATCATTCTCAGAGACAATGCCACCTATCCCGTGAAGGGAGTTGGGAATGTTACTCTTCAATTGAATCAAGGTAACACCGTCCATCTTCAAGAAGTACTCTATGTACCTGATCTAAAGAAAAACTTGGTATCTATCTCGACAATGGAATATGAAGGATTCAAGGTGGCATTCATTGATGGAAAGGTATGTGTTTGGAATAAAAATTTCAAAGAAGAATTTACTCTTGGATTCAGGGTTGATAGCCTATATCAAGTTGGAGGAAGCCCATTGGGAGCTATGTCTTGTGACACATCTCTTCAATCCGAATTATGGCATTGAAGGTTTGCTCATCTACATTATAAGGCTCTACTCAATGTGAGGAAAATGGTGACATGTATGCCCGAATTCAAAGTAGAACATGAAGGTGTTTTTTAGGGATGTGCTGAAGGAAAACATACAAGGGGACCATTCCCCTCAAGTGATAGCAAGACTACCGACATTTTGCAATTGATTCATTCTAATCTATCTGGTATGATGCCTGTGACATCTTTGGGAGGATATTTATATTGTGCTATATTTGTGGATTATTTCTCTTGTAAAACTTGGATATATTTCTTGAAGAAGAAGGACGAGCTTGATATGAGAAGGACGAGACTTGGTCAAAAATCAAACAGGGAAGAAGATTAAAATATTGAGGACCGATAATGGAACTGAATATGAATCAAATGAGTTCAATGACTATTGTAGAGAAGCTGGCATTAAGAGCAAGACTACTATCACATATACTCCTGAGCAAAATGGTGTTGCTGAAAGGAAGAACTGTTCTATAATAGAAGCCACATGGCCCATGCTTCATGATTAAAGCCTTCCAAAGTTCTTATGGGTGGAAGTTGCCAACACTGCTGTGTATGTTCAAAATAGATGCCCTCATCAAGCGTTGGGATCCAAAACTCCCAAAGAAGTTTTAACTTGTAAGAAACCTGATGTTTCTCACTTTAGAATTTTTGGTATCCCTGCATATTTTCATGTGCCGAAAGAAAAGAAAAGCAAATTGGATTCATCTGGGAAGAAAGGAGCATTTGTGGGCTACAATGAAACTTCTAAGGCATATAGAATCTATGTGCCTGGTCAAAGCGAAGTGGAGATAAGCCATGATGTCACCTTCGATGAAGGTGCTGCCCTTCGGAAGATTAGTAACCTTCTTATTACAAGGAAGGACAAAGAAGCAGATAGGAAAGCAGGGAGAACCGCAGGATGAGTCGATGCTCGATGTTGAAGGACCAATGGATCCCATTCATCCGCCTCCTCGTGAGCCCTCCTCCTCAAAGAGGAAACCCTCATGGCTTAGGGAAAATCTTGAAGATGCAGAGAAACATGTTGCACCAAGGGGGACATTTCGTGAAAGTAAGAAGCCGAATAGGTACCAAGGGTACTTAACTGCCATGAAAACCATTGTTCAAATTGAGCCTTGCACATTCGAAGAAGCTGTGAAGCACCAAGTTTGGAAGGATGCTATCAATGAAGAGTATGAAGATTATGAAAAATGATGTCTGGGATGTGGTCCTTAGACCCAAGGACAAATCTGTTGTCACCTCGAAATGGCTCTACAAGATCAAGCATGGAATTGAATGGAAGTGCTGAAAAGTTCAAGGCCAGATGTTGCTTGAGGCTTCTCTCAAAAGGAAGGTGTGGACTACGATGAGATATTTGCACCGGTTGCCCAATATACCACCATCCGTTCGGTCATAGCCCTTGCTGCCTTGCAAGGATGGAACCTACACCAGATGGATGTCAAAACTACCTTCTTGCATGGTTCAATTAAGGAGGAAGTCTATGTAGAACAACCTGAGGGGTTTGAAGTTCAAAATTGTCAAACACTTGTATGTAGGTTGAAGAAAGCCCTCTATGGGTTGAAGCAAGCTCCCTGAGCTTGGTATGAGAGGATCGACAACTATCTGATGAAGCTGGGTTTACAAGAAGTGAAGTTGATCCGAACCTTTACTTTAAGGTTGAGAATGACAAACCTCTCATCTTGGTACTTTATGTGGACGATCTCTTTCTGACAGGTGCAGACCCTCTTATTCATCAATGTAAGAGGGAGTTGGCTTCCGAGTTTGAAATGAAGGACCTAGGACTGATGCATTATTTCCTAGGGTTGGAGGTCTGGCAAAAGCCAGGTGATATTTTCCTTTCTCAAGGAAAATACAATGTGAGGCTACTTGAAATATTTGGGATGGTGGATTGCAAGTCTGTGACTAATTCGATGGAACTTAACTTCAGGAATCTATGCGAAAGTGTTGCTGGGCCCGATTTGGGAAATCCTTTTGAGTATCGTCAACTTGTGGGGGCCCTGATGTTCTTCGTGAACTCCCACCCAGACATATGTTTTGCAATGAATAGATTGAGTTAGTTTATGCTTGAGCCTCATCACATACATTGGATTGCTGCAAGAATCTCTTGAGATATCTCTGGGGCACAATCATCTATGGAATGAGATACACTGCTGGGAATGTTAGGCTCCATGGTTATTCTGATGTTCACTGCGCTAGCAGTGTGGTGGATCGTAAGAGCACATTTGGATGTTGCTTCTCTCTAGGTTGTGCTTTGATATCCTGGATGAGCAGGAAGTAGAAATCGGTTGCTTTGAGCAGCGATGAGGCTCAATATATTGTTGCTAGTATGGCCTCCTCTGAAGCTGTTTGGTTGAGGAAGCTCTTTAGTGAGCTGTTTGGACATGTGCTAGATACCATCGTGATCTTCTGCGACAACCAAAGTGGGATTCGTCTTTCTGAAAATCTCGTGTTTCATGACCGCTCCAAGCATATTGATATCAAGTACCACTTTATCTGGGATATGGTATAATGGGGAGCCATAAGGCTCCGTCATATTGGGACTGATGATCAAGTCGCAGATATTCTTACAAAGCCCTTGGGGAAGGTTGAATTCTTAACCTTCCTTGAACGACTTGGAGTTGTGAAGAGACCCTCTTATGAGGGTCCATTTTGATTTGGATATTGAGCTTTAGGAGCTTCGGGGGGCTTGGGGTACTTCTTGGAGCGATGAGCAATTGTAGGGTGAGTGGTTCACCTACCCCTAGTGGTGCGCGATGTACAGGGTGAGTGGTTCACCTTCCCCTGTGATACCCCATGATGATTGAGATATGCATAGGATGAGTGGTTCACCTTCTCCTATGGCATATGAGCAGGATGAGTGGTTCACCTTCTCCTATCGATACATCCTACCCATGCAGTCTGGGACTCATGGGAAGTACCTCTCATCTGGCTAATGAGTAGGGAAATGAGGATAGGGACCATAGTACTACCGATGGACACATCGTGTACTACCGTACTCCCTATGCTAGGATGTTTGAAATTTATATAAGATCAATGGAGGCTGACTTCGGGTTAGTGGAGAGTAGTATGCTACACTCTCGATTATTAGAGATTGACTTCAGGTCAGTGGAGAATGGTATGACACATTCTTGATCATTTCTTCTTCATTCTTTCTTCATGATTCATCAGAGCAGAGCAAAGTATAATAGGGATGTCAGAGATGGTACAAATTGACAGATGATTTGGCAGGTGGAGTTCTTCCTAGTTGAGAGGGAGTTTTAAATTTGGCAACTAGGGCCAAACTCCACCTTGGACAACTCATATGATGCAACTGGTATTTTTATTGGATTCCTCTTTTCAAGAGATGCAGGATTGATCTAAAGATCATCTCATTCTGACATGTACAAATGGAATTATGAATTTATTTTGTTTATGGACAAATTATCAAGGTCGGCCAACGAACTAATGTAGGAAGCTCAAAAGTCATGTCTCTTCACCCTCAACGTTGTGTATATATAGAGGAGTCATTTTCCTCATTTGGACACACATCAATCACTCATCTTTCTCTCTCCTCTCCTCATTGGTTCGTACAACAAGCAGGAGCAACCTTCTTCTCTATGTGTTGACCTAGGTTGACTAAAATTGCAGGCTGAAATTTCAGATCTTTTTTTGGGCTATTACAAGGACATTGACCAAGGGTCAAACTTCATCTTTTGACTGTGTTTTTCAGGCAAGAAATTCGTTTTTCTTAGGCCGCAGCTCCTGAAACAAAAATCAAGGTGTTTGCAGTGGTTTGACCAATGTTGATTGCACATCCATTGACCACATAACTTGATTGTGCGTTGACCAAGTTTGACCAGATATTTCGGGACTGTTTTTGGCTGATTTTGTCTATCTTTGGAGGTCAAATTGACTGGGTTTGACAGATCTGATTTGGAGTAGAAATTTTGCTAAGTTGACCAACGTTGACTTTTTGGTTAGGGCATCTCGTTGACTGTAGTTTGATTGGACAAATTTGACTGTGATTGTGCAAGTGAATTTTGTATATTGTACTCTCTCTGTGCTGAACTTTTGAAGAATAATAAGAAGACTTGATCAAAGGGTTTCCCCACATTGGGGTTTTTCCTTGGCATCCACCAAATATTGTGTCCTCTTGTCTTGGCTTGTCTTCTGCTTTTTATTTATGTTCTATCTGCATTTACTATCACGTTAATGTGATTGCTAATCTGGAAATTGATATTGGGTTAATAAGAAAAAATGAAGTAAATTACTCTTAAGCATAGAACATACCACTATTATCTAAAATTAACATATAACTTTTGGACAATGTTTTGCAAAGTGCCCATACTCATGGAAAAAATCGCATTTAAAAGGAACTTGCTCATAATCTAGAGCGTGAACCTGGGACTAACCCTCTAAGTCAAGGTGAATTGCCTTAGGGAGTCCTTTTGCAAACTCCATTTCAACACGAATTTTGACACAGGAGAAGTTGTGTTGAAATGGATTTTGCAAAAAAAAAGAACAAGTAAATTAAATTTCCAAACAATATAAAATGTGAACTTTAAAGGTGAACAATCAATCATACAATTTGAAAGTTGAAGTGAAATTTCTTATCTAGCCACGTAAATGTTTTTACGCGCATTTCTATATCATAGCCAAATAATACTAGAGCTATCTTGTAATTCTTTAACTCAAACTATATGGTTGCATGTGCTTATAGGTCTAGCACCATTTTCTACAAACAACTAATGAACTTGGTGAATAATGTTATTGGTGAAACTTGTAGCGAAATTCACTAGAGTAAAACAATGTGAACTTCTTGCTTTATGAAGTGTGAAATGCTACATGTTGTTCCATATATCATCAATCAAACCCCATATAATGATGTGTTTAGCCTGTCCCTCCTGGCCTTTTTTAACTAGAACAATAAATTTGTACTAAGGTAAAATTTGTAGCTAGAACACGTAGCTGAAGTACATTGAGATGAATACTACAAGGAAAAACTTTTCCATGATTCTAGAAAGAGGGAGGGCAAAAAAACCATCCTCTCGACAAAAGAAGAAGTGGGGGGGATCCAAAACTAGACTTTATGAGACTTGAGCCTATTACTTCTCGAGAACAAGAGTCAACTCTTACAAATTGCTTGCACAAGTGGTACACAAATAAAAAATTTCTAATATTTAATAAAAAATGACCCTCCCACTAGAATCACGGGAGGCTAAAGAATGATGGGCACTAGATTTTCGAGATTTCTTGCTTTGGTCTTTCTATTTCTTGTTAATGGAGGGGATGGTCGTTGATTGCTTTGTAAAACTTTTGAATATGAAGGAGAAGAACATGAGAGATTGGCCTCATTCTCTTCTTTTGAATTGGCTTCTTCTTCCATTTTATTTGAAGGAGAGCTATTTCAATAGCCTTAGAACTAGTTTCTTCCTCAACATGATAATGAATGTTCTCTGAAGCCAAGCCATTTGAACTTGATTTGGTTGATTTTCTTGAATTGTGATTTCTACATTCGAGGACTTCAAAGCTTAATATTGTTGATTTGGGGTGGCATCGGATGTGCTCTAGCCACGAAATTTGGTGGAGAGTTTGGGGCACATGAGATCTCCAATACCAAGAAAGGGTTTGGGCAGATTCTAAACAGATAAGGAGATATTAAAATAATTAATATTTTTAATGGAGTCCTAGACTTAGGGAAAATAAAATATTAATGTGTATTAATATGAATCTGTGTTAGAAGGGTCCAAAAGACATGGATCAAGCTAGATCTAATCTTAGCCGTTGATTAGGGAATTAATCTCGGTTGTTGAGATGCAAACATGAAAATTATAAGAGGAGGCTTGAGGGTCACTTGGAGAGTACACCAGAGTGATCAGTCATTCTATTCTCTAGAGTGGGGTTTGCTAAGAGAGATATAATCAGTGATCGGGAGAGCAACTGAGGGGCATTGAGTACAAAGAAAAAGAGAAGGTAAAGATTGTGCCGGGAGAGTAGCACAACAACCAAGGAGGGTGATGCAGAGCTAGCAACGGCTCACGCAGGGCTGCGTAGAGGTAGCCAAGTGCTGCGTAGAGCACTAGAGGGGCCAGCGCAGCTGATGTAGAGGCTCCTAGAGCTGAGGTAGGGCCTTCTAGGGTTGATGCAGGCCTAGAAAGGCTGATGCAGGGCCAACATGAGATAGAGAGGGGTTGACGCAGTCTAGTTTGGGCAGATGCTAGGGTTGCAAAGTAGTTTTGTGCTGAGGAGCTGCTAGAAGGGTTTTCCGAGGTTTTAGCCAGGAGATTTCTCTCAAACTGTGAGGTATAGCTGCTAAGGAAATTCTCTCTTGGGTAGGCCAGTTTCGGTACCCAGATTGTACTCTGATATTTCTTAATAAGAAAACCCTCAGATAGCTGCATCGGTTTTCCCACATTGGGTTTTTTTCTGTGGAC
This sequence comes from Pinus tabuliformis, assembly GCA_031772625.1. Taxonomy (NCBI): domain Eukaryota; kingdom Viridiplantae; phylum Streptophyta; class Pinopsida; order Pinales; family Pinaceae; genus Pinus; species Pinus tabuliformis. The sequence continues at coordinate 457,201,487 of CM062808.1, read as the reverse complement.
ATTGGTCCAAAAAAATGGTGTCATGTGGTGCGTTTGTTCTTGTTTCTTTTAGTTGCTGATTTGTAATATGTTGAGCATGCAATGGTGTTTATTTTCAGTATTTACTTTGTAAATAACTTGTTAAAGAAAAATAACAAGTAGGTAGGAATAAATAAGAAAAAGTGCATGAAGGGTTTCTAAACTAAGTAAACATAGAAACTTCAACATGGTATCAGAGTGTTATTGTAGATCACAGGAGGACTAAAAGACATTAGCCGAGCGGAGCAATAGCAGCAGAAAACAACTGTCCCAAGGTGAAAGAAGCTGTTTCTAGCAATGCAGAAGCCAAGAAGTGTGATGCAGAGCCAACCAGAGCCACGCAGAAGAAGCCGAGAGCTGCATAGAGCCTTAGAGAGGCCAGCGTTGCTGATGCAGAGGGCCAGAGGGCTGATGCAGTGCATCCCAGGGTTGATGTAGGGAATCCCAGGGTTGACGCAGACCCATCTGGGGTGATGCAGAGTCAGCGTGAGGTAGAGAGGGGTTGACACAGTTTACAGAGAGGTAGTTGCTGGAGTCTAGAAGGTTGCAAAAATATTACAGAGCTAGTGAGGTACTGTAGTCAGAACAGTACCTGACAGAGCAGGGCCAAAGGATTTGTTACCGAGGGTTTCTAGCCGAGGAACCTGGATCAGTAGTGCAGTTGCGCAAGACGATCAGAGTAGGGGGCATCTCGACAAGCGACAGAAGGATTTCCAGGAGGGAAATCAAGACTTAGAGGGAGTCCAGAAGAGAACTTCCAGTCGAGAAGTAGAGACTTAGAGGAGTCGAATAGAGAACTTCCAGGAGGGAAGTAGAGGAGAATCATGGCATTACAAGGGGTAAGAGACCAGGATAGACTGGACAGAGCATCGAACTTCGCAGTTTGGAAGGCCAAAATCTTATCAGTGCTTGACAGGAATCGTGTCAAGAACTTCGCCTTGAAGACAATAGTTATCCCAATCGACCCAAACGATAATGACAAGTACAAAGAGGCAATGGCAAGGGCCAAGTGCATTATCCTTGACGGGGTCAAGGATCATGTGGTACCACATAGAGCCGAGAAGGAAATGACAGTTGAGATGTGGGAGGCTCTCAAGAACTTGTACCAGCATACTTCTGTGCAGAGAAGAATGCTGCTCAAGAACCAGATGAGGTCGTATCAGATGAAGAAGAGTCAAACAATTGACTCCTTCCTCGGAGGACTGAATGAGATCCGAGATCAGCTGACTGCTATAGGAGCGACACCGGATAAGGAGCTTATGGTGAGGACATCCCTGAATGCTATCTCAGAAGAATGGGAAGTGTTTGTCAAGAGCATCCTGGGAAAAGGGAATCTCTTACCTTGGGATGAGATGTGGGTAGCTCTTTGCCAGGAAGAGATCAGATGACAGTCGAAGACAGGTAGTAGCAGCAAAGGGATCAAAGTTCAGCACAAGGAGGAAGATGTGGCCCTAACATCTGAGGGAAAGCAGGAGAAGTGGAAGAAGAAAGATCTCTCCAGGATCAAGTGCTTCCACTGTGGGGAGATGGGTCACTATGTGACCCAGTGCCCAAGGAAGAAGAGTAAGGGAGAGTCTTCCGAGACTAAGGCGGTGCTAGCACGGGCAGAGAAGGAAGTTTTGACAGACGATGATTGTGCCATGAGTGCGTACACGCCACTTGAGCGGAAGTGGGGAGACATCGAGCTGTAGTTAGGCGGACTACAGGTGATGAGGGGTAGGATCCTTGAGGTACCCAACCACTTGGATTAGACCTTGCTACAGGAGCCCGACGAGGTGTAGCAGGACTGGCTGAGTGTGTAGAGACAGACGTAGATGGAGCGATAGAGAGAGCTATAGTGTAGGAGTCCCAAGACAACGTAGAGCTAGCAGGCTGCAGCAGTACGAGAGGCATAGGAGTGTTGCACTAGTGCAAGAAGGCACAACAAGGTGTGCAATGGTGCGAGATGCATGGAGTTGTTGCAACAACATAGAGGTCAGAGAGGGAGCATTTTTCAGTGGCAGAGGGAGCTTCAGCAACAGTGGGTATTTCTAGCCCAACAGGGAGGTCAGTTGGGAGATCAGTTACTTACTTCTCAGTAATTGAGTTTCAGTGCAACAATGGGCAGCACGATGCAACATGATGAGAGGATGTGTAGTGCGGATGTAGTGCTGGGAGAAATGACCAACAACAACATGGATGCATAAGGAGCTGTCGTACAGATGCAACAGTGGAAGTGGCAAAACCATGGGCAGCAGTACAGGAGGCAAAAATGTAGAGGATGTTGGGCAGGAAGGCCTAGCATCAGCACAAGTACCGATGCCGGATGATCAGAGTAATACTCAGTAAGGAGTATTGCTAGAGCATAGTCCTCGCTAAGAGGGAGCGTTGATTTTGGGTAGCATCAGGTGTGCTCTAGCAACGAAATTTGGTGGAGAGTTTGGGGCACATGAGATCTCCAATACCCAAAAAGGGTTTGGGTAGATTCTAAACAGATCATGAGATATTAAAATAATTAATATTTTTAATGGAGTCCCTAAGTCTAAACTTAGGGAAAATAAAATATTAATGTGTATTAATATGAATCTGTGTTAGAAGGGTCTAAAAGACATGGATCAAGCCAGATCTAATCTTAGTCGTTGATTAGGGACTTAATCTTAGCTATTGAGATGTCAACAGGAAAAGTATAAGAGGAGGCTTGAGGGCCACTTGGAGAGTACACCATAGTGATTAGTCATTCTATTCTCTAGAGCGGGGTTTGCTAAGAGAGATATAATTAGTGATCGGGAGAGCAGCTGAGGGGCATTGAGTACAGAGAAACAGAGAAGGCAGAGATTGCGACGGGAGAGTAGTGCAGTAACCAAGGAGGGGACGCAGAGCCAGCAAGGGCTCACGCAGGGCCACGCAGAGGCAGCCAAGTGCTGCGCAGAGCACCAGAGGGGCCAGCGTAGCTAACGTAGAGGCTCCCATAGTTGACATAGGGCCTCCTAGGGCTGATGCAGGGCCAACATGAGATAGAGAGGGGTTGACGCAGTCTAGTTTGGGCAGACGCTGGGGTTGCAGAGTATTTTTGTGCTGAGGAGCTGCCGGAAGGGTTTTCAGAGGTTTCATCCAGGAGATTTCTCTCAAACTGTGAGGTATAGCTGCTAAGGAAATTCTTTGTTGGATAGGCTAGTTTCGGCACCCAGATTGTACTATGATATTTCTTAATATGAAAACCCTCAGATAGCTGCATTGGTTTTCCCACATTGGGTTTTTTTCTGTGGAAATTGGTCCAAAAATAATGGTGTCATGTGGTGTGTTTGTTCTTGTTTCTATTAGTTGCTGATTTGTAATATGTTGAGAATGCACTGGTGTTTATTTTCAGTATTTACTTTGTAAATAACTTGTTAAAGAAAAATAACAAGCAGGTAGGAATAAATAAGAAAAAGTGCATGAAGGTTTTCTAAACTAAGTGAACTTAGAAACTTCAACACATATCTATTAGTAGAGGGAGGATGTATATTAGATTCATACATGCTAGAATGAGGCCTCTTGTTGAAATTGACAACTAGGGCCAAACTCCATGTGGGTCATCTTATTAATGGCAGCTAATATTTTTCTTGGATCCCTCTCATTGAGAGGTCTAGGATTGATCTAAAGATCATCCGATTTCGATAAGTATTCATGGAGATATGAATTTATTTGTGTTATGGAAGAATTCGTCAAGGTTGGACAACAACCAAATAACCCCCACATGTGCTCAACGTTTTAGTATAAAAGGAGATGACTTGAGAGTCATTTCACACACACTTACTCGTGATTTCTCTCCACTTGCTTTGGGTTTTAGTGGAAGAGAAATCTAGGAGAGTAAGCCCTAAACGCAGAAGGTAAGGAGCCTTAGCATGATGCCCTAGCCGCAGTCAAGGAGGGTTTGAGACACCCTTAGATGTAGATGGGAAACCCTCATACGCTGCCCTAATCTGGCTATCTAAAGGACATCTAACCGTAGTCGTAGCAAGGCAAATCTAAAGCCTATTCATGTTGCCTGGTAAGCAGGCCTATGATGCCCTAGACACATGCCAGTTCAGGTGACTGGATTGCTGGAAGAAGGACCGAGGAATTCTATTATAGGAGGCTGAGTTCTAGGGCCAAGAGGGCTAGATACTAGGTCGTGTAAAGAAGGAACAAAACACTGGTTGTTTGAGCACATTTGGAGGAGGTTGAATTCTACAACAAACTGTTGCTATGCTGTAGGCCATAGCAAATAGTTGGAGGTAGTCTAGGGCTGCATTGAGGTGGACAGAACCTTTAGGGGACAACAGTGGCAAGCACATGGGGTCAAGCATGATGCAACAATGTCACAAGGCACAACAATGCCACATAGGAGCAACAGACACATGCGACATCAAGGCTATGATGCTTGGTGGAGAATGGTAAATGGGACAACAAGGCTATGATGCTTGTTGGGTTTCTGTAGGTTACAATGGGACAATAACAATGGCATGGCACAACGGGACAACATCAATATCAAGGTGTAGCAAGCACATGGTGGCAAGCACATTAGGACAACAACATGGTAAGCTAGGTGCAACAAGCACATGGCGGCAAGCATGGTGCTGCAAGCACATGGGACACCAGTGTGACAGCATGATGCAGTGATGGCACTAGGTTCAAAAATGCTAAACATTGGGACAATAGTGTGACAACATGGTAATACAATGGCACAAGGTACATCAATGCTAAACATTGGGATAACCGTGTGACAACATGATGCAACAATGGCACATGGGACAACAAGTACATGGTGCAGTAAGGTGCAACAATGGTACTTTGGACAACAATGATACTTGGTGCAAAAAGTACATAGTGCAGCATGATGATGAGGAGAAACACAATGACAGGTGCCACAAGGCGATGAAGTCACCTTGGAGAATCAGTTGAAGCAATATGTCTTGAACTGAGTTCAACTACCTCATGTATCATCTTCTTAGAGATGATCTATGCTCTTATTTAGATAAGATAGAGTGTTGACTCCTGTTATATATGTACTATGTCTCTCTCTGCTCAACTATTGAAGAACATATAAGAAGAATTGATCAAGGGTTTCCCCACATTGGGGTTTGTCCGTGGCTAGCGCCACATCTTGTGTCCTCTTGTCTTGGTTTGTCTTCTGCGATTTATGTTTATGTTCTATCTGCAATTTACTATTATGCTGATGTGATTGATAATCTGGAAAAGATATTGAGCTAACTGTGAAAATTGAAATAAATTGCTCTAAGCATAGAACATACCTAAACTTAACACCTCTTAAATGAATGATTCTTGTGCTTCCTTGAAACTAGTTTGAATGCTTCTTGCTCATCATTACTTTGAGAAGTTGGAGGGATAGAAGGATACCAAGGTGCTATACATTTTGGACAATGTTTTGCAAAGTGGCCATACTCATGGCAAAAAATGCATTTAAAGGAAATTGCTCATAATCTAGAGTGTAAAACCTGGGATTAGCCCTCCAATTCAAACTAAATCGCCTAAGCGAGTCCTTTTGCAAAACCCATTTCAATATTAATTCTAACACAGGAGAAGTTTCGTCCTTGCTCTTATAACTAGAAATGTAGTGGCCTAATTTGTCACTGATGGCTTCGAAAATACTATTGTTGTTTCAAAACGAGGGAAGATACGACAATCTAATCCAGATAGGTGCATAAGAGATTTCCATTGAAGGATTAAAATCCAAAGTACAGTGAACTAGAAACATTCTTGTGGAGCCCTTTATTAGGGCCCAGATTTTTAAATTAAATCCCTGTGCTCCTTGCTTCCAAAATAAAAGAAAAAATAAAAATTTCCACATATAAAGTACTAATAGGCTCCCTCATTCTAAAATAGAGCTATAATTGGGTCAAAGTCTGGTGAATTTATCAACCATTCCTCTTTCCTCTAGGGAATTAACATTCGTCTTTGCAGAGGCGACAACTCCTAAATTAAGAGAATGAATTGTATCCGCCCATTTTGCAAATCTACCAGAGTAGAGAACCATGACCATCCATGCTGGGGTTGGGAAGACTGCCCATTGTACCAACATTGAACTCAACAACGTGCTTGTTTTAATTAGGAATTGTGTAACAAACACCACCAAATCTAAAAATTGGCACAAAGAAAATCAACCAAGCGAGCTCAACAACTAAAAACTTGAAACTCTAAATCTGCAGGAACACTGACACATCGACAAACTGCTCTCATGGTTCTCACGATGTACTGCTGAATATTGTAGACTTGAGGAAAAGCAACGACGACTAGGAATCCCTCGCCATGTGCTCCCAGAGGTTCACCGACCCCATTTTTCTTCTTTCCTTTCCCTCCTCACCTTGCTACTCATATATGCCTTGACTACATCTTTGGCTCTGTTCATTTTTCTCATACGAGTAACCCATGGTGGGCTTGTTGCCATCAACAAACCTAAGAACTTTCAACAAGGTTCCCTCATGACACAAACTACAGATATTGAATCCTAGAAGGATTTACTATAACAAATAGAGAAATAGTTGACCCTACCCATTTTTTGTTGAATGGATTTGGACACTATTTCCTATACTGTCATCTGCAATTGAGAATCGATAATGGGTTGAAGAGAAATGAAGCTAGTAGCTAAATGGGAGCTTATAGGGTGTAACTTTTCATTATTTGTGAAATTCCTCATAAGGCTAAGTTCGTGTTAATTTTTACGACTTAATTGTTCTCTACTGTAGATAATTTGCACTTACAAAACTTTTCATCATTTGCACATTACATTCACCCATTACATCGTATCGTCATTAGCAATTATGTAGAGAGAACAATAACATCAATAATGTAGTGGAACAATAAAGAACAATAGAAGAAAATCATGCAAAAATAGAGACACTAGGATTTAGGTCATAGATCGGGGCAAAACCCCAAAAGGGGGGAAAACCCAACCATATTCTTCTTCTATTAGATATTCATCAAATGTTCAACTAAGATACAAAGTACAATATAAATGAGATAAATCAATCACATTAGGCCTCCTAGGGCCAACCTAAGTCAGTTCACAATTACGTTTGTAAACTTAACGATCTGATCTCTATAGAGCTGCTGCCATATCACTGCCACAAGAAGTAACATTCTTGTCATAGGAATAAGTGTCATCACCATCAAAGATCATCATTGTCAAGGGATGTCATCACTATCATGAATCATTCAGATGTCATCAAATTCTATCAAGAATCATCTCTGTCAAGAGTCATAAGTGTAGGTGTCATCACTATCAAGTGTCATCATCAAAGATATACTGCCATCAAGGGTTACTGTCATCATGTACTATAAACATGGTCACTATCATCATACTGTCACCATTTAGGAGCAAAGTCACTGCCATCATATAAGAGAAAGGTTGCTATCATCATACTGTCATATCACAACAATGTCACTAATATGTATAGGGTTATTTTCATGACATCCATCAAGGTCACTGGCATGTCATTCATCGAGAGTATCAACATGCACATTGAGGTCACTGTTATTCCAAGGTTACTATTATACATTGCCATATAACAAGGTCACTGCTATATCATGTTTTCATGATCATTTGAGATAGGTATGTGAACTACTTAGCCATAGAGATAGATAAGTAACTTATATGAACCACATAGTGAATGTGAACTTATACCAAATATGAGCCACCACAAAAATGTAATATAAATGCGAACTCACAGAGAATCAATATGAGCCATAACACGAGCCACAGATAAGAGTAATTCGAACTAATATAATAAATAAGCGAGCTATAGTGGAAACAAATCTTAATGGAAGCTTGTCACTGTATAAGTGAGGCACTGCAGAAAACAAATTTAAGAGAATGTGAGTGCCCAAATATCAAGCCATAGTGTATATCGGGTACAGTGATAGCAAGCCAATATAGCGAACCATAAAATATAGTGTGCGAGCCACATAATGTAAGATCGAACTGTAGTTAATACAAAATATACGATCTATAAGTCAGAGCGATATACAATTAATACTATACACAGTTGGAGCAATGCCACTACCACTGGTTATACGAGCCATAGGTGAAAATACAATCCACAAAAAGCGAGCTGCAGTTTGAACCCTAAAGAACAAAGATCCACTGACTGTGAGCTATGGATATAATATGAGCCACAAGTATGCGAGTCAGAGAAATATAATGCAAGCCACTGTGATGTGCCTTCAAAGAATGTGAGCCATATAAGAAGAGAGCCAATACACAATAATGCCATGCAAGCTTTAGAAAATACAACGCGTGCCAGAGCGAGACTCAGAGAAGAATTCAAGCCACAAAAAATAGATACGTAAGCCATAGAGTGTGAGTTGAATAAGGAAAACAATGATCTCATTATATAGACAATCGTTGGGGAAAATGAATCCTCAAATAGTGGAGCTGACATATGAGGCCGACCTTGTAACTAGGAGAAAACACAAGAGTTGAAATTTTCTTTTAAATATATTAGCAAATAATTGCTTGCCCAAATAGTTATAATAATACTATTTCTCTTTTAATCCAATTGAATTTTTTTCCTTTCGACCAATATAAATCCTCTTTAGGGCACATTGGGCTTCCTTTGGGGCAGTTGGGTTTGTCATGGGAAATTCGTCTCGAAGCTGCCCAAATTTCAACAATTCTAAGGAATAATGTGCCCATTATCAAATTCCACTTAGATAATGTGCCCATAACCTTTTTTTCCTAGATAATATATCCCTTAGGAAACCTTGCAAACACTTTGCCTCATTCCAAAGATGGTACCTAGATTCTCTAGGACACAAGGCCAAGTTAGTTATTCATGATTAGATCATATATAGCTCATCAATAATTGGGTTACTAAGAGCAAACATTTCACAATAAGGGGATTTGTGCCTGGTTTGGGGGGGGGATAAATAACTCCTCACATCCACTTGAGCTACATTCAATTGGCAACATGCCCTACACTTGTCTCAATGATTATCTAATCCAAAAAATTACACAAAAGTGTAGCATTCTTAATATTAATAGATACATCAACAAATCTAAAAAATGTTGTCCTTACAAGACAACTAACTAAAATATTCAATTGGTGATAGGTCTTTCCCTTCCCATTAGTGCAACTATCTGAGATATTGTGTCATTGATCTTTTCCCATGATTTCCTCAACTCCATTCTAGCTATACAATATTTATTCTCACTTTCAAGAATTGGTCCCTTAAGTTTACCATAACATGGTCCTTATATGTAAGCCGAACAACAATAGCAACATCAAACATTGGCTGGTTGAATGGGTCATTTCTCACAGTGTTAAAAGGGTATGCCATTGCACAAGAAAATCTTGTCCACAATCCTATTCGTTTCTTCCTTTCCCTTTTTATAACCACAAAATGAATGGAAGGATTTACCCTAGGTTTAATTCATGCAACAAAGAAAGGTGATGTAGCACTAAAAGCAGAAATGTCACTTGTAGAAGTATTAGAGGTCATTTCTCTCCCAACTCATAAGGAAATATGTGAAGTTGGATTCCTTGCAACATCTGCTATAAGTTTTGATAAAAGAGCTTGTTTTCAAATTTTGGGTTTTCTACTTTATCACTTCAATAACAACCTTATTTTGTGATGAAATCTATGGGGTGTCTTCTTTGCCAGGGATTACAATCATTTAATTTTGCAGATGGGAAATCCCTCTAGATCAAAGTTTTGGACATAGAGTAAATTTGACCTTCCCACATATTTCAACAAGTTCTCCATATTCCTAAGGGGAATGGATGCAATTTGCCTAGCAAAAGGGTGAGTGCTCTGTAGGAGTAATTGTCTATTGCATCAAACATTGTTATAGGAACATAATAAACACTTCAAGTACTAGGATGCTCGATATGTCATCATATTATATTAGTGACTAGATCTCCATACAAGTGTGCAAGGAACAATACCATGATGCCAAGATAGCTTATGTGAAGCAAGTACCATCATCAAACACATTGATCCATCAAGGCAAGCCATGCAATATGAAAAGAAGAGTATGGACCATCCACCAATATCATAACATCAAAGGAGTATGTCACAACTACTCATATGAGCATCAAGTATAACCATGAAGAGAGAACTAGGTATGAAGCCACTAAATCTTGGCAATACGACTTGAGATTTTTCCTTGCCTTCTCCAAAAACTGTCCTCTTAATATGACTATAATACCTCAAATCTTCTTTTTTAGTAGACAACACTATAATCTCGCACGTGTGGAAGAGATTAGCCCCAAAACATATCATAAATTTGCTCGGTTGACTTCTTCTCTTATTTGCTTGGTGACGAGGCTCCTTCCTTGTCCTTTTCGCACCTTTTCTAGCTTCAAATTTCCTTGTCCGAATTTTGCTCTTGAAATGAGGTTGAGATGCCTATTTATAGTAGTTTTCCCATGTAAATAAGCCAACATGCCTTTTCGAAATCATATTATTCTCTTTTTGTAAGCCGACTTCAAGGGATGTTTGTGCTTGGTCTTGGAGGGTCTTTTGAATCTTTCAATGACTCACATACATATATAACATGCCCAAGAAGGGTCCTTCATACATGACATTGAGTCAATTTGACTTTATGACCAATCCTCAGAGTTCACAATGGGAGGCTTAAATAAAAGTAAAATTCCTTGCTCATGAAACCCATGAGACAAGCATTATAAAAATAATTTTATTTTTCTTCTTTACATTAGTTACATAAAATCACAATTACACGTCTGTGAAGATCGAACCTAGTTACACTTTTCAACAAGCTCATCAAATTGATTATATATTAGGCCTCCAACCAACACTGTCCACTCCTCCTTGATGGGCAAACTTCAACATAACTTCTTTGCAACCATCTATAGAAAAACGATAGCCAATTACCCCTTTGCTGACCTTTTCTTAGGCTTGAGGAATTTTGGTCTTGTGCTACTTCCTTCCTGAGGCATCTCGTCCTTGAAACAGACTAAACCCAGTTCAAATTCTCTGTTTGAGGATTGATCTCTAGGTTGAACCCTAAAAAGACATCATATTTGTGATTCCTTTTTTAATTTTTTTGAAGCTACTATAACAACTATTTTTGTGATATGCAAGACCTTTTTGTGGTAATTGAGCTCCTATGCCAAAAGGCCTATTCCCTAGGTTATGAAAGCTCATAAGACTCTACGATCTTGTAATTCAATGAATTGCTATCTAAGATGAACTAGCCCATGATTCCTAACTTTGCGGTGAGTTGTGTTGTTTTTGAAAATCTCAGTATGCTCTTGAAAACACAAACTTATCTAATATGCGAGCATCCCTATAGCACCGTGGGATCTTGTTACTGAGGTACTATGTAAGTTCTGTGATTTTTGTGTCAAATAATCCTATGACCGAACTCTAAAACTTGTTATGAGATCAAATATGTAAGGCTTGCGGAATTGAAATATGTTATCTTTGTGGAAGGATTGCGAAGTTTCATGGCAAGAACTATGATCTATGGTTAAAGGAAAGTCCGTGTGGCATTCATGTTTCTCCTATTAAAAGACCCAAGTGCCTGTAAATGATGATCAAGCTCCATGTATTCTTAGCAAAAATAAAATTTTTGAGTTTGAAGTTTATAAATTCGCATCTGAGGCACTGTTGTTATAGCATGAGAAAAGTTACTTTATGATATATGCAGCGGATAGAGTTTGTCATATCTATAATATATGTTGAAGTCCGAGAAAGGAATGCAAAATCTGTATCTATAAATTCTTGTGGCAAATCAATTTCCAAAGAGTAGCAGTAGTTTCCAGAGAGCCAAAGATTGAAGTAGAGACAGTGAGTGGCAAGGGCAGTGAGGCTGGAGGAAGCTTTCTAGATCTAGTGAGTGAATTGTAGAGAGGTAGAGATAGCCACAATGAGGCTGACGCAAGGGCTGCACAGAAGCCTCTAATAGGCAGTTCGATTTGCAGATTCGGGAAGTCGTTTCAGAGATCCAGAGGTAGAAGAATTTCACAGAGGTTGGGAGAAACGTTTCCAGAGTCAGTGGCAAGCAGAAGAGGCAACTCAATGTGAGATCCAAGCCGTATGGATTAGTGCCTGTGCAAAGCCCACGCAGAGGGTGTCATAAGGAAATTCATAGAGGGGTTTCAGAGGCTAGTCTTCAGTGTCAGATTACTTGTGGGGTGAGGAAAATTCCTCACTAGATTTTTGGCAGTATTTTCTCTACAGGATAGCCAGATTTTGGCATCTAGATTATTGTATTCAAAATTTCTCACTGCTGCATAATAATAAAAACGCTTAGCTACTGCACTCGTTTTCCCAAGTTGGTTTTTTTGGAGACATTTGTCCAAAAAAATTGTGTAAATTTTATGTTTGTGTGTTAGATTTTCTCAGATTCCAACACTATTTTTCTTTCGCAGTATTTATTTGTGAAAATCATAGTGTGAATCATTCGATATTTGTCATAGCAGACAACAAATAAATTTACAAATAGATTTTTTTTTTTTTTTTAATTTAATTTATTTATTTATTTTTTTCCAGTTGCTACGATAGATTGAAAATTTCACATGGTATCAAAGTGTGAGTGATCAGCCGAGAAGCTCATAAGTAGAGGAGAGAATTTCATTGCTTAGAGGGAGCAGTAGGTCGAAATTCCTTGAGGCTACTTAGTTCATTGACAGGTATGCCGAATTGCTGGGGCAAGAATTCAAATTTTAGTTGCAGGGTTGCAGAAAAGTTGAGTTGCCCGGGATAATGATTCCAACAGTCAGAGGGAGCAACAACAGCTCAGACTTTCATTGAGCATATTTTTGGTTGGATGCAGAGTGTTTTGCAGTAGTTTCAGTTGTAGAATCAACGTCGGGTGGAAGAGAAATTGCACACGAGAGAAAATTTCTCTCGCGGAACTTCGATATTCAGAGGTTTGATTTTTTCCAAAAAGATTGGCAGTAGCTAAGTGCAAATTTCCTCACTCCAGAAGGAAGTGCGTATAGCAGAACCAACAGCCAAGCAAAGGGAAAGATGGAGTTTTCGTCTAGATCAAAGATGGCCACAACATGGCTTAGAGATTAGGATAGGTTGGATGGAACTTCCAACTATGTCATTTGTAAGGCTAAGATGTCCTTCCATCTAGATGAGTATGGCTTGAAAGCCTACGTGGACAATGTTCCACAGGATGCATATTAGCTCAAAGAATACAGGAAGGAGATGGCAAAGGAAAAGCAGATGATTTTGGATGGAGTTCGAGATAATATAGTCTCGTATATTTTTGGCAAGAATATTGCCAAGGAAATTTGGGTAGCTCTCTCTACGCTATATCAGAATTCTTATGAGCAGAGGAAGATGTTTCTCCAAGAGAAGCTGAGAACCATTAGGATGCAGAAGGGTGAAGGCATAGATCTTTTCCTCACTCGGATTTAGGAGGTTTGTGATCAACTAGAAGCCATTGGGGAGGCGCGCCAACCTACATAGCTTGTACAACTGGCACTAAATAGTGTCTCAAAGGATTGACAAGTGTTTGTCCAAAGCATATTAGGCATATACAGTTTTCCTCGTTGGGACAGAATGTGGACCGATCTGCAACAGGAATAGTTGAGGGTGAACTCTATTAAAAAGAACCATCAGCGGTAGTAGCAGCATGACCGTGAAGAGTGAGGAGGAGGAGAATGTGGCCCAAGCATCGAAGGGTCCTAGTCAGGGGCAGGGGTAGTAGAAGAAGAAGAAGGACCTGTCAAAGGTAAAGTGCTTCAAGTGTGGCGAGTTTGGCCACTACAGTACCCAATGTCCTCTCAGGCAGAAGGACAAGCAGGTAGCATCGACAGAAATAGACAAGATTTTCTCTGGGCTAGAGGAAGAGTTTGCTATGTTCATAGATATACCTCCAAAAGTGAGGTAGGGTGATTTGGTGTTGTAGCTCGAGAGAGTTATAGAGATTGGGTAGGGTCCTTGAGGAGTCCACCTCATGGATCATTACTTGGCTACGGGTGCCCACAATATTCTGTAGTAGGATGGATTAGTGGAAGTTGATGCTGTCAGGTTTCAAGTGACAGTGGCAGACTAGTAGCAGTCAGTTGTTGAGGAGCGCAGTGCAGTGTTGACAACAAAGCAGGTGGCTCAGTGCAGAGTTAACTGTAGCATAGCGCAGATTCTTAAGTGACAGTGTAGAGGCTAGTAGTAGTCAGGACTCGGGAGACAGATGCATCATACTGAACACAGATGATTCAATATTTTGTATGCTTCTCTGTTGCAGTAGTTGCAGTTGCAACAATAACAAATGAGAGGGAGTTGTAGTGTAGATGCAAAGTTGGCAATAATATAGTAGTGACAACAACAACACAGATGCAACATTAGAGCCGCATAGTGGTTGGTGGGCAGCTGTAGTCAGACATCAACAGCGTGACAAGAGATGGCAGAGACATAGTGTCACAGGGTGTGCAACACTAGAACACAATCCTCGCTAAGAGGGAGTGTTAGTTTTTGTAGCATCAAATGTGTTCTAGCCACAAAATTTGGTGGAAAGGCTAGAATGCATGAGATCTCCAAAACCCAAAATCCTTTCTGGAAATTCCACCCGGAGATGATTTAATTAGATTATTAACCTATTTTTTTAATGTTTCCTAAGTCTAAACTTAGGAAAATTGGTTAATTAATAAAAATTTATTTGGTCAAGATGAGAATAGCTTAGAAACTCACACAGATTGACTTCAAGATGCTCCTAGCCCTTGATTAAGTTTTAATCTTGGCCGTTGGTACTCCAATAGAGGATTATAAGAAGAAGTTGATGGGCACTTGGAGAATACACTAGAGACACTTAAGTAGTTCGATTTCCTTGGTAGATCAATTTCTAGAGAGCAGCAGCAGTTGTCGGAGAGCCAAAGATCAAAGTAGAGACAGTGAGGGTCAAGGATAGTGAGGTTGGAGGAAGCTTTCCAGATCTAGCGAGTGCATTGCAGAGAGGCTGGGATAGCCACAGTGAGGCTGACGTAGGGGTTGCACCGAAGCCTCTAATAGGTAGTTCAATTTGTAGATTTGGGAAGTCGTTTCAGAGATCTAGAGGCAAAAGAATTTTGCTGAGGCTGATAGAAATGTTTCCAGAGTCAGTGGCATGCAGAAGAGGTAGCTCAGTGTGAGATCCAGGCCATACGAATTTGTGCCTGCGCAGAGGGTGGTGCAGGGAAATTTGTAGAGGGGTTTTAGAGACCAGTCTTTAGTGTCAGATTGCCTGTGGGGTGAGGAACATTCCTCACTAGATTTTTGCCAATATTTTCTTTGCAGGATAGCCATATTTCAACATCGAGATTATTGTACTCATAATATCTCCTTATTGCATAATAATAAAGACCCTTAGTTGTTGCACCAATTTTCCCAAGTTGGTTTTTTTTGGGACATTTGTCCAAAAATAACTATGTAAATTTTATGTGTGTGTGCTAGATTTTCTCAGATTCCAGTGCTATTTTCTTCTGCAATATTTATTTGTGAAAATCACAGTGTGAGTTATTTGATATTTTCTATAGCAGATAATAAATAAATTGTTAAATAAATTAACAATTAGAAAAATAATTTCCAGTTGTTGTGATAGATTGAAAATTTCACACTGTGAAAGTTATTCTGTTGAATTGAATATTGAAATATGAAAATCTGAGATATATGAAGAATGAAGTCTGTGACATAAGCTCTTAAAGTCATATGAATTGTAATAGTAACGACCTTTGAAGGATTTCCTATTTGAAGAATCTAGGGTTTGTGAACTCGAGTTAGCATCAGGATTTGAACTAGGGTTTGTTGAGAAAATTCTAGGATGATGATGGGATCTCAAGATTTCTCCTAGCAAGTTAGAACTCCTGAGAAGTTTCACTGAAATATAGATTGACACAAAAGTCTGAAGATTGGAATGTGTTGTGATAGGTGGCTTTGTAAAGGATGATCAAGTTGCAAGATTGATATATCTTAAGATGAGAAGTCTTCACAAAGCTGAAAGTTGAAACTATCATTTGTGGCCATGGAATATGGTATTGTTTGAAGTCTTTTCTATTACAAAAGGGACATATTCCCTCGGAATAAGGATTAAAGGTCATTGATGCCATCTATTGCTATCCAAAACATTCAAAGATTGAAAGTCTTGGATTGTTTTGAAATCCTAGCAAGGGTTTGACCGTAGGGTTTGAAGATAAAACCCTAGTACTGATATGGACATTGAAAACATATATGATGAAGTTAGAAAAGGGAGAACTACAGTTTGAGGACAACACCCTAGGACTATTAGATACAAAAATGAATGTCAAGGGTTCGTACTATCAAATTTTAACCCTATCAAGACAAAAAGGGATTCATTGCTTTCACTTAAACCCTAGCTTCTAGAAGATTTGACACCTTGATGATGAGTATGATTTGCAAGATGAATGTAAGGAGGTTGAAGATTAAGAAAGAGCTATCATGTTCTCAAAAGATAGGTATCATGAATTTCTTTTATTTTCTTATATATCGTTCTTGATGATGTGGACTCTGTTAGTGTCGGTATCTTCATCCCTCCGTCAGGAATCAAATCCTCTTGTTGCATTGCATATTAGGTGTCCCACTCAGTCAGCTGCATTCCATTAGGCGCATGGATCATCTGATGGTAGTGGCTTCTCCTACAGTGTCCCTCATGTCATTTACCTGTTGGCTCATGTTTTTTCATCAAAAGTGTATATAGTCACTTTTTTGTCTTAAAGATTGCAGAAGTCTTTTTTAGGGTTTCATTGTCATTAGGTCTAGGGTTTCATTAGGGTCTCATCAAAAAGTGTTTCAAAGTGTCCAATAACAACCAGCAGGCCATGAGGAGGTTCCAGTCTCAATAAATTTTATAATCAAGTATTCAGAGATGTGTCTTTCCTCAAAACTCTGTTTTGAGGAAAAACAAAGTATTTTTGCTTTTATTGTACAAATTTATGTAATTTCATCCCTTCATCTATAAATTGCTTCACCTGCAATCTTGGTCACTTTCCCTAGCCCTAGTAGCTCCAACCCCCTGCAAAACAAACAAAGTACAGGTCATTTAGTTCATCACAAGCTCAAAGAAGTGAAAAAGTTCAAAAACAGAGTTTAAAAATAAAGTCAAATTCAAAACATTGTAAAAGTGGGTTTTATCAACCAAAAATTTGAAAGCTCCATATATAAGTCATGTCTCCAAATTTGAAAAGCTCATTTTCACTCTTGGAAGCAAAGCAAAGTCGTTTTGGGGGCGAGCAAGGAAAAGTTGGAGAAAATTTCCAAAAAACAGAGGCGCAGCGCATTGGGTAGGTGGTGTGGCACACATATCAGGCGTGGCGCATAGAACCGCAACCTTTAGTTCAAGTTTGCACAGGCGTGGCACACCTAGAGGGCACGACGCGTTGGGTTTGGTGCGCGGTGCACAGCCAGCAAGCCCGAAAACTTCAACATTCATTCCAAATCGCCCAAAACGCGTGGATTGTCATTGGTACAAGTAGGTTGAGCTTCTATCATTGCTTTTCATCCAATTTTGGTGGTTGTTTTATGGAGATTGTCTTATGGTGGTTGGCTAAGAAAATCAAACCCTACCTCTCTCTCCAAAGAAAACAGTGCTAGGGTTTGTATCAATTATTTGGCTGCCAAGTCATTCCATCCCCTTTCTACTCCCTCACTCCATTTTTCCTCATTTCCCTATTCCCTAAACTCATATATCCCTAAATTCACTAATCCCATATCCCAATCCCATATCCCCAATTCCCATTTCCCAAATCCCAAATACAAATTCCCAAACCCTAGTCCTATACTAAAAACTCCCAAAACATTCCCTAATTCCCTATTCCCTTAACTAAACCCTGTCCCAACAGTCCCTAAATCCCTCATTGTTTCCTCCCCCCACAGTCCCTCATATCACTGTTTCCCTTGGTGAAAACAGTAAAAAAACATCACAATCACTTACTTCTCATCAAGGCAGCTCCAAGACCGTTCACCCACTAGCAGAAATGGCATCTGATCCCTCATATGATTATGAAGAGGAGACACATAGTGACTCACCTACAGAGGTACATGCACCCAGGAGGCCTCATAGAGGTGGCAAGCATATTCGAGAAGAACCAACCACTCTTGCTGAGTTATAGGCCTGCCCTATTGCCATCACTTGTTTTCAGCACTAGTCCTGCTATGAATTTTGTGAGAAGGCTGCTAGCATTCAGTTTCATCATGAGTTGGCTCCTTTGTTTGTGTTACATTTACATGATGGTCAAGCCACTCTAGCTGGTGTCACTTTCACATTAACACCATAATCTATTTCACTAGGAACCGTCATTCCTAACATTGGAGAGTAATGGAACAAGAGGCAACAAATTGACCGGAAACATTATGAACCATACATCAAACCTGGTTATTTGAGACAACTCAGCAGAGTGTTTTCTTTCCGGTACCTCGAAGATTCTTATGCTCCTTTGATGAAATTGATCATGAAGTATTTCAGCTCTGAGGGTCGGTTTTCCCGTTTATATGCTTACCATATCAGGTTGCTGATGCAATTTACTAGGGCGAGGATGATGAACCTCCCCTACTTCATGTGCCGAAATATCAAGAAGATGACCACTCTAGTGCAGCGCAAGACTCCTCAGTAGCAGTTCAACAATATTTACCATTTTTCTCTCATTAAAATTGTGGTCATTCATTAGCTTGGTTTACAGGGCATTACTTGGGAGGACTTCATTTCTCGTGAGTTTTTCACAGCTCAGGGACCTTCAGAGAATTTGCATGAGACAGGTGGACCTTCTTATCAGCATGAGGGTCATGAGACACAGACCGCTAGCATGCCAATGTTTATCACCTATCAGAAGGGCACTAGACAGTTGTTTGCAGCAACTAAGCGAGTGTTATCTCCACCCGAGGTGGAAGGGACCTCGCTTCCGTCATCAGCACAACAGGTTTAGGACAAAGGCAAGAGGCCACTACAGAAGGAAGGACCATCAGGTGAGCGTGAGACTGGTTTCATTCTCATTGAGGGTGATGATACTGATATGGGCCCACAAAGCACAAATCTCAAAGAAGTCATTCAAGAGCAGCAAGCAGACATTAATGCCTTGTCCCTCAACTTGGAGAGGGCCAAGTGGACAATAAAGTATCTGGAGAAAAGAAATAAACAACTTGAGGATCAACAAGCTATGATGGAATTACAAATCATTGAAGAAAACCGGAAAGAAATCAAGATGGCAAAAGGCAAGTTGACACCCATTGAGCAAAAGGACGAGGACCGAGAATATGTGTTGGAGAAAGTGAATATTTATTTGGAGAAGTTGTTGAAGAAGGCCAATAGGGAGAAAGCAATGTTGAAGCGCATGGCTCGCCATGTATATGAGTTGCAAGGCAAGAATCAAAAACTTGAAAGCAAAGTTGAAAAGGGCATCGAGGAGGTGAAAGGAGCATGATAAAATCCAAATATTGGCTGAGGCTTCCTTGGCCCAACAAAATTCTTGATGGAGAAGACTCAGCCCAAATTTCAAAAAAATTGGGGCATTTTTTGCATTTTTGAAATTTTTGGCACAAAAAATAGGATTTTCTGCCCTATGCGCCACGCCACGTGGCGCTTGCTTTTGCTAGGAGCCTCTAAATAAAAAAAACTTAGCATTTTTGGATTTGGCATGAAAAAATATGCTTGCCTACCAATGGCCAAGAAATTTGGACAGGTTTTGAGCCCTCAAAAAGGTCAAAAACACTCAAAAAATGACGTCATTGCCCCTATTTTGACACACAAGAAGAAGTGTTGGGAGAACTGACTTTTGGAGGGGAAAATGGAGGCAAAATTGGAAAATTCCACTTGGGTTGGAAAGTAGACAGGCATACATTTCCAACAAGAACAATTGGAGCAAATTTGGACACCATGAAGGTTTCCAAAAGTGGGTCCAAAAAGGCGCTACGCATAGAGAATCAGGCGTGGCGCATAGAGGACATTTTTCCAGTTTGACCAAGTATTACTCTGTTTTTCGCCCAGCTTTGGCCAATTTGACTTTTTCACTTTCTTAATGGCAAATTTTTGATGTAATTTAATGTACATTGATGGATCATGATGTAAATATGTCAAATTTTCACTTATGGAGGTAGATTCATCAGTTTAAAAGTTGTTTGAAACTGAATGAATCAGTTCCCTTGTTTCTAGAGGCATGCTGTTCTGTTGCTTGATTTCTAGTTCTCAGTTTAGAATTAGTTGAAATAGCTCCTAAACATGTGAGCTCGACCCCTAGAGGCTAGGATGAGCTATGGTTTGTCTATATTATGTTGTTTTTCAGTCATTAGCATGGTTGGACTTTTGAGAAAGCCTTGAGCTTCATTGTACATTCATATCAGCATTTTGGCTAAGGAATTGAGACCAGGGTTTGCAGCACTCTTTGGGATCCATGTGGAAATTTATCTTGGTACAATTCTTTCTTTTGTAATTGTGAATTTGCTTATGTGTTATGCATGCCATTCTCTATCTTGTTTCTTCTTAACTAAACAAACAAGAGTGTAAGTAGAATCCATTGAAATTGCAATGCTCTACTTGAGGTTTGCTTTAGTTTTTTGATGTTTTCAGCTGTTTGGAGAGGATCCATGACCTTCCTTGCCCTCTTCAGCTCCTCACCTATCTAATCCTTCCATCTCATTCAAATTGAAGTGCCAAAAACAATTTCCTACCTTGCCCCATTGAGATCTCTGCAAGACTGAGCCTCAATCCCCGCACCCAAAATCTACCTTTCCATCTGAGCCAACAAAAACATCATTTTATTCAATCAAACTCTTTCACACACATACCTAGCCTAAGATCAGTATTTCTATCAGTCATCTCAGGCCCCCATCGATCATATTTTGCTGATATTGACCCGAAGAGAGCCCTCTCCCGACCTGGTAAGGCTAGCTACCAGGTTAAGCATGGTTTGATGTTGGTCCTGGATCCTACCTTTCTCAGCCTGAGGTAAATCTAGGCACTAACATAGTGGCGACCATACTGGGAAAGATTGTTTGTTTGTTAGTGTTCTTCGTTTTATAAACTACAGACAAAGTCTGAATATTAGCCAGGTAGCCTTCGAAACGCTTTTGCTTTGCATTAGCACAAGTAGATAAACGCTACTTCAGTCAATCTCCAGTCTAGCCTTATAAACGGAATATCTAACTTGCAGATCACCCCAATACCCCAGTACATCTGATAATTCTAAGCTTTTGGATGATAAGTTTAGGATTTGATAGGCTGAACAAGTTGTTAATGTCCATTTGATTTCTTGGAAATAATAGAACACTGGCTTCCAGAAGACATACCAGAGCAAATCCGGATCCTGATCCCCCTCCTATGTACGAAAATCCCAATCTTATTCCGAGAATCCTTCGCCAAGGAAGTTCTGTGATTCCCATGTCCAAATCTCATTCATGTCCTGTTGGCTTTGAGTATCTGAAGGATCTTGAGTTTGATGAGAAGTTCGAGTTGTCTTTGTTTGAAACCAAATCTGAAAGCACTATTGCTTCAACTGCCTTAAATCCTAAGTTTATTCGAAACCTTGAAACTGAAAGGGCCAATAAATCCATTGACGATTATATCTTGAATCAGCTCCAGACTTCAATTGTGGCTTCTAATATTGCTGATTTCTTAGAGACTACTTCTGCAACCCTTGGGTCAGATGCAATTGCATCTAGCTCAAGAATTCCCACCGAACCGTATTTCGTTCTTACTATCCCTGTGCAGCCTACTGTTTTTGATAAAAAATCTGCAGTAGTGTCGCCTCTATCTACTCCTTCTACTCCTCAAACCTACAAGGTTGCTTCACCTCCACATACACCTCTTCATACACCCCATACATCAGCAACACCCACTCCCCCAACATCCCCAAGACCGATTGCAAATCCACATAGAGCAATGGCTACTCGTTTTGCACCTCTTGTACTGCCTCAAAATTTGGATGATATGCCTGCCGATTATCAAAGCAAAATTCCTTTGTTTGATCGCACTCCTCATAGTGTTACAACTCATCAACATGTGGACAAAATGACGGATTTCTTCGATCTCCATGAGATTGATGCAGAAAATGTGACAATGAGACTTTTTGTACAAACATTTGGTGGTGAAGCAAGGAAATGGTTCAAGGCTTTGCCGGCTGCAAGCATCACTACATTGGCCAATCTACAGAGACAATTATTAGACCGTTGGGAAGTGAAGAAAAATCATCTTCAGATCCTTTCCGAATATGAGCACATCAAGCGGAATGTTGGTGAGTCTGTTCAAGATTACTGTATTAGATTAATTCAATTTACAATGCAATTCCTAATCATATAAATCCACCCATGGGGCTAGACTTGATTAAGTTTCCAAACAGTTTTCATACTGATATGGATTATCAATTAAGAGAGAGAGATCTGACTACTTTGGAAGACATGCAGAAGATTGCAGTCAGCATTGAAGCAAATCTGCTTGCTAAGAGAGCTAGAGAAAAGGCTGAAAAGAAAGTCACAATAAAAGAAGAGTCTTCCTCGTCAGATCAAGTGCTTCGAAAGGTGGAGCAGATGCTTGAGAGGATGAAAATTGACAAGCCTGAATCCCAAGTTAGAAATCCTAACTTCCGTGGCCAGCAACAACCCCAATGTAGGATCAAACAAAGAGAGCAACGAGCCCAAAATCAAGAAGCGCAGCAGCAGGTGCAGACACCTCTACAACATAATTTTGTACATGGTCCAAATCAGATGAAGAGGAGAATGTGATTGGAGAAGAAAATCATTTCTTTACGTCCGATGATATGCCAATTTTCATCACTGAAGATGAGGAGTACTCCAAGAATTCAACTGAACAAAGGGATGAAAATTTCATTTTGGCAAATGAGACAGTTCTTGAGGAAGAGTCTGATGAATACCAAAGAGGATATATGAATGCCTTGTCAACTCAACAGCGACAATATTCGCTCCGAAGTAGAGATGTGCCCATAAATCCAATTCAAAAAAGGAAGGAGGCAACAACGTCAAAGAATGATCTTTCTAATGTGCAGAAGAAGGGAAAAGAGACAGCTGATCCTAACACCAACAAAACGACATCAGCGAGTGAAAGACCCAATCAGCCAAATGTGTCGAAGGAGAAGATGGAAAAGAAGGATGTTCCAGCAAAAGAGGTAGAAAAAGTTTCATTTTTTAACTTAGAAAACAAAATTTCTAAGTTGAAAATATCCATTCCTTTGACTGAGTTGATGAAGAACAACAATTATAAAGGTCAGGTGTCTAAAATTTTGAATTTAGATCCATCCTCCGACATGGTAAACGTGGAGGATGACAGTCCCGAGTTGATTTTTGGGCCAGCATTGGAAGGTCAGTCTCAAGATAGTGATGTCGCTCCTTTCTATATCAGTCTCAGGGTGCATGACTTTGTGTTACATAATGCTATGTTTGATTTTGGAGCCTCTCATAATCTCATGCCTAAGGCCATCATGGAGAAATTGGGATTGGATATCACTAGAAAATATCATGACCTTTACTCTTTCGATTCTGGTAGAGTAAGGTGCATTGGTCTTATCAAGGATTTGGTGGTCAATTTGGATCAGATTCCGGCTAAAAATGTTTTGATGGATGTGGTGGTGGCGGATATACCTCCTAGATTTGGCATGCTTCTTTCCAGATCTTGGGGAGCAAAGATTAAAGGGACAATGCAGCTTGATTTCTCCTATGCTACCATTCCCGTGTTCGGTCAGATGAGGAAACTATACCGGGAACAAAAGATGAAGTACATGATCACTAGCAAGGAGAAACTGGTAAATCATCCAATCAACTATGTACATACTGATCTAGAATAATTTGTTTTGTATTCAGATAGATTTAATGATGTAAATAGCCAAATAGTTGAAGTAGAAGACATTCCTGAGATCACTGAAAATTTCAGAGAAGTCTTAAAACAAGAAAGGAAAGGACTTGATAGTACCACTAAGTAATCATTCGTTCGACAACAACAACATATTGATGGACAACAAGGAAAAGAAAAAGAATTTCAGCATTTGGAAGAGGATGAAACAGGCCTGTGGAGCATGGACTTTGATGGCGCGGTAGGAAGGGAAGGTGCTGGAATTGGTATTTGGATACGCAACCCTGTTTTTGCCCCAAACAAAGTGCCAAGCAATGTAAGGGTCTGCTCTTATAAACTAGCTTTTGACTGTTCAAACAATGAGGCTGAATATGAAGCTTTAATTTCCGATTTGAAAGTTCTTAGAAAATTGAATGCTAAAAGGATTTCAGTGTATTGTGACTCCGAGTTAGTTATCAAGCAGGTGAAAGGGGAATACCCAGCTAAGAATCCTCGAATGCGGGCCTACAATGTGGTGTTGGATATCTTGAAAGTATTTTCTGATTATACTATAACTTGTGTTCCCCGTGCTCAGAATGTCATTGCAGATTCACTTGCAACAACAACAAGTAATTTGAAAATTCCGATGAATTCCAACAACAAGTTTGAGATTCACGTGAAGCATCACCCAACTGTCCCCGACAATCAAAGGTATTGGCAAGTGTTTCAAGATGATGATGAGATCAATGAATTTCTGCAAAATAAAGGTAAATTCAAGGACACTTCTATTGATATGGAGTACGATGATGGTGAAGAGGATATAGAAGTCAATCAGATGGAAGTTTTGCAGCTTAAAGACAACATCATTCCTAAAGGTCTAATACCTTTAGAGGAGCTGTTTGATCAGGACGATGTGGCTAGAAAACCGAGCTTGCTGCCAACCGAAAAAGGAGTTGAGGATGTGAACATTGGGTCAGCTGAAAATCCCAAGATGGTGAAATTATCAAAGGCGTTGCCTCCACAGGTAAAATCAAAGTATATCAGTTTGTTATCCTCTTTTACTCATGTATTTGCTTGGGATTATTCAGATTTGAAGGCATATGACACAAGCAGAATTCAGCATGTCATTTTGATCAAGCCAAATCAAAAGCCTTTTCGTCAAAAGATAAGAAGAATAAATCCGAAGCTGCTTCCCTCAATCGAGAAGGAAGTGAATAGGTTGTATAAAGCTGGTATCATAGTCCCCATAAGATTTTCATATTGGATTTCAAACTTGGTGCCCGTCCGCAAGAAAACAGGTGAGATCCGGTTATGCATTGATTTTAGAAATCTGAACAAAGTATCCTTGAAAGACAACTATCCATTGCCTAAGATGGATCACATAATTCAGAGAGTAGTTGGAGCATCTCGGATGTCGCTACTCGATGGTTATTCAGGTTATAACCAAATTTTGGTCCATGAGGATGATCGTGACAAAACAACGTTCACCACTCCGTGGGAAACTTTTCATTATGCAAAGATGCCGTTTGGATTGAAAAATGCTGGTGCAACCTTTCAGCGGGTGATGGATATAGCATTTGCTAATGAAAAAGATGTCTTTCTAGTTGTGTATCTTGATGACTTAACAATTTTCTCCAATATAGAAGAAGATCACCTCTATCATTTGAAGATTGTTTTTCAACGGTGTAGGAAGTATGGCATCTCGCTCAATCCAAAGAAAATTTTGTTTGCCATGGATGAAGGCAAGCTTCTCGGGCATATTATCTCAAAGGAGGGCATCCACATCGATCCAACTTGGGTAGAGGCCATTCAAAAGATTAAGTTCCCATGAAGTAAGAAAGAAATCCAATCCTTCAATGGTAAGGTAAATTTCTTACGTCGCTTTGTGCCCAAGCTCGCAGAACATTTAAGAGAAATCACAAATATGCTCAAAAAAGATAGTGCAGTAAGGTGGACTGAGGAAGCAGTTAAGTCTTTTAATTTGGTGAAATTAGCTCTTTCTTCAGCTCCGATTCTGATCAGCCCGGACTATACTCAGGATTTTATTTTGGTCTCATTTGCCTCCAATCATACTATGGCAGTGGTCTTGATGCAGAAAAGAGACCAGCTCGAGAAACCAATTGCATTTTTCAACAGAACCATAAGGGATGTGGCGTTGAAGTACAATATAATTGAAAAACAGGCCCTTGTAGATCCATGACCAACAAACTCCTTGATGATGATGATGTGGATGAGTTTGACTGGATCCTAGAAGACTAAGATCAGGAGGGAGCTGACACACTCTCTATCTTTAAGTACCTTCTTGATTGTTTCTATTATTGTTTCATTATGAGTTTTATGTCTTTGCATGTCTTGTTCTTCCATGAGGATTGTAGGAACATGATGAAATATGTCAAGGTTGTGTCAATCGTTGAAAAATGAAAGAACAAAGTGACAAAAATACTTGTGATTGGATGAGACTTGGGTTCAAAGGGAGCTGGCAAATTGAAGCATGTTTTGATCTATGTGACTTCTATGATAAAGGTGGCTAGAAGTTTTAAAGAACGATGGTGATCCAAATGCATTGAAAATGAGCCCGTGATTTTTCTGCTATGTATTGATGATTTATTTTTGACAAGGATTGAGGTCCTCTTTGTTCGGTGTAAGATGAAGCTGATTGAATAATTGTCAGATTAAAATTTCAAGCTTTCAAAATTCAATATATAACATTTGTCATCATTGATCACTAAATTTGTACTTGTAACCATTACCATTATCAAGTATCCAAACTATAACAAATAATATCTAACATGAAATAAAATGTTTCAACATTCAACTTTCACGAAGCCTTATATTCATAATTCATTACCAATGAGTTATAATTGATAACTTCAACCTTCAAACTTAAATTGTCATATATTATTTACAAAAAATATCATAATAAATATGAAAGAGTCAACGGTTATAAAAACTACTAGAAACTAGAAAAGATAAGTAAATCTATTATCTATTGCTTCTTCTGGCTCTTGCCATGAGAAATGTCTAATTTCAGAGAAGCTCGTGGTGGTCTACTGGGACTCTCCTCCCGAATAGTCAGACGATCATGTCCAAAGCCAGAACTAGAAGGCACATGACCTCCATGTGAGGGATGTAGATGGAGGTGGCAACACCATAGGAAAAGCTTGTAGAACTCAAGCACTGCTATTGGATGACAGGGGTGGCATGGCTGTTGCTGTTGCTGTTGCTTCATCATCATGTTTCAAAAGTTCTCTTTCCAATTCTTCTAGATGTATAGCTCCATCCTCCAAATTATCTTCCTTTGGGTT
This sequence comes from Pinus tabuliformis, assembly GCA_031772625.1. NCBI lineage: Eukaryota > Viridiplantae > Streptophyta > Pinopsida > Pinales > Pinaceae > Pinus > Pinus tabuliformis. Next base: position 457,174,469 of record CM062808.1, on the reverse strand, counting down.
GCTGTCTCGAGTCATATATGATGTATCAGCACGAGCCCGCTCATAATGTGTTAACAACCTCAAGTTATAGTGCACAAAAACTAATCTTTTTGCCCAGGTTTTTATTTAGGCAGTTTCTTCTCACATCATGGATGAAGCTACAGGTGCTCCAACACCTCTCTGCAAAAGAAGTATTTACAACCTATGAAAGCACATTTTTTCCCAATTTTTTCCATACATATCCCACCAGATGACAACATCCCATCTGTCCTTATCTTCCATTGCATGCAAAGAACCAAACAATCTAGTGCTATTGAAGTATTTTTGTAATTCCCCATACAATCTAATGCACTCCTCCTAGTCAGGGACTAGCTTGTCTTATGCGGATCTGTATGGGGTTTTCTCCTAACCACACCCCTAGGTGCAGGTTTCCCCAACCAAGATGGATGTAGCATTTTGGCATAAGGATATACGCCAACGTATGTAGTGGAACATTAAATTACACACTAAATTGTAAATAATATCATACAAGTTGGGATATTTTGGCTGAAGAATATCTTTTATTTGCCCCAACTTGTTATCCACTTGCTCATACACCTCCCTAATCACTGGTGCATTTGTATCTGCAAAACAAATCATGTGATAAATGGGCTTGGTGTATTGCAAAACTTCCCTCACATATCCATAAAACAGATCGTCAAGAGCAGTCTCCTCCACCTCTGCAAGACCTTCCATGTCAAGTGCAGATGGAGCCTTGTCCTTTAATACCATGCTAGTGTTGACTTGATACCATGCTAGCCAATGACTCTCTTACCTTCAAAAAGCACCTGAAGGTGAGGTAATAACTAGAAAATCTAGTCTTCCAAAGCTTCAAAAGCTCCAACCTTGAGTGGCTACAGAAAAGCCCATGGATATTGCTATGATTGGTAATAAATTTTATCATTCTCTTGCCCCACTTATACAAATCACCAATCCATCTGTATTGAGGTTCTTTATTCTTAATAATATCATGTATCAAAAGGTTCATTGTGTGAACCAAACATCCAAACCAAAATATGTTGGGGTATTTAACCTTAATGATTGCTTCTGCTGCCTTATAATTAGAAGCATTATCAATGATGACTTGGATGACATTGTATGCCTAGTACAATGGTTTTGCAATGTTGATGGCGGTCTTGAACTTTTTTTACTAATCATGCGCTGAAAGGAAGATTGCACCACTAGAAGACACACCAAGAACACTTATCAATAGCTTGCCTTTTACATATGTCCAAAAATAGTAATTCCAAGAATTTGTCAATTTACTCAAAACATGTGTTATTTTGGCTTTTTCATGATCAAGTCCCACGGTTCTAGCCTTGTCATATGTAGGGCTCTTGTATCCTTTAGGGGCATCATTGATGGCACCAACCATTTCATGCCAATAAGGTGAGCAAAGAACATTGAATGGCATCCCACATGCATAGAGTAACCATAAATTTTTTGCATCCACATCATCCCTACACCCTTGATCAAGGAAATCTAATATGGTTCACACCTTAAAGGGATATTTGTGCCTCCATATCCACTACCATGGGTGGATGCTATTGGAGTTCTTAGTCTGTGATTGTGGGCTAATGGTGTCATGTTCAAAGTCACCCTTTGATCTTTTAGATTTGTATTGGGCTTCATCCTCTTCCCTTATGTATTTGGCTTTTTGTTGTTTTGACATAGTTGCACAAGTTTTGATTCCTATTTGTTTATTTCCATTCCATGCCATTTTCCCACAGAGATTCTTTCTGGCATGGGTGTATGAACCTGCGAAAGTGTTTTTGCAACAGGGGCATGTAAATTTAGTGGTTCGACCCCCTTTCCCTTCTGAAAGCCTAGTAACATATTTCCAGAAGGGGTTTTGGGCTACTTTGTTTTTTTTGCCCTCACATCTCCACTCTCATTATCCTCCTTCTCCTCCTCCTCTTTCTCTTGGTACTCCTCCTCTCCAAGGTTTCCAAATCCACCACTACCCACTTCTTCATCCTCTTCATCACTCCTTCTACTCCCCAACACCATCATAACAATAAATGGAACCAACATCAAGAGAATGCCAAGCCATATAGCCATGATGTTTGGTAAAGTTATAGTTTCTTGCCTATAATAAAATGAAGGAGGAATGGGAATGGAAAAGAGAGATGAGAACATCTTTCATTCAACAATGAACATATAAAAAACACAAATGCTATTGCTACATGGAAAAATAAAAAATAATGGGATTAGACTCTAGATCCTACCAATGGTGCCTTCAATCCCAAGCTCCAATCTCCCTTGCAAGCTCCTCAAGCTCAAGCAACTCTCTCAATCTTCATCTCACTCACCTCCTCAACTTAAGCTCCAATCCTCCTCTCTCAATATGCAAATGGTGCATTGTGGGAGGGGAAGAATCCTTTTATTTCTTTTGGCCCCTCCGATTTTCTTCCACGGGAAGTGGTCGGTAGTGGTCACTCTCCGACCACTCCTAACTTGAAAAAATCGCTCTGGGAGTGATCAAGGAGCGATTTCTCCCTAATTTCTCTTTCTTTCTCACCCGAAAAGTTAGGGAGCGCAAATTGTTTTAGGGAGCGCGCTTCGGGAGATGATTCAGGGTGGGAGAGGGGTAGTGCTCCTTTGCAGCCCTACCCCAAAAGGCACCCATTCAACCTCCTCAAAATTGAATCTATATAAAGGGGACCTCCCCTCATTTGTACATCATTGATCTATCTTCACATGAGCTCCGTTTTAGTAAAGAAAAGAAGAAAGAAGGGGGCTGAAAGTTTAGCAAGAAGGTTTGGCATGTCATCTTGTTCTTGGTTATTGCTTTGGTTATTATCTTGATGGTTTTTTTGATGTATTATTGAATCTTGAACTCTCTTTTTCTCTCATAAGGAAGATTTTTTGGGTTTCCCCTTGTGGATTTTGCCCTAGCCTTAGGCCTAATTTCTGCGTTTTGTCTCTTGGTTTCTTAGTTATTTCTTTAGTGCCCTATCATGCTTACTGAATGAATTTTTCTTATATTGCGTAATGAAGTAAATATGTTACATGAAATCTAATGTTGTTATGACTATTTGAAGCTATTATCTGTGTAAGAAAATGTGCTAGTATTGCCCTTGTAAAACTAACACTCGACCCTATTCCAACCTCTAAACAAACCTTTCAGCCTTCCTTCCACAGAGAAGTAGGGCTTCAACCATCTCCAAAAGAATGTAGACAAATCTCATTCCAGGCAACCTCTTTGAACCAAAAATAGAGATAAATTTAGCACAAAACTTCGTCTTAAGCAAATAGACTTGTCAAGGTAACTTGTCCTCCTTTAAAGATCAAAGTCTTCTCCTTAGAAACTTGTCCTTCCTTAGATATGTGGATTCTTCATATGGCTAATGTTTATCACAAGATGAATTGCGATGTGGTGAGATGTCTCCATAGGTCTTCTATATTTATAACTCTCTAATTATTAAGTTAGGATCCCTTAACTTCATTCAAGGTGTCCTCTTTCAATAATTAGAATAAACAATTATTAACTTTGGGTCTTAAGCCCAAAACATTAGGTCCAAAGCTTGGGTACTTTGCCCATAAAAGCTCATTTTTGTGGGTTTTCTCCACACTATCTAGCACCTCAAAGGTTGTGGGAGTACCTCCCAAGCTATGCTTTTCAACATTCCCTCTTAGTGAGGGAGGTACTTCAATTCCTCAAAAGTAACTCGCCAGGTACACAATTCCAATCTTTGGCATCCATCATTGTAGCGTACCCTGAAGTATGAGCAACGTGTTCCTCGGAAGTGTCCCTAGAACTAGAAGCCTCTTTCTTTTTCTTCTCATGATAAGCCTATAGCCCATTCTACGGTTCCTTCTTACCAGCTGTAGAAGTCTTCCTCCCAATTGACAATGTGATCTTCTTGGGTTGCGGATTCTCCCTCTGAACCTGCAAACTCTCGCTCAAACTTGAATCACTCTGAGTCTCAGGAACCTACTTCTTCCCTTGATCTATAGGCTTGCCCGTTAGCCTGTATAGAACACTCTCTGTAACTCCAATGACTGCTATAGTAGAGTTAGAGCCTTTGGGCCTAAGTATCGCTTTCCCATCTCTGAGTGTCACCTCAAACCCCTTTGCCTCAATCATCGAGAAAGACAACTTGTTTCCCTTGAGCTCCGGTACCCCCATAGTACATCTTCAACTTGTAGTGACCCACCTAACTCCATCCCGAATGGCACCATGCTTGACCCTCTGACAGTCTTCTGACTCTTATTATGGACCTCCACATGTAATTTAGAGTCTCGTTCAGTTATAGTCTCAAAAACTTTTCCGTGATCCTTTAAAAACCTTTTGACTCTCATCGCCAACCTCCACATGCAATTTTGAATCCCATTCAGTTATAGTCTCAAAAATTCCTACAATCCTGTCATATGCTTCAACGCTCTGTTATCAATAAACCATGCACCCTCATCAATGGTGCCCTCGAAGAAATGAGAAACCATAGTAAAGTCTTCCTTGAACCTTCTTGAGAAGTCATCTAGCGCAACTGAAGATGTGGCAACCATTGCTATCTCCTTCTTCTCATTATCTCCCTTCTTCCGATGCAGACACTTACATAGTGACCATGCTTGCCACATGTGTAACACTTTACTCATGTCCTTCACTTTTCCCTTCATCTTTCCTGTAAGAGCCACATTCTCTTCATCAAACTTTTTCTTATGAAGATCCTGTTCTTGCTGTTCCTCTTGGATGAAGTAGTCCCATAACTTGTTCCAATCTGGAAAGTTATCTCAAGCGACAATTCCTTTGATAAATGGCTTCCATTCCTTGGTGAAGCCCTTCAAAGTAGTGCTCACTAACTTGAATATGGAACGTTATCTCTAATGGCAGCGGGCTCATCATGAACTTGAGAAATCCTCATCAAATACAGAGCCATATCCTCCCCATCCAACATCTTGGTGTTCTTGAGCTTCTCTCTCAATACCAACAACTGGTTATTGTTCTTATTCCGGAACAAATATCAAAGAGCCTTCCACATCTCACTTGCAATGTTTTTCCTGATTAGATGAGGTATCAAGTGATCCTTTACACCATCTAGGATGATTAAAGTAGCCTTCACATCCAACTCTTCAAACACTTCAAATTGCTTGGGATCTGTTGAATCTCCTTGGTAGCAAACTCCCATATCTTGTTCAGTAACAAGACCAACCTGATCCTTTCCTTCCAAGGACTATAGTTGGACGACCCATCTAACCTATCCTCATACCTCAGACTGGCAACCAAGTTGGCCATGTTGTTAGTCCTTCAACAACAAGGCAACCAACTCCTTCTTAAGTTGTTTACTTTGCACACTATGATTCAGTTGTCCTTTCAAAGTAGCTCTGATACCATGTTGGTTTTTCCTAGTACTTCAGATTAGGTCTATTTCTAATCACGATCAAAAACACACTAAAATAGACAACTTCAAGCACTTTGCACATGGAAATGTAACACCAATGAATCAACAAAGTAGACAAGGATTTTATAGACCTAAAACTTGTTTTTATTACTCTAATAAAACAAACTTAGGGCTCCCATGCTAGGGATCATGTCCCTTATATAGCCCTGATCTAAGACACTAGTGTACATAATATACACTAGGGCTTGAATTCAACAACTTTCAATTGTTAATTTGCCCAAAAGACCAAGAACAAAACTTAACTTGCTAAAAATGCCCTTGTACAATAGTGCTTTTAGTCCACTTTGTCTTGACAACCTGTAGGTCCTTTGCCTCCTTTACTCATAGAGAAATTGCTTCACCAAGACCTCTACATATCTGTGGCTCTAATGCTCTTTGTCCTTCAAGAAACACGACATATATCAACCCTAATCAGGTCTGATTCTCATAGTCACTTAGCTCATCTAGCTCAATGTATATTAGCCCTCAAACCAACACTACCCATTCATCCTTAATGGACATACTTCAAGATAACTTCTCTGCAACCATTTACAACAAAATGATAGCGAATTTTCCCTTCGTTGACCTTTGCTTAGGCCTAAGGAATTTCCACCCCTGCTAGTTCCTTCTTGAAGCCTCTTGGCCTTGAAACAAATTCTTGCATCCTCCTAACTCCAGTTGGCACCCTTCTATCTTAGTCTACTATTACTGTACTCATCCTCAAATCTTATTTAAGTACTATGCTTGGATCTGAGTGAACTCGACCCTATTTCCAGCCTTTAAACGGACCTTTTGACCATACTTCCATAGATAATTAGGGCTTCAACACTCTCCAAAAGAATGTAGATAGATTGTTGAAATTGGGGCAGCTATGGGACGAATTTCCCCTTGGGAATCCAATAACCCCAAGAGATGCCCATCTCGCCCCAAAATGAGAAATCAGATTTTGAACAAAAGAAATATTATTTTTGTTCTTGGTACTCCTCCTTGATGTGACAACCTTGTTTGGGAAACTATTCGGTGATCTTAAGCAGCTTATTTCTGTGGATATGTGACATTTTCTCTGTCATTTTGCAACCTCTTCTGTGGCAAAGTCTGCGACCTAATGGAACAAGAATTTTTTCTGTTCACTTATATTCACAAACAAATTGCACATTTGTATGTAAGACAATATAAATATTTATTCAATAATCGATGATGATTTTACAAGGCTAGGGCGGTTCTCCTTTATAGGAGTTCACTGGCCACGAGCCTAAAGATACGTCCTTTTGAACTAATGCCTTTTCAAAAGTAATTGAGTAACTTAGCTTAATTTTAATTTATTTACTAATTATTAATTAATATTTATTTATTAGTATTATATCATATATCTATATATATATATATATATATATATATATATATGAATATTTAATTCATAACATTGTCTCTCCCTTAAAAATGCTTTGTCCTCAAAGCATAGGCAATGTTGGGTGTTGCTGAAGAAAACGTTCTGTCTCCCATGATGAGTCTTCCTCTGGTAGTTTTTTCCATTTGATAAGGTACTCCTTAATAGTCTTGGATCGTAGTACCTTCTCTCTGGTAGCGAGTATGCCTTTAGGTTCTAAGATGATCCTTCCTTCTTCATCAGTCTCGGGTATCTCTGTTTGAGCTGTTTGATTTTTCCCCAATACTTTTTTGAGACTTGATACATGGAATGTGTTGTGGATTCGACAATTGTCTGGTAGCTTCAGTCCATAAGCCACGCTACTTATTTTTTTGATTATTTGGTATGGTCCATAATATTTAGGAGATAACTTATTTTTCCCTTGTTGTTTTAATGATAACTGCTTATAGGGTTGAAGTCTAACAAAGACCCAATCTCCTTCTTTGAACTCTCTTTTGGTGCAGTGCTGGTTGGCTTGTTGCTTCATTCTATTACGTGCCACTGTTAGATTTTCTTTTAATAGGTTAATAGTTCTTTGCTTTTCTTCCAAGTGGCCTTTATTGCTTGTACTTTAGAATCGTGTAACACAAAATCCTTCCACCTGGGTGGTTCATAGCCATATAGGGCTTGGAAAGGACTCATTTTAGCTAAAGTATGATAGGTGGTATTGTACCACCGTTCTACTAGGTGTAGCCACTGAGACCATTTGTTTTGATTGTCGGTGACGAAACAACGAAGATATGTTTCCAAGCATTTATTTACAACTTTAGTTTGACCATATGTCTGGGGGTGATAATCCAAACTCATGTTGAGAGATATCCTTGCTTGGTGGCACAAATCTTTCAAAAAATTGCCTTTAAATTTTGCGTCTTTATCACTGACAATGACCTTGGAAAAACCATGTAGTTTGTAAATGTTTTTACAAAACACATCCACAATTTTCTTAGTTGTGTTAGTTTTTTTTTATTGCCATGAAGTGGACATATTTAGTGAGTCTATCAACTATGACAAATATCTTGTCCTTACCATTGAACATAGATAGTTTTTCAATGAAATCCATCGAGATTTCCTCCCATTTTTTATTTGGAATATGTAATGGGTGTAGTAAAGTAGGGGTTGGGATATTTTCATTCTTACTTCTCTAACAAACATCACATTTCATGGCATATTTTTGGATTTCCTTACTCATACTCTTCCAATAGAATGATTGTTGAATGTTGTAGTAAGTTTTGAAAAATCCGACATGCCCAGCTGCAAGAGAACTGTGAGATTCCTTTAGAATTTTCATTCTAAATTTGGATGTTGGGGTTAGGTAAATTCTACCTTTGTACCATAATATGTCATTTTCCATTCAAAATTGGCATATTGACTAATATTTTCAATCATAGAACCACAATCCAAATCCTTGGCATATTCAACTCGTATTTCGTCTAACCACTCGTATGTCATCATCTATGTGAGAGTGCATCAACTACGACATTTTCCCTTCCCTTTTTGTGCAGTATTTCTAGGTCGAATGCTGAGATTTTCTCCATCCACTTTTGTTGTTCAGTTGACAACGTTTTTTGTTGAAGTAGAAATCATAGACTATTGTGATCAGTTCGGATTGAGAACTTTCTTCCGAGCAGGTATTGTCGCAAATTAGTTAAAGAATGTATGATGGCAAGCATCTCCTTTTGGTAAGTTGATTTCAAGCTTTCTCGTTTGTTAAGTTTCCTGCTCTCAAAAGCTATAGGGTGGTTTTCCTGCATTAATACTGCTCCAATTCCGAACCTTGAAGCATCACATTCGACTATGAATGGTTTAGAGAAGCCTGGAGTTGCCAGTACTGGTGTCTAGTCAATTTAATGTGTTAAATTGCTCTACATAAATTATCAATCCGGGTATCGTAAATTGATGAAGTGTGGTGCACCATATGTGCTTAGTTAACCTTTCTCTTACTTCGTTGTTTTATAGTTTATGTTGTTTTTGGGGTTTTGTTCTTGTTGGTTTTCTAAAGTGTTTAATGCAAATGGAAATCCTATTCTAAGGTCTTAAGAATACTTTTAAAGGACAAGTATGGATAAAGATTTCAAGACAAGGCCTATGTCCCTAATGGTAACTTCCAAAACTCAGCACTTCAAAAGAACTTAAAACATGTTATTGATGGAATTAGTATTTAAACAAAAGTGTAAATATACAACTACTTCAATCAAAATAAAATGCAATAACCAAACAATGAGCTAGTGACTATGAGACCCAGTTGCTGCTTCAGCAGAAGGACAAGATGATTCTATCATGTCATTAGTCATTAAAAGGCTATGTGCATCACTAATCTACAATCAACCGGTTGAACACACTTGCATGAATTAAAATTGCATGAATGAAAAATCTAATCTATCAAACTTGAAAGCAATTTATGTACAACTAATATACAGAAGTATAACAAAATTAATGTAAAACAACAGTAATCAAAACAACTTGTTATGTATGGCTAATATACAGAAGCATAACAAAATTAAATGCAGAATTAAATGACAACTATACAAGGCTTTAGTGTGCAGGGGCCCTCTGCCACTTGCATGAATTAAGTGCATGAATGAAAAATCTAATCTATCAAACTTGAAAGCAATTAAATAACATAATGAAATCAAAGCAATATTTACAAAATGAAATCTACTCTACCTTACATTCTAATATGCTCCATGACATCTACTTCACATCTCCTTCCATGTTGAGAACATCAAAGCTTTATTCAATTTCTTCAAATGTACAAAGTACAACAAAGTTCTCAAAAGCTTTCAATAGCCATCAAGGAAGAATTACAAACTTAAGAACTAGGGACTAACAAGCTTAAGCTAAAATAGACTAGCAAATGAAGGAGAGAGATCTCCTATTTATACAAAAAGATGAGAGCCATCTTATTAATGAGAGTCCATGAATCTCTCCCTCTATCTCTAGAGTCCTAATCAAAATAGGAACTGATAAGACACATGTCTTCTTAGAGTTACAATACAATTAGGAGATGTGACACATATCCTCATGATCCCATGATTCTTTCCAACCAAATTCGAATTTAGCCTTAGAGTGCCACATAAGGGTCTTCTAGAAGTCTCCTTTCAACCTACACATGTCAACAACCTCAACCCATTTGTTAGGTATAAGCATATGCACATTATTTTCTAATTTTTAACCACAAATTCACTTAAAAGACTTAGAATTAATAAAGATTGGAAAAACATAAAGGTGGCCCAATGATAATGAAAGTGGGATGAATGTGGTGACATAGTAGTGAAATGGAGGTGAAATGGAGGTGATATAATGGACATAATAGTGAAAGTGTAATGGAAATGAATGACATTTTCAAGACTCAACATAACCCCCAACTGAAGCTATTGCATGTCCTCATGCAATATATATTACATTAACTCTTTTGATCCTTGAGCTTTGGCTTAACTTTGCATGATATCATTTGATAACTTTATGTTTCTGCAAAGTGTTTCACTTGAATTGCAACATGGTTGGTTCTTGTGTTACAACCATTTTATTTTTTTTGTTGCCTTCTATTTTGATCTTTGAACTTTGCATAATGATATTTTGATTATTGTTGCAAAGTATATCTTTATTGGATTGCATGATGGTTGGTTCTTGTGTGACATCCATTATTTTGTTTGTATCCAATTTATCCTTTAAGCACCTTTTCAAAAGCCATTGTATGCTCATAATAGCAATGTAATAGTTAATATATGTTGGAAGTATGTGGGCTCCTGAATATGATATGGACATGGAAATATATGAATATGAATGTATTCCCCCCCCCCCAACTGATGGTATTGGCAATTTTATGAAATGAGGAAGAGAAATGTTTTTCCAACAATTATCATTCTAGCTTTTTATGGAATTCTATGGTCAAAAGTTAGAAAAATGACGTACCTTCACTTACCCTTTGGAATGGATGAGTTGTATGTGTGGTGGCTGAAAATTTCTGATCATATTCTTCTTCAGGTGGCTGAACAAGAGGAATCATGGATAGAGAGATAAGATGACTTTTTATTGCTTCTACTAAAACTTGCTGAATTTGCTCCAAAATGCTGAAAATAATAGTCTTCATGTCTTCAAAACTCATTGGCACAATTCCTACTATGTGAAAAGATGTTCCGATGTCGAACATAGTAGGAAATTGTTGGCTTAGTGGCCATTAATGGATGCCACTAGTCAACACGAGAACTCTCACCATTGATGACAATGAGAGTCAAGATGCCCAAACACATCTTGCTAGGTACGAATGAATCTGCTGAAGTCGAGTCACCTAGAAGATTTGACGAACAAGGGACATTAATGTATTCCCATTGTTTGTCAACATGAGGACTTGCCATTAAGGCATGCAAGCCTCGAGGTGTTTTTACAAAGAACTTAGACTCAAAGGACTATGGACTCAATAATTTGCATTGAAGCAGGGCTTATTTACGGAATTAAAATGACAAGGAATGGAAAATGAAAATGGAAAATGGCAATGGAGAACAGAAATGGCAATGGCAATAAGCATGTGAATGAGCCTCTTGCTTTTATTTGTGGGTTATGAATGGACAAAAAGAGATGGAAAGTGTATGTGAATGAAAATGGAAAATATGGAGGAAAATGAGATGAATGGTTTATTACGAGGTATGGATGTGATGGATGGATATGATGGAGACAATAGTATCTGAAAGTTTTTCAAGTGTTTGGATCTGATTTTGCATCAACATATTTCCTCTTTGTTGTTGACCATCCTCTTATGAAACAAATTGGTCTCTTAGAGAGACACCATTCTCTTGTAGTCATTTGTCTTTCCTCCTGAAACCTGCAAAAAAACTAATATTTCTTCTGCAATGGAATGTAAGATTATCAAAGGAGAGAGGTGATCAATCTCTCTAGTTATGATATTTACAAACAAAACTAAGAATTTGTATTAATGAAACAAGTTCTCAAAGGAAAAATCAAAAGAATTTATACCTGCTTTGAAATTGGTGACCAAGTTGAATGTTGCTTCTTTCCAGCAATTTATTTCATTATTTGCCATTTCAAACTCTAATGATAGATTTCTCATTGTATATATCTTGTTGAGATCTTTCCAATGATAGTTAAATCATCAAAATCTGATTTTGTATGAGAAAGATAGGTTGATTTGAACAATGAGGTTTTTCTGGCTGCGGAATTAGACTTTAGCTGCGGAATGTGCACGGTTCTGTAGCTACAATCTTGGATACAAAGTTAGCCATTCATCTTTCATCATCAATCCAAAATTAATCAATACCTTAAGAAAAGTGAGCAAATAACTTATTCATTTCATTGATTCAAAATTATTATTTTTTCTTGACATGCAGCGACTCAGTGTGGCGACTTAGTGATAACACACAATTTGAATTCCTTTTGACCGAGGTCTTTTTCATCAAATTTGATCGAATGAATAGGACACCATCCATGTACCAACATTCCCCCAGCTACCCATGTGACTTGTTTTGCTTGATGACACCTGCAACCTAGAGTTTAACAAAACAGCTGCGGAAAGTTAAGCCAGCTGCGGAAAGTTGAGCTAGCTGCGGAAAGTTGAGCCAGCTGCGGAAAGTTAAGCTAAAACAGTCGATCATCAATTTTGAATTTTTTTTTTCATTTTCTGCATGTAGGAACTCTGTGAATGGAGCAAAACAATCTTATTAATGGACTTATAGTTTGATAAACAACCTTAACCATGATCATAACTATTTGGCCCTTTCATAGACTTAAACCCTTCCGGTTCTGCCCTCAATAACAGACCCATTCTTTCCTTCTTGTTCTAAAAATTCATCTGCTTGAATGATGGATGAAGAAGATTCATAATGTGTTAGCAGGGAATTGACATGGTTTTATGGAGAAAAATACAGTGATGGTAAATGGAGAAACAGAGAACAAGTGGCAGGAACGGAGCGGAGTAGTGAAGTTAGATAGAAATTGCCAGATTAGTTTGGACTGGTTCACGTGATGGAGAGTCGTGTTCAATTGGATTACTGTTAACCACTGTTTTGTTTAATTTAGAACTGTTATTAATCGAGAGGTGGCGGAGCAAGTGCTTAGACGGGTGGCAAAATCAACAAATGGTTTTTTAATGACAAAGAGTCGTATTTCAACTACAACGTGCCGTGTTTGAATTGTTCTCTGTGCATTTAATAAAAATCTTTTTTTCCTCATATTCAGTGACATGGTGGATGATCTGGCCACCAAGGAGATAGGACCTGAGTGGATTTCTCTTCCTCAGGCACGCGGAATTGAGTCACACATTCAAACTATCAGTTAATTAACTCAAATTCTGTTTTTCTTCACGCGGCGGCAAAAAAGAGGCTCCAAAGAACCGAATATTTCTCCCAGACCGCCACAAATTTCTTCAAACGGTTTCTGGGTTATCTAATTGACCCACCTGGAAAAAAAACCCATGTTTTATTTTCTTGAAATTCGCCTTCGTTTGGGCAAATCGAGCTCTCAAAGTTTGACTTTTTTTTTTTTGTTCTGTATTTTTTCTGAGTTGATGTTTTTATTGCTGCATTCGTTTTTCTTGTTTGATTAACAAATGAATCCGTATAGAAATTTTCAAATACATTAGCATTGTTTCATTTGTTATGATCAGGTATTTGATGGAATGTAAGCGATGGTTTCACAGAGGCGGAACGGTTGTATGAGCGGAAGATGGAAGAAGATTGCGGAAAAAAAACCAGTGGTTGCAAAAAGAATACAGAGCATACAATGAAAATGTGTTTACAAAACAGAGACTTGTATAAACAGATCCTCAACTAGCAATCGTAAACTCTAGTATAATTTTAAAATAAAAGGTTGCGGGGTGCAAATTCATAAAATGACTGCAGAGTGGTGTATTGGATTGAAGAAAACAAAAAGTTTCTTTATCCTTTTGTGAAGATCCAAAGTCCTGAGAACATAAATTAAGAACAAAAAATATTTGGTTCTCTCGGACTTGCCAATTGATAGATCACTCCACCATTTCTCAGATTGCAAGATAGGGAGGAATTTGGATACCTTGATATTAATGCAAATGAATCGGTAGTTCTATAGATATTTCAACACAATGTGTTGTCAATGCCTTTTCTACAAGATATCCAACTAATCCTTCATACCTTTTCTTTGAAAACCAGATCAGCAGAATTCCAACCAGATTCCAAAAATGCAGAGTTTTTATTTTAACACAACAGAGTTTTGATTTATTTGGTTTTTGCAGGTTCATTTTAAGGCCAAAATTTGAACATGGATGCATACTGAGGCCACAGTGAAACCTAGGATTGAGGATAACCATAGATTGTTTTTCTTCTCTTTTTTTCTCTGAAATTGTAAAATTTTATAAAAAGGATTCATGATTTTCAATTTCAGGCAGCAAATACTTTAAGAAAAACATGTTAAAAATAGGACTTTGATTGAGGTCTTAGGCTGGTTTTTCATCGATCTGAGCTGGGTGACTAGGATAGGATCCATGTCGGGACAATTCTGAAGATGCCCATGTGGTCGGTTTTTTCATTGAATGCTTGTAACCTGCTAAACCATGAAACAACTGCGGAATTCTCAGCTAGCTGCGGAATCAGGGCAGTTTCCGCAGCTAAGTTGCAAAACCTTATTAAAATAGGATACAGTGTTTTGAAGACCACTACAAAGCATAACCAGACAATTTTGGACAATTTGAACCTATCAAAGCAGTTGAGTTTCATTTTTTTCATCAATTTTTTTTTTATTGAATCAATTGAAATGTTGAAGTTTATTTTGTCTCCTTTTTTTTCTTTTTTTACATAATAATTCTTTTTCTGATCCTCCAGATCACACAAAGTGCAAGAGGAGAGCATACTCAAGAATTATTAACTTTTTTTTTTCAAATGTAAGAAATAAGGTCTCCTAATTACACTTCCCCGGCAACGACGCCAAAATGTCTAGTCAATTTAATGTGTTAAATTGCTCTACATAAATGATCAATCCGGGTATCGTAAACTGATGAAGTGTGGTGCACCATATGTGCTTAGTTAACCTTTCTCTTACTTCGTTGTTTTATAATTTATGTTGTTTTTGGGGTTTTGTTCTTCTTGGTTTTCTAAAGTGTTTAATGCAAATGGAAATCCTATTCTAAGGTCTTAAGAATACTTTTAAAGGACAAGTATGGATATATATTTCAAGACAAGGCCTATGTCCCTAATGGTAACTTCCAAAACTTAGCACTTCAAAAGAACTTAAAACATGTTATTGATGGAAGTAGTATTTAAACAAAAGTGTAAATATACAACTAGTTCAATCAAAATAAAATGCAATAACCAAACAATGAGCTAGTGACTATGAGACCCAGTATCCTTGCTGTTTCAGCAAAAGGACAAGATGATTCTATCATGTCATTAGTCATTAAAAGACTATGTGCATCACTAATCTACAATCAACCGGTTGAACACACTTGCATGAATTAAAATTGCATGAATGAAAAATCTAATCTATCAAACTTGAAAGCAATTTATGTACAACAACAGTAATCAAACCAACTTGTTATGTACAGCTAATGTACAGAAGCATAACAAAATTAAATGCAGAATTAAATGACAACTATACAAGGCTTTAGTGTGCAGGGGCCCTCTGCCACTTGCATGAATGAAAAATCTAATCTATCAAACTTGAAAGCAATTAAATAACATAATGAAATCAAAGCAATATTTACAAAATGAAATCTACTCTACCTTACATTCTACAAAGCAATATTTACAAAATAAAATCTACTCTACCTTACATTCTAATATGCTCCATGACATCTACTTCACATCTCCTTCCATGTTGAGAACATCAAAGCTTTATTCAATTTCTTCAAAAGTACAAAGTACAACAAAGTTCTCCAAAGCTTTCAAAAGCCATCAAGGAAGAATTACAAACTTAAGAACTAGGGACTAACAAGCTTAAGCTAAAATAGACTAGCAAATGAAGGAGAGAGATCTCCTATTTATACAAAAAGATGAGAGCCATCTTATTAATGAGAGTCCATGAATCTCTCCCTCTACCTCTAGAGTCCTAATCAAAATAGGAACTGATAAGACACATGTCTTCTTAGAGTTACAATACAATTAGGAGATGTGACACATATCCTCATGATCCCATGATTCTTTCCAACCAAATTCGAATTTAGCCTTAGAGTGCCACATAAGGGTCTTCTAGAAGTCTCCTTTCAACCTACACATGTCAACAACCTCAACCCATTTGTTAGGTATAAGCATATGCACATTATTTTCTAATTTTTAACCACAAATTCACTTAAAAGACTTAGAATTAATAAAGATTGGAAAAACATAAAGGTGGCCAAATGATAATGAAAGTGGGATGAATGTGGTGACATAGTAGTGAAATGGAGGTGATATAATGGACATAATAGTGAAAGTGTAATGGAAATGAATGATATTTTCAAGACTCAACAACTGGTGTGGTTGACATCCCTTCTTCTAGATTTTCGAAGCAATCGTCTGCTTGGTTATTCCGTTGAAAAGCGTTCTTTTTTAACAAGTTGGTCAGGGGTGCCCTCAAATGTGCATGGTTTTTTATGAACCTTCTATAATACCCAGTTAAACCTAGAAATCCTCTTAGTTTTGATACATTTATGGGTTTGGGCGATTTTTTATTTGCTTTGATTTTGTTGGGGTCCACTTTGACTCCTTCCCTGGATATAACGTGTCCCAGGTTTTCAACTTCATTTTGCCCAAAGGTATATTTTGATAACTTGGCGTAAAATTTATTTAAGAACATTTTTTTTTTTCTATTTATTTATTATTATTTATGTATTTATTTATTTATTTTCATTTTTATTTTTTTTTCAGAGAAATCACATGGGAGAATTTATGCCGATGCGTTTCAAACCATCCAATGTGGTTCATCGCCAGGACAAGATGAAGAGGCAGATCATGAAAACAACTTAAATAGGGATCAATGTAGAGACAATACTCTAATACAATAAAATTTATTCTTCTCTAGTACAAAGAATACTTCCTCTATATGCTTGAGGTGCTCCTTCCATGTCTTACTGTAAACGAGAATATCGTCGAAAAAGACTAACACAAATTTTCGCAAGTATGGGTGGAAGAGTTCGTTCATGGTTTTGTCTGGAAGGTGGCTGGCGCATTTATTAAACCAAATGGAATTACCTTAAACTCATAGTGCCCTGCGTGAGTTCTGAATGCAGTATTTTCGATGTCTTCTAATGTCACTCGAATTTGATAGTAACCTAATCTCAAATCTAATTTTGAGAAATATTTTGCGCCATGGAGTTCGTCCAACATCTCATCAATGAATGGAATCATAAATTTGTGTTTGATAGTAATTTTGTTTAATCCTCTGTAATCTATACACAACCAGAAAGATCCATCTTTCTTCCTAACCAATACTACTGGTGCAACGTATGGTCTTCTACTTTTCGTAATGACTGCATTCTTTAACAAATCTTGTATTAATCGTTCTATTTCTGTTTTATGATGATGGGGGTAGCGATATGGCTTTACATTTACTGGTGTTGAGTCTGGTTTGACTTTGATGATATGTTCAATTTTCTTTTCAAGGGGAAATTTCATCGGTAGATCTTGAAAAACCTTCTCATATTTTTGGATTAGGGATGAAACTTCAGACTATTGGTGAATCCCTTCCATTGATAATAACTCTAATTGTTGACATTATGCAACGAATACTAGGGGTCCCTTGCGAATAAGCTTTTTCATTTGTCGAGCAAAAATGACTTGGGTAGGTGGGGATCGGAACCCGAACAACTTATACTTCCTCCCATCCATTTTGAACTTAATGAACTATTTTTGGTGATTTGCTGACTACGTCCTTATTGTTTGCAACCATTGTATTCCTAAGACGATGTCTACTCCATTTTGTATTCATTCAGTTGCATTTTAACTTTATGGCATTTTCCTACTCCATTTATTCGTTTTCCATTTGCCACCATAACTTTTAAATCTGCTATGGGGTAGACAAAAATGTCCAGTTTTTTTTGCAACATTGACATCTATAAAGTTGTGCGTACTTCCTGAATCTATTAAAACGATAACGTTTTGTTTCTTGATATTCCCTTTAAGCTTTAGTGTTTGTGGTTGAGCTATCCCCATGATGGCTGCCAGAAAAATTTGTGGCATATTCTCTTCTTCTAGATCTAGATTAGGGGTCTCATTTTCTTCATTGTTTTCTTCATCGGAGCTATCCTTTGAAGATTATTCTTCTTGTTTTGCTTCGTAGTTGTAAAGTTTTTTCATATTTCATCTATGCCCTTGGGAATATTTGTCCGCATGTACAACACTTTCCATCCCTTTTTCCTTCAACATTAGATTGATTTTTTCCTCCATTGCGCATTGGTGGTGGAATGTACTTACCAGTGTTTTCTGAAGACGGTTTACTTGACTTCCCCTTTTAGTAGTTGTTTCATTTTTCATTACTAGAATATGGCGCTTTATGGAGTTTATATTTCTGCTCAATAATTATTGCTGCATGTCTAACTTCTTCAATGATTCGAGGTTTATATAGTTTTAATTCTTCCCGAATATAATCCTTAAGGCCACATCGATACATTTTTAGTAGCTCTTCGTCTAAGAATCTCCTTTGTGTTATAGCTAATACTTCCCACTCATGGGTGTATTCACTTGCCAATCCTTTCTGTTTGAGGTGAACGAATTTTTCGTATACATCGTCTTCTTCTTCGTCATGAAACATTTTTAACAGGGCATTTTAAATTTTTTCTTAATTGAAGGATCAAGTTGCACATTTGTTGGGCCACCATAGGAACCAATCATACGCTTCCGCTTCCAGGTTGTTGGATGCGATCATGACCTTCTCGTGTTCACCTATTGGTGGATTTACTTCGAAAATGCCGTCCATTTTATTCACCCATACAATGGCGTCCTTACTGTCATACTTAGTTAATTCCCTTTTAATTTTAAGATAGTCTCTGTTGGGAAACTTTGTATGGTACAGACTTCCTTCGAACTGTATATGCGGTACTCGTGGCTTTTCGTGCATCGACGGAAATTCATGACTTGGAAAAATTTCACCTTCCGGAGTCTTTGGACTTTGCGTGGCTGAGGGATAAAAGGTGGATTGGATCCTCCCATAAACTGGCTCATCATGCTCTTTATTTCTTTGATATTCTCTGCCATTTGGTCTTGGCCCTTCCCGAATTTATCTTGCTTTCTTTTAACATTGTCAAGGTGCTTGTGCATTCTGTCGAGTTCTTCTTGAAATTTCTTCGAATTGTCGTCATTATTTCTCATTTTGTTCTTCTTTTTCCTAGCAGATCCAAAATATATATATATATATATATATATTATAAAATAATTTAATTAATTAAATTTAGTTTGTAATATAACTATAATGTAAAAATCTCGATTATATATCGTTCACCGTGTATTAAACGTAATATATAAATATCGACCATATAACTATGATGCAAGAGGCCGATTATATAACGTTCACGATGTATTAAGGTAATGTATATATATCGATTACCAATTATATGCACCGCTCCGCGTATGAATCGATGCCCAAACCCATTGACCTTTCGATCGGGCACACTGCTTGATAGCAAGGGACAACCTTTGTTTTTTTAACGTGTGTGCGTGTGGAGAGTTGTCGGAAGAGTGGTCGGGGCGGGTAAGTTTGATTGTGGCAGGGTTGACGGACTTCGCAGCACAATGGACAGACACAACGAAGATTGTATGACAATAATTTAATTGGCGTGTGGGGCACTGTAATACGTTGGCTTATGTGGAACAACGACACAGTTGTGGATAGTGGAAAGGTTGCACGATGTTGGCAGAGGCGTTGAATCAAAGCCAGGTAGAAGAAGACTGCGGTGGAACGATTGGGGGTATGAGGATAAGAGAACAATGACTGTCAACGAAGCGGATAGGATGGCAGAACAAAGTGTGGAACGACAGGATATTGGGTCACAGATTCGTACATTGCTGTATGGACAGTGGAGATGGTCGAACACTTGTGTAACAATCTTTTTTTCTTTTCCTAGAGAGTGGACCGAAATAGCTCTGATACCACTGGAACATAATTTTTCTATTCACTTATATTTGCAAACGAATTACACATTTGTATGTAAGACAATATAAATATTTATTCTAGAATCGATGATAATTTTATGAGGCTAGGGCGGTTCTCCTCTATAGGAGTTGACTGGCCACGAGCCTAAAGACACGTCCTTTTAAACTAATGCCTTTTCAAAACTAATTGAGCAACTTAGCTTAATTTGAACTTATTTACTAATTATTAATTAATATTTTATTTCTTAGTATTTTATCATTTTATTTTATATATATATATAGTTATGAATATTTAATTCATAAAATGTAATATGGCCTATATCTGTGGTGGAATGTAGCCTCTTTTGTGCCTAGTCTTGCAGCTTAAAAAGTGGCACATCTAGCCCTAATGTTTGACATATCTGCGGTCTAATGTTTGGCATACACAAGGCCTCTTGTTTTACATCTATGTGGCATGTTGATTGCCATATTTGCGGCCTGTTGTGTGGCATCATTTGCAGCCTATCTTTATGGAAACTCTGCAGCCTAATGCAATCTATTCTTTGTGGCTGGCCTCTGTTCATATGAGGCCTTCCTTCATAACTTTTGTGGCCTAATCTCATCACCCTTTCTCAGTTTAAATGCGACCTATCTCAATGGGTTAAATGCAACCATTTTTTGTGGACATGTGCGCTCTATCACTGTAAGTATGAGCGACCTTTTCTTAGTAATTATATGTGGTCTGTCTTTGATAAGAATGGGACTTGATGTAAGGTTTCTATGGCATATCTTGGTGCGACTCTAATATACCTAACCTTCTACAGTTAGGGCATAGTAAAGTCTGTTCTTATATGGCTTGTTAGAAGATCTTAAGCGACCTATTGGAGTGACCTAGTTAGTGATGTTTGGGTAGGGGTTCTTGTCCATATAGTTATCTCTGAGCAATGTCCTTGTTCAAATATATGATAGTGATCCTTGTTAAGTGATACTTGTGACAATGTTCATAAGAGTGATATACATCATTACAATGATACCTATGGAAGTGACACTTATGTTCATAACATTGATATACCTATGCTTTAGTATGGCAATGTTCTTGTATGATAGTACTCGTGACAGTGATAACTGTAATATCTACAATACTCGTAATGATAGTGATAATAGTACTCTTGATGACAATGATACTGTGATATGGCAGTGACCTTGTTGTAGGGAAACTGTATGATAGTAACCTGGGTGTATGACAATAATCTTATGTTAAGTGATATATGGCAGTGACAGTGACCTTGACATAACAATGGCCTTGATATGACTATGATCTTGTTGTATGGTAGGGACACTTTGATGCATGGCAATGTACCTTTGATCTATGGTTGTGTCTCTATACGACTGTGATTTATGACAATGATATGTGACAGTGCCTCTTTGACATTTGTGACAACGCCTCTTTAATAGATGTGACAGTGTATGACAATGATGTCTCTTACCATGATGTATATGACAATGATGCTCATGACAATGTTGACAAGGCTAGTGAATATCTCGTTGAGAGCTGAACATTGAGAAATATCTAATGGAAGAAGAAGAATTGATTTATGGTTTTTCCCCCTTATCAGGTTTTGCCCTTGTCTGCGACCAAAATTCTGGTGTCTTTATTGTGTATGCTTTTCTTCTATTGTTCCACTGCATTGTTGATGATATTGTTCTCTCTACATAATTACTAATGATGTTATGATGTTATTAGGTGAATATAATGTAAAAATGTTGAAAAAGTTTGAAAATGCAATTACCTACAACAAAGAACAACCTAGCGCTAAATGTTAATGCAAATCTCGGACTAGGTAGCCTCTTTGAACCACAAAGAGAGATAACTTTAGCACAAAACTTCATCTTAAGGAAATCGACTTTTCAAGGTAACTTTTCCTCCTTCAAAGATCAAAATCTTCTCCTTAGAAATTCGTCCTTCCTCATATTTGTGGCTTCTTTAGATGGCTAATGTTTATCACAAGATGAATTGCAATGTGGTGAAACTCTCTTATTTTTATAGCTCTCTAATTATTAACATAGGAGCCCTTAACTTCATTCAAGGTGTCCTCTTTCAATAATTAGAATGAACAATAATTAACCTTGGGTCTTGAGCCCACAACATTGGGTCGAAAGCCCGCCGCTTGGGTACTTTGCCCACAAATGCTCATTTTTGTGGGTTTCCTCCACACAACCTAGAACCCCAAGGGTTGTGAGGGTACCTCCCAAGCTACACTTTTCTACATGGAGGGAGCAATAGACTTCATTGTTTCCATACTCTATCCCCTCTTGGTTTGAACCTATGACCTTTTAAGAGGAAATGCATACACTTAATAAAACACACACACACACATCTTTATATATATCAACTAAAGTTGAACTTAATATCGAACCTCATTTGAATCTGATTAAAAAATTCAAATTTGAATTGAACTTAATTGTTGTTGAACTCAAATTCGAACACAAGCCATGTGACATAGGATGTACAGCTCAGGTCTACCAACATCTGAATATTTCACCTTGAAAATTTTGTTATGTGATGAAAATTACAAATTTATGTCTCACGCAATATGAGGGGTAACACTAATGTTATCAATGTTCTCTCTTCTTCATAAAAATCAAGAAGCAAAAAATTGAAAAATGAGGGTGATTTTTTCTATGGAAGAATCTTTATGTGAATGACTTAGAAATTGAGAAATCTTCTATGAGTAATTAATGATTCTAGAAAGTTGGCTTCAACCACTTCACAATAGAAGCTTTTGTGGCCCCCATTGCTCTATGCATTGATTATGAATAACAATAATGGGAGAAAACCACCAATTTTGTGGAATGGTTAGTTAAGATGAAAAACTATCCTTTTTTGAAAACACAGAAAATGTGAAGGTCTTGAATATTTGACATCAAGTTTCACTTCGTTTCCAAGTAAGTGAAAATGTTTGGTTACATCTACATGAAAAGGTTCTAAAACAACAATAGTGCATGATCAAACCCTATTTGATATGGACCTTACACTATTCTACAAGTCAGGATTGTTAGCACACAAATCAGCCCCACAAGAAAACATTGACTTCCAAGACTTGTAGCACAAAAATGAAGTGATAACTAGTAGGAAAATCAGCCCAAAGGTCACTAGTTGATTGCCTCTTCATGTAGATTGGTGGTTTCCAATTTCAAGGGGATGTCCCTAGCTTGTCATGCGCTAAAATCATCTAAAACTTTGCAAATTAGCATATGAAATTGACACATAATATGGGTCCTTGGCATGCAATCATACACCCAACAGTAAAAATGGTTGGTTAATTAGAAATAAATGTGATAATCTTAATTAGTAATCAGTAAAATGTGAAAGAAAGAAAGAAGAGAATGTGCTATAAATGATTGATGAACCCAAAGTAGAGGCAAAACTATATATATCATTGCATAGAACATGAAATATCATCTCCATGAGCCGAGAAGCTAGAAGAAAAGCATGGTCAAACTCTGCCTTTCTATTCTCCAAAAGACTAGTTACATCATAGAGACAAAGATGCAAGATAGATCGTGATTAAAGTGCCCTACAAAGAGAATAGATAGAGAGAAAGGAAGAAAGGAATGATGGAAAAGAATCTTTGTTGACTACTCTCAAGAAAACTATGCCAAAGAATGGCCATTCGACCTCTTTATAAGATAAGATATGATAATTATATTTATGTCTAACTAATGAACACAAAGTAGGTCAAAGGAACTGTTGAGTACAATGATGTCCATAAAATGCGAGAGAACCAAACGGTCTCCTATAAAAAATACAATGCATGAATATAAGAGGTACAATGTAGGAACATAAAAGATACAATGTATAGAATGACCTAACGAAGAGGATCATACCCATCTCTCCTAACATCCGAGACTGACTGAAGAGCACTGAAAAGAATTCCACAAAGTTTTTTGTCCTGATGAAGGGTCAGTGGGAGGTACAGACTATCCACTAACTCGTTGTCCAGGGGAGTTTGTGCACTGATGAGGTTTGGAGGACCTAGTCAGTCTCCTAGGGGCAAATATGAGATGGTTTAGCTGCTGAGGTCTCATGTGGTGGGGTTAGGTCCCATGGATCCTCACTGGTCTAGAGTCTAGATATGAAACAATATCAACCGTTCTCTTTGTGCCCTTGTCTGAAGGTAGTAATCTGAAAAATGTCGTGATCCTCTATGTGGGGTCTGGTCTGATAGGAGGCTGAAGAATATGCGCTCAGAACCTAAGAGCGTCCTGCATATATAGGGCCAAACATCTCTGATCGGGATACCTGAAAAAGTCTGTGAGGGTTTGAGAGTCTCTGAACAAGCAATGGAACCTTCCTCTAATCTCGTAGTAGATAGGCATCCAAAAATGAAGTGCACCTCGGTCTCTACTTCCTGTAAATGACATATCTGACAAATTATGTTTGGCCTATCAATCTAGTGGTTTGTCTGTATCCGAAGTCTATGAGAAACTACTCTGAACTGGCCTAGAGGAATGCGAAGAGCATGCATCCAGTGGTGAAACTTATACTAGGTTCGAATAATGAGCCTGTCTCTCAACTCCAAGAAGTGCTCAGCGTAGAAGGCTATCTTTGGGCGCAACCCTCCCCGAGGATTGACCCAGGTGACCTAGATGAACTACCTGTCGATGTCCTCCCTGATGATCTTGTTCAACTCTTGTCTAGTAGGTAGAGGTGACCAAGAGCATCCAAGGAATATCAGAAAGGAGGGAGATGATCCAATTTAATGCCCATTGACTCTAAGAGATCTGAAACTCCTGTAAACCAACATCTAGCCCGACCCGAGGGGGTAGATGGAGCAATATTCTTAGAAGAGCAATATGCCAAGTAAGGGTAACGGTCCCTACTCTTTATTGAGTCTGCAAATCCCTGAATACAATGCAAGAATGTGACCAAACTTAAGAATGTCTCAAGCTGAAAGGGTTGAGCTCCAAACTCTGCAAGGATGATGTGTTGAGGTATTTTTTGTTTGCATCTAATGATGCAGTGGAGAAGAAGAGTTTGGACTCTCTCAACTGAAGCCCAATTCGACTCAAGTAAAGAAGGCCCCCAAATCTCTGAGCCATATAAAACAATGGGATGGATCAAGGTGTCCATGAGGCTCATCTTAGATGAGATGTCCTGGAACTGATGTCGAAAGCACTGTCTCTTGAGAAGGGCTAAGGATCCATATCCTTTGTTGATTCGAGGTTGAAGAGATGGCCACAAACTGAAGCGGGGACTTGAGAATTGCACCCCCAAGTACGTATACATGCTGGTGACCTCAACCTCCTCCCCTCTGAATAGGAAGTGAAGTTCTGAAGTTTTCTTCACCCCATTGAAGATCATAACCTTGGTTTTACCCAGGTTGAACATCAACTGTCGAAGACCGCAAAACAAATCTAAAGCATCCAATTGCCTCTGTAATCCTTCTGGAGATGAGGAGAGGAGGACCACATCGTCAGCAAAGAGTAGAATAGATATCATGACCTGGTGAAGAAGGTAACCATCAGTGTCCTAGATATGCTCGTGTAGAAAAGCCTCCAACTCATCAATATAGATTCCAAACAGGGTAGGGTACAATGGACAACCCTGTTTAACCCCAATAGTGCTTCGGATGAAATCATACATCCCATGAACCATGCGAAAACGACCAAGGACAGACTCATATAGGCGCGTAATAGCTGTCAATAGGGTAGCCGAGATGCCAATATCTCTAAGTCTCTGGAGTAAGGCTTTTCTCGAAACAGAGTCAAAAGCTTTACAAAAATCTTTGAAACAACAATAGACTTTCGAAGAGAGATGTCGTGCCTCCTCAATCACAACGTGAAGGGCGAAGATGTGGTCAATGGTATGATGAGCTGGTCGAAAACCTGCTTGTCCCCTAGCTTTGAGTTGTCTCTACTCAAGGTGACTTAAGAGATTCCTATGTAGAACAATAGCATATAACTTCAACAACGTGTGGCCCACCATGATCGTTCTGTAGTTATTAGGATTTTAGTTGGAGCCTGATTTGTGGATCAGATGGATGATGTGGTGTGACCATGCTGCTGGAAAACCTTCACAGACTACATGGTTGAATAGATCAACCAAGTAACTAACCAAAGCACGGAAACCATGTTTAAAGAACTCTGCTTGGTAGCCTTCCTCATCGAGTGCTTTGCTGTTGTTCATCACCCAAATGGCCCCTCTAATATCTTTGTCTGAGAATAGGTAACAAGAAGGGGGTGGGGAGGTAACACGAACTTGGCCCTGCCCTGGAATATCATAAAGGTTAGAAGTGTGAGAGAACATGGATGTAGGATTGAGGTCAGATGGAAGAGGGGAGCATCGAGGAAGGATGGTATGACAAAATTGTTTATCGGAGTGGGAAGGAGAGCAGAAAGTTCCCGTCTTCTATGACAGACAAAGAGTCGTTTCTTGCAACGAAGGAGACGATGGTAAGAAGCTTTGATGTCAGGGTAGAAGGGTTGAGAGTGGGTGAAAGCATATCGAAGTTCTTGATGTAAAGCCTTGCATTCGTCATCGTACCATTTGTTCATGGGACATGTTTGGTCAATTTAGAGTGTCCTAAATTGCTATATTAATTGTCAATCCAGGAGTCATAAACTATTGAAGTGTGGCTCACTATATGTGCAAGATAACCTATTTCTTACTTTTTGTCGTTTTTGATTTTTTTATTTTGTTTTTGGGGGTTTTTATCTTTGTTTATCTCCTAATGTGAAATGGAAATTCTATCCCTGAGTTTTAAGATTACTCTAAAAGACAAATATGGATATAAATTTTCAAGGCAATTATGTCCTTTATAATGATTTCCAAAACTTCAAACTTCAGAGGGTCTTAGAACATACTAATGATGAAATTAATTCCTAAAATAAAATGAAAATATGCCACTATTCTAATCAAACAAACAATGAACTATTGATTATGAAACCATTATCCCTACTGCTGTCTAAATACAAAAGAAATGAATTAAGCTACTGCACTCAAAGAAATCCAAAAATTGCAAGTAAAGTAAAACTAAAATCAAATTACATGAATTCATAGTTCGACCCCTCGCCAGTTAGTCCAACTATGGCTTTCGAAGGTAATCATCAACAACTTGAGCAATCTGATATCTAATTGTAGAAAAGTAAAACTAAAATCAAATCACATCAATTCATAGTCTGACCCCTCGCCAGTTAGTCCAGCTATGGCTTTCGGAGGTAATCATCAATGATATGAGTAAGTTGATTTCTAAACTAACTAATAAAGCCAATGAACAAGACTGAAATAAACAAAACAGAACTGGAATTAAAAGCTAAGAAAAGCAAGTCAGCAGAAAGACTGATTCCATGTCACTAGTTTTTGCAAAAGGGAATGTATGAAGATGCCCGGGCCTACTGTAATCTGGAACATACACACTGATCAGCGTTAACAACAATGTACAAAGCATGTAAAATTATGAACAAGAATGAAGCGTTAGTACCATAGTAAATGAAATATACATAAGTGAATAACTATGGCATATTTGCAATAAACATAAAGAAACACAGCATGAAACTGTACAACAATAAGAAACAAAACCTCGGCGTGTGCAGGGGCCCTCTGCACAACCTCGGGCAACAACTATCAATCAAGAATTACGCTCACGCAATCATGTAGAAACAGAGTCTTCTCATATATTTCAAAACACAGTCACAACAATGAAACTAGTGTCACGACACAGTGGACTTTTTTAACAGCAAAATTATATTCAAAAGACTAACTCCTATGCGTATAGAAACACATTAATTATAACAAAAGGTTACATAACTGTTTTCCTGTAAACTACGTTGACATAGGACACATAAATGACAACATCCATGGATTTAGCATCATGGCTGCCAAGATTATGCAATCTATTGAAAATGGCTTGTTGGATTCACATCATGGGCAACCTACAGGTGTCAGAGTGCCTCCAGAGATCTAGAAACGGCCACGAAAATCTTTCAAGTGCTTGGAAATGGAGTCCTGTTGTCATAGGACTCTTCTGTTTGACCACCGTTGACCACGGCTTCCCCTGATGAATCTGACTGAGCCAATAGGACTCGGTCCATGTCCAAGTCATTTCCAACTTGCCCATGTGGCTCGCTTTTCCTGATGACACCTGTAATGTAGACTTTAACAAGAACAACTGCGGAAAGTTGAAGCAGCTGCGGAAAGTGACAGGATTCCGCAGCTCAATGAGCAAAAATCTAGTTCAAACAATAGACACAAAACATAGTTAAAAAACCACTTTAAATGCTCTTTTATGATTAATATGCAATGATGTTGATAGCTTAGGAGATCAGGGTGAATGGAAAGAGTCTAGGAAAGTGTATAGGAAAGATGAAAGTTCAGGGCTCAACATACCCCCACTGTGAAGGTGTTGCATGTCCCCATGCAACCAAAATTTTGACCATCCTCTATTCAATCCATATGCTCTGAGACCTCCGCCAGCACATCCAACCCTCTTCTCCTCTTCCTTGGTACTGCTAACATCCTAGGCTTCCTCATCAAGCATCTGAATTTGAGGTTGATAAGTGCTTTACTCAACCTCCTGCACTTCTTCTTCAGTTTCTTGTTCTTTTTCTGCCATAGCCCAAGATGTAACATAGTGTTGTCATGAATGATCTTGTCCAATCTGCTTTGTTCCCTTAATGTTTCATTGTCATTTTCAATGTGTCTATTTAAGACCTCCAATTCAAAAACTTATTGTTTCAACGATTGGACTAGAGCTTCTTGCGCTATGTGAGGCTAAGTGGATGAAATGCTTAGACCTGTGGCTGTCTTTTCCAAGGATTCTATATAATCATACATCTCTTGCTAATTCAGGTCTATCTCGGGTGTAGTTTTCCTTGGGCTGACCCCAAAATCCTGTTGAGAAGGACTGATTTCCAAATCTGGCCGAGAAGGACTCATGTCAAAATCTGGCTGTGAAATGGAAGTATGGTGTGGGCTACGGTCAGGAGAGGTTGCTGGAGGCTGCTTCGGTGTTTCCCCTCCCAAGTCAATAAAGTGGGGTCCTTTGGTTTGCACTGTCCTTAATTTCCCTTTAAGCCTGGAGCTTCTCCTTACATGCTGTGGACTAGTGTCTTTTTCCTCCCTACTATGTTTTTCTTTTCCTTTCTTCTTTGCTACAGCTGACTATTCCTGAAGGTGAACTAGTCTTTCAGACAATACTTGATGGTCTTCTTTTGAGGAAGGTTCTAGGGTTTGATGCATAGCCTCAATGCTTCTTTTACCTTTTGATTTTGTTGGCTTCTTACCCTCAGTCTTTTCCTTCCTACTTTTAGATAGTCTTTCTTCTCTACTAGTTTCTTCAACTATGTTAGTAGGAGTACTTTGAATTTTATCACTTGTTCTCTTTCTTCTGCTTCTCCTTGATGTGATGCTTTCAGGGGTTTCTTGTGGATATTTAAAGAAATTTCTGATCAGAAACTGCTCCCATGTGTCCTTCTTTTCTTTCAATTGTTTTTCTATCAATATTTTCACAAGGCCATGGTGATACAAGTGTGGTTCTACATCCCCCAGATTCTTTTGGACAATTATCGACATCTTTTTCAAACTGTTTAGTAAAAAGTAAGGCAGATTTGGGGTTTGGTTTTCTAAGAAATTCATCAACAACAGGGTGTGATACATATACATTGATCCAAAACGTCCCTCACAGGTAATGAACTTTTGAATAATCAACAATAGACTGGCCCATTTCTCTTCTAAATCATGGACAAGGATTCCTCGTTTAAAAATAGTTACATCCATACTTAGATTTCGTAGGATAACCCTCCAAGCCTTCTCGTCAAAGCTCTTGTTCTTGAACCAGCATTCACCCTCCTGCGGAAGTTCTGTAGCGGCTGCTATAGATGCCTCGGTGACTGTAAACTTGAGGTCTCCAACTTCCACTTCCAGGCCGTTAAAAGACCTCGCAAAAGTCTTTGTAATCTCCTTGTTGTAGCCCTTGAATTTTTGAATAAACCGTAGCCACCTTGCCTTCTTCAGTATGTTTTTCACTTGCGAGTACCCTTCCATAAACTTGGGCCCTTCCGGTTCTACCCTCAACAACAGACCCATTCTTCCTTCCATCTTAAAATTTGTCTGCGTGAGTAAGGGTTTTAGCGGAGGTGAGACAGCTGGGTTAACGGTGGTGAACAGAGTTTATGGAGAAGAAAACAGTGACTGTAAATGAAAAACAAAGAATAAGTAGCGAGAGTGAATTCACGGAATGGAGCGGAGACTTATATGAACAAGGTGGAAATGCAACCGTGGCTTCAATAAAATAGTAGGGGAGTAAAGTGAACTTGGAAGAATTTTAAACTGAATGGCTGCGAAGTAGACGTAAACACGGTTAAGAAATGGCTACGGAATTTGTGCGGTGGAGAAAAGCCATGATCAAATCAACCACGTCCCATAATTATAGGTGGAGTATCAAAGTACAGCCGAACACGAATTAAAACCAGAAGTTTGATCATGAGGCCGTTTGAAAATAAATGCAAGGCTTGTGGAGGAACCATATAGAGGTCGTGGAACTGTTATGGAGCTATCAACGCCAATCATTGCATATAATGGAGCTATGGTTTTATAACTATGTAAAACTGTGCTTTGAATGCTATTTGAAATAAATTTCTACTCATAACTTGGAATTCTTGCCACTTTTTGTCCATTAATCTTTGATCAACTGCTCCTTGTTGATGCTTTTAAGTGCCTCATGTCTTCATAATAGGTTCTTGGTCATACCTGCATTTGATTTCATGATTATGTAACTAACATCTAACTGTCAGTTTTGAAAAACAGAGTGATGGCTGCGGAAATTGCTTCTGGCTGCGGAAACTGGGTTCAGTTGCGGAAACTGACACAACAATCATATGACTAAATGGAGATGGATAGATGATAACTGACTGAATGAAAATGGTCATGAAAAAAACTTTTATTGGCGGAATGAAATGAAATGGATGAAATGGAGTGGAATGAAATGAAGTGGAGTGTCACAAAACTATGAAATGAGAGAGAGAATTTTTTTTGGAAAATATAGGGCGTCATGAGTTCCTGATTTTCGCCCTGTATTTTCTGTATAAGACTTCCAATCAGTGATTGGTTTTTAGGCTTATACTTTTTTTTATTTTTATTTTTCATGTAAAAATAGAAAGGAACAAAAGCTAGGCTGGTGGAGAAGAAGGATTCTTCTTCACCAGCCTTATTGCAGAACTATCTTGAAATATTTTGACAAATTCCTCTTTTGAGAGTGGCTTACGATAGATCTTTAATCCATGGCCATTCACAGTAAGAGGAGTTTGATGTTCATCAATGGTTTTGATTCTTACCACTCCATTGCTAAATATATTGTCAATCTCATATGGCCCAAGCCAATGAGTCTGAAATTTTCCTTTAAAATCCTTAAACTTGGAATCAAATAGCAATGCCAAATCTCCTTCTTGAAACTTTTTCTCTTTGATGTATTTGTCATGCCACTTAGCTATTTGATATTGAACTAGATCAATTCTTAGAATTGCCTCTTGTCTGATCTCATCTAGCTCATTCAACTGTTCCATTATGTGCTTTTGGGCTTCTGATAGATCCATCCCCAACTGAACTGCCATCTTGAAAGTTTTGACTTGGAACTCAATGCGGAGCATGACTTCTTTCCCATAAACAAGTTCATAGGGAGAATGTCATGTTGTATTTCTCCATGTATTTTTGTAGGCCCACAAGGCTTCAGGAAGCCTTTCTGCCCAATCTCTTCTGTGTAAATAAACAGTTTTGGTGATGATGCCTTCAATAACTTTGTTTGTAGACTCCACTTGACTATTTGCTTGCGGATGGTAAGGAGTAGATTTTCTATGCTTGATCTTGTATTCTTCCATCAGCTTCTAGACCAGGTTGGATGTGAATTGACTTCCCTGATCTGTCACAATTTCTCTTGGAACACCAAAGCGAGTAAAAATATCCTCATAAAGAAAACTAACAACTGAATTTTCAGTAGCAGAAAATAATGCTTTGGATTCTACCCATTTAGTGACATAATCAGTACATACCAATATATAATTTTTTTTGTTTAGATGGTGGGTTAATAGGTCCAACGAAATCTAAAGCCCATTTTTCAAAGGGTTCGATGAGTACCTGTGGCTACAATGGCATTTCATTTGAAAGGGTAGGTTTCCCTACTCTTTGGCAGTTGTCACACCTTTTGACATACTGTTTTGCATCTTTGAAAAGGGATGGCCAATAATATCCCAAAGAGAGGATTTTATAGGTTGTCCTTTTGTCAGCAAAGTGTCCACTGCATGGTTCATCATGACATGCTTTGAGGATATCAGGCATTTTATCTTCCCTAACACATCTTCTGATCACAAGATCTGGCCCTATTTTAAACAATTCGTTAGAAATCCATGAATATTTTGAACTCTCCTGAATAATATTTCTTCTTTCACCAGGAAATAAATGTGGAGGCAGTTTCCCTATAACCAAATAGTTAGCTATATCTGCATACCAAGGAGTCTTAGTAGTTATTGCAAATAAATATTCATCAGGAAGCTTGTCCTCTACAGGAGAATCTTCTTTAGTATTCTGAATCCTAGACAAGAAATCAGCTACTGTATTTTGTTTCCCTGGTCTATCCAACACAGTAATATTGAATTCTTGTAAAAGTAAGAGCCACATTGTAACTCTCCCATTAGTAACAAGTTTGTTCATTAGATATCTAATTACAGAATGATCAGTATGAATAAAAGTTTCATATCCTGTTATATAATGTCTAAACTTATTGATTGCATGAACAACAACGAAGAACTCTTTTTCAGCCACAGTATAGTTCAACTCAGTGGGAGTTAAATTTTTACTGGTATAGTAAATGGCATAAGGAACTAAATCTTTTTGACCCAACACAGCCCCTAGAGCTGTATTTGAAGCATCTGTAGAAATATGGAAGGGAAGTTTCCAATTTGGTCCTCTCAAGATAGGTGCTTCAGATATTCTTGTTTTCAAAGTTTCAAATGCTGATTGACAATCAGGATCCCATTTGAATTCACAGTCTTTTGTAAGCAATTTGAAGAGTGGAGATGCTATTTTAGTGAAGTTCTCTATAAATCTTCTATAGTACCTAGTAAATCCCAGAAAACTTCTAACATCTTTTTGACAATTTGGAATAGGCAACTTGGAGATGACTTCAACTTTTGATCTATCAACTTTAATCCCATCCCTTAAAATGTGATGTCCCAAAACAATACCTTCAGTAAACATCATAAAGCATTTTTCATGACTTAATGAAAGGTTTGTTTCTTTACATCTTATAAGTACTTTTTCCAAATTCTGTAATGCCTCTTCAAATGAATCACCATAAACTGTAAAATCATCCATATAAACCTCTACACAATCATGGATTAGATCAGGAAAAATTCCTAGTACTGCTCTTTGGAATGTTGCGGGTGCATTACACAATCCAAAAGGAAGCACTCGATAAGCAAAAATTCCCCATGGACAGGTAAATGTGGTCTTATCTTGATCTTCAGGTGCTACCTGAATTTGATTATAGCCACTAAAACCATCCAGAAATGAAAAGTACTTTTTGCCTGCTAATGTATCTAATACTTGATCGATAAAGGGCAAAAGAAAGTGATCCTTCAAAGTTTCTTTATTCAATTCTCTGTAATCAATGCATACCCTCCATTTACCATTCTTTTTAGGTACTATAACCAAAGGAGAAACCCATCGGATATCTGAAATTGGATAAATGAATTTTACATTGAGTAGTTTTGGAGCTCTTTTTTCACTATCTCCCTAAGGTTTGGATTCATCCTTCTCTGAGGTTGTCTGATTGGTCTACTGTTTTCCTAGATGTAGATGTGATGAATGCAAGTCTTAGGGTCAATACATTTCATATCAGTATACTCCCATGCAAATTCAGTAGAATGTTTTTGCAAGATTTTGGTTAGCTCTTCCTGTTGTGACTTTTCCAAATTTTTATTGATATTCAATGTTTTACTTGGAAAAATCTCAATGGTGGAACTATCGAACTCTTCCATAGAGTAAAGAGACATTTGTCTTGATGATAAGTACTCAATGTCAGAATCTAACTGAAATTGTGTGTGGTCATATTCTGAAGATGTTTCAAAGTTTTCTAATGTGTTCAGAATTTGACTATCTTCACTGATTTCAGAAATGGTAAAGACAGGTTGTATAGTGTCCTCATCATCGACCCATTCATTATCTCCTACTTCTGTAATTGTTTTTGCTGGAGGATACAAATTAAATTTCTTTGTCGAATTACCATCAGAAATGTACATGTCCCCAGATCTACAACTAATGAAAGCATCAACTGTGGTTAGCCAAGGTCTTCCTAAGATAAGTGGGTGCCCTCCTAAATTACTCTTGGGAGTCAAAATCATGAAATCTACTGGATATTCCCAAGAATCTAAGGAGACTAAAATATCTTCTAATACACCATCTGGTTTGATTATCGATCTATCTACAAGCTGCAGTAAAGTAGGTGTAAAAAGAAGATTAGGAAGTTTAAGCTGTTCCATAGTCTGTCTAATCATACTGTTGATAACAGTCCCTAAGTCAATTAATGTGTTTGGAATTTCTATCCCATTTATATGTGTCTTGATGATTGGGCTACCGGGATCTACATACTTCTGCATGGTGATTTTTCCCATCATGATATCTGCAATTTTTCCTACCAGGTGGATCCTTCTTGTATCTCTTGGTTTCCTTCCTGGTCTTTTGAGATTGAACTCCTTTATTGTTTTTGCTAGAATAGGAATCTCTCTAATGGCTTGTAGCAAGGGAATCTTGATACAGACATTCTTTAATTCATCTAGAAAATCATAGTCAGGAAACAATATTTGTTTTTCCACCCCTTTGTCGATTTGTAATATTTCAAGGAACAGAGGTGTGGATGAAGATGCAGGTTGCTCAACTATAGGAGTTGTGGGGGTTGACTCTTTTTCTTTTTATTTTTGAGTGTTTGGATTTTGAAGAGATGCTTCAGAACCTTTATTGACTTTAAGAGAATCTTCCTCAGAAGTACTTTGCTTCTGAGCATCTATAGAAGGTTTTTCTAAAACTCTACCAGACTTGAGTTGTACATCATTAAGAGGAACAATCATATAGGTAGGAAATTGTTGTCCTTCTACCATGTAAGCATTCTGAGGATTTTTGTTATTAGGATTTGGCAATGGCTGGGCTGGTAGTTGATTTGTCTTTTGTTGGAATGGAAGCAAGAGTTGGGAATTTTTTTGAGGAAGTTGTTGTTGTTGTGGAAATGGAAATGAAAGTTTTGGGTTTTGATTTGGAAGTTGTGGAGCTTGTTGATTTTGAAAAGATGGAGGATATTGATAAAATTGAGCAAATCTCCCATAAGGATTTTGCATCCCTTATACCCATGATTGATATGGATTTTGAGGTTGGGACCAAGGTTGTTTCCAAGAATTCCAATTTGGCGGGGGTTGAAAGTTCATAGGGTTGTTAAACCCTTGATTTTGTTGCCCCTGCCAAGGTCTCCTTGAAACAAAATAGAGACATTCTACTGAATTTGGATCTTCTTGAAAGACAGCTTTGAGCCCAGGAATTGAAGGACAATCCTTGGTCTCATGGCTTTCCGAGCAAATCATACATGTTTCTACAACTTTTGCATCCAAGGGGCATTCCCTTAGAGCATGTTTCTTCCTACATTTTGGACAAAATATGGCCAAGGTTTCAGCTTCTGCTTTCTGCTTGTTTTGTATTTTAAGGGTGTCTAGTTGTTCACTAAGGCTCCCTAAAATATCAGTTTTGAACTCATCAAACATATTGCCAATATCTGCCCTACTTACTGATCCAGTTGCAGATTTGTTCGCTCTAATAAGAGAAGGATCTCTAGGCCCTTTTCCCGTTTTAGATTTTCCCCTCGAGAGATGGACACATAGTTCTGCTATGTCACGAAGTGGAAGCTGAGAAATATATCCCTTCCCCATCATGTTTAAAATATCTATCCATTCATCTCTAATGGCTTTCAATAGAAGGGTTTTCAAGGTCTCCTCGTCTAAGTTACTCATTTTTGCTCTTTTTAAGTTGTATTGAAATCTTTCAAGTAAATCCTCCAAGTTTTCATCTTCTTTTTGCACCATTTTGAATACCTCATCCTTATGGTTGGTGGGCATGCAATAGTCCAGGTATCTATCCAGAAATGTTTGTTTCATATCATTCCAAGTCCTAATAGATTGAGTGACTAATCCCATGAACCATTTCAAAGCAGCTCCCTTCAATGTTGAAGGAAACAATTTGAGTTTTTGAGAGTCTTCCATATAGTCATAAGTTCGGCACACGACTTCAAACTCAAATAGAAATGTTTCAAGATCCTCACTTCGCAACCCATAAAAGTTTGGGAGGACAGATGGTGAGATGTTTTTCATTGTTGTATGAGTTTCCTCATCAACTATAGGGAATCCAAATGAGTTATCTCCTTCCCTATTTCCTCCATTATTTCCTCCACCTCCACCATTGTTGCCTCCATTATTTCCTCCTCCTCTACCCCTACCTCTAAATCCATTTACTACTTCCTCCGTCATGGTAGTTTCCTCAGAGTCTTCTGGTTCTTCTATCAAGGGTGGATGAGAGAGAGTTTCTTCCTTCTCTTCTTCGGGTGATTCTACTTCTTTGATTACAATATGTTCCCCTGTAGAAGTAAAGAAAGATTCTTCTCCTAGATCAGATTTAGTAGATAGTGTGGGAGAACCCTCAAATTCAGCTGCTGCTCCTTGAATTCCAGGAATCCTAAGGCTGGGAGTAGATGGGGGTGAATCTTGGCTATGCCTTGAAGTAGCTGGAGTTGTAAAAATCAAACTCTTGGCCCTAGCTATAAACCTTCCCCTAGAATCTCTTGCTCTATGCATGCCATTTTTTTATTTTTTTTTTAAGTCGGGATAATAATTCTCTTTTTGATCTTCCAGATCACACTAGGTGCAAGAAGAGAGCATACTCAAGAAATTATTGAACCAATAACTCTCTTTTCTGATCCTCCAGATCACACTAGGTGCAAGAGGAGAGCATACTTTGAGAAGTTATCAATTTTTCCCTTCTTTGTTTTTTCTTTTTTTAAGAAATTGGCTACCTAGTTACACTTCCCCGGCAATGGCGCCAAAATGTTTGTTCAATTTAGAGTGTCCTAAATTGCTATATTAATTGTCAATCCGGGAGTCGTAAACTGTTGAAGTGTGGCGCACTATATGTGCAAGATAACCTATTTCTTAATTTTTGTCGTTTTTTATTTTTTTATTTTGTTTTTGGGGGTTTTTATCTTTGTTTATCTCCTGATGTGAAATGGAAATTCTATCCCTGAGTTTTAAGATTACTCTAAAAGACAAATATGGATATAAATTTTCAAGGCAATTATGTCCTTTATAATTATTTCCAAAACTTCAAACTTCAGAGGGTCTTAGAACATACTAATGATGAAATTAATTCCTAAAAGAAAATGAAAATGTGCCACTATTCTAATCAAACAAACAGTGAACTATTGATTATGAAACCATTATCCCTGCTGCTGTCTAAATACAAAAGAAATGAATTAAGCTACTGCACTCAAAGAAATCCAAAAATTGCAAGTAAATTAAAACTAAAATCAAATTACATCAATTCATAGTTTGACCCCTCGCCAATTAGTCCAGCTATGGCTTTCGGAGGTAATCATCAACAACTTGAGCAATCTGATATCTAATTGTAGAAAAGTAAAACTAAAATCAAATCACATCAATTCATAGTCTGACCCCTCGCCAGTTACTCCAACTATGGCTTTCGGAGGTAATCATCAATGATATGAGTAAGTTGATTTCTAAACTAACTAATAAATCCAATGAACAAGACTGAAATAAACAAAATAGAACTGGAATTAAAAGCTAAGAAAAGCAAGTCAGCAGAAAGACTGATTCCATGTCACTAGCTTTTGCAAAAGCTGTATGAAGATGCCCGGGCCTACTGTAATCTGGAACATACACATTGATCAGCCTTAACAGCAATGTACAAAGCATGTAAAATTATGAACAAGAATGAAGCATTAGTACCACAGTAAATGAAATATACATAAGTGAATAACTATGGCATATTTGCAATAAACGTAAAAAACACAGCATGAAACTGTACAACAATAAGAAACAAAACCTCGGCGTGTGCAGGGTCCCTCTACACAACCTCGGGCAACAGCGATCAATCAAGAATTACGCTCACTTAATCATGTTGAAACGGAGTCTTCTCATATATTTCAAAACGCAGTCACAACAATGAAACTAGTGTCACGGCACAGTGGGATTTTTTTAACAACAAAATTATATTCAAAAGACTAACTCCTATGCGTATAGAAACACATTATTTATAACAAAAGGTTACATAACTATTTTCCTGTAAACTACGTTGACAGAGGACACGCAGACGATAGCGTCCATGGATTTAGCATCATGGCTACCGAGATTATGCAATCTATTAAAAACAGCTTGTTGGATTCACATCGTGGGCAGCCTACAGGTGTCAACGTGCCTCCAGAGATCTAGAAACGGCCATGAAAATCTTTCACGTTCTTGGAAACGGAGTCTCGTTGTCGTAGGACTCTTCTATTTGACCACCACTTGACCACTGTTGACCACGGCTTCCCCTGATGAATCCGACTGAGCCAATAGGACTCGGTCCATGTCCAAGTCATTTCCAACTTGCCCATGTGGCTCGCGTTGCCTGATGACACCTGAAATGTAGACTTTAACAAAAACAGCTGCGGAAAGTTGAAGCAGTTGTGGAAAGTGATAGGATTCCGCAGCTCAATGAGAAAAAATCTAGTTCAAACAACAGACACAAAACATAGTTAAAAAACCACTTTAAATTCTCTTTTATGATTAATATGAAATGATGTTGATAGCTTCAGAGATCCAGGTGAATGGAAAGTGTATAGGAAAGATGCAAGTTCAGGGCTCAACAGGACAAGATCCAACTTTTTGGGAGGTGAAAGTGGAACGAGTGGAGTGAGGGAAGGGTTTGAGTGCTGCTTCCCAAATGGAAAATGAAAGACGAGTGTATTTAGTGGAAGCAGAATCAAGCAAGGAGAACCGGGTTTTTGATGGGAGCATCTTGCGTAGAGTAGAGGAGAAGATGTCAAGGTCGGCTTCGTCAAATCAAAAGGTGGTTCGGGGTGGGCCCCAAGGGGAAGGATGGGGTGGAAGGGCAGGGTCAAACTGGAGAGAGAAGGAGAGAAGTGCATGATCAACAAGGGGGGTGGGGGAGATCGAGAGATGGCGAATAAAAGGAAGACATCTCTTGCATGAAATATGCCTTGGTTAACTTGTGGTGAAGTGAGTGGAAGTGAATTTCTCATGTGCCTTGTTAGAAGTGATGAAGAGTGGAGTGAACAACAAGTCCAAGTCAAACTCTCCCCTATTTCTTGAGTGAAGTTTGTCTAATAGAAAGGTAGTTCGGGTGGGCCCTAAGGGGAAGGATGGGGTGGAAGGGGAGGGTCAAACTGGAGAGAGAAGGAAAGAAGTGTATGATCAGCAAGGGGGATGGGGGAGACCGAGAGATGGCGAATAAATGGAAAGACATATCTCGCATGCAATATACCTTGGTTAACTTGTGGTGAAGTGAGTGGAAGTGAATTTCTCATGTGCCTAACCCATGTGCCTTGTTAGAAGTAATGAAGAGTGGAGTGAACAACAAGTCCAAGTCAAACTCTCCCCTATTTCTTGAGTGAAGTGGAGCAAAGAGAAGTGAACTCAAGTGTTTTCTTCTATGAAGTGGAGTGAAGAGAGAGAGAGAGGTCCATGTGTTCTAATTCCACTCCCCATGTGTTTTGAGTGAGGTGGACATGAGCCAGGAACACTCCACTTAACTAAATATAACTCAACAAGGCAACCTCATGCAAGCTCATGCGCATTCAACTAAAGTGAAGTGAAGTGAATTGAACTAGAGTGAGGTTGGGTCAACTCTAGTCCAATAAGGCGCACTGAGATGAGATGGCACATCTGCAACATCACCACTATGACTTCCATGTCACCGCCACATAATGCATCCACTTACCTGTTGATTTTTAATGTACCTTGGACAAGTGGTTTCCCATGGGTTAGTCTCTACGTAGGGAAAAGTGTCCAAAATAAATATTTTCCTAAGTGCGACTTTATAAAGTGAAACTGACTTTATAAGTGGTAAATTCAATGTTAAATTATAAAGTGAAAAGTGACTTTGGACATAAAGTACAATGTGGGTACTTTATTTAATGGGTGAGTTAAAAAATAGAAAGTGAGAATTAAATGCACATTTATTCATCCCTTGATCTAAATGAATCTGAGCCATTAGATCTTAAGGTTGCCCAAAAGTCATTTAGGGAAACAAAAGGGCAAAAAGAAAAGAGACACTGCATTTATTCTTCATGAGCAGATTGGAGAAAGGACGCTGAGAGCTGGAGAAAAGTTCTGAAGGAGAAATTTGTTGCAGCAAGGTGAAGGAGTGATTTATGGGCAAAGTTGGGCATGGAAATCAAGGCATAGAAGACAACAAAAGGTACAATACAAACAACATTGAATGTTGTGAGTTTCATGCCATTTAAAAGAAGTTTTTTATTTTTCTTTGAAAAAAATCTGTACAGTATAGTATGTATAGTCGTATGTGTAAAATACATATTTTCAGCTTTAAGTGGGCACGAAAATCAAGGCAAAGTGGGCACGGTTTTCAAGGAGTTTTGGGCTAAAGAGTTAAGTTGTATTTTGCTATTTTATTTTGTCTGCAAATGTATTTTTCCTAAACTTAAAAGAGAAATAAATTTGAAGAGCTCTATAACAGGTTTTCCCCGGAGAAGATTGAAGGGGTTTTCCCTGGGTCTAAGTTGACCAAAAATCTGTGTGTATTTTTATGTGTGTTGCTAGTCTGGTTATGTCCATATTTATTTTCAGCATGTGTTGACAGTACCATGTGTTTATTCTGAAAATTTCATTTCCAAAATTCTATGTGTTGAATGTATGTTTATGGGAAGGGGCATTTAACTGAATGGGAGTGATAAGGTGAAATTATAACCAGGTTGGGATTGCGGGAAACATTTTTTTAGTCATCAAATTTCAATATGGTATCAAAGCTACAGGTTGAAAATTGCAGTTTGAACAATGGATAATAGTTTGGTACATCAAACAATGGTTTGGACAACAAACTAATATTTTGGGATAGCAAGGTGAAATTTCGCACAGATTGAACTTTGGGACAACAAGGTGTGCTGGAAAGTTCATTTCTCCATTTTCTTGGTTTTGTAAATTTTGGACAGCAGCCATGGTCATGTTCTTAAGGATAGAAGACAGACTGGATGGGATATCCAACTATGCCGTTTGGAAGGACATAATTCAGATTGTGTTTGAGGAGGCAACAATTTAGGACACAGTGCGACAAGTGGTTGTACCTCCTACTACTGCAGATGAACTTGCTAAATTCACAAAAAACAATGCATAGGCAAAAAGGATTTTCATGGACAGTATGAAGGATCATGTGGTTGCTCAGGTGAGAGGAAACACATATGCATATTAGATGTGGACAACTCTAACCACTCTCTATCAGAGTACTAATGAGAGTAGGAAGATGGTACTCAAAGAACAATTGAAGAACATTAGGGTGAAAAAGGTTGAAAGTGTAGTTCATTATCTTGGCAGGGTCAAACTAATAAGTGATGATTTGACTGCTATTGTTGAGGCACGTGCACCCACAGAGTTAGTCAGGATAGTTGTAGCGGGACTTCCTAAGTCTTGGGAGGTCTTTGGAGATGTTGTTACCTCTAGGGAGAATCTTCCCAACTGGGACAGATTCTGGGATGATTGTGTGCAACATGAGTTATGGAAGACTTACAGTGGTGGCGTGAAGATAGTATATGAGGAGGATGTAGCCTTGAAAACGAGGGGGAATAACAAAGGGAAGGCCAAGAAAGGGGCCTCATCAGATGGGGCTAAGGAAAGGAGAAGAAGATGAAGAAAGATATAGATATACCCAAAGTCAAATGTTGGGCATGTCAAAAGATGGGACACTATGCTGCTATGTGTCCTGAGAGGAAGAAGAAGGGGAAGAAGGGTATTGCAGCTTCAGCAGAGGTGGAGCAGTTTGTTTCACAATTTGGCCAAGACTTTGCATTTATTACTTCCACATTTAGTAGGAGTACATCATCCGATGTGTGGTACATAGACAGCGGGGCTTCTCGCCATATGACAGGTGCATGGGAGTTCTTTTCAGAGCTTGCATAGAGGGCACTTGATATTGAGATTGTACTAGGAGATTATCGCACTGTGAGAGCTTTTGGTGTGGTGACTGTGACCTTTGAGAGGGAGTCTTTGCCGCCTTTGAAGGCCATGGATGTTTTGTATGTTCTGAGGATGAATAAGAACTTGATTTTAGTGTCTGCTATGGAGGAGAATGGGTTTGACGTCACTTTATCAGGAGGGCAGGTATTGATGCATCTTAGGGGAGCTTCCATCACTTCGGCCAAAGTGATTGGAGTCTGCTCTGAGAAACTATATTAGGTTCAATTTTCAGTCGGCAGGAGCATTGGTGGGTAGCACATCTGGTAGCACTCACACTAGTACCACCAGTAGTAGAGACTTGTGCGAGTTATGGCACCAGAGGATGGTGCATATGCATCATGGAGCTTTGAGAGTATTGAGGGAGATCACTACTGGAGTTCCTGATTTCAGTGTTGAGCATTATGAGGTCTGCAGAGGGTGTGCTTTGGACAAGTACACCAAGTTCCCATTCCCAGCAAGCGACAACAGATCTACAAGTATACTAGACTTGATTCATACTTTTGTTAGTGGCCGTATGTCTCATGTGTCTTTGGGTGGTTATGAATATTATGTTATATTCCTTGATCACTTCTCTAGGAGGACTTGGATATATTTCCTAAAGACCAAGGGTGAGGTCTTCAGTTGCTTTAAATATTTCAAAGCTCTTGTGGAAAAGCAGACAGGTAGGAAGATTCAGGTCTTGAGGTTAGACAATGGTGGTGAGTACACCGATGGTGGGTTTTTTTACTTCTATGCACAGGAGCTCATTAGGAGAGAGTTCACGGTTCCTTATAACCCCCAACATAATGGGGTGTTTGAAAGGAAGAACCGAGCTAATGTTGGGGGTGCTAGAGCGATGATTCATGATCAGGGGTTGCCTTTGTTTTTGTGGGTTGAGGCCTGCAATACTGTTGTTTATCTTCAGGACATGAGTCCTCACAGAGTATTGGGGAATATGAATCCGGTGGAGGCTTTCACTGGAGAGAAGCCTCATGTGGCACATCTTCGTATCTTTGGATGTTTCACATATTCTTATATCCCCAAGGAGCAGAGGACAAAGTTGGAACCTATGGCAGAGAAGGGTATCTTTATGGGTTACAATGAAACTTCGAAGGCCTATCGGATCTTCATTCCTTCTAAACGGAGAGTGGTGATTAGAAGGGATGTGAAGTTCAAGGAGGAGAGGGCCTATCAGAGATCACGATAGTATGATGAGAGAGAGTCACAGACTTCTCCTCAGCATGGAGGTCAGGTACAGGGAGCAGGACTTCAGGGTTCTGGATCGACTGGTATAGGAGGTACTTCAATGTCAGTGACATCTGGGGCACCAATGGCGAGTTCACTGAGCACTTCTTTAGGGATTCCATTGGTATAGAGTTCACATGGCACTTC
Organism: Pinus tabuliformis; assembly: GCA_031772625.1. NCBI lineage: Eukaryota > Viridiplantae > Streptophyta > Pinopsida > Pinales > Pinaceae > Pinus > Pinus tabuliformis. The sequence continues at coordinate 457,130,961 of CM062808.1, read as the reverse complement.
AGCTGACATAGGCACAAATGCCAGTACAGGTTCTTCGAGGATAGGTGCTGGTACAGGGACACCAGGGTCAGTTGGTAGACCTTCAAGTTCGCCAGACTGGGGGGCAGAGGGTGAGGTTCCCTATGGGAAGCTTCTTTAGGGAAGAGGAGGCCTAAGTGGATTTAAGACACACTGAAGGAAGCAGAGTTTGTTGGTCCTCCGAAGAGGGTGAATAGGGAGAGTGTGCCACCTGAGAAGTTTTGCAGTTATGTAGCCAAGGCTACCAACATTGTTGACTCTGAGCCTACTAGCTATGAGGAGGCTGCCAACTAGGAGGTATGGAGAGAGGCTATGGTGGAGGAGTATACCTCTATCATTAAGAGCAATGTCTGGGAAGTGGTGCCTAGGCTTGAGGGCAAGTCAGTTGTGACTTCCAGGTGGCTCTACAAGATCAAGCATGCTACAGATGACAACATTGAGAAGTTCAAGGCAAGGTTTACAGATAGAGGGAGTTGAATACGATGAGACCTTCGCTCCTGTAGCTTAGGTACATTTCTATCCGGTCCCTTATTTCTATTGCTACAGAAATGGGTTAGTAGATCCATCAGATGGATGTGAAGACCACATTTATGATCAGAGTTATAGAGGAGGAGGTGTATGTTGAGCAACCACAGGGCTTTGAGGTACTTGGGAGGGAGACCCATGTATGTTCATTGAGGCAAGCACTCTACGGACTTAAGCAAGCTCCAAGAGCTTGGTATTCAAGGATTGATACTTGTAGCAGATGGGTTTCAAGAAGAGTGATGTAGATCCGAACCTATACTACATTTTTGTAGGGAATGATCTGCTCATTCTTGTGTTGTATGTTGATGACTTGTTCATTACTGGGGCAAAGAGATTGATTAGTGGTTGCAAGGAGGATCTTGCTATGGAGTTCGAGATGAAGGACATTGGGCTGATGCATTACTTTTTGGGGCTTGAGGTGTGGCAAGAGCAGGGGCATATCCTTCTGGGGCAGAGGCAGTATGTTGTGGATGCGTTGAGCAGATTTCACATGGCAGACTGTAGACCCATGTCTACGCCTATGATCACCAATTGGAAGAAGCTTCATGCTTCAAATTCTAGTTTGGTGGATCCGACATTGTGTAGGCAGCTTATTGGGTCCTTGATGTATCTAGTCAACACTAGGCCAAATATATGCTTTGTTGTGAACACACTTAACCAGTTCATGGTTGAGCCCAGGGAGGTGCAATGGGTAGCTGCAAAGCACATTCTTTGCTACGTGCAGGGGATTGTTGATTATGGTCTAGACTATAGGCGGGGTGATAGAGTGAGGTAGGCAAGTTACACAGATTCAGATTGGGCAGGTTGTGCTTCTGACAGGGAAAAACACTTCAGGGTGTTGCTTCAGATTGCAGTTGTGTTGTGGTTCAATCGAAAGCAAAAGTCAGTTGCTTTGAGCTCCTCTGAGGCTGAGTATATGGCTGCTAATCAAGCTAATTATGAGGCCATTTTGCTTCACAAGTTGTTGTATGGCCTATTTGAGACCGACGGTTATTCACTGTGATAATCAAAGTTGCATTAAACTCACGGAGAATCCAATGTTTCATGACAGGTCAAAACACATTGACATTAGATATCATTTCATCAGGGACTATGTTCAGAAGGGGGCAATGAAGCTAGAGTATATATCAACAGATGAGCAAGTGGTTGATGTTCTCACGAAGTCTTTGCCAAGAGGCAAGCATGTCCATTTCAGGGACAAAATGGGTGTGGTGAGAAACACTTTCCTCGGTAAGAGGGAGTGTTTAGTTTTAATTTACCTTCGGCAAGTGGTCTCTACCTAGGGAAAAGTGTCCAAAATAATTCTTTTCCTAAGTGTGACTTTATAAAGTCACTTCTTTATAAGTGGTGAAGTCAATGTTAAATTATAAAGTGAAAAGTGACTTTAGACAATGGGTGAGTTAAAAAATAGAAAGTGAGAATTAAATGCACATTTATTCTCATCCCTTCATCTAAATGAATCTAAGCCATTAGATCTTAGGGTTGCCCAAAATTCATTTAGGGAAACAAAAGGGGAAAAAAAGAGAGACTGCATTCATTCTTCATTATCAGAATGGAGAAAGGAGGCTGAGAGCTGGAGAAAAGTTGTGAAGGCGAAATTTGTTTCAGCAAACTGAAGGAGTGATTTGTGGGCAAAGATGGGCATGGAAATCAAGGCATAAAAGACAACAAAAGGTACAATATGAAAAACATTGAATTTTGTGAGCTACACATCGTTCGAGAGAAGTTTTTGATTTTTTTTTGGAAAAAAAATCTGTACAGTCCATACAGCGGTACGAAATAGAAGGTCCTTGCATGTCAACAAAATTAGGCTCGTCGTATTCAGTTTTCTACAAAGAGTCTGAATATGCGCTCATAATCACCACGCGAGCTATGTAACCTCAATTGCTAAAAATAGTAGTCTCGCATGTCGCCCAAAAGCAGCTCATCAGAGTTGCGAGCTCACAAGAAAATTAAATATGCTATCACCTTTGATATGTAAGCCTTTGAACTTTAATTACTGAGATAGTAGTGCCCTTCATAACTAATGAAAGTGGTTGTGAAATGTCTTTGACTCTGATCTGGGCTCAAATCACTGAAAAATGTTGCATCTAATCTTTATGAGAACCATCTTTGACTTGTGTGGAAGGTGACTCTAATAGCAAACTCTGAAAGTTGACTTTGAACACTAATCCAATGAGATCTAGCTCTTAATCTCCCAATATTTAAGGGGCGGATTTTAACACTAGCTACTTAAGGGGAGGATATCCCCTTGAGGGATGTTGAAAACCTCAAAATATCTACACTTGCAGCTGTAAATGATGATCCTTGCGAAAATTCAATTTGTAAATGACTATGCTTGTCCACCGGGCGATGGAGTTAATATGCATGGTGCCTCGATTGATTAATTGAAAGGAGGACTTACCGTTACATGTCCATTTGGAACTGCTACCTACGATCCATCCATCATGTACACTTCTCCCACTACAAGATGCATTGAATTCGACACATGGGAGAGAGCCACCTAGTCAAATGTCAATAAGGAAAATACTTGCTAAAGACCTACTAGGTGCGAAGGAACCCTCCAATGACGTTGATGGGCAAGATGACTGTTGAATAATCTAGGGCAAATTAAGTTAACAAGATTCTTCTCGCCATGATAACTATTTATGAGGTAGTTTTAACTTTTCCTTAATAGCACAATCCTTTCTTGATATTATTAGAGTGTGTCTTCCTAGTTCATCAAATAGTTGTTACCAAAAACAAAAGAGGCAAGAACGCAAAAGTTGGCTTTCTACCAGGGCCAAAACCTTGTACTCTTTGAGAGAAAAACTTGCACAATATTCTTCTTATATAGATTCCAATTGATGAATACCAAGACCATGACCCTTGAAAAGGACACTTGACACAAGTTTACCTTCAAGACACTTGTCACTATCTCTTGCACTCTTCGGCCTTCATATCATAGTCTTCCTTCTTCGCACTATATCACTTCAGTCCTTCTCATTCGCACTGTGTAATGGCACCATCACCTAGAGAGTCTCGGTCTCTTTTCTTTTCAGCCCTAGACACAGTATTTGGCTTCCACTTATCTCTTCCTTCAGTCCACGAGAGCCTCTCTAACTTTAGTCTATTTCTATCATAGTTACACACTTGATGTAGCCCTTAACTGAATTGTCACTATCCTAGAACAATCTTCAGCCCTTTGCTAATATGACAGAGATGAGACAGACTTAAGTCTGAAATCATTTGAGGCATTTACGCACTTGTAGTAGCCTTCCTTCCTCATTGTATTACCCTTATATTTTTTCTCTGAGATCCGTATTGTTTCAGATCAGATGTGTCCAAGATTCATGTCGTTATGATGTCAAGTCACTCTTTATATAGTGAATTATGCTTGCTATCTAGGCCGACATGAGATCTTGGAGATAAGTCGACATTCCCTTAAGGAGAATATTGTCTTTCTTTTAGCCGACTGCAAGAGGGATATTGACAATGTTTTGGAGTGCAACTTTTACATAAATGACATGTCTTCTACATGTGTAACATGACTTCATGACTTCTTAATTATATTTATGACAAGGCAACAAATTACTAAAGACATCGAGAAGAAGTCTTTGACCTATGAAAAACACTTCTTGCTCATGAAACCCATGATGCAAGGAATAAATTTGTTTCTTCTTTACATAAAATCATAATCACAAGTCATTATAAAGACCGAACCTAGTTACACTTTCTTCAACACTCCCTCTTAACTAGGGAGGTATTTATAATGGTACTTGGTCATTCTCAATTTGAAGAATTTCTCATAAGAATCAGATTGGTAACCCATCTGTATGGCATCAGAGTAACCAACATTGTTTCCACAACATGGCCTTGACTGACAACTCTATCTCTCATTAGATCAAAGCACAATGTTGGCGAGACCAATGACTATAGACACCTTCATCATTGTCTCTCAAAGTTCATACCCACCCGAGTGTTCATTGAGTATGACCTTCTAGGACTATTCTTATCTTGGGTTCCTAGCCCTCAAAGAATATTGGTCCTCTTGCCTACTCTTATCTTCGATGCCCTACACATCCTCAAAGAGCATTAGATGCTAGATTATTAGCCAATCCTCGATTCTTTCTTCCCAAGTGAAGACAAGAATGTTGTGTTTATCTCTCTCTCTCTCTCTCAACTAGGGAAGATATGCCCATTCCTATAAAGGAATGTACCCAAGCTCCTTTTGACCAGGAACTTGCCCAAGCTCTCTCTTAATTAGGGACTTGTCAGAGCTCCCTCTTAACTAGGGACTCTCCTTTTCATCAAAAACTTCTTCTTCATGGGTCCTTCAGTTGCTTGATCAATTTCCAATCCTGGATGTCATGAAATTCAGCTGAGCTTCTTCCTTGTAGGGCATTAGCCATCGATTACTTTCCTTCTTGGTTCGTCATGTCATTCCTTTCTTCATGGAAAGTGGCCTTCCTGATACATATCTGGAACCTTCGTCATATGGCTACTTCTTCCCCATCATGTTTCTTTTAGGAATTTCCATCCACCACATGGATGCTAGTTGTACTTGTACTTACAACTCTTGTTCTAATAGCCCTGCATGAACTCATCCATATATTATTCAAGAAATCAAAACATAACATTAAATCAAATAGTACCTTACGAGATGGTTCTTCATCATGACATCTTATTGTAGGTATCAACATCCTGCATACATGTTGACAAATCACCCAATTAGATCCATTGTCAAGGGTCTCCATCTTTTTTCAGACTTTCATCGGAGTCTTCATATCTTTCCGGGAGATTTCCTAGTCAAATCTTCTTGGTCTTTTGGATGTTGATTGCCTTTATCAGGGTTGCATATCCCACGATCTCTTCCTTCCCCACTCATTCCACTCCCAGGAGATTTCAATCAGAGTTCCTTAATTGTAGTTAACCACCTAATACTTCATATGAGGACATATTATGTTGATTTCATCTAGTGTGACTTATGCCTTCCTGCATCCTTTCAGAGGAGGAGATCCTTTTTCTCTTGATCATGCTTCTCGAGATAGAAGTAGTGATCCATGTTACCTGCAACCATACGACATGACTTTATAATATTAAATACAAGCATACATACCTCATTTTACCTTTAGGTCATCTAGGTTTCTTTCAACAACTTCCTCGATTGAAAATATCTTCAATCCCTTTATCTGCTTCATTATACCATCATCCCATGAATTCCATAAGTTGGAGTTCCCGATGAAACACTTGCTTCCTCTCTAGATTAGTGATCCCTTCTATGAGGATTCCATTAGAGAATCTTGAGGATCTTTCATATCCCCATCTGGCATATGTTTCCTTTCGACCTGATGTGATGAGCCTTGTCCTAGATGACTTCATCCTTTCCTTCAATGTCCAATGAGGTTCCAAGAGCTATATCCTTCATGTTTCACTGCCATGGATTTTGTCCTTCATGATTCCCATGGTGATGTCATGAGCTATTGTTACTAATTCTTCCATGATGCCACGATGCATCTTATTATCATGGTCAGATCAAAATATTGAGGAGCTTATGATAAGACCCTTTTGTGAGGGGTGCCATCTCAATCATAGTAGAGATTTGTTACTCCCTCTTTCCTTGGCCCTTTTCTTCAGCTTCCTCCGTCTTTTTTGGTGATATGAGATTTCTTTCCATAATATTTACATAGCATTGAATCTTAGCTATATTGTTTTGTCTTGTCCGAGGACCAAACTTCCCTTTCCTTTCTGCAAATGTTCGAGTCTTTTAACCTTCAACACTTTTGCCCTCAACTTGTCTTTTTCTATCTAGCATAGAGACCACAAGTTGTCAAATGAGGCAACCTTCTTGTCTAGGGACTAGGGTTGCGGGGGAGGCTCCCCCCATCATGCCCCCACTCCCAATTCACGCTTTGGGTGGGAGCAACTTGGGAGCTACTCGGGAACACGCTCCCGAAATCACTCCCGAAGAGGGAGTGATTTCAGGAGTGTGCTCTTGGAAAAAAAAAAAAAAAAAAAAACGCTCCCTAGTTTTTCGGGGGTGTTTAGTCTTTTTTTTCATTTTTTTTTTTTTTGCAGTAATATTCCAAATGCAATTTTTTTTCAAAGAAACAAATAAGTTTTGAGTAGGGTAGCCTAATGATCGAGCCTATGGCCCTAGTATTGATATGCAATTCATGGTAATCTTAAATTCTTAAAGCAAAAGTGACATTCTCCTTAATCTTCATTTTCATCCTTTTACTTAAATTTTTAACATTACCATGAAATGACTCAGGATGTTTGAGAGTGATTTCGACCTCATTGGATTTCATATGGAGAAAGTAGAATTTTAGATTTCATTCAAAATCCAACAAACTTATGAGTTTTCAGGATTTGCGGGATTGCAATGTTTCCTTTGCATTTTGTCATGTATTAGGGTATGGAACTCGTATTTAATCAAGAGCACCAATCCCTCTATGTATCTAGATGTTAGTGACATTGGTTGTCGAACTCCTCTATCATGACCCTCGTAAAAATGTACGCATCACTCAAACAAAATCTTGACTTGACATGCTATGTTTTTTCTATCTTATGTTAATGCTTAGAGGGTGATATTAATGAAAAAGATCCTGATTTTCCAACAAGACTAAAAAATATGACATTTCTCGTGGCAGCAAGGGGCCCAAGCATTAGCACTAGATATTAGATTTACTTGTCTTTTCTAGTTTCTAGTAGTTTTTATAACTATTGATTCTTTCATATTTATTATGATATTTTTTGTAAACAATATATGACAATTTAACTTTGAAGTTTGAAGTTGGCAATTATAAGTAATTAGTAATGAATTACGAATATGATGCTGCGTGAAAGTTGAAATTTTTTTCATTTCATTTCATTTTATAACATTTCATTTCATGTTAGATATTATTTGTTGTAATGGTTACACTTAGCTTACAAGTACAACTTTGGTGATCAATGATGATAAATGTTATCTATTGAATTTTGAAAGCTTGAAACTTCAAGATTGATGAATCATGAGATTCAATATGTTGTATGTTACTATGTTACTAACTTGTGGACGTGGTTGATGAAGATTATAACTTCTAGATGATTGTTGTTATATGGTTCAATAAATGTTTTTTATATCTAATTCATCGTTCTACATGCTTTTTTTTGACATATATGCATCAAAATATAAGAAAAAATATATTATATAAAAAATGCTCCCAGAATCACTCCCAAACCAGGAGCTTCTGAAAATGTTGCTCCCGCTCCCGCTCCTGCGCCCCGTTTTCACTCCCGCTACCAAGTAGCCTTGCTATGGACATTTTTTGCCTTGCTTATCAGTTATAACAATGATGATTATCTTCTTATCATTTCTCCCAGATCTCCCAATTGAGATCTCATGAAGATATTCCTTCATTCTTTGATACCTTCAATCAAGTCCAAGTGATATGACCTTCTTTACTGCATTTTTAGAGAATATATCTTCTAGCATTTAATATATCTCTTTTTATGTCTCCTCTCCTGCTATATAGGGATGAGAGGATCTTTGACCAATTTCATAAGAATCCCTTGATCCTTTTACATGCACTCAAACATTGCTTGATCTTCAACAACTTTTCCATAGACATCAATGACTTCTCTTCCGGGGACTATATCTATCCTCCTCTCTCATGCAAGGAATTCTTGATAACTCAACCAATTTATAGATCTCCTTGCAAACATGAAATCATTTAACCAAACTTGATTATAGAATGAAAGATACTTACTTGTCAAGAGAAGATAGAATCTTCACCTTGATCATGTTGAAGATGCACTGATGCTTCCTCTGGGTGATCTTCGAGTTGATGTGATTATATTGTATATCCTTGCTTGAGTTCCCTATCATGAACAACTGAAATCCCCTTGTAAAGATCTCTTTTGAGACTTTATTGCACTATCCAACACCAAGCACCGACACTGCTCCAGACTATAAGTTATTGAGATCACGAAAACTGCCTTCTCTTCTTTTGACTGTGATCCGATTTCTGAGCACTAGGTAAACTATCTGAGCCATGAATGATCTGTGGAAGGTACCAGGACTATGGGTAGTATGTTACCTGACTCGAACTTGAGATTGTAGTCATATCACCAATCGAGAACTTCAGATAAGGATCAAATTAGTCTCATTGTAGTACTTATCCTGAATTGTCTTGATGTTGTAGACTGTCTCCTTGATTATATAGACAAAAGCCCTTACCATTGTGGACCGATTATTCAATCTTTGATGTAGGTTTTTGAAACACAAAGCCCTTCAACTTGATTTGATGCCCTTCTTGAAACTTGATCCTTGGATGTCTCTTTTATGCCCTTCCTTTGACTTCAGTACCTTAGCTCTGAAAGCATGTTGAGGAATCTAGGGAAAATTAAATTAACAATATTCTTCTCGCTATGATAACTATTTGTGAGGTATTTTAAACTTTTCCTTAATAGCACAATCTTCTCTTGATATTATTAGAGTGTGTCTTCTTAGTTCATCAAATAGTTACCAAAAACAAAAGAGACAAGAACGCAAAAGTTGGCTTTCTACCAAGGCCAAAACCTGTCACTCTTTGAGAGGAAAACCCACACAAAATTATTCTTATAGAGATTCCAATTGACGAATACCAAGACCATGACCCTGGACAGGGACACTTGACACAAGTTTACCTTCAAGACACTTGTCACTATCTCTTGCACTCTTCGGCCTTCATATCACAGTCTTCCTTCTTCGTACTGTTTCACTTTAGTCCTTCTCCTTCACACTGTTATGGCACTGTCACTTACAGAGTCTCGGTCTCCTTTCTTTGTATCCCTAGACATAGTATTCAACTTCCACTGATCTCTTCCTTCTGTCTCTTTCTATCACAGTGACACACTTGATGTAGCCCTTAACTGAATTGTCACTATACTAGAAAAATCTTCGGTCCTTTGCTAATATGACAAAGATGAGACAAACTTAGTCCAAAATCATTTAAGACATTTATGCACTTGTAGTAGCCTCCCTTCCTCACTGGATTACCCTTATCTATTTTCTCTGAGATCTGTATTGTTTCAGATCAAATGTGTCTGAGATGCTTGTGGTTTTGAGGTCAAGTCACTATTTATATATTGACTTATGCTTGCTATCCAGGCTGGCATGAGATCCTGGAGATAAGCCGACTTTTCCTTAAGGAGAATATTGTCTTTCTTTTAGCCAACTGCAAGAGGGATAGTGACAATGTATTGGAGTGCAACTTTTACATAAATGACATGTCTTTTACATGTGTAACATGACTTCATGACTTTTTAATTATATTTATGACAAGACAACAAATTCCTAAAGACATCAAGAATTTTTTGATCTATGAAAAACATTTCTTGCTCATGAAACCCATGATGCAAGAAATACATTTGTTTCTTGTTTACATAAAATCATAATTACAAGTCATTATGAAGACCAAACTGTTATAGACATTTTTGTGCCCTACAACTCCAAGCATGAAATGTCCATAAACCAAGGGCTCCTAAGTCCCTAAAAGTGTTGTTCTAACCCCTAAAGGAACAAGGTCAACAGATTACATCTTCTCCCAGAAGTTCTCCACCAGAAACTGCTCAGAATTGGTCAAAACAAGATCATTTCAGCTACTCCACTGGCTAGGTGCGTTGCATTGCACCTAAATACACTGTGAGGGTGCGTTGCATTTCAAAAGTCCCTTCTATGGGGTGCGATGGGCGAGAAATGACAAATGGCAGTGTCATTCCGCAAGGTGGAAAGACAATGGAAGCTTCCAGAATCTTCTCCTGTGACACTTGCCTCACTGAATTCGACCAAGGATGAGTAAGAGGCCTTCAGTCTCCAAGTGGAAGCAAGAACTGACAGAGAGAAGACACTAATCAAATCACAAGCTGACTCATCCTCCTTATAGATATCTATATATGGATCCCTCATCCCAGAGATCCGGAGGCTAGAATTTTGCATATTGTAAGGAATTGTTGTTGGTTTCTAGAGACAAACATCAGATTGTTGGGTGATTTATGCTTTGTTTGAGGTGAAGAGGGGCTTCTTTGCTGGGAGGTTGATGCTGGGTCGGAACCACTGGTTGTAACTCCTCCTAGATCTTTTCTAGTTTATCAATAAAAACTATTTGAGTTTTCCTCCGTGCTTTTGTATCATTGATGCTTGCTACATTTTGTATGGTTAACTTAAATATGATCCTAAGTTTTTTATGAATATAGATCCATGTCTTTGTATAGTGCTCTTCTTCTGTGATCTTACAGGTACTTTGTGAAGCTGGGCAAGCAAGAGAGCAGGTAGCTGGAGACTATCAAAGAAGAGAGGGATTGGATCAAAGGATTAGCGCAAGACACAGGTTGGTTCTTTCTATTCCTCTCTATCTATAATTCATAAAGGAAATACAAAAGTAGTTTTTCTCTGTTTGTTTCTAAGGTAGCTGTCACACCTTAGTGGGATAGAGCAGTTCTAAATAGACACTTTTCCCGGTAACAAAATGGTGACTCCGCTGGGGAATGTCTAATTAGTTTGTTTGTGTATCATTCTTTGTTGTTTGTTTCATAAACTTATAAGTAGCTTTCGAACTGCATTTGCCATAAAAAATGCAAAGTAGATAACTGCTGCTTCAATCCATTCACTGGATCTGTTTATGATTTAAACAGCTGATTCACAAACTATCTGATTGCCCTTGTGATAGCTCTTAGATCCTCCTTAGATCTACCCCTAATTGTTGCATTACTGATTGCTTTTTACTCAACCAAAAACCAAGGACTGAACTGCAAACTGTGACCCGGAACCCGGACAGAGTCTCGTTTCTGGCCCAACGCAGGTACTGTTCAGAGATCCTGAATTTCAGCGCACTTCCCGAAGGGGCAACCTGCGCTGCATTTCAGATTCTCTGTGTTACAGGTGTGCTGATCATACTAGCTCTGTGCAGCTGTGGTTCTTGTGCTTCATTCTTTCCAGTTCTGTCCCTGAATTTTGTTACCTGTGATCAGTATATGTCTGTTTGAAACCTCTTTTCCTTGCTGTTATTCCCCCTCCTTTGTACAAAAGAATTGTAGATGTTTTTGTGTGTTTGTTGAGTTGTTTACAGTTTTCCATTGCAAAAGTAGAATAGTCGTACTGTCGTCCTTTGATTTGGATCTGTCACAAGTGTCGATTTCGATCATAGGAGAAAGTTTGATTGCTGTTGATGGTCAATTATACTGTTACTATTGCCTTTGGTCTGAATTTGTGATTTTCTAGTGTCAAGAACAAGTGTTCATTTCAAAATTGTAAGGTGTCGTAATCATCTCTGTTTTTTATTTCGAAAAAGAGCTTGTTTATATTTGTCGCTTGAAAAGAAATTTAGATTTGTACATCAACTTTCTTTTTAGCATCAATACTAAGAAAGTCGAAAACAAATACATGCATGTGCATTTGCATATAGACAGTCTGTTTGGCTTGATTTAGGAAAGTGCATTTACAGTGTGCTCTTTGCTCTTTGTGAAAAGATTGTGTCTTTCTTTTCCCCTTGTAGCTAGGATTTTCATTGCACAAAAGAGATAAAAGTTTGTTTATCATCTTTAGATTGCATTTTAGGAATTACATCTACATCTCATGGTGAACCCAAAAGGCAAACTTCATAAGCAAGATCAACTTAAAATAAATTCAATGAATCTAAAAACGCTTTGGAACTTAACGCACAACATTTAGAGGTCTAGGCTAGAGACGTATTCCGACGTCGTAAAGCCGGGTAACTATTATCCTCACTGATGGTTGGGTGATTCCTCCACTTTGAGACGATAAGTGCCAGTACGGATTTGTGCTCCCACGTACCATCGAGTATATTTTGGGAGACCCCTATAGGCTTAAATCCTTTATCCTTAGGAAGCCGTGTCTGCCGCCCTATCGATCGCAATGCACTGAAAACAGCATTCAGGAAGATTGACTGCCATACCGTAAAAAGTATTCTGCAGTTTTGCGATTAGTTTGGTACTCCCTCTACCTAGACTTCTAGAGTAGTCCCTTTCATTCCTTTTCAAACTTCTTAACGGAAAAGGTCCATCTGAGCACTTGTCACTTCAGGCTCATTAAAAATCGAAGGAGACTAGAGTCATCTTTTGTTTTTTCTCGACTCTTAAAAACTGAAAAAACAAGTTGTGTCAAAGCGTCTAAAATTCATTTAATTCGGAAACATACTTCCCCTTTATTTTAGTTGATTGAGTAATCCGCAATCGTGGAAGAAAGTCAATTGAAACCCCGTCGTTCGCGGAGGCTTGCGAGTCAACCGTCTTTGTCTCCGAAATCGAAACCAGTACGGACAAAGCGAACTCGTTTAACCGGTTCCAAATCTCCTATTAAAGTTAGAACAAGTGTTCCAACGACATCAGAGACTCCAGTTACTCCAAACATTTCTGGAATCCCTGCCTCTACAGAAGAAGTTCAGCAGCCACAGAAGGACAGAGATACTGATCCTAGTCTGAGAGTAAACACTTGTGTTACCAAACCAGTTCCATCTACAATCGGTTCGGAGAGTCTTGCTCTTCAAACATCTGTCGCTGCCGATTTCACCTCTTCTTCGGCACCAGAAATATTTTACGGACCTGACAGTCTTCCCCTTCCACCTGGTCTGATTGCCATAGAAGAAATTGTAGAAGATCCTCAAAAAAGTACTCCAACGCACTTTGGAGTCGGGATCACTCTATATCCTTCTTCATCAGAAGTTAGTCTACCACCAGCGAAAGCTCCTGTAGAATCGCTAGGTAATATTTTGGATAGACTACAAATGTATGAACAACCGTCAACATCTAGGACTGTGTCGTCTGACACAGCGACGACAGAACTCCCTGCTATCACTCTGACAATGTTCGTCGGTATACCATCTGTCCCGACTAGCTCTCAGCCACTAGAAGGAGCCCACTCAGGGGCTATTTCGACAGTATGGTCTGTTCCTGTTTGTTCATCCGAAATAATATCCGGAAACTCTTATGTTGAGTCTCAAAAAATTGATCCATTTGGAAGTCAATTTGGACAGTCCGGCCCCCAAGGGCAAAACATTCCCTTGAGTTCTGGATTACCACCGTATGGGGCGCAGTATGCCCTTTCATTATCCCCTCCAGGAGGATATCCGTACGTGAGTTCACAACAACATTCAGGTTATACTGGAATTACCTCAAGCGGTTGGGTACCTATACTACCTCAACAACCAAGAGTTGTATATTCAATGCAACAATGCGTACCTATGTCGAATATCCCGACTACGCCAGCTATTGTGACAGTGTCGCAAGTTCAAGCGCTGCCTGTTGTATGCCAACCTCAAGTTTCTCAGGTTGTAATGCAACAACCCCTTGACCCTGCGACTCAACCACAATCGCCGACTAGCGGGATGACACAGGTTCAGACGGGTACAATTACCCCTCATCTTGGTCAAACTGTTAGTATCGGTCAACAGCACATGGCTTCACAACCATGGCTAGTACAATACCAACAACCGCAATTCCAACAAGTATACCAAGGTTCTGAGCAACAAATCTTTGCTAATAGTGGGCAGTCGTACATTCAAAACGGTCAAAATCAACCATTTTACAATGGTCATGTCCACCAACCTTACCAAACATACCAGCATCAAATGCATTATGCTGGTATGCAAAGACCAACTGCTCAGGAAATCCCATCTTATCCTGGGTATGCTTCATCTAACCTGAATCAGCAGTTACCCTTTGTGGCAACTTTAGAGTTACCTTATTTAAATCGGTTAACAAACGATCCAATCGCTTATGCCCCTTGGTGGCCAGCGATTCTGCATAAACTTCAATCAGATATTCCTAAATTTAATGGAAATCCGAGTGAAGATCCATCGAATCATGTCATGACCTTTCATCTATGGTGTTCATCAAATACCTTAAATGATGATTCGATAATACTTTGCCTCTTTCGGAGGACGTTAACGGGTCCGGCGGCAAAATGGTACATCGAATTGCCTAGAGCTTCGTTCGACAACTTCAGTACCTTAGCCACAACCTTTTTAACCCATTTTCAGTTACCAATAAGGTACGAAACGGGAATAGAACTTCTTACCAACTTCAAACAGACAATGGCCACTCACATATCTGATCATATACATGAGTGGCGACGTCGTCCTAGGATGGTAAAAACATACGTCCTCGATCAGCTCTTAGCTGAATGGTTTATCAAGTCATTACTGCCTTCCATCACGGAAGATGTGGCGAAGGGGGGAGTCGTAACAGAAGAGCAAGTTATCGCTCGTGCGCAATATCTGGATTTGATTTATACTCAGTCTGGCACGCTCTACGATAAAATACCTGACGCCCCTAGACCAGAATTCTCAGTTCCTCCTCCTCCTAAATCAAACAATGACTCTCATGCCGGCGATGGCGTGATTGGCGCAACAGACGTGAAATCGACAAAGGCTACATCCAAAAAGGCCCGTAAGATTTCTAGTCAAAATGCAAATGAGGAACTTCTTGCCTCGGAAGTAAATGCCGTGTCGACCGACAAGGGCAAACAACTGAAGCAACCAGGGGGCAAGAAGAAAAAGAAAGGGAGGAAAAAGAAGCAGGATGAGTCATCTCCTGGAAAACCTTCTGCAAACCCTTCTGGGCAAAGGAAACCCCCTGCAGGGTGTCATATATGCGATGAGGATCATTGGACGAGAGATTGTCCACATAAAGCTGAAGTTAAGAAACTCTTTAAGAGTTCAAAAACCTCAGCAGTATTGACTGATCCGTTTCCAAACCCGGGAACCAAACTGGTTGCTAATCAAAATGCTTCCTGATCCCAAATGCTTATGTTGTCTATCTCAAAGCAGCAAAATGATGTTTTGACAAGGAATAAAGATTACGGGAATCCACAGTTGTCGAATAACAAGGCTAATGAACAACCTAGTAGTTCGACAACAACTTTGACCGAAGTTGTGCCACCCATCATTCCTGAACAAATGTTAAAGTCGCCAAAGGGAGTAGTACACAAATCGACATTTAATCCTCGTGCAAAAATAGAACAGAATTATAACATAATAGAGGACCTGGCCCAATCGTCGTCCGCTATGTCGACACTTAAGGTACCGCAAAATTGCCTCACCCAAGAGCAAGCTTTATTATCAGCAATAGATGGGATTGACCCAATGGATTCCAATCTTGTGGCCTTTGATCATAAAGGATATGACCCTCAGTTACCAGCTCAACTAGCTTTCCTTATTCAAGTGAAAACCCTCAACAAAACTGTTCATTGAACAATTATTGATGAGGGGGAATCCACATGTATTATGTTGATGAGTTGCTGGAAAAATTTAGGCTCACCACCCTTGTCGCGATCGTCAACAATGTTAAAAGAATTTGATGGACGATCATACACTCCATACGGGATTTTAAGTAACTTGCAAGTTGAACTGGGGGGTAAAATAGTAGAAATTGATGTTGAAGTAATCGACGAAAACCTCGATTACAACATCCTACTGGGAAGGCCCTGGATATATGCCATGGCCGCAGTTGTGTCGACCTACTTCAGGAAGATTGCATTTCCCTTCCAATGAGGAATTACAATCGTCGACCAACAAACATTTCTCCCCAACAGTTCACAAGTTACGGGAAGCATTCCAATGATCCATGGAAGCAATCATTCGCTCCAAAATATCGGAGTAGGTCTCCTAAAAGACCCTGCCTTAATGGGTACTTTTGCCCTACCGCCTCCGAGTAATCTGGCAGAAGTGGCCACAGTGGAATATGAAATCTTCTATATCTAATGGATTCAGAAGATTCCTAAACATTTTGTCAGCATGGATCATCGCCATTTTAGAAATATTGTAGCAATCAATTTTCTTGGCCTGGGGGGCAAACCCAAATCAACGCTCATCGAGTGTTTGGATAGATAGGTCTAAGGAATATGGCACCTCTTCAAATCCTTCGTCGCATGTAAATTCAACAGACGAAGGAATCATTCATTCAATGATAGGAGAGGCACCATGGGAAGATTACCACCATCGCTCCCGTCTTCCAAATTACCACGAAGATTATTCCAGCAACCTTAATCATCCTTCAGTTTTTTATTCTCTATCAAATACTATAAATATGGTGGATTTTGAGGATGGTTCTTTTACTGTGTCAACCTCATTAAAAAATGAAACAAATCCCCTTTCCAAATGTCAAAGGTAAACCTTCATTCCAACCACCGAGTTGAATGCAATGAAGCTTGGCCATGCACCTCGATTTGTGTTATTATGCTGGGGGCATGCAAACTTATCACGAGCAGTGTTACCACAGGGTTCAAGCTTGTTAAAAAATAAACCCTCATCGAGCAGTTTTAGCACATAGTTCAAGCTCGTTAAAAAATAAACATAAGCCATGAGCAAATGTTTCTCCCTGCATTTAAGCTCGTTAAAAAATGAACTATTCCCCGGTAAATAACCATCGTGAATGTAGTACTTCAGCCATTAAATCCTTGGTCGTGTTTGCACAGTCACCTCCACTTTTCATTGGCCGATCATTCACCTCCATTTGATTGTTTACCCATTTTGAGGAACAGCTACGAAGAGTGATTTCACTCGCCATCCTTGTGACACTGCCGTGATTGGAAAATTCCAAACCTTACCTGGAATCAGCTGCTACCCGTTTTATCACTCGTTCCTCAAAAGACGAGTCTCCTTTAAGCTCTTTTCAACTGACTCGTAAAATATGAAAAGATTGCCGAGCCCTTGGCCTTTCCAACTCGTTAAAGGGACAGGAAGTGCTATCCCTCCTCTAGATTTTAATCTTTTTGGACCTGAGGGATTATTACACAAAAAGATCGAGCGCTTGTTTTGTTCGGCTCGTTAAAACTATCGAAAATTCATCCCTTATGTATTGTTTTATACTTTTTCGGACTTAAGGGATTAGATGACGAAAAAGGAATTTTGGAGTTATCTTTACGTTCCTTTCCAGACTCTCTAAAATTGAAAAGGACCGAGTTATCTTTGTCGTTAAACTCGTTAAAAAGATTAATAGCGACAAACTTGTCTATAGACGAGAACGAGTTTCACTATCGCTAGGCTCGTTAAAACATAGCGATGGGTTTGCCCGAAGGGAAAATTATAGAACAAGCATATGTTATCCTCCTCAAGCTTGACAAAAAATAAAGAGGTACTGGTTAGCAATGACTGGGGAAAAATTGGGAAGAAAACTCAAAGAAACTTTGTTGGTAGCAAGTCGCTCTTGAACATGACACTTCCACTCCGTGTCCGAGTCAGGTTGGGTTGTTTCATTCACCGGTCACATCGCCATGGTCACGCCATACCATCCACATTTTGGGTTAATGCTACCAATCCATCACATTAGTGTCACCAATATGTTCAAGAGAAGTCATCCAGAGAAGTCACCTGTGTCTCACCCACTACCATACATTATACTCCATTCTTTCATGACCGCCGCCCTGAACCTTATATCACCAGATCGTTTTCACCTCCATTAAAATCATTTGCTCCGTTCCGTGTCATTAATGTGGGATTCATTAAGGCCCTCCTATGACAGATCACTTCTTGTCGACATCAGCTCATTATCCAAGAAGTTGATCTAGGAACACCCCATTCAGTACTTTGAAGCTTGCATGCCTCAATGGCAAGTTTCTCACTTCCGGCGACAGGTTTACATCAATGGCCTTCGACCGAAAGATTTTGCGTGGTGTTCGATGCCAAGTCCTTTATTCACACCACGTGAATTGTACTGCAGTACCTTGAGGATCATTATCATTATTGGTGATTCCTCTCGTGCTTGTTAACGGTTTACATCATTGACTGGTAATCAAGCGATGTCTTTCCATGTTTGACTTCAGAACATTTCTCACATGGATCGACTTGTACTTCGAGTGAAGATCGGACGAGATTGAAGACCCCGGATCTAGTTTCATCCATCCGGGCTGCGATATATATTCAGGGAAATAAAGACATTAAATGTACATTATTGTTGCACAGATAATCATCCACTCAAAAGGATGATGACTCTACCAGAATCATCAGTCTACACTCAGACGATTTTTTGTCCTATGTACATGGAAATGAATTTATAAAGCTGAGCATGGGAATGCCCGCCTCAGCTAGATCATGAAAATAGTATGAAGATAATGTATTGTATTGTATCTTATTACAGGTCTCCTCCCAGCATTGAAAGAACTTTGGATCCTCATAATAAAGCATTTCACCCGACACCAAAAGGTTAACGGCCTCATACTTTAGGGGGCAACTGTTATAGACAATTTTGTGCCCTACAACTCCAAGCATAAAATTTCCATAAAACAAGGGCTCCTAAGTCCCTAAAAGTGTTGTTCTAACCCCTAAAGGAACAAGGTCAACAGATTACAGCTTCTCCCAGAAGTTCTCCACCAGAAACTGCTCAGAATTGGTCAAAATAAGATCATTTCAGCTGCTCCACTGGCTAGGTGCGTTGCATTGCACCTAAATACACTATGAGGGTGCGTTTCATTTCAAAAGTCCCTTCTGTGGGGTGCGATGGGCGAGAAATGACAAATGGCAGTGTCATTCCGCGAGGTGGAGAGACAATGGAAGCTTCCAGAATCTTCTCCTGTGACACTTGCCTCATTGAATTCGACCAAGGATGAGTAAGAGGCCTTCAGTCTCCAAGTGGAAGCAAGAACTAACAAAGAGAAGACACTAATCAAATCACAAGCTGACTCATCCTCCTTACAGATATCTATATATGGATCCCTCATTCCAGAGATCCGGAGGCTGGAATTTTGCATATTGTAAGGAATTGTTGTTGGTTTCTAGAGACAAACATCAGATTGTTGGGTGATTTATGCTTTGTTTGAGGTGAAGAGGGGCTTCTTTGCTGGGAGGTTGATGCTGGGTCGGAACCACTGGTTGTAACTCCTCCTACATCTTTTCTTGTTTATCAATAAAAACTATTTGAGTTTTCCTCCATGCTTTTGTATCATTGATGCTTGTTACATTTTGTATGGTTAACTTAAATCTGATCCTAAGTTGTTTATGAATATAGATCCATGTCTTTGTATAGTGCTCTTCTTCTTTGATCTTACAGGTACTTTGTGAAGCTGGGCAAGCAAGAGAGCAGGTAGCTGGAGACTATCAAAGAAGAGAGGGATTGGATCAAAGGATTAGCGCAAGACACGGGTTGGTTCTTTCTATTCCTCTCTATCTATAATTCATAAAGGAAATACAAAAATAGTTTTTCTCTATTTGTTTCTAAGGCAACTGTCACACCTTAGTGGGATAGAGCAGTTCTAAATAGACACTTTTCCCGGTAACACAAACCTAGTTACACTTTCTTCAACAATGACAACCAATGAGGCTAATGACCATCATAGATTCTTAAGCTTTTGGATCACTTCTTAGATAATGTGCCGAAGTTAATGTGGAATGATCCACTAAGAGGAAGGCAATGATGAAAACCTTTCCTTCAACATGAAAGAAAAATCTAGAAATAGAAAAAATGGTGCCAAATCCCTAAGACTGGAAGAGGAGTTGACTGACTAAGGATAGTGAATCATTAAAATTTGAAGAGACAAGACAATAATATGACTCAAGACTCATCCTATTGTCTCTTCAACACTACCCACCTATCAAACATAGTTATCACATGATGGAAGTGATGACATTCTCATTTAAGGGTGACTTAAACAAAAGCATGAGAAAATATCAAATGAATTGGTGACATGATACTCATACTTTGAATTAGACAATCTTATGATGGACAATAAACTAATAATGCATGCATGCAAGGAAATGATAGACCAACCTCTTAAGACACTTTTTATTATGCAAGGAAACAAGAATATACTAATGCAAAACAAGAAAAAAGGCTAACACTATAAGTTAGGACATGAATTCAACTGAAAAAAAGGGAAATATGCAAAATAGAAGAACCTGTTTGCTCTCCTAAAGCACAAAAATAACATAAAAAAAATTGAATGTAGAGATGGCGAAAACTACTACTTGTAAACCCAAAATTTCAAAGCTCTTTATCTCTTTCTAAATTTTTTAAATCAGACTCAATAACTCTTATTTTGGAGGTTTGTCAAAGCTACCATAATTATACTCACATTTTCAATGTAACCATGCATCCAAGTGATTGATAAGATGAGAAAGATCAACATAGTCAACCCTCTAATGCAATCAATCATGAAACCTCACAAGTTAGAAAGACGTTGTGATGTATTTGCTATTGAACAAATTTATGAAGGCTATTGTTCGGAACATGGAACATGGTTCTTCAATAGTATTAAACATGAAAATATAAGAGCCAAAACTCTTAGAATCTTCTTATTGTAACACCACTCTTAGAATTAGTCAAAGGAACTTAGCTCAAGTGGTATGGTTCACGATTTTTTCTTGAAGTAGCTTGGGTTCAAGTCTCCAGAGACATGTTGGCCCTCATGGCATCTATGAAATATTGGTTATACTAGGTGGAATAGTGGCAACCGTTTATATGAAGTTCGCTGATTGGATTGTTCTTGAATCCTTGTGTGGATAGGCATTGACAAGGTCTCTTGTTGATCCAATTTTGGATATGATATGGATTGGATCATTATATTATTTTTCATCCATCTTGATGCTTTCAGAGTGGAAAAATTGGAGGAATCAACTCATAGGACCATTTTATCAATGCTAGTTTGATGAATTGGGAGTTTTAACCTTTTGGAGGCAGTTCAAGGTATTTATTAAAGTTGTTTGGGGTGAAAATCCTTTCACTTTTTCCAGACCCCTTGGGGTTGTTCTACACTCATATACCTTTCCACTGACGTACAAATACCTCAATCTTAGTTTGTCTATATGCAAAAGTTATGCTACCTGGAAGTTGACCTTCCTGTTTTGAAAATCATGGTTCGAAAGGATGCCACTTCAACCCATTACTCATGGAAAAAGGGCTAGTCACGTGATCATGATGGACAAGACCCTATAAGGGTCAATATTGTAACTCTAGTTAATAGTTGAACAAGTCAAACTTAACCACTAGTTGGTTGTTGGGCTGTGTTATAACCAGGCCACTAGGAGGCAAGGGGTTTCCATTCTATTTGAGTTCATTTTGTTCCATATATGAGTAGAGTAGCTGAGAGTGAAAAGAGGGTTTATGTTCTGTAGCTTACTCTAGATTTTGCAGGTACTATAGTTGTTGGTGGTTTGTGTGGATTTCATTTTCCTTTCCAAACAAATAGTGCTTCCACTTTTTGACAACTTGTATGAGGGCATAGAGCTCCTTGCTATAGGTAGGGTCGTTGAGAACCTCCCCATGAAATACTACATAATGGAAGCATAAAAGCCTTCCTCCATGGTTCAAGACTGCTTCCATAGCATATCCTCTCTCATCTAACTCCACTTCGAAGGGTTGTTGCAAGTTTGGTAGTATGATCCATAAAGTGCTCTGTTATAATATGAACCATCAAGTGTCATGGTATTCCATTATATAGTTCGTCACAACAAATTTGATAAAATTATACTGAAAATCTGAAATCTATACTATGAGGGTTAATTGCATACAAGCCTTCCTCCATGCTTCAAGACTGCTTCCATAGCATACCCACTCTCATCTATCTCCACCTCGAAGGGCTGCTGCAAGTTTGGTAGTATGATCCATAAAGTGCTCTATTATAATATGAACCATCAAGTGTCGTGGTATTCCATTATATAGTTCATCACAACAAATTTGATAAAATGTGGAAAATGGAGAAAAGGTAAAAATGCAATCACTCATAAACAATAATAACACCAAGATATGATATGGGAAACCCTTACAGGACAAAACCTAGTTGGAAGGTGAGACTACTTTGCTCTCTCTTTCTCTGAATGGAAATGGATGCAAGTACAAACGAGTGATATTTGTGGGTCGTGGGCTGCTACAAAACACAAACCCTCTTTGTTTGCTCTCTGTGTATCCACTCAACTACTTTGCTCATATATGGAACAAAATGCACTCGAATTGATTGGAATCTTGTTTCCTCCTAGTGGCTTGGTTATAAAATTGTTGTGATCTTTGATATGGATGGCTTTGAAAGCATGTCAACCAACTTGTTTGTGTTGCTCTTTTTATACTTGATCACTAAATGAAATTTCCATAAAAACCCCATCCACTTGTAATGCTTGGTTTGTTGTAGCTTACTCTGGGGTTGCAAGTATTGTAGTGGTTGGTGAATTGTGTGGATTGCTATATCTTTTCCCATTCAATAATGCCTCCACTTTTTGACAAAATGTGCTAGGGCAAAGAGATCCTTATCATAAGTAGGGTAGTTGAGAAACACCCCATGAAATATTTCATAATGATAACATGAAGCCTTCCTCCTTGCATCAACACTGCTCCCATATCATATCCACTCGCTTTGGTCTACACTTTGAAGGGTTGTTGCAAGTTCGATAATGCCACAACTAATACTCGACTAATTTTCTTCTTGAACTATTGAAAGGCCCTTTGCTAACCCTTTTGTTGTTGAAAGTTCTTACCACTCAATGTTATGGCGTGGAGTGGTGTTTCTATTGTTGAATACAAAGCTATGAATTTTATTAGGTACTGTGCTGCTCCAATGAAAATTTTGACCTAAGAAACATTGGTAGCCACCAACCACTTCACGATGGCCTCCATCTTGGTAGGATCTATCTTCAATTTTGATCCACCAATCACATATATTAAAAACACCAAAAACTACTATGCACACACACATTTCTTGAGCTTTACCAGTGGCTAGTACTTCTTCATTGTCTCTAGTAGTTGCATCAAATGTGAAATGTGCTCCTCCGATGTAGCACTGTATACCAATATATCATCCAAATAAACAATAAAAAATGAATCTATAAAAGGGTGCAATATGTCATTCATTAATCTCATGAACGTAGTTGGTGCATTGCATAGGCCAAACAACATAACTAACACTCATAAAAAGCTTCTTTGGTTTTGATGGCAATCTTCCAGCTATATTCTTCTCTGACTCGAACTTGATGATACCCTGAATTTAAGTCCAACTTGGTGAAGTATTTTGCTTGCTACAACTGGTGCAATAGATAATCTATCCTTGGCAAGGGGTACCTTCTCTTGCACATAGTTTTGTTTAACTCCTTGTATTCAATACACATCTGCCAAGTCCCATCCTTCTTTGGCACAATTATTGTGGGTGACCCACATGGTGAGGTACTTGGTCGAATGACACCTTATTCCAACAACTGCTACAACTACTTCTTCACCTTATTTTCTTCTATAATGGACTGGCTGTACAACCCAAGGTTTGGCAACAAAGAATCTAATAATCACTAGATCTTCTCCACTTCCCTTTTAGGTGGTAGCCCTTAGGCTTGTGGGACACACCCTTGTATGCATGTAGAAACTCTTTCAGTTGTTGTTTTTATTTCTTAGTGCACCCTTCTGTGTATGATTTGGCTCTCATTGACTCTTCTATAGATCAATTTTCTTTTAGATATAACAAAGCATACTTCTTGCTAGAATAGATCAATTTCTTAACCTAGTTAGCACTTGCTAGTGAGATCTTTGACTTGCCCTTGTGGACATTGATGATGAAGGATTTTTCGTCCTTGATAAGGTGATATTAGTTGGTTCTCTACATGTATATCACATTGAACATTTACGTAGAGGGTCTCCCAAACACAACTTCATAAACATGATGTGGAAATACATCCAACTCTACTTCATTAATAAAAATAACACTGATAGCAAATTTGATTCTACATAGTTTTTTTACCTTTATTTTTTCCTCCTTTTTGACCTATCCCAATGGATATGGGCTAGGGTGGTCTTGAACCTCTAATCCATGCTTGTTGACTTGATTTTTTTCTATGAAATTCCCCTTTGATCTTGAGTTGAGCAGAGCATCAACTTTTGTCTTCTTGACCTGTATATTTATATGGAAAAGGTTGATCATTTCCTTCTCTTCCTGTTATTGAAGGCTACTAATCTTCACCCCTTTCTGCACTGATGTGCATACAATCTTCTTATCCATGTCTGAGCTGCTTTCCACCTGGTTGCTTGAATTAGTGGCCATGAGATTTTTCTTCTTTGCATCTTTCTTTTGGTTTTTCATGTTGAGCTCTAGATTTAATTTCCAACATTTCTCCTTTGTGTGACCATCAATGTTACAATGGTTGCAATGGTTGCTAGGATCATTGCATTGGTGTGTTGTCGCTGATAGCTTTTTGTCCTCCCCCCTTTTCCACTTCTTCCATTCTTTGGAAGCTTCTTGGTGTTCCTTTTGCTACCCATTTGAGTGCCCTCTACGCCACTTGGGATTTTCCCTTCCTGTTTTGACCACCATGATTTAAGAGGATGCCACGTCAGCCCCATTACTCATGGAAAAGGGACTAGTCACCTGATCATAATGAAGAAGACTTTAGAAGGGTCAAACATAACCACTTGTTGGTTATCAGACTATGTTATAATCCGGCCACTAGGAGGAGAAGATGTTCTATTCTATTTGAGTGCATTTTGTTCCATAAATGAGTAGAGTAGCTGAGCGCAGATAGAGAGAGAGAGCCACAAAGATGGCTTGAGTTCTGTACTGGTCCACAAGCCACTAGTTTACTCCTTTGTACATGCATCCATTTCCATTTAGACAATGAGAGAGCAGAGTAGCCTCACCTTCCAACTTGGTTTTCTCCAACAAGAGTTTCTAAGGTCATATCTTTGTGTTATCATGGTTTATGACTAATTATATTTTTATTTGTTCTCTATTTTCCAAGTTTTACATATTGCATTTATAAGCAAAAAAATAGTAACTTAATAAATCCAGGAGTCTAATGGAAAATTAACTCTCATAGTATATATTTCGGATTTTCAGTATAATTTTATCATATTTGTTGTGATGAGTTGTCCAGTGGAATATCCATGGCAGTTTATGAATCAAAATGGCTGATTTGTTGTTCTTCTTATTGTATTTTATCATCCTAAATGGAAAAATCCAAGGAAACCACTACTAGACTCAGCTCTTCAACTTCATCTTCTTGGAAATTTGCATATGTCTTAAGTTTTGCAACTATCAGTTCATGATTATCCAAGCAAGAGTCACTTTCATTCTTTTTATCATTGGAAGTTTGATAAGATGCAAGGTTTTCATCATCATGTTCTTCTACAAGAGCAAGATGTTGTTTCAATCTTTTGGCAAGCTCCATGAATTTTTGTACTCTTCAGGTGACCAAGAAAGCTTGCCCTAAATTTGTTGGTTTCTGACTCCAAAAGAGGGTACAAAACGCTAGATCAAACGCAAAGGCATAATCCACTGTAATGTTTTCTGGTCAGAAAGTAGGGGGTTCTTATCATATGTATTGATGAATCTGACATGAAACTCAGTTTCATCTTTTCTCTTCTTAATGTGAGAAAATTCCAATATTTATCCCACACAAATTATATGTATTCAACATCCATGATCAATCATGATCTTTCTGCAATGGGGTTTCCCATGGATGTTGTTAGATGGTGATCCATGCTTGTGTTCTAGAATATATTTTCAGATTCACTATGATCAAATCATGAGAATGTCCTATTGTTAGCCAATATGATTTGATCCTACATCAGATGGATTCAATAGATGAGTAAAAGTAAAATATAGCAACAATTAAAAAAATATTCAATGATGTTATTAAAATAACTGAAGATTACCTATGGTTCCTTGCAACAATGCCAAATTGTTAGTGCACAAATTTGTGTTGAGAAATCTAGGGGTAGCAACATTGAATGATTTCTCTTACTTTTATAACTGTTTGTGGTGTATTTTTAATTCACTTAATTAGTTTCTTATTTCAATTATTTATTATTAGTGTTTTCTTCATCTTACAACTACCAAACCATAAATAACAATAGGACAAAGGACACAAGATATAGGCGATCAATCTAGGCCAAAACCTCTCCAAATTTGAGAGGAAAACCCACAAGAATTCTTCTTCTTATAGAATCTTGACTTAACGAATTCCAAGACCTAGACCCTTAACCAAAACTCCTCCAAGACCAAGTCAAACCTTGCCTCTACTTGTCAAGTCAAACTTGTAACTTTTTCTTTGTCTTCAACTTCAACCCTACAACATCTAGACTGCAACTTTGACCTCTCTTTTAGAAATTTCAACTCATTTGCAACTTCTACAATTTTGGCCCCCGCTGTAGAAACCTTGGGCCACACGTGTGAGAGGAAATGGAGAGATATTCCTTCTTTTTCTGTTCGCTAGGCCTCCTCCTCCTTTCTGGTGAACTCGATCCTTAAAATAGTCCTTATTGACACCAATACTTAACTCTTTGATGCTACTGCAACTTGGCTTTCCTGCAACAGATTGAAGCCCTAATTTCTTTGCACATGTGGAGAGAAATAGCTCAAAACTAATCTAGAAACTTGTCCTTCTTTTATTCCTTATCCTCTTCTACTTCACACTTTTTCTCTTCCTTATGATCGAACTTGAGTGAGTGAAGTGTGTCCCCAAAGTGAGGTCGAAGTCTTCTTTCTATAGGCTTTATGTCCATGATTTTAGGTTGAATTAAACTGTCTCTAGGCCGACTTGTTCATTGCAACTTGAGAAGGTCTTAGAGGGTCATTTGACTTGATTTTGACTTAAATAAATTATGTTTACAATATTTAACATGCCCTAAATGGTTCTTTCATACATGACAATGACTTAGTGACCTGTAGACTCAATGAGAAGCCCTAGGAGCTCACAATTGGAGCTTGATCTAAAAATAAATTTCCTCGAGCATGAAACCCATGCCTCAAGAACAATAAATTTAGTTTTCTCATTACATCAAATACATGAAATCATGATTACATATGTTATTATGAAGACCGAACCTAGTTACATATTTCAACAATTTGCACCATAGGAAAATGATGACTCCAATACTTGTAGCACAAAAGTGAAGTGATAACTAATAGGCATATCATCCTAAAGGTCACTAGTTGATTGCCTTTCCATTTGGATTGGTTCTTGCTAGTCTTGGGGGGTGTCCCTTGCTTGTCATGTGCTAAAAATCACCTAAAAATTTGCAATGTAGCGCAAGAAATCAACACAAAATATGGCTCTTTGGCATGCAATTAGATAACCATTGATAAAAATGGTTGGTTAATTAGAAATAAATGTAACAATTTTAATTAGTAAACAACAAAATGTGAAAGAAAGAAAGAAGAAAATGCGAACTAAATGACTGATAAAATGAAAGTAGAGGAAATACTATCTATATCACCATATATAACATGAAATATTGTGTCCATGAGCCAAAAATCTAAAGGAAAAGCATGGTCAAACTTTGTCATTGTATTCGTCAAAAGAATGTTTACTCATTGAGGCATGGTACAAGATAGATCACAATAAAGATGCCCTACATATATAAATAGAGAGAAAGGAAGAAAGAAGTGATGGAAAAGAACCTCTACTAACTACTCTCAATAAAACTCTACTAAACAATGGCCATTCGACCTCACTTTATAGAACTCTCCTCCTCGTAAAGGAGATGTCTCTCTCATGCAATACGCCTTGGTAACTTGTGGTGAAGTGGAGAAGTTCTCATGTGCCTAACTGGTGCACCTTGTTAGAAGTGATGAGGAGTGGAGTGAACTCAAACAAGACAAGAGTCAACTCTCCCAAGTGCCTTGAGTGAAGTGAAGTGAAGAGAGGTGACCTCATGCATTTTATTCTATGAAGTTGGGTAAAGAGAGAGAGAGAGAGAGATCCATATGTTTTAGTTCAACTCCCCATGTGCTTTGAGTGGACATGAGCCATGCACTTTTACCACTTTCATAAGGATAACTCAACAAGGTAGCCTCATGCAAGCTCATGAAAATTGACCAAATTGAAGTGAAGTGAAATAAGCTGGAGTGAGGTCGAGTCAACTCTAATCCAACAAGGCGCCCTGAGATGAAATGACACATGTGCCATGTCACTACCACGTAGCACATCCAATTTTCAACCTACATGATGACCACAATCTATAAATAGTCAAGCCAAAAATAGTAGTTCCCTAAAAAAAATTAGGGAAAGATGAGAAATATTTGGAATTTCTAGAGGATCCTTGCCAAATCTAGCACACCTAACAATAAGCATTGCTAAAAATCAAAAAATGTTTGCATGTCAATGAAGCTAGGCTCATTGAATTTGATTTTCTGCAAGGAATTTGGATCATGGTATTCAAAACCGGAACCAGTGATTGGACTGGTCCACGTATCAAATTGGTTTTTGAACCGGAACCAGAAAACTGAACTAGTAAGGTCTCAATGAACTGATCTTTAAAAAAAGACATGAAATAATTATCTTTTTATGAAAAAAAAAAAAATTTAAGATTTAAAACCATGATTCCAATCCAATAGAGACAAAATATACAAAGTTTTCTCATATATATACCATGTAAAAGTGAATGTATCAAAATGGCGTCGAGTGCAATACTTATTAGCAAAAAAATACATAATTAATGAGGCTCTAAATTGCTTCCAGAGTCCATAAAGGATGCTACAAGCTATGGGACCACTGGCCTACAACAAGTCTATATATCGGTGATCAACGTGATCACTCCTCATCATGATCAAACTCATCACCACTACTAGACATGGGATCATCAACATGAGCTACATAAACATCCTCTGGCTCAGAGTCGAATGACTCCTTAGACTCCTCTGCAACCTCAGTTAGTAGTAGTAGCGTAGACATGAAAACTACAAATCACTGATCAACATGATAACTCATGAAACTCATCATTGATTCAACACTACTTGAAATGTGATCATCAACAAGAGGTACATAAACCTCATCTAGCTCAAAGTCTTCAGACTTGGATTGCTCAAAGCCGCGACCTTATAATATGGTAGAAATTGAACAAGTTTAACATGCCTAACCAATTATTTTGGTTTGAGTGAAGGGTTCATCTCCTCAACCTAATAATATGGTAGAAAAAGCTTAGCATGCCTAGCCAATTATTTTCCTGTGGGTGAAGAGTACATTTTTGTTAAGACCATGGTAGAGGAGTTCAACAAGCAATACCACCAACATCAATGAAGTTCAAAAATCAATGCCACCAACATCAAGGTACTTAAAGGGATTCATGACCTTGATCAAATTCCTTGAGTCTCATGCCCTCACGCATGATTCAATTGGAAAGATTGCAATCCCCTAAATCTTGAAATCTTGAAAACCATTAAGTCTGCTGGATTTTGAGAGATATCTAAAAATCTAGTTTCTCCATATGAAATCCAGTTAGGTTGAAACCACTCTCAAACATCCTGAGTCATTTCATGGTAATGTTAAAAAGTTAGTTAAAATGATGAAATGTCACTTTTACTTCAAGAATTTAACATTACCATTAGTTGCCAACATTACTAGGGTTGAGATGTAAGAGGCAAATGAGAGGGGAGACATCCTTTTAAAGGCTTGGAGGGGTTGTTTTTGGAGGGAAATAGCCCCTAGCTTCCTTCAAAACTGCTTAGAAAAGAAAAAAAACAACTCAGGTGGGGTCCACGACCGAGCTGGTAATGAACTGGCTGGTTTATGGGAAAATTGTCTCAGTCTGTCATAAACTGGTTGGTTTATAACCGGTTAATGGAAAATCTTAGCCCACAAATTAGACTAACCTGGTTTCAACTAGTTCATCCCCTTCAGCTATTGAACTGGCCGGTTTGACTGGTTTCTGGTTCAAATTGGCTAGTTTTGAGTACTATGATTTGGGTATGTGCTTAGAATCTCCATGCAAGCACCAGAACCTCAACTACTAAAAATAGCAATGTCTTTCATGTTGCGCAAAAATAGCTCATCATAATCATGAGCTTGTACCTTTGACATTAAAGCCTTTGAACTCTAGCTGTTGAAAATAGTAGTGTCCTCCAGAACTGATGAAAGTGGACGTTAAATATCTTTGACTATGAAAATGGCTGAAATCATTGGAAACTCCTTCATCTAATCTCTATGAAAAATGGCTCTGACCTGTGTGGAAGCAGCAAACTCTGGAAAGCTAACTCTGAATGCCAGCCCAATGAGGGCTGGTTCTTAACCCTCTAGTTTGCAAGGGGCAAATCTGAGTGTTAACAAGGCCCAAAGGATTTTTGTGTTGATCTCCAATCGCACCTTGGTATTCATGTTATTAGCATCAATATTATGAAACTTAATGAGCCATGACACTTGGACAAAGAGGTGTATGTGTCTCACTGGGAAAGGTACCATTCTAGTTCTGTTGTTCACTTTGAGAAGATGTGTTTTTTGATACCTGAACTAGAACCATAGGAAGCAAGCACAACAATTTAGTTGGTTGGTCAAAAAATGACTCTACCATATCAGGCTAAATGGATTTTCCAGTTTAGGTTTGAACAAAGATTTACTGATCTTTAACAGAATTGGGGACAGTTCCTTATTAAGTAAGAAGGAAATGAGTAAATGATACCTCAATAAGAAAGGTTTACATCCCTTGCAATAGGCTACATGAACTTGGAAAGGGGATGTGCCCCTTGTCCTCGGCATCGCTCGGGAGATGTCCATCCTTCAACTGGGCAAATACAGGCATCTCCTAAGCTCTTCGTGGATGCAACCAATTACCCCAACCCAAATCAAGGGATGTTCCTATTTTATAGGCTAATTAATTCCCTCAAAACTGTGGTATGATTGGTTTTCTGACTTCTCTGTAAACTGTCACATTCCCAATGATCATTCTTGGAAGAAAAGAATGTTGTTGTCTTCACAACAACTGCTAACATCCTACTTCATTTTATTGGATGGACTCGAAAGAAACTGCATTATTTCTCTAATCTCCAGTTGAAATAATATCTTGTGGACTATAGCCCTCGATGTGTGTCCTCAATTGTAGAATAAAACTAACATAAAAAAATAAGGCAAAAAATGGTTTATTTTCTCAACCCTTTATACTCTTTGGGGCATACATGACTTGAAAATAAAACCTTCATTGGGCACATACCCAATAGGAAAACCAACAAATGCATACATATCTTATTTTTTTAAATTAATTTTTTATTTAATTTATCAAGTGAGAAATCGGTAACTAGGACATACAATCATTGCTGCCACCAAGAATCACATAGCGTTGCTGCCTAGAAAAACCCCCTAGCCTTTTATGATAGCACACAAACCATACTCAACAAGGTTACCTATGATTCTAACTGAGGTGGGTGGCATTAGCACCATGAATCCCAACCACTCAGGCTACTCCTAACTGGTTGTAAACTGATTTGAGTTAAAAAAGGTCAATGCTTTATTTTCTTAACTCTCAACCTTGTTTGGAACATGTATAATTTGAAAATAGAGCCCAACAATCATTTTTTCCACCATGGAGATGAAAAATGCAGCAACATTTTTTGTCATTTGGTGAGCGGTTTGGGACCCAATTTGGAGCTTGGGGTGCTTATTTGTTGTTGCAAGAACTGATTTTTTTTTGTTCTGGCTCCTTGTTGTTGCTCTGGACAGTGAGCAATGGGTGCCATTTTCTTTCTGTGTCCATCCCTTTTTATCCATGCAAGCATCATCTTCTTGTTGTGGACTATGTGGGCACCATTTTGCTGCCATGGGATTCAATTTTTAGTTGTGGATGGTTTTTTGTTGTTGGTACCATCTTCTCGCAATCGAGAATGATTCTACGTAACGTACTCCATTGTCTTATTGTTGGCATTCATTTCAAGCATCATTTAAAGCTCGCAGAATTTCACCCACTTCCCAAAGTCCTAGATGGATGTTGGCATTAACCAATAGCTCAAATGAGCAGATGGTAACCACAAAGGACTTGATGGGAATTGCTCCTGTGATGTCATATCAGGCTGCATATTTGGCTGATGTTGTCAAACCAAACAAGCTAACATGCACACACACACACACAAAACACCTGCACTTGGTATGCTCTATTTTTCAAGGTTTGTACGTAGTAGTTCCTGTACTAAAGATGCCCTCCATACCTGAGACTCATTGCAAGTTTGATGTGTTTGTGTGTGTTTGTTTTGATGCATCCATGAGCTTGGTCAACTCAGTGTAATACATTAGTACTCGTAAGTGTAAAATGTTGATGTATATACCTGCACTCGGCATAGTCTATTTTGGAGGTTTGTATGAGGTACCCCATCTCTAGAAATGTCTAGTACCAATGTACTAGAAATGTTACCATACAAGAGACTCCATGCAACTTTGATGTGTATGTGTGTGCTTTGATGCACCCATGAACCTAGGGTACTAGACATTTCTGGTACCCTGGGTGCTAGAATGTCCCCATACAAGAGACTCCATGCAAATTTGATGTGCATGTTTGTGTTTTGATGCACCCATGAACCTGAGAAACTCAATGTAAGACATAAGTACTAAGTGTAAAATATTGATATGTTTTATTTGTAGCACATGTACGTATATATGTATGTGTGTGTACACTGTAGATATATTTGCATAAATGCATAAAGATATATCGAATATACACCATGCCATAAAGAAAAATTTATCCATACACATGCACTTCTACTTCTGTTGACCTTGATGTCAATCAACTATGGTTATATATTGACCATGTTGAAATCAACTATAGTTGAAATCTGATCATGATTGATTGTAACTAACTGCTAGTAAAAGTTGTATTTAACCATTTTTAGAGACTGATCATAATGATCTGCAGTTAAATTTCACACATAAATTAAATCTAACACATTAATTTGGCATCCAGGTTGATAAATAGGCTCTCTTATGCCATGGTAATTATTTTTCATACTCAACAAGATCTGTATCTGAAGTTTGAACTCTCTACAATGCTTTTGTAGGAAATTTACTTGGAAAATATATTACAAGGAGTAGGTAATGATACAGGAAGAAGCTGGCCTTTGTTATCTTAGTGGGAATGCTCATGCTGACAAGGGTTGGCCTCCTTTTCCTCACGTTTTTAAATGTTTCTTGTGAGGAATGTGCATGCACTTTTGGGCATGAATTTTTGCCTTCCTCTCTTCTTGAACTTGCAAATCTTCCTTGATGGCATTGACCTCACCTATCCCTGTCAAAATCATTAGAGGCCTGCTGAAAAAGAGTGGAACATAACTAACTCTTTAAGTTCCTGAAAGGATACTGCATGAACGTTATAACAAAATGCATAAGAACTTTAACATGAATAGATCAATATACATACCTTAGGGAGGTTGATAACAGGATTATTCAGAGTTCAATTGTTTGCCTCTTGAGAATATAAATGATCTTACTCTTGATCATAGGAATTTAGATAACTGTTTCATATAAATGATGTGAACTAATAAATGGGTTTTGGAAGATGGACAACCTGAGGGCAATGCTGTTTCTTCTTAAAGCATGTGCAGCTCGTATCAGATCTTGATTGAAGCAAGGCCTTGTAAGCTTTAATTATCTAAATTTTGTTCATAATGATAATAATGATAGTCAAGTTATTAACTTAGTTTAAAAGAATATGTGGGTTCTTAAAGACACTTTGACAATTAAGGGTTTATCCACGTGGATTCCTAAATGGATAACCCAACTTAGTCTAGCAAGTTGTGACATGGCTTGTGCAACAAAACACCATTCAGTCTGTATGTTACAACTCTTAGAACAAAAATATCCTGAAAAATATAATGCAGGTGAAAATAAATTTAGGGATCTGCACGAGAATAAGTCTTTTCTCATTGGAAACCAGAGCTATGAGTAGAATGAATCCCAAGAACAATGCATCCAAGCATAACCCTTGTCCAATTTCTGGAGATTGGCTACTTATTCGAGTCCCTTCTTGTTTGAAACTGCAATCTAAAATTTGAGAATGTTCTGCAATCTAAGCAGAACAGTTTCAATTTATTTGGTAATTTGGTGGTTTCCTTTCCTTAGTATTATGTGTTTGTATAGGCACATATTCCTATATGTATGCCTATGTGCATATTAAAATATATAAAGAGTGTATATATATATATACACACACCTTGTTACCAAGAAATCTGAAAATGCTATGAATATATATACTTGTATACATCCCTGCTCTTGATCACAGTTAATTTCAATTAAAAATTGACCAACATCATTGTGGTTAGAAATAGACTGCAAGTGAATGTAGTTGAGTTCCATTCATATCCTTTTTAAATTCAAACTATGATTGTGGTGTCCCAGTGGATAATTCATAGGAGTGAGAAGGGATTGAATGGAACCAAGCAGTAAATCCTAAATTTGCAGTAAAGAGAAGGAAAAGCAGCACCAACTAGAGAGAAAAATAACGCAAGAGCAACATGTTAGAAAGATAAATAACCTAATCACAGGAGAGTGCAACACTTTATGGTGCCCATTGGCCAAATCACTTTTTATAAAGAATGATCAGAAGATTTGTGAAATCACAAATGAGAGCTATGAATATATACACATCTTGTATGGTGATTTACCTAAGAGGGATTATGTGCTAATCAAGTTAGCCTTAACCAAACCAAGAAATACAATCATGAATATTGACTAGGTTGGTCTTAGCCATGTTGAAATATTGGTAGTTCGGAAGGTATTTCCTGTTGTAAAATCCCTTGAGGCTTTCTGGATTGGTTAATGGGCCTTTTACCCAAGTTTGGGATTTTGGACCTAAAGTGAGTGGGCTTTGAACCCAAGGAAAACATTTATAATTCCAATTTAATTATTGTTGGCTTAAGGTGTCAAGTCGACTCAGGTCGTCCAGTAAGGCCAAGAGACACACCCCTTGCAAAAATATAAATACAAAGGCAAGTAGAAAAAAGGAGCATTCTTCTTGTGAGGATCAAGGCTAAAAGTGAAAAGAAGCCACAATTGAAGAAGCATAGATTTGTGGACAAGGCTGAGTTTGCTTAAGGTTTTGCTAGTTGGGAAGGGCTAGATAGAAGTTTTGTGTAGACTATTGTTAACTTGAAGTGAGGTCGCAACTAAGGAATAGGTTGCAGACTTAAACAAACCAGCCATAGCAAGCAAGGAGGAGGGTCGTAGGGCTGTTGTAGCATCTCATTGGGCTCAAGGAGGCATCTATTGGCCTGTTTAAGGTAAAAATAGGGAGGTCGAAGTAGAAAAAGAGTTGATTAAGGCTGTTGTAGCAACAAGCAGGGCTGGTTGAATGGTAAAGGAGAAAATAGTAAGCTAGTAAAGGGGTAGAAGGCCTAAAGGAGTTGGTAGAGGGCCCAAAAGAACTACAACAAGAGGACCACGGGCTAAAGGCTCATGCCAAGGTAAGCTGATTTATGTTTGAGTAATATAATGTGGGTTGGTAAAGCCTTAGTTTTCTACAACTAAGTATTTAGAGTGTTTAAGTGTCTTTATGAGGGTAGGAAAGGCTTAGAGGACAAAGTCTCAGCCCTAAGGTATTGGTCAAAAGGATTTGACATTGTATTTGGCATTGTAGTGGGATATAAAGGGTCATTATCTCTGGTACGAGAGCCCCATGAGTTTTCCTATGAATGGATTTATAAGAAACAAGTTTTGGGCATAAAATATTGTGTACTATCATTGATCTAATTGCTGGTATATTCCGCTCTGCAAAATTGTTTAAAGTTAAGAACTATTAGTGTGTTTATGTTTCCTAGCTAACGCATAGACTATACCTAGGGTGCGTGGATTTCTAACATGGTGTTAGTGCTACTTCGAAGAGCAGTTGGATGTGAGATGTGCACAGGTGTTAGCTCTGAGAGGGAGTTTTGTGACAGATGCAAGGAAACCACGGGCTCGGGGGGAGAGTCTGCAACCCAGTGGAAGTCTAATTTTCAGGTTAAAGCGAGAGAGTGGAGTCTTCGAGGTCATGCAAGGAAATTCATGGTGCATGTAAGGAAAGTCGTAGACCATGCAAAGAACACATGGTGCACACAAGGAAAAGTCATGGTACATGCAAAGATGTCATGGACCATGCAAGGAAAGTCATGATTATGTAAGGAAAAGTCATGGCGCTGGAGATTTCTAGGAATAAGGAAAGTCACGGATTTGGATATTTCTAGGAACAAGGAAATTCATGGTTTGGATGGTCATGCAAGATGCTTTGAAGTGGGAAGCTTCTTAGAGCATGGTTTCTTCAAAGATCTAGATCTTCCAGAAGACGTGGTTTTGGATCAGATTCAAAAGCAAGTGGAATTACCTTCCTCACTAAGAGGGAGTGTTGAATATTGGTAGTTCAGAAGGTATTTCCGGTTGGGAATGCCCTAGATGCTTTTTGGTTTGGTTAATGGGCTTTGCATCCAAGTTTGTGGTTTTGGACCCAAATTGAGTGGGCTGTGAACCCAAGGAAACCATTTATTATTCTAATTTAATTATTGTTGGCTTAAGGCGTCAAATCAGCTTAGGTCGACTAGCAAGGCCAAGAGACACACCCCTTGGAAAAGTATAAATACAAAGGAAAGGAGACAAAAGGAGCATTATTCTTGTGAAGATCAAGGCTAAAAGAGACTTAGGCAACAAAAGTAGCTGCAACTAAAGAAGGGAAGATCCATGGACAAGGCCAAATTTGCTTAAGGTTTTGCTTCTTGGGAAGGGTTGGAAAGAAGTCTTGTGTGGACCACTAACAACTTGAAGTGAGACTGCAACCAAGGAATATGCCACAAGAGGCTGTAGGAGGGTTGTAGGGATGTTGTAGCAACTTGTTGGGCTGAGGGAGGCATCTGGTAGCCTGTGTAAGGTAGAAAAGTGAGGCTGAGGCAAAAAAAGAGC
This sequence comes from Pinus tabuliformis, assembly GCA_031772625.1. Classification (NCBI taxonomy): domain Eukaryota; kingdom Viridiplantae; phylum Streptophyta; class Pinopsida; order Pinales; family Pinaceae; genus Pinus; species Pinus tabuliformis. The sequence goes on along the minus strand of CM062808.1, from coordinate 457,093,882 downwards.
TGATTAAGGCTATTGTAGTAGCGAGCATGGCTGGTTGAAGGGTAAAGGAGCAAACGATAAGCTAGCAAAGGGCTGAAGGCCTAAAGGAGTTGGAAGAGGCATAAGAAAGCTATAGCAAGAGGACCATGGGCTAATGTTTTGGGAAGTTTTAGTGTTTACGGATAAACTCTTAAACCCCTAGAATAGTAGCTAAGTCTAGAACAACTGTGCAAAGCATTCTCTACTTTTTCTATGATCAACAGATTAAATAAGAGGTAAAGAAGCCTACATGTAGCTTTCGTTTACTCCTTATCTCCCTTGATCAATTCTATCGCTCCTCTCCGTACTTAATCCGGTTGAAAAGAGTACCTACACACAGACAGAAGACAAAAACCGATCAAAGCATATTATAATGATCTATTGATTAAACATAGCATGGAATATAGTACATGATACACTTATGAAAGCATAAATGAATAACACAAGCATATGGAAAAAGATTTGAACACTTTATTAGTAAAAGGAAGAGTTACAACCCAATTTTCTCGATTCAGCATCACTCCTCCAGTTGAATCCCATCCTCTCCTCATAACAAGCAAGACATTTTGACATCATTACAATACTTGGAATCAACTCAAGTCTCATACTAACAGCGTCTCCCTATAATTCAATAATTTTCAGTGCCTGATCACTTAGATGAGTGGTCTTTTTATAGGTGAATGAAGGAAGTTATGCCATAAATGGGGATAATGAATGCCCTCCCAAACTTAGGATTTAGTTCCATGGAGGAAGGGATAAAGGGATTGATGTTCCTTAACTCCCTTCCTCATCCAAATACAAGCGCAAAGGGACAGATAAACTTGGGAAACTTCTAGATGCATCCAATGGATAAGAATATTCCCAAACCCCAATTCAATTTCTCTCAAATTCGCCCAGCGCAGGCCAAAGAGGGCTCAAGTTCACTGCATAACACCCTATCACTATATGGTCTGCATTGCAATGCACCCTAATGAAGGCCTGCCTGCACTCATATTCTTAGAGGCAATTTTTGGATGATTTTAGTCATGAAACTTCTTAGGAAGCTAGGCATTCTAATGGTTGACTTCTTTAGGGCATCTAACAACTGAATTATGGTTTGATGGGCCCTAATAGCACTGATATGTAGGTTGGGGTTGATGTGCCCAAATGGATCTATAACAGTTGCCCCCTAAAGCATGAAGTCGTAAATATGTATGTCGAGTGAAATGCTTTATCATGTGGTAAGGAGGTTTCGAAGCGGAAGGTGACCTGCATCAATTACAATACATATATTATGATAATTTGATTTTTCTCATGAACTCGCTAAGGGAAGGCATGCCCATGCTCAGCTTATAAACTTTCATTACATGTACAAATATAGTCGTCTATAGATATATACCCATGAATGGATGACCATGAATGTAAGGCCATTGTACATTTGATTTAGTACTCATGAAAACATCGCAGCTCGGATGGATGAAACTAGATCTGGGGTCTTCAATCTCGTTCAATATTTCGCTCAAGTACAATTCTAACCATGTGAATAGATGATCTGAAGTCGAACATGGAAATACGTCGTATGATTACTAGCCAATGATGTAAACCGTTAACAGCTGCGAGAGGAATCATTGATAATGATAATGAACCTCAAGGTCCTACAGTATATTTCGCATGGTGTGAATAAATGATTTGATGTCGAACACCATACAAAGTCTTTCAGTCGAAGGCCAATGATGTCAACCTATCGCCGGAAGCGAGAAACCTGCCATTGATGTATGCAAGCCTCAAGGTACTGAAGGGGTGTTTCTAAGTCAACTTCTTGGATGATGTGTTGATGTCGACAAGAAGCGACTCGTCACAGGAGGGCCTTGATGTATCCCACATCAACGACACGAAACGAGGTAAATGATTTTGGAGATGAAAATCAACTGACAATAGAAGGTTCAGGAATGGTGGTCATGAAAATGAAGGTTTACGATATTGCAAAGGATGAAGTTTGAACTGAATGACTTCTCTTGAACATGTCGGTGACACTAAGATGAATTGGTAGCATTGACCCAAAACAAATTAATGGATGGTATGATAGACCAATGGTGTGATAACCATCAAGCTGAATGACCCAACCCACATAGTCATAGTGATGAGGTGAAAGTGTCATGTTCAAGAGTGACTTGCTACCATAAAGTGTTTTCCCCTTTTTCCAATTTTCCCCAGTCATTGTTGTTCAATACCTCTTTATTTTTTATCAAGATTGAGGAGGATAACATATGCTTGTTGTATAATTTCACCCTTCAGGCGAATCCATCGCTATTTGATGCTTTAACGAGTACAGCGAAGGTGAAACTCGGTCTTGTCTAGATGGACACGTTTGTCGCTATTTGATGTTTTTAACGAGTTTAACGACAAAGATAACTCGGTCCTTTTCATGTTTAGAGAGTCTGAAAAGGTACAAAAAGAAAAATCCACAAGTTTTTTTTCGTAAATTAATCTCTCAAGCCCGAAAAAGCGTAAAATAATACAAGGGAGATATCGTTTCCAATCCGTTAACAAGCTGGAAAGGACAAACGCTCGACAATCTTTTCATGTTTAAAGAATCTGAAAAGAGCTTAAAGAGGACTCCATTTTGAGGAACGAGTGGTGTCTAGAGTGTAGAAATTCCCACTGTAGATCAACAGATTATGCAATATACTAAAGCAAAATACAAGATCTACTTCTACAACAAACTTTGCGGAAGCTTAATCGAATATAAGCAAGATCAAATAGAACACATATAATTGAGAATGAGAAATCAATCACACATGAACACAGAAGAATAAACCGGGGAAAACCTCAGCCTAAAACCCCAATCTTTGTATTATCATACAAGTGGAAATATGTTCAGAGTATAAAAAGAATCAGCTCACAAGTTATCCTGGTCTCTCTAAAATCAAACAATGTTGCTCATAGACAGTCAAAGGCTTCTCCAAACCTTCTCCTCTGCCCTCCAGGCCTCCTATTTCCTTGCGCAGTTTTCCTTGGGGTCCAGTGCTGCCACTTGTGTGAATTGGCCTCTTCACACACTCACTAACCTCTGATCTAACTGCGCAATCCTGAAGGAGATCATTCCTTTTGCATGGATGAGTTTCCTATATAGGAAAATTCCTCCAATTGATAGTACATTGTCCCTGACTCTGATATCAACTGGGTCTCTGACTGAACTGACATGCATGAGTTATTTATGAGAGAATATTTAGTTATCTGGAGAGCAGTAGTTACATGCTTACAAGCATTAACTAACTGAACTCAGAATTAATTCCACAAATTGTTGGAACTAATCTAACTGGACTTAACTCAGATAAATGAGTTAACTAATTACAACTCATCCTTATCTATTTAACTAAGGGATAAATTCCTCAATCAATGGGATAACTGTTGCATGTCCCCACATAGACTTCATGTTTGATTTTCTACAACTAATTAACTCAAGATGAATTAATTAAATTATTTTACAAACAGCTGCTAAGATCAAATTCGAATTTTACTTCTCTAAATTAGTTCAGGGACTAACTAAAATAGGAATCTATCTCGAAATACTATTTATAGCAATTCTATTTTTAGCACTTCCATTTTTCATTCCTTGTTGCTATGTCCAACATTGGTACCCGAACTACTATTTATAGCAGTGCTATTTTTAGCACTCTATTTTTAGCATTTCTTGTTGCTATTTTCAACACTCCCTCTGAACAAGAAAGGCATTTAACTCGAACCCAATGTTGAACCTTTGGAATGTTCTGCATGCAACACTTCGCCCAAGTGTTTTGTTGCTCCAACAAGTCTAGAAACAAAAAAAATCGCCCAACAAACCTCCCTGTTGGGATAGAAACACCCTCTGATGCTGAAGCTTCTCTGCCGCTGACAAGTGCTCCCTTTGTGACCTTTGAGCTGCTGCAACACTCCATGCATGTCGTACCATTGCAAACCTCTATTTGCCATCCTACACTGGTGCAACACTCTTGTGCCTCTCGCATTATTGCAGCTTGCTAGCTCTGCGCTGTCTTGAGATTCCTGGACTTTAGCTCTCTATGTCGATCCCTCCGCATCTGCCTCTATCCACTCAGCTAGTCCTGCTACTCCTCGTCGGGGCTCCCGTATCAAGGTCTAATCAAAGAGGTTGGGTACCTCAAAGATCCTGCTCCTATTCCAGCCTTCTTGGGGCTGTCACTCCACATCGCCCCACCTCCAACTTGGAGGTATGGCTGCATGTGATCCCTCTACCCACTTGGCTCGAAATTTCCCCCTACTGGAGGTCTCTGCATGAGTGGATGCCTCCACTCGGTCTCCTCTCGACTTCTCTAGTTGTAGTTGCTCCACAACCTCCTGAAGCTACTTCACCAATTGTGGCTCCTCCACAATTGTCTGAGACTTCTTCTAGCACTGCATGTTGAGAGGTAATGTACTCTCCCTCTCAACCACCAAGTCTCCATCAGTTGCCTTGCTCCTCAAGGCTTTGCATGCATCTTGAATCTTAAGAGAATACAGGTTCTTGACTCGTGAACCAATCTGCTTCACCTGTCTTGTGGTGACGTGTCTAAGGAAAACCTTTCCCTTACTGAAGACTACATCATAGCCTTTGTCTTCCAGCATTGTGATCGATACCAAGTTTTTCTTCAGTCCTGATACATACTTCACATCTGTCAAGGTAATGCGAGCTCCATGCTCCCTCTGAAAAACAATTGTGCCTACTCTTAAGACACTATAATTTTCATCATTACCCATCGCTATGAATATCTGGAGATCTTTCTCCTCCAAGGAACTGAACAAACTCTTATCGTCGGTCATGTGGAATGAAGCTCTACTGTCAAGAAACCAACCACATCCCACCATGGATGAAACCATGCATGCGAAGAGGGTGAAATCCAATTCGAACTATGAGGCCAATGCCTCACCTTCAGATCCTTCCTTGGATCCCATCTTGGATTTCTTCAATGGACAATTTGTTGCAAAATGGCCCACCTCATGACAATGAAAGCATCGCACTTTTGATTTTTCAAACTTCTTCCCACCATGGGAAGAACTAGATTTGGGATGGGACGCCTTCCCTTTCCCTTTCCTCGCCTTACTCGCTAAGGCTAGATTTTCTTCATAATCTTGTTTTGATGAAGATCCATCTCTGGTGCTTCTTCTTATCTCCTCCTGCATCAGATCCGACCAGTCGTTCCCAATCTGGAAATTTCTCTCTTCCATTAACCGAGTCTTGGTAGCTATGCCAGCTCTTAAGAAGACCAAGGAGTGCAAGACTCACGATGTCATCATCGACTGTCGTGATCCCTACACTTCCAAGCTCATCCCTGCAGGTGGTGAGCTTGTTCATATATGTAGAGATCATGTCGCCCTTTTCACACTTGATTTTCCGAAGCTTGTCTTTCAGTGCCAGCTTCCTCTAATCGTTGTTGTTTTGATATAGATCTTTCAATGTTTTCCACATCAAAAATAGTGTCTCCTTCCCATGGAGGCTCGAGACAATGTGGTCTCGAACTCCCTCCAGGAGGATTCTCCTTGCTCTAGCCACACATTTCTTCCATTCCGCTAATTTTGTAGCATCAACTGCTGCCGACTTGGGGACTTCTTGATCAATGAATTCCTTTAGACCGTTATCCTCTAATACTGCTTCCATGCGATCCTTTGAGGCTATATAATTCGAGTTGCCATCAAGGGCATACTTGAGTCTTAAACCGTTGAACGCCATTGGTGAAATTGAGATGTGATAAGAACTCGATTTCTATAATCAGGGACTTGAAACTTTGAAACTTATCCCTTCTTTGTATACTGTTCTTGGCTTACTTTTTCCGCCAGAAAGAAATAAAGACTCTAGTGGGACTTCTATTTATTTTTTATAATGCTTTGTATTTTGGTGCATAACTCGAGGATCAAAGCTCGCTCTTTATGATATAGCATTTAATTACCCCTTAAGATGAAGCAATTTATTTCTCATCAAGGTTGGGACATGATAGTGTTCCTTTTGATGAGATGAAGCATGAAGTGCTCAGGAACCAAGTGATTGTTAATGAGAAGGGTAGAGGTCATACTTGTTGAGTGGTAGCCTATCTTTAACCCGTTTGGTAAGGTGAGAGAATAAACTTACAATGAAGATCAATTAATCATCCAGACTATTTTTTTATCCATACTAAATGCCCAAAACATTAAGTACTTGTTGAGTGGTAGCTCACCTTCATTAAAGAGAAATGCTAGATGGTGAGAGGTGTAATGATTGTGACAAATCATGGAGCTATCATATCATCATCATCAAGCTATGTGTAGGGTTGCTGGTTAGATGGTTGTCCAAAATAGTAGAAAAATTCTCCTTGTGAAGTGGCTTTTTCACAACATCAATTTATTGATTTGGTATGGTACAATAACTCTTATAGCCAAAAAAAAGTTCTTGAAAGATTGAACGTTGTTAAAAGTGTTTATGAAAGTGCACATTAACAAGTCATTTTTGCTTCAAAATCAAAGCTTTAAGTGAATAAAATAAATCCCCAAGAACAACAATCCATCTAAGGTAGAACTCTATTGATAGGGTATTGCTACTTACACATCGTCTTTGTTTGAAAATGTATGACATTTGAGAATGATCACCATTTAAATAAAATCTCTTTCAACAATTGTATTGAAGTTTTCCAAAAATTCCATTGTACCCTATGATTGTGCTCCAAATTGTTATTAAGCCAAATATCGATTTTGTTGAATATCAACCTATTGGTTTGTGTTAGATTGCTTAAAACTCAACAACTAATATGTTAACTATGCTAAGTAAAGAGTTGAAAAATAACTCTAACTCCAATACAAAAATATACTAAGTTTTCTAACTAGCATGCAATGGAAAATAAATAATAAATGAAGACAAAGACACCATAACATTGTACACAACAAATTTTACCCAGAAAACCCCTAATTGGGGAAAACCCGCAAATGTGCTGGTTTTTATTAGGTTTCTTCAACAAAAGTATATTTTAGAAAAATATTACAAAGAAGGGAAAACTTCGCATTGGCTCTATGAATTCCTCAACATGTTGAGACACCCTCACTCAACCTCAGGACCTAGTCATCTTGCACACTATACAAATCTATACAGGTAAATATGGCCTGAGTACGACCCCTTATGCACCCTAAATATGTCTTGGCTTATGTAGAATGTATGTTGGGTAATATTTGAGGCTTGTATGCCTCTCCTTATCCCTTAATATGTATTGATTTGAAGCCCTAGTTCGTCAAAACCCATCAGCCTGAAGTGTTCTTTTCTTGTTGCCTATAACCACCAAGTCTCTAGTATGTGAATGAACCAAGTGAGTGCCCTTTTTCCCTTTTAGAAATTGACCCGGGTCCACCAATCCCATGATGGGTTGAGATTAAGTCTCCTTAGATGACTGAGATCGTTTCACTTTTTGACTACAAGAGAAATTAAATTTCTCTTAAGTCAAATGATAAGATAAATATTGACGTGTGCCTTGGTCGACATGTGGGTCCCTTTGCCAAACTTAGCGCACCTCTAAGTTTGGCGGAACCCTTCCTCCTCTAACTCCATGTAACAATTTGAATCTCCATAGAAAGACCAAAGCTTTTCTTTTATTGTTTCTATAGTTGAAGACTAAGCGAACAAGGCGAAATCTCAACTTTGCCTTAGCTTCAAATGTAAATTGTATATGCGACATGCAAATTATAGTTTGTATTTTTTCTTTTGCTTAGTTTTCTAATAATATTAATTAATATATGAAATTGTTGAATTATTTTTAAATAAAAACATTCACTATTCATTAATAACTAAATTAGTTCTTAACATTGTAAAACATAATCTTAAAAAATAAATTAACTATTTTATACTTATTACTTACACACACACACAAATATATTAAATGAATAATATTTTTGTTGAAAGTGAAAAAAAAACTCATTACATTATCTTGGTATTTCGAGTGCATGTTAAAAGGGTCAGTGTCCTCCCAAGTTGTGTAAGGCTTTAGATTTTGGACCTCTTTTGGGTTTATGATCATTGCAAGGATTTGTGACAAATTTGTGCAATCTCATGTTTATAATACATAGGAGTGACCCTTGGTTTCATATTCCAAGTGGTCCCTTGGACTCCTTTTGGTTGTTTGGCTTCCACACCAACCCTTAGAGGATTAGGTGTCCAACAGTTTGTAAGCAGATGGGGTAAAGTAAACAAAATAAATGAGGAGGATAGAAAATACTATGCATGTTATAGAACAATCATGCACCATAGTCTATCATTGTGTTTAGTGATTCCCATTGTAAATAACAAAAATGAAAATTTTAAAGCTATAATGTCCTCCAACTGTGGCAGTACATTCAGGCATGATATTGGGTGCTAGATTTCATCGTAGAACACAAATTGAGGATGCTCTCGTACCACAATCAATAGAGGGGCCTCAGACAATTATTTGATTGATTCAATTAATTCAACACTTTTTTTATTACCAAGAATCATGTTTGCGTAGGCCAGAGAAGGGAGTAAGGATCTATATATAGTGGAATGGCTATCCATATGTGTGGTAAGGAACTAATGGCTCTGGAAAAACTCAAAATGTACCGAGGTCTAAATAATTACTCAGAATGTACTAAGGTCTAAATAATTACCTCACATTATACCTCTATTAGGCAAGGAAGGGTGGGGTCCCTATTATTATTATGAAAAAAGTGAAAACTCTTAGGAATCACTATCCAAGACAAGTGGAGAGCTCCCATACCCTGTGTATATGTATATGGATAAGTTAGCCATATAGATGGGTGTTACCTTCCCAACCCTGCCCTGTGCTGATAAATATGGGAAGGTTGGTATTATTCCTAGGTTTTGTTCAAGCAATTTTGTGCGGCGACCTAAGCAACATAATACAAGTAGGGAACTACAAATATTGAAATGAGAATCAAAACCAAGTCTGGAAACATGTCAAGTTGCATTTGTGTGATGCAAGCAATGTGGTAATGGCTCATTAGTGTTGCCCTGATTTGGCCCCATAATTTAATGCCAAATGGTTTGATTATTTGATTCCAAGTGGCACAATAGCTCACTTGGCAATGGCGTCAAATTTGAAGCTTAGTGGTTTCACTATTTGATGCCAAGTGGTCCTCTGTTTTGGATGCCAAGTAAGTGGATCATACTTAAGTGTTAAGGTCATATTCATGCTTCAAATTGGGATCACCTTCAAATATCTAACTAGACCAAGTGTGGTAAAGGTGTTCCCCACTTTGTAGGGGTGGCTAAGTAGTCAACCTTATTAGGTGCTTCCAACCCCCAAGGGGAGGTGACATTTCCAAGGTTAATCTCAATCAATAGGTGTTGGCGTAAGTAAGTGGAAATGGAGGGGCAAAATTTCATGGCTGAGACGCATGGTCAAGTAGGACTTGTGAGTGGGAATCCACATCCTTAGTCTATAGATGTAATGGAGGCAGCGATTGTGGATGCATGAGTTACTCTGCTTGGCTCACTTTTTCCGCCAAAAAGAAGTAAAGGCTCTAGTGGGCCTTTTATTTGTTTTCAATAATGCTTTGTATTTTAGTGCATAACTCAAGGATCAAAGCTTGCTCTTTATGATATAGCATTTAATTTTCCCATTAATATGAAGCAATTTATTGCTCATCAAGGTTAGGATCCTTTTGATGAGATGGAGCATCAAGTGCTTAGGAATTGGGTGATTGCTAATGAGAAGGGTAGAGCTCATGTTAGGATTTTTCTCACATGCTAACATTTGTCTTGGCCATGTTTTGCATTTCATTATTATTTTTCTTTCATTGTGGCCATATTATGCTTTTACATTCTTTTAGCTGCATTAAACTCTAGGGTAATGTTTTCTTGCCCTACCCAAGGATGTGGATAAGAATGCCAAATCCAAATGAACTAGTGACAGTTGGACATGTAGAATGGATATGATATCATGGGCTAATAATATGACATGGAAAGTGTTAAGTATGGTAAAAGGGAGAGCGAACACGCTATTTCAATCCAAGTCTTCCATGTAGTGCCCCTCGTATAACCTTAAGGCCTTAGGGGAGGTCTCACTGGGCTAGGGGTAAAGATTAACCCCTCTGGTAAGGTGAGAGAAGAAACTTACAAACATGATCTATAAATCATTTAGATTACCCTTTTGATCCATACTAAATGCCAAAGACATTATGTAAATGCACATGGGTGACATTTGGCTTGCCCAGGGCCCTCAGATCTAGATTGGTTGACATGCGACAGTTGGCAGGATCAGGGGCCACAAATTTGGGCTTTGGATGGGAAACAAGTGGCAAGCTCATGGTCCTTAGGAAGGGTGAAAATTGGTGGGCTTAGGGCCCTCGGATTTGGTCGCTAGATGGGCGATAAGTGGCAGGCCTAGGTCCCTTGGATTTGGCTGTTGGATGAGCGAGAAGTGGAGGGCCATGATTGTCCGATTTGGCCACTACATGGGTGAAAAGTTGCAAGTCCAAGACTCTGTGATTTATGTGCTCAGTAGATTGCAAGTGACATGCACATGTCCCTCTGATCTAGGCACAAGATAGATGAGAAGTGGTGGGCCCAGGGATCTTGGATTTGGACCTCTACATGGGTGATAAGTGGCAGGTTTAGGGCTTTCAGATATAGATCGCTAGATGGTGACAAGTGTTGGACTCAGGGCCCTCGGATTTGGACCACTAGATGGGTGACAAGTGGTGTGCTTAGGGCCATCAGGGCTGGATAGCTAGATGGGCAACATGTGGTGTGCTTAGGGCCATTAGATGTGGATAGTTGGATGGGTGATGAATGGCGAACTCAGGACCCTCAGATCTAGACATGATGGGTGAAAAATTGCAAGCTCAGGGCTATCGAATCTGGTTGTTTTATGTGTGACAAGTGGTGAGCTCAGGGCCCTGAGATCTAGCTGCTACATAGGCGGTAAGTGGCATGACCATGTCCTTCTGATCTGGGAAATAAATGAATGACAAGTGGCATGCTCAAGGCCCTCGTATTTGGGAGCTCGATTTGCAAGATTTAGCCTGGGCAGGGCTTTTCGATCTAGGCGTTTGATGAGCGACAAGTGGCAGGTTAATGCCCTCGGATTTGAGTGCTATATGGGTGTCAATTGCCCTGTTCAACATCCTCAAATTTACGTGTTGGATGGGTGAAAAATGGCCTGTTCAGTGCCCTCGGATCTGGTCGCTTGATGGTGGACAAGTGGCTTGCCCAAGACCCTTGAATCTGGGTGCTCGATGGTGAAGTGACTTGCTTAGGTCCCTCACATCTCTTTGCTGGATCAATGACAAGTTGTCTGCTCATGCCCCTATGATTTTTCCCCTCTATCACTTACAAGTGACAGCGTTAGGGCCCTTGGGTTTCAGTTCTCGATGGGCGACACGTGGCAGGTTCAAGCCCCTCAGATATACACCTCGAATGGGCAAGAAGAGGCAGGCTCAAGCCCCTCAAATCTATGCACTAGATGGGTGACAAGTGGTGGGGTCACACCCCTTTGTTCAGGCTACTGGATATGAGACAAGTGGCCTCCCAAGTCCCTTTGATTTGATGCTCCATGTATGACAAGTGGTGGATCAAGACCCTCAGTTTTTGGGCTCTCTTAGATTGCAAGTGGAGGGTTGAGGTCTCTTCGATTTGGGCTCTCAAAGGAGGACAAGTGGCAGGCTCAGGTCCCTTCAATCATGCCACTAGATGTGTGACAATTGGCCTGCTTAGGCCCCTTCGATCTGGGAGTTGGATTGATGACAGGTGGCCTACCCAAGTCCCTCCAATTTGGGTGCTCGATGGATGACAAGTGGTCTGTCCTTGTCCCTCTGATTTGTGTGCGTTATGGATGACATGTGCCTTGTCCAAGTCCCTCAAATATGGGCTCTCATTGGATGACAAGTGGTGGGTTGAGGGCCCTCTGATCTAGGCTCCCATGCATGACAAATGGTAGGTTTAGATCCCTTCAATTAGGCCACTGATTATGTAAGAAGTGGCCTGCGTAGGCTCCTATGGTTGATCAATGATAAGTGGCTTTCCCAAGTCCCTCCAATCTGGGTGCTCGATGGATGAGAAGTGGCTTGCCCAGGTCTATTGGATCTGGGCACTTTATGGATGAAAAGTGTCTTGCTCAAGTCCATCATATTTGGGTGCTCAATGGATGACAAGTGGCCCTCAAATCTAGATGCTGCATGGGCAACAAGTGGTTCGTTAAGGGCCCTCAAATCTAGGCACTGCATGGGAAACAAGTGGTAGGCTCAGGGCCCTCAGATCTAGGTGTTGCATGGGAGACAAGTGGTGGGCTTAGGGCCCTCGGGTCTGCCCTCTTGATGTGTGACAAGTAGGGATCTCAGGACCCTTGGATCTAAGCTCTAGATGGATGACAAGTGACGGCTGAGGGCCCTCAGATCTCGGCTCTCTGGAGGACAAGTGGCAGGGTCGTGTCCCTTCGATATGGCCACTAGATGTTGTGACAAGTGGCCTAACCAGGTCTCTCCGATCTTTGTGCTCGATGGATGACAAGTGGTCGACCTAGGTCCCTCTGATCTGGTTGCTCGATGAATGACAAGTGGCTTGCCCAAGTCCTTGGATCTCGTTGCTTGATGATTGACAAGTGGCCTGTCCATGCCCCTTTGATCTGAGCTCTCGATGGATGACAAGTGGCCTACCTACGTCCCTTCGATTTGGGCGCTCAATGGATGATAAGTTGCCTACCTAGGTCCCTTCGAGCTGGGTGCTTGATGGCTGACAAGTGGCTTGCCTAGGTCCCTCTGATCTAGGTGCTCGATGGATGATAAGTGGCCTACCTAGTTTTGTTGGATCTAGGCGCTCAATGGATGACAAGTGGCCTACACAAGTCTATGTGATCTAGGCATTTGATGGATGACAAGTGGCCCTCATATCTGGGTGTTGCATGGGAAACAAGTGGTGGATTAAGGGCCCTTCGATCTGGGTGTTGCATGGACGACAAATGGTGGGCTCAAAGCCCTCAGACCTTCCCGCTTGATGCATGCCAAGTGGCAAGCTCAAGACCCTTAGATCTGGGCTCTCGCTAGACAAAAAGTGGTGGGCACAGGGCCCTCAGCTCTGGGATTTTGATGGAGGACAAGTGGAGGGTTTAGGGTCCTTTGATATGGGCACTCGATGGATGACAAGTGGCAGGTGCAGGTCCCTTGGATCATGTTGCTGCATGGACAAGTGGTTTTCTCAAGGCCGTTCGATGCGTTGACAAGTGGTAGGCTTAAGCTCGTCAGATCTATGCGTTGGATGAATGACAAATGGCTCTTGTTCAAGTCCCTTGGATTTGTTGATATTTGTAGCTTGGGAGGTACTCCAAACCCTAGGCTAGAGGGTTGTGGAGGAATTGGCTTCATAAGATCACTTGTGGGCTAAGAACCCAAGCTTGGGGTTTTGTACCCGAAGGTTTGGGGCCAAAACCATGAGGAGAATTGATGACTTGGCAAATGGAGATGGAAGAGAACCCTTAAAGGAGCAAGGGTAAACTTCAAGCACCATGAGATCCCTTGTCAAAATGGAGAAATTATTTTTTATATGTTATGTGTGGGTGAATTTTTCTCAAGATCAAGTCAACCTTAGTATAGGGTGCTGCTCTTGATGGGTTGGACATCACCCTAAGAGAAGGTATAAATAAAAGGTGAATGGATGATCATTTCACACATCAAAAGAGCATCACATCAAGGAAATGCATCTATGATCTAGCTGCAGGAGAAAAGAAGCTCAAGCGAAGAGGAGAGGAGCCTTGGCTGGTATCTTTCCATGAATGTTTTGGGCGTTGAGTTTACTAGGCAGTGGGTTGAGGCTAGGAGAGGCATTTCTAGGTTGATCTTGTGCAACAAAGAGGTGTTTCTTCTTCTATTTTGAGGCCATAGAGATCTGTGGTATTGCAGGTGGTGTATCTCCCTTTTGGAGAGGGTCGAGAGGCCTAGAGAGTGTCCTCACACTAGGGTGCATTCACAGAAGTGGTAGCGCAAGTGTTTGAAGGAGAACAAAAGGTGGTTTTCTATGGTGACAAGTCAAAACTAACAATTTGTGCCATAGTTACAAAATCACGGGTCTATAGGTATCGTTTGGAGGACCCAAGAGGCTGAATATAAGTTTTGGAAGTGGTAGAAGGGGCAATGAGTTAGGAGGAGAACTAGGTAAGGAGAACCAAAATTACTTAGAGAAGAATTAGGGTTGTTGTTGTGCCCTAACCAGATCTCAGAAGTTGTACAAGTGCTAAGGTAAGAGGGGCAGAAAAAAAAGGTATGAATGTCTTCGGTTTTTGATGTGTTGTTAGTGGATGAGGTGTCTTAGTAGAGGACAAAAATTGAAGGTCATCTTAAGGCTGTAAGGAGGGAAACAAGTGGATGATCTTAGTAGCCTTAGATCAGTTACCAAGGACGTTGGTAGTTATAAAAAGGGTGAAGACTTGGATGTCTATGATTGTCAAAACAAAAATTATATGTTTGGATTATCCTAGAAATATGCCCAAAACATCTATGAAATATGCCCAAAAAATTCTTGAAATCTGCCAAAAACATCCTTGAAATCTGTTTGGAACACCCTTGAAATTTGTCCAAAACGTTTTGGGGATGGCCAACAAGTCCCTTAGTTGCTAAGGGTTTGGGGATGTTTTCTAGAGTTCCAAAAGTTCTTGGAACGCAGGGACGTACATGCAGGGTACCTGGTATTTTTTTTTCACTGTCCCTTTTCAACATAGGTTAAAAACCTTGGAACCAACACCACCACTAGATATAACACAGGAGTCCACGCTGGGATCCATCATTGCATTTGAGGTGCCAACATTAACTTCACTCGATAGGTCAGGGAGTGCACTTTTCTGACAGAGCATATCGACTAAATTCAAACCTATTAAACCTATATCTACCTAAAACCAAGGCACCAAAATCCAAAAAAATATGGCCCCAACAAAAGTAGTGTTCACTAGCTCTGAGCGAGTGATTCACCATCGTTGAGCTAGGTTTCCATGGGCACACGACCAAAAAGAAGGCATGAGGGAGCACCTAACAAACGGGTCGCACGAACAGGCACAAGTCACACAAGTGGTCACAACTTAGAGTTTTTGGCGCGAACTTGTGTGCCTGGGTGACCACAAGTGACACGACCCAACCCGACCAGCCCGAACACGTTTCCATGGGCGCTCGACTTGAACAAAGGCACGTGGGAGCCCCCCAACAAACGGGCCACACGAACGAGCACAAGGTGCATAGGCAGTCACAACTTAGCATTTTTGGAATGACACTGTGCACCCGAGTGCCCATAAGTGACATGACTCGACTCATCCGAATGCGTTTCCATGGGCGCCCACACATGACCCGACTCGCCCGAACACGTTTCCATGGGAGCCCGCACATGGCACGACTCGACCCGCCCGAAAGATATTTGGGGTTACCATGGGCGCACGACCCCAACAAAGGCACAAGGGAGCACCCGACGAATACACTGCATGAACGTGCACAAGGCACATAGGCGGTCACAACTTAGCATTTCTTGGACAACCTTGTGTTCCCGGGCACCCACACACGACATGCCCTGTCATGCCCATGAGTCGTGCGGGCGATGTGCGATGGAGTGGAGCGACATGCCCTTGGTTAAATGCGACGATGAGCCGGTGCAACAAGTTGGAGAGCGGTGAGTTGGTTGCGACGTTCGAACGAGTTGGAGAGCGGTGAGTCGGTTGCGACGTTCGAACGAGTTGGAGAGCGGTGAGTCGGTTGCGACGTTCGAACGAGTTGGCGTGCAAGGAGCCAACGAAAAACAAAATTTGGCTAAGTGTCAAAACTTGAGGAAGGCGACCTTATACGGTGCGGTCGAGCAAGTGGACTCGACGGGGCAACTTGGTGGGCGAGTCGACCTTAAGTGTGGATGCGGACAGTCAAATTGAAGGTTGGCTTGAGCAGGGCGACCCATGGTGAAATCATGGCATTGGGTATAAGTAGAGGAACTCATGATGGAGTGAAGAATCAATCAAGGATCATTCAATCAAGAAATAGCGCACAAGTTGGTCTGAACTTGGAGCGTGGAGGGCAAAGGTTGGAGGCATAAGATAGAGGTCGAGGTGCAGGATGTGGAGTCTGAAGCACCTAGGCGAAAACGAAGAACCGAACATGACCACAGGGAGAGCCGCAGGTCAGGCGAATCGGCAAGGGCGGGTCTACTTGCGGGTGGACTACAATTGGGTAGTTGGTGTACGGGCGAGCTAGACAGGCGGGCGGACGAGCGAGTTGGTAACAGAGAGGACAAGCTGACGGGCACACCGGTTGGTGAGTTGGCGAGTTGGAGAGTTCAGTGGAAATTGTCAAAGAGCAGACGTAGAGAGCTGGGGCGCACCGGCATGATGAGCTGGGTGGGCGACCTGAGCTCGGGTAGCTCGCACGACCACGAACAAAAGAAACGGTGAAGTGTTGGGCGAGCAAGCAAGAGTGCGGGTGCAGACGAGTTGGGCGCACCGCACGACAGCGGTGAGTTGGGTGGACAACCCAAACTCGAGGAAGGGTGCACAACGAGTTGAGAAGTGCGACGGTGAACGGTTGGCATGGGCGCCGGTTGAATGGTGAACGAAGTGTGACGGTGGAACGATGGTCACGGGCGCCGGTTGAATGGTGAACGAAGTGTGACGGTGGAACGGTTGTCCCGGGCGCCGAGTAACACCAGTTTTGCTGAACGACAGGTAACACGAGTTGCGCTGAACGGTGGGCAAGACCTCATGGTGGGCGGACTGCCCTGGGGCAACGCTGCATGAACAAGTCGGGCAGGCTGAACAGTGGTCCAAGGTGAATTTTCCAAAATTGTTGGTTGGCTTTGTTTGGCCAAAGATATTTTGGGGTTGCCTTGGAGAGGCTTTTTGTATATTGAATTTGTAAAATACATTGTTATATATTGTGGGCAAGCTCTTACCAGGGATGTACTTGTATGCTTATGTATATGAATGAAGATAAATATGAATGTTTTCGCTATGTATTATCACTGATGAATGCTTAGAAAAGTCCACAGTTGAAAAGTATTGTTGAAAAGAAATCGAGTGGTGGTGCCGCACCTCCCTATGAGCCGTTGAAAGACTACTGCCAAGATAGGGGCATAACATGATCCAACCTGCCCGAATGCATTTCCATGGGCGCCAATCACCCAAAGGGATCAAATTCCAGAACTTGCAGACCTCTTTTATCTACAAAAAAAAATAAAAATATTTATACTTCAATGGATATAACAAGATGGTATCATTTGAGAGAGGTATTTATATATTAAATAATATAGTGGAGGATTCATCGTCAGGTATAGATAGGCATTAAGACCACCTCAAGATTAAGGTAGATGGGCATAATGAAATAATATTTTAACATCCACAAGACTTAAAAATAGTCGTAGAACTTCTAATTCAAACCTAGTGGTAGTGGTCATGTGTTTTGGAAGCTAATTACATGTGTAGTTTGTAGGTTCTATTTTCGACAAAATGCCAAAGAAGACTAACTGTATAGCTTGTAAAAGAGAGCATGTGATTTTTAAATGCTAAGATTATGCTTTGAGCATAGCATATATAGTACGTGTGTTGGTCATGGAAGCACTATTTGGTTATAGCTAGAGATTACATAGGTGAAGAAGGGATTACCCCTTAAAAGAAATTGCCTGTAATATTAAATTGGTTATGTCAGCAATTTGTGGAGGTATTTTGTATGGCGTACATTTTTGCTGAAAGCTGGCCGATAGAAAAGGGCAAACGTCCAGTGGATACCGTCACAGAGCAAGGGTTTCGCAGAGGAAGGGAAGCTCGGAGCTAGGGTTTTCAGCGGCCATCACTTTGGTTTTCTCACAAACCGGTAGCGGATTCGAGGTCGGATTCTCACAAGCCTGCATCCGCCAAAAACCCAGAAGTCAAAATCCAAAAAACTCTGGCACCAACATGCCAACACACTGGCTCCGAACACGTGATTCACCATCGCTGAGCTAGGAATCATCACCACAGAGCAAGGGCTTTGCAGAAGTAGGGAAAAGCTTGGAGCTAAGGTTTGAACAGAGCTAGGGTTTCCAGAGCTTCATGGCGGTTTGCAGAAGAAGAGAAACTCGAATGAGATCACTCTCCACTGATAACCACACCCAGAATAAATCACTGAGACGCTAATAATCTCTTTGCTCGACGCTCAATCATTGCAGGAGGCTGTCTGCCCTGAGATGATGTACCTCGTGCCTGTCTGCCGTGCTTCTGATAGTTCATGCAACATGTTCTGTTCATTGTTTTTTTTTTTCCAGGTGATAATTTGGTCATTTCGCCGGATAACTTATTCAGCGGAAAAGTGGATACGTTGTATCGGAGAACTTATCGTTAATAGATAAGTTATTGCTGATATCTTATTCAGAATGGATAACCTATCCTAGATACGCTATCTGAAATGGATAACCTATCCTTGATACGCTATCTGAAATGGATAACCTATCTTTGATACACTATCTGAAATGGATAACCCATACTTGATACGCTATCAGAAATGGATAACGTATCGTTAATACGCTATCTAGAATGGAGAACTTATCGTTAATACGCTATCTGGATTTGATAAACTCTCTGAACGCTATCTGGATTTGATAAAATATTCCTGATACGTTATCTAGATTTGATAAGCTATCTAAGATACGCTATCTGGATTTCATAAGTTATCTCTGATACGCCATCTTGTTTTGATAAGCTATTATTGCTACGCTATCTTGAATTGATAACCCATCTGATAAGTACTCGTTATAACCTATTCGGATTTGATAACTTACCATTGATAAGCTATTTGGATACGCCCTCTGATATTGATAACCTATAGTTGATACTCTCTCTGAAATTAGAACCTATCGTTGATATGCTATCGAAATTGATAACCTATCGTTGATATGCTATCTGAAATTAAGAACCTATCGTTGAGACGCTATCTGAAATTGATAACCTATACCTAATACGCTATCTGAAATTGATAACATATCTTGATACGCTATCTGAAATTGATAACCTATACCTTATACGCTATCTGAAATTGATAACCTATACTTGATACGCTAGCTGAAATTACTATTTGGATCTCAGTAGATGAACGGCTCAGATCTGCACATGTTGGACGGCCTAGATCTGGAAGATCTGACGGCTTAGATTTTCGCGATCCGACGGTCGAGATCTAGCTAGATCCGACGGCCCATATCGCCTGATATTGGACGGGCCAGATTTGATGATATTGGACGGTCTAGATCTACTCTAGATCTGTCGATATTGGACGGTCCAGATCTTTGTAGATCAACGGCCGAGATTGGCAGAGATCTAGCTAGATCTGACGGTCCGTATTGCCTGATATTGGACGGCCTAGATTTTCGGGATCCGACGGTCGAGATCTAGCTAGATCCGACGGCCCATATCGCCTGATATTGGACGGGCCAGATTTGATGATATTGGACGGTCTAGATCTCCTCTAGCTGACGGCTCAGATCTAGATCAACGGCCCAGATTGGCCGATATCTAGCTAGATCTGACGGTCTGTATTGCCTGATATTGGACGGCCCAGATTCGCCGAGATCTATCTAGATCTGACGGTCCGTATTTCCTGATATTGGACGGCCTAGATCTACGCTAGCGGAGGGCTCAGATCTGCTGATGTTCAACGGTCCAGATCTGTGAAGATGAACGGCCCAGATTGGCTGAGATCCGACGGCCCATATCGCCTGATATTGGACGGCCCAGATCTGCTAGATCTGACGGTCCAGATCTGCTAGATCTGACGGTCCAGATCTACCAGATCTAGATAGATCCGACGGCCCATATCGCCTATTATTCAACGGTCCAGATCTGATGAACGGCCCAGATTGGCTGAGATCCGACGGCCCATATCGCCTGATATTGGACGGCCCAGATCTGTTAGATCTGACGGTCAAGATCTAGATAGATCCGACGGCCCATATCGCCTGATATTCGACGGTCTAGATCTGTGAAGATGAACGGCCCAGATTGGCTGAGATCCGACGGCCCATATCGCCTGATATTGGACGGCCCAGATCTGCTAGATCTGACGGTCAAGATCTAGATAGATCCGACGGCCCATATCGCCTGATATTCAACGGTCTAGATCTGTGAAGATGAACAGCCCAGATTGGCTGAGATCCGACGGCCCATATCCCCTGATATTGGACGGCCCAGATCTGCTAGATCTGACGGTCAAGATCTAGATAGATCCGACGGCCCATATCGCCTGATATTCGACGGTCCAGATCTACCAGATCGGACGGCCAATTTCTTCCAGATCTACGCTAGCGGACGGCTCAGATCTGTCTATATTCGACGGTCCAAATCTGTGTAGATCAACGGTCCAAATCAGTCGATATCCGACGGTCAAGATCTGTGTAGATCAACGGTCGAAATTCGCCGAGATCCGACGGTGCAGATCTGCCTAGATCCCAGGACGCCTGCTACAACAATGGCTTCAGAGATATTGCTGAAAGACCTATGGAAGGGGACCCGACTTCCTCGCCTGTGCCGAACTGGGTAACAGAGCGAATCCTCGCGAGGCAGAGAGCGAGTCGCTCTCGTCCCCGCTTATATGCACGATAACTTCTCTGTGCGATAATTTATCCCCGGGGAAAAAAACTTCCTTATCTGCCGCCTAGCTTATAGCTTTTAGCTTACCTATCGGTCCAATAGACTTCTGGTAATGCAGCAAATTGAGGCGTGCCTTAATTTTGTTGGAATTCCTTACGAATTGAACGCCTGAGATGACGAGACAGATGGTTGGTGTAGTGTACAATGACTGCTATTTTATTAGGATATTGCAAAGTTGTGGATCGGATGGTTTGGCCCCATCAATTGGAGGATCTCTCTCCAGAGATATTGAGAAAACTTGAAAGTGGGGAAATGGGTTTTTTGATTCGCTATTTTCCCGGGGAAAATTGATTTAGTGTCTGAAAATCTTTCCATTTATTCATTTGTCTGCAAATATAAGTCCTATCACACGAACTGTGCCATAGTTTGAACTGGTAATATTTCCAGAATTTATCTGGAGGACCGTTTGCATGGTTCTGCTGAGCGTAGGTGGATATTGGTTGAGGGATCCGAAAATTACTTTGATAGACTGTCAGAAGAACGAAAGAAACTTCAGTGTTCCTTGTGTTTCAAAAAATTATTTTGATAGACTATCAGAAGAACGAAAGACGCTTCATTCATTATATAGAGGAGATGTTTTACTTCCTGACAACCTTTTTATACTAATTAAGAGTCAAACAAATCATTAGAGGAGAATCCTTGCTTAAAGAAATTTCCCCTAGAATTTGGTTGCCAACCTTTTTATACTAATTAAGAGTCAAACAAATCATTAGAGGAGAATCCTTGCTTAAAGAAATTCCCCCTGGAATTTGGTTGCCAAAGTTTGAGCCGTTTCTCGATTGGAGATTGTTATCTGGTTCAATGCCAACTTCCAACCTGAAGATTGATTTTCAGACCCACTTATGGTTTGTCCTTCTTTGAAGACTAATAAAATTGTGCTGTCATTTTACAATCCTATTTGGACTTTCTCAATTGCTTCTTTACCATTGGAACAGAAAACAAACTGCCAATCCAAAGCCGTTTTCCAATTCACGATTGTTATCTGGTTCAATGCCAACTTCCAACTCGAAGATTGCTCCAGACCGACTTATGATTTGTCCTTCTTTGAAGACTAATGAAATTGTGCTGTCATCTTACAACCCTATTTGGACTTTCTCAATTGCTTCTTTACCATTGGAATAGGAAACGAGCTGCCCATCCAAACTGCACTTTTCTTGTAAATGACTACCCTATTTGGACTTTCTCAATTGCTTCTTTACCATTGGAACAGAAAACAAACTGCCCATCCAAACTGCACTTTTCTTGTAAATGACTAGAAGACACCACCTTTGACTTGCAGTTCTAGGACATGAATGATCCTGCTAATATTTACTATGGCAAAAATGGACGGTCCTTCACGGTTTGGCATGACCAATCTTCATCAGTGAATCTTAGATATGTTATTCCTTGCATTCCATGTGGAGCAATTCTTATGATACAAGAGCTTATTGAGCATGTCAAAGCTAACATGATCCCTGCAATCATGGGTGTATCTGATGCTTTTGAAAAATGCTCAGGTTGCAGCATGGTAGATGCTACAGTATATGATAATGATGCCAAATTTGAAGGTAGATTACCAGAGGGAGAGATGATATCCTTGCCTGGGGAAGTCAAAGATATAATGATGCCAAATTTGAAGGTAGATTACCAGAGGGAGAGATGATATCCTTGCATGGAGAAGTCAAAGATGTCCTCTGCAAAGAAATGAAATGAATCATTTTCTAAAGGAAAATATATTCATTTGTAAATATATACCTGCAGATAACAGTTCAGTATTTATTTCAAATGTAATGTACACTATCCATATACAAGACCCACATGGTACACACTATCGTTTCATGGTTTCCGGCAGCATCGTGTACGCTAATATGTACACTATAGTCTGCATGGTTTCACTTCTCTCTTTGAGCATCTGTAAAAGCTCCATTCCAGCGTGCAATTTAACCATGGTTTTGTCTGGTTTTTAGCACCTTTTCCTTGAAGGTATGACTTATTTTCTTTAATTGGTCCTCTCTTTTCTGTCAATTGTCGGGCATTTAGATGGCTGCAAAAGGGCGAAGGGAATGTGTCAAATCACGTCTAGGGTAAGACCTTATTTGGTGATCTGAATATTGAATAATGTCGATGTGGGCGAATATGGCTTCAGACATTTACTTTTCTGGACACCACTGCCATGTTTGGAGCTGTTCCTCCCCAGCTATGGCTTTGCTGATGGGGGATATTGGCTTCAGACATTTGCTTTTCCAGAGGATAAGCCACCGTCCCTGTAATGGATTGATGACCAAAATTGATGACCAAATGGTTTGATCCATGTTCTAAATTGAAATCTTTCTTCATGTTTTTGGAAGTTTTATTAAGTTGAAATCTCCCTTTCAGCACTGTTTTTAAAAATTTTCTTATAAATACAATTTTTGAATTTTTTTTATAAATACAATTTGGAGTTGACATGATAAATGAATTTTTTTATAAATACAATTTGGAATTGACATGATAAATGGGTATTTGAAATTTTTTTATAAATACACATTGGCATTAAAACTTTAAAAAAAAATCAATAATTATGTATAAAAAATATTTTCCAAGGATTACTGGGATAAGAGGAATTATAGAGTTATATATCATGATTTTTTCATGGGTCATTGGTACATTTCAATTAGAGGTTTAGAGCCACAGATTTAAATGAGTTTCTCCTAGTACAAAGTGCAGGGGCATAATTACTAAAAACAATTTTGTAGTGGTAATGATTCATTGACTCCTAGTACTTTCTCATTAATAATATTCTATCCAAAAGGGAAAAATAATAGTAATGTTTGTAGTGAGTTGTTTTTAATATAGGATATATTGTTAGTATTCCTCATCTTATTATGTTAAATTGCTTGGACATAATACTAAAAAAATATGATAAAATATATTAAGTAATTTATTAATGGGTGATGTTAAAATAATGTTTTTTTTCGAGAATAGGAAAAGACCAAATGCAAATTCAACCATTTAATGGTTATTAAAAATAACATTCGTGTTATTTGTTGTTATAAAATAAGATAAAGTTTAGAGATACCATTATAATTACTCATAGTGAAGTTATAAAGTATGGGTTTCAATTTTCATTTTATGAAAAGTTGTAATTTGTTTCTTAGAATCAATTACAAAACAAAATGATGTGGAAAAATTAATATTAGAAATAACATTCATTTTTTTATTATAATTTATAATTAAGATGAAGTTTAGAGAAATAATGAATTTACTTAGTGAAGTTATAATGTTTGGGTTTTAGTTTTCATTTTACGACATATCTTCTTGTTTTGTGCTAAAGAGGTTTATGTCATAATGCTACATCATCTTGTTGTTTTGTGCTAAAGAAGGTTTGTGTTAGTCATTCTTAATAAACAATCTCATTTCCAAATGATGTTGAGGCTATTACTTATATGACAAAAATATATGCATGTTATCAATTGCAACATTGTAAGGCATCACAATAGTGACCCAACAATCAAATTGATAGGTCGTAGTTGGCTAAACATAATCATTTGGAAAATAATATACAGTGCAATAATGTGACCAAGCATAGTGAATGAAGCAATAATTCTAGAAAAGTTGGGGCATTGTGATAGTGGTACTAAAGACTAAAATTATTTAAAATAAATAATGGTAATGGATCTCGAGATAAGCCAATACTAGGGAGAAATAAAATTCATGCACATGAAACATTTGCAATCATAATTTTGGTATTCATATATTCAAAACATCACAATTTTGATATTTATCTATTCATGTTACTTAATATGCTATTAATAAATATTTTTCATTTGGTTATATCAAACATTTTTCAATTAACAAAAATTTTAATTCAATTCATTTCTCAATTAGCAATAAATTTTAGTTGTTCATTTTATGATTAAAGTGGAAATGCATTTATAAATTTAAAATATTGATTACAAAACATTAATATGCATATTACTATTAAAATATTAACTTTAGTTTTTGAAAAAATGAAAAGCCCTATTTTATCTAACCCTACTTCAATTTAAGTTTGATAATAATAATAAGGTATAATGTTGATATTTAAGTTTGATAATAATAACAAGGTATAATATTGACTGATAAGTCAATTCAACAAACATTCTAATCCAGTGCAAGATACAATATTATGGACTGTGCAACGCAAACCAATTGTAAAAATCTAATATAAAATTGTTGTAATGCATCTTTTAAATGACTCACTTAACAAAATTCAAATTCAAAACATAAAACTTAAATAAAATTCCTAGAAAGTTAAACATTAGATATAAAGCTAGATGGTTAATATTATATAATAAAATTACAAATAATATTACAATAATTAAGACATCCAAAGATTGGCAATCATGCAAGCTTTTAACGTTGGTAATAGTTGGATAATGATTTTTTTTAAAGAATAAATAGATTCTATTTCCTTTCTCAAATTAGAAAATTATAATTATAATTATAGTGAGAATATAATGAAATATTATTATTCTACAATGCATAACATTAAGATAGTATTTTTACATGATATTAACATTCTCATATACATTGAAATTGTTTACAATAGCAACAACAACAAAAACAAAATTGTAATTTTAGTCTTTTATTAAATGTTATCTGCATTTTTGAAAGGGGTTTTAGAACTTTATAAGAAAATCATGCTGACCTAAGAGTATCATCATTCAAATATTGCAAAATATTTCTCTACCATTCTCATGCACATATTATTTACAATGGCAACAAGAAACAAAAGGTGTAAATTTTTTCTCCTACTCTTTATACATAGCCTTTTGTTTAGTCTACTCTGCGTTTTGAAAGGGATTTTGAAACCTTATAGGCAAATCATGGTGGTTCGCTAGATATAGGGATACTGTGTGAAGTAAAAACTAGCCCATGTTGACTTCACTAGCCTACCATCTTTATTGAAAGGGGTTTTAAAACCTTAATAGGCAAATCATGCTAGCATAAGAGTATCATTGTGAAGATATTTTGTTTACATGGTATACCATTTTCATGCACATTGAGAATATTTACAATGGCAACAAGAAACAAAAAATGCAATTTTTTTTCTCTTGCTCTTTATACAAATCCTTTTCTAAAATCTGTTCTACATTTTCATTTTTGAAAGGGATTTTGAAACGTTATAGGTAAATCATGCCGACTCGCCGGAAATAAAAATACTCTATGTTGCACCAAGTAGACTAAATGGATTTTGAAACCTTATAGGAAAATCATGTTGGCATGAGAATATCATCATTCAAATATTGCAAAGATATTCTCTTTACATGGTATACCATTCTCATGCACTCAAGATTAAGAATATTTACAATGGCAACAAGAATAAATAAAAGGTGAACTCATGAATTTTTGAAAAATGAAGACGGAAAGGAAGCCCCTCCATCTTTCTATTCCCGGGGATTATGAATAATTACCAATGAAATTAAAATCAATGCCAATTAAAGAAGAGTTGAAAGCATTGATTCATGATCATGAAATTTAGCTCCACTTTTCCATATATTTAGAAGAATTTCATGAGCAGCTTTTCCATATATTTAGAAGAATTCCATGAGCAATAAAAAATCTTGTTAAACCCTATCAATAAGTAATCAATGTTCATCAATTAAGATTGTGTTTAAACCTATAAGAACATCAACATTATTTCCATTTCACAGCAATGTAGTAATTCAAAATGTCTCATTGCAAACATCTAGATGGTATCAAAGCTTCTAGTTGAACGGTTTAACAAGCAGAGAAGAGGAAACAAGGTAATAAATCGAAATGTTCCCTAACAGACATGTACATGGTATCAACAAAACTTCCAATTGAACGGATTTTTACTTTCACTAGTTTAATTGTTAATCATATTCTAACAAAGACCTGATTTGATTGCTTCCCGGCGAAACAATGATGATATCATATTCTAACAAAGCCCTGATATGATTGCTTCCCAGCGAAACAATGATAACAACATATTCTAACAAAGCCCTGATTTGATTGCTTCCCAGCAAAACAATGATGACAGTCTGCCAATTTACAATAAGATATCCACTCATATAAATTCTCTCCATGTTATTAAAACAACTAGAATTCATGCATTCATAGGTAGTTACAAGCACTATAAGCATTAGCATAAAACCTTTGCAACTACAGTTACCAATGGCATAAAAGAAGCATTCTATTAAGTTGATATCCAAAATGTGTGATATTACAACTTCATCACAAGGCATATTGATATCCAAAATATGTGTATTACAACTTCACAAAGTAAGAATCTCATCTCCTCTCTCCTCTAGTCCATCAAAAACAAAACACAAAAGCTGCAACACACAAAAGTGATATTACAACTTCACAAAGTAAGAATCTCATCTCCTCTCTCCTCTAGTCCATCAAAAACAAAACACAAAAGCTGCAACACACAAAAGCTGCAACAATATGAAAATTATCATATCAATTGAAAGACTACAGCAATATGAGCATTATCACCCATTGAAATTTTTTCCTTTAAATATCTAAACAATAGTGTCATCAAACAAGAAAGTCCCTGGAGTCAATTGCAAAACAATATGTTTACCATAAAAGTGACGACTTCGCCATGCCAGATTGACTCAGAAACAATATGTTTACCCTAAAAAGTGACGACTTGGCCACGAAAATTAAAGCACATGCCAAAAAGTGATGAGTCAACTGCACCATAAAAAGCCATCGTTGAGTCAATTGCGGAAACTCATGCATAATTAATGTTTTCTCAATTTAATTACTTCAATCTCAGTTCTAATAGTATTCAACCCAGTGATGAGTCAACTGCACCATAAAAAGCCATCGTTGAGTCAATTGCGGAAACTCATGCATAATTAATGTTTTCTCAATTTAATTACTTCAATCTCAGTTCTAATAGTATTCAACCCAAAAACGCTGATTCAGATAATAAACATATAATATTCCCGAGCCTGACAAAGTTTATGCATAAACCAGGTTTTGTCGTCTGAAGGAAGGGTTTCAAAAATAGACACAGAAAAATTCATAAATTATGCTCCAATGGCAGTCTTTTAATTTTTACATGACCCAGGATTGCACCTAGATACTTATTTTCATTTACATATCGTTTATGTTTGCTGAACAATATCGGATGAAAATTACAATCTTGGTAGAATGTCTCACTTACAATACGTTCCCATTATTCATGGTATTCTTGTAAATAAAGAGTGCACTTCAAATTGTTCTTATGTTTCCATTGAACTACCTTGAGAGTGGTGCCGAACCTTGGTTATTTAATGATGGATTTAATCCGGCAGTCCCATTATTTGGAGGAGGTCCAACACCCGATTTCCCTTCTTACTCTGAAAGCTCAATAACATGAACTCCATCTGTTTTTCCAAGAGCAAATTGACTCGGTTCGGATGGATGTGATGCAACGACGGCATTACTGCTGAACAAATAACCAAACAACCCCATTTCCCTTTTTACTATGAAGGCTCAATAACATGAACTCCATCTGTTTTTCCAAGAGCAAATTGATTCGGTTCGGATGGATGTGATGCACCGACGGCATTACTGCTGAATAAATAACCAAACAATAAATTAAATCATAATATGCATGGTCAAAATCCAAATCTAAAAAATAGATATATGAACCATGACAGAATGAAAGAGCCCATTTACCTGTTCATTCCCAATGGTAAATATGCAGAAGGTGCAATGGGGCAGTAAGGCCTCAAGCTTCCTGCAACAAACACTCCAACTGCACTTTAACAGAAGCTCGCATAAACTAGGACGCTGTCGCATGAGTATAAGGCACTTGAAATAGGAGCAGATATTCTGCATCAAACACTCCAACTGCATAAACTAGGACGCAGATATTCTGCATCAAACAGATAAAATAGGAGCAGATATTCTGCATCAAACACACTATCACAGAAGCTTGCATAAACTAGGACGTTGTCACATAAGTATATGTAACTTGAAATAGGAGCGGATATTCTGCATCAAACACTCCAACTGCACTATCACAGAAGCCCAAAAGCTCGCATAAACTAGGACGCTGTCACATGAGTATATGGCACTTGAAATAGCAGTAGATAGGGGATCATGAGGAGACCACTGCAAATGCAACCAAGTAACAAGGTCATCCATTCAGATACAGAAGGTAAGTGACATTATATTATTGTCTATGTTTAGTTTCAACACTGCTTGCAAGTACCTACATAGCACAAGCGCTCCAATTTTCCAACTTGAAAGCATCATATATAGCAAAGTTAAACATGGTCTTTGACTGAGAGCATCATATATAGCTTCTAATTACGACGGAGGAATGGAAAAGCAGCTTCCAGAATGAAAGAATTGACTGAGAGCATCGTGGGAGGAAAGAAACATCATAGTTAAAAATCAAGGGTTGAGTTGGGAAAAAGGAGTATTAGTAGTTCAGGTGGGAGTGGTGGACTGAATTTTTTTTAAATCTTGTTGGAATTTTTATTATTTTCCAGGTAAAATTGTTGAAGTTTTTTTAGTTTATTATTATTTTTAATATTCAGGTGGGAGAATATTGTTTAGAAGTAAAGTCAATGAAAAGAGAGTTAAAATACAACCTTGACTTGACATCATGACGTTTCATGTTTACCGAGACAACTGTCCTATTCTTCACTCTCCAGGCCTCTATAATGAATTGTTCCAAGGATGATGAGTTCCATTCCAAATCTTCTCTTCACTCGAATTTCTCATCTGCTTACGGCCGGACATCACGAGGGTCATCTTTAAGAGCTCAATTGACTGTCATTTTGTTTTTGGTTCATCGGCTATCCATTTTATTCTATGATATTTTGTTTGTTTTTGGTTCATCGGCTATCCATTTTATTCTATGATATTTTGTTTTTTTAAACCACTTGTCGCTATTGCTTTGTTAACTTGTTAACAAATTACATTTACATGGTTGTAACATCCATTCCCATTTTTTTATTTTTTATTTTTATGGATTGTGTACCTTTATATTAACGTTGTCCTTGTTCTCGTGTCTAGCTACTATATGCATTGCATTAGTGGAAGTCATGTGGCAGTAACTATGTATATCACGTGGTCTAACTAATTGTTGTTTAACTTGGGCTCTCATGCACAACCAAGAAGTGAATTTGATTATTATGAAATTGTACTCTTGTATCCCCACTGGTGGTGACGATCTTCCTGGTTGTACTGGTACAACTTTTGACTTTAGCTTGTCCCACCCATCTATGCCCCCGGGATATAATTGCCAAAATACGTGGTTGTGAGTACATGAACATCACGGAGTCAGACTATATTTAATAAATAAAAGAAACCATATACCTGGGCATCAGCTCCAGAAGGTACCAACACATTCAAAAACATGTGAAAAGGCCCAGGTGAAAAAGCCAGGCCTGTGATTTTCTTTTGGTGGCCCTTGAGCTTTGCTTTTACCTGTAAAAATTGCAGCTAGTTCAGAGCATGCCACTTAAAGGTGAGTTTTGGTAAAAGGGCACAATGAAGAAAAAATGAAAAATGATAAGGATTGAAAGAGATATTCACAAGCAGCACCTCATCAACTCGAACATTGTATATTTGAATGGATGAATCCTCCAAGCCAATTGCAATGATGTTATTGTCCAGATGGTGGAAAGCCAGAAAGTGGCTGCAGCAGGAGGTGGCATGCATAAAAGTTGTCATGACCTGCAATGAATCACTAATTAGCATCCCATGAAACCAGTGATTTAGATAAATTAGGAGCCTTTGGATTGAACATTACACAAGAACCTTACAAAGTAACTGAACCCCATTACCCACATAATTTAAAAGTTACCTAATTATCCCACGAAACCAGCAAATTAGATAAATTGGGAGCCTTTGGATTGAAACATTACACAAGAACCTTATAGAGTAACTGAACCCCATTACCCACATATTAAAAGTTACCCACATAATTTGAAAGTTGAAGGTGAGACATTAGAGAATAAACCCTAAGCAGACCAATGTACCAAAACTGAAATTATATATATCATCGGAAACATTAAAGTGACACTGTTCTTTAGGTAAAAGGCTCTCTTACCTTAAATGTCATCATATTGAATAAGGAGACCTTGCCACCGGAAGCAGACCAAAGGCGATATATCCAACAAATGGTTCGTATTCCCCTTTAGCTTTTACCTTCAGCCTTCATCACCAAGTCCACCAGAAGCCATTAGCCAGAAGGAATCCGGAAGCCTTCACCTTTTGCCAGAAGCATGTAACTAGGAACCGTAGGCCCTTACCCCTTTTGTCAGAAACCTGTAAACAGTAAACAGATAATCTATAAACTCTTACCACAAGCCATAGCAAAAACCTGTAAACAGTAAACAGATAATCTATAAACTCTTACCACAAGCCATAGCAAAAACCTGTAAACAGTAAACATATAATCTTTAAACTCTTGCCATAAGCCTATAGACAGAACATTTCAACAGGAGCCTCTCAACAGAAGTCATTCACCATGAAGGAGCCTCAAACCTAGCAACAGAAGAAGCCAGGTAAAACAGAATTAACAAGAAGATTAGAAAGGTAGGCTGCCCAGTTTGGATGCCTATTCAAAAGTGTTTTCTCTATTCTGTTCTCCCAATTGCGATAACTACGGCTTTACAGTCCAAAAGTCACAGGCAGTAGAATCTCTCCATGGAAAGATATCTACATCTAGTAATTGTACCAAAACAAAATGTCTTCTTTCTGCGTTGTTTTTAACGGGTCGACCTTTCGGGTGAATAAAAAAGAAGCAAACAACAACTACTAAAGAACCCCACCTTTCCAGATGGATGGATTCCGGTCACTCCGCGGCAATTTCCATAACTTATGGAGAGCACTGGATGTCAGTGCTAAGACAAAAACACCAGAATTGGTGTATCAGTTTTACACCTGCATGAAATAGCATATTACTTGTTTGGATCAATATCGATAGAATTTGTAGAACATAAAAAAGTAAAGTATGTCAACCTTTAGTGTTTTCTGTAATAGAGGGTGATTGCATACCTTGCTCGCATGCATTCTGTCAGGCAACCTGAGAGACCTACACTGACCCGAATCAGTGATCTCAGTCAATTTCCAGTTCTTGCTCTTCTCTGTGACCTCATCTAGAAGCCTTCGTTTAACATCTGGGGTCCAACTGTCTGTCTATACTACTCTGCACACATGTTGTCTCCAGTGTCAGATAATTGTTAGAATTCATTGATCATATCATCTTATTTCTATTCAAGATATGCCAAAATAATGGCTAATAGAGCATGTGAAAGGGGAGACAACAGAATCCTATGCTATATGAAAACTTCAAAGCAACAATATCTGGACTCATGAGTGAAAGTTTAGAAAATGATAAGATATATGTAACAAACTATATTGAATAATGTTGGACCAATCTTCTAGATCCTAAAGAAATAATTCTAGGAGAAGCTCTTACAAAAATGGTCATTGATAATGCAGGTGGAAGTCTTTCCGAACTTTCTATAGCACTGCGAAGGGAACCAGAAGCAGTGACTGCAGGAGGCATGGCATTCACAATTGGAGGCTGCATCGTAAAAATGATCTAGTTAGAGTTTAAACTTTAACATTAATTAGCAGTGCATGTACACAGTAAATGTGCATGGACGAAACAATTTACCTTTGTTGCCATTGTCTCTAGTGGCACCCTGGTGGTCTCCAACATGCAAATTAAGCGAAATCCCTCTACGTTGGGTAAGATCTTTATGCTAATGTCATTCATTCTTTGTTGCCATTGTCTCTAGTGGCACCCTCGTTCCTTCAAAGGGTAATATCCGGTGGCACCCTGGTGGTCTCCAGCATGCAAATTAAGCGAAATCCTTCTGTGTTGGGTAACATCTTTATGTCATTGTCATTCATTGTGACCACCAATAGCAAGGTGGGGACTAGCCTGGAGCTTTTTGGAAATAAAGCAAGATTATACATTGAGATGTGATCAAGAAACTTAAAATAATGTTTTCAAACTCTAAAAATAAACCAATCTCATCTCCAAAAATTACTTCTTACCGAACTACCCTCAACATCAATTGTTGTCAGGATGTTGGCGTTATCCATGTCCCAGAACTTTATTTGAAATTCCTCACCAGCTGCCAAGAACCTATTCCTGGTTGTATCAAATTGCACAATACCTAAGGAACACTTCCTAAAAGCAGAATATGTCCGCTTGATTGTTCCCTCACTTTCATTCCACTCAACCAGGTATGAATCACCATCTTTACTTGTTCCACAGGAGAAAGCCTAACAAAAAATACAGATGATTATATACTTCAGAAAGGACATGGACTTGACAGAGAAAATATAGAAAATTGGAGAAAGTAAAACTCAGATCCACATGAAGACACTTTACAAACTAAACACCATTCCAAGTTAACATTTTACCTTGTTCCATCAGCACTATGAGGCCCAGAGCATTATAGTCCACCCTAGATCCCGCATGATCATACAACTAGGCTTTGATCTTCCAATCAATAGAGGTAGAAAAAACAAACTACATACAAACAAAGAATCATAATCCATCTTTAGTGCAATAAAGTATTTGTTATATGGCCAAAAATTCACAAGAAACCAAACATCAAACAAAAATATAATATGCAATGTAACTTCAAAACAACTAGAATATAATATTCGTCAACTGCAATTCACATAAAATCTTTAGTATCAAGGAACAAAGTACCTGAATATTTTCTTATTTTCTTACTGGTGAGGACAAACAGAACATATAGCTGCTTCATGGCCTTCAAATGTGTACTGCTTTCAACCAGTTACTGCATCCCACACCTACAAGCATAGACAATATTGTTTTCCTTTTCTTTTTTGAAATTTCATATACAGATAAATAAACAACAACTAGGCTTTGATCTTCCAATCAATAGCTATAGAAAAATAAACTACATACAAACAAAGAATCATAATCCATCTTTAGTGCAATAAAGTATTTGTCATATGGCCAAAAATTCACAAGAAGCCAAACATCAAACAAAAATATAATATGCAATGTAATTTCAAAACAACTAGAATATAATATTCGTCAACTGCAATTCACATAAAATCTTCAGTATCAAGGAACAAAGTACCTGAATATTTTCATATTTTCTTACTGGTGAGGACAAACAGAACATATAGCTGCTCCATGGCCTTCAAATGTGTACTGCTTTCAACCAGTTACTGCATCCCACACCTACAAGCATAGACAATATTGTTTTCCTTTTCTTTTTAAAAATTTCATAAACAGATAAATAAACAACTATTAGAATGAGTCATCACACATATGATAAAGTAGATTACCTTGATGAACTTATCATCCCAACATGTGATTATTATGAAGCGTTGGTAGCTAGGGTGTAAAAAAGCAATATCATTCACACCACCAGCTTGTGTGTCAATCTGTTTAAATTAGATCAATGTTAATAAATTATACTTTGAATATAAACTTTATTTTACACACCTACAAAGAATGTACAGGTTGGCCTTTAAGCATGTAAGCAACCCTCTAGATGTTGTCTCAAATCACCTGCTGCAGTATAAGAATATATGTGAACTATATGCTTGGAAAACACAACACCTATAACACAAATGCAGGCCACGCAGCCGACCCACGCCATCCCTTCAGGTGCACTGCCAAAGGCGCCCCTTTTACTTCCCGCCGAGTTTCACTTACTGGGTTTACGTGGATGGTGGGGTTGTATGGCTCTACCACAACCAACTCCTTGCTACCACC
This sequence comes from Pinus tabuliformis, assembly GCA_031772625.1. Taxonomy (NCBI): domain Eukaryota; kingdom Viridiplantae; phylum Streptophyta; class Pinopsida; order Pinales; family Pinaceae; genus Pinus; species Pinus tabuliformis. The sequence goes on along the minus strand of CM062808.1, from coordinate 457,059,571 downwards.
GCAACCACTCCCACATCATCCCGACACGCATGCAAATTGTCAACCGTCACGCTTGCAAATTGTCGACCCTCTTAATCTCTTATGGAGTCATGGCGTCGGGCCAACATGGCCGACAGGACCCTTCTCCACCAATAGGATGGTGTGTATCGCCGCATGGAGTGACTTACGTCATCCCACTAGCTTACCTCCTGACGCTTAACATTTGACTCCCGCTTTAAACTTCTGAGTGAACTTCGGTGTGCTAACTTGACAAGTGGCTAGTGCCTGACCCAATAGCACCACAACAATGGTGCGGGCCCAACCACATATCCCCTTTATGGAATGCGTGATCTCACTCCTTTTCACTCGAATTTTTTTTGCTGGTGCCCTTAGAAATGTTCTGGGGTAAGACATATGGGTTCTATATTTGGGCCACGTCAGTTTGGTGGGTTGCACCCCTGCACAACCCTTGCCCCCGATTGGGACACGTAGTGGCCTGCCATCTCATCTCGCTCCCTTTCGCTTGCACCTTATGTAAGTGCTCTGATTAGGACACATAGTCGCACCACCACCTCATCCTGCTCCCTTTCTCTTGCACCTTATGCAAGTGCTTAGGGGAAACCTAATGGGATAATTATTTTCTTTCTTCAGGGCATCAATTAATGATAATTATTCTTCACTATGCCCTTTGAGTAGATCCATCCCCAACCAATAACATAACAACCGAGGTTGTGTGGCCGCCAGCATGTCCTGGTTGTCGCTATCTTGGTTAGCACATGGATGTGATGGGAATAGCCTCCGAGTCTTCTTTATTTATACTCTCGCATGTCGCTCCATCACACATTAACTTGGGCACATTCTAACCCTAAGTCAACCTGCTCAATGTGCCAAATTGACTTACAACCACAAAGAAAAAATAATATCTCCACTTCTAGAGCTCCAATTTGACTTCTTTATTTATACTCTCACATGTCGCTCCATCAGACATTAACTTGGGCACATTCTAACCCTAAGCCGGTGTTAGGTCCCTATACTACTAGTGTAACCCCTTATTGTTAGTAGTACAATCCCATTATTATATTGTTGTGCCCATGTAGTCCCCATATTGTTATTATTGTACCCCATAAAAGCCCACTATTGTTATTATTGTGCCCGTATATTATTATAGTTTTGTCGGCTCTAATTATATTATGACCCCTTAGACTCCTATATATAGAAAGGAGGTCTTGTCATTTGTATCATCTAAGAATTATTCATTTGTGTAATGTAAGGAGATTTCCCCCTCGAAGAGGCTGAATTCTAAGGCGTTCATCTATCTTTTCTATCTTTTTGTGAGCTGATTACATAACATTTGGTATCAGAGCTTTGGATTCTAGGGTTTCGCTGCTCCAAACAGGTCATCATGGAATTTTTGCTATCACGTTTTTTCTGTGACGTTTCAGACGCTTAAAGAAAAACCCATTTGGGCTGAAATCGTTCTAAACCTCGGGTCCGAATTTCAGAGCTTTTAGCGCTATATTTGTGGAGATATTATCTGAGGAAGTTGGCCTTTTCGCAGACTCCCGAATTACATTCCAAACAAGTGACCTAGGGAAAATCCTCATAACTTTTGTTTTGAGCATCAAATTACAATTTTGTAAGAAGTTACAGAAAGAGGACGGGTTGTAGTTTCCTGTGTATATTTTTTAGATCCGAAGATAAAAAACGGTGACACGTGGCACTTCATACAAGTTCGCTCTTCTGAAAAGGTATATAATCAGGTCATCTTGGGAGATTGTGCGTAACTCTTTCTTGGAGAATCCAATTTTGATCAGACTGGTGGCATTGGAAAGAGGACACAGAGGACTACTGCAGGTCACAATTTCAGAACTGGAATAACTGAAATTACAGAGTTATAGTCATTTCAAGATCGAGCTCCTAAAATCAAGAAAAAGTGAGATGAGGAATTTTGATGGCAAGGATCCGGTAAATTGGATACTGCAGATGGAGAAATATTTTGATCTACATGGTGTACCACTATTACAAAAGGTATGTATTGCATCTTCATATTTAGAACAAGATCAATTTTTATGGTATAAAGGGCTTTGTTCTCGTAAACAACTTGTTACGTGGTCAATTTTCACGGAGGAAATTATAGCACATTATGAGAATACAAAGAGCAACACCATCTTTAGAGCAACGCCACAACAATTGGAAGAAAAAAGAGAAAAAGGGCTTTGTTACAAAGTGGAAAGCAAAATTATGGCAACAAGGAATTCTACCCCTCACAACTATAAAGATAGAATTGTTGTTTCTCCTAGCCTTCCACAACCTACAAGGGTTACACCACAACAATTGGAAGAAAAAAGAGGAAAAGGGTTTTGTTACAATTGTGATAGAAAATGCACTAAAGGTCATAAGTGTGCTGAGAAGAAATTATTTTACATAGAGTGTGAAGAGGAGGAAGAAAAGAATCAAGAAACATCAAAAGAAGAGGATATATGCCAGGGCCCAACCCCAGAGAAAGAAGAAATGAATCTGACCATATCTTGTGAAGCATTGGCAAGAATTACCACTCCTCAAACTCTCCAGATAGAAGGACATATCAAGAAGAAAAAGGTTCAAGAAGTGAAAGATAACATCAAGAAAGAAGAAATGAATCCAACCATATCTTGTAATGCATTGGCTGGAATTACCACTCCTCAAACTATCAATATAGAAGGACATATCAAGAAGAAAAATGTTCAAGAAGTGAAAGATCACATCGAGAAAGAAGAAATGAATCCAAACATTTCTTGTAATGCATTGGCCGGAATTACCACTCCTCAAACTATCAAGAAGAAAAATGTTCAAGAAGTGAAAAATTACATCAAGCATCAAGACATGAATCCGACCATATCCTGTAAAGCATTGGAAGAAATTACCACTCCTCAAACTCTCAATATAGAAGGACATATCAAGAAGAAAAAGGTTCAAGCAGTGAAAGATCCATCGAGCATCAACAACAAGTTCTCCAACTTTTAAAGGATAACACCACTTTCGTGCAAAATCGAATGAAACAACAGCTAGATCAACATCGCAGTGAAAAAAAATTTGATGTAGGTGATTGGGTATTTTTACGACTACATCTCAAGCAAGCTATTTATGATAAGGAAATGTTGGCAATACTACATGCACTTAAGAAACGACGACCTTACCCAATGGGCAGACACTTCAAGGTAAAAATGGATCATGATATTCTTAAATACTTTTTAGAACAAATATTATCTTCAGAAGAACAGAAAAAATGGGTCACAAATATGTTGGGTTATGACTTTGACATCATCTATAGAAAAGGGAAGCAAAATTTTGTTGCAGATGCACTCTCAAGAATGGATGAGGATGTGGAAGCATTGTTTTATGCTATTTCTATTATCCAACCAAATTGGATAAACGAAGCAAGGGATGAATGGAAGAAGGATGAAGAAGTGTGGCCACTCATTCAAAAGTTGCAGAAGATCCCAGTTCAAGCAATATTGCCAAAACTTGACAAGGAAGGAAAAATCATATTGGAACCTGGAGCAGTCACAGAAACAAGAACCTGAAAGCTACAAAATCGATCAATTTCAGAGTATCTCATCAAGTGGAAAAACTTACCCGCTGAAGATTCCACATGGGAGGACAATAATTTTATACAGAAGCATCAAGAACTACTCAAGCGTTGAGGATAACGTTTTTTGAAGGAGAGGGGCATGTTAGGTCCCTATACTACTAGAGTAACCCCTTATTGTTATTAGTACAACCCCCTTATTATATTGATGTGCCCATGTAGTCCCCATATTGTTATTATTGTGCCCCATAGAAGCCCACTATTGTTATTATTGTGCCCTTATATTATTATATTTATGTCAGCTTTGATTATATTATGACCCCTTAGACTCCTATATATAGAAAGGAGGTCTTGTCATTTGTATCATCTAAGAATTGTTCATTTGTGTAATGTAAAGGAGGTTGCCCCCTCGAAGAGGTTGAATTCTAAGGCGTTCATCTATCTTTTCTAGCTTTTTGTGAGCTGGTTTCATAACAGTCGGCCTGCTCAATGTGCCAAATTGACTTATAACCACATAGAAAAAATAATATCTCCACTTCTAGAGCTCCAATTAAAGTGATTTTCGTTGCCCCTTTCTCCTCTAAGGGTCCTCTAACACCTCCATGTGTCAAATCACACAACCTCCTCTTGGTTTTGGCCCCACATTGATGGGTACAAAACTCCAAACTTGGGTTCCAAGCCCACAAAACACTTTTGCGGCACTCCAACCTCCAAACCCTGAACCTTAGGGCTTGGAGAAACTCCCAAGCTACCAAATATCAACCATAGGACCTTACTCTTGTCATGGCTATGAGCAAGATGAGCCTCTTGTAAGTTCTAGTGGACTACTATCCAATTGCAGGTCGGTTGAGTGCCAAGAGATACAATAGGCACAATAGAGAGATTCTCACAATTTGATCCATGTGGAGGTAAGCATAAGAGAAGGAAAGGCCCTAAACATTCACATGTTTTGTTTGAAAAAGTCAGGATTGCTTCTATCCACATAAGGCTCTGGATGGACTTGGTCTTGATGTTAATCTAAAATTAAGCAATCATAAGCTTCTCAATGGATTTGCACTAGATGTATTTCAAGTAGAGCAATCCACGCAGGAAGATGTTACAATCATAACCTTCTCAATGGATTTGCACTAGATTTTCGAGCGGAACAATCCACATAGGAAGATGTTACAACCAAGGAGATCAAAACATTGTTGCAGCAAACTGCAAACAATCAAGATGGATTGTAGTAAATATAACTTATTACACACCAACAAATGCCCTTTAATTATTTCAGTTAGAATTTAGACCAAAACACATTGAATTCCCATGGTGGAAGCCCGCTCTCTAGAGAGCTTTTGGAATAGAAAATCAAGCAGACTTACTCTGAGAACTTGTGACAGGGGTTAGGTGAGATAGCTTGGGAAATTATCTGATAAGAAAGAGATTCTGTTGGGTATGAAATTTATCAGTCTTCGCACTTTTCGGTCTAGGAATTCAATGCATATTTTTGCAACATCACACAGGCTGGCAGTTACATACAATAGCTTTTCCAATCTATTGAAAATGTAGCAAGCAAGGTCTTTTGCCTTGTGCCTTAGCCAGTGAAGACCTCGAATTGTCCTCATGAGTTAGACTTCAGTTAGGATGAGTTATTTCCACTTTACTGGAATAATCATCAAGTTAGCATGCATAGAGTTGGAGCTTCAGTTAAAGAGAAGTCTTCATCAGTTTGACTACAGAGCGAGGTGGTAGTTAGCAGTTCAGTTAGAATAAGTTAGTCTTCAATCAAGATTGAATGAAGCACGAGTTAGATCTCCAATGTTGATTGAAGAGAGCACGAGTTAACAACTCCAGTGATGATTGGAAGGAGAGAGTAACACTCTTAGTTAACTCGCTATCAGAGCTCGAGTTCTAAATTAAGTTGGGCATCCTTGCATGGATCAAGTTCACCTATAAAGAGAGGATGAACACACACATAAATCACATTATTTTGTGCACAAAGGTTTGTGACAAGACAGAGCTCAAGAGTTAGTGTGAGAGAGCCTTGATTGTGGAGCATAGGAATTGTGTCCTAAAGAATAGGAGGCATATGTGCGCTAGAATTTAGAAGAATTGGTTGTGCACTAGTTCTGTGGAGATGGGGTCCTTAAAAATAGGAGCTCAAGTGTGCTAAGAAATAGGGCCAAAAGTGCACTAGGAAATAGGAGATCAGCGCAAGGAATAAGGGGCTCAAGTGCGTAAGGAAGGAGGAGCAGAATTGAAGCAAGATGACAAGGTTTGCAAAGCAAGTCAAGGAGGCAACAGAGGAAGAATTGTGTGCAGGAACCGAGATCAAGAGGTGATCAAGGCAGGCTAAGATCAGTTGCATTAGCAGAGAATTGTGTGAGAAGCAGAATGCTTTCTCAAGAGAGACGAATTGCTTTGTAATAGATTCAATTGCTCCAAGAACAATCAATAAAATAGCCACATCAAGAAAGCAGGTTTTCCCTGTTGGGTCTCTTAAGAAAAATAAGTGTGTCAACTTGTGTGATGTGTTTTTATTTGTGTTATCAGAACTACTTTGAAGGCCAAGTGAATCAAAGTGTGCATAGTGAAGCAACTCAAAGGGAGTTGAGATTGTCTAGATCATGGAACAAATGTTTTAGTCTTAGATGTGGTCTTGACTGGCTTGGCAACAAGATTGGTTAGGAGTTCTGGTGGATTGGTGGACAACAATTTGTTGAAGGGAAGATTATTTAATAGTGATCATGGACTTCCTATGACTTGCCATTGATCGTTAGGACAACTCTAGGATTGCTTTAGCATGGACGCGATTGGTATGATCGAGATTCCTTCATGTGATGAAGGACATGTTGGCAGGCTAGTTTCTTCTTTGGGCAGTGATGTTGCAAATCCGAGATTGGAGGGATGTGCACGTGTTGTGTTTACCCCAAGAGGATGAGTGTCTGCAGGACTAAGTTGCAATGATGCTAGCTGTGTTCGACCACAACTCAGACTGACCTTGTAGGACACGATATGATTAACAGGTTGAGCCAATGGATATCGTGCCTATTCAAAGGGAGTCTAGCTTCAAAGGGAGCAACCCCTATGGAAGTGTTGAGATCTTTAGGTTGAGATGAGATGAGGCAGAGGAACTATTGAGATAGCGTGGTTCACTCTACAGAGTATGCTGCAGTGGCAAACGCCAGATGGGCTAGTGCCATCAGTGATGATGATGGAGACATCCTACTGTTGGAAGTACCTCCCTCGCTAAGAGGAGTGTTGAGATTGGCTACTTGGGAGGTACTCCAAACCCTATGCTATAGCGTGATGATGATGGAGACATCCTAGTGTTTGAAGTACCTCCCTCGCTAAGAGGGAGTGGTGGGATTAGTAACTTGGGAGGTACTCCAAACCCTAGGCTATAGGGTTGTGGAGGAATTGGCACCACAAAGTCACTTGTTGGCTAAGAAACCAATGGTGTGGGATTTGCACCCAGGCTTGTGCGTGTGAAACCGTGTATGGATTTGGACACTTGGCACTTGGAGATTGTAGGGCACCCGTAAAGGAACAAGGGGCCGCTTGTAGCACCAAGAGAGGCCTTGTGGGTTGAGAGAAAATAAGTTTTATGTGATTATGTGGGTGAATTTGTCTTAAGTTTCAAGTCAGCCTGGACTCAAGGAGACCATTTGAGAATGTTAGACGTCACCCTAAGGAATGATATAAATAGGAGTGAGGAGGAGCCTCATTCCTCACCCAATCAAGTCACTTATTTCTCATGTGAAGACTAAAATAGGAGGCCGAGTCCACAACCAAGAAGGAGAAAGGATCAATTCTGGTTAGGGTTGGTTTTGGGATTGTTTTGGGTTGTGGTTATGAAGGTAAAGGCAGTCAGTTGAGACTAGGCCACAACCTTTTAGGACGAAATATGAGCATGAAAACATAAGCAATCTCTCTCTAACAGATTGAGATTTCTAAAGTATTGCAGGTGGATGAAATTATGATTCTTGGAGGGCCAAGTAGCCTACTTAGCAGCCAAGGATAGGCCACATTCATCTACAGTAGGAGAGAAGAAATTAGAGGTTGTTGGTGTGGTTTGCAAGTGAGTTGGATCTACTTTAGGTTTCCTTAGTTAGGGATGAGTTCCTTAAAAAGTCTCGCTCAAATCCAAGGGTTTTGGAGAGCAAAAGTGGATGTCTACAAGGAGGAAAAGTGCAGGATTGGTGTCCTAGTTTAGGACAGTATTTGGAGCAACCAAAAGAACAGTTTTGGGAGGGTTATAGTGGCTTGCTCCAAGCCCCAAGTATAGTCACTTGAAAAGGAATTTGAGGACTGTTAGAAGTGCATAAGAAGGGGTAATTAGGACTAATCTTTGAAGGAAAAAAAGAGGTCAAGGGAGCAGTTTGAATAGCCCAAGTTTGTTGTTGAAGGACTTTTAACAGTGAGGTGTAGTAGCCAGAGAAGGAGCTTTGAGGTGGAAAAGAGGCGCTGACATGGAGCCATAGGAAGCCTTAACCAGATCACAGTGACTACAACAATATAACACTAGACTAGAGGTATGTTTACCATAGTTTTTGACTTGTGTTGGGTCAAGTATTGACGATGTTGGATCAGATTTGTTAGCAGCCTGTGGAAGCCAAGTGTTTGGGCTTGATTTGTGGGTAGAAGCCCTTTCCTAGGAGCAGATTTCATAGTAGATATTGGTTTGTCAGATTGGGCATATTTGGATTGATGGAGGGCACCATGTAGATGTCCAAGTGTAACACTTGACAAGCAGTCATAAACAGAGTTTGAAAGCTGAAGTTGGAAGAAGTTGTTGAAGCCTAATGTGCAACATTTTGATGGAAAAAAGTGACTACAAGAAGGAAGATTGTTAGCTCAAGTATTGGCCAACCTAGAGGAGTAGATTGGATTAGCCCATGTTCATTGTAGCAGAAGTGACTTGAAACAGTGATAGGCGGCAACCCTCCTAGAGTCTCTATGTGTTGTTTCTTGATCATTCTTATTTTCAGTGTCCTTGATGGGTTTTGAATTTCCATCTTGCTTTCCATCATCTTCTTAACTAGAGGTCATTGTCAATGCTCCTTTTGAGTGAAGGTTATGAAGTTTGTCCCATATATCTTTTGCTGATGAACATTTTTCCAAATTGGCCTTTATAGAATTGGGTAGCCCATTCAAAATTTCCATCATTGCTCTTGTATTGTACTCCTTGGATTCATCGTCCATTGTGTTATCAGTAATCACTGATTCCCATACTCCAACACCTTGAGCCATTAAGAAATTTCTCATTCTTACCTTTACATCAAATTTTCCATTGAACAATGGAACCTTCCCAATTTGACCGTCTTCAGTTTTCAAGGTTGAGCAAGAGACATGTTTAAGAGGATTGGAGGCTTTCTTTCTTGTCTTTGCCATTTGTGTTCTAAGGATCTACCTTCAAGCTGTTAGGCTTTGAGTGAAGGTAATGGCTCTGAAACCAATAGTTGGAAACACTGAGAGGGGGCCCCAACCCTAGATGAAGACACTGATCTTCAATATCCCAGGCTCCAACCTGTATTTGCCAAGTACCGACTTGGACTTCCAAGGCTCCAACCTTGTCAATTTTGAGGCACCAACCTCAAGGGCTCCAACCCTATATCTGGTTTAGGCTCCAACCTAGTTTCTTGAGGACTCTGATCCTCTAGGGCTCCAACCCTATCCTTCAAGGCACCAACCTTGTCTTTTCAAGGCTCCAACCCTCAGCTTCACTTCGTCAAAATGTATTTGGTTATACTTCACAACTCCCAATGTCTTCTTCAACGAGCCTTGTCAATATTCGCTTAGTCTTCACTGTAGTCTCCATGTCACATTATCAATGACAACCTTGATCTCTTAGAAGGTGTCATCACCGGCTCCAATGTCTGGTCCAAAAACAATCTTCAACCAAGTCTCAAATTATGTTTCAGAGAGATCTTCAAGACAATGCTCCAAAGGGGTCTTCAATAGGTTTGCACACTCAATCTTCTACAAATTCCTTCAATAAGTCTACTTCAACATGCTTTCTTCTACAAAATCTTAATACTTACAAGTCCATGTGTATCGTTGTCCATCATACACAGTCACAACCAGAGAAGTAACAACATAGATTTCCAAGGAACAGTAAACTTGTTATATGCAACCCAGAAGTAGACTTGACTACTATAGGTGAAGACCCAAAAACATAGAAGAGCGTAGGTCCACTTGGTTGAGTGTTTAAGTTAATTTTAGGTATGTTCTATGCTAGAGCAATTTATTTCAATTTCTTTTCCACATTAACAATCACATCAGCATAAAGTAAATTGTAGATAGAACAGAAGTATAAATCGCAGAAGACAAGCCAAGACAAGAGGACACAAGATGTGGTGCTAGCCAGGGACAAACACCACAATGTGGGGAAACCCTTGATCAATTCTTCTTTTATGTTCTTCAAAGTTCAGCAGAGAAAGTGAGAGAAATAGTAAATTTACAATAATCACTTTGACTTTTGATATTGGCATGAGATCAGTTGAGGACATATTGCTTCAACTGATTCTCTAAGGTGACTCGTTCACCTATCATAGTGCTGCATCTCGTCTATTTGCTGCACATTACCGTGTGACACCTTGTTGTACTATCACATTTGTTGAACCTTGATCACTGAGCTGCTCTCATCTTCATGCTGCAACTTCCGTGGTCTTATTCATCATCAAGTTGCCCATGCTTATGATCTCATTCATCATTATGTTGCCCATGCTCATATCATCATGCTGCTTATTATGCTGCCCATGATCTCATACATCATGCTGCCCATACTCATATCATCATGCATCATTATGCTGCCCATGCTCATATCATCATGTTGCTTATTATGCTACCCATTATCTCATACATCTTCCTGCCTATTATGCTACCCATGCTCATATCATCATGCTGCTTATTATGCTGCACATTATCTCATACATCATGTTGCCTTCCTTCGGAGACAGATGCTCCGGCTGTTTCGGCAGTTCCCAGTAGTTCCGGCTTTTTCGGCAATTCCGACATTTTCGGCAATTCTGGCTTTTCCAGCTTTTCTGGTAGTTCCGGCTTTTTCAGCTTTTCCGGCAGTTCCAACTTTTCCGACTATTCCAGCTTTTCTGGCAGTTCTGGCTTATCCAGCTTTCCGGCTTTTCTAGCTTTTCCTTAGGATCTCTCCTCCTACTAAAACCCAAAGACAAGTAGAGAGAGGAAGAGATCCAAGTGTGTAGAAATGACTTGAAGTCCTCTTCTATTTATACTAAAACGTAGAGGTTGAATAGACATGACTGTTGGGCTTCTAAGCCTACATAAGTTGCTGGCCGACTTAACAATTTGTCCATAACATAAATAAATTCATAACTTCATAAATACTTATCAGAATCAGATGATCTTTAGATCAATCCTACACCTCTCAATGAGAGGGATCCAATAAAAATATCAGCTGCCATAAATAATATGACCCACATGGAGTTTGGCCCTAGTTGCCAATTTTAACAGTTTAGCAATTAAAGATACTAGGAAGTAACTTCTCTTAGCGCAACACCATCACTGCATAAGAAATCCAACGATATGCCTTCAACCAAGCTCAAAAATTGAGTTAATGAGCGACAACTTCAGTCATAAGAAAGATACGCCCTCCATACAAGGAATCGACCCTTCAAGAAAGGTACATGCTCAAGAGAGTCACTGTGGTCTCGTACCAGTGATAACTCGTCCACTAGTGGAAATACGACCCCGACAAGACTAACACTCATCCAATATTAAGATGACAAGATTCGCCGCCTCTTTCTCGTCCCAACTGTAAGACTTCGTCCAACAAAAGAATACGTATTTGTTTGAACATCTATGACAAGGAAAAAACGCATGTCTGTAATAACTTTGCACTGTAGTGTTAAATAAGTCTGAATAGATCCGATGTTTTTAAGTGAGTTTATGAGGTGTTGACTAATTTCTATGTGTTCTCGCTTTAGACTGTCCCCTTTTATATCTCCTTTGCTCGACTTCTTTTTATCTGCGACTATCTCAGTTAATTTGACCGATTTTTAATGATCTGAAATGGAAATAATTCAAGCCATATATTTATAGCTAATACGTTGCTTTTTGAAGTGACGCAACTTATAATGGAGTCGACTTGTATGTGGATGAAGCCGACTTAGGTTAAATATCGTTGGGTTGAGATTTTAATATCGTAGTTTAGGAAATGCTCCGGCAATGTGATTTTTAATTATAATTAATGAGGGGCCGTCACAATAAGCATGGTAGATAGTTTTTATTTGTATTTATTTTCACTTTTAGGAATAGAGCAAAAGTATGTGCATAACGTATCAAGGAAATTTTATAAAGGACTTTTATAAAAGTATTAGAATGTGATAGGGATTTTGGCTTATTAGGATTATATATCGCAAGGTTTTTATAGTCTAGGGTTAGGGTTTCATATTCTAGGATTAAGACATTTTATTTTTTAGGCCTTCGAGCTTATTGGGATTAGGGATTTATGAAATAGTATTTGGATGTGACATTAGGGCAAAGGGTAGGACATGACATTAACATGCATTTATTTATGCTTTTAGGTCAATATGAGCATTATGCTAAGGTATAGATATAGGGTATAGGGTTTCATCACACTTATATCTTTAGGGCTAATGCCTAGGGTTTCAATAGGGCAAGGGGCTATCTAACATAGACCTAGGGCTGGTCAAGGTAAGGGCTCCTAGAGTTTGCATTAACTAGGACAAGGGTTTCTCCATAGGTCAAGGCTAGGGTTTCCATCTTCAACAATGCAATATTGACATCATTGATAACCTTGATTAACAACTACTTCTTCCTCATCTTGTTTCGTTCAAGAATTTCCATCCACCACATGAATGCTAGTTGTACTTGTACTTACAACTCTTGTGCCAATAGCCCTGGATGAACTCATCCAGATATTATTCAAGAAATCAAAACATAACATTGAATCAAATCATACCTTTCGAGATGGCTTTTTATCATGACATCTTTCTGTAGGTATCAACATCCTGCATACATGTTGACACATCTCCCAAAGATATCCATTTTCAAGGGTCTCCATCTTTTTCAGACTTTCATCGGAGTCTTCATATCTTTCCGAGAGATTTCCTAGTCAAATCTTCTTGGTCCTTTGGATGTTGATTTCCTTCATCATGGTTCCATATCTCACGATCTCTTCCTTCCTCACACATTCCATTCCCAGGAGCCTTCAATCAAAGTTTCTTAATTGTAGTCAACCACCTCATACTTCATATGAGGACATATTATGTTGATTTCATCCAGTGTGACTTATGCCTTTCTGCATCCTTTCAAAGGAGGAGATCCCTTTCCCTTGATCATGCTTCTCAAGATAGAAGTAGTGATCCATGTTACCTGCAACCATACGACATGACTTTATAATATTAAATACAAGCATACATACCTCATTTTACCTTTAGGTCATCTAAGCTTCTTCCAACAACTTCTTTGATTGAAGTGTTTTCAATCCCTTGATCTACTTCATTTCTCATGTCATCATAACATCATCCATGAATTTCACAAGCTGAAGTTTCTGATGAAACACTTGCTTCCTCTATAGATTAGTGAATCCTCCGATGAGGATTCCATCAAAGAATCTGGGCAGATGTTTCCTTTTTGACTTTATGTATGATCAACCTTGTCCTGGATGACTTCTTCCTTTCCTTCAATGCCCAATGAGGTTCCACAGAGCTTTATCCTTCATCATGGATTTTGTCCTTCATGATTCCCATGGTGATGTCACGAGCTCTTGTTTCTAATGCTTCCATGATGCCATGGTGCATCTTATTATCATTCTATAACAAAAGATTTTAGGAGCTTATGATAGGGCCCTTTTGTGAGGGATACCATCTTAATCATAGTAGAGATTTGTTACTCCCTCTTTCCTTGGTCCTTTTCTTCAGCTTCCTCTATCTTTCCGGCGATATGAGCTTTCTTTTCATAATTTTTCCATAGCACTGTTTTGTCTTGCTTGAGGACCAAACTTCCCTTTCCTTTCTGCAAATGTTTGAGTCCTTTAACCTTCAACACTTTTGCCTTCAACTTGTCTTTTTCTATCTAGCATAGAGACCACAAGTTGTTGAATGAGGTAACCTTCTTATTTATGGACATTTGTTACCTTGGTTATTAGTTAGATCAATGATGATTATCTTCTTATCATCTCCCAGATCTCCCAATTGAGATCTCATTAAGATATTCCTCCATTCTTTGATACCTTCAATCAGATCTAAGTGATATGACCTTCTTTATTGCATTTCAGAGAGTATATATTCTAGCATTTCATATATCTCTTTTATGTCTCCTCTCCTGCTACATAGGGATGAGAGGACCTTTGACTGATTTCATAAGAATCCTATGAATCCCTTGATCCTTTTCCATGCATTCAAACAATGCTTGACCTTCAGAGACTTTTTCATGGATACCAATGACTTCTCTCTCTGGGAACTATATCTATCCTCCTTTCTTATGCAAGGAATTTCGATGACCCAACCAATTTATAGATCTCCTTGCAAACATGAAGTCATTTAACCAAACTTGATTATAGAATGAAAGATACTTACTTGGCAAGAGAAGATAGAATCTTCACCTTGATCATGTTGAAGATGCACTGATGCTTCCTCTAGGTGATCTTCAAGTTGATGTAATTTTATTGTAGATCCTTGGTTGAGTTGCCTAGCATGAATAATTGAAATCCCTTTTCAAAAATCTCCTTTGAGACCTTCTTGCACTGTCCAGCACCAAGCACCGAAACTGCTCCAGACTAGTTATTGAAATCATTGTGGTATGACAAAGATTGTAATGACACCAAATTTGTGGCTAGCACCGTGGTTATTTTAAGACTAAATAGAGAGACTGAATTATTTTTGCCTTCTCTTCTTTTGACTGTGATCCGAGTTCTGAGCACTAGCATCGAGACTTCATTTTGACTGAGATTAAGTATAAGTTATCAAACTGTGGGAGAATGTGATCATACCCGAATTGTAGGTCTGTAATCACCATCTGAAGATTTCAGAAGGGAGTCTGAATCTGAGCCTGAGGTAAACTATCCGAGAACTTCAGATAATGATCCAAATCAGTCTTACTGTAGGACTAAATTGTCTTGTTGTTGTAGACTGTCTCCTTGATTATATAGACAAAAGCCCTTCAACTTGCTTTGATGCCCTTCTTAAAACTTGATCCTTGAACGTCTCTTTTATGCCCTTTCTTTGACTTTAGCACCTTTGCTATGATACCATGTTGAAGAATCTAGGGCAAATTAAGTTAGTAAGATTCTTCTCTCCATCATAACTATTTGTGAGGTATTTTAAACTTTTCTTATTTGCACAATCTTCACTTGTTATTATTAAATGTGTCTACTCGATTCATCAAATAGTTACCAAAACAAAAGAGACAAGAACATAATATGTTGGCCTTTTGCCAGGGCCAAAACCTCTCTCTTTGAGAGGAAAACCCGCACAAAATTCTTCTTATAAAGATTCGAATTGACGAATACCAAGACCATGACCCTTGACCTATTAGGCCACTCCAAGGCCAAGACACCAATCCTCTTCTTTGTCACTACTAAGATCATCATCATCACTGCTGCTTCACCGAGGTCATCATTACTGCACCTTCATTGAGATATTCATCATAACAATGAGATTATTACTGTTGCACTGAGATCTTCACCCTGTAACTATGTCTCCATCAGGATCGTGACTATATCTATACCGAGATCATAATTGAATCTATGCTCCATCGATATCATGACTATATCTATACCGAGATCATAATTGAATCTATGTTGAGATCATGACTGCATCAAGAAGTATGCCGAGACAGAGTGTGTCACTATGAGATATCCTCATCACAAATATATTGAGACCATGACTGTGTTTTCTCCCTGCACTGAGGTCTTCATCATCATAGATATGTCGAGACTGTCTAGTATGCCGAGACAATGATTGTGTTCTCTCCTTGTACCGAGATCTTCATCATCATAGATATGTCGAGACTGCAAGGAGATAGGTCTGAGCAACATAACACGAAATCTCAAAGATTGTTACAGTAATTACCCACTGTAATTACCACCGAAGTTGCAGAGGTATCCGAGATCCTGTACTCCACTGTACCCATCCGAAAATTATAGAGGAATCCGAGTTCTGCACCTACCTGTAATGTGGATCTTACACGCCTATTTATAGTGGTTAGTCATGCAAATAAGCCGACATGAGAGAGTGAATTGTTGTGTCTCCTTATATGAGCCGACATGACTTCTTTTTATATCGTTTTGGAGGTCGACTTCTTCAAGAGGGATTGTGCTTGTCTTTGTGGGGCTTCTACATATTTCTATAGACTTGAATACAGTAAACATTGACTCAAGAAGAGCTTCTTCATATGACATTGACTCTTTGACCCAATAATAAGTCCTATGGCTTTCAATGGGAGCCACTAACAAGTAAACCTATTGCTCATGAAACCCATGAGCAAGCATACAAAAATAATTTTATTTTTTTTATTTCATCATTTACAAAGATCGCGTCATTATGAAGATGGAACCTAGTTACATTTTCTTCAACACCTCGAATACATGACAAAATGATAAATCATTATGCAACTAACAAATATTTCAGTGTATTCAAGGACAATAGTATCGTGTAGGAGAAAAGTATGCCTCACCCATCCTCTGTGCCATGTTTGTAGAATGTCTAGTGCATCTTCACCACTTGACCTTTGTAGACAATACAATTCTAGTTGTTCCCTAGATAGAAAAAAATCAATATAGTTGACTATCAAAGCATACATAAAACATAATAATTTGAATAACAAAAAAGGAGCCATAAATTAGCAAAAGATACTTTAGTATTTTTTAAGTGAAGTGCATTGCATGTATATATGTTGACTCACCTTCATTTATAAGCAATAACCTCAATTTTATTTTCTCTGTCTGTTTCGTTCATTTCCATTTTCGCACCCAACAAAAGAAACTGAGACAAAACTACAAGAAACATTAAAGAAACAAAAAAACAAAACAAAGCAAGAGTACAACACACCCAACAAATGAAACCAAGACCAAACTACAAAAAACAAGAAAAAAGATTCAAAACAAAGGGAAAGGAGTACAACACAGCATGGCCATGCTCAAACTCAAAAAAACAAAACATGCAGACAAGAACAAAGAAAAATTTACAAACATCCCCTTTGCACATCATCTCTCCTGCAATGTGTTGTCCTCCGCTGAAATGGGAAAAAGTGGGTTGAATAATGTTAAAATACACACACATTTAGTAATGTTAAACATATTTCAAAACCAATAATTATTCATATATGGAAACACACCTCCCTTATAACGATGGACACTCTCTTGTAATCCACTTGCTCATGCTCATCAGAACCAACCATCTACAAAAGATACACAATACGTTATTAGAATCGTTATATAAGTTAAACTAAAGAGTACACAATAATTAATCATAATAAGAAACAAGTCTTTCTTTGAGATTGTTATATAAAAGGGGAGAGTCCATTTTGTATTTCATATATTCATGCTCAGTGGAACATGCCATCTGCAATAGATACACAACAAAATATTAGATTCTAATAAAAATAAAACTAAAGAGTTTGAAGGCATGAACTTCAACAAAAACAAATCATGTAGACAACAACAAACAAAAAATTGCAAACTTCCCCTTTGCACATTATCTCTATTGTAGTGTCCTCTCCTCTGTTGAAAGGGAAAAAAGTGGTGTGACTAAGGTTAAAATAAAGACACAAATAGTAATGGCAAGCATAATTCAAAACAAATAATTATTCATAATTGCAAACATACCTCGTCTAGATTTTGCTATATAAAGATAGACCTTCCATTTTGTATTCCACTTAATCATGCTCACCAGAACAAGGCATCTACAACAGAGACATAATAAGATATTAGAATCATTATACAAGTTAAACTGGAGAGTTAAATGCAACAATCAATCATAATGTGAAACATACCTGACTTTAAGCATTTTTCTATAAAGGGGGATAATCCATTTTGTATTTTATGTGATTTTGTGGGTGAATTTGTCTTAAGTTTCAAGTCGGCCTTGACTTGAAGAGACCATTTGAGAATGTTAGGCGTCACCCTAAGGAATGATATAAATAGTACTGAGGAGGAGCCTCATTCCTCACCCAATCAAGTCATTTATTTCTCATGTGAAGACCGAAATAGGAGGTCGACTCTGCAACCAAGAAGGAGAAAGGATCAAGTCTGGTTAAGTTGGTTTTGGGACTATTTTTAGTTTTTGGGTTGTTTTGATCAGCGAACGGGAGACTAGGATGTGAATTTTTAGGATAACATATGAGCATGAAAACAAAAGCAATATCTCTCTAAAAAGCCGAGATTTCTGAAGTATTCTAGGTGGACGAAATTATGATTCTTGGAGGGCCATGTAGCCTAATTAGCAACCAACGATAGGTTGCATTCATCTATAGTAGGAGAGAAGAAATTAGAGGTTGTTGGAGTGGTTTACAGGTGGCTTGGATCTACTTCAAGTTGCCCTAGTTAGGGATGAGTTCTTCAGAAAAAGTCTCGCTCAAATCCAAGGGGTTTGGAGAGAAGAAGTGGATGTCTTCAATGAGGAAAAGTGTTGGATTGGTGTCCTAGTTTAGGATAGTATATTCAATATTTGGATCAACCAAAATAATAGTTTTGGGAGGCTTGTAGTGGCTTGCTCCAAGCCCCAAGTACAGTCACTTGAGAATGAATTTGAGGATTGTTAGAAGTTCATAGGAAGAGATGCTTAGGACTAATATTTGAAGGACAAAAGGAGGTAAAGGGAACCGTTTGACTAGCCCAAGTTTATTGTTGAAGGACTTTTGACAGTGATACCATTCATTCCCTAAGTTTGCCTCATTGAAGCAACACGAATAGGTTATAGAGGGAAGAAGTCCCTAAGAGTTGTGTTCTTGAAGGACTAAAGAGCAACTAGTTGGCAAGAAGTCCCAAAGCAGCTGAGGAGCAACAGTGGGCAATCTAGAGTTGTTCACAAACGGAGTTGTGTACAAATCAACAAAAGACCCTATGTCTTGGTTGTTGATGGACTAATCATCAACTAGAGGGCAGTTTGGAGCCGTGTTTAGTGACTAAAAGAAGCAAGATCATTGATAGAGCCAGATTGGTGGTGTTGCAGATTGGGAGCCAATGGGATGCGTATATGTGTTCAGGATATGACCAATGGAGTTGTGAAGTGCACAACATTAGCTAGTAGGTCAATGTATCTTTTTTAGGGTAGCTTGTTGGTTAAAGTTGTATATATCAAACCCTAGTTTGTATTCCTTATATAAATGATTGTATGAGAGCGATGATCCCTAGTACGGGAGCCCTAGACAGTTGTATTACAGTTTGTTAATATAACGAAGTTGGGTTATTGAAAAAATTGTAAAAGGTTGTCTAAATTTGTGCACTAATTGATCTATTGTTGTTTATATTTTGTTGTGGAAAGTAGTTTTTTGTGGTATTTGGATTGGTAGTGTCAGTAATTCTATGACCCTAACCTAGATTCCAGTACCGTGGTAAAACAACAGAACACCCAAAATCCTATTGTTGTTTACTAGCCAATGTTATAAGCACTGAACCAAACCAACCAATCCAGACCGGTTCGACCATTTTGAGGTAAAAACTGGTTCGAACCAGTAAGTTGAACCGTTTTTCTCTAGTTTGGTACGGTAAAGCAACGTAGTATGCAACACAAGTGGGGCAAATTTAAAGTAAAAGTGATATTCTCCTTTATCTTTCATTTTCATCCTTTTACTTAAATTTTTAACATTAACATGAAATGAATCAGGATCTTTGAGAGTGGTTTTGACCTCATTGGATTTCATATGGAGAAAGTAGAATTTTAGAGCTCACTCAAAATCCAATAGACTTAACAGTTTTCTAGGATTTCATGATTGGGGGGGGGGGGGGTGTTCCAATGCTACATTGGATTTTCCCATGTAGGAGGCTATGGAACTAGTATTTAATCAAGAGCACCAAGCCCTCTATGTACCTTGATGTTAGTGGCAATGGTTGACTCCTCTATCATGAGCCTAATAAAACAAATACTTATCACTCAAACAAAATCTTGACTTGACATGCTGTGATTTTTCTATCTTATTTTAATGCTTAGAGGGTGATATTGATGAGAAAGATCCCAATATAGAAAATGGTTTTAACTCAAACAAAATCTTGACTTGACATGCTATGATTTTTCTATCTTATTTTAATGCTTAGAGGGTGATATTGATGACAAAGATCCCAATATAGGAAATGGTTTTGATGATGTTAAATTGGCAACTAGGGCCAAACTCCATGTGGGTCAGCTTATTTATGGCAGATGATATTTTTATTGGATCCCTCTCATCGAGAGGTGTAGGATTGATCTAAAGATCATCCGATTCCAATAAGTATTTATGGAGATATGAATTTATTTTGATTATGGAATTATCATCAAACCAACCAGCAACTTATGCAGGCTCAAAAAGCCCAAACGTCATGTCCATTCAACCTATACGTTTTTGGTATAAATAAAAGAAGATTTGATGTCATTCATAACACACATTCTCCATGTGAACTCCTCTCCACGTCTTGGGTTTTTGGAGAAGGAGAAGACACAAAAGAGAATACATTGGATGCCCTAGCTGTAGATGTAGCTGTAGTAGAAAGACCCACAGTCCATACGCTATAATGAAGGCAATCCGCACACTGTAATGGTGACCTTATCCATGCAACCATACGCTAAGATGAACAATATATATGCGCAGCAGATGAGGGCATATCCACGCAGGCATATGAGGATTCCGTGCAACAGCAAAGGATGATCCACGTAGCAGATGAGGCTGTAATATTCTCAGATCTGGCAGCATACTTATAACGCAGTCAAAGTATATGGAACTACGTTGCTCATTGAAGACCTAACCGCAATCATAACCACAACCACAGTTATCTAAGGACCTAGCTACGATCTTCATGAAGCACCCATACGCAAGTCAATGGGTCATAGATACTATACGCTGGTCAATGAAACAATGATACCCTGTGTATTCAATAAAATATAGATACGTTATCATGAATATCACGCAGTCATGAAGGCAATGGCAATAGATATATATATATATATATAGACACACAGGCAATGAACGCAGCAATGAAATATATATATGTTGGTCATTGAGATAGCTTACGCAGCAAGATACACACACATATATATGCACAGGTAAATGAAACATATATATGCTGACCTGTAGCTTAATACGCAAGTCATAAACAGCATGGAAGTGAAGCCACAGTAATACAAAGCTGTAGGTGACAGCGTGGTAAATCCAAGGTTGTCTATGAAAGAAGCAATCTTTCTAAGCATATTGGACAGTGTAATACAATAGTGATCTAAAGATGAAAATCTTGGATGAAGGGACTATGTTACACACAGCATCCTGAGATATAGAACTCAGTGTATTATGACAAGGGCAGCATGATAATCATGATGATGGCAAGGGCAGCATGATAATCATGCACATTAGCAGGGGCAGCATAATGATGATGATGCACATTAGCAAGGAGCTACATGATGAATGGGCAGCATGATGGACAAGATAATGGACATGGGCAGCATGATGATAATCATGATAAGTGCAACATGGTGCAATATGTAGTGGTGCAGCAAGAGGACCAGATGCAGCACGATGATAGGTGAAGGAGTCACCTTGGAGAATCAATTGAAGCAGAATGTCTTCAACTGATCTCATCGTTATAGAGATGATCTATGCTCAGATAGATAAGTCAAAGTGTTGACTTCTATTGTAAATGTACTATCTCTCTCACTTTCTCTATTGAACTTTGAAGAACATAAAAGAAGAATTGATCAAGGGTTTCCCCACATCGTGGGGTTTGTCCCTGGCTAGCGCCACATCTTGTGTCCTCTTGTCTTGGCTTGTCTTCTACAATTTATATTCATGTTCTATCTGCAATTTACTTTAATGTTGATGTGGTTGCTAACATTGAAAATTTAAATAAATTGCTCTGGCATAGAACATACCTAAACTTAACATGGTATCGGAGTTGAGGTGAAGACAATGCCCAAGCAAGAGTGAAAGAGCAATCACCGAAGACAGCTGGGACAAGACAAAAGGATCAATGGGTTCCTCATCCCTCTTCTAATTCACCTAGGGTGAAGTCGAAGCAGAGAATATTATCAGAATGGCGCAGCGGAAAGTTTCTGATGTCCTACCTAAAGATCACTTCATTGGGAAGTTCGGATCAAAGGGTGGAAGGAAAGGCAAATGCCTTGAAATAAGTTCGGCCATTATGCAAAGGAGTGTCTGAAGGACAGGGACACATCTCTTGATGAAGATAATAATCATTCCAGGGACATCTTCAATGATCAGAGGAATGACAAGTAATGCAGGTCATCAAGAAAATGGTCGACTCTTCAAAGAAAGCAAGGAACCCCAGAATCTCTTTTATGTACCTGATCGCAAGAAGAACCTGGTGTCCATCTCGGAAATGGAAGTCAAAGGTTTCAGGGTGGCACTCGTTGATGGAAAGGTACGTATTTGAAAATAGAATTTTCAAAGATGTTGTTGAGTTCAAGATTGTATTAAGTTACAAGAAGTCCACTGGGGACCATGTCCATTGACACATAGCACCAGAGGTCTGTGAGTCAAATGGTGATAGGGAAGCCTGAATTCAAAAGGAGCATGAAAGTACATGTCTGAGATGTACCGAAGGAAACTCTTACAAGGGGACCATTCCCCTCATGTAGCAGGTCCACAAGTGTGGAACAACCCAAAGAGTTTGAGATTGATAATCAGGAATTTCACATATGCAGGTGGAAGAAAGCCCTCTATGGCTTAAAGCTAAACACCCCGGGCATAGTATGAGAGGATCGATAGCTGTCTGATAAAGCTGAGATTCACTAGGAGTGAAACGGATCCAAACCATCCGAAGGTTGTGGATGATAGGCCTATCATACCAACACCTTATGAGGACAACCTATGCAGACCCTCTCACTTGCAAAAGTAAGAGGGAGTTGGATTCCGGATGTGAAACGATAAACTACAAGCCTGTGACTACCTTGAGGAAGTTATACGGTAGTGATGTCGGACCAGACTTGGGTAAGTTCTTGGTGAAATTCCGTCCGGACATATGTTTTGCAGTTAGCACGGGGAGCTTATATTTCGTTAAGCCTCATTGGATTGGTGCCAAGAATCTTCTGAGATGTCTTCAAGGCACAATCTCTCATGGATTGAGATACACTGCCGGAAATATGAAACTGCATGATTATTTGAATACTGATTGGGCAGGCAGTGTGGAGGCTCACTAGAGCACTTCTTAGTGTTGTTTCTCTTTGGATTCTGCTTCGATATCATGGATGAGCAGGAAGCAGAAGTCGGTTGTTATAAGCACCGCTGAGACCAGATACATATCTACGAGTATGATCTCGTATGAAGCTGCCTGGTTGGGGAAGCTCTTCAGTGAGTTGTTTGTATACATGATGAATACCACCACGATTCTCTGTAACAACCAGGGGTGGAATTCGATTATTGAGGAATCCCGTATTCGACGATTGCTACATTAGATACTACCTTATCTAGGATATGGTAAGTCTATGAGCAAGGAAGCTCCATCGCTATGAGATGATGTATAGGTCGCTACACTTTGTAAAAAGCCCCAAGGGAAAGATCAAATCTGTGATTTTCCCGAATGACTTGGAGTCGTCAAGAGACCCTTGTAAAAGGATCCTGCATGTTACATACATGGAGCTCTGGGGGCTTGCGTTTCTTACTGGAGCAACATACGACCATAGGGTGACTCACCCTCCCCTGGTGGTGCGCACTGGGACAAGATGATTCACTCTCTTTGGGACAGGATGATTCACTCTCCTGTGGACGAGATGATTTGCTCTCCTGTGGACAAGAAGATTCGCTCTCTTGTGGGACAGGATGATTCGCTCTCCTGTGTAGCAAGATGATTAGTTCTCCTGTGAGGTATGTATGATGTGTTCCCCATGACAATTGTAGCAGGATGATTAGTTCTCCAGCGAGGACGAGATTGATTAAGTTCTCCTGTCAAGGCATCCTACCCATGTAGTCTGGGACTCATGGGAAGTACCTCTCATCTGATCAATGAGCTGGGAAATGAGGATAGGGACCATAGTAGTACCGATGGATGCATCGTTGTATCTACCGTACTCCCTATGCTAGGATGACCTTCATTGATCTGGGACCAGTGGTAGGAGTTGTACCCCCTATGACATTGACTTCGGGTCAGTTGAGGACTGGTCCGGGACCAGTGATACACACTCTAACACTGACTTTTAGTCAGTGGACTGGTCTGGGACCAGTGGTAGGAGTTGTACTTACTATGACACTGACTTCGGGTCGGTTGAGACTGGTCTGGGACTAGTAGTACATACTCTGAGACTGACCTCGAGTCAGTGCAGGATTGGTCTAGGACCAGTGAGAGTGGTACATACTATGATGTTGACTTTGGGTCGATTGAGACTGGTCTGGGACCAGTGGTACACTCTGTGAGACTGTGATACTGGTCTAGGACCAGTGGTAGGAGTGGTACCCACTATGACGCTGACTTTGGGTCGGTTGAGACTGGTCTGGGATCAGTCGTACGCTCTCTGACATTGACTTCGGATCAGTGGAGAATGGAATGAAACATTCTCAATCAATTCTACTTCTTCATGGTTCAACAGAGCTAAGTTGAGCAAAGCTGAGCAGAACCAGCAAAGTTGAGCAGAGCCAGCAGAGCAAAGCAGAGTCAGCAGCGCCGAGCAGAGTAGTGCAGGGCACTAATGGCAGAGATAGTATAGCCGGGCATATGGATAAGCGGATGGAGTTCTCCCTAGTTGACAGGGAGTGTTAAATTCGCAACTAGCGCCAAACTCCATGTGGGTCAGCTTATTTATGGCAGCTGATATTTTTATTGGATCCCTCTCATCAAGAGGTGTAGGATTGATCTAAAGATCATCCAATTCCGATAAGTATTTATGGAGATATGAATTTATTTTGATTATGGAATTATCATAAAGCCAACCAGCAACTTATGTAGGCTCAAGAAGCCCAAACGTCATGTCCATTCAACCTATACGTTTTTGGTATAAATAAAAGAGGATTTGATGTCATTCATAACACATATTCTCTATGTGAACTCCTCCTCTCCACGTCTTGGGTTTTTGGAGAAGGAGAAGACACAAAAGAGAATATGTTGGATGCCTTAGCTGCAGATGTAGTTGTAGTAGAAAGAGCCGCAATCCATACACTATAATGAAAGCAATCCACACGCTGTAATGGTGACCTTATCCATGCAACCATATGCTGAGATGAACAATATATATACGCAGCAGATGAGGGCATATCCACGCAGGCATATGAGGATTCCGCACAGCAGCAAAGGATGATCCACGTAGGCATATCCACACAGCAGATGAGGCTGTAATATTCTCGGATCTGGCAGCGTACTTATAACACAATCAAAGTATATGGAACTACGCTGCTCATTGAAGACCTAGCCACAGTCATAACCACAGCTGCAGTTATCTAAGGACCTAGCTACGATCTTCATGAAGCACCCATACACAGGTCAATGGGACATAGATACTATACGTTGGTCAATGAAACAATGATACCCTTTGTATTCAATAAAACATAGATACACTGTCATGAATATCACGCAGTCATGAAGGCAATGGCAATAGCTATATATATACACAGGCAATGAACGCAACAATGAAATATATATACGTTGGTCATTGAGATAGCTTACACAACAAGATACACACATATATATATGCACAGGTAAATGAAACATATATACGCTAACCTGTAGCCTAATACGCAGGTCATAAACAACATGGAAGTGAAGTCGTAGTAAACAAATTTGTAGGTGACAACGTGGTAAATCCAAGGTTGTCTATGAAAGAAGCAATCTTTCTAAGCATATTGGAAAGTGTAATAGAATAGTGATCTGAAGATGAAACTCTTGGATGAAGGGACTACATCACACACAGCATCCTGAGATATAGAACTCAGTGTATTATGACAAGGGCAACATGATAATCATGCACATTAGCAAGGGCAACATAATGATGATGATGCACATTAGCAAGGAGCTACATGATGAATGGGCAACATGATGGATAAGATCATGGACATGTGCAGCATGATGATAATCATGATTAGTGCAGCATGATGCAGTATGCAGTGGTGCAGCAAGAGGACCAGATGCAACACGATGATAGGTGAAGGAGTCACCTTGGAGAATCAGTTGAAGCAGAATGTCTTCAACTGATCTCATCGTTATAGAGATGATTTATGCTTAGATAGATAAGTCATAGTGTTGACTTATGTTGTAAATGCACTATCTCTCTCACTTTCTCTGCTGAACTTTGAAGAACATAAAAGAAGAATTGATCAAGGGTTTCCCCACATTGTGGGGTTTGTCCCTGGCTAGCACCACATCTTGTGTCCTCTTGTCTTGGCTTGTCTTCTGCGATTTATATTCATGTTCTATCTGCAGTTTACTTTAATGTTGATGTGATTGCTAACGTTGAAAATTTAAATAAATTGCTCTAGCATAGAACATACCTAAACTTAACTGATGATATGTAGGTATTTGTTGTAGCATAATTTTTTTTTGATGCTAGAGGCCATGTGGAGTTTGTTCGTTGATATTGGTTTAGAGCTGGATTGCACTCGGTGCTATTTTGGTTATGTGCACCCTCACATGTTATATAAATGAGAACTTTTGCTTATTTGTGTATGAATGGTTTGGATCCATATGGATGCACATGAATATAGATGTTTCTATAAAATTTGAATATTTTATGTGGTTTGGGTTGACTGCTATTTTGGTCTGGTTTTTTTTACCGGTTGTCGTATGGTTCTGATAACTATGCTACTAGCAAAATGATTGATTGGTTGAAGGCTCAATATGCTTGCTTGCTTGACCTTACCATCCTCCTCTCTAGGGCACGTTGTGTGGGGTTGTGCGTGTGATGTTGATCAAATTAGCATATAAATTTAAACATACCATTTTATGCATATGCAAACCATTATTTAAGTGGTACTACCTGAGAATAATGCTAAAAGGAGAAAACGTCGAAATAACAAATAATAATAACAATATTTTGTTGGAGAACAACATCACTCACCCATCCTCTGCGCTGCATCTACATTTCCTAAGATATCTTCTCCACTCGACCCCCTCTCAAACACTACGACTGTAGTCACTCACTGCACAAAGTAATATTATATACGAGATCATGAATAAACCATGGGAGCTTAAAGGATAAATATACAAAGTGATGAATTAACCATACACATACCTACCGTCCCGTGGCTACTATTATAGTAACAACAATCATAAAAATAATCCCTGAACATTTAAATCCCAATGTGACATTTCCATTTCTTTCATATCAAAGTTCTAGTAAAAATATTGAATCTCACACCCTTGAACACGATCATACTACTTCGAATACATGACAAAATGATAAACCATTTTGCAACTAACAAATATTTCAGTGTGTTAAACGACAATAGTATTGTGTAGGAGAAAAGTATGCCTCACCCATCCTCTGTTCCATGTTTGTAGAATGCCTAGTGCATTTTCACCACTTGACCTTTGTAGGCCA
This sequence comes from Pinus tabuliformis, assembly GCA_031772625.1. Lineage (NCBI taxonomy): Eukaryota > Viridiplantae > Streptophyta > Pinopsida > Pinales > Pinaceae > Pinus > Pinus tabuliformis. Next base: position 457,032,379 of record CM062808.1, on the reverse strand, counting down.
TACAATTGTAGTTGTTTACTACATAAAAACAAATGGAGCCACAAATTAGCGAAAGATACTTTTAAGTGAAGTGCATTGCATGTATATATGTTGACTCACCTTCATTTATGAGGAATAACCTCAATTTTCTCTGTCTGCTTCGTTCATTTCCATTTCCGCACCCAACAAACGAAACCAAGAAAAACTACAAGAAACATTAAAGAAACAAAAAAACAAAACAAAGCAAGAGTACAACACACCAAACAAATGAAACTAAGACCAAACTACAAAAAACAAGAAAATAATTCAAAATAAAGGGAAAGGAGTACAACACAGCATGGCCATGCTCAAACTCAAAAAAACAAAACATGCAGACAAGAACAAAGAAAAAATTCCAAACATCCCATCTGCACATCATCTCTCCTGCAATGTGTTGTCCTCTGCTGAAAGGGGAAAAAGTGTGTTGAATAAGGTTAAAATACACACATTTAGTAATGTTAAACATATTTCAAAACCAATAATTATTCATACTAGGAAACACACATCCGCTAGAGTTTGTTTTATAACAATGGACACTCTTGTATTCCACTTGCTCATGCTCACCAGAACCAACTATCTACAAAAGATACACAATAAGCTATTAGAATCATTCTAGATTTAAGAGTACACAATAATTAATCATAATAAGAAACAAGTCTTTCTTTGAGATTGTTATATAAAAGGGGAGAGTTCATTTGGTATTTCACGTATTCATGCTCATTGGAACATGCCATCTGCAATAGATACACAATAAAGTATTAGATTTCTAATATATATAAAAGTAGATTATTTGAAGGCATGAACTTCAACAAAAACAAATCATGTAGACAACATCAAAATAAAAATTGCAAACTTCCCCATTGCATATTATCTCTATTGTAGTGTCCTCTCCTCCGCTGATAGTGTAAAAAGTGGTGTGACTAAGATTAAAATAAAGACACAAATAGTAATGGCAAGCATAATTCAAAACAAATAATTATTCATAATTGCAAACATACCTCGTCTAGAGTTTGCTATATAAAGATAGACATTCCATTTTGTATTCTACTTACTCATGCTCACTAGAACCAGATATCTACAACAGATACATAATAAGATATTAGAATCATTATACAAGATAAACTGGAGAGTTGAATGCTAATCATAATGTGAAACATACCTGACTTTGAGCATTATTATATAAAGGGGGATAATCCATTTTGTATTTTATGTGATTATGTGGGTGAATTTCTCTTAAGTTTCAAGTCGGCCTTTACTTGAGGAAACCATTTCGAAATGTTAGGTGTCACCCTAAGGAATGATATAAATTGGGCTGAGGAGGAGCCTCATTCCTCACCCAATCAAGTCATTTATTTCTCATGTGAAGATTGCAATAGGGTGTCGAGTCTACAACCAAGAAGGAGAAACGATCCAGTCTGGTTAGGGTTGGTTTTGGGACTTCTTTGATTAGCGAGTAGGAGACTAGGAGGACCATGTAGCCTACTTGGCAACCAAGGATAGGTTACATTCATCTACAGTAGGAGAGAAGAAATCAGAGGTTGTTGGAGAGGTTTGCATGTGGGTTGGATCTACTTCAAGTTGCCCTAGCTAGGGATGAGTTCTTCAGAAAAAATCTCGCTCAAATCCAAGGGTTTTGGAGAGCGGAAGTGGAAGTATTCAATGAGGAAAAGTGTAGGATTGGTGTCCTAGTTTAGGATAGTATATGTAGTATTTGGAGCTGCCAAAAGAACAGTTTGGGGAGGGTTGTAGTGGCTTGCTCCAAGCTCTAAGTACAATCACTTGAGAAGGAATTTGAGGACTATTAGAAGTTCATGAGAAGGGATGCTTAGGACTGGTCTTTGAAAGACAAAAGGAGGTCAAGGGAGCAGTTTGACTAGCCCAAGTTTGTTGTTGAAGGACTTTTGACAGTGATAGGTGGCAACCATCCATTCCCTAACTTTGCGTCATAGAAGTAGCACGGGTAGGCTATAGAGCGAACAAGTCCCTAATAGTTGTGTTCTTGAAAAACTAAGGAGCAACTAGTAGGCATGAAGTCCCAAAGGAGCTTAGGAGCAATAGTGGGTAGTCTAGAGTTGTTCACAAACGGAGTTGTGTACAACTCAACAAAAGACCCTATGTCTTGGTTGCTGATGGACTAATAATCAGCTAGAGGGCAGATTGGAGCCTTGTTCAATGACAAAAAGGAGAAGGATCATTGATAGAGGAAGATTGGTAGTGTTGCAGATCGGGCAACAAGTGGGGCGAATTTAAAATAAAAGTGACATTCTCCTTTATCTTTCATTTTCATCCTTTTACTTAAATATTTAACATTAACATTAGCATGAAATGAATCAGGATGTTTGAGAATAGTTTTGAGCTCATTGGATTTCATATGGAGAAAGTAGAATTTTACTCACTCAAAATGCAACAAACTTGACAGTTTTCCCGTATTTCAAGATTGGGGGGGTTGCAACACTACATTGGATTTTTCCATGTAGGAGGCTATGGAACTAGTATTTAATCAAGAGCACCAAGCCCTCTATGTACCTTGACATTAGTGGCAATGGTTGTTGAACTCCTCTATCATGAGCCTAATAAAACGAATACTTATCACTCAAACAAAATCTTGACTTGACATGCTATGCTTTTCCTATCTTATTTTACTGCTTAGAGGGTGATATTGATGACAAAGATCCCAATATAGGAAATGGTTTTGATGATATGTAGGTATTTTTTGTAGCATAATTTTTTTTATGCTAGAGGCCATGTGGAGTTTGTTTGCTGATATTGGTTTAGAGATGGATTGCACTCGGTGCTATTTTGGTTATGTGCACCCTTACATGTTATATAAATGAGAACTTTTGCTTATTTGTGTATAAATGATTTGTATTCATATGGATGCACATGAATATATATGTTTTTCCATTTAATTTGAATATTTTAAGTGGTTTAGGTTGACCGATTTTTTGGTGCAGTTTTTTTACTAGTTTCCATACGGTTCTGATAACTATGCTACTAGCAAAATGGTTGATTGGTCGAAGGCTCAGTATGCTTTCTTGCACGACCTTACCATCCTCCTCTCTAGGGCATGTTGTGTAGGGTTGTGCGTGTGATGTGGACCGAATTAGCATATAATTTTAAACATACCATTTTATGTATATGTCAAACCATTATTTAAGAGGTACTATCCGAGAACCATGTTAGAAGGAAAAAACGTTGAAATAACAAATAATAATAATATTTTGTTGGAAAACAACATGACTCACCCATCCTTTCGGGTGCATCTACATTTCCTAAGATATCTTCTCGACTCGACCCTCTCAAACACTACAATTGTAGTCACTCACTGCACAAAGTAATATTATATATGAGATCACGAATAAACCATGGGAGCTTGAAAGATACATATACAAAGCGATGAATTAACCATACACATACCTACCCTCCCTTGACTAATATTATAACAAAAACAATCATGAAAAGTAATCCCTGGACATTTGAACCCCAATGTGACTTTTCCATTTCTTTCATATCAAAGTTCTAGTAAAACTATTGAATCTCACACCCATGAACACGATCATACTATCTCGAATACATGAGAAAATGATAAATCATTGTACAACTAACAAATATTTCAATGTACTAAAGAAAAATAGTATTGTGTAGGAGAAAAGTATGCCTCACCCATCTTCTGTGCCATGTTTGTAGAATGTCTAGTGCATCTTCACCACTTGACCTTTGTAGACCATACAATTGTAGTTCTTCATGACATAAAAATAAATCAACATAGTTGAATATCAAAGCATACATAAAACATATAATAATTTGAATAGCAAACAAATGGAGCCACCAATTAGTGAATGATACTTTTAAGTGAAGTGCATTGCATGTATATATGTTCACTCACCTTCATTTATGAGCAATAACCTCAATTTTCTTTGTCTGCTTCGTTCATTTCCATTTCCGCAACCAACAAACAAAACCAAGACAAAACTACAAGAAACATTAAAGAAACAAAAAAAACAAAACAAAGCAAGAGCACAAAACATCCAACAAATGAAACCAAGACCAAACTACAAAAAACAAGAAAAAAATCAAAACAAAGGAAAAGGAGTACAACGCAGCATGGCCATGCTCAAACTCAAAAAAAACAAAACATGCAAACGAGAACAAAGAAAAAATTGCAAACATCCCCTCTGCGCATCATCTATCCTGCAATGTGTTTGCCTCCGCTGAAAGGGAAAAAAGTGGGTTGAATAAGGTTAAAATAGACACATTTAGTAATGTTAAACATATCGCAAAACCAGTAATTAGTCATTTTAGGAAGCACACCTCCATAGAGTTTGTTTTATAACAATGGACACTCTTCTGTATTCCACTTTCTCGTGCTCATCAGAACCAGCCATCTACAAAAGATACACAATAAGCTATTAGAATAATTATATAAGTTAAAATAAAGAGTACACAATAATTAATCATAATAAGAAAGAAGCCTTTCTTTGAGATTGTTATATAAAAGGAGAGAGTCCATTTTGTATTTCACATATTCATGCTCATTGGAACATTCCATCTGCAATAGATACACAATAAAATATTAGATTTCTAATAAAAATAAAACTAGATAGTTTGAAGGCGTGAACTTCAACAAAAACAAATCATGTAGCCAAATACAAACAAAAAATTGCAAACTTCCCCTTTGCACATTATCTCTATTGTAGTGTCCTCTCCTCCACTGAAAGGAAAAATGTGGTGTGAATAAAGTTAAAATAAAGACACAAATAGTAATGGCATGCATAATTCAAAACAGATAATTATTCATAATTGCAAACATACCTCGTCTAAGGTTTTCTATATAAAGATATACATTCTATTTTGTATTCCATTTACTCATGCTCACCAGAACAAGGCATCTACAACAGATACATAATAAGATATTACAATCATTATGCAAATTAAACTAGAGGGTTGAATGCAACAATCAACCATAATGTAAAGCATACCTGACTTTGAGCATTTTTCTATAAAGAGGGACAATCCATTTTGTATTTTACATATTTGGGCTCACTGGAATCAACCATCTGCAGTAGATAGAAAATAAAATATTAGAATTCTAATAAAAGTTATAATAGAGAGTTGAAGACATAAACTTGTGAACCAACTTAATTCTAGTCCATTTATATTCCATGTTATATCTCAAAGTATATAAATTTTATGACTAGACAAAATTCTAGTAGGAATAATGCAATCAATGTTATCCCAAGATAAATAATCCTTTTTGTAAAAGGGATCCAATCAAATTTAAACATTTTGAACATGTTGAGATTGGTAACTTGGGAGGTACTCCAAACCCTAGGCTACAAGGTTGTTGAGGAATTGGCACCACAAATTCACTTGTGGGCTAAGAATCCAAGTGTGTCAGCTTTGCACCCAAGCTTATAGGTGTGAAACCGTGTATGGATTTGGAAATTTGGCACATGGAGATAGTAGGGCACCCTTAAAGGAACAAGTGGACGCTTGTAGCACCAAGAGAGGCCTTGTGTATTGAGGAAAAAGAATTTTTATTTGATTATGTGGGTAGACTTGTCTTAAGTTTCTGGTCGGTCTTGAATTGAGGAGACAATATGAGAAAGTTAAATGCCACCCTAAGGAATGATATAAATAGGGGTGAGGAGGAGCCTCATTGCTCACCCAATCAAGACACTTATTCCTCATGTGAAGACTGAAATAGGAGGACGAGTCCGCAACCAAGAAGGAGAAAGGATCAAGTCTGTTTAGGGTTGGTTTTGACACTGTTTTGGGTTGTGGTTATGCGGGTAAAGACAAGGAGTAGAAGGAGACTAGGCCGAGACTTCTGAGGACGAAATCTGAGCATGAAAACAAAAGCAAGCTCTCTCTACCATGCCGAGATTTCTGACGTATTGCAGGTTGACAAAATTTTGACTATTAGCATGAAATGAATCAGGATGTTTAAGAGTGGTTTGGACCTCATTGGATTTCATATGAAGAAAGTAGAATGTTTTCCAAGATTTCAAGATTGGGGGGTTGCAATGCTACATTGGATTTTCCCATGTACGAGGCTATGGAACTAGTAATTAATCAAGAGCACCAAGCCCTCTATGTACCTTCATGTTAGTGGCAATGGTTGTTGAAATCCTCTATCATGAGCCTAATAAAACGAATACTTATCACTCAAACAAAATCTTGCCTTGACATGCTATGCTTTTTCTATCTTACTTTAATGATTAGAGGGTGATATTGATGACAAAGATCCCAATATATAAAATGATTTTGATGATATTCAGGTATTTTTTGTAGCATAATTTTTTTTCTTTATGCTAGAGGCCATGTGGAGTTTGTTTGCTGATATTGATTTAGAGACGGATTGCACTCTGTACTATTTTGGTTATGTGTACCCTTACATGTTATATAAATGAGAACTTTTCCTTATTTGTGTATAAATGGTTTGTATTCATATGGATGCACATGAATATATATGTTTTTCCATAAAATTTGAATATTTTATGTGGTTTAGGTTGATAGATTTTTTGGTTCGGTTTTTTTACCGGTTTCCGTACGGTTATGATAACTATGCTACTAGCAAAATGGTTGATTGGTCGAAGGCTCAGTATGCTTTCTTGCTTGACCTTACCATCCTCCTCTCTAGGGCACGTTGTGTAGGGTTGTGCGTGTGATGTGGACCAAATTGGCGTATAATTTTAAACATACCATTTTATGTATATGCCAAACCATTATTTGGAGAACCATGCTAGAAGGAGAAAATGTTGAAATTCAAATAACAAGTAATAATAGCAATATTTTGTTGGAAAACAACATGACTCACCCATCATTTGCGTTGCATCTACATTTCCTAAGATATCTTCTCCACTCGACCCTCTCAAACACTACAATTGTAGTCACTCACTGCACAAAGTAATATTATATATGAGATCACGAATAAACATGTGAGCTTGAAGGATAAATATACAAAGCAATGAATTAACCATACACATACCTACCCTCCCTTGGCTAATATTATAACAAAAACAATCATGAAAAATAATCCCTGAACATTTGAACCTCAATGTGATATTTCCATTTCTTTCATATCAAAGTTCTAGTAAAAATATTGAATCTCACCCCCATGAACACGATCGTACTATCTCGAATACATGACAAAATGATAAATCATTGTGCAACTAACAAATATTTCAGTGTATTAAAGGAAAATAGTATTGTGTAGGAGAAAAGTATGCCTCACCCATCTTTTGTCCCATGTTTGTAGAATGTCTAGTGCATCTTCACCACTTGACCTTTGTAGACTATACAATTGTAGTTGTTCACTACATAAAAAAGAATCAATGTAGTTGACTATCAAAGCACACATAAAACATATAATAATTTGAATAGCAAACAAATGGAGCCACAAATTAGCGAACGATACTTTTAAATGAAGTGCATTGCATGTATATATTTTGCCTCACCTTCATTTATGAGCAATAACCTCAATTTTCTGCTTCGTTCACTTCCATTTCCGCACCCAACAAACAAAAGAGGGACAATACTACAAGAAACATTAAAGAAACAAAAAAACAAAACAAAGCAAGAGTACAACACACCAAACAAATGAAACTAAGACCAAACTACAAAAAAACAAGAAAAAAATCAAAACATAGGGAAAGGAATACAACACAGCATGGCCATGCTCAAACTAAACAAAACAAAACATGCAGACAAGAACAAAGAAAAAATTGCAAACATCCCCTTTGCACATCATCTCTCCTGCAATGTGTTCTCCTCCGCTGAAAGGGGAAAAAGTGGTTGAATATGGTTAAAATAAACACATTTGGTAATGTTAAACATATCGCAAAACCAATAATTAGTCATATTAGGAAGCACACCTCCCTAGAGTTTGTTTTATAACAATGGACACTCTTGTATTCCACTTTCTCATGCTCATCAGAACCAACCATCTACAAAAGATACACAATAAGCTATTAGAATCATTATATAAGTTAAAATAAAGAGTACACAATAATTAATCATAATAAGAAACAAGCCTTTCTTTGAGATTTTTATATAAAAAGGGAGAGTCCATTTTGTATTTCACTGGAACATGCCATCTGCAATAGATACATAATAAAATATTAGATTTCTAATAAAAATAAAACTAGATAGTTTGAAGGCATGAACCTCAACAAAAACAAATCATGTAGACAACAACAAACAAAAAATTGCAAACATCCCCTTTGCACATTATCTCTATTGTAGTGTCCTCTCCTCCGCTGAAAGGAAAAAAGTGGTGTAAATAAGGTTAAAATAAAGACACAAATAGTAATGGCAAGCATAATTCAAGACAAATAATTATTCATAATTGCAAACATACCTCGTCTAGAGTTTGCGATATAAAGATATACATTCCATTTTGTATTCCACTTACTCATGCTCAACAGAACAAGGCATCTACGACAAATACATAATAATACATTAGTATCATTATACAAGTTAAATTGGAGGGTTGAATGCAACAATCAATCATAATGTGAAACATACCTGACTTTGAGCATTTTTCTATAAAGGGGGATAATCCATTTTGTGTTTTACGTATTTTGGCTCACTGGAATCAACCATCTGCAGTAGATAGAAAATAAAATATTAGAATTTTAATAAAAGTTATAATAAGAGTTTAAGACATAAACTTGTGAACCAACTTAATTCTAGTCCATTTATATTCCATGTTATATCTCAAAGTATATAATTTTTCTAACCAGACGTAGTTCTAGTAGGAATAATGCAATCAATGTTATCCCAAGATAAATAATCCTTTTTGTAAGAGGGATCCAATCAAATTTAAACATTTTGAACATGTTGAAATTGGTAGTTTGGAAGGTACTCCAAACCCTAGGCTACAAGGTTGTGGAGGAATTGGCACCAAAAAGTCACTTGTGGGCAAAGAATCCAAGCGTGTCGACTTTGCACCCAAGGCACTTGGCACATGGAGATAGTAGGGCACTGTTAAAGGAACAAGGGGACACTTGTAGCACCAAGAGAGGACTTGCATATTGAGAGAAAAGAATTTTTATTTGATTATGTGGGTGGACTTGTCTCAAGTTTTTAGTTGGTCTTGAATTGAGGAGACAATTTGAGAAAGTTAAACGCCACCCTAAGGAATGATATAAATAAGAGTGAGGAGGAGCCTCATTGCTCACCCAATCAAGACACTTATTCCTCATGTGAAGACTGAAATAGGAGGACGAGTCCGCAACCAAGAAGGAGAAAGGATCAAATATGGTTAGGGTTGGTCTTGAGACTGTTTTGGGTTGTGGTTATGCGGGTAAAGACAACGAGTAGAAGGAGACTAGGCTGAGACTTTTGAGGACGAAATCTAAGCATGAAAACAAAAGAAAGCTCTCTCTAACATGCCAAGATTTCTGAAGTATCACAAGTTGACGAAATTTTGACTATTGGAGAGTCGAGTAGCCTACTTGGCAACGAAGGTTTGGCTACATTCATCTATAATAGGACAAAAGTATGATTCTTGAAGCGCCAAATAGCCTACTTAGCAGCCAAGGATAAGCCACATTCATCTACAGTACGAGAGAAGAAATCATAGATTATTGGAGTGGTTTGCAAGTGGGTTGGATCTACTTCAGGTCTCCCTAGTTAGGGATGCGTTCTTTAGAAAAAGTCTTGCTCAAATCCAAGGATTGGTGTCCTAGTTTAGCACAATATTTGGAGCAGCCAAAAGAACGGTATTGGGAGGGATGTAGTGGGTTACTCCATGCCCTAAGTACACTCACTTAGGAAGGAATTTGATGGCCGTTAGAAGGGAAAAAGAAGGGATACTAAGGAAAAGAAGGAGGTGAAGGGAACAGTTTAACTAGCCCAGGTTTATTGTTGAACTTTTGACAGTGATAGGTGGCAACAATCCATTCCCTAAGTTTGCCTCATTGTAGCAGCACGAGTAGGAAATAGAGGGAGGAAATCCCTAAGAGTTGTGTTCTTTAAGGACTAAGGAGCAGCTAGTGGGCAAGAAATCCCAAAGCAGCCGAGGAACAGTAGTGGGCAGTCTAAAGTTGTTCACAAACAAAGTTGTGTACAACTCAACTGAAGGCCCTCTGTCTTGGTTATTAATAGACTAAAGATCAAGTAGAGGGCAGATTGGGGCTGTGTTCAGTGACCTAAAGGAGCAAGATCATTGATAGAGGCAGAATGGTGTTGCTACAAATCGGGAGCCAATGGATCGGGAAGATGTGTTTAGGAAAAGGCCAATGGAGCTATGAAGTGCACTAGATCAACTAGTAGGTTAGTGTATCCTTTTCAAGGCACTTTGGTGGTCAAAGTTGTTGATATCAAACACTAGTTTGTATTCCTTGTATTAGTGATTGTATGAGAGCGATGATACCTAGTACGAGAGCCTTATACAGTTGTATTACAGTTTGTTAATAAAACGAAGTTGGGTTATTGAAAAAAATGTAAAATGTTGTCTATATTTGTGCACTAATTGATTTACAACATATTTCGTCGTGCAAAATAGTTTTTTGTGCTCTTTGGATTGGTAGTGTCAGTGATTCTATAACCCTAACCTAGATTTCAATACTGTGGAAAACCAACAGAACACCCAAAATCCTAGTGTTGTCTACTAGCACAATGGTTGATTGGTCAAAGGCTTAGTATCCTTGCTTTCTCGACCTTACCATCCTCCTTTCTAGGGCATGTTTTGTGGGGGTACACGTGTGATCTGGACGAAATTAGAATATGAATTTAAACATAACATTTTATGTCTATGTCAAACCATTATTGAAGTGGTACTACCTAAGAACCATGCTAGAAGGAGAAAACGTCGCGCAAACAAATAATAATAACAATATTTTGTTGGAAAACAACATGACTCACCCATCCTCTGCGTTGCCTCTACATTTCCTAAGATAACTTCTTCACTCAACCCCCCCTGACACCAGCATTGTAGTTACTCATTGCACAAAGTAATATTATATATGAGATCACCAATAAACCATGGGACTTAAAGGATAAATATAAAGAATGATGAATTAACCATACACATACCTACCCTACCTTGGCTAACATTATAATAGCAACAATCATAAACAATAATCCCAAAACATATCCATTTCTTTCATATCAAGGTTCTAGGAAAAATGTTGAATCTCTCATCCATGAACAAGATCATACTAACTTGAAACCATGACAAAATGATAAATCATTGTGCAACTAACAAATATTTTAGTGTATTAAAGGACAATAGTATTGTGTAGGAGAAAAGTATGCCTCACCCATCCTTTGCGCCATGCTTGGAGAATGTCTAGTGCATCTTCACCACATGACCTTTGTAGACCATACAATTGTAGTTGTTCACTACATAAAAAAGATCAATATAGTTCACTATCAGAGCATAGATAAACATATAATAATTTGAATAGCAAACAAATGAAGCCACAAATTAGCAAAAGATACTTTTAAGTGAAGTGCATTTCATGCAAATATGTTGACTCACCTTCACTTATGAACAATAACCTCAATTTTCTTTGTCTGCTTCCTTCATTTCCATTTTCACACCCATTAAATGAAACCAAGACCAAAATACAAGAAACGAAAAAACAAAATAAAGCAAGAATACAACACACCGAACAAACGAAACTAGGACGAAACTACAAAAAACAAGAAAAAAAAAAGCAAACAAAGAAAAAGGAGTACAACACAACATGGCCATACTCAAACTCAACAAAACAAAACATGCAGACATGAACCAAGAAAAAATTGCAAACATCCCCTCCCCACATCATCTCTCCTGCAATGTGGTGTCCTCCGCTGAAAGGGAAAATAACTGTGTTGAATAAGGTTAAAATACGGAAGCAGTTAGTAATCTTAAACATATTTCAAAACCAATAATTATTCAACACAACTTCCTTAGATTTTGTTTTATAACTATGGACACTAATTTTGTATTCCACTTGCTCGTGCTCATGAGAACCAACCATCTACAAAAGATACACAATAAGATATTAGAATCGTTATATAAGTTAAACTAAAGAGTACGCAATAATTATTCGTAATAAGAAACACACCTTTCTTTGAGATTGTAATATAAAAGGGGAGAATCCATCTTGCATTTCACATATTCATGCTCATTAGAACATGCCATCTACAAGATACACAATAAAATATTAGATTTCTGATAAAAGTATAACTAGAGAGTTTGAAGGCATAAACTTCAACAAAAACAAATGATGCAGACAACAACAACAACAAAAAATTGCAAACTTCCCCTTTGCATATTATCTCTATTGTAGTGTCCTCTCCTCCACTGAAAGGGAAAAAAGTGGTGTGAATAAGGTTAAAATAAAGACAGAGATAGTAATGGCAAGCATAATTCAAAACAAATAATTATTCATAATTGCAAACATACCTCGTCTAGAGTTTACTATATAAAGATAGACATTTCATTTTGTATTCCACTTACTCATGCTCACTAGAACAATCCATCTACAACAAATACATAATAAGATATTAGAATCATTATACAACTTAAACTGGAGAGTTGAATGCAACAATCAATTATAATGCAAAACATACCAGATTTTGAGCTTTTCTATATAAAGGGAGATAATCCATTTTGTATTTTACGTATTTCTGCTCACTAGAATCAACCATCTGCAGTATATAGAAAATAAAATATTAGAATTCTAATAAAAGTTAAAATTGAGAGTTGAAGGCTTGAACTTGTGAACCAACTGAATTCCAGTACATTTATATTCCATGTTATATCTCAAAGTATATAGTTTTTCTAAACTAGACGTAATTCTAGTAGGAATAATGATATCAATGTTATCGCAAGATAAATAATCCTTTTTGTAAGAGGGATCCAAGGATATTTAAACATATTGAATATGTTGAGATTGGTAACTTGGGAGCTACTCCAAACCCTAGGCTATGAGGTTGTGAAGGATGGCACCACAAAGTCACTTGTGGGCTAAGAGCCCAAGCGTGTGGGCTTTGCACCCAAGCTTGTGGGTGTGAAACTGTGTATGGATTTGGACACTTGGCACTTGGAGATTGTAGGGCATTCTTAAAGGAACAAGGGGACGCTTGTAGCACCAAGAGAGGCCTTGTGGATTGAGAGAAAATAATTTTTATTTGATTATGTGGGTGAACTTGTCTTAAGTTTCAAGTCGGCCTTGAATTGAGGAGACAATTTCAAAAGGTTAGACATCACCCTAGGAATGATATAAATAGGAGTGAGGAGAAGCCTCATTCCTCACCCAATCAAGACACTTATTCCTCATGTGAAAACTGAAATAGGAGGACTAGTCTGCAACCAAGAAGGAGAAAGGATCAAGTCTCGTTAGGGTTGGTTTTGGGACTTTTTGGGTTTGTGTTTATGCAAGTAAAGGCAATAAGTAGAAGAGACTAGACCGAGACTTTTGGGGCACAATTTTGAGCATGAAAACAAAAGCAAGCTCTCTCTAACCGCTGATATTTCTAAAATATTATAGGTGGACGAAATTCTGATTATTGGAGGGTCGAGTAGCCTACTTGACAACCAAGGATTGCATTCATCTACAGTAGGTGAGAAGAAATCAAAGGTTGTTGGAGTGGTTTGTAGGTAGGTTGGATCTTCTTCAAGTTTCCCTAGTTAGTGTTGAGTTCTTCAAGAAAAGTCTTGCACAGATCCAAGGATTTTGGATTGCAAAAGTGGACGTCTACAAGGAGGAAAAGTGCACGATTGGTGTCCTAGTTTAGGACAGTATTTGGAGCAGCCAAAAGAACAGTTTTGGGAGGGCTTTAGTGGCTTGCTCCACGCCCTAAATAAAGTCACTTCAAAAGGAATTTGAGGATTATTAGAAAGAAAAAAGAAGGGATGCTTAGGAAAAGGAGGTCAGGGGAGCAATTGACTAGCCCAAGTTTGTTTTTGAAGATTGGTGTTGTTGGTGAAGCTGGGAGTTCTCGCGGATTGTTGGTGAACCTAGCGAACAACAATTTGTTGTAGGGTAGATTATTGATCCTGGAATTCCTATGCCTTTCCATAGATCATTGGGACAAATTTAGGATTGCTTTAGCATGGGCGAGATTAGTATGATCGAGATTCCTTCATGTTATGAACAACATGTTGGCAGGCTAGTTTCTTCTTTGGGCAGTGATGTGACATATCCAAAATTGGAGGGATGTGCACGTTTTGTGTTTGACCCAGGAAGATGAGTGCTTGCAGGACTAAGTTATAGTGATGATGGCCCGTGTTCAATCGCAGCTCAGACTGACCTTGTACGACACAAGATCAGTAACAAGTTGATCCAATGGAGATCCTGCAGACTCAGAAGGAGGCTAGCTTCAAAGAGAGCAACCCTATGGAAGTGTCGAGGCCTTTAGATTCAGATGAGATGAGGCAGAGGAACTACTGAGATAGCATGGTTCATTCTACAGAGTATGTTGTAGAGGCGTACACCAGATGGGCTACTTTAGCCAGTGATGATGATGGAGACTTCCAAGTGTTGGATGCACCTCCCTCAATAAGAGGGAGTGTTGAGATTGGCCTTGGGTGGTACTCCAAAGCCTAGTCTATAGGGTTGTGGAGGAATTGGCCCCACAAAATCACTTGTGGGCTAAGAACCCAAGGGTGTGGGCTTTGGGTGTGAAATCGTGTATGGATTTGGACACTTGGAGATTGTAGGGCACCTTTAACTTAACAAGGGGCCGCTTGTAGCACCAAGAGAGACCTTGTGGGTTGGGAGAAAATCATTTTTATTTGATTATGTGAATAATTTGTCTTAAGTTTCAAGTCAGCCTTGACTTGAGGAGACCATTTGAGAATGTCAGTCGTCACCCTAAGGAATGATATAAATAGGACTGAGGAGGAGCCTCATTCCTCACCCAATCAAGTCACTTATTTCTCATATGAATAATGAAATAGGAGGTTGAGTTTGCAACCAAGGAGGAGAAAGGATCAAGTCTGGTTAGGGTTGGTTTTGGGATTGTTTTGCGCTGTGGTTATGAAAGTAATGGTAGCGAGTAGAAGGAAACTAGGCCGCAACTTTTTAGGACAAAATGTGAGCATGAAAACAGAAGCAATCTCTCTCTAATAGGCCGATATTTCTGAAGTATTGCAGGAGGACAAAATTATGATTCTTGGAGAGCCAAGTAGCCTACTTAGTAGCCATGGACAGACTGCATTCATCTACAGTAGGAGAGAAGAAATCAGAGGTTGTTGGAGTGATTTGAAAGTGGGTTGGATCTACTTCAGGTTGCTCTAGTAAGGGATGAGTTCTTCAGAAAATGTCTCGCTCAAATCCAAAGATTTTGGAGAGCAGAAGTGGATGTCTTTAACGAGGAATAGTGCATGATTGGTGTCCTAGTTTAGGACAATATTTGGAGCAACCAAAAGAACAGTTTTGGGAGGGGTGTAGTGGCTTGCTCCAAGCCCTAAGTACAATCACTTAAGAAGGAATTTGAGGATTTTTAGAAGTGCATAAGAAGGGATGCTTAGGACTGATCTTTGAAGGACAAAAGAAGGAGGTCAAGGAGCAGTTTGCCTAGCCAGGGTTTGTTGTTGAAGGACTTTTGACAGTGATAAGTGTCAGCCATCCATTCCCTAAGTTTGCCTCATTGAACTAGCACGGGTACGCTATAGAGGGAAAAGTTCCCTAAGAGTTGTGTTCTTAAAGGACTAAGGAGCAGCTAGTGGGCAAGAATTCCCAAAGGAGCTGAGGAGCAACAGTGGGCAATCTAGAGTTGTTCAAAAATGAAGTTTTGTACAACTCAACAACAGACCCTATGTCTTGGTTGTTGATGGACCAACGATCAGCTAGAGGGCAGATTGGAAGCGTGTTCAATGACAAAAAGGAGGACGATCATTGATAGAGGCAGATTAGTGTCGCTACAAATCGGGAGGCAATGGACTGGGCATATGTGTTCAAGATATGACCAATGGAGTTGTGAAGTGCACTAAATTAGCTAGTAAGTCAGTGTATCTTTTTCAGGGTAGTTTAGTGGTCAAAGTTGTTGACAACAAACCCTAGTTTGTATTCCTTGTATCAGTGATTGTATGAGAGTGATGATCCCTAGTACGGGAGCCCTAGACAGTTGTATTATAGTTTGTTAATACAATGAAGTTGGGTTATTGAAAAAATTGTAAAAAGTTGTTTATATTTGTGCATTAATTGATTTGCTATTGTTTATATTTCGGTATGCAAAGTAGTTTTTTGTGGTATTTGAATTGGTAGTGTCAGTAATTCTATGACCCTAACCTAGATTCCAACACTATGGAAAACAACAAAACACTCAAAATCCTATTGTTGTCTACTAGCACAATGGTTGAATGGTCAAGGCTCAATATGCTTGCTTGCTCGACCTAACCATCCTCCTTTCTAGGGCACGTTGTGTGGGGGTGTGCATGTGATGTGGACCAAATTAGCATATAAATTTAAACATACCATTTTATGTATATGGAAAACCACTATTTAAGTGGTACTACCCAAGAACCATGCTAGAAGGAGATAATTTTGAAATAACATATAATAATAACAATATTTTGGTGGAAAACAACATGACTCACCCATCCCTTACGTTGAATCTACATTTCCTAAAATATCTTCTCTACTCGACCGTCCCAGACACTACAATTGCAGTCACTCGCTGCACAAAGTAATATTATATATGAGATCACAAATAAACCATGGGAGCTTAAAGGATAAAAATACAAAGTGATGAATTAACCATACACATACCTACCCTCCCTTGGCTAATATTATAACAACAACACTCATGAAAAATAATCCACGAACATGTGAACCCCAATGTAACATTTCCATTTCTTTCATATCGAAGTTCTAGGAAAAATATTAAATCTCACACCCATGAAAAAGATCATACTACCTCAAAACCATGACAAAACGATAAATCATTGTGCAACTAACAAATATTTCAATGTATTAAAGGACAATAGTATTGTGTAGGAGAAAAGTATGCCTCACACATCCTTTGTGCCATGTTTGTAGAATGTCTAGTGCATCTTCACCACTTGTAGACCATTCAATTGTAGTCGTTCACTACATAAAAAAGGATCAATATAGATGACTATGAGAGCATAGATAAAACATATAACAATTTGAATATAAAACAAATGGAGCAACAAATTAGTGAAATATTCTTTTAAGTGAAGTACATTGCATTTTCTCTGTCTGCTTCCTGCATTGCATTGCATTTTCTCTGTCTGCAAATGAACAATAACCTGGATTTTCTCTGTCTGCTTCCTTCATTTCCATTTCTGCACCCAACAAACGAAACCAAGACAAACCTACAAGAAACATTAAAGAAACAAAAAAACAAAACAAAGCAAGCTTACCACAGCCCAACAAACGAAACCAAGACCAAACTACAAAAAACAAGAAAAAAAATTGCAAAACAAAGGAAAAGGAGTACAACACAGCATGGCCATGCTCAAAATTGACAAAACAAAACATGCAGACAAGAACAAAGAAAAAATTAAAAACATCCCCTCCGCACATCATCTCTCCTACAATGTGTTGTCCTCCGCTGAAAGGGAAAAAAGTGGGTTGCATAAGGTTAAAATACACACGCAATTAGTAATGTTAAACATATTTCAAAACCAATAATTATTCATGATACGAAACACACCTCCCCTAGAGTTTGTTTTGTATTCCTCTTGCTCGCGCTTATTAGAGCCAACCATCTACAAAAGATACACAACAAGATATTAGAATCGCTATATAAGTTAAACTAAAAAGTACGCAATAATTAATCATAGTTAGAAACACGCCTTTATTTGAGATTGTTATATAAAAAGGGAGAGTCCATTTTATATTTCACGTATTCATGCTCATTGGAACATGCCATCTGCAATAGATACACAATAAAATATTAGATTTCTAATAAACGTCAAACTAGAGTGTTTGAAGGCATGAACTTCAACAAAAACAAATCATGTAGACAACAACAAACAAAATATTGCAAAATTCCCGTTTTCACATTATCTCTATTGTAGTGTCCTCTCCTTTGCTGAAAGGGAGAGAAGAGGTGTGAATAAGGTTAAAATAAAGACACAAATAGTAATGGCAAGCATAATTCAAAACAAATAATTATTCACAAATGCAAACATACCTCGTCTAGAGCTTTTTATATAAAGATAGACATTCCATTTTGTATTCCACTTACTCATGCTCACTAGAACAAGCCATCTACAACATATACATAATAAGAT
Organism: Pinus tabuliformis; assembly: GCA_031772625.1. Classification (NCBI taxonomy): domain Eukaryota; kingdom Viridiplantae; phylum Streptophyta; class Pinopsida; order Pinales; family Pinaceae; genus Pinus; species Pinus tabuliformis. The sequence goes on along the minus strand of CM062808.1, from coordinate 457,014,153 downwards.
ATTAGAATCATTATACAAGTTAAACTGGAGACTTGAATGCAAAAATCAATCATAATGTGAAACACACCTGACTTTGAGCTTTTTTATATAAAGGGGGATAATCTATTTTGTATTTTACATATTTCTACTCACTGGTATCAACCATCTGCAATACATAGAAAATAAAATATTAGAATTCTAATAAAAGTTAAAATAGAGAGTTGAAGGCATGAACTTGTGAACCAACTTAATTCCAGTCCATTTATATTCCATGCTATATCTCAAAGTATATAATTTTTCTAAACTAGACATAATTCTAATAAGAATAATGCAATCAATGTTATTGCAAGATAAATAATCCTTTTTGTAAGAGGGATCCAATCAAATTTAAACATATTGAACATGTTGAGATTGGTACCTTGGGAGGTACTCCAAACCCTAGGCTACAGGGATGTGGAGGAATTGGCACCACAAAGTCACTTGTGTGCTAAGAACCCAACTGTGTAGGTTTTGCACCCAAGCTTGCGGATGTGAAACCATGTATGGATTAGGACACTTGGCACTTGGAGATTGTAGGGCACCCTTAAAGTAACAAGGGGATGCTTGTAGCACCAAGAGAGGCCTTGAGGCCTTGTGGATTGAGAGAAAATAAATTTTACTTGATTATGTGGGTCAACTTGTCTTAAGTTTCAAGTCAGCCTTGAATTGAGGAGAGAATTTGAGAAGGTTAGACGTCACCCTAAGTAATGATATAAATAGGGCTGAGGATGAGCCTCATTCCTCACCTAATCAAGACACTTATTCCTCATGTGAAGACTAAAATAGGAGGATGAGTCCACAACCAATAAGAAGAAAGTATCAAGTATGGTTAGGGGTGGTTTTGGGACTGTTTTCGATTGTGGTTATGCAAGTAAAGACAATGAGTAGAAGGAGACTAAGTCGAGACTTTTGAGGACAAAATCTGAACATGAAAACAAAAGCAGGCTCTCTCTAACAGGACGAGATTTCTTAAGTATTGCAAGTGGACGAAATTATGACTATTGGAGGGTCGAGTAGCCTACTTGCCAACCAAGGTTAGGCTACATTCATCTACATTAGGAGCGAAGAAATTAAGAAATCAAAAGTTTTTGGAGTGGTTTGTAGGTAGGTTGGATCTGCTTAAAGTTGCCATAGATAGGGTTGAGTTCTTCAAAAAAAATCTCGCTCAGTTCCAGGGGTTTTTGAGAGCAGAAGTAGATGTCTACAAGGAACAAAAGTAAAGGATTGGTGTCCTAGTTTAGGATATTATTTGGAGCAGCCAAAAGAACAATTTTGGGAGGGTTTTAGTGGCTTGCTCCACGCCCTAAGTAAAGTCACTTGAGAAGGAATTTGAGGTATTAGATGGGCAAAAGAAGGGATGCTCAGGAAAAGGAGGTCAAGGGAGCAGTTTGACTAGCCCAAGTTTATTATTGAAGGACTTTTTGTTGAAATATGTAACCAGGTTCGTTCTTCATAATGGCATATGTAATCGTGATTTTATGTATTTAATTAAAAGAGAAAAATAGATTTATTATTCATTTTTTTGAGGCATGGGTTTCATGCTCAAGGGAAATTTATTTTTAGTTCAAGCACCCATTGAGTGCTTCTAGGTTTGTCATAAAGTCAATTGAGTCATTGTCATGTAATGAAGACCCATTTGGGCATGTTACATATTGTAAAGAAAAATTTATCGAGTCAAAATAGAGTCAAAAGACTCTCCATGACCTCGTAATGGAGCAAAAATCAAGTCAGCTTACATGAAGGGACAAGTCAAACTCATGATAGCAATCCGCACCCATCACAAGCCTATCAATAAGAAGGAATTCGACCTCATTTACACGCTCACTCAAGGAAGTTCGATCTCCTCAAGATAGAAGCTGGAAAAGGACGAAGAAGAAGAAGATCAACATCAAAAGTTTTGGGCCTCTCTCTCTCTCTCTCTCTCTCTCTCTCTCTCTCTCTCTCGTTAGTGTTTCTACAGTGTATGGGCCAGATGAAATTATGTAGCTGCATCGAAGCTATGAAGCTGCAAGGTCAAAGTTGTGAAGCTGCAAAGTCAAAGTTGTGAAGTTGCAACGTCAAAGTTGTGAAGCTATAGGGTTGAATTTGTGAAGCTGCAAGGTCAAAGCTGGGAGGTTGCCTCTAGATCAAAGTTGTGAAGTTGTTAGGTCGAAGTTGTTGTAGCTGCTAGGTCAAATTTGCAGAAATTGTTGCTAGGGTCGAGTTGTTGAAAAATTTGTTGGAAGGTCAAAGTTTGTTGTTGAAGGACTAGTCCAAGTTTGTTGTTGAAAGACTTTTGACAGTGATAGGTGGCAACCATCCATTCCCTAATTTTGCCTCATTGAAGCAGCACGGGTAGGCTATAAAGGGAAGAAGTCCCTAAGAGTTGTGTTCTTGGAGGACTAAGGAGCAACTAGTAGGCAAGATGTCCCAAAGGAGCTAAGGAGCAACAATGGGCAGTCTAGAGTTGTTCACAAACGGAGTTGTGTACAACTCAACAAAAGACCCTATGTCTTGGTCGTTGATGGACTAATGATCGGCTAGAGGGTATATTGGAGCCGTGTTCAGTGACAAAAAGGAGAAGGATCATTGATAGAGGCAGATTGGGGGTGCTACAGTTCAGAATCCAATGGACCAGGCATATGTGTTCAAGATATGACCAATGGAGCTGTGAAGTGCACTAGAGTAGCTAGCACATCAATGTATCAGACATCAAACCCTAGTTTGTATTCTTTGTATCAATGGTTATATGAGAGCGATGATCCCTAGTATGGGAGCCCTAGACAGTTGTATTACAGTTTGTTAATATAACGAAGTTGGGTTATTGAAAAAATTGTAAAAAGTTGTCTGTATTTGTGCACTAATTGATTTATTGTTGTTTATATTTCACCGTGCATGGTATTTTGTTGTGGTATTTGGATTGGTAGTGTCAGTAATTCTATGACCCGAAACTAGATTCCAGTACCGTGGTAAAACAACTGAACACCCAAAATCCTACTATTGTCTATTAGCCAGTGTTATAAGAACTGAACTGGACCGACTGGTTCAAACCAATTTGACCGTTTTGAGGCAAAAATTGGGTCGAACCGGTGACTTGAACAATTTTTCTCTAGTTCGATATGGTAAAGCCACGTAGAATGCAACAAGTGGGGTGAATTTAAAGTAAAAATGACATTCTCATTTATCTTTCATTTTCATCCTTTTACTTAAATTTTTAACATTAGCATGAAATGAATCATGATGTTTGAGAGCGGTTTTTACCTCATTGGATTTCATATGGAAAAAGTAGAATTTTAGATCCCACTCAAAATCCAACAGAGTTAACAGTTTTTCAGGATTTCATGATTGGGGGGGTTCCAACACTACATTGGATTTTCCCATTAGGAGGCTATGGAACTAGTATTTGATCAAGAGCACCAAGCCCTCTATGTACCTTGTTGTTAGTGGCAATGGTTGTTTAACTCCTCTATCATGAGCCTAATAAAACGAATGCTTATCACTCAACAAAATCTTGACTTGACATGCTATGATTTTTCTATCTTATTTTGCTTAGAAGGTGATATTGATGACAAAGATCCCAATATAGGAAACGGTTTTGATGATATGTAGGTATTTGTTGTAGCATAAGTTATTTTTTATGCTAGAGGCCATGTGGAGTTTGTTTGCTGATATTGGTTTAGAGATGGATTGCACTCGGTCTTATTTTGGTTATATGCACCCTTACATGTTATATAAATGAGAACTTTTGCTTATTTGTGTATGAATGGTTGGATTCATATGGATGCACATGAATATATATGTTTTTCTATAAAATTTGAATATTTTATGTGGTTTGGGTTGACAGGTATTTTGGTCCGGTTTTTTTATCAGTTTTCATACAGTTCTGATAACTATGCTACCAACAAAATGATTGATTGGTCAAAGGCTCAGTATGCTTGCATGCTTGACCTTACCATCCTCCTCTCTAGGGCACGTTGTGTGGGGTTGTGCGTGTGATCTGGACCAAATTAGCATATAAATTTAAAAATACCATTTTATGTATATGTCAAACTATTATTTAAGTGGTAAGTGGTACTAACTGAGAACCATCCTAAAAGGATAAAACGTCCAAATAACAAATAATAATAACAATATTTTGTTGGAAAACAACATCACGCACCCAACCTCTGCGTTGCATCTACATTTCCTAAGATATCTTCTCCACTCGACCCTCTCAAACACTACGATTCTAGTCACTCACTGCACAAAGTAATATTATATATGAGATCATGAATAAACCATGGGAGCTTAAAGGATAAATATACAAAGCGATGAATTAACCATACACATACCTACCCTCCCTTGGCTACTATTATAACAACAACAATCATAAAAAATAATCCTTGAACATTTAAACCCCAATGTGAAATTTTCATTTCTTTCATATCAAAGTTCTAGTAAAAATATTGAATCTCACACCCTTGAACACGATCATACTACTTCGAATACATGACAATTTATCATTTTGCAACTAACAAATATTTCAGTGTATTAAAGGACAATAGAGTATTATGTAGGAGAAAAGTATGCCTCACCCATCCTCTGTGCCATGTTTGTAGAATGTCTAGTGCATCTTCACCACTTGACCTTTGTAGACCATACAATTCTAATTGTTCACTACATAAAAAAGAATCAACATAGTTGACTATCACAGCATAGATAAAACATATAATAATTTGAATATCAAACAAATGGAGACACAAATCAGTGAAAAATACTTTTAAGTGAGGTGCATTGCATGTATATATGTTGACTCACCTTCATTTATGATAAATAATATCAATTTTCTCTGTTTGCTTCGTTCATTTCCATTTCCGCACCAAACAAACGAAACCAAGACAAAACTACAAGAAACATTAAAGAAACAAAAAAACAAAACAAAGCAAGAGTACAACACAGCCAACAAATCAAACCAATACCAAACTATAAAAAACAAGAAAAAAAGATTCAAAACAAAGGGAAAGGAGTACAACACAGCATGGCCATGCTCAAACTCAAAAAAAACAAAACATGCAGACAAGAACAAAGAAAAAATTGCAAACATCCCCTCTGCACATCATCTCTCCTGCAATGTGTTGTCCTCCGCTGAAAGGGGAAAATGTGTGTTGAATAAGGTTAAAATACACTCACATTTAGTAATGTTAAACATATTTCAAAACCAATAATTAGTCATATTAGGAAACACACCTCCGCTAGAGTTTGTTTTATAACGATGGACACTCCTGTATTCCACTTGCTCGTGCTCACCAGAACCAACCATCTACAAAAGATACACAATAAGCTATTAGAATCGTTATATAAATTAAACTAAAGAGTACACAATAATTAATCATAATAAGAAACAAGCCTTTCTTTGAGATTGTTATATAAAAGGGGAAAGTCCATTTTGTATTTCACGTATTCATGCTCATTGGAACATGCCATCTGCAATAGATACACAATAAAATATTAGGTTTCTAGTATATATAAAAGTAGAGTGTTTGAAGGCATGAACTACAACAAAAACATTAGATTTCCAATATATATAAAAGTAGAGTGTTTGAAGGCATGAACTTCAACAAAAACAAATCATGTAGACAACATCAAAATAAAAATTGCAAACTTCCCCTTTGCATATTATCTCTATTGTAGTGTCCTCTCCTCCTCTGAAATTGAAAAAAGTGGTGTGACTAAGGTTAAAATAAAGACACAAATAGTAATGGCAAGCATAATTCAAAACAAATAATTATACATAATCGCAAACATACCTCGTCTAGAGTTTTCTATATAGAGATAGACATTCCATTTTGTATTCCACTTACTCATGCTCACTAGAACAAGATATCTACAACAAATACATAATAAGATATTAGACTCATTATACAAGATAAATTGGAGAGTTGAATGCTAATCATAATGTGAAACATACCTGACTTGTGGACACTCCTGTATTCCACTTGCTCGTGCTCACCAGAACCAACCATCTACAAAAGATACACAATAAGCTATTAGAATCGTTATATAAATTAAACTAAAGAGTACACAATAATTAATCATAATAAGAAACAAGCCTTTCTTTGAGATTGTTATATAAAAGGGGAAAGTCCATTTTGTATTTCACGTATTCATGCTCATTGGAACATGCCATCTGCAATAGATACACAATAAAATATTAGATTTCTAGTATATATAAAAGTAGAGTGTTTAAAGGCATGAACTACAACAAAAACATTAGATTTCCAATATATATAAAAGTAGAGTGTTTGAAGGCACGAACTTCAACAAAAACAAATCATGTAGACAACATCAAAATAAAAATTGCAAACTTCCCCTTTGCATATTATCTCTATTGTAGTGTCCTCTCCTCCTCTGAAATTGAAAAAAGTGGTGTGACTAAGGTTAAAATAAAGACACAAATAGTAATGGCAAGCATAATTCAAAACAAATAATTATACATAATTGCAAACATACCTCGTCTAGAGTTTTCTATATAGAGATAGACATTCCATTTTGTATTCCACTTACTCATGCTCACTAGAACAAGATATCTACAACAGATACATAATAAGATATTAGACTCATTATACAAGATAAATTGGAGAGTTGAATGCTAATCATAATGTGAAATATACCTGACTTTCAGCATTATTCTATAAAGGGGGGCAATCCATTTTGTATTTTATGTGATTATGTGGGTGAATTCGTCTTAAGTTTCAAGTCGGCCTTTACTTGAGGAGCCCATTTCAGAATGTTAGGTGTCACTCTAAGAAAAGATATAAATAAGACCGAGGAGGAGCCTCATTCCTCACCTAATCAAGTCACTTATTTCTCATGTGAAGATTGCAATAGGGTGTAGAGTCCGCAACCAAGAAGGAGAAATGATCAAGTCTGGTTAGGGTTGGTTTTGGGACTATTTTGGGACTATTTTGGGACTATTTGTGGTTTTGTGACTTCTTTGATCAGTGAGTAGGAGACTAGGAGGGCCATGTAGCCTACTTAGCAACCAAGGATAGGTTGCATTCATCTACAATAGGAGAGAAGAAATCAGAGGTTGTTAGAGTGGTTTACAGGTGGGATGGATCTACTTCAAGTTGCCCCAGCTAGGGATGAGTTCTTCAGAAAAATCTCGCCCAAATCCAAGGGTTTTGGAGAGCAGAAGTGGATGTCTTCAATGAGGAAAAGTGTAGGATTGGTGTCCTAGTTTAGGATAGTATATGCAGTATTTGGAGCTGCCAAAAGAACAGTTTTGGGAGGGTTGTAGTGGCTTGCTCCAAGCCCCAAGTACAATCACTTGAGAAGGAATTTGAGGACTATTAGAAGTTCATAAGAAGGGATGCTTAGCACTGATCTTTGAAAGACAAAAGGAGGTCAAGGGAGCAGTTTGACTAGCCCAAGTTTGTTGTTGAAGGACTTTTGACAGTGATAGGTGGCAACCATCCATTCCCTAAGTTTGCCTCATTGAAGTAGCACGGGTAGGCTATAGAGGGAAGAAGTCCATAATAGTTGTGTTCTTGAAAAACTAAGGAGCAACTAGTAGGCATGAAGTCCCAAAGGAGCTCAAGAGCAACAATGGGTAGTCTAGAGTTGTTCACAAACAGAGTTGTGTACAACTCAACAAAAGACCCTATGTCGTGGTTGTTGATGGACTAATAATCAGCTAGAGGGTAGATTGGAGTCGTGTTCAGTGACAAAAAGGAGCAGGATCATTGATAGAGGAAGATTGGTGGTTTTGCAGATAGGGAACTAATGGACCAGGTAGATGTGTTCAAGATACGATCAATGGAGCTGTGAAGTGCACTAGATTAGCTAGTAGGTCAATGTTTCTTTTTCAGGGAAGCTTGGAGGTCAAAGTTGTTAACATCAAACCCTAGTTTGTATTCCTTGTATCAGTGATTGTATGAGAGTGATCCCTAGTGCAAGAACCCTAGACAATTATATTACAGTTTGTTAATATAACGAAGTTGGGTAATTATAAAAAGTTGTCTATATTTGTGCACTAGACAGTTGTATTACAGTTTGTTAATATAACGAAGTTGGGTAATTGAAACAATTGTAAAAAGTTGTCTAGATTTGTGCACTAATTGATTTAATGTTGTTTATATTTCGCTATGCAAAGTAGTTTGTTGAGGTATTTGGATTGGTAGTGTCAGTAATTCTATGACCCTAACCTAGATTCCAGTACCATGGTTAAACAACAGAACACCCAAAATCCTACTGTTGTCTACTAGCCAATGTAATAAGCATTGAACTGGACCGACCGGTTTAGACCAGTTCAATCGTTTTGAGGCAAAAACTGGTTCAAACTGGTGACTTGAACCATTTTTCTTCAGTTCAGTACAAAAAAACCACGTAGAACGCAACAAGTGGGGCGAATTTAAAATAAAAGTGACATTCTCCTTTATCTTTCATTTTCATCCTTTTACTTAAATTTTTTAACATTAACATTCGCATGAAATGAATCAAGATGTTTGAGAATGGTTTTGAGCTCATTGGATTTCATATGGAGAAAGTAGAATTTTAGATCTCACTCAAAATCCAATAGACTTGACAGTTTTCCTAGATTTCAAGATTGGGGGGGGTTGCAACACTACATTGGATTTTCCCATGTAGGAGGCTATGGAACTAGTATTTAATCAAGAGCACCAAACCCTCTATGTACCTTGACGTTAGTGGCAATGGTTCATGAGCCTAATAAAACGAATACTTATCACTCAAACAAAATCTTGACTTGACATGCTATGCTTTTCCTATCTTATTTTAATGCTTAGAGGGTGATATTGATGACAAAGATCCCAATATAGAAAATGATTTTGATGATATTTAGGTATTTTTTGTAGCATAATTTTTTTTATGCTAGAGGCCATGTGGAGTTTGTTTGCTGATATTGGTTTAGAGATGGCTTGCACTCGGTGCTATTTTGGTTATGTGCACCTTTACATGTTATATAAATGAGAACTTTTGCTTATTTGTGTATAAATGGTTTGTATTCATATGGATGCACATGAATATATACGTTTTTCCATTTAATTTGAATATTTTATGTGGTTAAAGTTGACCGATTTTTTGGTGCATTTTTTTTACCAGTTTCCGTACGGTTCTGATAACTATGCTACTAGCAAAATGGTTGATTGGTCGAAGGCTCAGTATGCTTTCTTGCTCAAACTTACCATCCTCCTCTCTAGGGCATATTGTGTAGGGTTGTGCGTGTGATGTGGACCAAATTAGCATATAATTTTAAACATACCATTTTATGTATATGTCAAACCATTATTTAAGAGGTACTATCCGAGAACCATGTTAGAAGGAGAAAACGTTGAAATAACAAATAATAATAATATTTTGTTGGAAAACAACATGACTCACCCATCCTTTCGGGTGCATCTACATTTCCTAAGATATCTTCTCGACTCGACCCTCTCAGACACTACAATTGTAGTCACTGACTGCACAAAGTAATATTATATATGAGATCACAAATAAACCATGGGAGCTTGAAAGATACATATACAAAGCGATGAATTAACCATACACATACCTACCCTCCCTTGGCTAATATTATTACAAAAACAATCATGAAAAGTAATCCCTGGACATTTGAACCCCGATGTAACATTTCCATTTCTTTCATATCAAAGTTCTAGTAAAACTATTGAATCTCACACCCATGAACACGATCATACTATCTCGAATACATGACAAAATAATAAATCATTGTGCAACTAACAAATATTTCAATGTACTAAATAAAAATAGCATTGTGTAGGAGAAAAGTATGCCTCACCCATCTTTTGTGCCATGTTCGTAGAATGTCTAGTGCATCTTCACCACTTGACCTTTGTAGACCATACAATTGTAGTTGTTTGTTACATAAAAAAAAATCAATATAGTTGACTATCAAAGCATAAATAAAACATATAATAATTTGAATAGCAAACAAATGGAACCACAAACTAGCAAATGATACTTTTAAGTGAAGTGCATTGCATGTATATATGTTGACTCACCTATATTTATGAGCAATAACCTCAATTTTCTTTGTCTGCTTCGCTCATTTCCCGCACCCAACAAACGAAACCAAGACAAACCTACAAGAAACATTAAAGAAACAAAAAAACAAAACAAAGCAAGAGTACAAAACATCCAACGAATGAAACCAAGACCAAACTACAAAAAACAAGAAAAAAAATATTCAAAACAAAGGGAAAGGAGTACAACATAGCATGGCCATGCTCAAACTCAAAAAAAAACAAAACATGCAAACAAGAACAAACAAAAAATTGCAAACATCCCCTCTACACATCATCTCTCCTGCAATGTGTTTTCCTCTGCTGAAAAGGAAAAAAGTGGGTTGAATAAGGTTAAAATACACACATTTAGTAATGTTAAACATATCGCAAAACCAATAATTAGTCATATTAGGAAGCACACCTCCATAGAGTTTGTTTTATAACAATGGACACTCTCTTGTATTCCACTTTCTCGTGCTCATCAGAACCAACCATCTACAAAAGATACACAATAAGCTATTAGAATTATTATATAAGTCAAAATAAAGAGTACACAATAATTAATCATAATAAGAAACAAGCCTTTCTTTGAGATTGTTATATAAAAGGGGAGAGTCCATTTTGTATTTCACGTATTCATGCTCATTGGAACATGCCAGCTGCAATAGATACACAATAAAATATTAGATTTCTAGTAAAAATAAAACTAGATAGTTTGAAGGTCTTAACTCCAACAAAAACAAATCATGTAGCCAAATACAAACAAAAAATTGCAAACTTCCCCTTTGCACATTATCTCTATTGTAGTGTCCTCTCCTCCGCTGAAAGGAAAAAAGTGGTGTGAATAAGGTTAAAATAAAGACACAAATAGTAATGGCAAGCATAATTCAAAACAAATAATTATTCATAATTGCAAACATACCTCGTCTAGAGTTTTCTGTATAAAGATATACATTCCATTTTGTATTCCATTTACTCATGCTCATCAGAACAAGGCATCTACAACAAATACACGATAAGATATTACAATCATTATACAATTTAAACTGGAGGGTTGAATGCAACAATCAATCATAATGTGAAGCATACCTGACTTTGAGCATTTTTCTATAAAGGGGTATAATCCATTTTGTATTTTACATATTTGGGCTCACTGGAATCAACCATCTGCAGTAGATAGAAAATAGAATATTAGAATTCTAATAAAAGTTAAAATAGAGAGTTGAAGGCATGAACTTGTGAACCAACTTACTTCCACTCCATTTATATTCCATGCTTTATCTCAAAGTATATAATTTTTCAAGACTAGACATAATTCTAATAAGAATAATGCTATCAATGTTATTGCAAAATAAATAATCCTTTTTGTAAGAGGGATCCAATCAAATTTAAACATATTGAACATGTTGAGATTGGTACCTTGGGAGGTACTCCAAACCCTAGGCTATAGGGATGTGGAGGAATTGGCACCACAAACTCACTTGTGTGCTAAGAACTGAACTGTGTAGGTTTTTCACCCAAGCTTGTAGGTGTGAAATCGTGTATGGATTTGAACACTTGGCACATGGAGATAGTAGGGCACCCTTAAAGGAACAAGGGGATGCTTGTAGCACCAAGAGAGGCCTTGTGTATTGAGAGAAAAGAATTTGTATTTGATTATGTGGGTAGACTTGTCTTAAGTTTCTGGTCGGTCTTGAATTGAGGAGACAATTTGAGAAAGTTAAATGCCACCCTAAGGAATGATATAAATAGGGGTGAGGAGGAGCCTCATTACTCACCCAATCAAGACACTTATTCCTCATGTGAAGACTGAAATAGGAGGACGAGTCCCCAACAAAGAAAGAGAAAGGATCAAGTCTGGTTAGGGTTGGTTTTGAGACTATTTTGGGTTGTGGTTATGCGGGTAAAGACAACGAGTAGAAGGAGACTAGGCTGAGACTTCTAAGGACGAAATCTGAGCATGAAAACAAAAACAAGCTCTCTCTAACATGCCGAGATTTCTGAAGTATTGCAGGTTACGAAATTTTGACTATTGGAGGGTCGAGTAGCCTACTTGGCAACCAAGGTTAGGCTACATTCATCTACAGTAGGAGCGAAGAAATCAAACGTTTTTGGAGTGGTTTGTAGGTAGGTTGGATCTACTTCAAGTTGCCCTAGCTAGGCTTGAGTTCTTTAGAAAAAGTATCACTCAGATCGAAGGGTTTTGGAAAGCAGAAGTGAACATCTACAGGGAGGAAAAGTAAAATACAAGATTGGTGTCCTAGTTTAGGACAGTATTTGGAGCAGCCAAAAGAGCAATTTTGGGAGGGTTGTAGTGGCTTGTTCCAAGCCCTAAGTAGAGTCAATTGAGAAGGAAATTGAGGATTGTTAGAACTACAAAGGAAGGGATACTCAGGAAAAGGAGGAGGTCAAGGGAGCAGTTTGACTAGCCCAAGTTTGTTGCTAAAGGAGTTTTGGCAGTGATTAGTGGAAGCCCTCCATGCCATAAATTTTCCTCATTGAAGCAGCACAAGTAGGCAACAAAAGAAGTCCCTAAGAGTTGTGTTGTCGAAGGACTAAGGAGTAGCTAGTGTGCAAGAAGTCCCAAATGAGATGAGGAGCCGTAGTGGGCAGTCTAGAGTTGTTCACAAACTAAGTTGTGAAAAACTCAATAGAAGATCCTATGTCCTGGTTGTTGATGGATTAATGATCAACTAGAGGGAAGATGGGAAGTGTGTTAAGTCACCTGAAGGAGCAATATCATTGATAAATCTAGATTGGTGTTGTTGCAGATCGGGAGCCAAAGGACCAGGCAGATGTGTTCAGGATATGACCAATGGAGTTGTGAAGTGCACTAGATCAACTAGTAAGTCAATACATCTTGTTAAGCGTAGATTGGTGGTCAAAGTTGTTGCCACCAAACCCTAGTTTGTATTACTTGTATCAGTGATTGTATGAGGGCCTTGATCTCAGGTACGAAAGCACTAGAGAGTTGTATTACAATTTTTTAATATAACAAAGTTGGGTTATTAAAAAAATTGTAAAAAGTTGTATATATTTGTGCGGTAGTTGACTTATTGTTGTTTATATTCTGTTGAGCAAAGTAGTTTATTGTGGTATTTGGATTGGTAGTGTCAGTGATTCTAAGACCCTAACCTAGATTCTCGTATCGTGGAAAAAGAACATGGTATCAGAACTACTTTGAAGGGCTAGTGAATCAGATTGTCCTCAGTGAAGCAACTCAAAGGGAGTTGAGATTGTCTAGATCATGGAGCAGATGTTTCAGTTGAAGACATGGAGCTATGGTCTTGACTAGATTGACAGCAAGATTGGCTGGGAGTTCTAGTGTATTGGTGGTGAACCTATTGAACAACAATTTGTTGTAAGGCAAATCACTGATCATGGACTTCCTATGACTTTCCATAAATCGTTGGGACAACTATAAGATTGCTTTAGCATGGACGAGATTGGTATAATCGAGATTCCTTCATGTGATGAACAAAATGTTGGCAGGGTAGCTTCTACTTCGGGCAATGATGTTGCATATCCAAGATTGGAGGGATGTGCAAGTATTAGGTTTGACCCAAGGGGATGAGTTCTTGCACAACTAAGTTGCAGTGATGATGGTCGTTTTCTTCCGCAGTTCAAACTGACCTTGTAGGACACGAGATCAGAAACAGGTTGAGCCAATGGAGATCGTGCAGACTCAGAGAGAGTCTAGCTTCAAAGGGAACAACCTTATGTAAGCGTTGAGATCTTTAGGTTTAGAACAGATGAGGCAGAGGCACTGCTGAGATAGTGTGGTTCATTCTATAGAGTATGCTACAATGGTGGACACTAAATGGGCTAGTGTCGTCGGTGATGATGATGGAGACTTCCTAGTGTTGGAAGTACCTCCCTTGCTAAGAGGGAGTGTTGAGATTGGTAGCTTGGGAGGTACTCCAAAACCTAGGCTATAGGGTTGTGGAGGAATTGGCACCACAACGTCACTTGTGGGCTAAGAACCCAAGGGTATGTTGGACATTGACAAACCAATGGTCCCCGTGTGTTTCGCGACATGTGCTTAACCGCCTCTCGTGGATTCATTAACTCTGGTGATGCATTCATTTACTAACACCTGTGGGTTTTGCTATAACAACAATCGTGATTCCAACAAGTAGTATCAGAGGCAAAGGTGTCGAGTTCGAATCAAACTCAGCTCGCACTGGGGAGAGATTGTTGGACATTGGATAAACCAGTGCTCCCCGTGATTTTCGCGACATGTGCTTAACTGCCTCTCGTGGATTTATTAACTCTAGAGATGCGTTCGTTTTTTAAAACCTATGGGTTTTGGTGTAATGACAATCGTGATTCCAATAGGGTATGGGCTTTTCACCTAAGCTTATGGGTGTGAAACCGCGTATGGATTTGAACACTTGGCACTTCAAGATTGTAGGGCACCCTTAGAGAAGTCAGCCTTGACTTGAGGAGACCATTAGAGAACGTTAGACGTCACCCTAGGGAATCATATAAATAAGAGTGAGGAGGATCCTCATTCCTCACCCAATCAAGTCATCTATTTCTCATCTGAAGACTGAAATAGGAGGTCAATTTCGCAAGCAAGAAGTAGAAAGGGTCAAGTCTGGTCAGGGATGGTTTTGGGTTGTCGTTATGCACGTAAAGGAAACAAGTAGGAGACTAGACCGCGACCTTTTAGGAAGAAATATGAGCATGAAAGCATAAGCAATCTCTCTCTAACAGGCCGAGATTTTTGATGTATTAAAGGAGGACAAAAGTATGATTCTTGTAGCGCCAAGTAGCCTACTTAGCAGCCAAGGATAAGCCACATTCATCTACAGTACAAGAGAAGAAATCATAGGTTGTTGGAGTGGTTTGCAAGTGGGTTGGATCCACTTCAGGTTTCCCTAGTTAGGGATGAGTTCTTTAGAAAAAGTCTCGCTCAAATCCAAGGGTTTTGGAGAGAAAAAGTGGATGTCTACAAGGAGGAAAAGTGCAAGATTAGTGTCCTAGTTTAGGACAGTATTTGGAGCAGACAAAATAATGGTTTTGGGAGGGCTGTAGTGGGTTCTTCCAAGCCCTAAGTACACTCACTTGGGAAGGAATTTGACGACAGTTACAAGGGAAAAAGAAGGGATTCTCAGGAAAAGGAGATCAATGGAACAAATTGACTAGCCCAGGTTTATTGTCGAAGAACTTTTGACAATGATAGGTGGCAGCAATCCATTCCCTAAGTTTTCATCATTGTAACAGCACGAGTAGGAAATAGAGGGAGGAATTCCCTAAGAGTTGTGTTCTTGAAGGACGAAGGAGCTGAGGAACAGTAGTAGGCAGTCTAGAGTTCTTCACAAACGGAATTGTGTACAACTCAACAGAAGGCCCTATGTCTAGGTTGTTAATAGACGAATGATCAACTAGAGGGCACATTGGGGTCATGTTCAGTTACCTAAAGGAGCAGGATCATTGATAGAGGCAGAATGGTGTTACTGCAGATCGGGAGCCAATGGACGGGAAGATGTGTTTAGGAAAAGACCAATGGAGCTATGAAGTGCACTAGATCAACTAGTAGGTTAGTGTATCTTTTCAAAGGCACTTTGTTGGTCAAAGTTGTTGATATCAAACACTAGTTTGTATTCCTTGTATTAGTGATTGTATGAGAGTGATCATCCCTAGTACGAGAGCCTTATACAGTTGTATTACAGTTTGTTAATATAACAAAGTTGGGTTATTGAAAAAAATGCAAAACGTTGTCTATATTTGTGCACTAATTGATTTACTGTTGTTTATATTTCGTCGTGTAAAATAGATTTTTTGTGGTATTTGGATTGGTAGTGTTAGTGATTCTATGAACCTAACCTAGATTTCAGTACTGTGGAAAACCAACAGAACACCCAAAATCCTAGTGTTGTCTACTAGCACAATGGTTGATTGGTCAAAGGCTAAGTATCCTTGCTTGCTCGACCTTACCATCCTCCTATCTAGGGCATGTTTTGTGGGGATATGCGTGTGATCTAGACGAAATTAACATATGAATTTAAACATAACATTTTATGTATATGTCAAACCATCATTTAAGTGGTACTACCCGAGAGCCATGCTAGAAGGAGAAAACGTTGAGCAAACAAATAATAATAACAATATTTTGTTGGAAAACAACATGACTCACCCATCTTCTGCGTTGCCTCTATATTTCCTAAGATAACTTCTCCACTCAACCCTCCCTGACACGATTGTAGTTACACGTTGCACAAAGTATTCTTATATATGAGATCACCAATAAACCATGGGAGCTTAAAGGATAAATATAAAGAATTGTGAATTAACCATACACATCTACCTTGGCTAATATTATAATAGCAACAATCATAAACAATAATCTCAGAACATGTGAACCCCTATATAACATTTCCATTTTTTTCATATCAAAGTTCTAGGAAAAATATTGAACCTCTCACCCATGAACAAGATCATACTACCTTGAAACCATGACAAAATGATAAATCATTGTGCAACTAACAAATATTTTAGTGTATTAAAGGACAATAGTATTGTGTAGGAGAAAAGTATGCCTCACCCATCCTCTGTGCCATGCTTGGAGAATGTCTAGTGCATCTTCACCACATAACCTTTGTAGACCATACAATTGTAGTTGTTCACTACATAAAAAAGATCAATATAGTTGACTGTCAGAGCATACATAAACATATAATAATTTGAATAGCAAACAAATGGAGCCACAAATTAGCAAAAGATACCTTTAAGTGAAGTGCATTTCATGTAAATATGTTGACTCACCTTCACTTATGAACAATAACCTCAATTTTCTTTGTTTGCTTCCTCCATTTCCATTTTCGCACCCATCAAAAGAAACCAAGACCAAACTACAAGAAATGTTAAAGAAACGAAAAAACAAAATAAAGCAAGAGTACATCACACCGAACAAACAAAACCAAGACCAAACTACAAAAAACAAGAAAAGAATGCAAAACAAAGGAAAAGGAGTACAACAACATGGCCATGCTCAAACTCAACAAAACAAAACATGCAGACATGAACCAAGAAAAAATTGTAAACATCCCCTCCCCACATCATCTCCCCTGCAATGTGGTGTCCTCCGCTGAAAGGGAAAATAACTGCGTTGAATAAGGTTAAAATACGCACACAGTTAGAAATATTAAACATATTTCAAAACCAATAATTCTACATAATAGGAAACACACCTCCCCTAGATTTTGTTTTATAACTATGGACACTATTTTCTATTCCACTTGCTCGTGCTCATGAGAGCCAACCGTCTACAAAAGATACACAATAAGATATTAGAATTGTTATATAAGTTAAACTAAAGAATACGCAATAATTATAACGATATAATAATTACTACCTTAGAACCATGCTAAAAGGAGAAAACGTCGAAATAACAAATAATAATAACAATATTTTGTTGGAAAACAACATCACTCACCCAACCTCTGCGCTGCATCTACATTTCCTAAGATATCTTCTCCACTCGACCCTCTCAGACACTACGATTGTACTCACTCACTGCACAAAGTAATATTATATACAAGATCACGAATAAACCATGGGAGCTTAAAAGTTAAAAGATAAATATACAAAGCAATGAATTAACCATACACATACCTACCCTCCCTCGGCTACTATTATAACAACAACAATCATAAAAAATAATCCTTGAACATTTAAACCCCAATGTGACATTTCCATTTCTTTCATATCAAAGTTCTAGTAAAAATATTGAAACTCACACCCTTGAACACGATCATACTACTTCAAATACATGACAAAATGATAAATCATTTTGCAACTAATAAATATTTCAATGTATTAAAGGACAATAGTATTGTGTAGGAGAAAAGTATGCCTCACCCATCCTTTGTAACATGTTTGTAGAATGTCTAGTGCATCTTCACCACTTGACCTTTGTAGACCATACAATTGTAGTTGTTCACTACATAAAAAAGAATCAATATAGTTGACTATCACAGCATAGATAAAACATATAATAATATGAATGTCAAACAAATGGAGCCATCAATTAGCGAAAGATACTTTTAAGTGAAGTGCATTGCATGTATATATGTTGACTCACCTTCATTTTTGAGCAATAAACTCAATTTTCTCTGTCTGCTTCGTTTATTTCCATTTCTGCACCCAACAAACGAAACCAAGACAAAACTACAAGAAACATTAAAGAAACAAAAAAAAAACAAAGCAAGAGTACAACACACCCAACAAATGAAACCAAGACCAAACTACAAAAACCAAGAAAAAAATTCAAAACAAAGGGAAAGGAGTACAACGCAACATGGCCATGCTCAAACTCAAAAAAAAAAAAACATGCAAACAAGAACAAAGAAAAAATTGCAAACATCCCCTCTGCACATCATCTCTCCTGCAATGTGTTGTCCTCCACTGAAAGGGGAAAAAGTGTGTTCAATAAGGTTAAAATACACACACATTTAGTAATGTTAAACATATTACAAAACCAATAATTATTCATATTAGGAAACACAACTCCCCTAGAGTTTGTTTTATAATGATGGACACTCTTGTAATCCACTTGCTCGTGCTCACCAGAACCAACCATCTACAAAAGATACACAATAAGCTATTAGAATCGTTATATAAATTAAACTAAAGAGTACACAATAATTAATCATAATAAGAAACAAGCATTTCTTTGAGATTGTTATATAAAAGGGGAGAGTCCATTTTGTATTGCACGTATTTATGCTCATTGGAACATGCCCTCTACAATAGATACACAATAAAATATTAGATTTCTAATAAAAATAAAACTAGATAGTTTGAAGGCATGAACCTCAACAAAAACAAATCATGTAGACAACAACAAACAAAAGATTGCAAACTTCCCCTTTGCACATTATCTCTATTGTAGTGTCCTCTCCTCCGCTGAAAGGAAAACAATTGCAAACATACCTCATCTAGAGTTTGCAATATAAAGATATACATTCCATTTTGTATTCCACTTACTCATGCTCAACAGAACAAGGCATCTACAACAGATACATAATAAGATATTAGAATCATTATACAAGTTAAACTGGAGGGTTGAGTACAACAATCAATCATAATGTGAAACATACCTAACTTTGAGCATTTTTCTATAAAGGGGGATAATCCATTTTGTATTTTACGTATTTCAGCTCACTGGAATCAACCATCTACAGTAGATAGAAAATAAAATATTAGAATTCTAATCAAAGTTGTAATAGAGAATTTAAGACATAAACTTGTGAACCAACTTAATTCTAGTCCATTTATATTTCATGTTATATCTCAAAGTATATAATTTTTCTGACTAGACGTAATTCTAGTAGGAATAATGCAATCAATGTTATCCCAAGATAAATAATCCTTTTTGTAAAAGGGATCCAATCAAATTTAAACATATTGAACATGTTGAGATTGGTAACTTAGGAGGTACTCCAAACCCCAGGCTACAAGGTTGTGGAGGAATTGGCACCAAAAGGTCACTTGTGGGCTAGGAATCCAAGCGTGTCGACTTTGCACCCAACCTTGTAGGTGTGAAACCGTGTATGTATTTTGACACTTGGCACATGGAGATAGTAGGGCACCCTTAAAGGAACAAGGGGACGCTTGTAGCACCGAGAGAGGCCTTGTGTATTGAGGGAGTCTAGCTTCAAAGGGAGCAACCCTATGTAAGCGTTGAGATCTTTAGGTTTAGAACAGATGAGGCAGAGGTACTACTAAGATTTTGTGGTTCATTCTACAGAGTATGCTACAATGGTGGACGCCAGATGAGCTAGTGTTGTCGGTGATGATGATGGAGACTACCTAGTGTTGAAATTACCTCCCTTGCTAAGAGGGAGTCATGAGATTGGTAGCTTGGGAGGTACTCCAAACCCTAGGCTATAGGGTTGTGGAGGAACTTGCACCACAACGTCACTTGAGGGCTAAGAACCGAAGGGTATGTTGGACATTGACAAACCAATTCTCCCTGTGTGATTCGCAACATGTGCTTAACTGCCTCTCGTGGATTCGTTACCTCTGGGGATGCATTCGTTTACTAACACCTGCGGGTTTTGTTGTAACGACAATCGTGATTCCAACAAGTAGTATTAGAGGCAAAGGTGTCGAGTCCGAATCAAACCCAACTTGCGCTAAGGGGGAGATTTTTGGACATTGGATAAACATGCACTCCCCGTGATTTCCGCGACATGTGCTTAACTACCTCTCGTGGATTTATAAACTCTAGAGATGCATTTGTTTTTTAACACCTGAGAGTTTTGGTGTAACGATAATTGTGATTCCAACAAGGTATGGGCTTTGCACCCACGCTTGTGGATGTGAAACCATGTATGGATTTGAACACTTGGCACTTCGAGATTGTAGGGCACCCTTAAAGGAAAAAGGGGCTACTTGTAGGACCAAGAGAGGCCTTGTGGGTTGAGAGAAAATATTTTTTATGTGATTATGTGGGTGAATTTGTATTAAGTTTCATGTCGACCTTGACTTGAGGAGACCATTAGAGAATGTTAGACGTCACCCTAAGGAATGATATAAATAGGAGTGAGGAGGAGCCTCATTCCTCACCCAATCAAGTCATTTATTTCTCATATGAAGACTGAAATAGGAGGCCAATTACACAAGCAAGAAGGAGAAAGGGTCAAGTCTGGTTAGGGCTGGTTTTGCGTTGTCTTTATGCACGTAAAGAAAATGAGTAGGAGACTAGACCGCGACCTTTTAGGAATAAATATGAGCATGAAAACATAAGCAATCTCTCTTTAACAGGCCGAGGTTTATGAAGTATTGTAGGAGGACAAAAGTATGATTCTTGGAGCGCCCAGTAGCCTACTTAGCAGCCAAGGATAAGCCACATTCATCTACAGTACAAGAGAACAAATCATAGGTTGTTGGAGTGGTTTGCAAGTGGGTTGGATCTACTTCAGGTCTCCCTAGTTAGCGATGAGTTCTTCAGAAAAAAGTCTCGCTCAAATCCAAGGGTTTTGGAGAGCAAAAGTGGATGTCTAAAAGGAGGAAAAGTGCAGGATTGGTGTCCTAGTTTAGGATAATATTTGGAGAAGACAAAAGAACGGTTTTGGGAGGGTTGTAGTGGGTTGTTCCAAACCCTAAGTAGTGGGCAATCTAGAGTTGTTCACAAACGGAGTTGTGTCAACAGAAGGCCGTATGTCTTGGTTGTTAAAAGACTAATGATCAACTAGAGGGAATATTGTGGTCATGTTCAGTAACCGAAAGGAGCAGGATCATTGATAGAGGCCAAATGTTGTTGTTGTCAATCAGGAGCCAATGGATCGGGAAGATGTGTTTAGGAAAAGACCAATGGAGCTATGAAGTACACTAGATCAACTAGTAGGTTAGTGTATCTTTTTCAAGGCACTTTGGTGGTCAAAGTTGTTGATATCAAACACTAGTTTGTATTCCTTGTATTAGTGAGCATGAAAACAAAAGCAAGCTCTCTCTACCGGCCGAGATTTCTGAAATATTATAACTGGACAAAATTATGATGATTGGAGGGTCGAGTAGCCTACTTGGCAGGGAAGGATTGCATTCATCTACAGTAGGTGAGAAGAAATCAAAGGTTATTGGAGTGGTTTGTAGGTAGGTTGGATCTTCTTCAAGTTTCCCTAGTTAGGGTTAAGTTCTTCAAGAAAAGTTTCGCACAGATCCAAGGATTTTGGATTGCAAAAGTGGACGTCTACAAGGAGGAAAAGTGCACGATTGGTGTCCTAGTTTAGGACAGTATTTGGAGCAGCCAAAAGAACAGTTTTGAGAGGGCTTTAGTGGCTTGCTCCACGCCCTAAATAAAGTCACTTGAGAAGGAATTTGAGGACTGTTAGAAAGGAAAAAGAAGGGATGCTTAGGAAAAGAAGGTCAAGCGAGCAATTGACTAGCCCAAGTTTGTTTTTGAAGGACTTTTGGCAGTGATGGACTAATCATCAACTGGAGGGAAGATTGAAGCCATGCTTAGTCACCTAAAGGAGTAGTATCATTGATAGAGGTAGATTGGTGTTGTTGGTGAAGTTGGGAGTTCTCGTGAATTGTTGGTGAACCTAGTGAACAACAGTTTGTTGCAAGGCAAATTACTGATCATGGAATTCCTGTGACTTGCCATAGATCACTGGGATAAATTTAGGATTGCTTTAGCATGGACGAGATTGGTATGATCGGGATTCCTTCATGTTATGAACAACATGTTGGTAGGCTAGTTTCTTCTTTGGGCAGTGATGTGGCATATCCAAGATTGGAGTGATGTGCACGTTTTGTGTTTAACCCAGGAGGATGAGTGCTTGCAGGACTAAGTTACAGTGATGACAGCCCGTGTTTGATCACAGCTCAGACTGACCTTGTACAGCACGAGATCAGTAATAGGTAGATCCAATGGAAATCCTATAAACTCAGGAGTCTAGCTTCAAAAGGAGCAACCCTATGGAAGTGTCGAGGTCTTTAGATACAGATGAGATGAGGCAGAGGCACTACTGAGATAGCAAGGTTCATTCTACAGAGTATGTTGCAAAGGCGGACACCAGTTGGGCTACTTTCACCAGTGATGATGATGGAGACTTCCAAGTGTTGGATGTACCTCCCTCGCTAAGAGGGGGTGTTGAGATTGGCCTTGGGTGGTACTCCAAAACCTAGTCTATAAGGTTGTGGAGGAATTGGCCCCACAAAATCACTTGTGGGCTAAGAACCCAAGGGTGTGGGCTTTGCACCCAAGCTTGTGGGTGTGAAATCGTGTATTGATTTGGACACTTGGCACTTGGAGATTGTAGGGCACCTTTAATTGAACAAGGGGTCGCTTGTAGCACCAAGAGAGACCTTGTGGGTTGGGAGCAGTGTTGCACACATCGCGATAAAATCGCGATAAAATCGTAAAATCGCGATTTTTTAATTTTGCCGATTCAAAGCGCGATTTTTATCGAAAAAATCGCCCTTTTTTTATAGCGATTTTTATCGAAAAAATCGCGATTTTTTGAAAAAATCGGAAAAAAGCGGGAAAAATTCGTTAAAATCGGGAAAAAATCGGAAAAATCGGGAAAAAATCGGAAAAAAGCGGGAAAAAATCGTTTGGCACAAAAATATTCATTTTTTTTCAATTTTTTTTCAATTTGTGCCAAACGATTTTTTCCCGCTTTTTTCCGATTTTTTCCCGCTTTTTTCCGATTTTTTCCCGATTTTTCCGATTTTTCCGCTTTTTTCCCGGCGCCGATTAAATCCCGATCGCGATGTGTGCAACACTGGTTGGGAGAAAATAATTTTTATTTGATTATGTGAATAATTTGTCTTAAGTTTCAAGTCGGCCTTGACTTGAGGAGACCATTTGAGAATGTCAGCCATCACTCTAAGGAATGATATAAATAGGACTGAGAAGGAGCCTCATTCCTCACCCAATTAAGTCACTTATTTCTCCTATGAATAATGAAATAGGAGACTGAGTTTGCAACCAAGAAGGAGAAAGGATCAAATTTGGTTAGGGTTGGTTTTGGGATTGTTTTGGGTTGTGGTTATGCAGGTAAAGGTAGTGAGTAGAAGGAGACCTGGCCGCAACTTTTTAGGACAAAATGTGAGCACAAAAACAGAAGCAATCTCTCTCTAATAGGCCGATATTTCTGAAGTATTGCAGGTGGACAAAATTATGATTCTTGGAGAGCCAAGTAGCCTACTTAGTAGCCATGGATAGGCCGCATTCATCTACAGTAGGAGAGAAGAAATCAGAGGTTGTTGGAGTGATTTGCAGGTGGGTTTGATCTACTTTAGGTTGCCCTAATAAGGGATGAGTTCTTCAGAAAATGTCTCGCTCAAATCCAAAGATTTTGGATAGCAAAAGTGAATGTCTTTAATGAGGAAAAGTGCAGGATTGGTGTCCTACTTTAGGATAGTATTTGGAGTAGCCAAAAGAACAGTTTTGGGAGGGATGTAGTGGCTTTCTCCAAGCCCTAAGTACAATCATTTGAGAATGACTTTGAGGATTTTTAGAAGTGTATAAGAAGGGATGCTTATGACTGATCTTTGAAGGACAAAAGAAGGAGGTCAAGGAGAAACTTTCCTAGCCAGGGTTTGTTGTCGAAGGACTTTTGACAATGATAGGTGTAAGCCATCCATTCCCTAAGTTTGCCTCACTGAAGTAACACAGGTAGGCTATAGAGGGAAAAAGTCCCTAAGAGTTGTGTTCTTGAAGGACTAAGAAGCAGCTAGTGGGCAAGAAGTCCCAAAGGAGCTAAGGAGTAACAGTGGGCAATCTAGAGTTGTTCAAAAATGAAGTTTTGTACAACTCAACAGCAGACCCTATATCTTGGTTGTTGATGGACTAACGATCAACTAGAGGGCAGATTGGAACCATGTTCAGTGACAAAAAGGAGCAGGATCATTGATAGAGGCAGATTGGTGTTGCTACAAATCGGGAGGCAATGGACCAGGCATATGTGTTCAAGATACGACCAATGGAGCTGTAAAGTGCACTAGATTAGCTAGTAAGTCAGTGTACCTTCTTCAGGGTAGTTTGGTGGTCAAAGTTGTTGACATCAAACCCTAGTTTCTATTCCTTATATCAGTGATTGCATGAGTGATGATCCCTAGTATGAGAGCCCTAGACAGTTGTATTATAGTTTGTTAATACAATGAAGTTGTGTTATTGAAAAAATTGTAAAAAGTTGTCTATATTTGTGCATTAATTGATTTACTATTGTTTATATTTCGCTATGCAAAGTAGTTTTTTGTGTTATTTGAATTGGTAGTGTCAGTAATTCTATGACCCTAACCTAGATTCCAGTACCGTGGAAAAACAACAGAACACCCAAAATCCTATTGTTATCGACTAGCACAATGGTTGAATGGTCAAACGCTCAATATTCTCGCTTGCTTGACCTAACCATACTCCTCTCTAGGGCATGTTTGGTGGGGGTGTGCGTGTGATGTGGACCAAATTAGCATATAAATTTAAACATACCATTTTATGTATATGTCAAACCACTATTTAAGTGGTACTACCCAAGAACCATCCTAGAAGGAGATAATTTCGAAATAACATATAATAATAACAATATTTTGTTGGAAAACAACATGACTCACCCATCCCATATGTTGCATCTACATTTCCTAAGATATCTTCTCCACTCGACCCTCCCAGATACTACAATTGTAGTCACTCGCTACACAAAGTAATATTATATATGAGATCACAAATAAACCATGGGAGCTTAAAGGATAAATATACAAAGTGATGAATTAACCATACACATACCTACCCTCCCTTGGCTAATATTATAACAACAACAATCATGAAAAATAATCCATGAACATGTGAACCCCAATTTAACATTTCCAATTCTTTCATATCAAATTTCTAGGAAAAATATTAAATCTCACACCCATGAACAAGATCATACTACCTCGAAACCATGACAAAATGATCAATCATTGTGCAACTAACAAATATTTCAATGTATTAAAGAACAATAGTATTGTGTAGGATAAAAGTACGCCTCACACATCCTTTGTGCCATGTTTGTAGAATGTCTAGTGCATCTTGACCACTTGACCTTTGTAGACCATACAATTGTAGTCATTCACTACATAAAAAAAAATCAATATAGTTGACTATGAGAGCATAGATAAAACATATAACAATTTGAATAGAAAACAAATGGAGCCACAAATTAGCGAAATAAACTTTGAAGTGAAGTTCATTGCATGTAGATATGTTGACTCACCTTTATTTATGAACAATAACCTGAACTTTCTTTGTCTTCTTCCTTCATTTCCATTTCCGCACCCAACAAACAAAACCAAGACAAAACTACAAGAAACATTAAAGAAACAAAAAAAACAAAACAAAGCAAGATTACAACACCCAAACAAACGAAACCAAGACCAAACTACAAAAAAAAAAAAAATTGCAAAACAAAGGAAAAGGAGTACAACACAGCATGGCCATGCTCAAACTCAACAAAACAAAACATGTAGACAAGAACAAAGAAAAATTGCAAACATCCCCTCCGCACATCATCTCTCCTGCAATGTGTTGTCCTCCGCTGAAAGGGAAAAAAGTGGGTTGAATAAGGTTAAAATACACACGTAATTAGTAATGCTAAACATATTTCAAAACCAATAATTATTCATGATACGAAACACACCTCCCCTAAAGTTTGTTTTATAATGATGGACACTCCTTTGTATTCCACTTTCTCGTGCTTCTTAGAGCCAACCATCTACAAAAGATATACAATAAGATATTAGAATCGTTATATAAGTTAAACTAAAAAATACGCGATAATTAATCATAATTAGAAACACGCCTTAATTTGAGATTGTTATATAAAAGGGGAGAGCCCATTTTGTATTAATATATACAATAAGATATTAGAATCATTATATAAGTTAAACTAAAAGGTACGCAATAATTAAGCATAATTAGAAACACGCCTTTATTTGAGATTGTTTTATAAAAGGGGAGAGTCCATTTTGTATTTCACGTATTCATGCTCATGCTCTTGGAACATGCCATCTCCAATAGATGCACAATAAAATATTAGATTTCTAAGAAAAGTCAAACTAGAGTGTTTGAAGGCATGAACTTCAACAAAAACAAATCATGTAGACAACAACAAACAAAAAATTGCAAACTTCCCGTTTGCTAATTATCTCTCTCTCTATTGTAGTGTCCTCTCCTTCGTTGAAAGGGAAAAAAGTGGTGTCAATAAGGTTAAAATAAAGACACAAATAGTAATGGCAAGCATAATTCAAAACAAATGAAAACATACATCGTCTAGAGATTGCTATATAAAGATAGACATTCCATTTTGTATTCCACTTACTCACGCTCACCAGAACAAGCCATCTCCATCTACAACAAATACATAATAAGATATTAGAATCAGTATACAAGTTAAACTGGAGACTTGAATGCAAAAATCAATCATAATGTGAAACACACCTGACTTTGAGCTTTTTTATATAAAGGGGGATAATCCATTTGTGTTTTACATATTTCTACTCGCTGGTATCAACCATCTGCAATAGATATAAAATAAAATATTAGAATTCTAATAAAAGTTAAAATAGAGAGTTGAATTTGTGAACCAACTTACTTCCGCTCCATTTATATTCCATGCTATATCTCAAAGTACATAATTTTTCTAAACTAGACATAATTCCAACAAGAATAATGCAATCGCGAGATAAATAATCCTTTTTGTAAGATGGATCCAATCAAATTTAAACATATTGAACATGTTGATATTGGTACCTTGGGAGGTATTCCAAACCCTAGGCTACAGGGATGTGGAGGAATTGGCACCACAAAGTCACTTGTGTGCTAAGAACCCAAGCGTGTGGGTTTTGCACCCAATCTTGTGGATATGAAACCATGTATGAATTAGGACACTTGGCACTTGAAGACTGTAGGGCACCCTTAAAGGAGCAAGGGGACGCTTGTAGCACCAAGAGAGGCCTTGAGGCCTTGTGGATTGAGAGAAAATAAATTTTACTTGATTATGTGGGTCAACTTGTCTTAAGTTTCAAGTCGGCCTTGAATTGAGGAGAGAATTTTAGAAGGTTAGACATCACCCTAAGGAATGATATAAATAGGACCGAGGAGGAGCCTCATTCCTCACCCAATCAAGACACTTATTCCTCATGTGAAGACTAAAATAGGAGGATAAGTCCACAACCAAGAAGGAGAAAGGATCAAGTCTGGTTAGGGTGGTTTTGGGACTATTTTCGGTTGTGGTTATGTAGGTAAAGACAACAAGTAGAAGGAGACTAGGTCGAGACTTTTGACGACGAAATCTGAGCATGAAAACAAAAGCAAGCTCTCTTTAACAGGACAAGGTTTCTAAAGTATTGCAAGTGGACGAAATTATGACTATTGGAGGGTCGAGTAGCCTACTTGGCAACCAAGGTTAGGCTACATTCATCTACAGTAGCGGTGAAGAAATCAAACGTTTTTGGAGCGGTTTGTAGGTAGTTTGGATCTACTTCAGGTTGCCCTAGATAGGGCTAAGTTCTTCAAAAAAACTCTCGCTCAGTTCTAGGGGTTTTTGAGAGCAGAAGTAGATGTATACAAGGAGAAAAAGTAAAGGATTGGTGTCCTAGTTTAGGACAGTATTTGGAGCAGCCAAAAGAACAAATTTGGGAGGGTTGTAGTGGCTTGCTCCACACCCTAATTAAGGTCACTTGAGAAGGAATTTGAGGACTGTTAAATGGGAAAAAGTAGGGATGCTCAGGAAAAGGAGGTCAAGGGAGCAGTTTGACTAGCCCAAGTTTATTGTTGAAGGACTTTTTGTTGAAATACGTAACTAGGTTCAATCTTCATAATGGCATATGTAATCGTGATTTTATGTATTTAATGAAAAGAGAAAAATAAATTTATTATTCGTTTTTCAGAGGCATGGGTTTCATGCTCAAGGGAAATTTGTTTTTAGGTCAATCACCCATTGAGTGCTTCTAGGTTTGTCATAAAGTCAATTGAGTCATTGTCATGTATTGAAGACCCATTTGGGCATGTTACATATTGTAAAGAAAAATTTATCGAGTTAAAATAGAGTCAAAAGACTCTCCATGACCTCGTCATGGCGCAAAGATCAAGTCGGCCTACATGAAGGGGCAAGTTAGACTCATGATAGCGATTCGTACCCCTCACAAGCCTATAAATAAAAAGGAATTCGACCTCATTTACACGCTCACTCAAGGAAGTTTGATCTCCTCAAGATAGAAGTTGGAAAAGGACGAAGAAGAAGAAGAAGATTGAGATCAAAGTTTTTGGGCCTCTCTCTCTCTCTCTCGCTCTCTTTCGTTAGGGTTTCTACAGTTTATGGGCTAAATGAAATTATGTAGCTACATCGAAGCTGTGAAGCTGCAAGGTCGAAGTTGTGAAGCTACAAAGTTGAAGTTGTGAAGTTGCAAGGTCAAAGTTGTGAAGCTATAGAGTTGTAGTTGTGAAGCTGCAAAGTCAAAGTTGTGAAGTTGCCTCTAGATCAAAGTTGTGAAGTTGTTAGGTCGAAGTTGCGGAAGCTTCTAGGTCGAAGTTGCAAAGATTGTTGTTGGGGTCGAAGTTGCTGAAAAATTTGTTGGAAGGTCAAAGCACTGTAAGTTGTGTAAGGAAAGTTCGTCAAGAAGGAAGGATAACTTGGGTCATGGAAGGTCTTGGTCAAGGGTCATAGGTCTTGGAATTCGCCAATTGAAGTTTTGTAAGAAGAGAAGGAAACTGGTGGATTTTCTTCTCATTTGGAGAGGTTTTGGCTCTGGCTGATCGCCTATATCTTGTGTCCTATCGTCTCATTGTTCTTTATGATTTGGTAGTTGTTTGATGATAGAGAACACTAATAATAATAAAGGAAAGAAGAAGTTAATCAAGTAAAGTAAAAATACATAACAAGCAGTAAAGGCCGAAATTGCATAACAGCTACAACAAACTGAAATTCTGAAGAAGGGCCGAAATTTGAAGTTGTGAAACAAGTTTAACTAGCGTTATCTTGAAGGAAGAAATGTCGTCATCATCATCAAGGAATCAATTTGATCTCCCTTTCAAGGATCAATTTTGAAGAAAGACATCTTACACCAAGAAGACATATTCTATTATCTACACCATCATCAAAATCAAGAAGGCATCAAGTTGAAGATTTCATAATCTAGGAGTATCTTCACTTGACAAGTAAGTATTTTTATATCTATATTTGAATATGTCAAAATGACTTCATATTGCAAGGACAGCAACAAATTGGTTAGGTCAAACTTCCTTGCATGGAATTAGAGGATAGATTTGATCCTCATAGAAAATTAAATCGTTGGTCATATTAAGGGTTTAATTGTCGAACCACCGAAAGAAGAAGCTCAAGGTCTACAAGATGAAGATATCAAAAGAAGAAGGAATAGCCTTATACTTTATGAAGGTGTCAGAAATAAGAGACCAACTCCAAGAGTTGGGAGAAATAATGTCTGACAAGGAAATGACTACCATAGTGCTCAATGCACTACCAGAGGAATGGAGCAACTTCACATCAAGCATCTATGGGAAGAAGGAAGCTACTCCATTCAATGAGCTATGGTCATTGTGCAAAATCAAAGAAACGAGGCTGAAGGAAAAAATCGATGTAGGATCAAGCAAGCAAGCTCAAGCATTTACTGTTATGAATATGGGCACTACAAGAGAGATTGTCCAAAGCTCAAGAAGGACAACAATAAAAGAGAAATGGAAGAAGCCCCTACCATTGAAGAAGTGGAAGAAGCTGAAAAGAAGAAATTCAAGGAGGAAATAAAATATCTCTACTATGATTGAGACAGTCTTCCTCGCCTAGTTCTTTTCAAGTTTTTTGTTGTAGTGTATAACTTTCATTGTAGGAATCATTTGAAGCATGATAGGATGCATCATGTTAGGAGATGGCATCATAGAAACATACGTTTGAAAGCAAGAGCTCATGACATCATCATAAAGAAGCATGAAAGATAGCTGAAATAGAAGTCTATGGTCGTCACCTATAAAAGGATGTAGCTCTTGGTAACCTCATTAGAAGCATAAGTAATACTTATGGGAAAAAGAAAGTCATCTAGTATAGAGCTCATTATACATCATTCAAAAGGAAAATTTGCAAGATGAGGATGATCAAGATTCTATGTTCGAATCTTCATTGGAAGGTTCACCTTCTGGAAGAAGCGTCTCGCCGGGAATTCCAACTTGTGTGGGATTCATGTGATGATGGTATGATTTCAAAAGAAGTGAAGCAGGTCAAGAGATTGAAGTTCTTTCAATCAAGGAAATTGTTGAAGGAAGTCTAAATGACCAAAAGAAAGAGATGAGGTGTGTATGCTTGTACTTGACAAAATAGAGTCATGTCATATGGTTGCATATATCATGAATGAGTGCTCTACCTCAAGAGCATGATCAAAAGAAATGATCTACTCCTGTGAGAGGATGCATGAAGGCATGGTTCACACATTGACTAGATGAAATCAACATAATATGTCCTCATATGAAATATGAGGTGGTTGACAAAGTCAAAGGAACTATAATTGGAAGTTCCTAGGAGGAAATGTGTGAATAAAGAAAGGAAGAGATCATGAAAAATACAACTATGGATAAGGCAATAAACATCCAAGGACTAGAAGATTTGACTATGATATCTCCATGAAAAAGATATGAAGATCTTGAGAACGTCTGAAAAAGAAAGAGACCCTTGATGTTGTATATCTTTTTGGAGATGGGTCAATATATATGCAGGATGTTGATGCAAACAAGGAGACGTGATGTCCCTTCGTAAATATTTTGCTAAGGAAAATCAAAATTTTGCCATTTTTGTCAATTTTGGGAGCCAAGGGAATTTTTGGGAAAAAGGAAAAGGAAATATGCACCCCCTTGATGGAGAAATTTGAATGGCTAAGGAAGGAGCTCGAACTACTTGGTGAAGGGGCCCACGTAAAGGAAGAGAGCAACAATTATAAATAAGAGGAAGGCAACATCATTTGGCGCTTTTGATCATTTGACATTTACATGGTTGCTCTAGTTGTTTAGCACAGCCACATAGTGTTGCTAAGCACAAGAGTTTTCCAAAGGAGGAAGCTCAACTTTTCTTCGGTGGACTTCGAGTACCACCCTAAGAAGTCTTTCTTGTCTTGTGGAGGCACAGAGAGATAGAAGCTCTAGCTCCACGCATTTCTTTGGCCAGTTGGGATGCAAAAACAAGGAGTACATGCCACCCTAGAAAGTCTTTCTTGTCTTGTGGAGGCGGAGAGAGATAGAAGCTCTGGCTCCACGCATTTCCTTGGCCAGTTAGGACGCAGAACCAAGGAGTACGCAGTTCATTTGGAGATTGGGAGTCAGGAATTGAGGCCACATCCATTGCAGGGCTTTCATTGTTCAAATTGCAGGAGGAAAGAAGGGAAATTGCAGGAGGAGAGAGAACCACACTCAGTAAAACAAATTTCCTTGCAAGGCTTACATAGTACAGCCACAAGACTGCGCAGTTCTTGGGTGGTATTGTTTGGGGGTGTTAGCTCTGCTACATGTTGCTGATTTTCCAGGAAGAGGAATAAGCTTGGTCCTGGGTTGCTGGCTCAGAGATGGTCTACAGTGGTTATCCTCGCCTTTCCCTTTTTCTCCGCTTACTTCCTTTCACCTTGCTATCTTTGTTTTCCTTCCTAAACCTCTCCATTCCCCTCTTCTCCTTCATTTTCCTTATAACTCCATAATTCCCCGCTATCCCTGTTTTACTCCAATGTTTAGTGTAAACCTTGATTTCTTTGGCTCCCGGGCGCCAGATTTAAGCTGTCATAACCGCAGTCATATAGCCTCCGAAGCAAGCACTATCCGCCAATTCGGTGTGTTCCCCTGTGTAAGCCCTTTTTCCTCAAACCCCCGGTGCTAAGGTCTTAACCTTTATAACCACGCGCATACAAAAAAACGCTACCGCCGAGGCCCTCCCCTGTCACATCAATCAATAAATGTGTGCACTTATTCCCACCGTCTGATCGCCCATCTCCAGATCTAACAGTAATCGCTCCTCCCGACACCGCAACCTGCGCGCTCTTAATCCACGGGGAAAGTGATTTTCCTCCGCCACGTGTTGCGCAAAGACTGGATCACGCGGTCGCGTACGGATACCACCTGCCTCCCGTGAGCGGTGCGGGGAAACCACTTACCGCCCACACGTACGGCCTCCCGCTCGCTAATCATCGCGCAACTTCATCGCCCGATGACCGTTGGATCTCCCCACCCGAGATCCAACGGCCTACAATCTCCCCGCGCATATACCTCTCGATAGCCTCCATAAACTAATCTCCACCGTTCAATTACATGATCCGACGGCTAATGTCGTCCTGGCCTTGCCTATGCCTCCGCAATGAAGTCTACGTCACCCTTGAATGCACTGCGATGCCAAAGGATGAAGGCGGTCATCTAACAGCGCTATGCACAATTAAGCCTCAACTACTGCATTCAACGCATTATACACCCGAAGGACGAGAAGGACAACCTTGAGCAGATAAATGCATTTATCAGTTATGGAAATTTTTCCATACAGCATTCCACCTGCTCGAGGAGTACACCTAAGTACCAGAGAATGTCAAATTTTGTTCATGAAAGCAGCAAATTGTATCAGAGACCCTTATCAGTCAGTTAATGTGGTTGGTGGTCTATTATGACCCCTCCACGCATAGGATAGCAGATATTTTGTAATCAACCTCCATATATACCCAGAATCAAGATATAATGAGGGTTGATGGATATTGTATTGATGTAAAGTTCAACTTCTGGAGACTGTAACCACTGTGATACCTGCAGCGTCTGGTCTTCATTTTCAGCTAATACAAGCTTCTTTTGTTGTTAATTGCTCACTTTCCACTTCTTCTTTGTTCCAAGTTGTGCCTGTTATGCGTTTTTCATGTGCTCTTGATGTTTAGCATTAGACGCACTATCATCCCACCTCTGTGTTAAAATCTAGTATGAATCATTGAGTGTGTATGCAGGTTTCTGTTATTTTAATGCCAGAGAGCTGCCATCCTGTCTGTGCATTAGGAAATAGATTTACAGACCTTTTAATTGGTTGCAGCCAGCCATCACAGGGTCCAGTATTCTCCATCTTCACCTGTTCCTCAAACTGTGAGTAATTGGTGGTCTAAAGCCTTGTGGTCTGGGGTGTTCACCCATGTCTGGGGTCAAGCATAGTAGAAGTGGTTATCTAGCTTGAATATGCATCATTCCTTCCATTCATCCACCTATTTCCAACATTTTTGTTGAGTTTGTAATGTTCCCGAGCATCTCTGAGATACAACCTATGAGAGTTTCTTGGGTTGATAATAGGGGGTGTAGCTTGAATGGAGGAATTTGGAGCAGGGGTTGATTGGGATTAATAGAAGAGAATTTTAGAAGAGTTTCCAACATTTGGGTGATCTTCCCAAGCCATATTTCCTCATAGGTAATCATTCCAGGCAGTGCAAAAGTGTGGGAGAAAATAGGTGTCCTTTTGGAGCTTCAAAACTAGAGTAAACCCTTTCTGGGTTTTTCTAGGTTTTTGGCAAGGATCTCAGAAATAATTTGGCAGAAATTTGTGGGCAGATTTGAGGGGTCAAACAATGGTTCCATTCAGCCAGCAATGCACTTCTTCAAGGGCCAATGCAAACATTTATTGGGGAGTTTTTTATATATCATTTGGGCAATTGATACTCATCCACCTGGGGCTTATAGCTTGCTCTAAGCAAGCCCATGTGCACTCCTTCCACAATCCATATTGTACTCCTTCAGATATAAAACAAAATTGGTCCATTTTGGCGTATTTTTTGGTTATTTGATTTGTGTACATTTGTATTGTGTTGAATGTGCTGCAATTGCTTGATTATCACTATTAATTTTCCATTAGGAATATTATTGTGGTATCAGAGCATGTTCTTGGCCTGTTGTGGGCTTAAGAGTAGGTGATGACAGGGTTGTTCACTGGGGCAGTGTATCGACATAGAGGCAGAGACAAAGGTAGATGCAAGGCTCAAGGTAGAGAAGGGGAACCAGACCCATTTTGTCATACGGAAGTGGAAAATATCAGGGGTTGTATGGATAGCCAGGAGGACAACGAGCAACCCAAGAAGGTGGGCCAAAATCAGGTTCTAGAGGAGCTGTTGAGAACCAACCAGCAGATGTTGAGGCACGGGCATCTCATGATGGGCATGATGCAGCAGGTGATAGGGTTGCAGGTAAATGGGAGACCAGAGGGAGAACACCAGGGTGGTGGGGGTTCCAGAGCTAGAGGAGGTAGTCGTCCCTATCAGCCCCCACACCCCCCTCTACGTGGGCAGGGAGGTTGTCCCACCATGCCTCATTTCTTGGACGAGCTAAAACCTGAGAGGGAACCAGACCCAGTTGCAAATTTAGTCCATTCAGTTGCATCTGGTATTGACGAGTATGAGGGGTTGGATGCCAAGATTAAGAGGGTGATGTCCTTTGGCGAGTACATACACCTAAAGGAGTGACATATCACTGGGGCCAAGACACATTATAGAAGGGGGCAATTTAGCCAAGAGGTACAGAAGATAGAGAGGAAAGTTACGCTCTGCAACTTTGATGGGTCGACTAAGAGTTCAACTAGGGCATGGGTGTAGAAGTTAGAAACATAATTTCACCTGAATGCCATGCATGAGACGGATGTTATCCGGTTTGCTACTCTACACTTGGAGGGTGATGCCCAAGAGTGGTGGTATTATGGGTTGATTACGTTGGGGCATATCCACATCACTTCTTACATAGAGTTCCCCCGAAGGCTGATTGAGAGATTTGAGAGGAAGGACTCGAAGCTACACTTTAGGGAGTTGGCCAATCTAAGGCAGACTAGCAGCGCAGAGGCCTACATTTCGAAGTTCCAGAGATTGGTCGTGATGGTGACTAACATTTCAGAGGCTCGGTTGATCATGTTGTTTGTGGAGGGGCTTGCTGAGCCATTGCATGGTTAGGTGAGTGCCTACAAGCCCACATCCTTCATGGACGCCATTTCCAGGACCCGGGATATGATTGACGCAATGCCCAAGACCCGAGCCTTCATCCCCTTTAGACCCACTGCTCTGCAGGGAAACTAAGATATTAGACCCCCTCAGAGGGATGGAGGATGTAGTTAGTTGGACGAGGAGACCAAGAGGTACCTCAGGAAGAGGAAGTTATGCTTCACGTGCCAGGAGCCTTGGGCACTAAGGCACAAGTGCACCAAGGGCAAGGCCCACTACATTGAGGTGTATTTAGACAGTGAGTCGAAGGAAGAGTTTGAGTTGGGTGCAGAATAGGGAGATGAGGGGGCACCTTCATCAAGGGGAGCAGCAGCAGTCACACCACCCGCTATGGGAGGACCGTTTGCTCCAACAGGGGGATTTCTTGCTTCATTTCAAGGAGTCTCGAAGTACTTGACATTTAGGATCAGGGGGACTGTGCAAGGGCAGCGAGTGTCAGTCCTCGTAGATAGTGGGGCCACCCACAATTTTATCGATGCCCAGATGGTGGAGCAGAGGGGCATTCACACAGAGACATTTGAGGGGTTCTCGGTGTTGGTGCCAGGAGACAGGACGATGCAGTGCACGAAGTATGTCCCTAGTTTGACTGTGACGATGGGGAACTACTCAATCACTGATCACTTCTTTGTAGTTGACATTCCGGAAACCAATGTGGTGATGGGTGTCTAGTGGCTATAGTCGTGGGAGGGTCACTACTGATTAGCATA
Organism: Pinus tabuliformis; assembly: GCA_031772625.1. Classification (NCBI taxonomy): domain Eukaryota; kingdom Viridiplantae; phylum Streptophyta; class Pinopsida; order Pinales; family Pinaceae; genus Pinus; species Pinus tabuliformis. The sequence goes on along the minus strand of CM062808.1, from coordinate 456,977,945 downwards.
AGCTAGAGATGGAGTTTATAGGCCCAGATGGGAAGCTGGTAGTGCTGAAAGGAATATACTCTTACCCACCCCAGACAGTTTCCGCTCACAAGATGGAGACAGATCTACAACATGGGGAAACAGAGTGGACGGTGGAGCCTAGGATTTCAGAGACAGGGGCTCTGACACAACCTATGCATCCAGACATACTAGCTTTGTTGGAGAGACACCTGGGGGTTTTTTTAGGGATTACTCTAGGCAAACCACCAGACATAGGGTTCGAGCACACTATTGAGTTGGAGGAGGGGGTGCATGTGGTCATCACTACTCCGTATAGGTACCCCAAAGCCTATCGAGATGAGATAGAGAGGGCGATACAAGAGTTGCTGAGATTGGGGCACATTAGGCCTAGTTCGAGTCTAGTTCGAGTCCATTTGCTTCTTTCGTAGTGCTAGTGAAGAAGGATGGGACACTCTACATGTGCATTGACTACAGAGCCCTCAATAAGAAAACGTTCAAGAACAAATACCCAATTTCGCACATCGATGAGCTAATGGACGATCTTAGAGGAGCGAGATACTTCTCTAAGATAGATTTGTGCTCGGGGTATCACCATATCCAGTGAAGGAGCAGAACATCCCCAAGATTGTCTTTCGCTGCCACTATGGACACTTTGAGTTCTTGGTGATGCCCTTCGGGCTAACCAACGCTCTGGCTACATTTCAGTCTTGTATGAACCATGGGTTTCCTGTACAATTGCGACGCTTCGTCCTTGTCTTCTTTAACAGCATACTCATTTATAGTCGGACTTGGGAGGAGCATCTCCAACACTTGGAGATAGTACTTCGCATACTCGAGGAGCAACAGTTGTATGCGAAGATGTCCAAATGTGAGTTTGGACTGACGAAGATGTTGTACCTGGGGCATGTGATTGGGGAGGATGGAGTGAAGGTACATCAAGAGAAGATTAGGGCCATTCTGGATTGGCCAACACCAAGGAATATGACTGAGCTGAGGGGATTCCTGGGCGTTTGCACATACTAGAGGAGGTTCGTGGGAGGATTCTCACAGCTGGCAGAACCCCTCACAGATTTGACAAAAAAAGGGGCTTTTGAGTGGACGCAGGTGGCACAAGAGGCCTTTGAGTGCCTCAAGAGGGACATGAGTAGCTGTCTTGTTTTGGCTTTGTCGGATTTCACATGACCGTTTGTGCTAGAGTGTGATGCCTTTTGTGAGGGAGTTGGGGCCGTGTTGACACAAAAAGGCCGTCCTTTTGCATTTGAGAGCTGAAAATTGCTACCGCACGAGCGGTTGTACTCAGTTTATGGCAAAGACATGTTGGTCGTGATGCATGCGCTAGCCAAGTTCAAGAAATATCTTGTGTGAAACTAGTTCAAGGTGAAGACTGACCACAACAGTCTTCGATTTTTCTTAGAGCAGCAGTCGTTGCAGGAGAGGCAGCAAAAGTCAGTGACCATTATCTAGGCCTATGACTTTGAGATTGGGTACGTCAAGGGCAAGCAGAATGTAGTGGCAGATGCACTCTCCCCGAGACCCGTGACACTATCTTTGATGAATGTCACTCATGATTGGAAGGCTCAACTTTTGGTTGAGTATTTCAAGGATAGACAGGTTTGTAAGATATTGGATGACACACATGGGGACGACAGGTTCAGGGTGATTGATGATGTGATATATTATAAGGATTGAATAGACTTGGAACCCGAATCTCAGCTCAAGGAGAATATTATGCAAGCAGTTCATGATTCCCCTATAGTAGGTTACCCCGGGTTCCTCGAGACATATCGTGCCATCAAGGAGCGGTTCTCATGGCGGGGACTCAAAGGGGATGTATTAAGACACTTACAGAAGTGCATGGTCTATCAAAGGAATAAGGTAGAGTTATCACATCCCGCAGGATTACTTCAGCCGCTCCCCATTTCGGAGAGGAAGTGGGAGAGCGTGTCCATGGACTTCATCACGAGACTCCTGGTCGTGCAAGGGTGGGATTGTATCTACATTGTGGTCAACCAATTGACCAAGTTCGCTCATTTCTTTGCCATCACATCGAGATCTTCAACTTCTCAAGTGGCCGAGTTGTTCTTTAGAGAGGTATTCCGGCTACATGGTCTCCCCAAGACCATCATTAGTGACAGGGACAGTTGATTCATGGGGTCTTTCTGGCAGGAGTTATTCTGGTTGGTGGGGACCGAGCTTACACCCAGCACCAACTATCACCCCTAGACTAATGAGCAGACTGAGATCGTGAACAAGTGGCTAGAAGGGTACCTACGCAACTATGTGATGGGACAGTAAAGAGCGTGGGTGAGGTGGCTTCATTTGGGAGAGTTATGCTACAACACCACTTATCAAATGTCAATTGGTATGTCCCATTTTCGAGCACTCCATGGATATGATGCATTTTTTTTCTGACATGATATTTGGAGATAGCAAGACCCTAGGGGAAAAGGATTAGGTTCAAGAGAGCAAGGAGATTCTCCGAGCTCTCGAGGACAACTTGCAAGTAGCCCAGAATCAACAAAACAGACACAAGGTGGAGAGGCAGTTTGAGGTGGGGGACATGGTCTACCTACACTTGAAGCCTTACCGACAGTCTTCACTCAAGAAAGGGGCAGAGAAGCTCAAGTCGCCCTTTTATGGGCCATACAGGGTGGCCAGGAGAGTCGGGGAGGTAGGTTACAAGCTGGAGCTACCCACGAAGAGTCGGATTCACAACGTATTTCATATTTCATGCCTGAAAAAGGCATTGGGGAATCAGGTTACAGCAGCCACTGAGTTGCCTTCGCTGGATGATGAGAAGCACTTAGTATTGACACCAAAGATCATATTTGAGACATGGGAGAGGAGGTTGAGGAACCAAGTCATCCAGGAAGGGTTTGCTAGATGAGGATGCCACTTGGGAGAGTGAGAAAATTTTACAACATCCAACTTTGCAACTGCTTAGGGACAAACAACATATGGGAGGGGAGGACTGTAATGTCCCTTAAATATTTTGCTAAGGAAATCACATTTTTCTATTTTTGTCAATTCTGGGGCCTAAGGCAATTTTGGGGAAAAGTACTTAGGACAAGGGGGTTGAAATTATTTCCTTAGTGGAATATGGGGGCCACTTTCCCATGAAACACGCACCCCCTTGATGGAGAAATTTGAATGGCTAAGGAGTAACTCAAATTGCTTGATGAAGGGGCCCACATGAAGGAAGAGAGCAACAATTGTAAATAAGAGGAACGCAACATCATTTGGGGCTTTTGATCATTTGGCATTTACATGGTTGCTCTAGCTATTTAGCAGAGTCACATAATGTTGTTGAGCACAAGAGTTTTCCCAAGGAGGAAACTCAACGTTTCTTTAGTGGACTTCGAGTGCCACCCTAAGAAGTCTTTCTTGTCTTGTGGAGGCTGAGAGAGAGAGAAAGCTCTATCTCCACGCATTTCCTTGGCCAGTTGGGACACAGAACCAAGGAGTACGTAGTTCCTTTGGAGATTGGGAGTCGGGTATTGAGGCCACATCCATTGCGGGGCTTTCATTGTTCAAATTGCAGGAGGAAAGAAGGGAAATTGCAAGAGGAGAGAGAGCCACACTCAGTAGAATGAATTTCCTTGTTGGGCCTTGCATAGTACAACCACAAGACTGCATTGTTCTTGGGTGGGATTGTTTGGGGGTGTAGCTTGGACGGAGAAATTTGGAGCAGGGGTTGATTGGGGTTGATAGAAGAGAATTTTAGAATAGTTTCCAACATTTGGGTGAGATTCCCAAGCCATATTTCCTCATAGGTTATCATTCTAGGCAGTGTAGAAGTGTGGGAGAAATAGGGGCCATTTTGGAGCTTCAAAACTAGAGTAAACCCATTCTGGGTATTTTTGTGGTTTTGGCAAGGATCTCATAAATAATCTGGCAAAATTTTCTGGGCAGATTTGAGGGATCAAACAGTGGTTCCATTCAGCCAACAATGCACTTCTTCAAGCAGACATTTGTTGGGGAGTCTTTCTGCATCATTTGGGCAGCTGATACTCATCCACCTAGGGCTTGTAGCTTGCTCTAAGCAAGCCCAGGTACACTCCTTCAGATATACAATAAAGTTGGCCCATTTTAACATTATTTTTGGCCGATTTTTGTTTATCTTATTGGGTGTAAATTTTTATTATGATGAATGTACTGCAATTGCTTGATTATCACTGTTAATTTTCCATTAGCAATATTACAGTGGTATCAAAGCATGTTCTTGGCCAGTTGTGGCCTTAAGAGGAGGTGATGACAGGGTGTTTATTGGGGCCGTGAATCAACATAGAGGCAAAGGCTGAGGTAAAGGCAGGGGTCAAGGTAGAGAAGGGGAACCGTACCCATTTTTTGATATGGAGCTAGAAAATATCAAGGGTCGTATGGATAACCAGGAGGATAATGAGCAACCCAGAAAGGTGGGCCAAAATCAGGTTCTAGAGGAGTTGTTGAGAACCAACCAGCAGATGTTGAGGTACGATCATCTGATGATGGACATGATGCAACAAGTGATAGGGTTGCAGGTGAATGGGAGGCCAAATGTAGAGCACCAGGGTGATGGGGGTTACAGAGCTGGAGAAGGTAGTCGTACCTATCAGCCCCCACACACCCCTCTGCGTGGATAGGTAGGCCATCACACCATGCCTCATTTCGTGGACGGGCCAGAACCCGAGAGGGAACCAGACCCAGTTGCAGATTTAGTCCATTCAGTTGCATTCGGTATTGACGGGTACGAGGGGTTGGATGCCAAGATTAAGAGGGTGATGGTCTCCCCAAGACCATCATTAGTGACAGGGACAGCCGATTCATGGGGGCTTTCTAGCAAGAGTTGTTCAGGTTGGTGGGGATCGAGCTTACACCAGCACCAACTATCACCCCTAGACTGATGGGTAGACCGAGATTGTGAAAAAGTGGCTAGAAGAGTACCTAGAGCATGGGTGAGGTGGTTTCATCTGGGAGAGTTTTGCTACAGCACCACTTATCACATGTAGATTGGTATGTCCCCTTTTCGAGCACTCTATGGATATGATGCATTTTTTTTCTGAAATGATATTTGGAGATAGTAGGACCCTAGGGGCAAAGAATTGGGTTCAAGAGAGCCAAGAGATTCTTCGAGCTCTCAAGGACAACTTGCAGGTAGCCCAGAATTAGAAAAGATGTATGCTAACAAACACAGTGTGGAGAGGCAATTTGAGGAGGGGGCATGGTCTACCTAAACTTGAAGCCTTACCGACAGTCTTTAATCAAGAAAGGGCCAGAGAAGCTCAAGCCACGCTTTTATGGGCTTTACAAGGTGGTCAGGAGAGTCGGGGAGGTAGCTTATAAGCTGGAGCTACCCACGGAGAGTCGGATTCACAATGTATTTCATGTCTCATGCCTGAAAAAGGCATTGGGGCATCAGGTTACAGTAGCCACTGAGCTGCCTCCGCTGGAGGATGAGGGGCACTTAGAATTGACACCAAAGACCATATTTGAGACAAGGGAGAGGAGGTTGAGGAACTAGGTCATCCGAGAACACATAGTCAAGTGGAAGGGTTTGCTAGAAGAGGATGCCACTTGGGAGAGTGAGCAAATTTTACAGCATCCAACTTTGCAGTTGCTTGGGGACAGACAACATATGCGAGGAGAGGACTGTAATATCCCTTCTTAAATATTTTGCTACGGAAAATCACATTTTTGCCATTTTTATCAATTTTAGGGCTTAAGGCAATTTTGGGGAAAAGTACTTAAGGACAAGGGGGTTGAAATTATTTCCTTAGTGGAATGTGGGGGCCACTTTCCCATGAAACACACACCCCCTTGATGGAGAAATTTGAATGGCTAAGGAGGGAGCTCGAATTGCTTGGTGAAGGAGCCCACATGAAGGAAGAGAGCAACAATTATAAATAAGAGGAAGGCAACATCATTTTCTGATATGGATGTGGAAAATATCAGGGGTCGTATGAATAACTAGGAGGATAATGAGCAGCCCAGAAAGGTGGGCCAAGATCAGGTTCTAGAGGATTTGTTCAAAACCAACCAGCAGATGTTGAGGCAAGAGCAGCTCATAATGGACATGATGGACCAAGTGATAGGGTTGCGAGTGAATGGGAGGCCAAAGGGAGAGCACCAGGGTGATGGGGGTTCTAGAGATGGAGGAGGTACCTGTGCCTATCAGCCCCAACACACCACTCTGCGTGGACAGGGAGGTCGTCCCACCATGCTTCATTTCATGGACGAGCCAGAACTCGAGAGGGAACCAGAACCAGTTGCAAATTTAGTCCATTTAGTTGCATCCGGTTTTGACGAGTATGAGGGGTTGGATGCCAAGATTAAGAGGGTGATGGTCTCCCCAAGACAATCATTAGTGATAGGGACAGTCAGTTCATGGGGGATTTCTGGCAAGAGTTGTTTCGTATGGTGGGGACCGAGCTTACACCCAGCACCAACTATCACCCCTAGACTGATGGGCAAACAAGATCATGAACAATTGGTTATAAGGGTACCTATGCAACTATATGACGGGGTAGCAAACAGCAGGGGTGAAGTGGATTCATCTGGGAGAGTTCTGCTACAACACCACTTATCACATGTCGATTAGTATGTCCCCTTTTCGAGCACTCTATGGATATGATGCATTTTTTTTCTGACATGATATTTGGAGATAGCGGGACCCCAGGGGCAAAGGATTGTGTTCAAGAGAGCTAGGAGATTCTCCGAGCTCTCAAGGACAACTTGCAAGTAGCCTAGAATCAACAAAAGATGTATGCGAGCAAACACAGGGTGGAGAGGCAGTTTGAGGCGAGGGATGTGGTCTACCTACACTTGCAGCCTTACCAACAATCTTCACTCAAGAATGGGGCAAAGAAGCTCAAGCCACGCTTTTATGGGCTGTACAGGGTGGTCGTGAGTCAGGGAGGTAGCTTACAAGTTGGAGCTACCCACGGAGAGTCGAATTCACGATGTATTTCACTTCTCATGCCTAAAAAAGGCATTGGGGCATCAGGTTGCAGTAGCCACTAAGTTACCTCCGCTGGATGATGAGGGGCACTTAGTATTGACACCAAAGACCATATTTGAGATAAGGGAGAGGAGGTTGCGGAACCGGGTCATCTGGGAGCACTTAGGCAAGTGGAAGGGTTTCTTAGATGAGGATGCCACTTGGGAGAGTGAACAAATTTTACAGCGTCCAACTTTGTAGTTGCTTGTGGACAAACAACATATGGGAGGGGAGGACTGTAATGTCCCTTCTTAAATATTTTGCTAAGGAAAATCACATTTTTGCCATTTTTGTCAATTTTAAGGTGTAAGGCAATTTTGGGGAAAAGTACTTAGGACAAGGGGGTTGAAATTATTTCCTTAGTGAAATGTTGGGACCACTTTCCCATGAAACACGCACCCCCTTGATAGAGAAATTTGAATGGATAAGGAGGGAGCTCGAATTGTTTGGTGAAGGAGCCCACATGAAGTAATAGAGCAACAATTATAAATAAGAGGAAGGCAACATCATTTGGGGCTTTTGATCATTTGACATTTACATGGTTGCTCTAGTTGTTTCGCAGAGTCACATAGTGTTGTTGAGCACAAGAGTTTTCCCAAAGAGGAAGCTCAACCTTTCTTTAGTGGACTTCGAGTGCCACCCTAGGAAGTCTTTCTTGTCTTGTGGAGACTGAGAGAGAGAAGCTCTAGCTCCATGCATTTCCTTGGCTAGTTGGGACGCCGAACAAGGGAGTACATAGTTCCTTTGGAGATTGGGAGTCGAGAATTGAGGCCACATCCATTGTGAGGCTTTCATTGTTCAAATTGCAGGAGGAAAGATGGGAAATTGCAAGAAGAGAGAGAACCACACTCGGCAGAATGAATTTCCTTATTGGGCCTGTGTAGTACAGCCACAGGACTGCACAGTTCTTGGGTGGGATTGTTTGGGGGTGTAGCTTGGATGGAGGAATTTGGACTAGGGGCTAATTGGTGTTGATAGAAGAGAACTTTAGAAGAGTTTCCAACATTTGGGTGAGCTTCCCAAGGCATATTTCCTCACAGGTTATCATTCCAGGCAGTGCAGAAGTATGGGAGAAAATAGGGGTCATTTTGGAGCTTCAAAACTATAGTAAACCCTTTCTAGGTATTTTTCGAGTTTTGGCAAGGATCTCAGAAATAATTTGGCAGAATTTTCTAGGGAGATTTGAGGGGTCAAACAGTGGTTCCATTCAGCCAATAATGCTATTGTTCAAGGGTCAGTGCATACATTTGTTGGGGAGTCTTGCTGCATCATTTAGGTAGTTGATACTCATCCACCTAGGGCTTGTAGCTTGCTCTAAGAAAGCCTGGGTGCACTCCTTCAAATATATAATAAAATTGGCCGATTTTGGCATTATTTCTACCATTTTTGTTTATCTTATTTGTATAAATTTTTATTGTGTTGAATGCACTGCAATTGCTTGATTATCACTGTTAATTTTCCATTAGCAATATTAAAGTGGTATTAGAGCATGTTCTTGGCCAACTGTGGGCTTAAGAGTAAGTGATGACAAGGTTGTTTACTGGGGAGTCTATCGACATAGAGGCAGAGGCAGAGGTAAAGGCAGGGATCGAGGTAGAGAAGGGGAACCATACCCATTTTCTGATATGAAGGTGGAAAATATCAAGGGTCGTATGGATAACCAGGAGGACAATGAGCAGCCCAAAAAGGTGGGCCAAGATTTGGTTCTAGAGGAGTTGTTGAGAACCAACCAGCAGATGTTGAGGCAGGGGCAGCTCATGATGGACATGATGCAGCAGGTGATAGGGTTGCAGGTGAATGGGAGACCAAAGGGAGAGCACCAGGGTGATGGGGGTTCCAGAGCTAGAGGAGGTAATCGTACCTATCAGCCCCCACACACCCCTCTGCGTGGACAGGGAGGTCGTCCCACCATGCCTCATTTCGTGGACAAGCCAAAACCCGAGAGGGAACCAGACCCAATTGCAGATTTAGTCCATTCAGTTGCATCTAGTATTGACGAGTATGAGGGGTTGGATGCCAAGATTAAGAGGGTGATGTCCTTTGGGGAGTACATACACCTAAAGGAGAGACATACCACTGGGGCCGGGACACATTATAGAGGGGGGCAATCTAGCCAGGAGGTACAAAAGATAGCGGGGAAAGTTACACTCCCCAACTTTGATGGGTCAGCTAAGAGATCAACCAAGGCATGGGTGCAGAAGTTAGACACATCCTTTCACTTGAATCCCATGCTTGAGACAGATATTATCCGGTTTGCTACTCTACACTTGGAGGGTGATGCCCAGGATTGGTGGTATCAAGGGTTGATTATGTTGGGGCATATCTGCATCACTTCTTACATAGAGTTCACCCGAAGGCTGATTGAGAGATTTTAGAGGAAGGACCTGGAGCTACACTTCAAGGAGTTGCCCAATCTAAGGCAGACTGGCAGTGCAGAGGCCTACATTTCGGATTTCCATAAATTGGTCGTGATGGTGACTGACATTTCGAAGGCTCGATTGATCATGTTGTTTGTGGAGGGGCTTGTTGAGCCACTTCGTGGTTGGGTGAGGGCCTACAAGCCCAAGTCATTGATCGACGCCATTTCCAGGTCCCAGGATATGATTGACGCAGTGCCCAAGACCCAAGCTTTCATCCCAACTAGACCCACTGCTCCGCAAGGGAACCGAGATACTAGACCCCCTCAGAGAGATGGAGGACATAGTCAATTGGATACGACTAGTGAAGTTGCAACACTAGATCGGTTAGTAGGTCAATGTATCTTGTTCAGGGTAGGTTGTTGGTGAAATTTGTTGACACCAAACACTAGTTTTTTATTCCTTGTATCAGTGATTGTATGAGGGCCATGATCCCTAGTGCAAGAGCCCTAAACAGTTGTATGACAGTTTGTTAGTATAACAAAATTGGGTTATTGAAAAAATTGTAAAAAATTGTCTATATTTCTGCACTAGTTGATTTACTATTGTTTATATTTCGTTGTGCAAAGTAGTTTGTTGTGGTATTTGGATTGGTAGTGTCAGTGATTGTAAGAACCTAACCTATATTCCAGTACCATGCAGAAACAACAGAACACCCAAAATCCTAGTGTTGTCTACTAGCACAATGGTTGATTGGTCAAAGGCTCAGTATGCTTACTTGCTCAAAGTGGACCAAAAAAAACATATAAATTTAAACATACCATTATGATAAACAAGTTGATGTCTTGAATGATGATGATTGAAGTGGCTTCTCATTCAGAGAGAGAAACTCTCCATGAGATCTCTACACCTATTATTAATTGCAGAAAATGAATAGAAGACACTTGATTGTTAAAGGAAGGATCATGGACATGATTAACCATCTAATGTTGTTAAAAATGTTTTGGCAAGTTCTAATCTAAGCAGAGAAGGTTTCTCCTAGTCCAAGTCTCAACCATTGGGAGAAAGGATTAAGGGCGCGGTTATTAGCCTCTCAACCGCATGGAAGAAGGCATATGCGTGCAAATGAGCTTGTAAAACTAAAATCCTATGAGACCAGGAGCAAACTAGGAGTATGGCAGACCTACAAACATGGAGCAGATGACGGAGAAATTTGTGAGCAAGGACGCTTTTAAGATCTATCTAATGCTTTACTTATAATAAAGAATGTGGATGTCTTGGTTAATCTTATGTTTGCAGGACACTGAAATATGCATATTAGTATGTTGTTTGCCTTTACATGATCATTTAAGCTAGTATATGACAATATTTGATAACAGTCTCAAGGACTTGACAAGATTTGGCTTATTGGCTTGACTTAGTATAGATGAGCAATATTGGCTTGGATAATTGATGATGCCTTAGAACTTTGACATGATGCTTGATAGTTCATAGATATGTTTTGGCCTATGGTTGATTGAATTCACGGTACTAACAAGTGAGTTTTCATCAGATTTGGTACTTGACAATGTTATGGCTTGTTTGACATGGTGGGCATTGTGACTATAAGTATTCACTATTGATTCTGTATTGGCATCATTGGCATTTGGCACCTTGGTTGAAGCAGGAACAATTGGGATTCAGTGTGCAATGAATATTGGCATCATTGGCATTTGGCACCTTGGTTGAAGCAGGAACAATTAGGATTCAGTGTGCAATGATTTTTACTGCAGAAATCTCACAATGAATGGATGAAACTTATATGGCTTATCCTTGGTGTATGCATTTATAATATGATTCGTATTATGATCATATGGATGACTTGATGAAACTTGGCTTGATATTGCTTGGTAAATGATAGTTATTGACTTGACAAGATTGTAACCTGGTATTTGGACATGAGCTCTACCTAGCACCTGGACTGAAGAATTTGAGAGGAACTTTTATGACTTTAATATTAATTTATGGTATGGCATTTAAGGCTTGATAAACTGACTTACTAACTTAGTTGTTTTGATGGCACAGTATTGATTTGCGTGAGGCTGAGTAGATTGGTTTGATAAGTATAATGTTTGTAGATAGCATTGTATGGTTTGAATCAAGCTTCCCGAACCTGGTATGTCCGCATTGACAGTTACCTAGTGAAGCCAAGAAGATGTGTCGATCCGAACATCTACTTCAAAGTGATCCAAGGTATGCCTTTGATTTTGGTTTTATATGTTGATGGTATATTCTTGACAGGTAATGAGCCTCTGATGATCAAAGTAAGAGGGAGTTGGCCTCTAAAGTTCGAAATGAAGAATCTTGGCATGATGAATTACTTTCTGAAGTTTGGAAAAGAAAAGAAAAAAAAATGTATGTATATATATATATATATATATATATATATATATATATATATATCATGAGGCTATTGAAGAGTTCTTTGGAAAGTGGAAATGCAAATTCTTGGACACTTTGATTGAACTTCAAGAAGTTATGCAAGAAATATTGCTAAATCCGACTTGGCAACCGGCAATTGATTAACACCCAACTAGATATACGTTTTGCTGAAAACAACCTGAGTCAATTCGTGATAGAGTCGCTTCATACACATTGGTTTTCCGCCAAGCACATGTTTGAGATATTTGCATAGGACGATCAATCTTGGTCCGAGATATACTTCCAGAGATGTATGACAACGTGGATACACTAATGTTGACTAGGCTAGAAAGCATTATTGTCAGAAAAAGCACGTCTAGGTGTCATTTTAGCTTGGGATCTACCATAACATTTTAATGAGTAGGAAATAAAAGTTTGTGGCTTTAAGCACGACCGAGGTTGAGTACATTGTTGCCAGCATGACTAGTTGTGGGGCAGTTTGGTTACGGAAGACTTTTTGGAGAGTTGTTTGAGCAGGTTCTGGATATGACAGTGATATATTACGACTATAAAGAGTGGTATCCGATTGGCAGAAAATCCCATATATTGTTGAGCCTAAGGCATCTTCATACATCGAGGCAGTGTTGCTATATGAGACAAGCTTAGGCTTATGATTGTTGCTTCCATGAGAGGGACGATGAACCACCGTTGATGGTTCGAAACGTTGATCACAACTACAAACCTAATGCGAGATGAATCCAGAAGAAGATGTACACAAACCTGAAGATCGCAAAAACATAAAATCTGAGAATAAGGTATCCTTTTGTGACATGTATTTATTTTAACATAATATTTTATTTGATGACCTACATGAACAGGAAATCAAAGGACTGATGCTCTTAATAATGTATGAGGCAGTATGATGTTTAAGCAAGTATCGAATATGAGCACGTTGATAGAGAGCAGGACTGATCAAGGAAACTGAGACAACTCTTCCCCCCTGTTTGAGCTCCAGGGTAAGGAATTGAGATGTAGGGCTCCTGGGGTTGATGGTTATCTGGACAATAGGTTATCGTTCCTATTTGTCACCCGTAGGGTGGAAGATGTTTCTCCTGTTGATTTTTGGTAGATTCGAATGTGCTCTAAGCCTCAAAATTTGCAGGGAGGCTAGGACATTCCAGAATACCCAAAAATCGTTTTGGGAAATTCCACCAGGAGACAGTTTTATTAAAATAATTAATTATTTTTAATGGGTGCCTAAACCTAAACTTAAGAAATTAAAATAATTAAAGGGTATTAATGAAACTGGGTGTGAATCTTCTAGAAGAACACAGAGATAAAGTCAATATGATCTGAGCCATTGATTAGAATCTAATCTAGGTCGTTGATTACTCAACTAGAAGATTATAAGGACTTCGATGGGCATATGGAAAATACATCGGGTCAGAGATCAGAGATTGATTTTTTCAAGAGAGCAACAGTTGTCGAAGAAGGTGATCGAGGAGATTTCTTGCAGTGAGGGGCAGGGATAATTTTCCGGAGGAAGTTTTCCCGATCTGAAGAGTACGAGGCAGAGAGGGCAGAGAGTAGTCTAGAGAGGCAACACTGGGCCACGCAGAGGCAGCGTAGAGCTACACTGTGGCAGCACAGAGCTTCAAAGGGAGTCTGTATTTCTGTTGGCGAACAGTTGGGATCTAGTGTCGAAGTCAGAGTTTGAGACCGAGAGGTTAGAGGGCTGAAGTTTCCAACAAGCAGAGGATCGAGAGGAGGTGTAGCACAGTCCCAGCAGTAGTGATGCAATAACTGTGTGGGTGTGATGCAATACTGCGCAGAGACAACACAGAGGCTCATCTCCAGCACAAATCAATGTTGGATTTCCCAGTGACAGGGTAAGATCATCTCACTATCTTTTTGTGCAGTTAGATCTCTGTATAGGATTGCTAGTTTGGGCATCCGAAGAATTGTACTCAGAAATTACTGCATAATAATACAAACCCTCAGTTGGTTTTCCCACATTGGGTTTTTCCGGGGACATTTGTCCAAAAACAACGGTGTCACTTATGTGTGCTATTTCTTTCTTGCTCAGTTCTTGTTTCTGCATACTATTTACGCTGTGATGGTTGTTGTTGTATTTATTTCGATGTTTACCGTATAATACTGTAAATAATTTGATTCAGTAGGAGAAATATAATCATTTGTTCCATTAGTGATTCGGGGATTCCGAATTTTCACACGGTATCGGAGCGCAGGTGAAGCAAGAGAGCAAACTAGAAGAAACAGAGACAACGCAAAGGCTTATCTCTAACGCAGACCGGAAGATGCACAGACAACGCAGAGGCTCATCTCCAACGCAGATCGGTGCCGAATTTCCTAGTGACAGGGTGAGATCATCTCACTATCTTTTTGTCCAGTTAGATCTCTGTATAGGATTGCCAGTTTGAGCATCCAAAGAATTGTACTCATAAATTATTGCACAATAATACAAACCCTCAGTTGCTGCCCCAGTTTCCCACATTGGGTTTTTCGGGGACATTTGTCCAAAAACAACAGTGTCACTTGTGTGTGCTATTTATTTCTTGCACATTTCTTGTTTCTGCATATTATTTAAGTTGTGAAGGTTGCAGTTGTATTTATTTTGATGTCTATCGTATAATATTGTAAATAACTTGATTTTGTAGGAGAAATATAATCAGTTGTTGTAGTAGTGATTCAGGGCTTCCGAATTTTCACATGGTATCGAAGCGCGGGTGAAGCATGACAGCAGATCAGAATAGCCAAGCGTTGAAGAGAAGAAGGGAGATTGAAGTGTTGCATAGGCAGTAGATCGAATCCCCAGAGGAATTGCGCAGTCCAGGCCAGGAGGGCAAGATTCTCAAGGAAGATCTCTCTCTAAGTGAGTTGACAAAGAGGTAAGATTTTTAGATCAAGATTTGTCAGTGGCAGAGGGAGCAGCGCAGAGCAATCTTCAGGTGAGATGCAGTTTTTTGTAGCAGTTGGGGCAAAAAAATGTCAGAAGAAGGAAGGAGACACTTTTTGAGGGAATTTCTTCCTCGGAGAATTTAGCCAAGGAATTTGATTTCTCAATTGTTGAGCAGCAGTAAAGAGGATCAGATCTATAAACTCCAGCAGGGAGTGCGTAGGCCAGCCTAGCAGCAGCGCAGAGGAGAGAGTACGCAGTTCGAAATTTTGTTGGTAGAGATGGCAGCTAAAGGGCTGAGAGATCAAGATCGGTTGGACAGAGCATCCAACTATGTGATCTAAAAGGCTAGGATCTCCTGCCTTTTGGATTAGCATAATCTCAAAGCCTTTCTCAATAGTGTGGTAGTTGAACCTGCAGGTGCGGATCCACTCAAGAAGTACAAGGCTGAAATGGCGAAGGCCAAGCGATTGATCCTCGATGGAGTGAGGGATCATGTTGTATGTCACATTGCTGGCAAAGGGACGGCCAAGGAGATGTGGGATGCCTTGGCTATGTTGTATCGGGTATTTTCTGAGCAGCGGAAGATGTACCTGGAGGAGAAAATAAGATCCACGAGGATCCAGAAGGGTGAATGCATTGATTCATTCCTATCGAAGCTTCAGGAGGTCCGAGATTCATTGGCAGCTGTAGGATCAGCGCCTCAGCCTACCGAGATGGTGAGGTTGGCCCTCAATTCAGTCTCAGAAGAATGGCATGTGTTTTTCCAGAGCATCCTGCGCAGAGAGTGATTGTTGGATTGGGATGGAATGTGGGCTGCTCTTCAGCAGGAAGAGATGAAGCGAGACTTAGTCAAGTGCAAACTTGATAGCAACAACAACAGTGGGACGAAGCCCACGGAGGAGGAGGAGAATGCAACCCTTGCATCAACGAGGCTATAGGAGCAACGGAGGCAGAAGAAGGACGTCTCAAAGATCAAATGTTTCTGGTGTGATGAATTTGGTCACTACGCTACACAGTGTCCTCTCAAGAAGAAGGAAAAGGATGTGAAACATGATTCGCAGGCTGCAACCGCAAAGATCGAGGAGGAGGATTTTGCCATGATTACCTAGATACCTCCAGGGAAGAGGTGGGGTGATCTAGTATTGTAATTCGAAAGAATAGCAAATGGGCAGGATCCTTGAGGAATCCACCTCTTGGATCAATACCTTGCTACAGGAGCCCATATCAGGAGTAGCAGGATGGACCAGTGTTAGTGGGTGCAAAGTAGTGTCGAAGTGACAATTGCAGTAGCTAGGAGCGTCGAAGACTGAGCATCGCATAGCAGAGTTGGCAACAGTTCAGTTGGCCCAATGCAGAGTCAGCAACAATGCAGATGCTTCAGAGGGTCAACGCAGAGACTAGCAGTAGTCAAAACTCTAGCAACAGATGCATCATGTTGAACATTTGTTCAGTATTTTGGATGTTTTTCCATCGTTGTTGTAGCAACAGCAGCAATTGGAGAGGGTTGCAATGCAGATGCAGTTTTGGCAGTGGCAAGGCCAACAGCAACACAAATGCAACATTTGCGCAATAGTTGGTGGGCAGAGATGTCAGACATCAGCAGCACAAAGGGAGATGTTACAGAGTCAGGGTGATGCTTCAGCAAGTTGCATTACTAGAGCACATTCCTCGCTAAGAGGGAGTGTTGATTTCTAGTAGCATCGGATGTGCTCTAAGCCTCAAAATTTGCAGGGAGGCTAGGACACATGTATTCCAGAATACCCAGAAATTGTTTTGGGAAATTCCACCCAGAGACAGTTTTATTAAAATAATTAATTATTTTTAATGGGTGCCTAAGTCTAAACTTAGGAAATTAAAATAATTAAAGGGTATTAATGAAACTAGGTGTGAATCTTCTAGAAGAAGACGGAGATCGAGTCAATATGATCTAAGCCATTGATTAGAATCTAATCTAGGTCATTGATTACTCAACTAGAAGATTATAAGGACTTTAATGGGCATTTGGAAAATACATCGGGTGAGAGATCAGAGATTCATTTTCTCAAGAGAGCAACAGTTGTCGAAGAAGATGATCAAGGAGATTTCTTGCAGTGAGGGGCAGGGATAATTTTATGGAGGAAGTTTTCCTAGTATAGAGAGTACAAGGAAGAGAGGGCAAAGAGTAATCCGAAGAGCCAGCATTGGGCCACACAGAAGCAGCAATGAGCTACGTTGTGGCAGCGCAGAGCTTCAAAGGGAGTCTGTATTTCTGCTAAGGAACAGTCAGGATCTAGTGCCGAAGCCGGGGTGTGAGACCAGGAGACTAGTGGGCCAAAGTTTCCAGCAAAGAGAGGATCGAGAGGTGCAGCGGAGTCCTAGCAGTAGTGATGCAATAACTACATGGATGTGATGTAGTACTGCGTAGAGACTACACAGAGGCTCATATCCAGCGCAAATCAGTGCCAGATTTCGCAGTGACAGGGTGAGATCATCTATCTTTTTGTCCAGTTAGATCTCTCTATAAGATTGCCAATTTGGGCATCCAAAGAATTGTACTCAGAAATTACTGCATAATAATACAAACCCTCAGTTGTTGCACCGACTTTCCCACATTGGGTTTTTTTGGGGACATTTGTCCATAAACAACAGTGTCACTTGTGTGTGTTATTTCTTTCTTGATCAATTCTTGTTTCTACATATTATTTAAGTTGTGAAGGCTGCAATTGTATTTATTTCAATGTTTATCGTATAATACTATAAATAAATTAATTAAGTAGGAGAAATATAATCAGTTGCTGCAGTAGTGATTTAGGGATCTGAATTTTCACAGCTCCCCTATCTTAGTCTAGTAGAGTATTCCCCAGTTTGCATCATGCCACAAGCTGGGATTTTTGGTATTGTAGCTCCCCATCTAACCAATGGGTTGAGAGGGATTGGGGGTGTGTGATCCTTACCTTTGGTAAATTGGGTATCTCACCCAAGCTTATGGTACAAGGTGTCCTACCACATGACTCTTGAGGGCCATTGTTGGGAAGATCAATCGGCAAGAGAATGGATGAGACATTGTATTTCGCCTATTGCCTGACAAGTTGATTCCAGTAGCATCAGATGTGCTCTAGCCTCAAAATTTTGCAGAGAGGCTAAGACACATGCATTCTCCAAGACCTAGAAGTCATTTGGGAAAGTTCCACTTAATGTATTCCTAAGTCTAAACTTAGGAAATGTGATTAATCAAAGGGTATTAATTAAATCTGGTGCGAATCATCTAGACAAAGACGAGGATCAACTCCCAGTTAATCTTAGCATTTGATTATGTTTTAATCTTGCTCGATGCTCCAACAAGAGATTATAAGGAGTTCGATGGGCACTTGGAGAACACACTTGTGCAATTTGATTTTGTTAGGAAGTCGATTTCCAAAGTAGCCGCTGTGAGTTGCCCGAGGTAATTCAGTAAAGTTGAAGCAGTGAGACAGGGGCAGGGATAGTGGACCGGAGGAGATTTTTCAGTTCTAGGGAGTGCAAAGCAGAGAAGGTAGAGAGAGGTTCAGAGAGGCAGCAGTGCCACGCAGAGGCAGCGCAGTGCTTCGGAGGGAGTCTGAAATTCTGCTGAGCAGCAATCGAGATCTAGTGTCGGAAGCCAAGGTATGAGACCGAAGGGCTAGAGGGTCGAGTTTCTAGCCAACAGAAGATCGAAGGAGGAGGTGACGCAGTCCCTAGAGGCTGTGACGTAGATCTGCGTAGGATGACACAAAGGCAATGTGGGGCTAGCCATCTAGAGCCTAGATCATATTCGGATCGCCAGTGATAGTGTGCCATTTTTCTCACTACCTCTTTGTCAGTTTATTCTTTGTATCAGATTGTCGATTTGGGCATCTAATGATTTGTACTCAGATTACTACTGCATAATAATAAAACCCTCAACTGTTGCACCAGTTTTCCCAAGTTAGGTTTTTCTAGGGACGTTCGATTTGGGCATCTAATGATTTGTACTCAGATTACTACTGCATAATAATAAAACCCTCAACTGTTGCACCAGTTTTCCCAAGTTAGGTTTTTCTAGGGACGTTTGTCCAAAGACAACAGTGTATCTGCGTGTGTGTTTATATCTTTCATGCGCAGTATTTTATTTTTTGTAGGCTACAGTGTATGTATTTCAATATTTGCCGTAGAAAAACTGCAAGTAATTTGTTCAAAGTAATTTACAAATAGGAGAAATATCATTTGTTTGTTGCAATAGGAATCGGATCACCAATTTCTCACATGACATAGTGTGAAAGACGTATGCTCCCTAATGAGATGACTTGGGGTGAGAGTGTCCCACAAGACCTTCCTCATTGTCATTGGATTTCAGGTTGAGACTGAGCTCCCTGATGTGGTTTTAGGTTGAAATGTGCTCCCTAATGTCATTCCAGATTGAGATAAACTCTTTGATGTTGATGTGAATTGAGGGTGGTACCTTAAGCTCCCCTCCGATGGCAAATCCTTCTTCTTTTAGATTGGAGTGTTCAGCATATGAGCAGAGACAAGATATAAGCAAGGATAAGCGAAGATGAGTCGAGGTGAGCAATGATGACATTTGATGACGAGATACTTGAGATAGGACAAGAATTGATGACAGGATACTTGCGATGATTACGTGATGCAGTTGGAATTTTTCCCTAGCTGAGAGGAACTGTTAATTTGGAAGCTCAGTGAAAAATTCCAATCATGGTACTAGATTCCTCTTTTCGAGAGGACCAATTTCGATCTTTGAAGCACTGGATTTGGACAAGGGAAAGTGTATTTTGAAGTGAAGCCCACATGTGCACAAAAGGACTGGTTGGCCCTAAAGAGAAATTGGACACCCTTGGAAGCCTATAAATACAAGTGACCTCAACCTCATTTCGACAACATCATCATTCATTCTT
The DNA here is from genome assembly GCA_031772625.1 of Pinus tabuliformis. Taxonomy (NCBI): domain Eukaryota; kingdom Viridiplantae; phylum Streptophyta; class Pinopsida; order Pinales; family Pinaceae; genus Pinus; species Pinus tabuliformis. The sequence continues at coordinate 456,958,406 of CM062808.1, read as the reverse complement.
CTTTCTTTGGTTTGGCTCGCACAAGTCTAAGACAGTTCGCAGAGATTGCTTCGTACAGGTTTGAAATTGCAGTGTCGGAAGCTCGCACGTGTGATTAGGGCTTTCGGTTCCCAAACACAAGCATGCTACAGGGTATTTTCAGTCACAATGCAGGCTTATGAGTGTGGTTGGAGGGTTCATTCACATGCACGTACACTCTCTTCGTGCAACTGGAAACTAGGGTTTGATTTTTACAACTAACCGCAAAATTCGACAATTGACCGCAGACTTCGACAGCTGATTGCAAATATTGATAGTTGACCGCAGGCTTCTGAATTAGGATTTTGATTATTAGCATTATTGGGTTCATCTCTTGGATGTTGTTTAGTTGATTTTGCTGGACAGTTATGTTGTTGAAGATATGGATCATTGTACTCTCTTTATTGAAATATTCAATAGAAATCTAATAAGAAGAATTTGAAAGGGTTTCCCCGTAGTGGGTTTTGCCCTGGTCTCCGACCAATCCTGGTGTCTCTATGTGTGAATGTTTTTCTTCTATTGTTCCTTTATGTTCCATTGCATTGATGGTGATATTTTTTTCTATATAATTATATATGATGTTGAATAATGTAGTAAATCTTAATAATGTTATGATGTTGAATAATGTTGTAAATCTTAATAATGTTATGATGTTGTGGGGTGAATTCAATATGTAAATGATGAAATGTGATTATCTAAAGCAAAGATCAATAAAACCATAAGAAAAATTAACAATTGGAGCCATCTATAGTGACCTAAAGGGGCAGGATCATTGATAGAGGGAAATCAATGTTGTTGCATATAGAGAGCCAAAGGACCGAGCAGAGGTGTTCAGGATACGACCAATGGAGTTGTGAACTGCACTATATAAACTAGTAAGTCAGTGTATCTTGTTCAGAGTAGATAGGTGGTCAAAATTGTTGACACCAAACCCTAGCTTGTATTCCTTGTATCAGTGATTGTATAAGGGTCGTGATCCCTGGTACAGGAGCCTTAGACAATTGTATTGCAGTTTGTTAATATAACGAAGTTGGGTTATTAAAAAACTATACAAAGTTGTATATATTCGTGCACTAGTTGATTTATATTGTTTATATTTCGTTGTGCAAAGTAGTTTGTTGTGGTATTTGGCTTGGTAGTGTCAGTGATTCTAGGACCCTAACCTAGATTCCAGTACCGTGGAAAAACAAGATGGTATTAGAGCTACTTTGAAGGGCTAGTGAATCAGAGTGTGCACAGCGAAGCAACTCAGAGGGAATTGAGAATGTCTAGATCATGGAGCAGATGTTTCAGCTGAATACATGGAGATGTGGTCTTGACTAGCTTGGCAACGAGATTGGTTGGGAGTTTTGGTAGATTGGTGGTGAACCTGGTGAGCAACAATTTGTTGTAGGGCAGATTATCGATCATGGACTTCCTATGATTTGCCATAGATCGTTGCGACAACTCTAGGAATGCTTTAGCATGGACGAGATTAGCATTATCGAGATTGCTTCATGTGATAAAGAACATCTTGGCAAACTAGTTTCTTCTTTGGGCATTGATGTTGCATATCTGAGATTGGAGGGATGTGCACGTGTTGTGTTTGACCCAGAAGTATGGGTGCTTGCAAGACTAAGTTGCGATGATGATGGCCACGCTCAAACGCAGCTCAGAATGATCTTGTAGGACACGAGATCAACAAGAGGTTGAGCCAATGGAGATCATGTAGACTCAAAAGTAGTCTAGCTTCAAAGGGAGCAGCCCTATGGAAGTGTTGAGATCTTCAGGTTCAGATGAGATGAGGCGGAGGCATTATCAAGATAGCATGGTTCATTCTACAGAGTATGTTGCAGTGGTGGACGCCAGATGGGCTAGTGTCGACGATGATGATGATGGAGACTTCCTAGTTTTGGAAGTACCTCCCTCGCTAAGCGAGAGTGTTGAGCTTTGTAGCTTGGGAGGTACTCCAAACTCTATGCTATAGGGTTGTGGAGGAATTGGCACCACAAAGTAACTTGTGAGCTAAGAATCCAAGTGTGTGGGCTTTACACCCAAGCTTGTAGGTGTGAAACCTTGTATGGATTTGGACACTTGGCATGGAGATTATAGGGCACACTTAAAGGAACAAGGGGCCACTTGTAGCACCAAGAGAGGCCTTGTGGATTGAGAGAAAAGAAATTTTATGCAATTATGTAGGTGAATTTGTCTTAAGTTTCAAGTTGGCCTTGACTTGAGGAGACCATTGAGAAGGTTAGACGTTACCCTAATGAATGATATAAATAGAAGTGAGGAGGAGCCTCATTCCTCACCCAATCAAGTAACTTACTCCTCATGAGAAGACTAAAATAGGAGGTCAAATCCACATGCAAAGAGGAGAAAGGATCAAGTCTAGTTAGGGTTCGTTTCGAGACTGTTTTGGGTTGTGGTTAAGCAGTTAAAGGCAACAAGTAGAAGGAGACTAGTCTGAGACTTTTCAAGGCGAAACATGAGCATGAAAACAAAAGCAATCTATCTCTAACAAGCCGATATTTCTAAAGTATTACAAATGGAAGAAATTATGATTCTTGGAGGGCCAAGTAGCCTACTTAGCAACCAAGGATAGGTCGTTGTCATCTACAATAGGAAAGAAGAAACCAAAGGTTGTTGTAGTGGTTTGCAAGATGGTTGGATCTGCATCAGTTTGTCCTAATTAGGGATGAGTTCTTCAAGAAAAAGTCTCCCTCAGAACCAAGGGTTTTGGAGAGAAAAAGTGGATGTCTACAAGGAGAAAAAGTGCAGGATTGGTATACTAGTTTAGGAGAGTATTTGGAGCAACCAAAAGAACAATTTTGGGAGGGCCATAGTGACTTGCTCCAAGCCCTTAGTACAGTCACTTGAGAAGGAATTTGAGGACTGTTAGAAGGGCATAAGAAGGGATGCTCAAGACTAATCTTTGAAGGAAAAAAGGAGGTCAAGGGAGCAATTTGACTAGCACAACTTTGTTGTTGAAGGACGTTTGACAGTGATAGGTGGCAGCCCTCCATGCCCCAAGTTTGCCTCATTGAAGCAGCACAAACAAGAAATAGAGGGAAGAAGTCCCTAAGAGTTGTATTCTTGAATGACTAATGAGTAGATAGTGGTCAAGAAGTCCCAAAGGAGCTGAAGAGCAGCAGTGGGTAGTCTAGAGTTGCTCATAAACGAAGTTGTGTACAACTCAACAAAAGACCCTATGTCTTGGTTGTTGATGGACTAATGATAAGCTAGAGGGCAGATTGGAGTCGTGTTCAGTGACCTAAAGGAGCAGGATCATTGATAGAGGCAGATTGGTGTTGTTGCAGATCGGGAGCCAAAGGATCGGGCAAATGTGTTTAGGATACGACTAGTGGAGCGGTGAAGTGCACTATATCAACTAGCAAGTCAGTGTATCTTGTTCAGGGTAGATTGGTCGTCAAAGTTGTTGACAACAAACCCTAGTCTATATTACTTGTATCAGTGATTGTATGAGCGCCATGATCCCTAGTACAGGGGCCCTAGACAATTGTATTAGAGTTTGTTAATATAACAAAGTTGGGATATTGAAAAAAATGTAGAAAGTTGTCTATATTTATGCACTAATTGATTTACTGTTGTTTATATTTCGCTGTGAAAAGTAGTTGTGGTATTTGGATTGGTAGTGTCAGTGATTCTAAGACCCTAACCTAGATTCTTGTACCATGGAAAAACAACAAAGCACCCAAAATCCTAGTGTTGTCTACTAGCACAATGGTTGATTGGTCGAAGGCTCAGTATGATTGCTTGCTCGACCCTACCATCCTCCTCTCTAGGGCATGTTGTGTGGGGGTGTGCGTGTCATGTGGACCAAATTAGCATATAAATTTAAACATACCATTTTATGTATATGACAAACCACTATTTAAGTGGTACTACCCGAGAACCATGCTATAAGGAGAAAACATCGAGCAAACAAATAATAATAAAATTATTTTGTTGGAAAAGAATATGACTCACCCATCCTCCGCGTTGCATCTACATTTCCTAAGATATCTTCTCCACTCAACCCTCCCAGACACTATAATTGTAGTCGCTCGCTGCACATAGCAATATTATATATGAGATGATAAATAAACCACCAGAGCTTAAAGGATAAATATATAGAGCGATGAATTAACCATACACATACCTGCCCTCCCTTGGCTGATATTATAACAACGACAATCATGAACAATAATCCCTGAACATGTGAACCCCCATGTAACATTTCCATTTCTTTCATATCAAGGTTCTAGGGAAAATCTTGACTCTTACTACCTCAAAACCATGACAAAATGATAAATCATTGTGCAACTAACAAATATTTCATATTAAAGGACATTAGTATTGTGTAGGAGAAAAGTATGCCTCACCCATCCTTTGTGCCACGTTTGTAGAATGTCTAGTACATCTTCATCATTTGACCTTTGTAGACCATACGATTGTAGTTGATGAAACATAAAAAAGATCAATATAGTTGACTATGAGAGCATAGATAAAACATAATAGTTTGAATAGCAAACAAATGGAGCCACAGATGCTTTTAAGTGAAGTGCATTGCATGTAGGTATGTTGACTCACCTTCATTTATGAACAATAACCTCATTTCCATTTCCATTTCCACACCCAACAAACGAAACCAAGACCAAACTACAAAAAAAAATGCAAAACAAAAGAAAATGAGTACAACACAGCATGGACATGCTCAAACTCAACAAAACAAAACATTCAGACAAGAACAAATAAAAATTTGCAAACATCCTCTCTTCACATCATCTCTCCTGCAATGTTTTTTCCCCCGCTAAAAGGTAAAAAAGTGGGTTGAATAAGGTTAAAATACACACACAATTAGTAATATTAAACATATTTCAAAACCAATAATTATTCATAATAGAAAACACACCTCCCCTAGAGTTTGTTTTATAACGATGGACACTCTTTTGTATTCCACTTGCTCGTGCTCATCAGAACCAATCTACAAAAGATACACCATAAGATATTCGAATCGTTATATAAGTTAAACTAGAGAGTACGCAATAATTAATCGTAATAAGAAACACACCTTTTTTTGAGATTTTTATATAAAAGGAAAGAGTCCATTTTGTATTTCATGTATTCATGCTCACTGGAACAAGCCATCTACTATAGATACACAATAAAATATTAGATTCTTGTAAAATTCAAACTAGAGAGTTTGAACGCATGAACTTGTCATGCAACTTAGTTCGAGTCCATTCATATTCCATGCTTATCTCAAAAAAATATAAATTTTCTAAACAAGATGCACTTCTATCGAGAATAATACAAACAAGGTTTTCAAAAGACGTATTTTTTTCCGAAAAGGAATCTATGCATATCTAAAGATATTGAACACCCAAAATCCTAGGGTCCAAAAGGCGCTAGTGTTTTATGTTAGCACAATGGTTGATTGGTTGACCTTACCCACCTCCTCCATAGGCTTTCCCTCAGACCAAGGATCGATTGTATCCTTAAATAAGACAAGCAATGACTAAGGGGGCCCCCTTAATGGTCTACCTAGCGAAAGGGCTCAATTACTACTCCAAGCCAATAAAGGTGATGTCAAAACATGTGTCTATGACAACCCCTCCATGTTACTATTGTCCCTTGATGGATCAATCTCACTATTCCTTATGGTGGTCTGGAATACATTACGTGTTAAACCCATAAAAAATGTTGGAAATGGAATGAATAAAAGACGACATGCTATATTGAAACATGCATCACATAGTAAACACAAAACCCCGATAACACCATTCATGCTCACTAGAACAAGCCATCTACTATAGATACACAATAAAATACTAGATTCTTGTAAAAGTCAAACTAGAGAGTTTGAAAGTATGAACTTGTCATGCAACTTAGTTCGAGTCGATTCATATTCCATGCTTATCTCAAAAAATTATAAATTTTCTAAACAAGATGCACTTCTACCGAGAATAATACAAACAAGGTTTTCATAAGACGTATTTTTTTCTGAAAAGGAAACAATGCATATCTAAAGATATTGAACACTGAAAATCCTAGGGTCCACAAGGCGCTAGTGTTCTATGTTAGCATGATGGTTAATTGGTTGACCTTACCCACCTCCTCCATATGCCTTCCCTCAAACCAAGGATCGATTGTATCCTTAAATAAGCCAAGCATTGACTAAGGGGACCCCCTTAAAGGTCTACCTAGCCAAAGGGCTCGATTACTAATCCAAGCCAATAAAGGTGATGTCAAAACATGTGTCTATGACAACCCCTCCATGTTACTATTAACCCTTGATGGATCAATCTCACTATGCCTTATGGTGGTCTGGAATACATTACGTGTTAAACCCATAAAAAATGTTGGAAATGGAATGAATAAAAGACGACATGCTAGATTGAAACATGCATCACATAGTAAACACAAAATCCCGATAACACCAAAACGATTTTCATTAAGCTCTTAAGAGAGGAATACTCATGTTATCCAACCATGACTTACAAATGCAGAAGTCTTTCCTTTATATAGAGTAGGTAAGGACTCCCTTTTCATTAAAATAATATTTTTATAAAATCCCTTGGACCTGGTCTAAATTCTAGAACTGATTAATTAAATATAAAATAATAAAAAATGCATGTGGCTTTGCCACATGTACAATAAAACATAAAATGACAGTTTCGTCAAGAAAAAATCATCCTTTAACATCCACAACATAATTTTGATCACCTTGAAAAGAGATTCCACTACTTAATTAGAATGCCCCTGGATGATTTGTTGAATGATGTCATGTCCCCAATTAATAATTTTGCTAAGGGAATTCTCAATTTTGCAATTTTTGGCAGTTAATAAATATTTAGCATATAACCTTAGGAAAAGTGGGTGGAAAAGGAATATTTATAAAGGTGCCACCCCCAAACATTAGAAAAGCCAAGAAATTTGATGGGAAGTGGAGAGTGGGGGCCACTCCAAGGGAATACGCACCCCTTGGAGGAATTCGAATTGGGTGAGAGAGGGAATTTCATGGGTGTAGCCCACAAGGAGCATGGGGGATGGCTAGCTACAAATTGGAGCTGAGACTCTCATTTTAGGGACTTTTTTATCACTTGACAAACTTTGTTGTTGCTCATGTTGTTTAGCTGAGTCACAAGCGTTGTTGAGCACTAGCGTTTCCTCCGGGAGTTGTTGTGGGCAGTCTAGGTCAAAGGTATTTGGAGCTGGGTTGTTGTGTGGGAGTTGGAAGGGAGCCAAGGGGAGATTTTCCACTATTTTGGAGGGCTGCAAAGACAGAATTTCCTGCAGACCGAAATTCACTGGTTGTGGAGAAGTGCTGGGAATTTCAAGTCAATTTTGGAGCTTCAAAACTAGAGAAAACCCTTTCTAGGTTTTTCTGGGTTTTTGACAAGGATCTCATATCTAATTTTGCAAAAGTTTTTGGGCATATTTGAGGGGTCAAATCAGGGTCTCAACACAGCCAACAATTCAAAATTACTAGGACCAACACAAATTTCTGGAAGATAAACTCCTGCAGCAGTTGGGCATTGATATATCGACCACCTAAGGCTTGTAGCTTGCCTTGAGCAAGCCCAGGTGCACCCCTCCTATTTCACATTGTACTCCAACAGTTATAAATAACAAAATTTCCCATTTTGGTGTGTTTGGGAGCATTTCTGGTTTATTAGTGTTTATTGAAAAAGTTTATGCTAAATTGTCTTGCATGTTTTTGTTATCACTGTAAATTTTTCCATTAGGAAATTTACAGTGGTATTAGAACATGATCTTCGCCAGCTATGGGGGAGCTAGCAAGATCATGGAGGTTTTGGCCATGCATGCATAGTGACTGGTGAATTTATGGGCACTCAAATGACAAAGAAAGGGAAGAGTACACAGGGAATCATGGAGGAGTTGATTAGGCAAAACCAACAGTTGAGAAGGCAAAACCAACAAGTCCTAGAGAGGATGCAACAAATGGTGGGGATGTTGAGTCATACCTAACAGAGAAGCCATGTGCAAGCGCGCACAACCCAGCGGTACAACACCCATATACGTATGGCCAATTTGGTTGTCCTACCATGCCTCATTTTCTAGATGAGCTAGAGGAGAAGCATGGGTCAAGGACGAGATCATCCTGTAGAGGAGGGCGGTTAGATGGTGAGACCAGGGGTGTTTCTATTGGTGGAGACCGTGCTTTAGATGTCAAGAGCCTGAGGAGGAGGTTGAGCATGAGGACATGCAAGATGGTGAGGGGCACATTGATATACCCAGTGTGGCGCAGGAGTCACTATTGTTGGAGTCCTATTTGATAGCACCAGTTGACACCTTGGTGGAAGGAATAGAACCTACACCTTAGAGCCATATGTTGATGAGGTGTTGTCCCTAGGAGAGGTGTTAGGAGACATAGAGATGCCCGAAGCCATGACTGAGTTCTCTGACAACAGCCACCTACAACAGCATGGAGAACACATAGAGGGGCGTGAGCTAGTCATGGAGGGGTAGGTTGTGACCCATGTAAAGCCCATGGTGGAGGAGAACAAGCGGTCATCTTTTGGGCCAACCACGATTTAGACCAAGTAGATTCACAAACCATCAGCAGAGTTGCAATACATCGAGACAGTAGCCCTCTTCAGTCCTATATAGATGGGGCTTGCAACATTGTTAGGCTAGCTCTATACCGGGGAGAGAGAGATGTAAAGTTACCTACACATATTATATGTGTTGACCCGCCCGGTAAGATGAGGCGACAAGAGTTGCGCAACGTGCAGTGTTTGCAGGTTGGAGTCCTAGTTTAGTGTTTGCAGGTTTGTGCTTTCGATCGTTTCCTCGGGGTCGGATGGTGAGAGATTATGAGTTGGTACTCAGTGGAGTGGGCTAGGCGTATCTAATCAGTTATAGGCCAGAGTGAGAGTCAGCAGGCATGTTCAGGCATCGAGGATACTAGAGGCCCAGGTTGACATTGGGGTCCAGGTGGGACTACCTACCATTTGCCAGATACACAGATTGACTATGGCATTGGTGCTATAGTTGACCCAATGGTCAAGCACACGTATTTGCTAAGGAAATTTCAGTCAACATCAATGGCCAGTCAGTGTGTGAGGGAACTCCATGAGTCATCAAGTTATGTTGGTTATGCGTGAGGTCACGAGATAATCAACACGCTTTGGCAGGAGATTGTCGAAGGAGGTGGCATTGGTAGGCCACCAAACAATGCTTTGTATGGGATTGGGGATCCTCCACAATTATGTGGGGCATAGAGGACACGAAGGAGCAAATTAGTGGTGGCATCGCTACTGGTACCTAGGGAGATTCACTTCTCGGGTCCCTCTAGGAGGATTTGGAGGGGAGATCCATTCATCAGAGAGTATGATGATGCGACAATGGAGGTGATGATGACAGTCGGTTGCAGGCCGACGCATGCTATCACAGCTTTAGGCCATGACATCCAGGGATGTGTAAGAGCATACAGTGATGAGCAGTGACCTAAAGAGGAGCATGGAGATGCATGGACTCCCATCACACTGAGTACACACAGAGAGTGTTAGGTACATTGACACAGGCAAGATGCGAGACGATACAGGATGGTCCAGCAGTAGCACGGGGTATCCAGTGGTTTACAGGGATAGGTCACAGGGTACAGGGCCATGTTGTGGAATACGGGAATACTTGGTGGTATGTAGTGGCATATGGTGCGGCGCAATGGGCTCTTGGAGCGTTGCCTCCAAGGAGACTTATGGACAGGGACATTAGGTGTACCATCGGGTGCAACTCACCCCGGATCGATGAGGACACAGTTGAGTTTCTGGGGACGCCATGTTTAGCAAAAGAAAGGTCTTCGATTGGGTTATCAGCAAATCCGAGGCAGAGTGAGGTACATCTATAGGATTACTCTTCGATATCCATGCAAACTCTTGATCATACCCTTGGGGACTTACCCACCCATTACTCTCCAATGTTTCTTACGATCGCAGAGCGTTTGGTTGCTACCCCTTGATGCTCTTGGTTCAAGTAACAGGACATGGGAGGCCCACCTTAGGCGGCTGGATGAGACACCGCATGTCATGGGCGGTGAGGAGACTCTCCAGTTGAGGCATTTTGTGGAGGCACAAGTTGACGGATACACGCTTAGGGATGGTGTGGTTATTATCGAGGTAGCATAGGTTCCACTCCTGGGCTTACACTTGGGAAGTCGATTGCGAGGGATTTGCATGATGAACTTCTGGCGAGACAGTCTGAGGCGTTACAGGAGCCTGAGGGACAGTGGGTGGTAGACTTCATCTACAAGAGGGTACCCAGACTTCGAGTAGTGTCCAAGTGTATCATCAGGAGATGGGATAGCGGATTTCACTGCATGGTTTGGCAGGAGCATGGCAGATTGGCATGCTTGGGACAAATTCGTGATACTTGGGGTCCATCTATGGTATACATACAAGGGTCAAAGATGAGGACCATATGGGCTCTAGTAGGTAGTAGAGCTACGCAGCAGCAACCCATGAGGTGTGGGAGTTGTGGACCTCTAGTATGGTTATGGGAACCAGGGATCCCGTTGATGTGGGGGACACTCCCTTACTTGGTGAGTACAGTCAAGATAATCAGTGATCCGGTTCATTGTCAGGTTGACACATGGGCTATCACTGAGGTCTTCATCATATGGCAAGGCAGGTGGGTGTTCAGGATTGGGGCCAACCATGGAGTGATAGGCGCGGGCATTACTGAGTCCCCTTGGCAGGTTGGGCATAACCTCAATCATCACATATATTATGGTCGAGAGTTGCAGGAGATGAGGCTCTGATACGAGCATGTTAGATAGTTAGTCGTGACCAGAGTATCGCAGGGTCTACATGACAGTTTCTTCCTATGATGAGCTTGGTACCTTGGCATCACAGTACTTGACAGTTCATCTACCTTTGGGGGTGACTTGGATTTTATGGGGGGGAGGTCATTCTAACCTTCCATTGGACTTTAGTGATTCTTTATTGGCATGGGGGACTTCACCAGCATGGAGGGATGACCAATAGGGAGAGTTTAAGGGAATCTCGTGCAGACAAGGATTTATCTCCATAGGAGTTGGATTGAATCTTTGGGTGCCCACCCTTCGAGTACATGAGATGGATGACTCAGCAGAGCAGCTGCAGGGGGAGACAGACAAGGCTTTATATGAACGTGTTGCTTTCTTCACTGATGGTATGCATAGGGCTTCCAGTGCCTATAACAAGTTGGACAATGAGTGGAGCAACGAGTGCTTCACGTTGACCAAGACGACTTGGGGTCCTAGTATCAAGGGATTCCTTCATGACAGGATAGTTTTGGGGACAGGGATGACTCAGTGGCACATTTGGGACCCATGTATCATTTGTAGTAGCCATTTTGGTAAGCTAATAGAGGGGGCGCTTGTTCAGGTATTGCTCGAGGACAAGCAATTTTTGGTGGGGAGGACTATCATGTCCCCAATTAATAATTTTGCTAAGGGAATTCTCAATTTTGCAATTTTTGGCAGTTAATAAATATTTGGCATATAAACTTAGGAAAAGTGGGTGAAAAAGGAAAATTTATAAAGGTGCCACCCCCAAACATTAGAAAAGCCAAGAAATTCAATGGGAAGTGGAGAGTGGGGGCCACTCCAAGGGAATACGCACCCCTTGGAGGAATTCGAATTGGGTGAGAGAGGGAATTTGATGGGTGGAGCCCACAAGGAGCATGAGGGATGGCTAGCTATAAATTGGAGGTGAGACTCTCATTTTAGGGGCTTTTTTATCATTTGACAAACTTTGTTGTTGCTCAAGTTGTTCAACTGAGTGACAAGTGTTGTTGAGCACCAGAGTTTCCCAAGGAGGAAACTCACCCTTCTCTTCAGTAGACTACGAGTACCACCCTAGGAAGGTTTCACCATTGTCTTTTAGAGGCAGGGAGAAGCATAGCACAGGTGCCATGATTTTTCTAAACTAAACTGGGACGCAGAATCAGAGCTACGCTATCCTTTGTGGAGTTGGTGTCAGGAATTAAAAGCCACACCATTTGCTGGACACTACTTGCAGAATTTGTTGGAGGAGAGGAGATAATTGCAGAGCAGAAGTGAGCTCATCTCACCAGTACGAATTTCTCTTGTTGAGCCTACGCAGTTACTACCCAGGCTTGCATAGTAATTAAGAGGGAGTTGTTGTGGGTGGTCTTGGTCAGAGGTATTGGAGTTGGGTTGTTGGAGGAGAGGAGATAATTGCAGAGCAGAAGTGAGCCCATCTCACCCGTACGAATTTCTCTTGCTGAGCCTACACAATTACTACCTAGTACCCAGGCTTGCGTAGTAATTGAGAGGGAGTTGTTGTGGGTGGTCTTGGTCAGAGGTATTTGGAGTTGTGTTGTTGTGTGGGAGTTGGAAGGGAGCCAAGGGGAGATTTCCACTATTTTGGAGGGCTGTAAAGACAGAATTTCTTGCAAACCAAAATTCACGGGTAGTGGAGAAGTGCTGCGAATTTGGGGTCAATTTTGGAGCATCAAAACTAGAGAAAACCCTTTCTGATTTTTCTGGGTTTTTGACAAGGATCTCATGTCTAATTTTACAAAATTTCCTGGGTAGATTTGAGGGGTCAAATCAAGGTGTCAACATAGCCAGTAGTTCATAATTACTAGGGCCAATGCAAATTTCTGGAAGATTAACTCCTACAACAACTGGGAATTGATATATCGACCACCTGAGGCTTGTAGCTTGCCTTGTACAAGCCTAGGTGCACCCCTCCTATTTCACATTGTACTCCAGCAATTATATATAATAAAATTTTCCATTTTGGCGTGTTTGGGAGCATTTCTGGTTTATTGGTGTTTACTGAAGATTTTATGTTGAATTGTCTTGCATGTTTTTGTTATCACTGTAAATTTTTCCATTAGGACTACAAATGAGCTCATTTGCCTTTTTTTATAGAGTTCTCAATGGGCTTCCCTTAGCCACTACAGGTCATTACATAACTCCAAGTTGACCTTAACAAATTGTTGAAACTCCATAAAACATGAGACAAAATTCTTTTCATTCAACCGGTTGACCGCTCTGTGTCAACTATCCTATAGCAGTACACTTTTCGCAAAGGGATTCCATCATGTTCGAGCATTCAGACTCTCCTGGATTCATCATCATCAATCTATCAGAGTTATAAACTCATTCTGTAATATTTGTAATGTAAATGATGCTAGTAAGACCATGTATGTATGTAACAACCTAGGTAAGTCTATTATTGTGGTGACAATTTTCATCCTGGAAGGTTTTTTGTCTCACTAATTCATCCGTGTTTCTAAACACGGATGATCGGCAGGGTTTTTCCCTCCAGCCTCACCCCAAAGCCCAAAGCTAGGGTGGAATTTGTCGTCAAGATCTTAGATGAATCCTAGTGTTCTAGTCCAGTCTTTTGTAAAAGTGATTTGGGAGTAATTTAAGCTAATTGGCGAAACGGGGGTTTTGTGTATGGACGAGAAAAGAGGGCGAGAGCAGAAAGTTGAGGCGCGGAAGGGTTACAGGTTGTGGTGGAAGGTTTAACCATGGAGGGGAGCAGAGGAGGGAGCTTCACTCCCTCCTCCAAGGAAGCAGTAGCCAACAAGAGAAAAATACCATCGGATAGTGGCAAAGGGAAAGCGAAGGAAGGAAGGAGAAATAGGGAAGAGGAAGCAGAAGGCTCCAAATCGGAGGAGAATGAGGGCACAAAAGACAAGGAGAAAACTGACAAAAAACAGGGAACAAAAGACAAAAATTAGAAGGGACCATGTAAGCCCAAGGCTGAAATCACGCCTAGAGTAGTTTTAAATAATCCAGAGCTGCAGGCATATAGGGAGCACATGCAGACGTACGCTATCATATGCAAATTTATGGGGTTATGGCCCACTGAAAAAGCGTTACAATCTTGGATCCGATACCACTAGAAGCCCAAAGGGAGCATTGATCTTCATCTAGGGTCCAAAGATTTCTTCACTGTGGTGTTCACCAACATCGAGGACAAAGACGGGTTGTTTGAAGGCGGGCCTTACTTCTATGCTGCATCGGGGCTCTATATGAGGCCATGGAAGATGAACTTCGTTCCGGAGAGGGAAACTTTTACCTCAGTCCCAGTTTGGGTAAGACTCTATTCTCTACCTCTGGATTATTGGCAACCAGAATCGCTAGCTGCCATAGGCAATAAGTTAGGGAGGTTTATCAAAGCGTCTGAAGCCACAAAAAGGGGAAAATATACTTCCTTTGCTAGGATCTGTGTGGAGATGGATCTATCTGGAGCTCTTCCGGATGAAGTCATCTTGGAGGTTTTTGATGAGGAATGGGTGCAGACAGTAGACTATGAACACATCCCATTCAGATGTCGTAGATGCCATGAACATGGACACCTTCTGAGAGACTGCCCTCTCAGTAAAGTAGAAAACAAAAACAAAAACAACACAATGAAAGATACAGACAGCTTTCATAGAGTTGTCCATAAAGGAAAAAGTGGCAAGAAAGGGCCAAAGCAACATCAAGCGGGAGGACAAAAGGACAATCAGAATCAATACCAAGTTCTCGAAGTGGATGAAGAAACAGCGGTAGAAGATCAAGTAATGAAGGAGGGTTATGAGAAGACGGAGAAGGAAGAAGATAATGATCTGACACAGGAAAATGAAAAGCAGAAAAGGAACATGATGAGTGATTCAGAACTAGAAATGGATCAGGAAATGAACCAGAGTGAGATGGAAACGGAGGACAATGAGTTACAGGAGATTCTTGACAGAGAAAACCTAGATCTAGAAGGATTCCTGAATCAGGGAACTATGGGAGGGGTAGAATCACTACCACAAGAAAAGATCAATAGAATACAACAGCTATTCCTATGGAAAACGCAAGCAAAGGGTTTGAAGGAAGTAAATAACATTGAAAGACAGAGTAATGAAGGAGGGAAAGCAGTAAAAGCGACTCCGGGGCTAGCACCCACAAATCCCGAAAGAAAAAGAGGCAGAAAAATGCAGAACGAGCTACTGATGGAATGTGGAAAGCTCATGGTAGACTCAAGTAAGATGAAAGATCTAACCAGTTACTCTTTTACCAATCTTTAATTATGAAGTTCACAAGTTGGAATATTAGAGGTCTAGGCAGTAGGAGAAAACAGAGAACGATGAATAATAGAATGAAACAAGCAGCTCCGGACATAATTTTTGTCCAAGAAACAAAATGCTCCATACAAAAGTAAAAGCAAATCCATAGTAAATGGCTCGGCAGATTTGAGTTTCTAGAAGTTAAAGCTGAAAACTCAGCAGGAGGTATCCTCATGCTCTAGAATCCCCTAAAGATTGGAATAATCGATGCGGAGGCATCAAGGAACTATTTATCAGTGGTCATACAGCCTGTAGGTGACAAGAACACCTATCTAGTCACGAATGTATATGGCCCTCAAAGGTTGGATGACAAAATCAGGTTTTTAGATTCCTTGGTAGATCTCCGGGTCAAGTATGCAGGGTTACCTTGGGTCATAGGAGGAGACTTTAACATGATAAGATCTCTCTCGGAGAAAAAAGGGGGTACAAGAGCTCTAAACAAGGATGTCGCAGCCATCCAAAACTTTTCAGAAGATATGAATCTAGTTGACATTGAGACAAGCAATGGCCTCTGCACTTGGAATAATAAAAGAGGAGGGAATTCCCAGGTAGCCTCTAAGTTAGATAGATTCATGATCTCGGAGGATCTCATGCTTTTAGACAAGGAAATAATTGCAGGAATTCTCCCTTTTAGTGGCTCAGATCACTGGCCGGTGCTAATGGAGATCAAGAGCATAGGCACCCCAAGAAATAGACCTTTCAGATTTGAAAACATATGGTTATCACATCCAAATTTTATCAGCAACATTGAAAACTGGTGGGCGGAAGATCTGCAGATTCAGGGATCGTCAATGTTCTTGCTATACAAAAGACTAAAGCACATCAAGATGAAGCTAAAAGTTTGGAATAGGGATATTTTCGGAAATATTTTTGCAGGTAAGA
Organism: Pinus tabuliformis; assembly: GCA_031772625.1. Classification (NCBI taxonomy): domain Eukaryota; kingdom Viridiplantae; phylum Streptophyta; class Pinopsida; order Pinales; family Pinaceae; genus Pinus; species Pinus tabuliformis. The sequence goes on along the minus strand of CM062808.1, from coordinate 456,942,437 downwards.
AATCGGTGGAAAACAAAATTCTGGAGCTCAACGAAACTCTGATCAAGGAAGGATTTGATAAGAACAAAAATGAACACGTACAAAAAATACCATCTAGAATGGGAAAAGTTGTGTAAACAAGAGGAAATTTTCTGGAAACAAAAATCAAGAGTGCAATGGCTAAAGGAAGGAGAACGCAACACCAAATTTTTCCATAAATCTACCATTGCTAATCAGACTCACAACAGGATCTCTTTGATCAAGAATGAGGACGGGCAGATCCAGCAATCCCATGAGGAAATTGCAACAGTGTTAGTTAAACACTTCAGTGGTATAGCCTAGGAAGACATTTTAGTAAGGGAGCCTTTCATCAAAGACTTCACCAATCACATCCCTAAGTTGGTAACCAGAGAGGACAACGATAATCTCAACAGACCTGTTACTGAAAAGGAGGTAAGCGAGGTACTCAAGGAAATGCAAAATGGCAAAGCCCCTGGTCCAGATGGATTCAATGTGGATTTTTTCAAATTTTGTTGGAACATTGTCAAAAAGGATATTGTAAGGGTAGTGGAAGATTGCAGGCTGAACAGAACTATTTTGAAAGCTCTCAACACCTCCTTCATCACCCTTATTCCAAAGCTGGATAATGCCCAAATGCCAGAGAAGTATAGACCCATCGCCTTATGCAATGTTGTTTACAAGATTTCCAAGGTAGTGGCCAACAGACTTAAACCCTTGCTGCCTACAATTATTTCGGGCGAACAATCTGGGTATGTGGAAGGCAAACAAATTCTGGATAACATCATTCAAGCTCACGAGGTGGTTCACTCGTTGACTAGCAAAGAAAAAGCGGGGATGATAATGCAATTGGACATAGCCAAAGCTTATGATAAAGTAAGCTGGACATATATCAGGAAAGTACTTTTTGCGTTTGGTTTTGATCACAATTGGATCAAATGGGTGATGGCCCTAGTGACTTTTGCCAGCTTCTCAATTTTAGTTAATGGCCCTCCCTCAGATATTTTTCTTCCTTCTAGAGGTCTTAGGCAAGGTGATCCGCTCTCGCTTTTTCTCTTCATCCTAATGATGGAAGGGTTGGGGCGGTCCATTAAGCATGCTAAAGAAACAGGCAAAATCCAAGGACTCCAACTATTGGAGAATGGGCAGGCTCTGACCCACCAACAATTAGTAGATGACACAATGCTACAAGGAATTCCCACAGTCAAGGAAGCGCTTGCTTACAAAAAAATTATGAGCGACTTTGCAATGGCATCAGGTATGGCGGTCAATCTTTCTAAATCAAAAAAAAATTTCTTTAACACTCACATTGCCATCCAGAGAAATGTTTCTAAGATTCTAGGATTTCAAAGAGATTCCCTCCCCTCGAAATATTTGGGAGTTCCTCTAACGGTTAAACCTTTGCATAAGAGCATTTGGGAGCCGTTAATCAGCAAGATGCAAGACAAAGTCAAAAAGTGGACAATCAGGTCTTTAAATCTGGCTAGTAGACTAGTTCTTGCAAAGGCAGTGCTCCAAGCTATCCCAGTCTTTATGCTTTCAGCTCTTCCTGCCCCAAAAGGAGTCCTACAGCAATTCAGAAATATCCAAAGAGATTTTCTTTGGGGCAAGGAGGAAACTAGGAAAAAATGGGCTTTAGTTTCTTGGGAAAAGATCTGCAACCCTAAGAACCAAGGAGGCCTAGGACTGGATGATCCAGAGATTCTCAGTAAGGCTCTGGGAGCCAAACTCTGGTGGCGGTGGGTCAAGGATCCTGAGGCTCAATGGGCAAGCATCTGGAAGGAAAAATATGCAAGCTCCTGGCACTCCTCTGAGCTAATAAGAATGACGGGAAACAAGAAGGGCTCCCCTATATGGAACAAAGCCTGGGAGAACAAAGGAGTGGTGCAAAATAATAGCTTCTGGGAAATAAGAAACGGAGATCACGCACTTTTCTGGGAGGAAAAATGGCAGCAAGAACCAAAACTTTTGACAGAGGATTTTTCAGGACTCAAGCAAGAGACAGATAACCAAGGACTAGTAAAGGTAAAGGACTTTTGGCAACAAGCTCGCAATACAGATAAATGGAGAAATGGAAAATAATAGATGGCAGAGAAGACAGAACCCTCAACGACAAAGCAGAGACCCTATAAAAGATGTTGGATCAAAGGCTGATTTTAGCCACTGAAGGGCAGGATCAACTAAGATGGGGTAACAACAAAGAGGGAAACTTTAATATTAAGGAAGCAAAAGGCATTCTCCTAGGGCTGGAATCACAAGCTCCAGTCAGATCCTGGCAGAAGCTATGGAGGAACAGAGGCTGGATGAAAATCAAGCTCTTTATGTTCATGATAGGAAAATCTTAACCTGGGACAATATTAGAAAGAGGGGTATGCTGGGACCCTCCCGTTGCTAGCTCTGTGAAGCACAAGAGGAGACAATGGAACATCTTCTCAATAGTTGTATTTTCACCTCAAGGATATGGGATTTTTTGCCTCCATCTTCAATCAATCCGATAGAGACAGAGACAGTATCACAAACACCATAAACAATTGGAGGGATAATTTTTCGGAGCATGAGGTTCTTAACTCTACCTGGGCTCTCCTGCCAAGTTTCATAATATAGAATGTTTGGAAAGAAAGAAATAAAAGAATTTTCAAAGAAGAAAAGAACTCTTCTCTCCGCCTGTTGGAGCAAATCTTGAAACAACTAAAAGAGATAGTGGGCACAACAGTTAGGGATCTCCCCAAAAATCCTCCCTTAGAAACAAAGTTGAGAATACTCAGACAGTTAGACATGCAGGGGCTTACTCCTCAAGGTTTAAACAGGAAAATAATCTTAAGGGAACAGAGTGAGGATTTCTGGACGTTCTTGCGGCATCATTTCCTATTCCTCTCATGGCAGGGCTGCTAAACCGCCTCCCAGGTGGTTTTGGTGTGATCACATTGCTTTCAAGCCGAAGGTGGTTTTATTTTTTGGGCAGCGATACCTTTCATCGCTTGACACATGGATGAGGGTTGGGTCGAGAAACCACCCTCATCGCACATTAAACTTCAATCAATTTCAAGCGTGCGATATGCTGCTCCACCGTCCGATTATTTCTCGTCAAATCAACGCTCAGGAATGTGCAAGGGTTCGATGGGGTTGGAGGGTTGACTTTATGCTTCATTTTGAAGCGTTTGTTTTCTCCAGCATAGGTTTATTCAAGAATTTTGGGAGGCAGGGTTCCTATAGCGGTTAGAGAGCGGGTTGGCACAGGGTTTTGGCCCGGAACTTATTTTATTCGGTACCCGAATGTGAGTGGTGGGAACTCTTAGGGGTTAGAGAGCTTAGAGACTTTAGAACACCTTACTTTTGATGGAATTATGTAAGCATTGCAAATTATGTTTGACTTAATGAAAAAGAAGGCACAACTCTTGCTTAAGCAAAAAAAAAATTAAGCTAATTAGTTAAATTATCTTATTACAAATCACTTGGTCTACTAAATCACATTGAGTCGCAGAATTGGGTATTATATTGAGGATCTATAAGGAACGGATTTCCCCCCTTTGAGGGTTGAAATGTAATTATCTTATGTAAATAAAATTTTAACACCCTAGCTAAAATATTAGAGGGTGGAAAAAATTATTAATCCCTTCATGTGTCAATTAATTAAATTTTTTGGCAAAAATAAATTAAAATCCTAGGCCAGAAATTTAATTAATTAGAGTCAATTAAAATCCTAAAGAAAATAAATTCTCTAAAAGGAAAAATTCGTGGGTCCTAAAGAAATTAATTTTTAAAGGTCCTCCGCCAAGGGAATATTGGAAATTTCAAGAAAAAATGGACCCTTGGGCCTTGATGGTTAAGTCAAAGTTACTTTTTTGAGGAAGTTAGCTCAAAATAATTACTTTTAAGCTAATAAAAAATGAATTGAAAGAAAAATTCAAAAATTCCTCAAAAAATAAAGACTTTCGACAGTGGAGATTAAAAGATAATCAAATATTTATCAACGAACGAGATTACTTTGATAGGGATCAACCCAACTAGCGATTTGGAGAATTTATCTATAAATTAGGAGTCATTTACTTCTCAAATTACATAAAACTTTTGAGAAAGCTCTGAGTCAAACTCTGCTATTGTACTATTTTTCTGAAATTAATTGAAAATACTTTGGGGTTTATCTATCGTGGTGTTATTCTTCTATTTGCTGGTAATATTCTTCTAAATCATGTGCCTAAATGATCTATTGATTTAAAAGTTTTTAGTTTCATTTGCTAGTATTTGGATTATCGATTTTGAACAAGTATCTTGCTTTAGGTTTTGGGTTTAGAAAAAAATGTTCTAACTTGATAGATCTATGTTTATGAGAGATTTTTCGGCATAAATCACAAGATATTTCATTTGTCGATGTGTTTCGAACCAACTAGTGTGGTTCATCGTCAAGACAAGTTGAATGAGCAGATCAGGCTTTGCATGTTAAATAGATAGAGCAGAAACTCCAACGGCTGTAACATACAAAGCATGATCTGCTCATTCAACTTGTCCTGACAATGAACCACATTAGTTGGTTCGAAACGCGTCGACAAATGAAATATCTTGTGATTTACGCCAAAAAATCTCTCATAAACTTAATATGGATCACAGAAGCCTCAATTCAACAATTGATAGATCTAGCAGATATCTCTAGATCTGGAGGGTTTCAACGTGGATCTGGCCCCTTTCGAAACTAAAAACTTAATCTTAAGTGTGCAGAGAATTGATCGAGATTCAGATCTTGGGCATGAAGGGAAGTCCTCGGTTGGACCAGCCAATTCCCAAATCTAGAGGCTCAAGAGCCCACTGTGTTAAATCTTTGAAGTCTATCTAACGATTGTCTTGCAGAGATCTTGATCAAGGCCAAAAATTAAAAAATCATTATTTTACTCGCTATTTTCAATAATATTGTGCTTATTTGATAGATCTCGCTAGGAAGAGCTTGTTTCTACTGATCTGAGCGGAGTTGGATTCATACTCCTCAAATCCAATAGATCTGTACATTATTTGTGTAAATCTAGTAATTTAGTAAATAATTTTTTATATGTATTTTCTCAAAACCTTGTATATTATTGAGAATTGTATATGATTATGGGTTTCTAAAATGGATTTCTTGCGTATCTGACACAGAAAGGTAAGGGTTTATATATTGAAATTTTTTGCAAGTGTCTTGTGCTTCAATTTTTGGAAACGAGTTAAATTTTCAAAGGACAAAACCCTCTCCTAGCCTTACGGCTAGGGTTTGAGGGCCAAATCTTCCCATCAAGACAACCCCAAGGGTTTTTAGTCTCAGATCTAGCCTTTGAGGCTTAGATCCGTTCCGTTTCTATCTTGTTGCATCAAAGTTTGGCCCCATTTGGAAGCCGCTAAGCAGAGGCTTGAAAACGCGTCAATTGAGCTCACTGAGTCTCATTTCTGCTAGTCATAAGCCCTCCTTGAGCCGCAGACCTCTCCATCAGCCTCATATCTCCTTGCGGCAGCCATTAGACCTACCTTTTTCACCTCAGCGCAGTCCCTAAAGGTGTTACTTTGTCTACCATGAGCCCTAGGCTCCATTTGACAACCCTTTTATGCAACGCTGCCCCTTCATTCTTCAACGTTGTCCCTTGAATCTTCTCCACAGCCTCTTTTTGCCTTTCTCTGCCTCCTTCCAGCTTTATCCCTGCCTTTTCAGCCCTTCACCTGATCCGCTGCCTGTGTAGCATCCTTCCCTCGCCTCTTTGTACCTTCCTTTCCCCTCATCCTCAGCCGCAAGCCTTGCTAGGCTCCCATAGCTTCAATGCAGGCCTGAGTGGGCTCATTGACCTTAGCCACAGGCATTTTAAAGTCTTTACCACTCCGAATATAATCTGGGGTTGATAATTTGTAATTGCAATTCAACTTTACAACATTGGAAGAGTTTCATTACTGGTTTGGAGCCAACAATAGTTATTTGGATGCTGCATTTGGACTATCAGTTGCTGAACGCTGGCCACAAGGCATTAGAGCCTTGATCCTCTACCGACTGTCATAAAAAAATCAGATCTGAGGCATCTTCATATATAACTTAAGCCTAATAACACTCTAAAGTTACCACATAATAATCACAATAATAATCTAAGTGTTTTGGCTCGTCTTATGTATCTTCAGTGATAAATCTTGACATTAGGCGATTGAAAATACTATTACTGTTGACTGATTGCACTATTACAGTGGTATTTTCTGAGCTTACAAGGTCTGATACAGTGCTTTCTTTCTATTATCATAGTTCATTGTCTCTTCTTCATTACGTTTGATAATTGATCTGTATTTCAGTGGACTGATATACATATTAAGTAAGCTACAGCCAGCTCATATTTTTTTTAGCAATGGTTTCTTGAGATCTGGAGCTGAAGCTTCATACTTGCAGGTGGTCTAGCCCACAGAAAAATTGTGGACAAGTGTGGTGAGGAAATCTAGTTTTGGGGTTTTCCTGGTTTGATCCCTAACTCATCCATTTTTCTCATAAGCAGTCTTTTTAATTTCATAGCAGTGGCATAAGGTTGCATATTGAATTTCGATTTGCTTATAAAGCACTAAATTGTCACAAGAAAGTAAACAAGTACTGAGCTCTTGCCCATTACATTCCAGTGGGCTGATTTAAACTATTTCATAAGCAACAAGTGTAACTGGAGGCCTAACTCTAAGAGCATCTAACCTTCACTGTTTTATAGAGATTCCTTGTCATTTTTAAGAGGGTTTTGAATCTTGATTACATTTAATTTGGCAAATAATTATCCAATCTAACAGCATTGGCTTGACTGATCTGAAACCGGCAGAAGTCTGATTCATTTCTGCAGTAACATCTCAGTGGTATATTGCTTCTAGTCCTACATTCGCATATTGTGCATTGATTCTTCCTATCTGTATTTGACAATTAATTTTAGCTTAAGTGGACTGATACTATAGTGACAATAAGAACAGTGACCTCATTCTATTATTGACATTGGTATATTGAAAGTCTGGTGCATATTTAGTAAAGCTAATCATTAGCATAAAGGCAGCAGATTGGTAGAAGGTTGGTGTTTGTTTCTTGATTCAAATATTTGTAGAAATTTCTCATTTCCCACCCCAGTTTTCAGTTTCTCCTTATTTCTCCCATATAGTTAAATGCCCTTTCCCATAACCATACATTTAACAAGCTGGAAAAAATAAATTTGTTGAAAACACAAATTCTGGAAATTTTACAGAATGCTGGAAATTGCAGAAATAAAAATCAGCAGTAATAAACAGCCATTAAAACACATTTAAACACTGAGATTTTTGGTCAACTTGACCCTGCAAAAACCCCCTACAACTCTTGGGGAAAACCAATTCGAGAGCTCTTCTTTATTTCTGAAAATGTCTTTTTCACAGTGAGAAATATTCAGCAAAAAAATCAGCAATCAAATTTACAACTTATCTCTTTTCCCATGCCTCACAGAAAACTGGAAATTACAGCAAACAGGACAGCAATAAATAATGTGCAGCCTCCTCAATTTTCGTGCCCACTTTTAGCATTAAATGTTGTTGTATGGCCAGCATTAAATGCATTGTACGGACTGCAATAAATGCGTTGTACGGCCCTCATTTTGCGTGCAAAAAAATCAGCAAACTGCTCCTCGATTTTTGTGCAAACCACTCCTCGAAAATCGTGCCAAAATCTGCCTTTTACTGTGTGCTAAATCAGATGTACAAATCTGCTCAACTGCTGCCTTGGAATGTGTGCCAAGCTGCTGTCTCCTTCTCCTCCCTGCTTAGAAATCTCTCTTGCTCTCTTGCTCTCCTTCTCCTCCCTGCTTAGAAATCTCTTTTGCTCTCTTGCTCTCCTTCTCCCAATCTACTCATGAAAGAATGAATGACCTTTTCCTCCTTTAATCTAACCCCAAGTGACTTTTGGGTGATCCCTAAATCCAATGGCTGAAATAGATTGAGATCTAAGGTTGAGATTAAATGCTCATTTAAATCTCACTTTTTATTTTTTAATTCACCCCACTTTAATAAAGACCCACTTAGTCATTTATTTCCAAAGTCACTTTTCCTTTCTAATTTTTCATTGACTTTATAAAAGTCACTTTAAAATTAGACTTAGTAACTTTATCACTTAAAGTCACTTTTAAATTAGATTTAACTTTATAAAAATTATAAAGTTACTTTAGGAGAAAAATTAAATTCTTTTGGACACTTTTCCCTAGGCCAAAAATCAAAGCCTTAAGGAACCACCTGTCCTCCGGTACCAAATTTCAACAATATTGTCAAGGGTAATCTTTGCATCGCTTACTAAAACATCTATCCCTCATCCCCTCTCAAAATTGTACCTTCCATAGTTGCATTTCATTGTTGCATTGCATTTCCTAAAGACTTTTGAAGCAGCTGTGAACTTGGAAACTTGTTTGGAGCACACTTTGGAGATCACTCTTGCAGCACCTTTGATGTCACATTTTGGAGCAGCATTGTTGAAGCCCCGGTGATGGAACTTTGCAGAAGTACATCTGAAACAGATGAAGAGTCTTGGAGGCACTTTCTAAGTGGACCTTTGATGCACACGTGTAGCAGTTCTTTGAAGAAGTAGCATTGAAGACATCCTAAAAGCATTATTGTAGAGTATTATTGGAGGATATTTTTTGAGTCTTGTTGAAGTAGCCCTTAGAAGACTTGAAGCAACCTTTTAGCCACCGTGAAGAACTGAGCATTGTTGAGGATGACCTTGATGGACTAAGCCCGGGAGCATTTTGGAGAATGTGTTGAAGCAAACCTACCCTAAGTGCATTTTGGAGAATTTGTTGAAGAAAACCTAGTGGTTTTCATTGTTGGAAAAGAAACATTCTTAAAGGATATCATTCAAGTCTTGTTGCAGAATATATTGGAAGCCTTGAAGAACCATTAAACCCAAATTGAAGATTTGAAGCAGAGGGTTGGAGCCTGGTGAATTGAAGATTGGAGTCTTCATCTAGGGTTGGAGCCTTGAGGAATTATTGTACAGTTTGAGATTTGAATATTGTAAAAGAGGATTGGAGTACTCATTGTTTTTATTAATAATTATTTTGTTATAAATATATTTGTGTTATGTTTTAAGTGATCTTAACTGGCATAAAATTAACAATTGTAAAAGAAATATTGATTCACTCCCCTCTCAGTATTTCCAACATCTTTGGCACAAAAGTTTATTGTCATGTGTCCAAAGGTAGCAGGAAGAAGCTAGAGCCCACAACAAAAAAGGGCATTTTCATGGGTTACAATGAGACATCTTTGGCATACAGGGTTAATGTTCCATCAGTCAAGAAGACAGTTATCAGGCGAAACGTGAGGATTAAGGAGTACAGAGCTCTAAGGGAGTCTTTAGAGCGAGATCAGATTGGAGTACTTGAGGAGGAGCTACTCACTCCCAAAGAGGAGCCCTAGCCAGGATCACAAATTGAGTCTCAGCCAAGTGGCAAGAGGGCCGCACAGCAGGATGAGGAGGAGGAGAGACCCAGACAAAAGCAAAGAGGTACTCAGTTAGAGACTCTGGCACAGGGAGGAAGAAAGCCAAGTGGGTTAACATGTTGATTCAAGAGGCCCAGGAGCATGTTAAAGCTCCTAGCTCTATGTTCAAGTAGAGCAAGCAGCCACAGAGGTACACCTCATATATGCCATTGATGATAGAGTTGTTGGACACAAAGCCTTCTCGTTATGATGCAGCCTCTCAGCAGGTTTGGCAAGATGCCATGATGGAGGAATAGTCCTTCGTCATGAAGAATGATGTTTGGGAGAATATGCCATGACCAGAGGGAAAATCAATAGTAGGCTCGTGTTGGGTGTACAAGGTGAAACATGGAGTAGATGGGAGTGTGAAGTACAAGGACAGGTTTGTGGCCAAGGGCTTCTCACAAATTGAGAGCACAGACTATCAAGACTATTTTGGCACTTGCAGCACAAATGGGGTGGAAGATCCACCAAATGGACATGAAGACAACATTCCTCAACGAAGTGATTGACGAGGAGATTTATATGGAGCAGCCAGAGGGGTTTAAGCAATTCAACAGAGACACGCATGTGTGCAGGCTAAAGAGGGCTCTTTATGGGCTCAAGCAGGCTCCAAAGAGTATGGTAAACTCATATTGATAGCTACCTTCGAGGATTGGGCTTCACTAAAAGTGAGGTGCATCCTTGCCTATACAACATCATGGTTGGAGGGCTTCCACTCATTCTAGTGCTCTATGTTGACAATCTTATATTTATTGGAGCAAATATCCTGATTTAGGATTGCAAAGCAGACCTTGCAAGGGAGTTTGAGATGAAGGATATATGCCTTATGCAGTACTTCCTTGGATTGGAGGTTTGGCAGAGTGATGGTGAGATCTTCTTGGGACAGGGCAAGTACATGCAAGATATTCTCATAAGGTATTGTATGCAGGATTGCAGGCCCATGGACACGCCTCTAGTCACAAACTGGAGGAAGGTGGATGCTAGCAGAGTAGAGTGAGTAGATGTTGCATTATGCAAGAAGCTCATCGGGTCGTTGATGTATTTGGTCAACACAGTCTGATATTTGTTTTGTAGTAAACTAGTTGAGTCAATTCATGATGGAACTGACCAAAATTCATCGGGTTTGCTGCGAAGCATGTTTTGAGGTATCTCAAAGGCACAACAGATTATGGATTATTGTACAAACAGGTTGATGGAGTGAGGCTTGAGGGCTTCACAGATGCAGATTGGGCAGGGTGCTCCACAAATCGAAAAAGTACCTGAGGTCACGTCTTCAACATTGGGTAAGCAGTTGCTTCTTGGTTTAGCAGGAAGCAAAGATCAATTGCACTTAGTCTAGCAAAGGTTGAGTACATGTCTGCCAATTTGGCAATGTGCGTAGCTATCTGGATAAGGAACTTGCTTGTGGGACTTTTGGGACAAGGGATGGAACCTATTATGATACATTAAGACAATCAAAGTTGCGTTAAGCTCTCTAAGAATCTAGTGTTTCATGATCGCTCAAGGCATATCGAGATCAAGTATCATCATCTCAGAGATTGTGTGCAAAAAGGGATAGTGAAGCTACCATACATTCCAATAGAGGAGAAAACAGTGAATATCTTGGCCAAGGCATTGGAAAGAAGCAATTTCATCTATTTCAGAGACAAGTTGGGAGTTGTACAAAATCCCTTCCTCGCTAAGAGGGACTGTTGAAAAGTGTAGCGAGTGGAAAGTCTTCTCTAGCTCGTGCCTTAGCCTTAAAGACCACAATTTGTCTTTCCTTGACTATGGAGTGAGTTCATGGACATGCTAAGTTTATTTCTAGTTTGCGGGAATACTACTCACAAGTTCATGTGTAGTGTTTGAGGATCAATTAAGTGGATCCTTCTTTAGTTGACTACAAAATCGACTGGAAGTTATGAGTGCAAATAGAATGAGTTGGAGCTTCAGTCATTGATTGAAGTAAGGACAAGTTGTGACTCCAGTTATGGTTCGAGAGAGAACTAGTTTGAGCTCGGTTAACTTGTTGACCACACGAGTTCTAATTTTGTACTTTCCAATTTTAGCATGGACCGAATCTATAAAGGAAGGACGAAGGAACAAAGGTTAATCATTTTGAGTGCACAAATTTGTGTGAGATCTGTTTGGTTGTGGAGTGTGTATCTTGGAGGAGCTAGTGCGCAGTAGTGAGGAGACTTTCTTAAGCAGAATTGCGCTAGGATTTAAGAGTTGCGTCCTAAAGAATAGGAGATCTTGTGCGCTAGGAAATAGGAGGCCTGGTTGTTGAAGAATCTAGGGCAAGTAGGATAATGTGATTCTTCTTAGCTTGATAACTATTTGTGAGGTGTTTTAATTTTTCTTTTTAGCATACTCTTCACTAGGATTTACGAGTTGTGTCCTAAAGAATAGGAGATCTTGTGCGCTAGGAAATAGAGGCCTAGTGCGGACAAAAATAGGGCCAGGCAGAGCACAAGGAAGCAAGAGATGGGTTAGTGTAATTACAAGGTGGTTCAAGCTAGTACAGCAAAGAACAAGTGTGTTCTCAGTTGAAAAAATTGGCTTATATTTGATTCAATTGCTCAAGATCAATAAAAGACCACATCAACGAGACAGGTTTTTCCCTATTGTGTTTCCAAAGAAAAATAATTGTGTAAATTTTTGTGTTGTGTTTTTATCTCTGTGTATCTATTCTATTGCTTATAAGTTGTTAAGAAATTTTGTATGTTGGTGAAAAGTAAACTAGTTCAGTTTTCCCCATCAAAGCCAATCACCTCACCCCTTCACCTCACCCCTTTCTTGGATACTTGACATTGTATATTATGTATATTAGAGTAGGATGCATTGCATATTTATTTTGCATAGCTACTATCATCATATCATGTTCTCATGCTAGAATAGATGCATTTATATTGGAGTTGCATCATAGAATATATTATCTTTTCTATATAGTTTATTATTGATGAAAACATGGAAGATAAAAGTACACCCGAGACAAATGCTTCCAACATTGTTTGTGATGTGCAAGATATAGGTTTGCAGTCCCAAGGAAGTTTTGGTGTTCTCATGAACTCCCCATTCAAGAACATTGATCGTGCACTCTACACAGAGCTCATGTCCCAGTTGGAGCCAGATGTTACCCATCAAAAGCGGGTGACCCCACAAGAGAATTCTTCTCTTCAATGTCTCTTTAGTCGGCAACCAGTAAGCCCTAACAGCCACTGAGGTAGTCGATGTATTGTCCCATTTGATCTCCATTCCCTAAAGTATTCATATGTTCCCTTGCCCATTTTCGAGAGCATATGTTTGAAGGTGGGCAATCCAATCCTAAAGGTATGTTTTTCATTATGCAATCGGGTGCTTATGCTTGTTTTTCCTTGGGCATCTTAGTCATGGATTATTGGGTGATTTCGAAGAAGAAAGAGTTTTGACCGTAGTTTTGTTCCCTCGCCTTAAACAAGGGGTTAATCCGCAATCCTAAACATGTGGGATCACCCCTGTTGGCCTATAGCTTTAGGAAGGGCACTACTTGGGAAACCCTAATTTTGCTAGCATGGTCCCATTTTCCCGTTCCATAATTTTCACTCCCCTCCGCACATTACAAGCCCTATTTCATCATCTACCCTGTTTGGGTCCACAAGGCATTGGTACACCCCCCCTCCCCTTGTCCAGAGGTTTGGATCGAGTCTAAAAATATTGCCCTAGAGGTCGATGAAGCTAAAAGAACATTAAAAGCATATCATGGCCACAAGTAAGAAACAAAAGAAAATAATATTATATAAAATGCAAAAGATGGTCGGGACATTAAAATAGTGGGCAAAAGCCAAACATGGGCTCTACCCCTTATCATTATGGCCATCACCCTGGTTCCTAGGGCCCCATGAGTACCTCCACATCATTAAGGAACCCATGCATGTCCCAACCCCTAATGGATGATGAACTGCCCCACCTTAAAGGGGTAATAATTGCTTACATCATACACAACATGCTCCCATCATTAAGGAACCCATGCATGTCCCAACCCCTAATGGATGATGAACTGCCCCACCTTAAAGGGGTAATAATTGCTTACATCATACACAACATGCTCCCATCTCCTAGAGCCACGAGCAGTAATACAAAGAAAAACCAAGAAAAGGCAAAAGGCTAATGAACTCATCATTACCATCCTTGAACCCATGGCATTTGACATTCATACCCTCGTGTCCCCATCCATTCATCATCATTCACATGGCACCTATCAATTGAAGGATGTACCAGGGACATGTCTTTCTCCTTACAGGTTGGGAACACCTAATAGAGTTGTTTATTAGCATTCCTACCTAGGGAGAAGAGATTATTACAAGCTTAAAGCCCCAAATTTGGAAGGGAAGCCCACTATGAAACCTTAATGTGCCATTGATTAACAAGCTTGGTTCCCTTAGATGCACTAATGAATTATTGTACCTGATGGTGAGGAAGTGCATTGGATCTTATATGCAATTGACAAGCAGTTTCATCACGGATTGGTCAACTTAATTGGGGCCCAATCCCACCAGAGGATCATATTGACACCTCCAAGGGGAAGCATTGAGAGCCATGTGGCTCCATCATGTGTTAGAGCATCATTTCATGCCATGCGCACCTCCACTGCACCCTAAGCAGTCTCTTCATTACCCCACACTTTTCACGATATGATGCACTTGCACCAGTATGCCCCGGCCGACTTAGCATATTATGGCAACTGATCCAAGGCCCAGAGGAGGTTTGTCTCACCCTTCAGAGACGGGAGGGAAAGCACCAACGTCAGAGCCCTCGTCATTGGAGCAGCACAGGATTTTCTATCATCATGGGACCCATGAGACCAGTGCTTGTGCCCCAAACCCAATTTGGGGCCCCACATGATGTCTTGCATGGAGACCAAGGAGCCATCCCCTTGTTCAATATTTATAGACCCCTCTCTCACATTTTAGCACAAAGAGGACTCCACGTGGCCCTACATCAACATGACATCATCAATTCGGCTAGCGTTTGGATGGCTAATTTATAATTTGTGAAAGCTACTTGGTCGGCTTGTGATCAAGGCTTTCTTCTTGCCCATTATTTTAATGTTTTGGGGGCTAATTAGGCTAATTCGACTTAGTGAGGTTCATATAAATAGAACCCACTCTCATTTGTGAGAAATCATCATCATCACTTGGATTCTTCTCTTATAAAAGAACTCACACTTTTTCTTTGAAAGCTATTAGAGATTCTTTGATGCATTTTGACATTTGGAGCTGAAATTTTAGATCTTCTTTGGAGCTATCTCATGATTTGTCGATGGATATATCATATTGTCATCTCGTAAGTTCTTCTTATTGGATAATTTCTTGAAATAATGTCTAATGTATGGAATTGGTGCAACAAGGTTAATGTTATTGAGCCCTAATTATTGAAAATCGTTTTTGGAAAGCTATTTGGTAATTTTGGTTGGCAATTGCATATGATACCCATTGTATGGAAAATGAAAAATGTTCCTGGTGGATGAAATTTTGTTTTTCTTCCATAAAACTCCATAAGTATTGAGTGGGTAAATGTTAAAGGTTGATTGCTAGAGCATTAATCTTTAAACTCCTTAAGGACGATTTTGGCCAATTTAAAAGCAACTAGGACTCCATAGCCGAAAGGACTAAGCATTAGTCTAGGAAACTTGATGATCAACTCCTCTCTTCTCCATATTTTATCCTCCTCAGATTTTCGCTCCTTTTTCTAGGACAACTAGGCTAGGGCATCGAGTGAATTCCTTTATAGAGTGAAATTTTGGATTCCGTGAGGACAAGACTCTTCCTTAGGGTCTTGCCTAAAGGAAATCTAAGCTTGGTAAAAATTTCACGGTTCCTCATCCATAAAATATTTTGCCCTAGGTGTGTCCTAGAAGGGAAACCCTTGCTTGTTTCTCATAGACTAAGGGACTTTCTTGAGTGTTGTATGAGCATAGTATTCGTTGGAACAAATCATAAGAAACCCTTTCTCCTCCCTTACCTTAACATAGTGAGTACCTTGGAAGTATTTCTTCCCACGATTATCCATAAAACCCTAGGCCTAACACAAGCCTTTCCTAAGTCTCTCAAAGGAAGCGAAGAGCCTCTTAGAAATATCAAGCATCACATAGAGCTTCTTTGAGAGGTTTTTCCCTATCACTTGGAGCCTTGATCTTAGGAATACATGTTATCATTTCAAATCTCAAACCCTAAGTCTTGATCTCCTCCTAGGCCTTTCTTGGAGAGTGTTTAACTTCCTTGAAACATTGACCCATTGTTGTGTCTCTCCTTGAATGGGATTTGCGGAATCTCGACATACCTAAATCATTGATTTATCCATTCTAAGTGATTCCCTTCCTACCAAGACTCCTCATATCGATGAAAGTCTGCAAAGAGAAGGGGGCTCTAATTGAGGTGACAGTGGGTCATTGTCCCATTGTTGTCACTTAGTCTAGTAGTGGTCCCTTCGGTATCCCTTCCTTAGGGTTGTACTAGATTATGTGGTAACAAGTCCTAGGCTTTGACTTTGGAACTGACTGAAGTTCTGGAGAACTCTGTTTTTAGCAACCAGTTGGTGAGCCCTGCACTTGAGTTTTGGAACTGGTTGAGCAATCAATGAGTCTAGGGTTGGACTCTGTAACCAATTGAGGCATGGTTATTCAGTTAATCATGTCATAGAACATGCATCTTAGTGTGTGAACCTTGGTAGCTCTAGTTTATGGTTATGGTGGCCATACAATCGCGGCCCCAGTTTAGGGGTGACTCGCAGTTGAGAGTTTATGAACCACGTAGTTTGTGCCTGGGAGGAACATCAAAGGTCCACATCTAGCCAGCAAAATTCACAGATAAGTATTTGAAAACTTGTTGATGTTTATTATGTTTTATATATATCTATATGGTTTTGCATTGTTGTGGTTGATTGCATAGTATTCAAAACCGGCCTTGCTAACCGATTACCAGTCTAACTGGCCGGTTAGTAAGCCACCGGTTGAAACCAGCCAAAAAACCCGGTCAGAGGGGCCATTTCTCCTTTTTTTGCTAAAAATCGATCCTAACCAGCCGATTTGTATCAAACCGGCCGGTTCCGTCCTAAACCAGTCGGTTAGGAGGTATGCCCACCATCAAGTGAAAAAGCGACCTGCTGACTGTGTTTTAGGGGTTTTGGGGGGGAACTAAGGGTGCTTTCCCTCCAAAAACACCTCTCCAAGCCTTTAAGAGGCCCCTTGCACTCTCATTTGTCTCACACATCTGATTTGGAGTGTTTATGAGTGTTTGTGAGTTTGTTTGTGAGCTTGGAGAGTGTTGAGTTTTTGTTGAAGTAGTCATCTTGGAGTTGGAGTTGGAGCTATTTTGGAGATAGTGTGTAGCTGTCAGTGGAGTTGCCATCTTCAAAAGGAGACTAAGGAGCTAGTTTGCATTTCCAGGTAAGGATTTTCACTTGAAAATTCCTCATTTGACTGTTGTCCATGAATTAAATTTTTTTATGTGTTATAAATTTATAGATTTCTCACTTCTATCATCTATGCTATGAACTCTCTAGCTCTATGCTATCAAATTTTGTTGCTTGCATGTGCATTTGTTTTCCTACATTTATCTTTGGTTTTCCATGTTGCTTAGTTGCAATTTTTTTTTTAAATGGCAGATTTCTTTGCAAATTGTTATTATTTCAAGCAAACATGGCTCCAAAAGGAAAGGACAGTGCATGGGCTCATTGTGATGTAATTAACGAAAAAAGGATATGCAAATTATGCCATAAATCTATTGGAGGTGGGGATATTCTTAGGTTGAAACAACACTTGGCTGGGATAAGAGTCCAAGTAAAGCCATGAGATGCACCAAATGCACTGTTAGGTCCTATTAGGGCAGAATACATTTCCAAGCTTGAAAAGTTTTATGAGGATAAGGCTAGGGAGAAGGCCATCCAATATGACATTGCAAGGAAGAGGGAATTATTAGAAGCCATGAAAGAGAGTGGGTATGATGATTATGAGATTCAAGGCTCCTCTTCTATCCCTTCCACCAATGACCCCTTTCACTATGTTCATCCTTCTTTTGGCCAACCATCAAACGGAGCAAAGAGAACAAACATCCAAAGTTATTTCTCATCTTCTACCAACATTGCCTCTTCTAATCCCACTTCCTCCCAGCCAAGTTCTCAACCCACTTTGGATCAACATTGGAAAAGACAATGCAAAGAAACTTCTCATCAATACATTGCTAGATGGTGGTATGATTCAGATATCCCATTTAATGTTGCTTGCTCACCTTATTACCAAGCTATGTGGGACTCTGTTATGGCTGCAAGAAAAGGCTTCAAAGGCCCTAGTCTGCATGACTTGAGGGGAGCTCGTTTGCAAAAAGAGATATCTTCCATTGATGAGTATTTGGTTGAGTTTAAAGATTCATGGCTCAAAACAGGTTGTTCCATCATGTCAGACGGATAGACCGATGGAAAGAACCGCACTATTATTAATTTCCTTGTTTCTTGCCCTCAATGAACCATGTTTCTGAAATCAGTTGATGCATTTAATAAGGTAAAGGATGCAGCCCTTCTATTTGAGCTTTTGGATAACATTATTCAAGAAGTTGGGGAGCAGCATGTTGTGCAGGTCATCACTGATAATGCCTCAAACTATGTTCTTGCTGGAAAGATGCTTGAGACCAAATATAAGACCATATTTTGGACTCCATCTGCTGCACATTGCATAGATCTCACGCTTGAGGATATAGGCAAAGTGGAGTGGGTAAAAAACACTTTAGAGCATGCCAAGTGCTTACAAAATACATTTACAACCACTCATGGGTATTGAGCCTAATGAGGAAACACATTGGGGGCAAAGAGCTTGTTAGGTTTGTAATTACGAGATTTGCAACTCACTTCCTCACGTTGCAATGTCTCAATGGTCAACATAAAAACTTGCAGAAAATGTTTTCCTCTGAAGAATGGTCTGAATCTAAGTGGGCTCGTAGACCAAATGGAAAAGACACCAAAATGAAAGTGTTAGACACTTATTTTTGGAAAAGGTCTCTAGAGCTTGTGAAAATTACCGAGCCCCTTGTTAAGGGGCTAAAGATGGTGGATGGAGAAAGATTGGCCATGGGCTACATTTATGAGGCTATGGATCAGGCAAAAGAGCAGATACGGGCAGCTTACAAGGACAGGTTAGCTAAATATGGCCGTATATGGGAGATCATTGATAACAGATGGAACAATCAACTCCATTGTCTTATTCATGCAGCTGGGTATTTTTTGAACCCAAAGTATCATTATAAAAATCGGCTAGGAGATCTGCATGATGGGGAGGTCAGAGCTGGATTGATTGATTGCTTGGAGCACATGGTCCCTAGCCATGCAGACTAGTTGGAAATACATAGACAGCTTACTGTTTTAAATATGGCAAGTGGTACTTTTGGCAAAAACTTGGCAAAGATGGCAAGAGATGTGGACCAACCAGGTAAGCAATTCCAAATTCCAATTTGTTTTTCTTTTCAATTTAAAATTGTTTACGTTCATTACAATTCAAATTATAAACTAAGTTACTAATTAATGTCTTTTTCTTTGCAGCACATTGGTGGGAGTCATTTGGTGGCCAGTGTCCTCAATTGCAAAGATTTGCAATTAGAGTCCTCAAAACTTGCAGTGCTTTAGGTTGTGAGCGCAATTGGTCTGTTTTTGAGCGCATACACACAAAGAAGAGAAACCGTTTGGAACAAAGATGGTTAAATGATCTTGTTTTCGTGCAATACAACCTTCGACTGAGCAGAACCAAATGATGAGCAAAACACCTGAACTAGATCCCATTCTATTGGACGATATTGATCCAACATCAGAATGGGTGGAGGAGACTAAAGATCCTGTGTTTGAGGCTGATTTTGATATCGACATGGCTTTAGCGGGGGATGAAGCAGATTATGTCGCGGCATCAAAACCAGGATCAATAGCAACATCAAGGAAAAGCAAAGAACCAATGGAAGGCACTAGTCGTGCAGGTCGACAAACTCGTGCTTCCATTAGGTCCACTTCTATTGTTATTGGTGGCATTGATACTGAGGTTGCAGATCAGGCTGAGGCATCCTCAGACTCTGAACCAGATGATGTCTATGTATCTCCTGATGATGATCCTGTGGCTAATAGTGGTGATGAATTTGATGAATGATCATGTGTACACTGTAGACTTGTAGTAGGTCAATGGCCTCATAGCTTGCAGCATTGTTTCTGGACTTTATAGGCCATTTAGAGCCTAATAGCTTATGTATTTTGCTATTTTGTAGATGATATGTATTGCACTCGGTGCCATTTTGATATATTCACATTTACATGGTATATAAATGAGCAAACTTTGCATATTTTGTCTCTATTGGCTTGGAATATGGTTTTAAATCTTAAAAATAGTTTTGTTTCATTAAAAATTAATTATTTAATGTATTTTTTTAAAACTAGTTCATTTAGACCAAACCAGTCCCGATTAGACTGGTTCCGGTCAGTAAACTGGTTCATTAGGTGGATCGGTCCGGTCACCGGTTCCGGTTTTAAAACCACTGGTTGATTGTGCTCAATTGCATGTTATGGTTACAATCAACCAGTTTACAATGATCAACAAAGTGAGATTAGGGCTCCAGGGGATGAAGGTTCTTATTGCCCGATCCGCAGATCCGAAAAGGATCAGGTGCAGATCTGTGGAGGTCCGGGCGTGTATCCACCGCGGATCCGAGAGAAGGTGGATGCTTCCGAGGGGATTTTTTGTTTTGTTTTTTTTTTTTTGAAATTTCAAACTGTTATGTGAGAAACTACACTTTCCGAATACTCCCAAGGTGCCCCTTGATGCTCTCTAAACGCTTCCTAGATGCTCCCAAATGGTAATGTTAAATTCTTAAAGTAAAAGTGACATTCTCCTTTATCTTTCATTTCCATCCTTTTACTTAAATTTTTAACATTACCATGAAATGACTCAGGATGTTTGAGAGTGGTTCCAACCTCATCAAACTTCATATTGAGAAAATAGAATTTCACATCCCATTCAAAATTCGGCAGACTTAATAGTTTTCAGGATCAATGGGATTGTGGCGTTTCATTGGATTATATCATGTATGAGGGCATGTGATTGGCATTAATCAAGAGCACCAAGCCCTATATGTACCCCAGTGTTGGTGTTATTGATTGTTGAAGTCCTTTGTCATGGCCTTAGCAATTATGTACCCTTCACTCAAGTCAAAATCATTGATCAGACATGTTAAGGTTTCTCTACCATATTATAAGGCTTGGATTAAGCTGTTTGATCAAAATTAGGCAATGTTGACTAAAATACCTATAGAATTGAAGTAGAGGCAAAGGCTAGACAAGAGAAGAGGAATCTAGATTGTAGATGGTTGATGTTGGAATAATTAATCATTGATGTACAATGGATGCCATATCTATCTTGATTTATATGAAAATATGCATGTTTTCTTGTCTTCTACAACTAATTTGGTATTTTGGATGCTTGTTTTAATATAAATGCAAAAAAACATAAAATGTATATATATAGTAGAGGCTTCCAAGACGCTTCACTTCCTAGATTTTTGGGAAATGACGCTTCCGCGTCCCCGCTTCATGCAACATTGGTTCCACCATTATGATGACATCCACCTTAGCTTTAACACAAAAATTCAATTCATAACCTTATCGAGAATAACAATTCAATCCCCTTACCTTATAAGCTACAAAGCAAAATTGACACAAGAGATTCAAAGTGCAACCTATGCTCCAAGGTTTAGAATCAAACTCCAACACTGTGTTGGTACATCATAACCTCGAAGTGCACTCACTCTATATATCCAAAATATGAGCCATTCATTTCAATTTTATGCCTACTAGTCTTCTAGCCTTCTAGAAGCATCCACTAAATATCAATAAAACTAATGAACCCACCTAGAAATATAATAAAATATCTTGGACCAACATATCGAACTCCTTAACTTACAACCACTATGGGTGTAATAGTTACTTAAACAAATCCCAAAAGGTGCCATTAAAGCTTAGATCCAAAATTACACCACATAAATTGCCATTAGGCAATATAACACATCTTAATATCCCCTTGTCAGTATTGACTAGGAGCACCTTGCAAAATACATATATATGTATCAAGAATAAGATGAAGAAGGTGACATAACATCACATCAAATCCTCACTTTATGTAAACTTCCTTCATCCCAAGCATAGATCTCGACTTCGCAAACTTTGTCTGTGTAAAACATTTCGTAAAAATGTATACTACATTTTATTCACATATAGAAAACTCCAACTCAACAATGCCATCAAACACAAGATCTTCGATTTAGTCAACATCTAGCTTTAGACAAAAAAAATTGATTCTTTGCTAGATCACAACTGATTTTTGTAGCCTTCCTTTCAACAAGTCCAAGCTCATACAAAACATCCCTGAACCACATTCCTTCCTTATTTTTAGACCTAGTATACTCAGAAGCACCGGATGCATAACCTCAATATTATTTTAGGCTTGCCTACTTACCCCTAAAATTGCATGTGCAATTTGGACATTCCTGCCAGCAGTACAATGATGAAGATGTGTATTCCTCTGACCTTGGTGTTTCATCTCTATGGATGGCTCTTATTTCAACCTAGGAGGTAGTATTAGAGATCTAATTGGTCATTCCTATTGAGAGAAATTTCAAAAGATTCATTCAAAGAAGGAAGGATTTCTTACTCAACAATAGAAGGGCAAAGAACTCCCATCATTAAATGGTCAATGTGAGAAAACTGTAGCAACTAAGCGAAGATGATTGATGAGATGCACAACATGCTGTTCTCATGAACAATAGATGTAGGAGAACCAACAACCATAGGTAATGTGCTTTAGTTTTCTATTTTTTAGGTCAGATCAACACTAAATAGTTTCAAGGGTTAATTTGACCTCCACAGAGGTATGTGAAGTACGAGGAAATAGATCAATTGACTAAGTCTATGTGTGGTCTGGTGAATACATTGTTAATGGCAAAAAGTATGAGCAGATTATCCAGATAAGTAGAGCACTCTATTGTCGTTTGCATCAGTAATGAATGGCCTTGTTTTCAGGAAACAAAATCAATGCATGTGTTGCTTAAATCAGATCAGAATGAAGCATATCCCCAGCACTAAGGGATTATTTTCACTTGGCATGCTAACCACTTTATTGTTGATATTGCTAATCTCAGACTCATCTTGCTCAGGTAGAATCATGTTCTCTAGAAAGTGGTGGTGGCACACACCGAAAACTTATATTCAGTCTTGTTTAGCAGTAGAAAGGGAACGCCCTGTTTAGTTAATTATTGGACTTGATGAGGCATCATGTGAGAAAAGAAAAGTTTGGAAACTATATTTGACCCTATTTCATGATGTACTTGCAGCAGCAATAAGATAAATTCCTCAATAGACTTGAGACAAAATTACCAATAGCAGTAAACTTTGTTTTGGGGAACTGTGGTCAACACCAATTCATATTTGAGAAGGTTTCAGCCATAAGGAAAAATATAGGGATTTCAGCTGTCAATAATTTTAGCCCAAGCAAAGCCATGGAAAAGGATAACTCCTTTAAGAAGATGGTGTTTGGCTTAAATTAATGCACACTTCCAATTTGCAGCCAGGCACGTGCTATGTGTGCTTGTGGCAGAGGAAGATGAATTGCTTCAGAATGTTTCATTACCATACAACAATAAAAATGTATATTTCTAGATTTGATAAGGAAGGGATATATTGGAAGTAAATGGCTCTTTGAGAGTATCTTGTATAGCATCACACGGAGGTTTTTAACGGTCAACAATTCAGTGAGGAGACATATTCCAAGATTAAAGGAAGCAATAGATTGTAATTATTTGTAAGAGTGAGCTCTTCTTATTTCTGGAAAGAATGTTTTTGGCATGGAGGTGCAGCCTTTGAGAGAAATCTGCTTTCCCTGATCTCTGACTATAATGGAAAGGTCTGAGATTACACTGATTGGTTTCTGATTCCCAACAATGGGAGAATTCTCTAGTAGCTATGGTGCTAATATACAATCCAAAAATGCACTCACATAGCAATAAGACTCAAATCGCAGCATGCACCAGACAGGCTTTGTAGATATGATAGAGGGGTATCTCCAACAAGATTGAAACGCTTGGTAGATGGAGAAACTAAAGCCAAATCTGAAGAGTGCTCCAAAAAATATGATATAGGAACTTGAACATATATAAACGCCCAGCATGATAAAGGATAAATGAATATGTTTAAGGGATGATTTCAAAATCACTCAAGGTTGTTAAGGACAGTTGGCACAAGTATCATTTTAACGCTAATTTTCGACGGTTGTTGGTAAAAGGTAGTTTAAGAAGAAACCAAGTCATTTTCTCTTAGGATGCCCCGTTACTTTGAACCCCTTGACACAGTTAAAGATAAGCCAGCTTACTGCTTTCACGAAGTTTCTTATGGATAAGGATGGTGACACTCCTAGAGAAGGGGGCAAACATTGTCCAAAGATACACTTGACATGGTCAAACCACCTTAAAAGAGAAACACACCTTTATGAGTATGGTTGTGAGGTTGTTACATTGCACATCTTTAAAGTCAGATCCATTATTAATGGAGGGTGTTATTTTGAGGAGCGACCAGCCAACCCACTCTCCAAAGACCATTGAAGTGCACAACATAGAAGAAGTGCCTACTAACTCTGACGGAGCAATTAGAAAGTAGCTATTGTTGTTACCACACATTACAAGGGCACCTCACCTGATTTCATGCACCTGGGCTATGTCTTAAAAGTTTGTTATCAGGTTGCCTTCTTGGGGAAGCGCCCTAGTTTGATAATGTCGTTTTAACAACCCTTCACCTATCTTTGCACTAATCCATATGAGATCTACAATTCCAAGAAGGTAGTTATGTCAAGGAGGCAACCAACACATCATTCAAGTTCATAGAAGATCCCAAGGAGAAAAGCTCCCAGCCAAGAGGAAGAGTTGTGGCCTTATTAAGATATATTATTATTTATTCTAGTATAAATTAGGGGATCAGGAAATGATTAAAGAGATTTTTTTGTTTTCGGGGGAGACAAGAAAAAAGGACATTTAAAGGAATAACATTTCAATCCCCTTATCTTACGAGTTATTCTCCCATGGAGGGGATCATGAACACTTGATCTTGTGTGAAAGGAATTTACATTCTCTTGGAGCCAGGGGAATCTCAAATTTTGTTATAAGTAAAGGAGTAGGAGTAGGACGGTGACCTTCCTAGTAGTTATTCTCCCATGAAAGGGATCACGAACACTCGGAGCCTTTATGAGAGGAATTTACATTCTCTCAAAGCTAGGGGGAATCTCAATTTCTGTTATAAGTAAAAGAATAGTATATTGGAGAGTTTATAAGGAGAAATGTAAATAGATCTAATAAGTCAAAAAAGATAATCTCCAAGACTTTATGAGGGGAAACGTAAACTGATCTTGAATCTCCTACTGTAGAGCAAGGCAGTGAATGAGGCAAGCCTTATAATTCTGCTCCGCCCTAATAGTATTGGGAGAATTTGCATTAAGGATTATTTAACAACAATCAGCTAAAGGTAATCAGTCTAGATCATGGAAAACAAGTCGAAAAGCACCCAACCATCAATTTCAATCAACATATTATATACGTGTCATTGACAACTAATAAGAACTCCAACTATATGACCACATTCTCTTAAATTGTGAAATAGATTAAAAAGTCTTGAAACTATGAGAGGATACTTTATCAAAGAAAACACTGCAAGCAAATGAGTTCCAGGGGAATGGCACATGGAAAACCCCTTCTCTTTCAAAATTTTGGGAGTTAACGTTTTATAATGAAGTCCCTTTGGAAAGTAAGAAACTTGAGTAACCTTGAAGAAAAAGCCTAGAGCCTGGAGCAGATTTGGTTAAAAGCTCTCAAAGCTATTAGAGAATCAGTGAACATGGGCTAGAAGGCCTCAAATCTCTCCCCTCCATCAAGGTGGTCGAAATATTAAATTCTTTGAAGCCTGAGTTCAATCCTAACAACCAATTTCTAGGCAAAGGCGGGTTAGAAACCCTCATCCATGGATCAAGTCGGAGGTGGGGTGGTTAGGTTAAAGTTTGAAGGAGCAACAAGAGGTAACCAAGTGAAGTTAAAACAAGTGGAGTCATAAGGGACCATCGTAACATGTAAAGCAAGTGCGAGTCATTTGGGACCATCGTAGCATAGGTAGCATATGTGTACATGGCTTTACAGTTTTATTAGAGTAACAGTGCCATCAATAGAGAATACTAACCTTGCTGCCCAAGAACGTTTTGCTGCGGAAATTGTGGAAACTGGTGGCTGCAGAAGCGCTGGAAACTCCTCATTCGTGGCTGCAAAAGAGCCAAAAACTCTGGTGGCTCCTGTACATAAAAATTCAACCCATCATAAAAAGGGTAATGAATTTAAAAATAACTAAAGACGAGACTGATAAATATACCAACTCACTGTGAAAGCATCTAACAAAAATACCAACTCACTGTGAAAGCATCTAACAAAAATACCAACTCACCACTCCACATTCTCCTCTGCTACGTTCTCCTTTGTGGCAGTTCTCTCTCTCTCAATCTCAATTAATAAAGATCCACAGACACATAACAGAAACATATGCTCACATACAAGTTACAATACATACATCGATGCAGCACACATGACAAGCATACGATAACGACACAGCACACATGACAAACATACAACACTATGCAACACACATGACAAGCATACAACTATGCAGCACAAAACACATTGATGGAGCGCTCCACCACAAAACTTTACATGAGGCTGCCTGAGAGAGAGAAAGAGAAAGCTAG
Organism: Pinus tabuliformis; assembly: GCA_031772625.1. NCBI lineage: Eukaryota > Viridiplantae > Streptophyta > Pinopsida > Pinales > Pinaceae > Pinus > Pinus tabuliformis. The sequence continues at coordinate 456,916,177 of CM062808.1, read as the reverse complement.
CAGAGTCCGGATACCAATTTTTTTTATCACCTTAGAATTCCTGCAAAATGAATTAGACAGACAAATAAATTAAGAGCTAAAGGACGCAATATTCAGAGGTCAGAGGTCACTACAAACTAGTTTATAGTATATTCCTCACGGCTGGTACTTAGTGTGGTTCTGAATATTCAACACAACTTCAAACCATAATAGTATTAGTTGGGGATCGTAGCGAATGTCATATCTGAAAGAAAGCATATAAGAAGAATTTCATGAGAATAGTTGGGGATGGGTGATGTTTGTTTACTTGGTAACTATGCTCATTACGTGAATCCTATGGCTGAGCTAAATAAATTTATACCAATTTATGAATTCCTCAAATTGTCATGCTTACTTTCCTATGGATTTCTTCTATCATAAATAAAAGGGATAAAATCAGGTTCCTTGAAAACGCAGTAAGGTACATAGTCTTCTACATTGGTTGATCATCATCTATCATCAAAATTATCTACATCTGAATCTGATGGGTCCACTATGTAAATAAGTACCTTCATTCACAAGGTTTTCCTTGAATTCCAAATATTCAGCTACAGAGAGCTCTTCAACAGGAAGGAACAAATTCCCACACACCAGGCCTTGGCCGTACCGCAAGAACAACCCATGGTGGAAGAATGATGGCCTCCTGAAACACATATCATATTGTCACGAGAACCAAATGAATAAGCACACATTTTATGACAACTAAAATTATTTTGAAATCAACTGCTCCAGGAATTGCAATAATGTTGCATGCATTTTAAACCGTGGAAAATCTGACTATACCTGAGGAAATTTTGTACTTGGGACACGTAATCGTAGCTCAGGGTGTACAGGTACATATGGAGAAAAACCGCCCTGTGCAGCATCGCACTTTTGGCTTTCCGAGAGAGGTTGCGATCTTGACTCTACGGTTAGATGTGTGCTTTCGACGGACCGCTATCATCCTCAGCTAATTAGAGGCTGAAGCTCTGCATGATGGGCGAATCAAACAATACAATTAAAGAAGAGTGAGCGCATATCACTAGGCAAGAGCAAAATCGGTGGGCTACCCCCATGGATCGAGCAAAAGACCTCAGGACATCTCCAAATAGCCTAATAGCAGATATTATAGTTCTCATCATTTTCTCCTGCTGCCTTTGTTAGTCAATCTAATAGCTGATAAGGCTGCAAAAGTTTCTTTCTCTCTGCAACTAAACCGAACTCTCACAAAGAACCAAGATCACAAAACAGGCATACCCAACATTCATCCCAAAACACAATGCAACAAAAACAAAAAATACCCAATACACTAGCTATGTACTCTTTCCAGAGACAAAAGGCCCTCACCTCCATGGGCCGCTTTGATTGCCATCCGAATGCTGACTTGAATTGCTTTCCTTTTATTGCTTTCCTTTTGGACTGACTGAAAAAAAGCACTGGAAGTGAAGACCAATGATACCTAAGGAAATTTTTACCCAGAAGCCTTGACCACAGACGAGTGAGATAGATTGAATTTAAAGCAGAACGAGCAACGGGGGATGGGGGCAGATGCGATAGGAACGATCACCTAGTAGGCACCACAAAGGAAGCAAGAAGGGCGAGCTATATAAATTCCGTGAGCAGCGATTGAACTGAACATTCCAAGTGCAAGTGCATCCAGCAGGAATCGAACCTACGAGTTTGCCAATGTTGAGTTGGGCGTTTAACCATTCAGCCCGCGAAGAAAATGGTCAATCCTGCCATTGCTGTGATGATTTTTCCTGGAATCGCCAATCCTCCAATTGCTCTATGTTTTTCCTGGACAGAGTTCTGATTTTCACTGATTTTCATTTGATAAATGTCATGTAACATAAGTTTCAGACAGCAAGCTCCTGTGCTAACGCAAAGGTTCAGACAGCAAGCTCATGTGCTTCAGCCTGTCACGTACATATATTGAACTGTCCTCCCAAATGAAAATTCGCCCGGTTAGCGGTGTGCTTTGGCCCGACCGCTATCATCCTCAACTAAATAGAGGCTCGAAGCTCTGCATGATGGGGAATCAAGCAATACAATTAAAGAACAGTGAGCGCATATTACTAGGCAAGAGCAAAATCGGTGGGCTACCCCATCGATCGAGCAAAAGACCTCAGGACATCTCCAAATAGCCCAATAGCAGATATTCTGGTTCTCATCATTTTCTCCTATTACCTTTGTTAGTCAATCTAATAGCTGATAAGGCTGCAAAATTTTCTTCCCCTCTGCAACTAAACCGAACTATCACAAAGAACCAAGATCACAAAACAGGCATACCCAACATTCATCCCAAAACACAAAGCAACAAAAAAAAAAATACCCAATACACTATCTATGTACTCCTTCCAGAGACAAAAGGCCCTCACCTCCATGGGTCGCTTTGATTGCCATCCGAAGGCTGACTTGAATTGCTTTCATTTTATTGCTTTCTTTTTGGACTAATTGAAGAAAAAGCCCTGGAAGTGAAGACCAATGAGACCTAAAGAGATTTTACACAGAATCCTTCCTTCTTCCTTGAACACAGACGAGTGAGATAGATTGAATACAAAGCAAAACGAACAGCCGGGATGGGTGCAGATGAGATAGGCACCACGAAGGAAGCAAGAAGTGCTAGCTATATAAATTCCCTGAGCAGCGATTGAACTGAACATTCCAAATGCAAGTACATCCAGCAGGAGTCGAACCTACGAGTTTTCCAATGTTGAGTTGGGCGTTTAACTATTCAGCCGCGAAGAAAATGGTCAATCCTCCCATTGCTGTTATGATTTTTCCTGGAATCGCCAATCCTCCAATTGCTCTATGTTTTTTCTGGACCTGGACAGAGTTCCGATTTTCATTTGATAAATGTCATGTAACATAAGGTTCAGACAGCAAGCTCCTGTGCTAACACATAAAGGTTCAGACAGCAAGCTCCTGTGCTAAACACATAAAGGTTCAGACAGCAAGCTCCTCTGCTTCAGCCTGTCACATATATATATTGAACTGTCCTCCGAAATGAAGAAATGAACTCTCTCCAGAGCGCTGGCTCTATTTGAAACCACGACACCTCATTTGGAAATGCAATCTGCCACGACGGCCCACTCCGCGCCCACAACACCCGAATCTGCACGCGCCTACCGACTTTTTCGGAGTTCGTTAAATTTAATAAAGATTTTTTCCAATTCTTTAATCTTTTTTAAAAAAATTCAAATTAATGAAAATGACGTTTGAAAAAAAAATCACAATATTATTTATAATATTTTTAAATTGAAAGAATGAAAATGAAGATAATAATTATTCACGTTGGCCTTGCTCAACGTTCAACGTTTAAGTTTTGCATAATATTGTTAATGTCTTTTATTAAAATTGAATATTCCAACCGCATTTAGCAGAATCAACGTTTAAGTTTTGCACAATATTTTCAATGTTTTTTATTAAAATTGAATATTCCAAGCGTATTTAGCAAAATCAACTTTTGAATTGGACAATGTTGAGTTTTTAACCATTATTTACAAAGAAAATGGTTAGGTTTTTTCTTATATTTGCGAAGAAAGAAAAAGGCCAATTCTCTCATTGTTGTTATGTTGTTTTTTGGAATCGTCATTGTTGTTATGTTTTTTCTTGGAATCGCCAATATTATAATTACTCTTATATTTTTTCTAGATAGAGATCTGTTTTAGCTCAATCATCTTAAATTGTCATTTGATAAATGTCATGTAACATTAGCGTGACAACAAGTTCCTGTGCTCACTGTGTTTAAGACGCCAAGCCTGCAAATAGATATAATGAATAGTCCTCTTCCCAAATGAACTCTCGCATTGAAATGAATTCTCTTTTGGAGTGTTGGCTCTATTTTTAAACCATGACATCTCTCTTGGAACGTTGGCTCTATTTCTAAACCACAACACCTCCCACTGTCAATTGGAAATGGAATATTTGGCTGCCACGATAGCCCACTCTCTGGCTGAAGTGGAAACTTTGACTTAAAGCAGCAGGCGACCATGACACCGAAAGCATAACACGCCCACGACACCTAAAGCAGCATGCACCTACCGACCTTCTCGGAGTTACATTCTAGTTTAGTTAGATTTAATAAAGATTTTTTCCAAAAAAAAAATGACAATTACAATGTTATTAATTTTTTTAAATTGAAAGAATGAAAATGACAGATAACAATTATTCACATCATCATCTCGGAATTGGTGCTCCTCAAGGTATAAGTATTGCATAATATTTTCAATGCTTGCGATTAAAATTGAATATTCCAAGTGCATCCAACAGGTATCAACCTATGAATTTGCCAATGTTGAGTTGGGCGTTTTAACGATTCGACCATATTTGCAAAGAAAATGGTCAATAATCTAATTGCTATTATGTTTTTTCTTGTATAGAGTTGGGCGCTTTAACCATTCAACCATATGAAAATCGTCAATCCTTCAATTGTTGTTATGTTTTTTTTCTAGATAGAGTTCCAAAGTACACACTGATTTTAACCCCAGTCACCTTAAATTGCCATATAAGGTGTCATGTAAATCAGCTTCAAACAACTAGCTCATGTGCAAATTGTGCTTCAGACAGCAAGCCTGCACATGAATACGTTGAACTGTCTAAAACCACAGGAAACAAATGCCATTACCTCCCAAATGAACTCTCTCCAAGAAATGAGAGTGTTGGCCCTATTTTTTATACCACTACACCTCTAATCAACCCATTGTCAATGCAAATGGAATTTTTTGCTGCCACGATAGCCCACTCTCTCGCAAAAGTGGAAGTTTTGATTCTATTTTCAAACCCCGACACCCAAAGTAGCACGTGACCACGACAATTGAATCAACTTGCGCGCCCTATCGACTTTTTTGGGGCTACATTATAATTTATTAAAATTTAATAAGATTTTTTCCAATTTTTGAATACTTTTAAAACATTTTCAAATTAATAAAAAAGGACTTTGTTATGATGTTATTAATATATTTAAATTGAAAGAATGAAAACGAGGGATAACAATTGTACATGTCAGTGCCTCGGAATTGGTGCTCCTCAACGTTTAAATCCTACAAAATATTTCCAACGCCTTTGATTAAAACCACGTGTGGCAATAGTCAAAAACATGAGGGTGGTGAGTGGTAAAGTATGATTTTTTAGAATCTTGGGCTCTCTCAACCCGTGTAGAGGAACAAACATGTATGAGCACATGGCTAGAAATATCTCTATAAAGAATGAGAACAATATGCTCCCATAACCAAATAATCCCTATCTCCTTGTCCTATAAGTACTCAGATCGTCTCCCATATTGATCATTATTGGGTCATTCATTTTGACTATCAGACCTAAACACCAATCAAATATCATAGGCCTTAGTCACTCTATGTCATGTTGCATCAATACTTAAAAGGTGAGATATGGTGTTGTGGATCCCATTATCTATAAAATGATGAACATAATGGTTTGAGTCTTAGATCACATATAGCTCAAATTGATGTTTGACTGGTACCTTCCATGCCCCTAGTACATATTAGGTGTGGATGCAATTTGTCACACTTGTAGTGGCTCGACCTCGTTTCGAGGTTACTAGTATTCCTTGTTGGGATAGCCCTATAAGTAAATAGATGTACTCAACATCCAAATTAAGTGTCTCCTCGCGAATACAAAATGCCTACTCATTAGGATCTCAATACCTAGCAAGTCTCTCCAATAGTATTGCTTGTCTCTACAAGTTGGGTCTCTTGAAGAAATTGAAAATGACATAATCACAAAGTGTGCCTGGTGTGGCCTAATCACCTAAAGAATCATTCTCTACTATTTGTGTGCTCACTCTCTCCACTTGATCATTATATAAGGCTTTGCATGATCCATAAGAAAAATAGAAATCAATTCCATTTTTGTGTGTTTGTTTTTTGTCGTTTGTGACCCCATGTATGGATAGTTGTGGTCACCCATTAGTCTTACTCTAACAACCCACAAGTATTTCTATTTACTCATGATTATGTTGGCATTATGTTTTCTGGTATGACTGTATGTTACAGATGTTGTACTTGATGGCAACTCCAGTGCTAAGGCTCTCAGTTTGATGAAAATTAAGAAGGACGCAGGCAATCGGTTCAGAAAGTGCGCCCCCGCAGGTATACCATGCAGAAACCGCGTCCAGGGACGCCGGCCGGCCGTTTAGGGGGTGCGTCCACCCAGTGCACACATTTCAAGGCAGAGAAAAGCACGTGGGGGTTTCTTGTGTGGTATCTAGCCGACGGTTTTGTGTTTCTATGGTGTCGGCTCGTGGTATTGTTCCATGTTTTGGGGAGAAGCTTGCCTATATAAAGAAAAGGAGTTCATTTGGATTGTGCAATTGTCTTGGGTTGAATATCTTATTTGGTGAGATCTAGTCCAGATCTAAAAGGCGAACCTTCTAATGGACTGTGATCTCTATGGCGCATGAACAGATCGATAGATCCGACTGTTTGGGTTTGTTCTGAAGTCTTCATATCATTTATATCTGAAGGGTCACAGGTTCAGTGAAGGGAAAGTGCGCCGAGACGCAGTACAGTAGAGAGAGACCTGCGTGGGGACGCAGGGCGATCAAGGTTCAGGTGCGTCTCTGAAGCAGAAGGACGCGGCGCGATAGTGTTTTCAGGTGCGTCTCTGTAGCGAAAGACGCGCCGCGATAGTATCCTTGGGTGCGTCCCTGAAGCAACAGAACGCAGAGCAGTCAAAGGAACAGTGATTGGGCACGCAGCGAAGCAGAAGGATATCTGCGGGTGGACGCAGAGTAGCAGAAGGTTAACAGCGTCTGGTCGCAGGCCACAGAAAGGAAAACTGCGTCTCTGTTTTAAGATGTTCTGTTGATTGAATTTCTCTATTGATAAGGTGTTCTGGGTTAGTTCTGTTGTTGCTGATCTGATATCTGTAGTGATCTATATCTGTTATGTACTTGTTGATCATCTGATGCTTTATGAAAAGAAGTAGGGGGTTGTAGCTCCCTTCCAGGAGTAGACTGGAAAACAAGAGAGAGAGAGAGTTGCAGCTCTCTGCAGGTTGCAACCTGCGTACTGGTAAAGGACTGCACCAGTACAAAATCATTGTAAAAGAAGTTTTTAAATTGAAAGAAGATAGAGACATATTGCAGCAGGTGGTTTTCACCCACATTGGGTTTCCACCTTACATCTTGTGTTCTTTGGTGTGACTATCTGTTTTTCATGCTCATTATTTTATGGTACTGACATGCTAAAATAATTCAAAGATCAAATAAGGAAGATTTATTAAATTGCTAGATAATACTGATTCACCCCCCCTCTCAGTATTATTTCCAACAATTGGTATCAGAGCAGGTCCTTCAGAGAAGCTTGATCGCTTGAAGGTAGATCGTTCATCATGAGCAACTACGAGAGAGAAGCATCAATCAGGCCACCGATTTTTGATGGGACAAACTTCAATTATTGGAAGGTAAGAGTTACTGCATATCTTCAATCTCTTGGTACAGAAGTTTGGGACATTGTAGAAACAGGCTATGCTTTTCCTTCAGCTACTCCTACAGATCCAGCTGAGAAAAAGAAGTATGAAACAAATGCAAAAGCAGTCAGTACTCTATTAGGAAGTATATCCCAAACAGAATTCATGAAGGTCATGCACTTCAAATCAGCAAAAGAGATATGGGACAAAATGATCACTAGCTATGAAGGAGATGAACAGGTAAAACAAGCTAAACTTCAAACTCTCAGGATTCAATATGAGACTCTCAAGATGTATAATGATGAAAGTGTGGCTAATTATTTTCTTCGGGTAGATGAGATTGTTAATTGTATGAAAAATTTGGGTGAAGAAATAAAAGAGACTATAGTAGTTCAAAAGATTCTAAGATCATTATCCCCCAAGTTTGAATCTAAAGTATCTGCAATAGAAGAAAAAGAAAATCTCCGTGTTCTCACTATGTCTCAGCTACATGGAATTCTAACTGCTTATGAAATGAGAAAGGGAGGTCCATCAGACAGAAGGGAAGCTGCTTTTAAGGCATCAGGCAAAGAAGATTACTATGAAGCAAGCCATGTTCCAGAAGAAGAGGAAGAAGAATCAAATTTTGTCAGAAGTCTTCAAAGGGGTTCTGGAAGGTTCAGAGGTAAGCTACCTTTCAAATGCTTTGCTTGTGGAAGAGTAGGTCATTATGCTGCAAAATGTCCTTATAAGGATAAAGGAAAAGAACCTGCTAGATGGAACAAGAAACAAAGTGCAAATAAGAAAAGCTACTACACCCATGAAGATAGTGATGGCTTATCAAACAGTGATGAAGATGAACAAGGTAATAAATATAAGCTGTTAATGGCATTTGAAGATGATGATTATGAGGATGCTGTAGATGTGGATAATCTCTATGATGAAATTACTAGACTCAAGAGATGCATAGAAGAAAAGAATGTGATCATTGATACTTTGCAATTTCAAATTGATGAAAAGGAAAAACATCTTGAAAAACTAGAAGGTGAAATTGTTGGTCTCAGAAAAGAAATAGAGAAAACAAAAGCTATTAATCTTAAGTTTGTCAAAGGATCTGAAACTTTGGATGAGATTATCAATGTGCAGCGGTCTCCTCTAAACAAGACAGGTTTGGGCTATAATGGAGAAACCTCTCAAGCATCCACCTCAAAAAGTTATCTTGATGCAGCAAGAAGAAATGAGCAGAAGAACAATGAAGATAATCAGGTAAAGCAGGGACGAATTACAAACAGAAACTATCAGGGACAATCCATCTTAAGGGTGAACAAAAGCTACAACCAGCCACAGGTAAAATCTTCTCAGTTTGGTTCAAGAATAGATGAAAATAGAAATTACAATCAGTTGGCTGGTAGATTCAATAACCACAGAAGCTTCTTCAATGGACAATGCTTTTCTTGCCATAACTTTGGTCACAAAGCAGCTCAATGTGTTGCATATAAAACAATCATGACTAGGGAAGCTCAAAAACAAAGAAGTATGACAGGGATTACAAAAGGGACCTATAACAACTTTTCGGTTCTTGAAAATGAAGTTGAATGTTCTATTTGCAATAATTTTGGTCATGAAGACTCTGAATGTAGGAGCAGGTTTCAGGAGAAAAGGGAACAAGCCACAAGCACCAAAACATGGAGAATAAAGGAACCTCAAACAGAAAGATGTGGGATAGCATTTTATGCAGAAGGACAGGAAAATCTATGGTACATTGACAGTGGATGTTCGAAACATATGACAGGTGATAAAGAAAAACTTGAATCTTATTCTACTTTAGAAAAGGGAAAGAAAGTTTCTTTTGGAAATGATACTCCTGCAACTATAAAAGGAAAAGGTATTGCTCCTTTAAAAGAAAAGGTTAAGGCTGGAAATGTTCTGTATGTTGATGGATTGAAGCATAATCTACTAAGTGTCAGCCAGATGTGTGATCAAAAAACCGAGGTTATTTTCAGATCGAATGGATCTCTTGTTCGTGATCTTGATACAGGTAAAACAATACTCAAAGGCAAAAGAACTCCAAATACTCTGTACATATTTGAAGAAGGACAACAACAATGCTATCTTAGCAAGGATGAAGAGCATTGGTTATGGCATCAAAGGTTGGGACATCTAAGCTTCTCACAAATAAGGAAAGCATGCAAATATCAGGCAGTTCGCGATCTTCCAGATATCAAAATTCCTGACAACACCATATGCAGATCATGTCAGTTTGGAAAACAAACCAGGACTAACTTTCCAGAGAAAGAGGGATCAGCTAGCATGCCTCTTGAGCTAGTACATACAGATACATGTGGCCCATTCAGGAAAAGAACACCTAGAGGAGAGGAATACTTGATATTATTTATTGACGATTTCTCCAGGTTTGTCTGGTTAGGACTTATGAAGCACAAAGATGAAGCATTCGAAAAATTCAAGACCTTCAAAGCCTTGGTTGAAAATGAATCAGGTCACAAAATTAAGTGCCTCAGATCCGACAGAGGTGGGGAATTTACTTCAAATGAATTTTTCGATTTCTGTGATGAACATGGGATAAGGAGAGAATTCTCTACAGCTAGAACTCCTCAGCAAAATGGAGTTGTTGAAAGAATGAACAGAACAATCCAACAAATGGCTCGTGCTATGCTTGATGAATCAGGAACTCCCGCAACTTTCTGGGGTGAAGCTGCACATGCTGCGGTTATTATTCTCAACAAGACAAATGTCCAGGTGAACAACACTCAAACTCCTCATGAGCTCTGGAGTGGTAAAACTCCTTCGGTAAAGCACTTCAAAATCTTTGGGAGCAAATGCTATATCAAGAATACTGATGAGCAGCTTGGCAAACTTGAACCTAGAGCAGATGAAGGCATTCTTCTTGGCTATTCTCCACACAGCAAAGCATACAAATGCTACAATAAAAGACTTGGCAGAATTGTTGACAGCATTGATGTAGTGGTTGATGAGAAGGGATATATTCCTAGGCAAGTACATCATGAAGATATAGAAGAAGATGAAGGCTACCCTCAAAGACAGAATAATGAAGAAGAAGAACCCCAAGGAGAACTTCAAGAAGAACCAGAGGAGCAGACAAGAATAGAAGAGAAAACTCCATCCAGATATGTTCAGAAGAATCATCCAGAATCTCAGATTGTGGGGCAGAAAGAAGCAGGTGTACAAACAAGAAGAACAGCTGCAGAAGCCTCAAGCTATTTGGCATTACTCTCCTCTACTGAACCACAAAATGTGAAAGAAGCATGCAAAGATGAATGTTGGGTGAAAGCAATGGATGAAGAACTTGAGCAAATCGAAAAGAACAACACTTGGGAGCTGGTTCCTAGACCAAAGGATAAGAATGTTATCGGAACAAAATGGGTCTTCAAAAATAAATTGAATGAAAATGGAGAAGTAATTAGAAACAAAGCCAGACTTGTTTGTAAAGGGTATGCGCAGCAAGAAGGAATAGACTTTGAAGAAACTTTTGCTCCTGTTGCAAGACTTGAGGCCATCTGAATGTTCCTTGCTCTCTCAAGTTTTCAAAACTTCAAAGTATTTCAAATGGACGTGAAATCAGCCTTTCTGAATGGAGACTTGGAAGAAGAAGTGTACATTGAACAGCCAGATGGGTTCATTCTTGGAAATGATCCAAATCTTGTATGCCGATTGAAAAAGGCTCTCTATGGTCTCAAACAAGCTCCAAGGGCTTGGTACTACCGGTTGGACAAATATCTTCATCAACAGGTTTCTCAAAAGGTTCAGCAGATAGCAATCTGTATATAAAAGTTGAAAATGACAAATTGCTAATACTTGTTGTGTATGTAGATGACATTATTTTTGGCAGCAATGAAGAAGCTATGAGTCAAAGCTTTGCCTCGGTTATGCAGAAAGAATTTGAAATGTCCTTGCTAGGAGAACTGACATATTTCCTTGGTTTGCAAATCCAACAAAAGGAAGGAGGAATCTTTTTATCTCAAACCAAGTATCTCAAGCAGATTTTGAAGAAATATGGCATGGAAGATGCAAAACCTGTATGTACACCCATGGTCACAGGATGTAGTCTCAGTGCAAATGATGAATCTGCAGCAGTACATCAACCAACCTACAGATCTATGATTGGAAGTTTACTATATTTGACAGGTACCCGACCAGACATCATGCATGCAGTTGGAATAGTTGGAAGATTTCAGGCAAATCCGAAGGAGACTCATCTTCAGGCAGTAAAGAGAATTTTCAAATATCTTCAAGGGACTCAAAATTATGGCTTATGGTATCCTAGAGATACAGATCTTACTCGTCATGCTTATACAGATGCAGATTGGGCCGGAAGCGTGGATGACAGGAAAAGCACAAGTGGTGGTGCGTTCTTTATGGGTTCCAGACTGGTATCTTGGTTCAGCAAGAAACAGAGTTCGATTGCCTTGTCTACAGCTGAAGCGGAATATGTTGCTGCTGCATCTTGTTGCACTCAACTCCTTTGGATGATGCAGACTTTGCAGGATTTTCAAATCACTTGTACACCACCTATCCCCATCTTATGTGATAACACAAGTGCAATCAACATCTCAAAGAATCCGGTCATGCATTCAAAAACCAAGCACATACCAATCAAGTACCATTTTCTCCGGGAACAAGTACTTGAACAGAAAGTCAAGTTGGAGTATGTTCCTTCCAAGGAACAAGTTGCTGATATTCTTACCAAACCATTGCCCAGGGACACGTTTGAATACCTCAGGCAAAAGCTGGGGGTTGTTGATGCATCATCTTGTTGAACCTCTTCTTATTGGTGGTACAGGCTCAGGGGGAGCACATAATGCATTGTTGGCATTATGGAGAAGGAGATCTTGGAAATAGCTGCAACATGTCTCTATCTCTTTCATGGTGGTGCGTTGCTACAGATCCGGTTCATATTCAGGGGGAGCATGCGCTTAGGGGGAGCATACCCTTTGCTCTTGATGTCAAAGGGGGAGAATGAAGCTGAAGTTTGTGAGGTTGCCATCAAGTCCAAAGGGGGAGATTGTTGGCATTATGTTTTATGGTATGACTGTATGTTACAGATGTTGTACTTGATGGCAACTCCAGTGGTAAGGCTCTCAGTTTGATGAAAATTAAGAAGGACGCAGGCAATCGGTTCAGAAAGTGCGCCCCCGCAGGTATACCATGCAGAAACCGCGTCCAGGGACGCCGGCCGGCCGTTCAGGGGGTGCGTCCACCCAGTGCACACATTTCAAGGCAGAGAAAAGCACGTGGGGGTTTCTTGTGTGGTATCTAGCCGACGGTTTTGTGTTTCTATGGTGTCGGCTCGTGGTATTGTTCCATGTTTTGGGGAGAAGCTTGCCTATATAAAGAAAATGAGTTCATTTGGATTGTGCAATTGTCTTGGGTTGAATATCTTATTTGGTGAGATCTAGTCCAGATCTAAAAGGCGAATCTTCTAATGGACTGTGATCTCTATGGCGCATGAACAGATCGATAGATTCGACTGTTTGGGTTTGTTCTGAAGTCTTCATATCATTTATATCTGAAGGGTCGCAGGTTCAGTGAAGGGAAAGTGCGCCGAGACGCAGTACAGTAGAGAGAGACCTGCGTGGGGACGCAGGGCGATCAAGGTTCAGGTGTGTCTCTGAAGCAGAAGGACGCGGCGCGATAGTGTTTTCAGGTGCGTCTCTGTAGCGAAAGACGCGGCGCGATAGTATCCTTGGGTGCGTCCCTGAAGCAACAGAACGCAGAGCAGTCAAAGGAACAGTGCGTGGGCACGCAGCGAAGCAGAAGGATATCTGCGGGTGGACGCAGAGTAGCAGAAGGTTAACAGCGTCTGGTCGCAGGCCACAGAAAGGAAAACTGCGTCTCTGTTTTAAGATGTTCTGTTGATTGAATTTCTCTATTGATAAGGTGTTCTGGGTTAGTTCTGTTGTTGCTGATCTGATATCTGTAGTGATCTATATCTGTTATGTACTTGTTGATCATCTGATGCTTTATGAAAAGAAGTAGGGGGTTGTAGCTCCCTTCCAGGAGTAGACTGTAAAACAAGAGAGAAAGAGAGTTGCAGCTCTCTGCAGGTTGCAGCCTGCGTACTGGTAAAGGACTGCACCAATACAAAATCATTGTAAAAGAAGTTTCTAAATTGAAAGAAGATAGAGACATATTGCAGCAGGTGGTTTTCACCCACATTGGGTTTCCACCTTACATCTTGTGTTCTTTGGTGTGACTATCTGTTTTTCATGCTCATTATTTTATGGTACTGACATGCTAAAATAATTCAAAGATCAAATAAGGAAGATTTATTAAATTGCTAGATAATACTGATTCACCCCCCCTCTCAGTATTATTTCCAACAGATTATTCATTGCAAGAACCATGAGCATACATATGCACATCAAAAAAAAAATTGCACCCCATAAAAATCCAAAGTTATTAAAATTGAAATGAATCAAAATGAAGAGCATGGGATGAGAGCTTACCTAGTCCACATAGCTCAAAATTTTGACAAAGGAATCTCTTAGAATCCACAATTGAAGTTTTTGGTGTAAATTGGTTTTTTCGATGATGATGAATTTGACAAGTAAAATGGTTAAATTAAGTGATTTTTCATTTTATTTAAAACATTTTAGTTGTATTTTACAAAATTAAAGCCAATTTTCCCTCAATTTCTCACTATTTTTGGATTTCATGCAATTTATATTTATTTCTGATCCTTAGGCAAGGTATGTTGATAGTTTAAAGGGCTATAGGTACCAGTCTTTGGCATTTTTCAATGTGAAATTTTTGTGACCTTTGAGTTAAACATTGTGAATCTTGCATATAATGATAGGTTCTTACCTTCCATTTTCCATTATTAGCCTTTGTTTTATAGAGATTATGCCTTAGAGTCAAACCCATCAAGTTGTGGCCTTAACCTGTAAGAACCTGAATCCTATTATTAGAGCCTCTATTTTGTTATACACTAACAGATCTATTTTCCTGTTAACTGAAAAATAATAAAAGGAGCTTGCTGACCTTTTCACATAGATTTAAACATTTAACATCTTATCATTTTATCATAAGCAACATAAATTAAGGTGAGCATTCCATTGATATCAACTTAACAAGAGTAGTCCATGGAAAAATACCTGTTCCGACGGTTGATAATGATACCTTTGTCTGATAGCTCCAGCTGAACTCTCCTTCTGGCCGACCCAACCGGATTTACCTCCCAGCCAACTAGGAAATAAATTCCTAGCCCAGGAAACCTCCATAGGTTCCCTAGCCCTCCGTGCCCAAGTCCAACCAGATATAGTGTGTCCTCAAGAAGAATGTGCCAAACTAGATAATGATACTTTCCTCCTCTCAAACCCAAGAAACCTCCACAGGTTTCCAAGGTCTCCCAAAAATCATAACAAGGCCAAACAATCACAACCAACCCCCACAATCCTAAGCAAGACTCCCACTCCCCTTTTCTTCCTTCCCCCTTCCCTTTTTATACCCTCTTTCCTCAACCACCTCTCATTAATGTCATTAACTCTCACACCATCCTTGGTTGACTTCTCTTCTAAGCTAGGAGTACATTTGAAATTGTGACATGAATATAAAATTGAGAATTTAATGGGAAATGATCATGTCTTCTCCCAAGTAATCTGAAAAGTACATTTGGGAATGTGAAGTGTAATTACATGGAGAGGACCATGTCTTCTCCTTAGTAAATGTGAGGGTACATTGGGGAATGTGAAATGAATAAATATATATTGATGATAAGATGGAGAGGACTATGTGTTCTCCCAAGTAAATGTGAGGGTACATTGGGGAATGTGAAATGTGCTTACATGGAGAGGACCATGTCTTCTCCTTAGTAAATGTGAGGGTATATTGAGGTATGTGAAATGAATAAATATATTTTGAATTAATGGAAGGAGACCATATCCTACATAATATTCAAATTGAGAAGGTAAGTGGGGAATTTGAATAATGGAAATCATAAATTTATTTTAGACCAATATTTCTCAATATTTTCATATATGTAAATATTAACACAATTTGTAGGATAAGATTTAAGTGGGGCATTACATAACCTATCTACATCAATTATGAAAAAATAATTTGTTCGATAATTCCTACCTATCATGGGCCATTCCAATGAGCACATATGTTTCCATTAATTAGTATCCATGATGAGTTTTTCACATAGGTCTAGGAGCCCCATTAGCGCCACCATGATTTCATGTTTGATTTGTATTAGTATTTCTTATCATTTCTTGCACACTTGTGATGAATTCTTCATTAATGTTTGCTTCCTTATGCTTCCAATGTATTCACATTAGTTACTCGCCATTTACATTGCTTAATTAGCCTTTTGAAACATTTCCTTAGAGGAGATGAGCTTATGAGTGTACATAACTTGTTGAGCACCTTTCTTCTTTATTTTCCATATTTATGTTCCATGCCTTTGAATGTAATAGGCATGCCTTGCGACATTCATCTCTTCCACTATATTATGACATCATATTTATTCTATTTCAACCTTTATAACATGGAAACGACCAAAACAAATATAAAAAAAGAGGGGAGAATAAATTAGATCTTTATGGTTCATCCATTTAAATGGAAATGGTCAGTTTATGTCACCCTTGGACAAAACCTTTTTTCGGAGTTATTTATTTTCAATTGGGTTTGTAGTGTTACCTTAGGAGTTGTACCATGATTTTAAAATTTACTCCTCTATTGATGGTGTTGGATCTGCCAACATTCAAGGGGATATCCCCGGTAAGAAGTCCCAACTAGACCTCAGACCGTTTGTAGTAGGAGTCCCAACAATCAGTGGTAATGTAGTGCCTTGACCGTGGTAGAGCGTAGAGGTAAGTATGATAGCTTTGGTCGAAAGCAAGTGTGTGACCTTGCAGCGAGTCAAGTGAGTTGCATGGGGGTTCTAACACATGGAGGGGAAAAGGAAGTGTGCCCCTTAGAAGCCTGTAATAATACACAACCTAAAAGGAACACACGAGCGGAATGACATCACAAGCTGGAAGCAGAATAGTCCACAAACCAAAGTGACATGTTAGTCTAGCAACACGTCTTCAACAAGATTCATGAAATTGCATACAAAATAGTTCATAAGCAAATGCGTAAGTTAAACAACATACATTTCTAAAGTAACCAGAATAGTCAAACTACAATAACAACATATGCATGAAAACATGTTGGCTTAGTTATATTATTATTAAGTGAAAGTTACATCCATACATATACCATTGACAACCACTAGCCCCAATAGTGGAACATTACAGTCAACATTGCCTACTCCTCCAAAGAATTATACTCGATCTACGTGTGGAGAAGTCAAGGCTCGTCAGAATACTCTCCAAGCCTTCTCTAAGCCTAAGCCCAGCCAAAATCTTGGCTCCCAAAAGCTTCCTCTGTGTGTTATGAAGTTCTATTTATAACAAAGGGTGGGGTGACCCTTGACATTCCCCTTTGACTCTTTGACTACCCTCGTGACTCTTCAACTCCTTTACAAGTAACTCTTTACATTACATAGTGACTATTCACATTCCACTAATGACACTTGGAATTTCACTTACAATATATTTACAAATAATATACATTTTCCACATATACCCATGTGGGACAAAATAGGCTAGAGTCAGCCTAACAAGACAAACACTATGACTCAGAATCTTGGGGAAAGACCAACTCGACAACATCCTCTTGATGATCTTCAGTGACAAATTGATACCAAGCTTGGTACTACACTATGGTGTCCCCATATTGTTTGGTGATGTCTTTCTGGAAACAGACTCTTGCCTCCATGGCTTATGGGTATATGGTCCTGGAACCTTTGTCCAACTCATCTTGAAGCATGTGCAACATTATTTTGAGTACGGCGGGACCACCAATATACCTTTGCATGTTTTTTGTGCTCAACTGTAAGTCATCGTTGGTGGCCTCTCACATCAACTGCTCCATGTACCTGTCGACCTCCAACTGGACTTGGTTCTTCACAATGGATTGGGTGAGGGAACCGATTGAAGGGATCCTATGCGTCCTCACCGTGACATTCAGACTCTTGAACAATTGTGCATAGGAAGAATGTATGCTACTGAAGAACAGAGGGAGCTACTCATAGTTCTAGATCAACATCTAGATCGTGCTTTGTCTAGCTCTACTTGCGGCTTGATCATCTTATGCAAGTCAAGCGAGGCTCCCTTATATCTCATTATCCATTCTTGTACGTGTGCAATAACAACATGTATGTAATTGAGAGTTTGGACAGTAACGCTATTGAAAACCATGTAGGTGGACAACTACCTTATGCATGGTGACAAATCCATCATAAATTTTATGCATGGTGGTTTCAAGAGTTGATACTTCAGCAAATATCACTTTCCTCATCTCTGCCATAGCAAATCCTGCAGATTGTTCTGCCCTTTGCCTGGCCGCTTGTAATTCCTTTGCCATCTAATCACTCTATGTTAACAAGAACTTGGCATTTGAGCTCGTGGCTTCTGCATAAGCCTTAGTGGCATCACCCATGGCAACTATATGCTTTCTAACATGTGACATTATCACCCTTTCCTTCATTCATGCAGGTGATGCGTGGTCATCTGGGAAATGCTTTCTTCACGCCTGTACAATGTTTTGTTTCAACTCATCAAAGGATATATTGTACACATCCATCATCGGATCATCATCAAGGAGAACAACCTCTCCTTGCTCACTCAAGATTGGTTTTGATACTAGAGGTGGTGGAGACTGTGGGGTGACCTCAGATTCTCTTGGAATGAGGTCGATATCTTGGTTTTGTAGCTCTTGTTCCAACTCTGTATCCATATCTTCAACCTTTTTCTCAATTTTTTGAGCAAGTTCCCACTCCTGCGACTGCTTACCCTCTTCTTCTTCTGCTGGTTGTTTTGACATTTCAACATGTATTGGCGCAATTTTCTCTGTCATTGTACATTTCCCTTCTTTTTGTTCATGTTTTTGCTTATCTTCCCTTTCTCTCCTTCTTAGCTCCTGCTCTTCTTTCAGCTTCTTCTTGGTTTCCTGCAACTTCCTTTTTGCTTCTTCCAACCTTTACTTTTTTCCTTCACTCTGCTCTCTTTATGCATTGTTGCCTCTTTGCCTCCACTACTAAAGTTTCTTTTTCAACGAGATGACCTTCTTTGAACTTGTAGCTTTGCTCAGCTTATGGGTTCTCAACAATCTTCCTCTTGCCTTTGTCTTGCATCAGTTTGTTACTCACTATTGTTGTTGGTGTTGCTTCCTGTGGTGCTGCTGCCTACAGAAAAACTTTCCATTCTACAGCCATGCTGACCAGTTCATTGATCTTGATGGAGTTGTAAGAGTACCTCCAAGGATCTTCCTTTGCCCAATGAAATTTCTCGTGGATCCATGGATAATACACCTTCCCATAGTGGTTCTTGCAGATATAGTGGGGATCATACAGATTGTATTCTTTGGTGTCAAACTCAAACATTTCTAAGTCCTTGGCCTCGACATCCGCATATTTCAAGCTCTTGATCTCATACAATCCAATGCACAAAGGAAGAGCAAGCCATGGTACCTTCTTCCTCCTATGCAACCCTGTGGATAACCCTATGGAGATGTAATATGCAACCTCTTGCATGACCAACTTATTCGTGGCAAACCTTGGTAGCACATGCAGAGGCTTCTCTCCGTCGAACATCTCGATGAAGGTGCCATCGGGTGAGGCATACCAATCTGCAATGTTAAGTATTGCCTCCATCGCTTCTCAAGACATGCAAGGTGGATCCTGCTCGAGGATTAACTTGTAAACCTGGATGATGAAGTGGTCAGGTAGCCTTGCCATGAATCCTTGGTAGTTGCACTTGGAAAGCAAATTGCATTAAATATTCACAACATTCTCTAATGGTGTCCATGTCCAACCCATGCCAGGAAATTGATGTTGGGCACAGATTGAATCAAGTAGGTACGTGGACATATAGAACCTCGCTTGTTCATCCTTAGGCTGATTTTGGGCATTAGTCACATGCAATTTCAACTGAAGAGCCAACAGATACGACCAGTTAAATGGCCTTTCGTCATTCGCCCACTGGTCCAACATAACCACCCAATTCTGTGGAAAGGTCTTCGTGCTCTCTTGACCGTACAATTGGCATGCAAAGATGACTAAGAGTCGTTTGTCCTTTTTGAGTGACTTAGTCTTGTAAACATGACTAGGTGTCAATCTTAACTTCAACGACTCTTTCACCCGACGCTTTATGATGTCTCTAATGTTCACATTGTTGTGGGAAGCATAGAAAAGTGCATCCATGAGGTTCACTGGTTGTGGTAAGTGATACATCTGATGATAGTTTTCCATCCTAAAAGTAGCAAGTTGTGTTCCACTGGAATTGCTCAATGTCATCGTCTCAGGATCTATATGTGAGACAATCCAGTAAATGATTTCCACACATGGGAAGGCAGGGTACCTGCATGCAACCTTATGTAAGCCTGACTAATGGATGTTGACATAGACCTACCGATCTTCTAGATCTTCCTTGAAGTTCCCTACAAATATATCATTGATTTCTTGCCATGTTATCTCCATGCCCTTCTCTATGAACAATTGTGTGTCTACATAGACTGGTAAGTTCAATGACACTTATTCAACTACTTCTCCAGTGCTACTCTCGATAGTGTCCTTTGACGCAGCTTCCTTGGAATCCATGTTACCTATATTGCTGAAGAGTTGCTCAACAACTATTGTACCTGGAGACAAGGAGGACACTCATGGCATGTAAATGTTAGATTGAAATCAAAAGCACTTCAAGAACAAATTAAGCAACAAAATAGGCAACTACTGGGAAGGATTGCACAATTTTGGCTCTTAGAGGTGATTGATTGTCAGCTGGATCTACACATTGCATAGTCTCAGCTGCCAGTGGGGAGGTGATGTTGACTAGAACTGCGTTCGGTCTGGCTTATGCTGGTTGGGGCTGCGCATTGCACAATCCCATTGGGAAAGGCTCCGAGACTAGCCCTTAGAACTGCGTAGTACACAATTGGAGCCAGGCCTTGGCAGCCTCTATGCAATTCCTGGAGCCAAGGTAGAGCCTTGAGATCTAGAAATGTGTAGTACATGCCGAGGAGGAGCAAGATTCACCAAGGAGGCCTAGATCTGCCCAAGGGCAACATAAAAACAAGTAGATTTGAAAGTGTGAGTGATGGTTAGTGCATATATGAAGGAATGATGATGCATGCAATCAAAACAAGTGTAGGAATCAATCAAACTGAAGAACAACGAAGCTTGTGGAGAGAGTCGCCGCAATGATAATCGTTAGTGAAAATATTGGGTAATGCATGCGACACTTAGGAAAGGCAATGAAAAACTTAAAAAAACAATTCTAAAAGCTAAAATAAATCAAAACTCCATTGGTAGTTCAATAAAATGGGTAAAGCAACAGCCTCACGAGCCAAGGAAACAAAAGCGACAAAAAAACACCAAAAGACTAGAAAAGCAAGGCTTACTTGGAAAAGTTGTGAAGACTGTCCCGAAGGTTCCTAGATATCCTCGGGAATGCTAGAGCTCTAATATCGAATGTGAAAATGAGCTATGGTGGTGTCCATTAAATAGATTGGTTGATTTAGGGTTTTTGACGCGAAGGCCAAAAAACTAGGAAAAAGCGACACTTGGCAGCAGTTTCTAAAATAACTCAAGTGCCACCTCTGGACTGCTAAAAATAGATCCCTATTTTATAGGGATGATTTTTGCTTCTTCTTTTTTGCTTTTTTCTTTTTCAGGAAATGCTTCCATGTTTTCTTGGAGAGATTACGCATTTCTGGGGAGAACTGGGCAACTCACTGGCACATGCATCAGGCAGCTATTGAGGGAAAGCTTTTGTGCAATTCCTGGGCTGAGTGGCTCTAGTTTCCTTTCATTCTCTGTGCAGTTTCTCAATTGAAGGCAAGATGCCAACTAGGTTTGTGCAATTCTGGAGCCGAAGCTCACTGCTTGAACTGCACATTTCCTGAGAGCAAGGTTAATTTTCCTCTAGGATTGCGCAACTGACTAAGGCAGGCCTAGAACCAATTTGCAACCAAGTTAAGAGATCAACTTGTGGTTAGACAACAAAGAAAGCAAGCAAACACAAGCTATAAAGCAAAAGATAAAGCTCAATTAAAGCACAAGTAACTGGGTCAGTGCGAGATAAGCTGTCGGGATTTAGGAAGGAGGCTCCAAAACAAATCATAGGCAAAATTTTGGAGGGTGGTTGTAGCCACTACAACATCCTCTTATTGATTAATCTTCCAATATTTATGTAGAATGCCCGAACACCTTCTACAGTAATGATGTATAGCCTTGGTCCTTTTTGGTGTAAATTTCTACCCAAGTCACTATTATGTCATGTTAATTTTAAGGGATTTCTTCTACCTATGTCATCCAAATCCTCATATGTCTTTATCATCCATATCAACCTTCCCATTGTTAAATTGTACTCAATTGTAGGATTTCTCAAGTTGTTGTCCTAATAATCAAAATTGTTGCTATCTTATGTTAATGGATGAGGAACACTTTAATGCCCTCCTTTTGATGGATCACTTCCTATCAAATCCAATTCATTTTTCTTAGAAGTGGATCTAGAGACCCTTGCAGTAATTTGGGGCTTCTAGTCATCAATGGTAGGTTTCTTCAAATTCAATAGTGGGTATGCATCAATGACTCTTAATCAATTGATTTTGTCAATGCTCAACATCAACCCAACTATTCACATTTATTAGAATTTCCTGAATACCTTGATGCTCATTATCACCATTGGTGGGTGGCCTCACATCTATTAATTATATACATGAACGACTATTGATTATGTGGCTTCTCCCGTGTTTTACTTTATATCATTTAATCACATGTTGTGGTTCCACACTTATGGTGGGTTTGTATTAAAAACCTTGGGTTATGATGCCATCCTTCTTTAGTGCTACAACCTAACTTTATTATATAGTACCACTACATCATGGGTACCTTGCAATACCAACATCATGGGTACCTTGCAATACCAGTTTGTACTTTACACAATTATGGTTGTTCTCCTAATATACATTAAGATGTGGATCCACTTGAATTTCATGGCTATGGTCTTGTTTTGACCTAGATTCACCATGTATTCTTTCATGGCCACAATTTTGCATATTACACAATTCATGGATCCACAATGTACTAGACTAGGTGGCCATGCTCATTTTCCAACTAAGTATATGTATGTCCACCTTGGGAATATTTTCAATTGATTCTTTGGTATTCTCTTATAGGTACTTCCCAATATATTTTTTTTGTACTCTCTAGCTCACTTACGTGAGAACTCTCCACTTTATAATGTATTTTGGAGATCAATTGTCCTCTCCTTCTAACCTCACAAATTAGAAGGCATATGTTATACTTATATTTGATCACATGTGGTCAAATTAGATGAGTCAATCCACTTACACACAATATGCCAAATATGATAGTACATCTCCATGGTTAATTTAAGTCCTTTACCATGTAATCATGGGTTTCCCAAGCAAAAGTCACAACCAGGTCACTAATATTCAACGATAAACATGTAGCACCCTCAAATTCCATTAAAAAATACAAATTATACACAATTCATATACCTAGAGTGGATATCATGCATGCTTTAAATTTTTATGGCATTCACTTCACTCCTCCTCAATTGTATCAACTCTCAACTCATGTAAATAAGGGCTCTTAGGTTGAGGGAAGGACATGGAAAGAGAATACACCATTACTTTACAGAAAGCATCAAGCCTTTGGTTAATTACCTTATTCTTGTAGTTTTCTCCCTATTTGAGTAGGTTATCACTTGGTTCTTCAATATGTGATAGATTTTTCTATAGAGTTAGTTTTGTGTCTCCTTGGCTACTCTGTCAAAGTGAAATTACAACCATATTGTTGGAAAGTTTATTGCATGTGGTAAAGGATAAGATGACTCAAAATCTATTGAATGAGGTGTCATAACAAGGTTCAGATATAATTGTTGTCATCTTTTTTATATTGATATAATAGATCTATCTTCTTCCCTCTACCCATTATTATGTATTTGTTAAATCTTTCCATGTACGGATAATAGTATTGGTGGGAACTTGATTTTCTTTAGTATCAACTATGATTTTATGATTTTGCAATTTTTGTTGTTTGTTTGGAATGTTTAAATGGAAAAGGGAAATGTTTTGTTAATTTTAATTGTGTAGGTTCGTCAGTGAATATAGCTTTGGAATTGGACTAACTAGGTTATTCATGAGACAAGGGAAAAAATGATCATTATTTATTTATATATATCTTCCTATTTGCATTTCCCTTATGAATATGAACCCTCGGAAAAGGTAGATAATATCATATCTTTATATTTATTAGTGAACTTAACTCACTCACAAGGGATGTGCTTTTGGTGTTGGTAGAAATCCCATCAACACTACACCATGGGGGAGATTGCATTATGATTTTTAGATTGAAGAATATTGGAGCCAATTTCTAATGGTGAATTTCATATTGTTTTTCATGACTTGGTTGATATCATCTTTGTTTTTCTCAACAATATCACTATTCATTTGAATAAATGGTCACAACGCTTCGTTGTAGAGGAAACTCTCCTATGGATAGGTTATCCCTCTCACTAATCTAATTAAGATCACAGATAGATAGGGGATAGAACACAATGCCATTTCACTCTACACATAATGTATGCATTCAATTGATGTGATGAGGATAGGAGAATGGGCCTTATCTGGTTACTGTGGTCATGCTTGCATGTTCATAGTTGATCCAACTCCAAGAATCTAGTCCTATCTCAACATTCAATAAGTTGCACACAAAAAACAAAACATACCTTTCTCAAACTCTTTTGGCCTGAAATAATATTAGAAATATCTACATATAATATACTTTGCTAAAGTAAAAGTTGACCTAAAAATGCATTACATAAAAAACTCAATATGAAACACATTGGAGGGTAAATGACATATATCTTTATTAATTATCAAATAACGTACAACAACAAATATTATCTTTGATAATTTTTGCAATACCTTTAAGCTCCAAGCTCTTTAACACCTTTATTTTCCCTCTCTCAGTTTCACAAGTGCAATGATGTAACACACCCTCCTCCGACATCTACCCAAGTAACCAGCCAGTTGGGGTAAACATGCGACGAGAGAGGCCGCTATAAGGAATTTAACCTCCTTGGTGACCTTAAGGAAATGGAATTGACGGAAACACGTCAACTATACCTTACACATCAGCAAAAACAACCTTAGGAGACATGTCAACCACTCAGACATCCTATCCCTGGGTCCTACTGACCTTTTAAGCATCTTAACTCCTGATCACTCTCATGCTATAGGCATGCCATCATCCAGAGACCTTCATTTGCTCTCACAGGCCTGTGTGCCAGTGTCCAGGGACTTTTCCCAGCAGACTTGTGCCAGCATTCGCGGAATTCAAGGCACTTTTTTAGTAAAAAATTCCAGCCACTACCCAGAACTTGTTACAACCTCCATAATATATCAAAGACATGATGACAAGACTAACAAATCAAAAAATCAACCTGAGGACTAGGCCTGAGCATCCCCAACTGGAACTGACATTTTGTCAAACACTTGGAATCAATGCAACCTACAGGTCTAGGATACAAGACAGAGCATGAATGACTGA
Source organism: Pinus tabuliformis (assembly GCA_031772625.1). Taxonomy (NCBI): domain Eukaryota; kingdom Viridiplantae; phylum Streptophyta; class Pinopsida; order Pinales; family Pinaceae; genus Pinus; species Pinus tabuliformis. The sequence goes on along the minus strand of CM062808.1, from coordinate 456,891,105 downwards.
AAGCACTTATGAAACATAACAAGAAGGATCACCACCTTCTCCATTGAACTGTTATAACATCAATTAGGTCTTCCATCCATAATTTTAACAATTACACGTAAATACATGATATAACCATGACATGAACCAATCATATAACCATGCTTATAAACAAGATTAAACCATGTAAATAGCAAAGATATGATAGCGATCAAATCCACATATAAACAAGTGCAAAAGTAAGAGAACTTAGCTTTTATTAATCATAGGAAAATCCGACCAATTTTGGGACTTCCACCTACCACCCAACCGTAGATATGACTAAACCAAACCTTTATTTCAGTCAGTCACCCCCATGCCATATTCCAAGCATGAATGTGGGATCTCATAGGACAACCAATCAAAAAACAACCAAGAGAATCCAGAGGTTAAACCACCTCCATCCTCATAAAACCGTGATCACACCAAAACTGGTGCTTCGATCACAACCGAACTGAACTTGGAATGCCATTCGGAGTCCATCGCTATCTTTGAGGATTTTTTTGTCTCCTTGTCTCTCAAGATTTACTGCAATCCAATCTTGGATCACTAGGCACTAAACTGAGACTAGTCTCTCAGGCTTTACCGCAATCCAAACCTGGATCATTAGGCCCTAAACTAAGGATCCTCCCTCGAGTTTTATCGTGTATCATGCCAAAATCGGTAAAGGGATTCCTAGGCCTTTGGGAATGAAAATTGAGACCACCTTCGCCCCAGATTCTGAAATCCATCTGGAAAACCAAAGCTCAAAAACCAAAATAAACATCCCAACACCATGGCATCCAAAAAAAGGGAAGGCTAGGCTGAAAACCACTGCCATAACCTGGAAAAACCATGCCATCAATAGCAAGAGAACCATACACCAACATGTAAAGCCATGCATGTCAAAACCAACTAGGAAATCACACATGCAATATGCTACCTACAAGTATTCTTGTTGAAGCTGCCTAATCCTGCTCTTCTTCCTTGATCCTTGCTTTCTTTCCTTTCCCTTTTCTTTCTTTTACTTCCTTGATCCAAAGCTAGAGTACTCCAAGAAAACTATAAGTTACCAAGCATGAGAGAGAGAGAGAACAATGAGAGATCTCCAAACTTAAACTAACAAAAGGTTACCAATTGATCCTCAAAAGCCTTTTTATGAATGAGGCCTCTATTTTCTTCATTTTCGATTATTTTCCTTCATTTTCCTCCTCACATGCAACATGTGACCTTTCACCTTACTTTTCTCCTAATTTCCTTTATTTTCATAAATAAATGCGCCAAAAATGCCTTTTTTTCCTTTTAATGCCTTTGCCTTTTCCTTTCCAATTTTCCTTAGCCAAGACACACATCTAGTGATGCCCACTAGGATATCTTTTCCCAACATTCAGCATGGAATAAGTGTCCCTTATCACGGTCTTATTTTTCCTTTATTAAATTGTATTACATGAACTTTTCACTAGGGTTGTTACAAAACCCCCCCTTGGGGAACATCGTCCTCGGTGTTAAACCACACCAAGACCTCAATAAAATCGTTGAAAAGAAAACATATTGCCCATGGAGCTTTATAACTTAGCTCGTTGCAGTGTTTATAATGAAATACCCACTCAAAATAAAAAAATCATGACAACATGACAATATAACAACCATACCACTTATTGGGGCTTTATAACTTAGCTTATGGCGATATTTACATCCATATACATGTACATACATATACCAAAACATCAACAAAACATATGCCAAACATATACCCAACGTCAAACCAAAACTGCTTTGCCTCAACCGACAAACAATGAAGGATACAGGGCTCGCAACTAATCCGTCGTCTCCCATGTAGCTTCTTTAGGCCCAAAGTGCTTCCACTTCACTTTAACTTGATCTATGGCTCTGTTCCTGAGCATGAGTTGCTTCCATTGCAATATGCAATGAGGTTCCAGCTAGAACTCTCCTTCTTGCTCCACTTGCAATACAAACCAATCAATAACATGATCAACATCCTTTATATACTTCTTAAGCAATGAAATATGGAAAATATCATGGAATTTCAATATTGGAGTTAGTGCAAGTCGATATGCCACTGGTCCAATCCTCTCAAGGAACTTGAGAGACCCGCAACACCGTGGTGCCAACTTGGCACATGAACTAATCCTCAAAGAGATTTTCTTGGGCTTGATGCGCAAATACACCTACTCTCAAACCTGAAACTCCTTGAACACCCCATGCTAATCCACATAACTCTTTTGTCTATCATGTGCCGCCTTTAGATTATTCTTAATAACCTGCATTTCTTGCTCCATGTCTGCCAACATATCTGGCCCAATAAGTACCGTGTTCATTGGATCACTCCAGCTGATGGGAGTGTTACAATTCTGTCCATACAACGCCTTGAAAGGAATCATCCTCAACGATTCTTGATAACCATTGTTGTATGTGAACTCAACCAATGGAATATACTCCTCCCATTTCCTCTACTGGTGCATCACGTACATCTTCATCATATCCTCCAAGATCTTGTTGATCCTCTTTGCCTGTCCATCTGTCTGCGGATGATAAATTCTATTGAAGGCAAACTCTATACCCAAACATGCAAATATCTCCTTCCAAAACTTGGAAGTGAACTTTGTATCCCTGCCTGATACAATCTTCTTTGGAACACCATGAAATCTCACTATCTCTCTGATAAACACCTATGCTACCTCATTGAATTAATATTTAGTCTTTACTGGAATGAAGTGAGCTACCTTCCTGTCGACCACAACCATAACAAAATCATTTTGCCTCATTGTCCTCGAAAGACCTGTGATGAAATCTATGGAAATGACCTCCCATTTCCATTCTACAATCGCTATAGGTTGTACTAAATCACTTGGATGCTTACATTCCGCCTTTATCAGCTGACAATGTAAGCATATAGCTACGAACTTTGCAACTTCCTTCTCTTGGTTCGGCCAATAATATAACTTCTTCACTGTCATCAATGTCTTCTGATATCTTGGATGACCTGAGTATGGGTTGGCGTGAAACTCCCTCAAGATAAGCTTCTTGAGCTCACTGCAATTTAGCACATAGATTGTGTCCCTAAATCTCACTAAACCATTTGTCATGAGACGATAATCTACATCCTGTACCTGTACCTATGCTTGTACCTATGCCCGTACCTGTGCTCTGCTGTAACATGTGCATGATATCCATTTACTTGTCATCTTGTTGTCCTGCCTACAAGATCTTTTCTTGTAACTTTGTCCCATAAGAGCTCATATCTGCTATATGATTCACTTGTACCTTCTTGCTAAGAGCATTTGCAACCTGGTTCTCCTTCCCTTCGATGTATTTGATCTCGAAGTCGAACTCACTAAGGGTAGCCAACCATCTAGCTTGCCTGACATTTAGATTCGACTGGTCAAACAGATACCTCAATCCACTGTGATCGCTCATCAATGTAAATATCCTACCCAGAAGATAGTGTCTCCACATATTCAATGCATCTATGACCATTGCTAGCTCAAGATAATGCATCAGATAGTTCTACTCGTGCTCATTTAGTTTTCATGACTCATAGAAAACTACATGTCCTTCTTGCATGAGAACCCCACTAAATCCTCTCTTGCAAGCATCTATACACACTACAAACTCCTTGTTCGGATCCCCAATATTTAGCACTGGTGCATGTGTCAACAACTGCTTAAGCTGCTCAAAACTAGCCTTACACTCCTATGTCCATTCAAACTTCTTAACTTTCCTCTGCAATGATGTGATAAGATATGCAATGCATGAGAAGTTCCCAATGAACCTCCTGTAGTAACCTGCCAATCCCATGAAAGGTTTCACCTCATCCACATTCTTAGGAGTTTCCCACTCCATGATAGACCTTATCTTTTTTGGATCCACTGCTATGCCATCCTTGGAGACAACATGCCCCAAGTAATGTACCTCAGTCTGAAAGAAGCTGCAATTGCTAACTTTAGCATATAACTGATGCTCTCTTAGCAATTTCAACACTGCTGCTAAATGCTCGGAATGTTCTTCCTCATTCTTAAAATATACCAGTATGCCATCAATGAATACAATAACAAACTTGTCTAGATAAGGGCAAACACACTATTCTTCAAACACATAAATGTAGATGGATCATTAGTCAAATCGAATGGAACAACAACAAACTCATAATGCCCATACCTGGTCTTGAACACAGCCTTAAAGATATCCTCTTCCTTGATGCATACCTAATGGTATCCCGAGCTTAAGTCGATCTTACAGAACATTGTTGCTACCTTCAATTGATCAAACAAATTATCAGTCCTCGGCAATGGGTACCTGTTCTTGATCGTTACCTTGTTCAACTACCTATAGTAAATGCACAATCCGAGAGTACCATCTTTCTTATTTACGAACAACATTGGTGCACCTCAAGGCGATACACTTGGTCTAATGTATCCCTTGTCAAGCATCTCCTTTAACTGTAACTTCAACTCTACCAACTCAAGTGTGCTCATCACATAAGGTGCCTTTGATGCCGGAGCTGCCCCTGGCACTAACTCAGTAGAAAATTCTACCTCCCTGTGAGGTGGCAACTCTATAATGTCCTCGGGGAATACATCCTGAAACTGCTGCAGAACTCAATACCTACTCAACACATCTGCATCCTCAACTTCCTTACCTTTATCACTAGAAATGTGCACTGCAAACATCACACAACCTTTGCTACAACTACGCTTAGCCTGCATAGTGGTAACCATCCTCATTGATGTAGGCTTCTTCTTTCCGTGCCAAGTCCATTTTTCCCCACTATCATTCACACACTCAACGTCCTTGTTGAAGAAATCTACTTTGGTTATGTGAAGGTATAGCCAATCCATACCGAAAATCATATTATATGATCCCAATGGAAATACATTCAAGTGTGTTGTTGTAGGCATACCATTTAGCTCAAATGTGCAAGATCTTACCCAATGATGAACTCTCTTCTTTGTACCTGTATACAACTGTACCAATCAAGGTTCTACATGCACTTGTTTTCTCAAATCACACTTATCCACCAGGTTAGGATTAATATAACTATAGCTAAATCCAAGATCAATCAAAATAGAAACAACTTGATCACAAAACTTACTATCTATCTCAATTATAGATGCCTCCTGACTGGCGTGCCTGTTGTCCATAGATGCATAGATCCAAGGAATGATATGACCAACATCACCAACTGTATGTGCCTCCTGAGCACTATATATCTGGGGTCTACCACTCTCTAATACTGCAGAAAATCCCTCTTACGTTAATCCTTACCACATATCCAACACTTCAATGGTTCCCTACCACCGCTTCTAGCTTGTTGTTCTCCATGTCCCTTCTCAGTTGTATTGAACATCTCTTTGGTGGCCATTTTCCTTTAGCTTTCTCATTTCTTTTCAAGTCATGCTTAGGCTCAACTTTGCACTTCGACTACTCATAACAATGTTTCAACTTTCGGATGGCCTCCTCCAATGATCTAGGCTCATCGAACTCAATCTAGTCTCTATATGCTATTGGCAGTCCACTGATGAATCTTTGAACCTTGGCCTTCTCCTCCCTGAGGTAAGGCACATATCTCAACAACTCCAAAAACCTGCTAGTATACTCATCATCTGTCATAGAACCCATCCACAACTCATAAAACTCCTTAGCTCTGTCATCATAGTACCTCTCTGACAACTACTTCTTGAAGAGCCTCTCAAACTCATGGCAAGTCAAATATTCCTCATGTATACCTTTGAAATTCTTCACGTCTTCCCACTAAATATCTATTTTACCTTTTAGACTAAAAATGGGTATCTTTACTTTCATGTTTTCTGAATAATCATGCAATTAGAAGAATTTCCTCATACCAAGCAACCATGCCCCTACATCCTATGATTTCCTCATCTCTCCATTAAGGGAAGGTGGCTTTGATTTCTTAAACACATCTAGAAAGTATCCCCTATCACTCCTCCTATAAGCGTGATAACATGATGATCATGATGCCTATCAGAACCAGAACTAGAATAGTAATTGTGTCTATCACCTCTCCTATTTTGAGTGTCCAACAACTTGTTATCAATCCATAAAAACCCTTCAGGCTGAGGAAAGGGCTATAAATCTAACCACATACCTCTCTCTGCTAGGAAACTGTGCTTTCTAGCTAGAGGGGGCTCCCTCAACTAATGAAAACTAAAGATTTGACTCTATAACATACAAAGACCAATTCTAGAAATGTTTGGATTTTGATAATGAAGGTGGTAGAGGATTCTAAGAAAAACTATTGACAATAATAATGATATCCCTATTGTGACATTTTGATGTATCTCCAACCAGCTCCTTATATGGAGGCTTAATTAGTACAGTTTTTGGAATGAATAACAAAATTGTAGTACATAAAAGGTAAGAGTATCAAGGCATTTATTGAAGAGCAGAAATAATAACATTTATCACTGCAACTCAGATCAATGACCATCAAGAAGAAAAGACAATACTTTTAAAGGCATACATATTTCATTTGCAACTGAAATATACTCGGTTCAGTTAGACATGAGCATATAAGATGAATTCAAGTATAATTGTCCCCTACACCTTTAAATCAGTATGAAGAAAACAGATAAGAGAATGACATATAAACTGAGAGAGAAAAACTTATTCCAAAAACATTCATACCATAAGAATCTCCATAAATAGACTAGAACCCCTTCAACATTCAAGCATGATCATTAAAACCAAATCACAAGCATAACTGCAATAACTCCTCTAGCAATTGAGAAACCAACAACAACCTTCTTTGTCTTCATTTATGAAAATATATAGTCGATACATGAATAAAAATAAGTTCATATTCACTGCATCTACGATCCCACAGAGGATCGATTCAAAACTGGAAAAACATACTAAATTGTTGTCTTTTTAAAATGCTTTTCACCTAAACATAAAACATAAAGCATATTTTTGTCCTTTTGAAAGCAAAAACAATATATTTTAGTACAAATTATCTTTAAAAATTCTTTGGACTGATCAACATGACTAAAATAGAAAAAACACCAAAAAGCTGCCTTTCTGACTATTGAAAAGCCTGTGTAGTGCTCAAAACTTTATCCTTCCAAAACTGACATGTGGCAAGCAACTGAGGTGGTGAGCTCGAAACCATATGTACCTCACGTCAGTGTCTTCAAAACCTGACAGGTGGCCATCATCCAGGGTACGTGAGATAATCAGAGTCTACGTAGTGAGTGCGTAGCATCTGCGCATCGCCTGAGTAGAAAAATTGTTGCAGTTTTTCTCTGAAAGCCTTTCAATGCTCTTGGATGTTTTCATGACGCTATATGCCGATCATATCAACTTCAACAAATTAAAACATTAGAAAATTAAGACAAAACTTGAGAATAAGAAAGAAAGTCTGATCATTTCCTTTTCCTCTTGCTTGATATTTTTACTACTGGAAGCCTTGATGGTGGGAGTCTTGGACATCAAATCTGGAGTAGTGAGGTCCTGTTGCTTCACAGGTGGTGATAAAGTAGGTGTGGCTTCGGATTTAGGATCAAATTTAGGCATTTTCATGAGCGGAGGTATTACAACAGCTCCCTAATATCTCTTCAGCAATCTATGTGACTCCTTTAAATGTTGCCTCATTGTTCACAGTTGTGCATTCAGAACCAAGTTTCTAACATACAAATTTCTGCATTGTCTCCTAACTGGTTGTGACCACATGACAAAATGCTTACTCCTGTCTAGAGATTTGGATGCCTCTTTGATCAAGGTGTACATTGGTGGCCATCTGCCTATTCCACTTGGACCCTCACCATTGCTTCATTCGTTTTTACAGTTTCCTTAATTGTAGCACAATTTACTATTTTTGGTAGTTTTGTCGGGTCCTGAACTTCTGGAGCCGTTTTGAGGCCCTAAACAATTTTTTTTTGTTTGAAAGAATCCTCTAATGATTATTATGGCAATCACATCGATAGTTGTAGTCCTCGGAGAGATATTTCCAACGAGGTATCATACACATCAAACATAGATAATATGAACAAGCTACGACCTCGGGAAGTTGGTTGTCCAACTAACCCCAATGGGGCCCATAAACTCTTGGTGTTTACATCTCCTCGGGTTAGGGTTTTGGTTCTTTAGGTTTTCTCTTATTGTTCAATAATAAAAAGGCCTGCAGATTACTGTGGTGTGATTTTTGAAAGGAGTTCGGATTTTCCACAGTGCTCATGTTTAGTAGTCGACGTTTCGAGTCTGAAACTAGACTCATCATCAGGACAAAATGTGAGGAGAAAGAAGAAAATGATAGGTATAAATATGAAGCCCAGGATGCGAAGACCAAGAGCCGACTCTTTGTCATATTTGATGATTTAATTAATGTCTTTTAAGTTTTTTACAATTTAATTATTTTAAAAAACTACCCTGCAATTATTTTAATTTAATACTAAATTTTATATTTTGTCTTATTTTCTCATTATGCCTCATAATTAAATTATGGTTTTTGCTTATTTTATGGTGTTAATCTATATTTTATTAAGATGAGTTTTTTATTATTTTTGTTATGTAAGTTTGTTAATTATGTCTTCTTATAAATTAATTGATTTGTTATTAAATTTTCTTCTTGTAATTCTTAGATTATTTAGTTTTATTCTAATTAGAATTTTAATATTTTATGCTTTTTTGTTTATTATTTATTGCTAATGTTATTCTAATCCTCTATAATTATTTGCTGCTATTATTTATATTATTAATAATGATATTTGCTATGATATTAGTTAAGGATCCTCTATATATATTAATTGCTACTTATTATAATTAATATTTATTAATGCTATACTATATATATTTATTAATTTATATATTATTTATCTATTATAATAGATGCTAGTTTATTTTCTAATCAATATTATTATATATGTAATTTACTAAGATATTTATTAATGTTCTTCTTTTCATAACTACCCTGTAATTATTTTTAATTTTTTTATATTAATACTACAATTTTATATTTTGTGTTATTTTATCATTATGCTTTATAATTAAATTGTGGTTTATGATTATTGATATATTGTGATGTTATTTTTAATTGATTAATTTTATTATTATTGTTTTGTGAGTTTATTTATTATGTCTTCATATAAATTAATTTATTTGTTATTAGAATTTCATTTTGTAATTCTTAGATCATTTAGTATTATTCTTATTAGTATTATAATATTTAATGCTTTTTTGATTATATTTATTTTGTTATTATTAATGTTATTCCAATTCTATATTATTATTTTGTTCTTATTATTCATATTATTATTGAAGATATTTTCTATGATAATATTTAAGGCTCCTCCATATATACTTTTTGTTACCTGTTATAATTGATATTTATTATGATGCTTCACTACCTGTACTTATACATTTATCTATTATTTATCTATGTTAATAGATGTTTGTTTATTGATTGCTGCTAATCCACTATTATTATATATGTTATTCACTTAGATACTTAATGTTTTTCTGTACATGTTTTTTTATATCTATTATAATTTGAATTTGTTTTTATATTTGATGAGGTTAATGCTAGACTTATTATTTAATTCATATTAATGTTATTAAAGCTTCTATTATTTGCACTCATTAATTTTATTTATTATGATGGCAGGTTAGGAATTTTTAACATTGTTATTAAGATTATTAGCTGGTGTTTAGCACGGGGTTCCAATTTTTGCTAATCTCCATGCCCCCATCCCTATTAAGGTTTTTAGGATGTTTAATGATTTCAATAGCTTCCCTAACTTTACGCTTGAATTGGTGTTCCACATTTGCAATGACTTTGGTGTTTTCTAAGCAAATATGATGATTAGTTTTACCTACATGCTCAGCTAGGGCTGAGGTCTTGGTTCTTTCGTTACGAATGTCTGCACTGTGCTCCTTAAGTCTAATCCTAACCGATCTACCAGTTTCTCCTATGTATTGATCCCCACAAGAACATTTGATGATATAAACTCCTTTTTGCTGAAGAAGTTCTTGGTTATCCTTAACAGATCTCATTCTTTGCTTAATGGTGGACAAGGGCTTGAAAGCAGTTTTTATATTTTTCTTATTGAGGATTCTGGCTATTTTGTCAGTGACTCCTTGGATGTAAGGAAGGCAGGTATTGGAGGTAGGGTTGTCTTTTGTTTTGTTTTTATTGTTATCAGGTTTTGCTTTTTGAATGGCTTTGTATATGTTTCGATTGCTGTACCCTAGGTTGGCAAAGGTACTTTTAAGGTAGGAAATTTCCTCATCGGTATGGTTTATATCAGAGATTCTATAAGCTCTAGTGAAGAGGGTTTGTAGAACCCCCATTTTTTGGGCGGGATGGTGATGAGAGTCGGCGTGCAGGTAGTTATCTGTATGGGCTTTCTTTCTAAAAACTTTGTGACCAATGGAAACGTCGACTACTAAACATGAGCACTGTGGAAAATCTGAACTCCTTTCAATAAAAAGGCCCTTGAGCCTCATTGTAACTTAGTTCAGAGGCATGTAGCCACCACATCTCTTCTCAGACATAAGCTACCATCGCCCGAGCTATCTTATTTCCATTCTGTTTGTAAGCACGTTCAATATTTTTTATTAATGAAATGAAGTGTTTTTCTGCTGCATATCTGTATTTATGATTATATCTATAAGTTGTAGCATTCATGTTTAAGTTCATATCAGTGGTATCAGAGCGGTTTTCTCTTTCTCTGTTTTTCTTTGCATGTCCCCAACGGGGTCAAGGTATAAGGAGTTAGGGCTCGATTTGGTGGAGCCATTGCAGGATCAGACTCGCAAAACCTGACGACCTCCCATGGTGGAAGAAAAGAAAGACGAGGGGGCAAGAGATAGTTTCAAAATGTTGCTCGAGGAAGCCCTCGAGGGAAAGAGGGACACAATGATGAATAACTTTGCCCAGATCCTTCGACAGCTACCCATAGGCGATGAATCTTCATCCAGCATCCACTCTGGAGGTAATAATCCTTTTAAGGTACAAGTTAACTTCGATATTCCCATATTTGAAGGCCTGATAGATGTAGACATCGTAGATAAATGGTTAAATTTGTTGGAAGGATATTTTCGAGTTCATGACTTTTCCAATCGGGAAAAGATTACTTTTTCACTTCTCAAAGCCGCCCCACATGTCAAGGACTGGTAAGAAACCTACTGTGAACAAAAGGACGAGAGTGAACCCTGACTGTTTTTAGTTGCACCCACTTGGAATTCCTTCCGAGACGCCATCAAGGAACAATATTACCCTATTGGGAGTTATGAAGATAAATACATAAAGTGAACCACACTACAATAGGGAAGGGACCAAGATGTGTCAGAGTTCACAAATACTTTCCATACCCTTCGCACGAAGTTGGGTATCAAGGATACTGAGCAAAATTTGGTGTTCAAGTACCGCAACTGTCTACACAAGTACATCCAGGACAAGATGGAGTTCCTGGACATCTCGTCGCTTGGCACGATGTATTGGTCCGCTGTAAAGATTGAGCATAAGTTTAAATAGAAGAAGAGGGACTTTGGATCTACGAAACCAAAGCAAGGAAAGGGCACCTCCAAACCATAGAATAAAGGACCAAGCAAGGCAGGGCTACCCAGGACAACCCACTAAAGCTGCAAGTAAAGACCAACACCACGAAGATGAAGCAGGACATGGGAAAATGGTGTGAGTTCCATAAGATCTCCACTCACAATACAAGTGAGTGTTGGGCCAAGCAGTCACCAGTGACTAAGCTTAAGGCTTCCGAATCAGACACAGGTTCTGACTCTGAATCAGAACCCAATAAGGGAACTGACAAAGGGAAGCAGATCATTTTTGCGGAGCCTCGTGCCACTGTGGCCACCACAAATATCCAAAAAATTGAGCCTGAAGATCCAGAGGGGGAACACCTCTTCCACTCACAGATGTGGGTGAAGGGTTCTCCACTGCAGTTCATTATCGACAGCGAGAGCCAAAAGAACCTCATTTCAGCAGAGGTCATGAAGCAGCTAGGCCTAAAGACTACAACACATCAAGAATTGTACACCATCAAGTGGCTTCATCAAGGACGAGATCTTCGCGTGAGCCAGTAGTGTCGCCTTCCCTACAACATCAAGCCCTTCACGGATGAGGTACTATGTGACGTTGCTCCTCTTTAAGTTTCTGATGTATTGTTAGGACAGTCATACTTGTGGAAGTGACATGTTGTATATGAGTCTAAACCCCGTTCTGTGATTATTACTTTGGCTAATAAGTTGTACAAGAAACCGGAGGTAGCCCGCCTTTCGCCATCTCTTTGATCGCTGCAAAGAAATGCAGTAAGATCATTTCCCAGACCAGGAATTTTTTTTTTCTTATGATTAGCCCCCAAGGCAAGAAGAAGGTTATGGCCAAGGCTTCTAGGCAGGTCTCCTCTGCATAACAACAAGAGATGGACAAGGTCGTGGAGGAGTACAGGGATATTTTTTCCTCACCCACAAGGGTACCTTTGCACTGTCAGGTCAAGAACTCCATCGATCTGACCCCGGGCGCGCCGCTGCCCAATGGACCGATCTATCAATGCTCTATTCTAGAGAACGATGAGATCAAGAGGCAGATTCAGGAACTACTACAGAAATGGCACATCAGGCCAAGCTCATCACCATGTGGGAGACCGATTGTATTGGTATAGAAGAAGGATGGGACTTGGAGACTTTGTATTAACTATCAGGCACTGAACAAGATCACTATCCGAAATAGGTACCCAATCCCGCGAATTTATGACCTTTTGGACCAGCTCAAGGGGGCAAAATATTTCAGCAAGACTTGAACTCAGGTTATCACCAGGTGCTTATCGAACCTTCCGATGTGTGAAAGACTACCTCCAAATCCAAGTAGGGCCTTTTCGAATGGTTGGTCATGCCATTCGAATTGACGAATGCCCCTGCAACCTTCATGAGACTGATGGACGACATCTTGCGACCCTTCACCAATGCATTTGTGGTGGTGTATTTAGATGACATCTTGATCTTCAACTAGATTTGGGAAGAGCACCTCCACCATATTCGATAGTTCCTTCAAACCCTTCGACAACACAAGTTGTGTGTTAACTTGGAGAAATGCACCTTTGGTCTGAACCAGGTTCAGTATCTAGGGCACATCATTAATGAGCAGGGTGTACATGTGGACCCATCCAAGATACAAGTCATTCGTGATTGGCCAACCCCAACCACTCTAACAGAGCTCCACAACTTTTTGGGTCTTACAAATTTCTACCATAGGTTGTGTTGGGGTTCTCTCATATCACTTGGCCTTTAAGTCAAGTCACCAAGGGTGGAGCGAAAGAAAAGTTATTTTGGTTGGAAACCCAACAATGAGCATTCTCCGAGTTGAAGAATCACCTTTGTTCTGCACTAGTGCTCACATTGTCAGACCTGCAACAACCATTTAAGATTGAGACAGATGCCTCTGACTATGCTATTTGTGTAGTTATTACTCAGCATGGGCATCCAATAGCTTACCATAGTGAGACACTTTCAAACACAATCCGAAAGTATCCCACTTACGACAAAGAAATGTATTCCATTGTGCAGGATTACCGTCAATGGAAGCATTACATTATGGGGAAGGAAACCATTATCCACATAGACCACCAACCTCTACAGTTCATACAAACACAAGGGAAGTTGTAGAACGATCACCATCAGAAATGGTGCACCTATCTGCAAAAATTCCATTTGAACATTAAGTATAAGAAGGGTAGCACCAATAATGTCGTTGATAGCCTCAGCCAACCACCGATCATGGCGCTAATCATTGTGCTCGACTCATGTGGGCACGAGACATCGGGGTCGCCACATCTTTACAATAGAAATCTAGAATTTGGCAACATATACCAGACTCTCCTAGAAGGGAAGAAAGTTCTAAAATTTCACCTTTAGGATGCATTTTATGCCACTTGGGACACACATGTGTTCCTTTGAGTGAGCATGCCAAGATGATTTGGGAGGCGCACTACAGTCGAGTCGCTGGACATTTTGGAGTAGAGAAAACAGTGGTGGTATTGCAGAAATATTTTTATTGGCCGAAACTTCATCAGGATGTTGGTAAGTACATTAGATCTTGCACTGCCTACACCATTGCCAAACCAACCATCAAGAAGCAAGGCCTGTATACTTCTATACCTACTCCTAGTTAGCCTTGGGAATCTGTCTCCATGGATTACATGTCGGGCCTTCCTTCTTCTAATCATGGAAACAATATCGTTTTCATGGTCATCAACAGATTCTATAAGATGGCCGTCATGGTGGCCTACAAGAAGAGTATCTCAACAGTGGCCACTGCTAATCTCTTCTTTGAGCGAGTGTGGGTACACTTTGGGATCCCACAGTCCATTATCTAAGATCGAGATAGCAGATTCCTGAGTGAATTTTGGTCAAGTTTTTGGTCGATGCTGGATACAAATATACTAAGTCCATGACTTTCCATCCCCAAACTAATGGCCAAACAAAGGTTGTCAATAGGATGATCGTACACATTCTGCGCATGTACAACTCAAAGAATCCACACACATGGGATGAAAGTCTCCCCTATGTACAACACAACTACAATAGAGCTCTCCATAGCTCAACAGACCACAATTCAGGTAGGGCTGGGATTTTAGTCATTATTCCCCATTTATGTGGTCATACCATTTGGAGCCCCTCAGGTAGATTCAGCTCATGTGTAGTCCGAAGCTAAAAGGGCTAGCAACTTTATTAAAATGACATCTGATTCCATAGGGCATCTTCTGTATTGCATTTCTAACCCTACTCCTAGTCATTTTAGTTATTAGAATAGTTTTCATTTCAACATTTCTATTTCATAGATTAGAGTTTATTTTTGTTCTTATAATAGACTGGCATTTCATGTTAGTAGAATAGTTTTTGTTTACAAAGCTTCTATTTCATGTGTTTGATGTTATATGATGGTTTTCTAATTATATTTGAATGAATGCTACTAATATAAACTCGTGTATTGCTTGGATGCAGATTCTGGACTCTCACATTCCTTCAATGAAGCAATGTGTCCCCAAGTAGAGCAAAATGTTGACCACTGTTTCAACTACCCTATAACAGTACACGTTTATTTCAAAGATTTCCATCATGTTTGAACAATCAAGCAACCAGAGATCATCATCAATCATTCAACATTTTTGTCAAAAATTGTAATCCAAATTTTGTAGCCCTGCGTGACCATTGTAAAAATGATTCTAGTATGACTATCGAGCCATCAAAAAACTTCTAGGTAGGCTTTTGATTCTTAGCAAAGAGTTTCACTTTAAGGAGTTTTTTAACCTGCACCAATTATTTTTGTTTCTGAACCCAACTAATCGGGAGATTTTTTCTCCCACACATACCCCAAAGCTAGTGCAGGGCTCGATGGTAAGGTCTCAAGTGTAGTTTTAGTATTATTGAGTCTATGCATTTTTATCATACTAGATCATCTATCAAGTGTCGCAAAATTTGGATGTGTCTAGAGGTCATGTTTTAATTGTTAAAATTCCCCTTTGTATGGGATCTCTATGTAATACTTGATGTAAATAGTGTTGACTAGGATTATTTTAGGTGGATGATTGATCATAGTTAGACATCATCACCTAAATATTTTTTAGACCCACTTTGAGGGTGAAAATATATGTCTAATGCCCTCTAAATTCATTTAATTTATTTTCTCACAAAAAACGATAAAAAAAATAGCGAGAAAATGGTCAAAAAATAAAAATGAGAGAAAATAAAAATTTTCTCCAAGTGAAAAAAACAAAATTTTGGAGGAATTGGACATTCCCGAGGAAGAATTAAATTTGAATGACACATTTCCAAGGCAAAAAAACTCACAAAAAATTCGATGGTGCGAGAAAGAATTATTTTTCAAGAAAAAACGATTTTTTGGTCCAGTTGGTTAAAGAGAATGAGGGAATTTCGAGAAATATATTTTATGATCCTCTATTTAAAAAAATAAAAAATAAAAATGTTTCTTAAGGAAAATCAAACCTTTGGACCTTGGTGGTTAAGTCAAAGAGCATTTGTTAGGGTCCAACCCTAACCCCCTTATTTATATAATAGGATCGAGCCATAGTTATAGTTAAGTAAAGAGTCAATGAAGCCCATATTAATAATTATAAGTGGTTAACCCGCATTTAATGAAGGGACCACAGTTAGTTGCAAATGGGCCATGGTATTAGATAGATGGTATTAATAAGAACGATGGTATTTCCCCATGGTATTGCATGTATGAATCCTATATAAAGGATAGAGACTCCCCTCGA
Source organism: Pinus tabuliformis (assembly GCA_031772625.1). Lineage (NCBI taxonomy): Eukaryota > Viridiplantae > Streptophyta > Pinopsida > Pinales > Pinaceae > Pinus > Pinus tabuliformis. Next base: position 456,874,837 of record CM062808.1, on the reverse strand, counting down.
GGAGCATCGTGTCTTATTTTGTAATTAATCTCAGCTCTATTGGAGGTTCCCCCCTCAAAGAGGCAAGTGAACATTGCTTTCTGAATAATAAAATACTTACTGTTATTTCTCATTGTTCTATGTTCTAGGTATATTTCTTCGCATATTTGGTATTCGGGTATCGTCTTGCAGGTTAAGAACATAACAACATTTTTTAAGGAAAAAAGGTTGGAAAAAATATTTTTTGGACTGGGATTAAAGCCTTCATCAACAACTTCGAACTTTATCTTCCAAATCAAGGGACATCATTTAGTTTTGGCATGGATCAAGTATCAACTAGTTGTTATTCTCCAGGATCAAGTCAAATTTGTGCACATCTTTGGACCTAGCCGCTTTCCACTTGGAGGGGGGTCCAGGTCTCTCTATTTTCTATATAAGGAAATATGAGGCTCCTCATTGAATCATGAAATCTTTGGATTGGCTCTGAAAGCTCTATAATATTTTTCTTTGAATAATAAAAGAAAAAGTCTTCGAGGGTAACACTACGGTGAATGTCGGAAGAGGAGGCAAAGTTGAGAGGTAGTTTTCGAGGGGTGAGCGAAGGCGACTAGGGTTACAGTCTCTGGAGAAGGTTTCTCTCCATGGATCGGCGCAGAGGAGGGAGCTCCACTCCATCCTACAAGGAAGCGGTGTCCAACAAGGGTAACAAGCCTCCAAAAAAAGGAAGAAGTGATGAGGAGGAAGGAAGAAAAAACAGGAAGGGGGTATCAGACAACACCGATTCAAAGGAAAAGGATGGCACAAAAGACAAGGAAGAAAACGACAAAATACAGGGAACAAAAGACAAGAATCAAGGGTCAGTGCAAACCTAGAGCTGGAATTACTCCTAGAGTAGTTTTAAATGATCTAGCGCTGCAGGAGCATAGAGATCACATGCGAACGTACACAATCATATGCAAATTTATGGGGCTATGGCCCATAGAAAAAGCTTTACTAACATGGATAAGATACCACTGGAAACCCAAAGGAAGCATTGATCTACATCTGGGGTCGAAAGGATTCTTTATGGTGGTGTTCACTAACATTGAAGATAAAGACAAAGTGTTTGAAGGAGGGCCCTACTTCTATGCAGCCACAGGGCTCTATATGAGGCCATGGACGATTCCAGCTCCGGTTCCGTCTGGGTAAGACTTTATTCCCTACCTCTTGACTATTGGAAAACTGAATCCCTTGCAGCCATAGGCAATAAATTGGGATGGTTTATCAAAGCCTCTGAAGCCATAAGGAGGGGAAAATACACCTCCTTTGCTAGGATCTGTGTGGAGATGGACCTATCTGGAGCTCTTCCGGACGAAGTCATTGATGAGCCCCAATTTTTGGTATAATTTGGGCTCATTTGGCCTACTTGTTTTGCTCAAACCATTCACTTTTTACTGCTTATGCATGCATTTCTTAGTTTATTCGTGTTGTTTGTAGGAAGAAGGGTAGACACTTTATCTACGTGACTAATGCGTTATGATTTCAGGTTTTTGCATTAAAAGGGAGAAAAGACCACGTGAAAAGGAGACAAGGAGACAATGAGGTGGCACTGCTGGTTTTTAGGAGAGGATGTCCACAGTCTTGGGACCCTCCTCGTGATTCCCACCATAGCTCCGAGCTCCAATCCATCTCCCCACCAAGCTTAGAAGCAGCCAGCTGTTCTACAGGAACAACAGTTACAACTGTTCTACAGGAACAACAATTATGACTGTCCTACAGGATCAACAAGTTAAACTTTAGTTGGACAGCCGAGCTCCTAAAATCAAGGACACCTGTTGGATGATCGTTTTGCATAAGTATGGAGGTCGCAGCCTTTGTTAGGTTGTTGAAACTTTCGCATTACTATTGTAATTTTTTAGCACAACTCGGTCTTTGTTCCTTTTTGTAAGCCAATTCGGCATGACATCAGATTATGAATAAAGAAGGCAGATTTTGATCTAGTTCTGAGTTTTCTCAAGGAGCTATAGCTCTCAGGTTAGGGCCCAACCTGAGAGCAATAGATCTCCTCAGTGTAATGTGATTGCATTTCGTTCCAGCACTTTGAGTTTGTTTATGTTCACATGCAATTCGAATTCATAGTTTGGTAATTTAGTCGTTTTCATGAGCATAGATAGGACTAGTTGATGGTTGAATTGCTTTCGGTTGTTTAGTTAGATTAGCAGGTTCATAATACATTGGAGCTCCAGCAAAAAAAGGTTGAGAAAGTCTCCACTGCCATCTCTATTTGGAGATTGGAGTGTAGCCTATACCAGCCACAAAAATACGCAGTTCTTCACTTGATACACGCTGCAACATAGTCTCGTTTATGATAGATCTTTCCATGCACTTCACTCTTGCACCATACGCCTTCATCACCACTTCATGCACATTCCTTTACACGCTTTATATTGCTGTTCATTGAGTTCAGGTAGTTTAGGTTAATGAATTTTCATCTTGGTGACAATCATAAGCATTTGTTTCATTTACACTGCTTTTCATCATTCTATTATCTCCTTCTTCGTCTTGATCATGCATACAACCACATCCTCGACCTCTGCTCCGCTCTGTTATCTCCTAAACTCCTCCACTCCTCACGAAACTCCATCCTTTAGACATTTCGTTGTTATATCCTTCCATCCATCAACCCACTTCATACACTCGTTCTCCAACTAGGGTTACAGTCTCTGGAGAAGGTTTCTCTCCATGGATCGGCGCAGAGGAGGGAGCTACACTCCATCCTACAAGGAAGCGGTGTCCAACAAGGGTAACAAGCCTCCAAAAAAAGGAAGAAGTGATGAGGAGGAAGGAAGAAAAAACAGGAAGGGGGTATCAGACAACACCGATTCAAAGGAAAAGAATGGCACAAAAGACAAGGAAGAAAACGACAAAATACAGGGAACAAAAGACAAGAATCAAGGGTCAGTGCAAACCTAGAGCTGGAATTACTCCTAGAGTAGTTTTAAATGATCTAGCGCTGCAGGAGCATAGAGATCACATGCGAACGTACACAATCATATGCCAATTTATGGGGCTATGGCCCACAGAAAAAGCTTTACTAACATGGATAAGATACCACTGGAAACCCAAAGGAAGCATTGATCTACATCTGGGGTCGAAAGGATTATTTATGGTGGTGTTCACTAACATTGAAGATAAAGACAAAGTGTTTGAAGGAGGGCCCTACTTCTATGCAGCCACAGGGCTCTATATGAGGCCATGGACGATTCCAGCTCCGGTTCCGTCTGGGTAAGACTTTATTCCCTACCTCTTGACTATTGGCAAACTGAATCCCTTGCAGCCATAGGCAATAAATTGGGATGGTTTATCAAAGCCTCTGAAGCCATAAGGAGGGGAAAATACACCTCCTTTGCTAGGATCTGTGTGGAGATGGACCTATCTGGAGCTCTTCCGGACGAAGTCATTGATGAGCCCCAATTTTTGGTATAATTTGGGCTCATTTGGCCTACTTGTTTTGCTCAAACCATTCACTTTTTACTGCTTATGCATGCATTTCTTAGTTTATTCGTGTTGTTTGTAGGAAGAAGGGTAGACACTTTATCTACGTGACTAATGCATTATGATTTCAGGTTTTTGCATTAAAAGGGAGAAAAGACCACGTGAAAAGGAGACAAGGAGACAATGAGGTGGCACTGCTGGTTTTTAGGAGAGGATGTCCACAGTCTTGGGACCCTCCTCGTGATTCCCACCATAGCTCCGAGCTCCAATCCATCTCCCCACCGAGCTTAGAAGCAGCCAGCTGTTCTACAGGAACAACAGTTACAACTGTTCTACAGGAACAACAATTATGACTGTCCTACAGGATCAGCAAGTTAAACTTCAGTTGGACAGCCGAGCTCCTAAAATCAAGGACACCTGTTGGATGATCGTTTTGCATAAGTATGGAGGTCGTAGCCTTTGTTAGGTTGTTGAAACTTTCGCATTACTATTGTAATTTTTGAGCACAGCTCGGTCTTTGTTCCTTTTTGTAAGCCAATTTGGCATGACATCAGATTATGAATAAAGAAGGCAGATTTTGATCTAGTTCTGAGTTTTCTCAAGGAGCTATAGCTCTCAGGTTAGGGCCCAACCTGAGAGCAATAGATCTCCTCAGTGTAATGTGATTGCATTTCGTTCCAGCACTTTGAGTTTGTTTATGTTCACATGCAATTCGAATTCACAGTTTGGTAATTTAGTCGTTTTCATGAGAATAGATAGGACTAGTTGATGGTTGAATTGCTTTCGGTTGTTTAGTTAGATTAGCAGGTTGATAATACATTGGAGCTCCAGCAAAAAAAGGTTGAGAAAGTCTCCACTGCCATCTCTATTTGGAGATTGGAGTGTAGCCTATACCAGCCACAAAAATACGCAGTTCTTCACTTGATACACGCTGCAACATAGTCTCGTTTATGATAGATCTTTCCATGCACTTCACTCTTGCACCATACACCTTCATCACCACTTCATGCACATTCCTTTACACGCTTTATATTGTTGTTCATTGAGTTCAGGTAGTTTAGGTTAATGAATTTTCATCTTGGTGACAGTCATAAGCATTTGTTTCATTTACAATGCTTTTCATCATTCTATTATCTCCTTCTTCGTCTTGATCACGCATACAACTACATCCTCGACCTCTGCTCCACTCTGTTATCTCCTAAACTCCTCCACTCCTCACAAAACTCCATCCTTTAGACATTTCGTTGTTATATCCTTCCATCCATCAACCCACTTCATACACTCGTTCTCCAACCTACTTCTCCACTCCTGAGCCATCACCAGCCTTATCCCTACCTTACACATCTCCCCCTACCATTCCATCACTCCTCCATCACTTCAAACACCCACGGTAGGCCATCCTGTAGCAATTTGTAGACTTCCTGTAGAAACCCCTGCGTTTCCTGTAGAATCCCCTGCAGACATCCTGTAGGAGGCCACTCACTCGGTTGTTGATCCTCTGAACATGAGGAACCTCTGTGGACTGATGCTAAGGATCTCTGGGAACCTCTCCTAGCCTCCCCAACCTTTCCCAAGCTTTCCTTCCTTCTGCATCACATCTGCACAACCAAACCCTAATAAGCACAAAATCACAATCACTCCATCCACTTAAAGAAAAAATACAAAAACATGTCTTTTAAGATACAAGTAGATTAGATTCATGCATTTTCACTTATTAGAGGTAATGGCATCATTGGTAGAAGTTTCCTTCACATCCTTTGCATCATAAAGGTTAGACTAGTTAAATTAGGGTTTCCTAGGGTTTCCATGTTTTGATTTGCTTTCAGTTCATTTTTGCCAAATAGAATAGTCTTCTTTGAGCTAGCTTTCATCCATCATTGATAAAGCTTCTTCTGTGAGCCTATAGAAGTTGGCTTGAGCCCTAGCGGACTTGTGCCAGCTGACCAAGTGACAGCTGCGACAAGAGCTAGTACTTGTGCATACAGCACCGTCGCTTCCAAGTTTGTACGAACTACCGGGTTGATATAATTAAGAGACAGGAAGCCCCAGGAGTTGTAGCATTATTGCTACAATACTGGAGCTCACCATCCTTTTTGGCGTCGTTGCTGGGGAAGCGTCAGAGTATTAGTAATTGTTGCTTTTCTTCTACTTTCTTACTCTTGCCTTCTGCTAGTAGTTTACTTCATTTCCATTCTGCAAAAGTAGCATAGCATTTCCTGCTTTCATAGATTAGCATTTCCTGCTTTCATAGATTAGCATTTCTTGCTTTCATAGACTAGCATTTCCTTTCTGCAATTTCATTTGAGCAAAGTAGATTAGTTCTTTCCTGCTTTCAGTTAATTTTGCATCTTTCATAGTTAGTTGTAGATCAATCTGTCTCAGTTTTGCAGGTACCAAAAGAAAAGCAAAGCAAAAGCAAGCAAAAAGAAAAAGAAAGTCTTTTCCATTTCATGCCTCGTAGGAACCGAGATAGATCAGGCAAATTCCTACCAAACACCCCCACCACATCACTGAGTCACCCTTCTCTCTTCTTTGGTGACAGTGACCCAGAGGAACCTATAGGTGAACAACCTGAGATATCCAAAGACCCTATAGTAGAAGAAGAGTTAGAGACCAATCCATCTGAAGCTATGGCTGACAATAGAAGAGAAGATGAGAGAATAGAAGGTGCCTTCCCCATCCGAGAGACCAATGGAGAGATGAAAATGAAAAACATTAGCCCCTCCGCCTTACCTCACTTCCATGGGTTGACCACTGAAGATCCAGATACCTTCCTGTTTGAGTTTGTTGTCCTTTGTATAACCTATGACTATACTGAAGATGAGCAAAAGTTGAAACTTTTCCCTTCCACTCTCAAGGATGCAGCACTACGCTGGTTCATGGGCTTACCTGGGAATAGTATCACCACTTGGGCTCAAATGCAGCAAGCCTTCAACACCAAGTACCGAGATTACTGTAGGTCCAAGGAGACAAAGGGGGGAATCTTTTGGATGTCCATGGGAAATGATGAGTCCTTAGAGGATTACGAGGAGAGGTTCCAACTAAGCTATAAGCGGGCCAGGTGCACACTTGACCCTGAATCCCTCAAGTTGGTCCTACTCCGAGGAGTCCCTGAAGACCTCTTAGATACCCTTCACATGTTAGCTGGGGGGACATTTACCAACTGCCTTATGAGGACATCAAGATTTTATTTAGAAACCACTCAAGGGCAGCTCGGAAACGAGGTAGAGGAACCCACCTCTCCACTAGTGTCCCTTTCTCCAAACATGAGCTTGCGAACCAATTAGAAGATCTTAAGAGTGAGGTGAGACAAACCATTGCCATGCAGCTTGATACATTCAGGATTCAGCAAAAGAAAGAAGAGGCTGAGAGAGCCTTGGCTGTCTTCTGTCCTAGGTGCACAAGGAGGCACCCTAAGAACAAATGTCCATTGCATTCGGTTGAAGTGTGTTTCGTTTGTGAGGAGGACCATCCCACAAATCAGCGTCCAACCTTACCAGGGTTTAAAGCCATGTACCAAGGGACCGAAGCTCCCACAGAGCCTCTCTATTACCTCAACCAAAGGAGGCCACAAGGATCTAGACCTTATCAGTAGGGGATGCAAGGGGCATCTCAAGCTTATTACAACCCCAACCAGTCAACTCCTATGCCTTCCTGGGGTCCCCCTGCTCATCCTTCATGGTCCATGCCTCCTCCATGGTCTTATCCACCTCAGTGCCCCACTCAACCTACTTCTCATCCATATCACTCACATACCCAGCCACAGCCTTAGTGGAATGCACCACAGTCGGGGTGGAGGCCCCAATACAACACTCCTCCTGCCATTTTGCCTCCACCACCAGTGCAACCTCAACCATTACCTCCTGCTCCTCCAAGGCAACCTCAAATGCCTGCTCAACCGAACCCGAACCCCAACAATAGACAGGCCCAACAGGTATACACTGGGGAAACCTCATGCCCTACCTATGTTGTGGAGATCCAGGAGATCAACCTTAGATCTGGAAAGACTCTTCCAGATCGCCAGCCTCCTCCCCCAGAGGATGAGGAAGACCATTAGGAGAGTGAACCAAAGCCTATTCCACCCTTTCCTGAGAGACTAACAGCCACCGCACAACCTAACCTAGAAGAAGATGAGCTTTTGGGTGAGCTCAAGCAGTTGTGTGTAAAAATCCCACTTCTCCAAGCCATCAAGGATGTGCCCATATATAACAAGCTGGTTAAGGAGAAGTGTTTCAAACACCCAGGCAGACGGAGGAAAGATGCCTCAACTATTAATGTCATAGGACAACTGTCTGACCTTATGCTAGGACAAGTCATCTGCCCAAAGTACCTAGATCCTGGAAGTCCTGTAGTAGATGTTCACATCAATGGCACCATTATCCCCCACACCTTGATTGATCTGGGGGCGGCCATCAATGTGATGACCAGGGATACCATGCTTAAACTCAATCTTCAGGGTTCCTTGAGGAAGACCTCGACAATACTGCAATTAGCAGATCGCTCCACCATGACTCCCGAAGGGATTGTGGAGGATGTCATGGTCTCCATTGATTCTTGGGAATACCCTGCAGACTTCCTGGTTCTGCAACCAAAGGCCAAGCTTACTGGATATCCTCTCATTTTGGGAAGGCCTTGGTTAGCTACTGCAGATGCTTACATCAGTTGTCGGGCAGGAAACATGACCATCAAAAATGGTCCCATGTCCAAGCAACTAGTCCTATACCCTCCTGCCCAACCCTCTTTAGAGCATGACTTACCACTCTGGTTGGAGGAAGGAGAAGAAGACGAGGTGTATTCAGCACCTCTGTGTACCCTAGATACCACTAGAAGAAACCCCCCAACCGAGGATGACTTGATCGAGAACTTGATCCAAAACCCACCTACCAGTGCACTACCCTTAGAAAAATTGGTGGAGGATGCCCAAGCTAGCACCTTAGTGGATCTTTGTACAACCAACCCTGTCACTCCCAGAGTTAAGGATGTGGAGTTTGGCCCTGAGAGAACATTGAAAATCAGCTCCTCCCTATCTCCTTCCCAGGAAAAGGAGCTGTGTAGTCTGTTGGCCAGCCACCCATATGCTTTTGCTTGGAGCTATAAGGAAATGAAAGGAGTCCATCCTTCGGTCTGTACTCATCACATATATATCAAAGAGGACTGTAAACCGGTTAGGCAACCTCAGAGGAGAATGAATCCAGCCCTTAAAGACATTGTCAAGGAAGAATTGCAGAAACGGTTGGATGCCGGATTCATCTACCCCATCTCAGATAGTGAATGGGTGTCCCCTCTAGTGTTGGTTCCCAAAAAGAATGGGAAGTGGAGAATCTGTGTGGATTACCGTGAGCTGAACAAAGCCACCAAGAAAGACCATTTCCCTCTACCTTTCATAGATCAAGTGTTGGATGGACTGACAGGAAAGAAGTTCTTCTCTTTCCTGGATGGGTTTAGCGGGTACAATCAAATCCAAATCAGCCCGGAAGACCAAGATAAGACCACCTTCACTTGTCCTTGGGGTACCTTTGCCTATCGAGTCCTTCCCTTTGGGCTATGCAATGCTCCTGCTACCTTTCAGAGAGCTGTCTTGAGCATCTTCTCGTAGCTGGTCCATGATGCAGTGGAAATCTACATGGATGACTTCACTCCATATGGGGCCAACTTCCAGGAAGCATTGTCCAACCTGGGGAAAGTCCTAACCAAATGCACCGAGATGAACTTGTCCCTTAGTCCTGAAAAATGTGAATTCCTGATGACTGAAGGGACCGCGCTAGGCCATACCATTTCTTCCCAAGGATTGCAGGTGGATCCTAACAAAATTGCTCTCATCAAGAGGGTTCCACCTCCTCAAAAGGTAAGGGATGTCCGGAGTTTCTTGGGATTAGCAGGATACTACCGGAGATTCATTAAAGATTTCAGCAAGCTAGCCTCGCCATTGTTTGGTTTGTTGGCAAAAGATGTGGAGTTTAAATGGACTGACGATTGTCAGAAGGCTTTAGATGAGTTGAAGGACAAGTTGGTGTCAGCACCAATCTTGAGAGGTCCAAACTGGGCCCTACCTTTCCACATCCACACTGATGCCTCGAACAAAGCCATAGGTGCAGCTTTAGGACAAGTTGAGCAGAAACTTCCATATGCCATTTACTTTGTTAGCAAAAACTTGTCCAAAGCTGAGTTGAATTACACTGTAACCGAGAAGGAATTCTTGGCTGTGGTCCATGCATTGAACAAGTTTCGACATTATATTACTGGTTACCAGACCTTTGTACATACTGACCATGCTGCTATTAGATATTTAATGAATAAGCCAGATGTGAATGCTCGTATCATTAGATGGTTAATTTTATTGCAGCAGTTTGATCTAACCATTGTTGATAAACTAGGTAGAGAAAATGTTGTTGCTGACTTCTTGTCTAGATTGGATTTGTCTGCAGATGAAGATGGGACGGTGGATGACCAGATGCTTGATGAGCATCTGTTTGCTATCTCAGTACTCTCTCCATGGTTTGCTGATATAGCAAACTATCTTGTTTCAGCACAGTTCCCTCGGCACCTCTCTTCAAAAGAGAAGAGCAGAATCATCAGAAAAGTGCCTCATTTACTTGGATCGGGGCAACCTGTTCAAGCTTGGCCCCGATCAGATCCTAAGGCGTTGTGTAAGGGAGGAGGAAGTCTTTGATATCCTCCTCACTTGTCATGATGGGCCTTGTGGAGGGCATTTTGCAGCAAAGAGAACTGCCTTCAAGATCCTGCAGGCAGGCTACTATTGGCCCACACTTCATCAAGATGTCAGAAGATATGTCAGTCAGTGTGACCAATGCCAAAGAATGGGGAAACCGACCCAAAGGGATGAGATGCCTCTCCAACCTCAAGTGACTCTTGAGCCATTTGAGAAGTGGGGCATGGACTTTGTGGGTCCAATCAATCCCTCTTCGAGGCAAAGATCCTACATCATTGTGTGTACTGACTACTTGACAAAGTGGGCAGAGACTAAAGCAATCAAAGCAGCAACAGAAGAGAAGGTGGCCGAGTTCCTAAGAGAGAACATCTTCTATAAGTTTGGCTATCCAAGAGAGCTGGTCACCGATCAAGGGAGCCAGTTCACCTCCAACCTGGTTGAAGATCTCCTAGCTCATCACAAGATCAAGCATAGGACTTCCACTCCCTATCATCCTCAAGCAAATGGGCAGGTGGAAGTCACCAATAGAGCATTAGAAGGGATCTTGACCAAAGTGGTGAGCAGTAGCAGAAAAGATTGGGCAGATCGCCTGGTTGAGGCCACATGGGCTTACAACACCACTTGGAAGACCACCACCGGCTTCACACCTTATGAGCTGGTCTATGGGAAGAAAGCTTTGTTGTCCATTGAGTTTGAGTATAACACTTTGAGGATGGCAGCTCAGCTGGACCTAGATCTCAGCCATGCACAACAAGAAAGGTTGTTGCAGCTGAATGGCCTGGACGAGCACCGCATGCAGGCCCTCCTTCACTCAGAAGTGGTTCAACTTCAGAGGAAGGTGTGGCATGACCAACATCTCCATGACAAGCAATTTCAGCCGGGAGATTGGGCTTTGTTGTATGATTCCAGATACAAAGATTTCAAGGGGAAGCTGAGAACTAGATGGCTAGGACCATATACAGTGGAGAAATGCCATGACAATGGATCTGTCCTCATTCGAACTATTGATGAGGAAGCCATTCCCATGCTTGTCAATGGGCATCGATTGAAGATCTACAGGAGACCTCTCTCAAGACAAGAGTTTATCAAAACTATGGAGAAATCTGTATTGGTCATAGAGAAGGGTTCTACCTCTGCCTCTGGCACTCCCTGAAAGAAGATCTAAAAAAAAAAAAAAAGAGAAAAAAAAAAGAAAAATAAAGATCCTTGGGTGAAAACCTCTCTGAGGCGCTCCTATTGCTTTTTCAAAAAAAAAAGAGAAAAGGTTGAAAAAGATCCTTGAGTGAAAACCTCTCTGAGGCGCTCAGGGAAGGTAGCAAGGGTGAAAACCTCTTTGGGGGCGCCCCTGTTATCTTTCAAAAAAAAATAAAATAATAAATAAATAAATAATAAGCACAATATGAAAATTGCATGCAGGTTGCAGATGTTCTATGGAGGAGAAGAAGCCTCTTCAACTCACAGCCAAGGGTCCTTATCATGCTGTCAAGGAACCTCATCAGTACCTCCTCCAATAGCACCCATGTTTTTCAAGGTATGTGCAATTTTATCATGGTTTGAATCTTCTACAGGAAGCTGCTGTCTTTCTATAGGAAGGCACAGTCTTTCTACAGGAAGGCACAGTCTTTCTACAGGAAGACGCGGATTTTCTACAGGAAAGCCGAACTTTCTACAGGAAGCTCTGTGTCTACAGGAAACTTCTTGTAGAAGTTTGGGACGGCCAAAAATTTGTTTCAAACAGAGATCTAGCGGCTGAGGAATGGGTAGGATGCATGCATGCCACTGTTGTCACCCCTGAAACATTACTGTTACCTTGCTCCACCATCCTCGTCACCATGCAACCAAGATCCCTGCACCAACAAACCAAATCAATGAGTTCTCGTGGTAAAGCCATTTGTCAAAGAAACACAAGCACCGAGAGCTCATACCACATCCATGTCGAGCATCAAAAGCTCCGGGAGCGTGATCAGAAGATTCTATCCATCGTCGTGCATCATGCACCCAAGGAGGCGAGACTGTTACAAGGCACCCTGCGGGAATCCCGTAACAGTCAAACCTGCATGAGTGGATACCATTCACAGCACCGCCCTCTGCAAGCAAAACACGGGCGCAGGCAACCAGAGCATCCACTCCATCGCCAGCATCCTGTAACCATGAGCCTCCGGGACTGTGTAAGCCGCATGTAGCAGGTAGATCTGCTCCCCGTCGTCGAAAAACCGAAAAATCGTGTGCAGCCGCGCGCAGGTAAGTGTCTCAACCCTTCTTTCCACCAAATCGCATGAGTATTACTTTGATTTGTTTGCATGGCGTAGAAATGAATGGTTGAGCGGCCGTATGGCCAGTTGACTGGCCACATCGGCCAGTTATGGTATAGTTGGATGCTTGGGTGGCAGCCACGACAAAGAAAATACGCAGCACGCACGTGAGGATAGTCCCGTCAACCGAGAAACGAGTTTAACCGAAAAGGGCGGTGGCAGATCTGTGGGAATGAATGCGGCAGTGAGTGAATATGCAGGCGAATGATGGGTGACGTCGCCCAACGGTCCGGTGGGGACAGCTCACCCCCCGCGCCACGAGCTGCGCTGATTCAAAATCTAATCGGCTAGATTATGCGCATGTATTCATCAACCTCCACTTCAAAACTCGAGTGGCTCTTCTGATTTCCTCTGCACGTTGATACGCCGAGCTTTCGGCTACTAGAACGACGGTGAAGCACATCTCGACCGCTGGCCAACTACAGTCCTCCCCGAAGTTTGCACACTGCTCCTACAGGAACAGTTTCTACAGGAACGCAGTCTCTACATGAACGCAGTTCTACAGGAAGGTGAAATCCTCACGTAAGAAAAGGTGGCAGAAAAAAGGTAACCCTGAAACTCCTTCCGCAATTGGCTTTCAAAGGTGGCAAGATCATTATTCACAGTCTGGTCATAAAAATATCGGATTGCTGTGCCTATACTATCGCTTCTACAGGATAGCAGTATAATTAGACTGTGGTTTGTGAATTGTATGCATGCTCTGCCTAAGGTAGACCGAATCTCCTTTGCATTTGTCACCTTTAGTCAAAACCCCCGTGTTCATCATGCCGGGCGGGTTTATCAGGCAGGAACCCACAGATTCCACCAAATTAAGGAGAAACCCAGCAGTGGTAGAGCTCTTCACCAGAGCCCAATGGATGCCTTTTTGTGATAAGCTTCAGGGCTACGATGATGAAGTAGCCGAGGAATTCTTGCAGGCTTTGAAGCCTGAATCCCAGACACTGGCCACAGTAAGCTTCAGAGGTCTAAGCCTCAAACTCACCCCAGAACATATCAGTCGGATCACAGAACTTCCCATGGGTCTGCCGTGGGATAAAGAGGAGAGAAAGCTGAGTCAGCAGGCAAAGAAGAAATTCTTTCCACCTGAGGAAGAATTCTCGGAGGATAAAAACGGGGTGAGAAGAACGAGCCTATCACCACCTTGGAATGAAGTCAGTTTGCAAATCATGAAATACATTACTTGTGAAGGCCGGTTCAGCATCGTATATGCATATCACCTTCGGTTACTCGCTGAGTTGAGGCACCGAATTGACCTCCCTGTAGAGCAAAAACTGAGCATCCCTTATTATCTCCTACAGTCCCTAATGGAGTGTGCTACAAAGCTAAGAGAGGGCATACCTGATCAGATAGCCCACCATGGGTTAATAAAGCTGCTTGTGGAAGATGCATTGCACTCATATAAGGTCCCCCTCTCATGGGAATCCTTCCGCAATTTGACCAAAGATGGGGATATTAAAATGTTGATCGAAGAAACGAGTTCCTCTAGCAGTGAGGAACACGAAGCAGTGGCCGAAGACAAGGAAGCAGTGGCTGAGGAAAAGAAGGACAAAGAAAAGGGTGGCACACCTATCCTGTCAGCAAGGGAAAAGAGGATGAAAGGCAGAATGGACAAAGCAGAGGCGGCCCACGTCAGCCCAAGTACCTCAACAACAGCTACACCCAAAGCAAAAAGCAAAACTCAAGCAGGCCAGCAAGCGGAAGTGGAGACACCTGTGTCTACAGGAATGCAAAAACAGGCTTCTACAGGAAGCCCGAAAACACAAACTCGGGCTTCTACAGGAAGCCCAAAAATCATTGAAAAACAGGCTTCTACAGGAAGCCCAAAACCAAAAACAAAGGCTTCTACAGGAAGCCCGAAGATCAGTGAGAAGCAGGCTTCTACAGGAAGCCCAAAAGCAAAGACAAAGGCTTCTACAGGAAGCCCGAAAGTGCAACCACAGGCTTCTACAGGAAGCCTGAAAATGCAACCACAAGCTTCTACAGGAAGCCCGAAGACAGAGACAAGGGCTTCTACAGGAAGCCCGAAATTGGAAAAAGGGGCTTCTACAAGAGGCCCGAAAGTCACTGAGAAAAAGCCTCCTACAGAGAGTCTGAAGACAGAGAAAGAATCTTCTACAGGAGGCCCGGAAGTGGGCAAAGCAGGGTCTTCCACAGGAAGCCCGAAATCTGAAAAGGAGGGGCCCTCTACAAGGAGCTCTGAGAGAGCAAAACGCAAGAAAGAGAAGGCTGGCATTCTCGAAAAGGAGGCAGCAGCGGCACTGGCTACCCTCAGCACACCTCCAAAACCGAAGGAGAAAAGGGAGAGGGAAACCCCTCTACCATCTGAAGCCAGGAGAAGCAAGAGGATGACCACGGGCAATCCACAGCCTCCACCCAGCAACCAAACCACTTCAGGGGACATCCCTACTTCAACGAATGCAAGAACCCCCTCTAAAACATCAGCCACCCCCGAAAAGGGGAGCCTAAAAATAACTTCCTGGACACGAAAGATAGGCCAGTCGCCTTCCGAAGCCCGGCTCAAGGAAATGGGAAAGGGGAAGGAAGCATCACCTTCATCACCACCAGGGGCAGCAAAGGCAGGGCCGCCAAAAACGGGAAAGGAAGAAGCGCCACCCTTGGCAGAAAAGGCAGAACCACCAAAATCAGGGGAGGAAAAGCATGTTCTGGGCTCTAGTTCTCGGCCAAAGACGAGGAGCCAGGGCAAAGTTGCTCAAGGATGAGCAAATAGTTTAGTTTGGGGGTGATGATGAGCCCCAATTTTTGGTATAATTTGGGCTCATTTGGCCTACTTGTTTTGCTCAAACCATTCACTTTTTACTGCTTATGCATGCATTTCTTAGTTTATTCGTGTTGTTTGTAGGAAGAAGGGTAGACACTTTATCTACGTGACTAATGCGTTATGATTTCAGGTTTTTGCATTAAAAGGGAGAAAAGACCACGTGAAAAGGAGACAAGGAGACAATGAGGTGGCACTGCTAGTTTTTAGGAGAGGATGTCCACAGTCTTGGGACCCTCCTCGTGATTCCCACCATAGCTCCAATCTCCAATCCATCTCCCCACCGAGCTTAGAAGTAGCCAGCTGTTCTACAGGAACAGCAGTTACAACTGTTCTACAGGAACAGCAATTATGACTGTCCTACAGAAGCAAGTTAAACTTCAGTTGGACAGCCGAGCTCCTAAAATCAAGGACACCTGCTGGATGATCGTTTTGCATAAGTATGGAGGTCGTAGCCTTTGTTAGGTTGTTGAAACTTTCGCATTACTATTGTAATTTTTGAGCACAGCTCGGTCTTTGTTCCTTTTTGTAAGCCAATTTGGCATGACATCAGATTATGAATAAAGAAGGCAGATTTTGATCTAGTTCTGAGTTTTCTCAAGGAGCTATAGCTCTCAGGTTAGGGCCCAACCTGAGAGCAATAGATCTCCTCAGTGTAATGTGATTGCATTTCGTTCCAGAACTTTGAGTTTGTTTATGTTCACATGCAATTCGAATTCACAGTTTGGTAATTTAGTCGTTTTCATGAGCATAGATAGGACTAGTTGATGGTTGAATTGCTTTCGGTTGTTTAGTTAGATTAGCAGGTTGATAATACATTGGAGCTCCAGCAAAAAAAGGTTGAGAAAGTCTCCATTGCCATCTCTATTTGGAGATTGGAGTGTAGCCTATACCAGCCACAAAAATACGCAGTTCTTCACTTGATACACGCTGCAACATAGTCTCGTTTATGATATATCTTTCCATGCACTTCACTCTTGCACCATACACCTTCATCACCACTTCATGCACATTCCTTTACAAGGTTTATATTGTTGTTCATTGAGTTCAGGTAGTTTAGGTTAATGAATTTTCATCTTGGTGACAGTCATAAGCATTTGTTTCATTCACACTTCTTTTCATCATTCTATTATCTCCTTCTTCGTCTTGATCACGCATACAACCACATCCTCTACCTCTGCTCCGCTCTGTTATCTCGTAAACTCCTCCACTCCTCACGAAACTCCATCCTTTAGACATTTCGTTGTTATATCCTTCCATCCATCAACCCCCTTCATACACTCGTTCTCCAACCTACTTCTCCACTCCTGAGCCATCACCAACCTTATCCCTACCTTACACATCTCCCCCTACCATTCCATCACTCCTCCATCACTTCAAACACCCACGGTAGGCCATCCTGTAGCAATTTGTAGACTTCCTGTAGAAACCCCTGCGTTTCCTGTAGAATCCCCTGCAGACATCCTGTAGGAGGCCACTCACTCGGTTGCTGAGCCTCTGAACGTGAGGAACCTCTGTGGACTGATGCTAAGGATCTCTGGGAACCTCTCCTAGCCTCCCCAACCTTTCCCAAGCTTTCCTTCCTTCCACATCACATCTGCACAACCAAACCCTAATAAGCACAAAATCACAATCACTCCATCCACTTAAAGAAAAAATACAAAAACATGTCTTTTAAGATACAAGTAGATTAGATTCATGCATTTTCACTTATTAGAGGTAATGGCATCATTGGTAGAAGTTTCCTTCACATCCTTTGCATCATAAAGGTTAGACTAGTTAAATTAGGGTTTCCTAGGGTTTCCATGTTTTGATTTGCTTTCAGTTCATTTTTGCCAAATAGAATAGTCTTCTTTGAGCTAGCTTTCGTCCATCATTGATAAAGCTTCTTCTGTGAGCCTATAGAAGTTGGCTTGAGCCCTAGCGGACTTGTGCCAGCTGACCAAGTGACAGCTGCGACAAGAGCTAGTACTTGTCCATACAGCACCGTCGCTTCCAAGTTTGTACGAACTACCGGGTTGATATAATTAAGAGACAGGAAGCCCCAGGAGTTGTAGCATTATTGCTACAATACTGGAGCTCACCAGTCATCTTGGAGTTTTTTAATGAGGAATGGGCGCAAACAGTCGACTACGAACATATTCCATTTAGATGTCAGAGATTTCATGAACATGGGCACCTTCTAAGAGATTTCCCCCTCAATAAAGCAGAGCACAAAAGCAAAATAAACACAGAGAAAGACTCGGATAGCTTTCACAAAGTAGTTCACAAAGGGAAAAAGGGAAAAAAAGGACCAAAGAAACACCAAGATGAAGGACAAAAGGTTAGTCAGAACCAGTTCCAAGTTCTTGAAGAGGATGAAGAAATATGAGTAGAAGATCAAACAATGGATGAAGATTACGAGAAGAAGAAAAAGGAAAAATAAATAGATCAGACACAGGAAAACGTAAAGCAGAAGGGGATCATGCTAAATGAATCAAAGCTGGAAATGGATCAGGAAATGACCCAGAGTAAAATGGATATGGAGGACAACGAGCTACAGGAGATTCTTGACAGAGAAAACCTGGATCTAGAAGGATTCTTGGCTCAGAGAACATCAAGTGGGGTAGATTCACTACCACCAAAAGAGTTGAATCAAATACAACAATTATTCTTATGGAAAACCCAAGAAAAAGGTTTGGGGGGAGCAAACAACATTGAAAGGCAGAGCAATGAAGGGGTGAAAGCAGTCAAAATGACTCCGGGGTTAGCACTGAGCAATCCAGGGGGGGGAAGAGGCAGGAAAAAAAACGAGCTACTGATGGAATGTGGCAAGCTTATGGTCAACTCAGGTAAGATGAAAGACCTAACCAGTTACTCTTTTACTAATATTTAATTATGAAGTTCACAAATTGGAATATTAGAGGTCTTGGTAGCAAGAGAGAACAGAGAATGATGAATAATAGAATGAAACAAGCAGCTTCGGATATAATTTTTGTCCAAGAGACAAAATGCTCCATTCAAAAATTAAGACAAATCCATAGTAAATGGCTTAGTAGATTTGATTTTTTAGAAGTTAAAGCAGAAAATATAGTAGGGGTCATCCTCACTCTCTGGAATCCCCAAAAAGTTGGAATAATTGATGCTGAGGCATCAAGGAATTATTTATCAGTTGTTATACAACCAATAGGAGACAGAGAAACTTACCTAGTTACGAATGTTTATGGCCCTCAAAGATTGGATGAAAAAATCAGGTTCATAGATTCCTTAGTGGATCTACGAGTCAGACATGCAGGGCTATCTTGGGTCCTAGGAGGTGACTTCAATATGATCAGTTCTCTCTCAAAAAAAAGGGGGGGGGGTGCAAGAGCTCTAAATAAAGATTCCCTAGCCTTCCAAATCTTCTCAGAAAGAATGAAGCTCGTTGATATTGAGACAAACAATGGCCTCTATACATGGAACAATAAAAGAGGAGGTGCCTCATAGGTAGCCTCCAAGTTAGATAGATTCATGATCTCTGAGGATCTCATGCTTCTAGACAAGGAATGAATAGCGGGAATTCCTCCCTTTGGAGGTTAAGATCACTCGTTGTTTCAAATGGAAATCAAAGGCATAAGTACGCCTAGAAATAGACCTTTAAGATTTGAAAATATGTGGCTTTCACACCCAGAATTCTTCAGCGACATTGAATAATGGTGAGAAGAGGATTTGCAAACTCCAGGATCAACTATGTTCCTGCTTCACAAAATATTAAAGCACATCAAGCTGAAGCTTAAAGCTTGGAACAAGAATGAATTTGGCAATATTTTTGCAGGAAAGAAAGAAGTGGAAAATAAAATTATGGATCTCAACCAAGCTTTGATCAAGGAGGGTTTTGATAAGGAAAAAAATGACCAGGTAGAAAAACATCACCAAGAATGGGAAAAGTTGTGCAATCAAGAGGAAATTTTTTGGAAACAAAAATCTAGAGTTCAATGGCTAAAAGAAGGAGAGCGTAATACTAAATTTTTCCATAAATCAACTATAGCAAATAGGACTCACAACAGGATCTCTTCGATCAAGGATGAGGATGGGCAGATACATCAATCTCATGAAGAAATAGAAGCAGTGTTAGTTAAGCACTTCCGAGGTATTGCTAAGGAAAATACCTTTGACAGGGTTCCCTTCATCAAGGACCTCCTTAAGCATATCCCCAAGTTGGTATCCAAAGAGGATAACTGTAATCTCAATAGACCTGTAACCAAAAAGGAGGTCAGTGAAGTCCTCAAGGAAATGCACAATGGTAAGGCTCCAGGTCCGGACGGATTCAATGTTGATTTCTTCAAAGCCTGTTGGAATATTGTCAAAGAGGATATTATAAAGGTGGTGGAAGACCCCAGGCTGAACATAACTATTTTAAGAGCTCTCAACACCTCCTTTATCTCCCTAATTCCAAAGCAGGATAATGCCCAATCTCCTGAGAGGTATAGGCCCATTTCTTTATGCAATGTAGTTTATAAGATAATTGATCCGGATTTAAACAAGAACGCAACAAATTAGAGAGATAACCATATACACAAAGATGCAGCGGAAATAATACTTCATTTCATTAATGGAAAATACTGAAATATGCTTACAACCATAAATGGAAATAAACCAGCTAGGGCGATGGTAGCTTATCTCTGAGAAGAGATGTGGTGGCTACATGCCTCTGAACTGTGTTACAATGAGGCTCGAAGGCCCATTTATTGTTTAGAAACAATGGAAAACCCTTAACATTCCAAAACCTAACCCTAGGAGATGAAACGCCAAACTGTGGGCCCCGTTTGGGTAAATTGGTACATCAACTTCCCGGGGTCGTAACTTTGGCATACGATCTCCGTTTGATGCGTACAATAGCTCGTTAGAAAGATCTATCAAAGCACTACCACTTTGCCCCCATATTTCCCAAAAAACGTCGTTTAGGGCCTCAAAACGGCTCCAGAAGTTCAGGACCTGAAAAACTGCTAAAAATAGTAAGTTGTGCTATAATTAAGGAAACTGAAAATGCTGAGAGAAACAAGGGTGGGGGTCCAGGTGGAATTGGCAGGTGGCCACCAATATCCACCTGGATCATTCCTCCCCCCTTAGGAAGCAATGGTCCCCATTGCGTTGATTTCCTCCATGAGATGAGGAAACTTTTGCTGAACTTGTTCCCTGGTGAGCCACTTGCCCTGCTGAAGGAGTTGGCCCACTTTCACAACTCAATACAGTTGGATATTCTGTTGGCGAGTGTTCTTGATCTGTGTGTCCATGATCCGATCAGTTGCAGCTTGTTCCATGCAATTTGGATTTAATTTTGTGGGTTTGAGTTGTTCTGCAATGTCGGATGTGTCTAGCAATGGTGGAAAGTATGGCCGAAGGCGGTCCACATTGAACACTGGGTGCAGGCCAAGGAATGGGGGAATGTTGAGCTCAAATGCATTGTCTCCCATAGCCTTAGTAATGGTGTAAGAACCATATCGGAGTGGTATCAATTTCAGATAGGCTCCAGTAAGGCGTTCCTTTTGCAAATGTAACCAGACTTTGTCGCCCACCTGAAACTTGTGTGGCACCCGATGTTGATCATGTCGCTGCTTGTACTTGGCATTTGATTTCTCAAGAATGTCATGGACCTGCTGGCGAATATGTTGGATGCGTTCAATGAAGCTGGTGGCCTTATCTGTTTCGGACTGGACATGAGCTGAATTTATGTGAGTAGCTGCAAGTGGCATGGCCACATCAATGGGGCATAGTGGCTGGAATCCCAAACCCACCTGAAAAGGGCTATGGCCAGTGAAGCTGTGAAGAGCTCGGTTGTAGCTGTGCTGAACATAGGGGAGGCTCTCGTCCCATGTGCATGGATGCTTTGAGTTATACATGCGCAGAATGTGCACAATCATCTTATTGACAACCTCTGTCTGGCCATCAGTTTGAGGATGGAAGGCTGTGGACTTCGTGAGTTTGGTGTCTAGCATTGACCAGAGACTAGACCAAAATGTGTTGAGAAACCGACTGTCCCGATCTGAGATGATAGACTGTGGGATCCCAAAGTGCACCCACACTCGTTCAAAGAAGAGTTTAGCAGTGGCTTCTGCTGTGATATTCTTCTTGCAGGCTACCATAATGGCCATCTTCGAGAACCTGTCGACGACCACAAAAACACAGTCATTTCCATGCTTAGTGGAAGGAAGGCCTGACATGTAATCCATGGAGATGGATTCCCAAGGTCGACTAGGGGTAGGCAACGGGGTATAGAGGCCGTGCTTCTTAATGGTCGGTTTGGCAATGGCACAGGCAGTACATGATCTGATGTATTTCCCAACATCCTGTCGAAGATTCGGCCAATAGAAATAATTTTGCAGTACTGCCACTGTTTTCTCGACCCCAAAATGCCCAGCAGCCCGACTGTAGTGTGCTTCCCAAATCATCTTGGCACGCTCGCTTGAAGGAACACAAAGGTGACCTAGGTGGCATAGCAGGGCATCCTGGAGGTGAAAATCTGGAACATGTCGACCCTCCAAGAGTGTCTGGTATGTGTGGCCGAATTCTGGGTCGCTTTTGTAGAGAAGTGGCCAATCAGAAGTCTCGTGCCCACAAGAGTTGAGCACGGTGGTTAACGCCATGATCGGTGGTCGACTGAGGCAATCTGCAACATTATTGGTGCTGCCCTTCTTATACTTGATATTCAAGTGGAACTGTTGCAGGTATGTAGACCACTTCTGATGGCGATCATTCTGCAATTTCCCTTGGGTCTGTATGAACTGCAGTGGTCGGTGGTCTGTGTGGATGACCGTTTCCTTCCCCAAAATGTAATGCTTCCATTGTCGGCAGGCCTGTACAATGGAATACATCTCTTTATCATAAGTGGGGTACTTCCGGACTGTGTCTGAAAGTGTTTCACTGTGATATGCCACTGGATGTCCATGTTGAGTAAGGACTGCCCCAATAGCATAGTCAGAGGCATCTGTCTCGACCTCAAATGGTTGTTGTAAATCTGGTAACGCGAGCACTGGTGCCGTGCAGAGGCGATCCTTCAACTCCATGAATGCCTTCTGTTGAGATTCAGACCAAAAGAATTTTGCTTTCGCCCCTCCCTTGGTGACTTGACTCAAGGGCAAAGTAATATGAGAAAACCCCAACACGAACTGCAGTAGAAGTTGGCAAGACCTAGGAAGCTGTGGAGCTCTGTTAGAGTGGTTGGAGATGGCCAATCCCGAATGACTTGGATCTTGGCCGGATCGACATGCACCCCCTGTTCATCAATGATGTATCCCAGATACTGAACCTGGGTCATGCCAAAAGTGCATTTCTCCAAATTGGCACATAGCTTGTGTTGCCGCAGTGTTTGGAGAACCTGTCGGATGTGGTGGAGGTGCTCTTCCCAACTCTCGCTGAAGATCAGAATGTCATCCAAGTATACTACTACAAAGGAGTTGGTGAATGGCCGCAAGATGTCATCCATTAGCCTCATGAAGGTTGTAGGAGCATTCGTCAATCCGAAAGGCATAACCAACCATTCGAAAAGGCCCTCCTTGGATTTGAAGGCAGTCTTCCACACATTAGAGGGTTCAATTGGTACCTGGTGATATCCTGACTTCAGATCAATCTTACTGAAATATTTCGCCCCCTTTAGTTGGTCCAGGAGGTCATCAATCCGCGGGATCGGGTACCTATTACGGACAGTGATCTTGTTCAGCGCTCGATAGTCAATACAGAGTCTCCACGTCCCATCCTTCTTCTGTACCAACACGATCAGGCTCCCACAAGGCGATGAACTTGGACGGATGTGACCTTTCTGCAAGAGCTCCTGAATCTGCCTCTTGATTTCATTGTTCTCCAGAACGAAGCGCTTATAAATTGGTCCATTGGGTAGCGACGCACCTGGGGTCAGATCGATGGAGTGCTTGACCTGACAGTGTAGAGGAACCCCTGTAGGGGAGGTGAAGATGTCCTCGTACTCCTCCACAACCTTGTCCATCTGTAGTTGTCGTGCAGAGGGACCCCGTCTAGAGGCCGCGGCCACCGTATTCTTCTTTCTTTGAGGGCGTATCACCAGGAAAACAAATTTCCTGGTTTTGGAAATGATCTTACTGCATTGTTTTGCAGTAATCAAAGAGATGGCGGTTGGTGGTGCTACCTCTGGTATCCTGTACAACTTATTTCCCAAAGTAATAATAACAGCATGGGGCCTTGATTCATACACAGCATGTCACTTCCACAAGTATGGCTGTCCTAATAATACATCACAAACTTCAAGGGGAGTAATGTCACACAATACCTCATCCGTGAAGGGCTTGATGTTGTATGGAAGGTGACACTACTGGCTCATGCGAAGATCTTGTCCTTGATGAAGCCACCCAATGGTGTATGGTTGTGGATGTGCTGTGGTCGGTAAGCCCAACCGCTTCACGAACTCTGCCGAAATGAGGTTCTTTTGACTCCCGCTATCAACAATGAACTGTATCGGGGAGCCCTTTACCCACATCTGGGAGTGGAAGAGACGCTCCTCCTCCTATGGATCTTCGGGTTCATTTTTCTGGATCTTGGCGGTAGCAACAGTGGCGTTGGGATTCGCATCAATGATCTGCTTTCCTTTTTCATTCCCCTTATCGGGTTCTGACTTAGAGTCGGAACATGCATCTGATTCTAAAACCTTTAGCTCAGCCACCAGTGACTGCTTGGCCCGACACTCACTTGTGTTGTGAGTGGAGCTCTTATGGAACTCACACCATTTTCCAGTGTCCTTTTTCGGCTTCGCGGCGCTGTTCTTTGCTTGCAGCTTCGGCGAGTTGTCTTGGGCTGTCCCGCCTTGGCTTTGTCCTTTGTTATGTGGTTTAGGGGCACCTTTCCCCTGCTTTGGATTCGCAAATCCAAAGTCTCGCTTCTTTTGTTTAAAATTCTGCTCGACCTTGACGGCATATCGGTATGCTGCGCCGAGCGAGGAGATGTTCAGGAATTGTATTTCTTCCTGGATGTACTTATGCAGGCAGCCACGATATTTGAGTATCAAATGTTGCTCTGAATCCTTGATACCCAACTTTGTGCGAAGGGTATGGAAAATATTGGTGAACTCCGGCACGTCTTGGTCCCTTCCCTGCCACAGCGTGGTCCACTTTATGTATTCATCCTCATAGCTTCCGACAGGGTAGTACTGCTCCTTGATGGCATCCCGGAATGAATTCCAGGTGGGTGCGGCTGAAAATAGTGAGCCAATACTTTCATCCTTCTGCTCGCAGTAGGTTTCCCACCAGTCCTTGACGTGGGGGGCTGCTTTGAGAAGAGCGAAAACAATCTTTTCCCGACTCGAAAATTCATGAACAGAAAAATAACCCTCTAGCAGATTTAACCATTTATCTACGGCATCTACGTCTATCTGACCCTCGAATATGGGGATTTCAAAATTGACTTGTACCTTAAAGGGCGTGGCGTTTCCAGAGTAGCTGCTGGAAGCCGATGCGTCGCTTTTGGGTAGCCGCTAAAGGATCTGGGCAAAGCTGTCCATCATCGCGTTCCGTTGTCGCTCGAGGGCTTCTTCGAGCAAGATTTTGATGGGATCTCCTGCCCCCTCGTCTTTCTTATCATCCGCCATGGGAGGCTGTCGGGATTTGCGAGGATGGTCTTGCAAAGGTTCAACCAGTTCAAGCCCTAACTCCTTATATCCCGACCTTGTTGGGGACATGCAAAGAAAAACAGAGAAAAAGCAGACCGCTCTGATACCACTGATCTGGATTTAAACAGGAACGCAACAAATTACAGAGATAACCATATACACAAAGATGCAGCGGAAATAATACTTCATTTCATCAATGGAAAATACTGAAATATGCTTACAACCAGAAATGGAAATAAACCAGCTAGGGCGATGGTAGCTTATCTCTGAGAAGAGATGTGGTGGCTACATGCCTCTGAACTGTGTTACAATGAGGCTCGAAGGCCCATTTATTGTTGAGAAACAATGGAAAACCCTTAACATTCCAAAACCTAACCCTAGGAGATGAAACGCCAAACTGTGGGCCCCGTTTGGGTAAATTGGTACATCAACTTCCCGGGGTCGTAACTTTGGCATATGATCTCCGTTTGACGCATACAATAGCTCGTTAGAAAGATCTATTCGAGCACTACCACTTTGGGACCAATATTGCCCCCAGATTTCCCAAAAAACGTCATTTAGGGCCTCAAAACGGATCCAGAAGTTCAGGACCCGAAAAACTGCTAAAAATAATAAGTTGTGCTATAATTAAGGAAACTAAAAATGCTGAGAGAAACAAAGGTGGGGGTCCAGGTGGACTTGGCAGGTGGCCACCAATATCCACCTGGATCAATAATTTCCAAGGTTGTGGCCAATAGACTCAAACCTTTGCTGCCTTCGCTGGTTTTGGGGGAACAATCTGTTTATGTGGAAGGCAGAGAAATTCTAGACAACATAATTCAAGCTCATGAGGTGGTCCACTCGTTAACTAGTGAAAAGAAATCGGGTATGATCATGCGATTGGATATAGCCAAAGCATATGACAAAGTGAATTGGACATATATCAAGAAAGTGCTTGTAGCATTTGGTTTTGATCATAATTGGATCAGATGGGTCATGGCCCTGGTGACTTCCTCCAGCTTTTCTATTTTGATTAATGGCTCTCCCTCAGAAATTTTTCTTACTTCTAGGGGTCTCAGACAGGGCGATCCACTCTCTCTTTTTCTCTTCATCCTCATGATGGAAGGGCTGGGGCGGTATATTAAGCATGCTAGAGCAACCGGAAAAATTCAAGGACTCCAACTTTCGGAGAATGGTCGAGTTCTGACTCATCAACAGTTTGTAGATGATACCATGCTACAGGGCATTCCCACAGTCAAGGAAGCGCTTGCATACAAACAGATTTTGAAGAACTTTTCTTTGGCATCAGGTATGGAAGTTAATCCATATTGCCATCGAGAGAAATGTCTCCAGAGTCCTTGGATTTCAAAGAGACTGTCTCCCCTCTAACGGCCAAACCTATGCTCAAAAGCATATGGGAACCGCTAATCATTAAGATGCAAGATAAAGTCAGGAAATGGACAATCAAGTCTCTAAATCTGGTGGGTAGACTGGTTCTCACAAAGGCAGTGCTCCAAGCTATCCCTGTCTTCATGTTATCAGCTCTCCCAGCTCCAAAAGGAGTTTTACAGCAATTTAGAAATATTCAAAGAGATTTTCTCTGGGGCAAAGAGGAAACAAGGAAAAAATGGGCTTTAGTCTCATGGGAAAAAATTTGTAAACCCAAGAAACAAGGAGGCCTAGGATTGGATGATACAGAGATTCTAAGTAAGGTTCTAGGGGCCAAACTGTGGTTGAGATGGGTTAAGGATCCTAAGGCACAATGGGCAAGCATCTGGAAGGAAAAATATGCAAGTGC
This sequence comes from Pinus tabuliformis, assembly GCA_031772625.1. Classification (NCBI taxonomy): domain Eukaryota; kingdom Viridiplantae; phylum Streptophyta; class Pinopsida; order Pinales; family Pinaceae; genus Pinus; species Pinus tabuliformis. Next base: position 456,848,260 of record CM062808.1, on the reverse strand, counting down.
CTGGCTTTCTCATGATATCATAAGAATGTCTGGAAACATAAAGGGATCTCCCATTTGGAACAAGGCCTGGGAAAACAGAGAGATGGTTCAGAAAAATAGTTTCTGGGAAATCAGAAATGGAGATCTCGCTCTTTTTTGGGAGGAAAAATGGCAACAAGAACCAACTCTTTTGAGAGAGGAAATTTTGGGCCTCAAACAAGAGATAGACAACCAAGGATTCGTGAAGGTAAAGGACTTTTGGGAGCAATCTCACAATACAGAAAAATGGAGAACATGGAAAAAAATAGATGGAAGAGAGAACATGACCCTGAACAGTAGAGCAGATACCCTCAATAGGTTGTTGGAGCAGAGGATAATTTTAGTTACTGAAGGGCAGGATCAACTAAGATGGGATAGCAACAAAGAGGGAAACTTTAACATTAAGGAAGCAAAATGTATTCTCCTTGGGCTGGATTCCCAAGCTACGGATAGATCTTGGCAGAAGTTATGGAGGCACAAGGGCTGGATGAAGATCAAACTCTTTATGTGGTTGGTTCACCACAGGAAAATCTTAACCTGAGATATTATCAGGAAAAGAGGTATGATGGGGCCCTCCAGATGCCAGCTCTATGAAGTTCAAGAGGAGACCATTGAACATCCTCTCAATAGCTGCATTTTCACCTCTAGGTTATGGGATTTTTTGGCCTCCATCTTCAAACATTCTGATAGAGACAAAGGAAGCATCACTAAAACCCTGAACAATTGGAGGAATAATTTTTCGGATTATGAGGTTCTTAACTCGGCATGGGCTCTGTTGCTAAGTTTCATCATTTGGAATGTGTGGAAAGAGAGAAACAGAAGAATATTCAAAGAAGAAAAGAATTCCTCTCTTCGTTTGTTGGAACAAATCTCAAAACAGCTTAAGGAGACAGTCAGCACCACAGTAAGGGATCTCCCCAAGAATCCTCCTTCAGAAGCTGAGTTATCAATTCTCAGGTAGTTAGGAATGCAAGAAATTATTCCACAAGGTATAGACAGGAAAGTAAACTTGAGGGAACCGGTGAAAGATTTCTAGAATCCTCCCCCGGAAGGCTTTTTAAAGTATAATATCGATGGGGCTTCAAAGGGAAACCCGGGCATGGTGGGCTTTGGAGGGGTTCTTAGGAATGATAAGGGAGACATCATCTCCCTCTTCTATGGTCATCTAGGAAAAGCCACCAACAATATGGCGGAATTAATGGCTTTGGAACAAGGTTTGGAATTTCTAAAACAGAACAATTGCCAAAATGTAATAATAGAAGTTGATTCAGAGTTAGTCATAAACGCGGTCAAGAGAATTAGTCATGGAACAGAGCCAGAAAAAGTAACTAAACATTGGAAATTATTACGGGTTCTCCAAAAAATTCAGGAACATCTGCAGGGACTGCGCACACTTAGATTTATCCATGTGCGTCGTAAGGCCAACAAGTTGGCTGATATCCTGGCCAACCAAGGTGTCAGTTGTAAAGACAGTAGAATTTCGATGGATTGGCTCACAATGTTACCAAGAAACCTAAAAGTACTTTTCCAAAACCAAGAGAAAGAGGACAAAGAAGTGTATAAGAACAAAACTAAGGAAGCAAACTCGCAATGAGTAGATTACAACTTGATTCCCTTTCTTGGTCTGACAAGCCTACGACAGGAGTCGGTTCAGGGGCAGCCTCTGCAATTATGGGAATCTCTTCCTTGTATATCTCTGGAGTCGGCTGCAATGTTATCTCGGTCAGATGGGGGGTGGAAAGTAAATGACCGATGGAACCTGTAATGGAGGTTCCTTTTCTCAACTTCCAGTGGCGGGAGACAAAACCGCTTCTTGAGTGGTTTTGGTGTGATCGCACCGCTTTCAAGCTGACAGTGGTTTTCTTTTTTGGGCAGCGATTCCATACATATTGTGACACGTGGTTGAGGGTGGGTCCTAAAAACCACCCTCATTGCACACTATTGTCCGATCTTTTCGGCCGCGCGATTTGCAGTTCAGCCGTTTGATGGGAGTAGGCAGATCAATGATCAGGATTAAGTGTGTGGTTTGGTGGGGTATGGGGGTTATCCTCCGTGCTTATTCTCTGTGCGATATGGATCTCTGGCGTTGATTTATTTATGAAGTTGGACGGTGGTTATTAAGAGGCTTGTTTGGCTTGGGTTGGCATGGCTTTTTGCGGGGAGGGTTCCCAGTCTCGGAGTTTCCGGTGGGTTATTTTTTGTATGTACTCTTTTGGTTTGGGAGAGTATTTTTTCTCTTTTTTGGGGAAGGCTCAGTTTCTGTTGAGCTAGCACTTTGCAAGCCTAGGACCACTCTGCTTGGTGGCTTGGTGTATATATTGTAAATTTTTCTTGATTTAATGAATTAGAAGGCACGACTCTTGCTTAAGCAAAAAAAAAAACACTATGGTGAATGTCTTAAGTCTCATGCTAATTTTATTCTGGTTTTGTGCTTAATATTCTAGTAGATCTATAATTTTGTTATTTCCACTTGTCTTTGGGATTAATTAGTGTATAATATTACACTATTTTTTGGATTAAGGAAACGGTGTTGATTGGGCAGATCTAGTGGATTTTAGATGAATCCATAGACTCCACTTTCCCTATGCCAATTAATCCCATTTGGATTTAACATATTTTTCAAGTGTTTGTAGAACTCTTCTTGGATCAGATCTCAAGTACTTACAGAAATCTTAGCAGACCATCCAACTACTTGAGAATGAAAGCTAAAGAACTCATGGTTCTTGATCTTAAAGGCTCATTATAAGATTGTTTCTTGAAGAGAATTTTCATTACTACCCCAAGTGCAAAAAATCTTAAATCGATATCTACATTGTAGCCCCCTAGCCTCTTCACCATTTGCCATCCATAATGGCTCAAATGAGGACCCCTTTATAGACTTGTACACTAACATCACCCAATACTTTGTTATTGGGGAAGTCATCCTCCTAGGAGACTTCAATTCTCATACTAGAGATCTCCAGATCCCTCTCCACGATCGACCAAAGGACGTGTTTTGTACCCAGGGGATAGATCCAGATTCAATTGGGCTTCACTGAATATCAGATGATGCTTTGGGGCCAACAACATTTTATGGTAAGCAACTATTTCAATTGGGGGAATCATAGGAGTTGTTAATTCTAAATGCTCTTCCATGTTTCCCAGATTCTCGCTTTTTCATGTGTCGGCCATATGGCGGGGCTGCGAGTGTAGTTGCTTATGTCCTTGCTAGCCAGAACTTGCTCCCTTTTATTTTCCATCTCTTGGTCTCCCCCATCCCCCTCACTGATCATGCACTTCTTTCCTTCTCTCTCCAGTTTGACACTCCCCTTCCACCCCATGCTTCCCCTCGAGGCCCACCCCAAACCACCTTTTGATTTGACGAAGGTGACCCTGACATCTTCTCCTCTACTCTACCTAAGATGATCCCTTCAGAAGCCCAGTTCTCCTTGCTTGTTTCTGCTTCCACTAAATACACGCGTCTTTCATCTACCATTTGGGAAGTAACACTCAAATCCTTCCCTCACTCCACTCGTTCCACTTTCACCTCCTGAAAAGTTGGATTTTTCCCCATGAACAAATGGTACGATGATGAATGCAAGACTCTACATCGAGAACTTTGATATGCTTTCACCCACTCTCAACCCTTCTACCCTGACATCAAAGCTTCTTACCATCGTCTCCCTTGTCTCAAGAAATGACTCTTTGTCTCTCATAGAAGATCGGAATTTTTGATCTCCTTTCCCACTCCCCTAAATAATTTTGGCATACCATCCTTCCCCGACGCTCCCCTCTTCCCTCTAACCTCGACCCTATATCCATGTTCTCTCACACTTCCAACCTTTATTATATTTTGGGGGCAAGGCCAAGTTCCTGTTACCTCCCCACACCCTTCATATTACCTATTCTCAAACAAATATATTAGAGAGGCCATTTGGGTGATGAACAACAAGAAAGCAGACGATGAGGAAGGCTACCAAGCAGATTTCTTTAAACACGGTTTCTGTGCTTGGTTATTTACTTGGTTGATCTCTTCAACCATGTAGCCCATGAAGGTTTTCCACTGGCATGGTCACACCACATCATCCATCCGATCCACAAATCAGGCTCTAGCTCAAATCCTAATAACTACAAAATGATCATGGTGGGCCAACCATTCTCGAAGTTGTATTCTATTGTTCTACATAGGAAGCTCTCCAGTGACCTTAAGTGGAGACAACTCAGAGTTAGGGGACATGCAGGTTTTCGACCAACTCATTAAACCATCGACCACATCTTCACCCTTCGCTCCATGATTGAGAAGGCATGACATCACTCTTAGAAATTCTATTGTTGTTTTATAGATTTTCATAAATCTTTTTGGCTCTATTCCGAGGGAAGCCTTACTCCAGAGACTCAAATATATTGGCATCTCAACGACGCTATTGACAACTATTATGTTCCTATATGAGTCCTTCCTTTGTTCGTCTTCACATGGTTCATGGGATGTTTGATTTCATCCGAAACACTATTGGGTTAAATAGGGTTGTCCATTGTCCCCTACCCTGTTTGGGATCTGTATTGATGAGTTGGATGTTTCTCTACACAAGCATATCCAAGACACTGATGGTTTCCTTCTTCACCATGTCATGATATCTATTCTACTCTTTGTTGACGACGTGGTCCTCCTCTCCTCATCTCTAAAAGGATTACAAAGGTAGTTGGATGCCTTAGCTTTGTTTTGCGATCTTCGACAATTGACGGTCAACCTGGGTAAAACCAACGTTATGATCTTCAACGAGGTGAAGAAAACTTCAGACCTTAACTTCCTATTCAGAGGGGATGAGGTTGAGATCACCGGCATGTATACGTACTTGGGGGTGCAATTCTCAGGTCCCCACTTCAGTTTGTGACCAACTCTTCAGCCTCATATCAACAAAGGATATGGATCCTTATCCCTTCTCAAGAGACAATGCTTTTGACATCACTTCCAGGACACCTTGTCTAAGATTAGCCTCATGGACACCTTGATTCGTCCCACTATTCTATATGGATCAGAGATTTGGGGACCATCTTTACATGAGTTGGATTGGGCTTCAGTTGAGAGAGTCCAAACTCTTCTTCCCTGCCACATCATTAGATGCAAACAGACAATACCTCAGCACATAATCCTTGCAGAGTTTGGATCTCAACCCTTTCAGCTTGAGACAGTCTTCAGTTTGGTCTCATTCTTGCATCGTGTCTGGGGATTTGTAGACTCAATAAAGAGTAAGGACCATTACCTTACTTGGCATATTTCTCTTCTAAGAATATTACTCGTTCTACTCCCTTAGGCTAGATGTTGGTTTATAGGAGTTTCAGATCTCTTAGAGTCAGTGGGCATTCAGTTGGATCGTATCCCTCCTTTCCAATATTCCTTAGATGCTCTTGGTCACATTATACCTACTAGACAAGATTTGAACAAGATCATCAGGGAAGAAATATACAGGAAGTTCGTCCAGGTCACCTGTGTCAATCCTCCAGGAGGGTTGCACCCAAAGATGGCCTTTTATGCTAAGCACTTCTTGGAGTTGAGAGACAGGCTCATTATTCGACCCTAGTATATGTTTCACCACTGGATGCATGCTCTTCACATTCCTCTAAGCCAGTTCAGAGTAGATTCTCATAGAATTCAGGTAGAGACTGACCACCAGAGTGATGGGAAAGACAGAATCTCTCAGGTATGTCATTTAGAAGAAGTAGAGACCGAGGTGCACTTCATTTTTGGATGCCCTATCTACTATGAGATCAGAGGAAGGTTCCATTGCTTGTTCAGAGACTCTCAGACCCTCACAAACTTTTTAATGTATCCCGATTAGAGATGTTTGGTCCTATATATGCATGACGCTCTTAGGTTTCGAGTGCATATTCTTTAGCCTCCCATCATACTAGACCCCACATAGAGGATCACAACATTTTTCACGGTACTACCTTCAAACCGGGGCATAAATAGAACGATTGATATCATTTCATATGCAGACTCTAGACTAGTGAGGATCCATGGGACCTCACCCCGCCACATGAGACACCAACAACTAACCATTTCATATCCGTCTGTAGTAGACGTACTAGGTCCTCCAGACCTCAGCAGTGCAAAAACTCCCCAAGACAACGAGTTAGTGGACAGTCCGTACCTCCCACTGACCCTTCATCAAGGCAACAAACCTTGTTGAATTTTTTTCAGTGCTCTTCAATCAATCTTAGATGTTAGGAGAGATGGGTCTGATCCTCTTCGTCACGGCATTCCATACATTGTATCTTTTATGTTATTGCATTGCACCTTTTATATTCATGCATTGTATTCTTTATAGGAGACTGTTTGGTTCTCCCACATTTTATGGACATCATTGTACTCAATAGTCCCTTTGACCTACTTTGTGGTCATTAGTTGGACATAAATATAATTATCTTATCTTATCTTATCTGACATAAACTCGTGCCAATCTGGACTTGGGCATAGGCCTATCTTGGTTTTAAATTTATTGCAGACTAATTTTGGTGTTTTTGCAAGCTTATTCTCAAATTTTGAAGGGGTTTCATCGCTTGTTCTATTTTAGGAAAAGCCCCTTTTGGATTTGATCATAGAAAGGTTGCCTTAAGGGCTAGCCATAAATTTTTTTGATCGCTTGCTCGATAAATTATTTGTTTAAGGGTTAAGTATTGTTTCTGCAGTGATATTGTCCCAGATTTATCACTGTTTTTTTCTAGGGTTTAGCCCTAAAAGCTCTATCTTGACATAAATTTACAATACTTTAGGTAGCCGAAAATTTTTAAATCCATTTGAGCCTCAACCATAACAATTTTATATTGAAATTGAAATTAAAACTGTGATCTTTTAATGAGCTAGCCGTAAGTGTTGAAGGTGTACTTCTTAAAGGTTGTTGGATGACTAGTGGCTTCAGTTCTTGGGGACTGAGAGTCTTCTAAGACTTTGATCAGTTTCTATATAGAATTTTCATCAGCTTTGGTTTTTGATCTCATTTGGAGGATCTGGAATTTCACTGCCCTTCTTGTTTTGTGCAGAGATCTTACTTCATTTTGTGTAGAGGATTCATTATTGGTTTATCTTGATCTAACATTTTTCATAACCAGGGTTGAAAAAGGTTATTTGAAGAGGATTCATTACCCTTCAACATCAAGCTTGAAGTGTGTTGCTTTTAATTGGTGTAAAAGCTTTGTTGGTACCATTCCATTACCATCTTTTTCTTCTAGAAACACCATCATTTTTCTACCTTTTTCCTCCATAGATCCCTTATATCCCTCGAAATTGATTAATTAATAGCATTATAATTGTTAGTTTGCATTAAAGTTAATTTATGAATTTTATGTTAGAAATTAGGAATTTTCAATAAAAAGGTTACAGGAAGTCATAACATCTTGTAAATGGTTTATCATCTGACACGTGGCATGACAGGCAAGCCAAAGCAATGGATAGGAACGAAACCTGGAATGTACAAGCATGGTGAAAAATCGATTCTACAGCAAATCAAAAGCTCCTGGTTATGTGGTCCACGCTAGTCAAACCCCAACCTTTTGGTTACAAAGGCAGTAAAAGCCATGGTTTCCCAAACCGGTTTCGTTTTGTTTTCTTTTTGGAAATCGGTTTAGATTAGAAATGACCAAAAATCATTCCATTGTAAAAGCAAAAACATCTACTTAATGAATATACATTCGATTCAGATAGGGACAGGCAGATAAAGACTGCGTATTATTTTTGTTTTCAAGAACAGTTACAGTTACAATTATTATCTATGTACATCGTTTGAGACCAGAACTCTTGTATGTGATTGCAATCTTCAGCACTTAAATATGGTCACGGTTTTACTCCAGCAGTGTTTATGCGTTAATACTCTCGTTGCTTGAGTTTACTTCAGTGTACCATTGAAATGTGGACGGGCCCTACGTGGATTGGTATACTGTTAATTTCATTTCCTTAGCAGTTTTTGAATTCGAATAGAACGCATAGTCTTTAGTGTTATTTCCATGTTTATGATTTTGTCGATTTGATTAGAAATTCTCACAAATGGTATTTATGGTGATAGCTTGAAGATTTTATCGTTCGATCATTGAACCATATCTTGTAAGAGATTTGATCCATCGTTATATTTTAAAGCATCTCCATAGACTCTGTTTTTCATGCATTTAAACTTTAGTGTGCTTTTGATTTGTCATGAATGCTCAAAGTGTTAACTAGACAGAGCTTTTGTGCATAGCATCCTTGTAAGAGGATTAAAATCTCAGTCTAGCATACGCTGTATCTTTAGGATAGTTAGATAAGTTAGGTGATCTGAGTGTTAAGGTGAGAGGAAACATATCTTAACCTTCTGTAAAGAAGTACTGCAACCTATCACAATAAACACTTAGTTAGGAATCCTTTATGTCTATAGATTTTAGACGCATGCCTCAAAGTTTACTGACCCTGGTTGATAATAAATTTAGTCTAATCTAGCACCCTAGATTGGCCACTACATTTTGGTGTCGTTGCCGGGGAGGCGTAGTTAGAGGGTTTCGAAGAATTTTTTTTTTAAAATTAATAAATAAATAAACAAAAATAAGCAAAAACATAGATTTAATTTTAATTCATCATGTTTACTTATTCCAAGATCTAGAGATAATAAAGGTAGATTCATAAAACCCCCCCCTCCAAAAACTAACCTACCATCACGAGCAGACCCTTTAAAAAACGTTGAACACACAACATCAGCTGAGGAAGTCACCATACAAAAATTAGAGGATAAACAGAAATCAGGGCAAAGACTTACACTCATCGAGAGGCAAATTCTATTAGCACACAAATCAGAGAAGAAACATTTCCCTGAATACTCTATAAAAGGAGAAAGTAGCACAGTAACTCAACAATCTTTCCTTGAACTTCTCTTTGAAACAAGTGACACTGAACAAGAAATTAAATCAACAGAGGAACCTATCAAAATGGTTGAAGAAGGACATGGATCAGAAAGAGGACCACCAAACCAAGGTCAAGAGGAAAAGTCAACCTTTAAATTTCCTATCCAAGAACCAGAAGAGGATGACGAAATAAAAATGAAAAACATACCCCCATCTGTGCTACCAAACTTTTATGGCATGGCTTCAAAAGACCCAGATTCATTCTTGTTTGAGTTTGACATTGTATGTCGAACATATGGTTACAAAGATGATGCCCATAGGCTTAGACTCTTCCCGGCAACATTAAAAGCATCAGCATTAAGATGGTTCATGGGGCTTGGTGAACATGCGATAACTGATTGGGATGGCATGAGAAGAATATTCCTAAAGAAATACCAACCTTATTGTAGATCGAAAGATTCCAAAGATGATATCTTTAGGATGAACCATAAAGAGGATGAAAATTTAGAGGAGTACTTAGAGCGATTTGTTTACAATTTACAAAAATTAAAACACAGAACCATGCCTCTTGATTTGATTCGAACAATATTCTTGAAGGGCATTCGAGAGGAATACTTAGATGATCTTAATTTGATCGGCAAAGGTGATATTTCCACTTTACCTTTTGAAGAAATTGCTGAGTTATGTGAAAAGTATTCTAGGAGCAAAGCCAAAATTAGAAAGAGAACCATATCATCCAAAGCCACAAAATCTGCTTCAGCAAGTGTCACAAGGGCTGAAATAGGGAACCTGTTGGAAGAATTCAAAACAGATCTATTAAGTACCTTAGGAACTCAAATTGACACTCTAAAAGCCAAGAAGAGACAAGAAGAGGAAGATCAAATGATGGCTCTCTTTTGCCCAAAATTCCGGAAGAAACATGCCTTAAAAGACTGCCCATTAGAAAACATTCAGGTTTGTGCCTTCTGTACTGAAAATCATGATATATTTCATTGCTCTAAAGGCAAGGTTTTGCAGAATTGTAATGTGGCAGCTAACAAAGATATGGAAAATATGTATTAGATGGGCGCAAAGAGACCATGGCAGCCAAAACCAGCACCTCAAGGTATGTTCCCAAACCAGAATTTGCAATTTCTTGTACATGATCAGATGTATGCTCAGAATTCGTGGAATGTACCCATGCCATGGCAGCACCAAAATTATCCCCAACAACAATGGAGACCATCTCAGCAATACTCTCAACAATATCACTCATATCCTCAACCATACCAACCATATTCGCAGCCATATCAACAATATCATCAGCCATATTCGCCATATCCTTAATCATATCAGCAATATCCTCAACAGCAAGTTGTTTACCCACATCAACCTCAACCCACTCAACAAGCATTGCTTGCTCCTCCACCAATAAATCCACCACAATTACAACTTCCATCTAACCCACAACCTCCTAGACCTACTCAAATCCCTGCTCAACCTGTACCAAATCCAAATAACAGAGCAGAGAGACCAGCCTACAATGTAGATGTGGGAACCTAATATCCCACATTACCCTTGCAAAATATCAATTTGAGGTCTGGTAAGATACTTCACAAAGAATCTTCAATAGCTGATAAACAAGAAGAAAACGAAGAAAATGAATATGAAACTCCCATTCAATGGAAACAAAATGATGACATCAAAAATAAACAAATGCAACCGTTGCATCCACCACCTTTTCCAGACCGATTGGTCCAAACAAAACTTCCAATGTCTATACCACAGTTTGATGTTTTAGATGAGCTAAAGAATGTCTATATAAAAATTCCAATACTACAAGCCATAAAAGACATTCCCATATATACTAAAGCCATCAAAGCACTGTGCCTTAAAAAGCCTACTAGGAAAAGGGTTGATCCACAAACCATTCATGTTATTGGACATTTGGCTGGCCTTATGATAAACACCATCTCAATGGAAAAGTATGTTGATCTTGGTATTCCCAGAGTCACTACAATCATTAACAACATACATATTCCAAACACCTTAATTGATCTTGGGGCCGCAATAAATGTGATGACTCTTGAAACCATGAAACACTACAGCTCATAATCTTGCAGCACACAACAATTGTTCTAGAACTCGCTGATAGGTCTAAAGTGATTCCTGAAGGGATTTTGGAGGACATAATTGTTTCACTGGACTCTTGGGAGTATTCAGTGGACTTTTTAGTTCTTCGGCCAAAATCCAATTTAGGAGGACACCCTATCATCCTTGGTAGACCATGGTTAGCAAATGCTGATGCATTCATAGGATGTCGATCGGGTAATATGATCATTTCACGAGGAACTGAAAGAAAACAACTCACTCTTTACCCATCAGCCCATCACCAGCAGTGGCACACAATTTGTGGCTTGACGATAAATACAATGACAAAGAAGAAGTTCAATTTGTTTTTAGCATCAACCAAATCTATGATTTTCAAGAACATAATAATGATGATTTGGTAGAGTTGTTTCCTTCTCAACCTGATGTTTCTGAAAATTTGAGAAATGACCAATACCATGCTGCAGATGAACTTTTGGCACAAAATTTTCAAGAAACATGCACCATTCAATCTTTGCAAACAACATTTCACAACATTTTTCCTATCCAATCCATCACAAACACACAGAGTAAGACCATAGAGATTAGTCTAGGAAAAACTTTGAATATTGGCACTCACCTAGACTCATCTCAGGAGGAAAGATTGATTCAATTATTGAGAAAATACCAGAAAGCATTTGCTTGGGACTACACCGATATGCACGGAATTTACCCTGAAACATGCACTCACCATATTTATACGGATAGTAATATCAATCCAGTGAGGCAACCGCAGAGACGAATGAATCCCATGCTTCAGGATATTGTTAGAGAGGAATTACAAAAACTGTTGAAAGTCAATTTTATTTATCTTATCTCTGACAGTCAGTGGGTATCCCCATTGGTAGTAGTGCCCAAGAAAAATGGTAAGTGGTGGATTTGTGTTGATTACAGACAATTGAACAAAGCAACCCTCAAAGATTATTTCCCACTACCATTTATTGACCAAGTGCTAGACACATTAGCTAGGAAATCATCGTTCTCTTTTCTTGATGGTTTCAGTGGCCACAACCAGATCAGGATAGCCTTAGAGGACCAGGACAAAACCACTTTTACTCGTCCCTGGGGCACTTATGCTTATAATGTTTTTCCATTTGGACTTTGCAATGCTTCAGCTACATTTCAGAGAGTTGTATTAGCTATTTTTGTGATTTAGTTCATGATTGTGTTGAATTTTACATGGATGATTTTTCAGTGTATGGTAATTCATTTGAGCCTGCATTAGAGAATCTTGAAAAAGTTTTGAAGAGATGTATTGAAGCTAATCTATCACTCAGCAATGAAAAGTGTTTTACGATGTTAAATGAGGGGATAGTATCAGGCAAGTATATTTATTTTCAAGGCATTAAAGTTGATCCATCAAAAATCCAGATCATTGTCAATTTGCCAATTCCGAAGACTCAAAAGGACGTAAGAAGTTTCCTTCGATATGCAAGCTATTACAGAAGGTTTGTTAAACATTTTAGTAAAATAGCTTCACCTCTGTTTAAACTTCTAGCAAAAGATACACTTTTCAACTGGAATGAGAATTGTCAGCAAGAATTTGAGACACTCAAAGAAAAGTTATCAACCACACCAGTCTTAAAAGGACCTAACTGGAACCTACCATTTCACATCTTTACAGATGCATCTGATACTGCAGTAGGTGCCTCATTAGGCCAAAAAGAGGAGTCCTGTCATTATGCTATCTATTTCATTAGCAAAAATCTAACACCTGCAGAATTAAACTACACAGTCACAAAAAAAGAAATGCTTGCCATTATACATGTTGTGAATAAATTCTGACATTATATAACTGGTTATGAGGTTTTTGTACATACTGACCATTCTGCCATTAAGCATTTAATGAATAAACCAGTAACTAGTGGCAGAGTTACCAGATGGTTGTTATTGTTACAGGAATTTAACATCACAGTGTTAGATAGACCAAGTAAGGAGAATTAGGTGGCAGAATTTCTTTCTAGACTGAAAAATCAAGGTGAGTTTGTTCCGGTTGAAGATTATTTTCCAGATGAAAATTTATTTGCAATTTCAATAGTGAATCCTTGGTATGCTGACTTTGCCAATTATTTGTCCACAAGAAGAACACCTCCATACTTTACTCCAAAGGAAAAGAAGAGGCTAGTCAAACGAAGTGCTCGATACTCATGGGCTAATGGCGATTTATTTTACACTCGTCATGATATGATTATTAGACGATGTGTAAGAAATGATGAAATAATTGATATTTTAAAATCTTGCCATGATGAACCGTGTGGTGGGCATTTTGCAGCATTCAAAATTCTTAGTCTTGGATACTACTGGCCATCTATTTTTAAGGATTCCAAGAAGTACGTGAAGAGTTGTGATAGCTATCAAAGAATGGGTAGGCCAACAGCTACGCATGAGATGCCACTTCAGCCTCAAGTACACCTAGAGCCATTTGAAAAATGGGCTCTAGATTTCATAGGACCCATTAATCCAACTTCCAATGGTAAGAATTACATCCTAGTATGTATTGATTACGTAAAAAAATGGGCTGAAGCCAAAGCACTAGTCCGGGCAACTGAACAAACAGTGTTAAACTTCCTTTTTGAAGAGATTTTTGTAAGGTATGGAGTACCAGGGGAGATAGTGACTGATCAAGGTACTCAGTTTACTTCAAAGTTAGTTAAGGACATCATAGAAAAATATCAAATCAAGCACAGAAGAAGTACACCTTACCATCCACGGGCCAATGGCCAGGTGGAATCCATAAATAAAACTTTGGAAGGAATTATCATTAAGACTGTAGCAATGAACAGAAAGAATTGGGAAGAGAAGCTCAAAGATGCACTCTGGGCTTATAGAATCACGTGGAAGAATACTACCGGATTTACACCATATCAGTTGGTGTATGGCAAAGAGGTAATGCTTCCTATTGAGTTTCAAATACATACTTTTAAGATGGCTGCAGATTTGGGAATTGATCTTAATGAAGCACAACAAGAAAGAATTCAGCAGTTGAACCAGCTGGATGAAATGAGGTAGAAAGCAGAGGAGACAACACTCCTCATGCAGAAACAAAGGAAGCAGTGGCATGATGCACACATCAAGAAGAAACAGTTTAAAGAAGGAGACTAGGCTTTACTTTTTTATTCTAAATTCAGAGATCATAAAGCCAAATTCACCACACATTGGATGGGCCCATACGAAATAGTTCAAGTTTATGACAACGGATCAATCAAGCTTATTACCATTGATGGAGAAGGCCATCCCTTTATTGTCAATGGCCATCGCTTGAAACTTTTGGTGGGCTCCAGTATTGTAGCAATAATGCTACAACTCCTGGAGCTTCCTATCTCTAATTTTATCAACCCGTTAGTTCGTAACAAACTTGGAAGCGACGGTGCTGTATGCACAAGTACTAGCTCTTGTCGCAACTGTCACTTGGTCAGCTGGCACAAGTCCGCTAGGGCTCAAGCCAACTTTTATATGTTCTCAGAAGAAGCTTTCTAAATGATGAACGAAGACTATCTGAAAGGAAATTAACCTACTTTGCAAGAATGAACTGAAAGCCAACAAAACATGGAAACCCTAGTAAACCCTAATCTGACTAGTCTAATCTCTATGATGCAATGGTGGGAGTAAAAACTTCTAGAAATGATGCCATTACTTCTAGTGATATGAGATGCATGAATTTAAACTACTTCTACTGAAAAGAACATTGTTTTTGTATTTTTGCTTAAGTGGTTGGAGTTATTATGATTTTGTTTCTTATTAGGGTTTGACTGTGCAGGGGTAGTTCGAAGGGAAAGAAAGCTTGGGAAAGGTCAGGAGGGCTAGGAAAGGTTCCAGGGGATCCAAAACATCATTCCATAGAAGTCCACAACGTTCAGGTGCTCGGCAACCGAGTTTGCAGGCTTCTACAGGATGTCTGCACGGGATCCTACAGGATGTTCAAAGATTTCTACAGGATGTTCTGAAATGGGATTTTGGAGCATGGGTGAGTGAGGGAAGATGCATGAGTGGATATGGAGGTAGGATAGGGGTCTGAAGTGGCCTAGGAACTGATGGATGGAGCTAAGGAATGGCGAGGATGGTTCAATTTGTTCAAGGGAGAGTGAAGAAATGTTGCACAAAAATTAGGGTTTTGGGAGCGAATGGCAAACGTGAAGCAAGGGTTCTAAGTAGAGGGTGGAGTGGATGGTGCTGATGGAGAATAAGCAGAAGAAGGAGTGGTACAGGTGCTCTGCAAGTCGTTTTCCAATCTGAACCAACAAAGACTTATGAATTCAAAGACCTAATTACGTTGACCTAATTTGCTAGCTGTTAGTAAAGAGAATGAACAGAAGTGTGACCTGCAATGGAACCATGTATTTTAACTCATGCAAATAAGCAAATGAAAGTTTGAACTTGTAACCAACTTCTACACATGAAAATCAAGCACTAGTGATTGCATGGCAAAGCAAAATCAGTGTTTTGTGGGCAGCAAAGTCATCCTAGTCACAGCTCCTGATCCCACTGAGGGAGAGGTGAAACCACAGATGTGTGTTGGCCCTTTTCTTGAAGATTTTTCTGTTAACAACCTATCAACTAAATCTGAGCATGAAAAGCTATTTTACTCGTAAAAAAAACAAACTAAATAACAAAACAAAATAGCAGATTTTATTCTCAGAATGCAACAAAACACATAAAGATAAACAAGGGAGGTACTGGGCGATTGAGATGGGCCCAAACCCAAGAGCTACAGCCTCCCAAGAGAGATTTAGAGCTGGTGCAAAGCTGGATTCATCTTTATTAAACAAGAATGAAGAGTTACATAAAAATTGTCCACAAGAAGAACTTGAGCATGAGCTGAAAGCAAAGCTAACCCATGGCCTACAAATCGAATTACAAAATGACTACAACAAGACTATGAAATGACTAACTACCAGCTACAAAATTACTAACCACTAGCCAACCCCAAATGAGGCCCTAAGCCTTCTTATTTATACAATTTGAGGACCCAATAGTCCTCCTAAAATTTAGGGACTTGGCTGCCCAAGACTTGTAGTTAACAGCAGTCCTACTTGACTTGCTTGGCTGCCCTTGTTTTCATTGATTTGGTGGCCTTTGAACTCCGAGCTGATGGTGGATAATTAGAGGTAAGGGCCCATAAATGAGGGGGACACCTTCCTAAAAATCCTCTAGCTTGTTCTCCCACGAATTTGGCTGCCAAGTGCTCATTAAGACCTTCAATTTTGTCTCCAAGTTGACCAAAAAGGCTACACAAAGCACCCATTAGACTTGTTGGAATAATGACTAACCAAATTCACTCTATTAACGTAAAAATAATCAAAAACATGCAATAAACCAATGAGAATGGTGGATTAAGTCAACTCAGGAGGTTGAATGAGCCCAAATAATTGTCCATTTTTGGGGCTCATCAACTTTACCATAAGCCCATCACCAAGCAATATTTTCTTCAAACTGTATCTCAGAAAAAAGGAGGTTGAGATATTGCAGCCTTCAGCTGTAGTATCTCTATCTTAGTTCATTTCATTTCAATTTAGAAATTTAATAATAATAATAATAATAATAATAATAATGGTTTAGATGTGAAAACCAGACTCTGGCACACTCTAACCCAGAATTCTTACTTGAAAACCAATTCTTTGGCTGCTAAGAATTCCTTTTCTTTTTGTTTCCTGTTTGATTCATCGATTGAATAATGACTTGAGGACAAGTCAAAGCTTTAGTGGGGGAGAAGCATTAGCATTTTTGTTTTTATCTCATCTCCTCATTGTAAATTCTCAAAGAGTTTGTTTCAGCACTTTAGTATCTCAATAAAGAAGTTTTTTTTGTCTTTGTTCTAATCAGAGGGACCTGTTTAAAGCACTATGTAGTGGGACCTGTTCTGTTCAGAGGACCATGTTACCAGCACCAACATTAGAGGGACCTGTTCAAAAAACATAAAAGGGACCTGTTAGAGACTGCTATCTCAAGTTACTTCAGCAAAGCTTCAACAAAGTTTCAACAGAGATTCAAAGGTTGCTCGTCACCAAGGCTCCATCAAACACCAAAGATCAAGGAAGCTGCACACATATAGTTCTTTTCCAGATTTCAAAGAAGCTGCACAAACATTCTCCAGATCTCAGAGGGACCTGTTGTATCCAAATTCATCTCAGAGGGACCTGTTATGGACAACAAATATTAGTCATATCTGAACAAGAAAGACCAATCCTACCTATGCATGCCAACTGAACTCTTGATCAACCAATAAAAGTGTAATGTATTATTGTAATTTTTATTTTTAACATTTAAATTATTAGATTACTTTAGTGTTAAATGTGATGACTATGACTGCTTATGATCAATTTCAAAAACACCCACATATCCATCACCCTTGTCATATTCCTAATTCCTATCATTTCCCAACACTCTAGCCTACCCCCATACTCCTCCTACGATTTTTAAATCCTCTATTATACCACCCTCCCAACGTTGTTATTAACTCCTTATCGGCCATCAAACTTTACTATCGGTTCAACATCTCCCTATTTGGCCAAGTACCAATGAGCAAGGGACAGGTGGTGAACTATTGGAAAGCCAAATGTTACAAGGTTTCATTCATTGTTTTTGAATCGGCTAGGTTATAACATGATTGTTCGACCAAGTCGACTCATGCAAACAACTATCCGTTATTATACTCCAGTACTCCATACATTCTTACGACGTTCTCATGATGACAATCATACAAACCAATACAACCACTCCTCTGTCATTGAAATATGAATATGCTCTGTTATTATTATAGTGAATTGGGTCGAGTCGGTTCTTAAAATTTCATTTCATTTTCAGTTGTAAAAAGGGCGTTTCATACTAGCAATTCAAGTGTTGTGACTTCAAAAACAAAGGCCGAGAACAACAAGTGCTACGAAAGGAAAGCACAGTAATTGGGCTCACAAGTTCCACCTCCACCATAATTCAAGGACAGTCAACCGGTCACTGCCTAAGCCATTGAAGGAGCTGATCTCGAAGAACAGAGGGCACCACCAGGTCAGTTGTGTGGAGCGAAAAGCAGAGTTAACAAACCAAAATACCCTTGTTAAATTAGTAAGCATAAATGAAGAGGGTTAGAGTAGGAGTTTCTCTGTCAAAATGATTAATGGAGTAGAGCCAAACACATTTGATAGTTCTCAGTACCACGATGACTGCATTGCAATTTTAAAAGAAAAACAATGGCTACCCTTCTTGGAGAAGTTTAATGGGAGCAATGAGGAAGTAACTAAACAGTTTGCCTTTACATTTAATGGGGAGAAAGCATTGATAGGAAATTTCTCATTTAAGATCTCAGAAGACACCATAGCACAATTCTTGGGGATCAGCCCAGAAGGAGAAAAATACTCCAAAAAAAAACAATTCAAAGAAAAATAATGGACCCAATTCATGTCCAGGTCGAGGGTTTCATCTGTTAACTGGAAGAAGGGTGTCCCTAGGAGCTGGATGATACATCCATGGGATGAAATGGTGTATATCATTCAAAAATTTGTTACGTGTGAGGGTCGTTACAACATAGTCTTTTTATACCACATCAAACTCCCGTTACATTTAAAAGGGCAGTGCACCATTAGTTTACCATATTTCCTCTTGCAGATCTTGACCAAGATGTCAAAAACTATCCAAAAGAAAAAGGGTAATGAAGATAAAAGTTTATGTCATTTTGGGTTAATTAAAATTCTAATTGAATTTGAATTACAGAAAAGGGGAAAAACATGGAAGGAATTTCTGGCTGCGAATCAAACCAAATATGGAGAGGATGAGCAAGAACAACAAGAGCACTCAGGATTTATGCTTGACGTTGATGAAGAGAACCCTGTGCGCAATTCAAGAAATGTCCCTCCACCCGGTAGTAGTGTGAGGACGAGAAAAATGAGACAAGAGTCTGCCCAGAAAATGGAGCAAGATAAAATTTTCACTACATATACAAGAAGATCCAGGAGAGCACAAAAGACCCAGCCACAAGAAGATCAACCAGAATCAAATGCCCATGCACCGATGGACATCGAGAGTAGTGCTCACTCACAACCTGGACCAGAAGCCGAAATGGAGGTTGAGAGCAACAATAGGCAAGGAAAAGAGTCACCACCTGCAATTAAGAAACAAAGGAGGCTGAAAAAGAAAATTGAAAGGTTAAAAGAAGAACTGAAGGAGGCCAACATGCTGGAGAAAGTCATCAAGAACGAGAATGAAATGCTGAGAGCACAGAGTAAGGAGACTCAGCAGAAAAATGAAAAGTTGAAGGAGCAAATCAAAGAACTCGAGGCTGAACAAGCTGACATTTGCAAGTGAGCAACCAAATGGTATACCCAAAAGAAAGCCCTCAAGGAGAAATACAAGAGTTTGAAACATGAGCTCCAATTCAAAAAGATGCCCAAGCTAAGAAGAACATAGATGCATTGTTAAAAGCAGCAGAGGTACAGGCAGGAACAGAGTATAGAGGCAGCATATCAGGATTAGCATGAGGACATGCTAAGTCATTAAGGTTGGGGGAGATGTTGGTACCATTCCATTACCATCTTTTTCTTCTAGAAACACCATCATTTGTCTACCTTTTTCCTCCAGAGACCCCTTATATCCCTCGAAATTGACTAATTAATAACATTATAATTGTTAGTTTGCATTAAAGTTAATTTATGAATTTTTATGTTATAAATTAGGAATTTTCAATAAGAAGGTTACAGGAAGTCATAACATCCTGTAAATGGTTTATCATCTAACACGTGGCATGACAGGCAAGCCAAAGCAATGGATAGGAACGAAACCTGGAATGTACAAGCATGGTGAAAAATCGATTCTACAGCAAATCAAAAGCTCCTGGTTATGCGGTCCACGCTGGTCAAACCCCAGCCTTTTGGTTACAAAGGCAGTAAAAGCCATGGTTTCCCAAACCGGTTTCGTTTTGTTTTCTTTTTGGAAATCGGTTTAGATTAGAGATGACCAAAAATCATTCCATTGTAAAATCAGAAACATCTGCTTAATGAATGTACATTCGATTCAGATAGGGACAGGCAGATAAAGACTGCGTATTATTTTTGTTTTCAAGAACAGTTATAGTTACAGTTACAGTTATTATCTCTATACATCATTTGAGACCAGAACTCTTGTATGTGATTGCAATCTTCAGCACTTATATATAGTCAGGGTTTTACTCCAGCAGTGTTTATGTGTTAATAATCTCGTTGCTTAAGTTTACTTTAGTGTACCATTGAAACGTGGACGGGCCCTGCGTGGATTGGTATACTGTTAATTTCATTTCCTTAGTAGTTTTTGAATTTGAATAGAACGTATAGTGTTTAGTATTATTTTCATGTTTATGATTTTGTCAATTTGATTAGAAATTCTCACAAATGGTATTTATGGTGATAGCTTGAAGATTTTATCGTTCGATCATTGAACCATATCTTGTAAGAGATTTGATCCATCGTTATATTTTAAAGCATCTCCATAGACTCTATTTTCATGCATTTAAACTTTAGTGTGCTTTTTATTTTTCATGAATGCTCAAAGTGTTAACTAGACAGAGCTTTTGTGCATAGCATCCTTGTAAGAGGATTAAAATATCAGTCTAGCATACGCTGTATCTTTAGGACAGTTAGGTAAGTTAGATGATCTGAGTGTTAAGGTGAGAGGAAACATATCTTAACCTTCTGTAAAGATGTACTGCAACCTATCACAATAAACACTTAGTTAGGAATTCTTTATGTCTATAGATTTTAGACGCATGCCTCAAAGTTTACTGACCATGGTTGATAATAAATCTAGTCTAATCTAGCACCCTAGATTGGCCACTACATTTTGGCGCCGTTGTCGGGGAGGCGTAGTTAGAGGGTTTCAAAAAAAATAAAAATAAAAAATAAAATAAATAAACAAAAACAAGCAAAAGCTTAGATTTAATTTTAATTCATCATGTTTACTTATTCCTAGATCTAGAGATAATAAAGGTAGATTCATAAAAACCCCCCATCCAAAAACTAACCTACCATCAGGAGCAGACCCTTTAGAAAACGTTGAACACACAACATCAGCTGAGGAAGTCACCATACAAAAATTAGAGGATAAACAGAAATCAAGGCAAATACTTACACTCATCGATAGACAAATTCTATTAGTACACAAATCAGAGAAGAAACATTTCCCTGAATCCTCTATAAAAGGAGAAAGTAGCACAGTAACTCAACAATCTTTCCTTGAACTTCTCTTTGAAACAAGTGACACTGAACAAGAAATTAAATCAACAGAGGAACCTATCAAAATGGCTGAAGAAGGACATGGATGAGAAAGAGAACCACCAAATCAAGGTCAAGAGGAAGAGTCAACCTTTAAATTTCCTATCCAAGAACCAGAAGAGGATGACGAAATAAAAATGAAAAACATACCCCCATCTGTGCTACCAAACTTTTATGGCATGGCTTCAGAAGACCCAGATTCATTCTTGTTTGAGTTTGACATTGTATGTCGAATATATGGTTACACAGATGATGCCCATAGGCTTAGACTCTTCCCAACAAAATTAAAAGCATCAGCGTTAAGATGGTTCATGGGGCTTGGTGAACATGCGATAACTGATTGGGATGGCATGAGAAGAATATTCCTGAAGAAATACCAACCTTATTGTAGATCCAAAGATTCCAAAGATGATATCTTTAGGATGAACCAACAAGAGGATGAAAATTTAGAGGAGTAATTAGAGCGATTTGTTTACAATTTACAAAAATCAAAACACAGAACCATGCCTCTTGATTTGATTCGAACAATATTCTTGAAGGGAATTCGAGAGGAATACTTAGATGATCTTAATTTGATGGGCAAAGGTGATATTTCCACTTTACCTTTTGAAGAAATTGCTGAGTTATGTGAAAAGTATTCTAGGAGCAAAGACAAAATTGGAAAGAGAACCATATCATCCAAAGCCACAAAATCTGCTTCAGCAAGTGTCACAAGGGCTGAAATAGGGAACCTGTTAGAAGAACTCAAAACAAATCTATTAAGTACCTTAGGAACTCAAATTTACACTCTAAAAGCCAAGAAGAGACAAGAAGAGGAAGCTCAAATGATGGCTCTCTTTTGCCCAAAATGCCGGAAGAAACATGCCCTAAAACACTGCCCATTAGAAAACATTCAAGTTTGTGCCTTCTGTACTAAAAATCATGATATATTTCATTGCTCTAAAGTCAAGGTTTTGCAGAATTGTAATGTGGCAGCTAACTCAGATATGGAAAATATGTATTACATGGGCGCAAAGAGACCATGGCAGCCAAAACCAACACCTCAAAGTATGTTCCCAAACCAGAATTTGGAATTTCCTGTACATGATCAGATGTATGCTCAGAATTCGTGGAATGTACCCATGCCATGGCAGCACCAAAATTATCCCCAACAACAATGGAGACCATCTCAACAATACTCTCAACAATATCACTCATATCCTCAACCATACCAACCATATTCGCAGTCATATCAACAATATCATCAGCCATATTCGCCATATCCTCAATCATATCAGCAATATCCTCAGCAGCAAGTTGTTTACCCACATCAACCTCAACCCACTCAACAAGCATTGCCTGCTCCTCCACCAATAAATCCACCACAATTACAACTTCCATCTAACCCACAACCTCCTAGACCTACTCAAATCCCTGCTCAACATGTACCAAATCCAAATAACAGAGCAGAGAGACCAGCCTACAATGTAGATGAGGGAACCTAATATTCCACATTACCCTTGCAAAATATCAATTTGAGGTCTGGTAAGATACTTCACAAAGAATCTCCAACAGCGGATAAACAAGAAGAAAACGAAGAAAATGAAAATGAAACTCCAATTCAAAGGAAACAAAATGATGAAATAAAAAATAAAAAAATGCAATTGTTGCATCCACCACATTTTCCAGACCGATTGGTCCAAACAAATTTCCCATGTCTATACCACAGTTTGATGTTTTAGATGAGCTAAAGAATGTCTATATAAAAATTCCACTACTACAAGCCATAAAATACATTCCCATATATACTAAAGCCATCAAAGAACTGTGCCTTAAAAATCCTACTAGGAAAAGGGTTGATCCACAAACCATTCATGTTATTGGACATTTGGCTGGCCTTATGACAAACACCATCTCAATGGAAAAGTATGTTGATCCTGGTATTCCCAGAGTCACTACAATCATTAACAACATACATATTCCAAACACCTTAATTGATCTTAGGGCCGCAATAAATGTTATGACTCTTGAAACCATGAAAACACTACAGCTCACAAACTTGCAGCACACAACAATTGTTCTAGAACTCGCTAATAGGTCTAAAGTGATTCCTAAAGGGATTTTGGAGGACATAATTGTTTCACTGGACTCTTAGGAGTATCCAGTGGACTTTTTAGTTCTTCAGCCAAAATCCAATTTAGGAGGACACCCTATCATCCTTGGTAGACCATGGTTAGCAATTGTTGATGCATTCATAGGATGTCGATCGGGTAATATGATCATTTCACGAGGAACTGAAAGAAAACAACTCACTCTTTACCCATCAGCACAATCACCAGCAGTGGCACACAATTTGTGGCTTGATGATAAATACAATGAAAAAGAAGAAGTTCAATCTGTTTTTATCATCAACCAAATCTATGATTTTCAAGAACATAATAATGATGATTTGATAGAGTTGTTCCTTTCTCAACCTGATGTTTCCGAAAATTTGAGAAATGACCAATACCATGCTGCAGATGAACTTTTGGCAAAAAAATTTCAGGAAACATGCACCATTCAATCTTTGCAAACAACATTTCACAACATTTTTCCTATCCAATCCATCACAAACACACAGAGTTAGACCATAGAGATTAGTTCAGGAAAAACTTTGAATATTGGCACTCACCTAGACTCATCTCAGGAGGAAAGGTTGATTCAATTATTGAGAAAATACCAGAAAGCATTTGCTTGGGACTACACCGATATGCACGGAATTTACCCTGAAACATGCACTCACCATATTTATACGGATAGTAATATCAAACCAGTGAGGCAACCGCATAGACGAATGAATCCCATGCTTCAGGATATTGTTAGAGAGGAATTACAAAAATTGTTGAAAGTCAATTTTATTTTATCCTATCTCTGATAGTCGGTGGGTATCCCCATTGGTAGTAGTGCCCAAGAAAAATGGTAAGTGGCGGATTTGTGTTGACTACAGACAATTGAACAAAGCAACCCTCAAAGATTATTTCCCACTACCATTTATTGACCAAGTGCTAGACACATTAGCTGGGAAATCGTCATTCTCTTTCCTTGATGGTTTCAGTGGCTACAACCAGATCAGGGTAGCCTTAGAGGACCAGGACAAAACCACTTTTACTTGTCCCTGGGGCACTTATGCTTATAATGTTTTGCCATTTGGACTTTGCAATGCTCCAGCTACATTTCAGAGAGCTGTATTAGCTATTTTCGCTGATTTAGTTCATGATTGTGTTGAAGTTTACATGGATGATTTTTCAGTGTATGGTAATTCATTTGAGCATGCATTAGAGAATCTTGAAAAAAATTTGAAGAGATGTATTGAAGCTAATCTATCACTCAGCAATGAAAAGTGTTCTACGATGTTAAATGAGGGGATAGTATTAGGCCAGTATATTTATTTTCAAGGCATTAAAGTTGATCCATCAAAAATCCAGATCATTGTCAATTTGCCAATTCCGAAGACTCAAAAGGACGTAAGAAGTTTCCTTCGATATGCAAGCTATTACAGAAGGTTTGTTAAACATTTTAGTAAAATAACTTCACCTTTGTTTAAACTTCTAGCAAAAGATACACTTTTCAACTGGAATGAGAATTGTCAGCAAGCATTTGAGACACTCAAAGAAAAGTTATCAACCACACCAGTCTTAAAAGGACCTAACTGGAACCTACCATTTCACATCTTTACAGATGCATCTGATACTGCAGTAGGTGCCTCATTAGGCCAAAAAGAGGAGTCCTGTCATTATGCTATCTATTTCATTAGCAAAAATCTAACACCTGCAGAATTAAACTACATAGTCACTGAAAAAGAAATGCTTGCCATTATACATGTTGTGAATAAATTCCGACATTATATAACTGGTTATGAGGTTTTTGTACATACTGACCATTCTGCCATTAAGCATTTAATGAATAAACCAGTAACTAGTGGCAGAGTTACCAGATGGTTTTTAATGTTACAGGAATTTAACATCACAGCGTTAGATAGACCAAGTAAGGAGAATTAGGTGGCAGAATTTCTTTCTAGACTGAAAAATCAAGGTGAGGTTGTTCCGGTTGAAGATTATTTTCCAGATGAAAATTTATTTGCAATTTCAATAGTGAATCCTTGGTATGCTGACTTGGCCAATTATTTGTCCACAGGAAGAACACCTCCATACTTTACTCCAAAGGAAAAGAAGAGCTAGTCAAACAAAGTGCTCGATACTCATGGGCTAATGGCGATTTATTTTACACTCGTTATGATATGATTATTTGATGATGTGTAAGAAATGATGAAATAATTGATATTTTAAAATCTTGCCATGATGAACCGTGTGGTGGGCATTTTGCAGCATTCAAAATTCTTAGTCTTGGATACTACTGGCCATCTATTTTTAAGGATTCCAAGAAGTACATGAAGAGTTGTGATAGCTATCAAAGAATGGGTAGGCCAACAGCTACGCATGAGATGCCACTTCAGCCTCAAGTACACCTAGAGCCATTTGAAAAATGGGCTCTAGATTTCATAGGACCCATTAATCCAACTTCCAATGGTAAGAAGTACATCCTAGTATGTATTTATTACGTAACAAAATGGGCTGAAGCCAAAGCACTAGTCCGGGCTGTTTAGTCAATTTAGTGTCGTCTAAATTGCTATCATAAATTGTCAACCAGGGGCTCGTAAGCTGATGAAGTGAAGGTGTACTATATGTACTTAAGCAACCTCTTAGATCTTTTTGTCGTTTGGGGGTGTTGTTTGTGGTCAATCTATCTTCCTAAGATGGAATGGAGGTTTTAGAAACAGATGAGTGATAGTGTGTGTAAGGTGATTTCTAAATGAGTGAGTGTGTGTTGCTGGTGGTTTCTAACTACCTTCTAAACTTTGCAAAGAAAGAGCTTGAAATAAATAACTTGAAATGAACTGAAAGCAAAGAACCACTTTCTAATGGCACTAGTCACTACTCATGCTGCTGCAAATAAAAAGGTAAGAAAACCACTTTAAAAACCAATGATAATGTTCATCTCTTCCTAAATCTCTACTTCCAACATATAGTACTATGTAAAACACGATTAGGAAGTAGTTCGAGATAAGTCTAAAAAGTGATAAAGCTCTAGATGACAAATTATAACACCACTGTGCCTTTCTCCAACATTCTGCTTCCAACATACATTGTTATGTGTAACAAGTGAAGAAAGAGTTAGTGATATAAGTCAAAAGCTACTCAAAGCAAGCTGTAATTTATTAGTATTCTGATCTCTTAAAGATGAACAACTTATGATAAGGAGACCATCAATGTGTTAGCATACAGCTTGAGAAACTAAGCTATAAGTTAAGCTAGAAAAACAGATTAAAGGCAGCAACTATGAATATGACAACTGAAAATACCATCAGAGATAAAGCAAATACACAAGACACACAATCCCGGGCTAAAACCTGCAGAAAACAATCCTGATCAGTTTAAAATAAATGCTGGAAATGTAAAGGCATGAAAGCAAACTGTACACTATTATACATGATGAAAGAAATAAAAATTGCTGGCATTCAAACTACATATTATTGTACATGTGAAAATGAAAATAAGGAAAGGCAGGAAAATGAAATCAAACACTATGTACACAGGCTGTCATAGATGGGGGCCCTCCATCCACGCAACCAGCTAAAGATCAGCTACGAGAAGGTGAACAAAAACAGTCTTCTTTTATAAAACCAGCATGTCAAAATACAGTGAAAAAGTGTTGTAGAAACAGCCTTCTAAAACAGAGTTTTGATAACAAAATAAGCACAACACTTTCAATATTCAAAAAGCTAATCTCTAAGCGTTGGCACACGCTTTATTTATAAGCATAGGGGCAAACTACCCTCTGCGTGAACTAAGCAACTACAACCTAACTTATTAACTACGCAGCAACACGCAGTCTTAACTAATTAACTTATGCAGCAACACGCAGGCAACTCCGTGCACGTTTGGAGGAAACGGTCATCATGGGAAGTAAATCTATGTTTGGATCCTGTCTTTTGCTGTCTTCGTGGCGTGGAGGAAGTGCCAGCTATGGTTCCGTGTCTCAGCTGCTCACGGCTCCCATGCCACCATTTGGAACTTGACCGTTTGACCGAGGGTACACCTGCGTTGACCAGGGGCATACATGACTGGTTTGGCTCAACCAATAGCATACGATCCATGTGTACATCCATCCCAACGTGCCCATGTGGCCCGTTCCTTGAGAAGACACGTGGAGTATATCAAACAACAAAAAGGCTGTGGAATCTCTGAATAGCTGTGGAATTGCTGAACAGCTGCGAAATTGCTGTATATGTTCCAAAATTCTAATCAAACAGTCAAACATTAGCATAGTTAACAAACCATGATAAAAAGACATGTAATGCAATAATTTGAACAAGTTAATGGAGGAAAAGATGGAAAAAGGAATAAGTGAAGGGAAAAAGCTGTTGGGAAGATAGCTAAGTGAGTGCAAGGTTGAGGCTCAACATACCCCCACTCTAAGGGTGTTGCATGTCCTCATGCAACGAAAACTTTGCATAATCCTTTAGTTCATATGCTCGGATGCCTCTGCTAAGACATCCAACCTTCTTCTCTTCCTCTTTGTTGCCAAACTTGTTCTCGGTTTCTTCACCAAGCACCTGAATTTTAAGTTGATCAATGCCCGGCTCAACTTCTTGCATTTTCTCTTCAACTTTCTGTTCTTTCTTTGCCAAAGGCCCAAATGAAGCATGGTATTGTCGTGGATCATCTTGTCCAAGTTACCTTGTTGTTTCAATGCTTCATTTTCATTTTTGATGTGGCGATTTAGGACTTCTAGTTCAAATATTTCTTGCTTCAGAGATTGAACCTACTGTTCAAGGGGCAAGACTGTGCTAGGACTAGCAATAGATTGCTCCAATGTTTCTAAATAGTCATATGCTTCTTGCTGAACAGGGTCAACATCTGGAGTTTGCCTTGGTCTGAATTCAAACCCTTGAAAGCTGCTCTCTCTTTCTTGTTGAAAAGGGCTTTCCTCTCTTGGAGGACTTGAGTCAATGTCTAGCTGAATTTGCCTCTTCTCAGGTGTGCTCAAGTCAACAAAATGGGACTGTTTTCCTTTTATTACACTTTTCCTTTCTATGAGCCTTCTACTTCTCCTTACCTGTATGTTAGTGCTTTTCTTCTTGGAGATGGCAGTTTCCTGAAGCTGAGCAAGCCTATGAGCTAATGTTTGGGTATCTTCTTCGGTTGAAGGCTCAGGTGAAGGGGATGGTGTTTGCAAAATAGCTTTTCCCTTATCCCTTTTCTGTCTTTTTGTTTTGCTGCCCTTTTCCTTCTCTTTTTGACCAGTTTCCAGGACGGTTTCTTGGGCAATTTCTTGAAGAGTTTCTGCAATGATTTCTTGGACAGTTTCTTCTACATCAGTATCTTGGGCAGCAGTTTCTTTTTCTTTTCTTCTACTTCTCCGGGGCACTTTAGGAGAGCTAATGGAGGCTGGTACTTTAGGAGAGCTAACAGAGGTTTCAGCCGCCTCCTGAAAATGGTTCCTAATAAGGAATTTCTCCCATGTGTCCTTCCTGATTTTTAACTGCTCTTCAATTAATATTTTGATGAGGCCATGGTGGTATAGGTGTGGCTCAATGTTACCCACATGTTTTTGCACAGTAGCACTCATTTTCTTTAAACTAGACAGCAGGAAATAAGGGAGATTGATGGTATGTTCACCCATAAAATGCATCATTATCTTTGTGTGATAAACATACATTGTACCAAATCTGCCTTCACATGTCAAAAATTTCTGCACTAGCAAAAGTAAGGCAGTCCATTCCTTTTTAATGTTACTTACAGGTATTCCTTTGGTGAAGATAGTAGTATCCATACCTGGATTTTTCAATATGTTCTTCCACTCTTGGCTTTCAACAGTTCGATTCTTGAACCATCGTTCTCCAGTACGAGGCAAAGCAGTTGCTTGAGCCAAGCTGCTTTCTGTGACAATGAATTGCAGGTCCCCAATCTCCACAGTGTTTGTTTTCCCATCAAACGACCGAGCAAAGGCCTTGGCAACCTCTTTGTGGTATCCTTTGAATTTCTGAATAAATTTTAACCACTTGGCCTTCTGCAGGGCATTCCTTGTTTGTGGGTAACCGTCTAGAAATTTAGAACCTTCTGGCTCTGCTCTTAATAGCTTACCCATTTCGGTTACCAACTTCTCTTGCTGCTCTGACAATACTGTTTGGATGCTAGAGGAAAGAGACTTCACGGGAAAACAGTGCTCCTCAGCGTAGATTATGGCTGGAACAGAGAACTACACGGCTACAGTAGAATGGCCGTAATGGAAATTGTGAAACAGTGTTCAGTAGTGGGTATTACGGCTACAGTAGAATGGCCGTGATGCAATTGCGAGCCTGTTGGTCAGGGTTTTAAGCGGAGAGATGAGGAGAATGGAGCATCGTAGGTTTACGGTGGGACAGAGTAGTGAATGAACCGAGAGTGAAATCGATGAAATCGAGGGAGTGAACAGCGATAGGAATGAAGTTATGCATGCGTAGAAAGGTATTAAAGGATAGAACGGCCGAATCCCATCGACGTCGGGTAACTGTATACACCTGGCTGCGGAATGATCAGTTGAAGAGCCATGGTATAACAGGACACGTCATTTTGGTACGAAGAATTAATGCAAGGGAGCAGGCCGTATCAAGTTTGAATCACAACGATTATGGGACCGTTAAAACGGAGGTGAGGTGGACTACGCAGCATAATGGACAAGGAGTGAACGGAGATCTTGTTCAATCATTACACTAGGTGCCTAATACCATAATCCGAAAACCATACATAATGATATAACTGTTAGTTAGAGGTTTAGAACATACCTTTGTGTATTTTGATTCCTTTGCTAATCATGATGCTAACCTTTGATTTATTGCTGCCTTTGTATATGCTGTGTGTCTTCACCCTTTAATGATGCTGGTACTTTTGACTGCAGACTTTTTTTCTTTTTGAAACAGAGTTTATTTTTGTTGCAGGGACAGAGTGTATTAGCTGCGAATTCGGATATCAGCTGCGGAATTGGCTCCTAGCTGTAGAATTTGCAGCAACATTTTTCTTCCTGTACCAAGAGAATTAAAACAACTTGACTAAATGAAATAGTCCTGATAGGGACTTTATTGATGAGAATGAGATGGAGTGAATGGACTGAAAAAAATGGAACGGAATTAAGATGATGAGATGGATGAAATGAATGAGATGGATGAGATGGAAGGAGAGGGATTTTTTTTTTGGAAAATATAAAGTGTTAGGTGACCCTGATTTTCACCTTACATTTTTTGCATAAGACTGCTAATCCAAGATTGGTTTTCAGGCTTATACAAGAATTTTATTTTTTATTTTTTATTTTTTAAACTCTTTTTTTTTTTTAACAGAAACAGAGATTAAGCTGATGGAGGAGAAGAATTCTTCTCCACCAGCCTCATTGCAGAATCTTCTTTGAACAACTTGACAAATTCCTCTTTTGAGAGTGGCTTCTGGTAGATTTTCAGGCGATGGCCATTCACAATAAGAGGAGTATGAAATTCATCAATAGTTTTTACTCAAACTGCTCCATTACTAAAGACTTCATCAATCTCATATGGCCCAAGCCAATGAGTTTGAAATTTCCCTTTGAAGTCTTTAAACTTTGAATCAAACAATAGAGCCCAATCTCCTTTCTGAAACTTTCTTTCTTTGATATGACGATCATGCCATTTAGATCTTTGGTGTTGAACTAGATCGGTCCTTAGAATTGCATCTTGTCTTATTTCATCTAGCTCATTTAGCTGGTCCATTCTGTGTTTTTGGGCTTCTGAGAGGCTCATTCCCAACTGGACTGCCACCTTGAAGGTCTTCATTTGGAACTCAATGGGGAGCATGACTTCCTTCCCATAAACAAGTTCATAGGGAGAATGTCCTGTTGTGTTCCTCCATGTAGTTCTATAGGCCCATAAGGCTTCAGGAAGCCTTTCCGCCCAATCTCTTCTATGAAGATGAACAGTCTTGGTGATAATGCCTTCAAGAACTTTATTGGTAGATTCCACTTGGCCATTTTATTGCGGATGGTATGGAGTAGATGTTCTGTGCTTGATCTTATATTCCTCCATCAGCTTCTCCATCAATTTAGATGTAAATTGGCTGCCCTGATCTGTCACAATTTCCCTTGGGACACCAAAACGAGTGAAAATATCCTCAAAAAGAAATTGAACAACTGAATTTTCAGTGGCAGAAGGCAATGCCTTGGCTTCTACCCACTTAGTAACATAATCAGTACAAACCAGTATATACTTCTTTTGCTTTGATGGTGGATTAATTGGTCCAACGAAATCTAGAGCCCATTTCTCAAAGGGTTCGATGCATACCTGAGGCTGTAGTGGCATTTCATTTGAAGGGGTTGGTCTCCCAACTCTTTGGCAGTTGTCACACCTTCTAACATACTGCTTTGCATCTTTAAAGAGAGAAGGCCAATAATATCCTAGAGAAAAGATTTTATAGGCTGTCCTCTTGTCAGCAAAGTGCCCGCCACATGGTTCATCATGACATGCCTTAAGGATGTCAGGCATTTCATCTTCCCGAACACACCTTCTGATTATACAATCTGGCCCTGTTTTGAACAATTCATTAGAAATCCAAGAATAATGTGAACTCTCCTGAATGATTTTCCTTTTCTCATTAGGAAATAAGTGTAGAGGTAGCTTCCCTGTAACTAGATAATTAGCCATATCTGCATACCAAGGAGTCTTGGTAGTTACTGCAAACAAGTATTCATCTGGAAACTTATCTTCTACTGGAGAATCTTCATTAGTGTATTGGATTCTAGACAAGAAATCAGCTACTGTGTTTTGTTTTCCAGGGCTATCTAACACAGTAATGTTGAATTCTTGTAAAAGTAAAAGCCATCTTGTAACTCCGCCATTAGTAACAGGTTTGTTCATTAAATATCTTATGGCAGAGTGATCAGTATGGACAAAGGTTTCATAGCCGGTTATGTAGTGTCTAAACTTATTGATCGCATGTACCACAGCTAAGAACTCTTTTTCTGTAACAGTATAATTTAACTCAGTGGGAGTCAAATTTTTACTGGTGTAATAAATGGCATAAGGGATCAAATCCTTTTGTCCCAAAACAGCTCCTAGAGCTGTATCTGAAGCATCAGTAGAAATGTGGAAAGGGAGTTTCCAATTTGGCCCCCTTAAGATGGGTGCTTCAGATATTCTAGTCTTTAAAGCTTCAAAGGCAGATTGACACTCAGGATCCCATTTGAACTCACAGTCTTTGGTAAGCAATTTGAAAAGAGGAGATGCTATTTTAGTGAAGTTTTCAATAAATCTTCTGTAATATCCAGTAAACCCAAGAAAACTTCTAACATCTTTCTGGCAATTTGGAACAGGTAACTTAGAGATGACTTCAACTTTGGATCTATCAACCTTAATCCCATCTCCTGAAATATGATGTCCTAAAACAATCCCTTCAGTAAACATCATAAAACACTTTTCATGACTTAAAGAAAGATTTGTTTCCTTACATCTTATCAGTACTTTTTCCAAATTTTCCAAAGCTTCTTCAAATGTATTACCATAAACTGTGAAATCGTCCATGTAGACCTCTACACAATCATGAATTAGATCTGAAAAGATTCCTAGTACAACCCTTTGAAATGTAGCGGGTGCATTGCACAATCCAAAAGGGAGTACTCGGTAGGCAAAAGTTCCCTAAGGACAAGTAAATGTGGTTTTGTCTTGATCTTCAGGTGCTACCTGAATTTGATTATACCCACTAAAACCATCCAGGAATGAGAAATACTTTTTACCTGCTAAAGTGTCTAGTACCTGATCAATAAAAGGTAGAGGGAAATGATCCTTTAAGGTTGCCTTGTTCAATTCTCGATAATCAATGCAAACTCTCCATTTACCATTCTTTTTGGGCACTATAACCAAGGGAGAAACCCATTGGCTATCTGAAATGGGGTAAATGAAGTTTACCTTGAGCAATTTCTGGAGTTCTTCTTTCACGATTTCCCTAAGGTTTGGATTCATCCTTCTTTGTGGTTGCCTAATAGGTCTGCTATTTTCTTCAATATAGATGTGATGAATACAAGTCTTAGGATCGATTCCTTTCATGTCAGTGTATTCCCATGCAAATGCAGTGGAATGTTTTTGCAAAAGTTTGGTTAATTCTTCTTGTTGTGGTCTTTCCAAGTTTCTGTTAATGTTCAATGTTTTTCCTGGAAGGATTTCAACTGTAGAACTACCAAACTCTTCCATTGTGAAGAGAGACATCCGTCTAGAGGAGAGATATTCAATGTCCGCATCTAACTGAAACTGTGTAGAGTCATATTCTAAAGGTATTTCAAAATTTTCTAATGTATTTAGAATTTGACTATCTTCACTGATCTCAGAGATGGTTAGAACAGGTTGAATGGTATCCTCATCATCAACCCACTCATCTTCTCCTATTTCTGTTATTGCCTTTGCTGGAGGATACAAGTTGAATTTCTTGGTGGAATTACCATCTGATATATACATGTCCCCAGACCTACAACTGATAAAAGCATCAGCTGTTGCTAGCCAAGGTCTTCCTAAGATAAGAGGATGTCCTCCTAGATTGTTTTTGGGAGTTAAAATCATAAAATCAACTGGATGTTCCCAAGAGTCTAGGGAGACTGGAATGTCTTCCAATACACCATCAGGTTTAATGATTGATCTATCTGCAAGTTGCAGTAAAGTAGGTGTAAAGAGAAGGTTAGGAAGCTTTAACTGATCCATGGTCTGTCTACTCATGATGTTGATAGCGGCTCCTAAGTCAATCAAAGTATTTGGGATTTCAACCCCATTAATATGAGTCTTGACAATAGGGCTACCGGGATCCACATACTTTTGCATGGTAATCTTACCCATCATAATGTCTGCAATTTTTCCAACTAGATGTATCCTTTTGGTATCTCTGGTTCTCTTTCCTGTTTTCTTCAAACTCAACTCCTTTATTGTCTTTGCTAGAATGGGAATTTCCTTAATGGCTTGTAACAAGGGGATCTTGATACAGACATTCTTCAATTCATCTAGAAAACTATAGTCAGGCAACCAAATTTGCTTTTCCACTCCTTTGTCAATTTGTAATCTTTCAGGAAAAGGAGGTATGGCTGAAGATGTCGGTTGCTCAACTATGGGAGTTGTAGAGGTTGATTCTTTTTCTTTTTATTTTTGGATATTTTGGTTTTGAAGTGATAATTCAGAACCCTTATTGACTTTGAGAGATTCTTCCTCAGAAATGCTTGGTTGTTGAACACTTGTAGAAGGTTGATCTAGGATTCTACCTGATCTGAGTTGTACTTCATTGAGAGGAACAACCATATAGGTAGGGAATGGTTGACCTTCAATCATGTAAGCATTTTGAGGGTTCCTATTATTTGGATTTGGTAATGGCTGAGAGGGAAGTTGATTTGACTTCTGCTGGGATTGAAGCGAGAGTTGAGAATTTTGATTTTGTGGAGGAGGTTGTTGTTGTTGAGGGTATGGCAATGATAGTTGTTGACCTTGATTTGGAAGTTGTGGAGCCTGCTGATTCTGAAATGATGGAGGATATTGATAGAATTGAGCAAGTCTCCCATAAGGATTTTGCATGCTTTGCATCCATGCTTGAAAAGCATTTTGAGGTTGAGGCCAAGGTTGTTGCCAAGGATTCCAATTTGGTTGGGATTGAAAATTCATAGAGTTGTTAAACCCTTGATTCTGTTGCCCTTGCCAAGGTCTCCTTGCAATAAAACAGAGAGATTCAAGTGCATTTGGATCCTCTTGAAAGACTGCTTTGAGGCCAGGTATTGAAGGACAATCCTCAGTCTCATGAGTTTCTGAGCAAATTACACATGTTTCTACAACGTGTGCATCCAAGGGACATTCCCTTAAAGCATGTTTCTTTCTACATTTCGGGCAAAAAATGGCCAAAGCCTCAGGTTCTGCTTTTTGTTTATTGTGAATCTTAAGGGTATCTAGTTGTTCACTAAGACTCCCTAAGATGTCAGTTTTGAATTCATCAAGCATATTGCCGATTTCAGCCCTACTTACTAATCCTGTTGCAGATTTATTTGCTCTAAGGAGAGAAGGATCTCTAGGCCCTTTTTGAGTTTTTGATTTGCCCCTTGAGAGATGGATACAGAGTTCTGCTATATCATTGAGTGAAATTTGAGAAATATCCCCTTTCCCCATCATGTTTAAGATATCTATCCATTCATCCCTAATGGCTTTTAATAAGAGGGCTTTTAAGGTCTCTTCATCCAAGCTACTCATTTTTGCTTTTTTCAAGTTATATTGAAATCTTTCAAGTAAATCTTCTAAGCTCTCATCTTCTCTTTGTATCATTTTAAATACCTCGTCCTTGTGATTAGTAGGCATACAATAGTCCAAATACCTATCCAAAAATGTCTGTTTCATTTCATCCCAAGACCTAATGGATCGAGTGAGTAACCCCGTGAACCATTTCAAGGCTTGATCTTTCAGTGTTGAAGGGAACAATTTGAGTTTCTGAGAGTCATCCAGGTAGTCATAAGTTCGACACACAACTTCAAACTCAAATAAAAATGTTTCAGGGTCCTCAGTTCTTAACCCATGGAAATTTGGGAGGACAGATGGCGATATGTTTTTCATAGTGGCTCGAGAATCCTCATTAACAATGGGAAACCCAAATGAATTATCCCCATCTCTATTTCCTCCTCCAAGGGGACCTCTACCTCCTCCATTATTGTTGTTGTTTCCTCCTCCTCCTCTACCTCTACCTCTACCACCTCCTTCTTCCTTTGCCATGATGGTTCTCCTAGGGATTTCAAAATCTTCTGGTTCCTCTACAAAGGGTGAATGAGAAGAGATTTCTCCTTCTTCTTTAGATGATTCTACTTCCTCAATTACAATTGGTCTTTCTGTAGGAGAAAGAGAAGAGTCTCTTCTTGGTTCAAATTCAATAGAAGGTGTGGGAGAGTCAACTCTTGGCTCTTGAGTTCCAGGAATTCTAGGACTAGGAGTGTCGGTTGGAGATAAGGGAGGTGTCTCTTGTCTATCCCTTGAAGCAGATGGACTTGTAAAAATTGAACTTCGAGCTCTAGCTAAAAACCTTCCCCTAGAATCTCTAGCTCTATGCATGTCATTTTTTATTTTTTTAATTATTTTTCTTCAAGTCAAGTTAATAGTTCTTTTTCTGATCTTCCAAGTCACTCTAGGTGCAAGAAGAGAGCATACTCAAGAAACTACTAAATCAATAACTTTCTCTTTTCTGATCCTCCAGATCACTTTGAAGTGCAAGAGGAGAGCATACTTTGATAGGTTATCAACTTCTTTCCTTGAAATTTTATGTTTTTTTTTTTTCTTTTTTTTAAGAATATGGCTACTTAATTTCACTTCCCCGGCAACGGCGCCAAAACGTTTAGTCAATTTAGTGTCGTCTAAATTGCTACCATAAATTGTCAACCAGGGGCTCGTAAGCTGATGAAGTGAAGGTGTACTATATGTACTTAAGCAACCTCTTAGATCTTTTTGTCGTTTGGGGGTGTTGTTTGTGGTCAATCTATCCTCCTAAGATGGAATGGAGGTTTTAGAAACAGATGAGTGATAGTGTGTGTAAGGTGATTTCTAAATGAGT
Organism: Pinus tabuliformis; assembly: GCA_031772625.1. Lineage (NCBI taxonomy): Eukaryota > Viridiplantae > Streptophyta > Pinopsida > Pinales > Pinaceae > Pinus > Pinus tabuliformis. The sequence goes on along the minus strand of CM062808.1, from coordinate 456,811,419 downwards.
GAGTGTGTGTTGCTGGTGGTTTCTAACTACCTTCTAAACTTTGCAAAGAAAGAGCTTGAAATAAATAACTTGAAATGAACTGAAAGCAAAGAACCACTTTCTAATGGCACTAGTCACTACTCATGTTGCTGCAAATAAAAAGGTAAGAAAACCACTTTAAAAACCAATGATAATGTTCATCTCTTCCTAACTCTCTGCTTCCAACATATAGTACTATGTAAAACACGATTAGGAAGTAGTTAGAGATAAGTCTAAAAAGTGATAAAGCTCTAGATGACAAATTATAACACCATTGTGCCTTTCTCCAGCATTCTGCTTCCAACATACATTGTTATGTGTAACAAGTGAAGAAAGAGTTAGCGATATAAGCCAAAAGCTACTCAAAGCAAGCTGTAATTTATTAGTATTCTGATCTCTTAAAGATGAACAACTTATGATAAGGAGACCATCAATGTGTTAGAATACAGCTTGAGAAACTAAGCTAGAAGTTAAGCTAGAAAAACAGATTAAAGGCAACAACTATGAATATGACAACTTAAAATACCATCAGAGATAAAGCAAATACACAAGACACACAATCCCGGGCTAAAACCTGCAAAAAACAATCCCGATCAGTTTAAAATAAACGCTGGAAATGTAAAGGCATGAAAGCAAACTGTACACTATTATACATGGTGAAAGAAATAAAAATTGTTGGCATTCAAACTACATATTATTGTACATGTGAAAATGAAAATAAGGAAAGGCAGGAAAATGAAATCAAACACTATGTACACAGGTTGTCATAGATGGGGGACCTCCATCCACGCAACCAGCTAAAGATCAGCTACGAGAAGGTGAACAGAAACAGTCTTCTTTTATAAAACCAGCATGTCAAAATACAGTGAAAAAGTGTTGTAGAAACAGCCTTCTAAAACAGAGTTTTGATAACAAAATAAGCACAGCACTTTCAATATTCAAAAAGATAATCTCTAAGCGTTGGCACACGCTTTATTTATAAGCACAGGGGCTAACTACCCTTTGCGTGAACTAAGCAACTGCAGCCTAACTTATTAACTACGCAGCAACACGCAGTCTTAACTAATTAACTTATGCAGCAACACACAGGCAACTCCGTGCACGTTTGGAGGAAACGGTCATCATGGGAAGTAAATCTATGCTTGGATCCTGTCTTTTGCTATCTTCGTGGCGTGGAGGAAGTTCCAGCTATGGTTCCGTGTCTCAGCTGCTCACGGCTCCCATGCCACCGTTTGGAACTTGACCGTTTGACCGAGGGTACACATGCGTTGAACAGGGGCATACATGACTGGTTTGGCTCAACCAATAGCATACGATCCATGTGTACATCCATCCCAACGTGCCCATGTGGCCCATTCCTTGAGAAGACACGTGGAGTATATCAAACAACAAAAAGGCTGCGGAATCTCTGAATAGCTGCGGAATTGCTGTATATGTTCCAAAATTCTAATCAAACAGTCAAACATTAGCATAGTTAACAAACCATGATAAAAAGACATGTAATGCAATAATTTGAACAAGTTAATGGAGGAAAAGATGGAAAAAGGAAGAAGTAAATGGGAAAAGCTGTTGGGAAGATAACTAAGTGAGTGCAAGGTTGAGGCTCAACATGGGCAACTGAACAAACAGTGGTAAACTTCCTTTTTGAAGAGATTTTTGTAAGGTATGGAGTACCAGGGGAGATAGTGACTGATCAAGGTACTCAGTTTACTTCAAAGTTAGTTAAGGAAATCATAGAAAAATATCAAATCAAGCACAGAAGAAGTACACCTTACCATCCACGGGCCAATGGCCAGGTGGAATCCACAAATAAAACTTTGGAAGGAATTATCACTAAGACCGTAGCAATGAATAGAAAGAATTGGGAAGAGAAGCTCAAAGATGCACTCTGGGCTTATAGAATCACATGGAAGAATACTACCGGATTTACACCATATCAGTTGGTGTATGGCAAAGAGGTAATGCTTCCTATTGAGTTTCAAATACATACTTTTAAGATGGCTGCAGATTTGGGAATTGATTTCAATGAAGCACAACAAGAAAGAATTCAGCAGTTGAACCAGCTGGATGAAATGAGGTAGAAAGCAGAGGAGACAACACTCCTCATGCAGAAACAAAGGAAGCAGTGGCATGATGCACACATCAAGAAGAAACAATTTAAAGAAGGAGACTAGGCTTTACTCTTTGATTCTAAATTCAGAGATCATAAAGCCAAATTCACCACACATTGGATGGGCCCATACGAAATAGTTCAAGTTTATGACAACGGATCAGTCAAGCTTATTACCATTGATGGAGAAGGCCATCCCTTTATTGTCAATGGCCATCGCTTGAAACTTTACCATAAGCCCATCACCAAGCAATATTTTCTTCAAACTGTATCTCAGAAAAAGGAGGTTGAGATATTGCAGCCTTCAGCTGTAGTATCTCTACCTTAGTTCATTTCATTTCAATTTAGAAATTTAAAAAAAAAAATAATAATAATAATAATGGTTTAGATTTGAAAACCAGACTCTGGCACACTCTAACCCATAATTCTTACTTGAAAACCAATTCTTTGGCTGGTAAGAATTCCTTTTCTTTTTGTTTCCTGTTTGATTCATCGATTGAATAATGACTTGAGGACAAGTCAAAGCTTTAGTGGGGGAGAAGCATTAGCATTTTTGTTTTTATCTCATCTCCTCATTGTAAATTCTCAAAGAGTTTGTTTTAGCACTTTAGTATCTCAATAAAGAAGTTTTTTTTGTCTTTGTTCTAATCAGAGGGACCTCTTTAAAGCACTATGTAGTGGGACCTGTTCTGTTCAGAGGACCATGTTACCAACACCAACATTAGAGGGACCTGTTCAACAAACATAAAAGGGACCTGTTAGAGACTGCTATCTCAAGTTACTTCAGCAAAGTTTCAACAGAGATTCAAAGGTTGCTCGTCACCAAGGCTCCATCAAACACCAAAGATCAAGGAAGCTGCACACATATAGTTCTTTTCTAGATTTCAAAGAAGCTGCACAAACATTCTCCAGATCTCAGAGGGACCTGTTGTATTCAAATTCATCTCAGAGGGACCTGTTATGGACAGCAAATATTAGTCATATCTGAACAAGAAAGACCAGTCCTACCTATGCATGCCAACTGAACTCTTGATCAACCAATAAAAGTGTAATGTATTATTGTAATTTTTATTTTTAACATTTAAATTCTTAGATTACTTTAGTGTTAAATGTGATGACTATGACTGCTTATGATCAATTTCAAAAACACCCACATATCCATCACCCTTGTCATATTCCTAATTCCTATCATTTCCCAACACTCTAGCCTACCCCCATACTCCTCCTACGATTTTTAAATCCTCTATTATACCACCCTCCCAGCCTTGTTATTAACTCCTTATCGGCCATCAAACTTTACTATCGGTTCAACATCTCCCTATTCGGCCAAGTACCAATGAGCAAGGGACAGGTGGTGAACTATTGGAAAGCCAAATGTTACAAGGTTTCATTCATTGTTTCTGAGTCGGCTAAGTTATAACATGATTGTTTGACCAAGTCGACTCAAGCAAACAACTATCCGTTATTATACTCCAGTACTCCATACATGCTTACGGCGTTCTCATGATGATACTCATACAACCCAGTATAGCCACTGCTCTGTCATTGAAATATGAATATGCTCTGTTATTATTATAGTGAATTGGATCGAGTCGGTTGTTAAAATTTCATTTCATTTTCAGTTGTAAAAAGTGCATTTCATACTAGCAATTCAAGTGTTGTGACTTCAAAAACAAAGGCCGAGAACAACAAGTGCTACGAAAGGAAAGCTCAGTAATTAGGCTCACAAGTTCCACCTCCGCCATAATTCAAGGACAGTCATCCGGTCACTGCTTAAGCCATTGAAGGAGTTGATCTCGAAGAATAGAGGGCGCTACCAGGTCAGTTGTGTGGAGCGAAAAGCAGAGGTAACAAACCAAAATACCCTTGTTAAATTAGTAAGCATAAACGAAGAGGGTTAGAGCAGGAGTTTCTCTGTCAAAATGACTAATAGAGTAGAGCCAAACACATTTGATAGTTCTCAGTACCACGATGACTGCATTGCAATTTTAAAAGAAAAACAATGGCTACCCTTCTTGGAGAAGTTTAATGGGAGCAATGAGGAAGTAACTAAATAGTTTGCCTTTACATTTAATGGGGAGAAAGCATTGATAGGAAATTTTTCATTTAGGATCTCAGAAGACACCATAGCACAATCCTTGGGGATCAGCCCAGAAGGAGAAAAATACTCCAAAACAAAACAATTCAAAGAAAAATAATGGACCCAATTCATGTCCAGGTCGAGGGTTTTTTCTGTTAACTGGAAGAAGGCTGTCCCTAGGAGCTGGCTGATACATCCATGGGACGAAATGGGGTATATCATTCAAAAATTTGTTACGTGTGAGGGTCGTTACAACATAGTCTTTTTATACCACATCAAACTCCTGTTACATTTAAAAGGGTAGTGCACCATTAGTTTACCATATTTCCGCTTGCAGATCTTGACCAAGATGTCAAAAACTATCCAAAAGAAAAAGGGTAATGAAGATAAAAGTTTATGTCATTTTGGGTTAATTAAAATTCTAATTGAATTTGAATTACAGAAAAGGGGAAAAACATGGAAGGAATTTTTGGCTGCTAATCAAACCAAATATGGAGAGGATGAGCAAGAACAACAAGAGCACTCAGGATTTATGCTTGACGTTGATGAAGAGATCCCTGTGCGCAATTCAAGCAATGTCCCTCCACCCGGTAGTAGTGTGAGGACGAGAAAAATGAGGGAAGAGTCTGCCCAGAAAATGGAGCAAGATAAAATTTTCACTACATATACAAGAAGATCCAGGAGAGCACAAAAGACCTAGCCACAAGAAGATCAACCAGAATCAAATGCCCATGCACCGATGGACATCGAGAGCAATGCTCACTCACAACCTGGACCAGAAGCCGAAATGGAGGTTGAGAGCAACAATAGGCAAGGAAAAGAGTCACCACTTGCAATTAAGAAACAAAGGAGGTTGGAAAAGCAAATTGAAAGGTTAAAAAAAGAATTGATGGAGGCCAACATGCTGGAGAAAGTCATCAAGAAAGAGAATGAAATGCTAAGAGCACAGAGTAAGGAGACTCAGCAGAAAAATGAAAAGTTGAAGGAGAAAATCAAAGAACTCGAGGCTAAACAAACTGACATTTGCAAGTGGGCAACCAAATGGTATACCCAAAAGAAAGCCCTCAAGGAGAAATACAAGAGTTTGAAACATAAGCTCCACATTCAGAAAGATGCCCAAGCTAAGAAGAACATAGATGCATTGTTAAAAGCAGCAGAGGTACAGGCAGGAACAGAGTATAGAGGCAGCACATCAGGATTAGCATGAGGACATGCAAAGTCATTAAGCTTGGGGGAGATGTTGGTACCATTCCATTACCATCTTTTTCTTCTAGAAACACCATCATTTGTCTACCTTTTTCCTCCAGAGACCCCTTATATCCCTCGAAATTGATTAATTAATAACATTATAGTTGTTAGTTTGCATTAAAGTTAATTTATGAATTTTTATGTTAGAAATTAGGAATTTTCAATAAAAAGGTTACAGGAAGTCATAACAACCTGTAAATGGTTTATCATCTGACACGTGGCATGACAGGCAAGCCAAAGCAATGGATAGGAACAAAACCTGGAATGTACAAGCATGGTGAGAAATCGATTCTACAGCAAATCAAAAGCTCCTGGTTATGCGGTCCACACTGGTCAAACCAGCCTTTTGGTTACAAAGGCAGTAAAAGCCATGGTTTCCCAAACCAGTTTCGTTTTCTTTTCTTTTTGGAAATCGGTTTAGATTAGAAATGACCAAAAATCATTCCATTGTAAAATCAGAAACATCTGCTTAATGAATGTACATTCGATTCAGATAGGGACAGGCAGATAAAGACTGCGTATTGTTTTTGTTTTCAAGAAGAGTTACAGTTACAATTATTATCTCTATACATCGTTTGAGACCAGAACTCTTGTATGTGATTGCAATCTTCAACACTTAAATATAGTCACAGTTTTACTCCAGCAGTGTTTATGCTTTAATACTCTCATTGCTTGAGTTTACTTCAGTGTACCATTGAAACGTGGACGGGCCCTGCGTGGATTGGTATACTGTTAATTTCATTTCCTTAACAGTTTTTGAATTTGAATAGAATGCATAGTGTTTAGTGTTATTTCCATGTTTATGATTTTGTCGATTTGATTAGAAATTCTCACAAATGGTATTTATGGTGATAGCTTGAATATTTTGTCGTTCGATCATTGAACCATATCTTGTAAGAGATTTGATCCATCGTTATATTTTAAAGCATCTCCATAGACTCTGTTTTTCATGCATTTAAACTTTAGTGTGCTTTTGATTTTTCATGAATGCTCAAAGTGTTAACTAGACAGAGCTTTTGTGCATAGCATCGTTGTAAGAGGATTAAAATCTCAGTCTAGCATACGCTGTATCTTTAGGACAGTTAGATAAGTTAGGTGATCTTAGTGTTAAGGTGAGAGGAAACATATCTTAACCTTCTATAAAGAAGTACTGCAACCTATCACAATAAACACTCAGTTAGGAATCCTTTATGTCTATAGATTTTAGACACATGCCTCGAAGTTTACTGACCCTGGTTGATAATAAATCTAGTCTCTTCTAGCACCCTAGATTGGCCACTACAAGCTTCTAGGGCCTGGACTGATCATTGAGATCAAATTGCAAAGGTTGTTAGCCTCGAAACCTAAGCGAATTTCCCTAATAATTTAACTAAAATTCAATTTAAACTCAATTCGATTTTGGGACTTCATTGTGAAGATCTGTGGGCTTATCCTTGTTTAGGTCATGAAGATTTTTATCACTGCTAATTGTGTCAATTTTTTAAAGTCTTTTTCCAAATTTGTTTCCTTGAGCATAATTTCGTAAAGGCAGTGAGTTGATAAGATTCAATCACTGGTTTAACATTTTGTTTTGCAGGGATATATATCATTGAAGTGGCATTCCTCATTTGCAACAAAGCTTCATCACAATTGTGAGCCGTTGTATTGAAGAATAGCCTCTGGTTCACTGTCATATCTTGGGCCAGGGGTAGAGAGGGTCCTTCAAGGATTGGAGCTAGTCTTTGTAAAAGAAATTGATCACTGCCTTTACTTGTAGCTCTTTCACTAAATTATTATGGAAAAAAATGGCTACTATGACTTGTTACTTTTCATTGTATTTCTCCTCAAGGGGCTCTTTCCCTTGTCAGAAGGCTTCTTCCATCCTTGTAAGCTTCATTTATAAAAGATATTTTTTTCTCTAAGGATCTTGGGACTTGTTTCCCTTGGTATCCCTCATGTCCTTATTTCTGCTTATTTAAAAGGGAGAACTGGCTTGTTAGCTCACAAACTTAGATTTACTCACTAATTTCTTTCTTTTGCATTTAATATCATTTGCATTTCTGAGTTAATCTCTAGTTACATTTCTAACCTACATTTCCTAAATTGGTACTTGATCTAAGATTGTTACTGAATCTTTCTTGTCTTACTAAATCTAAGTAGTGATATTCTTTATTTCGTGTTAGCAATTTCATATTCCATCTAATAATTATGATTTCATCATCTAATCTTTACTTATATCAACTATCTAAAAAAAGTGAAGATCATATTAAGAAACATATGAACTAAAGGCACTTAAGTTGTTAATCATCTAAGTTGAACTATCATCTAATTTCCATTTCTTGTTTCATTGAGGAATATTTTTATGCTTCATTGGTCATTTAAGCTAATCCTGTTCTAAGTGCTTATCGATACATTGTGGATTGGTATCTCTTTTGAATTAATCTTGATATCATTATCTCCCATTGAAGCATTGCATTTGCATCTTAGATTTTAAATCTGCATCCTTAAAATATACCTCCAAGCATAAGCTTGGTTGTATAGATAGATAGGACCATATTTTCTATATTCAATTTGAGAAGTTAGGCCCCCACTCAAAGGTTAAAACATGTGACCTTGTAGTTCTCTTGTGGGAAATCCCTTGTAGGAACAGAGGCACTTGGGTCATTAGAAGAAAGAGGAAGTATTATTAATAAAGACCTGGCTTTCTTCCTCGGATCTTATTTATACAACATTGTCTGCTACTAGCTTCAAAACAATTGAGGAGAAGAATTCATCTAGAATATGCATTAATTAAAATCAACCAATATTTTTCACTTCACATAGATTAGTTTGCATTTCACTTTCTTGTGGCATATTGTTAAATTGTGAGCATATTATTTTCACTTGCAATATGACATTGATACTCTTGTACTTGTCTTTTAATTACTTGCTTGTTTTCCATTAATATTGTTATATCTTATTTGAGGATCTTTTTTGAAAAAAAGTATAAGTTTCGTTTCTTCTTGCAAGCTACTTTTCTTGCTCATATTTTAATCTTGTGTTATTCTCATTATACTAACACTCTTCTTGCATCATTGGTCTATCACTTTTTGTATCTTCTACATTGATCTTATTTGAATACATCTTAAAACACATTGCTCATAAATATTCACACTTGCTTTAATCAAAATCGAGTTACACTAATAATAATTTCATTGCCCTTAGATCTCCTAGACTTGGTTCTCCAACAAGTTTTTCCTCCATTAATCATCTATAGGGACTCCCCCCTTGACTTAGCTTGGAGAGAGTCTAAATAGACTGAGTAGGGATTAGAGTGACAACCCCTACTCTAAGCATTTCACCTTAGGTGTACACTTTGGGCGACAACATGTCAAAACCATTGTAAGAACATTATTGTGTTTACGCCCTGCAATCTATTCCACATTCTACCTCATCATTATGCTTAGTATTAATAACTTCCAAATTAGTAGAAACACATCCACCTTGTTCCTCCACCCAATACTAAATATTGAGGGAGTCATCCTCATACATTTGATACTATAAGTCACACTATTTTTTTGGTTTAAGATGTCTCTTTTGAGAGGGATGCATTCCTTTCCATTGCAAGAAAACATTGATGATTTTTTTGTCCAACAAGCATCCAAACACGTTAGTTGTATATATCAGTTACAAAAGTTCCAAAAAAAAGGATGGATCCTACCCAATGTCTTATACTCTCTAATGAGTGCATATGGTGAAGTCATTGTCAATGTGTGGATATAAGATAAGTTTGATTATGACTAGGAAAACCATTTTATTCCACGTGTTGGGACTGAACATAAATTATGAGTACCATATGTTGTTTGTTAGGAATTGTTTTAATAATTAATGTAATTGGCATTCTCTCTTACTCTTCTCTCAGTTCAATCAATTTTTTTGTTTCACAGATCTTTAACATCACCTTTGTGATCCATAAGGTTGTAATAACATCATTACTTCAAAGCATATAATAATGGGTTAGCTACAAGCGTTGAAATAATGTCAACATATTAAAATTCACATTTAAACTTAACAAATCAACAATAAAAGAAGAAATAACACTATCATATATCCAATGACAATCACATATAAGATTGGTAGGCTAGTAGTATAAGAAGAAATTTCTATAATTACAGTGGTGTTCACATTTTTGTACTACAAGATAATGCCCAAAAAAAAATGAAAAATAGGGTTATGTGGACATTTAAGAAAATCAATGCTTGAAAACAAGTAATAATTCTACCATGAAAGAACATTGATATTTAAAAACCAACGCATATCTACGACAACATGTTCATTTACATTAATTGGTTAACGCTCTCCATTTAAATAATATTGATGTATTACAGGCTCAGTTTAGATGTGGGGAATATGGCTAGCCAAGAATGCATAAAATTGTGAAGATGAACACATTCCTCCTCTCCATTGTGATTCCCAAGTAAAATTTGAGTGCCTCTATTCTAGGATAGTTAACCCATTATCTAGTAGAAAAAACTAGAGATTAGGGGTACTTAAGAAAAACCAATCAAGGAAAACCACTAGAAAGTGCTAATGGAGGTATTATTTTCCTTGATGACACACACAATATAGTTTCAAGATAGGTTTAGTGAAAGGACAAACAATTATGAGAAACTCCTTGCAGTAAAAATCCTCTTAAAATTGGGAGCTGAAGATGGAGTTAAAAAATTTCAAGTGTTTGAAGACTCAATAATCATAATCAATTAAACAAAGGGAAGAGCCACAATGAGAAAACCTAGCACTAAGCCCAATTTGTGTGGTAGTAAAAGGATTTTTAATTGCTTTTATCTTAGTTGGATTTAAAAATGTGTACAAAGATATTAATAGGAAATCAATGTCTTTGCCTAAGGAGGGGCTATAATTGGTGGAAAATTCATGGCAATGGAAGGGAATAAAAATGGTGATGATATCCTTCAAGAATAATTCTTCAGCATCCATATTCGATGATGCCTATGACAAACAATCCTTTAAAGATACTCGAGATTGATCCTAGTGTTATTAAGCCTATAGAATTTATTCATTTTTTTTTGTTTATATAGACATTATGTAATGTGCATGTATCATAAGAAATAAATTCCTTATATAACTAAACAACATACAAATTTCAAAATTTAAGGTTCATTTTGCATGTAACTTTCCATGCAAAAGATAGGCTATGGTAGGCCTTAATGCTCCAAACATGGCTTTTATTTTTTATGGTTTTTTAAAAGATGAGCAATGAAATGACTCTATGTTGTAACAAAGGAACTTCTTTCTAAATGGACCAAACTTCATATCTTTTAAAATTCTTTCTATAAATTCGTGTAATTTCCATCCTCAAGTCACATTTGAACAACACCAAAACAATCACAAGCAACACATTTGACTCCTTTTACAAAGTTGATCCTCATACCTTCACCTCCAAAATCAAACTCCCATCCTTGTACGAAAATTGCACTATCAAATACAACTAACATTTGCACTGAGAGGCACAAAGCAACGCTGATAGGATATGCGGACCCTGAGTTCATCCTTGTTTCAGTCAAAAAGATTTTATTAGTTCTATTATTAAACTTAGCCGAAAACTGTATTGAAATCTAAACATAACAAGCTTCCCGCAAAACCAATGAAAACAAACAATTTAATTATTATAAAGCAACCCTAGATGGAAGTGACAAGTGGCAGACGAGGAGTGGTATCGGAGGTATGGATATCAAAATAAAATTGGCCCTTTATAATAATAGATATATTATATAACCAAAGTTTTAACATTATAAAGTGGTTGTAATTTATTGGACGAGAAACTCATATACCACATAAGCCTTCTTCGTTCCCTTTTATCAAAGAAATCACTTATTGACGTTTTTGTTATATGTTACCACTTGAAACACCCCGATCTACAACTTTCGATATAGGAGTTCCTCTGATATCGATATCCCACCGATATCCTTTAAGGCCTGTGCTCCAATACGTGATAACCTCCAAACTCCGATTTTCTCCAACCTCTGATATTCGGACCCGATATGGTGTATTAACGTTGATTAATAAGAATTTCGTGTCTGCCTTGATATCAGAACTTTTGAATGAAACCTCCGATATCAAATCTCTGATCGTTGATTCACTTACGGACCCGACATAATTATAAGAGGATTTAATCTAAGATCGCATATGTTTATCAGAACTTTCATTATGTGCCACCATTTAAAATCGCCAATAATATGGATGCGATATTGATATTTAAACGAGTTTAATTGTAATTTCGCATCCACAATATCAAAGCTTTACTATATCGCAAGTTGCAAAGTGTGTCATGTTGCGATTATCTCAGATATCAAAACCATCGATATTATGAACCTAATATAGTTATTAAAATGAGTTAATTATGTTATCGTATCCATTCGACATCAAAGGTACCCATATCACAAATGTTTTGTGTTGTCTCATTTTGAATGTTGCGATGAGAAAACCTATGATTCCACTCCATGTCTGTCATTTTTCATTTCCATATGGTGTTGCTATTATAATAATTAAAAAATATATTTTTCATTGGTTTTGCGAGAAGTTTGTGTGTTTAGATTTTGATTTGTTTTTCGATTAAGTATTATATTGGAACTAATAAACTCTGTTTGACTTAAATAGGGATGAACCCAAGGTCCATAAGGAGGAAGTATCTACTTGATCCAGGATTTTCAATCACTCTCTGCCATGAGATACAACGCAGTTCTAAAATGGGAGCTTGTTGTAATAGAGACTAAAAAAAGGCCAACACTTCGTTGCAACTATTTCCCTATTTGGGCCTATTTTCAACAAAATATAAAACCTCCAAATTCAATTGTTGAAAAACTGAGGGGAATTGTTAGCTCTGTAAATCTGTATAAATACCCTTGTATTCAATCTTGTGGGGTGGGGCGGGGAGGGGGGGGGTCACGATCACACACAAGGGACTCTGTAATAATTCAATCTGGTTTCCGCACTATTGTAGAGCGCAAATAGTTTTACTATAGAGAATGCAGAGGATTTATGGTTCTTTTATAAAGGGGCTTTGTACTATTGCAAGCACTTTCATTAAGGGTTAGAGCTACTCTCAGAAATGCAATAATAAAAAATTAGCATGGTTTTAATTGATTCTTGTTCTTGTGTATTTTTACTAGAATGTAGGATCATTTTCTCACTATTAGAGTTTCATTATTTTTTCTAATATTTATTCTAAACAATCTTATGTTTATTTGATAGTATGCACCACTACTTTTTCATTGACACTCTGAATCAGAGATTTGCTTATCGCAATATTCAAATTGAAACAACGCAAAACATTTGTGATATGGGTACCTCCGATGTGGAATGGATGCCATGACATAATTAATTCATTTTAATAATTGTATCAGGTCCATAATATCAGAGGTTTTGATATCAGAGATAATAGAAACATGAAACACTTTGCAAACTTGCGATATAGTAAAGCTCCAATATGACGAACGTGAAATTACAATTAAAACCGTTTTAATATCAAAATCACATCCATATTATCGACGATTTTAAATGATGGCACATAATGAAAGCTCTGTTAAACGGATGTGATCTTAGATTAAATCCAATCTTATAATTATATCGAGTCCAGAAGTGAATCGAAGATTTCATTCAAAAGTCCCGATATCAAGATGGACGCGAAATTCTTATTAATCAACATTAATACACCATATCAGGTTCGGATATCAGAGATTGGAGCAAATCAGATGATCCAGGTGGATATTGGTGGCCACCTGCCAAGTCCACCTGGACCCCCACCATTTTCTTTCTCAGCATTTTCCGTTTCCTTAATTGTAGCGCAACTTACTATTTTTAACAGTTTTTCGGGTCGTGAACTTCCGGAGCCGTTTTGAGGCCCTAAACGATAGATCTTTCTAATGAGCTATTGTATGCGTCAAACGGAGATCATATGCCAAAGTTACGACCCCGGGAAGTTGATGTACCAACTTACCCCCAAACGAGGCCCACAGTTTGGCGTTTCGTCTCCTAGGGTTAGGTTTTGGAATGTTAAGGGTTTTTCCATTGTTTCTCAACAATAAATAGGCCTTCGAGCCTCATTGTAACACAGTTCAGAGGCATGTAGCCATCACATCTCTTCTCAGAGATAAGCTACCATCGCCCTAGCTAGTTTATTTCCATTTCTGTTTGTAAGCATATTTCAGTATTTTCCATTAATGAAATGAAGTATTATTTCCGCTGCATCTTTGTGTATATGGTTATCTCTGTAATTTGTTGCGTTCCTGTTTAAATCCGGATCATCAGAGGTCAGAGATTACCGCATATCAGAGCAGAGGCCTTCAAGGATATCGGCGAGATATGGATATCAAATGAAGTGTTGTATCTAAAGTTGGATATCGGGGGTGAAAGCATATCGAAAGGAGTGGAAATCGGAGAATCTACAAGATTAACATATCGCAATATCAGAGTAGAGCCTTTATCACATATCAAAGATTGAAGCAAATAAGAGGTCAAAAATTATCGCATATTGAAGTAGATGCCTTCAAGGATATTGGAGGGATGTGGATATGAGAGGAAGTGTTGTATCGGTAGTCAAAGGTCAGGGGTGAAATCATATTGAAAGGAGTGGAAATCGAAGAACTTGCAAGATTAACATATCGTAATATCAAAGTAGAGCCTTTATCGTATATCAGAGTTTTTGCATGGTGTCACAAAAAAATAAATAAATAAATAAATAAAAAAAATGCCAATGTGGTATCTCTAATATGCTAAAGTGGAGTATGATGTGGCATGTGGGGTCGGGCTTTTGTTATTTTATTAAAAAAACATGTTTTTATTGTTTTTAGGCTTCTACTTTAGAAAACTCAATCGGAGGAAGTTTAATTCACAACTTTTTAAAAGAGGACATGTTGCGCCATTTGAAATACCCTGATAAGTTTTGCCAATAAGGGATTTAAAACAACAACCATTTGTTTGCGAATATGCATGATGGACTTAAGTTCCGATATAAGGTTCTGATATGTGTTTTCTTCGATAAAAGGATTATGTGATATGTGAGTCTCCAATAAACTACAACCACTTTATCAAAGGACACATTTGCTTAAAAACCACTATTTGGAAAAATATAGCCACTAATAAATAATAATGAAGATCTTGGTCTCGGGGGCTATGTTTTATTCACTAATCTAAGATGTTTAAAACAAAGACTTATTACAAAGTTTATTAACAATCAAACTTAATAAAACTTAGGCAAAATATGTAAATACAAAGCAAATTAAACCACAAATAAAGTAATCACACTACATAAAATGCAAAAAAGAGTCCCCATTCCTATTATGATAGAATATAGTGGGGGTGTTGTGAAAGAATTCCAATGACTTCATGTAACCACCAGAGCCATAACGTGATTCCTTGGACCTGGATCAAATAATATTCATCCACCAAAGCTTGAATAGGTTTCAAATTTACAAAGTATGGCATGCTCTTGCCTAAAAATACCAAAAAACTATATATAGCTGAAATATTATTAGCTTCAGGCACTTTCAACACAATATTTGGTAAATTTCAAAGCTTCTCATATAAGAAATTCAGAGATTTGATCCATAAATAGTTCCTGTATAGGGAATGGTTTCCCATTAAAATAGTCCATATCATATTTTTTTGGGTGGAAAGCTTATAGGAAAAGGGTCTACCCTAAACAATATCTTTTGCAACATATGCAAAGCCATGTATTTCAAGGAACTCTAAGTCGTTGAAAGATTAGGATCTCATCAACCAAACCATAAAATACCCAACTCAAAGCTAAATGTTATATGCCTCAATACATCTAAAGCATAAAATATCTAACTCAAGGTTTAACATTATATGCCTCTTAATGTGAGACATAGGACTCAAAAATTTCCCAAAAGACGCTTGCATGTTGGGGTTTCCATCTTTTCAGATAGCATACCATACCATGTCAATCTGGAGCACAAGAGAAGAAACAAAGTGTTTTGGACAATCAATGGAATTGTATGGAATTACAAGGTGAAAAGTAACACGAAAATTGTTTTAGAAGTTCTCCATGGAAGGTTTTCACACAAAAACTGAAGAAATAGCCTAAAAATCACTAATATTATCAACAAACTAAAAATTTCAAGCCTATTGAAAACAATAAACATTTTCCCTTTATATATTGCCAAATGTCCATTTAATTTTGTGCATTTTCTAAAGATAATGACATGTTCAAAGCCACTAATGATGAAAACACATTTCTAATTAATGGAAATTTCAAGGCCACGGGTAGTGAAACACATTCCATGAGAGATTTTTGTAGGAGCACAAAAAAAAAGACAACATTTTGAATATACTATCTAGATTATTTTTAAGAAATTTCAGCAAGAAGGCTTACAATGTTATGGGAGGGATTGTTTTTATACTCTTGAACTTAATGCAATATTTTAAAATCCATGCTAGGTGGGTTAACCAGGTTTTGAATATGGGAAAGCCTTCATTTTTTTAATCAATGAACATTTTTTAATGTGGGACATCGAACCTCAACATGGATCCATTATTGATTAACAAATGCTTTCCGATGAGAGACATACACCATTTGGCCTAACCCAATGGGCTAGGTACAATGGACTTTAACCTCTCAATAAATTGTATTTGTCTCTTTTTTTGTAAAAAAGTAATAGAAAAATCAATTAATAAGTAAATTCTATGACTCTAAGATGTGGATGCATGGTTGATCTTGAGTTATTCACTCATATTCAAGTGTTTTGTGACATATGACTTAAAATGACAAGGTTAAAGAGATATGTTATTTGATTGATAGAGATATCATCAAAATGTTTTGAAATGTTTACACCTTGAGCTAAGTTATGAATTTCTGAGATATCAAATTTGTAAGTTGTTGTGTATTTCATATGCATAATTGTTCTTAATCTCACATTTTTATCTGAATGGTGGTTTTTGCAATTTTAGGTAAATTTTCAAACTTATCTTTCATTAGAATTTCAAAACTACAATTCCACTACCCCAAAGTTGTGCTTTCATCTATTCATAACCACATTCTAAGGGGTTTGGGGGGTTTATAAATTGACCCAAATCATCAAGAATCACAAAAATATTCACGGAGATTTAACTCACATTTAAATTTTGCATTGATAAATTATCCACCCTATTTAAAATTTCTTAAATTGATTTAATGACACTTTGATATCACTTTGTAACTCACTTGGACATCCTTGTATCCTTGTTTTAATTAGAAACTTTTCACTTATTTCCCTTTCATTTCTTAATTTCTTAAAAGGATAAAGTTTTAAGAATTTGAAATTAACTTTTTGAATATTTTATCATTTCATTTGCTTCCCATCTCTTTTATATATAATTAATTTTAATTTTAATTTAAAGTGAAAAACTATATAAAAAGAGGTTGGATGCAAAAAACAGGGAATGGTTGAGAAATAATGTAGCTTCTCTTTTAATTATTTCCTTACTTTGATTTTAATGAAATAGAATGATTAGAAAACTAATGTAACACAAAAACACATTGGTTTTAGAATTTTATAGTTAGTGTCAAATATTTAATATTTTTTTTATTTGATTAAATTAGAATTAGAATTTTATTAATCTACATATATTATTGATGTTGTTGATAGTTAAAACTTACTAATATATGTAGATTAATACAATTCTAATTCTAATTTAAGCAAATAAAAAACATATATTAAATATTTGACACTAACTAAAAAAAACTAAAACCACTTTTCTTTTGTGTTACATTAGTTTTCTAATCATTCCCTTTCATTAAAATCAAAGTAAGGAAATAATTAAAAGAGAAGCTACATTATTTCCCAACCATTCCTTCTTTTTTTTTCCGCATCAGGTCTCTTTAGTCTCTTTTTATATAGTTTTTCACTTTAAATTAAAATTAAAATTAATTATATATAAAAGAGATGGGAAGCAAATGAAAGGATAAAATATTCAAAAGGTTAATTTCAGATTCTTAAAATTTTATCCTTTTAAGAAATTAAGAAATGAAAGGGAAATAAGTGAAAAGTTTCTAATTAAAACAAGGATACAAGTATGTTCAAGTGAGTTACAAAGTGATATCAAAGTGTCATTAAATCAATTTAAGAAATTTTAAATAGGGTTATGTTTGAAATAGGGTGGATAATTTATCAATGCAAAATTTAAATGTCACTTAAATCTCAGTGAAATTTTGGTGATTCTTGAAGATTTGGATCAATTTATAAACCCCCCAAACCCCTTAGAATGTGGTTATGAATAGATGAAAGCACAACTTTGGGGTAGTGGAATTGTAGTTTTGAAATTCTAATGAAAGATAAGTTTGAAAAATGACCTAAAATTGCAAAAACCACCACTCAGACAAAAATGTGAGGTTAAGAACAATTATGCATATGAAATACACAACAAGTTACAAATTTGATATCTCATAAATTAAGAACTTAGCTCAAGGTGTAAACATTTCAAAACATTTTGACGATATCTCTATCAATCAAATAACATATCTCTTTAACCTTGTCATTTTAAGTCATATGTCACAAAACACTTGAATACGAGTGAATAATTCAAGATCAACCATGCATCATGTTGTTGTAAAAACAGAACACCACCATTACATTATATCATAATAGACACGAGGACCCTTTTTGCATTGTATGTAGTGTGATTGCTTTATTTTCGCTTTAATTTGCTTTGTATTTACATATTTTGCCTAAGTTTGATTAAGTATGGTTTTTAATAAACCTTGTAATAAGTCTTTGTTTTAAACATCTTAGATTAGTAGATAAAGGAATTGTCTATAATGCGACTTTTTGGAGATTCCGGTGACGGAATCCGGCAGAAGAAATTGAGGTTAAATCTTGATTTGTTGCAGTTAAAATGGCTTTTTTAACTCCATATTTGGATTCAGCACCGTGGAAAACCCCTGGGACGCTTTGATTGTGCAGAAACTAGCTATCAAACTTGCGATTCCAATAAATTGCTGCCGGATTTTGACCGGAAAAACCCACCGGAAAGGCATCCAAAAAGTCACATTATAGACAACTGCGTAAATAAAACATAGCCCCCGAGACCAAGATCTTCAGTATTATTTATTAATAGCTATATTTTTCCAAATAGTGGCTTTTAAGAAAATGTGTCTTTTGATAAAGTGGTTGTAGTTTATTGGAGACTCACATGTCACATAATCCTTTTATCGGAGAAAACACATATCAGAACCTTATATCGGAACTTAAGTCCATCATGCATATTCGCAAACAAGTGGTTGTTGTTTTAAATCCCTTATCGACAAAACTTATCGGGGTATTTCAAATTGTGTAACATGTCCTCTTTTAAAAAATTGTGAATTAAAATTTCTCCGATTGTGTTTTCTAAAGTAGAATCCTAAAAACAATAAAATCATTTTTTATGAATAAAATAACAAAAGCCCGACCCCACATGCCACATCATACTCCACTTTAGCATATCAGAGATACCATATCGACGTTTTTGTTATGTGACACCATGCAAAAACTCTGATCTCTGATATGCGATAAAGGCCTCTACTTCGATATTGCGATATGCTAATCTCACAGATTCTCTAATTTCCACTCCTTTTGGTATGCTTTCACCCCCGATCTCCGACTTTCGATACAAAACTTCCTCCAATATCCATATCCCGCCAATATCCTTGAAGGCCTCTACTCCGATATGCGATAACCTCCGACCTCCGATTTGCTCCAATCTCTGATATCCGGACCTGATATGGTGTATTAACATTGATTAATAAGAATTCTACATCCGCCTTGATATCAGAACTTTTGAATGAAACCTTCGATATCAAATCGGCGATTGCCGATTCACTTCCCGACCTGATATAATTATAAGATTAGACTTAATCTAAGATTGAATCCCTTTATCGGAGCTTTCTTTATGTGCCATCATTTAAAATCAATGATAATATGGATGCAATTTTGATATTAAAATGGGTTTAATTGTAATTTTGCGTCCACTATATCGAAGCTTTACTATATCGCAAGTTTGCAAAGTGTGTCATGTTGCGATTATCTCCGATATCAAAACCTCTGATATTATGGACCCGATATAGTTATTAAAATGAGTTAATTATCTTATCGCATTCATTCCACATCAGAGGTACCCATATCCCAAATCTTTGTGTTGTTTCAGTTTGAATATTGCGATAATAAAATATTTTATTCCACTCCACGTTTACCACTTGTCATTTCCTCCTAGGCTGCTATTATAATAATTAAAAAGTTTTTTTCATTGGTTTTGCGGGAAGCTTGTGTGTTTAGTTTTCAATTTGTTTTTTGACATAGTTTAATATTAGAACTAATAAACTCTGTTTTACTGAAACAGGGATGAACCGAGGGTCAAAACTATGATACCTATATATGTTTGCCACTTAGCACGCTTCAATTTGATCACTACGGCAAAGTTTGTATGGTCATTGTTTTAAGGTTTTGGGCTGTTATTATGGTTTTCTTTGTGATTTGTTAGGATTCGTGTAATTTATAATAAAATTTTCACTGCTCTATTGTATTTTGATTGGAGGGATAATCTAAGGGGTCAATTCTGTAAGATATTGTACTTCTAACTTTTATCAGATAGTTGAACTACTTCAACACTAAAGAAAGATGAAGGCTCAAGTTTTTTGTTTGATATATCTCTATGACGATGCTATTATGTTTCTAGGAAAGTTGGATTCGCCTCTCTATGTCGACGCAGATTGAGGGAAATAAAGTTGCAAGCTGGAGGTGCCAAGTTTGAATCACTAGTCAATAACTGACCTCACTTACTCAAATTCAATAACTACCTTTTCAATCCCAGATTCCTCTACTTAGATCTCTAATACCTTCCTTCGACTCTCTTCGTGTGCCAAGGCTTGATTGCACCTCTTCAACTGTAATGCAAGATCCTTGGACTACTTGCATTAGGATTTGAGATTGGTATGCAAATTTAATATTTCTGTGATCAGACCCACCTTCTCACCTTCCTACTCATATTTATGGTCGTGGAACTACTACTGCAACTTCTTGTGAGCCTCTTCTAAGAGCCCAAATTACTCCTTCCTCCATTTAAGTTGCTCTTGTTCAAAACCCTTTCGATGATATCATATTGGCGTTTTTATTATGTATCACAACATAAAACCTCCAATTGTTTATAAGCAATATCACTTCACTTCTGATATGCAATATCACAATACCATATCTACATTTTCACTATGTACCACCACTCCTAACCTCTGATCACCGATATAGTGTAACCTCCGATTTGCTTAGAACGTCGATATGTGATATCGCAACACCTCCAACCTTCAATTTTCTCGAATCGTCGATATGTGATCTCCACCTACGTCATCACCTTCAGACTAGATGTGGTTATATAATTGCTTTAATAAAATATTACATCTGCCCATATCAGAATCATTTTCAATGACACTTATGCAAAATTCCTGACCGTCGATTTGGTTAAGGAACCGATATCATTATTAAAATGAATTTAATAAAATATCGGATCCACCCATATCAGAACTTTCAAATAGTGTCACTTTCGAATTTCTCTAATCGTCGATATGATTTATGGATGCGATTAGCATTATTATAATGTTTTAGTGTGATTTCACATATGTTGTATCATATCTTTATTATATCAAAAGTTTACAAAGTGTATCATATCAAAACCTACGGTACCTATCTATGTCTGCCACTTATCACACTTCGATTTGATCGCTGCTATAAAGTCTGTACAGTCACTGTAATGGAAAGCCACCCAATTTGAGGGAACTCCCAACCCCAAAATTCATTGAGCAAGAAGAAGAATGTAACAAACTTGGTAAAAATTCCATGTAAAAATATATAAATAGCACAGATGATGGGACACGTATTCCAAGCTAAATGTTGGGCAAGACATCCTGGGGGTGTTAATTTGGTTGTTTATGGCTAAGGAAATTGGCAAGGACAATGACTAAGACTTTGGAAAGGAAAAATGGCATTGTTGGCACATTTATTTTTGAAAATAATGGAAATTAGGAGAAAAGGGAGGTGTGTTACACAATATTTTGTCACACCTCCTACACTTCCCTGTGTCATACCCTGGAGTGCCAAAAACTTGACAAATATGCAGTGTACCCATCCTGATATGCAGTCCAGATCCTCCCTGAAAAACTAATGAAAAGTTTGCTTGAGATTTTCCAGAGAAAAATGAGCTCAAAACCCTAATTTCTGGGTCACCATGAATGTGACATTTCCCTCTCGTGCTGATGGCGAGTTGCACCATATGAGCTTCACGCTATCAACACAGATTTTGCCAGGATACTCACATTGATCCATAAAAGGAAAGTTTTGCAAAGTGGAGGAGAGGCTTCATGATCTAGAGGCTTCCAGAACGACAAGCTGGATGACGTTCATTGTGGATGTGGTCAAATTCTCCCAAGTTTACCCTTTGATCTTATCCCTGTGAGCTTCCCCTTGAGATGAGGACCTTCCCCTATCTTTGGTGAGATCCTAATTCCCTCTCCCTGCTTATAAATTCATCCTCTTCCATTCCTAAATGGTTGGTCTTTGATTATTTGCACCCTTATGTTGAGATAGTGCCTCCATGCTATTCACTTTGGCTTGGAGAAAGAGTGCTTGGAGAGCTTGAGCTTGGACTTGGACATTCACTCAAGGAGGGCTACTAACATCAAGGTATGGCTTGTATGATTCCTCTTTTGTTTATTAATATATACAACTGTTGGTTCACTTTCCATAAATGCTTGTTTTAATGGTTCATTTATCTTAATGCTCCCTGATCTGTTAAGTGGATTACATTTGATTATGTTTGTTGCACTTTTATATTTTTTCGTGTCTTTGGGCCTCTTGTGAAGGTATTCGAATGTTGTGAGTAATAAGGACTAAGCCTAAGGAGCAAGCAATCAACATCTTCAACAAAGGAGTGCATTATAACATTAGAGCTCGGTAGGTCCCTTTCCTCTTCTCTTATTTCGATTGTAATCTAGGAAAGTGTCTTGTAGATTGTCTCATTTGCTACTAGACCCACTCATCGGGATAGAGGGACCGTCTTTGTCCGCAGAGAGGATTTACCCATAACAAGGTGAAAGGTCAGAGGTTGCATGTGAGGAGGAAAATGAAGGAAAATAATGGAAAATGAAGAAAATAGAGGCCTCTTTCATAAAAGGGCTTCTAAGGATCAATGGGCAAGCTGGGTCAGTGTAATCTTTTGTTAGTTGAGTCTTGGATCTCTTTCATTATTCTCTCTCTCTCTCTCTAATACTCTTGGTGTAACATCCCTAGTGAAAATTCCATGTAAAAATATATAAATACAACAAATGATGGGACATGTATTCCAAGCTGAATGGTGGGCAGGACATCCTAGTGGGTGTTCATTTGGTTGTTTATGGTTAAGGAAAATGGAAAAGGCAATAGCTAAGGCATTAAAGAGGCAAAATGGATTTTTTGGCACATTTATTTATGAAAATAATGGAAATTAGGAGAAAAGGAAGGTGAAAGGTCACAGGTTGGATGTGAGGAGGAAATTGAAGGAAAATAATGAAAAATGAAGAAAACAGAGGCCTCATTAATAAAAATGCTTTTGAGGATCAATTGGAAACCTTTTTCCTTTCAGTATGAACCTTTTGACAGTTCAGTTTTGGAGCTCTCTCATTATTCTCTCTCTCTCTCTAGTACTCTTGGATACTTAGAGTTTTCTTGGAGCACTCTTGGAGGGTGTGGTATACTTGGATTCTTGGAGTAAGAAGGCAAAGGAAGAGCAGGAAAGCGCAAGAGGGCATCGACATCAACAACTACATCAGATTTGATTGCAGGTACTAAGTTGCATGTATGATTTCTTCACTAGTTTTAGCATGCATGGCATATGCATGTGGTTTCTTGGTTGTGATCTATCATTGGCACAGAGGATTACCTAGATCGATAGTGGATTGCCTAGCCTTGCCATTCTTGGATAGCCATGGTGCTTGTGGGTTTACTTTCATTGTTTTGTTTTGGTTGGTTCTCATGTTTCCTTAGCTTGGGTTGAGTTATTAGTCCTAGAAGCCCTGGTTGAACAAACACTCTAGAAGCCCTGTAACAACTTGGGTTGAGTTACTAATCCTGGAAGCACTGGTTGAACAAACGATCTGGAAGCCCTGTAACAGCTTGGGTTGAGTTACTAGTCTTGGAAGCCCTGGTTGGACAAATGCTCTAAAATCCCTTGGGGGGTTGAGTTACTAGTCCTAGAAGCCTTGGTTGGACAAACGCTCTGGAATCCCTGTATAGTTGTGGTTTGAGTTACTAGTTATGGAATCCTTGGTTGGATAAACGCTCTTGAAGCCCTATATAAGTTGTGGGTTGAGTTACTAGTTTTGGAAGCCTTGGTTGGACAAATACACTAGAAGCCCTGGAAGGCTTGGATGAAGACCAATCTGATGATGGTTTTTGGTGATGTCCAACTATGAGGTGGAACCATTGTTTGATGAGTTGAGGTGGATGGACTCTGGAAGCCTTAGATGAGTTTTGATTTGTGTTCTATGAGATCCCACATTCATGCTTGGAATATGGCATGGGGGTGATTGGATGAAGAGAGACTTGGCTCAGCCAATCTATGGTCGGGTGGAAAGTGGTAGTCCCGTCATTGGTTGGTTCATTGCATTTATTAGTGAAAAAATCATTCCCTTGATTTTCATGTGCAAATGTACTGGTGTATATGTGGATTTTGATGGCTGATATGAGCATTGTATTTATGTTCCTATTATGTTGGTTAGATGTATATTTTGTGACAACAACTATGTATGGCTCTCAGCATGTTTTTACTTGTATTTGAATGGATATTGTATCTATGACCAAATAAGTGATAAGGCATTAAAAAACACGAGGAAACAATGGTTCATGGCGATTCTCAGATAAGTATGAGATCCCTACACTTAATTCTATTGTTTACACATGTAGGTTACATGTCGATGATATGTTTCACAAAATGTCTGTCATGGCTAGTAGGGGTATGGTTATGATCATGTTCATCTTATTGCTATTGTATCCTTGTTTCATTGTATCCTTACCAATTCCAAGTGATCATTCCATTCTGGGCGGTGTCCCGGGCTCTAGGTCGAAAAAGGTGGCTCAAATCCTAGAATGCTAGCAAAATAGAGTGTTAGTTTGGGACTAACTTGCCTAGGCAGTGTCTGGAAAGCGTTATAAAGCACCTTGCTAATGTATGGGGAGTGTTAGTCCTGAGACTAACTCACCTGGGCAATGTCTAGGGAGCATTACCTTGCCTTAAGTTTCTCAAACAACCGTAGGACCCAGGGACAGGCAGTCTGAGTGGTTGATTTGTCTCCTGAAGCTTATTTGGGTCATGTTGGATGACTGTATGTGATGTTTCGTTGATTCCATTTCCTTAAAGTCACCAAGGAGGTTGAATCCTATCATAGTGGCCTCTCGTCGCATGTTTACCCCAGCTGGCTGGTTGCTTAGGTAGATATGGGAGTAGGGTGTTACACTTGGGCACTAGTTTTCTTGAAGCATTTTGGCATTGTAACAAGAAAGGAAAAGAAGGCAAGATGAAGCAATGATCAAGAAGGGAAAGTCAGGATCAAGCAGCTACAACAGGATTCATTGCAGATATCAACTTGCATGTGTATTTTCCTTGCTAGATTTTTCATGCATGGTATTGCATGTGGTTCTTTTCTATCATGGTGTGGGTTTTGTCAAGTGCGATAGTGTTTTCAACCTAGCCTTGCCATTTTCAGATAGCCATGGTGTGATGGGGTTCTCATGTTTTGGTTGAGCTAAATTACCAAATGGATTTGAAGGTGAGTGAGGTGGATCTCTAAAATGATAGAACACATGGCTTAGTAACCCTTGAACCAGGCTATGGGTTGCGGTAAAGCTAAATTCTATGTTTCCCCAGATGGCCTAGCAATCCTTGTCAATGAATGGAAGGATATACGGTAAATCCAAGAGGTGGTTTGCTCTCCATTGGGCCTAGTAATCCCGGGTTTGGGATATGTGGTAAAGCCTAGAGAGTGGGTCCTAGTTTAGGGCCTAGTGATCCAATGTGGATTGCGGTAAAGCTTGAGAGACCAAGGTCTCAGTTTAGGGCATAGTGATATGGGTTTGGATTGTGGTAAATCCTGAGAGACTAGGAGATAGGAAAATTCTTCAAGGTGTAGGTGGGGAAATCCGGTGGAGTCCATGCATGTTTGGCCTAGCGATCGGGTGGAGATCACAGTAAATCCTGTTACGATGTGTTCATTATGTTGGCCTAGTGATCCGAGATGGATTACGGTAAAGCTTGGTTTCTATTGATGAGGGCGAGTTGGTTTAGCCTCGGTATGCCCTGATTGGTTCTTTTGGTTTGAGTCCCACATTCAAGCTTGGGGTATGGCACGAGGTGAATGGCTAGATAGGGATTTGGCTCATCCATTCTATGGTCGGGTGGAACATGGTAGTCCCATCTCCAGTTGGTTCACTACATTCATTAATGAGAAATTCATTCCCTTGATTTTCATGTGCAAATGTATTGATGTATATGTGGATTTTGATGGTTGACATGTTTATGGTAATTATGTTCCTATTATGTTAGTTATATGTACATTTTATGACAACAGTTATGTATGGCTCTCAACATGTTTTTACTTGTATATGAATGGATATTGTGTCTATGACCTAATAGAGGATAATGCAGCAAATGACATGAGGGAACAATGGTTCATAGTGATTCTCAAATAAGTACGAGATCCCTACACCTAATTCTGTTGTTTACACCTATAGGTTACATGTTCATGATGTGTATGATGAAATGTCTGGCATGGCTAGTAGGAGTTTGGTTATGGTTGTTGAGCCTCAAAATTACTCTTCCCCTAGCAACTCTTCTCATTCCTTTTCTTTGTTTTTCCATAAAAGGATGCATTCTCATCACCAATGATCGGTATATACTATCTTGAGGAGGACATTTAGTGATTTACATGTGATGCTTGTATGTTTTGCTATTTGAATAAATTTTTGTATATTAGCTACAGAACACAGCCTATTCTGCAGCAAATCGGCTGTTCCGCAGCTACCTTCATGCTCTAACAGGTTTCAGGTGTCAGAAGGAGAAACTATCTACATTGGAAGCTTGGAAATCATTGCGACATGGACCTTGTCCTATTCACTTAGCCCAGGTCGACAAAGAAGATGGCATAAGACCACGGTCAATGGATAAGTCAAACACAGAGACCGAAGGTAACAGGACTCTGTTTCGTGGTTAATTAACATGTTTCACAGTGATGGGAAGTGTTATTCAGAACAACTACCTGTACCTACGGACTCCAATAGCCACCTGTACAACTGAATCCAACAGGCACCATGTCTTGGGTTTATGTCTCCAGTAGCCGAGGAAGAAATTCCGCATATCTGTCTTCTACGTGTTTAACTGTAGCATGTTTTTCTCCACAAACAGTTATATGGTTTTTCTTATAAATACCTGTGTAAAGGACCATAGAAGTTAGTGGTAATAGTGATAGTTTTATTGTGAAATCGAAGTTCTAAACTCTGTAATTTCTGGGCATTTTGTGTCCCTGTTTTTAATATGAAGACTGCATGTTTTATGAAAATCTGAAGGAGTTTCCTTGGAGTTGATTGAGCAAGCGTAACCTAATCAGTTGCAGAGGGCCCTTGCACTGAAGAAGGTTTCATTTCATTTTATTTTTCTTCTTCTTGTTAACTGTAAATTCATCAGTTTCTTTCACAGTGTTTATAATCATTTTCTTACTAACAATGTTTATAGTGCAATTTCCATCATTTTCTTATTAACAATATTCATAATTTATACTAGTTTCCATTTTCTTGATCTCTTTTTAGTTTTTATTAGTAGTTTAGAAGATGAAACTTAGTAATGTAATCTAGTTTACTTTATTCACTATTTTGCTAGTTTAAATTCTCAATTAGATTGACCAGTGCCATTTACTGTCTTTGCCATTTTATTTTTAGTTTACTGACTCATGGTGTTAATGAATGTTTATGAAAAACCCTTCAAGTTGATAATTCATCCCTAACTAAGTGGTTGAACATTTCATTTATGCAATGAGTTATTACGGCATCTCTGTATTTGTTTTCTCTTAGATTAATGAAGTACAAAATTCCTCAAATGTCATCCCAAGGAGACTTTCTCTCAAAATTGAGAGGCAGAGTAACTAAGCAGTTCATTTAGTTTTATTTTTGTAATTAGTTAGACATCAATTGTAAATTTCATTTTCAATTTTAATTCATGATTTGGAAATAGTGGTAAAACAGGAATAAAAACTTTGTTTTCATTTTTTGCTTAAGATTTGCTTCCGAGTCTTTCTTAGCTTTGTTTTCACTTCTTTCTTAAGCTCTATTTTCATTTTTATATTTTGAGCAGTGTTTACGAAAGTTAGATTTGAGTTTTTGATAATTATATTGTAAATCATCAGGAATTAAAAGACCAAAAACCCCCCAAAACAACATAAAACACAAAAACAATGAAGTAAGAAGGGTTATCTAGCACAAACATTGCACTACACTTCATCAGTTTACGATACCCGAATTGATAATTTATGTAGAGAAATTTAGGACACTAAATTGACCAAACATTTTGGCACCGTTGCCGAGGAAGTGTTACTAGGTAGCCTTATCTCTTACATTCATAAAAAAAAATGACATGCATAGAGAAAGAGACTCTAGGGGTAGATTTATAGCTAGGGGCAGAAGTTCAATTCCTACAACACCACCTACTCCACCAAGAACAAGAAAAGACACACCTCCATCCCAAAATCATACTCCCAGCCATAAGACTCCTGGAATTCCAAGGGCAGAAATCTAATCAATTGAACCTCCTACTTCATCTACCAAGTCAGTCCTATGGGAGAAAGATATTGAATCTCCAACAACAGGAATAGCCTTTTTCACCTGCATAGGAGAGCACATTGTAGTTGAAGAATTAGGATTACCTGGTGAGGAAGAAGAAGTAGAACCTCTCTCCCATATTCCATTAATAGAAGAACCAGAGGAGGAGGAAGTAACCTTGCAGGTTGAACCCTACACTGACTCTGAAGAAACTATAATGGCAGAAGAAGAACAAGATGGAGAATTCTCACTGTTTGGACGAGGAGGTAGAGGGAGAGTTAGAGGAAATAATGGAGGAGGTAGAGGAAATACAAAAATAGATAATTCTTTTGGATTCCCTATAGTGGATGAGGAAACAAATGCCATAATGAAAAATATCTCACCTTCTGTCCTCCCAAACTTCTATGGGTTGAAAAGTGAGGATCCTGAAACATTTTTGTTTGAGTTTGAAGTCTTGTGCAAAACTTATGACTATCTAGAAGACTCTCAAAAACTTAAATTGTTTCCTTCAACACTGAAAGGAGCTGCTTTGAAATGGTTCATGGGGTTAGTTACTCAGTCCATTAGAACATGGAATGACATGAAAAAAACGTTTTTGGATAGGTACTTGGATTATTGCATGCCTACCAATCACAAAGATGAAGTGTTCAAAATGATGCAAAGAGAGGATGAAAACTTAGAAGATTTGATTGAGAGATTCAACTATAATTTGAAAAGAGCAAAGATGAACAATTTAGATGAAGAAACCTTGAAAGCTCTTTTATTAAAAGCCATTAGAGATGAGTGGATAGATATCCTTAACATGATGGGGAAGGGAGATATCTCTCAACTTCCATTAAATGATATAAGAGAATTGTGTGTTCATCTCTCAAGAGGGAAATCTAAAACAGGGAAAGGGCCAAGAGATCCTTCTATTGTTAGAGTAAACAAATCTACAACGGGATTTATAAGTAGGGCAGAAATTGGTAATATGCTTGATGAATTTAAAGCTGACATTCTAGGGAACCTTAGTGAGCAATTAAACACCCTTAAAATACAAAACAAGCAAAAAACTGAGGCTGATGCTTTAGCCATTTTTTGTCCAAAATGAAAAAAAAAAACATGCTCTAAGGGAATGACATTTAGATGCAAAAATTATAGAAACTTGTATGATTTGCTCAGAAAGCCATGAGACCAAGGGTTGTCCTTCAATCCTAGGTCTTAAGGTTGTCTTCCAAGAGGAAACAGTACCAAATTGCAGAAACTCTTTGTTTTGTTGCTAGAAGACCTTGGCAGGGACCACAAAATCAGGGATTCAACAATCAAATGTATTTTCAGCCTCCACCAAATTGGAATTCTTGGCAGCAACCTTGGCCTCAACCTCAATCTCAATCTCAACCGTGGGTACAAGGAGTACAAAATCCTTATGGGAGATTTTCTCAATATTACCAATATCCTCCATCATATCAGAATTATCCTCCCCCACACATTTAGTAACAAAATCAGTAGCCACAACTTCAAAATCAGAACCCTCAACTTCCATTGCCATTTCCACAACAACCTCCACAACAAAACCAAAGTCCTCAAATCTTACTTCCATTTCAATAGAAACCAAATCAGCTACCTGCCCAACCATTACCAAACCCAAACAATAAAAGCCCTCAGAATGCTTACATGGTAGAAGGACAACAATTTCCAACTTACATGATTACTCCTCTAGATCTTAATGATGTTCAACTAAGATCTGGAAGGATATTAGAAAAGGAAAGACCTTCTGTAGTTATTCAGGAACATGATAGTTTTGAGGAAGATTCTCTAAAGGTTAATAAAAGTTCTGAGGGAACATCTCTTCAAAACTAAAACATTGGAAAACAAAAGCAAAAAGAATCAGTAAACACAACTCCTATCATTGAGCAACCAGCATCTACTTCTACACCTCCTTTTCCTGAAAGACTACAAATTGATAGAGGGGTAGAAAAACAGATCTTGTTGCCCAACTATGATTTTCTAGATGAATTGAAGAATGTCTGTATCAAAATTCCTTTACTACAAGCCATTAGAGAAATTCCAATTTTAGCCAAAAAAATAAAGGAGTTGAGCATAAAAAAACTAGGAAGAAAAGAAAAAGAAACAAAAAGAATTCACCTGGTAGGAAAAATAGCAGACATAATGATGGGAAAAATTGCCATACAAAAATATGTGGATCCAGGAAGTCCAATTGTGAAAACACATATCAATGGAGTTGAAATTCCAAATACATTGATTGACTTAGGGGCAGCAATAAACATCATGATCAAACAAACTATGGAGCAGCTCAAGCTTCCTATTCTTCTCTACCCACCTACCTTATTGCAACTAGCAGATAGATCGGTAATCAAACCAGATGGTGTGCTAGAAGATATTTCAGTATGCTTGGATTCTTGGGAATATCCTATTGATTTCATGATCTTAACTCCCAAGAATAATCTAGGAGGACATCCACTCATATTAGGAAGACCTTGGATAGCCGTAGCTAATGCTTTTATTAGTTGTAGATCTGGTGACATGTATATTTCTGATGGTAATTCAACAAAGAAATTTACTCTATATCCTCCAGCAAAAGCAATCACAAAAATAGATGACAAAGAATGGATTGATGATGAAGATGATCTTCAACCTCTCTTTACTATTTCAGAAATTAGTGAAGATAGTCAAATTTTAAATACATTGGAAAATTTTGAATCATCTTTAGAATATGACCATGAGCAATTTCAAGAAAAATCTATTGTTGAATATTTGTCGTCTAGGCAGATGTCTCTCTATTCTATGGAAGAGTTTGGTAGCTCTACAGTTGAAATTTTTCCAGGTAGGACATTGAACATAAACAAAAACTTGGAGAAACTACAACAAGAAGAGCTATTCAAAACATTACAAACACATTCTGTTGCATTTACATAGGAATACAACAACATGAAAGGCATTGATCCTAAGACTTTTATCTATCACATCTATATTGAGGAAAATTGTAAACCTATCAGACAACCTCAGAGAAGGATGAATCCAAATCTTAGAGAGATTGTGCAAGAAGAGCTCCAAAAATTACTAAATGTGAACTTCATTTACCCAATTTCAGATAGCCAATGGGTTTCTCCTTTGGTAATCGTGCCTAAAAGGAATGGTAAATGGAGGGTATGCATTGATTACCGAAAATTGAATAAAGCAACCCTTAAAGATCATTTTCCTTTGCCTTTTATAGATCAATTGTTAGATACATTAGCAGGTAAGAAGTATTTCTCATTCTTGGATGGTTTTAGTGGTTATAATCAAATTCAGGTAGCACTTAAAGATCAGGATAAGACCACATTTACTTGTCCATGGGGAACTTATGCCTATCGAGTACTTCCTTTTGGGTTATGTAATGCACCTGCAACATTCCAAAGAGCAGTACTAGGATTTTTTTTTTTTCTGATCTGATACATGATTGTGTAGAGGTATATATGGATGATTTTACAGTCTATGGAAATAAATTTGAAGAAGCTTTGGAAAATTTGGAAAAAGTTCTTAAAAGATGTAAAGAAACAAACCTTTCACTAAACCATGAAAAATGTTTTATGATGTTTATAGAAGGTAT
Source organism: Pinus tabuliformis (assembly GCA_031772625.1). Lineage (NCBI taxonomy): Eukaryota > Viridiplantae > Streptophyta > Pinopsida > Pinales > Pinaceae > Pinus > Pinus tabuliformis. The sequence continues at coordinate 456,779,542 of CM062808.1, read as the reverse complement.
TGTTTGAGGACATCACATTTCAGGGGATGGGATTCAAGTTGACAAATCTAAAGTTGAAGTCATCTCTAAATTATCAATTCCAATTTGCCAAAAGGATGTTAGAAGTTTTTTAGGATTTACAAGATACTATAGGAGGTTTATAGAAAATTTCACTAAAATAGCATCCCCACTCTTCAAATTTCTTACCAGAGATTGTGAATTCAATTGGAATTCTGATTACCAATTGGCATTTGAAATCTTAAAAACAAAAATTTATGAAGCACCCATTTTAAGAGGTCCAAATTGGAAACTCCCTTTCCATATTGCAACAGATGCATCAGATACAACTCTGGGAGCTGTATTGGGACAAAAATACTTGATTCCTTATGCCATTTACTATACAAGAAGAATTTGACTCCCACTGAGTTGAATTATACTGTGACTGAAAAGGAATTTTTAGTTGTTGTTCATGCAATTAACAAGTTTAGACACTATATAACAGGCTATGAAACCTTTGTTCATACAGATCACTCTGCAATTAGATATTTGATGAATAAACCTATTACTAATGACAGAGTTACAAGATGGCTTTTACTTTTGCAAGAATTCAACATTACTGTGCTAGATAGACCTAGAAAAGAAAATGCAGTTACAGATTTCTTGTCCAGGATTCAAAATATCAAAGAAGATTCTCCGGTTGAAGATAAGTTTTCTAATGAATATCTTTTTGCAGTAACTACTCAAACTCCTTGGTTTGCAGATATTGCTAACTACTTGGCCACAGGAAAGTTACCTTCACATTTGTTTCCTAGAGAGAAAAGAAAAATTATTCAGGAAAGTGCAAGATATTCATGGATCACTAACGAATTATATAAAACAGGGCCAGATCTTATGATCAGAAGGTGTGTCAGGGAAGATGAAATGCCCGAGATTCTTAAGGCATGTCATGATGAGCTGTGTGGTGGACACTTTTCTGACAAGAGGACAACTTATAAAATCCTTTCTTTAGGATATTATTGGCCATCCATCTTCAAAGATGCTAAAAAATATGTCAGGAGATGTGACAGCTGCCAAAGGGTAGGGAAACCTGCTCCCTCAAATGAAATGCCATTACAAACTCAGGTACTCATCGAACCTTTTGAAAAGTGGGCCTTAGATTTTATTGGACCAATTAATCCTCCATCTAAGCATAAAAAGTATATATTGGTATGCACTGATTATGCCACTAAATGGGTACAAGCCGAAGCATTCTTTTTGCTAATGAAAAAATTGTAGTTAATTTTCCTTTTGAGGACATCTTCACTTGTTTTGGTGTTCCAAAAGAAATTGTGGCAGATCAAGGATCTCAATTCACATCTAACATGGTGGAAGGGCTTGTGGAAGAATACAAGATCAAGCATAGGAAATCTACTCCCTATCATCCACAAGCAAATGGTCAAGTGGAATCTACACATAAAGTGATTGAAGGAATCCTCACCAAGGCCGTGCATCTACATAGAAGAGATTGGGCAGAAAGGCTTCCTAAAGACTTATGGGCCTATAGAACTACATGGAGGAACACAACGAGACATACACCTTATGAACTTGTTTATGGGAAACAAGTCTTGTTCCCCATAGAGTTCCAAATCAGAACTTCCAAGTAGGCAGTCCAACTAGGACTAGATTTATCAGAGGCACAAAAGCATAGGCTGGAGCAATTAAATGAACTTGATGAAATCAGGCAAGAAGCAGTTCAAAGGATTGGTATAGTCCAACAACAGAGGGCTAAATGGCATGACAAATATATTAAGGACAATAGGTTTTAAGTGGGAGATTTGGCGCTATTGTTTGATTCAAAGTTTAAAGATTTTCAAGGGAAGTTTCAAACTCATTGGCTTGAGCCATATGAGATTGAAAAAGTCTTTATTAATGGAGCAGTGAGGATCAGAACAATAGATGAAAGTAAAACTCCTCTTCTTGTGAATGGTCATAGATTAAAGATATATCAAAAACCCATTTCAAAAGAGGAGTTTATTAATATTTTCCAATACAATTTTGAAATGAAGCTAGTGAAGAAGAATTCTTCTTCTCCACTAACTTAGTCTTTATTTTTCCTATGAGAAAAAAAGAAGAAGAAAAAACAAATAAAATAAAATAAAAAATATATATAATAAATTGTATAAGGTTGAAAACCAATCATTGATTGGCATACTTATACAGAAAATACAGGGTGAAAATCAGAGGATTCTGTCACCCTATATTTTCCATTTTCTTTCAGTAATAAGTAGTGACAAAAAGCCACAGTCACTCTATAGTTTAGATTCTGAAAAATTCATCATCTCATCTCACCTCACTTCATTTTATTTTTACAGTTTCACTTCATCCCATTGTCATATTTCATCAATAGATTTTTCCTTTTTTTTTTTAGTATTCATTCCATCTCCATTTAATTTATCATCTTACATAGCCATTTCCATTTCATTGATGATCCATAAGCCATGTTTCACTTTTTGTTTCATGTTTTGCAGCTGATTCTATTATGCAACTAATCTAATTATGCAGCTACAATTTTTTTATCAGTTCAAGCACAAGTGTACAATTCATAATAAAATCATGTATGCAGGGAATTGAAGAAAAATCAATTTTTGAAGACCAATCATGCTCAAGGTACCTGTGGAACAACATCATTAGGAAACAAAAGGTAAAGTTTCCAAAGGTAAATGCAAAAATTTATTTCAAAAAGCAATTTTAAAACATAAGTTTGTACAGTATGTATAATCACATGTCTCCTTAATCAACCATCATTTGATTTGACCGCCATGATGTCTCCGCCATATCTTCCATCTTTAATGACAAACATTCTCAATGATTCTTTCATAACAAATCTCCGCTTCAAACTCCATAACCTGTACTCAAATGGTCCTCCACAACTAGACCTGTTAACAGTCAAGATAATGATGTGACCTACCTATGTATGACTCTCTAAACCCTTACTGTCTATTTATTACATGCCAACTCTTAAGTTTTTCTCTCATATTCACGCAGCCATTTCATATACACAGTCTTTATATTTTCTATATACATAGTCATTCCATTTCCTAAATAGCACTCGTTTTATAGATAGTGAGAGTAATTTTGAGGTGCGTAAATTTTACAAAACAGAGACCATGGGACTTATTGTCAAGACAGAGCCCGTAGGGGTAAAGTATATGGAGCGGTATCCACAGCTTAAAGGGATGCTACAGAAGGCCGAATGGTTAAATTTTATTGAGAAATTTGATAGCTACCACAAGGAAATTACCAAGTCTTTTGCAAGGTCATTTGATGGCACAAAAGTGGAGATAGGAGATATCAAATTTGTAGTCACAGAATCCTTCATAGCAGAAGCAACAGAGCTGCCGAGACAAGGAGAAAGATGGTTTAAAAACAAGGAATTTCATGGTGAATCTTGGAAAGTGATCCTTAGAAACCTAGGTATGGATGTTACAATATTTAGAAAGGGAATTCCTATTTGAGCACTCAAGAACAAATGGAGTAATATGTTGTTAATATTGCAAAAATTCATTACATGTGAAGGAAGATTTGGGTCTATGTATGTTTACCATATACGCTTATTAATGAATTTTTTAGAAAATGGAACCATCAACCTTCCCTTATTTCTTCTAAACAATCTGAGAAGGATGGCTACAAATGTCCAAAGGAAAATTGAATCCATAGAAACAACTATGTATCATCACGGATTAGTGAAAATACTAGTTGAATTCCATTTGAGAAGTATGGAGGATACATGGGAAAATTTAATGGTAAGAATTTTTTTCCAGGATGCTCCAGAGTCACCTGAGGAGAGTCATGGTAAGAAAAGTAGGAGGAGAAAGATCAACATTAATATTCAAACCTCCTCACAAAAGAATGATGCAGAGACAGCTTCTAAACTATAGGATAGGAAGCAGAAAGGAAAAATTAAAGAGAGAGCTGAAGAAATCAATGAAGACATTCCTGAACCTTCATCACCACAAGAAGATGAACAATTACTCTCCGAAAGATTGACCAAGATTAAGGAGCAAATCAAGAAAAATAAGGAGATAGGAAAGAGGAAGAAGGACACAAAAGAAGAAACCATAAGCTTCCAAAACCTGAGAAGGAGCTCTAGACTCCGAGATAAGGTGAGGAAGGTAACATCAAAAGAAGCCCAGTTCATAAACTTAGAGGAAGAAACACCAGTTCAGTCTCCTGAAAGTATTCCATCTAAACACAGTCCACAAAACTCCCCTCCACGGAATTTTGAAGGCAACCCAAGCAGAGCTTCTCCTAGCATAGATCCAGTACAACAACAAATCTATGACTACATAGAGTCATTAGAGAAAAGGAATACCTCAATGGATCCACGATCCTCAACCAATCTAGAGCAGCCTGTCAATACACAAGAATGCCTAACTAGCTCTCTCAAACAAGAAATCTTTGAGTTAGAGATTTTGAACAGGCACATTCAAAAAGAAAATGAAACCTTGAGGGAACATAACAAGCTGGATAGAGCCATTCATGACAACACAATGCTACACCTGGGATTATGGTACAAGAAAAATAGGAAACTGAAGAGGAAAACTAGGAAGTTGAGCAGAACACTTATCAACCTCAAATATAGACTTCTTATGGAGAAGCCCGGGATGGAAATCAGTGCAAAGAGAAGTAAGAAAAGAAAATTGGATGTGTTGGCAGAAGTGTCAGAACAGATGCAATAGGAGAAAGAAGTTCACATTTTTTAAAATTGAATGAGGACACGCAATGATTTTGCAGTGGGGATATGTTGAGCCTCAAAATTACTCTTTCCCTAGCAACTCTTCTCATTCCTTTTCTTTGTTTTTCCATAAGAAAGATGCATTCTCATCATCAATGACCGGTATATACTGTCTTGAGGAGGACATTTAGTGATTTACATGTTATGCTTGTATGTTTTGTTGTTTGAATAAATTTTTGTATATTAGCTACAGAACGCATCCTATTCTGTAGCTAATCAGCTGTTCCGTAGCTACCTTCATGGTCTAACAGGTTCCAAGTATTAGAAGGAGAAACTAGCTACATGGGCAGCTTGGAAATCATCGTGACATGGACCATGTCCTATTCACTTAGCCCAGGTCGAGAAAGGAGATGGCATAAGACTACGATCAATGGATAAGTCAAACGCAAAGACTGAAGATAACAAGGCTCTGTTTCGTGGTTAATTAACATGTTTCACAGTGATGAGAAGCGTTATCCGGAACAACTACCTGTACCTATGGACTCCAACAGCCACCTGTACAACCAAATCCAACAGCCACCATGTCTTGGATTTATGTCTCCAGCAGCCGAGGAAGAAATTCTACATATCTGTCTTCTACGTGTTTAACTGTAGCATGTTTTTCTCCACAAACAGTTATATGGTTTTTCTTATAAATACCTGTGTAAAGGACCATAGAAGTTAGTGATAATAGTGATAGTTTTATTGTGAAATCAAAGTTCTAAACTTTGTAATTTCTAGGCATTTTGTGTCCCTGTTTTTAATATGAAGACTGCATGTTTTATGAAAATCTAAAGGAGTTTCCTTGGAGTTGATTGAGCAAGCATAGCCTAATCAGTTGCAGAGGGCCCCTGCATTGAAGAAGGTTTCATTTCATTCTATTTTTCTTCTTCTTGTTAATTGTAAATTCATTAGTTTCTTTCACATTGTTTATAATCATTTTCTTACTAACAATGTTTATAATGCAATTTCCATCATTTTCTTATTAACAGTGTTCATAATTTAGAGTAGCTTCCATTTGCTTGATCTCTTTTTATTTTTTATTAGTAGTTTAGAAGATGAAACTCAGTAATGTAATCTAGTTTACTTTATTCACTGTTTTGCTAGTTTAAATTCTCAATTAAACTGGTCAGTGTTATTTACTATCCTTGCCATTTTATTTTTAGTTTACTGACTCATGGTGTTAATGAATGTTTATGAAAAACCCTTCAAGTTGATAATTCATCCCTAACTAAGTGGTTGAACATTTCATTTATGCAATGAGTTATTACTGCATCTCTGTATTTCTTTTCTCTTAGATTAATGAAGCACATAATTCCTCAAATGTCATCCCAAGGAGACTTTCTCCCAAGATTGAGAGGCAGAGTAACTAAGTATTTCATTTAGTTTTATTTCTATAATTAGTTAGACATCAGTTGTAAATTTCATTTTCAGTTTTAATTCATGATTTGGAAATAATGGTAAAATAGGAATAGAAACTTTGTTTTCATTTCTTGCTTAAGCTTTGCTTCCAAGTCTTTCTTAGCTCTGTTTTCACTTCTTTCTTAAGCTATGTTTTCATTTTTATATTTTGAGTAGTCTTTATGAAAGTTAGATTTAAGTTTTTGATAATTATATTGTAAATCATTAGGAATTAAAAGACCAAAACCCCCCCAAAACAACATAAAACACAAAAACAACGAAGTAAGAAGGGTTATCTAGCACAAACAATGCACTACACTTCATCAGTTTGCGACACCCGGATTGATAATTTATGTAGAGCAATTTAGGACACTAAATTGACCAAACAATGGTCTTGTTCAGCTTGTTGCTTTTTCATCATTGTTTCTCTGTATTTTTAATGATTTTGAGCTATCACTCCATTCTAGGCAGTGACCTAGGCTATGGGCCTGAAAAAGTGGCTTAAATCTCGGGGTCGTTGGCATAGAACTGGCAATTTTGGTCTTTGGTCACTGGCAGACAATCCTATGAGAGAAAATTTAGGTTGTTGGTCACTCCCTTGCCCATAACATTAGAGGGAATATGACCTAAGAGATCTAGAACAACAATGGGACCCAAGGACAGTCTGTCTGAGTGGTTGAATTGTCTCCTAAGGGTTCTGTTGATGATGTTGGATGACTGTGTGTGATGTTTCTGCCGACTTCGCTTCCTTAAAGTTATATAGGAGGTCGAATCCGATCATCGTAGCCTCTCATCTCATGTTTACTCAGTTAGCATGGTTACTTGGGTGGATGTGGTAGGAGGATGTTTACAAAGTGGTATCAAAATGTGGTTGCGCTATCCTTGGGTTGTGCGTTGATCATGCTTTCATGTTGTTTGCTTATGTGTTCCTTATGCATGTAGTCCATGTGCTTGTTACATTTGCATGGTGTTGATCATGATTGTAGTGATGTCGCCATGTGAAGGTTCAAGGTGTTGTTGTGGAGTATGTCGTTATCTGTGTATGGTTCATTATGCATTTTTATGCACGTGAGTGTTCACATGTTATCAAATGAACGTGAGGTGGTTGTTGTTGTATGCATGAGGTCATGGTTTCTGTAGTTGATATGGTCATGCATTGATGACTAGACTCTAGCTAGAATGGTGTGTATATGGTTTTTCACTCATGTGTTATACCTCTATATGTAGTTGTTATGCATGTATAGTCTTGGTTATAGTTATGCATGAATAGTAGGTGAAAAATGCCTTGTGAAGTCATTGTATGCAAATTTAGGTCATCATGGTGATATCGGTTGTTACGATGCTACTGTGTTGGCTAAGATGGAACATGAGATGCAAATCATTAAATTGAAGTGACAACATTGGACCTCGAGGCAAGAGCAAATTATCATATAGGTATTGTATGTTTGGCATGCAGGTAAGTAAGTTAAGGATTTTCATATGCATTAGGTTTATGTACATGTTTTTGATGTTAAGGTTACATACATGATAGATGATAGTTTATTAGTATAGCCACATGCAGGTGTCATGAATGATAGTAACCTATGGTTGTATGCATTGTGATTGTTGTTTTATGTTAGATAAATTGATGATTATGTTATATGTTTTTTATGAGCATGATATATAGCTTATTGTTGTTATATGCTATTAACTTGATGATTAGGGTTATTTCATTAAGATCTTGATGTTGTAATTTGGATTGGTCATATGTGTGATGGTTATGTTCATTGCATTGAAGATCTTGATGTTATATGTATTGTGTTAAACTAGTTTGACCTATGTAGATGGTTATGGTTGCGATAATCAGGTATGAGCCAACATATTTGTGATATGCTGTTGCACTAATCTAGATTGACTTTGCATATGTGTGGATGATAATTGTGTATGAGTTATGATGTAAACATGCTAGCTAGCGACTATTTGGATATCATGATCTTATTTATGTTTGGGTTAATATATTGTGAAGATATATCATGCTAATATGGATTGATTGTGCAGACAAGATTACCTCCCCTAAGATACAATAAGGTACGAAATTGTTTATGTCATCTGCCTTGTGCTTGACTGTTTGATTATGAAACCTATTTGGTGTTTGATTGTTTGGTGTCTAGTTGAGTTATTTAACATGGTATGTTGCAAGTTGGTTGAATGTTTGATGAATTTCATAATACGAGTATGTGTTCCAATGATCTTGTTTTAAGATGATTTTACTAACACATGTGTCAAGACAATTGATATGTACTTGAGTATAGTAGGTGACAGTTGTAGCATTATGTCTAATAACTCTCAGTTGAATATGGATTATGGCGTGATTGTTAGTCTTGGTAAAGGTTGATTTCCAATTGATAGATATGATTGTCTTGATATTTGGAACATGTGGTTGACATGTGTGAGTAGTTGCAAGGTAACATGTTAGATATTAGTGTGACAAGGTAACACTTGATGTGTTTATATAACTAACAGTTGGGTGATGTGACAATACATAGTAAGACTCGATTGCAACAAGGTAAAAATGGTAAAAGAAAGGAATTGGACAAGAATTCCTTTGTCTATGTTTGGAAACCCTAATTCCAAACAAATGAGTGCCTTACATACATGGAGTCTTCTTAACCTTGATTTTTTTTGACATTATGTGAATACATGCTATATTCATGAACATGTACCTAACATGTATATTAGCTAGTATTTAGTTACGGGTGGACCTGTCAAAGAATTGGAGTCCCTTGAGAAATGGCATGGAAGTGTTCAGCTACAAGGCAATGTGCTTGGCACAAAAAGATAAGGTATCTGGTGTATTGTTATATTTATTCATGCACTGACAATTATGTGTTTATGGCAGTATGATGCATGAGATTGCATGACAAAGAGACTTCCATGAAATCTTGAAGAAGGCTCAGGTTGAGCTTTCCTTTGGAATCACCGAGAACCATGGGGATTGAGTCATGGTGTTTGTTGCTAGTCTTGTGCTTTGGTCTTTTGGTGCTTTGTTGTGCTTGATTGTGGTTTTGTTTATGTCTTGTGCATGGCCATGCCACTTGGGTTGTGGCGTCGTTATTGGTTTCATAATTTTCTTCTTAGTCGTTTCTTGTCTTGCCTTTTATGTTTTGAATCTTGGGAATTATTTGGGAAAGAGGAAATTTGATGGAGCTCAGGAGAGTTGTGTGGTACCCGAAAGGTAATGTAAGATTTAAATGAATCTTTGTGCATGAGTAAGCGCAGTGGAGGGTAAGACTATGATAGCCAGTTGGATTGGTGGGGTCCATTGGTGTAAATGGATGGTGGCAGTATAGTCATGAGAAAGGTAACTAGAAAAGGTAAAGTAAATGGATCTGAGATGTCAGATGCCTTGGCTATGTTGGGAAAGATTGTTTCCAATGTTGTGCATGAATAAAGGAACTTTTCTTAACCTTGACCTTGATATCTATTAATTATGTTATGGTCGTGATTATGTTGATGTTTATACATGTAGGTGTGTACGTATGTCATGTCTGATAAGGTCGTCATGGATCATGATTATCACTCTAACATTTATATGTATATATGTGTGTATGTATGTCGTTGTCTGACATGACCATGATTGTTTTATGCTAATTTTTATGTATATGTATATATGTATCTATGTATCTATGTCACTATCTGACAGGGTCCTTAGGAATCGTTCTTGTGAAGGAATGATTGCTTACGTAGGTAAATGACATGAAGAGGCTCCTGGTCTTACGAGGAATCAATTGGTAAGAGTAATGACAAATATATGAGGTCATTATCATGTGGTTATGAGTTGATATTATGTGATTATATTATGTCTATGTTATGGACATGTTATACCAAGGGATACATCAACGAAATGAAAGTAGCGTGGTTTGCGGCATGCTAGGACAAGCATGGATAAAACGCTGAAAGAAAGGTTGCTTAGTAGAGGTAGTGTGGTTTCGGATGTGTGGTATTACTATTGTGCATATGTCATACATGTTGTACATGTTGCATCTGTGATGATTGTGCGCATGCAGTATTGTGCATATGTAGTGTGTGTACATGTTGTTTATGCAATATTATGTACAGGGTGTTAGTACAAATAATGTTTTATGAATGTTGCATATTCAGTGCTGGGTATAGATGGTGCTATGTACATATGATGTGGTGTGCATGATTGTACAAGTGGTGTTGTGTGCATGCAGTGTTGTGTACATGTTGTACAAGTGGCATTGTGTGCAGGTGGTGCTTTGTACATGTCGTGCATGTGGCACTGTGTACATGTGGTGTCGCGTACATGTTGTGCATGTGATACTATGTACATGTGGTATTGTGTACACGTTCTACAAGTGGTGTAGTGTACATGTGGCATTGTGTACACATTGTGCAAGTGGTGTCGTGTACATGTGATGTTGTGCACACGTTGTGCAGGTGGTGCGCTATACAAGTGATATTGTGTTCATGTTGTACATAAGGTACTGGTGCACGTCTGGTATTGTGTGCATGTCATACATGTTGTGCTGTGTACATGTGGTACTATGTATGTGTATTGTGTAATTGTTGTATCATGATATACGTACTCATTGTGTAGTACATGTATTTTGTTGTGTTGTACGACATGCGTAGGTACATGTATCGTGTGGCGTTGTACATCAGGTATAAATGTATGAGTTGTGGTGTATATCAGGTGTATGTGTATGCATTTGTGATGTTGCACGTTGTGTGTGGATGTATGTCTTGTGATGTACATTGTGCACATATATGTGTTTTGTTGTGTCATACACCAGACGTAGGAGTATGTATTGTCTTGTATTGTACACTAGTTGTGGGTGTATGTATGTATTGTGTTGTTTTGTAGACTTGGTGTAGGTGTATGCGTTGTATGTCAGGTGTGAATGCATGTATTTCATGATGTGGTGTGTCGTATATGGTTGTATGTGTGGGATGTACACTATGTGTGTGTGCACATGGTTGAGGAGAAGGCACTGAGTGTTTTCGGGTGCGGCAATCGATCCAGTGAGTGTGTTGAAAGAGCAAAGGCATAAGTAAGGATCGATTGAAGGACAAGTATCAGTATATTATTGCAGTTTTATTATGCATGTGATTTATGATTCTAGTATATGATGATTACATGTGAATTATGATTATGGTTTATGATGGTTACATGTCATTTATGATTTTGATCTATGATGGTTATGTTTTGAGCTAACCTGATGTGATATGTTTATACATGATGATTTGATCAAAGATGCTAGTTTGACTTGTTATGACAGTAAGTAAACAAGATTGCAAGTGTACCTTATTAACGAGCTAACAATGAGGTATGATGTGAATTTATTTCAATTTATTTTAAATCTAATGGAAGTTATGTGCTTGGTACAGGAATGCATGAAATGCCCAGTTGGGTGATTGAAATTGACTGCAAGAATTAGCAACAAAAAAAGGAATTGGAACATGCAACAATATGCTGGTAAAGCACTTTAGGAGTAGGACCATTGTGGGACACTGGTACCCAATAGTGCCCATTGATTTCCGTGAGCATGCTATGAACGGTATGATGGTTTTGAGGCAGGGACATGCCTTGGTTTTTGTATCTTCCAATGCAAGGAAGCCTTGCCATGGGATGGACTGCCTGAGATGGGGGTGCCAGTGGAACTTTGAAGGTGAGTGACTGTGTGGAAGGGGTTGACTGGATTGCCCGAGGGACTATGTAGTAGAGAAGGGAAGGTTGAGGATATATTTATTTTGGTAATTAGCATTGCCAGATGGAATCAGATGCACATTAGGAGTTCGCCCTGCAAAAATGAGTCGGTAACTGTTCACTGAGAGGACAAGTGGCACATGATTACAACATTGGAAATTGGATGCAGATTTGACTTTACAGTGGATTCTAGACTTCCTGGGAAGGAGGTGAATCCTGGTATTACTTTGAGAGTGGAGGTGTGAACCTCTGGATTCCATTGTTGTGGATGCAGACATCATATATTTTATTTTTTGGTTTAGCAAATGTGAATATGTGTATATGTGGTTATTATAAATACCATAATGAGTTGTGTTATAAATCTTCAGTATGTGGCATGGTTGTTATTTGGTCATGTTGTCACTATGTTTTTCTTTTGAGCAGGTCTTTCTTTTTTCCCTAGAAAAAAATCATAATTCCATTATAGATTGTATATTGAAATTAAATGATGTAGCTTTAGCATATGAAAAAAGTGGTTGTTCACCACACAATAACCATATTATCATAGAAATCCTCAGAGTTCATAATAATTTACAAAAATTGTGCATGATATATTGTCATGTTTAGATCTATTATTCACTATATGTAACAAAAAGATGAAAAAATAGAAAAAGATAATCATGTTGTTTCATCTGCTATCTGTTGTTGTTCTATGAAAGGCCTGTGATACAATTGATATGCATACTACCCCTGTTGTTCCTGGATCATCCATTGCCCATATGGAAGTTGTGTGGCTTCCTTGGAAAGACTGTCAACAATCTAGTTTCTTTCCATATAAATATGATGACAAGTAATGAAATCAAATTGCGATTTTAAGGTTAAAATTTGATCGAATAAGCCTCTGAGTGTGTGCACATGACAAAGAGATTGAGAATTGAACCAATTTATAACAATTTTGAAGTCCCCAAAAATTTGTAGTTGACTGCAGTGTTTTTCAAGTGAAAATATGAAGAGAAACCTGAGACTGTTGAGTTCAACATAAGTATTGGTTCCCCTTCCAAGGCCCATCTTAAGCTTGTAATAGTTGTCCTCTAATAAGTACAGAGTAGCACCACCACCACATCCAGTATTTTGTGTAGACCCGTCGAAAAAAGCCTAGGGGAATGTTTTATCTATGACTTCAGGTGCTATCTGTAGGGCGCGAATTGTTTGATCTTCTTCAGGGATCAGGTTGTACAAAGCTACAATATGTGAGCAGGTGAAGATCCAATTAGTGGACATATCTTGAAAAATGTTGCTTATTTATTCCTATCTAGATTCCCCAACAAATTAATAGTGGAAGGTTGTGAAGTTTATGTGAGCGGGCATTTTGCCACCAGTGATTCCACGCAGTTTGTATAGTCTCTCCTTGCCATCTTATATTAACCGCTAGAGACTGATATAATAGGTTCAAAAAACCTTTTGTGCAATTTGGCATTGCAGGAAAAAAATGATCAATAGTTTCAATGTCGTTCTTGTAAAAAAACAATGAGAAGGCCCGAAAAAAGATCTTCGATGAAGGTTGTCATCATGGGGACTTTATTGTTTAATAGGGACCACAAAAATAGTTTTGATTTTGGTGAATATTTTAATTTCTAGATAAGGCTCCACCACCAATATTTAATTCCAGGTTCATGATCCAAAAAAATGAAGATATATCTGTCCTTGGGAGTGTATATGTCATGCACAGAAATGGCCCAGATTAGTTCGTCATCCCTGTCGAAGATCCTCGCATGAGATTCAACAAGTGTGGCAATGTACCTATTCCAACCATGACCCCAATGGTTGGGGATCCTGAGATCCTATGCCGACTTCCATGATTGACGGAGCATCAGTGAATTGTCCGGTTCTGCGACCTGTGATAAGTATTTGATGCGAGAAGAATCCAAAACTTGCAAGCAGCCAGGAGGCAGTAAGTGAGCATTTTGACTACCCGACCAAGAATCTTTTCTAATATGTACACTATCTCCCAAACCAATTTTCCAAGCCAGTCCATGTTGAATGACAGATATGGGTGAGAGACTGCCTTCCAGATGGTAGAGATGCCAAGTCTAATCCTTATGGTACTGTGAAACCAATCTAGCATTGAGAGAGGGAAAATATATTTGTAGTATACCACTTCCTTCCACAGGCTGTTAGCGTTGAGTAACCACCATCCCATTTTGGCTACAAGAACCTTTGAAAAACAATTGACATCCTTCATTCCCCATCCCCCTAATTTCTTAGGCCTAACAATCCGATCCCATCTTACTTAAGAAAAAGATTTGCCTTCATTGCTTCCTCGCCATAAAAATTTGCAACAAATTTGTTTTATTCTGTTGATGATGCCTTTGGAAATCCAAGCCAGTGCCATCTAGTAAACTGGTATCTCTTCTAGTATTGACTTGATAAGCACCAACATTCCTTCCCTTGATAGCCATCAATGATGCCATATATTGATTTTGACTTCAATCTTGCAACCAACCATGTCCAATTTGCAATATGATATTTTTTGGGCTTGAGCCTATACCCCAAGTATTTAATGATGACTTCAACCTCCAACTGTCTGTATGGAAAATGTTGATGAGCATATATTCTTTCAATTTGTGATCAGACTAGATTCGAAATAGTTGATTTTGTGTGATTGGTTTCCATTCCCGTTGCCTTGCAGAAAGTGGATAGGAGTTGCAGAAAACATGAGGATTCCTTAATGGATCTATCAAGGAAAATGAGCACGTCATCTACAAAGAGAAGTTGAGTGAGTGTGTTAGCATCGGTCAATTTAACCCCATGGATATCCCCAGAAGCTCTAGCATCCAATATAAGTCTACTTAAACCTTCCATGATTATAAGAAAAAGTAAAGGCGAGAGAGGGAATCCCTATTTGAGGCCTCTCTCAGAGTGAAAGAAATTGGATGTTGCACCATTGATAAGGATACTATAAGAGATCGGATATATACAACACATCACCCAGTTGATAAAGTTGTGAGGGAAACCAATCTGGGTAAGAATGAGGTGGAGATAGGTCCAATTGACTCTATCAAAAGCTTTGGAGAGGTCTATCTTGAGGATGATACTTTTTAGGTTCTTAAGTTTAATAGAGTGCAATCCTTCCTGGGTCGTGCCAATGGATTCATGAATTAGTCAATGATTCAAAAACACAAATTGTTCCATAGAGATGTGCTGGGATAGGATGGGCTTAATGCGGTTGGCAATGATTTTGGAGATGATCTTGTATATACAATTGCATAGAGAGATGGGCCTATAATCATCAAAGGTAGAGGGATTATCAGATTTTGGAATCAGAGCAATGAAAGTTGCATTGAAGGCTTCAAACATTCTGATATTCACCCTGCAATCTTCAATAGCCAGAAGGATGTCATGTCTAATAAGATAAAAAAAAGGACAAATAAAATTCAACAAGGCTATCCATCCGAGCCTAAACTTTTGTCCTTCTTAAGCCACTTTAGTACTGCTTATATTTCTCCTAAGGTGACAGGACAATTTAGATTCCTTTTCATCCACAAATTGAGGGAATTTTTAGGCCACTCTCAAAATCTTAGCTATAGATGCTTCATGAGGACCCTTGAAGATTTGCCTAAAATGTCTGATTCCCATGTCTACCAGATGGTTGAAAGATCGAGCCTCTCTGCCCTCATCATCTTTTAAGGACCAGAAGGTGTTTGTAGTTTTCCTCCTTTGGCACATTGTTGGAAGAATTTGGTGTTATCATCTCCTGCTTGGAGCCATATGGCTCTACTCTTGGGTCTCCAATCCACTTCCTTTTGACGTAATAGTCTGAGTCTTTCACCCTCAAGTCATGTTAGATGCATTTTGGCTTCCAGGGAAATGAAACCATTATTGTCAGTGTCCACCAAACTGGCCAGGTCAGCCTCAATTTTCCAGAGATTTGCTTCATCCCTATTCTTCTTCTCCTTGGCCCATTCAATTGTTCTATGCTTGAGTCTGGTCAGGTTGGTGACTATGACATCCATAGGGATTCTGTCACTATCTTGAGAGCAGGTGATACAAGTATATTTAACGATTTGGTGAAATTCCTCATATTTTAACCAAGATGAATTAAATTTGAAGGGTGTCTTTGGTTTGGGGGAGGTCCCCACAATTTCCAGGAGGATGGAAGAATGATTGAAGATGCCTTCAAATCCAACCCATTGCTTGATCCCATCAAACATGCCCAAAACTGGTGCCTTTATGAGAAAGTGATCTAGCCTTATAGCAAGCATAGCCTCATCAATCCTTTGATTCTACCAGGTAGGTTGAATTCATGCCACTTCAATGTTGAGATAGCCATGATGGTCCAAGAGTTGCTAAAAAAATTAGAGAGGGGGTCGATCTAGGCATGGCTTCCCCATGATTCTACATGTCCTAATGAGAAGTTTAGATCTCCACCAATGATGATATTATCATTGGCCATGAAAGGCGCCTGCATTAAGTTTTCCCAAAAATCTCTTGATGACAAGGACCGTAAATATTAACCAGTCTCAGGGTGTGCCCGAGGTCTTCCGAGAACACATATGCTGCCAATACCCCATCCCTTCCCCATACGTTTTCAACCTTCATGGATATGTTATTGATGCCCATGGTACAACCACCAAACCCTCCTCATGCATCTAGGGCATGAAGGGTCCATCCAGGGAGGAGGGCTTTCAACATATTAATAATGGTCTCACCATCACCAAGGGTCTCTTGTAAGAAAATAACATCAAGTTTTTCCAATTCGAACAACCTCCTAGGGCTAATTTTTTGTCGGGGTTGGCCAGTCCCCTACAATTGAAGGAGAGGCACTTTAGGGTTTCCTTTTGCTCTAAGAACCCGATCAATAGTAATTTGTTTGCCAGATGCCACCTCCATTCCATCTTTTTGAATGGCTTTAGATATAATGGAATTTATACCTTTCGATGGCTTGGGTCCTTTTATGAGAGAGGGGACACTAATGCCACATCCATCCAGCTGGGGTGGCTTGGCATTTGCATGGGATTGAAGATTATACCTTTGACAAGTGTAGTTGTTCGAAGAGGTATCTCCATTGACAGGGATCGAGATAGGTGGGTCTTTAGGGATGGACAGGGAAGGGGTCGGGCAATGGGCAGGGGCCGGTGTTATAGGGCATGAGATAGGATTGAGGCTGCAAAAGGAAATAACAACCCTAGATATAGGAATAGATGCAAAAAATTGTTCAGAAAGAAAATGACAAGATTTATCTAGGGTGCCTGTGACTTGGTGTGTTCCCTCTGTGGAGATTCCACTAATCCACCATTATTTGTCTATGCCCCTGCCTTCTCTAGTACAAGCCTTGTGGGTATGCTTTCTTTATATATCAGTGGAGAATCCTTGTAGAGATGGCCAACTTCATGGCATCTCCTACATCTAAAAGGAACCCCTTCATAGTCCAAATTTTGCATGATGGTGATTCCACGAAACACGAGTCTAATGCTTTCCACTAGACCATCCCTAGTATCCAAATGCACAAGAATGTAGGCAACATACATCTTTCATGTCTCTATAAAAGATTTTTCATGGTCCAGATAGCTGCCTAGATCATTCCTAATGCACTGAAATACATCCTTCGATAAAAAATGAAGAGGTAAACCAAAAATTCACACCCAAATAGGTCCATTATTTTAGAAGAATTGGTGTAATCTCAATGTACCAAAATTTTGATATTACCCAATTGGAATGATCGGGATGAGCGAAGTTCGAGTTTGGCCCCAAACCTCAACTACCCATTGCTCAATGCTTGACGAGGTATAGTTTCATCCTCGAACTCTTCCAACAAGCATTGTGCTTGCGGTGTCCAAAATTTGTGCCATTTTAATTCCTTCCTCGAAGACCAACATACACCCTCGCTCCCTAACTTTGGTGCAATTTGATTTTTTGCTAGATTTCCTCTGTGTTCCCTCCTCTGAGAGTCCTATTTCATGGTTCAGACAATCTTCTGTTCCTGAAGCCCTAGTGTCAAAATGCCCAAGTTCCGGAGAGATGTGAGGCTCAGTATGGACACATCCCGATGTCTTCACCGATTGAGATGGCCGATTTCCTTGGACTGTAGTGTTCGGGTCATAGGTTTCTCTCTACCCTAACTCTTCAGAACAAATAGCATCCGCCTTTGCCCTATATACCTCGTCCGGTGCTGCAGAGGCTTCCTAAGGCCTGTGCCCAAAGAGGAGAATTGATCTTGCTCCCATAACAAAATATATGATGGTGTTGAGTTTGGGAAAACAAGTTGCGGCTGAGAAAATGTCAAATACAGCGCTAAAGGGTTAGTTGGTGTAGATATTCCCAGGATCGTCTCAAAGGGTTCAAACCCTAATGTAGATAATGAGACCTCCCCCTCGCCCACGACAGGGATATAGGCATCAACTTTTTCAACCAGTTTCCCTACAACTCCCGCTGAATCCAAAATGACATGTTGAGGTGGATCCTCAGTCCTGATCGTCATAGATTCCATGGGATCAGTTGAATAATCCACTATATCTTCTTCCATCTCAACAAAATACTAGGATAAGGATCAAACTTCGAAAAACCCTCAACAGATAAGACCCTCAGGCATGTTAAATCCTTGTCTGCCTGTGACCGCAATAGTCACTGAAAGCGCCGACGATTCGCGACCTCCTCCACTAGTTGCTATCATTTTTACAGACTTCCCGCCCAATTTTATCCAAACCCTAATCTTTCGTTGACCTTCACAACTCTGATTAAATTCAGAGCCATTTCCCCCCCATCAGTGTTACATTCACCTTCAACCGTAGATTATTTGTTGTTGTGTAAGATTAATGTGTGGTCAAGAGTTCAAATATGGACTCCACTTCACGTATATTACAAAAGAGGAAAGGATCATTTAGTTAAACCAATCTTTCCAATGCAGGCCATTTCGCGCCTTCATTCGGCCCTCCCACTGGTGCAGTTTTCTTCAGATACACACCATACTCTTTGAGTAGGTCTTTCATTGTAAATACTACAACAAGCTATGTTATAAAGCTCCATGAGCAATATGTCTTCTTTCAGTGGGTTGCTAAGTGTTAAACTCACATGGACAGCAAGAGAGATATGAAAGATAAAACACGCAATTCATTTTTTTTATTAACATGAGATATACATTTATAGTACAACATATGACTCTTGGGTTTCAGATCCCAAGGTCTCTTGGACTGCTTTGGTCTATTCGGCTTCCACACTAACCCATTTAGGATTAGGTGTCCAACATTTCCCCCCTTAATCCAAAGGGTTATGTATGAGTCCAAGAAGAGAGTTGTAATACAAAATGTGCAAAAAATGCATGGCAGCACTAGGTTGAATGTGCTCTATGAAATGTTGGTATAAAGGGCGGTGGTTTAAGGATGACCACCAACACTGGAACGCTTAGTGCAGTTCCCGTAACTCTTCCAAAACTGGCAAGAAACTGAAGTTTTCTGCTAGAGGAAGTGATCCTAATGTTTTAAAGAGGGAAACCTTCAACCATAAAAGGGAGGTCTCACCCCGCATAAAAGGTAAAACTTCAACCTGAAAAGGGAAGTCTCAACCTGTGAAGGTTTAAGGATAACCAACAACTCTGGAATGCTTAATGCAATTCCTGGAACTCTTCCAAAACTGGCAAGAAGCTAGAGTCTTCTGCTAGAGGAAGTGTTCTCAATTGTGTTCCTGGAATTCTTCCAAAACTGGAAAGAAGCTGAAGTCTTCTGCTAGAGGAAGTGTCCCAGATTGCCAACTGAAGGCATGTTCAGGCATCTTTGTCTCTGGCTACAACTCTGAAACTGGTGTGGCAGGTTGTGGCTCAGGCTTGCTTGATGTGGCTTTGAAGCTTGTAGATGACCATCATTTCCCCCCTGTCAGATACAAGGTGAGAAGATGGAGAAAACTCAACTGCAAGACTGTTCAATACTCTGGAACAAGTTCTGACATGTGTTTGGAATATCTTCTTGGCTATTGATGCCCATTGCCAAGAAGCGATCCATCCAAGATGAATCTTTGTTCTTGCAGGACGTTTGTTTTTGAAGCATCTGTGTGAAGAATGGCTGGTTTTATGACAGTGCTTACATGGATGAAGATCAAAAAAATGAACTTTCAGATGGCCAACTCGGTCACAGTGTTGGAATTTCACGATCTGTTGTTGTTGTTGCTGTGGAAGAGGGGCAGAATCTGGAAGAGCTGGAGGTGAACTGTCATGAGGAGCAAGTGAACTGTCATGAATGAATCCAGCACTCTGAAACTGAATGGGCTTGGCATAGTCTGGAATATGAAAGGACAAGTCCTTGTCATATCCAAGACCAGTTTTGTGCTTGTTGTGGACAAGTTGTTCCCAAGGTCTGATGATGGGCTTGGGAAGTGCAGACTGAGTTTCTGCATCTGCATATACAACTGCTGCTTTATTTGAATGAACTGTACCATTATTAACATGCTGCTGATGGGTGGTTGTCTCAATGTTTCTGAACAAAAACAGGTTTAGAATGGTGTCTATTTTGATGTAGCTCTTCTTGTTGTAGCTATGATTCAAGCTGCAAAAAATCGATCTTTTCCTGTGCATTTTGTAGACATGTCTGGATTTCTGAGAGAGATCCTTTGCTGATTTGTAATGTGTCATCAACAGTAGATAATATCATAGTTTTAAGGAACTGTAATACTTCACTGGTTCTGGCCATTTTTTCTTCAATGTCTGATTTACACCTTAAAAAACTGATCACAACTACTACTCAATGCAGAAAAGTAATATCTACTCACAGTACACAGCAATATCCTTTATAAATGTCAGCAAATGATCAGTGTGCAATATAAAGGATTACAATCAGCTCACCAAAATCTTTATGCAGCAGTGGAATCAAGGAATCAATGCACTATAATGAGTTTTAAATGCAATGCCACAATTGGGGCAGCAACAACTGCAAACTTATTTAAAACAACAGCTTCAACGTATTTCAGGCAACATCATAACGTATTCAGGCAGCTTTAATCACAGTTTTCGATGCATTCAATACATCTCCAGGTCAGCACACAAATAAATCAATGAGCGATATACAAAACTGATTTCTTTCTCTGCAATACTTACTGAACTTGTGGTAACTTAGAAGAAGAGCATCGATATTATACTTCTCAGAGAAGCTTTTCAAAATATCAAATCTGAAAGTATGTCCGCAGTACCGTTGCAGATAGAAACATGAACTTTGTCATTCCCTTGGACTTGAATAATAAAATGGCAAATGTTGTAGAAGTGTTGATCAATAGTGGAAGACAAATTGAGACATTCAACTTTGTTCATGCATAGGGTGTTTTCCAATAGCATAACGAAAATCCAAAAGAAATATATGTTTCCATATGCGGCTATACCAAAACTTCAACCAGAAACAAATTACCTCATGACTTCCTCCTCTCCAAAGTCTCCACACAGAAACCTGAACCCGTTTATGTATAAGCTCAATGTCTAAAATTGTCAATGCACGGGCCCGAAGACACCAAGAGTAATAAAGACACTCAATGACATATAGCTACACACTCAATGCCATTGGATTCCAGCTTGCAGATAATGCCGAGATCCCCTAATGCGGTCGATTCTCTTCAATAGCCATTGTAATACCAACGAAGTTGATAACAATTCAACATTGTCCCGAGCAGTGAATCAAAATTCTCATTATTTGTTTGCACCATATTTATGAAATTTGGTGCCCTCTAAGAAGAATGGACGACTCAAAGCTTCTGAAGCTTTCAAACGTTCCGAAGGCTCAAACTTGAGAAGTCCTTGCAGCAAGTCTATAAGTAGTATAGATGAATGGTCCACAATCAGGCTGTTGTGATGAGGGTAACAATGTTTGAATGCCCAAAAAATCAAATGCCAACGAGAATTTTGTAATAAACTTCCAACTTCAATACTGTATAATGAACCACCGAGACCCTAGAGTCAAACTGTTCTAGCGAACCATCACAATGTAGAAAATCGACATCGCATTATGCCAAGTCTTCCAACTCCCAAACATGCACTCAGACTCATGGTTATATCCATACTATTCCAGTGAATTCATAAAAGAACATAACCAGGAGAGATAGTTCAAATCATGGTTAGCTACCAAAAGGTTTCATTCAAGTCATGAGTTTGAAACAAGTTTCTCGGTATTGGGTCCAGAATCCATGGGTGTTGGTGGTGCAAGCCCTTGAACGGGCCAACGAGAGCCAACTTCAATGATTATATGCCAATTATGGGAAGAGAAATCCTTCTTGTGATGCAGACATTAAGGCTGTATATAAGGATCTTGGAATTCAGGATGTTTTTCTGGAATATGAGCATACTAGTTATAAGGAGCTCATTTCTTCCATCAAGGCTCAAGAGAATGAATCTTTGCAGCTTGTGCTGAAGTCTTTAAAAGCGACATAAGTAACATCTGAAATGTCAGCTTTTGGACTGCTTCCAGCAGCTCTTCAGGGTATTGATATCAGGGAAATGCTTACTGGTGCATCTATTATGGATGAAGCGACAAGGATTCCTGTGGTTAAAACCAATCCTGCAGCCTTGTTGGCACTATGCTGGTATTGGGCCTCTGATGGTAAAGGTTTCAAGGATATGGTTGTTCTTCCTTATAAAGATAGCCTGCTTTTATTTAGCCGCTATCTACAACAGCTTGTCATGGAATCTCTTGGAAAAGAGTTTGATTTAGATGGGAACCGGGTCAACCAAGGCCTAACTGTATATGGGAACAAAGGAAGCATAGATCAACATGCCTATATTCAACAACTGAGAGAAGGAGTTCACAACTTCTTTGTAACCTTTATTGAGGTGCTCCGCGACAGATCACCAGGCCATGACTGGGAACTTGAACCTGGTGTTACTTGTGGGGACTACCTTTTTGGTATGCTGCAGGGGACAAGGTCTGCACTTTACTCAAACAATCGAGAGTCTCTGACAGTGACAGTGTAGGAAGTAACCCCTCGATCAGTGGGTGCCATGATTGCGCTAAATGAGCGTGCAGTAGGGCTCTATGCTAGCTTAATCAATGTCAATGCTTATCATCAACCTCAAAACCGCGAGAAAAACTCGAGGCAAAAATATTCCTCTACACAATCCCGCAGGCTCGAACCTCAAACAGTACAATTTTCACCATTTTTCTTGGCCCTTTGATAGAAAAGATCCCTCAAATTACACAGGTAAGAGCAGCAGCCGCAGACCTTAACTTGCTAGATTATGAGATTCCTTTTGCTGAGCACACGGACGGTTCCAACCGGAGACTAGAAATCCGCAACAATACTCAACAGAAAATTTTTGTTTTCATGGCAACGGGTGGCAGACATAAAACACCGCAACAATTCTCAGCATTGTATACATTATGAATTCAATATAAGCAGCGTTGTATACATTGTATATCCAATAACTGAACCGACAGTGTCCAAGGCATATACAAACAACGTGTAAACAATGCATATACAAACCCGTTACCAGTTTTAATGCACTGCACATTCAGAACGATGATACCAGCTGCGTCCTCCACAATTCTTTGTCAGGCAGCGTTCAACAATCCAGCTGCGTATGGAGTCTCTCAGAACGGTGAGAGCGTTAGGTGAGAGAACGTTAGGTGAGAGAGCGTTAGGGCAGCACAGGCGTGGCAGAGACGCAGGACAGAGGCGTTCAAACACATTCAGTAACGCAGGTGAGAATAATCAGGTGAGTTGTCAGGCAGTAGAGGCGCAGGTGTAATGACGCTCTTTTTTTAAACGTTTATGACAGTCATAGAGCGATTTTTGTATTCAGAAGAACAGGCAGGCATAATTAATGGAGCATTACAGGTAATGAAGACTAGGTCAGCACTATTCAAGGCAGCTCAGGCCGGTTGCTCAGGGAATAACAACATCTCTTTTTTTCTAACTAAAGGATAAACCCTGAGGAAGAAAACTACACAAGGCACACATCATGGCTCTGATACCATGTTAAACTCACATGGACAGCAAGAGAGATATGAAAGATAAAACATGCAATTCATTTTTTTTATTAACATGAGATATACATTTATAGTACAACATATGACTCTTGGGTTTCAGATCCCAAGGTCTCTTGGACTGCTTTGGTCTATTTGGCTTCCACACTAACCCATTTAGGATTAGGTGTCCAACACTAAGGTATACGTGTCATTGAACACCAAGTATGGTGTTCCCCCAAGGGGAGGGTTTTGTATCAACCTTGGTAAAAATTTCCATGTAAAAATATACAAATATCACAGATGATGGGACACGTATTCCAAATTAAATGTTGGGCAAGACATCCTAGGGGTATTCATTTGGTTTTTTATGGATAAGGAAATTGGAAAATGAAATGGCTAAGGCTTTGGAAAGGAAAAATGGCATTTTTGTCACAGGTTGCATGTGAGGAGGAAAATGAAGGAAAATGAAGAAAATAGAGGCCTCATTCATAAAAAGGCTTATGAGGATCAATGGGCAAGCTGGGTTGATGTAATATTTTGTCAGTTGAGTCTTGAAGCTCTCTCATTATTCTCTCTCTCTCTCTCTCATACCCTTGGACACTAAGAATTTTCTTGGAGCATTTTGGCATTGGAGCAAGAAAGTCAAAGAAGGCAAGAGGAAGCAAAGATAAAGTAGGGAAAGGCAGGATCAAGCAACTAGAACAGGCTTCATTGCAGGTATCGACTTGCATGTGTATTTTCCTTGCTAGATTTTGCATGCATGGTATTGCATGTGGTTCTTTTCTATCATGGCATGGGTTTTGCTAGGTGTGACAGTGTTTTCAGCCTAGCCTTTCCATTTCCGGATAGCCATGGTGTGATGGGGTTCTCATGTTTTGGTTGAGCTAGATTGTTGGATGGATTTAAAGCTAAGTGAGGTGGATCTCCGAAATGATAGAACACATGGCCTAGTAACCCCTGAACCAGACTGTGGGTTGCAGTAAAGCCGGATTTTTTGTTGCCTTAGATGGCCTAGGAATCCTTGCCGGTGAATGACGGGATATACGGTAAATCCAAGAGGTGGTTTGCTCTTCGTTGGGCCTAGTAATCCTAGGTTTTGGATATGTGGTAAAGCCTGGAGAGTGGGTCTCAGTTTAGGGTCTAGTGCTCCGATGTGGATTATGATAAATCCTGAGAGATTGGGGTCTCAGTTTAGGGCCTAGTGATCGAGGTTTGGATTGCGGTAAATCCCGAGAGACTAAGAGGCAAGAAAATTCCTCATGGTGTAGATGGATAAATCCGATGGCATCCATGCTTGTTTAGATTAGTGATCGAGTGGAGATCATGGTAAAGCTTGTTATGATGTGTTCATTGTGTTGACCTAGTGATTCGGGATGGATTACGGTAAAGCCTGGTTTCTATTGATGAGGGTGAGGTGCTTTAGCTTCGGTATGCCCTGGTTGGTTCTTTTGGTTTGAGTCCCACATTCATGCTTAGAATATGGCACGAGGGTGAATGGCTGAAGAGAGATTTAGCCTAGCCATTCCATGGTCGGTAGTCCCTTCTCTGGTTGGTTCATTTCATTCATTAATGAGAAATTCATTCCCTTGATTTTCATGTGCAAATGTATTGATGTATATGTGGGTTTTGATGGTTGACATGTTTATGGTAATTTTGTTCCTATTATGTTGGTTATATGTATATTTTATGACAACAACTATGTATGGCTCTCAACATGTTTTTACCTGTATATGAATAGAATAATGTGTCTATGACCTAATAGAGGATAATGCATCAAATGACATGAGGGAACAATGGTTCATAGCGATTCTTAGATAAGTATGATATCCCTACACTTAATTTTGTTGTTTACACCTGTAGGTTACATGTTGATGATGTGTTTAACGGAATGCCTGGCATGGCCAGTAGGGGTCTGGTTATGGTCTTGTTGAGCTTATTGATTTTGCATCATTGTTTCCCTGTATTTTTAATGATTTTGAGTTATCACTCCATTCTGGGCAATGGCCTGGGCTCTAGGCCTGAAAAAGTGGCTTAAATTTCGGGGTCGCTGGCATAGAACTAGCAATTTTGGTCTCTGGCAGGCAAGCCCGTGAGAGTGAATTTAGGTTGTTGGTCATTCCCTTGTGCATAACATGAGAGCAACTATGGCCTAAGAGATCCAAAACAACAGTGGGACCCAGGGATAGGTTGTCTAAGTGGTTGACTTGTCTCCTAAGGGTTTTGTTGATGATGTTGGATGACTATGTGTGATGTTTTCGTCGATTCCACTTCCTTAAAGTCACATAGGAGGTCGAATCTGATCATATTAGCTTCTCGTCTCATGTTTACCCGGTTGGCATGGTTACTTGGGTGGATGTGGGAGGAGGGTGTTACAAAGAATCCTAGAAAGAAGCTCAAGTTATCCTCTATCTCTAAAGCCTTAGTTTATATGTCTTATTTCTAGTTTGATCATACCATAGGATTTAGTGTCTTAAGGCCAAGCTATATCCAAGCATAGCCTATTTTTCCTATGTTAAGATTTACAGAGGCCAAGCTTACTCAATATTGTTTTGTCTTGTTTCTATTAGGATAGATCCACTGTGTTCCACGTGCAACACACTACTACACAAACAAATTGTTTCCAATTATATGTTATTATTCAAGCCAATGAACTTGACATAATACTACACAAATTTCAATCTGAGGGTTTTTCCACTAAATTAACTAACAATGTGTAAATATTTTGACCATGACCTGCCACTTGGTGAAAGGAGAACACATCAGATACATTAATTAACTCCAACCATGACATGTTATAAACATAGTAACTCTTTAGCAGATAGACAAATGCACATTGGAATGAGAAGAACAAGTAAAAACAATGTGTAGTGGAATTAGAACAAGTGAAAACAAAGCTCCCACAAACTAAATCCAGTCACAGAGTTTTAGAGGAAGGAAAGCCCTTCAATATTTTTTTATATCATAACAAAGCTGTTAAAACTTACAATTCTTTACAATAGAACTGTTACAAAGAAACTTTGACAAAAGCAATAAATATTGCTAACAATTAATTCAACATAAAAACACTATTTCAAAAGTACTTCCAACCC
Source organism: Pinus tabuliformis (assembly GCA_031772625.1). Classification (NCBI taxonomy): domain Eukaryota; kingdom Viridiplantae; phylum Streptophyta; class Pinopsida; order Pinales; family Pinaceae; genus Pinus; species Pinus tabuliformis. The sequence continues at coordinate 456,752,701 of CM062808.1, read as the reverse complement.
CATAACAGAGTTGTTAAAACAATTGCAACTCTTTACATTAGAACCGTTACAGAGAAACTTTGACAAAAACTATAAATATTGCAGATTGCTTTGCACTCAACGTATTGAAAAAAATCCTCTATCATAAATCCTTCCAAGCCATGAACCAAAGAAACAAACACAATCCACCTTGACTGCTTGGACTTTTTTCTGCTATAATACCATTCCAACTTTAGAACAAAGACCATGAGGCACTCTACAATTGTTAAGAAATTGACTACATAACATAAATAATTACCGAAAGAAATAAATATAAAAATAACCAGCAGCGACCATAATCACATAAACACACATGTTTATCCGGGAAAACCCCAAATCCAGGGAAAAACCCAACCTAATGATTTCTCATTAGCATTGGCCAAAACCCTGGCCAATCTGAACAAGTGAGCCTTCACCGCTCACCTCCGGGCCTACTTTACAATGAAGTCCTTCCAACCTTTTATAAGCTCCATTACATATAATACCACGGGCAGAATACTATGGGTGCACAATACCATGTGCCCCAAAACCATCAATTTTTATCTGGTCAACTTTGACTCTATCCCGAGTCAAGTTTATCTAATAATTCCCCCCTTAAACTTGACTTGGGGTTCCTTGACTAACTCCAGCCAAACCTGCTAAGTGAGACAATCCCGCTCACTCTAGCCCTTACCTCCCTCAAAGTTTTTACCCGGGGTATCGTTAACCCGACATCCCCCTATAACCTAGGTCTAACCAAACTTTACTAGTGATTATCCCGGGGTACACATGCCTTACCAGGTCTTACAGTAGTATGCCCATTTACATGCAATAATTTTGACTTCATTATATATATATATATATATATATATATATATATATATATATATATATATATATATATATATATATCTAGATATAGATATATATATATTTTTTTCCACTGGAAAAATCCGTAATTTTTCATTAATATTGGAAAAATTACATATTGTAGATGCTTTATGCATATGTGATTCCCTCTGTGTGTATAGCAGTGTTCCATATTTACATAAATATATCGAGTAGAGCACTGTATAGCTCTCCGAGAGATAGTTCTGTCATATAAAACTGTTTACATTTTGCCATAAAGGCACAAAAATATGCAATTTTCTGATCATCATAGATAGACATTGTCTGCATGACAAAAAACAAAAATCCTTTCAGTAATTAAGATTTTGGTGCATGCTGGTATTCTTGGTCTATGTATGGCCGGTGAAAATATCTGTATTCATTTCGTCCCTTCACCTCTGCGATCTCCCATATGCCTTTGTCCATCAACGCGGCCTCCTTGGATAGTTTGTCAGCATGTCCGTTATGTTCCCTGTAGATATGGGAACACGAGATGTTGTTAAAAGCTGCCTTGAAAACTAAAACTTCGTTTAGGATGATGCTGAGTGTGTGAATGTGACAGTCTGATATGCCATTGAACCAATTTATTACAGTTTTTGAATCGCCAAAAATATTAATGCTGGTGCAGTGGTGATGTAGAGCAAAATGTAGAAGATGTCTCAAGGTTATGAGCTCAGCAAAATTATTTGATCCTGTGCCCAGACCCGATTTGACAGTGAAATGATGATGTTCATTTACATGTAATATGAAACCTCCCCCACAACTTTGATGATTTGCAGCCCCATCAAAGAAGGCCCAAGGAATGTTTTTATCAATGCAACGGGGCGGATAAAGATGGCGATCTTTTGGGGGCAGAGGGTCGGGGAGTTCCTTATAGGCAACCATGATACTAGCTTCAATCAGTGGCCAGATGATGGGTCTGTTCTCAAAGATAGAGTTATTTCGAGCCTTCCAGATCTGCCAGCTAACAAGAATCGGGAGAAGTACACATTTCGATCCTTTTTGTTTTTGAGCCCAATTTTCCCAGGCCTCGATCAGGCCCGTTCCTTCCCAGTTGTCAATGTGTGAGATATGATTTTTGAGAGATCGCCATAATTCTAGTGTAGCAGTGCAGCTCAGAAATAGATGCTCAGTGGATTCCGATGCGTCTTTGCATAAAACGCACCAAGATGGCCCGTGTAATGCTCTGTGCATTAGGTATTCTCCTGTAGGAACCTTATTCCGCAATATGCACCAGAAAAAAAAGTTTTGATCTAGGCGGAGCAGGTAGTTTCCAAATACTTTGCCACCAGGTCGAGATATGGTTTGGTTTTTTGTGACTGCTGAGTGTGATATATCCGGCTTTTGGAGAATATTTTCCATTCTCTGCCTGGCTCCAAACTAATTCATCTGGACCTTCTTTGATTCTTATATGAGATTCGATTAGTGCAGATCTGTAATCTTGCCATTCCTGATGCCATCTGAGTGGCAGATTTATTTGATGCACCGTCTTCCATGCTTGATGAAAGATCCCTAAGTTTCCGCGATCGACAACATGTGCAATTACATTTATATCTCGGGAGTGTAGGTGCTGAATCAGATCTCGTGATAGGGTATGCCTACCCCCGCTGCCAATCCATGGGTCCATGCCTATTCTAGCCAGAGATCCGTCGTTTATTCTCCAGAACAGGTGGTCCCTGATTAGGGGCAATGAGAATAGCAAGGCTTTCCAAACAGTTGAAATGCCTATCCTATTCCAACTAGGGAGCCTTACCCACTCCAGAATGTCTAGTGGCCAGATATATTTATGGTATGATAAACGAGACCATAGGTTCTGGCTAGTTAGCAGCGACCAGCTCATTTTTGCAGCCAAAGCTTTAGCAAATAGTGGAAGGTCCTTTAGGCCCCAGCCTCCCCACCTTTTTGGGAGTGCAACCTTCTGCCACCAATCCAAGCAAATAAGCATTTATCCTGACTTCCAGCCCAGAGGTATTTGTTACAGAGTTGTTGGAGCCGGGCGAGAATGTTTCTGGGAATCCAGGCAAGTGCCATCCAAAAGACTGGGGTTGCTTCCAACACTGATTTAATGAGGACGAGGCCCCCAGCTCTGGATAGATATTTGTGGCTCCAACAATTTAGCCTTTTCTCCAATTTGTTGACTAACCAGACCCAGTCTGCAATTCTTTGACTCGCAGGTTTGAGCCAGAATCCCAGATATTTTAGGCCCCTATCCAAAGGGTGTATGGTGTAGGGGAAAGCTTGATGAGCAATTTGTGCTTCGTTTACCGAGGATCTGGCAAATGAGATCGTGGATTTTTACTGATTAACCATCATGCTAATGGCTTTCATGAAGAGTTTGAGGATGCGGGAGAAGGTTAGAGAGTCTCTGATGCTACCATCCAGTAGAATGAGAACATCATCCACAAAGAGTAGATGTGTAAGATAGCATTCATCAGAGATCTTGAGGCCGCAGAGGGATCCCTCTCTTTTAGCAGATATGATTAGGCGGCTCAAGCCCTCCATGACCATGAGAAATAATAGAGGGGAGAGAGGACATCCTTGACGGAGTCCCCTTTCTGAGTGGAAAAAGTGGGAGGCCGATCCATTGATGAGCACACTATAAGATGGGGTCATGATGCAGGCCATGATCCAGTTGATAAGAGATATTGGGAAACCCAGATGAATGAGAAGCATTTTAATGTAAAGCCAGCTAACCCGATCAAATGCTTTTGACAGATCATTCTTGAGAAGAATGCATTTTAAGTGTCTAAACCATATGGAATGCAAGGCCTCTTGGGCAGAGCCGATGGCTTCATGGATTTGTCTATCCTCCAGGAAAGCAAATTGCTGAGGGGCAATGTGTTTGGAGAGGATGGGTCTAAGACGATTTGCAATAATCTTTGAGATGATTTTGTATAGACAGTTACACAGGGAGATGGGACGGTAGTCATCGAAGGAGGAAGGGGAGTCGGTCTTGGGAATGAGGGCTATGAAAGTTGAGTTGATAGCATGATATAAGCAGCCCGATGCTCTACTTTCCTCCACCACCCTCAGCAGATCTTGACCCAGGAGTTCAAAGAAAGTCAGGTAAAACTCAATGGACCATCCATCTGGTCCAGGGCTTTTATCTTTCTTGAACCATTTTAAAGTGCCCTCTAGTTCTTCCATGGTGACAAGAGCCGTAAGATCTTCAACATCTTCTTCATTTACAAATCGAGGGAAATGATTTGCCACATTTATAATTTCAGCCAGGTTTGTACCTGGTGGGGATTTGTAAATGCTTCTGAAGTGATTAGTACCGAGCTGGGAGAGCTTATTGAAAGAGTCTGCAAGACCCCCCTCTGGTAAAGGCAGATTCCATATAGTGTTTGAGACTTTCCTTCCTTTTGCATAGTTCTGAAAGAACTTTGTATTTTCATCTCCAGCTTTCAACCATATAGCTCTGCTTCTCAACCTGTTGGATTCCTCCCTTAGCTTGAGGATGCTTGCTTTTTGGTTTTCTAGCTCAATCAGTCGAGATTTTTCCTCCCCCGAGATGAATCCCAAATTCCGGTCATCCTGAAGAGCAGAAAGCTCAGCTTCAATGTTGGTGATCTGTTCGGATTCCTTTCGGTTCTTTTCCTTTGCCCACTCGATGGTTTGATGCTTTAGCAAGGTGAGGTTATTACAGAATCCTTTTGCCAGGGAGGCCTCTCTATCAATGGGGTGTGCCTTCCAGAAGTCATTGACCAATTTGATGAAACCCTGATCTTGTATCCAAGAGTGATTGAATTTAAAAGGGGCTTTTGGTTTCGGGTGAGGCCCAAATATCTCAAGATATATGGGGGAGTGATCAGATATACCTCCTGAACCCACCCATTGCTTATAATGGTGGAATTGTTGAAGCAGAGGGCCCTTCATCAAGAATCTATCCAGTCTGCGCCCTAACGCTGCCGAGCCCACCCTTCTGTTCCTCCAGGTGGGCTGAGGCTTCTGCATGGGAACGTCGATAAAGTTTTTCTGATCCAGAATGTTTCTCATGAATTCCGTGATGGCATCCACCTGTGCCGAGGACCCCCATGATTCACTGAACCCTAAGGAAAAATTTAGATCCCCCCCAAGATGGTGTGATCATGGCCCAGTAGAGAAAGATTAAGGAGATGCCTCCAAAAAGTCTCCCTCTGGTGACAAGGGCCATATACATTTAAGATTCTGAGGGATTTTCCAAGCTCCGATGAAAAATAATCAATACCCAAAAACCCCATTCCACCCCAAGCTGCATCAATTCTGATGGTTCTTCGATTGTAGCCGATAGCAAGACCCCCTGATCTTCCAATAGCATCGGATGCCATGAATTTCCATTTTGGGGCTAGGGCTTGTAAGGAGAGGGTAACGATCTCAATCGGACCAAGAATCTCCTGAAGTAGAATAAAAACAAACTGTTCTACCTCAAAGAGCCTCTGAAGGGCTAGTTTTTTGGGGGGACTAGCCAAACCCCTGCAATTGAATGATAAGCATTTCATGGGGGAACACTGCTCGGGGTTGGAATTGCTCTAAGGACCGCTTCGAGTGTAGATTGACGACCTGATACTACCTTTGCCCCAGCCCGTTTGATAGCTTTAGAGAGTTCGGTTTTCCTGCCTCTGGTGGTCATAGGTCCTGTCCCAGATTATATGATTCCCAACCCTACCTGACTACCGGGTAGATGAGCTTTGTGCGCACGGGATTGGAGTGCATAGGGATGGGAGATCGATTTACGGGGATATGACAGTGATGAACAAAAGGAAGAGGGAGGCAAGGAAGGCTCGACCGAAGAAAAAGTCGGGGGAGGGGATGATATGATGTAGTGTGCTGTTGATACATGAGCTTTTGTTGTAACCAAAGTCGAAGAAGTGTCAAGAGAACAGGGAGATAGGGATAGAGAGGTACCCGAGACCTGAGCAGCCCCTGCTGCTGCCCGAGCCCTGGTCATCGACGGGGAGGACAATCCGAAGCCCGTCTTTCCTGATGTCGGCGCAGTAGCTTGAGTAGAGACCTGAGAGACAGGAGAGGGCCCCTGTGGCTGTCGTGTTTTAACAGGGGAGGTGCCTCTGGATGGAATTGGCGATATCTTTGGTGATTCCTCCAACTTTTTGTTGTGCAGACAATCCTTGAACAGTTGCCCAACCTAATGGCATCGGTTGCAGCGAAACGGGACGCCTTCGTAATCCAGGATCTGAATTCTGCTATATTTTCCCCAATGCAGAGTAATCTTTTCTTCCAGCCCTTCTCGAGTGTCTAGGTGCACTAGCACACGAGCAAGAGTACGCTTCTTTGATTCTACAAACGTGCGATCACGGTCCAGGTATGTGCCAAGCGCATTGCCAATCTTTATGAGTACTCCTCCTTCCAGTATTGTAGCGGTAAACCTGGCAATTGAACCCACAGGGGTCCCGCCCCAATCTGTTCACGCTCAGGGTCAAAAGGGGACTCCACCTCTTGAGCAGGACTGGTGCCATTTCGATGTGCCAGTACTTTGCCAAAACCAGGTCCGTATATACTTCTTTTGCAAAATGAAGAGAGAACCATCCACGGGGGAGAACACGGACATCCGACAATTCTTTTAGCAGACCACCCCAGATCTCTTTTACCCATAGCATCAGTCTGTTTGCTGAGTATGCTCGCCCTCGCACATGTCCTACCAGAACGGTGCGAGCCATAACCGCTACTTCCCCAATGGCTGAAGAATCTCCAAACCTAATGTTTATATCTTTTGACGTTACCTTGATGCACCTGGATTTCCGCTTCTTGGTGCGAGGAGCCGAGGGATGATCTACAAAGGGGTTTTGAGAGCCCTCAGGAGAATATGATTTTGTGGCTTTTGATATATATATATATATATATATATATATATATATATATATATATATATATATATATATATATATATATATATATATATATATATATATCTATATCTATATCTATATCTATATCTATATCTATCTATATCTATATCTATATCTATATCTATATAGATATAGATATAGATATAGATATAGATAGATATAGATATAGATATAGATATATATCTATATCTATATATATATATATATATATATATATTATTGCTGCTGCTATTCTGACCCATCCTCTCTCAATTTGATTTGCTCAAAAAATTTCTATTAAACCGCTTGAACCAACATCACTGTAGAATTATCATCTACCATGAATTCCTTCATTCTTGTATCAATATTGACTCTCATATTCTGTGCACAATCTGCAGAATGTGTGGCCGCATGGGATGAAGGCCGCTCCCTTCCGCCTCACCATGCACACACAACACAACGGATCCAGCCCTCCATCGTGATTCTGGTTGTGGTTACCGTCCTCCTCCACTAACTTTGCCATTCCCTTGCAGCCCATTCTTTGGTGAAGCCAACCCATCGTCGAGTATTTTCTTGGGGAATGACTCCCGCGCCTTCAAGAAATTGTCCTCTCTGAACCCTTCTTTCTCGTCGATTTTCCACGAGAGCCTTAAATTCTTTAAACCTGTCAAAGACTTCATATTTCTTCTTAAGGAAATATATCCATGTATTCCTTGAAAAGTCATCTATAAATGATACACAGTACACAGACTTACCCAGTGATGGAACCTTCACAGGTCCAAACACATCACTGTGCACAAGCTCTAATATCTATTTCGCCCTCTTACCACCAGAAGGGAAACTCACCCGATTCTGCTTCCCATATACACAATTTTCACAGAAATCAAAATCCAGAGAGCTATTACTCATACCTTCTACCATACCTTTACCATGAAGTATTCGAAGGCCTTTCTCTCCAATATGTCCAAGCCTTTGATGCTATAGCATGGTCTTGTCTCCAAAGACCACTAGATTTTCTGCTCCACTTTCAAGAACCACAAAACTATTGCACCCATCAACAACCGTGATACCTTGCAGCTTGTACAGAGTTCCAATCCAAACTCCCTGCATCAATACCAGTGCTCCCCGAACCATCTTGCAAGTATCCTTCTCGAACACTGTTTTTACACCTGCATCATCCAACTTACTTACATAAATCAGATTTCTGGCCAATGCAGGAATATGTAGAACACCCGAAAGTGTTCTCACTCTTCCACCTTGCAACTTCAACTTTACCTTTCCATGACCAACGATTTTAGCCTTCCTGTCATCCCCCAAGAAGACATCACCACCATCATATACTCGCCGAACCACTCTCTATGGGGAGTGAAGTGAAAGGATGCACCTGAGTCAATCAACCATGCCTCATGATCTACCTGTGTACTTGAAGAAGCCAAGTACACATCCCCACCTTCATCTGAGGTGGTTTTCGCCTCTGCAGAAGGAGCCTCATCAGATCCCTTTCCTTTGTCAGGAGCTTTAGACTTGCAGTCCCTTTTGAAGTGGCCTTCCTTTCGGAAAATAATTTCAGTGACTTGATTTAGGGCAAAATCCTCTCGGAAAATAATTTGGAATTAGCCTAGGGTTTGTCGTTTTTTTTGAAAGCCAAGGTTTACCAACGTGGTTCACCTTCCCAACATTCTATACCACTCCAAATTGTTGAAATTAACACTAAGTCCCCGATATTCCAAGCAGCTCCAAATTGTTGAAATTAACACTAATTCCCTAATATTCCAGGCAGCTCCAAATTTTTGAAAGTAATACTAAGTCCTAAATTTCTCATACTTTTCATAACGACGAAAGCCTTTGCTTCTACTTCCAAATAATACAAGATTATGATAGGGCAAGACATCACTTCCAAGGTTAAAGAGATTCAAGAAGATCATTATCTGTTATACCTGTGGTCCTTTCAACCCTCCACATCCAAACTAAACATTTGTTGTCCAACGTAGCTTCCATAGCCACTTTTTTCTACACAAGTTGGTCTCCATATATCCCTCTGCTTGCATGAAACGCTCCATGGCTAGTGCCACCAAAAATCCGATCTACAGAGAAAACCCACCAAATCCAAGAATATTTTCTTAAAAAATCAATGAGGAAAAGAAGCCATTCTTCCCTCGAGGTTTGTGGCAGCTACAGTGGTTTCTATATTGCCCGCATATCCCTTGTGCCTTTAAAGCCCAGAAATTCCTCTACTCTTCGTGGGTATTGAGTTGATTGCGATACCGTCGTTCGCATATTCCTCCGTGATGAAAACTAAATTCCATAGTGAAAAAATCCTATTTGACACGTGTCCGAAAAAAAGCATATTCGTTTTAGACCGACGAACCTACTACAATGTCGTGAGGAAAAACCTCACCATAAAGCCTATCGGCTTAATTAATATCAATGCAAAGCCTTCACCAAAGAAACAATAAACAACTATTTCTAACAAATAACCCATAATTAGAAATGACCCATATGGATTTATGAAATTGTCAAATCATAAGATAGTCATCCAAACCTATATTAAACACATGGACATGAACACAAAAATAATCAATCTTTTGTAGCTTCTTATCTTTTATTTCTAATGTGAAACTAATAACTCTAAAGGCATAGCTTAAATATAGCTCATTTTTTTTTTTTTTTCCGAAGGTGGCAAAACCTATCAAACTCAGGTGTCAAACCAACAGTGAGGACAGCCATCTCTGGCTGCTATCCGCGAATGTCGGTTTGACTCATCACTGTTATCAAGGAAAACCACGCCACCTGTAATAACCCGCTGGTGGTCCGTAAGGGAGCAGGCTTTCACTCCTGCCAGATGCCTCTGGGTCTTGGGCCGTTAACCTGTTTCCTTACGTCCGAGGAAGACGAGCTCTTAGCCAAGCAGAAGCAGTTTTACGGCATACTCCAGGCCGATTAAATATAGCTCATTTAACACTCATTGAACACAATTTTTTTTAATTTAAATCTAATAACTCTAAAAACATAGCTTAAGTATAACTCATTTAACACAATTTCTCTTAGAGTAGTGTAAATCCATTTTAAGATGGATATAAGGTAATTATAATCCTAACAACTTCAATTTCTAAAATATAAAACTGTAAATTGATAAAATTACAATTTTAATTATTATTAAAATTTTTGCCTTCATTCATTTATATACGCATATATAAAATTAAAATGTCAGAGCAATATCTTCCTTTATATATTCAATTACCAAAGCTCATCAAACTAGCAATTCGACACCTAACGAGAAAAATATCTTAAAACGCCTCAGAAACCGTGCATCTGCTTTAGATTTTCAAATTATATACGACAGCTCAGAGATCTATTTCTACACGTCTACAAGACGACACAGCCAGCTCAGAGATGTACGATTTGAACATTTTTGACCGACAAACATTCCCGAACGTCGAAGTGACAGCATAGGCAGGTACTGTATGCCGACAGTTTCTGTTTATATGCTCGGCACATTTGGCCCTGTAATTGTGCGGATCAGATTGGAGCCGAAGAAATGGAGAGAGAAGGCCAGCAAGGAAGTGAGTTCGTTGTCAAAGGGCGGAAACGCCCAGCCCAAAATCGGATGACATCCTCCACTGAGGAAGATACGGACGATGAAATTGAAGTTGGTAAGTTCAAATTTTCTTTTACTTTGGAAGAAATTCATTTATTTTTAACTCTGAGATTAGAATTTGGCACCGATCATTTTATGCCCATTTGTCAGCTGATTATGTTTAGACCATATGAGAGCAGTTCAGCCGATTGATAATTTTATACAATTGTGGTTCAAAAAATAAGAGTTGGTCAGCACTCTTGCATACCTAGGATGTAAAAGGAGTGCACTATAAAACCCTAGAGTAAAATCTCCCATTCTGGATAATGTATTAAATATTTTGAACCGTAAAGTATTTAAATATTCTAAATATTTTGAAACATATTTTAAATCTCGCAAATCTTGCTGCCCTAAGGGTTAGGGTAAGGGTTAGGGCAAGTGATGTAGAGCTGAAGTTTTTTTGATATTGTTGTTAGTCGTTGCTGATCATGGGTTTACAGATTTGGTCAGGCTGGACTTTTTTGTTTCCCTTAATTCCCATAATCCAGTCCAACAGCTGACTCTGTTTACCATCCATGAAATGTGGTTACTCTGAATTTCCCATCCTGTCATTCCAAGTAAAAAAATTCACAACCTTGCTTGAGAAGTTTTTTTTGATATTGTTGCCAGTCATCCATGATCATGGGTTTCATGGGTTTACAGATTTGGTCAGGGTCGGACTTTTTTTTGTTTCCCCTAATTCCCATAATCCATACCAACAGCTAACTCAGTTTACCATCCATGAAATGTGGTTACTCTGAATTTCCCATGATTTCATTCCAAGTAAAAAAAATCACAATCTCACAGAGATCACCATCAAGTTGTGGATCTGGAAACCCACATTTGCTAAATAAGGAGGTTTTGACTCCTCAAGAATCTAATTCTTTAATTCTTTTAAAGTTGAGAGAAGTGCAAACAAAATTTAATTTAATTTGATTATCTATGTAGATTGTGTTAGAAACCTATATGGAAGCAATTAGGATGATTTCTCTTTACTTGATAATTGTTTCTCAAGGCTTCTTATTATTTTTATTATGTTCTTTTCATCAAACAATCACCAAAACCATAAACCATGAAGATCACAAAGGACAATGAACACAAGATGTAAGCTCCAAGCTAAGCAAAACCCTCCAAGGGGAAAACACAGTAAATTCTTCTCTTCTTATAGAATTAAATCAAAACCATAAACCATGAAGATCACAAAAGACAATGAACACAATATGTAGGCTCCAAGCCAAGGCAAAACCCTTCCAAGGGGGAAACCCAATAAATTCTTCAGTTCTTATAGAATCAGATCAAAGTGAGAAATTAAAGATCCAAAATTGAAGTCCAAGACCTCCCACAAGACCAAAGCCAGGCATCCTTTCAAGCTCTTCCAACAAGTCAAATTCAAACCAAGTCAACAATAATCCAAGCCTTTCAAACTTGCTCAAACTTCAGATTTTTGGCCTTTGCAATTAGGTCTGCAACTTTGGCCCCTGCAGTTCCTGCAACTTCACACATGTGAGAGATTTAGGGCAGAAAACTAATCTTTTCTTGGCACAAAAATCGAACTTACTTGCTTGTCTCCAAATGAGGTCGAATTGTCCTCTATTTACACACATTCAGGAGGTCGAATGGGTCCCTTTCAGGGCCGATTTGTCCAGGCAGTGCCGACTTAGGCTTGTGGGGACAAAATTGATATTTTTGACTTGTAAAAATCTTTCTCCACTTCCTTCTCAAAGTCCAAATGGGACTTGACTCTAGTACAATAAATTGACTCATGACAAATATTCTTTTGAATCAGAAAACCCTAGAAGCATGAAGAACATGGTTGACCTAATTAACAAATTGGCTTGAGCATGAAAACCATGCTTGAAAAATAATATTTTATTTTCCTTTTTTTTGCTTTTTACATGAAATACATAATAATACAAATTATGAAGATCAAACCTAGTTACATTTTCCAACATATGAGACGATGCATATTAAGGCATCCATAAGATTTCAATCCGTCAAAAGCATTAGTTAACCGTTCCACAAATTTATGAAGAAGTAATTGAACAAGGTCTTGGGGAATTTCGATTGAAAAGTACCCATGTTGGGACAACTTTGATTAGCCAAAGGAAAATGATTGTGTCCAGTGATTGCCGCTTGATGGCTATTTTGTTGGTGCCCAAGCAGGCCACTTGTGGTGCCTGACTGCTTCTCTGGAGGTTCAAACGAAGGGCTTCGACTCATTTTCTGATGATTATCTAATATTTAATATCTATCCTTAAACTGATAGGCACCAATTTTGCCAGCTTCTGATCCTCATCACTAGCATAGTGTGGAACTTCTATTGATTATATATGGGAACTATCCAAAATATTTGATTGGTGCACCATATTTATTGCCTTGCTTGACTCAAGTACACTAGATTTTAACTTGTATATTCTGCAGACAATTACTTTTTCTTTATAAATTAGATTCTCTCTGTCTCTTTGTGGACAACTAGTGGTTGGCACAATGAGATGTTATCTCTTCCATCCGGTTTCAAATCTTACTGTGGACGCCTTTAGCCCCTTGTGATAAAGCTCAAGGAGTGGGCTCCCCCCGTGGAGTCTTGGCTCTCACTAAGTCATAAATTCCTGGTATATCTGGCCTGTTGGATATACTCTTAGTATTATAGTACAGCTGCTAGGTTTGATCTTGGCCTTGTCCAAATTACTTTATTGATTCAACATGGTTAAAATAAAATTATAAACTAAAATGATAATAATTGGTCTCTGTGTATTATAGTGCCAAAAGATAATTAGTCTCTTTCTAGGTAAAGAAAAGTGTGACAAGCTTAACCCCTTACCCAAAGGTTATAGATCCTCAATCAAGGTCTTCTACAAGCCTACAAGGTACTTGCTATCATCAGTTTTTCATTCCAAGAGCTTGCTTAGTAGACTGCATTTATGTGTTTGGTTTATGGCTTCTCTCTGATACATATAAGAGAGTGAACCAAAGATGCTTTTACAATGGGTTCCATATCGTTGGGAAATTTTTGTAAAGAACCTTATGACGTGCTTCTGAAGACTGTCTCGCCGGCAAAACAAGCATCTAAGGGCACATAAGCAATGGGATAACGAAACTTACCTAGCAAGCAATCACTTGCTGCTGTTGTTGTTTGGTAAAAATATAACTGTTTGTGGTGAGAATTCACAGAGATTGTTGTTCCAATGGTACATTGGAGTTCACGCTGGGATAGCCACTGTATCTGCCTACGTTTGGAGCCCTTATCTGATACTCATCATCAGGACAATTCTGAGATGATGGGTCAAAACGTTGGCAAATATAATGGCTATCGCAGTGCGAACTTCAAGCTTGACTCAAAATGTTGACAAATATAATGGTTATCCCAGTGCAAACTTCAATGTACAATTGTAACCTGCAAACTTAAATGTACAATTGCAACAGAAGAAATGTCAATCTGATTGCTTTCCTCTTCTTTCTTTTGCAGTTAACAAGAAACATGATAAGGTTCCTCTGGATAATAATGATAATGAAGGTAGGTTTTATTTGGCCCATCCGTTTTGTATGTAGACAATAATATTTTGAAGTGTATTACCTAGCTGCTTGGCTAACATTCCAACGCCCTGCAAATGCATCAGATGAAGAATTGGACCAGCCAGTGTTCGATCTCAAGGTTTGAATGCTTTTCCAGTACATTGCATTTAGTTGTGGAACACATATAATGTGCCCACTTGAGCTGGAATTTTTTCTGCATGGTTTGTGACATTTTTTCAATAGAAAATTCGAAGTTTGAAATAAGCGAGTCAGAAAATATGAAAGTAAGGCAGACTTTTTGTGATGGAAATGCATGACCTTTTTTACTTCTAGGTTTTCAAAACTTTTTTCCGTAGAGAATTTGAAGTTTGAAGTAAGCGAGATAGAAAATAGGAAAGTAAGGCAGACTTTTTGTGATGGAAACGCATGACCTTTTTTACTTCTTGGTTTTCAAAACTTTTGGCTTTTAAAGATCTTGTGCTAGTTTCTATGGGGATGTGCCATTTTCTATGCAATTGTTCAAAATATTATGAGATGTTTCTCATATGTTGATTTCTTTGATGGCAGGGTGAGAACAGTGAAGAGAGCGAAGAATTGGTACATATTTCTTTCTATTCATTATATTCCTATGGCATTCTTAATTAATTTAAAAATGAAAATATTGTCATCTCTATACCCTGTGCTATTATGAATTATTTTTCCATCTTTGAAAAGCAATATATTTCATTTTTTTTTTAACAGACGAATTTGGTTTATAAATCCAAATATCCAAAATATTTGGTTTAATATAAAAAAATCTATATAAAATAAACTAATATATTGAATAAAATTTATGAGATATGATGATAGAATACCCAGAGTGAGGGGTCCTCTATAAATACCCAGAGTGAGGACTCCTGTATAAATACCTAGCTAAGTGTCTTTGCTTCAGTGTCATGTCTTTTACTCTAAAGACAAGTCGTGTCTTTTTATTACGACGTTTATATATATATTTCTTTCTTTCATGTTTAAATATGTATATTTGTGGAAGGACCTTTTTTTGGTTGGCTTGGAATGCAATCCATGGTCCTCCATTCTTATAGCTATAGTCGTTTATCATATAAGATGTTATGAGCTTCTAAGTGCTGAGCAAAATTGTCGAATGGTAAGAGAATCCGACCATCCTAATTTTATCATTGGTGAAACATTGCAATTACAGAATTCCCAAGATTAATTGTTGTTATGTGACTCAATTGCATTGGCATTAATATTCTTCAGAAGAAGAGTCAGTTGTTTTTGTTTTGAATGACATTGCTAAACTGATTGTTTATTGTACCTTTTATTGTCATTAGGATGTTGAAAAAGTGTCTTTGTAACATGACTTTCCCATGCATTTTCTTAGTTTACTTTTGGTATTATATCTTCTTTATACATTGGTGTTGCTTTGTTGGTATTATATCTTCTTTATACATTGGTGTTGCTTTGTTGATTGTTGATTTTTGTTTGTTCGTTATGTAACGTGAGTCTTGTGATGACTAGCACGCTTAACCTGTGGGTTGAGTAACTGTGACCCAGGGGCATCTAAGCCATTAAATTCACCCAGGGATTGTATCCAACCTGGGCAACACCAACCCTTAACATGAATGGATTTTTCTCACGGAGTTGTTATGTAACATGAGTCTTGAGATGACTAGCACGCCTAACCTGTGGGTTGAGTAACTGCGACCCAGGGGCATCTAAGCCGTTAAATTCACCCAGGGATTGTACCCAGCCTAGGCCACACCAACCCTTAATATGAATGGATTTTTCTCATGGAGTTTCAAACCAGTGACTTTTTCACCACGGATCGTCTTAACAAAGCACCGTGTCACCATCCATTCTACGCCCTGTGGGCTTGCTCATTGAATTTTTATTAGTAAGTAAACTTGAATTTTCATCCTTTGTACTTCAACATCCAAAGTTGTCTTTACTGAATTTGCACCATCCTGTGTTGTGTTGTGATGTTGATTGGATCTGTATCTATTCCTTTCTTTATAACTTGGATTTTTACATCTAAAGACTTGGATCCTTTCTTTTTGATAAGCTGTTTGATCATTTTTCTGATTTTTTATTATTCTTAAGCTTCCTCATTTATGTAAGTAGGTTTTGATTATGATTCTTGATATGTGAAAGTTCTTGGTTTTCTAATTTATTGACTTTATTTTAATGTATTGATTTTCAAACTTGTCATCTTTTAACCATTTATATTATTTCAAACAACTTTTGATTATAGTCCTTTAAGTAAGAATTTTCTTCATCTTGTTTGAATAGGTTCTTTATGAATTTCTTTTCATATCTTCTTTTTCTTGATCCAATCTTTTATTATATTGTTTTGTAACCTTTTACTCTAGTTTTTTAAGCAATATTTTTTTTTTGTCTTTTCTAATAATTCTATGTGAAATATATTCTTAATATATTTTATATTTTTGTTGTGATACTTTCTTGTTTCTTCAAATTTGGTTAGTCGATCCTGGCTTTATTTTAATAAATTTTTATATATTTCCACCTTATATATTGTGTTTAATTGTGATATGATTGGATTCTTCCAACGATTCTTATTTTGCAAACCAATTTATTCAACTTCAATTATTCTTAATACCTTAATTAAGCTTTGATCCCAATTGAAATCTTCCTCTGCGACAAACATGATGATGGTTTTCTGTCCCGCTTGCCTCTAAAAGATGCTAAACGGTATACACGAGTTGTGACTTCTCCTTCAGGTGTTCTGGATTATTGTTTGCCACAACACGTTAATTATTACATGGATTTGGTTAGTTAGATATATAAGTCATCTGTGAATAACTTTCTAATCTCGTTCCGCTAATTTAACGGCTCGCTTGGTGGCTCTCCTTGATCAGGTGTCAGGACCTTTTTTACTGAGTCAAACTACCCTAGATTGTTATCTCTAATCCGCTGTCCTTGAATCAAAGATTGTTCTAGCTGAACAAAATTTGAGTATCGATTCCCTCTTCAATCTTAAATTATCTACATCCTCAACTGTTCTCGATCCCTATTTTATTACGTGAAAGGGAGGGACTAAATCTGGTGCCGTGAAAGATAGCCGGCACTTTACTAAAATGGTGGTATTTCTGCCTCGGATTCACTGAATTAGCAGAACTTTTTTGTCAGTGATTCGATTCTTGATTTTCTGGTTTTTTATTCTTTTTAAATTTCCGGTCAGATTTTCCTAGTAGAGGAGTGATTGAACTCTAAATTTCTAGTGGCCAAAGATCTACACGGTTTTAGTGTGCCAAAGGCCAATTCGTTGTCAAGGGCAACAAAATTTGACCAAAGTCATTTTAGCCAAAGGCTAAGATTAGACTTACGCTTTGATATTAAATGTGACGAACCAATTCAGTTCATAAACTTGAATATTTTAATATAAAGAAATCCAATAAAATGCAATGTATGAGATATGATAATAGAATACATTGAGGGCCTCATACAAATACTTAAGCGGATGCCTTTGTTATGTCCGCTAGTTTAAACATGTCCTTTTATTACAATTTCTCTTCATTAATTATTGTAAACATTTATATATCTGTTGGTTACAGATTTATGTTATTCTTTTTTCATATATGCAAACTCAGTGGAAGGATATTGAACTATGTTTCAAACGTATCTTATCAATGTTTTATTGGTTGAATGGTCATTCAGCTACCCTCTTATTTTGGATTATTATCCCATGATTTATACAGGAAATCGGTAACAATGATCAGCTCAGAGTTATTGCTACAAAAAGTAAGGAAATTCTATACTAGCAGCTCCAGTTGTCTGTTATTTTTATTCTCTTTGCAATGTATCCATGTCCCGTCCATGTCGAAATCGGCAGTCTCCACATTTAGAATAAAACAGGATGTAAGATGACATATTCTAAATTCGTTCATGTTGTATTGATTTAAAGTTGATTTTCTATGCTTTATTCACAGTGCCATAGATATCCCAGGAATGTTATACTTGTGTCTTTGGGGTTTGATTGGAACCTTGTTGGCCATGTTCTTTTTTAAATTTATGATTCTTCTTCTTAATAATAATAATAGTAGAAACAGAGTGGGGTAATGGTTTGTTATTCTCTCTACTTTGTTTCAAACCCTTTCAGACATGTTGGCCCTTGTAATAAGGCTTGAAGAGTAGGGGCCCCGTGATAGAGTTTCTTTGTGACGTTGTCATAAGTTATTGGTATATCTGGTTTGTTGGCCATTGGATATATTTTTGGTGTTATATTGGCAGTCAGTAGATTTGATCCTGACCTAGGTTTGATCCTCACCCTTGTCCAGATAACAACAACAAATTTTTGATTCACCATAAAAAAAATCGTAAGAGAAACCACATTGTCTATCTGCATAATCATACAGACACTTATCTCCTTTTATTAAACATCAATGACGATCCTGGGCCTTGTTTATATTACTCTAACAAATTATCGGTTCACCACAGTTAAATAAAAAAATAATAAGAGAAACCACATTGTCTATATGCATAATCATACAGACACTTATCTCCTTTTAGTAAACTTCAATGTTTGAAAGAACTTATTCCGATTCATTTAGTGAGATGCAGAGGTCGCCAGTAAATTGGGCCTTGATGGCCCACTCCTCACTTGAGCTAGTAGGAAATAGCACTCAAAACTCCCCTGCTAGAATGGGGTAGATATAGGAGACATAGCCTTCCGGGAAGGGTTTCTTATGTACCTCACTCCTATATTGAGCAGATCCAACTAGAAAAGTAACAAAGTAACAAATTGGGCCTGATGGTTCATGTGTACCTCACTCCTATAATCATATATTGAGGCTTGAGCAGATCCAGGTAGAAAAGCTAACAAAAGTAGTCGATGGAATTGGCCATGGACATGTTATATAGTGGCTCTGCAGAAGCTCGGATTCTGCTGTTAAAAGTTAAAACTGGTGTATATTCCCTCGCCTGATCACAATGTGGTATTTGCTTTATCTCCACCATCGATCTTTTTCTTTGTCGTACTTTTCAGTTTTCTCCATCATCTTGCTACATTCTTTTCCTTTTTCTTTTTTCGTTAGCTTCTTTATATTGTTCTCAGAGTCAGTAAGAGCATTTTGCACCTACTTAACAAAATGAATTAAATGATTTACTCGTAGCTGTCTCTACTAGGCTTTTTAATGCTTAACAGGCATTGGTGTACTCCCTCTGGGGGCTGTCCAAGTAATTTTCTTTGTGCAATTGTTTATCCTAACTTAACAAGCAGAAGATTTCTTATGAATACCCTACTATGGAATTCCTTGAACAGTTGCGAAACAAGCAGAGGTTATAAGGCAGAAGACAGGTGGAGTTGAAGGTGAGATTGAAGAAGCAGATGAACAGGAGAAAACAGGTGGAGTTGAAGGTGACATTGAAGAAGCAGATGAACAGAAGAAAACAGGTGGAGTTGAAGGTGAGATTGAAGTAGCAGATGAACAGGAGAGGACAGGTGGAGTTGAAGATGAGATGAAAGAAGCAGATGAACAGGAGGAAGAAAGGAAAGCAGCATGGAACAAAGGAAAAGAACTGTATTGTAATGTGGATAATATTGACTACGAGGTAGGATACGTAATTCAATAATTACACTCCAAAAAGTGCTTAGTTATGGGGATTGTATTGGGTACTTTTCATTTTTGCATGCCTTGCTAGTGAATCTACTCCTTTTTTTTTATCATTTGAAACTTCAATCATATTAAACAACCAGGCTTCAAGGATTCTGCTGTTTCCTTTTGCATTCCTGTACTTCTGTTTCATTCCAGACTTTTATCTTCTATTTTCTTCTATTGAATGAGTCTCTGAATGCTTAAAGGATGAATGGTAAAGGTTCAGGACAATTGATAAGGAGTTTGAAAGCCTCCCCACCCACTATGGGGAGACGAGAGTGTTATCTTGAATTCAGTTGAGTGTAAATCTAAACAAGTATATTTCATAAGATTTTCTTGCTTTTCTCTTGTATTTTCTAATGGAGCATCACTGTCATATCTTTTTTTGAATTGTCATTCATGGCATGAGGTTATATATGTTAACATCGCTCTGGTTTATGTATATCATTATTGTTTAGTTCATGAGCTGTGGTGATGCGCAATCTTTGTGGAATTTAGATGCAATGGCTTTATTCATGGATATGGGAGAACTTTCAAGTCTTGCGGGTATTTTACATCCAACAACTCTTGCAGATCTTAAATTACATTGTTCTGGATCCAAAGTAGATCTGCATCCAATATGTCAGATCTGAGGATGTCGTTATGGATCTCATGAGGCGCCATCCTCATTTCCAGATCTGAAATGGATGTGGCGTGGCAGGTCACACTAAATGATTTTTAAAATTCTAATACACATCTTATATTTCATAGACACCTTTATGCTTGTTACTGTTCTAATCTCTTGGGTTAGCTTTTCATAATTCCCATTAATCTGAGAATAAAATATACCCTGACGAAGCCGTTAAGGGAATCTGATCATTAATTATTTTTGTAGTTCATAAATGTTTTGGTGCTGCTGTCTTAACTTCATTCTATACACTGTTAAATTCTCAGTCTTTGTTGGTCTTGGCAGTCGTCTTGGGCTTGTGACATTTTGAGAGGCTGAGAGTTTAGAGAGAACTGTCCTTAAGGAAAGGATGAGATCTCAAGCCCCCTGAATATCTTCAGGGGTCTTTGTGTTGTGCTCAAGGCTGGGGTATTCTGCAACAATCCAAATGGACTTGAATCTGTCCTGCACGGAATCCTGTACACATGCAGTCTTGACTGCAAAGAACAAAAATGGTAGAATCACTTCATCCGTAAGACTTTGTTTTAAATGAGATTGAGGAAGATGACAGCAACGCTGATTCAGATGCACATGAGGGTAAGGTCACATATTATTAGCGTAAAGCTTCTGATGTTGTATAATAGCTCAATGTGTTACTCTCATCCCTCTTGTTAACTAGTAAATTTGGTAGAATTTGGTTGCTAAATATAGGTTCACGGGTTAGAAGTTCTAAGAATATGGTTACTCCCCTACCTAAATAGACTGCCTTTTAATCAATCTAGAGCCTCAAAAAAATCTTTTTGAAACAACATGGAGCTATGTACTTTCTTGTCTTTTTGCTTCACTGGATTTATCTCCAAGCTGATTTGGATTTATTATTACACTATGTGCACGCTGCTACACTGAAGTGTAAGTATGTGCATTCATACATATGATTATTAATCTATTTTTGTTAATATTTAACAACAATCATATATTTGATGGTATTAATAACAATCATTTTGATAATTTTAATGTGTTACTATTTAATAATATTGATGTTCACCTAAACTATAACTTTGGAAAAGTGTTAAAGCTTCACTCATTATAGATTTGAGCGCAGAACTTCACTTGTTATAGAAATTGATGCAGGAGCATCCAGCTAAGGGCACCACGACCGGGTGTTGGTCTCCGCCAAGGTGGAAAGTTTATCAGTGTTTGGTTTATTTATGTTAATTATTCAAAGCAGAATGTAGGGACTTGTTTTTTTTTAATTTCATGATTAGTTAGGGAATGGTACAGTTAGTGAGGGTCACTGTCACAATTCTCTGTCTTTTAGTGAGTAATTATCTTATAACTGTTTCTTCCATTTTAGAAGAAAAAAAAGACAATCATGTCAAATGTGAAATCT
This sequence comes from Pinus tabuliformis, assembly GCA_031772625.1. Classification (NCBI taxonomy): domain Eukaryota; kingdom Viridiplantae; phylum Streptophyta; class Pinopsida; order Pinales; family Pinaceae; genus Pinus; species Pinus tabuliformis. The sequence goes on along the minus strand of CM062808.1, from coordinate 456,731,214 downwards.
TGCAGTGCAAGAAGAACCGCATGAATTAACAGTTACGTAACTAATAGAATAAACAACTGAAAAGTAACTATGCACAGTTCAGATAACTATGGACAAACAAGTACAAATACGAAAATGTAAATCATTCTGAGGGGTTCAGCATAAGATTACAGTAATAGAAGACAGAGAAAATTTTTCTTTCATTTCGAATCCATCTGTAACAGTCGTTGACATGTTTATCTACGTTTTCCTAGTCATTGAATAACCCATAATAAGCAGATACAGTGCGTGCATATTCTTTCATTTATTTTCTCTTCTAAAGAACAGAAGGTAGACAAGGGAAATTGCACGAGAACTCCCAGCACGAAGGCTGGCAAACAACAAATGGAGTCCACGACCAAAAGAACCAGGCACGTTTCGAACAAGTTCAACCCAGAACGAGAAAATAAACGCCGAGCCACATTCAGGACAGAGGTACCAAATACAATCGAACTCCACTGTAATTACTTTCATTCCAAAAACGAAATGTTTGTATACATATGACAGAGTCCAGGTATAACCCAACGAACAGCCAAAGAACCAAATGAACCAGCAGAACCCTAGGCGAGGGTTTTGGACGGCCTAACTCCTATACAGAACTTGACAATTCCAGAACTGCGAAATACAACCAAGGGCTTGTATCAAGCTCCAAAACAATGTTTAACAATTACACAACTGTGGATTACAAACGAGGGTTTGTATCAAACTAGCTGGGTCGCATAGCGACAACACAGAAGTTCCAAATAGACAAGATCTGGGACTCAGTCCACAGAAACGACAAAACCTATTAATAAAAACAAGTTGAAACAATGGCAGAGCCTACCGGAAAAGGAGCCGTGGCACTCACACCAACCACATCAAGGAGCAAACCCCCGACCTGCGAAATCAAAACAGAGCAAGACTGTAAGCCCGACTGTCGACAGTGAAAGGCAAACGGAGGGTGATGAACTGTATACATAGTGGAAGATATTTACCTGGGGGTTTAGCCGCACAAGAAGAATGCAAACCAACTGAGCCACAAACCACGATGACAACCTTAGACCGAGGAACAATTTTTATTAGAATCGCAAAAAAGATTAGGAGGAAAATAAATCATGGAGTGAAAGTTTACCTAGAGCAAATTGCGAGCAGGAGGAGGCCACCACAGCTGCGACTTGTAGCATGCACACCATTAGTCAAACTTAACAAGCAGGAGAACCACAAAGAAACAAGACAGCGGAACAAATATCAGTTGAATAGTTGAACAGACAATTATAGTGGTCATTTTTCTTACACGAACGAACAAACCACCATTCTGTGCCAAGGAGCCGAGTAACCAGTCACTAGAACAAGTGATAGAGCCACACCAGCAAGTAGCAGAGCCCATAGCCGGCTAGGCAGAGCCTGTGGCTCATTCTAAAAATTCACTTACAGACCAAACCCTCAGCGCAGCAAAGTTACAAATGCGAAAATGAACAAATGACATCGTAAACAGGGTTTTGGCGTAGACCAAGGAGCGGGAGAACAAAAACCAAGGTAAGGACCGCCAGCGCAACGAGAGTTAATGCCAGTGATAAATGCCACCCAAACGAAGTCCAGAACCATCCAACAATTAACCACTAATCACCATTGTTAAGCCATAAAATCACTGGTTAATTATTTACTTAGTGATAAGTGCATTATTGTGCTATTGATTAACATTATTGCGTGGAACTATGGGCTGGTCCCATCATAGTGGTATCAGAGCAGGTCTTGGTGTTTTCCTGAGAAATGGAAGTTGGAAGACGAGGACATGGAAGAGGTGCTCGGAGAGAAACAGATGAAGGTTTGAGAGAGGAGATCAAGATCCTTACTGCCTGTTTGGAGGCAGTTGAAGCAGGAAGGAGAAGGGATTCAGAGGTAGGTGATGACAACGAAGAAGTAGCCGTAGTGACAACAGATGGATCAGATGAAGAAGGGCCGGAAATGAGACTGCTGAGGTCAGTCCTATTGGCGAGCAACAAGCCTAAACCAGAAATCCCAAATTATGACGACAACCTGTCCACAGAGGTTCTGTTGGACTGGATCATCGAGCTACATAAGTATTTCGAGTGTGAAGAGATAAGTGAAGATTGGAGAGTTAAGTTCGCTGCAACGAAGCTGAAGGGACACGCAGCCCTGTGGTGGGATAGTGTCCAAACAGAGAGGAGGAGGTTGAACAAGTTGCCAATCAAGAAATGGTCAAAGATGGTGGCCAAGTTGAAAGGCAGATTTCTGCCTAAGGATTATCAGATTGCACTGCATCGGCAAGTGCAGAATCTGAAACAGAAAGGGATGACAGTAAGAGAGTACACTGAAGAATTCTACCAGGTAAATTTAAGAGCCGGTTATACGGAGGACACCCCGGAGAAAACAACAAGGTATGTGAATGGTTTAAGGTTAGAAATATTAGATGAAATCAACATTCTTTCCCTGAAAAGCATCGAAAAAGCATATCAAGTGCTATGAAAGCAGAGGAGAAGATCGCCAGAAAACAAAATGCTAGGAGAGGACGGGGAACTGGCAGAGGAAGAGGACAGTCTTATGGCAGAGGACGAACTGCCAGCAGTGATGAAAAAGGCAACAATTCCAAAACTTATGGGACAGCAGAGAAAGGTGATAGCACAAGAGGTGGCAGGCCATATCAGCGAGGCAAGGGAAATGGCCGAGGCAGAGGAGCTAGTTATCAATGTTACAGGTGCCACAAGTGGGGGCACAAATCTTTTGAGTGTCCTGAGACGGAACAAGCTGGACAAAGGGGTGCGTATGTCGCATAGCCAGAGGAAGTAGAGGCACCTCCCCAAGAAGCAGAAAATGTGCCGGAAATAGGGGAAGCCTTAGTTTTGAACAAGGTGTTGCTGAAACCAGCCAAAGAAACAGCTGAACAAACTCAAAGGAAAGCTTTGTTCCGGACTATTTGTAAGTCACACGGCAAGTGCTGTAAGTTGATTATCGATAACGGGAGCACAAACAACCTGGTTGCCATGGAGATGGTGGAGAAGTTGGGGTTGAAGCAATTGAAGCACCCCACTCCTTACAAGGTATTATGGTTGCAAAAAGGCCATCAGTTGTTGGTAGATGAGCAATGCGACGTGGAGTTCCATATCGACAGGTATAAAGATAAGGTCATTTGTAACATAATACCGGTGGATGTATGTCACATATTGCTGGGCAGGCCATGGCAGTATGACAAGAAAGTAGTACATGACGGGAAGACAGACTGTTAGAAGTTTGTCAAAGATGGGATCAAGCACACGCTTATGCCCATCAAGGAGGGAGAGATAGCGGAAACAAGTGGGATGAGAGTGTTATTAATGGGCGGAAAACAGTTTTTGAAGCAGATTGAAGACAGTGAAGTGAGCTATGCTGTTGTAAGAAGAGCAAAGACAATGCTGCTACACACAAAGGTGTCAGATTTACCCACGGAAATTCAGCAGATGTTGCAGGAGTTTAGTGATATAGTAGTGGATGACTTGCCAGATAAACTGCCCCCTAAAAGAAGTATAAGTCATCATATTGACTTTATACCCAGAGCAAGTTTGTCGAATAAGGCAGCATATCGGATGAGCCCCAAAGACAATGAGGAGATTAGAAAACAGGTGCAGGAATTGCTAGATAAAGGGCTGATAAGGGAGAGTTTGAGCCCTTGCGCAGTTCCAACAGTTCTCACTCCCAAGAAAGGAGGAGAATGGCGAATGTGCACAGATTCGAGGGCCATCAACAAGATTACCATCCGGTACAGGTTTCCACTGCCATGGATGGACGACATGATGGACTGCCTGAGTGGGGCAGCATATTTTTCCAAGATTGATTTAAAGAGTGGGTATCATCAGATTCGAATCCGAGAAGGGGATGAGTGGAAGACAACCTTCAAGACTAATGAGGGACTGTATGAGTGGCTGGTAATGCCATTCAGACTGAGCAATGCACTCAGTACCTTTATGTGATTAATGAATGAAATGCTGAAATAATTCATTGGGAAGTTTGTAATAGTGTACCTGGACAACATATTAATTTTCAGCAAGACGAGGGAGGAACACTTTCGGCATGTTCGAAAAGTGTTGGAAAAATTGCAGCAGAATAAGCTGCCAATAAATCTGAAAAAGTGTACTTTTTCTGCAAAAAGAATTAGTTTATCTGGGTTTTGTGATTGCAGAAAACGAGTTGAAGATGGACCTAGAGAAGATTGCAGCGATAGTCAACTGGCCATCCTCGAAAAGTCTGTTTGAGGTACGTAGTTTTCATGGGCTGGCAAGTTTTTACCGAAAATTTATAAGAAGTGTCAGTGAAATTTGCGCACCTATGTTGGACACTATAAAGAAGGCAAGTCAACCTTTTTGTTGGACCGAGGTAGCAGAGAGGAGTTTTCAGCTATTGAAGACGAAGATCACAGAGAGACCGATCCTGAGATTGCCAAATTTTAAAAAGCTTTTTCAGGTTCGCTGTGATGCAAGTGGTACGACCATTGGAGCTGTACTTAGCCAAGAAGACAAACCTGTTGCGTTTTTCAGCGAGAAGTTGAATGAAAGCAGGCAGAAGTATTCATCCTACGGCAAGGAATTCTATGCTGTCGTCCAAGCATTGAAGCATTAGAGACACTATCTGCTGGGGAATGAGTTTATTTTATTCTCGGATAATTTTGCACTGCAGTATGTGATGCAACAGCACAAGCTGAATCACAAACATGCTAAGTGGGTTGAGTATTTGTAGAGTTTCACCTTTGTGTTGAAACACATCAGTGGGCAGGCCAACAAGGTGGCGGATGTGTTGAGCAGGAGAGTACTATACAAGTGCTGCGCTTTGAGCACTTGAAAGATTTGTATCAGACTGACATGGATTTAAGGAGGCTTACGAAGTGTGTTAGAATCTTTTAGTGAGAGACAATAGTCCATGGTTGGATTATAATTTGTAGGAGACGCTGTTGTTTAGAGGAGGACAATTATGAATTCCTGACTGCTCAATGAGAGAGAATATCATTCGGGAGAAGCACAGTGGAGGTCTAGCCGGACATTTCGGCATAGACAAGACATTAGAGCAGCTCAACCATTTTAATTATTGGCCAAAAATGCGAAGGGATGTGCAGAGATTTGTGACCAAATGTAAAGTGTGTTAGTTGGCAAAGGGACACAGTCAAAATACGGGACTTTACACACCATTGCCCATTGCCACTTCGTCTTGGGTCTACCAAGGACACAACGGGGTTATGATTCGGTGATGGTGGTAGTGGACCGGGTTTTGAAGATGGTGCATTTCATCCCTTACAGAAAGACTAGTGATGCCACTCACGTGGCCCACTTGTTCTTTACAGAGATCGTCAGGCTACACGGTCTACCTAAGTCCATCCTCTTTGACAGGGACGTGAAGTTTACAAGGCACTTTTGGCGCACCCTGTGGAAGAAGATGGACACAAAGTTAAGTTTTAGCTCTGCTTATCACCCGCAGATTGACGGGCAAACAGAGGTGGTAAGTAGAAGTCTGGGGAATCTGCTATGGAGTTTGATTGGTGAAAATTCGCGGATGTGGGGGGATCGAGTACTTGCCCAAGCAGAGTTCGCTTACAACGACTTGCCTAATCGTAGCACGGGTTGCAGTGCTTTTCAGATCTTGTATGGCATGCATCCTCGCGGAGTGCATGAGTTGCAAGATTTCGGACAGCAGGAAAGACGAAGTGTTGATGGGGAAGATTTTGCTAACACGATGAAGATTTGCACGAGTAGGTGAAAATCAAGTTGCTGGACAACAGTAAAAAATATAAGCAGTAAGCAGATTTTAAACGAAGAGAAGTGCAGTTTAATGTGGGGGATGAAGTACTTGCGCATTTGCGCAAGAAGCGTTTCCCTAGAGGCGCGTATAACAAACTGAAATACAAGAAGAAAGGCCCCTGCAAAGTCCTCTAGAAATTTTTAGCGAATGCCTATGAAATACAGTTGCCACCAGGAATAGGCATTTCGCCCATATTTAATGTGGCAGACCTGTTTCCATACACTGTTGATCCAGAAGAAGATAGTACAACACAACCTACACGGGACACCCAAGATGGAGGTAAAACTTGGATTAGACAAATGCCTTACGTTCAGCCTCCCGGGATTGAGAATCCTCGACACTCAGGTGGCCAAGCAAACTCGGCGGAAAGAGTATCTGCAATATGTCGTCAAGTGGAAGAATCGTCCTATTATGACAGTTCGTGGCTTGACGCTAGGCAGATAATGCAGGCGGGTTATTCAGTTGAGAAGCTCATGGACTGGAGTCATGATTTTTTTTTACCCCGGAAGCCTAATGCAAGAGCATCCAGCTAACCATGATTGGGTGTTGGTCTTCGCCAAGTTGGAAAGTGTATTAGTGTTTGGTTTTTTTATGCTAATTATTCAAAGCAGAATGTAGGGACTTGTTGTTTTATTTTTTAATTTCATGATTAGTTAGGGAACAATACAGTTAGTTAGGGTCATTGTCACAATTGTCTGTCTTTTAGTGAGTAATTATTTTATAACTGTTTCTTCCATTTTAGAAGGAAAAAAAGAAAATCATGTCAAATGTAAAATCTTGCAGTACAAGAAGAACCGAATGAATTAATAGTTATGTAACTAATAGAATAAACAACTGAAAAGTAACTATGCACAATTCATATAACTGTGGACAAACAAGTACAAATACAAAAATGTAAATCATTTTGAGGGGTTCAGCATACGATTACAGTAATAGAAGACAGAGAAAAAATTTCTTTCATTTCGAATCCATCTGTAACAGTCGTTGACATGTTTATCTACATTTTCCTAGTCATTGAATAACCCATAATAAGCAGATACAGTGCATGCATATTCTTTCATTTATTTTCTCTTCTAAAGAATAGAAGGCAGACAAGGGAAATTGCACGAGAACTCCCAGCACGAAGGCTGGCAAACAACAAACGGAGTCCACGACCGAAAGAACCAGGCACGTTTCGAACAAGTTCAATCCAGAACGAGAAAATAAACGCCGAGTAACCACATTCAGGACAGAGGTAACAAATACAATTGAACTCCACTGTAATTCCTTTCATTGCAAAAACGAAATGTTTGTATACATATGACAGAGTCCAGGTATAACCTAATGAATAGCCAAAGAATCAAATGAACTCGCAGAACCCTAGGCGAGGGTTTCAGACGGCCTAACTCCTATACAGGACTTGGCAATTCCAGAACTGCGAAATACAACCAAGTGCTTGTACCAAGCTCCAAAATAGTATTTAACCATTACACAACTGTGGATTGTAAACGAGGGTTTGTACCAAACTAGTTGGGTCGCATAGCGACAACACAGGGGTTCCAAGTAGACAAGAACCGGGACTCTGTTCACAGAAACGACAGAACCTATTAATAAAAACAAGTTGAAACAATGGCAGAGCCTACCGGAAAAGGAGCCGTGGCACTCACACCAACCACGTCAAGGAGCAAACTCCCGACCTACGAAATCAAAACAGAGCAAGACTGTCAGCGTGACTATCGACAATGAAAGGCAAACGAAGGGTGATGAACTGTATACATAGTGGAAGATATTTACCTGGAGGTTTAGCCGCACAAGAAGAATGCAAACCAATTGAGCCACAAACCACGGTGACACCCTAAGACCGAGGAACAATTTTTGTTAGAACCGGAAAAAAGACCAGGATGAAAATAAATCATGGAGTGAAAGTTTACCTAGAGCAAATTGCGAGCAGGAGGAGGCCACCGCAGCTGCGCCCTGTAGCATGCACACACCATTAGTCAAACTTAACAAGCAGGAGAACCACAAAGAAACGAGACAGCGGAACAAATATCAGTTGAATAGCCGAACAGACAATTATAGTGGTCATTTTTCTTACACGAATGAACAAACCACCATTCTGTGCCAAGGAGCCGAGCAAATCAGTCACCAGAACAAGCGATAGAGCCACACTAGCAAGTAGTAGAGCCCATAGCCAGTGCAGGTAGAGCCTGTGGCTCATTTCCAACCATCCACAGCGAAAAATTCACTTATAGACCAAACCCTCAGCGCAACAAAGTTACAAATGCGAAAATGAACAAAAGACATGGTAAACAGGGTTTTGGCATAGACCGAGGAGCGGGAGAACAATAACCAAGGCAAGGACTGCCAGCACAGCGAGAGTTAATGCCAGTCATAAATGCCACCCAAACGAAGTCCAGAACCATCCAACAATTAACCACTAATCACCATTGTTAAGCCATAAAATCACTGGTTAATTATTTACTTATTGATTAGTGCATTATTGTGCTATTGATTAACATTATTGCGTGGAACTACGGGCTGGTCCCATAAGAAATTCATCTCGGCAGACTGAGCAACTGGGGTTTTTTGGACTAACGTTGTCATGGTTTCTCTGGGAGCAGCACCCTCTCATTGTAATGTTGCAGCAGTGTTGTAAATATCTCAATTTTATCGTGAAAAATTACGAAATTGCAATTTTTTGGCCTAGCCAATGCTTGCTGTTTTTTAACGAAATATTGGTGGTATCTTAATTTTGCCAATGTTGGTTAATTTTTACCAATATTTTCACGATTTTTACGAATTTTTGGTTTTCTGGCCTAGCCAATTTTATCCTATGCCAATGTTTGCAATATTGTGTTATAGTTAGGAATGACCTCGGCTCTAACATATGACGAGGTCTAGCAATACTTATTTGGGTGGCAAGAAGTGACCTGGGGTTTGTTACCCACCAAAAGTGGGTAATCTCATAGAATTTTTTCTCTATCTTGGACAGCCAGCCAGCAGTCCTGTACACTGCTCATTCAAAATGATATGCCACACTCCTTTGCCATTTGCACAGCTCATACACCTTTCACTAATCTTCTAGAACTTTTTCCCTATCTTGGGCAGCGAGCAGCCCTATACATTGCTCATTCAAGATGATATGCCACATTCCTTTGCCATTTGCGCAGCTCATACACCTTTCACTATGGGACACTCCTTGCTATTTGCACAGCTCATACACCTTTAGCTAATCTCATAGAACTTTTTCCCTATCTTGAGCAGCGAGCAGCCCTATACATTGCTCATTCAAGATGATATGCCACATTCCTTTGCCATTTGCACAGCTCATACACCTTCCACTATTGGACATTACTCTTGAATGGAGATGGGCTACCATTTGGCAGGTACTTGAACTATTTTTCAATCAAGTAAAGTACTTTTACTTAATGTGTGGGCATTCTAACATGGATAAAGGGGTGACATTAATTTTGATGGTAAATTTGAACTTTTTACCTGGGATTTGTCTTTATCCCTAATCCACTGGGACCTTTTCTAAATCCTTAAACTAGGATTGAAATAGCATGTCCACCACCATCCTGTACTTGTACTTTTCATCATTATCTTGATATCACATTATCCTAATGAACTGCCAAATTGACACCTTTTTGCTTGTCAAACCATTTCTTTTTTCCTCGGTTCATCCGGCGTTCTCGATTTTTGGTACCTTATAATTTTTTTGATTTCTTATCAAAGCTGTTATTTCAAGGAGAGAGTTGCCATTGCCCTTTCGTCATTTGTCTGTCCATATCCAATTAAAGGAGGGAACGTATTGAATTTTTTCACTCAATTGATTTTTGGCTCCGTCATCTTTGTCGCATGCAAATACCCTAATAAATGCTCACGCGAATCCTTCTCTAAAAATCTCGAGCGAGTTTCTCCAACACAAGCAAGAAGCTTCCCTTAACCTGATCACCCGATCCTATGTCTAAACGCATCCGCAGGGTGTGGTTAAACGTCACTCCGATCAAAATCTCAACCATTGCATAAAAACGGCGCGTGCTTTTCTATAGCTCTCTTGTTAGAAATGCATAAAACCTTGGTCGAATGTCAACGCTCTCAAGATATGAATTGGGGTCTAAGCCAGCGGTGTTCGCTGATCGATGATAGCTGCACTATGCAGTGGTTTGTCCATGTCTTCTGCATATATAATTTCTTTCCTAGCTCAGAGGCTTTATATTTTTTCGGCAACTTCACAGGATATGAATGGAAAAAATATATTGAAATTTGAAAGTTAAATTGAGGAAAGGCTTTTTATTATTGAAACCACAATAAGTATAGAATAGAAAAAAATAAAAGAGACAAAAAAAAAAAGTGTTGTCTTTAAATTTTTACTGATATTTTATTATCAAAATCCTTTCATTTTGATCAAGTTCTAGAGGATTTACGCTGTCAGTCGCATGGGGAATTATTTTCAATCAACAAATTCATATGTACATAGGGAATTGTTTTCAATCAATAAATTCATATGTGCATGTTTAACTTTATTGGAATATATACCTACAATGAATTTGAGCTTTAAGTTATGAAATTTTGCGGTTAATAATAATGTTTAACTTTATTGGAATATATACCTACAATGAATTTGAGCTTTAAGTTATGAAATTTTGCGGTTAATAATAATGCCAATTTGAGAAAGCACATATTTTCAAACTACAATCTACAATAATTAGTTATTAAATGTTTAACTTTATATATACCATAATTAGTTATTCAATGTTTAACTTTATTGGAATATATACATAAGGCATACTTAAGCTTAAAGTTATGAAAGTTTGTGATTAATAATAATATTAATATGAGAAAGCACACATTTTCAAACTATAATCTATAATAAAAAAAATTATATGATTTTTGTCTTATTTTATAATTTTCAACTTACACTCTATAATAATTACCTTTTTCTTACATGGTTGTCATATTTTTTAATTCTTCATTTTTTTTTAATTAGTTTTTGTTTTCTATCTTAAATATTGGATATCACTTTTTTTTGGTAAGTGGAGGTGGTACTTTTCTATTTTATCAAATTTTAGTAGGTAACATCCATGAACATCCATACCCAAATGGTCTCAACCTGCCTATTGGGAAACTAGGTTTGTTGACCATCTGGTTGAGTTATAACTAGTCCAAAATCTAAATTCTCAGAGTTTTTCCAATAGAGCTAAGTAAATAAGATTGTCTTGATAACCTCTATTGCCCTATTATCATATTCAAAATGACTAAAAACACTTTCTTATGCATCTAAAAGAGTGAAGATTCTACTCTTGCATCCAAAAGAGTGAAGATTCTACCGGGGTGGATCCTGGTGGGTTCTATCATCGACAAACATGGAATGTGTTGGGTATTTTGTTGTTGAATTTGGCACTGGATTAGCTGGAATTCCTTGTGAATGGCTTGCAGATTCTTAGTGAATCTTGGGCTACCTGTAAGTGGTAACATCTGGGCCTTCGTCAACAACATTTTCAGCAGCCAATAGACATGCAAAGTTTGCATGAATAAGGTGCAGTGACCCCTAGTTTGTCTTGGGTCTGGAATAATATCTCTTAAATCTGCTAGCCATTCTTGCTCGTTGGGGCCCATCTTAGCTCTAATTTCGAATTCCCATTCCTAATGGCATCTTTGGCCTAATAATGTGTGCCAATTTTGTATGTGTTGGTTGCATTATGTCTCATGCGATGAGTGCATCCACGATGCTACCCTTGTTGGTGCTAGTCTGAGCATGTCCATGACCACACCCTCTACCAACTCCCGAACTGTTGCCACAGAGTGTTGTTGGTCTAACCACGATTTCACTCTAATCCCTGTCGTTGTCTCTCCTTAAAACTAATGCAAAACCAAACTCAATGCCTCTGACCCACACTGGGGATAGAGCAGGTGACAATTCCCGCTGAAAGTAGTAAAGCTTGATGTCCCTCGGGGAAATAGTGTTTGTGATATTTAACAGACAACAATGAAGAAGTAGAGGTTTAATTGACCATATCCATAAGTTTTCCTTATAATGATGAGCAGGGATTAAATCATCCCAACCCATCTCTCTGTAGTGGGTCTTTTTATGATGTTTCCTATGGGTTTGCAAAAAGTGAGAATAACCTTGAGCCCTAATTCCCTTTGGGTGGCTTCTGCCAATGAGCGAAGTATGTAAATGGGGAGACCCTCTCCTCCCTTCTCAACTATAACTATTATCCCTAGCGGAGGGAATTCTCATGACCACAAAAAACAAAGGACTAGATGTAACACCACCCCACCCAAACTGACTTTGATTGTGGGATTTCGAGCTCCAAAGATTCCCCATGCCCTAATGTCTAACAAATAATAAAAAACATAGAACGATGACGATAGTGACGACATAGGTACAAGCTTGGCTCGACCAACCCCCAGAATGGGGGTGGTAATGGTGGAATAAAGTCCACAACCAACCATAAAATATTATGTGGTAATGGTGGAATAAGGCCCACAACCAACCATAAAAGCAAACCAACTCCATAACTTGGCTAAGAAACCACAATTGGCATCCAAAGCACCCTTGTTGCCGAAGCATATAACCATATACATAATATAAAATGTAGAACCGTCCAAGACATACCCTCGAAAGCAAACGCAAAGCTGCGATAACACACAGACATAGTCCAGGGAGAAAAATGTTTTTCTCTCCTTGTTGTGCCCTCAACTTGTTACCTCGGCCCCTGTTTAGCTTCTTGAGATTCGCTATTCTTGTATGCCCATTGACCTATGATAGAAAAACCTACCACTTAGTCATACATGAACCTGAACCTCATCGCCTACCTCCTTTGATCATTATGGCCACCTAGTGTACTATACATGTGTATGAGTGGCCACACCACCCCCCACCTTAATGACCATACTTGCCTTTACAATGACGTGAATCCCATTATACCACTTTGCACAACTCACACTTGATCGTGAGCACTTAAAACTAATAAAAAGTATAGAAATTCAAATTATATTTATGATATTTTTCTATTATTTTAATAAATTGCAAATCAAATTAGATGAAAATATAATAAGTATATCTATTCTTTTAATGCAATTATTATTTCGTAATATATTTTTCTTTCTTTCTTTACTTTATTTAATTCATTAAATGTTTACCTTCTCTTTCTTAAAAAAAGAAGGATTAATACAACTTCAAATTATATTGTTTCATTTATTAAATGAAAATAATAATGAGTATTTTTATTCTTTTGATATGCTTCTCGTTTTTTTTTTTTTTTTTTTTTTTTTTAAGTTTTGTTCAATTTTTTTTCAATTTTTAAGTTTTTCTTTATTTAATGAAATGTTCACCTTCTATTTTATTAATTAGAGATTAGTTAAAAGTGGTAGGTACCATACAACTTCAAATTATATTGTTTCATTAATTGGCCCATGAATGATAATGTGTTATACTTTTTTGCCTAGTTAAAATGATATGATAGATGTGTGCGGATCTTTAATGTTGTGGTTATTTTATGGCAATGTAGTGCTTGAAGCGCATGGCTTGTTGCTAGAGTGGTCAATCAATGCATACATCTCATGTGAATGCCAATGATTCTCATGGAAAATAAATTAAACCATAAATGCAATGTGGGATTCAAAATGAAAGAATCCATATCTAGCTGTTTATTTAGAAGAAAAAATAACACCTCCAATATAGCAACTCGAGATGTAAGGTCTACCAAGGTGCAAATACTTTCTATAGTGATACTCATCTTCAAGACATGAGACTGTTGAAGCTTTTGCAAATGTACACTTTCACAAAGAACCATATATATCATTTTTCAAGTAAAAATTGTGGCTTTTCGTAGATTTGAGGATTTATATCAATTCAAATACGATGAATCCTACACTTAGTTTCTTTCAAGAAAATAAGTTTTAAGGCATCCCCTAAGTTTGAAGGCATATGCTATCAGGAATTATTTCAATATAAAATACTTCAACCAAGTTATCTTTTTTAATTTGACAAAATAATTTGTGTAGTTCACAAGCAAAAAGTGTGCCACTATTTTCATGTAGTTGACATATTAGGTTTTTGATTGGTGAGTAATAAACACCTTATTATAGAGTATTAAATGCTTTATAGGCTAGTGTATGTTGGATCCAAAATTAGTTTTGATTTAATGGTGCATGCCCCAACATGCGAAGCATCTAGCCATGATAGGAAGGGACCCACATTGTCCCTTATATGTTTTGAACGTTATTTTATACACAAAGTAGAAAGGAAAACCAATAACATTATTAAAAATTAACACATAAATTTGTAATGTCTTTGTTGTAAGGTTGCAAGTTTTACATGTATGGGGATAAAGTTTAATGGTTCTATTGTAGTGTTGCTTTCTCTACTTTAGAAATAACTAGAGCTAAATAAAGTTAGAAAATTCATTTAGGAAACCATAAATAAAAGGTTGATCCGTGAAATACTTGAACTTTAAAATTTTTGTGTAACATAAATGAACCATGGATGATTGGTAAAACATAATAGACCACAATGCACCATCCAAAAAAAACTTCCACTATCCTTTTATTACATATCAAACTTGTATTATCTTCGGTGTTCCCTTTCCTGCTTCAGGGTATGCTAATTTAAGAATTAAATTAAGGAATGTTTTGACGAGTTATCAAGTCTAGGTGTTGTGTGTGTGTGTGTAATTATGATGTGTACATGATAATTTATGATATGTGCACGATAAAATGGATTGACTATGGTTCCAAAAAGGTTCTTGGCCATAGGTGGACAACCATAGGAAGCACGTAGTCACCAAACTAATCATCAAACCATAGTATAAAGGCACAAGGACCCTATCAATTTTTGTGATTGGAATGAGAACCTTGTCATTCTATTGTCCATGAGGATAATTTTGCTCGACAATGAAAAGAAGATTAACTAGGCCACATGGAAATATTGGTGCCTTGTTCCAAGGGCCAACAAGCCAACTTGCGGGGCGTATATCCAATTAAACAACCACAATAATAATAAACAATTATGGAATTTATACATTGCTCATGTGGTATTATCCAAACCTCAACAAAACATATATATCCTAGAAGTAGAACAAGGCCCGATTCAATTTAGTGTGCAACACTAGTGGTTATGCCACAGGCTCGCATGATTGACATGTAGTCACAACGCTATCGACGAGGGGTATCAATCCTCATGGCAACCCAAATTGTTGTAACCATTCCTTGTCCTTACTGTAACACAAATAGCTATTGCCTATTTCGTCCATCGTTTAATCCACAGAGGTAGAATCATTTTGTTATGGAATTGAAATGATGATTCCCCTCGTTTATATGTATGTATGCTTCTATGAAGCGATGCTAATCCATAATCAATACTTTGTACCTAGTGTCCACTATCAATTTCAATGCAAGTAATACAATATTGTGTGTTGTGAAATCAATTGGTGTTTCATGATTATGTTCTGAGTTCTTTGTTGTGGGTAAATTTGGATGTGCTCAAGTTTGTGCTCAATAGCGTAAATGGCACAACGTGACCTTGGGGAAGGGCCCACTCAAGGTATGATGTTGTGTTGAATAATTGTTTTTTGGTTTTTGTAAGTAGATCAATAGTTCAATTGTGATTAGAATAGTTATATTTTATTCAAGTGTTTTTTATGCTCAGTTGGTTTGAATGTGATTTATTTCGAAATAACAAATATCATAGCAAGTTAATGGTGTGGTTTTCTGTTCCTTCATGAATCTATATATTAGTAGTGTCAGGGCCCATTTCACTAAGAACTTGATTGTTGTGGAACCATACCTATAGCCAACTGCTATAGAATCAATTTGCTTTGAACTGTGGCAAGCAGATGTTGTGGAATTGCCAAGATTTAGGCCTATTTAGTGACATAAATCTAGCCACCAGAGAACAAGAGTTGGGTGCACAAGGCACCATCTAACTGAGTTGTGGGCCATCCTCCCATCTGAAATTGTGTTCCCATGGATTTTTTTGTTTAATAAGCTAAGGTCATTTAGGACAAGGTGAGGAGCGATCTTCTTGTGTATATTGCACAGAGTGCCTCACAAGTTTACTGACCTTGGTTTGACAAAATAATTGTACAACGTATCCTGAAACCCCTAATTAAAATGAGAAACATATAAATAAATACACTGTCATTGTGGTGTTGTTGCCAGGGAGCCACTCAAATGAATTAAGAATCGTTACCTGATTAGGGTAAAAAGATGTCAGGACTAGAAGTAACCAAATGGAACTATCGACTACCCCTTTCAGTGAGCTATGTCCTTGTTCTCTTGCATACTAGGGCATGATAGGTGTATTAAAATACCAAAATTGAAAAAGAAAAAAAAAACTAGGATGTAGTGTGGTAAGAGCTACCCATATTAAACATTTTATCACGTAAAGGTGGGAAAAACAACCCTCGAGGACTCCATAGTTTTGTAGCTCAAATCCATAAGGAAGAACCATTAACAATGGAAGAGCCTGAAAGTTTAGAAGGTTCCAATAATGCCCCAAAATGAGAGAAACCATTTGTAGGAATGCGGGATGAAAGGACAATTGAACCAAAGGGACCTGTTGCATTTGAATTTCCCATATAGAAACATAATGGAATAGTCTTAATGAAAAACCTCCCTCCTTTTGTTTTTCCATGCTTTCATGGTCTTACAAGTGAAGATCCATATGACTTGTTTGAGTTTGATGTTCTTTGTAATAGCTATGACTATTAAACAAATGCTAAAAAATTAAAGTTACTCCCAACCACTTTAAAGGACTAAGCTCTTCACTGGTTTATGGGACTTGGGGAAAATACCATTCGAACATGGGATGAGACAAAGACTAATTTTTTTAAAAAGTATCAGAACTATCATAAGATTCAAGATATTATTGAGGAAATCTTCAAGATGTCCCAAAGATATGACGAAAGTTTGGAGGGACTATGTAGAGAGATTTCAATACAACCTACAACATACTAAACAAAACACTCTAAACTATGACATACCTTGCACATCCTTTTCCTTAAAGGGATACAGGAAGATTGTATTGATACATTAAACCTTATGGAAGCAAAGGATGTTCCAAATTAACTTATCAATATATTTGTGAATTACGTCGACGATATTCTATGGAAGCTCTAAGTTTAGAAGAGATTCTCATAATGCTATTTTTAAAACTAACAACTCACATGGGATTGGTGTAACCAAAGTTGAACTAGGAGACCTGTTGGATAACTTTAAGCCTGATATTCTTAGCATTCTTAGTTTTTAAATAGACACCTTATAAGCCAAAAATAAAAGGGAAGAAATCGAGCTAGCGATGGCTATCCTTTGTTCCAAATGCCAAAAAACACATCATCTTCGAGAGTGTCCCCTCAATGGTGTGGAAGTATGTAATATTTGCAAACAAAAGCATGCCACTCAAAATTGTCCATCCTTAATAGGGCTTAACGCAATCTTCTAAGAGGCTAATGAAGAAACTAAACAAATCTATTTCGTAGCCCAGAAGAAGCCTTGGCCACCCAAACTTGTCATTTCAACACAAGACACTTCTTAGTACTTTTCCTCCTATCAAAAATATTTTCTTGGTTGGTACTTCCCAACGCTATGGAAATAATGGTCTGCGTAGATGCAAAATCAAACTTGGCCACAAAGCTGGAGAGGACCTCCTCCTTTCAGGGATATGTCGCCACAAGTTCCACAATATTCTCCTCCACCACATCCACAACAACTTTTTCTATCATCTAATCTACCACCTCAATGAATATAATTGCTTACTCAACCCATGCCATAACCTGAATAATAAAGTAGTACAACCCAACTATAATGTTGAACTACCCCATTTTCCTACTTATGTTATCACTCCAATATATTGCCAAGATATCCATTTACGATTAGGGGATGTAATCATTGATTTGGTTACCCTTGTTATCTAAGAACATGATGATGAGGAAGATATTTCAAGACCAAGTAATTAATTCCGATAATAGACCATCTCCTCTTGAATTCATACCAAGAAAGGAGCCAATTCCCCCGTATCTAGAAAGACTATGTTTAGAAAAAACCTCCTTCACAACTAGAGTTTGACTTTCTAAGGGAATAGAAACATTCGTGTCAAGATTCCATTATTCTAAGCCATAAAAGATGTTTTAATTTATGCTAAGGTCATTTGAGAACTCTATTTAAGAAGCCATGAAGGAGAAAGAAAGGGACCCAAGGCTATTTAAGTAATAGGGAAACTGGGTGACCTAATATTAAATATACCTCCATACCTAATACCTTGATATATTTGGGAGTAGCTATTAAACAAAATAAATTATGGAAAAACTCCAACTATCAACACTTTGACCAATTCCAACAATGCTTCAATTAACTGATAGGTCCATTGTAAAACTAGAGGAAGTCCTCGAAGATATAGTTGTTTCCGCAGATTCATGGGCATACCCTGTTGATTTTATGGTTCTAAAACCCAAAACCAATCTCAGGGGATATCCTTTGATTTTGGAAAAGCCATGGCTATCTATCGCTAATGTATAGATCATATATAGATTTAGGGATATGATCATTTCCCAGGCTATTTCTACCAAAAAGTTGACCCTATATCCCCCTCCCAAAACTATTCTTGATTACAAAACTCCACTTTGGCCTGAAGACAATGATGAAGAAGAACTTCAACCTCTCCTTACTCTCGACCAAGCCTCAGTTTGTAAGGAAAAATAATGAAGATGATTTTATTTGTGCCTTTATGACTAAACCTCACGTATCTATCCCCTTACCTTTTCTACACCTCCTCGAAAGACACTCCCAAGAGAATTGTTCACATGTCAAGTTATTTTAAGAAAGGGACAACATGGCACATCTAGCTATTATCTCTGAGGAACATGCCCTTCCTATTGAGATCTCTCTCAGGAAAACCTTAAACATCAATGGTGGGTTGGAATTTTCCTAGCAAAAGCAACTTATTGAAATATTACAAAGGCATTGTAGTGCTTTTGCATGGAACTACATTGATATGAAAGGAATTCAGATGAACGTATGTACTCACCATATCTATATTAAGGAAGATTCTCGACCGATTCGACAACCCCAATGGAGGATGAATCTTGTACTTAAGAATACAATTAAGGAAGAGCTTTAGAAATTACTCTGTGTAGGTTTCATATATTCCATTTCCAATAGAAAGTGGGTTTCACCCCTAGTTATTGTACCTAACAAGAATGGTAAGTGGCAGGTGCATGTTGATTATAGAGAATTGAAAAAGGTCACCTTCAAGGAATATTTTCACCTACCATTTATTGACTAGTTCCTTGATACCTTAGTAGGGAAGACTTTTTTTCTCTTTTCTTAACAAATTCAATAGCTATAACTAGATCTAGGTTAGCCCCAAAGATCAAGAAAAAATGACATTCACATGTCCCTAGGGTACTCATGCTTACCGAGTTCTCCCCTTCACTTTATGTAATGTTTCTGCTACATTCCAAAGGGATATTCTTGGCATATTTACTGAACTCACTCATGATTGCATGGAAATCTACATGGATGACTGCAATGTATATGGGAATACTTTTGAGGAAGCCATAAGTAATCTCGAAAATGTTCTAATTAGGTGCAAGGAAACCAACCTTTCCCTCAACATCGAAAAATGTCAAGTGCTTCTTACTAAGGGCATAGTATTGGGACACCATGTGTCATGTGAAGGATAAAAGTAGAACTGAAATAGATAGAGGTTATTTGTAATCTCCTAGTTCCAACCATGCAAAAAGATGTCTGTAGTTTTAGTCTGGAGAGAATAATAAAGGCTTCACTCCTTAGGCTGCTTGTGTATGGAAAACAAGCAATATTTCTAATTGAATTAGAAATAAAAATTTTTAAGACAACACTTCAACAACATTGATTGGATCAACTTAATGAGCTTGATGAACTTTGCAAGGATTCCTTGTTGTTGTAGCAGCTACAACACCCTCCAAAATTTTGGCTTGCACTCAAATTTCAGAGCCTTACTTGGTTTTTCCCTTGATTGTTGCAAACACTTAAACTCATTTTAGAGATTTCTTAGAGTCTTTTGACCCCTTTTCTTGTTGGATCAACTGTCATCTTTTGGTATGTTTGACTGTTTTTCCATGCTTGCAGATATTTTCTGGCGGTTTCAAAGGTTGATTAATTTGTGTATACAAGTTTTCCTAGCTATGTAAACACCTGTCACACTCATACACAAAGTTTTGAGCACTGTTGCACAAGTGTCGTCCTAAAGTCTATCTCAAGTGTCACACTTGTCGCTTTTTGTTATGAGGCAGTCACTCAGAGGGTAATGCTTTGTCTTGTTTTTCCAGTGGTCTATGTTCTTGTATCGTTGAAGTATGTTAAGTGTGTGATCACAAGTTCAAGTTCTTCACAAGTTCATCTTCCTCCTGCGCTTAGCCATTTTTCCGAAAATCTTCCCGACTGGGAAACTCAGCGTCATCAGAGCCTGACTGAACTGCGCACTGCGCAGTCTCAACACTCATTGATGTGTCCTTCCTGGAACTGCGCAGTGCGTAGTCACTGTCCCCTAGGGCAGTTTCATTGCGTAATTCCAAAGCTCAAAACCTTCCTTGCCCCCAGAATTTCGCAGCTGTTCCTCCCAGTCTGACTTGAACTGCGCACTTCGCACTTTTAGTCCTCAAGCTTCTCCCCCTGCCTATTGAAACCCCACAATGTGTGGAGAACCCAACTTTCCTTGGCCTCCAGAACTGCGCAAAAGTGTCCCCCAGTGTCCTCCCTTAGCTGGAGTTCACTGACCTCATGAACTGCGCAGATCTGTACTCGGGGTCTCTTCACTGCCCAGTGCCCCCTTGCCCCTGAAAACTGTGTAGATCTGTCTCCAAGGGTCCCCATCCTGCATCAACGACTGACTTCCTAAACTGTGCAATTCTAAGTCCTATTGGCCACTACACAATTTTTATCCTTAGTGAGGAGTGTGCTCAAAATTTCCTCAAGTCAAGCCTGAGCTGCGCTCTACGCAGTCTTAATGATCGTCCTCTCTCCTTGTCACCTGGAACTGCGCAATGCGCAATTCCTGGGCCCTCTCTCCCAGCCTGTCACCTGGAACTGCGTAATGCGCAGTTACTGGGCCCTCTCTCCCAGGTTGTCACCTTTCACGGGCTCATTTCATGGATAATAATGCACCATCTTAGACTAGGGAGTTTTTGGATTGATGTTGTCTCGTCATGAGTGAATTGTAGGAACATGTACATTGTCAAATCATGGCGAGATGATGAAGAAGGAGAAGAAGGAGGAAGCATGCTTGAAGACTCACTTGTAGCTGGATGGACAAATGAACCTATCAAGAGCAAGAAAAAGGAACATGTGTGCAACCACCTCTCAAGACTAAAGATCATTGAAGACCCTGCATCATCAAGCTATGTAGATGAGAGAAATCATATCCAAGAACACATCTACCACTCAGCAACAACAATGACTTGACATTGCCACATCATCAAGCCAGTCCATGTCAGCAGTGTCATGTCAAGTCGTGTCATGAGTTGTCATATTCCACATCACTATTGTGGGCCATGTATATTGTAAATCAAATGTATTGTAAAGTGGAAGTCCAATGGACACACATGAATATGAAGAGTTATGTCAGTTGAAAAGTCATAGGAAGTTGAACAGACATGAGGGTAGTCAAAGAGACACAAGGGGTAAGCATCACCCCTTGGTTATATATACCCCCTCATTGTATGAGCAAAAGAATTTACACCTTGGATCCTCCCGCAAAGAATTAGAGAGTTTAGTTAGTTCTTTGAGGAGCAAGGAGTGGTTCTAATGTGTCACCACTGGGGCTAGTGATGTACAATGTAAATATGTGTCTTGGAACTTTTGACTAATTACAGAATCCTTTTAATGCCAACACATTTACATGCATGACATATGGATTTTTGTAAGACTATTTTGTGAACGTTTGTATTTCATGTTTGCTTTTGCATGTACTAAGATAGTTGAACTATTTCAGTTTTTTCAGTGCTTATATTGTTGGGAATGTGTTGTAATGGTTGTTACTGTTGTCTGATCCTTTTGGAATATTCCGTGGGATACTAGATAGACCTTTCCTTACTCATCGGTTATAACGACCGTCACATCTGCTGTGGACTATTCTGATGGATGGTAGACAAATCTTCCCTTGTTCATTGGTTGTAACGATTGTCGCCTCCGATGTGGACTATTCTGTTGGATGTTGGACTAACCTTTTTGGTTCATGTGTCTCTTCTTGGGTGGTACTATTCCCTGTCATTTAGAGGCTCACTTTTCTTGCCCCCTTTTGCAGTAAGAGAACCTAGACACAGTTGTGTTGCATACTCACCAGGCACACTCACCTTGATTTTCGAAGATACCATTATATCACTCTCTTTTGCTGACAGCTAGATCCGAGGAAAATCTTTAAGTATTTGGTAACCAGACCATTATATCGGATGGGACTCCTACACCAAACATTGTGAGGTTTAATTGGGACTTCATATCGAGGAGATCCCTTGAATGTTGGCGGGTCCAGCACCGTCAACATTTCTGGCGCTAGAAGGAGGGAAGCCAGTATTATATGGCTGATTGTCCCACCGACCCCACTCATCCATCTTCTAGTCAAGGCAGTAACGTTCACTCCCTCTCCCCTACTCGCAACTATGAAGTTCGTAACTCTTCACCGCCCAAGCCTGAACGTGAAATCTCGTACCATTAACTTCGGGTTGTCCACCCCATCTCCTGTCAATTTGCAAAAGTTGTTGGATTGATTCCGGGAGTAATCGCTCTTCCATATTATCAAAAGAAGAACAAGACCACCCCCACAGGAGTAGTGGTCTCCTCTGTTGAAGAAGTAATCCTCGCCACTCTTGAAGAACTAGTAGAGGTTGTTGAAAGGGAAGAGGAGCCTCCACTCTTTCACGAAGGAGGAGGTAATCCATTGCTCTCGGGTTCAAATTTTGGTGGGGGAGGCAGAGAGGAAGGAAACAAAGGAGAAGAAGAGGAAGAGGAACCAACAAATTCAGAAGAGGAAGAGGAGGACAACAAAGAAGACAACATGGTAGACCAAAATCTGGATTGGATGACTCAGGGCCCACTGGCACTTCTGGGTGTCCTGCACAAGATGCCAAGACACGTGGAGAAGCTCTTGACGAAATATGACCCTGACAAGACATTGAAGGTTGAAGATCACTTAGACAATTTTTACCTACATCTACAAACACTTGAGGTATGTTATGATGACGTTGCATGTATATTATTTCCATGTACCTTGGATGGTAGAGTAGTTGTATGGTACCACAACCTTCCTCCAAACTCCATCCAAAATTGGAGGGAATTCAAAAGGATCTTTCTTGAGAAAATTGCCGAAGATAAGACCCATATTGTGTTATTGAAGGAGTTGGGTAGTCTCAAGATGGGGAAGAAGGAAAAGGTTATAGATTTCAATCAGAGGTTCAACCGCATTTTGAATAAGTTTTCAGACGACAAAAAACTCATGACTCCATCAACATCGACTACTACACTTTTGCCTTTCCAACTAGTAGTCCACAATTTTTCAAGAGAATTGCGATACCAACATTAATAGAAAAATATGAAGAGGCTATTTCCGTAGAGAAGGAACTACATGTTATTGGGGCCATCACGGATGATGAACCCACCAAGGACTCCAAAGACACAGGTAAGAGGTCTTAGACCTCCATAATAGGGCTAAGGAAAATTCCCTGACCATCGAAATCGCTGAAATCAAACAGAGGACAAGAGAAACTACCGTGAGAAGTAACCACCCCAAGTACTTCGTCAAAACGAATGAAGCTTCTGGCAACAGAAGCAATCAACCAACAAAATTTGTGCGGAGCTCCAATATGATTCTGAATATTGAGAAAATTGGCATGGATCGTACTGCAGGTTCCACAATGAGCATCATTTGGAGAAGACATGCCCACAATGGAACCAAGGCATGAGCACTTTGGCTGCGTAGTTTATTGACTCAGTGATGGTTGAGGAACAGGTTGAGCCCGATGATGAAGAAGAAGAATTAACTACAACTAATGAAGCTCCAAGCACTGGGCATGCAGTAAACATGTATCAATGTGTTCTTGCAACCCAAAAAAGTATTGTCGATAAGGAACCTCCAAGTGATGGTCCGACCTAGAAGCAGAGTAATCGATACAACTTGAGAAGTCAAAGGTTGACTACTGTGATTGAGGCGCTGAAACAAAAATTCAAAGAAAATTTGTTAATAAAATTGAGTCCATTGTCTAACTCATTGTAGGACACTTAGATCAATTTCAGGAAAATGATTCCAATGAAAAGTGTTTCCACCAGCAATAAAGACAGAACCATTCCACCGGAAACCATAAACATAGTTCCATCGCTAGATACCTCGGTTAGTCTTCCCGTAGTAGATTACAACACTGTAGAATATATGAAGAAGGTAGGTGTGAACATCTCCTAGTTTGAACTCACAAAGATCACGATCCATTGGGACATCCTTGTACGAGAACTTGGGCAAAATTCTACCAGTAATGCTACCTCTTCAGACAAGGGATCTAACAAGTCTCCTAACGCTCTCACATTTGTGCTTAATGTACTTTGCCTGGAGGCAAACACACTCTGCCCACCATTCTTGTTAACGTTTGTAATCTTTTAACTTCAATGTACACAATTGCTTGGTTGATTTTTGTGCATCGGTTAATGTCATGCCACTCTCCGTGGCCAAGAATATCAATGCTCAATGGAACAAGACAGATGCACGGATCATCTAGTTGAACAGAACTTGTGTTCGAGCAATTGGTGAACTCAGCGATATCATCATTCGGTTATGAGCTGACAGAAGAGTTCATTAATGCATTGACATTGTAATTGTGGACATCCGAAAGCATATGGGATATTACTGAGCAGAGACTAGTCAAGTAAGCTGCAAGAATACTTTGCCACTGACTGGTCACACTTATGGCTTCCGTACAGAGGAAGGAACAATTAGATCCGAGTAGAGTCAGAGAGATACATGAAGCACATATTGACTCCCTTTAATGGGCATAACGATCCATTGGCTTTCATAGAACTTGTTTTCGGCAATCGTTTTCTGGAAACACACTTGGGGTGCTATCTTGCAGAGCCATCCCCATTTCCACCAGAAACATAGTTGAACTTCCTTCCATGTCCAACTGCTGATAATGAAATTTGTACAGTTAGCAACAACAATAGTAGTAGTACTAGTGTGGTAAGAAGTCCTTGAACATATGATATGTGGACAATGTACTTTGATGGATCCAAGACACATGAGGGCTTTGGAGCTGGTTGTGTTTTAATATACCCACTGTAGAGAAAAAACTTAATCCCTAGTCACTTGGAATTCGAGTGAAAGAACAACATTGCAGAGTATGAAGCACTCGTCTTGGGCTTACAGAAAGCCATTGAACTCAATGTTTATGTCCTGTAAGTGGTAGGTGACTCTAAAATCATGGTGTGTCAGGTACGTACCACAATACATTGTGTGTCACCTCATCTTAAGAGTGATCAACAAGAGTTATGGTGACTCATCTCTAATTTCCAAGATTTTAATATTATTTTAGTTCCAAGAATGTGTAACGCAGCTTGGGATGACTTGGAAAACGCCGCTGCTAGGATGTTACCGTGAAGGGACAAATTTACCATTGAAATTTTGTATAAACCATCCATCCTTGATAACATAACTAACTTATGCATTTTTTATGACGAACGACACTGTACTTTATGGCCAACAGTGACGTATTTAACGACGCAACAATTGATGAGGATGAGCACGAACAAACATTGTAGGTTACAACCAACACAAGCAAAGGCAACCTCATCCCTAAGGGTGTGGTATCACTAGAAAAGTTGTATGATCTGTAGAATCGCTTTCGGGGACTTGTGAATGCCAAGACCCACAATTCTACATTGTCGCATGAGAAAATCAATTTAGGAATTGAGAAAGATCCGAAGTATGTTAATCTTGGTACTTGTTGCACCCCGAAAGAGCGGCAAGCCTTCATTCGCCTATTCAAGCAGTGTCATGATGTCTTCGTGTGGATGTATGATGATCTCAAGACATATGACATGCGAATAATCCAGCATGTGATACCAATCAAGGAAGGGGCCAAGCCATTTTAGTAGAAATTAAGAAAAGTTCATCCAACGCTTGAGCCCCTCATATAGAAGGAATTGAGAAAATTGCTGGATGCTCAGATCATTTACAAGGTGCGACATTCAACGTGGGTATCCAATTTAGTCCTTGTGAGAAAGAAGTCCGAGGAGATCCGCCTGTCCGTAGATTTTCACAATCTCAACCATGCTTAGGACAAGGATAATTACCCAATTCCGTCCATGGAGCAGATATTGCAAATAGTATTTGGGGCGAAATGTTTTCTTTGCTAGATGTATTTTCGGGTTACAACCATGTTCTGGTAGTAGAGCTTGACAGATTAAAAAACTACATTCCGTACTAAGTGGGGCACGTTCGCATTTCGACGAATGCCATTTGGGTTTGTCAATGCTGGTGCAATGGACATCGCCTTCCACGAGCTTATTGGACAGCGCGTTGTGGTCTACCTTGATGACATGACAGTAATTTCCAAACAATGGTCAGACCACCTGTGCTACCTGAAGAAAAGTTTTGAGCGATGTTGAAAATACAGGGTATCGTTGAATCCAAAAAATAGTATCTTTATAGTGTCCGAGGGTAACCTTATTGGACATATTATTACTAAAAGTGGGATCAAGGTAGATATGGACAGGGTTAGGACCATCACACAAATTCCCCACCCAGTGAACAAGAAAGCCATACTTCCTCATAAAGTTCATCTCTGACTATGCTGAGATCGTTAAACTAATACATGACATGATCAAGAAGGACACATCCTATGAATGGGATAAAATGGAAAAGGACGCATTCGCTCATATTAAGCAAGCTATAGCATAATTGTCGACACTATACAACCCAGATTTCAACAAAGACTTCTTTCTCTACACTTTCACTTCTGACACCTCTCTTGCTGCCATTCTCACTCAAAAGGATGAGTGAACAACGGACGACCAATCTCCTTCATGAGTGAAAGCCTGCAAGGACCATAGCTCAATTACCCCTCCGTGGAAAAACAAGCTTATGCAATATACAAGGTGGTAAATCACTTCAGACCCTAACTATTGAAAAACCATTATATTATCTTTATTCCACACCCAACAAATAGATCACTACTTGTTCAACAAGAGTTGTGTGAAAGAATGACAAACCGGATGACCAGATTACAAGAATATGACCTCGACATCAAACCAATTCACACCATCAAGGGTCATGGTCTTTGCAAGTTAGCAACAGAAGCAGTCAACACAAAAGAGGAAGAAGAAGAGCTCACAGATGGGAGCAAGAGATCGAAATGTACAACATTGAGTGAGACTCCCCCAGTTTAGACAGAAACTCTTGGTACACAAATGTGGACCAATACCTTGAGCATGGCACCATGCCCTCTCACTTCTCTATGCGGCAGAAGAGGGCACTCTGACTCAAAGCACTATCATATCAGTTGGTGCATGGCATACTGTTCAAGAGGCACCACAATGGGATATTTCTCAGGTGTCTAGAGGCACATTATGTAGACAAGGTTTTACATGATCTCCACAAGGACCAGCCGAGGGGCACTTTGCAAGAAATACTACAACACACAAGGCCATGTGCGTCGATTTCTACTGGTCTAAATTATTCAATGATGCTCATGCTTATGCCCACAAGTGTCTGATCTTTCAAAGGCGTTCTAGTAGAAATCGAAAGTCAGCGGCCCCGCTGCAACTATTGCAGTAGAAGAACCATTTCAATAGTGGGGCTTGGATATCAATGGGGAAATTTTCCCTCATTCATTAAAGCAACACCACTATATCTTGACTGCTACAGACTATTTCACGCTGTGGACAAAGGTAGTTCCGCTAAAACAAGTGAACGATTAGGAACTCATTAGCTTTCTGCAGCAAAATATCATCTCCAGGTTCGAGTTCCTATGTCATTTGTTTTTGACAATGCAATTTTTTTTCCTCGTTAAAGCTTTATGATTTTGCATTGGAAAATGGTATTATCTCGAAACATTCCTCTAATTATTATCTGAAGGGGAATGGTCTTGATGAATCCACGAATAAGAACCTCATCGATATAATAAAAAATACCATATTCTTTGAACTGCAAAACTAGCACTATGCTTTGGTGAATGCCTTATGGGTTGACCGAGTCACACCTAAACCCTCTTTGAACACCTCCCCTTACTTCCTGGTGTACGGAAAACAATCCATCCTCCTGCCAAACATCTACTTGTCTGCTCTCCAATTATCCTAAGAATCCCGAGGAAAGCCATGTATTTTAGTTCAATGTAGGATGGACGCTTTGCACAAGCTACGAGAAGAAAGGTTGAAAGCAAAAGAAAAAATTTCACTTCACTAGAGTCGTATCAAGAGATGGTTTGATACAAAGTTTGCAGGGAAGAATAAATTTAGTGTGGGTGACTTAGTCTTGAAGTGGGAAAAACCCCATGAGGACAAAGGAAAACACACTAAGTTTCAATCCCTGTGGATTGGTCCTTACACAGTCCATGAAAGCTTGGCCAACACACGTATCGTCTTCAATCACTTGACAGGAAGATTGATTCTCTCCCTGTCAATGGCCAAGACTTAAAAAAATATTTCCAATGAAGATTTGGGGCTGTGCCCCGCACTATGTACATAGTATTTCGTTGTTTGTTGTTATGTTTTCTTTAGTTTTGTGTTGTTTTGGTTATGTAAATAAGTGTTGTGCCTTACTGCGTTGTGGCTTCCAAGTGTGTGTGACTGAAGTTCAAGGAGTTTTATGACAATGTAGCGCTTGGCTAGTCTTGTATTCATCTTCCTTGTGTTGGTTGCATCTTTTGATCAATGAAGTTTTGACGGAAAATACGATCCATCTGTAAGGAGAGTTTTGGTCCAACCATGAACCTGTGTCTAGTCTAGGAACATGATGCCTATGCTCAATTTTCGACTTTGGTGTTTTCAAGCTTATCCAACTAGTAGAAATGGAGAAGGGGAAAATCTAAATGAGTAAACCTAAATCAGAGGTCTTTATATTTTTCTCTAAGGAACAACCTCTCCTGCTCTCAAAGTTGAGTCCCTCTTCCGCCCCAAAATAAAAAAGTATCGATGCACAATTCTCTTTAAATAAATAAATAAAGGAAAAATAAGAGAAAGGCTTCCCACGCAGAGAGGTGAAGCAAGCAACTCCACTGGGGTACTGTCTAGGCTCTTTGGAAATGGAGAAATGCTTTTGTTCCTGCGTGACTCTTTCAGGGTACTGTCCAGGCATGCTGGTAGTGGAGTAACACCAAAGATGAAAAACTATACTTTGAAAACCTTAATCTTGCAAGCTAAACAACCCTGCCCAATCTAAAACATTGTGATTATGCTGAATCTTATGTTTTATTCAAGTGAGAAGGTATACAGGGGACCATGTTTTCCCATGGGGTAATTAGGGAGCTAAAGTAATCCACACGATGAATCAATACTCCCTAAAGGACCAAGGCCCTGCACAGAAGAAACCAACCAAGATAGAGAAACTGGAATGCAACTAGAGTGTCGCCAAGTGTTGTAGCAGCTCCAACACCCTCCAAAATTTTGGCTTGCACTCAAATTTCGGAGCCTTACTTGGTCTTTCCCTTGATTGTTGCAAACACTTAAGCTCATTTCATGAGCTTTCCTAGAGTCCTTTAACCCCTTTGCTTGTTGGATCAACTGTCGTCTTTTGGTATGTTTGACGATTTTTCCATGCTTGCACACCTTTTTTGGCGGTTCCAAAGGTTGATCTTTTTGTATATGAGTTGTCTTAGCTATGTAAACACCTGTCACACTCATACACAAAGTTTTGAGCACTGTTCCACAAGTGTCATCGTGGTCATCCTAAAGTCTATCTCTAGTGTCGCACTTATCGCTTCTTGTTATGAGGCAGTCACTCAGAGGGTAATGCTTTGTCTTGTTGTTCTGATGGTCTATGTTGTCGTATCGTCGAAGTATGCTAAGTGTGTGATCAAAAGTTCAAGTTCTTCACGAGTTCATATTCCTCCCACATTTAGCCATTTTTGTGAAAATCTTCCTGACCAAGCAACTCAGCTTCACTGGACCCCGACTGAACTGCGCACTGCACAGTATCAACCCTCAGTGATGTGACCTTGATACCTGGAACTATGTAGTGCATAGTCATTGTCCCCCAGGGCAGTTTCACTACGTAATTCAAGAGCTCAACAACCTTCCTTGCCCCCATAATTGCGCAACAGTTCCTCCTAGTCTTACTTGAACTACGCGCTTCACACTTTCAGTGCTCAAGCTTCTCCCTCTGCTTGCTAGAACTGCGTAATGTGTAAAGAACCCAACCTCCCTTGGCCTCCAGAACTACGTAGAAGTGTCCCCTAGTGTCCTCCCTCATTTGAAGCTCACTAAGCTTATGAATTGCGCAGATCTGCCCTCCATGTCTGCCTACTGCCCAGTCCCCCTTGCCCCTAAAAAATGTGCAGATCTGTTTCACTGGGTCCCCATCCAGCATAAGCCACTCACTGCCAGTGGCTACCGCGCAATTTTTCTCCTGAGTGAGGACTGTGCTCAAAATTTCTTTTGTCAAGCCTAAGCTACGCTCTACGCATTCTTAGTGATCATCCTCTCCCCTTGTCACCCGGAACTGCGCAATGCGCAGTCGCTAGGCCCTCTTTCTTAGCGTGTCACCTGTCCCGGGCTCATTTCATGGATAATAATGCACCAACTTAGACTAGGGAGTTTTCAGATTGATGTCGTCCCGTCATGAGTGAATTGCAGGAATAGGCACACTGTTAAATCATGACGAGATGATGAAGAAGGAGAAGGAAGAAGCATGCCTGAAGACTCACTTGTAGCTGGACGAACAAATGAACCTATCAAGAGCAAGAAAAAGGAACGCATGTGTGCAACCACCTCTAAAGACCAAATATCATTGAAGATGCTGGATCATCATGCTACGCGGAGAAGGAGAAAAAACATATCCAAGAAGACATCTACCACTCAACAACAACAACGACTTATCATTGCCTCATCATCAAGCCAATCCATGTCAACAGTGTCATGTCAAGTTGTGTCATGAGTTTTCATATGCCACAACACTATTGTGGGCCATGTATTTTGTAAATCAAATGTATTGTAAAGTGGAAGTTCAATGGAAACACATGAATATGAAGAGTCATGAAAAGTCATAAGAAGTTGAAAAGTCATGAGGGTAGTCAAAGAGTCAGAAGGGGTAAGCATCACCCCTTGGTTATATATACCCCCTCATTGTATGAGCAAAAGAATTTTCACCTTGGCTCCTCTCACAAAGCATTAGAGAAATCTATTAGTTCTTTGAGGAGCAAGGAGTGGCTCCATTGTTCCAATACTGGGGCTAGTAATGTACAATGTAAACATGTGTCTTGGAACTTTTTCTTAATTAAAGAAGCCTTTTAAGTCCAACACATTTCCATGCATGACTTATGGATGTTTGTAAGACTATTCTTAGAACATTTGTATTTCTTGTTTGCTTTCACATGTACTAAGATAGTTGAACTATTTTGATTGTTTTAGTGATTATCTTGTTGGAAATGTGTTGTAATGGTTGTCACTGTTGTCTCATCCTTGTGGACTATTCTGCGGGATACTAGACAGACCTTTCCTTACTCATCGTTTATAACTACTATCACATCCGTTGTGGACTATTCTGCTGGATGGTAGACGAATCTTCCCTTGTTCATTGGTTGTAACGACTGTCACATCTGATGTCGACTATTCTGCTTGATGTTGGACATGCCTTTTTGGTTCATGTGTGTCTCTTCTTGCGTGGTACTATTACCTCTCACTTAGAGGTTCACTTGTCTTCCCCCCTTCTGCAGTAAGAGAACCTGGACACAGTTTCTTTGCACACTCACCAGGCACACTCACCTTGCTTTTCAAAGATACCATTGTATCACTCTCTTGTGCTGACAACTAAAGCTGAGACAAATATTTAAGTATTTGGAAACTAGGCTATTGTGCTAGATGTGACTCTTACACCAAACAGTGTGAGGTATGATTGGTACTTTGCATGTAGATTGTTTCCATGTACCTTGGATGGTAGAGAAGTTGTATGGTACCACAACCTTCCACCAAACTCCATCCAGAATTGGAGGGCATTCAAAATCATCTTTCTTGAGAAATTTGCTAAAGATAAGACCTCCATGTTATTGAAGGAGTTGGGTAGTCTCAAGATGGAGCAGAAGGAAAAGGTTAAATATTTCAATTAGAGGTTCAACCGCATTTTGAACAAGTTTTCGGACGACACAAAACCTCATGACTCCATCACCATCTAGTACTACACTTTTGCCTTACCAACCAGTATTGCGGAGTTTGTCAGGCGAACTGTGAAACCAGCATTAACAGAAAACTAGGAAGAGGTTATTGTCGTAGAGAAGGACCTGCGCGCTATTGGAGTCATCAAGGACAATGAACCCACCAAGGACTCCAAAGACATAGGTAAGAGGTCTCAAGCCTCTGTAAGTAGGGCTAAGGAAAAGGAATCAAAGGATCTTGATAGCTTTACTCATCTCGTAAAGTCCTAGACCGCCGAAATGGATGAACTCAAACAAAGGAAAAGTGAGACTATCATGAGTAGTAAGCCCCCCAAGTACTTCCTCAAAAGGAATGCAGCTTCAACAACAACAACAATCAATTGATGAAATATGTGAAGTGCTCCAATATGATTTTGAACATTGAGAAAATCAACATAGATTCGTATTGCAAGTTCCACAATGAGCATCATTCGGAGAAGACATGCCCACAATGGAACCAAGGCATGAGCAGTTTGGCTGCGCAGTTTATTGACTCAGTCATGGTTGAGGAATAGGCTGAGCCCGATGATGAAGAAGAAGAAGCTGATGCAACTGATGAAGCTCCAAGCATCGAGCATGAGTAAACATGTATCAATGTGTTCTTGCAACCCAAAAAAGTATAAGGAACCTCTGGGTCATGGTCCGGACCAGAAGCAGAGTAACTGATACAACTTGAGAATGCAAGGGCTGACCACTGTGATTGAGGTGCTACAATAAAAATTCAAAGAAAATTTGTTAAGAGAACTGAGTCCTCCGGTTAAATCAATGCAAAACACTCAGAGCAATTCCAGGAAAACTGTTCCAACGAAAAGTGTTCCACCAACAATAAAGTCAAAACGATTCCTTTGGAAACTGTAAACAAAGTTTCATCCCTGGACACCACGGTTAGTCTTCTCGTTGTAGATTAAAACATTATAGAAGATATGAAGAAGGTTTGTGTGAACATCTTCCTGTTCGAACTCACAAAGATCACGAGCCAACGGGACATAGTTTTACGAGCACTTGGGAAAACTTCTACGGTAATTCTACCTCTTCAAACAAGGGATCTAGCAAGTCTCCTGACGTTCTCGCATTTGTGCTTAATGCACTCCGCCTAGAGGCAAACACACTCTGCCCACCATTCTTGTTAATGTTTGAAATCTTTAACTTCAATGTACACAATTGCTTGGTTGATTCTGATGCATTGGTTAATGTCACGCCATTCTCCATGGCCAAGAAGATCAATGCTCAATGGAACAAGATAGATGCACGGATCATCTCGCTGGATAAATCTTGTGTTCCATCGATTGGTGAACTCAGGGATGTCATCATCTGGTTATTAGCTGATGGACGAGTTCATCAATGCATCAACATTGTAATTGTGGACATTCCGGAAGCATATGGGGTATTATTGAGCAGATCATGGTTAAGAAAGTTGCAAGGATACTTTTCCACTGACTGGTCACACTTATGGCTTCCATACAGAGGCAGGAACAATCAGATCTAGGTAGAGTCAGAGAGATACATGAAGCACACCATGACTCCCTTGAATGGGCATAACGAGCCATTGGCTTTCACAGAACTTGTTTTCGGCAATTGTTTTCTGGAAACATAGTTGGGGTGCTATCTTGCAGAGCCATCCCCAGTTCCACTAGACACACAATTGGACCTCCTTCCATGTCCAACTGGAAAGAATGAACTTTGTACAGTTAGCAACAACAATAGTAGTATTACTAGTGTGGTAAGTAGTCCTTGTACAGATTATATGTGGACAATGTACTTTGATGGATCCAAGACACAAGAGACCTTTGGAGCTAGTTGTGTTTTAATATACCCGCTGCAGAGAAAACACTTAATCTCTAGTCACTTGGAATTTGAGTGCATGAAAAACACTGCAGAGTATGAAGCACTCATCTTGGGCTTACAGAAATCCATTGACCTCAATGTTTATGTCCTAAAAGTGGTAGGTGACTCTGAAATCATGGTGCGTTAGGTACATATCACTATACATTGTGTGTCACCTCATCTTAAGAGTTATCAACAAGAGGTATTGCGACTCATCTCTCATTTCCAAGCTTTTAATATTATTTCAGTACGAATAATGTGTAACGTAGTTGCGAATGCCTTGGAAAACGTAGTTGATAGGATGTTACCGTTAAGCGATGACTTTACTATTGAAATTTTATATAAACTATCAGTCCCAGATAACTTAACTAACTTACACGTTTTTTTATGACGACCAGCATATACTATACTTTATTTCCAACACTGATGTATTTAAAGACACAACAATTGATGAGGACAAGCATGAGAAAACACTACAGGTCACAACCAGCACAAGCAAAGGCAACCTAATCCCTAAAGGTGTGGTATCATTGGAAAAGTTGTATGATCTGTAAAACCACTTTCAGGGACCTATGAATGCCAAGACCCACAGTTCTACTTTGTCGCATGAGAAAATCAATCTAGGAACTGAGAAAGATCCGAAGTATGTTAATATCGGTAGTTGCTGCACCCCGCAAGAGTGACAAGCCTTCATCCGCCTATTCAAGCAGTGTCATGATATCTTCGCTTGGATGTATGATGCTCTCAAGACATATGACACGTGAATAATCCATCATGTGATACCAATCAAGGAAGGGGCGAAGCCATTTCAGCAGAAATTAAGAAAATTTCATCCAACGCTTTGAGCCCCTCATATAAAAGGAAATTTGAAAATCGTTGGATGCTCAGATCATTTACAAGGTGTGATATTCAACGTGGTTATCTAATTTAGTCCTTGTGAGAAAGGAGTCTGGGGAGATCCGCTTGTGCGTAGATTTCCAGAATCTCAACGACGCCTTGGACAAGGATAATTACCTAGTGTTTCCATGCAACAGATATTTCAAATAGTATATGGGGCCGAAATATTTTCCTTGCTAGATGGATTTTCAGGTTACAACCAAGTTTTGGTAGTAGAGTCTGACAAATTAAAAACAACATTCCGTACTAAGTGGGGCATGTTCGCATTTCAACGAATGTCGTTTGGGCTAGTCAATGTTGGTGCAGCTTTCCAACGTGCAATGGAGATAGCCTTCCACAAGCTTATTTGAAAGAGCGTTGTGGTCTACATCGATGATGTGACAATATTTTCCAAACAAGAGTCAGACCACCTGCACCACCTGAAGAAAATTTTTGAGTGATGCCGAAAATATGAGATATCGTTGAACCCCAAGAAGAATATCTTCGTAGTGTTCGAGGGTAACCTTCTTAGACATTTTATTGCTAATAGTGGGATCAAGGTAGATCCAAATAGGGTTAAAACCATCACACATATTCCCCACCAAGTGAACAAGAAAGCCATGCCGTCTTTCTTGGGGAAGGTCAATTTCCTGAGAAAGTTCATCTCTGACTATGTTGAGATTGTTAAACCAATACAAGAGATGATCAAGAAGGACACAAGCTACAAATGGGATAAAAGGGAAAAGGATGTGTTCACCCGTATTAAGCAAGGTATAGCAAAAGCATCGACGCTGTACAACCCTCTTACTCTACAATTCCGGTTCCGAAACCTCTCTTGCTGATGTGATCACTCAGAAGGATGAGTTGAACAACGAACAAACTATCTCCTTCATGAGTGCAAGCCTGCAAGGACCACAGCTCAATTACCTTGCTATGGAAAAACAAGATTATGCAATATACAATGCAGTAAAGCACTTCAGACCCTCCTTGTTGAAAAACCACTGTATTATCTTTGTTCCACACCCAGCAGTCAAAACATTGCTTGTTCAACTAGAGCTGGGTGAAAGAGGGTGAACTGGATGACCAAATTACATGATTATGACCTCGACATCAAACCAGCTCACACCATCAAGGGTCATTGTTTTTCCAAGTTAGCAGAAGAAGCAGTCAACGTGAAAGAGGAATAAGAAGAGCTCGCAGGATGGGAGTAAGAGATTGAAATGTACAACGTTGAGCGAGCCTCCCTCACTTTAGACAAAAACTCTTGGTACACAGATGTGCGACAATACCTTGAGCATGGCATCGTGCCCTCTCACTTCTCTATGCAACAGAAGAGGGAACTTTGACTTAAAGCATTGCCATATTAGTTGGTGCATGGGGTGCTGTTCAGGAAGCACCACAATGGGATATTGCTCAGGTGTCTGGAGGCACATGATTCAGACAAGGTTTTACGTGATCTCCATAACGGACCAGCTGGGGGATAGTTCACATGCAACAATATAGTGCACAATGTTATGCGGGACGATTTCTATTAGCGTACATTATTCAAGGATGCTCATGCTTATGCCCATAAGTGTCTAGTATTTCAAAGGTGTGCCAACAAAGTTGGAAGTCAGCGTTCGCGCTGCAACCCGTTGCAGTAGAAGAACCATTTCAACAATGGGGCTTGGATATCATTGGGGAAAATTTCCCTCATTTATGAAAGAAGCACCGCTATATCTTGACTGCTACAGACTATTTCACATGGTGGACAACAACAGTTCTACTAAAACAGGTGAATGATCAGGAAGTCATCATCTTTTTGCAGCAGAATATCATCTCCAGGTTCAACGTTCCTACGTCACTTATTTTTTACAATGAAACATACTTTTCCTCGTTAAAGCTTTATGATTTTGCATTGGAAAATGGTATTATCTTGAAATGTTCTGCTAATTATTATCCATAGGAGAATGGTCTTGTTGAATCCACTAATAAGAATCTAATTTGTATCATCAAAGAGACCATATTCTCTGAACAACGAAACTTGAACTTTGCTTTGGTGAATGCCTTATGGGATGACCAAGTAACAACTAAAGCCTCTGTGAACACCTCCCCTTACTTCCCGATGTACGGAAAAGAAGCCATCCTCTTGAAGTACATATACTTGCATTCTCTCCAATTGTCCCAAGACTCCTAAGGCAAGCCATGTCTTTTAGTTCAACGTAATATGGACACTTTGCACAAGCTATAAGAAGAAAGGTTGAAATCAAAAGAAAAAATTTCACTTCACCAAATCTGTATCAAGAAATGGTTTGATAGAAAGTCTACTGGGTAGAATAACTTAAGAGTGGGTGACATAGTTTTGAAGAGGGACAAATCCCTTGAGGACAAAGGCAAACACACTAATTTTCAATCCCTGTGGATTGGTCCTTACACATTCCACGAAAATCTTGGCCAACACATGTATCGTCTTCAATCACTTGATGGGAAGATTGACTCTCTCCTTGTCAATCTACAAGACTTAAAACAATATTTACAATGAAGATCTAGGGCTGCGCTCCACACTATGTGCATAACATTTCTTTGTTTTCTGTTATGTTTTCTTCGGTTTTGTGTTGTTTTGGTCATGTAAATAAGTGTTGTGCCTCACTGCATTGTGGCTTCCAAGTGTGTGTGTGGCTGGAGTTCAAGGAGTCTTGTGACATTGCAGTGCTTGGCTAGTCTTGTGTTCGTCGTCCTTGTGTTGGTTGCATCTTTTGGCCAATGAAGTTCTAATGGAAAATACGATTCCTCTGTAAGGATATTTTTGGTCAAACCATGAACCTGTGTCCAATCTAGGAACTTGATGCCTATACTAAGTTTTCTACTTTGGTATTTTCAAGCTTATCCAACTAATAGAAATGGAGAATAGGAAATCTAAACAAAAAAATCTAAATCAGAGGTCTTTATATGCTTCTCTGAAGGAAGAACCTCTCCCACTCTCAATAAGTTGGGATTCCTCTTCCACCCCAAAATAAATAAGTGTCGATGCACAATTATCTTTAAATGAATAAATAAAGGCGAAATATGAGAAAGGCTTCCTGCGCAGAGAGGTGAAGCAAGAAACTCCACTGTGGTACTGTCCAGGCTCGCTGGCAATGGAGTAATGCTTGTGATCCTGCATGACTCTGTCGGGGTACTGTCTAGGCCTGCTGGCAACGGAGCAACACCAGATATGAAAACTATAATTTGAAGACCTTAAGCTTGCAAGCTAAACTACCCTTCTCAATCTGAAACATTGTGATTTTTATGAATCTTATGTTGTGTTCAATTGAGAAGGTACAGAAGGGACCGTGTCTACCCATGGGGTGAGTGGGGAAGCCAAAGTAATCTGCATGATGAATAAATACTCCATGAAGGACCAAGGCCCTGCACGGAAGAAACTAACCAAGATAAAAAAGCTGGAATTCAACCAGTGTGTCGCCAAGTGTTGTAGCGGCTACAACACCCTCCAAAATTTTAGTTTGCACTCAAATTTCAGAGCCTTCCCTGGTCTTTCCCTTGATCGTTGCAAACACTTAAGCTTATTTCATGAGCTTTCGAAGATTCCTTTGAACCCTTTTCTTGTTGGATCAGTTGTCATCTTTTGGTATGTTTGACTGTTTTCCAACTCTTGCGGACCTTTTCTAGTGATTTCAAAGGTTGATCTTTGTGTATATGAGTTTTCATAGCTATGTAAATAGTCGTCACACTCATACACAAACTTTTGAGCAATGTTGCACAAGTGTCATCCTAGTCATCCTTAAGTCTATCTCATGTGTCACACTTATCGATTCCTATTAGGAGTAGTGACTCAGAGGTTAATGCTTTGTCTTGTTGTTCTGGTGGTCTATGTTGTCGTATTGTCGAAGTATGCTAAGTGTGCGATCACAATTTCATGTTATTCATGAGTTCATCTTCTTCCCACACTTAGCCATTTTTCCGAAAATCTTCCCGACCGGGCATCTGAGATTCATCGGACCCCAATTGAACTACGTAATCCTGACTCCCAATGGCCATTGCACAATTTTTCTCCTCAGTGAGGACTATGCTCAAAAGTTCCACAATTAAGCCTAAGCTACACTCTCTGCAGTCTAAGTGATCATATTCTCTCCTTGTCACCTAGAACTTCGCAATGCGCAGTTACTGGGCCCTCTCTCCTAGCATGTCACTTGTCCCGGGCTCAATTCATGGATAATAATGCACCATCTTAGACTAGGGAGTTTTTGAATTGATGTCATCCAATCATGAGTGAATTGCAAGAACAATTACACTATCAAATAATGGCGAGATGATGAAGAAGGAGAAGAAGGAGGAAGCATGCCTGAAGACTCACTTGTAGCTAGACAGACAAATGAACCTATCAAGAGCAAGCAAAAGGAACACGTGTGTGCAATCACCTCTCAAGACCAAAGATCATTGAAGACCCTACATCATCAAGCTATGCAAGGGAGAGAGCGCATATCCAAGAACACATCCCACTTAGCCGCAACAACAGTTTGACATTGCCACATCATTAAACCAGTCCATGTCAGCAGTGTCATGTCAAGTTGTGTCATGAATTATCATATTCCACATCACTATTGTGGGCCATGTATATTGTAAATCAAATGCATTGTAAAGTGGAAGTCCAATGGACACACATGAATAGGAAGAGTCATGTTAGTTGAAAATTGATAGGAAGGTTAACAGTCATGAGGGTAGTCAAAGAGTCACAAGGGGTAAGCATCGCCCCTTGGTTATATATATCCCTTCATTATGTGAGTAAAGGAATTTTCACCTTGGCTCCTCCCACAAGGAATTAGAGAGTTCAGTCAGTTCTTTGAGGAGAAAGGAGTGGTGCCAATGTCCCACTACTAGGGCTAGTGATGTACAATGTAAATATGTGTCTTGGAACCTTTTCTTAATTACGGAAGCCTTTTAAGGCTAACACTTTTCCATGCATGACTTATGGATGTTTGTAAGACTATTCTGCGAACACTTGTATTTCATGTTTTCTTTCATATGTACTAAGATAGTTGAACTATTTCGGTTATTTTAGTGTTTATCTTGTTGGGAATGTGTTGAAATTGTTGTCAATGTTGTCTCATCCTTGTGGACTATTCCGTGGGATACCAGATATACCTTTCCTTACTCATCGGTTATAATGACCGTCACATCCACTTTGGATTATTCCACTGGATGGTAGACAGATCTTTCCTTGTTCATTGGTTGTAACGACTATCGCATTCGCTGTGGACTATTCCGCTAAATGTTGGACAAACCTTTTTGGTTCATGTGTGTCTCTTCTTGCGTGGTACTATTACCTCTCACTTAGAGGCTCACTTTTCTTCCCTCCTTTTGCAGTAAGAGAAGCTAGACACAGTTGCGTTGCACACTCACCAAGCACACTCAACTTGCTTTTCGAAGATACCATTGTATCACTCTCTTGTGCTGACAACTAGAGTCGAGGCAAATCTTTAAGTATTTGGTAACCGAGCCATTATACTAGATGGGACTCCTAAACCAAATGACGTGAGGTTTGATTGGGACTTCATATCAGGGAAATCCCCTGAATGTAGGCGGGTCCATCACTATCAACACTTGCAACAAACGACTCTTGTTTAATAACAATAGGCAATGAATGTTGTTTGGTTAGATAGGCCTATCAAAGATATTTCCATTGGTATACAACACTTAGTCAAACTCCCAAGGAAACATAAGAAAAGTTGTTCTAAAGTTGAGATAGGAGTGCCACCATTGTTTTACGGAGCGCGTATTCTACAGTGGAGAAACAAGTGTAGATCCCCACTTTTGGTTGATGTTTAGCAGGAAGGGGGAAGACACAATCGAAGGTAATACAATCCCACTCATTAAAAATCAATGACCCAAATCTATTCTCGAAACCCAAAACCACTAAAGGGGGGAGGGGGGTACAATACCATGTGAGGTTAAAGTGGTTTTGCCATCGAGCTGGCCACATGACATAACAAAGTGTCCTACAGATAGACAAGAAACCACAACGAACACACTTAGAGATAAAGAAACTTGGAATGTTGACATGGCATCCAAACTAGATAAACAGGTGGTAGTACAGGTGACAAATCAATGATGTGGTAGCAAGAGGAAGTGACACATGGAACTGATGTAGAGGTGACATGGCATGACAAGTGGCAATGACGATATAGTAGATTTGGAAAAGTGATGGTATGGAAACGATGATATGGTGCCAGGTGGAAACTCCATGTTGCACAACAGTAAACCACATAAGACAAAAAACATACCCACACTATTTAAATTTCATAAAGTTGAGGGGACCACGAAGTGTCTTCTCCACATTAGGATTTGAGCAAATCACAAGATCTTTGACAAATCTTTAAATAGGTAGGGAATATTTAATTTCCACATACGACAATCTGCGTACCCCCCCCCCCCCCCCCCCCCCCCACCCCTTAAAAGTTCAGTCAGTGAGGAGGGTCCTGTAGTGGCAGAATCTTTGTTGTCAATCTTAATCGAATCAACTGGTGCACATTAGAAGTTGGTGTGGTGTTAAAGCTATGGTCCTGACACCTTTTCATATGAATAAAAGACCCAAAATAAAATTCATGGTCATATTTTAAGGTTGTGAAGGTTTAAAGTTAAAACCATAAGGATTCAAGGGCCATGGAAAGAAAATATATTCAGGTCACTGAGACTGGGTTTACAACAATAAAAATAAAATAATATTAGGTTGTTTGATTGATTTTCAATGAAGTGTTGTCCTAGGTATGGTTGGTTGATTAAGTACAAATAAACTAGAACAATTTGGAGTTGAAGGTGTGAGTGAATGTGCGGTAGATATAGTGGTTCTTCTTTAACATAGTGAGCGATCATCTATTTGAAGCATAATAAGCCTAAGGAATTAATTCCATGGAAGACGTGTGATCACGGAAGAGGTCATAGGACAAGTGCAAGGAATATGTGCGACATTGTTCAATTCGAGTGCAACTAAATGTTGTGAAATCTAAGCAGAGGATAACCCGAGGATAGACAAATTGAATTAGAAATAAAGAAAGTTGCAGTTCAATTTGGTGCTTTCGTTTCTCAGGGGACTAATATCTCCTTCTAGTTGGTGTCAGTAAATAATTTTAGTTTGGTGCCTATATTTTCTTGGGGGGCTAGTGTCTCCTTCTATTTGGTGCTAGTAAAACATTTCAAGGGGTTGGTGGCAGTAAATACATGTAACAATAGGTTTTTTCCTACAAGATCATTCAATAATAAACTAAGTTACATTGATGAGTGAGAGATGTTACATTGATTGAACCTGACCTCCATAGTCCTATCATGGAAATAGGATCACAAAATTCCTCAATCCTCAACTTTCTTGAAACTTAAATTTGATATTACCATTTTGTTTGGTTCGTCGAGAGCTTTCCAGTGATACAAAGTTTTCCTCAAACCGACTTATAAATCAAAAGTTATGGCCATTTGAAACTTGGCACTTTTAAACCCCGCCAGGTGAGCATGGCTACCACATGGCATTCATGGTGTGGCCCACATGGCTTGCCCCATTATCCTGGGAGTCGTGCATGGCAAGCCACATCTTTTGAGCCCTACCACATCATCTTGCCCTTCCTTCTTCCTCAATCCACTGCGAAAAACAAAAGTCCTCTCGAGGTTCGAGGGCTTGAGGCTCCAAGATGATGCCATGCTGACGTTTCTCACCTCGCCCAACTCCCTCTCTATTTTGTTCACACCCATAGCAAGTCATCCTCGAGTTTTTAGACCTTGATTTTCCAAGATGTAAAATTTTCCGTCATTTTCTAGGGGGAACTCCTATCTTTTTTGTCAATCTCAACCCTTTCTACATTGCATACCTCTCATCCCCCTCTAAGGTTCTGAGATGACATCATCTTGAGATTTCATCATCTTGGAATTTCATCCTCCTGACACGATTCTTTTTGACGGTAAAAATGATCGTCAGATTTCGTGAAAATTTCCCGTCTCTTACCCTTGTTGATCTCGATCTACTCCACTTATGGCAAAAATATTCACCTCTAGGGAAATATGAGATTTCCCTCTATTATAGGATGTGAATGTCCCTCTGTCAAAGACCTCTCTCAACACTTAGAGAGGTTACGATTGGATCTTGAGCTCTTTGTAGTTACATTTGTATATTATGTATATGAGGACGCCCTCAACACTCAAAAATATGTGTGTGCGTGTGTGTGTGATATACTATGAGACACCCTCGATGCTTAGCCACATCCATCATTTCCCTAGTCAGACATACATAAACATTTAAGGCATGATTTCCTTAGATAATTAAACAACTCATAGCCATGCAATATCAGACATTTCATTACAAGAAATTACCTAGTGAGAAAGAGACTCCATGTATTTATCATAGACAACTACAATAACATGCATTCAAGCATCCATAAACACATAACATGCATCCTTCGCCACATTACACATGCCTAAGCATTATGTACATGAATAAACATTCCTCGTCATTGGCAATACAAAATAACAACAACAATAAACATTACATGGCATTAGTATAAAAGAACATAAGTAAACTACTTATCTTATGATTAGATCACTTGCAATTGAGATTAGGACTGCATCTCTCCACTCAACCTTAGATTGTCAGGATCATAAGGAGAGGGTCGCAATCCAACTTTTACTCAATTTCCAACCATAATCTCTGTTGAGATTCTTAGTGTTAGCACCTAAATCTGCCTTAGGCTGAAGGAAGGCAAAAATTAGGGTAACCACAAACCACACTTAGCCTGGTATCTAGCCCTACCAGAGCAGGATAGGGCTCTCTCCGAGTCACGCTCAGTAAATATATAAGAAAAAACGGTCTGAGATGACTTACAGTGAAATGTTGATCTTAGGCTAGTAAGTGAATAGGTATACAAGAAACAATTTTCATGAATGACCGAGCTTCTGGGATGGTATGGGACCAACGGTCAACAAGGAACAAAGAATTTAATACAAAGGCACAGATTATTCCGTGAGGCAAGGTAGGCGGAAAATGTAACAATTTAGTTTGAGGTAACACAGCATGAATAGATTGCTGAAGAAAGTGAAAAGGGCATAGTTACATGAATCCTTTTCAACAGAAGAAAAACACTGAACATGAAATTTTCCCACAGGCAGAGCAATAAAATTGAATTCTACCTAATCTCACTCAGAAAATTTCACTGGAAATGAACATGAATTGAATTATGAAACATAACGAAATACATATGAAAACATAAGAGACACATTTGCTACACTCACGACCATAAGAATCTCATGAAACAGAGCCGTTGCCTTTCATTAATTCTCTGTCAAAAATACACATTGAAGAAACAGAGTTTCTTTCCCACAGTCTCCCAGAAGTTACAAGCCAACCAACCCTTTGCAAATAGCTTGCATACAATATATAGAATGTGCAAGGAAGAGATAGAACACCCAAGGGTTTGGGAGTTATTCGAATCATTACAAAATGGAGATGGAGAGCCAACCATCAACTATAGGTGTAGCGCTACAAACACGACATTTGGCTTGGGTGACAGTTTGCCTTCTTTCGCCACTTGGATAGAAGCCAATCTGGAGAAAAAACACTTTAAATTCCGCCTTTGGTGCCAAAAAACCGAAGTGTATATGAGCGGGTCCACTTGGAGAAGTCGTGAACCAAAATTTCGCAAAACGGAAGCAAATTGGCAATTTTTCCTCTGTGCGTCGCGCTACTTTGGGGCCTATTTTGGGGCACTTTTAGGTGTCCAAAATGTGCCCAAGTGGGCTTGTTGGAAAGCCTGTCCTGTCCACTTTCTAACCCCACTGGAATTTTTGAATTTGGTGCTCATTTGCCCCTCCAAATCTCCATTCTCCCAAGACTACTTTCTGTGTGTCAAAAAAGTGGCAGAGAGGCCATTTTTGGGTGTTTTTTGACCTTTAGGAGACCTAAATCTTGCCCAAATTTCTTGCCTGGACA
The DNA here is from genome assembly GCA_031772625.1 of Pinus tabuliformis. NCBI lineage: Eukaryota > Viridiplantae > Streptophyta > Pinopsida > Pinales > Pinaceae > Pinus > Pinus tabuliformis. The sequence continues at coordinate 456,686,451 of CM062808.1, read as the reverse complement.
CCAGTAGTTATAATTTTCCATGCTGAATCCAAAATTGCAAGCCATTCCTCATTTGGAGCTCTAGCACAAGGAGAAAATCCTTGTTTTTTGCCCAAAAATTTGTCATGTGACCCAAAATGCCCCAAAAATGCTCCAAATTTCTTGCCCATGCACCAGTAGTCATGAGTTTTCATGATGAATCCAAAAATGTAAACCTTTCTGCATTTGGATCTCCCAATCTTTAGCGCCGTGCACTGCACAAGGAAGTGGCGCGACGCACTGGGCTTGAGGCGTGGTGCATATAGCCTGTGCGTAGCGGTTTTTGCAGGAGACTTTTGGAGGCCTTCCCGGTGTCAAAATTGGGCGCAGGATAGCTGTTTGGAAAGGTATTTAAGTCTACTTTCCAACCCAACTATAATTCGTCAATTTGGAGTTCATTTTCCCTATCAAAAATCAAATCTCCCAAGACTGGTCAAAATGTGCCAAATGAGGCCGCCTAAAGGCAGAGTGTTGTTACAGTCAACTTTTGAATGCCTTCCTCAACTCCAAATTGAGCTCATGATAGCTAATTGGAAATATATTTGTGTCTAGTTATCATTTGACTCATCAAGCAAGTCATTTGGCCAACTTAGCTAGGAGAAAATTTGAGTTTCCCAAGGTCACTTCAGAGGTACATCAATTCTCTCGAGGCAACTATATTTTTGACATTTCTCCAAAACCATGACACCTGTGTAAAAAGTGAAGGATATTTTTCTTCCTTGGCATGTTGTGGACAAAAACCTCTCTCAGGTTTTCCAAATTCATCTTTTATGGCTCAGAAACCTCATTTGAGTGAAACCTATCCCAATGTGTGGAACAAGGGATTTGTCGAAATGAAGCGAAATGAAGGGGATAGGGAGTTTCTAAATTCTTGAGGAAATTTTGAGAAGTAGGGAGGGATGTTAGGAAGTAAGGAAAAGTTTAATCTCAGGGATTGAGTGAGGGGAAGGGGTCCAAAAAGGAAAAACACAGGCCCAACCTAGAAAATTGCCAAGTTGTAGCAAGAAACTAGGGTTTGTGCAAAAATGAGGAATTTGGGGGATCTCAGTGATGGGAAGTGTTTGATAAGGTACTTTAAGGATAGGGGAAGGTGTATGAACATCAGGATACAAGTTTTTTCGATGATTTGACCGTCCAAGAGAAATTGCCTTCAAAACCCTAGGAGAGGGAAATGACCTTACCCAGGCGCAACTGAAGCATGAACGAGGTGTAAAATGACCCAGTGGAACTTGACATGATAATGAAAACCCTCTGAATGATGGTACACTCAGATGAACGATGACATGGACCGACATTTGGAAAACTTTGACAGGAATAAAAGCAAACCCTAGATCTAATGCATAGTGACCAAATTTTGCTTGAATACTCACTGAAATGACAAAATTTGACCTTGACACCTTAAAAGCACTTTGTAAGAGCACGTTTGATCACTGGAGGAAGGCTGCAGAGACTGACACTAACATTGGCTCCAATAGGGATGGCAGCTCCTTGGAGGTGCCAAGAACTGTAGATCTTTGGATGAGCAGACAGTTCCTTCGTCCATTGGGCTATGGAGTCCATTATTCTGACAAACCAACATGACTCAATTTATTGACTGAAACTGACTCAATGCAAACTGAAATGACTGAAAAACTTGACTCTATGCAAAAGGAAATGACTCATGACTGACTTAACTAAAACAAGAACTGAACAAACTTATTCAATGGCAGTAGTCCATCAAGATTTGAGGGTTTCAAATCATGATGATAGCCACCTGCATACTAATGCAATATGTACAATCATGTGTAATGTGTCTTCCAATGTAACCAGTCAAGTAGATGCTTCCTTGATTGATTCTCCTGATCAGATCTTCTGGTCAACAACAGATACTGGTAACTGGGCATCCAAAAACATAATTGACCATGATATTTTTCATCACTGAATACTGTAATAAACACCTTCACGGCTGACTGCAACAGATGTGCCAGAGGATCTTGAAAAACATGAAGTCTGTCCTCCTGCTGAAAGAACAAGGTGTCTTTCTCCTTTGCTTCTGATTTTCCTTCATAATGTACTTCAGTATGAGTATGTTCTTGATCCTCAAAAAATTCTGAACAGGTAGATGAGTGAATCTCCTCTTGAAAACACATTTCAAAACGTGAAACATATGAAGAAGAATCTGAAATGGAATCCTGAATGGTCTGATCTTCGGTAGTCTGAATATATTGTAAGTAATCTTCATATGATATGACAGCCAGATTATCATGTTCCTCATTACATTCATCACTCAAGAGAAAAGAAACTTCAGATGATTCTTGAAACCCAACACTAACATTCATATCATCTACCAATGATTCATCCAAGGAAACTTTTTCACTTAGTTGAACCAAATTCTCATCTTGCTGTTCATGAACTGAATGAGCTACCTCCTCATGAAGATCTAGTTCTGGTGAGATAAGGTCAGTTAGGTTTGTAACTCTGTTTTTTCCATTTGAGGCAGCCTCAACCATGCAACTCTCTTTTTCCTCATCACAATCTGTCTCTCGATCTGATTTATCATCCCCATTATCTGAGATTGGAACATCATTTTCTTGCATATCATCTTTTATTCCCACCCAGATCTGAAGCAAAACTTCTTCTTTCATCATTTCTAGCCATATGGAAATCTTCAGCTTGCTGATCTATAAAGTTGTTCATCGGACTGTCATCCATTTCAAAAGAGGAAGAAGTTTCACCAACACTTTCTTGACCATGTGTGCGCAGCAAATCCGATTTAGCTTGAGCTGGAACATAACCGTGCAAGAGTTGATCTATCTCGTCTTCAGACAAAGGAGATAAGACCTTTTGTTTCCTTTTGCTCAAACAGTGATTTTCTTCAATATTTTCAAGTGGAGGAGTGTACAAATTTTCCTCAGACAGCTGATCCATTTCATGTAATTCCTGTTGACTGTCATGATGCAAAATTCCTTCATCTTCCGCCGTACTACAATCTTGATTCTGCTGCAAATTTTCATGATCATCTTCATGCTGCTGAAATGGATTCTCGGACAAGGCTTCCATGATCTCATCATCCATAAAATTATCATCCTCATGGTATTTTTCAGGGATTTCAATAAAAGTAGAAGCATGTTTGCAACAATCATGAACTAGATTTAATGATGGATAAGAGTCTTTATATCTTTCAATGAACATGGCATGAAAATCCTTTAAACAGTAAATACAAACAGGCGGCAAACTTTCATACCAAGATTGGGCTTCACCTTCTAGAGTGGCCATGAATATCTTCATTAAGCAATCTTCAGGAAAATCAACCTTCAACTTGCGAATATGCATGTGAAATCGAACTAGATGTAAAGCAACGTCCTTCTTACCATCATATTTGAACGTAGGCAAATTCCTTTGCCAATCTACTTTCGGAATATTATTTGGAAAGCCTGGAATGTGCTCTCAGCTCATGGGAGCGTATCTTCTTGCAACCCGATCCATCTTGAAAATCTCAAAGCCACTGACCTCTCTGCAGTGGAGTTACCATGAAGCTCCGATTGCTGGATTCTTAATTGAATGGAGTCGCCAGGTGAATGATTTCAGTCGTCTTCTTATGTCTGATCGTTGTTCACCATCAACCATCAGATCTGAGCTTGATAGATGTACTGGAGCAAAACAATCTTCAAGCAAACCATTTTCCTTCCCCAGTGGAGTCACCACTATGTTAGCACTTAAATCTGCCTTAGGCTGAAGGAAGGCAAAAATTAGGGTAACCACAAACCACGCTCAGTCTGGTAGCTAACCCTACCAGAGCAAGAGAGGGCTCTCTCTGAGTCATGCTCAGTAAATATATAAGCAAAAACGGTCTGAGATGACTTACAGTGAAATATTGATCTTAGGCTAGTAAGTTAATAGGTATACAAGAAACCATTTTCATGAATGAACGAGCTTCTGGGATGGTATGGGACCAATGGTCAGCAAGGAACAGAGAATTTAATACAAAGGCACAGAGTATTCCGTGAGGCAAGGTAGGCGGAAAATGTAACAATTTAGTTTGAGGTAACGCGGCATGAATATATTGCTGAAGAAAGTGAAAAGGGCATAGTTACATGAATCTTTTTCAACAGAAGAAAAACACTGAACATGAAATTTTCCCACAGGCAGAGCAATAAAATTGAATTCTACCTAATCTCACTAAGAAAATTTCATTGGAAATGAACATGAGTTGAATTATGTAACATAACGAAATACATATGAAAACATAAGAGACACATTTGCTACACTCATGACCACAAGAATCTCATGAAACAGAGCTGCTGCCTTTCATTAATTCTCTGTCAAAAATACACATTGAAGAAACATAGTTTCTTTCCCACAGTCTCCCAGAAGTTACAAGCCAACCAACCCTTTGAAAATAGCTTGCATACAATATATAGAATGTGTAAGGAAGAGATAGAACGCCCAAGGGTTTGGGAGTTATTCGAATCATTACAAAATGGAGATGGAGAGCCAACCATCAGCTACAGATACAACGCTACAAACAGGACATTTGTCTTGGGTGACCGTTTGCCTTCCTTCACCACTTGGATAGAAGCCAATCTGGAGAAAAAACACTTTAAATGCCGCCTTTGGTGCCAAAAAACCGAAGTGTAGATGAGCGGGCCCACTTGGAGAAGTCGCGAACCAAAATTTCGCGAAACGGAAGCAAATTGGCAATTTTTCCTCTGTGCACTGTCCCATTTTCTCTGTGCGTCGCGCTACTTTGGGGCCTGTTTTGGGGCACTTGCAGGTGTCCAAAATGTGCCCAAGTGGCCTTGTTGGAAAGTCTATCCTGTCTACTTTCTAACCCCACTGGAATTTTTGAATTTGGTGCTCATTTTCCCTTCCGGTGAATATGTTTCCCAGTACCGGTAGGTATCATCCCCCTGAGAATAACATTTTCCTTCAAGCCAAATCTCCATTCTCCCAAGACTACTTTCTGTCTGTCAAAAAAGTGGCAGAGAGGCCATTTTTGGGTGTTTTTTGACCTTTAGGAGACCCAAATCTTGCCCAAATTTCTTGCCTGGACACCAGTAGTCATGATTTCCATGTTGAATCCAAAACTGCAAGTCATTCCTCATTTGGAGCTCTATAACTTTAGCGTCGCGCCAGTGGCACGGCGCAAAGGGGGAAAATCCCTGTTTTTGTCCAAAAATTTGTCATGTGACCCAAAATGCCCCAAAAATGCTCCAAATTTCTTGCCCATGCACCAGTAGTCATGATTTTTCATGATGAATCCAAAAATGTAAACCTTTCTTCATTTGGAGCTCCCAATTTTTAGCGCCACACACTGGGCTTGAGGCACGACGCATATAGCATGTGCGTAGTGGTTTTTGCAGGAGACTTTTGGAGGCCTTCCCGGTGTCCAAATTGGGTGCAGGATAGCTCGTTGGAAAGGTATTTAAGTTTACTTTCCAACCCAACTGAAATTTTCATTTTGGAGTTCATTTGCCCTATAAAAAATCAAATCTACTAACACTTGTCAAAATGTGCCAAATGAGGCTGCCTAAAGGTAGAGTGTTGTTACAGTCAACTTTGAATGCCTTCCTCAACTCCAAATTGAGCTCACGATAGCTCATTGGAAATATCTTTGTGTCTAGTTATCATTTGAATCATCAAGCAAGTCATTTGGCCAACTTAGCTAGGATAAAATTTGATTTTCCCAAGGTCAGTTCAGAGGTGCATCAATTCTCCCGAGGCAACTATATTTTTGACATTTCTCCAAAACCATGACACCTGTGTAAAAAGTGAAGGATTTTTTTCTTGCTTGGCATGTTTGGACAAAAACCTCTCTCCTTTTTTCCAAATTCATCTTTTACGGCTCAGAAACCTCATTTGAGTGAAACCTATTCCGATGTGTGGAACAAGGGATTTGTCGAAATGAAGGGGATAGGGAGTTTCTAAATTCTTGCGGAAATTTTGGGAAGTAGGGAGGGATGTTAGGAAGTAAGGAAAAGTGTAATCTCAGGTATTGAGTTAGGGAAAGGGGTCCAAAAAGGCAAAACACAGGCCCAATCTAGAAAATTGCCAAGTTGTAGCAAGAAACTAGGGTTTGTGCGAAAATGAGGAATTTGGGGGATCTCAGTGATGGGAAGTGTTTGATAAGGTACTTTAAGGATAGGGGAAGGTGTATGAACATCAGGATATAAGTTTTTTTGATGATTTGACCGTCCAAAAGAAATTGCCTTCAAAACCCTAGGAGAGGGAAATGACCTTACCCAGGCGCAACTGAAGCATGAACAAGGTGTAAAATGACCCAGTGGAACTTGACATGATAATGAAAACCCTCTGAATGACGGTACATTCAGCTGAACGATGACATGGACCGACATTTGGACAACTTTGACAGGAATAAAAGCAAACCCTAGATCTAATGCATAGTGACCAAATTTTGCTTGAAGAGTCACTGAAATGACAAAATTTGACCTTGACACCTTAAAATCACTTTGTAAGACCATGTTTGATCACTGGAGGAAGGCTGCAAAAACTGACACTAACACTTAGCATGCCTTTCAATCTCAATATCCTCTCTAAGCTTCCTATGGTGGAAATGGTCAACCCTAGCAATGAATTTAGAATCATCAATACAAACATGGTGCTTGGACTCGGCATGCTTAGATAGAGACGAAGAGTGGGAACGATTATGCCTTATGTCCGCTTCTTATCAACAAGAGGTATGGATTTGATGTCAAAAATTTTAGCGTTTAATATTGAATTTGTACCTAGATTTGCTAATAAGGAAGCTAATCTATGGCTAATGTTGCTTCAAGATTAATTCCTGTAGAAAACTTTAAGCCAAATGCTTTCTCTATTTAATTACTCTTTAGACCTTCCATACTAAATACTCTTACTAATTGGCATGTCTTTGATGATGACAAGAAGATAATCAATTTTTTTCATATGGAGGGCACTTTCGACTCAAATATTTATGATGTTACACATGAATAAATCCTTCAAGGCTATTCACAGAATAATAAACAACAATCATTTAATGAGCTTTCTAAGATGGTAAAATTGATCCCTAGCTTTTTTGTAAGGCTAGAGAATCTTTATGGTTTGCATGATAAATTCAAAAAGTAAATTGTAAAACTAATAGGTTTTTCATGTGAATTGAAGTCATAAATCCGGGGACCAAAGAAAACCCTCAATGTGTCAATTTAGGAGTCGATTGTTCATCTAAAGAAAGAGTTGATTTTGTCACCCTGTTCAAGAAATACAAAGATGTATTTGCTTGGACATGCGATGATCTCAGGGATTTTGACCCAAACACTATGCAACACATTATTCCTATAAAACCCTAGAATAAGTCCTTTCAACAAAAGCTTAGGAAAATTCACCCAAATCTTGAGTTAGTGGTAAAACAAGAGCTAAACAAACTCCTAGCGGCAAAAAATATTTTTCCTGTGTGACACACACGGTGGGTCGCTAATCTAGTCCATGTTAGGAAGAATATCGGTGACATCTCACTTTGCGTAGACTTTATAAATTTAAGTCAAGCCTCTGAAAAATATCACTACCCAGTTCTGCCCATGGAACAGATCCTTGAGCGTGTCCCAGGTTTTGATATGTTGTCCTTTTTAGATGGATTCTCAGGATATAATCAAATCCTGGTCAATCCTACCAATCAGCTAAAAAATGCCTTTACGATTCCATGGGTTACTTTCGCATATAGGAATATTCTCTTTGGACTTATTAATGTTGGAACAACATTCCAAAAGTTCATGGACATAGCTTTTAGAGGGCTTATTAATGCATCTGTAGTCATATACTTAGATGATTTAACTGTATTTTCCAAACGAAGGTCAAACCACCTGCAACATCTAAAGTGTGTGTTTGAAAGATGTAGGAAATTAGGAATCTCCCTAAATCCTAACAAATCGATTTTTGCAGTCACTAAAGGAAATATTTTAGGGTGTATTGTCTTCAAAGGATGGTATTATGATTGATCACAAAAGGACGCAGACTATAAAATATTTAACCCCTCCTAATTCTAAAAAAATTGTGCAATATTTTATGGGAAAAATCAAGTTTGTAAGGCGTTTCATCACAAGCTTTCCAGATATTGTCAAAACCCTTCAATATTTGGTCAACAAGATTGTTGTCTTCAAATGGGGAGAACCTCAAAAATAGGATTTCGGCACTATTAAACAAGCCATTGCAGAAGCACCTGCTCTTATAAGCCTTGATTTTTTTAAAGAGTTTCTTTTGTACACTTTTGCTTCATATTTAGCCTACGTTGTTGTGCTTACATAGAAAGATTATCAAAACACAAAAAATCTTGTTGCATTTATCAGTTCATCTTTTAAAGGAGTATAATTAAATTATGCACTGGTTGAAAAACAAGCCTTCGCAGTTTATATAGCAGTTAAACATTTTTGTTTCTAATTACTTAAATCTAGGACAAAAGTAATTATACCTTACCCCACAATTAGGAACTCGTTTGTTCAAAAGGAGCTTGGTTAAAAAAGGGCTCATTAGATGACAACCCTGCAAAAGTTTGATCTTGAAATGAAACTTGCTCAGATAATAAAAGGTCAGGGTCTTTGTAAGCTTGTTGTTGAATTTGTTTCTTCTTCTGATGATCATTCCACTAGTCATGATGACCCCTCCCTTGACAATAAAGTGTCTTTTTTGCAAAATGAATCCTTGTGTAATGATCATGATCCTCATTCTTATCTTAATTCAACTAAGTGAAGAACATTACGATTGAAATCATCTCCATACCAATTTATTAATGACATTGTTTTTAGAAAGAATTATGATGGGGTTCTACTTTGTTGTTTCGAGCAGAAGGATGCCTCTAATATTCTCATTGAATTTCATTCAAGATCTGTTGGTGGCGATTTTGGTGGAATTACCACTGCTCACAAGGTACTAAAGGCACGTTACTATTGTCCAACCTTGTTTAGAGATGCCCATTCCTTAGTGAGGAAGTGTGTAACTTGCCAAAAGGTTGCTAGAAGGCCAAGTAAGTTTGATTTTCCCTTACAACCTATTTTTGTTGAATCCCCCTTTCAACAACGGGGCTTGGACCTATTAATCCTCCTTCATCCCAACAACACAAATAAATTATAACAACAACTGACTATTTTACAAGATGGTTTGAGGCGACATCTTTGCGTGTAGTAAATGCTAACCAAGTTGTCAATTTTCTTGAAACTCATATCATTACACGTTTTGGCGTTCCTCAATCTCAGGTCTTCGATAATGAATCATATTTTTCATCGCATGAATTAGACGCATATTCCATTGAAAAAGGAATTAATATTAAATATTCAGCAAACTATTATCCGCAAGGGAATGGTCTCGTTGAATCCTCAAATAAGAATTCTGAAAAGAACTGTTTAAAAAAATAAATAAAAAATTGTGTTATGCAACCAACTTACAAATAGATAGATCAACGACTTAAAAATTATCCTCTTCAAGGGGGAAACCTCCTTTACATTACATAATTGAACAGTTATTGGATGATACAAATGATAAGACCTCCTTTGTATATATAGGATTCTAAGAGGTCACAATATAATTAGAGCCTACACAACAATAATAATAAGGGGGGTATACTAGTATTATAGGGACCTAACATGCCCCTCTCCTTAAAAAAAGTGTTGTCCTCAATGCTTGAGTAGTTCTGGATGCTTCTGTATAAAATTCTCATCCTCCCATGTGGAATATTCAATGGGTAAGTTCTTAGATAAATGTCTTTCAGAATAATCACATCATTAGGATTTAATCGACGTTTCGAACCAACCAATGTAGTTCATCCTCGGGACAAGGTGAAAGAAATCGTACAATCTTCAGGAATAAATAGTAAAGATGCATCATTGCCCAAGGTTAGCCATTGGAGAATAGTCAAACAAGTAAATAAAATATTATTTTTATTTAAAAATTAGTTCTAATATTTTAATATTTTATAAAAACCCATTTTTTTTAATATATAATGATTTTTATTTAAAAAGGAGTTTAATATTTCTAATATTATTTAACATCCCCAAAATTTTTGATATAAATTATTTACTATTCTTAATTTAGTAATAAAGTAAAAGTTGGGATCACGGATGATGTTAAGGAAATTAATAAGGGGGTTAAAAATCGGTGAATAATAAAAACAAAGTTAAAGGGGGGATGATCCAAATGGATCCAAAAACACTCTCTAAGTCTTAAAAACTCGAAAAATCATGCCAAAGATCAACATAGCGGCATGCCAAGAGCCTTTGAAATGACTGAAAAACACTATCGGGAGGTAAAAACTAGAGAAAACTGTGAATAAAACAAAGTATCAGAGGCGGAGAAAATGAATGCACAGTAACCGTGATCTGGCTGATCGACGGTCCAGATCTGATCGATAATCGCAATCGGCATAGGCAGATAGCGGGATATCGGCGCAGACCACATGACACTTGCGATGACGATTGGCGGAGTTAATCTGGACCGTCGATCGAGCGCGTAGATCGATGGCCCATATTACATCGCAGGATCGCTATCAGGGATTGCATGAGCGCTACAACGGCCCGGGGGTTATTGCGATATTGCAATCGGAGCAACCATGATGTGCGATCAGATGAACCAGACCCAACGGGTTTATAAGTAATGTTTCTTAAGATTTGAGATCCGCGGGGAAAAGCTAGTTTTAATGTATTTTCGCAGTTTCAGTTATTAAACGAAATGCGAAGGATGAGGGCTGATGCAATAAGCTGGACTCGAAAGGGTCCCTTAAGGCTATTACATATTGTTTCAAGTCTGGAGAGAGGCCATTCTAATGCGTTTCACGATTTTTAAATACAAAGGGGAACCTCGGAGCGAGACCGAAGCGACTTGCGATAGCGATGGAGGGCAGATCCAGTAGGGGAATAAACCATGTTTAAGGACTTTTGAAGTCCGAAATGAATTGTGTTTTGCGACATTTCACAGTTATGCATGCATTTTCCTATGTTAAACAGAAAACGACTACGTGTGGGGATTCTGAAGGATTTCAAGGGCTGAGGCACTCTTACATTGCGAATAGGTGGCCACCTCCCCTTTGGGTATTATGCCATGATTATGTAACGCTGGAAGAGGGATTTTGGTGGACAGAGGCCCGGGAGACAAAAAACCGGGAAGGAGAAATGCAACCCAGATTGGCTTTAAAGCCACAGACAAAGAGAAAACAAAGGGGGAGTATTGAAGACAAAGTTGAGACAGAGAGCGATTTAGAGAGTCTGTGTACTCAGAGAAAGCTTGAGGGGTTCAAGCAAACTCTTACTATTCCATCTGTTGTGTATTGAGTCTCAAACTGAGCTCATACTATTGTAAAAACTTTGCTTGAAGACATAATAGATAGGCCACCACTGAAGGCTGGACCAGGAGATGTAGCCCAGGAGTATTGTGTGAATTCATTATTAAATTTGTTATGTTATGTGTTGTCTATTATGCTTTCTTTATTGCTCCATTGTCTCTGTGTTTAACAATCTTATCAATCCATTGCATAAAATAACATAGACAAATCCATGCACGAGTCTGTAAAACCTTATTAACTGTTTTAGATCTCATTATCAGATCAAGTGGTATCAGAGCTTTAGGTTTACTAAGGTTAGAAAAGCTTGTGATGGATTGGTGAATGATAACTAGATCAAAGCTCAAATTAGTAGAAGGAGAGCTGGTTGAAACTAACCCAGAAATCGGTAGAGTCTATCCTAGGAGGGAAATGGCAGAAGAAAACCCCTTGGAATCAGACTCTCAGTTCATGGACAGTTTCATGACCACGAGAGCCATGGTAGAAGAAATGTATCGAGAATTTAAGAAAGGTTGAAATGAAGACTCTTCAACCTCCAAACAAGACAAAGGAACAAAAGAATCTCTTATAGATGTCCATTTTGAAGGCAAAGGGAAAGGAAAAGAGGTTCCTCTGTCCACACCTCCTGACAACCCTAAAAATAAAAAGAATAAAACATCTCTGATTAAATTAGATGTTAAATTTGATTTGCCAATATATGATGGAGAATTAAATGCAGAGAAGCTATATAATTGGATTAGACAGATTGATGTGTATTGCAGGGTGCAGAGCATTGATTCATACAGGAGTAAAATTCAGCTGGCCAGCCTACACCTTGGAGGAACTGCCTTGGTATGGTGGGAACGTAGGACACAAGCTAACTTGAAGAATCATGGTAAAATTCTTTTTGTCTGGAGTGAATTTGTTTCCGCAATTAAAAAACAATTCTATCCACTAGCATATATGCAGCAAGCTATGATGAGTTGGCAAACTCTTCGCCAAGTAAAAGGGCAAAGTATACAAAGCTACACTCAAGAATTTAGAAAAGGAGCTTTGATTCTAGGCATTTCTTTAGACTCACCTGAAACTTTGCTGGAGTATATAGGTGGTCTACACAGCTATTTGAGGCACACCATTCTCATGTTTAACCCTACTAGCATAGATGAGGTATCTATCCAGGCTACCCATCTAGAGGCTAGAGGCAAGAATGTGAACCCAGAGATTGGGGGATTATCAAAACCCACTGCAAGCAAGAACAAAGAGAAGAGGAAGCAGAAATGGAAAGAGAGGAAGGTAAATGCTGTACAAAAGGCCAAACCTTCATGCACTCACTGCAAGAAGGATGGACATGATGATGAACATCGCTGGTCTTTGCATCCGGAGCTGAAACCCAATAAGTTCAATGGCAAGAAGAAGAAGATTGTTGCTGCTATACAGAAAGATTTGGGGTCAGACTCAGGTGATGAAACAACAATCGCAGCCACAGGTATAAAAGGTAAAAATTCTGAAGCATCTACTAGTAATTCTGCACAAACTATTGATAATGAAGAAAATGAGAGGAAAAGACATGAAATTTTTCATATTAGAGTTATTTCCAAGCATCAGAAGATTGATACTTTGTTTTATAGTGGCTCACAAGTAAACTTAAGTTTTGAAGCAATTGTAAAGAAGCTGGGATTACTAACCACACCTCACAAGAAGCCATATCCATTAGGTTGGGTATGTGATAAAGCAAAGCTATAAGTGACTAGACAATGTAAACTTAGGTTTTCTTTTGGGTCAGCATTTGTAGATGAGGTTGAGTTAGATATCGTTCCTTTGGATATATGTGGAATTATTTTAGGAAGTCCTTACTTGTATGATAGAAAAGCCATTTTCTATAGAGCTGAAAATAAGTATCAACTCATTAAAGACGGAATTGAATATATTGTAAGAGCTCATAAACTCAAGAATAATTATACTCTCATAAACTCAGCGCAGATGAAAAGAATTGTAAATTCATGCAAGAATTTTTTATTGATGGTTTTAAAGGAAAAGGAACCTGATAAAACGAATGTATTTGAAGGTTGTAATGCTAAACAACAAGCTGATTTAGAAAAAGTTGTTTTAGAATATGATATCCTATTTCAAGAACCTAAAGGTCTACCACCCAAAAGGGAAATTGTACATGATATTAATTTGCAGCAAGATGCTCCATTGCCTAACATCGGAATGTATAGGTTATCCGCTTTAGAGAATGCAGAGATCAAGAAGCAGGTACAAGAGCTGCTCGAGAAAGATGGTTCGTGGAGGATGTGCATTGATTACAGAGCACTGAATAAAATAACGTTCAAGAATCGTTATCCCCTTCCTCGCATTCATGATCTATTGGATTAGCTAAAAGAAGCTGTTTACTTTTCCAAGTTGGACTTGCATAGTGGTTACCATCAGGTCAGAGTAGCAAAGCAAGATGCATGGAAGACTACTTTCAAAACAAAGAAAGGGTTGTATGAATGGCTAGTTATGCCTTTTGGCTTAACTAATGCTCCTGCCACTTTTATGAGAGTTATGAATGATGTACTTAGGCCTTTTATTGATGATTTTGTAATTGTATATTTGGATGACATTCTTGTTTTCAGTAAAACATGGGAAGAACATTTGAAGCATGTAAAGCAGACTCTAGATGTTTGAAAAAAGAAAATCTCTATGTTAAATTATCAAAGTGTGAATTTGGTAAAACATCTTTGAATTATTTGGGCCACATTATAGGGGGTGGTGAATTGAAGATAGATCCCTCTACAGTTGCAGTCATTGTAAACTGGCCTAAACCCAAATCTTCTACGAAAGTTAGAAGCTTCCTAGGAGCAACATAGTATTGGAGAAAGTTTATTGCTAACTTTTCCTTAATTGCAGCTCCCTTACATGCTTTAACAAGATTGAACAAGGTGTTTCAATGGGGAGGCAAATAGCATAAAGCCTTCGACACCTTGAAAGAATTAATTAGTATATCACCAGTACTAGCATTTCCAAATCTTCAACAACCGTTTGAGATCGAAACCGATGCCAGTGACTATGTCATGGGGGCAGTGTTGATGCAACATGGTAAACCCATATGCTACCATTCTGAGACTTTTAATTATGCAGTAGTTAATTATCCTACATATGATAAAGAATTGTATGCATTAGTCCAGAGTGTGAAAAAGTGGAAACATTACTTAATGGGCAAAGAAGCAATTATACATATTGATCATCAACGACTTCAGTATTTTCACTCACAAACTAAATTGCAGCAATCAAGACACTATAGGTGGATGGGTTTCCTACAACAGTTCCATTTAGTCATCAGATATAAAAAGGGCATACAAAATAAAGTTGCAGATATGTTGTCCAGACCAATAATAAATGCATCTACTATACTTAAGCATAACCCAGTCATGCATGAAAGCTACATTGAACAATATGCTCAAGATATAGACTTTAAAGATGTATATGTAGCTTTAAGTAATGGAAAAAAGGTAGAAGAATTGGATTACTATGTTAAAGACCAACTCTTGTATCATTTGGGAAAGCTATGCATTCCACAAACTGAAAGAGTCAACATAATTAGGGAAGCACATACTTCTCTGATATCAGGTCATTTTGGTGTAAGTAAAACAGTTGCACAACTGCAAAGATACTGCTATTGGCCAAGAATGCATGAAACAGTTTCTAGATATGTAAGAGGTTGTACCATGTGTGCTAAAAGTAAGCCCAACAATAGAAAACTAGGCTTGTACACTCCACTACCAGTTCCTTCCTGTCCTTGGGAAAGTGTTTCCATGGACTTTGTTGGGGGATTGCCAAAATCTAGAAAGGGACATGACTATTTATATGTTATTGTGGACAGGTTCAACAAAATGTGTATTTTAATACCTTGTAATAAGCATATTACAGTTGAGAAAACAACGAAGCTGTTCTTTCAGCATGTCTGGGTGCATTTTGGGTTACCCACTTCCATAGTATTTATTCGAGACTCCCGATTTGTTGGGAAGTTTTGGTCAAGTCTGTGGGAATTGATGGACACCAGACTGAAGAAGAGCACAACCTTTCACCCACAAACCGATGGCCAAATAGACGTAGTCAATAGGACAGTAATCCAGTTGCTTAGGGGTTATTGCAACAAGCATCCCAAGCTTTGGGATGAACATTTATGTTATGTGCAGCATGCTTACAACCGTGCTAAACATTATTCTACACAGATATCTCCTTTTGAGACTTGTTTTGGTTTTATACCAAGGTCTCCCTTCGATTTTGTCTTTGAAAAAGACAAAGTAGTTGCTGGACACAGTGATGTGGACAAAGCAACCAGATTCATTGAACAGATCCAAGAAATTCACCAGGCAGTGCAGGAACAGTTGGAAAAGAGCCAAGCCAAATACAAGGCAAGGCATGATAAACATCAGGTGGAGCACAGCTTCCAAGTTGGTGATCAAGTCTGGTTGTATATCAACAAGGACAGAATGCAAGGTGAAGGAATGAAACTAAAGCCAATAAGGTAAGGGCCTTTTAAGGTACTTGAGAAAATTGGTGAGAATGCCTTCTGCCTTGATCTACCAGCATACATGCACGTCTATTCAGTGGTAAATGCAGAAAATTTAAGACTGTTTGAACCTTCTTTAATTGAAGATCCCGAAGAGCAAAGTCAATTGCCTTCCATTGATGATCTGTTGCCTGAATACCTCAATGAGCTGCAAGAAGATACAGTTCTGGACAGGAAGGTGAGGACTACGCACAGAGGGGACATGGAGTACCTTAGGATCGGGCTCAAAGGTTCAAAACCCAGCAGTGCCAAATGGATAGAGATTGGGCAAGTGAGGCAGCTGTATACTGACTTAAGCGATGCTTGAAAACCAACTTTTGGTTGTCCAAAAGCCTTTTTCAGTGGGAAGGCGTAATCTAAATGGATCTAAAAACACTCTCTAAGTCTCAAAAACTGGAAAAATCATGCCAAAGATCAACACATCCACATGCCAAGAGCCTTTGAAATTGCTGAAAAACATTATCGGGAGGTAAAAAATAGAGAAAACTGTGAATAAAATAGAGTATCAGAGGCGGAGCAAACGAATGCACAGTAGCCGTCAGATCTGGCCAATCGACGGTGCAGATATGATCGACATAGGAAAATAGTGGTAATCGGCACACAACACATGACACTTGTGACAATGATTGGCGAAGTTAATCTGGACCGTCAATCAAGCACGCAGATCGACGGCCCAAATTACATCGCAGGATCGCTATCGGGGATTGCAGGAGCGCTACAACGGCCTGGGGGTTATTTTGATATCGCAATTGGAGCAACCATGATGTGCGATCCAATGAACCGGACCCGACGGATTTATAAGTAATAGTTCATAAGACTTGAGATCCGCGGAGAAAAGCCAGTTTTAATGTATTTTCGCAGTTTTGGTTATTAAACAAAATGCGAAGGATGAGGGTTGAAGTGATAAGCCGGACCCGAAAGGGTCCCTTAAGGCTTTTACATATTGTTTCAAGTCCGGAGAAAGGCCATTCCAATGCATTTCACGATTTTTAAATACAAAGGGGAACCTCGGAGCGAGACCGAAGCGACTTGTGATAGCGATGGAGGGTGGACCCGGTAGGGGAATGAATCATGTTTAAGGACTTTTGAAGTCCGAAATGAATTTTGTTTGGCGGCATTTCATAGTTATGCATGCATTTTCCTATGTTAAACAGAAAACGACTACGTTTGGGGATTCTGAAGGATTTCAAGGGCTGAGGCACTCTTACGTTGTGAATAGGTGGCCACCTCCCCTTTGGGCATTATGCCATGATTATGTAATGCTGGAAGAGGGATTCGAGTGGACAGAGGCCCGAGAGATAGAAATCTGGGAAGGAGAAACACAGCCCAGATTGGCTTTAAAGCCACAGACATAGAGAAAATAAAGGGGGAGTATTGAAGACAAAGTTGAGATAGAGAGTGATTTAGAGAGTCTATGTACTCAGAGAAAGCTTGAGGGGTTCAAGAAAACTCTTACTATTCCATTTGTTGTGTACTGAGTCTCAAACTGAGCTCATACTACTGTAAAAACTCTGCCTGAGGACATACCAGAGATGCCACCACTGAAGGCTGGACCAGGAGATGTAGCCTAGGAGTATTGGGTGAACTCCTTATTAAATTTGTTGTGTTATGTGTTGTCTATTATGCTTTCTTTATTGCTCCATTGTCTGTGTGTTTCGCAATCTTATCGATCCATTGCATAAAATAACATAGACAAATCCATGCACATGAGCCTGTAAAACCTTATTAATTGTCTTAGATCTCATTATCAGATAAGGGGACAAATTAAAAATAGTAGTTTATGAAATATTAGAATATGATAAGGTAAATAAAGGATTCCAAAAAATCTAAAGGGGGGTAGGAATAAATAAAAATCATAAATTTATAAAATAGTAATAATGATAAGAAAACATATTAATTATTAAGGAGGTAAGGATAAGCTATGAGCCCTCATAGGGGGATTATAAGGAAAATTAAAACCCATAAGGTTTGGATATAAATAACATGTATTACAAAGAAAAAAGAGGTTACATACTATGGAAGTAATTAGGAGTTCAATAATAGAAAATAAATAAGTTAAAAATAGGGTTAAAAATGAGGAACCAAAATAAGGATATATGTTATAAATAAAGGGATTAATAGTATTTATTTTAATTAAGATACAAATAATATGCTATACATAAATAAAAAGAAAGGAAAAATAAAAATATAAAAATTATAAAGGGGAAAAAGACAAGAGGATCATAAGGAGAGGGTCGGAATCCAACTTTTACTCAATTTCCAACCATCATCTCTGTTGAGATTCTTAGCATGCCTTTCAATCTCAATAGCCTCTCTAAGCTTCCTATGGTGGAAATGGTCAACCCTAGCAATGACTTTAGAATCCTCAATACAAACATGGTGCTTGGACTTCTCGGCATGCTCAGCTAGAGCCGAAGAGCGGGAATGATTATGCCTTATGTCTGTTGCGTGTTCATGGATCCTTTGGTTGATTGATCGACCCATTTCCCCAATATATGGAGTACCACATGAACATGGAATCAGGTAAACACCTTTCATGTCCTTTGGGTCAATAGGATCTTTAACAGAACCAAGAGAATTTCTAATGGTTCTAAGAGGTTTGAATGAAGAGGAAACATTATTCCGCCTAAGGATATGAGCAATCTTATCCGAGGTCCCTTGAATAAACGGGAGATGAACCTTGGAGATAGGATCAACACGAGCAATTTTCTCTCTAGAATCTTTACAGGCTCTTTGAAAATCTTTTAGGCTCTGAGTTTTGTTGTATCCATTATTCTTAAAAACTTCAAGGAGATGAGATTTCTCCTGCTCTAAGGTAAGTTCTTCCACTTAATGAGATACTCTGAAATTGATCGATTCTGTAGCTGTCAGGTTCTTGTTTCCATGACTGATTTAGGCTCAAATATGATTTTTCCTTCTTCGTCAAGTTCTAGCAACATTGTTTGAACTGGAAGCTTGTCACCGATAACCTTATTTAAGCATGAAACATGGAAAACTGGGTGTACTCGGGAAGATGCAGGCAACTCCAATTTGTATTCCATAGTACCAATATTTTTAAACACCTTTTAAGGATCGTAGTACTTGGGTGATACTTTATTATCTTTCTTAGCTTGCTTGAGAGACATCTGTTTATATGGTTGTAGCCATAAAAATACCTAGTCACCTACATCGAAACTTATTTCATTGTAATGCTGATATGCATGTTGTTTCATTAGATTCTGCGCTAGAGAGAGGTTATCCTTTAAGATTTGGAGAACTTGTTGTTGATGCTCGATGTGATATTACACAATTTGAACCTTAGAATTTTCTCTTAAAGATGATGTGATGGATGGTGGATGATATTGATAAAGTGCCATAAATGGGGTCACTTTTGCTACAGTATGGAAGGAAGTGTTATACCACCATTCATCTAGAGGTAACCACTTGGCCCATTGTGTTTATTTATTAGATACAAAGCAACGAAGATATCCTTCCAATTTTTTTTTCACTATCTTAGTTTTCCCATCATATTGAGGATGATAAGATGAGTTATGAGCTAATTGAGTACCAAGACAAGAAAATAATTTCATCCAAAAATTTCCAGTGAAAATGGGATCTCTGTCAATTACTATAATCTTTGGATTTCCATGAAGCTTTTGAATTATTTCCATAAATGCAGTAGAAATTGTACTGGCTTTAAAAGGATGAGATAATGCACAAAAGTGTGCATACTTGGTAAGTCTATCAACTACCACCACGATGACACTCTTTCCTTAAAACTTGGGTAAACCTATGATAAAGTCCATTGCGACCTCCTCCCAACACTGACTTGGAATGACTAAAGGTTGTAACAGACCTAGGGTCTTAATTGTCTCAACCTTATTTTGTTGGAAAACCAAACAATCTGCCACAAAATTTTGAATATCAGATTTAAGGTCATCCCAAAAAAATTCCTTCTTGACCCTATGGTAAGTTTTTAAAAATCCTAAGTGCCCTCCTAAGGAAGAGGTGTGCAATTCCAAAATAATATTTTGTTTGAGTTGGGAATTCTTACAAAGATATAAGCGATCTTTGTACCATAATGAATCATTTTTCTAGCTAAATGTATAAGATGTACTGTGATCTTGTTGCAACTTTTGAATGAGTGACCAAACCTATTCATCATTCTTCCATTCATTCCTTGCTTCGTTTATTTACTCAGGTTGGATAATAGAAATGGCACAAAGAAATGCATCCACATCCTCATCCTTTCTTGAGAGTGCATCTGCAACAACATTTTGCTTCCCTTTTTTGTAGATGATTTAAAAGTCATAACCCAACATCTTTGTCACCCATTTTTGCTTCTCTTCTGAAGATAATATTTGTTACGAAAAGTATTTAAGACTATCATGATCTGTTTTAACCTTGAAGTGTCTTCCCATTAGATAAGGTCGCCATTGCTTTAGTGAATGTAGTATTGCCAACATTTCCTTCTCATAAATAGGTTTTTGTAAATACTTTCCTTTGATTGGACAATTGTCAAAAGAAATGGGTCTTCCTTCTTGCATTAAAACAACACCAATTCCATTTCTTGAAGCATTACATTCCACAATAAAAGATTTTTTGAAATCTGGCGTAGCTAAGACCGGTGTTTGGCACATTGCCTCTTTAAGATGTTCAAAGGCCTTCGTTGCTTCTGGAGTCCAATAAAATGCATCTTTCTTTAGTAATGATGTTAGAGGTGTCGTTATTCTCCCATAATTATTAATAAACTTGCGATAATGCCCTGTCAACCCGAGAAATCCTCGAACATGCTTTATGGTTGTGGGGATTTTCCATTCCTTAATGACTTTAATTTTGTTAGGTTCTACTTTAACACCCTCAGAGATACAATATGACCTAAATATTCCACCTCCTATACTCCAAAGAAACATTTGGAGGTTTTCACATATAATTGTTTCTCCTCTAATAGTTTGAGCGCGTTGTCAACATGTTGAACATGATCCTTTTAATACTTGTTGTAGATTAGTATATCATCAAAAAATACTAAACGAATTTTCTAAGGAAGGGTTTGAAAATGGAATTCATCAAACCTTGAAATGTTGAAGGTGCATTAAAAAGGCAAAAAGGCATGACCAAAAATTCATAATGACCCTCATGAGTTCTAAATGTTGTTTTCAGAATGTCTTCAGCCTTCATTCTAATTTGATGATATCCTGAACGAAGATCCAACTTGGTGAAGTAAATTGCTCCATGTAATTCATCCAAAAATTCATCAATGACATGAATGAGAAATTTATCTTTAATAGTGAGCTTGTTGAGATCCCTATAATATGAAAACATACACCATGATACATTCTTCTTGTGCACCAATACTATTGAAGCAGAGAAAGAACTTTGACTTGGTTGAATTATACTAGCCTCTAGCATTTCTACGACCATACGTTCAATTTCATTCTTTTGTGCATAAGGATATCTATAAGGCCGAAAGTTTGGAGGAACACTTCTTGGAATCAAGAGAATCACATGATCATGATCACGAATAGGTGGGAGGCCTTTGGGAGTCTCAACCACCTTGGAATGATTGTCCAAGACCTTTTGGAGATCTGGAGAAATAGATGATTTCGATGTTTGAACCCTTAGTGAGCATAATTCTACAATTATGATCCGTTGTTCTTTATTCAGAATAATTTTCATGCCATTAGAGCTGATTATATTTGTTGGTTTCCTTGTGATACCCCTTAATTCAACTTCCTTTCCATCCCAAAAAAATTCAAGAAAAGTTCTTAAAAATTGAAAGTTATTGTCCCCAAAGATTGTAATCATTGTACTCCTAGTACAACATCAACACCACCCATTGTAATGGAAATAATTTGACTATTCAATACATATTCCCCCACGGTTAGCTTGATATTATCACACTTTCCAGAGCAATTTATATTTCCTACATTTGCAACCATCACTTGACACTCTAGTGCTCGATATAGAAAACAATTCATTTCCTTGGCTATCTTACAATGAATAAAATTATGGGTACTACCCGAATCAATTAGCACTATTACCTTTTTATTCTTGATATATCCTTATATCTTGAGAGTTTGAGGAGTGGTAATTCCTTCCAATGTATTATAAGATATGGTCGGATTCATTTCTTCTTTCTTTGGGGTTGGTTCCTGGTATATATCCTCCTCTTTTGATGTTTCTTGTTCCTTTTCTTTCTCCTCTTCACAATCTATGTAGAATAAACTCTTCTTAGTACACTTATGACCTTTAGTGTATTTTCTATCACAATTTTAACAAAACCCTTTTGCTATTTTTTCCTCCAATTGTTGTGGTGTCAACCTTGTAGGTTGTGGAAGGCTAGGAGCAGCAAGACTTCCATCTTTATAGTTGTGAGTGGTAGACTTCCTTGTTGCCATAATTTTGCTTTCAATTTTTCTTGCCACCCTGAATGCCTTCCCCAATGAATCAATTTCCCAAAGGTGTACCTCATGTTGTATTTTATCCTTTAAGGTTCCTATGAATATATCAATCATATGCTCCTCTAGAATATCATTTACCTTGGTATTCAATTTTTGGATGTCCTCAATGTGATTTGCCATTGAACCCTTTTGTTTGAGATTTATCAATTGGCTAAGGAAGGTGTTGCTCTTTGTATCCTCATAATGTACTATCATGTCCTTCGTAAAAATTGACCAAGTGACAAGTGGTTTATGAGAACAAAGCCATTGATACCATACAAACTGATTAGATTCTAAATATAAGGTTGCAATGCATACGTTTTGTGTGTGTTGCACATTATGGAGATCGAAATATTGCTCCATTGTAGTAACCATGTTACCAGATCCTTGCCATCGAACTTCCTCATATCGATCTTTGGAATATGGTGGATTTTCAATTCAAAGTGAGTCTATGGAATCTGTTGTGACCACCAACAACCCCCCTCCTTCTTTAGTATTAGCAATAACGCTAAAGAAGTGGGGACCCTTAGTAATAAAAAATCCAAAAAGATTTTTGTAAAATTTTTGTATTTATACTCCTAAAAAATACATCGCACGAAGAAGAGTCAAGCATTCCTTTATGAGCACCTTAAAACAACTGCGAAGAAGCGGCGCGAAATTCATCACATCGCATACATTGAGAAGCGCCCATAAATGACTAATCTTAAGAAAATCTCCGATGGCCGATATGCGATATCGCATATCGCAACGTCGCCTAAGCAGCACACGAATAACTTGACGAATTGCTGCGATATCTGCGATCTGCGATACCGCGATCTGCGATGCCGCAATACTGCGATAACTACGATCTGCGATCTACGATCTGTGAGTCGCAGAAATCACCCATCGCAAATTTTCCTCAGCCCAACACCCAAGGAAAGCTGTTCCTAAACCAAAAATTGAGCGCACGGCTTAAAGAAAATTAATGAATGTACGTCAAGGTATTCATGAAGGACAGTTTTGTGTTTTTCAAAGAGTCAGTTCATTGTGGGTGTCATGATTTTACACATTCGTAGAACTTGAAGCTTTCATGTCAAAATTTATTATCATTACTTTTTCCTTTGCGTGAACTGCAGGAAACATCTAAGGAAAAAGGGGAAAGTGCCAATGCTCGGAGAACAGGGAAGAGATGCTCTCATACACGGATGCCGCATACAACAGAAACGCAGATTTCAGAGTGTTACTAAACAGATACTGATATCAATAGGCGATTCGACACTCAAGGTCAAGAAACTCACAAAAGCAGCATGTTTACAAAATTCTGAAGCTCATGCCTGGTAAAGGAAAAAGCGCTAAAGGCGGAAAACGCACCAAAAAGGCCTGGATCAAAGAACGGAGGCAGTTTTTGATGCATCGCTAAGAAAATTGTTCAGAAAGCAAAGTCCCTAACTTGCTTAGTCATCCACGAGTCCGGAAGCCTAGATAGCAAAAGCAGAGGCAGCTAAGAGGAATCTGGGTTGTTACCAAGCATACATGTAGTAAATTCGCTCAACCAGAAGATAATTCTCAAAAATATCTTCCAGTTTACTAAAAAGAGGTGCCAACGCTTGTCATTTCTATTTTCGTAGCTCAAACAAAAGCAAAAGACGACCAGCCGACTCTTCCCAGGCAAATGTTGCATACTCACAGCACTAAGGAGCAAATGCAAAAATAGTTAGAAATTAGATTCAATTTTTAGAAATAAGTTTACTTAGTTAAAGGGCGGTCATTTTGAACCGTATCCAAAATTTATGTAATTAAGTTGTTTAGTTAGCAGTATTTAAACCCTTCTCATGCATTTAGAGAAGGGTCCGGAAATTTGTCAAAAAACTTGTCCTCAGAACATGCACTTCTGCACCCTCAGAGGAGGTTTTGATGAATGAATGGATCAAGGTTTATTAATTTTTGCATTTGATGTCTGCTACTGATGTTGCACTTCTGTACTCTTAGTAGATATCAGAACAAGGAGAGATAAATCATTATTACTTGAAGCTTATGAGTAGGACCAGTCATAAATGGTACTTTTATCTCTTGGCCATTTCTGCTTATATTCTTGAAGTGATATACAATTTTTAGTTGTTTATATGTTATTGCATGAATGCGTGAGTTACCATTTGGCACTTTTGTACGGTGGAGTCATTTATTTATGTTTGATATATGAATAACTTATTATGCGATATTCTGTTCACAACTGTTTTGCCTAACTTTTTATGCAAAGTGGTTCATCTTAATTGATTTCTATTCTTATGATAGCTGAATGATCTTTATTACCAGTTATTGTTTGAAATCTCTTTAGATCGCATAATAGAAGAAATACACCCCGGGTTAGCATGGATTAGATGTGCTGTTTTCATTAGTTTACAATAGCATAGAATTAGATTAAAGTAGCTTAGATCAGAACTCTTAGATCAACATAATCCAACTCTGCACACACACACCCTTAGATTGGGAAACTGGTCCCATTATCCCCAGTCGGACCCGGTATACCAAATGGATAAGGAGCTGCCAACCAAGGTCCAGACCGGGTGGGTATCCCCCTTGTTGTCGACCCGATTTTCGGGGCTTCAACAGAATCATGATTAACATTCATTTTATTCTCATAATTAGTTTCATCTAATACATTTTCGCCATTAGGAAGCATTTCTTGTAGCAACTTTGTCAAACCTTCCTTCAAATCTTCCATGTTTTCTTTTAAACCATTTTTCAAATCTTCCATGTTTCCTTTCATTTTTTCTTCTATACCATCCATTTGAGCTTCCATTTCATTTTTGGTTACTCTTTGCCAGAGCAAAACTTGTTGCACTTGGTCTCGTAATTTTGATATATCATGTTGCATTTCTTCCTCTTCTTCATGTGTCATAGAAGAGCTTTCTGGTTGCTTACTAGGTGCGTCGATTTTTTTGTTTCGAAGAATTTTGAAATCAAAACAATGATATTTATGCTTCACTATGCCCTATGAATCACTTCAAATTAATTTTTCAAACAAAATTTATGCAAAAATTTAAAAAATACACACCTTTTTCTTTCTTTTTAGGAGCTAGATATTGCATTTGTTGTATATCTGTAATTGTGAATCTCCAAGATCTGAAATTATGTCCTATAGTAGACCTATGAGTCTTCTTTCCAACCGAAAAAGTCAAATCAATATTGGATTCTTCAAGAAAGAGATATGCCCAATATCCCATGATGACCTCATTATAGATTGTTTCAGTAGAGCATACTTGTACGGAGTGCCACGTGTTGCTCTTTCAAACTTCAGCCCTGAAAATGATACCCAAAAAACTAAGGTTCATACTCTTTCCAACACTTTTTACGAAATTCAAATTCGATGCTCAGAGAAAAATTTATGATGATTTTCCCTAGGTCACTTGTTTGAGATGGAATTATGGAGCCTGCAGCAACCCTAACTTCCTCGGATCATATCTCTCAAAATGTAGCGAGACAAGATCTGAAATTCATACACAAAGTTCACCACGATTTCAGCTCCATGTGGTTGTCATTTCAGCTTCTGATGCTTCGTAGAAAAAAAAATTATAGTGAAAATTCCATGATGACCTATTTGAAGCAGCGAAACCCTAGAATCCAAAGCTCTTATACCAATTGTTATGCAACCAACTCACAAATAGATAGATCAACGACTTACAAATTATCATTTTCAAGGGGTAAACCTCCTTTACATTACATAAATGAACAATTATTGGATGATACAAATGACAAGACCTCCTTTGTATATATATGAGTCTAAAGGGTAACAATATAATCAAAGCCTACATAACAATAATAATGTAAGAGCACAACAATAACAATAGTGGGCTTCTATGGGGCACAAAAATAACAATATGGGGGCTACATGGGCACAACAATAATAATAAGGGGGATACACTATTATTATAGGGACCTAAAAAGTAGGCATATTGCATTATTTAATGCATTGTGGGTTGATAGGGTTACCCCAAAATTCGTCATGGCAACTGTCTTTTATTTTTGGTTTATGGCAGAGAAGTTATTTTAGCCCCCCATTTTTGTATACCTTCTCTTAATCTATCCCAAAGGGTACAAGAAAATAAATCATTAGCCATGGAAAACAGAATTAAGGAACTATTAAGGTTAGAAAAAGAAAGACATAAAACCAAGACTAAATTTGAGCAGCATCAAAAGTTGGTTTGATAATAAATTCTCTTCTAATATAAGCTTTGAGGTTGTTGATATAGTTTTAAAGTGGGATAAGGAACATGAAGATAAGGCAAAACATATCAAGTTCCAATAGCTATGGTTGGGACCTTTCACTGTTACAGAAAAGTTAGGACCCAACACATTCCGATTGCAAAACTTGGAGGATCAATTTTAGTAACTCCTTGTTAATGGTCTGATTTTGAAATAATTTGCATACTTTTTGTTATGAGACACCTGTATATATTTCTTTTGGTTTTTGAGTGCCTTTTCTTTTCTCTTTTTGACTGTGTTGTTTTGTTTTTCCTTTCCCATTCCACAGTGAATTTGCCTGGAATTTTTTTCCCAATTTATCAGTTGTGATATTGTTACATGTATTATTTATTCAAATGTTTCTTTCATCTTTCTTTGATCTATAAATTTGATATCTGTTACAATCTAATGCAATAATATTTCTTTCAAAGGTTTCTCGTGTTTAAATGAGATTTATGTCTCAAAATTGGTAGATTTGTTTTAACAACTCTATCTATGTAAAACTAGCAACTAATAAACTTCTTACGCCATCCCTTCTCTTAATGAGCAGATATGTCTCCCCCTCTATTGAATGTTATTAATATTTTTTAGCGTAATTAAAAAACATAAAATTATTAATTGTAAGATAGGAGGTCCTATTATGACCCAACCTACCATGATCATAGGTCTTAACGAGTACGACATTACCATATCTA
Organism: Pinus tabuliformis; assembly: GCA_031772625.1. NCBI lineage: Eukaryota > Viridiplantae > Streptophyta > Pinopsida > Pinales > Pinaceae > Pinus > Pinus tabuliformis. The sequence continues at coordinate 456,659,286 of CM062808.1, read as the reverse complement.
GTCACCAAGCCAGGTTAATGGCTTCTAGTTTCACAATTATAAGACATGAGGTCTCATCATGAGCCAACCTGTTCACACCTGCTAGGTCCTGTGAATGGCAATGTAATTTGCAGGTCACCAAGCTTGGAGACTGTATTTCAATTAATGACTTAAAAATATATATATATGTATTTTCCATGTGCTTAAAATTGTTAAATTTCAATATATATATATATATATATATATATATATATATATATATATATATATATATATATATTTGAACTAATGGGATACTGGTGCATCCATTGTTAAATGGTAACCTTGTCGAGGCTATGGATGCATGTTGGCATCAACAACTCTACCAATGGTATTGAAGTAAACTCTTACCATTTCTTGTTTTAGATGTTCATTATTTTTATCTGTTGCATTTTGAGTTTCTTCTGAATATATATATATCATGTAACTGATTATTGCTCATTTTCATTTACAGATTAAACTGAAAGAAATCGACCTTCAATATATGACATGGAACTTTGATTCTGGCTGATATTTTGTTTATGAATTTTAGGCATAGATAATTGGTCTGACCCAATGAGCCACCTAATGTTGGCAGGCCAACTTACTCCCTTGTATTTTCGTAAAAATATAGGGCCCCTCCTGAGTTTTATTTTTATTCTGCTTGTTTTCATTTAATTAAAGCTAGTAATGGATTGATTCCTATTTCATTTCATACGGTTTTTGTTTTGTTTTTTTTTTTTTAAAGTTTGATTTTAGTTGCATGGATGGTTGCATTTCTCAGTTTTTCCTCTTATCAATTGGTGATAAGGACTACATTTTGATTATGATATCCCTAAGTGATTGCTTCTAATATTAATGCAATATTTTAGTTTTAAAGGCCATTACATAATCTTAGATACTATAATAGCATGAATTATCAATTCATTATAATATTATAAGTGACAAATTCGTCCATTATTTTCGCAATTATGTTAATAGTATTTATCTCCTATGTGGTATACTTTTATCTTAATTTTAATGTGGTATCTCTGGGTAAAAGGTTGTTTAACCTATGGTTTGATAAAGCTGTTTAATTTGGTCATTCAACGCGCTTCCGTTATATCCACCTAATGGATCATTGATTGTCAATCTAATGTATAATGTACTACCCATCAGGTTTACATTCATAACATTTACTTGGTTTTAATATTTGGCCATCGTGAAGTTTGTCATATCTTGACTTGGATACGTCTACCTTTGCATGTCGGTTTGTGGTTGTGCCATTTGGCATATGCCACCACCCTCCGAGCGATATAATTATTACTCACATCGCTAGACGTGGTTACTCTTGATACTTGGCATGTGTGATGTGATCCTCAGGCTATCCTCAAAACGAGCCTTCTCGAACCATATTTCTTGCATGCATTTTGCTTCAGTTCTAAGAATTTTATGCCTTAGGTTTTTACAACTTGTTTGCCATTCCATAACCTTGTTTTGTCATGAAAACTAGCCTACACTTTGCAAAAATTCTTGTGAACCACACTAAGTTAACTGGGGCTAAGTTAGTGGAGGTCGACAAAGAATGCTTGGCATTGTTTAGACAAGTTAGGTGGCGGGATTTCCTACAACTTTTTCAAGGGAATAGTGAAGGAGTGGTTAGAGCCTTCACTGATACTTTCAACGGAAGAAGAGCATATTTTGGAAGCTTGGAGATTAAGGTCAGTTTGGAATTCTTGGCATTTTCTACTTACCTCCCTCTCGAAGGCAATTGTTAGTCCAAGAACAAGCCTATTCGAAATGTGACATGGCAAAATTTGTTAGCCAAAATAACTACCAGTTTATGGTAAAAGGTATGCCTCTCACCTTCCTTAAAAAGAAATGGCATTAACCTTTATATATAATTTGTAAATACATTACCTATGAAGGTCATTACAATGTAGTATTTATGTATCATTCCAGGTTGTTAATGGTTTTTCTAGGGCGCGAGGTTAATTTGTCGTATTTCCTATTGGAAAGTCTAATGAGAATGGAAAACGAATATGAGGTCGACCATAAGAATCCTGACCATTCCCTTTTCCATGAAACCTTGATATGTGTCTTAGTTTATCATCATTTGACTCAGACATGAGTGATTGGGGTTCATTTCTTACTAGAAATTCATTCGGGAAAACCTGTTGTTTGACCTAGCTCAATCTTCTACAACCCTTATGCCAAACCCTACGCCTATGCACTATGATCCATCCTTAGTAGAAGAGTCAACCCAAGATGAGCATGAAACCTTTGTCCAACCTCTCAGTTCTCCATATTTAGAGTATAATCAATTTCAGGTATCTAACATTCTTACTTGTTTTTGAATAACAAGGAGTATGACCAAGGCAAATGTTGTTAAGTATTTTGACAAGCCCCCTCAGTTTCACATTCTACACAATTCACTTGCACAAGATCAAGCCATTGGCCAGATTAAGAAAAATGAACAAGAAATTGTTAGAATCAAGAAATTGTAGTGTAAAATAGCTAGGACACATAGGATAAGGCATAAGAACCCCCTAAAATGGTTCCTTTAGTTGATTTGGATAACAATTCTTAGCCTTCACCTAAAAGGAATAAACCTCATGTACAAGATGCTCCTAGCGGGCAAGTTTACAATGCACATTGAAATGATTTCCCCACTACAAACCTTGAGTCAAACAATTTGATTACCAAGATGTATTGGCAGCAGAAGTATTTTCTTACTGCTCCCTGCTTGGAACATAGGATCAACCATATGTTCTATGAAAATTATTAGTTGAGGGCATCACTCTGGGAAGGGGAAAGATCAAATGAACAACAATCATCTAGCAATGAGGCAAGGACATCTGGGTGGACGGAAGCCCTCGGTCAAATGACACACACATTGTTATTAACTTTCAGAATCTCAAAATTACTATTTCCTCCAAAGCTAAATGAATATTTGGTTTTATTTTCATGATGAAATGTTACAAGTAAATTGTTGTATTTTTAGTTACTTTTGTTCTTGAAATAAAGGGTTTCTATAGAAACGTAGATTTTATAACAACTCTCGTTCTAAATTTATAAGTTAGTTTTTTACTTCAATTGGTTGTTGTGATAGGTTACCCATGTCGACTATACAACCTTCTCAAGCATCACAATCATCAGAAACTCTGTCTACCTAGCATTGGGAATTATGAAAGCGAAAGTGAAGTGTACCATTCAGCACATCTTTCAAGTTAGAAGTGGAGACTTGTTAGTTGTTTTTACTTGTTTTTAGATTAGAATTTCATGATCTGGCTTGGTACACTGTTATTGTATTTTTGGAAAGACAATTCTGATTCATTAGAGTTGTGTAGAGTAGTGCTTATTTTATATAAACCCTGCATTTTATAATGGAAGGAGGGGGCGTTGGTACTGGAAACTGGAACCATAATTTTGTGATTATGGATACATGTTGTTGTTTATATGTGAATAAAATATGGTTTGTGCTTATGGATGTCGTTATATGATCATTTACATGCGTCTGTAGTTTCATTGTCTCATATAATTTGCAAATCTTTTCGTGGTTTGATCCCAATAGTTTTGTATGATTTATGTGTTTCTCTTATAACTTTGATTCGAGATCGCAACATAACCAGTAGATAAAGTTTCATGTCATATGTTTCTGATTTGTATTTATCTATAATGCTCCTACTATTTCTTCAGTGATTTGTATCCTAAGGAATTATGGAAATTAGTTAATCTCAATTGATTGGTAATCCAAAGTTATCTGGAAAACTTAATTAGTTAATTGGAATTTATTAGTTAATCCAAAGCGATTGGTACCGTTTGGCACACCTATCAAGTTAGCAATGGAGACTTATTAGTTGTTTTCACTTGTTTTTAGATTAGAATTTCACCAACTGGACTGGCACACTCTCATTGTATTTTTGGAAAGACAATTCTGATTCGTTAGAGTTATGTAGAGTAGGGCTTATTTTATATAAACATTGCATTTTGTAATGGATTGAGGGGGTGTTGGTACTAGAAACTGGAACCATACTTTTGTGACTGTGGATACATGTTATTGCTTCTATATGAATAAAATATGGTTTGTGCATATGGATGTCATTATATGATCATTTACATGTGTTTGTAGTTTCATTTTCTCATATAATTTGCATATATTTTCGTGGTTTGATCCCAAGAGTTTTGTATGGTTTATGTGTTGCTCTTGTAACTTTGATTTGAGATCACAACATAACCAATAGCTAAAGTTTCATGTCATATGTTTCTAATTTGTATTTATCTATAATGCTCCTACCTTTCCTTCTGTGATTTGTATCCTAAGGAATTATGGTAATTAGTTAATCTCGATACTTGGAAGTCTGTGACTTTGATTCTGTGGCTAACAAAAACAAGATTTCTAGACTTTCATGAAAATCTGAATTATATGTGCATAATGATTATGACACATCACTTGATTTTTGTGATTTAATAATCAATTTTTTTCATCATTAAATCATGATGCCTTGTTATGTTTGAAGGACTATTGCATCCTCACCTTGTTAGTTATATTCAGTCGAATAAATAGATTAATAGTTAGCTTAAATTTGTATTTAGTGTTAAATAGAATAGATCATTTAGTTTTGATCTAGATTTGTTCAATACTTTTTCAATCAATTTATTGTTTATAGACGCTCATAAAATTTCTATTCATTTTACCACCACTTACAACATTTCTTTTTGGCTTGAACAGTTGTAATATGTTGACTGTACATTTTGTATACTATTCTTGTAATTTGTTGTATCATATTTTTTATTTTGTGACAAGTTTCAGTAACCCATTTAGATTTAATTTTTTATATTTTGTTTAATTTATAATTTATAATAGAATATCTATATTAGAAATTGGATATATTACGATCATTGATGGACAATCTTGTATTATCAACATAATATTAAAACGAATTGTCTGTCTGCATTGACTTTATTTCTAGTAATAATAGTTTTAGTGCACTCTGACCCATAGGTCATATTAGGTAGATTTATGTGTTAGTTATATTTCACATAGTAGTATAAATTTAGATTAGAATAGCCTTATTTAGATTATGATTAGTTTCCGATAATTTTATTCAATAGCAAGGACGAGGCCAAAGTGTTTCGGGAATATTTAGTGTTCTTGGACAAACGTCTAACCCTCTAGATCTAGTAGCAGGTCTTAATCTCTACATTTTCTATAATCAACAGATAAAACAAGAGAGAAGAGAAATCTACTTGTATTTTTCACTATCTCCTTGTCTCCCTTGATCGATCTTGTTGCTCCTTTTCGTACTTAAGCCACTTGGAAAGTACCTGCACAAACATAGAAACAAAAACCCATCAAGGCAAATGATAATGATCTATTGCTTATAAATAACATGGAATCGAGAACATGATATACATATGAAAGCATTAACATATAACACAAGCATAAGGAAAAAGTCTTGAAAACTTTATTGATAAGAGGAAAGATTACAACCCATATGTGTTCGATCCAGTGACACTCTTCCAATTCAATCCCTCTTCACCTCATGACAAGCAAGACACTCCAACACTATTACAATACTTGCACTCAATTCTAATCTCATATCACCAGCATCTCCTTACAACTCAATATTTTTCAACCCCTAATCTCTTATATGAGTGATTTTTTATAGGTGAGTGAAGGAGGTTATGCCATCAATGGTGACAATGAATGTCTTTCTAAATTTAGAAATCAATTCCATGGAAGAAGGGACAGGGGATTGATGTTTCCTAATTCCCTTCCTCATCATAATGCGAACTCAAAGGAGCAGGTGGCATTGAGAAACTTCTAGAGGCTTCCAATGGATAAGGAATCTTCAAACCCTCATGGAAGTTCGCTCAAATTCACTCAGCGCAGGCCAAATAGGGACCAAGTGCGCTACATAGCACCCTGTCAGTGTATGGTTTGCATTGCAGCGCACCCTAATGAAGGCCTACCTGTGCTGATCTTCTTAGAGGTAGTTTTTGGATGTTTTCAGTGATGGAACTTCTTGGGAAGTGAGGCATTCTGATGACTAAATTCTTTAGGGCATGTAACAATTGCACTAGGGGTTGATGGGCCATAATAGTATCGATTTGTAATTTGGGGTTGATGTGCCCAAATGGATCTGTAACAGTTGCCCCCTAAAGAATGAAGTCATAAATATATATATGTCGAGTGAAATGCTTTATCCTGAGGAGAGGAAGTTTCGAAACGGAAGGTGACCTACATCAATTACAATACATATATCATGATAATTTGATTTTTTCTCATGATCTAGCTGAGGGAAGGCATACCCATGCTTAACTTATAAACTTTCATTACATGTACAAATATAGTCGTTTACAGATATAGACCCATGAATGGTTGACCACGAATGTAAGGCCATTGTACATTTGATTTAGTACTCCTGAAAATATCGTAGCCTAGATGGATGAAACTAGATCCGAGGTCTTCAATCTCATTCAATATTTTGCTCAAGTACAAGCTTAACCATGTGAATAGATGTTCTAAAGTCGAACATGGAAAGACATCGTCTGATTACCAGCCAATGATGTAAGTCGTTAACAGACGCGAGAGGAATCACTGATAATGATAATGACCCTCAAGGTACTATAGTACCTTTCGCATGGTGTGAATAAATGATTTGATGTCGAACACCATACAATTTCTTTCGGTTAAATGCCATTGATGTCGACCTATCACCGAAAACGAGAAACCTGCCATTGATGTATGCAAGCTTCAAGGTACTAAAGGGGTGTTTCTTAGTCAACTTCTTAGATGATGTGCTGATGTCGACAAGAAGAAACTTTGTCACAGGAGGGCCTTGATGTATCCCACATCTACGACATGAAATGAGGTAAATGATTTTGGAGATGAAGATTGACTGACGACACAAGGTTTAGGAATGACGGTCATGAAAATGAAGGTTTTGGTATTGCAAAGGATGAAGTTTGAATTGAATGACTTCTCTTGAACATGTCAGCGACACTAAGATGAATTGGTAGCATTGACCCACAACAAAGTAATGGATGGTATGATAGACCAACGGTGTGATAACCATCAAGCTGAATGACTCAACCCACATAATCACGGTGATGAGGTGAAAGTGTCATGTTCAAGAGCGACTTGCTACCATAAAGTTTTCTTGGCTTTTTCCCATTTTCCCCAGTCATTGCTGACCAGTACCTCTTTATTTTTTATCAAGTTTGATAAGGATAACATATGCTTGTATATTTTCAACCTTCAGGCGAATCCATCACTATTTGACGCTTTAACAAGTCTAGCGAAGGTGAAACTTGACCTTGTCTAGATGGACAATTTTGTCTCTATTTGATGTTTTTAACGAGTTTAACGACAAAGACAACTTGGTCCTTTTGATGTTTAGAGAGTTTGAAAAGGGACGAAAAGAAAACTCCATAAGTTATTTTTCATAAAATAATCTCTCAAGTCTGAAAAAGCATAAAATTATACAAGAGAGATGTCATTTCCAATCCTTTAACGAGCTGGAATATACAAGCACTCGACAATCTTTTCATATTTAGAGAGTTTAAAGAGGACTCTAAGGGGGTTTCTTTTCGTTTTTAACAAAGCTCGAAAAAGAAACAAAAGTTTGCTTTGTGGTCAAAGATGTTCAATTTACACTTGAGCACATTGAATTCTGCTTTCAGCTGTTAAACTTGTTCAAAACTCCATCAAAGAGGATTAAAAATACATGTTCATGGATAAAATGTATAAGAACTAACATTTACTCAATTAATATGCAAGAAATAAACATAAAAACAATTTTTATTATTCATTTTCACCATTTCACTTTTACCCTTTGAATTTGGTGTTCTGGAGCAGTTTTTCACCTCAAAGTTCACTAGTTGATTGCGGAGGATTCAGTGGACTATTTCTCGTGCCGTCTGGACCAGGTAGGAGCTATCCCTGTTTTATTCCATTTATTTTCAGTTTTAAGCAAAAAATGGATCCTAATTTGTCTAATGGTTTCATTTCAGAAATTCATCGGATCAAAATGGTGATTATATGGAGAGAACGAGAGCATGAAGAACAAGACATGATTGCCCTAAATAATCAAGGAACAAATGATTCCCTAAGGAAATTATGGGTTACTAAAGTATTTTCGATTATCCAACATGCGACAACAAATTGAACTCTTACAGTACCTTGTTCGTTCTTGGGATCCTACTGATCAGGTTTTTCACATTAGGGGCAAAGTGATCCCCTTTACCATCGATGATATTTACTTTCTGACTGGACTGTCGAGGCGGAGTGCCCCCATCTCATTATCAGGATTTACCAGAGTTGGTGAATCAGTGAGATATTATATACGACAGTTCTGCCAGGAAGGAGCTCAACCTAGCAGAGACGGAAAGATCAACATCAGGGATGCTAGTGATTTACCATTAAGAACAATCCTTTTTACCTCCGCGAAACTGGCTGGAAGTGCAACTTTACACTTGGAAAATAGGTCATATATGTCGTATGCTTTAGAGTTATTGGAGCTAAAGGTTTTCAACTATTGTGAGGCAGTTCTTGCATCCATGAAAGAACAACTGACCAAGGTAAAGAATGGAAAGACAAAAAAAATTGGCTATGGGCCTATCTTGATTTCTTTTTCCTTGGAGAGAATTCCACTCATGCAACCACAACACATCTCACTGGGAATACCTGGACCTAGAGACCCATGGATGCAGAGGTGGGTAGATCTTATGGCTAGGCATGCTGGCCAGTCATTGATCTCGTTTAACCCTACTTTCTTTGAGTGGTTTGACCGACAGGACATGGCCTTCTCAGAATATCCATATTCAGGAATGGATTTTCGTGGTGATCCAGATTTGGTGTTACCGGTTGGAGCGCAATGGAGTGCTATTGGTAAATTGTTTGACCATAGTGTTTTTCTTTTTAAAGTTTCTACTTTTTTGTGTTTTTTTATTATTGTCAAGATTAAAAAAACATTTTTTATATGTATGCAGATGTTGGATTTGTTCAACCTGTGGGACGCCAACGAGAGGCAAGTGCGCCAGTAAAGAGAGCTGTTGGGAGAGCAGTTCTCGGAGATTTGGATTTAGCAGAGACATTGGCCGAGCTACATTATTACATAGAGGGTTTGACCCTAGGTATTCCAGATGTCTGGATTGAGGAGTTACCTATGCGATTGCAACGCCATACCATTGGTGTGCTGAGTCGTTGGATGAGACTCCTATGCATGATAGCACGGGTTGTGACCTGTTATCATGAGCATCAGTAGTCTACTTGGATATTTTCTACATACATTTTTTAGTTTTTTGAGTCAGATGACCAATTTTTGTCTTGGACACAAAATATTTGTAAAAACTTATATATAGCTATCTATTTGACTTTTAGAGTTTTATTATGGTTAAGTGATGCAATCTTATTCAAATGATGATGTGAATTTAAAATGTTTACTTTACATATGTCGCAAATGTCTATTTAACACATAATTCACTAGAGAGTTAGTTAATGTGTTTAGATTTTTGGAAATATGTTGATATTGAATAAACTCAAAATACCTTTCCAAAATACGAACTCTAAGGAACAAGCGATGAATTGTTGGGTTTCGGACGGTATAGACGCCAGTAAGTTGTAGTACAACAAGTTGTGAGTCTAGCCTACTGATGATTCAGCGTATGCCAAGTGAAATGGCATCAGAGAGGAGTTTAATCAACGTGCTATACTCAACGATATTTTTTGTCGGTCGTCCAATACATATCCCTCTAAAACTCACTAACTCATCGCTTGGAGCGAAAATGGTCCATGCTGCAGAAGATAAATTCTGCGTATTACGACTAGCTCCATCGACATAACCAGTAAATGGTTCCAAAATTTTGACATCTGCAACAAATGTGAAGTGTATTACCTAACCAAATAAAAACTCTAAAAGAAACACACACACAAATGCAATCAAAGCATATATACAGTGAGTTTTACTACACTCAACTAAGCATAGTAACGTTTAAGGTACAACCCATTTCGGGGCTGCGATAATGGAATCCCATCATAGTCCACTAACTCGTAGGCACCTTTCTTCAACACACGTTTAACAATATAAGGGCCCATCCATAGCGGTTCAAATTTTCCCACTCCAAGTTTATTAGAATCCTAATCGTAAAGCAAGACCAGGTCACCTTATGAGAAGACATGAGGCTTAACATTTTTATCATATTGCGCCTTGATGTGTTTTTTATGCACCTCGTTAGCCACTACGGCATCACAATGGGCTTCATCCACATGGATTAACTCCAAGAAACACACTTCCTCTTCAGAAATGTCAAGTAGCAGGTCAATCGCGAGTTTGAGAGATGAGATTTCACATTGGATTGGTAAGACTGCTTCCAAACCATACACCAAATGAAAAGCAGTAAATCCGATCACATTTCTCACCGATGTTCGATATGCCCACAAAGCCGAGTACAGGATTAAATGTAAATTCCTTTTATGAACTCCAATCATTCTTTGCAACATGCGCTTAAGGACTTTGTTGATAGCTTCAACTTGTCCATTAGCTTGTGGGTAATATGGAGTAGAACTATCATGTGACAGTCCTAATTTGGTAGTTAATTAGACCATCATGTGATTGCAAAAATGTGACCCATGATATATAACTATAGCTTGTGGTACACCAAACCTGGCAGCCACATGGTTGAAAAAAAACAGAGCAGCTGTTTCGTGACTATTGTTCAATATTGGCATCGCCTTAGCCCATTTGGCCCCCCGGCCGAGGTGGGGTTACATGTCATGAAGTCAATGCCCCATTTTGCGAATGGACCAAAAACAACAACTGTATGCAGTGGTGTAGGTGGTAATTTAGTTTTACGGTCAAATATTCGGCAAGCATGGCAACTTATGACAACGATAATGCAAATTTGAATATGGTTGGCTAGAAGTAACCAGCATGTAGAATTTTCTGTGCAGTTGTGTAACCAGATAAATTCCCTCCACAAGCACCTAAATGACACTCATTCAAAGCTTTTTCAGCCTCCTCATGAGTAAGGCACCTACGTAAGATCGTATCGACACCATGAAGATAAAGTGTATCACCAATGATCAGATAATCTTTGGTTTGGTATCGAGTATGTCATTGTTCAGAGCGAGAGGTATCAGGTTGAAAAGCTTGGGTCTGGAGATAGACCAGTATATCTCCATACCATGGATCACTTGACAAGATAAGAAACATATACTCTTCCAAGATTTATGCTTCTGATGTAAAATCATTGGAGGATGAGGGAAGATCACAAAGTAACTCAGCAAAGACGAGATTTCTTTGATTTGGATATGATGAATTCCAAATCAAACTCCTACAAGATAACTAACCATTTAGAATTTTTTCCCTCCAACAATTGACGTGCCAAAATGTATGTCATAGGGTTGCAGTCTGATATAATGGTAGTTTTGTGGAGGAGGATGTAATGACAAAATCTCTACACAGCTTGAACGGCTGCCAAGCCTAACTTTTCGACATGCGAATACTTACTTTCTGTATCGTTGAGAGTACAACTCAAATAGTAAATAGTATGTTCAATTCCACTTTCTTCTTGAACTAAAACCATACCAATGGTTGTATCTGTAGCGACGAGATACAGGTAAAAGTCTTTTTGATAGTTTGGGGCATACATTAATGATGCTCTAATCAGGGAATATTTGAGAGCATCAAAATAAGGTTGCACAACTTGGTACCAATGGAAGGGTGCCCCTTTCTTCAATAGACGTGTATAACCTTTAGTTAATTCAACATAGTTTGGAATGAACCTCCTTAGAAAGTTTGCCTTCCCTTGAAGTCTTTGTATCTGTAACAAGTTTGAAGGTGGAGGCAAGTCAAGGATTGCATGAACCTTAATGGGATCAAGTCGAATTCCATCTTTTGAAACTACAAATCCAAGCAATCGACCAGAGCCAACACAAAACACACATTTATGTGGATTGAGTCTTATCTTGTAGTGTCGACATTGTAAGAATATTTCTCTCAAATGTTGCCGGTGATCAGTTTGTTTTCATGAATGAGCAGGAAAATCGTCAAGATAAGGTTGAACAATGTGCTTGATGTCATGGAAGGCATAATTCATTGCCTTTGAAATGTATCCCTTGCATTCTTCAAACCAAAGGGTATTTTTTGATAAGAGAATGTGCCCCATGGACATATAAAAGCGATTTTTGATTGGTCCTATGGACAGATATTGATTTGATTATAGCCAAAAGATCCATCCTTGAATGAAAAGATTTCACATCCAGCACATTCGTCAATAATCTGGTCAATAAAAGGTGTAGGATAATTGTCCTTTGGACATGCTTGGTTTACATACCTATAATTGATGCACACTCGAATTGTCCCTTTTTTTTTCATCAATGGAACAATATTAAATAACCAATCAGTAAGAAGTACAGGGAAAATGAAGCCAGCACACAAAAAAATTTCAACCTCTGCTTTAATGGAAGCAGGTTTTTTAGGATGAATAGGCCGAATCTGTTGTCGTACTGGTTTCACATCAGGGTACATTTTAATCTCATGTTCAGCAATACTTGAGTCAATGCCTGACATCTCCTCATAAGACTATGCAAATATATCTCGAAATTCGTGAAAAAGAGCACAGTAATTATCAAGTTCCAATGGAGAACAAGATTTGTCGACATGAATGTTTTCTACAGTGTTAGGCTTGGTCGAAATGTTTATAGAAATTGTTTCTTCTATGTTGGACAAATTACGCTCAGAATCTACAGTATTTACAGAATATGACAAAAAATCAATGATCGATGGGTGATTTAGTTCATTTGAATAATCTTCATTGTCATCTAGAAGGTGGGAACAATGATGATAATCCTCCCACGACATCTCTCCTATCATCATTGATTGGAAGATTCCTTCATCCGTAGAATGTATACATGAAAAAGGATATGAAGAGGTACCGTATTCTAACGATCTATCTACCCATACAATTGTTGAGTGCGGATTAGGGTTTGCCGCACAAGCCCGAAAAATTGATTGCTATGATGATTCAATGGGGCTTAGCGGCAACACCTCACTATGACCATCAGTTTCAAAGTAGTTGGAAATCTTCGTAAAATTAGATGATGTAGAAGAAATCATGTTGCCAGTCTCTACTCTTGCCACTTCTGCAAAACCAGATGGTGACAAGAGGGTAAAGTTGCCCATCAGGGAAGGATCTTTAAGGAGACCTACTCCAACACTTTGAAATGACAGTGGGTTTCTGTGTATCAATGGAATGGTTCCTGTAACCTGTGAACTATTGGCAAAGAAGGCTAGCTGATCAATGACTATGATTCCACCCTTGAAAGGAAATGCAATTGCACGAAAGTATGTGGAAACGACAGCAGCCATAGCATATACCCAAGGCCTTCCTAGTAAAATGTTGTAATCGAGGAGTCCGTCAACTACTTCGACATCAACAGTAACTGTCTTGCCCCCTAGTTCAATTTGCAGGTTACTCAAAATCCCATATGGAGTATGTGTTCTTCCATCAAAGGCTTTTAACGTAGTTGGTGATCGTGACAATGGCGGTGAACCAAGTGTTTTCCAGCAGCGCATGGACATAATGCAAGTAGATGCCCCCTCATCAATAATAGTTCGGTGAACATTTTTATTGAGAGCTTTTACTTGTATTAGGAAAGCTAATCATTCCTGTAAATGTGGTGAATATCTCGTGTGGTTAAAAACCAAAAGATTTGAATCCGTAGGATCTATTCCACCTATTGCTGACAATAAAGCTCGTTTCTGGGAGGGATAGTTTTGCAACACCTCAAGTGTTAACATAGTGAAAGGTGATTGAGCCAGATCTTCCACTATATTATAGTTTTGAGTTGCTCGAGCACGAGGATTGAATGTTCATTTGTGCACAACTCCCTTTGGTGGCTTTATCATCAATTTGGGTACAACTGGTGGAACAACTTCTGATGAAGTTGAGGTCAAAGTACTAGGTTGATCAGTGGCCTGGTTATTCGACGACGACGGATTTCCATAATCTTTGTTTCTTGTTAACACCAAAACATTGTTTTGTGGATTTGTGATGGATAACATGAGTACTTGGGATGTGGAAGCATGGTTAGTTGCAACCAAATGTGTCTCCGGGGTTGGAAACGGATCTGTCAACACTGTTGATGTGGTTGAAGTCTTTAAAAATTTAGAGAACTCAGAGTGATGTGGAAAATCTCGTGTATAATGCTCATCATTACATATCAAACATCGATAACAAGGTTTCCTGGCCACGGTAGTGGAATCAGATGATTTCTCTGGAGTGGAATTTTCTTGTTTCTTTTTATTATTCTTCCCCTTTTTCTTACCTCCTGGTTGCTTTGGATTTTTTCCATTGTCAAATGAAACGACATTAATCTTTGAGGCATGAGTGTTTTTTGATGCATTTGCAGCTTGATTGAAAATAGAAAGAGTTTGACCAGATGGTATTCATATTGCCTGTGTGCTTGAAGAACCGATCACACCGTCGTCGACATGAGAGTCCTTACTCGATTGTGGGGGTGGTGTAACAATGTAATCTGGTCTAGGTGCATTGGGGATTTTATCATAGAGCTTGTCAGATTGTGTGTAAATAAAATCCAAGTATTGGGCACGAGTGATAACTTGCTCTTCTACGACAACTCCACCTTTTTCCACATCCTCGGTGATTGATGGCCACAAGGACTTTATGAACCACTCAGCTAAAAGCTGATCGGGAACGTATGCCTTAACCATTCGATGACGACGCCTCCACTCATAAATATGATCTAATTGTTATAGACATTTTTGTGCCTTACAGCATTGAGCATGAAATGTCCATAAACTAAGGGATCCAAAGTCCCTAAACATGTTGTTCCTACCCCTATAGGAACAAGGCTAACAAACCACAGCAATTCACAGAAGTTCTCCACCAAAAAACTGCTCAAAACAAGTCAATTCAGGATCATTTCAGTGGCTACACTAGCTGTCTGCGCTGAATGTCAAAGCCAACACTGGCTACCTGCGTTGAATGTCAACTAGAACAAAGGCTACCTGCGCTGAACGAGAGTGGACAAGTGGCAGGCTCATTTCTCAAGGTGTCAAAACCCAGGAAGCTTCCAAAATGACACTTGCCTCAGGGAATTCGACTGGTGATGAGTAAGAGGTTCCAAATCTCCAAGTGGAAGCAAGAACCTCCAAGTGGACTCAAGAACTGACAGAGGGAGAGGACACTAGTCAGATCTCAAGCTGACTCATCCTCTCTCCAAACATCTATATATGGATCTCTCCTCCATGAGATCTGGAGGCTGGAATTTTGTTGTTGCAAAGAATTGTTGTTGGTTTGAGACTGGAATCAGTGGGTGCTTAATGCTTTGAAGGGGCTGAAGATAGGAATTCCATTTGCTGGGAAGGAGATGCTGGATTGGAGCCCTCTGGGTTGTATCTCTTCCTGAACCTTGTTATTCATCAATAAAGCTATCTTGGTTTCTCCTATATGCTGATGTATTTTGATGTATGAATGTATTAACATGTTTAGTTTATTTCTCATCCTAAACTAGTTATGAATGTGAATATCTGTCTTTGTGTAGTGTTCTTCTCTTGTCTCAAGTAGCTGTTCTCTTGTCGCAAGTAGTTGTTCTCTTGTGATCTTGCAGGAAGTTGTAGCTGGATAAGCAAGAAGGCAAGTAGCTGTGAACACCCAAAGAGAAGAGAGATTGGATCGAGGGACAAACAGAAGACACCGGTAAGTCTATTGATCTCTCTTCTTGCACATTTCATAAAGGAAGAAACCAGTATAGCTGTACTTGTTTGTTGCTAAGGCACTGTCACACCTTAGGTGGATAGGATCGTCCTGCATAGGCATTTCTCCCCACAACAAATTGGCGACTCCGCTGGGGAGATTTGTTTAGTCATTTTATTTATGTTTCTATCATTTGTTTACTTCATAGACTTGACAGCAACAATCGAACTGCATCTTTCCCGGATGCAAAGTAGAAAGTTTCTGCTTTGATCCAATTGCTGGACTTGTCTATGATCTAAACAATGGATTCACAAATGATTTGATGATCCTTGTGATAGATCTTAGTAACCCTTCAAAGTATCCCTTTGATTACACCTTGCTTGTTACTTTTATTTGGCCTAAAACAGTTGATTAAGTAGCAAACTGTGACCCAGAACCTGAGGGAAACGAGAGTTTCTCCTTCAGCGCAGACCCAGTGAAGGGATTCTGCATTTCAACGCAGGTCCCGTGAACGCTACCTGCGTTGAATGTCAAAACCCCTGTGTTGAGGTTGCGCTGAACCAGTTTTGCCTTGTGCAGCTGGGGTTCTCTGCTCTGTTTTGCCTTGTTTTGATCTCTGATTTTTGTAGCCTGTAACCAGCATAGGTACCAGTCTAATAACCCCTTTTCTCTGCTTAGATTCCGCCTCCTTTTGTACAAAAAGATTGTGAGTGTTTTTATGTGTTTGTGGCGTCATTTACAGTTTTCCTTTGCATGAGTGAAATAGTCATTCTGTAGCCCTTGATTCAGATCTGTTGGTTGTGATCTTAGAAGAGAGTTCATTGGTTGTTTGCAGATTGATTATATATTTACTTTTGCTTATTGGTTTGAATTTGTCTCTTTTAAGTGTCAAAACAAGTATTCATTTCGAAAATCGTTAAGGGTTGTAATCTCTTCTATCTTCTCTGATTTCGAAAAAGTAAACTTGTTTGTATTGATCATTTAAAAGCAAATTCAAAGTTGTACAAAAAGCTTTCTTTGTAGGCATCAATACTAAGGAAGCAGAAAACAAACACTTGCATTGTGCATTTTGCATTTGATAGTTTGCATGTTGGATTTAGGAAAAGTGCATTAGAGTGTGTTGATTGCTCTTTGAGAAAAGATGGTGTCTTTCTTTTCCCTTAGTAGCTAGGATTTTCAAAGTTGAAAAGATATAAAGCTTGCTTATCATCTTTAGACTGCATTTAGGAATTTGTATCATACATCTCGTGGTGAACCTTGAAAGGCAAACTTTAAAAAGATCAACCTAAAATAAATTGAATGAACTTAACAATGCTTTGTAACATAACGCACAACATAGAGGTCTAGGCTAGAGACGTGTTCCGGCGTCGTTAAGCCTGGTGACTGTCGATCTCGTGGAAGGTGGGTGATTCCTCCTGAGGGACGATAGCACCAGTACGGATTGTGCTCCCACGTACCGTCGCGTATATATTGGGGGACCCCTATAGGCATAAAACCTTTATCCTTAGGAAGCCGTGTCGGCCGCCCTACTGATCGCAATGCACTGAACACAGCATTCAGGAAGATCGACCGCCCGTACCCTAAAAAGTATTCTGCGTTTTGCGAAAAGTTTGGCACACCCTCTGCCTAGAACTCCAGAGCAGTTCCTTTTGGCCTTTTTCAGACTCTATAACGGAAAAAGTCCATCCGAGCATTTGTCACTTCGGGCTCGTTAAAACATCGAAGGAGACTAGAGTCATCTTTAGCTTTTTCTCGACTCTTTAAAATTGAAAAAGCAAGTTGTGTCTAAAGCGTCGTTAAAATTTATTTTAAACGGAACAATCACCCTTTATTCCTGCGTTGATCTTTAGGTTGAAAAATGGAGCACACCAACCAAGGAATTCCCCTTGGTGGAAATCCTAGTCCCTTCTCCTCTTGGGGAGATGTTGGTGCGCCCCACATGGCCACATTGTCGCTTCCAGGACTGACAATTGGCCTGCTAGTTTGGCTCTTTTCAACCAATGTCGTTCAGAACACCACCATTCCTGAACAGTCGAGTCAACAGTTAGACCAGACTAGAGTTTCCCACCAGCCTTCTACTTCATCTTCCTCTCCTCCTTCTTCTTCGCTTGACGGAACTGGTAAAACAAAAAACCAGGTTCCTAAGGAGAAGAAGGAAAAGAAGAAGAAGGAGCCAAAGGTGACTGGGGGCAAACAAGTGTCGTCTGACAAAAATCTACAAACAACACTGACAAGGCCTAAATCGCCATGTGTCATATGCAAGGGAGACCACTTCCATAGAGATTGTCCCTGTATCCCTCGAATACTAAGGGACTGGTCTCCCCGTTTGCACAATTCGGTAGCATCAACCTCTGATAGCCATGTTGACTGCTCACCGTCAACTAGTGAAAGTGAAGTCACAGGACAAAGAGGGAAAGCTAGATTTCCCTGTAAACTGTGTGAAGGCGATCATGCCATCCACCGTTGTCCCTTCTTAGACGAGGCTAAAAGAGTTCTGGAAGATCGCCCGATTTTACGAGCGCAACTTCCTCCTGGATATCAAAACCTCCTGCCAAGTCCTTCACTAGTTGAGAACCCGGCTGGCCTGCCCAGATGGTCAGCCGAAGCACCTATCATTGAAGATGAACCATCTGGATCCATGCCTGACGAAAGTCAACAGGTTGATACGGCAGTTGACCTGGTTTTGCCTTCAGAGGCTCTATCTTCGAATGATACCATCACAGAAGAGAATAAAGACGACACCGTCCAAATTCTCTTCATCAACAATGACTCTGATGAACGAGGGGGCAATGCCCCCATTCCTTTATCGCAGGAAGGAAGTTCGTCAGAGCGATATCCAACCGTTTATTCGGTCCCACCACCAAGCAACCTGGTTGTGTCCTTTCACTGGAACCAACTAGGCAGACCCCGGTTGCCAGCAAGCATACCATTCAGAATTATTGTTCAAATATACAGAATGGTAATGGCTGGCACTATCATTGATGAGGGGGCATCTGTGAGTATCCTTTCCTCTATTGCTTGGAAAGCGCTTGGTTCGCCAGCACTTTTGCCTGAAATGAGAAATCTATGAGGCTTTGATAAAGGAACCAGTTGACCTTTAGGGATCCTCCCCAATGTGCCTATAACATTGAAAGGGAAGACCGTTCGAATGAACGTGATGGTCGTTCAAGGACCCTTGGATTATAGCCTACTCCTTGGACGAGACTATATATATTGCATGGGATCTATAGTCTCCTCACTCTTTAGAGTAATTTGTTTTCCGCATGAAGGAAGAGTGGTCAAGCTCGTGGACCAACTTTCGTTTCCCGGATCACGCATCGCAAATAGTCATGTACCATCCCTAAATGGTCTATTCACGCAATAAGTGTCTCAACCAACGGTCCGTCCTCCTGATGAGCGCGAGTAATCCAGGAGGATATGACTGGATCCCAGGGGGCATGCGTCCTGGCCTGCTTCGGCAGGGAAACTTTAGGTATAGAGTAGGTTTCCGCGGGAGAATATGACTAGTCTGTACCCCGTCCGTAGATGAAGAGGGGTTATTCTAGAATAAGATTCTTTTGTCAAAGTTATGTGAGAGGGTGGGAATCGTCACTCACCTTTTTCTATTTCGGTAGACATTGCCGAGGAAGTGTTTTGTTTGAAAGATTAACGAGAAAATCTTTGGGTAACCTGAAAGAGGTAGGCCTCTCCCAGTGAAACGAAATTTTCGACGAAAATGAAGTAGAGGTAACTTTGAAATCGTACTTTATACCTAGGGGCATGCAAACATTTTGGAGTGCAAGCCAAGAGCGGTTATTTATCTGTTTTTTGGGTTAGCTGTTTCCTAACTTGCATGAAGAAAGGATGCGGAGCATAGCTTTGGTAAGGCGCAAGCTCCATAAAAAATGGAATCTTTCATGAGACATTCTTATCATATGACTGGGTAATCGAGCAGTTTTAGCATAAAGTTCATGCTCGTTAAAAAATAAACGCAAGATCCGAGCAGTTTTAGTGCATAGTTCATGCTCGTTAAAAAATAAACATAAGATCGAGCAAGTGTTTCAATCCGCGTTTAAGCTCGTTAAAAAATGAACTATCCCGGTAAATAACCACTGTGAATGTAATATCATCAGCCGTTAAAGCCTTGGTCGTGTTTGCACCGTCACCTCCACTTTTTCATTTGGCCGATCGTTCACCTCCATATGATTGTTTACCCATTTTGAGGAACAGCTGCGAAGAGTTATTTCACCTAGCCATCCTTGTGACACTGCCGTGATTGGAAAATTCCAACCTGTACCTGGAATCTGCTGCTAACCCTGTTTATCACTCGTTCCTCAAAAGACGAGTCCTCTTTAAGCTCTTTTCAATTGACTCGTAAAATATGAAAAGATTGCCGAGTCCTTGGCCTTCCAGCTCGTTAAAGGACAGGAAGAGCTATCCCTCCTCTAGATTTTAATCTTTTTGGACCTGAGGGATTATTGCACAAAAAGATCGAGCGCTTGTTTTATTCGGCTCGTTAAAACTATCGAAAACTCATCCCTTCTGTATTGTTTTATACTTTTTCGGACTTAAGGGATTAGATGACGAAAAAGGAATTTTGGAGTTAACTTTATGTACCTTTTCAGACTCTCTAAAAATGAAAAGGACCGAGTTATCCTTGTCGTTAGACTCGTTAAAATCATTAAATAGCGACAAACTTGTCTTTAGACGAGAACGAGTTTCACTATCGCTAGGCTCGTTAAAACATAGCGATGGGCTTGCCCGAAGGGCAGGTTATAGAACAAGCATATGTTATCCTCCTCAAGCTTGACAAAAATAAAGAGGTACTGGTCAGCAATGACTGGGGAAAAATTGGGAGAAACTAAAGAAAACTTTGATGGTAGCAAGTCGCTCTTGAACATGACACTTTTCCTCCGTACCACAATCGGGTTGGGTTGTTTCATTCACCGGTCACATCCATGGTCTCGCCATACCATCCATATTTGGGGTAATGCTACCAATCCATCGCATCAGTGTCGCCATATGTTCAAGAGAAGTCGTTCAGAAAGAGTCAACCGTGTCCCATCCACTGCCATACATTATCCTTCATCCATTCATGACCGCCACCCTGAATCATATGTCACAGATCGTTTTCACCTCCATTAAAATCATTAGCTCCGTTCCGTGTCACTGATGTGGGATTCATTAAGGCCCTCCTTTGACGGATCGCTTCTTGTCGACATCAGCTCATTATCCAAGAAGTTGATCTAGGAACAACCCCTTCAGTACTTTGAAGCTTGCATGCCACAATGGCAAGTTTCTCACTTTCGGCGACAGGTATACATCAATGACCTTCGACCGAAAGATTTTGCGTGGTGTTCGACGCCAAGTCCTTTATTCACACCACGTGAATTGTACTGCAGTACCTTGAGGGTCATTATCATTATCGGTGATTCCTCTCGCGCTTGTTAACGGTTTACATCATTGACCGGTAATCAAGCGATGTCTTTCCATGTTCGACTTCAGAACAATTCTCACATGGATCGACTTGTACTTAGAGTGAAGATCGAATGAGTTTGAAGACCCCGGATCTAGTTTCATCCATCCGGGCTGCGATATATATTCAGGAAAGATAAAGACATTGACATGTACATCATTGCAGCAGATAGTCATCCTACTCAAAGGATGATAATTTCATCAAAATTATCAGTCTATCATCAGACGATTGTTTGTTCCATGTACAGAAAAATGAATTTATAAAGCTGAGCATGGGAATGCCCGCCTCAGCTAGATCATGAAAGCAGTATGAAAAATAATGTATTGTATTGTATTGTATTACAGGTCTCCTCCCAGCATTGGATGAACTTCGGATCCCCCTGATAAAGCATTTCACCCGATAAACAGCCTCATACTTTAGGGGGCAACTGTTATAGACATTTTTGTGCCTTACAACATTGAGCATGAAATGTCCATAAACTAAGGGATCCAAAGTCCCTAAACATGTTGTTCCTACCCCTAGAGGAACAAGGCTAACAAACCACAACAATTCACAGAAGTTCTCCACCAAAAAACTGCTCAAAACAAGTCAATTCAGGATCATTTCAGTGGCTACACTAGCTGCCTGCGCTGAATGTCAAAGCCAACACTGGCTACCTGCGTTGAATGTCAACTGGAACAAAGGCTACCTGCGCTGAACGAGAGTGGACAAGTGGCAGGCTCATTTCTCAAGGTGTCAAAACCCAGGAAGCTTCCAAAATGACACTTGCCTCAGGGAATTTGACTGGTGATGAGTAAGAGGTTCCAAATCTCCAAGTGGAAGAAAGAACCTCCAAGTGGACTCAAGAACTGACAGAGGGAGAGGACACTAGTCAGATCTCAAGCTGACTCATCCTCTCTCCAAACATCTATATATGGATCTCTCCTCCATGAGATCTGGAGGCTGGAATTTTGTTATTGCAAAGAATTGTTGTTGGTTTGAGACTGGAATCATTGGGTGCTTAATGCTTTGAAGGGGCTGAAGATAGGAATTCCATTTGCTGGGAAGGAGATGCTGGATTGGAGCCCTCTGGTTTGTATCTCTTCCTGAACCTTGTTATTCATCAATAAAGCTATCTTGGTTTCTCCTATATGCTGATGTATTTTGATGTATGAATGTATTAGCATGTTTAGTTTATTTCTAATCCTAAACTAGTTATGAATGTGAATATCTATCTTTGTGTAGTGTTCTTCTCTTGTCTCAAGTAGCTGTTCTCTTGTCGCAAGTAGCTGTTCTCTTGTGATCTTGCAGGAAGTTGTAGCTGGATAAGCAAGAAGGCAAGTAGCTGTGAACACCCAAAGAGAAGAGACATTGGATCGAGGGACAAACGAAAGACACCGATAAGTCTATTGATCTCTCTTCTTGCACATTTCATAAAGGAAGAAACCAGTATAGCTGTACTCGTTTGTTGTTAAGGCACTGTCACACCTTAGGTGGATAGGATCGTCCTGCATAGGCATTTCTCCCCACAACACTGATATATGGGCAGAGGTAGTCTGTTTAAAGTTGGTCAAGAGTTCCGTTCCAGTCTCGTATCTAATAGGTAACTGGAAGTGGGTCAAAAAAGTAGTGGCTAAAGTGGTGAAGTTACCGAAAGAAGCTCTTGGTAATTCTATGTACCATTTAGCAGCTAGACCAGTAAGTGTTCTTTGGAAACGACAGAATCTGATCGAATCATCATTCAAAGTGTTGGATGAACACCATAAATGAAAGGTCATAACATGATTCGATGGGTCTTCTCCAGGATTTCCATTAAACTTCAGAATATCAGATGGTAACTTGTGCGGAATTACCAGCCACCAAGGTACATATGCGATTGGATCATTGGTGAGCCGGTTTAAATCTGGTAATTCTAAAGTTTCTACGAATGGAAACTGTCGATTCAAGTCAGGTTGAGCATACCCAAGATATGATGGAATTTCCTGTGCAATAGGTCTTTGCATACCATCGTAGGGCATCTGCATTTGGTAACCTTGGTATGGTTGTTGAACCAAAACAGTATAAGGTGGTTGTTGATAACCAGATTGAAATTGTGGTTGTCCATAACTTAAAAATCTTTGTTGCCCAGGACCTTGGTAAGCTTGATATTGACCAAAACCAGGTTGAGCTTGTGAACCAAGTCCAAACTGAGGTTGGAACTATTGGAATTGGGTTGTTAAAATTGCGATAGCCTCGGTTGTTGGACCAATTGTTGTTGCCCAACAATGAAAGGTTGACTAGGTTGTGAATAAACTATACCAGTGTAAGCCTGGGTCAATCCAAATAAAGGTATATTAACCTGACGTTGTTGTTGAGCTCTAGAAACAAGTGGTTGTTGTATAACAACTTGAGAAACTTGAACCTCTTGACTTGAAACTTGTGGTAGCAAGGGAGAAGGATCAGTTTGTACTGGTTGAGAGACAATAGTTTGAGCTTGTGACTGTGGCACAGTAGTAACAACAGGAGTAGTAGGAATAGTTAACACAGTTTGCATTGGTTGTGTTGGATACACAAGCCTTGGTTGAGTTGGCATTACTAGTTTCCATTGACAAACTCTAATTCTAGTTTGACTTGAATATTGTGGGAAACTACCATATGGTTGTCCTCCGGAATAAGGAGGATACGATGAATAAGCATATTGCTCTCCATATGGTGGCAATCCAGTATTTAATGGATACATAGGTCTTTGTTGACCACATTGCCCAGCATGATACTTATGTGCAGGATCAAACTGTTAAGTTCCCATTAGAGAAGAACCAGGTAGAATTCCGGTTGAGGACATGGGTGATGACCATGGTGCAGAAGCAACCCCTGAGTGGGTTCCAAACAATGATTGGTAACCAATCAGGACGGACGATTCACCATACAAGTGCGACTCAGGTGTGGTAGAAAACATCGAAGGAGTTACAACAGAAGATTCTGCTGTAGCTGCATCAAATGATACAGTCTGGGATGTTAACAGTTTTTCAGCCATAGTTAACTGGCCCAACAGTTGTCCTAAAGATTCGACAGGCACTTGAAGAGAAGCAAGATCAGATGAAGTAGAATAATAAGAAGTAGTAGGATAAATATTAAGCCAAATTCCAAAATGAAATCGGGTTCCTGGTGTGGAATCTTCCACTAATTCCTCCTCTATGGCAATCAAATCTGGTGGAAGAACTTGACCGTCAGGTCCGTAAATTATTTTTGGTGTTGATGGAAGTGTAGTTTCAACAACAACTGATGTTTGAGGGGTAACAACTTCTGAATGTCGAAATTCAAAGTCCAGATGTTCATGTAAATGAACAATAGTTTCAAAGGGAGGTTCCTGAACAATTTCAGGTTCAGATGTAACTTCTATTTGAACTGGAATAGATTCTGGATTAAATTTTGGTTGAGTTGTTTCAAGTTCAGAAGCACTTTCTGGTTGAACAGTTTCAAATTGAGTATCAACTTGTTGTTGGACAACCTCGGTTACTGTTTCACTAGGATCAGTGCTAATGTCCTCAGGTAATTGTGAAACTTCTTCTTTAGGAACAGATGTACCAGAAATAGTCGAAGTAACTGGAGTCTCTGTAGCTACTACAAATGTTTTAGGTAATCCAGATGAAGAACTAAGAGTTCTTGATGTACTAGATTCAGTTAAATGAGACCGCTTTGTCTGAATTGGTGTCGCTTCAGGAGGAAAAGGCGGTTGGCTCGTTGTCCTCCGCGAATGACGGGGTTTGGGCTGATGTTCCTCCACGATTGCTGATTGATTCTATCAACTTAAAATCAACTAAGGAATGAGGATGTTATTCGTGGTCAATTAATTTTTACGACATTAGAACACAACTTCACTTTTTTATTCTTAAAGAGTCGAGAAAAACCAAAAGATGACTCTAGTCGCCTTCAATGTTTAATGAGCCTAAAAGGACAAGTGATTAGATGATCCTTTTACTTTTAAAGAGTCGAAAAGGAACGAAAGTGACTGCTCTGGAGATTCTAGACAAGAGGGTTTACTAAACAAATCGAAAAACTGCAATATACACCTTGGTGATAAATGACCAAGGACTTTGCGTACAACAGTCAATCTTCCCAAATGATGTGTTCGGTGCATTACAATCAATAAGGCAGCAGACTTAGCTTCCTAGGGATAAAGGATTTCAACCTATTATGGTCTCCCACCATATACTCGACGGTATAGGGAGCACAAGTCCGTAGTAGCACTTATCGAATCAGAGAGGAGGAATCACCCAACCTCAGTGAAAACGATAGCCACTAGGTTTAAAGACGTCGTAACACGTCTCTAGCCTAGACCTCTAGATGTTTTTCGTTAAGTTCCAATGCATTATTAGATTAATTGATGTAAATTTTAGGTTGATCTTTCTTAAAATTTGCCTTTGAAGGTTCACCACGAGATGTTTTCCGAAATTCCTAAGAATGCAACTAGAATCAAAAGCACTCTTCCCATTTAATTTCAGCAATGAAAATCCTAGCTATGAGGGATAGAGCATACAAGTACTTAACAAAGAGCACAAACTAATGCAATTCCCTAAACCATTCCTTTTGAACACACAAACTCAAACTCTAAAATGCAAATTGCATGTATTTCTTTTTAGTTTCTCTTAATGTGAATGCTGCAATAAGAAAAATTAATGCACAAACGATTCATAACTATTTTCATAAAAAATGACGATTTGCGACAATTTATTTTAAAAGGGAAAGGAAGACTGTATGACACTTTTGATTTTAAATAAATGAATATTTTTGACACTTTAAACGAAAATACAAATCAAATGCACAAATAAATCAATCGATTATTTATGAAGGAAGACTTTACGACACTTCATTTTTCGAAGAAAATGATGATTTTACGACACTTTTCTACCGACAAAACAATTGATCAAAACTACCTTTCGACAGTGGATTGCAAATGATAAAACAAATACATAAAAAAACATCCAACAATCTAGTCTAAATAGGGCCAAATTAAGGAGATGAAAAGCTATTTTCAGAGACAAAACATCATTGACATTCAGCAACTCATTCAAACAAGAGAAAATTGGCAAAAACTTTCAGTTCCTAGATGGGAAACTGGCCCTGAAGGGATTAGCGCAGGCAGCAGTTAGAGACAGTGCGATGAATTGCACTGAACCTATGCGGGAAGTGCACTGCAACGCACTGTGTCCTTCATTAGATTACATTGATGACAATAAGCAATTCTGAAGGCAATTTTGTCACAATTTCGACTCAATTTTCAATGAAAGAGGACTGAAATCAATAAACGACCACAAGTACAGTATGTAGAAATGTCTTAAGAGGCTGATAAGCTACTAAGATGGATAAACGTTCCCCAGTGGAGTCGCCAATTTGTTTCAGGAATATTTAGTGTTCTTGGACAAACGCCTAACCCTCTAGATCTAGTAGCAGGTCTAGAAACAACAGACAAAGTTATCTCTATCTTTTCTATAATAAACAGATAAAACAAGAGAGAAGAGAAACCTACTTGTAGTTTTCGCTAGCTCCTTGTCTCCCTTGACCAATCTTGATGCTTCTTTCTATACTTAAGCTGCTTGGAAAGTACCTGCAAAAACACAAAAACAAAAACCCATCAAGGCAAATGATAATGATCTATTGCTTATAAATAACATGGAATCGAGAACATGATATACATATGAAAGCATTAACATATAACACAAGCATAAGGAAAAAGTCTTGAAAACATAGATTCTGGGTTCGACCCCCAACAGAGTTGCCAATTTGTTTCGGGAATATTTAGTGTTCTTGGACAAACGCCTAACCCTCTAGATCTAGTAGCAGGTCTAGAAACAACAGACAAAGTAATCTCTACCTTTTCTATAATCAACAGATAAAACAAGAGAGAAGAGAAACCTACTTGTAGTTTTCGCTAGCTCCTTGTCTCCCTTGACCGATCTTGTTGCTCCTTTCCGTACTTAAGCCGCTTGGAAAGTACCTGCACAAACACAAAAACAAAAACCCATCAAGGCAAATGATAATGATCTATTGCTTATAAATAACATGGAATCGAGAACATGATATACATATGAAAGCATTAACATATAACACAAGCATAAGGAAAAAGTCTTGAAAACTTTATTGATAAGAGGAAAGATTACAACCCATATGTGCTCGATCCAGTGACACTCTTCCAATTCAATCCCTCTTCACCTCATGACAAGCAAGACACTCCAACACTATTACAATACTTGCACTCAATTCTAATCTCATATCACCAGCATCTCCTTACAACTCAATATTTTTCAGCCCCTGATCTCTTAGATGAGTGATCTTTGTATAGGTGAGTGAAGGAGGTTATGTCATCAATGGTGATAATGAATGCCTTTCTAAATTTAGAAATTAGTTCCATGGAAGAAGGGATAGGGGATTGATGTTTCCTAATTCCCTTCCTCATCCAAATGCAAACTCAAAGGAGTAGGTGGCATTGAGAAACTTCTAGAGGCTTCCAATGGATAAGGAATCTTCAAACCCTCACAGAATTTCGCTCAGTGCACGCCAAAGAGGGACCAAGTGTGCTGCATAGCACCCTGTCAATGTATGGTTTGCATTGTGCAACCTAATGAAGGCCCACCCACGCTGATCTTTTTAGAGGTAACTTTTGGATATTTTCAGTGATGGAACTTCTTGGGAAGTGAGGCATTCTGATGAGTAACTTCTTTAGGGCATGTAACAACTGCACTAGGGGTTGATGGGCCCTAATAGTATCAATCTGTAATTTGGGGTTGATGTGCCCAAATGGATCTGTAACAAAAGGAAAATGGAGCCTTAAAACCCGTCGAGAGTGACCATCCAAAACAACTGGACTTGTGTGAAGAGACTTGGTCTTGGTAATTTCTCCTTTGTGGACATAGGTGTGCAAATGCCCACATCAACAACTTTATAAACAAAACTCATTTACAACCATATTTTACATACATAGTTGCTCTCCCAACAACTTAATGGGTATAATACTCCATAAAATCAACCAATTTCTCTGTGGTTACTAATGCTTCTTGACGTGCCTTGTCCAGCTTGATAACTTTCTTTCTGGAGTGTTGTCCACCTCCATTTTCCAACACTATTGTTTATTGTACTCAATGCTCCTTCAACGAGTAGCCTCAACTCATTACTTTTCGGGAGACATTCAATGTACCTCTAATCCCAATCAATATGCTCATGACTCTTTAAACCAGAAAATTCCCTTTTTTGTCATGGCATCCCCTTCTCTATGTCCAAGTCCCTCGAGAAATCTAGTTCCTCTTCCTTACCCCAAAATAATCCTCACAACCAAGGAAATTCCTTGCCTTAACCCATTCATATTATTCATGGTGTACTTCATAGCAAGAAGTGGACATTATTGGTTCTAATGTCAGCACAATGGCCCTATTTTTGAATTTCTTAGCTCTAGTACAATATTGCACACTCAAATTTGTTTAATGTTACTGGTGTTTGACTTGTAACCAATTTCACACACTCATACCAAGCAACTCAATGATCTGCCTACATCATGGGCACACAAATTTTCATGAGACTCATCATAAAAAAATTGGAATAAGTTTAAAACATACCCCATGAGAAGATTTATCCATGAGGTGAACCATGCAATTTTAATTCATTTCATATCACAACAAAACCAAGTTAACTCATAAATTCAAATCATTGCAAATAAAACCTTTAAGTAGAACTATATCATGCTCATAGTTAAAAAATTCATTAAATTAAATATTCAATACTCATCTTTGATTTCCTCGTTGCTTCTTTGATTCACATGTATTATTGAGCGCTTTCCTAAGCCTGGTTAGTGCTCACACATCTCCATGTAGTGCTTTTCTCTTTATCTTTGACTCACATGCACTAAATTAATTTCCAAACTAGGAAAGCACCCAATGTTGGACATGCTCCATGTGATCTTCAACTTTTTATTCTTCTCTAATTCACTCATCCCCACCCACTTAAACTAGGTCTTATCATCTCCAGTGTCTCCACCAAATACTAGGAATCTAGAGCACATTATTGTCCCATTGCGAAGCTCGTAGCCATTGTCACCGGGAATCCAAAGACCACCTGTCTCTGTCTATTTGAATCAAGAAATACCACCTCTAATGTCTCCACCCTATATCAGGAATCCAAATTACACTATTATACGATTGCAAAGTCGCAATGAACTATTCTTAGGAATCTAGAGACCACCCCATCTCCACCCACTGATGCAAGCAATATTGCCTCCAATGTCTCCACCCAATAATGGGAATCCATAGCACACTAATGTACCATTGTGATACCGACTGTCAATTGAGAAAAACGCAGAGCTCTCTCTGCAAACCAGGAGTCTAGATAATATAGAGTCTCCATCTAATACTGGGAATCCATATCACTCTGCACCTCCACTTGTATATCTTGTCTTGGTTGCACCGCATGCACTCACAACCCAAATATTGGTTTGTGGTTTCTTCAATATGTCCAATCTTGTCCTAGCATGATGCAAATCACATTTCTCCTAGGCCTAAGCAAACCCCAATCCTAGATGACCTTCCTATCCCAATATCATCACACCTCAATCCCCAATCTCAAGTGGCCTACCTATCCCAATATCATCACACCTCCCAGGTCCATGCAACCCCTAATCCCAAGTGGCCTATCTGTCCCAATATCTATTAGTAGTTAGTATGTCCGCTAATCCCACAATCAAATTTTCATTATCATAATATAAACATGGGCACATGATATCATAAACAATAATGATCATCAACAAGGATTCACACTTTCTCAATAGATTCCTCACACAACTGATAATTTCATTGGATAACTTTATTATGTTATCCCAAACAAGCCATTCATATATGCATCAAATTTCTAAGTATAATCAATCATTCTTCCATAAGAATGATCCCTGACAAAAACCTATTAATTAAAATGGCATTGCACACATTCATTTATTTAATCATCAACATGTTCATGCATATGACACATATCAACGTATGTCAAATAAAATCAAGGTTAAGAGAAACTTGTGTATCCATGCAAAGCATGCATAAAATTAAGAACAATAATTTTCCAACTTAGCCCAAAGGAATTCTTCACCCAAATTCCTTTATTTTTACCTTTTACCTTGCTTCTATTACCAACACCATCAATTGATATTATTGTTGTTGCAATATTTAGAAATTTATGAACTCAACATTTCATAACCATGTTGTTCACACACAATTACTTTTCAGCGTGCATGTATTTTCCTTCATTGCCCCTCACTGCAATTCTTAGGGCATAGTTATAATGTCATTTTCAGCAATGTATTTCCTTCCCATTTCCCAATGATGTTCCATGTTACCTAGAACTCATCCATAAACTTCTTGTGTTATTTAAACATAGCAAAAACAAAATTTCTACTTCCATGCCATTATACAATCATGATATTTCAAATATTAACCACTTATCTTGCTACTATGATGATTCTCAACCAATGGCCTCTCAGACCTACAACATAATCATACCTCCATTGCATCATAAGCTAAAAAATGCATGTGTACATATTAACTATGTAGTTTTAAGTTTATAAAACTTTCCTTTTCATACCACTTTCCTGGTAGTCATGTTGTTGTCCATTTCTTCCCGTGGACCCAACCAACCCACTTGGTTGTTAGTCATCTTTTCTTTCCTTCAATTTCCCCTTTTATTTATACATTAGGCTTTATCTAGGTTGTATACTTCTTGTTGGGTTCCACTCAACTCTTCCCCAAAGCTCCATTACTTTCCTTTTACACCCAATGATTTCCAAGACCCCAAAACATAAAAAGGAAAGAATAAAAAAGAAATGAAAAACAATAAAAGTTTGTGACAACAATACAAAACTCACAAGCAAGGTAACATGGCCATGCTCAATTCAACAATCAAAGCAGCAAATGAAATATAAACCAACCATGAAATAAAATAAAAATTAACACAGAAAACATTCAATTAACCACATTCAACTCAATACCATGAGTTCTGGGATTTGTTATGTCCTTCACCACCATTTAAATATGTAACGGTGGAGTCTTTTCCAATGTTTTTATTTTAGCTTTAGAATTTCAACACCCCTCGAGAACTCTCTCTCTCTCTCTCTCGCTCTAGTGTATATATATATATATATATATATATATATATAGCTTGAAGGAGTACTCCCTCCTCTCCTCTAACATTACACATTGTTAGTTCATGTGTCTAAGGCTCACATGCATTATCCTTATTCTTATTTTTCTATCTATTGGGACAATCTTTTCTCAAGTGTTCCTCTCCACAATTACCAACAATATATTGTCTTGCTTTCCTTTCCAGCCTTGCATGGCCTCTTTCTTGCCTATCAGCGTGACCTCCCTCTTCTGAGAATAGGGCTTGTTGCAACAACTCCTGAATGTATGGCATGCATTTTTGCAGCATAGAGCTCATCCTTTCTAGCCCTTATTGCTTCCTGGTGAGCCTTTCAATCTCTTTCTTGCAGCTCTTCATCTCAACCTTCAAGCTCCTGAAGGTCCCTTCTCTTTCAAGGGATTTTCCCTTCTTAAGTTCATGATGGATGCCACTATCCATGCATTTTTCTTCTTGTTTCCGCTAAGTCTTCTTATGTGTTGCCACACACACTCGAATATTAATTGTGTTAATACAAATATGCATAACTTAGTTGTTACCTTGCAATTCTCACACCAAGCATGTTGCCCTGTTGCTATTCACACATCTAAACTTTTATGTTAGCCACATGTTCTGAAAATCAAGACAATATATATATATATATATATATATATATATATATATATATATATATATATATATATATATATATATATATATATATATATATTCAACATGTTTACTATCATGCCATTACAAGTTTTATAAATCAACTTTTTAGCAAAACTATCATCATCAATCAAAATTAGCCTTCTTACCAAGGCTAGCAACCATGAGATCTACAATCTCAAAAATCAGCTAGTAAGCATTCTAGCACATTTCCCTCTATCATTCTAGAATTTCGAAATTATAACATCATCATGGACATGGATACAATACACATTCTGCAACCAACACATAGCCATCAAATCCCACTTGTACAAACAATCAATCATCAGGAGCACATCTATCTACAACAGTCACAAAATCTCATGCCCCAAAGGTTCAACAAAGAGCTTTTGCCTTTTCATCCATTTTCCTTTGAGCCTATTTAGTCCAAGTGGTGAACCTAGACACTCTAGCATTATGTTGAAATAGAAACCATAAAAGGCTTCAATTATCCATCCCATGCACTATACACCATTCCACGATCAAGGAAGGCATTGACCATCAATGGCAAGTGACCATAGAAAGAGAGAAACACTAATAACAAATAATCAATATGTTAAGACAACCAACCTCCAATCCGTTGAGGCTCTTTGTTGCATGTAAGATACAGACCATAGTATTCCAACACCCCAAACCGCATATATATGTACATAACATTTAGTTGGATCAAGTGATGTTATGCAGATACAAGCTGTTGAAAATGGAAACAAGAAATGCTAAAAATAGAAGTGCTAAAAAAACACTGCTATAAATAACAGTTCAGGTACCAGTGTTGGACATAGCAACAAGGAATGAAAAATGGAAGTGCTAAAAATAACATCGCTATAAATAGAATTTTGGGATGGATTCCAATTTAAGTTAGTCCTTGAACTAAAATTGAGAAGTAAAATTTGAATTTGATCTTAGCAGTTGTTTGTAAAATAATTAATTAATTCATCTTGAGTTAATTAGTTAAGGAAAATCAAACATGAAGTCTATGTGGGGACATGCAATAGTTTCTCCATTAATTGAGGAATTTATCCATCAGTTAAAGAGATAAGGATGAGTTGTAATTAGTTAGCTCAGTTAACTGAGTCAATTCCAGTTAGATTTATTTAAACAGTTTGTTTAAATTAATTGTGAGTTCAGTTAGTTAATGCTTGCATGCATGTAACTGTTGCACTTAAGATAACTGAATATTCTCTCATAAATAACTCATGCATGTCAGTTCAGTCAGAGACCCAGTTGAGATCAGAGGAAGGGACAGTGTACTATCAGTTGGAGGATTTTTCCTATATAGGAAACTCATCCATGCAGAAGGAATCATCTCCTTGTTGTTTGTGCAGTTATTTCTGAGCCAAGTGAGTAGTGTGAGGTGGTAATTCACACAAGTGGAAGCACTAGACCCTAAGAAAAACTGCGCAAGGAAATAGGAGGCTTGGAGGGCAGAGGAGAATGTTGTGAGAGCCTTTGACTATCTATGAGCAGTATTGTTTGATTGCAAAGAAAGAAGGATAGCTTGAGAGCTGATTCTTTTTGTAACTTGAACAAGATTTCCACTTGTATGATAATATAGAGAGTGGGGTTTTAGGCTGAGGCTTTCCCTGGGTTATTTCTTCTGTGTTATGTGTGATTGATTTCTCATTCTCAATTATATGTGTTATCCTGATCTTGCTCAATTCGATTAAGCTTCCGCAAAGTGTTGTAGAAGTAGATCTTGTATTGTGTTTTAGTATATTGCATAATCTGTTGATCTACAGTGGGAATTTCTACATGGTATCAGAGCAAAGGTGATCAAGGAAGAACAGTATATAAGAAGGAGAAGTTCGAAGTTTGGTTCCTGAATCTAGAAATCGAGTTCTTATCACATCTCTATGTCACCTATGGCATTCAGTGGTTTAAGACTCGAGTATGCCCTTGATGGCAGCTTGAATTATATAGCTTGGAAGGATCACATGGAGGCAGTATTAGAGGATAACGGTCTAAAGGACTTCATTGATCAAGAAGTCCCCAAGCCGACCAATTCCACTCAACTAGTGGAATGGAAGAAATGTGTGGCTAGAGCAAGGAGAATACTCCTAGAGGGAGTTCGAGACCACATTGTCTCGAGCTTCCATGGGAAGGAGACACCGTTTTCAAAGTGGAAAACATTGAAAGTTCTATGTCAGAATAGCAGTGATCAGAGGAAGCTGGCACTAAAGGACAAGCTTCGGAAGATCAAGTGTGAAAAGGGCGACATAATCTCTACATATCTGAACAAGCTCACCACATGCAAGGATGAGCTTAGAAGTGTAGGGATCACGACAGCTGATGATGACATGGTGAGTCTTGCACTCCTCGGTATTCGTAAGAGCTGGCATAGCTACTAAGACTCAGTTAATGGAAGAGAGAAACTACCAGATTGGGAATGACTTTGGTCAAATCTGATGCAGGAGGAAATAAGAAGAAGCACCAGAGATGGTTCTTCATCCATGGAGGATGAAGAAAATTGTGCCTTAGCCTGTAAGGCAAAGAAGGGGAAGGAGAAGGATTCTCTTTCCCAATCCAGTTCTTCCTAAGGTAGGAAGAAGTTTTACAAATCAAAAGTGCGATGCTTTCGTTTTCATGAGGTGGGCCATTTTGCTACAAATTGTCCACTGAGGAAATCCAAGAAGGGATCCGTGGAAGGATCAGAAGGTGAGGCACTGGCCTCACAGTTCGAGTTGGATTTCACACTCTTCGCATGCATGGTTTCATCCATGGTGGGAAGTGGTTGGTTTCTTGACAGTGGAGCTTCTTTCCACATGACCGATGACAAGAGTTTGTTCAATACTTTGGAGGATAAAGATCTCCAGATACTCATAACGAAGGGTAATGAGGAAAAGTATAGTGTCTCAGGTGTAGGCACGACTGTTTTTCAGAGGGAGCATGGAGCTCGCATTACTGTGACCGATGTCAAGTATGTACCAGGACTGAAGATAAATTTAGCGTCGATCGCGATGCTGGAAGACAGAGGCTATGATGTAATCTTCAGTAAGGGAAAGGTTTTCCTTAGACACATCATCACTAGACAGGTGAAGTAGATCAGTTTACGGGTCAAGAACCTGTATGCTTTTGAGGTTCAAGATGCATGAAAAGCCTTGAGGAGCAAGGCAACTGATGGAGACTTGGTGGTTGAGAGGGAGAGTACATTACCTCTCAACATGCAGTGCTAGAAGAAGTCTCAGATGATTACGGAGGAGCCACAATTGGTGAAGCAGCTTCAGGAGGTTGTGGAGCAGCCACAACTAGAGAAGCCAAGAGGAGATCGAGTAGAAACATCTACTCATGTGGAGACCTCCAGTAGGGGGAAATTTTGAGCCAGGTGGGCAGAGGGATCGCATGCATCCATACCTCCAAGTAGGAGGTGGGGCGATGTGGAGTGACAGTCCCAAGAAGGTTGGAATAGGGGTAGGATCCTTGAGGTACCCAACCTCTTTGATTCGACTTTGCTACAGGAGCTCCGATGAGGAGTAGTAGGACTGGCTGAGTGGGTAGAGGCAGATGCGGATGGAGCGGTAGAGAGAGCTACAGTGCAGGAGTCCCAAGACTGTGCAGAGCTAGCAAGCTGCAGCAATGCGAGAGGCACAGGAGTGTTGCACCAGTGCAGGATGGCACAGAGAGGTGTGCAACGGTGCCAAATGCATGGAGTGTTGCAGTAGCTCAGAGGTCAGAGAGGGAGCACTTGTCAGCGACAGATAGAGCTTCAGCATCAGAGTATGTTTCTAGCCCAACGGGGAGGTCATTTGGGAGTTTTTTTGTTTTTAGAGTTGCTAGAGCAAAAACACTTGGGAGAGGTGTTGCGTGCAGAACATTCCAAAGGTTCAGGATCAGGTTCGAGTTGAATGCCTTTCTTGTTGAGAGGGAGTGTTGAAAATGGCAACAAGAAATGCTAAAAATAGCACTGCTATAAATAGCAGTTCAGGGACCAGTGTTGGACATAGCAACAAGGAATGAAAAAAGGAAGTGTTAAAAATAGCATTGCTATAAATAGAATTTCGGGATGGATTCCAATTTTAGTTAGTCCCTGAACTAAAATTGAGAAGTAAAATTTGAATTTGATCTTAGCAGTTGTTTGTAAAATAATTAACTAATTCATCTTGAGTTAATTAGTTAAGGAAAACCAAACATGAAATCTATGTGGGGACATGCAACAATTTCTCCATTAATTGAGGAATTTATCCATCAGTTAAAGAGATAAGGATGAGTTTTAATTAGTTAGCTCAGTTAACTGAGTCAAGTCCAGTTAGATTGATTTAAACAATTTGTTTAAATTAATTGTGAGTTTAGTTAGTTAATGCTTGCATGCATGTAACTGCTACACTTCAGATAACTGAATATTCTCTCATAAATAACTCATGCATGTCAGTTCAATCAGAGACCCAGTTGAGATCAGAGGAAGGGACAGTGTACTATCAGTTGGAGGATTTTTCCTATATAGGAAACTTGTCCATGCAGAAGGAATCATCTCCTTCAAGTTTGTGCAGTAATTTCTGAGCCAAGTGAGCAGTGTGAGGTGGGAATTCACACAAGTGGAAGCACTGGACCCCAGGAAATAGGAGGCTTGGAGGGTAGAGGAGAAGGTTGTGAGAGTCTTTGACTGTCTTTGAGCAATATTGTTTGATTGCAAAGAGAGCAGGATAGCTTGAGAGCTGATTCTTTTTGTAACTTGAACAAGATTTCCACTTGTATGATAATACAGAGATTGGGGTTTTAGGTTGAGGCTTTCCCCAGGTCATTTCTTCTTTGTTATGTGTGATTGATTTCTCATTCTCAGTTATATGTGTTCTCTTGATCTTGCTCAATTTGATTAAGCTTCCACAAAGTGTTGTAGAAGTAGATCTTGTATTGTGTTTTAGTATATTGCATAATCTATTGATCTATAGTGGGAATTTCTACACAAGCAACACAAATATTCGCCAAATCTATTATATCATATGAAAAATCACATGTACATCTCATTCCAAGTATGCAAAAGTGCACCATTTAACCACCAATGTTGGTGCACTACAAGTAACCATACACAGATCCATACAGGTGGTCCCTCAACTCTTAAGGAAATGACGAGCATCCAAATTTTCAGTAATAGGTCGTACAAGTCTTCAAGACATAAGAGATAAAATACATGCAAATACATTATCATGTTTCCTTAGAGTCCCAACTTTGGCTCCTGAGGTCCAGTGTTAAACCTCCCGCTCTGACATTACTCTGCAACATACCTTAACGCATTACACTACAGTGTCAAAGACCCCAACCTTTATCTCCAAAGGCCCAATTATTGAACGTTTAGCTCTGATACCACTTTTTAACATCCTCACCCATTGAGTGAGAAGTGTTACTTTAATTTATCCGGACCTGCATAGTCCTATCATGGAAATGGGGTCACAAAATTCCTTGATCCTAAACTTTCTTAAAAATAAAATATAATACCACCATCACATCTGGCTCATTGATAGCTTTCCAACGATATAAATTTCTCCTCAATTTGACTTATAGATCAAATGTTATGGTCATTTGAAACTTGTCCCTTTTAAACCTCGCTAAGTCGACATGGCTACTACGTTGCCCTCATGGTGCGGCCCATGTGGCTTTCTGCATTAGCCTGGGAATCCTACATGGCAAGCCACATCTTTTGGACCCTACCATGTCATCTATCCCTTCCTTCTTCTAGTCCATCATATATAACATAAATCCTCTCGAGGTCCAAGGACACGAGGCTCTGAGATGATGCCATGTTGATGTCTCTCGCCTCACCCTTCTCCCTCTCTATTTCCTTCACACCCATAGAAAGACATCCCTGAGATCCTAAGATGTAAAATTTTCCATCATTTTCCAGGGAGAAATCTCATCTTGCCACTTTATCAATCTCGACCCTTTCTATCATTGCATGCCTCTCATCCCCCTCTGAGGTTCTATGATGACTTCATCTCGAGATTTTTTCATCCTTACAGGGTTCCCTTTCGACGATAAAAGTTCCTGTCAAATGTTGTGAAACATTCAGTCTCTCACCCTTGTCAGTCTTGACCTAATCCACCTATGTCCATAAATATTGACCTCCAAGGTTGAGTCAAGAATTCCCTCTGTTAGAGGACGGGAATTTCCCTCTATCAAAGCCCTCTCTCGACACTTTTAGAGGTTACGATTGGCTCCTGAGCTCTGCATAATTACATATGTATATTATGTATATGAGGATGCCCTCGATACTCAGTAATATGTCTGTGTGTGTGTGTGTGTACATAATACAAGATGCCCTTGATGCTCAACCACATCCATGATTTCCCCAGTCACACATATATACATATATAAACATTTAAGGCATGATTTCCTTAGATAATTAAACAATCCAAAGCCATGAAATACAAGACATTTCATTATAAGAAATTACCCAGTGAGACAAATATTCCATATATCTCTCACACAATAGTAATGAACAGGCATCCACACACCCATAAACATGAAGTATGCATTCTTCACCACATTATATAGGTCTAATAATTATGTACAAAAATAGACATTCCTCATCGGTGGTCATACAATTTAACAATACAAACAGACATTACATAACATTAGTCTACAAAAACATAAATAAACAACTTATCTTATGAATAGAAGACTGGAAACTAAGTTTGGGATTGTAAATATTCACCCAACCTTAGATTGATTGCACTATCATCTATCTTCCAGCTAATCACCCTGTGAGCCAATTTTAGAGC
Organism: Pinus tabuliformis; assembly: GCA_031772625.1. Taxonomy (NCBI): domain Eukaryota; kingdom Viridiplantae; phylum Streptophyta; class Pinopsida; order Pinales; family Pinaceae; genus Pinus; species Pinus tabuliformis. The sequence continues at coordinate 456,620,610 of CM062808.1, read as the reverse complement.
TTCAAGAGTGCTCAAAGGAATAAAACCAATACCATAACCAATTGCAAGTCGTAGTCTAATGATAAAACACAAAAAACACTTTTGCAGATGAGGGATCCAGAAGGTGTAGGACCTCCACCCAAAATTGGGAGTCTAGAGAATATTTCTCCTTCACCTAAGGAATGTCTTTTTCTCCACTCTTTTGTTGTGTACACCTAAAGCCTAGCCCCAACCCATGAAATCTAGTTCCTCCTCCCAAGCTATGCAGCATGCTATATTTCACCATCTTTTTGTCATGCACTTTTTTGTTCCATATATTTGTCTTATTTCCCAATGTCGTCTCTCTGTTCCTTCACAACGCTTCCCTCCCTGTGGTATGTGTTGTCTCCTCTAGTTCTCCACACAAAGCTCTCTTCTCCTCTGGTATGTGTTGTCTCCTCTAAATCATATGTACTCTCCTTGCTATTTTCCTTTTTATTATTTTTCGATTGTTTCAATGCTCTTCCCCATCCTACCTCCTCGTCATCTTCTTGACCAATGCCATTCATTCTTGGTTTGTTGATTTGGCCAACACAATCCACGACATAGGCAAAGGAGTATGGGCTTTTCCTCCATTGAGGAAGATCATACTCTTCCTCAAAATCAACCTTTAATTTCAAATAGTCTTCATTAAAGCAAACTGGCTAGGCCGTGGTCATAATTAATGAGAATTTCCTCCAATTTCCCTAGTCTCCTTCATAAGGTAGCTGAATTTGTGTCCCTTTCTCTGCCAATTCATTGTGTTTACATTTCCACAATTTAATTACAAGACTATAATTTAAATATTTACAAGAGGGAATTTAACCAAAAAGGGTTGTCACAGTTTCTTTGATGTGATTAACATAATATATGCATTGAAGAGTTTTTATTGTTTAATATTTGCTATTATATCGATTCACCACCCCCCCTTTCAGTATAATTATATTTCCAATAATTGGTATTAGAGTAGGTTCCTTCAGGAACAGTTAATCACTAGAAGGTAGATCACATAGGAACATGGCCAATCATAAGGTATTCTCTTCAAGCAAGGCTCCACTATTTAATGGATCATTTTTTGTTACCTCTAGAATAAACCACAAGCCCAAGAATTTTTCCTCGGTGTTGGTACCCCTACCATGTGCATAAAAAACATGAACAAAGTGGAAATGAGCCAAATAAAGTACCACACTAGTGCCACACTTAGGGGGACCATCCTGACTCGCCCCACTGAAGAATCACCATAGAGTGGAAAAATCAAAGGGAGGCAGGTGCAGGACTCAAGACTTCTTGAATTTTTTTATAACCTCGTGTTCTTTTGTTGCCTGCATAACAAAAAGAGACACAATTTTTTATGGGATCACCTTTCCATAAAATGTGTGAGAATTTTGAGCCCACCTAATGTAGTATATGAAAATATAAGGAAAACCATTGAAATGGAAATGGTAGAAATAGTCAACCATACTTGTAAGCATTATTGGAGGGACAATTTATCCCATCCAAGCACAATTCACAACTCCTATCTAATTAGAGCGAAAAACTTATGGGTGTAAGGACATGAAATGAAAAGGTATCCAAAGGATTCACATGATGAGTTATGAAGAATACACCATCTGGCCCAAACAACCCATATTTTTGGTAATTTGCCCATGCAAAGAGTTTATTATTTGTAGCTATCCAAAAACGAAGCTTGCATTTGAGAGGACCGTAGGTTTTCCATAACAACTTCCACCTCTAGGCTATCTCTCCCACGTAATAATATTCGTTCCATAATTTATACTCAATTTTTGTAGTGTATGTCCCTCAAGCTAGGTTTTTTTATCATACCAAAGAATCTTCGACCCCCTACCTCAGAATGATGAAGCATAAAGACAAATATGCATTGTAGGCCTTCCTGTTAAAAAATCAAAAGGCAGAAATATTTTCTTGTCTTTGATAGTTACTTGTGATCATATTTGAATTCTTATTAGTTTATTTTATGTCTTCTTTTATGTTCTTATCATCAAGCAACTACTAAAACATGAATATCAACAAAGACACCAGATATAAGCTCTTAGTGAGGGCTAAAACCCCTCTTTTAGGGGAAAACCCAAAATCTTCTTGTCTTCCTTTAGAACCAAATCAAATGAGATAACCAAGAACATTGACCAGACCTTAAGACCTTCCTCACTCTACAAAGCCAACCTCCCAATATGAATAGACAAACCTCAATAGTGAACCCTAGTCAAACTACTTCAATCCTGCAACAATCCAGATTTTGACCCTCCAGCTTCAGAATTTCGGCCCTACTGCAGACCTGCAACTTTGACCCCCCTACAATAGCCCAGAAGTTTGCACATGTGGTAGAAGAGAGAGAAATTCATCTTCCTTTTGCTTGACAAGTGTCTCCTTCTTCTTCGCTAGGGATTTCTCTTTCCTTTCTAGGTAATTCACTCTTCTTTCTTCTTCCTTCAATTGCAAATCGAATGTGCTTTATTGGATTCCAAATGAGGTCAAATTCACTACTTTTAAAGTCATTATGTGAGGTCAAATTCTCCTAATGAGGCCGACCTGACTGGAGGGTAAGCCGACTTGGTCGAGGAAGGTTATATGACCAAATTACATCAAAATAAATGTTATTTCTTGACAAACAAATCCTAAGAAGGGTCTGGATCATGATGACAAGGAATATGACTCTTGACATAAACCCTAAAATCACACAATGGGAGCTTTGACCTAGAATAAAATAAATGAAGCATAAAACCCATGCTTATAAATAATTTTTCTTTTATAATAATTTTTATTTTCTTTATTTTTGACAAGTACATTACATCATAACTCAATTATAATTATGAATATTGATACTGGTTACATTTCTCAACGCTCGTTATTAACTAGGGAGGTATTCATAGTTATTCAACCGGTATAAGGTTGACCTCAATTTTGAAATTTTCTTTAAGAAGAGAACAAAAACATATGCTTGGGATACCCTTACTGCCATGGTATCCTTCCAACTGATACTAAGGTGTCATTTAGGCATTTTCCACTATAGGTATTGTTGTCACTCACTACTTTATCAATCATTAGTTGCTTCAAATGCTAGATAGCAGTGAGGTTTGATGCTAATTTTTGAGCCACGGAAGATCTCAAAGCTTAATCAAAAACTTTCCATTTCCTAGTGCACAAAAAGATCTTTCCAACAGTATATGGAAGTCCAAAAATGGATTACTAGATCAGAAGTTAAAGCATTTTAAAGATTACCATTGGAAAGCCTATAAAGCAAAGGAGAAAACGCCAAAGGAGCAAGGTAAATCGCAGTCCCATAGTACCGCAATCCCGCATCCCACAAGTTCGGCATCCCGCATATCTGTGCCCCCACAGACCCCGGAATCTCGTGATCCCGCAGTTCTGCATCTCGCAAGTCATAGGGCATACACTTAAGATTATCAGTGGTTCGCAATGTTGAACGCCGATATCGCAATCCTGTGATCCCGCATCTCGGTGACCCTACAGTCCTACAATCACAGCAATCCCACATCTCGCACATGGTCCCGCGTCCCGCAGTCAAAGAAATCCCATAGGTCCCGCATCTCACATCTCAGCGGCCCCACAGTCCCATAGTCACAGCATTCCCGCATCCTGCATGGCCCCTACAATACCTAATGGGTCATCTTTAAGGATTTGTGGGGAGAAGAATTGTCGATAAATATGGGTCTTAGTGTCAAAGTGTCGGGGAGGCCGAAATCTGATTAAAAAAGGAAATGCATGAAAAATAGGAACAGGTGGCCCCCTTTCTCTCTCCTCCACGTGGCAGTACGGATGTTGAGGTGGTAGATGACACGTGTCACACAGTTTCAGTGTTTTCAGGGGTCCTATGAGGCCATGGCAGTGATGATGTCACCCCAAGGTATCGGTGATCGACGATCGCGCGCAGTAAAGTTCATTCCAACGCCGACGTTCCTTCCCCGCCTGTGATTGCGATATATGGGAAACCCTCACGGATGCGATATGTTTTAATGGTTCTACCTCAGGAGGATTTCGCGTCCAAACTATCGGCCTATGGAAAAAGGTAAAAGTTCCCCCTCTCTTGCAGTGCGATGGTGATTTCCTAAGTGGGACCGATCCCGTAGATTGGCAATTGCAGTTGTATAGGGGAGAAGCTTAAGGTAAAGCACCGATATGCGGGATTTTATGCAACAAAGGAGAAGCTCTCCCCGCAAAGGTTTTAAGGTTCTCATCACCTGAAAGCTAAGCCCCTGGTCTCAGCCCTTGGTTATATGAAAAAAACAGAGGAAAGAGGGGCTAAACTCAAAGGGGGCTAAGGAATTTCGAAACTTTTTGTTCTGTAGCATCTCCGGGAGTAAAGGCCCTGATTAAAGCAGGGCCCCGAGGGCACAGTATAAAGCTTTAAAGGTGGATGGGTCAATGGCTACGACATTGAATAAAAGTAGTGTGCAGTGAGTAAATGACAGTATGGGAGGCCCAAGGAAGACTTTATGGCTCAGCATCAAGCCTCACTCCTCTGCACAGTGAAGTACTACCTAGACACACTCCATCCGTCCTCCACAGAATAGGTTATTCACACAGTCAAGGCAGAAATGACAGAAGTCAGCCGAGCAACAGTGGAACACATCTCGGCAAGGATGTGGCTTGATTAGGGGCCTCCATTGGAATAGCAACGGGACACCTCCTCCTTCATCATTCCTTTTTCTCCTTCTTTTATTAGTTATATAGTTAGCATTTATTTCCAAGAAAGGGAGGAGATCCCTATTGTAATATTTTTTGGCAGCAAGAGCTATCACAGGCTGAGGCAACTGGTACATTAGACAGCTAGCCTTTGGCTGAGATATTTTGTAACAGTAATTCCAGCTCCTCCTCTTCTTATAAATAGGGAAAAGAAACATTATATAGAGGTTCCGAAATTTCTCACCCTTCAAAAAAACTTTGTCCCGAAGTTAGAGTTTTTATTTTATATGATTACTTATGATAGCAATTAGTTCATTCCTCTTAGGATTGTGCACCGAGGTTGAATTATTATTTAATGTGAAGACACTATAAAATTGTTTTTTTTAATACTTTTAGGTTTACAACTTTAATGAACATGTCTTATTTCAATTAGCTCCCCAAGCTATGACAAAATCACCCTATCCTTCCTAATCTCTTTCGCTCCCATCCTATCCATCCTCTGCTAGAGTATGCCATGGCGTCAGTTTTACTGACCTAACCATTCATAAAATCTAAGGATGACAGCGTCGGTTATACCGACCTGATTCCCAGTAGGCATCTGGCAGTCATCTTCACACGTCTAGGGGAGCGTGATTCGCATAGTCCTCCCATGACTCCAGGGTTTGAAGGATAAACGGTGGGCAACACCTCCACCCCTCCCAATAGAAGTAACGACCTATCTATAAATATAGAGAACGCAAGAATAATAGCAGGCATACGATGCATGCATATGATAGCTACATATGCATGTGTTGCATACACCGCACTAGTATTTATATACTAAATTAACTATAAGTACTAAATACCATGACACTTCTTCGAATGGAGGTTCTACTCATCCATCAACACCCATATTGCATAATGTATGGGTAAATATTAAAAGAGGGCTAATAAATTAATATCTTAGATTATTAATAAAAATTATATTAATAAATTATTAAAAGGATTAGAAATATATATAAGAAATTAATTAAAAGGGTACTTAAAATAATGTTATAATTTTAATATTTTAAAAAAAAGGTACTTTAATGAAAACATAAAGAAATTCCATTTACTAAATCATAAAGTATATATATATATATATATATATATATAAGAGATAAAGAAGGTGATACGTGACATGGGAGGGTGTCACCAGGAGACTAAGCGGTGGCCTGCTGGTGGAAGAGCGACCACCGCCAAGAAATCAGATAAAGGCCACCGAGCAGAAGTTTACAAGGCACGGAGGGAAGAAAATCTGAAGGAGGAGGAACATCATCTCAGAAATCATCCACACGAAGAGCTTGAATTGTTCTGAGGTTCTGGGTACTGGATTGAGTAGCCAGGTTCTGCTCAGTCTGGCTGGGTGGATTCGGTCTTTTGGTAACCGAAGCAGGGAATTGGAGGCATCATCCACTGCAAGGGCACAGGTAGGTACCCTCAACAGTTCTGTTAGATAATCTGTTAATTAATTTTGTAAGAGTTTAGGAAAATAATTACAGGTTCAGCATAAAATCTCCTTTACTGGTTTTACGGTCTTTACAGTTCCTTAGAGTTAGTATTTTGGAGAGACATTTTGAGTACATTCAATATCAACATATTTCTAGAAGCTTTAACACATTAACTGACTCATTAGCAAACTATGTGTTAAATCGACATTTGCGACACATGTACAAGTAAAATTTTTAATTCACATCATTAGTTGAATAGGATTGCATATAGCCATACATATAAAAACCCTGAAAGTAAAATAGATAGATGTTTTAAAAAGTTCTTACAAAATTTGTGTCCAAGACACGTTTGGTCATCTGACCTAAAAACTCAAAATGGATGCAAAAACATCTTAAGTAGACCTAGTGATGCTCATGATAATAGGTCACAGCCTGAGCTATCATGCGCAAGAGACGCATCCAATGGCCTGGAACACCAATAGTATGGAGCTGCAACCTCATAGGTAACTCCTCGATCCAGACATCTCGAATACCAAGGGTTAATCCCTCTACATGATCCTGCAACTCTGCCAAGGTCTCAACCAAATTCAAATCCTAGAGAACCGCTCTCCCTATGTTTCTCCTCGCTGGCCCACTTGCCTCCTATTGGTGCCTCATAGATCAAATAGTACCCACATCTGCATGCATGATAATGATTTTATTTTAGTCTTGGAACATCAAAACACAAAAACATGTAGAAACTGAAAAATCAAGAAAAGATTTTGGTCAAAAATTTACCTATAGCACCCCATTGAGCGTCCACTAGTAAAATCAAATTTGGATCTCCACGGAAATCCATCCCTGAGTATGGATGCTCCTCGACGACAATGTCTTGTCGATCAAGCCAATTGAAGAATGTAGTGGAAAAAATGATTGTTGACTGACCCGCATGTCTAGCCCTCAATTCGACCCACCTCTATATATGTGGATATCAAGGACTAACTACACCCAGTCTTACATGTTGTGGTTGCACCAATGGAATTCTTTCTAAGGAAAAAGCGATTAAGATTGAACCATAGCTAAAATTCTTTATCTTACCACTTTTTACCTTTGTTAGTTGTTCTTTCAGTGAAGAAAGCACGACCTCACACCAGTTGAATATTTTTGGCTCAAGACACTTTAGTGCATACTGCATATATGATATGTTCGCCATATGAAGCGTCACACTGCCAGCCAACTTTGCAATAGTGAAAAGTATATTTCTCACATCCCTTATGTTTATTTTCCCATCCTTGCTAGGCTGTGTACCTGCCCAAAAAAACTGTCGAATGTAATCCCTCACCGATTCACCTCCACGAGAAAATCCTGAAAGTGAGATGGGGACACCTCGCCTCGAAAGTATGGTAAGAAAGTAAACATCATTGATCACAATAGGGACCACTTTTTCCCCTATGTGAAAAGCTTTATCTGTCGGATCCCATGCATGAACTAGGAACTGCAATAGTTCTATTTGTTGCCTCATTCCGGACAACCTGAAGTATTTGAGCAACCCACAGTTTTTGAGGGCCTCAATTGTACCTAAATTATTTATGGCAATCATGTCTTGTTCTTCATGCTCTATTTCTCGCTAAGTAATAGTCATTTTGATCTGATGAAAGCCTGCAATCAAACCATAAGCTTAATTAGGATCCTTTCCATGCAAAAAACAGGACAAATGTTGGAGAAAATAGGTGAAACAAGTTTGGGAAACTCGCCCAGCGCAACCCAGGCAAGGAGACAGTGCTTTGCAGAGCAGGCAGCCTTCTATCCGCATGCCCTTCAGTGTAGTTTTCGACATGCAAGCCTGCACCGATCCCAGAGTGAACAAACCTAACCCCAGAGGCCCCAAAAAACCATAAAACTTGCATGAAACAGTAAAAGAATGACATAAAAAATAAAGAGGAGGGATAGATCTCCTACCTGGTCTAGATGGCACAAGAAACCATCCACAGAATCTCTCGCAATCAGCTACTGAAGTTCAAGGTTAAAAACTAGCCCAGAGCACAAAACTGAATGGTAAATATCAAATGGTAAAAATGACATGGTAAATACTTGTTTTATGTTTATTTCATGTTCATTAATCGAATAAACTTTAGTATTTACCTATTTTTAGTTATGAAACAGGTACGTTTAATCCATTTGGTGGTGTTTTGAGTAGGTTTTACAGCTGAATTGTAGAATTTGACATGCTCGATTGTAAATTGCATCTTTGACCACGGAGCATACTTTTATCTCTTTTTCAAGCTCTATTAAACATAGAAAAGGGAACTCCCCTTGGAGTCCTCTTTAAGCTCTTTTCAGAATCTCTAAATATGAAAAGATTGTTGAGCAGTTTTCCTTTTCAGCTCATTAACAGATTGGAAACGACATCTACTCAGTATAAGTTTAAACCTTTTTCGGGCTGAGATAGATTATTTACGAAAAAGGAATACGTTGATCGAACATGGTCAATAGGTTCTCTCTTGTATTGTTTTACGCTTTTTCAGGCTTGAGAGACAAATCTACGAAAAAGAACTTGTGGTGTTTTATTTTTGTCCCTTTTCAAACTCTCTAAACATGAAAAGGACCGAGTTATCTCTGTCGTTAAACTCGTTAAAACATCAAATAGCGACAAACTTTTCGATCATGACAAGACCAAGTTTCACCTTCGCTAGACTTGTTAAAACATCACGTAGTGATGGATTCACCCGAAGGGTGGAATTATACAACAAGCATATGTTATCCTCCTTAAGCTTGAAAAAAATAAAGAGGTATTGGTCAGCAATGATTGGGGAAAATGGAAAAAGGGGTAAACCACTTTTGGTAGCATGTCGCTCTTGAACATGACACTTTCACTTCATCACCATGACTATTTGGGTTGGGTTATCAGCTTGATGATTATCATACCGTTGGTCTATCATACCATCCATCACTTTGTTTGGGCCAATGCTACCAATTCATTTTAGTGTTGTCGACATGTTCAAGACAAGTCATTCAGTTAAACTTCATCCTTTGCAATACCACAAACCTTCATTTTCATGACCGCCATTCCTGAACCTTGTGTCGTTAGTCAAATTCCATCTCCAAAATCATTACACTCGTTTTGTGTCGTTGATGTGGGATACATCAAGGCCCTCTTGCGATGAGTCGCTTCTTGTCGACGACAGCTCATTATCCAAGAAGTTGACTTAGAAACACCCTTCCAATACCTTGAGGCTTGCATACATCAATGGTAAGTTTCTCTTTTCCAGCCATAGGTTGACATCACTGGCCTTCGACCGAAAGAATTTGTATGGTGTTTGACATCAAAACATCCATTCACACCATGAAAAATTTACTGCAGTACTTTGAGGATCATTATCATTATCAGTGATTTATCTCGCATTTGTTAATGGCTTACATCATTTGCTAAGAATCAGACGATGTCTTCCCATGTTCGACTTCATATCACATATTCACGTGGATAGACTCATACTTGAGTGAACGATTGAATGAGATAGAAGACCCCGGATCTAGTTTCATCCATCTGGGCTGCGATTTCAGGGAATGTACCAAATCATTCGTACAATGGCTTTACATTGATTATCACTCTGATCATGGGTCTATATCTATAGATGAATGTCTATGTACTTGTAATGAAAGTTTATATGTTGAGCATGGGTATGCCTTCCCTCAGCAATTCATGAGAAAAAATCAAAATATCATGATATTATGTATTGTAATCGATGTCGGTCACCAAACACTTTGGAACCTCCTCATCACATCGTAAAGCATTTCACTCGACATTACTATTTTTGACTTCATGCTTTAGGGGGCAGCTATTACAGATCCATTTGGGCACATCACTCCCATCATCCAGGTCAGTGTTTTAGGGCTCATCAAACCCTAATTTCAGTTTCTACATGCCCTAAAAATCTCAACCTTTTGAGTGCCTCCTTCCCAGATAGTTTCATGGCGTGAAGACATCCTGAAATGATCTCTAGAGGGACCAGCGCAGTTAGGCCCATGCAAGGGTGCACTGCAAAGCAGTTAAGTCCATGTCGGGGTGCTCTGCAGAGCACTTAGGCCTTCTTTTACCTATTTTGGGCAACTTTGAGTGAAATTCACATAGGGTTTGGGGAATATTCTTATCTTCTGGAGCCTTCTAGAAGATTCCCACACTTATCATCTCCTATGAGCTCGAACATGGATGAGGAATGAGTTAAGATACATCCTATCCTCTCATCCCTTCCTCCATGGAACTAATTCTAAGTATGGAAGGCCATTCAATACCCTCATTGATGACAAAACCTCCTCCATCTTCCTATAAATTGAGCATTCATCTAACTAATCAAGGGCTCGACTTTGATGATTGTAAGAAGATAATGTTAGTTTGAGATTTGGGACTATTGTAAGTGTTGTTATGCTGTTGGATTGTCATGCTTATGATTGTGATGTGGATGGAACCAAAGCTAGAGGAGTGAATTCGAATCAGGCTTCATGGTTGTAATTCTTCCTTCTATTCAATAAAGTATTTGCACCTTTTTTCCATATGTTTATCTTGATATGTGTGAATGTATTTGATTCCATTTACTTGTAATCAATAGATCTTTTTCTTTGATTGGTTCGTTGTCTTCTGTTGATGTTTACAAGTACCTCTCAAGCATGTTAAGTACGGGAAGGAGTGACAGGACCGATACAAAGGAGACAAGAGGAAATCAAAAGTACAAGTAGGTCCTCTCATTTTCTTTGTCTTATCTATTGTTTATAGAGAAAGGTTAAAGTGCTTTAAACTGTTGTTCTAGATATAGCTACTTATCTAGGGAATTAGTATTTATCCATAGATACCAAATTCTTCATAACACACACCCCCTCCTAAATCCCATAAAAACATAGGTTAGAAGGAGGTGGTCACTACGTTAACCCGAGATCCAAGGCAAGCATTATGGAAATGGGGTCTAAAAGTTTCGCTTCCTTTTACCTTTTTCAAAACCCAAAAAAAATGGTACCATCACATTCGCCTCATCAAGTTGATTCTAACGACATGAGATTTGTTCTAATTCGACACTTGGATCAAAAAATATGACCAATTAAATAAGTCCATGTTATTGGGCATGCCCTGTGGCGCTTGCGTGACTGACATAAGTCACCTATCAGCTTTTGACTTATTCATACCCTAGGTCATGGGTAGATCCATGTCACTGGCTCATGAAGTGCAATGGAGGAATTTGATTATATACATTTCTATTAATTTATTTACTTAATATGTGTTGGCACAGGCCACCCTTGCCACCTCACCCTCGGAATTCAATCTCGGATGTTACCTTCGTGCTCTTTTCCAAACCCCGTCAGGCTGACGAGGACTAGGTGGACGTGGTAGCTAACGAACATGTCGAGCTTTAAATAGGTTCCAAGGTAACGTGCGTGAATGATTATCTGCAAATTATTACAAGATGGAGACAAAAACTTTTCCATTCCCTGGAGCCCGTCTCCTAGAAGGAACAAAAGTGCACTCCAAGGAATAGCCTAGGATGACAAGTATTTAGGATTACGTGGAGGCAGAATAGGAACGCCCAATAGGGATATCCGAAGATGACCATATTATTGTTGATCCAGTTCAGCTCTTGCAAGAATGGTGAGACCAAGATGACGCGTCTCGAAGGACCATGGTCACGTGTCTTGGTCGCATGTGGTGCAAATCAAAGCATAACAATGTTGAGGTTAAAAACGTCAGGATTATATTCTACAATCGAGAAGGTTTCATTGAAGGACACTTCACTAAGGAATAAGGCGGTAATGTAGCCAATGTTAAAATTGAACCCATCCCATCCCTTCCTCAAGCATATGGCCTATCCCAAAAGGGCTAAAAACAAATTCCCTTCAAAATAAATTTAAAATATCAAAATCATTTGTCAATCTAGAAGGTTAGATTAGATTTCTATATTGCAAAAGAAGAACAATAGTTTTAATAACCTATCAATATTTTTTTAAGTTCTTTAAATTTACTACTATTTCTATACCAAAAATAAATAATAGCAGGGAACAACTCCTCATATTTCTTTCCCGTTGATTTCACAAATTTTCTCTTAATGTAATTCCCTCTGCCTATTTCCCCATCAATGCAAGTAAATCCATATGGAGTACTAACTTTCAGGTTCGTTATGCACTAGATTGAAAAGATATGAATGAATGGTTACTGGTGAGTACAATAATAGTAATTGATTTCATTCTTCTACCTAGAGAACAAAACTAATTTATAATATGTTCCGGCATCCATTACAGTGGGAAGGATTGGTTCCACTTTCATCTTAAAGGAAATTATTGTAAAAATAGGGTCACGTATGTCTTAAAAGAAACTATTGTAAAAATAGGGGCTAAGGAATCATATCATTCCTCTGAAATAATCATTTTCTATCAATGTATCCCACTGCACTCATTCCCTAAAAAGAATGACAAGTTTCGTCCATTAATTTGAATTTTTAGAAACAATTGAACTAATTTCACCACTATCCACTTCACTTTTGGAAATTGTTGAAGGAAAAGGTGGTGACGCCATGTGAAATTGCACTCAAATTTAATTATGAACCCAATCTTGATTGATTCTTCACCATATAAAATGAAACATGGGCATGAATGGAATCATTGTGATTGTCTAACCATATCTGATAGAATAATTCACTAAGAATAAGAAGTTTTAAGAATTGTTGTAAAACAAGGCAAACCGGGACATGGGAAAGGATAGAGGAAGGGTGATAGTACCCAACTATCATCAATAGTCGGATACATGAGAAGACCATAGACAGAGACCTCAAATGTAAGTAGGGCTACAGGGGATTGAGATTGTGCAGATGAATTACGATATGATGTGGGGTTAATGAAATCATGAATAATGATATTCGTTAATGTGGTTTTGGGTACCAAAAATCAAATCTTCTATAGTTGGAAGGCAAACATTAAGTCTCATACAATAAACCATGTTGGACCATATATTAGATTTCAATACATTGATATATATATATATATATATATATATATATATATATATATATATATATATATATATATATATATATATATATCTCCAAAACATCACTGTGAGCTTCGTTGTCTCAATGGGCCACCTTCTTTCTTCTTCTAATAATCGTACTTTGTCATAAGAATAATATGGCTAAGAAATTGATACCCCAAGTTGGCACTATTGCAACCAACACATGGCAAAAAAGTGCATTGAATATCTAATGACCCATTCAAAAACTACACATATACTCTCGGCTCTCACTCCTCCCCGATTATCCTCGAGCACTCTTTCCCTACAGGATGCATCCATTTTTCCATTTTCATTTGAATTGCAAGTTTGCAACCCATCATTCATAGAGGGTGCAACCCATCATCTACAAAGGGAAAGTTATCATCCATGGTCTAATTCTAGATTATTGTTAGCCTTTAATCAACAACAAAAGAAAAGGTAGGGTCGATTGATCTGGTCTTTTAATCCATTGATTGATTTCTATATGGAAATCTAGTAGCATAAGAGGCGAGAGCACTACAAATTTCAATATCATCATTGATTCACTAGCAAAATTTGTCTAGTTTTTTTCCATTCTAATATAGAGGTGCTGAGGCAAGAGCTCTAGCTTAATCTAATGAGTCGAGTAGTCCTTGCAGAGTTGGCCCCTTTTCGAAGTCTTCTCACTACTCCTCCATAACACAGGTCTTTAGTCAAAGGGTATTCTTCATTATCCTCTTATCAAGAAAATTTTGTCTAGCTCAAATTTCATTGTCAAGGATTTGAGAAAAATATTTGATTATTTACTAAGTTCTATTGATATTTTATTGTGCTTTAATGTAGCCACTCTTTAAATTTTTAAGATTTAGAAGGACACTATTTCATTTTGGCATTTTTTTAATGCAGGGTTTATTTAATATACACTTGTCAATAAAAGTACATTTTTTTATAACCTTTCATATTTGAAGGGTTATATCAATATATGCCTTTCCAAATAAAATTAAGACCAGCCCTTCAAATTTGAGCGTTGAATGTAATTCTTAAGCTTGAGTAACTGTTAGTAGGAATAAAGGAATTATTTCCCCTCACTCTTGTACAAGCACCTTTCCCACTCCATAGTATTGATTAAAATGTTCATGAAGGGGATTAAATCCCACATTTGGGTGAAGGGAGCACCTAAAAAGTATATATATATACACACACACATGTGTTTAATCCCGCATACACGAGAACATTATCCTTCCCGAGCTTGGATAATGAAGAAGGCTTAATAACCAATTCTATAAGCAATGCAATAAACATAAAAGGATTTTTCCCATATGTAATCACTAAGGCCCATCGGTCAAATTGAAAGCTCGTTACGACTTATAGGTCTGCGAGCCTCTCAAATAAATATTAATAAATAGAAAACAAGCCCATATTATATTAGATATCCATTGGTCTATGCAGCCATTAATAAACACATAACGACTCACGAAAGCGAACTGAAATCATATAATGCCCAAATTCTTACAGGAAAACACATTCCACAAGTATATAGGATATATCAGTCCCCACTCAACTCACAGGCAGGAATCACACATTTGAGTGTTAAACTTAACATTACTACAGGCTTATAGCCCATAAAACATTTACATAGAAAACATATATATAAATTGGTGCTCTTTAGCATTAGTATGCCATTGTGCTCATGAAAATGGCATAATAAATATAATAATCACAAGAGAAACATAAAATTATACTTATCTTATAAGATTTTTGGCAATTGAGAGTGGGACTCTAACTCTCGACCCAACCATAGACAAGTTGCAACCAAGTTTTTGTTGCAACTGTCACCCCCGAGCCAAATTCCATTGCTTCAAGTGGAGTGCTTTAAAAGGGAACTTTAACCAAAACAACAATTGAAAATAGGATGTCTCAAGGCCACTCTGCCTTCATCCACTAGCTACATAAAATTTTCCCTTAGTCCTCTCTGACTTTTCATACATTATGAACATCCATGTCAGAATATCACAGTATAGAGAGTTCAACTTACTTTCAAGAGAAGAGAGTCCAAAATAATGAAGTTTCATTAGTGGATAAACTATTGATAGGTGGAAGTTTTGTTAGTGGATAAACTATTGATAGGTGGAAGTTTCATTAGTGGATAAACTACCTCTCCATGTGGTTCATTAGTGAGACAAGCACTAGAGCTGCAACCCCCAAGGAAACTTTTGGTGGTTCACCAACCTCACATGCACCCGAGCGATTGTTCCCAATACAATATGTTCTTCAATAAGAAGCTTCCAATGGGTTCTTTAGCCTTCAGGAAAGCCTCCACTCTCTGTAATATTTTACCCTGCAAGCCTCTCTCAAAGGATTCCTCAAATAGTGCCCCCAGTTAGTCCAATGACAAATATCACTTTTCTCTTCTTTTAGTTCTGCACTCTTCCACAAAAAATTTGGACGCTTCCTTCAATGCATATGCATTTATGTGTGTGTGTGTGTGGGTGGGTGTATGAGAGTGCATGTATGAATGAATATGAATGTATGAAGTTCCTCCTTCTTTTCTCAAACAGTATAACCACACATCCTTCCCCCATGATCGCACAATAGTCAATGCTTGACAACGCAACCCATGTCTATCTTTAAATTTTGTCCTCTTCTTTCTTATCGGTTGGACTAAAGGACACCTGAACCTATCCTCAATTCTTCAGTTAAATTTAATGCATATTCATCTCATTTAATCTTTTCAGCCAACCTACGGTTGATATTTAAAACAACAATCCCCTCAAGAAATCTCCTTCCTCAAGCAATGGAATTTGTGTCCCTCTCCCAGCCAAATAACATAATTACAATTATTTACATTAAGGGAAACATTTACCAAGGGGATATCACAACCCCCTCCCCCTTGGGAGGAACACCATCCTCGTTGCTCAAGATCCATATACACAAAACATGCTTTAAACCAAGCATTGTTGTTTAGGGATCTTTATAAACACAACTTTGTACAAAATTTACAATCTATACACATTTTCTTTACTCAGCAAAAAGAAAGGATATGCTTCCCTCATTTGGTCAGTCACTTCCCATATGTCTTCCTTGGGCCCAAAGTGCCTCCACTGCACTTTGACTTTCTCTATTACTTAGTTTCAAAGCATGAGTTGTCTCCAATCCATGATGCATGGAGGTTCTAGCTAGAACTCTCCCTTTGGTTCCACCTGTAAGATGGACCAATCAATTAGCATCATGCACATATCTTTAAGCAATGAAACATGGAAAACATCATGATTTTCACTGATGGTAGTAAGGCCAAACTATAGGCTGTTGTTCCTATCCTTTCAAGTATTTTGAAAGGCCTATGAAACAATCGCGCCAACTTATCACATGACCCAATATTCAAGGAACTATTCTTGGATTTGATTCTCAAGTAAACATGTTCCCCAACTCATAATTCCTTATGCACCCTATGTTGATTCGCATATATTTTCTTCTTGTCCGGTGCCACCTTTAAATTATGTTTGATAACCTACATTTGTTGCTCCATTTCCTTTAACATATCAAGCCTAATAAGGATCTTGTTCACTGGATCACTCCAACTGATAGGAGTATTGCAACTCCTTGCATAAAGTGCCTCAAGCATGCTCATCTTAGAGATTCTTGGTGCCCATTGTTGTATGCAAATTATACAAGTGTAAGATACTCTTCCCACATCTTTGGTTGGTTCATTACAAGCATCCACAACATGTCGTCGAGGATTTTGTTCACCCTCTCTATTTTCACATCTGTTTTTAGATGATAAGTTGTACTGAAGGCTATTTTTTTCCCATGCTTGCAAATAGTTACTTCCAAATTTTCGAAGTGAACTTGGCATCTCTATTTAAAATAATCTTCTTGGTAACTCCATGCAACCTCAAAATATCCTTTATGAAAATCTGTGCCACCTCACTAGTCGAGTTGGTGGATTTGAATACCACAAAATGAGCCACCTTGCTCAACTTGTCAATGGCTACCATAATATAATCATGTTGTCTGGTTGTTCTTGGAAACTTGGTAATAAAATCCATGGAGATAACTTCCCACTTCCATTCTAGGATGGGAATGGGCTGCAATAAGCCTGTTCGATTTTTACATTGGGCGTTCACTTGTTGGCACTCCAAGCATCTAGAAACATACTCAACTACTTCCTTTTTTAAATTAGGCCAATAATAAAATTGTTTGATGATAGTGGGAGTCTTTTGGTATCCCAGGTGTCCGGAATATGGATTAGTATGGAACTCTCTCATTATAAGCCTCTTCAAGTCATTATTGTTTGGCACATAGATTTTATTCTTGAATCTAACTAGGCCATCATCTGAGAGATGATATTCTTAATTCTTTCCATAATCACCTTATTGATGTAGCTTTTCTTTTATTTATTGATACTTCTCATTGTGTTGTCCAACATTTTTAATATTTCCTTCAAGATCAGTTCCAAAAGAAATTATGGTTGCTAAATGATTTAATTTCACCCTCTTGTTGAGTGTGTCTGCTACTTTGTTCTCTTTTCCCTTTATATATCTTATTTCAAAATCAAATTCGATGAGCATGGCTAGCCATCAAGCTTGCCTTACATTTAACTTGGTTTGTTCAAATAAATACTTCATCCTTCCATGATCATTCATTAGGGTGATATTACTACCAAGAAGGTAGTGTTTGTGCATCTTCAACACATGGATGATGGGACCTTCCAGATCGTGAGTTACATAATTTTGTTCATGTTCATTTAGCATTTGGGACTCATAGCACACCGCTTGACCTTCCTACATAAACACTCCACCAAGTCCCTCCTTGTAGGCATCTGTGCACATAATAAAATCCTTTCCATGATCTGTTATCCTTAATATTGATGTGTTGGTCAATAGCTACTTCAACTGCTCAAAACTTGTTTCACAATCAACTACTCATTCGAATTTCTTTCCTTTCCTCTACAAGGAAATGATTGGGTGGCCTATCTTGGAGAAGTTTTTGATGAATATTTTGTAGTAGCCTTCCAGCTCCATGAGTGATCTAACTTCAACCACATTTTTTGGTGTTGGCCATTCCATGATAGCCTTAATATTCTTTGGGTAAACTACTACTCCCTCCCTTGAGACAATGTGCCCCAAGTAATGAATTTGTGATTGGAAGAAATTGCATTTACTAAGATTTGGAAAAAGATTATGGTCTCTTATCAATTGCAATATGACTACCAAATTCTCTGCATGTTCCTCCTTGGTCCTTGAATAAACCAAAATTCCATCCATGAATACTATGACAAACTTATCCAAATAAGGGTGCAATACATTATTCATAAGGAAAATAAAGTTTGCAAGTGCATTGGTAAGTCCAAAGGGAACTACCATAAATCATAATACCCATACCTCGTTCTGAAGGGTTTTTTTGTGGATATCCTCATCTTTTATACACACCTGATGATAACTTGACATTAAATCAATCTTGGAGAAGATTTTTGTTCCTCTCAGCTGGTCAAATAATTCATCAATCAATGGTAATGGATATCTATTCTTAATGGTCACTTTTTTAACTTCATGTATTATATGCATAATCTAAGTGTGTCATCCTTCTTCCTTACGAATAGGATTGGTGCTCCCCATGGAGACATACTTGGTCTTATATAGCCTTTATCCAGTATTTCTCTAGGTCGTAATTTCAGCTCAACCAACTTTGGTTTACTCATCTTGTATGGTGTCGTGTGTTGGAGTTGCTCCTGACATCAATTCGATGGAGAGGTATACCTCTCTATGAGGAGGTAATCTAGGAACTTTTGCTGGAAATACATTTTCATACTGCTACAACACAGGATATTTTTTTAGCGGTTTGTCATCCTCTTCTCCACCATGTTGAAGTTTCACAATATTAGGTCTAGGTTAGAGTCTTAAAATCACTAACGTTACCAAACTATGAATCTCAACCATAACTACTTTGCACAACAGAAAATGTAAAGCAGTAAAACACATATGCACAAGTATACACAGTATTTAATAAAACTGTGCAATAATGTACAACCCAATCTTCATTATATTAAACCAAATCTGAATAATACAACAGTCTATGTTATACAAGATACAATGACAAACATGTTGCGCAGACTCTATGTTGTATATTGTCCTATCGGTTCTTTGGTTTCGTACTGCTCACTAGATGCCCCTTAGTCCTTCAAAGGACAACACATCGAGACTCTAGGAGGGCTGCTACCCAACACTCTTGCAAGTCACTTCTATTGCATGTACACAGGCTGATCCAACTGGCTCCCTAGGCTGGCCAATTCTTGAGCTTCAATCTGCCAGGCTAGAAGTCACCTTTGTCCATCAAGGTGCTGCACTTAAGGCACCAATATTCACCCAAAATTCAGCTCTTCTTCGTCACGTCAAGATAGCTTGTCTAGGACTACTTTGGACATCAACACACTGCCCTCCATAGTCCAAATATGCCCAATCCCTCACTGTAATATCTACGCCTATGGAGGCTCTCGATCACCCAATCAAATCTCCAACTTGGCTCCCATAAGATGCTCATCAAACTGATCCAAAACTGGTCAACACATTGACCCAACACAAAACACAAATGTTGCTCCAAGTTTGTTGTAGTCCAATGCCTTTGACTTTTCTGGTTAAGATAATTTGTCACAATGCAACAGCCCTAAAATACTCATCAATAATCTTCAAACAACCTTCAAATCCAACGACACACCTTCACAGGACATCTCCTTTATTATGTTATTTTTCAGGGCATGTATAAGCACTCAATTAGCCCTGCGCATACCTTAACTGTAGTATTATGGCATGTAGCCTAACACACAGTCCTCTTGTACCATACGACCAGTATAAAACCAGTCATATGTCCCTTAAACAGTGCCCCAAAAGGCCTGTGTTAGAGGTCTCCTAACTCATCCTTACCAACAAGGCTACTTGACCTTCTTCCAACAATCGGCCTCCTTAATTGGCCCTGAAAACGATCCTTATCTCCCTCGTCGCCCTAGCCTTCTCTTTCTTCGGATTCCACAAATATTTATCTGTCCTCCACGAGCTTGTCTTCTTGTGTGTGTTGCACAAATGGATGAGGAAACGTCCTCCAATCCACCTCTCTATATACACATAAATAGGGCTCCAAGAATTAGATGAAGAGTCGTGTCTATTGGACGAATTCCTCAAGCCTACATGGCTTGTCTTGTCCAAATATTAATGACAACTTAAAAAATTTGTAACCTCATTTCTAGAGCTCTGATTTGAGTGATCTTTGGAGCGTTGGAATCGACACCTCAAGCTCTATCACCTCAAATTTTCTCATGCTCAAATTCATCATGGTTTTGACCCAAATCCTGATGGGTACAAAAACCCTGCCTTGGGTTCCAAGCCCACAAGTGACTCTTGTGGCACTTCGTCCTCTAATCCTCGAACCCTAGAGCTTGGAGTACCTCCCAAGATACTCAAAAATCAACACTTCCTCTTAGCAAGGGAGGTACTTCCAATACTAGGAAGTAACTCACCATCATCATCACTACTCACAACACTCGCCCAACTCTTGGCACTCACAATTGCAGCAATCCATGTTTTTTGAACTACGCCTCTCTCGGAAGTGTCACTGTCATTCCTGGAAGCACCCTGCTTCTTCTTCTTTTCCTGTAATGTCTTCCACTCTCTCCATGATTCCTTTTTGGCAGTTGTAGGAGCACCCTTTCTCCCCGCTTAACATGCGCTCTTCTTGGACTGTAGAGCCTCCCTTTGAACCTGTAAGCTTCCTCTCGAATTCGACTCCCTCCGAGTCTTTGGAACCTGGACCTTCTTCTCGGGAACCTATGCCTGCACCTGCTTCTCTGATCCATATGCTTTCCCGTCAGCCTATATAGACCATGCTCTCTAACTCCAAGTACGATACCAGCAGAGCTAGAGCCTCTAGACCTGAGTCTTGCCTTCCCTTCCTAGAACAAGACCTCAAACCCCTTCTTCTTGATCATCGAGACATAAATCATGCTATATCTGAGTCCTGGTACAAACAATACATCATGGACCCGCATCACTCATCATGTCTCCATCCTTAATGGCACAACACCTTATCCTCGGATCTCCTTCTGACTCTTGTCGCCCAACACCATGTGCAACTTTGAGTCCCATTCAACTAGAATCTCAAAAACCTCTTGTGACCCTGTCATATGTTTTGTCGCACCACTATCCACTCACCATCCATCCTCATCGACGATACCTTGCGAGAAATGCGAGACCATAGAAAATTCCTCCTCCTCCTATCTCCTAGTGAGATCATCTATAAGTGGCAACACCATCGACCTGCTTTCCTTTCTTCTTCTCATCATCTCCCTTCTTCTTCATCAGGCATCTCAACAAAAAATTACCCATCTCGCCACAGTTGAAACACTTGACCTTACTCAAGTCCTTCTTCTGCTTACCCTTCATTTGCGCTGCAAGTGCCATGTCATCATAGAAAGTCTTCTTCTTTGGATGAATATCCTCATCTCACAACTCTCCCTGATTGAAGTCATCCCATATCCTATTCCAGTCCGGAAATTTCTCTCTGGAAACAATCCCTTTGATGAAGAGCTTTAATTCCTCGGTGAACCCTTTCAAGGCAATCCTCACCATATCTCCATCTGAAATAGTCACACCGACAGTAGCAATCTCATCTTTGACCTGAGATAATCTCGTCAGATACGAAGTCATGTCTTCACCCTTTATCATCTTGGTGGACTTCAACTTATCCTCCAATACCAATACCCGGTTCTTGGTCTTATTTTGGAACAAATTATGAAGAGCCATCCACATCTCATGTGTGGTGTTCTTCCCAGACCAATGAGGTATTAGGGCATCATTCACACCATCAAGGATGATCAATCTCGCCCTTGTACCCAAATCCTCGTACACTTCCAACTCCTTTGGGTCGGTTGGCTTCTTGATGGATTTCTTGGCGAACTCCGAGATCTTTTTGACCTGCAATACCAACTTGATCATTTCCTTCCATGGACTATAGTTTCACAACCTTCCAACCTGTCCTCATACCAGATACCAACCTACAACTTCGACATTGTCACCTATAATGTGACCAACTCCCCCTTAATTTATACTTCGTTGTGCACAACTCTGATTCACTAACTTCCAAAGTAGCTCAGACACGCTCTGATACCATGTTGAAATTCCATGATCTTCGGTCTAGGTTAGATTCTTAAAATCACTTACGCTACCAAACCAAGAATCTCAACCAGAACTACACAGCGGAAAATGTAAAGTAGTAAATCACATATGCACAAGTATACACAATTTTTAACAAAATTGTACAATAATGTACAACCCAACCTTCATTATATTAAACCAAATATGAATAATACAACAGTCTATGGTATACAAGATATAATGACAAACATGTTGCACAAACTCTATGTCGTATCTTGTCCTGTCGGTCCTTCACTTCCGTACTACTCACTAGCTTCCCCTTAGCCCTTCAAAGGACAATACATTGAGACTCTAGAACTTTTTCCACCTAACACTGTTGCAAGTCACTTATGTCGCATGTACACATGTTGATCTAATCTTCTCTCTAGGCTGGCCAATTCTCGATCTTTGACCTATTAGGCTAGCAGTCACCTTTGTCCATCAAGGTGCTGCACTTTCTGCACCAATCCTCACCCAACCTTCAACTCTTCTTTTTCACATTAAGATATCTTGTCTAGGGCTACTTTAGACATCCACACATTTCCCTCCATTAGTCCAAAGATGCCCAATCCTTCACTGCAAGATATGCACCTATGGAGGCTCTCAATCACCCAATCAAGTCTCCAACTTGGCTCCCACAGGTTGCTCATCAAACTGATCCAAAACTGGTCAACACATTGACCCAACACAAAACACAAATTCTCCTCCAAGTCTGTTGTAGTCCATTGCCTTTGACTATTCTAGTTAGGGAAATTTGTCACACTGCAACAACCCTAAAATCCTCACCAACAGTCTTCAAACAACCTTCAACTCCAGTGACACACCTTCATGGGACAACTCCTTTATTATGTTGTTGTTATGGGCATGTATAAGCCCTCAATTATCCCTACGCATACCTTAATTGTGGTGTTATGGCCTGCGGCCTAACACACATTCCTTCTGTAGCATACAACCAGCGTAAAACCAGTCATATTTCCCTTGAACAATGCCCCAACAAACCTGCATTAGAGGTCTCCTAACTTTTCCTTCCCAGCCAGGCTACTCGACCTTCTTCCAACAACTCGATCTCCTTAATTGGTCCTAAAAACAATCCTTATCTCCCTCGTTGTCCTAGCCTTCTCTTTCTACAGTTTCCACAAAGATTTATCTCTCCTCAAAGAGCTTGTCTTCGTGTGTGTGTTGCACAGATGGATGAGGAAATGTCCTCCACTCCACATCTATATATACACATCAAGAGGGCTCCATGAATTAGACAAAGATTCATGTCTAATGGACAAGTTCCTCAAGCTTGCATGACTTGTCTTGTCCAAATATTAATGGCAACTTCTAAAAATTCATAACTTCATTTCTAGAGCTCTGATTTGAGTGATCTTTGGAACGTTGGAATCGACACGCCAAGATATATCACCTCAAATTTTCTCATGCTCAAACTCATCATGGTTTTGACCCAAATCCCAATGGGTGAAAAACCCCTACCTTGGGTTCAAATCCCACAAGTGACTCTTGTGGTGCTTTGTCCTCCAATCTTAGAACCCTAGGGCTTGGAGTACCTCCCAAACTACTCAAAAATCAACACAACGCAACTAGTGGCTTTTTCATTATTGGAAATTTGCACAACAAATAAATTGTAGCCTTTCTTATTTCTTCTCTTCACTTGCCCTGGCATATAATTATTTCCTCATGCTCATACATGCACTCCATTGCTTTTTCAAAATAATCAACTTTGGTCCTATGTGCATTCAACCAATCCATTCCCAACGATATGTTGTATGCACCTAATGGTAGCACATAGAGATTTTCCACTGTTGGAATCCCATTTTATTCAATTGGGCAAGCCTTCACCTAATACTCAACCCTCTTCTTTGTTCTCATGGCTAATTGAACTAGCCAATATTCCTCATGTGGTTTTTAGTTCAATTGGCATCATTCCACAAGCATTGTGCTAACGTAGCTATAATTAGAATTGAGGTCAATCAAAATGGAAATAATTTATTCGCAAATCTTACCTTCCATCTTGATTATGTAAGCTTGATGGTACCGATTTTCGAGTGTTGCGTAGATCCTGGGTATACCACGTGCTACATCTCCCACAGTTTGTGCTTCCTCTACATTGTACAATTTGGGGACAGCATGCTTGCGCTGTGGGAATTTTTATCTCAAATGATATTTTTTCCACACATCTAACACGTATACGACCCCTTTGTTGGGTGTGTGTTATATTCTTTCTATGACTAGTTGCACGCGCCCCGGGGCCCGGGGGGGCGCAGCCCCCCTTGTCTAGGAGTTTGAGGGGGGCAGTAGCCCCTTACACAAGGTCTAGGGTAGTGCCCCGGGATTTTTTTTTTTGGACCCTATATTAGGTCGGCATATCTACCTATGGTTTTGTGCATGGGTTTTGCACATGGTTATGGGCATGATGGTTTTTTGCCCGTGGTATTTTGTAGATCTAGTCAAGCGAACTACAGTTATGTTCTAATCCAAGGTTAATGGATTGGGGTTTATGAATGCTTCAACATGTATATATGTATTGTAAGATTGAAAGGAACATAGTGAAAAAATCAATCTGGTAGTCTTGGTTTTCAAATCCAGGGGAAAATCTTTGTGTATTTGTTTTGTGTTTCTCGCCATTATATATTTTCTGTTTTTTTTTTAAGAATTTGTTTGCAGATAATTTATGTACAGGCTTAAAACCTACATTTGGTATCAGAGTTGTTTCAACTTCTTGGGGACGCTTTTTCTACTGAGGGGTTTTGTTGGGCCTGTGGTAGACCCTGTTCAGTGGGAGATCTGCGGGATTGATTCTTGAGGTGAAAGAAGATGGTGAGCAGTGTGTTATAGACATTTTTGTGCCTTACAGCATGAAGCATGAAATGTCAATAATATAAGGGATCCAAAGTCCCTAAACATGTTGTTCCTACCCCTAGAGGAACAAGGTCAGCAAACCACAGCACTGAAAATCAGTTCTCCACCTGAAAACACTCAAAAACAAGCCAATTCTGGATCATGTCAACTGCTCCACTGAGCATCTGCGCTGAATGTCAACTGCTCCACTCGGTACCTGCGCTGAATGTCAACTCCAATGAAGGCTACCTGCGCTGGGCGAGTTTGGCCAAGTGGCACAGTCATTCCTCAAGGTGTCAATGCCCAGGAAGTTTCCAAAATGACACTTAGATCAGGGAATTCACCTAGTGATGAGTAAGAGGGTCTAGATCTCCAAGTGGAAGCAAGAACCTCCAAGTGGACTCAAGAACTGAAGAATAACTGAAGTGGGAGAGGACACTAGTCAGCTCCATGCCAAGCTCAAGTTGACTCATCCTTTCTCCAAATATCCTATATATAGATCTCTCTCATGAGGTCTAGGGAGGCGGGAATCTTGTGACTGTAAGGAAGTGCTGTTGGTTTGAGTATAGAACTATTGGGTGATTTGCTTGAAGGAGGTGAAGAGGAGATTTCTTTCTTCTGGGAGGTGATGCTGGATTGGGCCTTTTATGGTTGTATCACTTCCTGAACTTTACTTCTTCCATTAATAAAGCATTTGAGGTTCTTCTATATGCATGTGTCTCAATGGCGTATTGATACTTGTATATTTGATTTATTCTAATCCTTGAATCAATTATGAATGTATGCTTCTTGTAGTTTCCCTCTCTTGTGATTTTGCAGGATCTTGGTGTAGCTGGGCCAGTGAAAGAGCAAGGAGCTGGGAGCAAGCAGCAAAGAGAGAAGATTGGATCAATCATTAGCGGAAGACATCGGTTAGTGGATCTCTTCCTCCTCTCTCTTACATCTCATAAAGAAGTAATCTTGAATAGCTTTGCTTTGATTGTTGCTGAGGTACTATCACCCTTAGAGTGGGATAGGGTCATTCCGTATTGGATACTTTTCCCAACAACACAGTGGAAAGATAGAGATCGAGAAATTTAATGGGCATAGTTTTGAGTTGTGGAAGCTCAATATGGATGATATGTTGGTAGATAAAGATCAATGGATCATGGTAGATCCAGGTACTAAACCAACAACAATGTCAGGAAAATACTGGATGAAGTTGGATTGAGGCAAAGAGCACATTATAGTTGTGTATCTCAGATTCAGTATTCTTGAATGTATCAAGAGAAGCTGCAATGAGGGATTTATGGGTCAAGTTAGGGACTTTGTACCAATCTAAGTCTCTGGTGAACAAATTGTTCCTGCGAAAAAAGTTGTAATCTGAGGATGAAGGATGTAGACTCAGTGATAGAGCATTTGAAAGCCTTTAATACTGTGGTAAGTTAGTTGCTATATGTTGATATAAAAATTGTAGATGAAGATAAGTGCATCAGTTTGTTGTGTTCTCTACCAAATTCATGGGATAGTTGGTTGCTCATATAGGTATCAATACAACTACCTTGAAGTTTGATGAAATAGTCTCATTCTTGTTGTCAGAGGAGATGAGACAGAAAAATATGGAGACCCAGAATGGGGATGCCTTATCTATACGAGAATAGTCCCAGAACAGAAACAAAATTAAGTCCTCGAGTTGGAGATTTAAATATAGAGAGAGATCTAAATCTCTAAGAAAACCTGTAAAGTTATGTTGGAAATGCGAAAGGAAAGGGCACTACAAAAATGATTGTAGATCTAAAGCTCCTAAGAAAAGAAAAGGATCTGAGCATGCTCCTTTTGCAAAAGCAAAAACCACCTCAGATGAAGGTGGGGATGTGTACTTTGATTCTTCTTCAAGTACACATGTAGATCATGAGGCATGGTTGATTGACTCAGTTGCATCCTTTCACTTCACTCCCCATAGGGAGTGGTTCTGCAAGTATGATAAATAAGATGGTGGTGATGTCTTCTTAGGGGATGATATGAAGGCTAGAATCATCAGAAGCGTAAAATTCAAGGTTAAGTTGGAAGGTGGAAGGATTAGAACACTTTCAAGTGTTCTGCATATTCCTGCATTGGACAGAAATTTGATTTATGTAAGCAAGATGGATGATGCAGGTGTAAAAACAGTGTTCGAGAAAGATACCTGCAATATGGTTTGGGGAGCAATGATATTGATGCGATGAGTTCATATTGGAACTTTGTACAAGCTTTTGGGTAGTACTGTTATCGATGGGTACAACAATTCTATGGTCACTGAAAGTGGAGCAGAAAATCTAGGGGTCTCTGGATAAATGGCCATGCTATGGCATCAAAGGCTTGGAAATATTGGAGAGAAGGGCCTTTGAATACTTCATGGTAATGGTATGGTAGAAGGTATGTCTAATTTCTCTTTTGATTTTGATTTATGTAAACATTGTGTATATGGGAAGTAGAATCAGGTGAGTTTCCCCTCTGGTGCTAAGAGGGCGAAAAGGATATTAGAGCTTGTGCACAATGATGTGTTTGGACCTATGTCAGTTCCATCACTGGGTAATTCTATGTACTATGTATCATTTATAGATGATTTCTCTAGGAATACATGTATATAAATCCTTAGGAAGAAATCTAAAGTCTTTGACATGTTTAAAGAATTTAAGGCTCTGTGGAAAACCAAACGGAGAAGAAGATAAAGGTGTTGAGGACAGATAAAGGTGGAGAGTTCTACAAGAAGGAATTTGAAGAGTTTTGTAAGAAGTGTGGTATAGAATGACAAAATAATAATCCATACACAACTCAGCAAAATGGATTTGCAGAAAGAATGAACAGGGTATTGATGGAAAATGTAAGAAGCATGCTTAGTGGTGTCGGGTTAGGACATGAATTATGGGCAGAGGCGGTGGGGATTGTGTGTTACCTGGTCAGCATATCACCTTCATCAGTGTTAGAGGATAAGACTCCACATGAGGTGTGGACTAGTAAGAAACGCTCTCTTTCACATATGAGGGTATTTGGATGTGATGCATATGTACGTGTTCCAAAGGAGAAAAGAACCAAGTTGTATAGTAAATCTCAAAGGTGCATCTTTATTGGGTATAAGGATGGTTTAAAAGGTTATAATATTTGGAACCTGGAAACAAGGAAGGTTGTGTACAGTTTAGATGTGGTGTTTACAGAGATGAAAGATGTTATTAAACATAAAGTCCTACCAAAGGAACTTGATAATATAGAGTTTGAGATAAAGGAGGAAGAATCAAACTCTAAAACTAAACATGAATCAAAATATGAAGCACTGCAAACTCTAGCTGTGAGGATCAATTAAAGAAAGAAGGCAATCATAAAGGTATAGTCCATCTACTTTCTATTCAAATTTTGCTTTATCTTATACTGATGATGATCCGAGAATTGTCAGGGAGGCAGTAGATCCAGAGGATGGAAAACTCTTGAAAGAGGCCATGGTTTGATGAAATGGTATCAGTGGACAAAAATGAGGTTTGGGATCTAGTGGAGTTTCCAGCTGGAAGTAAACCCATTGGAAGCAAATGGTTGTTTAAGAATAAAATGAATGCAGAAGGAAATGTGCAGAAATACAAATATTGGTTGGTAGAAAAAGGTTATTCTGAGGTGTCGAGAATTGATTTTGGTGATATTTTTTCTCTTGGTTCCAAGGTAGCTTCTATTAGATTACTTTTATTTGTTGTTTTTTCTTATGATTTTGAGGTAAAATAGAAGGATTTGAAGACAACATTTCTTCATGAGGATCTGGAAGAAGAGATCTACATGAAGCAACCTAAAGGTTTTGCGATGAAGGGAAAGAAAGAATCGGTATGAAGGTTAAAAAAGTCTTTGTATGGGTTAAAATAGTCACCAAGGATGTGGTATCAGAAATTTGATACATGTATATAGGGACTTGGCTTCACTAGAAGCAAAACAGATCACTGTGTGTATTTTAAATTAATTGGTGACCGTGTTATTTATTTGGTCTTGTATGTGGATGATATGTTGTTGATTGTAAATGACAAAAAAATTATCCAGGATTTGAAGACCCAATTGTCCTCCAAATTCGACATGAAGGATCTTGGTGTTGCAAACTATTTTTTGGGCATGGAAATTAAACAAGATCGGGCAAAGAGGAAGCTCTAGTTAAACCAAAGGAAGTGTCGAGACACTACTACAAAGGTTTAATATGAAGGATAGTAGACTGATGAAGGTTCCTATTCCTGTAGGTATAAAGTTATCTACTAAATAATGTCCCAATACAAAAGAAGAGGAAGAGGACATGTCTCGTGTTCCATATGAAAGCGTGTTTGATAGCCTGATGTATGTAATGGTCTATACTAGACCAGACATTACACATGCAATGGGAGCATTGAGCAGGCTTATGTGAAAACCAAGGAAGGAGCATTAGATAGTAGTGAAGCAGGTTTTCAGGTATCTGCATGGCACTAATGATTATGGTCTATGCTACCAAGGAAGACTAAGATTGGACAAAGTTTTGGACATTTGTGGCTTTGTTGGTGCAGACTGGGCTGAAGATCTGGATCGGAAAAGATCTACAAGTGGGTATGTATTTAACCTATTTGGAGGAGCAATTAGTTGGATGAGCAAGAGACAATCTGTAGTGGAACTTTCAACTATAGAGGCATCATAAATGGTAACCTCTCATGCAAACAAAGAAGCAGTTTGGTTGCAAAGATTGTGTTCAAGTATGGGGTTAGTACAACGAGTTATAAGGATAGACTGTGACAGCTAAAGTGCAATTTTCTTGGCAAAGAACCTTGCTTATCATTAAAAGACAAAGCACATTGATGTTCGGTATCACTTTGTGAGGGATATGGTTGAGGAAAAAAAGGTGTTGCAGGTAAAGGTGAACACTTTGAAGAATGTTGCAGATGCATTGACGAACTCTGTGAGCATTGAGAAGTTATCTTGTTGTATAGAAACAATGGGTGTTGCAGGGTTGGACCAATGACTAAGATCTCTTGTGACCCTTTGTGTGGAAAATAAAACAACAAGTGGGAGAATGTTGGGCGTGTGTTATATTCTTTCCATGACTATTCGCACACGCGTAGGGGGGAAGGAATCCCCACCTGTCAGGTGGTTTATAGGGGGGTCGTATCCCCCTTGCACGTGGTTTGGGGTAGCACCCCGAGATTTTTTTTTTCTATACAACTCTCCTGTTCGTTGTGCTGGGCGCAGCATGGGGGGCGCAACCCCCCACTGTGGGGGGGTTTAAGGGGGGCAGCAACCCCCCTAGACAAGGTCCATGGCAGCACCCTAGGAAGATTTCCTTTGGACCCTATATTAGATGGGCGGACCTACCTATGATTTTGTGCATGGGTTTTGCACATGGTTTTGGAAATGATGGTTTTTTACCCATGGTATTTTGTAGATCCGGCCAAGGGAACTACGATTATGTTCTAATCCAAGGTTAATGAATTAGGGCTTATGAATGCTTCGACATGTATATATGTTTTGTAACATTCAAAGGAACATAATTAAAAAATCAATCGGGTAGTCTCAGTTTTGGGATCTAGGGGAAAATCTCTATGTATTTGTTTTTTGTTTCTCGTCATTGTATATTTTTTGTTTTTTTAAGAATTTGTTTGCAAATAATTTCTATATAGGGTTAAAACTTACACGCTTCCTGTAACTCTTGGCTTCTTCTTGAGCTGAATGATCTTTGCCTTTAGTGCTAAGCCTTCATTGACTCTCTTGGGTAACAGGGGATGTATGTGATTACTTAATCATTTTTTGACTTTTTCCTTGGAATTTGACATTACTTTTTTACTTCCAATCAAATTTAAATTTTGGCTCGTGCTTGGATTGAGTATAGTAGTGTTACAACTTTTTAATGGCATCGTTAAATGCCTAAGGCTCATGAATCTCAATTTGATCTCTAAATGGTAGAGGTTGTTGAAAAATGCAACAAGAAATTCTCAATTTGTTTTTTCTTGGATTAAATTGAGAAAATTCGCATTTCCACATCAACATACAACTTGGATGATGTTAACTTGTGTGACATGGCTTGTGTCACCCAGTTTACTCAGTAAATTTGAGTTGGAGGAGTTAGAGTTCAATTCAACATGTGTGATTGCTAATTTGTAGCTAGCAATCAAGGTCAATTATCTCAATTTGTTTTTACTTAAACTAGTTCCAACTTTTGGAGGAACTAGTGGAAGGTCAGCTAAGCAGTGGGACTTCATTCAAACTCAGTGATCATCCAATTAACTGATCAATCAACCAAAAATAGCTAGTGCATGCAAAGAAGTCAAGTTCCCTAGGCTTGGTGTAGATTCCAAGGTAGTGGAACATCAGTTGTAGACTAGTCTTGAGTGTATAGGTGTTGCATGCAGTCAGATGATTAGCCTAAAGGAATTATGCAATCAATTTGTGGAATTTTCTAAATAATAGGGGCCTAATTTATCAAGGAATGATGCAAGGAAATAGGAGCTCAAGCAGAGGAAAAATTTGACTAAGTCTGGGTTAGATCCTTTTAGTGAGTAGAGAGATAGGTTATGCACTTGCAGGTTGTGCTCAGTTGAGCAAAACAATTGTAATACATCTCTATTCTTCTAATTTAATGCAAGTAGGCATTTGGGTTTTTAGTAGTTTGCTTTCCCCAAGAAAAATACTTGTTTCATGTGTGTTATTTCTTATTGCATGTCTAAAATTTTTGTTCTAAATTGTGAATTACTTTCCACAGTGCAATAGAGTAGGTTTGTGTCTTGTGATTTTGATTAAAACTTCATGAGAAGATGCAAATCTACATCGTAATTTCTACATGGTACCAGTGGAGGATTCCCATTAGAGCAGGAATTTGAAGTTGTTCTCAAGAGGTTCAATTTTGGAGCTCAATGCAACAGGATTTCTTCAGAGCTGAGAAGATGGCCTTCAACGGACTAAGGCTAGATTATGTCTTGGAAGGCACCTCTAGTTTTGTTGCATGGAAGGTTCGCATGGAGGCGGTATTGGATGACAATGGATTGCTAGAATACATCAAGTCAGATGTTGCAAAACCACAAGCATTTGTTGCCCAAAAACTTTCTCAACAGAAGAAAGATGTAACCAAGGCGAGGACAATAATATTGGAGGGAGTATGGGATCACATTATCTCAAATCTCCATGGAAAAGAAACTTTTTTCACAATGTGGAAAGCACTGACATAATTGTTCGAGAATAATAGTGACCACCGGAAGATGGTGCTCAAGGATAAAATTTGAAGTATCAAGATGCAGGAGAATGATACAATTCCACAGTATCTGAGCAAGTTTACATAGTGTCATGATGAACTTGGTGGGGTCGGTGTTAATGTCCCTGAAGAAGACATGGTAAGCCTAGCCCTTTTGGGCCTTTCTAAGAGCTAGCATAGCTATCGAGATTCGGTGAATGGGAGGGAAAATCTACCGAATTTGGAGCGCTTATGGTACGATTTGGTACAGGAGGAAATAAGGCAAAATACTAGAGATGTGACTTCATCCAAGGGCGACGATGAAGAAAAAATTGCTTTGTATGGAAAGGAAAATAAGGGAAAAGGGAAGAAATCTCAATCTAAACTATAATCCAATCAAAGGGGAAAGAATAAATATTTTTCCAAAATTAAATGCTTCCATTGTCATGAATTTGGGCGCTATGCCACGAAGTGTCCACACAAGAATACCTTAGGAGGAGCAGCACATGAAGCCTTGGCTTCATAGTTCAAGCTTGACTTTACCCTCATTGCATGCATGTCTACCACATTGATGGGGAGCGTGTGGTACTTGGACTCAGGTGCATCGTTCCACCTGACAGGGTGTCGAGAATTTTCAGTGACCTGGAATAAAAATATTTGCAAATGCACATCGAGATGGGGGATGACAGAAGGTATAGCGCGACCGAGATTGGAATAGCCACCTTTCAGAGGGAGTCGGGCTCCCCCCTCGGGCTCAAGGATGTCATGTTTGTTCTAGGCCTAAAGAAAAATCTCATCTTTGTTGTAGTTTTGGAAGACCATGGTTATGATGTGATCTTTAGCAAAGGAAAAGTATTCCTGAGACACGTAGCCATGGGACGAGTTAAGTATATCAGGGTTCGTTTGAAGAACCTGTATAAGCTAAATGTGGGAGACTATGTTGCATTAAGAAAAAAGGAAGAGAAGGTGAAGAGTCATTATGTTGGTGAACTTTAGCACATAGGACTTGGCCATTTTCATCATGGCGCCCTAAAGATCACGCAACAAATAACCACAGGCCTCCCTAAAGGAGCACTTGAGCAGCAGGATGTATGCAAAGGATGTACTTTGGGGAAGTACACACAATCCACATTCCATGGTCAAGACAACAAAGCACATGGGGTCCTTGAAAGGATCCACTCTGATGTCTGTGGACCTTTCTCGATAGCCTCCACTACCAGGCACAAATATTTTGTCATTTTTATTGATGACTTCTTACGGAAGTGTTGGATCTTCTTCATGCCGAAGAAAGATGAGACATTCTCCAAGTTCATAGATTTCAAGGAAGTGGTTGAGAAATAAACTGACAATAAGGGGAAGGCTCTCAGGAGCGATAATGGAGGTGAGTACATGTTAAATGAATTTAAAAACTTCTATGCAAAAGAAGGCATATTACGAGAGTTGACAACACTCCACAACCCACAACAAAATGGGGTGGTTGAGAAAAATAATTGTAGCAATGTGGGAGAAGAAAGGGCGATGTTGCATGACCAAGGCCTACCTATGCATTTGTGGGTTGAGGCATGCAACATAGCAATCTATTTACAAAACTAAAGTTCTCATCAGATTTTGGGTAGATTACATTAGAGGAGGCTTTCTCAGGAAGGAAGTCAGAATTGTCGCACTTCAAGATTTTTGGAGCCTCTGTTTACTGCCATATCTCTAAAGAATCAAGGAAGAAGCTAGAGTCGACTCTAAAATTGGGGGTATTTGTGGGATACACAGAAACTACCCAACAAAATGATTTTGGAGGGAAACTAAGAATGTTCTACAATACCTCAGAGGCACTATCCAGTTTGGAATATGGTACAAAAGAACAGAGGGAGTGGAACTGTGTGGTTTCACAGATGCAGATTGGGTGGGGATTCCATCATACCGAAAGAGTATATCAGGTGTAATTTTTAGTGTTGGGTCCGTAGCGGTTTCCTGGTATAGCAAGAAGCAAATATTTGTGGCACTCAACTCAGCAGAAGCAAAATACATGGTTGCAAGTCAAGTAGCATGTGAGGCGATTTGGATGAGAAAGATCCTTGTTGGATTGTTTTTTCAGATGATGGATCCAACTATGATCTATTGTGATAATTAGAGTTGCATTAAGCTCTCTGAGAATATTGTTTTTCATGATCGATCCAAGCATATAGATATCGGGTATCACCAATTACAGGACTGTGTGTAGAGGCGGATAATGGTTTTGCAGTACATTCTGAAAGAGGAACAAGATGCTGACATTTTTCAAACGCCTTTTCAAGAGGGAAATTCAAGTTCCACAAGTGAAGGATAGGGATAGTTAATAATCCCTATCTTGCTGAGAGGGAGTGTTGAAAAATGCGGCAAGAAATTATCAATTGGTCTTGCCTTGATTAAATTGAGAAAATTCGAATTTCCACATTAGTAGACAACTTGGATGATGTTAACTTGTGTGGCATGGCTTATGTCTCCCATTTTACTTTGTAAATTCCAGTTGGAGGAGTTAGATTTTAGTTCAGCATGTGTGATTTCTAATTTGTAGCAATCAAGGTCACTGATCTCAGGTTGTTTTTAGTTAAACTAGTTCCAACTTTTGGAGGAACTAGTGGAAGGTCAATTAAGTAGTGGGACTTCAGTCAAACTCAGCGATCATCCAATTAATTAATCAATCATCCCAAAATAGCTAATTCATGTAGATAATTCAAATTCCCCAGGATTGGTGGAGATTCCAAGCCAGTGTAACATCAATTATAGACTAGTCTTGAGTGTACATGTGTTGCATGTAGTCAGATGATCATCCTAAAGGAAATGCACAATAAATTTGAGGAATTTCCTAAATAATAGGGGCCTAAATTATCAAGGAACAATGTAAGGAAATAGGAGCCCAAATAGAGGAAAAATTTGACTAAGAATAGTTAGAAAATATTTCAATACTTAAAGAGGGGTAACTAAAAGTAAAAAAATACAATTACTTCCTAATAAAAATAATATAGAGATTTAATTAATATTTTTTTGTAAGTAAGCCTTTCATTAATTAGAACATGTGTACATTTATTATAGTCAGGAGATGACTTGACCAGACTGGGTCTGGTGATGACACAATTTCAAGAAATTTGTCTCAACTATTGATTGGCTAAATGGTGACCTGAGACAAAAACACTATGTTACAGACCCTGTGATTATAAATACTAAAGGTGTCAAAACTGTGATTACATATAAGTATCATCATGTCTAAACTATGATTACAGGCCTTGTTACATTTGATATTGACAAAATGCATGGAGGAGACCTAGGGAACCTAAGAAAGAACAAAACAGTTGTTGCGAGCATGGGCCTATACTTACATGCTAGTTGACGCATTGGGAGGTTCTTCATTAAAAATGGGAACAAGGCCAAAGTGGCTTTGGTCTTCCCAAGGATGAGAAGGTGCAAAAGATGATACATTGCTTCCCTTGGGAAGAGTTGTTGGAATTGTGCTACCACGAGATGGTCCAACTTCATTAGGCGCATGTAGAGACTGTGAGCGTGGGCTTGATGAAGGGGAGGTCATACAATCTATAGCAGCTATTAGTGGTGACTCAAAGGAGGAGGTGGAAACAATCTTATAACCCATGACCTTTGCTATGGTTTTCTGAGCTTTACGAGCCCGACGGAAGTGGAAATCAAGATCATCCATCCGATGGTCGAAGAATATGGTGGTGTCTTCAACATCTCTAAGGTTGCGGGAGAGTGCATTTTGGAGGGCCCAAAGACTGTCTCTAAATATATTTGTTTCCAGGAGATATCTATCTGCTACCATGCAACGATACCTTCGAGGAATGCTTGGATCAAAGTGGTCTTTGTCACTGTCATTCCAAGGTGGGAGCGGAGGTCGACAACAACCTCAACTCGCTCGACAAGCTCTGGCTCATTCTCAAACTATGTTTCTAATGTTGGGGAGGACCTGGATGGGTGGTGATGAAAGGGGAGGATGGAAATACCAGAGGAGGGAGTGGAAGGGGTTCAAAGGGGCCTGGGTGATAGAGTGAGGTAGGAGAGTGATGCACACGGCAGATTGAACGAGAGGGCGATACTTAGAGCATGATTTTAGTGAGGGAGTGATGTCGAGGTGAACACTAGGGACGGTATGTAATGAAAAGGTAAGTTATGTTTATGAGGTTTAATGTTTTTATTCAAATTCTTGTACGTGGAGCGATGTAGGAGTGAATGCAAGTGTGAAAAACACACCCTTGGATGTTACAACTAGAGTGAATGTCTCGAGGGTGGTGGTTCTAATGCACTGCCAATTCATGGCTTTTAAATCCTTAAGCATGGTAGTAATGGTTTCCTTGGGATTAGAAGCCACCCACATCCGAGAGTTAAGTAATATTGAAGTTTATTTTAAAATCTATTAATAACAAAAAAACATTTTAATGTGAACAATATAGTCCATAACTAAAATATTTAAATGTCAACTATGTATATGTTAATATATGATTTTAAAAAACAATATATACATTATAAAAAGCAATTGAAAAAATTGAAAACAATATATTTTTTTGGTCAATTTTATTTGAAATTGAAGATGTGTTGGAATTATAGTTTAAGTTGTGTAGTGTACACAATCTAAGTACCCAAGTAAATTTTGAAGATATTGAATCCATTTTATATATTAAAAAATACAATTGAAACAATAAAAAATTACACACCCACATTTATAGCATAGGTAATATTTACGCCTAAGGCATTTTTCACTACGGGCTTGGGTTGAGAAAACATTGTTCACCCCAGCCAATCCCCTTGCTTCGTTTTCATTTTCCTCTGCCCAGTTAAAATCTTACACATGGAAAAGTCACGAGCTAGACGATAAACTTCGGTTCAATCCATTGCAGGGATTGACGTACGTACAGGTTCAATTGTCAGTCGAAGAAGGTGTTGACGCCGCTGAGAGGGTCTACAACTTGACATAGTTCGATGTAATTACTTGTAAGTTCTGCCATTGCTACTCCTCATTCTCATGGTTTGTGAAGCGTCAAGAATTGCAACAACATGAATGGCTTCTTGGGGTAATTTTTGGTAGGTTTGGTTTGCAGGAATGGCTTATGTAGCTTTAAATATGATGGAAGAAAACTAGGATGATATATTTCTTTCATAGCTGGATCAGATTGATTGAGGTTTCTCAAGGCATAAAGGCCCTCTGCAGAGGAACATATGGCGTTGTGGTCACCAGTTAAACTACTAATGTCTGATCTACCAGCAAAATGCCCACATTTATTGTCATTAGGAGTAGTATTGCAATGGCAGTGGCAGTTGTTATGTGTGATAAACAAGAGTAATAGTGTTGTAAATGTTGCTTTTTAGAGCACATAGGGAGAGTAGGGGATCAATGACTTTCCTCCTACTACATGGTTTCTATGGCACGTTCAAAATGTTGGAAATGGGCTCTACTGTTATTGTTGCCTCTTTTGATGAATTTGGGAGGTGAATGCAACACCTTCCATTCGACCCCACAATGTGTTTTGTTGGCAAAAGGAGGCCCTAGCCAACAATCGGTCTCAATTAACAGGTCAGAGCTAAGTGCTCTTTTCAACTTGAGGGCTTCCTTGGGATTGAGGAGCAAGGAGTGGCCTAAGAAGGTCAATCCCTGCCAAGTATGGAAAGGGATTACATGCAGGGAAGGGCATGTTATATCTATAAACTTGTCTAGATTCAAAAGGACAGTAGTAGGGTCACAAAATCCACAATTTGCCGTCGATGGTTTGCAGAATCTTACGTTTCTGGAGACCTTCAATGCTTCTCACTTTCTCTTTCCTGGCTCCATACCGGTATGGTTTGGCTAACTCAATGCATTAAAGACTCTGGATCTCAGCTCAACCTCTGTCAATGGTGGTCTTCCTATTTCACTTGGTAGTTTATACAATCTGAATGTTCTAATGTTGTCGCAGAACAATATCACAGGACCCATTCCTCCAACGCTTGGGCAGCTATCCAGTTTGACAACTCTGAATTTGTCATCCAATAATTTGACCGGACAGATACCTAGTACTTTATCAAATTTGGAAAATCTGACTTATCTCGATCTTTCTGCAAATAACTTGCAAGGTCCAATTCCTGACAGTGTTGGAGGTTTGTCAAGTCTGACACAGCTGAAGCTGGACAATAACTATTTCAGTGGTTTGATTCCAAGTCAGTTGGGCAATCTCTCTTCATTGAAGAACCTTTATCTGGGTTCCAATGAACTCTTTGGTCCTATTCCAAGTGACCTGGGGAGACTTATCAATTTGAGTAATTTGGTTCTTGCAAACAATTTTCTCAATGGTGTTATTCCCGGTGACATTTTCAAATGTATTGCACTCCAAGCACTTAATTTGGCTCATAACAAATTGTCTGGAAATTTTTCCACATCTCTTGGTTCACTGATTAACCTTCTTTCTTTAAACCTTTCATACAACAATTTGACACAACCATTGCCAATTTCCATCTCAAGTTTGGTCAATATCACAGATATCAATCTATCTCATAATCTATTTTATGATTCCTTGCCATCTGGACTTGCAAGGCTCCCTCAATTAGTTGTGATAGATCTGTCATATAACTACTTCGAGAAAAGAATACCTACCTTTGCCTCTTCCACACAAGTGGTCGATGAAGAAAATTGTTTACAGGGAACAAAGAATCAAAGGAAACTTTTCATGTGCACATTATTCTATGTTGCAAGGGGTCTATCTTCTCCTGGGTAAGGGCCTACAAGTGCTCAAGTTTTCCCTCCAACTCCATTGGAGAGCCCTTCTACAAAAAACACACGGCTGGGACCAATATTAGGAGGGGTGTTTGGTGGCTTGGGCCTCGTCCTACTTGTCATCGTGTTTGTTTTCTTTGTCCTTAAACATGAGAGAAGGGTTGTTGTTGGACACACAGAAAGAGATGTAAATCCTTTAGTTCACAGAGGAGGCCAATTAGTAGTTGGAATTTCAGTTAGTTTGTCAAGCCTCAGAGAGTATTTTTCTTATGAGCAGTTGCTTCAGGCTATAGAAGAGTTTAATGCTTCTAATCTCATAAAACATGGCCACTAAGGAGATCTCTATCAAGGGTTGTTGGAAGGTGGTGTTCCTATTGTTGTAAAAAGGATTGATTTAAAATCATTCAGAAGAGATGGATATCTTGCAGAGTTAGATATATTTGGGAGGGCTTCACACACAAGGTTAGTGCCTCTTTTAGGTCATTGTTTGGAACGTGAAGATGAGAAGCTTATTGTGTACAAATACATGCCAAACAAAGATCTTTCTTATGCCCTTTACAAAAAGGGAAACTCACCTGAAGATACTTTACAGTCACTGGACTGGATAACATGTCTCAAGATAGAAATTGGAGCAGCTGAAGGTCTCTCATTTCTCCATCACGAGTGCTCACCACCCCTTGTTCACATGTTTTTTCCACTTGTTCACAACCTTAATTGGAGGATAAAATGCTTGCAGTTGGTACTGATATTTTCTGTTGTTTGGAAGATGCTCAATCTCTGCTCTGCTATGCCTATTAAATACTAAATTTGGAAAGCAATTTGTGTCATTTTATTCCTAAAACTATATACATGTGTGTGAGTTTAGTACGTTCCCAAATCTTAAAGTTACATTATTGCAACTATGTCCATTTATTTGAATGCGGCCTATGGGAGAATTTCTGTTGTTTTTACTTATTCTAGAATTCCTTCTTGTTCCCTTTTTCTGCATATCTTTAATTGCAGTGCAAGCTGCCATTCTTTTTCATCTTTGAGGTAAAATATTATGCCCACAGATTATTGTGCTTGAAAAAAAATTATGATAATCATTGTTCTTTTCTATTCAATATTAGTACATGCGTTCTTTATCTGATTTCTCAAGTATTGAGACAACATTGAAATCCACATAATTCTAGTATTTGCCAATAATTTTAATTTTTGATGTACGTTCCCTGGAGTTTACAATTAGAAGTGACCAGAACATAGGAGTATTATACCATGCATACATGTTATTGTATTGTACAGGATTCTTAGAGAATTCGGCTGGAAAAAATATTATGTATTGTGAGAAAGGGCCCTACAATACTAACAATCATGGATTTTTTTTTAATAATCTTGCAACTAATCCTGTGTTGGAACTTTTATTTCTTTAGAGAAGATCCATTGAAAACCAGAAAAATTGCCCTTGTTGATTATCTTTTCTACCGTTGATGTATTCATGGTCAGGATTTGCATAGAGGAATCATATCTTATGAATGTCAATTATTGTTAGTGAGAAGTGTTTATCACAACTATTAAAACTTAAATGTAGGACAAGGTGAAATTAAATTTTGGGATTCATGTCTGTCAAAACTAAGGATTTTTTTTTTTGCAAATAGAGATTATATTCAAAAGAAATAATATGCAGGATTATGTCATACACACAGTTGTTACTTGTCTTTTGTAGTGTCTGATATTGAGATTTTGACCCTTTAGCTTAGATTACAAGAGTGAAACATTTCTTCTTTGCATACTGTTGACAAAAGCTAGAGCTGCCAAACAACAGATGATTAGTTATAATGTTGATCCAAAACCCCACATTATGCATGTTTTAGAACCCACCTTTTTACTTTTCAGTCTTCAATGCTGGGTAGAATTGTTGTGAAGATGATCATCCTCAAGGACTACTATTTTCCTTGAGCATAAAGTCATATAATGCAGCATAAGCTCCCTCCCTTCTTCTCTTTTCTTTTCTTCATTATAGTCTGACAGTCCTAGTTGCTTCACACAAATCATTTTTTAGGATAGATTGTCTCCTTTCCTTTTCTTCTCCCACCTGAATCTTCAGCTGATCCTACACCTAGGTATTAATGTCATGGAATTCCTTCACTAAATCTTCCTTATTGCTTGATGCGTCAATTCCTTGGTGGTTTCCACCAAATGACAATGGTCCTTAGCACCTTGCCATCCAGTGGGCTTGCAACTATTTTCACTTTCTACACCCCCCACAAAATACTTATGGGGTTCTTGATATCCTAAGGCAAATATTAGGACATGAAGATGCTAAGTGCTTGTAGACAAAACATTATCTACATGTGAAGGCAACCTGTTCATAGTCTAGTTTCCATATTTCTTCGATAATCCATATGTGAAATCCACTTTGAAGAATATCTTGACATAGGTTGTGATATGAATTTTTAGAGTTTTAGGAGATCCATAATGGTTTTTTTCCCAAGTATTTTTAATGGAGGCCAAAACTGCAAGTGTCTAGAATTGTAAAGGTAGGTTACGAATATGAACCACATTATTGGAGTCAAGGAGTTTGCAAATGAATTCAAGGTAGTGGTACTCATGCATAAGTTGACATGCCCCAAAGATCAAGACATGAAGTGAAGAATATGCTCCTTGCCTTCAATAAAGTTAAACTTCACCATGAAGAACCCATAAGCACATGGGTAAATGTAG
The DNA here is from genome assembly GCA_031772625.1 of Pinus tabuliformis. Lineage (NCBI taxonomy): Eukaryota > Viridiplantae > Streptophyta > Pinopsida > Pinales > Pinaceae > Pinus > Pinus tabuliformis. The sequence continues at coordinate 456,578,888 of CM062808.1, read as the reverse complement.
GCTTCTTCCTAAATAAGTGGTTTCCACACATGTGAAGCCCAATGATGTAGGTTCAAGTGTTGAGGTGAATGCCATTGGAGTGACACATCAAATGATGGGAGGTATCCTTCTCAACTATGAAGTGATTATAGGGATGAGATTAAGATGCATTAATGACAACTAAGCCGCTTTTACGCAGCAAAGTTGCATCTTTACATAAATCTGCGTGGACCTGTGGGTTATGGGCCCACATATATATCGGAAGCATTTACATTAGCGGAATCATAACATAACCCAACTAACAAACATCGGTCCCACTTTGAACGTCTAAGACTGGAACCCAAATAAATTAAACCCCAGTTCATAACATATCGGGTCCGCCAGAAATGTTAACCTACGTGTACTTTCACGCACGATTACCATTCAATCAATCAACCGACGAACGGTCTGGATGGTCGAAACTCAATGAGGTTTTAATCCCATTGTATAAACCCTCATCGCATCCATTTTTAAAATTAACGGCTACACTTGTATGCACGCAATATGCATCTAATCACCTTTCAACGGACAATCCAATCACCTCCAGACTTTAAACTCATTTTAATGATTTCTCGGGTCCGGTTTTAGAATTAAACTTCGGCGCTTGTTACCACACGATGACTGTAGATCTGTTAGGTTTGTCTGATCAGGTGGCTCAAATCTTTTCCCAGGGTTCTCACGAATTTTGTCAGATTTCTCTCGTTCTACTAATCTTATCCGTCGATCTAGACGATCCAACAGTGTCACTGCGTTACTCCAACGACTCCAGTTTCGATTGAAACTCTTCTCCTCCATTGATCTATTCCTTAATCCAATGGATCTCTTGGTTGCTTATTGATGGAATTCACATTACACATGAATCTAACTCTGCCATACTTTGACTAAGGTGAAGTTCATAGGAACTTCATCCTTTACCCTCGAACACGCATATTCATTAACTTACAGTGAAGAACATATATATAAAGACATAGACACAAAACTCAAATAACACGCAGATGTCTAATAACACGTATATATATATATATATATATATATATATATATATAATTCGATTACAGACTAAGGCCTCACGGCCCAAACTCACAAATTGCCCCTGCAACTACATTGTGTACTCTCTCTCTCTCTCTCTCTTTCACACAACAGAGACTCTCTTTATATAGGAAATTACAAACGGAGGGATCGTTTATGATCCATGAGTTTTTCCCAAATCGCTCAATCAAATCCCCTAAATATCTCTACGCATACATGGCAGATAATTAAATTTAATCAAGTCTTCCAGAGACTTATAAATTCCATCAATTTAGCTCTGATTAAAACAGAATTTGCCCCGGTTTGCCATGATTGTCCACGTTTCCTCTTTCATAGCTTTGAATTCTGATTTTAATGAAGGGTGCTCAGATGCTCCTGCATCATGCATCAACACTTCTAGCAGTGGGTAGAGCCTTATTAGAATATTTTCCTAAGCTTTCTAGATGGGAGTCTCCTACGAGGGTTGATCAACCTACAAAATGGGTGGAGAAACTTCAAAATATTCTTAGGCAACAATGCATCCATTCTACTAAGATGTTGAACAACGTTCAAAAGTAGAGCAATTGAGTTCTTCAAAGGAGTAGCTACTTCCTTACTGGTAGAGGGGGTTGTTGATCTCACAATATTCAATAGGCCTTGGGAGGAAAGACAAGGGGATGCCATGAAAGCAAAATACTGCATGGGGTGTGCGGGATTGTGGCTAGGGCAACGCCCTAGCCCAAGTTAAGGATTTTTAAAAATAACTAGATATAATAAATCCTATACATGTATGCATGGCCAAATATTTTATTAGAAATCAATAAGATCAGAGGTTGTAGTTCATGATCAGAACTTTTTACTTTTTGTGTTTTAGAAGGTAGAGAAATTGAGTCCTTCAAAGGAGTAGCCACTTCCTTGGTGGTATAGGGGGTGTGATCCTTAGATCTAAAGTGCCTTTGAGGGGTCATTGATTCCACAATATTCATTAGGAATTGAGAGGAAAGACAAGGGGATGCCATGAAAGAAAAACACTGGGTGGGGTGTGCGAGATTGTGGCTAGGGAAAAGTCTTAGTCCAAATTAAGGATTTTTAAAAGTAACTAGATATAAAGAAATCCTATACATGATGCATAGCCAAATATTTTATTGGAATTGATTATATGAAAAAATGTTCATCAATCAATAAGATTGGAGGTTGTGTTGAAAATTGGCAGCTAAGGGATGAATTTCCTTGAACAAAATCCCATTTCTGACAATTCTAGAGTGACTTTCTAAAAATAGAAAGTCATGTCTATCATTTCAAGCATGACTTTCCAAAATTAGTAAATATCCTTGCTTCAATTGGTAATCAAGTATAGATGATGGAAAATCATTCAAGTTATCCTTAATCAATCTTAATTGTTCAATTTTTACTTAATCATCAATATTATCATTAGTATTATTATTATTATCATTATGATACTATAATATTATTATCAAAATGGAAATACATGTCACCTTTCTTACTTAGCACTCTATCATGCCACTTCGCACCTCTCTCTCTCCTTGATGGCACTCGTTCCCCTCTCTCACTTAATAATGTGTTACCCTCTCTCTCTCATAATGGATTTGTTGCACTCCTTTTACACTCTCTTACGCACATTAAAGACTCGTCATAAAAGATTCCTCTTACGCACTTTTCAATGCATATGTTACTCTCTCTTCTTCAAGGCATACATACTCCTCTTTATGGCATGAGTTACAAATGCAAGCATACCTCCTTTATGGCATGAGTTACAAATGCAAGCATACCTCCTTTATGGCATGAGTTACAAAGGCAAGTGCACCTCCTTTATGGCATGTGTTACAAAGGCAAGTGTACCTCCTTATTGGCATGAGTTACAAATTGTAATTATATGTAAACTTGTTGGAAAGTGATTTGGTGCGCACTCTATAGAGCATCACATATCTCATTATCCCATAGCTGGATCCATAAAAAGAAGCTGACTAGGGAAGAATACTGGGGGATCATCACTTTCTTGTTAATTGGTGATGCCTTCCTAAAACCAAAAGGTGAACTACTTCGATTCCTCCATGATGATGCCATGGAACCTGTTAGCACTCCTGGAAACTCTCCTAGGTTGTAGCTCAGAGATGCCTGGTAACATATAAATCTTCACTATCGCTCTCGGAACTATTGGAATGGATGATGGTTTGGATCAAGTCAAATGACTATTTCAACTGTGTTTTCACTCAAGACATGCATGAACCCCTCAGCTTGACAATGCTTTAGACCACTAATGCTCAATAATTTATAGATTCAATGAATAGTGGAGAATCCTGACTGTACCAGTAGATACATACATAAACACATATGAATGGCTAGCTACAGAAAGTAAATAAATCTTGCAAATCTAATTTATCAACGCAAAGATAAGATGACAATTATTTGGCATTAGACACAGAAAACAAACAAACAAACAAAAAAAAACATGAATAACCTATTCAAGTGCAAGCTTAGAACAGAGGAGAAGATGGTGATTGAACATGTAACAACAAAAGAAGCTTGTATTACTGGAATGAAGATGAGACGCTGGGAGGAACAGAGTATCCACAGTCTCCAAAAGTTGAACCCTTAATACTTCGAACTTTCAACCATTTATAGGCTTTTTACAATGCTCTCGAACTCTCTGAGGCTCGAGATGTCTTAATCTATCCCCTCTGTCTCCTAACTACTTGATGCCATAACTAGACAAACATGAGCTCAGAGGGCTCTTCTTCTAACAAACATAGTAACCAAATTCTGGTAAATTCGCCTCGTTGTCAGGTGGCTCGCTCGTGCCAGTGATGCTCCATGATCACTTCTGTTGGTTCGGCTGCATCATGTTGTGGCTTTTTCCCCTTCCGGCCATGCATTCCGTTATTTCGGTTCAACTGTCCGACTGTCAAAACACTGACAGAGCCAACAAATTTCCTCCCCAGGTGACTGATGGGAAGTGGGGCGCGGGGGCATTTGGGTCGTTGGATGGTGTGGATCGATGATCGAGATGTCGATCAGGTAGCGAAGGATGAATTGAGATGATCGTGAATGAGCGTTGTTGGATTGGGAGGAATGGATGGAGGATATCAATCGCCAGAGGCTAGAACTTGTGGCGGGAGCGGAATAAATCCAAGTCGTCAGATCTCAGACGAGTAGATCGAACAGCTATCGGGAAGAGGAGGTGCTCAAGGGATAATGCCCGGGAGCGGTTTGCTTAGGCGGAAATGGTTTATTTCGGGCCGTAAGCGGTAAAGGTCAGAGCCCTCCCAATTCCATTCTTCGGGTGCCACATAGCAGTGGAGGAGAGAGGGGAAACCACTTTTATCGGGCGGGTATCCCTCTCGCTTGTTACTCGAGCGAAATGCATGATAGCCATTAGATCTGGCAGAAATGATCTAACGGTGGTGGTTGGTCGGAGTGGGTGAGCGTAAATCGTTATTCAGATGAAGTTTGGACCATCAGATCAATGGGAAGATCGACGACGGGGATCGGAGAATGGAGAGCACAGCAGAAAGGAGATGAATCGAGAGCAGACCCATCGATTTTATGAGTGCGAGTGTATAATTTTCAAGTCCAGCTTATGGCCAAAGCAGCGCAAGAGGAGACGTGGGCCATAGGAACTAAAACATGGGACAACACACCTCAGTGCTAACACTGGCTCCTTCTGGGGATGAAAGCCTCCCTGTGAGGTTTCAAGAACTGCAGACTACTGGCCTTCCAGAAACAACCAAAACAAACTTATCTCCTAGTGTTCCATTGGGCATGGAGTTTTATTTGCGTAGAAAACAAAACTGAAAAAACCAATTACAATATTAAGGCCTTAAAGCCTTATATGAAGTAAAGTTTCAAAAATCACCCATTAACTAGCCATCAAAAACACCTTCCCCCTCTAAATTGTGCAGAATGAAAGTATTGTTCATCTGAACTTGAGCAATGACAAACGGTCCCATCCATAAGGCATCAAATTTACCATGGTTGCCCTTCTTTTCCTTCAATGCATCCCATTTGAGAACCCAGCCACCAACCTGAAAATTGTCCATTTTTTCCTTTCTATCAAAGGTTTCTTTGATCTTCTTCTGATGAATCCTTGACTTCTCAACTAGTTGTTCTTTGATTTACTGTAATTCAACCAAGTTACTCATTCTACTCACCATGTCATTCTCTTCATCTTGTTCTTCTTGCAAGAATTTGGCCATAGGGAGAATCAGTTGGATAGGAAAAACAACATCAGCACCATAAACCAGCTTAAATGGAGAATTTCCAATGGACTTCTTGTTGGTAACTCTGTCAGCCCACAGTGCAAACTTCAACTTGGAATCCCAGTTCTTTTTGTTGTCCTCCAACATTTTTTTATTATCCTTACAAGACTCTTGTTAGATGATTCTGCCAGGCCATTGCCTTGAGGATAGTATGAGGTGGAATGCACCAATTGAATGCCAATGGATTCACACATGTCCTCCAATTCTTCTGCCCTGAAAGCTGTTGCATTATCGATGACTTGTTTGGTTGGGCAACCAAATCTAGTGAAAATATTCTCATTCAATAACTTTATGATAACCTGATGATTAGCATTTTAGTGGGTATAGCCTCAATCCATTTGGTGAAATAATCAGTGGCTACCAAGATCCATTTGTGATGGCCATTGGAATGTGGATTGATTTCACCTATGAAGTCCAAGCCCCACTGTTGGAAGGGACCATTAGCATGTACTGGCTTGAAGGGCAGAGATTTTAGATGTTGTCTTCTTGCAAACCTCTGACATTTGTCACAAGACTTCACAAAAGAAAACACATCAGAAAACAAAGTAGGCCAATAATACCCAGCTCTCAGGATCTTGTGGGCTGTGGTTTTCCAATAATGATGCCCTCCATAGATGCTAGAATGGAATTGGTGTGTGACTTCTACAAATTGTCCTTTGTCTAGACATCTCAAGAGGATCCCTGATGGGTCTTTCTAGTAAATCAGGTTTTTATTAATGTAGAATTTGGTTGATCTAAGCTTAATGGCCCGATCTTGACTTGAGCTAAGCCCTGGAGGGACTTCTAGCTTCTGCAAAAAATGAACCACACTGGAATACCATTCACAAGTGGCTAGATTTTCAGCCAAATATTGATTCTGCTCTTGCTCTTCTGCTGCTTCCCCTGTCCGCTCACCGCCTGAATTTGAACCCATGCAATTGATGTCTAACAAATCACAATTTTCCTCAACCATAAGCTTAGCCAATCCCTAGCCTTTGACAAGCTTGGTGGGCTTCACCTCTATGTTGAACTCTATGAATTTTGCAATCCATTTAGCTCTCTTTCCATCAATATATGGCTGAGTTAGGACATCTTTTACTGAGGCTAGAGGTACATACGCAACCACTTTGGAATGCAAAATATAAATTTTGAATGCCTTTAAAGAAATTATGAGAGCATAAGCTTGCTTTTCAATAAGTTCATACCTTAGTTCAACGTCCCTCAAAGTTTTGCTGAAAAAGGCCACAAGGTGTTCTACACCTTCATCGTTTTTCTGCAATAGAACTGTTGCAAGTGTATTATAAGAGGCAAAAGAGAAGATATAAAACTCCCTGGTATAATCTTCGCTGATTAGAGTGGGATCTTCCACAATAGCTTTTTTTATGGCTTCAAAAGAGCTTCTTGCACCATCTGTCCATTTTATTTCTAATCCTTTCTTCAACATGCAAGTGATGTGCTTCACTAGCTCTGCAAAGTTTGGAATAAACTTCCTGACAAAGTTAATCTTTCCCAGGAAAGATTGAATGTCCCTTTTTGACCTTGGGATGGACAATGTCTGGATTGCTTGAACTCTTGCTGGATCGATCTTCACACCTTCAGGAGAAACAATACGTCCCAAAAGTTTGCCTTCTTCTAGGGAAAACTGTGACTTCTTTAGGTTCACAGAAATTCCAAACCATCTGCACTTTAGAAACACCTTCTTTAAATGTTTCAAATGGTCCTTGTGACTGCTGGGAAAGACTATTATGTCATCTAGGTAAATAAGGACAAACTTGTCCTTCTCTCCCACAAAGGCTATGTCCATGGCCCTCTAAAAAGTAGCCCCAACATTCATCAATCCAAAAGGCATCTTGGAGTACATGAAAGTGCCCCAAGGAGTAGTGAAGACAGTATTTTCCTGATCTTTTGGATGTACAACAATCTGATTGTAACCTGAAAATCCATCTAAGAAAGACATGACTCTAGCCCCTGAAACTCTTTGCAGCAAGTGTTCCATTTTAGGTAGGCGGTATTTGTCTTTTTTAGAGCATTTGTTCAAATTCCTGAAGTCAACACAAAGGCTGATTTCTCCATTCTTCTTTATTACTACCACAAGGTTAGCTATCCACGTTGAATACCTTAGGGGAATTATGATCTTGCCCTCCAACAGCTTCTTGATTTCCTTTTCAATCAAAGGAAATAAGAGAGGGCTGATAGGTCTTAATTTTTGCTTAAAAGGGATAGTGTTCTTCTCCAGTGGAATTTTATGCTAACTGATATTGGTGTCATAGGTCTTAAGCTCATTGTTCTCACAAGCAAAAATATCAGCAAATTGTTTCATCAGGGTGAAATACTCGAAACTTTGGGCAGAAGACAAGTGAGTGGATAGATTTATGTACTTTGGATGGGCTGGACTCCCTACATTATGTTTATGAACAACAAACTCATTTTCTTTTTTCGCAGTCTTATAAGGTACATCATTATGATCAAACAACTTCTCTAGGGGCACCAATCCTTTGGGTATATGGTTACTAGACAGCTGAACAATGTTGGCATGACCAATCTCGTCCTTTAGCTTGGACTGGTTGCATTCTTCAATGGTTTCATTTTCTTGGTCGATGTGCATTTCAAAAAATTCATCAACGACTTGTAAAAACCTATTAATTTCATCATCATATTCAAAAACTTTCTAGTATTTGACATTGTCAAGCAGGGATGGTATATATTTCATCTGAATTTCATAAGTCAATTTAGGAGGCAAAGGAGAAATAAACGTGTTAGCAAACACAGCAAGGGAATCAGCAAGTTGGTTCTTCATTCTCGGGATGTAAGAAATGTTGAAAATATTAAAAGAGTCCTTGAGCTTCCATACCTTATCTCTGTATGCTTTCAGCCTTGGATGCTTTACTTGGAAAGTTTTTTTCACCTGCTGAATGACAAGGTCTGCATCTCCAAACACCTTCAGAAATTTGATGCCCATTTCTTTAGCAACGTTTAAGCCCAATATCAAGGCTTCATACTCTGTTATGTTATTTGTGAACTGAAAAATTTAACTTGAAAGATAAATTAATGCATTGTTGTGTGGGGGACACAAGGACTACACCTGCCCCTGTGGCTTCCTTAGAGCAAGCTCCATCAAAGAACATGTCCCAAATTTGTGGGCCTTCTTCCTCTGTGATCTGGAAAACCAGTTCTTAAGCTGCATGGAGGCCAACTGGGACTCTTCAATATGAAGAATACAGGCTCCAAAATCAGTGTTGACAGCATAGATGGGATGATTAGTTGGATTCCTTTCATCACTGATGATATTAGACAACTGAGCTTCTCTGTATAATCTCCTACTCTCACCTCCAAAAATTGGGATAGTAGCTTAGGACAGATCATTTTGCAATGTTCCACCTAATCTCTTGATCCAACCTCTGGAGAGAAAATGCCAAACTTGGGGGGTACATCTGCTACCATAATATCCATCATCACGCTCTTCATGGGCAGCTAAGACAAGTTGATTGGCTAGGTCTTTGATTAATCCCAAACATTTCACTTTTCTAGAGTCAAAAGAAAACATGTCACGATAAGACTTGGTAATGTCAAGACCCAACTCATCCATGACAGCCTTGGGCATTAGGTTATGGCTGGCTCCTGTGTCCAAAAGGCAGTTGTGAAGGATTTTGTCATGAATAGTCAAAGAGACATAGAATAATGGGGATCTGTCATCACAATTTTTAATCATTGGGCTGAGAACAACAGTTGATTTGTCGTCTTGTAGATTTACATAGTCAGTGGAGGCTTGGATGGCTTTAGGCTCAAGGGCCTCGAGGATAGATCTCTTGAAGGACTCATTCTTCACTAGTTCAATTAGAGGTATAGGTATGCTTAGCTTCTGAATTTCTAATTCAAAACTAAAAGGAGAAGGAGACTTGGCAAGGCCTCTTACCTCGTGGGCTGGAGCTTTAAGAATGATGGGATCAACTGCCGGTCGTTTCTGCTTTTTAGCTTGTTGTATTGCAGGGACAGCAACTCTCTAAACAGGAGTTTCCTTGGCATTATTCATCTTCGACCTCAAATCATATTAGTGTTGATCATTAGTTTGTAGAACAACTCCACCATCCCACTCTTGGCTGATCTGGTCATTGAATAATGACTTTTCATAGGTAGCTGAGGTAAAAAAGGAGGCATTGCCTTTGTCTTCCAAACAATGGATCTCATCATCTTCTTCAAATTGTTCTTCTTGCATGAATACATTCTGGAAAGGGGTATTCACCCTTTGGTCTTCATTGGCATCTTTACTTCTTTGCAGAATCTGCAACTGCTCATTAGCTCTTCTATAGGGATTTGGATTTCTAGGAGCAAAGGTTAGGAACTCTTCCTTTCCCAAGGTGCTGCTCAACCTTTAATTTGTAGATTTTGGAAGCTAATGACTCTATCATCTTGATCATTTTATCTATCTTGGGATCTGAAAATGATGAAGATTCGCCCCTCTGTCTCCTTCTATCGATATTTCCCTTGAGCTTCTCTGCAACCATGATGTTTGATTCTACTTCCAAGGCTGCGTCCTGCATATCGGCAAAGGTAGCACATCGCCTCTCCCTCAACAGTAGACAAAATTCAAAATCAAAAGCACTGGCATAGGTGAGTTTAGTAGAGGTAGTGGTGGGCTTTACTTCAACTAGTATCTTGTTGTACATGTGGTTAAACCTCTTATTAAAATCAGACAACAACTCACCATTTTCCCTCTTGAAGTTCCCAAACTCGGTGTGGTAGTAGATTAGATCCTTATTATCCCCCCAATGCTTTAGGAATACATCATCTAAACCCCCAATATCTGCTATAGACCTTGGGGTCAGTTCTCTAAACCATTTTCTAGCCTCTCCATCTAGACTCTGGACAAAGACTCTCATCCATACATCATCTTCACTAACGTCCAGGTTATCAACATAGTTATAGAATGATTCAAGATGTTCGTCAGCTGTAACACCTTTAGTCCCAGTGAACTTGGGCATATACTTATGATATTCTCCAGTAGGCATGGCATTCAAAGGAGTGGGTAGTACTAGAGGTCCATACCTAGCAGCTATGATTCTTTCCATTTTGGTAGGTGTTGCCATAGCTGTGGTGGCTATAAGGGTACTGGAAGTCTGAATGACAGAGGGTTGAGGAGTGACTGATAGGACTAAAGGAGTATGATGGATAGGAGGAGAGGCTTCCTTTGGGCTTAGAACGAAAGGAGAACCTAAAGAATAAGAAGCTCTATGAATCTTTGAGATTTTATCTTCATTGCTAGTATTAGATGCTATACTCTCAACATGTATTTGTTCTATTACAGGATTTTCTTGAAGAGATATAGAATATTGTTTAGATCTACCTGAACCTGATGCTCCTTTCTGCAACGCCTTTCTTTCTTTGATGATTTTTTCAGGGTCAGGTACTGGGTCAGCTAGTGGCTTTTGAGGATTTCTCCTAGTATGCCTCACAAACTGAGCCAGCACTATGGAGTGGAGTCGCCAAGAGGTTCATCCTCCAGTAAAGTCGCCAGATAGATGATTAAAACCGAAAAAGTGTCCAGACTTTGTCTATCATCAAAGTTGGAGCTGTGTCATGCCTCATGGAAGCTGAGCTTTAATCTCCTCTCCCCAGCAATGACGCCAACTATGTTAGCACTCCAGGAAACTCTCCTAGGTTGTAGCTCGGCGATGCCTGGTAACATATAAATCTTCAATATCGTTCTTAGAACTATTGGAATGGATGATGGTTTGGATCAAGTCAAACGACTGTTTCAACTCTTTTTTCACTCAAGACATGCATGAACCCCTCAGCTTGACAAGGATTTAGACCACTAATGCTCAATAGTTTATAGATTCAATGAATAGGTGGAGAATCCTAACTGTACCAGCAGATACATACATAAACACATATGAATGGCTAGCTACAGAAAGTAAATAAAGCTTGCAAATATAATTTATCAACCCAGAGATAAGATGACAGTTATCTGGCATTAGACACAGAAAAAAACATGAATAACCTATTCAAGTGCAAGCTTAGAATAGAGGAGAAGATGGCGATTGAACATGTAACAGCAAAAGAAGCTTGTATTACTAGAATGAAGATGAGACGCTGGGAGGAACAAAGTATCCACAATCTCCAAAAGTTGAACCCTTAATACTTCGAACTTTCAGCCATTTATAGGCTTTTTACAATGCTCTCGAACTCTCTGAGGCTCGAGATGTCTTAATCTATCCCCTCTGTCTCCTAACTACTTGATGCCATAACTAAACAAACATGCACTCAAAGGACTCTTCTTCTAACAAACATAGTAACCAAATTTTGGTAAATTCATCGCACTGTCAGGTGGCTCACTCATGCCAGCGATGCTCCATGATCACTTCTGTTGGTTCGGCTGCATCGTGCTGCAGCAAGGCTGAAATATAGGAGATTGAGAAGTAGAAAGCCTCAAACCTAAAAATTACAAAATAGTTTTCAGATCTTAAGAGGAAATTGCATACGCTCTCCACCGAGGAGTGGGACATCATACCAGAGATTGGGGATTATTCACTTAAAAAAAAAAACAAAACAAAACAAAAAAATTGAGAGTTTTTTCCCATTCTAGATACATTATTGGAGAATGCCAGGCAAGAGAAGGAGCACGCCAGTGCATTGGATCCCAAAAACAAGGTTGCGGGTGGCACAAAGACATGATGGTCGCAGACATTGGTGACACATCTCACGACTGTTGGAGAGGGGAGACAGACTGTGTTTCCTTTGAAGCTTAATAGGCTCTCTAATTTAGTTCCAGGATTGACTATCATAGATCTTGTAGAAATTTTGAATAATATAACACTTATTCACAGAGATTATCTTGATTATACACTATTTGAAAAATGCATGCATAGTACATAAACTCCTTTGCGTTGATCATCAATTTGCGGAATCAAAAACAATCACATGCGCACATTGAAGCATCAATCACACATATCAACACAGTATATCACAGGGAAAGCATACAGCTGAAAACCCCCAACTATCTGTATATTATATTGAATGAGAACATGTAACAATACATAGTACAATACTCCTCACAAGTACTCAGTACTATCTCCACCTGCTACACACAAACTAGCTCAGATCTGAATCAATCACAGGTTCAAATCTCCTCCGCTGCTTGCCCTGCCTCCACTGCGCAATCCTGCATGAGAATAGATGAGAATGGCTGATCCAAACTTGTATTTCCCTTGGCTGAACCACGCAATCCTCATTGGAAATTCTCAATCCATTGATTGTGCAAATCTCATTCACAGCTATAGTCACAACTGATAGCAGTCTCACTCTTTCACCCACCTCTAACACTTGTCTCCACTGAACTGTCCATGCACTGAGTTAACTGATGTCTTCTTTAGTTGCTTTATGAGTTAATAATTAGTGAATTAATTAATAATTAATTCACATCACTCATCGCTAGTGTATTCTTCAGTTAGACTAAATACAACTAGTTCAAACAAGTCAAACTGAACACAACTCCATCAACTCCTCAATCAACTCCACCAAACTCAATCAATTGAGTTCTAACTGAAGTCCCTCATGCAATAGCTCAACTGACCCATAAGAAAAGTGTATTTCCTTCTAGCAGTTGCATGTGCCACATCTGTAACTCGAACTGAAGTGCTCCAAGAGGATAAGATAATGTTTATAGTCCAAATATTATTAAGAGCTAATAATATTCGACTGTTCTATTTTTAGCCTGGCAGTCTAAAGATAGACTCCGCCCATATGTCTAAAAATAGAAGTCCATCTATTTTTACCAACATGACCAATCATCCACAAATAGCATCCTGCAACTCATAGACCATGATCCATATGTCTAAAAATAGACTTTGCACCAAAAATAGCCTGCGGGCCCACTTAGTGAAGGTGACTTCTTTTCACTAAGCTCCATCATCTTGTTGAATTTTCAACACTCCCTCTCAACAAGATATGGATTATCTGCAACCCCTATCCTGCAACTCTGGAATGTTCTGCATGCAACACATTTGCCCGGTCCACTTGCTCCAACAACACTTGGAACAAAAACACTCCCAACTGACCACTCTGTTGGGCTAGGAACATACTCTAATGTTGAAGCTCTACCTGCTGCTGACAAGTGCTCCCTCTCTGAAATCTGCGCTACTGCAACATCTCCATGCATCTCGCACCATTGCACACTTCTCTGTGCCACCTAACACTGTGCAAAACACTTGTGCCTCTCACATTGCTGCAGCTTGCTAGCTATGCGCTGTCCTGGGATTCCCTACATTATCGCTCTCTCTGCCACTCCATCCGCATCTGTCTCTACCCAATCAGTCAGTTCCTGCTACTCCACATCGGGGCTCCCGTAGCAAGGTCTCATCCAAGAGGTTGGGTACCTCAAGGATCCTGCCCCTCCTCCTTGGGACGATAACTCTATGTCGCCCCACCTCCTACCTGGAGGTATGGTTGCATGTGATCCCTCAGCCCACCTGGCTCGAAGTTTCCCCCTATTGGAGGTCTCTGCATGAGTAGATGTCTTTACTCGATCTCCTCTCAACTTCCCTTGTTGTGGCTGCTCCACAACCTCCTAAAGTTGTTGCACCAATTGTGGCTCCTCCACAATCATCTGAGACTTCTTCTGGCTTTGCATGTTGAGAGGTAATATACGCTCCCTCTCAACCACCAAGTCTCCATCAGTTGCCTCACTGCTCAAGGCTTTGCATGCATCTTGAACCTCAAGAGCATACAGGCTCTTGACCCGTGAACCAATCTGCTTCACCTGTCTAGTGATGATGTGTCTAAGGAAAACCTTTCCCTTACTGAAGACTACATCATAGCCTCTATCTTCCAGCATCGCGATCGACACCAAGTTTCTCTTCAGTCCTGGTACATACTTGACATCGGTCAAGGTAAGGCGAGCTCCATGCTCCCTCTGAAAAATAACCGTGCCTACACCTGAGACACTATACTTCTCATCATTACCCATCTCTATGAGTATCTGGAGATCTTTCTCCTCCAAAGTATTGAACAAACTCTTGTCACTGGTCATGTGGAAAGAAGCTCCATTATCAAGAAACCAACCACTTCCCACCATGGATGAAACCATGCATGCGAAGAGTGTGAAATCCAACTCAAACTGTGAAGCAAGTGCCTCACCTTCAGATCCTTCCCAAGATCCCTTCTTGGATTTCCTCCGTGGACAATTTGTAGCATAATGGCCCACCTCATGACAACGAAAGCATCGCACTTTTGATTTTTCAACCTTCTTCCCATCATTGGAAGAACTGGATTCGGAAAGAGAACCCTTCTCCTTCCTCTTCTTTGCTTTGGCAACCAAAGCGCAATTTTCTTCATCAGATGCCTTTGATGAAGATCCGTCCCTAGTATTCCGCCTGATCTCCTCTTGCACAAGATCCGACCAAAGTCTTTCCCATCCTGGCAATTTCTCCCGAACATTGACAGAGTCATGATAGGAATGCCAACTCTTCGGAAGACCAAGTAGAGCCAAGCTCACCAAGTCCTCATCATCGACAGTCACCCCCACACTTCCCAGCTCATCCCTGTATTGAGTGAACTTCGTGAGGTACTTGAGCATACTGTCTCCTTTCTCACACTTAATGTTTCTGAGTTTATCCTTGAGCGCCAACTTCCTCTGGTCGCTCTTGCTTTGGAATGGATTTGTCAACACTTTCCACATCAAGTGTGGAGAAGCCTTTCCATGCAGGCTGGATACAATGTGATCCTTCATGCCCTCCAACAGAATCCTTCCTTCACGCCCTCCAACAGAATCCTTCGACACTTTGTTGTCTTCTTTTGCCAAACCTCAACGTGAGCAGCATCAGTAGGCTTTGGGACCTCAGCCTCTATGAACTCCTTCAGCCCATTGTCATCTAACATCGCGTCCATCTTGTCTTTTCATGCAATATAATTCGAGCTGCCTTCAAGAGCATACTCCAATCGCAATCCGTTGAAAGACATTTCAACTTCGACACCAAGAAAACATTGTTGCAAATTCAAATTCCACCAGCTCAAAACTCAACCGCTTCTGATCTAAAATCCGTGAGAACAAAGTATTTCTCATACAGAAATTGACTGTATGGGCTTTTACCGGATATCTCACCTTCCAAAAGAAGGATGAATCCAGAGGCTACCTGGCCTGATTACAGACTCTGCCTAAAGGAATAAAATGTAATCACTTTCTGAATAATAGATATGATGATCAACTCTGCTCTGATACCATGTAGAAATTTTGAATAATATAACACTTATTCACAGTGATTATCTTGATTATACACTATTTGCGGAATGAATGCATAATACATAACCTCCTCTACGTTGATCATCAATTTGCGGAATAAAAAACAATCACATGCGCACATTGAATCATCAATCACACATATCAACACAATGTATCACGGGGAAAGCATACAGCTGAAAACCCCCAACTATCTATATATTATATTGAATGAGAACATGTAACAATACATAGTACAATACTCCTCACAAGTTCTCAGTACTATCTCCACCTGCTACACACAAACTAGCTCAGATCTGAATCAATCACAGGTTCAAATCTCCTCCGCTGCTTGCCCTGCCTCCACTACGCAATCCTGCATGAGAATAGATGAGAATGGCTGATCCAAACTTGTATTTCCCTTGGCTGAACCACGCAATCCTCATTGGAAATTCTCAATCCATTGATTGTGCAAATCTCATTCACAGCTATAGTCACAACTGATAGCAGTCTCACTCTTTCACCCACCTCTAACACTTGTCTCCACTGAACTGTCCATGCACTGAGTTAACTGATGTCTTCTTTAGTTGCTTTATGAGTTAATAATTAGTGAATTAATTAATAATTAATTCACATCACTCATCACTAGTGTATTCTGCAGTTAGACTAAATACAACTAGTTCAAACAAGTCAAACTGAACACAGCTCCATCAACTCCTCAATCAACTCCACCAAACTCAATCACTTGAGTTCTAACTGAAGTCCCTCATGCAATAGCTCAACTAACCCATAAGAAAAGTGTATTTCCTTCTGGCAGTTGCATGTGCCACATATGCAGCTTGAACTGAAGTGCTCCAAGAGGATAAGATAATGTTTATAGTCCAAAAATTATGAAGAGCTAATAATATTCGACTGTTATATTTTTAGCCTGGCAGTATAAAAATAGACTCCGCCCATATGTCTAAAAATAGAAGTCCATCTATTTTTACCAACATGACCAATCATCCACAAATAGCATCCTGCAACTCATATACCATGATCCATATGTCTAAAAATAGACTTTGCACCAAAAATAGCCTGCGGGCCCACTTAGTGAAGGCGACTTCTTTTCACTAAGCTCCATCATCTTGTTGCATTTTCAACAGATCTTAATGGGTATCTGATTGATCTCAAGAGTATGAAGATTACCAACGATGCAGAGATTTTGGAAGTTAAAAGGTCATATTATTGCTCAAGTCAGTTGCTCAAACTAACCCGAAGCATCCTCCTAGTTGGATTGTGGCAGCGAGGATAGAGGAGGTTGTAGGGAAAATACATGATGCACAACATTTGATTAAAAGGTTGTGAAGAATGCCCAAAGAATGAAGATGTATGGTTGGAGGCTTGCAAATTGGTGAGTCCAGATGAAGCCAAAGTTGTCATTGCACGTGGTGTAAGGTGATCCCCAATTTTGTGAAGTTGTGTATGTAAGATCCAAAGATCGAATAAGAGTCGAGTGCTGAGGAAGGGGTAGGAGCATATTCTTGACTTTGTGAGCCTTTGGAAAGATATGGTGGAGTTGGAAAATGAGGAGGATGCTCAGATTTTTCTTCACAGGGCAATGAAGTGTTGTCCACTACATGTTTCCTATGAACTCATTAGAGTGCATAGAGATGACTCGTAAACTACGACAACGACCAAGAATGGGCAGAATAGAACTGTGGAGTTGATTCATATACAATTAAAGCATCTCTAAGCAAAACAAATTTCTGAATTGAGAGGGAATGTGACCATGAAAATTGTTATTGGCAAGGTCAACCATTCTATGAAATGAGAGATTGTTGAGAAGAGGAGAGATTGTACCTTGCAATTCCTTGGATGAAACATTGTGTGAAACCACTCTCTGTCTGCGCCGACTACATATGACACCTCTCAACTCGTAGAACGAAATGTTGGTTTTCCACGAAGTGGTTAACGATTGAGATGGATCATAGGTGATTGCAGACAGAAGTCCAAGGAGAGCCTCTTCATCATAAGCATTTCCGAGACGAGGATGCCAACAGTGTGATAATTGAAGGGTGGAAGAAAATGGGGAGGGATTGAGACAGAGAATGGAAAAATAAACGAGTAAAAGCAATGTCCATAAAAGTGATGGAATGTTACAAATCTCCATCTTCTACTGCTCTCAACGAAATGCGAATGGTTTGGGCTTATTCATTTATTTATATAAATTCACCTTTGGATTCTGACTTCGTGTTGATACTATATAGATTCAGCGTTGAATTTTGAATTCATTACACACTGATAAAGAATATAAATTCAAACCTGCCAGGCAGAAGAAGTATTGTAAAATATTAACACATGCTCTTTCCAAAAGAAAACACTGTAACACACCAAAAAAAATATTATGGAATCCTAAAGTCCCTCCAAATCGAAAACAAAACAATGCAACAATATACCGCACTTTGATCAAATTAATTGAAAAACAATGTTTCGCTTGTCATGGGACCACTTTGCATTGTTCCACTAGCGAGCACGTGACACACATTGAACCCGCAAGATAAGCGATTTATTAGTGAACACATACATATTTCAATACTCTCCCAGTTGTGGGAACGTGTTACTTGTGTTGCTTCTTGTGACTCCAAGGAAAAGATTAATTAGTGAAGCCATACATAAATATTAGCGTTGATTAATTAACAAAGTCATACATAAAATATTAGGGGCAATTAACTAGCATAGTCAATACAAATGAGGCGTAGGAATTGCATTTCAGTTTACAATTACCATTGCCCCATCAACACGACAAAAAATTATAAAATATTTTTGAATCTTATATTCCTTTGGCGTTCATTTGCACCTCTCTGGGCAATTGCTAGTAATTACAGATCTATTAAATTTCCATAGGGATCATATATGTTGTAGATTTTTTATTAAGTTTTGCATTTAAAAAAAAATTGCACTTCAAGAGATTTGATGTCTCTCAACTCTTACTAAATTAACAAGTACTACATAGTAGCTTATACCTGCCCTTTTGTAAAAAAATAGTGAGACTATCTGATTATTGTGATATATTAAAATAATTAGCAACTAAGCTTTGTAAATATAGTTGTAAAATGTATTTTTGGGGTTGGATTGGTTTTAATCTATTCAAGGATGTTGCAAATTATCATTTAATATACATTTTAACTTTAAAAATTAAGAATAATACAATGCGTTATTTATAAATAACTACTTATAATATATAGTTTGTTTTGGATGTTCTTTGAAATATTAAATATTATAATTATATTAAGTAAATATAAAATGGTAAACATACTTAGTGATGATAAACATATAAATTTAAAAATATAAAGAAATTATTTATTATGGAGATTACAAAATTAATTTATAAAATTATTAGACATTTTTCATGTTAATTATAAGAGTAAAATTTTTATTTAATAAAAAAAAATTACAACCTTTTAACAAATAAATGTATCAAGTAATCTAATCATGTGATGTCTCAGTCACTTAATTATGAAATGCAATAAAACCAAAACAAAATTTGATCTACCCATGTACTCTTGACTTAAATAATTATGCAATGTAATAAAAACCAAAATAAAATTTGATGTGATTCATGTACTATTGACTTATTATTTGAAGTATTAGGTAATAACATGTGCAAATTGACAATCAATCCCACCAAAAATAAATGCAATAAAATAAATGGTAAAAAAAATAAAAAAAATTAAGCTTTGTTAAAGTGAAAAAAATTCTCATATTTAATTAAATTAATACACAATCAACAAATATCCCATACATAATAACTAAAAACAAATATAATGATTAAAACTTATATAATAAAATTTTTATTTGTATGATTTACACTAAAATATCATTATTTTAGCTTTTATATCGAATACAAATTATATATTTTCATTTACACCAATGCCATTTTAAGATCGAGAAAGTCGTGTACGAATATTCTCGTTCTTGTCTTCTTCTTCATTAATGTGATATAAATGCCACTTAGTATAGGGTGATGATTTGATAGGAATTTAACACATTACTTTTTAATGAAAAAAAATTGATTTAATAACATGATAGAAATGCCACTTGAGTATAGCGAAAGGTTTTAAGGTGACAGGGTGATTATGATAGGAACTCAAGTCTAATATTAAGTGAAAAATGCCACTTGGGTATAGCGAAAGTTTTTAAGGTGAGAGGGTCATTATGATAGGGATATTCAAGTCTAAGTCTAATATTAAGTGAAAAATAAAAGCTTTACTTAAATTTTATATATATATATATATATTAAATTTTATAGCTATATATATATTAATTGATTTTTTAAATTACATTTTTAAGATAATTTTATTTAAAATTTAGTATTATTTATTAAAATTATTATTTTAAGTTGTATAATTTATATAAGACATAGTTTAATTTGAAATAAAATTGTAATTTTTTGTTATTGTTTAAAATATATTTTTGAATGTATAAATTAATTTAATATCTTAAAAACCAAAATTGTATAGATTTTTATTGGCCTGGACTCCTTTGCTGGATTCAGGGGCATGCTACAGGTTCCTCCTCTTCTTTTTTTCCTTCGCAGATCTGGCTACTTCACATGGGACCGCATCATAAAGGAATGGTGTGGACTTTCACCCATGCTTCGAGATGTTGATGACATAGGTCTTCCACGGGACCTGCTCCCACTTTGGACCAATCTTATTTCCTCTCTCCAGCTGGGAGGAGTCCTGCGCTCTACAAATGATGATCATCTAATCTGGTCCCTCCCCTACTCTTCCTCTCATGCAATTGTAAAAGATATATATTTCGACCTCATTTCGAATTCAATCAAATCGAACAGACAGCGCTTTCCAGTCTTCTGGTGGAAGCTTGGATGTCCCCTCAAAGTGACCTTATTCTCCTGGCTGGTGCTTTTCAACAAAAAATTGTCTTGGGATTCCTTGAGGAGGCGATCATGGCACGGTCCCAGTAGATGTGTTCTCTGCAAAATGGAGGAGGAGACAAACTTCCACCTTTTCTTCAAATGCTCTGTCTCACAACAAATCTGGTATGAACTTGCACAGTTTTTTTCTTTTCAGCATCTTAACTTCATCTCTGTTGATGCAGCGTTTGCCTGGTGGGGACGACAAAACACTCTTCGGCCTATTCTTCCCATCACCTTATGGTCTCTTTGGAAGTGGAGGAACCTAAAAAAAATTTAGGATTCTTCTATCTTTGCCAAATATGTTCTCTCTTCCATCTCTGCTCTTTATCTTCCAATCAGCTGAATGATGCAATGGTTTTTGTCCTTTCTGATTTTGGGATTTGATCATATGAACATACAGCATGATGGTAATCTGTTTTACATGATGTGCTATGTTGCTTATCGGTAGTATTTATGAGTTTCCAATCTCATACAGAACTATCTGAATATCTTGTATATATATCCTTAATATAATATCATGATTTTCTTTCTGAAAAAAAAAAAAAAAAAAAAAAAAAAAAAAAAAAAAAAAAAAAAAAAAAGATTAAATAATTTGAACTCAATTTTTTTTTTTTAACTATAACGGATATTCAAACGTATGACCATTTCCATGAGAGGTAGTTGTAACTGACTAATTTCTCATGATTTTTGAATAGTTCACTTAGCACTCATTGCATCGGGTGATGCTCTTAAGCGCGCTTGAGCCAGAGGAGTTCTGGGATGGGTGACCTCCTGGGAAGTCCTGGTTACCGGGTGCAAGCCCCGGAAGTGATGATTGATGCTATGTGATTCGTTCTCCACATTTCACTAGTTTCAATCCCACTTCTTCACCCCTGTGAGCATCACCCGATGCAATGAGTGCTAAGTGAACTATTCAAAAATCATGAGAAATTAGTCAGTTACGACTACCTCTCATGGAAATGGTCATACGTTTGAATGACTTACTTAACGCAGTTGAATCCCAAAAATGATATCTAATATAATGCACTGCGTAAATCCCCCATACTTAAATTCAAAAAGAGTCAAGGGATCTCTACTTGAATGGTTCATGAGGCACAATACTTGCTAAGGTTTTGCAAATGGGGTAGCAAGCTAAGTGGGCTTGATTGTGGGGAAAAACTCCACAGTTAAGCGCGCTTGAGCCAGAGGAGTTCTGGGATGGGTGACCTCCTGGGAAGTCCTGGTTACCGGGTGCAAGCCCCGGAAGTGATGATTGATGCTATGTGATTCGTTCTCCACATTTCACTAGTTTCAATCCCACTTCTTCACCCCTGTGAGCATCACCCGATGCAATGAGTGCTAAGTGAACTATTCAAAAATCATGAGAAATTAGTCAGTTACGACTACCTCTCATGGAAATGGTCATACGTTTGAATGACTTACTTAACGCAGTTGAATCCCAAAAATGATATCTAATATAATGCACTGCGTAAATCCCCCATACTTAAATTCAAAAAGAGTCAAGGGATCTCTACTTGAATGGTTCATGAGGCACAATACTTGCTAAGGTTTTGCAAATGGGGTAGCAAGCTAAGTGGGCTTGATTGTGGGGAAAAACTCCACAGTTAAGCGCGCTTGAGCCAGAGGAGTTCTGGGATGGGTGACCTCCTGGGAAGTCCTGGTTACCGGGTGCAAGCCCCGGAAGTGATGATTGATGCTATGTGATTCGTTCTCCACATTTCACTAGTTTCAATCCCACTTCTTCACCCCTGTGAGCATCACCCGATGCAATGAGTGCTAAGTGAACTATTCAAAAATCATGAGAAATTAGTCAGTTACGACTACCTCTCATGGAAATGGTCATACGTTTGAATGACTTACTTAACGCAGTTGAATCCCAAAAATGATATCTAATATAATGCACTGCGTAAATCCCTCATACTTAAATTCAAAAAGAGTCAATGGATCTCTACTTGAATGGTTCATGAGGCACAATACTTGCTAAGGTTTTGCAAATGGGGTAGCAAGCTAAGTGGGCTTGATTGTGGGGAAAAACTCCACAGTTAAGCGCGCTTGAGCCAGAGGAGTTCTGGGATGGGTGACCTCCTGGGAAGTCCTGGTTACCGGGTGCAAGCCCCGGAAGTGATGATTGATGCTATGTGATTCGTTCTCCACATTTCACTAGTTTCAATCCCACTTCTTCACCCCTGTGAGCATCACCCGATGCAATGAGTGCTAAGTGAACTATTCAAAAATCATGAGAAATTAGTCAGTTACGACTACCTCTCATGGAAATGGTCATACGTTTGAATGACTTACTTAACGCAGTTGAATCCCAAAAATGATATCTAATATAATGCACTGCGTAAATCCCCATACTTAAATTCAAAAAGAGTCAAGGGATCTCTACTTGAATGGTTCATGAGGCACAATACTTGCTAAGGTTTTGCAAATGGGGTAGCAAGCTAAGTGGGCTTGATTGTGGGGAAAAACTCCACAGTTAAGCGCGCTTGAGCCAGAGGAGTTCTGGGATGGGTGACCTCCTCCTGGGAAGTCCTGGTTACCGGGTGCAAGCCCCGGAAGTGATGATTGATGCTATGTGATTCGTTCTCCACATTTCACTAGTTTCAATCCCACTTCTTCACCCCTGTGAGCATCACCCGATGCAATGAGTGCTAAGTGAACTATTCAAAAATCATGAGAAATTAGTCAGTTACGACTACCTCTCATGGAAATGGTCATACGTTTGAATGACTTACTTAACGCAGTTGAATCCCAAAAATGATATCTAATATAATGCACTGCGTAAATCCCCCATACTTATAACGGATATGTTTTTTTTTTATTATTTATAGTAGGAAAAGAGTGGGCCTTTGCCAAAGCAGCCCTGTTTACATCATGCTTGTACTTCTAAATCAGCTGATCTATCTAAGCATTTAGTAGGGAGTTTCTACATATCTGTCCTCATTTATGAACAACAACCATTTATCCAGAGCAGCCCCTTTGTTGGCCATCAAATCCGCTTCGCTATTTGAGCTTCTAAGTATATGGAAGAATTTGTAGGAGGCAAAGGAGGAGAGCACTCTTTTCAATCTTTCCAGAGATCTATTAAGGCCTGCATTTCTGAATAGTTCTCCAGCATTCAGCTTCTTTATAAGAATCTCTGAATCTCCAAAACCTGAATGTCTCTGATCCCTTTTTCTCTGGCAATTTGACATGCTTTGAGGAGACTGAGCAGCTCTGCTTGATTTTTAGTCTTTAGGCCAAGACCCAAACAGAAAGAATCTCGGGAGAGCCCTTCAGGGGAATAGATGATCCCACTAGCGCCCGAGGGGCCGGGGTTTCCTTTGGAAGCCCCATCAAAGAAGATTGTGTGGGAGTTTTGAGCTCTCCACCAGTGCTAGAATGTTTAATCTGTGTCTCTCTTTTTCCAGTTTGGGGGCTCTGCTTGTGGAGAAGGGAGATTTTTTCTGTTTTGAAATTCAAACTTTCCAAGCCACCTTTTCTCTACCTGCTGGAGTGATGCATCCTCTTTGTAGTTTTGATGTTGTGCCGCTTCTAGGAGAAGAGATATGGCCTTAGCTGCTACTTTCAAGGGAGTGAGATGGAGGTCTTTAAATATCTTCTGGTTACGGGCCAGCCATATCTTCCAACAGACAAATTTGGGCAGGGCGTTCCAGATTTTGTACCAAATCGATTTTTGAGGAATATACTGAGAATAGCGATGGCTCCAATCTGCGAAGAGATCTGGGACAGATATCTGAGCGGGGGAGCTTATATTTAAATCCTGGAGAGTTAATTCCCATACTTCCTTTGCAAACTGGCAGTCGATGAAGAGATGTTGGGCAGTCTCGGCGTTGCTTCTGCAAAGAATGCACCAATGAGGGCCAGCGAAGTTTCTTTTTGCAAGGTTGTCTCCAGTTAAGATCTTGTTGTGAATCAGGGTCCAGAAAAAAAAAATTACTTTCGGGAGAGCTAAAGGCTCACAAACGTTTTTCCAGAACTCGGCACTGTACTTATTGTTTCCCGAAGTCTGAAGTGCTTTGTATCCTTCTGTTGCTGTATATTCTCCAGATTGACCCCAGCCCCACCGATCTTGCAGTGAACGATGTATCGGTGAAGCGTCTTCGATCAGTTTCAGGAATGTATTCATTTGCAGTTGCAGGTGGGCAGGAGGCACGGGGATTGCCCAGCCGGCCCAATCGTCTCTCTGATCCCATGAGGAGATATCAAATAAACTTTGCTTCCCAACAGAAATGAGCCATTCCCTTAAGTCAGCGATTTCCTCATTTTCGCTTAGCGGATTTTGTCCCATTATCCGATCCTGCCAAAGACGAGTTTGTTTACCATTTCCTGGTATTCTGTAGACATTTCTTTTGAAAAAATTGCAGCTCTTATAACAAAGCTTCCACAACAGCGTGCTGTTAGCTGTGTAACTCAATTGGAGATTTCTCAAATCAATTTTATTTGTATACTTTGACCGCAATATGGCACTTACAGGATGTCCTGGTTCTTTGATCATTTTCCACAGAATTTTGCTGCCTAAGGCGAGGTTGACCAGAGAAGGATCTCGAATTTGCAGTCCTCCTTCAGCGATGGGCTTCTTGACAGTTTCCCAGTTTACAAGATGTTGTTTCTTATCATTGCCCCTGCCTCCTTGCCAAAGGAAATCTCTGAGGAAAGAGGAGATTTGATCCATGACATTTCTGGGAGCAAGCAGAAAGGCTGCTTGGTAAATAATTAAGGAAGAGAGCTGAGATTTAATTAAAATGACCTTGCCTCCTTTTGTCAACCAGTATCCTCCCCATTTCGAGATCTTGGTTTTAAATTTGCAAATTATGTCACTCCATAACGATCTCTTATTCACCCCTGAGATTATGGGGAGCCCAAGATATCTGATTCTATCCCATTGGGAATGCCCTTTGAATCCAAGAGTGTTAGCTATATTATTGAGCTCCTGTTGATCTGTATTCCAGCTGTAGACTTCGCTTTTTCTTTCATTTACCAAGGCTCTTGAGACTTTGCAATAGTTCCTGATGACCGTGTCGAAGGCCTTTGCTATTCTAATTGAGGCACCCCCCAACAGGATTGAGTCATCTGCGAATAATGCGTGATTCAGGGGTCTTACTCTGTTGGAGGGTTTGAGGCCCGGAATGGATCCTGACAGTCTTTCAGCTTCAAGTTTTCGACTTAATGCTTCAGCCAATATTATGTAAAGATAGGGGGAGAGCGGGCATCCCTGCCTGATGCCTCTCTTGGCTTTAAAGAAATTGGCAGGCCTGCCATTTATGAGGGGAGCAATCCATGGATTATTCATGCATGCTTTTAAGAGGTTAACAAACTGAGTGGAAAAACCAAAGGAGAGCAAAACTTTGGTGAGGAATGCTCTGTTGACTCTGTCAAACGCATTCGCCATATCTAGCTTTATGAGCATACCTTTCTCTTTCCTCTGCTTGCTTGAATGTATAGTCTCCTGCACTTGAATGACATTGTCCAGAATGTGTCTACCTTCCACAAAGCCTCCTTGGGAATTAGAGATAATTCTGGGAAGCAGAGGCTTTATTCTGCTGGCTAACAACTTTGCCAAAATCTTATAGGAGGCATTGCATAACGAAATTGTCCTGAATCTGGCAAAGGTTTCCGGGTTAGAGTCTTTGGGAATCAGAGCTAAGTAGGTTGAGTTGGTGCTACCACCTACTTTAGCTTTTGTCATGAATCCCTTTATCATCTTTTGCAGATCATATTTTATGATATCCCAGCATACTTTGTAGAAATGAATGGTGAATCCGTCCGGCCCAGGGGCCTTGTCGGAATCCATAGACCAGATAACTTTGATTATTTCCTCCTCTGAAACAGGCTTGCATAGTTCTGAGTTGTCCTCCGGTGAGATTAAGGAGGGGATGTGATTGAGGAAATCTGCTTCGTCCGCTTCTTCACCTTGAGCATCCGGGTTGTAGAGGTTTTGGAAGTGTAATTCTGCTGCTTCTTTGACTTGTTGAAAGCCCTTGCAGATTTGGCCCGTCGAAGTCTTTATTTCTGCTATATGATTCCTTGACAGTCTAGCCCTGTACTGTCGGTGGAAGAAAGAGGTATTACGATCCCCGGCTTTTAGCCACAGGCTCCTAGACTTTAATCTCCAATATTCTTCCTCTTTTCTAAAAGATTGGTAGGCTGCTCTCTGCGCTTTTGTTTCCTTGTCCAAGAGTTCTTCATTAATATTTTTGCTTTCCATGTCATTTTGTAGTGAGTGCAAAGCCTGGACTGCTGCGACTCTAAGAGAGATGGGGTTGGGAGCTGGTTTCTTGATCCACTCCTTCAATGCTTTTTTGGTAAGCTTCAGTTTTTGCTCCCAAACGAAGCTTGGAGAGCCTGAAATGGAGGTGTCCCAAGCTGCTTTCACAGTCTCCAAAAAGCCTTCCCTTTCGATCCATTGAGGAGAAAAACAAAATGGAATGGGGCCCAAATCCTCCTCATCTTCTAAACATAGCTGGATTGGCTTGTGGTCAGAGGACAACTTGGGCAGAATTTTTGTTGTTATGATTTTCTTGTTCATGAGGAGGGAGGTTTGCACGAGAAATCGGTCCAGTCGAGCAGAGATATGATCTGTTCCTGTTCTGTTGTTTGACCAGGTGAATAAGCCTTGGATTGGGTTAAAATCTTGCAGATCCCAGTGTTGGGCAAGCTCCTCCACTACTCCCACCATCGGGTCCTTAGAGTTGGTACCTCCTCTTTTTTCTTTGGCTTTCAAAACTATGTTGAGATCCCCAGCGAGAATGATATTGGTGGGGGATTCCTGCTCAAGAAACTCTGCCAGAGAATTCCAACAGTCTCTTTTTTCGGAGTAATTGACAGGTACATATAGATTGACTAGAGAGAAAGGTAACTTACTTGAAATGTGAGTTATTTCTGTGCATATCCAATGCAGGGTCTCGTGAGAGTTGATCAGCTGAAATTGATCTTCGTTCCAGAGAGTTGCCAGACCTCCCGAGGAGCCCCGAGCGCTGACAGCTATGCCTGAATTTTTCTTCCATTTTAATTTGCTGGTTTCTAGCAGGGCTTGGCCTGCTATCTTAGTCTCTTGGAGCATGAGGATGTCAGTAGGTTCCGACTTTAAAAGGTCCTTTACTGCTTCTATTTTTGTGGGGTTCCCTAATCCTCTGCAATTCCAAGAGACTAGCTTCATTATTTACCTATGTTAGGGGTGGAGCCACCCTTGGATGACCTGGGCCTGCTGCTTCTTCCGATTGTCATTTCTATCGTGGATTGGCTCCCTTGGGTTTTGAACCGTTCTGCTTCTTCTTCTCTTTTTTCCTTGCGGGATTTCCTTCCGGGTCGTTTTAATGGTCTCTCAAAGAGCTCTTCCTCTGAGGACTCAGAGCTTTCGACTAGCTTTTTCTTTATGATTTCTGCATAGGTGGGGTTAGAGGGACTGCCTTGGATGTCTCCCCCTCCCTCTTTGCTTGCAGGAGGGGTTTCCTCATGGTTCTCTTTTTCCTGTTCTTTGTTCGGTGGATCAGGTTGTGACTCCTCAGTTCCTTTTGCGTTTTCTCCCTCTTCCTGAGATGGGATGTTGTTGTTTTTGTCCCCTGATGCTGCGCTTTTTCCTGCATCTTTCTTTGCTTGGGTTGTTCTCTGGACTAAGGTCCATTGATCTCCATTCTGTTTTTCAGGCTGTTCCTCCGCTTTCTTCTTGCAGTGCTTGGCAAAGTGACCGTAGCCATGACAATGTCTGCATTTAAAGGGGAGCTGTTCATAGTCGAGCTCTTGGATGTGCGTCCACCCTGCCACCGAGAGCTTGATCGCTTCAGGCAATCCTTCTTCAAGGTCCACTTCGACGCAGATACGCGCACAGGAATATTGGTCTCTTCTAACAGCCTGATCTATGTATTTACCTAGTGCGTTCCCAATGGTCTGAAACGATTTTTGATTCCAGCAATGAAGGGGAAGATGGGGGAGCCTTACCCACACCGGCACAGCAGATGGGACGTCTTGAGAGGGATCAAAGTCTGGGTTCCATTGATTTAAATACAGTCCCTGCGGCCCCATGAAGTAGGGACCGTTTCTGAATATTAAACTTCTGTCTTCGTTGTTTTCGAAAACAAAAACGAAGTACCCTTTGCCAACAAAATAACTCTTCACTCCATCTTTTATCAGAGGTTTCCAGTTTCTCTGGGTCCATTCCTCCACGAATTTGGGGGAGGGCCATAGGCCTGTAAACTGGCCTATGAGGCCTCTTTCTGCCAAATTCAGAGCCGCTTTGCAGGTGTCCTCCTCTGGCAGGGCAACAGAGGGTATCTTCTCCATTCTTTTGATAAATTTCTGTTGTGATGTAGAAGGAGGGCGATTTGTCCCATTTGCAATCAAATTTCTGAACGCTGCGACTTCAGGGGGCGGATCCGCTGGGGGGGCAGAGCTCTCAGGAGTCTCCATCCGGCTGCAGAGTGGAGGGCGAGGCTGTGCGCAGGGGCGCAACAGCCTGGGTGGCGCTGTAGGTCGCAGAACCCTAGCTTGAGAGCAGAGGAGCCGGCCGCGCGCGCAGAGAAAAAAAATGAGACAGAATTTGAACTCAAATTTTTAAATATTTATATCAAATTTTAAATTAAAATTAATTAGAAAAATATTTTATAAAAAATCATTTTATTTATAAATTAAACTATAATCTTTATATAATTTTATTATCTTACTTTTTAAAATTATTAAATTTATTTTATGTATTCAAAAATTGAAAAATTATAATGTCACTAAAATTATATTAAAAAAATGAATATATATATATATATATATATATATTTATTTATTTATTTTAAATTTAAATAATTAAATGAGTAGTTCACTTTTATTCTAAATCAAGCCTTTCACTATTAAAATGATCACCCAACTATTTTATATTAGAAAGACACACTAAATTATTTAAATATAATTGTTTTAATTGGTATTTTAAAATAGACATGGGATTTGAACCTGAACATGTAAAATACATATAGCGTTATTTATGTTCACATATAAGTGCATCAACGACAACTTTTTATGAATATTTAATATTTACTCCTTTGAACACCAACTTTCATGTACATTTAATGTTTGCTACCTTTTTTTCGTTGTGGTGGGGCATTTGAGATCAAACCATCTAGTTGGTATAATGTGTGACTTAATGTTTGAGAAATGATATATTTATTTTTACGGTGTAAGGCATTATCTTCTGAAAAGAACTCCCTTCCATGCCATTGTGTCTCGACCTACGCCGTTAAATGGATTGTTAGATGATTAAATAATCTTCAGCCATTAGATCATTAGTGAAGAACATTAGAAAATTGCGCTTGGAAGGTACCAGGCGAGCAGGTGATCATTTGTGAAGATAGGCAGTTGAGAATATTGCACTTGGAAGGATCTGGAGACTGCGTTCATGACGTTTTTTGGCCTGTGCCTCCCCGACTTTGAGACAGTTGTGCCATTAATCTCTGATTTTGAGCACATGATAAGCCTGTCTTTTATGAGTAGCACCATCTAACACTCTGCAACAGAGTCGCTCGCCCAAGAAACACTGCAACAGAGTCGCTCACCATGAGGTCTGAAGCGACATAGGGAAATTTTATGGGTATATCGAAGTGGGTGGCAGTATTCATACCATTTTTGGTTTGGATTCTCATATTTTTTGAGCCCAATCCCTAGTTCGCAAATTTTTGTATTTTTCTTCCTGTTTTCTAATTCGAGTTCTCACATTTTCGTATTTCTGTCTTCTTTTCGTATCTCTGTCTTTTTGTCTGATTTGGGTCAGCAGCAGTTTTTGGTGTGGGAAGAAAACTTTTGAAGATGAATATCAAGTCGTAAATTCCTTATTTCAAGCTTGCATTTGAGCGTTTCTGTATACATGTTAAAGGGAGGGCAGTCTTGGACGAGTTGGAGAAGAATATACCCCATCGGAATGGTCTTCTTTGTATGTATTTCAATATTGAGGACCAGGCCCTGAATCAGATTTGTTAGGGGCATTTCCAGCGAAATTGTGGAAAAGGGTTTCATCCAGATTCGAACTCAAGACCTCCAAGATGATGCACATGATGTTTTATTGCGGGAGACAGATGATATATTGTTGTTTTCTTTTGATGCTTTCGGTTGCGGGAGACGTGACCTTACTATTCGACGGCTAGAAGACTCAATCATGGTTTGGTTACTTGCTTACCCTTGTTGCTGTTTGTTTGTTTTTTTTTTTTTGCTTATTTTTTTCATGAGTATATTGTCAATCTATAGTCTCGTTTCAAGGGGATTTTGAGTGGTAAAGTTGCCTCAGACCTCAATGCTTCTCTGATTGGAAGAAACCCTAGAGCACTTGGATTTAGGGTCATGGAATCGGCCCTTTTTTGTCTGAATGCAGGGTTGGGATATTTGCTTATGTTCGCGGCGATGTCTTTCAATGGGGGTTTTTATAGCTGTGATTCTGGGATTTGTTGTTGGGTATTTCTTCTTCAGAAGCCATGGGGAAGTCGAAGAAGAAAACACTGAAAGTCCATGTGAGTGCTTGTGAACTTCATGACCATTGTATATTTTTGTTTTCTTTTGATGCTTTCGGTTGTGGGAGACAGGTTGAGAAAACTGACCAGAACAATGTTCCCAGAAAAAATTAAAAATAAGAATGCTTACTACACTGCTTTTCAAACATTTACCAATAATATTCCCTGTTGAATTTTGTCTTGCAAGCATCCCCTTAGGTTTTATTATTCTCTTTTTACTAGAATTCAGGATACTTTAGGCACTTTTCACTAAGATATTACCAAACAGTCTGCTACTAACCCCATTGACCCCATCTCATTAAAATATATGAATCCTTGCACTGTTTGTACATTGGTTGGCTTCATGTTCTGAACTGTTCAAAGGAGAATACTTGCATACTTTTCTGGAATATTAACCTACTAACTTTGTGATTATGATCTTTTTCTTTATTCACGTTCACTTTAATTAAACCAATGTTTATATGAAAAGAATTTGTGGGCCTTCATTGGAGACAAATTACCTATATTGCTTTCTTATACTTGTTTAAGCTTAAACACTAGCACTGCTCCGTGCATTATCTTATATGATTTTGTTTGATGATGCAGTAGGTTCAAGAGTATTTTGTGAATTATATGATGAATGACAGCTTGGGAATGATAGCCAATTCTCATACTGCATTTTCTGACCAAGAGCCGAGTATGGCTCAGAGTGCAAGTTGTCTACAGTTAGCCGAGTTATTTTCAAAAGCAGTTGATTTTCCGAAAACTAGTATTCCTGCGCAGGTTCCTGCCAATTTACACCAAAAAGAATTTCTTGATTTCATGGAGAAAGAGGATAAACCAACATATGAATCAAAATGTGTACAAGCATCACAGACTCTTTGTATAAGCTCATTCACAGAGGAAGTTGTTCGGAAGGCATATGACAATAATTTGGAGGTGGAGGGATTTGAAATCTACCTCAGTGAAGCTCTAGTGCACAAAAAATGGTATGGCTGTAAGTTGGCATCATTGATGGATTATTATGGGTTGCAGAGATTATCAGTGGAAACATCGTAACTTTGTCAATATTCCATGGTAATAGGAAGCATAGAGATCTAAAGGAAACCATCATGTATGCAGTAAGGTCTCTCAGAACACTGCAGGGGGTGGTTTGAAAACGGCTATGATGATTACCAGAACACTGCAACTAGCTCTGCTGACAAGCAAAGTGCCAGGGCATCAACTTGGTATCATGTAACATATCACCCAAATTATTGGGGCCGTGCAAATTTGAAAGGATCTGGTACTAGCGATCCCCATTTTATAAGTTTTGCGTGGGTGATATATGACAAACTACTTAGCATCAAACGCAAGAGGCTTACTCGTGTTATTAACACGAAATAAGAGGCTACAGTTAATAAATTGTGCCATTTAATCATGTGGGCAAGTTGATTATATTGTTTCAAGAAACCTCAAAGGGATGGAGCCCTTGGAAGTCATCTCTATTCAGCTCGAGAATCATAAAACCGTGCCTATAAAATGCATTGTTTCACTGTGAGATGTGAAGTGGGTGGTCTCCAAGACAGCTAATATGGTTACTTGTGTTTACGTTTCAGGGTTTAAATTCTGTTTCACTATATTACTGACAGATATGGTGAATTATTTTTCTAGGTGACGAGCAAATTATACATGGTTGGTTACATTGGAAAAAGGCGCCATGCTCTGCCATGATTCCTCTACCTAGAGTATAAATTTAATTAATCTTTGAATATAATCAACAGTGATTTGTATATTTCCGAGCAGAGTTTGATAGGATATGAGTGTAAATGGTAAATCCATTTTTGTCAAATAGCTTAAGGTGAAAAGAGGCATATTTGCAATGTTTAAGGTGAAAAAAGGACAATGATAATTCAATTGGATGCTTATATCACAATACAATGATACAAAATCCAAATATATTTTCCAACTGTATGCCTCTTAATTAGGGTTAATGCTCAAGGCAGTATGGCCTAGAAACAGAGAGTGATTTTGATGCTTTGAATATCATACCCAAGGCTAGTAAAGGGTATTCTCAAACCTACTAAACACCTCCATTATTCAAAACAATTGGGCTTACATAACTTACTGCAACACCGTAGTTATTCATGCATTGATGTTGAATTAAAGCTGAATTGGACCTTCTATTTTCTGACTTAGCAGGACACTACTTGGACCATTCAAAAGTGAATTTTTGAAGTATGATTATTAGCAGTTTAACCATATTATTGAACTTACTCAAAGAAACCTTACTGTTTAGCCTTAAAATTTTCCAACTGCATAAAAAATAAAATCCTAAATTTCCAGAGTTTGATAACAGTAATTTACATATCTTTTTCAAACTGTATGTAGCTTTCACACTAATGATCAAAAGACCTTTTGGTCCACCCCACAAATTGGGTAGTGATAGCTGGGG
Source organism: Pinus tabuliformis (assembly GCA_031772625.1). NCBI lineage: Eukaryota > Viridiplantae > Streptophyta > Pinopsida > Pinales > Pinaceae > Pinus > Pinus tabuliformis. The sequence goes on along the minus strand of CM062808.1, from coordinate 456,545,578 downwards.
ATGAAATATGATCCCAGTGGGAACCTAAGATAGCCTATAAAGAGCAACGAAAATCAGAAATCTGTGTGCCTAGAATACCTTACTTGATATAATACAGAAACACGATTGCAGGATTTCTACACAGTGAGAATGATCAGCATGCTACACTATCTTTTGGTACAAATTTGGTAAAATTTCCTCAAGTATATGTAAGCATGATGTCATTGGGAATATTACAAACTACAAATTCGGTATTGATGCAGGATCTACAGAGGTAAGACTGTACTCTGAAACTGAAAACCCACTTCCCTGACCAAGAAGTAGCTCAACCAAGACACAACCCATGGACCAGATATCAATAGTAGAAGTATACTTAGTGGCTCCAAATATAAGCTCAGGAGCTCTATAATAACTGGAGAAAATGTATGATATATTTGGTTCACCTTTTACCTTATAAGAAGAGCATCAGCATATACATATATACATACAGAGAAATGAAGTTCTACATTAAATAGACTCATGAATCAAACCTTAAATCCCAAGTCCTTTGAACAAAATCTAGTATTCTAAACATTACACATTTCATAAAACATTAAACGCTGCCATCAAATAATTTAAACCAATTCAAGAATCTACTAGTTACACTTCACCAACAACTCACCAGAGCTTTTGGCACTTCCAAAATCACATAACTTTAGCTGATGATTGTGAGGATTGACCTGTTCCATTTCATAAATATTTGACAAGCTCATTGGGGTATAAAAACCATGCTACTCATGAACAATAGAGTACATTAACTGTATAGCAAACAAACCCTCTTTCCAACCACAAATTTGACAAGAATCCAACAGGAATTTAAGCCACGGTGAAAATTCTCTATGTTGGAATGATTCCATTGGTTTGTTTTGCCCAATTTTAAATTAAACCAGATCATCCAAAACAGTGAGAGTTCCAGATCAATCAACACTTTGACTGAATTGTACATCAGACTTCGGCAAGGGAGGGAAGTCTGCTACAGGTTTAGGCAGCTCCTATAAACAACCATTTATCACTAAAGTCTAATTATCCCAAACCAGCTTTAAATGAATCGGCAGCTCTAGGTTGATCCAACCCTTCCATACCCCTTTGATATCCCATTTTTATATGTCCTTTAATTTGATAAAAACCATTTTGTTGCATCCATTGAGCGAGGATTTTGAATTCTTCACTTCCACTCAAGAGGATATTTGGAAATATTTGTTGTCTCAAAATATATAAGAGAGACCTATTTCCATGTTTCCAACTAAGGTGATCAATAATAAGAGGGGTTTCTTCCTTTCACAGCTTTCAAATAGTAAAACCTGGACCTGCATAGAATCCATATCTTGCATGAAGACTTTGGAAATCCACTCAATGGCCTCAAATAGACACCTACAACTTGGTATGCAAAAATGGATTCTTATTTATTGTCTCAAAGTTTCATTTGATGCAAATATGACCATAGTGTTTATATGTTGAAAACATTTGACTCTATTGTGATCATAATGCTCTATGTAGATGCTCTACTAATAATAGGTTGCAAATATGACCGTAGTGTTTATATGTTGAAAACATTTGACTCTCTGTTGATCATAATGCTCTACTAATAATACATAGTTCAGCCTCAGTCATTTCTGTACTCAAAATTGCTTTACATGACAGTTTTCCATGACGGATATGGGCCCCTTACACTTCTTCCTTGGAATAAAAAAGAATCTTTCTCTAGCTAGAGCTTGGTCTCTCCTTTCCAAAGAAAAGAATATTCCTAAACCTTTCAAACTTGAAGCTCGCTCATCTGGTCATTTCAGGAAGGGTTATTAACGTAAGTTGTTGGAGGATTTTGCTTCTATTCACTAACATAGGAGGACAAACATCTCTCCTCATCAGATGGATGGATTGGTCGGCTAGCCATTGTCTTATTCTTTATTATGTTTTTTATTATAATAATGAAAATGTATCTGGTCATTTCGGGAAGGGTTATTAAGGTAAGTTGCTGGAGGCTTTTCCTTCCATTCACTAACAGAGGAGGAAAACATCTCACCTCATCAAATGGATGGGTTGGTCGGCCGACCAACGTCTTATTCTTTATTAGAAGAAGATGTGAATTTCTTGCCATTGGCAAAGACTGAGATGTCAACAACATCCAATTCCGCTATTTTAATTGCCTCTGGATTCTTTGGGCATGGGTTCAAGATGGGTCCTTTCATAGGACAGATAATGGTTGATCTTGCTCTCACCGGAGAAGATCATGCGGTGCCCGTACAGTGTCTTTCAATTTAACGTTTTCTTCGGAATCTGGAGGGTAATCCCAAAGAATACGAAGAACAGGTTTCTCCTTATCTTTGTACCACATCGTTATAAAGGTACAAATCTACCGAAAATAATTGTTACACTACTTGAATTTGATGTTGTTCATTTCAGCTTTCCTGGATGAACTAGCATTTTCTGTGGGTTAGATTCAAAGTGAATGGAAGTATATGTAAATGTTTATAAAAATCACTACTCTTCTTAAGATCAGAGTCACAGTGGATATGCTAGCTCTCCTTGCTTAAAAGTGTAGGGAATCTTTTGTGATTGTCCTTTGGCTCTATGATATATATGTTCTTCCAAAAATAAAGATCACTATGCATTTTTCTATGTTGAAGCAACTACATCAAATGATTGTCTATGTAAAAGAATAACCAAAGCTTAGGGTGCTTGTCATTTTATTGGAAGAAGCAGTAGATTAGTATGTTAGACATATTTTCATTCAGGATCATTATGAATATGTTTCATGATGACTGAAGATGGAGACTTAGTTTTGTTTCTATGAATTATCATTTTCCATTATCTAACAGATACAGAGCACTGCAGTACATGCTTTGAAATCAAAATTTTAAAGAGATAAGTTTAAACATGCCATTTTTGGGATTTGTAATTACAACTATTACTAGAATCCGACTATGTAATTGTTGGTGAATTTGCAACCTTTTATTGTTGGAATTTCATTTTTGAATGTATAAAAGAGAGAACATGTTACGATCCTTGTGAATCGTGTCACCAATTTGTAGTGTGCATTTAATATTTTGGATGTTATTCCAAAAAAGAAATGAACATCGCCTAGTTGTTTAAATGACCAATCACAATTCTTCGATTCCATTCTTGTCCCATGATCGATTTGAGATGAAAATTGAAACCAAGCCAGTTGCAAGTATAATCAGGAGTACTATATATAAGACATTACCTTCCAGTGAAACACACACGCATACCTATATAATATTTTCCAGATAGAAGAGATAACAGGGGAGGGTCTGGGCTTCAAAATTGGATATCCTTACCATTCTCAAAAACCAAGAGATGAACCAAAGAAGTATAATGAGACAAAAATACAACTCTTCTATGATGCATTTGGCAAAGAATCCCATATATGGACAAGTTCTGTATTTACATATTTGCATCGAGGGCAATCTCAAAGAACTCAGAATCACCCTCAGAAGGCGGGCATTTCAGCTGCACGTAATGTGTATTTGAACTTTGAAGAGTCAACATTTCCTAGCCATTGTGAATCAAGTTTACCCATCGAGAAAATATCACCATTGTCTTCATATAAGACACCTAATGCTTTTTTAGGACTAGGAAAAAGGCTTTTGAGGACTAGGAAAAAGTGGCCTCTTGAAGCATGGATCAACCACCCTTTGATCATTTGCCAAAGCATACTCAAATGCACTCTGGCTCAAATTTACCAACATAGTCACATCATAGTTGGTTGCAATTATTGGATACAGAGGATTACTAAACTCATCTAATTTTCACGTTAGAGAGTAAACTTGCTTGCCATTTAATGTATAATAAATTCTTATGTTTTCAAGATCGAAGCCACATCCAATGACAGTGTTCATAGCACCCCAATCTCTTTTCATAGAAGATAAATTATGATGCTCTGTCTCACCATCTACACGAGCGATCCCTACATCAACACCCACATTTTATTTCAATCCAAATTCCAACCTTCACGTGGATACAATATGGAACTGTAAAACAAAAACAACATTCATTTCATAGTTGGAGGTATAAAGAATATGTTAATCATTATTAAGAGATAAGGTATTGACCATCAAATATGCATACAACCTTCAAACAAACTCATGGAAAAGAGCAACAGGCATGCATTCTTCAAAGTGCTACCTGATGCAAACCCAATTTATTGATTTTGGTTCTATGCAAATTGTAGAAATTTAATCCTATTTCTTTGTAGCTAGCATGATAATAACATGATAATTACATAAGGACAATTAACCGTTGGGATTAATATCATCATATATGAAAGGTCATTTATTATTCAGACGAGGGTGGATGCTTATACTTCAAGGCTAAAGGGATGTGTTGACAAAAACCTAAACTAGAAAATTCTTGCTAAACACCCAAATTAGAAAATTCTTTGAGCCGAAACAACATGCATCATTTAGGATATGGGAAGAGTTGATGAAGGGAATATGTTAATTTCACAATATTTTGATCCATGGCCTATGTACATTTATACTCTATGGGTAATAACTAGTCTTAATAGTTCGTTGTAGGATAATAAAGGTATGGTTAATCTTCAGCAATATGCATTTTTTGGTTTATGTTATTTCTTAGTTAAAGCTGAAGTTTCTCCACTGTTGAATGAATTGTCATTTCAGAGATATGTCACTAACAATGGACATTTCAAGGATGTAATAGCTCACATGAAACTACTTCTTATGATTTAAGATAGTTGGATAACATTTTGTTTACTAGTTTTTATCTTCAATGATTTTTTATATATCATGATGCTTCTCAAATTTATGCCTTACAGTGTTTCCTTTGCAACATTTGATGCAATTGCTAGTTTGTACCTCGAAGGGTAAGGAAGTCCTAAAGGTGATTTCCATATGTGAGATACACAAAACATTACAAACATATATATAGACTAAAGCCTATCTCTATGTTCTTGAAACTTAACAAAATTCTATCTAAAGAGTTTAGAATAAACTACGAGAGAGGATGCTTTCTTATCATGGATAAGTACATATACCAAAGCTTATCTTCGTATTCTTTAAATCTGTAAAAAAAAATTAAAAACTTATTTCCAAAAAATAAAGATAAAAAAGATGCAATGTTGAAATTTCTTCTAAATTTATAATTAACAAATATTCAAAGAAAGAAAGTCAAAATTGAATATTATATTGAATCTTTTTAAGAGGAACATTAATTTTGGTTTCTATCTTTATAATAGGAACAAAATGCACACTTTACCTTCATGCACATACAAATATGATACACACTTACTCTAAAACATAAGTGAATTAATAATTTTCAAATACTATTTTAAAAAATAAAATAAAAATAAAATTTACATAATCAAATTGTAAATAAATTAATGTTTCTTTTTAATAAAAAATTATAAATTAATATACAAAGAGATTTATTTTTAGTAAAAATAAATATAGAAAATATATATGTGGGGTAATTTTTTTCATTGCTTCGATACTTTTTTTTGTTATTTCTAGGAATAAAAAAATAAAGAGATAGGAATTGGAACAACTTTTTTACAAATGAAAAAGAAGAGATATCAAATAAATATAGTTTTCGTAGATGTTTGACCTGGCTGTTGCTATAGTGTGCATATCAACAGCTGATTTTTACAAACTGCTAAAAAGTACAACATTATAACTGTTCCTATTGTCTGACACATACAAAAAAAAACAGCTAAGTACGTGATTTTGGTAAAAAACTCGATTTCCATAAATAGAAATAAAAAGACAGTCGTTGTGCTACAACAACTGCTTGATACCAACAACAACAGTCTATAAGTTTGAGGAAAAAACTGCTAACAAGAAAATCTGAATAATCAAAATTGAAGCTTCAAAGGAGTATTATGTAGTGCTTATTGGTTGACATTGGTGGCACTATAACTCAAATTAATTCATATATGCTACGGGAATGGATTGGTTGCTCTGTAATTTGTTGTCTAAGTATTCTCCATATATAATGATGTCGGGGTCCAAGAATAATGTGCCTTTTGATAGCTTATCTACTATTCTATTATACTCCCTGTAAATGTATTGAAATCCGAGGACCTGAAAGAAGGATTTTGTTTCTTAAATTCTAGTTTTCCATGCCTCAAGGTTCAAGACCTCCACATGTTCCCTGCCTGCCAAATAATCTACGACGCATTTTGAATCTACGAGAATTTCTATCTTTTTTATGTTGTAAATCTTAGCGAGCATCATAAGGGCCCACACAAAAATCAGCTCTGCTTTTGTGTTCGTTCCGACACCTACGCCTATTCTAAAGAGGGCATTTCTTTTTACATTTATTTTGATTATTCCCCCTCCACCGCAGGCATTCCCTTGAGTTGCTCCATCGAAGAATCCAATGTGAAGCTCCTGCCAAGTGTTGGGAAAAAGGTCTCTTCTCTGAGTTTTCGATTTCTATTATGGAAGAAAATTCATGAAGAGGGAGATGATCTTTGTGGCTTATAGGAGAGTACATCTCCTTTCATTATTAAATATGACCTTATTTCTTAGAAGCTATATTCCCCACACTGTAAAGATGGGTAGAGCTCGAAGCTATTTGTATTGTTTCACCCAAAAAAATAGCAAATCTTGAAACATGGACAAGTTCAGGTCTTTTTTGATGCTCAAGATCTTAAAGGCATTCTTTTAGACATTCTGGGCAGCCAGGAAGTTTAAAAGTAAATGGTCAATTGTTTCTTCTTGTTGTCTACATAACACAAATCCATTTGGACCCACAAAGCCCCCCTTTTGAAGGTTGTCCCAAGTTAAAAAAAAAATTATGTAGGACCAACCAAACAAAGCATTTAATTTGTTGGGGATATGTCATTTTTAGATGAGCTTATTCCACCAATTTTCATTTTTTGTTATCTCGGAATGGAATATTGCTTCATAGGTTGAACTGGCTTTGATCTTCCCTGTTGAGAAATCCAAACTCAAGACAAGAGAATCACTGGAATTAAGAAGTCTCACCCCATTGAAATTTAACTTTGTAGTGAAGGAAATCCATTCCTTAGCACAAGTTTTAGGCTGTCCAAGCTCCATTGAGGATAACCGGTAGTTGTTGGAGACTAGGAAGGAACTTCTTTCCTAATATTGTGCAGATCAAAAGGAAATTCCGAATATAAACAGTGTCTTAGTTCAAAGGACAACTTATAGACTCTTCCCCCACCTATGATGGTGTAACCACCCCTCCCATATCTACCTAGTTTCACCGGCCTGCCAAGGTAAACATGAGATGAGGGCTACTATGATATGGATAAACCTCCTAAGTACAGTTAAGGAAGTGGAATCAACAAACTGAAACTTTACTTAATTTCCTTAGGAGCTACGAGACCCCTAAGAGCTAAACAATCACTCCAGGTGCCCAAATCTTGAGCCATCTTGCTTTTTCACTGACCTAGACTCCTATTCGCATTCATAAGCTTGCATCCATGCAATTGTAGGCCTCCATTCACATGCATAAGCCTGCAAGCTAGTGATCGCAGTCCCAAATTCCTAGTTATGTACCTGCAACTATGAGATTTGTGCCATCTTTTTAGTGTCATACTCCATATCACTGCCCATAACTTGATGAAAATTTCCAAAACAATAAATGACACAAAGACAAAGCCTCTAACAAAAATCTTGGTCAAGGACTTGACCTAACCATGATAGACATTTCGTCAAACATATTGAGAACATGTAATCTACAGGTCATGAATGAATATCTTAACATAGGGGTTTGATACTTATCTAAGAATCATCACGAAGGTCTAATGTCCTCTCATAATAGTTGCAATAACATTTATTAGGTCACGCATTCAATAACCATTTATTTATCAATCAAAACATGATGAGAGCCATAACTAAAGTTTGTCATAAAACCATGCTTATAACTAGCATATAACCATAATAATAACATAGATAGAACAACCATCAAAGCCACATAATAACAAGTATAAATACTCCTGAAATAGAAGACGAAAAGAGCTCTTATTAACATATGCAAAATCCAACCAAGTCAGGGACTTCCATGTATCACCTAACCATAAATTGGGTTGAACCAAATATTTATTTTAGCCAATCATCCCCGTGCCATATTCCAAGCATGAATGTGGGACTCATAACAAAACAACCAGAGATTCCTTAGGCTTTACATAATCCCGCCAAAACCGGTCAAGGGATCAGTAGGTCCTAAACAAGCATGGATGCGTCCAGATGTCTTCACCAATACCTTTAGGAATTTTCCCGTCTCCACCCTCAGGCTTTACCATGTATCCCGCCATTACTGGTCAAGGGATTTCTAGACCCTTGGGAGTTTTCTTGAGACCACCTCACCCAGTTCCAAAACCATCTAGCAATCCAAGCTCAACCAAATGAAAGAACCCCATCACACCATGGCTATCTGAAAATGGAAAGGCAAAGCTAAAACCAATTTCACACCTGTAAAAACCCATGCCAATGACATCAAGAGAGACAAATACATACATGCATGTACCATGCACGCCAATACTAGCAAGGGAATCATACATGCAACTCGATACCTGCAGAGTAATCCCACTGTAGCCACTTGATCCAACTCTTCCTTGCTTGATCTTTGTTTCCCTTTGCTTTCTTGTCCTTCCTTTGCCTTCATTTCCCCAATACTATAGTGCTCCAAGAATACTCTTAAGTGTGCAAGAGTATAAGAGAGAGAATAGAGAGAGAACTCCAAAACTAAACTGACAAAAGTCTCAATTCAAAAAGCCATGAACTGATCTTCAGAAGCCTCTTTATCAATTAGACCTCTATTTTCTTCAATTCCCACTAATTTTCCTTCAATTTCCTCCTCACATGCAACCTATGACTTTTCACCTTCCTTTTCTCCTATTTTCCATTATTTTCATAAATAAAATGCTAATTAATGCCTCATTACCTTTTCAATTCCTTTACCATTGTCTTTGCCAATTTACTTAGTCATAATAAACCAAATGAACACCCACTAGGATGTTTTTCCCAACATTTAGCTTGGAATATGTGTCCCGTGACCTTTGTCTTATTTTGTCTTGATTAACTTTATTATACGAACTTTTAACCCGAGGCTATTACTGACCCCACCCCCTTAGGGGAACACTGTCCTCGGTGTTTTATGACACCTACAACCAATAAGGCCCTTGAAAATTAAAACATACTTCCCCTGGAGCTTCTTAACTTAGCTCAATGCAGTATTGACAATGAACAATTTGTTGAAAAACAAAACCAACATAACAAACATGACAACCATACCGCTTATTGGAGCTTTATAACACAACTCGTTGCAATATTTACAACAGAAACCAGGCATAAATATGTACATATACCAAAAATCCTTTGCCTCAACCGACAGACAATGAAGGATACATAGGCCACATTAGCAACAAGGGCATCCAGGGGCTCACACCTCCACCCTCAAAAGTAATACTAGGATTCACCTCCTTCCCAGGAAGTCCATAATCCACTGCCAAAGTCAAGGTCTGCATCCAATATCTAGTGCTACGATCCTTGTGCTACATGTTCCCTCAGTGAACCGTTAGCGACTCATTGTTCCAGGGCACACTCCCAATGTGCATATGATTCCATCTGGCAATGCTAATGACTAAAAAATATCCATCCCCCAACCTTCCCTTCTCTTCTACATAATCCCTCAGGCAATCCAATAATCCCCTTCCGTGCATTCAATCACCTTCCAAGTTCCCTGACATCCCCTTTCCCAGGCAATCCATCCCTTGGCAAGGTTTCCTCACATTAGAAGGTCCAAAAACCAAGGCATATCCCTGCCTCAAAACTATCATATTGGTCATAGCATGCTCATGGCAATAAATGGAAACTATTGGGTACTAGTGTCATACAATGGCCCTACTCCTGAATGCTTTATCAACACATTGTTGCCCATTCCAATTCCTTTTTGTTGTTGTTGCTAATTCTTGTAGTTAATTTCAACCACCCAAACCAAGCATTTTCCATGCTTCCTATACCAAGCACATAATTGTTATTAGATTCAAAACGAATTGAAATAAATTCAAATCATACCTCATTGGTAGCTCGTCAATAAGGTACCCCTGCAACTCTATTTACTTCCTGCCACAACAAGTCAAACTAACTCTTCGATCAAATCATTGTGTATCAACATATCACATCCAGTTAGCTCAAAATGCAACCATCATATATCAAAATCATAGATCACGTGCACAGTTAAAGCTGAAATAAAATACTTATGCTCATCCTTCAATCGGTTCTTCGCTTCTGCCTTTGTTCTTTCCATACATACACTGGATCAGTTGCCACACCCAGCAAACACCTAGTGCCTTCGCTTCTCTTCAATCACATACACATACACATAGTGTACCCCATGCGCATACAACCATACATAACATACAACACCACACAATACATGCACCTACACTCGACATACAACACATACACCTACACTCGACATACAGCACATACGCCTACACCCGAAATACAACACAACACAACACATACACCTACACACTGTGTACAACACCACACAATACATACACCTACACCCAGTGTACCACACGATGCAAATACATACACTACACCCAGTGTACAACACAATACATATACGTACACAGAGTACAACATAATGTATACACATGTCACGATACCATGACTACATAATGCACATACACATTACCACATGTACACAACACAACATGTATGACCTGCACACAATACCACATGTACAACAGTGCCACATGTACAACAATGTACACAACACCACCTGCATAACATGTATCCAATACCACATGTACCCAACACCACATGTACATAGCACCACCTGCGCAACATGTACACAACACCACCTGCACAACACCACATGTACACAACACCACCTACATGATGTGTACACAACACTAGATGTACACAACACCACCTACACAACGTGTACACAACACCACCTGCACGACGTGTACACGACACCACATGTACACAACACCTCCTGCACAACATTTACACAACACCACATCCACACAACACCGCATGTACCACATGTACATAGCACCACATGCACACAACAACACATGTACAACATGCACACCACACCATACGTACACAACACCGCATATACAACATGTAACCAACACCATATGTACACAACACTGAACATACAACATTCACACAACACCATATGTAAACAACACTACACATACAACATGCAAATAACACTATATATACACAAAACCGCATATACAAGATGTACACAATACCTTATGTACACAACATCATAGATACAACATGTATGACATGTATAACATATACACAACATTAGTACTGCACATCTAGAAACCACAATGTCTCTATTAGGCAACCTTGCTTCTAGTGTCTTTCCATTATCCATGCTTGTCCCAACATGTTGTAGATCACAATGCTTTCATTTCGCTGAAGTATCCCTCAGCATTACTTGTCCATAACATAAACATAGACATAGTATAATCTCATAATATCAATTCATATCCATGTGATACTGGCCTTAGAGATTTGTAAGGGCTACTCTTCCCACTTGATTCCTCATAAACCATGGACCTCTTCATGTCATTCACCTTCACAAACAATCATTCCTCCACAAGCATGACCCCTCACGACCTTGTCAAACAATGACATACATACATGCATATATACATATAAACATTAGCATAAAGCAGTCACGATCCCCGAAGACCCTGTCAAATAACATCATACATACATGTATACATATATGGACATCAACATACTCATGATCACAACATAATTACTAGATATGATAAGGTCTAGGTTAAGAGAACTTCCTTTATCCCTGCACAACATAGACAACATTGAGAACAATGATTCCCAACATAGCCAAGGCATTTGTTACCTTAAGCCCATTTACTTTACTTTTCATGTTACCTTTCTCATGATCATTTTTCCATTGTCCATTTACCCCAAGGGACCCAACCAATCCAACTAGCTATCATATTCTTGCCTTCAACTGCCCTTATACATGCACTGAGCTTCATCCAGGTCTTGCATTACCTGTCGGGCTTCATTTAGCTCTCCCCAAGCTCCATTAACTTTTATTTTCCCAAACCAATTCCCAAGACCCTCAAATCATAAAAGACAAGAACAAGAAAGAAAACAAGAACAAAACCATGGAAAACCAATAGCAATACAACACCACAACAAAGCGGTATGGCCATACACTAGACATAAACAAAGCTACAAATCAAGCACAATCAATTCACAAAGCACCAACAACGCAAAACTAGCAACAAACACAATGAATCAATCCCCATGGATTCCTAATGCTTCCAAGGAAAGCTCAACCTAAGCCTTCTTCTAGATTTCATGGCAATCTTTTTTGCCATGCAATCCCTGCATCATACTGCCATAAACACAAAATTGTTAGTGCATAAATAAATGTAATAATATAATAGTTACCTTACCTTGTTGCACCTAACATGCTAACCTATAACTGAACACATACATGTATCATCTCTCAAAGGACTATAATTCCTTGACGAATCTAGCCATAATTGGAAACCAATTGTTATACCTATCCAATACATGTTCATGAATCTAGCACATAGCCAAATAATGTCAGACAAAATCAAGGTTACGAAGATTTCTTGTACTTATGCAAAGTACTCATTTATTTGGAATTGTGATTTCCAAACATAGCCTAAGGAATTCTCACCCAATTCCTTTCTTTTACCTTTTACCTTGTTACAATTGAGTCTTATTATGTCCCGTCTCAACACCTAGCTATTAGCTATATAAACAAATCAATTGTTACCTTGTAATGCTAATACGAAGCATGTTGCCCTGCATTTGTTCACACGTGTCAACCACATGTTCTAAAGAGAAATACATTATATCTATTAATTGAAATCAACCTTTACCAAGACTAACCACCATGTCATAACCAATAATCAACTCACAATCATAGTCATAATACTACAACTAGCATCCACTTACACTCAAGTACATATCAGGTATCTCATCACATATTGTGTTAGTACAACTATCTTAGAACAAGATCATTCCTTCATGCAATCTTATAGACACACACTCATATTATGCAATCATTCAAACATTCAAACGACCTGTAAACACACCATGTTAGATAAACCAAATAGATAACGTAATCAAACTCATACCTCAATGTATCTCAGGGGAGGCTATCAAATCTGCACAAGTCATTCTAGATTAGTATGACACAATATCACATATATATTGACTCATACTTGAATATCATAACCATAACTATCTGCATAGGCCAATCTAGATTAGCACAATACATGTAACATCAAGATCTTAAATGCAATGACCATAATCATCATGTGTATGACTGCAATGCATATACAATAAGTTAACTACCAAGCATGAATAACCAACACATATACATATTACCACATTAAACAACTAGCATCTATCATGCATGTAACCACTATAACAATATAATGACAGACATGTATATAGCCACAATGCATATAACAACCATTAACCAACATACCTGCATGCCAACATACAAACTTGTATGACAATCTGTTCTTACCCCGAAGTCTAGTGCTACAACCTCGCTCTAATGATATGCATCTCCTGTTCTATATCAACCAACACATTAACATCACGATGACATAAACTACATACAATGAACTCATTCATGACAACCATAACCATATCTAGTCCAAGTGTTTCCACCATGCTCTCATACCAACCTGTGGTATCAAATATCACCCAAAGAGAATGGAAACCTGCTCTGATACCAATCTGTAACCACCCTTCCCATATCTACCTAATTTCACCGCCCTGTTGGGGTAAACATGAGATGAGGGCTACTATGATATAAATTAACCTCCTAAGTACAGTTAAGGAAGTGGAATCAATAAACTGAAACTTTAGTTAACTTCCTCAAGAGCCATAAGACCCCCAAGAGCTAAACAACCACTCCAGGTGCCCAAATCCTAAGCCACCTTTCTTTTTCACTGACCAAGACTCCCAGTCGCATGCATATACCTACATCCATGTGATTGTAGGCCTCCAATCGCATACATAAGCTTGCAAGCCAGCGACTGCAATCCCAAATTCCCAATTCTATGTCTGCAACTGTGAGATTTGTGCCACCTTTTCAACACTAGACTCCAGATCACTACCCAAAACTTAATGAAACTTTCCAAAATAATAAATGACACAAAGACAAAGCCTCTAACACAAAAATTGATCAAGGACTTGACCTAACCAAGCCTAACCATGACAAGCATTTCGTAAAACATATTGAGAACATGTAATCTATAGGTCATGAATGCATATCTGAACATATATGTTTGATACTTATTTGAGAATCATCAACAAGGTCTAATTCCCTCTCAGCTGCAATAACATCTATTAGGTCATGCATTCAAAAATTATTCATTTACCAATCAAAACATGATGAGAGCCATAACTAAATTCTGTCATAAAATCATGCTTATAACCTGCATATAACCAGAAAAATAACAATGATAGAACAACCATCAAAGCCACATAATAACAAGTATAAATACTCTTGAAATACAAGAGGAAAAGAGCTCTTATTAACATATGTAAAAGCCAACCAAGTGAGGGACTTCCATGTACCACTCGACCATAGATTGGGCTGAACCAAATATTTATTTTAGCCAATCACCCCCGTGCCATATTCTAAGCATGAATGTGGGACTCACAACAAAACAATTAGGGCTTCCTTAAGCTTTATCACATATCCTACCATTACTAGTCAAGGGATTTCTAGGCTGAAGCAAGCACTTACCCAGCTAGGCTTTACCGCAATCTCGCCATTACCAGTCAAGTGATTCTTAGGCCCAAACAAAGAAACATACACTACAAGGCTTTACCACAATCCAGCCAAAACAAGTCAAGGGATCACTAGGCTCTAAACAAGTGTGGATGCCTAAGGATTTCTTGACCAATACCTTGAGGAATTTTCCCATCTCCACCCTTAGGCTTTACCGTGTATCCTGCCATTATCAGTTAAGGGATTTCTATGCCCTTGGGAATTTTACTGAGACCACCTCACTTGGTTCCAATACCATTTGGCAATCCAAGCTCAACCAAATGAAAGAACCCCATCATACCATGGCTATCTGGAAATGACAAGGCAAAGTTGAAACAACTATCACACCTGGCAAAACCCATGCTAATGACAACAAGAGAACCAAATACACACATGCATGTACCATGCATGCCAATACTAGCAAGAGATCATACATGCAACTCAATACCTATAAAGTAATCATGTTGTACCTGCTTGATCCAACTCTTCCTTTCTTGATCTTTGCTTCCCTTTTCTTTCTAGTCCTTCCTTTGCCTTCCTTTTTCCAATACTAGAGTGGTCCAAGAATACTCTAAGTGTGCAAGAGTATGAGAGAGAATAGAGAGAGCTCCAAAACTGAACCAACAAAAGTCTCAATTGACAAAAGCCATGAATTGATCCTCAGAAGCCTTTTTATCAATGAGCCTCTATTTTCTTCAATTTCCACTAATTCTCCTTCAATTTACCCCACATGCAATTTGTGACCTTTCACCTTCCTTTTCTCCTATTTTCCATTATTTTCATAAATAAAATGCCAATTAATGCCTCTTTGCCTTTTTAATGCCTTTGCCAATTTCCTTAGCCATAATAAACCAAATGAACACCTACTAGGACGTTTTGCCCAACATTAAGCTTGGAACATGTATCCCATGATCATGGTCTTATTTTTCCTTTATTAACTTTATTACATGAACTTTTAATATGTGGCTGTTGCAGAAGGGATCCTTGCCAATGATGACTTGCTTTCCATCTCCCACTTTCCACACCAACGATTTGTAGAGAGCATGAAAAGCGTCCATGAGTGCTTTCCAGACCATGGTGCCTCTTCTCGTGTGGGTACTTTATAATTTAATATGGAAAAAAGCTATTAAATTAATATTATAATAAAACTAATAAAAAATATTATATTAAAAAAAAAAATTAATTTAAAAGTAAATTCATATTTGTATTTTTAAATTAAAATTACAAATAAGATAAAAACTAAATAATTTCATTACATGAAATAACACTAAAATGAGATTTTTTTTTTTTTTTATTGTAAGTTGGTGGTGGAAAATAAAAATAAAAAATATAAGTTGACTTTTTATTGTGGATGAAAATTTTAAAGCCTTTGGAAACAAGAGTATACAACTTAGATCAATTTCTCACTAGGGAGACCTAACCAAACCCAAAATTAACTCTCCAGAAAGAGGAGAGAGTCGTTTCAGTACAAGGTGAGCCGAAGTAAACATAACAAAAAAAATACATTGTCCAAAACATCTATGTGGAGTAGAGTCTACAACATGAGGAACAAAACACATAGACATAATCAATACTAGACAGAGTGCTCTGAATCAAAACCTGAAAACGGATGGGCTCCTTAGAGTTCTCAAATGTTTTCCCAGTTGAAGGGGGAGTGCCAAGATGTTGTTCAATTCTTTCCATTCTCTGATCCAAGTCCCTCAAATGCCGGTGGAGGTGCTACAGGGAGTGAAGATCAGTTCGGTGCTCATGTTTTTCCAAGAGGGCGTGGCCTCAAGGAATTTCATCTACCAATAAAGATCCATTGTTTGCATGTATTGGTTAACAACCTTTCGTGTGCCCGATGTTCAGAATCCAAGTAGCCCATTTGGTGAGGACCTTCGTGTCAAAGAAGGGTTGTCTCTACATTGAAGCTTCTCCTTCTGCACGTGTGAGTTCCTCATGGATATGACCTAGCATGAGTTCATGATAGCACAAAACAAAGTCCTCTAGCCAGTGGTGCATACGGTTGTTGCTCCAGTGGGCCTGCTCCTTGTAGTAAGCGGTGCTCCTTTGAACTCGTGCCTCCTAACGAGGCATGGTGGTTAAGACAAAGGAACACAAGAATACATGCAACAACCATGGACGACAGAGAAAGAAAAGAGAACAAGGGATAAGCCATGTCAAGCAAGGGATAAGCTTGGTAGAGACATCGTCATTTTCACATTCAAAAAGGAAAAGGAAAAGGAAAAGGAAACAATGCCACTTAGGGGAAGGAGGATAAGAATGTAGCCATTCGGATAAGATGGTCATCCAAAAGTAAAATAGGGAAATTTAGAGCTAACTAACAGTAAAACCAAGACTAGAAGTAGGAAAAGCCAAAAAGAAATGGAGAGAGGAGGAACACTAATCATGAAGAGATGACCCAACCAAAACCATTGTGGCAGGAGGTTGAGGCATACAATAAAAAACAATTAAGGCCAGGGGATAAGGGACAAGAGGGGAAGGCCCAAGGAAGGAGGAGGAACATAGAGAGGCCGAAAGAAAACCACAAAGAACAAGCCCTGTAACACATGACCTGCATAGATGCTTAAACCACAACATATGAGAACTTATAGAGAGTAATAATTCATTACCAGCTTCGAGACAACATTGTCACATGAGAATTAAAATAGCATCACCGAAATGATGGAATTCTCACCTAGCTATCGAAGTTCTAGCTATGAGCACCACATTTCGGTGTGGTTGGATACTCCCCCTTAGAGAATCTACCTTATCCCTGACGCTTTCTTGTAGTTCTCTCTCCTCCAGAACCAATACCATTGAGTAATGCACATCGATTACTATAGTTAAAACCTTAATTCCCATCACCTCCACATGCGCGAGCCACTGATAATTACCCCCAACAAATTTGAACAACTTGACTCCATTACCCACCTTTGCTTGGAATAACAAGCCTTAATTGGCCATTCTCATGTCGTAGTTCATGAGCATTAAGACATTCTTGGGGGTGTGCTACCACGGTGCATTGACCAAGTGGGATGGCAACAACCCCACTACCCTTACTCCTAGTAAGTCACGTCATCTAGATAAAAAATACAAATTGACTTAGTAAATTTTAATTTATGCCTTAAATTTAAACTAAAAACTAAAAACAATATTAATTTTTCTAAAAGAATGATAATAACAATATCAAAGATTTATTTTTTATTATGAATTAGTTATAAAAATAAAGGAAAAATGCATATTTAATTTATTTGTTTTATATATATATATATATTTTTATATTTTATTTTATTTATAATAAACAAAATTAATTTGAATTTATTTATATTTCAGCTTTAACATGTTAAAATTGGTTTTAAATCTAAATTTTTAAATGATTAAATTTTCCGAGATATAATTTTTAATCAATTAATATAAAAGAATGAATCTAATTTTACTAAATTATAAAATACATTTTTAAATAAAACAATATTTAATTTTGAAAAATATTTAAAAAAAAATATTTAATTTTAATATTAAAGTGTATATTTTTTTTGTAAATGATATTAATGATATTTATAAGGAATAATAGTATTTTTTCTTTTTTCTTTTCAATTTATCTTTTTATCTAGAAATTACTTTTATATTCCATATTAAGAATATATCTGATTTTGGAGTGATTATTTTCTCAAGAATAAGGTTTGAACCTATTAACATAAAATATCATTGTGTAAATTGCAGATATTGAATTTAGAAAGATCGAGATCATTCTTCCTAACCATCCAAAATAAATTCATTTAATAAAAAATAATATATATATATATATATATATATATAACATATTATCATACTTTAAATTAATAATCCAACGTATACAAGTATAAATAAATATATTTTAAAAAAATATTATTAAAAATAATATTTAATTTAAATATTAAAAATATATAATTTTATTGAAAATAATATTATAATAATGGTAAGGAATATGGCACTTGGGCATTTACCCTCAATGTTGCTCCGCTACTCCTGCAGCATAGCATATATATTGTGCAAATCATGCTTCTGTAAATATGTACATTGCGAATTCAATCTCGCTTCTATAAATATATGTAAATTGTGAATCTCGGGTTAATACAACATCTTCGGGTTAATACAACATCTTCTAGAGGGACTCACCCACCCTCATTTCAAAATAGTAAGGAATATTAGTTTTTTTATAAATATTATTGATACTATACCAATAATAAAGTAGGTATAAAAGTTTTTAATTGATAATTTATTTTAAATAAATTATTAGATGGATCATTTTTTTGTCTAGGATGAATCATAATAAATGATTCTAAATGTCTACCAACAATTTATGATGTGATTAATAAAAAACACTTTATCAAAATCAATATGGATCACAAAAGTCTAAAATCAAACAATGTAATTTTTCTTTTACAATAATAAAAAATATTTTATCAAAATTTTTTAATTCTAATAATTTGATTTGGTTAACAATTTGTTTTCAAATTTCTAATATGATGTAACGATTCCATTAGTGTATAATAATAGTAACTTATTTCTTGTGTCAATTGACATTCGCGGATAGCAGCCAGAGATGGCTGTCCTCACTGTTGGTTTGACAAAACTGAGTTTGATAGGTTTTTCCACCTTTGAAAAAAAAAAAAAAATAGTAACTTATTTCCGATTCCATTAGTGTATAATAATAGTAACTTATTTCCAAATTTATGTGGTTACCCCTCTATTATTATATATTAATAATAATAATTAATTATTCGAAATTATGTGTTTTTCCAAAATTCTATTATTAAAAAGAATAATAATAAAATAATAACTAATAATAACCCTATTCACTTTCATTAATAATTTAATTCTAATAAATTTTAATAACCCTATTCACTTTTATTAATAATTTAATTCTAGAAAAATACAGATTTGTGTTTTCTAGAAACATTCACTGCAGACACTAAATCCAACCTTGCCAGATATAAGATATATAACAGGGTGGTGTGGATAGACTTCGACAAAAATTCCTATCTGTTGTCGACACCCGTTTTCCAGAAACAACTTTCATCTGGTTACCTGTTTTCCGAAAGCAAAGTTACGTGTTGATGGATTCGACCCCACCCCGCATTATTTGTTTCCATAATTATTGTTTTCTAATGAGGAATCAGATAAACATAATTCCACTGTCTGTGTACATCTGTCCTGGGATTTTGCTATGAACCGCTTGTTCCTATGCATGTCTGGCCTTCTTTGTCAGCGTCAATCTTGTTTATATATTAGAGTTCCAGAGCAATGAATTGTTTTTCAGCGGCATCTTGTTTATAATTAGGGTACCAGAGCAATGAATTGTCAACTGTTATAATCTTTGAAGTCCACTTTTCGACAATTTCCAGAATTTGCTGCACTGTTTGACAGGTATGTGCTAGTGGGTTTTCGTGACATTTCTTGGGGTTTAACATTGTTTATGGAAGGGGAAAATCTATGTTGAACTGTGCAGTCCATAAGGGTTTCAATTTGCATGGCTTTGTTTAGATGTTTGAGGAACATTAGCATACATTCCACGAAAAATTGCTTGTATAAATCACTCTGTGAAAATAATTATAAAAGGAAAATGACCCCACAGGGCAATTTTGGCATTTGGTCTGTCAGAGTCAACTGGTTCTTTGATATCTGTGATTTTGTGGGTTCTCTATGTCTTTGCTTGTTTGAATCGGGCCGCAGGGGTTCTGTAGTGAACTGCTGTGTATGAATTGAGACAGCTTAACTGAAAGATATAGCGTACTGCTTACAATATGTAATAGTTTGTTAGTTTTTTTTAGAATTGAAACACTTCAAGGCATTCTGACTAAGGTAGTGATTTGAGTTATTTGGAATCTTTTTGTATTCTGCTTTGTATCCAATTGGATTTTGATGTGGCGAAGCTCCCGGCCTAAACAGAACTCCGTGCTTATTAGGAATTCGTGTTCTTACTGGATCTTTACAGATCTGCATTGGCCGCTTACGAGTTTCAATTATCAGAGTTTTATCTGTTTACGATTTCATTGGTTGTGTTCACTGTGAGCTGGTCCATTTGGCATCAAATCTGAGACATTACAGTGTTCTTTCTATTCATCTGTTAACTAAACTTTCCAAGGAACAATTATCGACGAACATGATATAATTTTGTTGCCTCTTTTGGCAATTTCGTGTAAAAACGGAGAAAAAGCGACATGCAGTTTCTTGTCGTAATGCTTCTTTTGTATTTTTCATTTAAGGAGATCCTAATAACCTCCAGTCTGTACTGTTCACATGCCATTTCTTTTTATTTTATTTTATTTTTATTTTCCATCATATTGGTCAGAAATACGTTCTTCTGACTTTTGTTGGAATTAAATACTGGTAATTTGGACTGCACTTGATATAAGTTTCCCAATATTTGATTACTAAAGTATCTGCATCCCTGGAAACACTAATAGATTCTGCTAGTATTGTGTGCTACGGAGATATTTGGCACACCTTCTACTGAACAAATATGTACCTAATTACCATTGGTCTTGTGAAAGTATGAAACTGGCTAATTTTGATTTTTCCTGGGAAAACTTCCATGGGAATCCCAAGGGATGATGACAGGCATAGGAAACCCGTTAGGATAGACTAGTGTGCCTAAGCAAAGTGAATTCAGTCCTGGCACTTGCTAGTACAGAACTAGCCAAATGCCCAATGCCCAACAACATTGGTGAGAATTGGTTGAGCTAACACCTTGGGCTCTGACAGAATTCTTTTGCTACTTTACTATCCTTTTTAATCAATGATGATCTGCTCTTCAAATTATATTTTATGAATTTTCTTACCTATTTGATGTCTCCTGGTTAATAGAATTTGGCACTTTTCTATTTTAGAGGTGGTCCCTTAGAAATTTATCTCGCATTCTTTTATTGAATGAAGGTCCTAATAAGTTGTGGCTGTTTCTCTTTTTTTGTATAGGTTCAAAATCCGTTCTCAGGGAAGTCCATGCTATCTGCCTATATTGATTCGCATGTATCTGGACTTTAACTTGCTTTGCATAACATTGTTAATCTGAGAATGGTTTGCGTTAATGCTTTGATACTTTCCCAAATCTTGCAGAGCATGGTCAATCTGTTTATAGTCTTCTGGCTTGATATGCTACTATCTAAGCATGTTAAGAGTGTTTGGTATTTGAGAATGTTCTATTCATAAGTTTTGAATTTTCCGTTTTTTATATGTTTCTTCTAACTTCTTTCGTTTGCCAGTACCTTCTGTGTAATGAATATCTTTGTTTTGCTTGGTCTTCTCAGCTATAAGCATTAGGGCAAATCTTTCTCAGATCAACCATGTCACTATTTTAGATTCTTTGACACTTGGTAGTTTCTGGAAATTTTCCTAAATCTTGCAGAGCATGGTTTATCTGTGTATAATCAGTCATCTCTCTTGATATACTACTATCTAAGCATGTTAACAGTGCTAATTGTTTGATAATGTTCTATTTATAGGTCCTGAATTTTCTGTTGTTTGTTTGTTGCTTCTAAATTCTTTCGTTAATGCTTTGATATTTTCCCAAATCTTGCAGAGCATAGTCAATTTGCTTATAGTCTTCTGGCTGGATATGCTACTAACTAAGCATGTTAAGAGTGCTAGGTATTTGATAATGTTCTATTAATATGTTTTGGATTTTCCGTTTTTTATTTGTTGCTTCTAAATTCTTTCGTTTGCCAGTACTTTGTGTTTAATGAATGTCTTTGTTTTGCTTGGTCTTCTCAGCTAATCATTAGGGCAAATGTTTCTCAGATCAACCATGTCACTATTTTAGATTCTTTAACACTTTGCAGTTTCTGGGAATTTCCCAAATCTTGCAGACCATGGTTTATCTGTTTATAATCAGTCATCTGGCTTGATATACTACTATCTAAGCATGTTAAGAGTGCTGGTTATTTGATAATGTTCTTTTCATAGGTCCTGATTTTTCTGTTGCTTGTTTGTTGCTTCTAAATTCTTTTGTTAATGCTTTGATATTTTCCCAAATCTTGCGGACCATGGGCAATCTGTTTATAGCCTTCTGGCTTGATATGCTACCATCTGAGCATGTTAAGAGTGCTAGGCATTTGACAATGCTCTATTCATAAGTTTTGAATTTTCTGTTTTTTATTTGTTGCTTCTAAATTCTTTTGTTTGCCAGTACCTTGTGTTTAATGAATGTCATTGTTTTGCTTGGTCTTTTCAGCTAAGCATTAGGGCAAATCTTGCTCAGATCAACCATGTCACTATTTTAGATTCTTTAGCACTTCAGTTTCTGGGAATTTCCCAAATCTTGCAGACCATGGTTTATCTGTGTATAATCAGTCATCTGGTTCGATATACTGCTATTAAGCATGTTAAGAGTGCTAGTTATTTGATAATGTTCTATTCATAGGTCCTGATTTTTCTGTTGTTTGTTTGTTGCTCCTAAATTCTTTCGTTTTCCAGTATCTTTTATTTAATGTATGTCTTTATTCTGCTTGGTCTTCTCAGTCAAAAGTTTATTATATGCTATAGACCAACTTCTATGTATATGCGTCCTCCTGTCTTTTTTGCACAGAAGTAGTGTATTTTCTTGTAACTTTAATGACAAAGAAAAGTAAAGAAAAGGAGATTGATCTCAAATGACATCATCCTTTTCTTTTTAACAGAAACAAAACTTTTATAATCTGTTATAGCATATATCTGGTACCTGCCATGCCCTTCTCTGCAGTACTTCCCACGTTAGAGTCTTGTCTGAGATTACCATGCAAAAGAACAGTGTTGTTTTCAAGGGTGCCCTTAACCACCATACTTTTTTGCCGCTACCACTCTTGACCCAATGACTTGCCTGCCAGCTTGCAGTGTAGAAACCATTCACTGGGTTCAGGGACTATCAATTTGTCATGACCTGACTTCTTGTGTTCAAATTTTTAATGTTCTAAAAGATCTGTTATTGTAGTGGCCTCCAATGATAGGAATTTGGACTTCTGTGTATTTAAAGTTAAAGCTGACTACTACTTAGTACAGAAAGTTAAGATGCCCAATATAATTTGTAGTGATACTGTCAAATGCACATCCCCAGACAAATCTTGTAATCTAGCTTTCTGGGTACAGCTGAGGCCTTCTTCACTTGGAACAACTAGATAATAAAAGTTGTGTTTTTAGAAAAAACTGAAAGGATTAAATCTTCCAACCTTTAATGTTCATGCTGATAATTGGTTACAAGTGAGTTATATTTTTGTGGGATAATCTCAATCTTAAATACTTAGCTAAGTTGCACGAAACGGGGAAACGGGGAAGCGAAACGAAACGCGGAAGCGAAACGAAACGCGACCTCCCCAAATTTTGGAAACGGGGAAACGCGAATATATATAATAATATATATATATATATATATTAAAAACATTTAAAAACTATTAATATATATATGTGCAATCATAAAGCATTAATGAATATGGATGAAATTTTGAATTAGGGTTTTTAAATTTTCATATTCTCTCTCTTCTAGAACAGCTTAGAAACTCTAAAAAAATTTAAAAACTAATTAGAAAAAAAAAAATTTAAAAAAACAAGTAATTTTTTGGGGAAATGGGGCCCGTACGGCCTGGAAACGCAAACGTGCCCGTACGGCCGGAAACGCGTTTCCAGGCCGTACGGTACGCGGAAACGCGTTTCCGTTTCGTTTCCGTACGGAAACGGACCCTGTACCTGCGTTTCCTGCAACTTAGATACTTAGTTTAGTTGGGATGAGGAACTTGTTGAAGTACAGTTTGTGTTTAAAAGTTTGTGGAAACCTTCATAGAAACTCTTAAGCTCAAGGAACAAAGGCTTAGGTCATCGGGAATGCAGAGGGATGGATTCAAAACTCAATTGGATTATGGCTAGTAGACAAAGGTTGGATTCAAACCTCAGTTGGACTATGGCTAGTAGACAAAGGTTGGATTCAATACTCAATTGCACTATGGCTAGTAGACAAAGGTTGTGAGGTACATGTGGAAGGGCCAACTTGAGGATGACATTGAAGCAAGGCAGGCTACGACAACATACTTACATTATGGTATCTTGGCAAGTCATGGGATTCGCTGAAAAGGAAGCACAACCTCTTGTGAGGTTGGAGAACCATGTTACTTGGGAGCGGGAGCGGGAGCGACCATTTTCAGAAGCTCCCGGTTTGGGAGCGAATCCGGGAGCGATTTTTTAAAAATATATATATTTTTTATATTTTTTAATTTTTGATACATATATGTCAACAAAAACATGTAGAATGATGAATTAGACATAAAAAACATAAAAAAACATAGATTGATCATTGAACCATATCACATCAATCATCTAGAAATTATAATCGTCATCAACCATGTCCACAAGTTAGTAAAATACATATTACAACTGCAACATATTGAGTCTTATAAATCATGATTCATCAAATTCAATATTAAAGTTTCAACTTCAAGCTTTCAGAATTGAAAATTCAATAACATTTATCATCATTGATCACCAAAGTTGTACTTGTAAGCTAAGTTTAACCATTACAAGAAGTAATATCGAAGATATTTCTAAGTCCTAACTTCTAACAGTTAACATGATATGAAATGTTAAAAATTTATAAAATGAAACATGAATAATGAGATGAAATGAAACAACTTTAGTCTTTCACAAAGCATCATATTCATAATTCACAATCATTACCAATGAGTATAATTGCCAAGGCCCAACTTCAAACTTCAAATTTTCATTGTCACAGTGATATAATGTTTACAAAAAATATCATAATGATATGAAAGAGTCAAGAGTCAAGAGTCAAGGACTCAAAACTCAACAGTTATGAAAACTAAAGTTTAATAGAAACTAAAAAAGACAAGTAAACTGTAAATCTACATGTGGCCCTTGCCACGAGAGTCTCCAGGAGTATAAGCAGGTCGTGGTGGTCTTCTAGGAGTCTCCCGCGCAGACTGACGACCAGAACTAGAACCTCCACGCGAGGGTGTAGATGGAGGTGGCGACAGCAAAGGAACAAGACTCGGACCTCGAGCACTGCTACTGGATGGTGGAGGTGGAGGTGGAGATGGCATGGTTGCTGCTTCATTTTCATCCCTTACAAGTTCCTCTTCTAGTTCTTCAATATGTACAATGCCATCCTCCAAATTGTCATCCTCTGGGTGATTGTCCCAAATTTTATATGTGGGATCCTCATTAGCCCGATCACAGTAATGACTCAACAACCTCAAGTTGTAGTGCACATAAACCAAGCTTTCTGCTCGGTTTTCATTGAGTCTGTTTCTTTTCACATTATGTATATAACTGTAGGTGCTCCAACACCTCTCTGCAGAAGAAGAATTTACAACCTGTGAAAGAACTTTTTTTGCCAATTTTGGCAAAAGTCCGTGGCCGCCATATGTTTCCCACCATGTGAGAGGATCAAATTTATCTTTGTCGTCCATTGCATGGAAGTTACCATACAAACCAGTGCCACTGAAGTATCTGCCTATTTCAAGGTGCACAGCTGCACATTCCTCCCTGTCAGGTACCAACTTTTCTAATGCTTCCAGATATCCTTTAGTTACCTCTTGATCTAAATGGGGTTTGGTCCTAACACCACCCCCTGCTGCAGGTTGGCCCAACCAAGATGTAGAGTAGTATTTTGGCGTAAGGATATACGCCAAGCAATGTAGTGGAAGGTTAAGCCTATTCCACCGTTCACACACACAATCATGAATCAGTTTGTACAAGATGGGATCTCTATTATGAACAATGTCTTTTATTTCCCCCAACATGGTATCCATTTGCTCATACACCTCGCCAATCACTGGTTTGTCTGTATCTGCAAACCGAATCATGTGATAAATTGGCTTGGTGAAATCCAATACCTGCCTCACAGTTGTCCAAAACTGCCCATCAAGAGCGGCCTCCTCCACCATTTCAAACCCTGCCATGTCAGCTACATTTGTAGCCCTTTCCTTTAACACCTGCCAATGTGGACTTGATACCATGCTAGCTAATGCCTCTCTTACCTTCAAAAGGCGCCTGAAGGTGAGGTAATAGCTACCAAATCTAGTCCTCGCAATCTTCAGCAACTCCAATCTCGAGTGATTGCGGAAAAGGCCATGGGTATTGCTATGATTTGTAATAAATTTTATCATTTTTTTTCCTTTCTTGTACAAATTACCAATCCATTGGTATTGTTCATTTTTGTTTTTGACAATATCATGCAACAGAAGGTTCAATGTGTGAACCAAACATCCAGACCAAAATATGTTTGGGTATTTATCCTCAATAATTGCTCCCGCTGCCTTACAATTAGGAGCATTATCAGTGATGACTTGGATGACATTGTATGGGCCAATACGCTCAATTGTTTCAAGTAATGCTTCTGCAATGTTGATGGCGGTCTTGAACTTGTCTGAGTAATCATGTGCAGCTAGAAAGATGGGACCACTAACAGACACAACAAGAACACTTATCAATGGCTTGCCTTTTACATTTGTCCATCCATCAGATACAATGGACACCCCATTGTCAGTCCAAGAACTTGTCATTTTATTCAAAGAATGTGATATTTTTTCTTTTTCATGATCAAGGCCAACAGTTCTTGCCTTGTCATACCCAGGGCTCTTGTATCCTTTAGGGGCATCATTTATGGCAGAAACCATTTCGTGCCAATAAGGTGAGCGTAGAACATTGAATGGTATCCCACATGCATAGAAAAACTTGTAAACTTTTGAATCCACATCATTCCTACACCCCTCATCAAGGAAATCTGATATGGTTCTACGCCTTAAAGATGATGACCCTGTGCCTCCATGTCCATATCCACTGCCTTGGGAGGATGCTGAAGGAGTTATTTGTGATTGTGAGCTTGGTTCAAAGAAACCCCTTGATTTTTTTGTTCTGTATTGGGCTTCCTCCTCTTCCCTTATGTATTTGGCTCTATCTGCTGTTGACACCGCTGCACAAGTTTTGATTCCTATTTGTTTCTCTCCATCCCATGGCCTTTTCCCGCAGAAGTGTCTGCTAGCACGGGTGTATGAACCTGTGTAATCAGTGTTGCAATGGGGTAATGAAATTTAGTGGTTCCACCCCCTCTCCCTGTTTCAGCCCTGTGAACATATTTCCACAATGGAGTTTGGTCTTGTTTAGTTTTTTGAGGGTCATGTTCACCCTCCTCCACCTCCTCCTCATTGGGGTTTTCACCCATTTAACTTTCTCTGGCTTCTTCATCCCCCTCTTCAGTTTGGGGCCCCCTCCGTTTCCTACTCTCCAGCACCATAATAACCATAAAAGGGACCAGGAAGAGGAAAATGCCAATAAATATCGCCAGGTCCATGGTGTTTGATGTTTGTAGGGTTTTGATTCTTGAATCTGCAAATTAATTTAATTTATTGGGATTAATTAATTTAATTTATTAATTTAATTTAAATACATGATCTTTAAACTCAAACAACTAAATTAAATTAACTAAATTAACTACCTAACCAGCTAAACTAACTAAATTACTAAGTTACTTACCTCTACAGGCTTGCTCCTCGCTCCTTGGCACTTGCTCCTCGCTCCTCAGCACTTGCTCTTCGCTCCTTTGCTCTTGCTCCAGCTCCAAACTCAAGCTCAATGAAGTTATAATGAAATTTTTTTTGGCCCATTGGGCTTAAAACAAAATTTTTTTTTATTTTTATTTTTTTTTTTTATTTATATATTTATTTATATGTATTTATTTATTTTTTATTTTATTTTTTTAATTTATTTTTTATTTATATTTTTTTTTTTGGGTCTGGCGGATTTTTTTCCGCCGAACCGCTCCCGGCCCGGCTCGAATCGCTCCCGGAGCGATTTTTAATGTCCGGGAGCAATCAGGGAGCGATCGCTCCCCGATCGCTCCCGGGCATTAAAAATCGCTCCGGGAGCGCCGGAGCGATCGCTCCCTAACAGACCAGGGAGCGCAAATTTTTTTAAGGGAGCGCGCTCCCGAAAATCGCTCCCGTCCGGGAGCGATTTTGGGAGCGCGCTTCGGGAGCGGGTTCGAGGGGGGGCGCTCCCCTGCAACACTGTTGGAGAAGAAGGGAAGAGACAAAGGTTGTGAGGTACATGTGGAAGGGCCAACTTGAGGATGACATTGAAGCAAGGCAGGCTACGACAACATACTTACATTGTGGTATCTTGGCAAGTCATGGGATTAGGCTGAAAAGGAAGCACAACCTCTTGTGAGGTTGGAGAAGAAGGGAAAAGATAAGGGGGAGGTGGTAACCCCATGGAAGGAGACCAATGTTGGCTTGATAAAAGGGCAATGGCCATTGGTTTGGGTTGAGAGGCTGCCCTCCATTTGTGGAGGGACACTGGAAAAGAGTAAAAAGGTTGGGCTTGCTTTGAGCTTCGGTTTGGACCAAGGTTGAACAAATCAAAAGCATTTTTGAGTAGCAAATCGTCGGGTGTGGCATTGCCCAAAAATACTTGGAAGCAAAGTGTCCCGAAAGTGTGTGTGTGGGGATAAACTGAGCTAGTTGCTAAACACTTCTCTACAAAATAAGTGCTCATCAGTTGTGAAATCACCCATGTTGTCAAATGTTGTAGCTGTGGGGTAGCACTGTTGTGCATGTTCCACCACTCAAAGAACAGTGTTCCATTGTTGCTTGTATCAGGTCCTAAGTTGATTTTTCAGTACAATTGATACAAGTACTTTATTTCTGAATTATGGTAAGTACTTGTGAATATATATTATAGCTCTTTTATCTTCCTCAAGTAATCATACTTCAGAAATTCAACTAATAACCATGAAAAGAAAGTAGATATCACAATGTGTGTGAGAGGTACCCACTTCAAGAGTGTTAAGGCCTCAAAGACCATTCCTATCAAGAATGTCTGTCCCTCATGCAATCTCACCAATAGTCCGGGTCATGCTCTTGTTGTCACCAACTTTCCGAGCCATACCCTTGTTGTCCACCCATCAACACTCTGAGCCAAGCCCCTGTTGTTACCAATAGTCTGATCCATGCCCCTGGTTGAAGTCCGAAATTGATATCTTTTTGACTATCCTTTTTCCCTCTCCTTTATCTTTTTGTGACCATCTTGTTGCAGTTTTAGCCTAATCAAGGTCATCTTAGACTTACTCAAGTATATAAAAGGTAATGATCATCCATGTTTTAGAATCTATTGTTTTTTTGTGAAAAATAATTTAAACATCTCCAGAATCTTGCTCACTTCGCAACCAATTTTGGATTCTGCAGCGATTTCCATGGTTAGACAGGTTTCAATGCGCCGATGAGGAAATGAAATGTACTTGTAGATGGCAAATGTTCCTCACATAGATGTCCACCTATCGTCATGATCTGGCAGGATACAAAGATCGAAAGATCTAGAGGTCAAATCAAAAGTCAAACATCAGTTATAATGTTTCAGCAGTCAAGCGCAATTTGGCAGAAGATCAATCGAGATCAAGCGAGCGTGGAGAAGACTTGTTCCATCGTGGAGACATGTTCGAGAAGAATCCCTCATGGTTTGCTCTTCCAGTAGCAAATCATGAGGAGATAGACTCTTAATTTTACTTTACTTCTTAGATGGCAGATTAGTTTAATTGCCTATCAACATAAGACTCTTGGAACAACTCGACTAAGAATTGTATAAAATTCGTAAGGCAAAACCAAAAACATAGTTAGTCCTTGTTTTATTTCAATATTTGCAACCTTTGTTTAATAACTTTTGCAAATTAATATAATACTCTGTCTTCTTTTCCAATGCGTGGTTGAGCAATCGTTTGATCAGTAACATATTTACACTCACACGAGGGCTCCCTGGAGACGTGTAAGGGTTGTTAGTTTTTTTTACATTGATAGATAGTTTGCATTCAATTCATAATTTTATATAGTTTGCATTCAATTCACGAAAGGTACCCTTTTCTTAACCGAGTCCGGAGCTTCGCAGATACATTGAAAGGACACGAAAGGTACCCTTATCTAGCCTACTGCTCTTCTGAAGCCATCGACCGCACCCAACCAGGAAAAGCCAAGTGTTGGTACACAGGGGTCTCAAAGTTCCTCGAGGCAGTGGGACTCCATATAGACCATCTCCCCCCCTTTCGGTATTCCTTGAATGCCCCTAGAGGACTCCCCCCCAGGCAGGAACTAAACAAGATCATCAAGGAAGACATCTACAGGCAGTATATCCAGGTCACATGGATTAACCCCCCGGGGGGCTTGCGCCCAAAGATGGCGTTCTATGCAGAGCACTTCTTGAGTATCAGAGACGGGCTTATAGTTCGCCCCCAGTACACGCTTCGACATTGGATGCATGCTCTTCGGATCCCCCTCGGGCAGTTCAGAGTTGGATCACATAGGCTTCGGGTAGAGACAGACCACCAGATAGAGAGAGTTGACAGGACTTGCCGGCTATGTCATACACAGGAGGTGGAAACCGAATGGCACTTCATCTTCGGTTGTCCGATATATTATGAGATCAGAGGTCGCTACCACTGTTTGTTCAGAGGACCGCAGAACCTATCCAGCTTCTTCAACTACACGGACCAGAGATGTGTCGCACTTTATATCCAGGAGACTCTAAAGCATCGGGAGCATATCCTCCAGCCTCCCATCCGACCCAACACTACTCGTCAGATCACCTCTTTCTTCAACATACTCCCCTCAGCCCGAGGAGTCAAGAGATCAACCAGTCCGAGTACCGATCAGTCCGGCTCACGCAGATCGACAGACCCTCGTTCCGTTAAGAGGAGAGGCCCCTTACTTGCGAGGGCCCAGCAGCAGAACCGTTCCAGGCATCTTCCCGAGAGGCGGTCCAGGATCATTAGATCACAGAGACAACACAATGGGAGACAACCAGCGCCCACCGCTTCAAATCAGCAAACCTTGCTGAACTACCCACAACTCTTTTCTCTCGGCCTCGGATGCTAGGAGTAGCAGACTCCCACATCCGAGTCCCCAGGGTCTTCTTCACCAGTGAGACTACGACGCAGTCTAGAGATCAACAGGCGTGGCCGGGATCGGAGCTCCATTCGCTCTTCCCAACCCGCCTCGTTTTTAGTTTTTAGTTTCTATCTTCCTTTCAGCATTTGTCTTTCTGAGGAGACCGTTTGGTTCTCCTACTGGGCACGACCCCCTTATGTAACCGACAGTCCCTTTGACCTACTTTGTGGTCATTCGTTGGACATTAATAAAATTATCTTATCTTATCTCTGTCAATTGGAATAGTTACATTTCAATCATTTTTCTAATCACTTGTTGTTTATTTCCAAAGCGTTCAGAAAAAGAAATTATCAAAAAGATTTATTTCTAGAATGCATTTCGCTTCAATAATCTAGTTCTTTAATTCAGTTGAATTTGGTGGACGATGAATATATGGTTTTTCAAAACTATTATCGCATATTAGTAATCACTTGAAGTTACAAGTTCTCATTTGATTTATTTTCTTTTGCAAGTAATTAGCATTAGTATTTCTTTCTGCAATTTAGAGTTAGAATCTCCTTTTTTGAAATTTAGAGTTAAGTTTCCTTTTCTGCAAGTAGTAAAGATTTCCTTTTGCAAAGTAGTGTTAAACTTTCAATTCTACAATTAGTATTAAGATCCCTTTTCTGCAACCTAACATTAATATTTCCTTTTTGCAATTAGAATAAATTGAGATTTCAAGTTTTAGATTAATTTTCAATTCAGTTTGGCATTTAGTTTTGATGTAGCTTTAATGGAAAGAACATGTGCGTGCCGACTCTTTAATTTCATTTAACATTTATTCATACTTAGATCAATTTCATTTAAAGATAAATTCCTAGCATATATGGTGCATACACACCTCATACGTACACGAACCTTGGTTGACAATTAATGAAGTAACTTAAGGACAATTAAATTATCCAACACCCCTGTTGATGTCACATCAATGCTCCATCTCACTGATAGAGGAGTTCTCCTCTAGTCTAAGCTTGTCTTTGAAGTATACAAAATTTTCTTGAGATAGAGGCTTTGTGATAATGTCAGTTTTCTGCTCATTAGTAGAGATATATAGGAGTCTCTCCACTCCCTTTTGTCTTGTATCACGAATATGGTATTATTTGATCTCAATATGCTTTGTCTTATCATGAAATATTGGATTGTCTATGAGCTTCACACCACTTTGATTATCA
Source organism: Pinus tabuliformis (assembly GCA_031772625.1). Classification (NCBI taxonomy): domain Eukaryota; kingdom Viridiplantae; phylum Streptophyta; class Pinopsida; order Pinales; family Pinaceae; genus Pinus; species Pinus tabuliformis. The sequence goes on along the minus strand of CM062808.1, from coordinate 456,512,685 downwards.
TAGAACAACATTGTCGATTCCAACACTTGGTCGAATAATCCAAAGAGTAGTTTTTGAAGCCATACTCTCTCTCAACATGCCAAACAAGTTGCAATATACCCTACTTTTGCAGTACTGAGTGCGACAAAGGTTTGCTTCTTGCTCATATAGGATCCCATAACAAAACCCAAACTAAAACATACACTGGATGTACTCTTCTTGTCATCTGCGCTCCTTGCCCAGTTAGAGTCCGTATATCTCTGCAATTGTATCTTACCATTTGAAGCATATCTCAAACAATTCTCAACAGTACCATGCAAATATATCAATATATGCTCTATTGCAATCCAGTGCTCATTTCTCGGTTCCATCTGAAATTGGCTCAAGGTGTTTAATACACAACAAATATCTAGCCTTGCATTTACCAAATACATCAATGATCCAATCAACTTCCGGCACATGGAGAGATCCACCAGGTCAGACTCAGAATCTCTTAGTTTTGTCAGGTTCATAACCATAGGAGTTGCCATAGACTTGTACTCCATCATGCCAAACTTCTGAAGGATCTTGATGACATATTTTCCTTTTTCAAGAAGAATTTCACTAGGTTTTCTAGACTTCCAGCCCCAAATAGTAATGCATCAAGCCAAGATCCTTCATGTCAAATTCAAAGGCCAACTCCTTTTTATACTGAGCAATAAGATGCTCTACACCGATCAGGAACAAATCATCAACATATAGTAGTAGTATCACCGACTCACCTTTTACAACTTTGATATAAAGATTTGGATTAGTAACACTTTTAGAGAAACCAAGTCTCGTTAGATATCCATCAATTCTAGAACACCAAGCTCTCAGAGTTTGTTTGAGTCCATACAAGGCCTTCTTTAATCTGACAACTGGTGCAAAGACCTCATCATAGTTTTCTCCCTCTTCTCGGAGATTCCTCTAGCCACGAATCTTGCCTTGTATTTGTCAATGCTCCCATTTGTTGCATGCTTGATCTTGTAAATCCACTTCTGGGTTGCCACAAACTTTCCTTCAGGGCTTGGAAAAATTTCCCAAACATCGTTCTTCATAATAGATTGGTATTCCTCAATCATTGCATACTTTCGCACATGTGAAGTAGTTGTTTCCTCATAGTTGGAAGGTTTAGAGTTAATCAACTTAGTCACTAAAGTTGCATAACTAGAATACCCCTTAGGTCTCTTAGATTCTTTGAGGGTGCCTTGTGGAGCCGCATGTCCTTTTGCATATTGCAAAGTAGATTTTAGCCAAGTTGGCCTTTTTCTATTTCGGGAACAACCACACTATCCAACGGTTCACAATGTCATTTTGGCATATCTTCATGATATTTAGGATGATTGGAGGATGAGGGAGGACCTGTAACTTCTTCTTTAGGAGCCACATGTTGCTTCTCTTCATCTCCAATGTCTTAGTTCTCTTCTTTGGATTTCCAATAACCTGCATCTTCATCAAAAGTCACCTCTCTACTTACTTCCATCTGTCGGTGGCTTGGAACATATATCCTATAGGCTTTTGATGATTCATTGTACCCAACAAATAATCCCTTCTTATTAGAAGGCTCTAACTTGTTTCTCTTATCCTTGGGTACATGTATGAACACTAGACAACCAATGATTCTCATATGATCAACCTGTGGTTCTAACCTGTGAATGCTTCTGCGAGAGTCTTATCTTTCAGAAGCCTATGAGGACTTCTAGTTAGGATGTAGATAGTTGTCTTGGCAGCTTCTCCCCACAAGAAGATTGTTACATCTTGACCATATGTCATTGCCTTTATGGACTCTTCAATAGATTTGTTCTTTCTTTCAGTTACTCCATTTTGTTGAGGATTATAGGAAACTATCAACTCCCTCTTAATCCCAACTTCCTTACAGAAGGAAATGAGTTCCTTGGAGGTGTATTCTCCTCCATTATCTGATCTCAGGATCTTGATTCTATTTCTTGTCTGGTTCTCCACTTCAACTTTGAATTCTCGGAATATTTTGAAAACTTCATGTTTTGACTTCATCAGATAGATACACGTCTTGTGGGAGAAGTCATCGATAAAGGATACATAGTATAGATTACCTCCAAGAGATTTTATCGACATGGGACCACACACATTGGAGTGGACTAGATCCAAAATTTCTTTGCACCTATGTTCACTGCTTGGAAAGGGTTCCTTAACATTCTTTCTAAGAGCACATCCCTTACACACAACTTTATGATCTATCTGCAAATCTATTAACACCTGAAACAAATAGCTTCAAAGCTGGCAAGGCTCTAGAATGAAGAGGTGCGTATCTTCTATGCCATAGTTGACTAAGGTTAATATTATTATGTACAAAAGCTTTGGAAGATTGCCCTAGGAATCTATACAACCTTCTTTCACAATAACCTATCAAAGTTTACACTGGTATCCTTGTCCCACACAAGGACTTTCCCATCAATGAAGGCCACTCTATCTCCTCTATCTTCTATACATGAAATTGAAACCAACTTCTTTTTCAAACCTGGCAGTGGGCACATAAAGTATGTTGCTCAAGTGAATGTTTTCATCTGTTTCTAGCTCAACGTATGTTGTACCAATTCCTTTGACTGCATAGTTGTTGTTGTCTCCAAGCTCTACCTTTTGTGCCAATCTTCTTTCCATCAAACTTGTAAGATGATCATGCTCTCTTGTCATATATCTTTGTTAATTTTTAGGTATGTTCTATGCTTAGAGCAATTTATTTCAATTTTCACACTTAGCTCAATATCTTTTCCAGATTAGCAATCACATTAGCATTAAAGTAAACTGCAGATAGAACATAAACATAAATCGCAGAAGACAAGCCAAGACAAGAGGACACGAGATGTAAAACCCCAATGTGGGGAAACCCTTGATCAATTCTTCTTATATGTTCTTCAATAGTTCAACAGAGAGAGAGATAGTACATTTACAACAAAAATCAACAGTCTGACTTATCTAGAGAAGAGCATAGATCATCTCTAAGAAGATGATACATGAGATCAGTTGAAGACATGCTGCTTCAATTGATTCTCCAAGGTGACTCCTTCACCTATCGTTGTGCTACATTTCGTCATCATGCTGCACCTCACTGCGCTGCACCAGGCTGCACCCATCATCACTATGCTGCATCTCATCACGCATCATTAATCATGATTGTACCCATCACTGTATTGCATTATGTGCCATTGTTGCACCATGTTGCCACACTGACCTATGTGTTGGCTACATCTTGCTTGCTTGTTGTCCCTAGCATGCTAGCTGTCCCTTTCATGCTAGCTGTAACATTGCATGCTTGGTGTATTTGTTGCTAAGTACCATACAATTGTCCCAATGTTAGTTATTTGTCCCTTGCATGTTTCTCTCCTTCGGAGACAAATGCTTTGGCTGTTCCGGCAATTCCAGCAGTTTCGACAGTTTCGGCTGTTCCTGGCAGTTACGGCAATTCCAGCTGCTCCTGGCAGTTTGGCTTCTGCCCTTTGCGTTAGCTTTCCCGCCTGTACCGGTAGTTCCCGACAATTTTGGTTGTTTCGGCTGTTCCCGACAGTTTCGACTTCTGCCCTCTGCGTCAGCTTTCCTGGCTGTTCTGACACTTCTCGATAGTTCCGACTATTCTCGATAGTTCCGGCAATTTCGGCAATTCCCGACAGTTTCGGCTTCTGCCTTTTGCGTCAGCTTTCCCTGCTGTTCCAACACTTCTAGACAGTTCCGGCTATTCCCGTCTATTCCGACTTTTCCCAGTAGTTCCGACAATTCCGGCAATTCCGGCTATTCCCAGTAGTTCTGGCAGTTCTGGCTTTTCCTGGCAGTTCTCGGCAGTTCCCAGCAGTCCCGACAGTTTCGGCAATTCCGACAATTCCTAGCAGTTCCAACAATTCCGGCTATTCCCGATAGTTCCGGCAATTCCAGCTTTTCCCGGTAGTTCCGACTATTCTCGACAGTTCCGACTTTTCCGACAGTTCCTGCAGTTCTGGCTGTTCCCAGCAGTTCCGACAGTTCCGACTATTTCGGCTATTCTCGACAGTTCTGGCTTCTACCCTTTGGATTAGGGAAGTGTTATCCCTTAGGATCCCTCCTCCTACTAAAACCCAAAGACAAGTAGAGAGGAAGAGATCCCAAGTGTGTTGAAATGACTTGAAGGCCACCTCTATTTATACTAAAACGTTGAGCACAAGTGGGGCTTATTTGGTTGCTGGCCGACCTTGACGAATTGTCCCATAACGCAAATAAAGTCATATCTCCATGAATACTTATCGGAATCGAATGATCTTTAGATCAATCCTACACGTCTCGATGAGAGGGATTCAAGAAAAATATCAGCTTCCATTAATAAGATGACTCACATGGAGTTTGGCCCTAGTTGCCAATTTTAACAGTCTTGAAGCTCCACTATCAATCAACCATATATTGTTGTCATCTGCAAGAGATCTTGCAAGTGCGGAATAATAGAAGTGACCGTTATCTCCTTCAACTTTGGATCTCTTGGTCTGCTCATCAAATTTTGCCATGGTAGCATGTTGATTTCCTCTCTTCTTATCATTGAACCTTTTAGGAAATTGGGCTTTGAAGTGACAAAATTTGTTGCAACGAAAGCACTGAATTTGAGACATATCTTTCTTCCTTTGAGGATTGGGTCCCTTAGGATCTTTTTTCCATAGTTTTTAGGTCCTAAAATTCCAGAGCCATTTTGAGGCCTTAAACAATGTTTTTTGCGGAAATGGGCCAAATTCAGTCAAAAAGTGTACTTTTGGGATAGACATTTCCAATGCGCTATCGTGTGCGGCAATCGAAGATCGTGTGCCAAAGTTATGACCCTGAGAAGTTGACGTTTCAACTTGCCCCATTGGCTTCATCTCCTAGGGTTGGGTTTTTAGATGTTTAGGGTTTCTTATTGCTTCTTTATGATAAAAAAGGCTTTTGAGCCTCATTGTAAGATAGTTCGACGATGGCGTGTAGCTGTCACATCTCTTCTTAGAGATAAGCTACCATCATTCTCAGTCTGCATTTATACAATTTCAACACTTTCCATTTATTAATAGAAGTCAAGTTTCATTGTATCTTTGTGTTTTGGTTATAAATTTGTATCTCATTTTGTTCCCTTCATAAATTCGGATCATTAACATGCCTAATCAATGATATCAATGATTTTGGTTTGAGTGAAGGGTACATTTTTCTAAGGCCATGACAAAGGAGTTCAACAATCAATGCCACTGACATTGGGGTACATATAGGGCTTGGTGCTCTTGATTAAATTCCATCCACATCCCCTAGTATGTGACAGAATTTAATAAAATGCCACAATACCATTGGTCCTAAATCTTGAAAACTATTAAGTTTGTTGAATTTTGAATGGGATATGAAATTTTACTTTCTCAATATGAAGTTTGATGAAGTTGGAATCACTCTCAAACGTCACGAAACAATTAATATTAATGTTAAAAATTCAAAAACTTTTACTTTATAAGTATTTAACATTACCATTAGAGAGCATCCAGGAAGCGTCTAGGGAGCATCTAGGGAGGGTCTAGGCAAACACCTAGGGGGCTTCCAGGAAGTGTGACAAGAGCGTGTATGGAATTGCGGTTTGGCACTTGGGAGTATGATGGTTCCAAATTTCCAAGAAGCATTTGAATCAAGGATGAAGTGCTATTCTTTTTTTTGGGGGGGGTGTGCTTTGAGGGGCACTCCTATAGCACTCTCGCTTGGAGCAAGGTTTTGGGGTTCAGAGCAGGGGCGGTTCTTGAAACTATGGTTTAGGCAAGAAGATGGAGATAAGGAACTCATGACAGGTTGGGGCCTTGAGAAAACTTAGGCTTAATACCTTGAAGGCATGTTGATTGTTGGGCATTACGGTTAGCACGGATAGTGACCCAACAGGTCATTCCTACAATGCTCACTCAATGCTTCCATCTTGGAGAGGTAAACACCAAGAGAGGGAATTACATTAGGATTTTCGCTTTGGGTAAGGTCGAGGAGATGAAAGAGAAGCCTTCCCACTTATGTACAAAGGAAAGAGAGAAAGGACCTTTCTATGAGGAAGGAAAGTTACAAGAAGCCCTTACTTTAGAAAGGGAAGGGTTGGTGTGAACTAGTGGAGTTGCTAAATGTAGGATGATAGTTGACAACACTACCACCAAAAGGACAATCCAAGTTTGAGTGCTTGGAAGGGAAGTGGAGTCACCACCCTGTTTTAAGTAAAAACTAGGAAAATGAAGATAGGGAAAATGGTATACCGCTAATTATATGAAGAGATAATCTTGTTGTGTGATCATATAGCTAGTCATGGTTTATGTGTGCATTATCTTGTCTTGTCTTCCTATAGTTGATTAGGGTTTATGTGTGCATTAACCAATAAATTAATAAAGAAAAGGAAACTAACTGGGATTAATCAACCTCTTTCACCTTGGTGTGCTAATTAATTACTTGTGTGAAATGAAAGAGAATTGGAAATCAAAGAATGCAACCCTACTTAGCCCCTTTTCCCACCCTAAAATGCAAATACTAGACAACAAGTATTAAATAGATTCACTAAATCCTCTTGATGTCCAAGCAAATTGGGAAGAAACCTAGAGTTTACTTCACCTCCTAGGTGGGTAAGTGCTTAAGTAGGATTTGATTTAAGTTAATTCTAATTTTGAACACACTATAAGGGCTTAGAGGAAGAGAGACAAAGTACAAGCAATAAAGGGGTTGGAACATAATCTACTTACCTATGTAGCATTCTTCCTCCTATGGAAGCAAATTGAGATATGGATTATGAGAGGAGGGAGGTTAAATATCACCACATAGAAAATAAAATACAAAGAAAAAGATAACACCCTACTCTTTATTAATGGAATGAGAAGACATTTTACATCTACATTGTAAAATCTTGCATCTCCTTAGTAAAGGTGAGGCCCATTATTTATTGTATTTTTGGTACCTCCTTGAGTTACATCATTCAATACCATAGGAAAATACCATGGGTGGTGTTGACAGTGCTGGAAATCTGTCAACCAAGGGGGTCTCCCCGATGTGAAGTCCAAATTAGACCTCACATTGTTTGGAGTAGGAGCCCCATCTGGAATACAACCCAATTGCCATTTTCTTAAAGATATGCCTTGGATTTAGCTATTAGTACGAGAGAGAAGCGCACATGTGCTTTTGAATAAGCCAGCGAGTGTGCCTTGTGAATGTTTGATTGCAAATGTATCAAGGTTCTTTTATCGCAATGGGGGAAAATAAAGTGAACCTCTAAGAGAGAAGTAATAGTACTACCCTAATGGAGACACACAAAAGAGAAAGGCTCCTTTAACATCAAGAGAAATGGTTATCAAGGATGCGACGACCATTATAAACATAACAACACATTTCCAATAAGAAGCACCGAAGTCACCAAAATAGTTCAATTACTCTAGTATTGATGAAAGAAAACATGAACCATAAACATTCAAAGAATAGTCTTAGAAACATTCACAATCCATGTGTGAAAACGTGCTAGCTTGGAAGGCTTCAATATTAAGCAAAAGTCCTAAGATATATAAATACAATGAACACCACAAACTCCAATAGTGGAGCGTTAGAGCCACTATTTTCTCCCCAAAAGTACTAACTTTGTCTCTTTGATGCCTTGTGGGAGAAGCCAAGGCTAAAAGTCTTTTACATGAAAAATGAGGATCGATTTATAACTTGAGGACCTTTCACATACTCATGACTCTTGACTTTCCAACTTCTAGTGACCTTTGGACTTCTACAACCTTTGGAATTCCAAATGACTTTTGGAATTACATATGGCTTTTAGTATTACAAGTCCTTTGGACTTCCATGACTCTTTAGTTCATATATTACTCTTGGTCTTCTACTTATATGTCTTTACAATGATTACGACAATACATCATGACTTCCACATCATTGTGTGATGAGACTGTGACATGTCACGTTTTGATGAAATGGACTTTTTCTAGTGGTGACATGGTTTCCACTTGTATCTTTGTTCAACAAGCGGTCTTTGATCAAATGGAGTCTTTAGGGTGCTTTGATCATTAAGATTCAAGTGTGTTCTTCGTTCTTTCCATGCTTCCTTTGTTTGTTCTCTTTCCCCCAATCTTCCTCGTGCATGCTTGCCATGCTGTTTCTGGAATACCTGTACCAACAATCACTCATGACAAGCAATTATCGGCCTGAAAATCTCCTTTTCTACCATGTTTAATGCAGAATTTTGTTCATGCCTTTTTAGTGTGCTCAAAAGGGGCAAAAGGAGCTTCCGGGCGCATAGGCGCACTTTGAAAGGCTGAAGGGCTGAGAGGAGGCAGCTTTAGGGCTTTGACATGCGCTTAAGGGAGGGAGGCAATCAAGGCAGGGCACATGACGCAAGTTCGAAGTACGAAGGGGGCTTCCCAAGTGCGCTCATGCACTCAAGAGACTAAGGAGGGCACATGGCACAAGTTCGAAGGTTGAAGGAGGAAGCTTCATGCCTTCAGAGTGCACCCATGCACTCAAGGAGGGCGCATTCCTTTGGGTTGAAGGAGTGCTCTCAAGGAGGGCACATTCCTTCAAGTCAAAGGAGTGCGCTCAAGGAGGGCGCATTCCTTCAGGTCGATGGAGTGCGCTCAAAGGAATGCTTGGTTTTTGATGGGTGCAATTCGGAACAAGGAAGGAGAAAGATGGATTAGGGAGTATAACCCCCTTGAGATATTGTCCGTGAAGATTGACAGTTTACGAGGAGGTAGGTTAGAAAAACACTCTGGGATTATGATTTGGGAAAGAGCCATTTAAGATAAGAGATTCAAACATACTCAATAGACACAACTTGTCATTTGGCCCTCCTAGCACCAACTGTTGACGGTGCTGGAAATCCGCCAACCAAGAGGATCTCCTCGATGTGAAGTCCCAATTAGACCTCACATTGTTTGGAGTATGAGCCCCATCCAGAATATGACCCGACTGCCGTTTTCTTAAAGATATGCCTCGGCTTTAGTTGTTAGCATGAGAGAGAAGTGTGCATGTGCTTTTGAATGAGCCAATGAATGTGCCTTGTGAATGTTCGATTGCAAATGTATCAAGGTTCTTTTACCGCAAAGGGGGGGAAATAAAGTGAGCCTCTAATAGAGAAGTAATAGTACTACCCTAATAGAGCCACACGCAAAAGAGAAAGGCTCGTCTAACATCAAGCGAAATTGTTCACGAGGATGCGATGATCATTATAAACATAACAACACATTTCCAACAAGAATCACTGAAGTCACTGAAATAGTTCAATTACTTAGTACTGATGAAAACAAACATGAACCATAAACATTCAAAGAATACGGCTCTCTTGCTCAGTTCTTTTTTATTCCCCAGGAACGTATACGTTCCCTTCACACCAAGCTTGCCCTTTCCGTTTCGTTTACGGAAGATTAGAATCAATTTATAAAAGACCGAGATCTCCGAAGGGCTCTTCCAGCAAAAGGGATTTGCAATTATCAAGAAAGTTTTATGTTGTTTTTGTTTCCCCTTTTCTCTCCTCTTCTTCCCTTATGAAAATTGAATCGTTCCATTCAATCAATTAATTTGTGCCTCCTCCTTTTTGTTCTATCGAATAAATTCCCTTCTGTTTAGGTTGTCAGTTCAACATTGGAACTAAAATTGGATGGGAGATTGGGACTATTTTTCAGTAAATAGATCAAATTATTCCATTGATATGATTGTTATATATCGAATCAATCTCCAACTATGCCTTTGAATCCATCTCATCTTGACACAGCGGTGGAAAGAATACCCAGTTAGTTGTGCTTAGACTTCAAACAGTTCAGCTTTAACCATTCTAGTGGTCCTCCCTCATTGGTTGTTATAAACTAAGAGTTCATTTCCCAATCAATTACGAAATGCTATAGTTCTTCGCTATTCCCCATTCGGAAGTAATTCGTTGAGATTATGCACTTTTCTATCTCCAAAGTGCAGCTGGTTGGGCCCAGCCATATTATTCGAATATACAACTCGCACACACTCCCTTTCCAAAATAGATTAGTACACTAAGCACCACACTTGAATTTATTATATTTGTTTCTAAAATATTGGTATTTGATCCGAAACCCCCAGCGGAAGGCCAATAACTCAAGGAAATGAAAGGATCAATTACATTTTTCATACGCTCTCCCCTCATAGATAAGGATATGTTCTACAAAATTTTGTTATTTTCTTATTTGATCCTATCTAGTTCTGGATAATAATATTTGGGATACTTAACTTAGTCCTAGGTCTTTTATAAGGATAAAAAGAATTTGCTTGCCCTATCCACTCCCTTCCCTGCTGCACACGTCATGAATCTTTCCGACCGAAGGATAGTTATAGGAAGAATAATTCATTTGCTAATTATTCAGATCAGCCTCTCCTGCAGTATAACAAGTAAATTATTGGAGAAATACTAATGTAATGACGAGGTGTAGGGATCTTTTTTTTTTCAGGATTAAACAAAGGGATTCACAAATAGAAGTGATAGGGCCACAACTAGTCCATAAATAGTTAAAGCTTCCATAAAAGCTAAACTTAGCAGTAAGGTACCTCGTATTTTACCTTCTGCTTCTGGTTGTCTCGCAATACCTTCTACAGCTTGGCCCGCAGCAGTGCCCTGGCCAACGCCAAGTCCAATGGAAGCAAGCCCTACAGATAATCCAGCAACAATAACGGAAGCAACAGAAATTAAGGGATCCATGGTAATCTCCTCTTACTAAGGTTGGGAAATAGTTGATAATACGACAGTTTCATCTATTGAGTGTTCACCAATGGTAAAATTATGGAACGATTTCTTCCGAACAACTAAGAACAAAAATATTTATTGATGATATCAAAGTGATAATATCAACGAATAGGGTATCCCTTATGCAAATATTTCATCATAAAAAGATATATTCTTCATAATATTCAAAATAAAGATTCCATTTTATTGGGCATATGAATTCTTATCACGGAGAGAGAATAGACTGCGTAAGAGCCTATAAGTCATTATATATCACATCTGTAGATGTGATATTAATCCATATAATCTATAAGGCTTATAATCAATATAAATGGATTAATATATGAAACGAACTATATACAAAGTAAACACGTTCGAAAAAATCCTCCCCTTAATGGGAACAAAAATTTAATCGTTCTGCGCCGGTACATTCTTTACTCAAACAACTCCGATTAGTGAACCTGTTCGATCCTATTATCATATTTCTATACAAATGGACCAATCGGATCCACTCCATCTAGAGATCTAATGGACAGAAGTAGTTAACTGATCTTAAATCTTGTTACCAAGCTCTTTTTACTAAGAAATCTGATTTGCTTCTACCATACATATCAAGTCATGCATTGGTACGATACTTAGAAAATATTCTGTTTGATTGGACAGTGATTTAATGATGACCCTCCATGGATTCACCTATATAAGCTGCAACTAGAGTTGCAAAGATCAGAGCTTGAATACCGCTCGTAAATAATCCCAGGAACATTACAGGTATAGGAACTATTAAAGGTACCGAAGAAACAATAACAACAACTACCAATTCGTCAGCTAATATATTTCCAAAAAGTCGAAAACTAAGTGATAAAGGTTTTGTAAAATCTTCTAAGATGTTAATTGGTAAAAGTATTGGGGTTGGTTGAATATATTTACCAAAATAACCTAACCCCTTCTTTGTAAGACCTGCATAGAAATATGCTACTGACGTAAGTAAAGCTAGAGCAACCGTAGTATTAATATCATTTGTAGGTGCGGCTAACTCCCTCTGAGGTAATTTTAGAATTCCCGAAGGAAGAAGAGCACCTGACCAGTTAGAAACAAAGATAAATAGAAACATAGTTCCAATAAAGGGAACCCAGGGACCATATTCTTCCTCCCCAATCTGAGTTCTGGTCAAGTCCCGAAAAAATTCGAGAATATATTCAACAAAATTTTGACCACCGGTAGGAATGGTTTGTGGATCTCGAACAACTATGGTAGCTGAACCTAATAAGACAACAATTACAACCCAAGAAGTTATAAGTACCTGTCCATGAACTTGAAACCCCCCTATTTGCCAATAAAAATGTTGACCCACCTCCACACCGGATATCTCATAGATATGATTCAGTGTGCTAATAGGAGATTGTACGATATCCATATCCATATTACCCCCTTGTAAAGATGAACTTAAAGAAGAAAATAAATTATTTTTGTCAAATGAGAGATTCCTCAATTATTTCACTCTCATCAGAATTTTTGATGTCACGAGATAATAAAAAGGGTATTCCATTAAGAATATTTTTCAATTTGGAGCAGCCAAACAAATCAATAAATGAAATTCCCTCTTACGAGATCTTGGATGGAATAGCAGCCAATAAATGGTCCTCATTTTTTTTTATTACTTTCTATTAGCCCTTCATATAGCTATAATGACCTTAATGCCCTTCCTTCGCAAATTGCTGACGTTAATCTGTTCAGGATCAATTGGATTGAAGCTATACCATCATCATTGGCTGGAATTGGGATATCCACGAGATTTGGATCACAATCTGTATCAACCAAGCAAATTGTCGGAATACCCAAAGTTCTACATTCCCCAAGAGCAATGGATTCTTCTCGTTGATTGGTAATTATAGCAATATCGGGTAAGCTTGTCATATATCTAATCCAACCTAGATATTTCTGCAATTGGTCTAATTGTCTCTTGAGCATAGCTGCTTCTTTTTTGGAAGTTGATTGAATCGTCCCTTATCTTGTTCTTTTTTTAAATCCTTGAACTTCTGAAGTCTCGTCTCTGTAGTAGGTCAATTAGTTACAATACCACCAAGCCATTTTCTATTTACATAATGACATCGAGCTTTTGTAGCAGCTGATGCTACTAAATCAGTTGCTTGATATTTCGTACCGACTATCAGGAATTGTTTTCCTCTACCTGCTATATCAAACAGAAAATCACAAGCTTCTGATAAAAAACGAGCAGTTTTAGCCAGATTTATAATATGAGTATCTTTATGCTCTGTAAAAATGTAAGGTGCCATCTTAGGGTTCCATTTCCTAGTTTTATGCCCTAAATGAACTCTTGCTTCCATCATCTCTTCCAAATCAATGTTCCAATATCTTTTGCTCATTCTCGTTCGCTTTCCTCCCCAAAATAGCAAAATAAAATGTATCGTAATATCTATTTATTCCAATGGAATCAATTACATCTCAAAGATTGCCTGTCTGTCTAGTACGTGATAGAAACGTTCTCACTCATAGAATATTTGATATTCTTCCTATTATAGAAGAGATATTCATGAACATAACAAGAAATCTATTTCTCAAGACTATTTTAATTGCTGTTTTAATATATTGTGATATTTGTGAGAATTGTCTTGAAAGGAAAAAAATCTACTTTGTCATGATGAAATAAAATGTCCTTCACTTTGTTGCTAAATAGATTCCTATTCCCTATTCTTGGATCTATTCCGTTTCGTTTCCCTGAACGGTGAATATGTTGCCCAGTACCGGCAGGTATCACCCCCCCGAGAATAACATTTTCCTTCAAGCCTTTCAACCAATCGATGCGACCTTGTAGAGCAGCTTTAGCTAAGACCCGAGCAGTTTCTTGGAAACTTGCTTCGGATATAAAACTTTGAGTATTCAGAGATGCCCTTGTTATTCCTAATAACATGGTTTGATAGTAGATTGCCTCTTCCAGGGCACGATCCATTCTCTGTGCTCGTGATAATACAATGAGTTCCCTCGGTGAAAAAACATTAGCCGTTCCATCTTCTGAAATTAAGACTTTCGACGTCATTTGGCGTACAATAACCTCTATATGCTTATCAACAATTCGTACCCCTTGGGATTGATAAACTTTTTAAATCTGATTGACCAAATGAATCTGACTTTGTTCCATAGTTATCCTAGCGCTTATGAATAACCCCCAAAGACTTCCAAGAAATCTTGTCATATCTCCGGTCCAATTTTCAAAACTTTCTTTCAGATTCATCAATATTGAATTATTCAAACGGGCTTCTGACAATTGTTCAACTTTAGGAAGACCTTGAATTATATCACTGGATTTGAACCTTTCATATATCAATGTTATCAATGTATCTCCTTTGTCAATAATTTCTCCATAATGACTATGGACAGTCGCTTTTCGAGTAGCCAAATAAGGTTTAGCTGATCTAATGACTAAAGATTCCTCATCAACTGCTATAATTTGACCAGATTCGGGGAGTGGTTCATCCTCGGATATCCATACACTTTCAGGAATCAATTGTCCAAGACTAACTACTGGAAATGTTTTTTCGCAGAATTCGGATTCGGATGAGGAAGAGCACCAATTTGGACCCAATAGATTGGAAATGATGTTCCTGCACGGATCGAAATGATAAATTATCATATTTTCGTCCATGAAATAATATTTAGGTACTTGGAAAGTATTGAAAGAATTGTGGAAAATGGAATGTTTCTTTGATAATACTTTTTTATAAGTTAGAAAATGAGAGGATGGAAAACGGTTGGTTATACTATGTAAATTACCCAAGAGACCTGAAAATTCAATGATTTTTCTCATAGGATCCTTTCTATTTGATTGATTTCCCGTATCATAACATTTAGAATCATTGAATAGAACGATTTGAAAATAGTCGGATGGTGATAGAACCATAAAAGATCCACTGTCTTCTTCCCCATTAGATAATGTCCTCTTCCCCATTAGATAATGAACAAATAGTTCCTTGATGCTTACTAATTAATTGACTCGCCCCATTGGAAGATAAAAGATTAGTGTGGTCCAAATTGTTATGGAACATCAAATTTGGACTTGTTTTATTGTCCCTTGTCCCCATGAAAAAAGGGGGGTATTTCATCAAGCTAATTTGAACCATATTGTTAACGATCTTATTTGTTCTTACTAAAATAAGAGAAACATAAGCCTCAGATTCTATAGAATTTATTTGTTCCCAATCAAATCCTATACAAGTTCGAACCAATGGAATACTTATATCACTCATTACTTGGATTCGTTCACCATCTTCATACGAAATAGAATAGCTAATTTGAATCTGCAAGTTGTCCCCTTCCCTCGGTAAATCTAGGGAAAACGGTGTTGTCATATTCGACCCATCAGGTATTCCATGTTCTACGTTAGAATATCAAAAAATGGAATTTCTCTGTAGAATACCACTTTTGGGTATTCTAAGAATCGCATCAGGACAAGGTATTATTCTTTTTTCCCATTCTTTATCACACTGCAATGAGACGATGAATCGATTCATTTGCTTTTTCCCCTTAATATTGTAATTATTAGGGTAAAAGACATAAATAGAGTCTCGATGCTTGTTGGATATGGTCCGATCAATTTCAGTTTTTGAATAACTGAAGATTTGTTCTTCCTTCTCATAGCAATTTGAGTCACCTGATCTATGTTCTACTTGATCCACGTAAGAATCGGAAAGTGATTGATGTTTGGCAACAAAAGGTTGAACATATACTTGATCCTGATACTTATGAAATGGAAAGGGTACTACACGGGATCCGTATATACCTCTCGATAATATCCATAGATAACCCGTCCTGAGTATAGGATGAACATTACCCTGTACATATTCAGGTGCATGACAGACATTGGTACTCTAGTGCATTTCTCCTTCTAAGTCAGAATATATATTTTTGCAAACTTTTTCCTTGAAGGAAGATGTTCTAGCACGAACCTCGGCAATAAGCTGTTCCGATTCCACATATTGATCATTCTGAACCAAAAGCAAAGTTTGTGGCGGAATGGTTAAGTTCTGTACTTGATCCTGACCATCAATAGTAATGGATAAGTTATTATGACATAGATAAGCAGGATGTGTTGGCCTAGAAGGCTTCAATATTAAGCAAGAGTGACAAGATACATAAATACAATGAACACCACTAGCTCCAATAGTGGAGCATTAGATCCACTATTTGCTCCCCGAAAGTATTAACTTTGTCTCTTTGATCCCTTGTGGGAGAAGCCAAGGTTAAAAGTCCTTTATATGAGAAATGAGGATCTATTTATAACTTGAGGCATGACCTTTCATGTCCTCATGACTCTTTAACTTTCCAACTTCTAGTCATTATATATGACTTTTGGTATTACATGTCCTTTGCAATACCATGAATCTTTAGTTCATACATGACTCTTGGTCTTCTACTTATTTGTCTTTACAATGATTATAACAATACATCATGAATTCCACATCATTGTGTGATGAGAATGCCATTATCTTTGATGACTAGGACTAGTAGTGACCGATGACATGGAATTTTTCTAGTAGTGACATGGTTGCCACTTGTATCTTTGTTCCTCAAGTAGCTTCGATTGTTGATGTCTCCAGTGTCTACCCTCCAAAGTGTCTTTGATCGGATGGAGTCTTCGGGGTGCTTTGATCATCAAGATTCAAGTGTGTTCTTTGTTCTTTCCATGCTTCCTTTGTTTGTTCTCTTTTCCTGATCTTCCTCGTGCATGCTTGCCATGGTGTTTCTGAAATATTGTAACTGCAATCACTTGTGACAATCCTGAAAATATTCTATTTTACCATGTTTAATGCAAGTTTTCTGTTCACGCCTTTTCAATGCGCTCAAAAGGGGCAAAAGGAGCTTTTGGGGGCATAGGCGCATTTTGAAAGGCTGAAGGGCTGAGAGGAGGAGGCTTCAGGACTTCGGCATGCACTCATGCGCTTAAGGGAGGGAGGCAATCAAGGCAGGGCACATGGTGCAAGTCCGAAGGATGAAGGGGAAGGCTTTGGGCTTCCTAAGTGTGTTCAAGAGACCAAGGAGGGCGCATGGCACAAGTCCGAAGACTGAAGGAGGAAGCTTCGTGCCTTTAGAGTGCACTCATGCACTCAAGGACAACATTCCTTCAGGGTGAAGGAGTCTGCTCAAGGAGGGTGCATTCCTTCAGGTCGAAGGAATCCGCTCAAGGAGGGCGCATTCTTGAAGGGCAAAGGAGTCTGCTCAAGGAGGGCGCATTCCTTCAGGTTGAAGGAGTCTACTCAAGGAGGGTGCATTCCTTCAGGTTGAAGGAGTGTGCTCAAGGAGGGCGCATTCCTGCAGGTCAAAGGAGTGTGCTCAAGGAGGGCGCATTCCTTCTAGTCGAAGGAGTGCTCTCAAGGAGGGCACATTCCTTCAGGTCGAAGGAGTGCGTTCAAAGGAAGGATTGGTTTTTGGATGGCGCAATTTAGAACAAGGAAGGGGAAAGATGGATTAAGGAGTGTGCTTTGTGTTCTTTGAGGGCGCATGGTGCACTTTCGAACAACGAAGGATCCCCGATCAAGGCTACAAAGTGCGCCCATGCGCTCTTGGCCTCAATGGGTTTGCTTTAAACCAAATATTTGTCTATGTCTAGGATATAGCAAAAGGGGTGATTATGATGAGTTTTAGACATAAAACCATGTGCGACATATACCAACTCATCGAGAAAACATAGACAAGCTTTAACAATGATAGTTATACATCAAAACACCACTTTGCACGCATTCCACAAGTACCACGAGTGAAGTGTGTGCGACTGTGATCCAAAAGTGTTGTTTTACAACAACAAAGATGTTATGACCATGAAATGCACTTAAAGATGTTCTAATCAATGCAACAACACTTGAGACCACTCAAAACACTTGAAACATATAGAATAGCATGAGACGACATTCGATGATCAAGGCGACACATTAGATGTGACGGTTATAGTAGGCTCCAAAGTTCGAATGTAGTGAAATCTTTGGAGGGGGTGTTGTAGCAACGACAACAGGTGGATACCACTTTCCATTGGGATTAATCCTCCTCCCTTAGGAAGCAATGATCCCCATTTCATCAAGTTCCCTCATGAGAAGCTTTGGTTGAATGTTGCTCTTGGTGATTTAGTTACCTTGATGAAGAAGATATGAGCCAATGAAGAGAAGGTTTTTGTGTGGTTAACCCATAACCTGGGTTTACAGATGACCCATAACCAAGTGCCATTGAAGATAAGGGTTTTGTGCGGTTAAACCATAATTGTGGTTTGTGAATGACCCATAACCATGGGTTTGTGGATAACCCAAAACCAAGTTGGTGATGACAAGCTTCGAGAAGGGTTTTGTGTGGTTTACCCATAACCATGATGATTAAAATGCATCAAGTTCCAATGAAGAAGGGTTTTGTGTGGTTGACCCATAACCATGGTGAACGAAGGTTTGAGGAAGGAATCACCTCGTAATGCTTGTGGGCCAATTGTGATACTTACAATGTATGGCCAAGCAAATGGACTTCGAGATAGTTCGCTTGCATCAAAGTGGGAGGCGTGCATTGAACGTCGTGGCGAGGTGGTTCGTATATGGCTAGCAAAAATTTCTTAGTGCTACATATGAATACTAAGTTCTGAAAATGTTCTTTCAAGATTGCCAATCCTTGAAAGTGTATGTAGCTTATCTCACAAACCTTGTTTGAGTTGAACCTTTCTCACATTTTATATGGTGGTCTTTGTAGAATCTTAAAGTAGCGTCAACACTAGTGAAATTGACAAAATCATACCATAGGTTGCCCCATTAAAGTGGTGCAGGGCATGCCTCGATTCACTTCCACTTCTTTTTTGTTAAAGATGTAATGGGCACATATCCTGGAATTGATACTATGATGGCTGCTTTCCACATTAGAGAAACCATTAGCACTGTGGAATTCCTTGCTGGGACTCATGGGAAGATATGGATGTGAAATCTTGTCGTTAGATTCCATACAAAGATTGCAACCCCTTTGAGTTAAGTTGATCAATTTATCCATAGGAATGAGTACCCATGCCCAAATCGAATGTGGATGGTGGCCCTTGCTGATGCTCATGCGGACTCCATGTCCTTGCGTTGAATCTAGCTCCACCTGTAATTCATTCATTTTGAATAGAAATGGAGTGACCCTTTTGAGCCAGCTAATATTCTATCCTTGCATGCTTACCATATAGTTCTTTACCACCCAACGCTACCATTGCTTTCTTTTCATCACTCGTATCATAAAATTCAACAAACTCTTGTGATCTAGGCGATGAGCCTCTCACCTCTTTCATGGAACCATATCTCCCAAATATTGTATGCAGATGTTCAAGAGAGATGTCAACATCCAAATTGTTCACCAACAAAGTTCCCTTATTATATTCCAAGCAATGAATATATTGAATGTAAACAGATTGTCACCTATTAGATCTTCTGTAGGGGTGGTGGATTTCTTGCACAAATGTGATTTTTGTTTTGGTACATCATATCATTGAAAGCTTCCCTGGAAGTTTTGATATCATAGTAGTGTACTATGACAATCCCTTTCGAACTCCCAAATTCCATACAATGAATGTGGTCCCACATTGAAAACTCCTCCTTCAAGGTCTTGTCATCCAACTCAATAGCTACCTTGCTCAAAAGCAAAGAGCGAGAGACTTGATCAGTGGGTGTTTGTGGGGCTAGGCTAGAGGGGCATGAACGAGGACTAGTGTATCCATAGGATTGTGGGGTAGAAGGCATAGGCGACCATAGGGAGGATTGGCTGGGAAGGATTTCAATCCTTGATCCTACAAAGTAACACTTGAGGAATCCCAACAGGGACATACAGATTGACAAACTGGGACTCTAGCATGAAGATGGTGTGAATTTAGGAGCATTAGGATCCAAGGGTTTAAAGGGAGGAGGCATTAAAGTGATTGGGAAGCATAATCCATTGTTAGGTTGCTTTCTATCCTCATGATGAGGAATAAGAAGTGAAGGAGGCCGAGAAATCCTATTAGTAATATTGTTACAAGATTCTTGATGACACTTATCTGTAGAACCTTGGCCATTTTGGGGCACCGATTGTCCCTTAGCTTTTACCTGCTTGGCTAGTAACAATTCTTTGTCCTTTCTGATCTCAACATCAGCCAACCATGAACTTTCAGAGAAGTGAAAAATCTCTTCTGTCTGCTTTGCCACAGTGTAACAATCGGCTTCCTCAAAAAAGTATGATTTTTGTACCATTTCACTTCGGATTTCTAAACTAAAACCCTTAGTCAGAGCCATGTTAACACCTTTATGCAGTTTTGGAAGCATATTATGAGATAGTTAATCTATAAAGCTATCATTTGAGATTTTATTGCAAATATGCACAAGCAATTCACTACAGTGCTCCTTCGTCTTCTCGCTATAGAAATATCAACACGCGACTAAAGAAACTAACAATATTTATTCAATTTTTGCAAAATTCTTAGCTCTGTAATTTGGTGTCGACTAATTCTACTTCTTACTTGTTAAGGAAGCAGACCACATAGACGACCAAGAAATCCTTCAGATTCTCACAAGGTGCAAGACAAAAACAATTGTAGTTGCACTTTCTTTGTCAAACATCAATCGATTTCTTCATCTCCTCTCTCTCTACTCCATCACTAGTAGAAACCACTAACTAGACCCATCACATTATCTGTGGTGGGAAAGACACTAGCTTTGATTTCATTATGGGAAAGATAGCGACATCCTCCCTGCAAGGGGCTTGGTCTTCATGAACACAACTTTTCAACTTGAACATACGATTGTGGGAGGAGAAATGTTGCACCTCGTCATGCCCGATCTCATGAAATAGATGATAACCATGATGCACACTCACAAGGTGATACAAGTGATAGGAATGACTTTCTCTGATACCACTGGTTCAGATCGTGAGAGGAGGCTAAATATCACCACATAGAAAATAAAATATAAAGAACAAGATAACACCCAACTCTTTATTAATGTAATGGGAGAACATTTTACATCTACATTGTGAAATCCTCCATCTCCTCAGTAAAGGTGAGGCCCATTATTTATAGTATTTTGGTGCCTCATTGAGTTACATCATTCAATACCATGGGTGGATACCATTTTCCATTTGGATCACCTTGGTTGAGAAGATTACCACTCACCCACACTTGTGTTGAAGCTTCCCTAGAGGAGGACTGATTGGACTACCAAGTGCGAACAATGATGGAACTAGACACTTCAATCAAACCAACCAAAGCAACAAGGGAAGATTTAAGCCAAATGGAAAGGGAAGTGACAACTTTAGTAGCCTCCAAACTAGTGGGGGATTTAGGAAGACAAAAAATCCTAGCTAACCTTGGAGCATGCAAGGTGGAAGGAGGTCAACAGATCACTTGAAAGCTAGCAATCCAATGGTGTTTTGTCATATAAGAGTAATATTTTAGCCCCAAGAGCATGGAAGAAGATTGTGAGAGAGCTAACAATTCAATCGAGTTTGGGCATATGAGACAATAAGATTCTGGTCCTTTAACCGTGAGCTATGGAGTAAAATAAATAGGTTAGGAAGGCTTGAATATCGTTGCCAACTGTTTCACTAATTGTTGGGAAGGTGGATTTTTCATAAAAGTTAAACCAATACTTTTAAGACATTGTACTACAAGAAGATGAGGAAAACGTCTGGTATTTTCTGAAAATTCCATGCCCTATTTTGCAGAAATTTGTGAACAATAGAAAACAGGCATGGCCAAAGCACCTACCATATCCAAGCATGTGACCAAGAAACAACAAAAACAAAGGGGGTACCCTACAATGGTACTAGACATCAAATGGGAAACCTCAATCACACACGTAGACCAAGGTAAAGGGCTTAAAAGGAGGGACTTTAGCACACTATTAGCCATCACGGGGATGGATAGGAGTACCCCATATTTGTCCTAGCCTGGGTCTTGTATGGCAAATGAAATTGTGAAATATCCCCCATATCAATATTTGATTGTATATGGTTGATACAAAGTGCAAAAACCATACATTACAGTATAAATTCCTAGGCATGTTCAATAGTCATTTTCGCATTGGATTCGGTTCATCCGCATGCAACATCCTGTGTGATAACTTGTTAGAGCTTAACAATTCCAGAGCATTGTAACAGGTATTAAAGGTATTTTGCTAATCCATTTGTCGTAAACTCCATCCATTCGCATACATTTGAGATTTTTTCTCTGAAATTGATCCATTGGCTGCAATATGAGAATGTATATTATAGACCAACTCATTCCCTCATAAGCACAATGAAGTTGGTGAAAGATGGACTTTGCTATTAAGGATTAGCAATTGATTAAGGTCCTACTTTGAGCCTAAGGTTAACCAACAAGAAATATATGCTATTGTAGTAACCTACTGATAAAGGTAGTATGGCATTTCTAGTATTCTCTATCATATCTTGTTTGCATGGTTATCTTAAAAGAATTAGGATTATTCTGTAGCCTCTAAGTGATCGCGAGACTATTTGCAAGTACAACTTATGAGATAATGACTTTCAATTTATAAATATTAAATAGTGAGTTTCCTTTGCTATACCCCATCTATGAAGAAATAATAAACTACTAAGCTTGTAATCCTTTTTCAAATTTAGAAAAGAATAGCTATACACTTTTCTGATTTCGATTATGCAATGGAAACTATTGATACTCGATTTGTAAGGCCATTGTCTTAGATATGTGTTTTTGTGTTTCTCCCTTTCGTGAAAAATCGATAAAAATATTTCTTATTGCAATCCACTGGTAATTATCAAATGTATTTAATTTTGAGCAAAATTATTTTACTGCAAAAACTGAATAAAAGCATGATTACAATATTCACCAAAAATACTGTGGAAAACTTGAGAAAAACCAATCACAAGATGGACACCAATGTTTTTGGACAAAATGTCCTTGGAAAAACCCTGAAGGGAAAACCAATTCTTCAGATCTTAGGGTTTTATTTTTATCTTCAACAAATTCTGCAATTGATAAATATTACAATACTGCATGCCAAACCCTGGAAAAGCTTTGACAAAATATTTTTTCACCTCTGCAAGTTGATCTACCCTTGGAAGGCTCACGACCTCCCTTTGCAACCTGTCACAACCTCACAGTGGCAAATACGACCTATACGACCGCACACATGCAGCTCTTGGACTCTTTGATGTTCATGACTTAGATCGGATCAACCTCTCGGCGCTTTTGGCAACTCATACGACCCTCTTGGCAATCTCGTATGACCTCTTCCTGGCAAATACGACCTCCCCGAGGAATCTTGGCCACTCTCAAAGAAAACAAGGCGCTCTTGGATGATCTAGATTGTATCATTATATTGTTTGTCATCCATCTTGATGCTTCAGAGTGGAAAATGTGGAGGAATAAGCTCATGTGACTGTTTTTATCAGTGGGACCCAGTTTGGCAAAACAGGGCCTAAAACTTTTCGGGAGCGTTTTGAGGCATCAAATGGCGTTTTTTTGTGGGTAAAACTTTGCTATTGACCTTCTTGTTTTCACCACCATAGTTCGTGAGGATGCCACACAAGCTCCCATTACTCATGGAAAATGGGCTAGCCACGTGATTATGATGTAGAAGACTCTAGAAGAGTGTATATTGTAACTTTGGTTAGGAGTTGAGGTATTCAAACCTAACCACTAGTAGGCTATCGGGTTGTGTTATAACTAGGCCACTAGGAGGGAAATAGATTCAATTCTTTCGAGTGCATTTGTTTTATAGCTAAAGCAAAAATAGCCAAGAGGGATAGGTGGTAGAGCATTTAGCACACAGAGAGGATTTGTGCACTGTAGTAGCCCATGGGCCATAGGTTAGACTTCTTTGTACTCGCAAGTTCACAACCATATTTCCATTCAGAGAAAGAGAGTGGAACGACTTCACCTTTTAGCTGCCTTTTTCTCTTGAAAGGGTTTCCTTGAGCATATCTTGTGTCAAATGTGTGTGTGAGCTTTTTATTTTGCCATTCTCTATTTTTTGCATAATTTTAATTCACATGTATTTACTATTAACAGTAAATCTATAGATCTAGAAATCTAATAAAACTATAATAGTGTATAATTTCAGATTTCAAATATAATTTTATCAGATCTGTTATGATGAATTGTCCAGTGGAATATTCACGACAGTTTACGGATAACTGGAACCCTCATGGCCTCAATAAATTAGCCTCCTTGTCTCCAGAAAATTCTGGAAGAATTCCTCCTCAAGATCTTGGAAACTAGAAGAATACTGATGAAAGAAAACCCTGTAAAATATTCACTGTTCAACTGTTGTTGGAACCCTTGCAAGTGTCAAACCCCAATCACAATGATCATCGATCTCCAAGGCTGCCCATCAATTTCATTTATAATCTCTCGTTGAGAAATCAACGACCAAGATCTAGATCTGAAATGATCTAATTGATGGCTAAGAGCACTTGGAAACTTTTCATAGAAGTCTCTAGAGGAAAATCGGCCATGTCTTAGTTATTACAAATTAATTAATCTATCTTCCTTGGTTAAAACTTAGGAAAATAATTAGAAATTGATTAATTAATTTAATTAAGACATTTCCATTCAAAATAATAACCTGGGCTTGGAGATATTTTCTGCTCTCGTGTTCCTAGCCTCACTAACACCACCTGAGACTAGAACACCTGTCCGAGCTACATCAACCAACACTTTTTTCTAAATTTTGCAATTCAATTTTGACTTAAATCTATGTTTGATTTGGCACAATAAATCCTACTATTTGGCATCATGAAATGCTTCCAAAGGCACCTGTATTCTATGTATAAGCTAAGTCACCAGATTCGGCGAATTTCAATGAACAAATTCGAAATTCGGCGAATTTTAATCGAAAACGAATTTATTCGTTCGAGTTTGCCAAATTTAATGGCGAACTCGAATTTCATCGCAAATTCGAATTTTTTGCCGAATAAATTCATTTAGGGTTCGATGAAATTCGTTTCCGGTTCAAAAGAGTTCGTTTAAATTCGTTTTTTTCGCGCGTTTTAGCAAATTTGCCTACAACCCGCGAGTTTCGTTGTTCGTCGGGTTTCATTGTTCAAATTTAAGGTTCTAGATCGTGCAAATCAAAGAGTTCCTCAAGAGGTGAGGGATATGGCTTCTCGTGCAGGAAGCTTTAGCAAAGGCCGTGGTGGTAGATGGGATTTTGGAGGCCGTGGTGGAAGGGATGCAGGTCGTGGTTTCGGTGGTGGCCGTGTGGATTCATTTGGTGGAAGAGGAGGATGGGGAGCTCCAGGAGGGAGGTTTGATAGAGGTGAAAGAGGATTTGGTGGATTTGGAGGAGGTCGCGGAAGGTTTGAACGGGATACACGTGATAGATACGATGGTGGACGTGATGGTTTTGACGTGGAGAGGCATGATAGAGGTCGTACTGATAGATATGTGGATGACAGAGACAGAGGGCGTGATGATTATAGAAGTGATTGGGATAGAGGCCGAAGCTATAGCAGAAGCCCAAGCAGAAGTAGGGTAAGAAAATATAGCAGAAGCCGCAGCCGCAGCCGTAGTTGTAGTCGGAGCCTTGACAGATATAATAGCTACAAGGGCAATTCACCTGATAGATTTGTGGGTAGCTCACCCTTAAAATCTTCTTCACCTTCAAGGAGGAATGGTTCACCTGTAAGGTCTTTGTCACCCCGAAAGACTGGGTCACCTTACGGACGTCCATTGAGCAATAGAGAGGTTTCTCCAAATGGCAGCAGATCACCATATAAGGGAGTTCCTCTGCATGAGTAAGTGTATCATGATTGTTTTGTCTTTCTATTAACATATTTTTGATATTGTTGCAGTGAAAACTCAATATTTTTGCAGTCAAGTTTTAAATTTTGTAAACTCATTGTTATTGACAGTCCCTCTTCCACTGGGGAAAATGTCAGATTTTTTGCACTCAACAAAATTTTTAAACGCCTAATTTGCTGTAACCAGACACTGTGCTTATCATATGATCTCAATTTATTGTCAAATATAATTTTGTTACACCTATGTAAACTTCTTTTCTTAGCAAGCGGAGGAACTCAGTAACATTTTTGCGTTTTCCATTGGTGGGACATGTTACTAGTCTACTCTACTGTGTATTAATTTTGTTCGATTTTAATATAAGAAATATTGTCTGATTGCACTTCTCTGGTTTTGAATAAGTTATATTTTGAATTTATTTTGGTGTTAAAATCTATTTCTATCCCAAATTACTCTTAAATTCACAACTCCATGGCTTCATGAGAGACAGACATTCCAGCCCCAAGTTTGATGTGATGGATTGCCATATTTTCCATGTAATTGAAAGAGAATTACTTTTTGACAGTCATTGTATTTTCCATTTGATTTTGCATCATGTACATTTGTAAATTGTTTTATCATAAATTCAGTGATTGACAAAGCTAAAAATCAACAGAGCTCCTCTTTTTTGTTTTCAAATTTAGTGATGGCGAGAGAGATCTTGGTTGTTCATGAGTAGAAACCCTTCTTAAAATAGCCTCTCTATATTCAACCACTCTATGAGTGGTGGGATCTTAAAGGCAGTATCCCTGAAAAGTTTCGTTTTCACCATATAAAGTGTACTAGGAGGCTAGAGATGCTGATGGGTTTTGTCTATCATTAGGAGCATAAGGCCATGCAGCAGATCCAGAAATTTTGAAATGTGAAATAGGATGTTTGCTGCCATACCATTTCTCATATGGAGTCATATTTGTGAGAGGACGAGTATATGTTCTATTGATGACATGGATTGTGGAAACAGCAATCTATTCCCAAAATGGAAGTTTCATTTTCTTGGAGTGAAGCAAGTCACCAACCATCTCCATGATAGCCCTATTCTTCCGTGCTGTTACTACATTTTACTGTGGAGTGTAAGGAATAGTTCTTTAGCAAGATATGCCTTGAGCTATGAGAAATTATTGGAAAGCATTGCCAATATATTCACCTGTAGAGTCTGAAGCATATAATTTGGAGGATAATTACAATAAAGATTAACATTAAAAGGCTTGAAAATGACCAAAATTGATCACACATAATTTATAAAATTTAATAAATTTTCTAGCCTCTGTTCTCTTGCTAAGCCAAAAATTTATTTGAATTTGACTTTAAATTGATTTTTATATATATATACATTTTTTTTCGAATTTCTATATGTTGAATTTATGTCGAACTTTATCAACAAAATTTTAGTTGCCGAACTTTATTCGAATTTCATGGTCGCCGAACTCAAACTCGAACACGAACCTGGTGACTTGGTGTATAAGTGCGTCAATGAGGATTACCTTGGAAAGAATGTTGCTCTAGCAGAAAAATGTTGGCACATGGTTATATTCTCTTGGTAAATATTTGTTACCTAATGATTACTCTCCTGGGCAGAAATTTTGCTAAATCTCCATTGCACCTTATTGAATTCTAGCAAATGCATGTCCATAATGAGTGAATTGTTATTCCTTAAAGTTCACCATGGGAATGTTGCACTAGCTGAAAAATGTTGGCACATGGTTATATTCTCTTGGTAAATATTTGTTACCTAAAGATTACTCTCCCGGGCAGAAATTTTGCTAAATCATGGGTTTCCATTGCATTGGGATGCTTATTGAATTCTAGCAAATTCCGCGTATAATCATGTCCATCTTACCATTTTCCCCACGATTGAATTGTTATTCCTTACACCAAAGTTCACTAGGTTACCCAATCTTTGTTAGGCAACTGGGCATCTAGACTGGAATGCTTTGAGAGTTCTAGCAAAGGTCATGCTTAATCGTGCCCATGTTCTTATTTTTCTTTTGGCTGAATGTGGTTTGATGTTTTGTTGTCATGTAAATGAGAAATGGTTATATTTTTATGTTATTATGATTGAATAGGTATTATCATTTTGTTTGAGAAGAGTGTTTTGAGATATTGATGTTTTAATTTGTTTATTTCATTTAAACATAAGACAATACGTTTTCTGATTTCTTTGCTTAATAATGATGTTTTCTTCCCTTTCTTTACTGCCCACCATTGTTCTATTAAACCACGGTAAAAATTAGTTTTTAGATAGTGATTCTGTTTGATTGAAAATATTTGTGCACACAGAGAAGCGAGGTGCTCTACAACTCATGTGGAAATAGTTATTTGTGTCCATCTTCATGTGTGTGTGATGCTTAGAAAAAGGCAGCATACATAGGTTGCTGTGTGTGTGTGTGTATCTTCTCAATTGGTTTGGTCTACATCCCCAGGGCTGGCATAGATGACCTGCTGATAGCCAGGGGGCAGGGAGGGAAAAGTGGGGGTGCATTACACTTGTACCCCTCACTCAACCTGGAATTTATAACACTGTCACAATACAGCTAACCAGACCTCCAGTGACAGCATGACCTCCTGGGGTCATAAGTACTAGAGGAAGCCAATGTTATCCAGTGAGCTTTGGGTAGAGCCCATATGTGTGTGTTTATGTTTGTATGTGCTGGCACAGATTTTCTTAACCCTGGATTTATGGAGGAGGGATTTGGACCTAGAGCTTTTTGATTGCTGTCAGTGCTTAATAGAACCACTACCAAGATGGGTCTATGCTAGTTAATACATTCTTCTTTAACTACTTTCTGTCTGCTACTTGTATTTGGACATTGTAGGAGTATGTGCTTATCGCCCTCAAGCTTGTATTGTTTGTAGATTGATGCATATCTGTTTATAACTTTGTCACATATGGTAAATGGTGTTTTCAATAGTCTACATTTTTAATGTAGGGTATGCCAATTAGCTCCATTTTTAAATTTTAACAATATCAATCTTCTTCCAGCTGATTCCCTCGTGTCTGTAATGGAGTTGCTAAAATGTCTATTGCTCATACTGAGCTAAAATTTCAAAGCTAACTAGAATGAAATGAAGGGACATACAAGTTCAAAGGAACTCAACTCATTTTCTTAAGCTAGTACTTTTTGACCTTTAAAACTGCTAAAACAAAGTTCATCAATTTTCAAGTACAGGTTTGAAACTTCCACAAGACTGGAAATGACCAAAAACATTAATAACAAAGTGCAGCTGTGGCTACCAAATTAGGTGGTCTGATGGGGTTGGGACCAAAAAATAGCAGATTGTGTATTCACTCATACAACACGGAAACGTTTCCCTAGTGTAGGAGATGTGTTTCGATAAGGGGGACGTCTGAGTCCCCCCATCCCCAAAAGTGGGATGCTTGGGCACTCTCCACCAAATTAGACTTTCTCTAGTGTAGGAGATGTGTTTCCCGAAAAGGGGGATGTCTGAGTCCCCCCATCCCCAAAAGTGGGATGCTTGGGCACTCCCCACCAAATTTTTTGTCTAACAACCAGAGTTAAAAATCAGAATGCGGTTTTGAATCAGTCTGCCTATCTATCTGGGTTCCAACCAGATTCAGTGAACTGGATTTGAAAAAAATACATAAATATCATTATTTTTTAATGAAAATAATATTTATAAGATTTCAGACCATGATTCCAAACCATTAGAGACAAACTATGCAAATTTTGCGCATGTATATAGTATATACCTTGTAAGACTGAATATATCAAAATGGCACCAATTGCAATACATATCAACAACAAAATACGTAATCAATGAGGCTTTAAGTGGCCTCTAGGATCCAAAAACAATGCTACAAGCCACTGGGCCAGTGGCTTTCTACAAATAACTGATCAACATGATCACTCGTCAAACTCATTACTGATTCACGACTACTAGAAATGGGATCATCAACAAGAGCTACATAAACATCATCTGGCTCAAAGTCTTCTGATTTGGATTCCTCAATCTTGTAATATAGTAGATATTGAAAAAATTTAACATGCTTAAGCAATTATTTTGGTTGGAATGAGAGGGTACATTTTTGTTAAGTCCATGTCAGAGGAGTTCAACAATCAATACCACCAATGTCAAATGAGTTCAACAATCAATACCACCAACATCAAGTTACATAAAGGGCTTTGTGCTGTTGATTAAATGCCAATCCCATGCCCTCATATATAATAGAATTCAATGAAAATGTTGCATTCCTAGCAATCCTGAAAATTGTTGAAGTCTACTGAATTTTGAGTGGGATATGAGACTCTACTTTCTCCATATGAAGTTCAATATTGGAACCACTCTATCTTTCCTTTTTATCCTTTTACTTCAAGAATTTAACATTTCCATTGATTGCTAGCATTCCTATGATTGAGTTAGGTTTTTTTGTCTAGGTTTAGGGTTTAGGCGGGGAGGGTTGGTTTTATAGCCAAGGGTGGCTATTTTGGGAGGGAAACGGACCCTGGTTATCCTCCAAAACCACCTAAAAAATTGCAATAGGGGCTCTGAACTCCCCTCACACACATGAAATCTGACCGGTTGGTTAGGGTCAAAACTGGCCAGTTAGGGTTGGATTGTACCGGCTAGGTACCAAACTGCCCCTCAAGGTTTGTACCAGCAAGGTACCAAAGTGGCCCTTAAACCGGTTTTTTCTACCAGTTCATCACCGAATCCTATTTGACATACCAATTTGGCTAGTAAAATAAAGGAGACTTCTCAAAGTTCTATCTCTTAATTTTTAACATTACCATTAATTGTTTCAGGATGTCTGAGAGTGGTTCCAACTTCATTAAGAGAAAGTAGAATTTCATATCCCATTCAAAATTCAGCAGACTTAGTAGTTTTCAGGATTATAGGTTTTCCAGTAGATTGCACTCTGATGAACTTGCACTCTGATGAACTTGCATGGGATGAATTGCTATTGTTGGGGTTCTATCACTATTATTTATATGTTTCTTAATTTTAGAGACGGGGACCCCTATTCTACGGAACCTGACGTCCCTTTGTCCCCCTTGGATTTTCCTAAAATTTGGTGGTGCTCCCCCATGTCCCCCTGGCTTGTCTCTTCGCTCCCACCTCATCTCACGCTTCCCCATCTCGGAAACTTGGTGGAACATGGGAGTAAAAGTCAAGTATAAGTATTTAATTCTCAATGTGAAATCTCTTAATTCCAAAACTTCTGAATATCATTTCATTTGATGGATAGCAGAATCCTTGGCTAATGAAAAGTTCGTGGTTTTAAATCTGATCAGATCAAACAGAAATAATTTATAGAACATGCTAACAATTTTCATTTCTGTAGCATGTTTGCTTGTGAAGTAGATGTCTTTAAGTTTTAACAGTATGAAATGTTACGTCCTAATAATTAGAAATGTTCGAGTCATGTTTATTTTGTGTAAACAGCAACATTGGTCTTGCAAAATCTAGATTTGCTCACGAATCTATTTAGGAATTTGATGTGTTGTACTAAGACATACTACAGTCTGTCTTGCAGACAAATTTAGACATCTGCTTCAACTTGATCACTGGTGTTGATACCTCTGTATAATCATGATTTTGGTAGCAGTGCTTGTACGTCTGATGGAGGATTTCGCATATATAATGTCTGGATTGGTTTCACGTCTGGTACATGTGGCACCAATGCCCATGCATGTTCGGCGGTCTCTTTTGCGGTGGCTTCAAGTCGTTCGAATGCAACATCGCATACAGTAAAATTGTAAAACCTAGCAATTCCAGCTCATTATAATGCGGACAAAAAAGAATTTCACTGATGTTCTTGTTGTAAATACTAAAAACCAACGTTTGGCTTGCAATCAAGAAAGTAGATTATAGACCAACCAAACCACTAATGAATGCAATGAAGCTGGCGAAAAGTGGGCTTTGCTATGAGGTACTAGTTGGTCATGAGCCTATTTTGATCCTTGAGGTTAAACTACTAGGATGATATGCTGCAGCAATAAGCTGTCTTGAATTTGACAAATCTAGTGTTCTGTGTCTTATGGTTTTCTTGTCAAATAATCGGGTTTTTGTGTATCCTGTACTATTCAGGTAAGTTTGGGCCACCTAGAGTGGTAATCAAGTTATCACAAGATTATCTGCAACTTATGCACTGCTGATTTTAACTCGTGTATTGTGTCTAGTAACCTTTTTTTTTTGTATAATAGCTCATCTGTACAAAAAATAAGAAGTTATAAAATTTTCCTCGAGAAAGGGGATTGAGATTTACTTGTAGCTGTTCTCTTTCTGATTCTGTTGAAGTATATTAGAGTTTATTTGAGTGATGAAGACTTTGCATGATACTGGATAGGTAAGACACATATATATTTAGTATACCCTTTTGTCTCTATCTTTTATGTTCCTTTATATGACTTCATTTTTTAAATTTGGTTTTGATATTAATTTATGTTTGATCGGACACAATCAATCTTTATAAAAACTTGGCATTTCAAAGTACATGCAGTGTCACTTTTGTCTTCCGATGGCAAGTGGAGTCGCGTTTTGTACCTAAGGCTAGTACGCTGAGTATTTTGCTTCCCGTTTATTATTTTTTGTATGTATATTTAACCTAAAGGTTGGTCTTCTGAGATATTTTCCCAAATCATGGACTCCTTTTAATTAGGTGGTTGGGGATTTAGACGGGGATGCTTTACAAATTCTGGAAAGATCAAATATAGTCATATCTTTATTCTTGCTTTCCTTCCATTCCCACATCTGGGGACTTATGAGCCCTTAGGAAACGTCTCCAAACTGCAGGGGACTTCAATGGGGATTCAGGAACTTGCTGGCCGTCCCCAAGACAGTGTGGACTGGTTTCAGGGATGTTCTGGGTAGATTTCAGGAATGTTCTGGCATATATCTTCAGTTGTGACAATCAGGACATTGATAATTGAACAATGTGATCATTTTTCTAATCTATTTTTAATTTTTGTATTGTATTGAATCTAAATCTGTTGTACAAGTTGCAGGGGTTTTCATTTGGGTTTATGGTGATTTAAATATTGTATTTTCAACAACAAGATTACAACAAGCAAAGTCTTTATGTAAATAAAAATTGAAATTCAACATTCCAAGGGGCTGATCCTTTTCGTTATTGGTCTTGATCTTCTCATTTACATATTGTACATAGCTTTCCAGGAGTCATTCAAGTCTAGCGATTGTACCATCCCTACTTCAAGCATTGTAGTCACTTTGATCAGGTACTACATGTTTGAATAAATTCTTATTCAATCCCCTTCTTGATCTGAAAAATGAATCTAATCTCTTTATTTAACCAAATTGTTTTATAGTGGTTTTCAAGATAAGTTGTTAAAATATGCAAATCCTATTGAGAAGATAGTGTCTTTTATGTTTTAACATAATCATTATTGAGAAAGGAATGCCTTTTAGGCTTTAACATAATCATCATTAACAAGAAATATGACGAAAGCTGCTATAAAGACAGTTCTCTGTCTCATAAACCCTTCATGGACTTTATTGCAAATTGTAAATCGTTACACTTAAGTTTCCTAAATCTAAATTGCAGTTTACTCATGTTTAAAGGCCAATAATGGAATGCTACGCAACCCTTGTCTTGTAAACCCTTCATGGACCTTATTGCAAATTGTAAACAGTTACACATAAGTTTCCTAAATCTAAATTGCAGTTTGCTCAGGTTTAACATGCCGATAATGAAATGTCAGGCAACCCTTTTGTCAATTGCTCAATCTTTTTCAGGATTGGCAAGTGTAAGGGCTATGCATAATACTATATAGTATAGCTTGTTACAAGCTTGAAGCAACTACGAATGTTTACAATGAATTTTTTTTCGATATTTTATTATAATTATATATATAATTCCTGTCCCTAAACTGCCGTCCCCTGAAAAATTTGGGGGTGTGCTTTAGCCATACCCAGGATGCGTCCCCATCCTTGCTGTTCCCCTGTCCCAAAAACCAGTTCAACATAGGTTTGCACAAACTATAGATAATGAAAACTAGATTTGGGAAGAGCAATGAAATGCAAGGTTTTATGGTAGAAGGTTTGCACAATCTATAGATAATGAGAACTAGATTTGGGAAGAGCAATGAAATGAAAGGCTTTATGGTAGAAGGGAGCAAATTTACAGATGCAAAAGAGGTCAATGGTTGACTTGCCAAGAAACTTGTTATTTCTATATAGAGAGAGAGGAGAAAAATAAATAGGTCAATGGTTGACTTGCCAAGAAACTTGTTATTTCTATATACACAGAGAGGAGAAAAATAAATAGTTTCTATAGAATCTCTTTAGTTAAGGATGGCATGGAGTCAATGATCGGCAATGCATCGATAAGAGAATTAACTATTTCAAACTTCAAAGCATCGAGATCTTTGTTGAAATTGAAAATTGTATTGGAAGCATGGATAGAGGATGGAGATTGCAGGTCGGTTCATTATCTAGCCCTCCTAAGTGATTCCTAACAACATATTGGAGTGAAGACGTACACAACTAATTAGGCTTTACACCAAGGAGTGATACTCTAAAGTTTCTACTAGTAATGGTGTAATTGTTGGCCCAAAGAGGTGCAGAAGCACAAATTCGTTGGGGCCAAATAAATTGCAACCACTATCAATCCATCGCTGAGCAACATTTAGAAGCTTCCTTCTGTCTTTTCAACTTTTGCATGTTAGCAATTTGGTTATCATGATCATAGAATGATATGGTAAAGCCTCTTCTAGGTTTTGAGTTTCTTGGTCTGAGCCGTTAAGTGATGTTTCTCATATTTTTGTCATATGTTAAGTATAACTTTCGAAGATAACAAAATACAAGGAATTTCATTGCAATTTGAAATTTATCTTCAAATAAACCATAGATTTTTTTTTTGTTTTTGTTTTTGTTCATTATGCTTATTCTCTTTGTTTTTGGCAATTTGAATGTTTTATGAGATTAAAGTAAAATTAGTTCCTAAAGAAGCCTTGCCTTTTTATCAAGGCACTTAATAGTAGAGTTCTTCGTTGATTTATTTCTATTGCTATCTTTATTATGGGCATTGCGGTTGTGTTTTGATTCTCTTCAACCTTATTTTGTTGCTAACTCACATGACACGAGGACACGAGACACAAAGGACACGAGACACAAAGGACACGTAAATATGAGTATTCGACACGAGATGCAGTGACCCTGGAAACAGGACACAAGGGACACTTTTTATATATATATATATATTGAAAAATATTGAAATATAGTGCTTGATCCATATAGATATGAATTATGATGATATCTATTTAGTATTTAGTGATTTACTAGTTAATTTATTAATTTACTACATCAATGATGTTCACAGTTCAATGTTCATTGTTCATGTTATAATTTTTGTTATTAATTTCAAACCATTTTGTTCATGTTCAAACTTCACATAAGGTAGTTTATGTAAATTTATATGTGTTCAAACTTCATTGTTGACCAGAGCGTTAATCGAGCTTTCCCTCCCTTTAGACCTCGAAGGTGTAGTGAGCAATGAGCACATGACAGGGAGTTGGGATTTTTATTTCAACACACAATCTATACGTGGTCACTTGTGTATAATTCAGTTCCGTAGGCAATAACACAACTTACAAGAAATTTAAGTGCTCCAAACTCTCAGCAAAGCATGCGAACGCTCGTCTCCTACATCTCCAGGTCCAGGTTGATGTGAAGCTCGTCTCCTACATCTCCAGGGCCAGGTTGATGTGAAGTTGTGAGCATTGCGCTCGAATCTGATTGAATTCCTCACATTGCACAACAAATTGGATTTTAGCGATGAGCAAACTCAACTTCGGTGGCGAATAATGACAAAAAAACTCCAAAATTAAACCCTGTTGTAGGTTTTAAATGTCACTTTTCATGGGACATGTGTCCTAAGAACCAAAAATGTTAAGGCATGTTTTTAACAAGTTCGAAATACGTGTCTCGATTGGAGGACAAGAAGAAAAACGTTTTCGACATGTTTTAGGGCGGTTTTCGTGTCCTACATGTGAAATATGGGACATGAGACCCTGAGGGAGGGGTCATGTGACTTGAAATAGTTTTGTTGGTATATTTTGTTGGTATATTCTAACAAATGACTATCCCATGAGGTAAATGATGTCATTAATGGTTAGATTTGCCAAGATATGCATGCCATCAAATTTGTCAATTTTCATCTTTGTTCGAGTTGATTATTTCCACAGTGTGGCCATGTTGGAGTTGTCACTTGTCAAAGTGTTACTGTGTGACAACCTCTTGGAGACCAACAAGCTATGTTGGAGTTGTCACTTGTCAAAGTGTTACTGTGTGACAACCTCTTGGAGACCAACAAGCTGTAGACTTTCAAATTCTGTAGAGGTTGCCATAGGTTGATAGAGTCATAGTTTGAATGCCTTACCATGGAGACTTGACAAAGATCTTGAAAGAATGCCCGAAGCCGTACAGGTAGACATAGATCCAAGTAAAGTTGGTTGGTACTACAATCAACATAGGATTACTAAGGTGTTCTTATATGACAAAAACATATTATATTACAAAAACAGATAAGATCTCTTTTAATTATTTACAAAACCTATATGGCCTCGACTATTCCCATAGGTCTAATTTTTTCCTCAACTTCAAAATTTTGGAAACTTAGCACTGGGAAATTTTTTCAAGAGGACCCTTTATTATGTTAATAGGTCTATGCTCTACCAAAAATTTAAAATATGTTTGCAACATCATAAGCTTTGGGGCTTTCTAAAAGTAATTATTCTTTTGTTACAATTTTTTTTTGCTTTCTAAAAGTAATTATTCTTTTGTTACAATTATTTTTTTGTTTCCAATATTGCTTCTTATTGTAATATGGGAGTATCGTTGAACCACACTTGCATTGAATTTTTTGAGCGGAGAGGTTCATTCTACATCTCAGTGTGAGGGGATATGTAAGTGTGTCCGTCCATCCTTTACCCCTTAAAATAAAAAGAAAAGTAAAAAATTATGTTATAAATAGAAAAATAATATTGGCTATAATGAAAAAATGATCATGTTATAAAGAAATTAGAAGTTAAAAAAATGTTTAACTAAGATGTTTAAATCTTATAATTTGGTTATTGATAAAATATTTTAATACGAATTAATGTTGACATATATTTAAAAACATGTGAATAATATAAAATTATTTTAATTTGTGTCATAAAATTTCTTGATGTACATGTTATGTAAAATATTTTAATGTCAATTGCATATATATTATATATCATTTAAAAAAATAAAAAAAATGATGTATATATCATGAAAATTTAAATTTTTATAGTTAGAACTTTTATTTGGTCATATATATACTTTATTTAGCATTCAAAAATACAATTTAAACAATGATAAATAACACATTGTATTTTACACTATATAAAGAATGCACGCACGTGAACATATTTGATCCTTCTTGGCTTATGTTATCTGTGCACTTAAGATAGATTTATGCTAGTTGTATTGTTTCAACTACTGCTCGAGAACGACTTGTTCAGTTGATTCCAAATTCTATTCACTAAAATTATAACATTGTAATAGAGGTTATAAGAATTATGTTTTAGCATTACTTTCGTTATTCAAGTCTATCATGAACTCTGTACACGCATTATGTGAACTAGTTCTAGAATTACATGGGCGGTTTCCAATGTGTCGATTAAAGATGCCTTTAGCTTCGTAATCTTCCTTTTTTTGTTGTTATCATTTTTCTTTGACTTATAGTTGGAGTACCCTGTTTGTTTGTGCCTCTGATTATCATAGCATGTGGATTAAAGATGCCTTTAGCTTCTTAAACTTCCTTTTTTTGTTGTTATCATTTTTCTTTGACTTATAGTTGGAGTAACCTGTTTGTTTGTGCCTCTGATTATCATTACCGCAACAAGCATCTCTTTGCCCATTATGGAAGTATTACAGTGGTATGTAGCTACTTTAGAACACTTTAAAAAATCACATTGGCTAAATTGTATGTAGCCACTTTAGAACACTTTAAAAAATCATGTTGGCTAAGTTGTATGTAGCCACTTTAGAACACTTGAAAAAATCACATTGGCTAAGATGTCATGGGTACTTGGAAAAGTTAGGGTGGCTAAGATTTCATGGGTAGCCACCTTAGAACACTCGAAAATGTCATGTTGGCATGTTGGCTAAGATGTCATGGGTAGGGTTATATGATGTTCCACCAAATTTGGCCCATGACTTGCCTTGGATCCTAGTTGCATGAAACAATCCACTAGCAATTGCGAGATATTGTCTCTAGGGTATTTGCAACTTAGTGGGGACATGAAACATGCTCACTTTACCAAACCAATGGACCATCTATCCTTGTATATTGAGTAACAATAGCCAGTAAAACCTTGTGTAACCTTGTGTCTAACTTCATGCATGGTTGTTATTATCTCATCAACATATGATGAAAGGATTGTCCCTGAGCATCTTTGTATCCTCTTAGCACTCCAATTTTTTTCGTGGAGGTGGTTGATTGATATGGTTTACTTGTATGGGTGATCCCTTATATTCGTTAGGAGGGTTCAGAGCAAGGGAGAAAAGAGTAATGGGAGGGAGTGAACAACATGTTAGAGTAAGCTCAAGAATACAACTTATGGTAGAATTTGGGAGGAAAAATACCTAGACTTGAAATGGAGAAGTTATGCAAACCGATGCAAAGAGATGGTGTCGAGGAAATCACAACTTAAGACACTAAAGCTCATAGGAGTTTGTGAAACATACAAACTTAATGATACTTGTACATTTAGATAATACTCGTAGCTATATGGATAGAGATGTTAAACAACTAAACTTTTTTGTGTACCCAGCCAGTGGCCTCAAATTAGAAATATACCAAAAGGATGGGGTGGTGGTGGGGTGCTGTAGTGGATCAAGCTTTACATGATTATAATTTCTAAGCATAGCATAAAATCATCCTCATTCAAAGGTTGAAATTACTATCTCTAAGATGTTGGAAGAGGTCCAAGTCAAAAGGAGTTGTAGTGGATCAAGCTTCATAGCACCATAATTTATAAGGCATAGCTTAGAGTCATGCTTGTTGAAACGTTGAAAGTAAGATGTTGGCATTCTTGTGAAGGTAAGTTCATTATATTAAGAATTTTGAAAAATTCCATGGAGCATAGGGCATTTTGTGCATGTACCTACTGGGAGAGTTTTATGCCAAGGGCATTTTGTGCATGTACCTAGTGGGAGAGTTCTACGCCAACAAGTTGGATACATGTGAGCATGATGGACTATTGCATCAATAAGATATTGATGATGAAGATTTGGTTAGTCAACAATTGATGAATCCAATGTTGTTCATCGAGTAGAAAGCGCCAATTCAAAGTGGTTAGCGACAACAATCCTCAACACAAATATGGGAGTGTGAACATTAAGTGATGTGAAGATACGTCTAGTCTTATTACTGATGAATAATAAATATGACTATATATAAATGCAAATCCAATGTTGATCAACGATTTGAAGCCACCAATGCAAAGTGGTTAGGGACAACAATCCTCAACACAAATATGGAAGCATGAAAAATGTGAAGAGATGTGGAGTCTTATTATTGATGAATAATAAATATGACTATATATAAATGCAAGGGCACAAAAACTAGACACAATTAATTGCATGAATTATATGGAAGCATGAAAAATGTGAAGAGATGTTGAGTCTTATTATTGATGAATAATAAATATGACCATATATAAATGCAAGGGCACAAAAACTAGACAATTAATTGCATGAATTATTATTGTGAATTACCCAAAGTAATAATAATAGTGCGAGGCCTTACACATACACATCATGTCGTCTCCACAAGTATGGCTGGCCTGATAATACTTCGCAAACATCAAGAGGTGCAACATCACACAATACCTCGTCTCTGAAGGGTTTGATGCTGTAGGGAAGGCGACATTGCTGGCGAAATCAGAGATCTCGTCCTTGGTGAAGCCACCCGATACTGTACAGCTGCGGGTGTGGTGTAGTTGGTAGGCCCAACTGCTTCACGACCTCTGCTGAAATGAGGTTCTTTTGGCTGCCACTGTCGACAATGAATTGTAGCGGCAAACCCTTCACCCACATTTGTGAGTGGAAAAGACGGTCCCCCTCCTCTGGATCTTCGGGCTCATTCTTCTGGATCTTGGTGGTGGCTACAGTGGCGCTGGGCTCCGCGTTAATGATCTGCTTCCCTTTGCCATTCCCCTTGTCGGGTTCTGACTCAGGGTCGGAACATGTATCTGATTCTGAAGCCTTCAACTCGACCACCAACGATTGCTTGGTTCGACACTCGCTTGTGTTATGAGTGGGACTCTTGTGGAACTCACACCACTTTCGTGTGTCATTCTTCAACTTCGTGGTGTTGTTCTTTTCCCGTGGCTTCGACGGGTTGCCTTGGGTCACACTGCCTTGGCTTTGTCCTTTGGTCTTCGGATTCGCAGATCCAAAGTATCGCTTCTTCTGTTTAAGCTTCTGCTCGATTTTGACAGCGTATTGGTACGCTATGCCGAGCGAGGAGATGTTCAGGGACTCCATCTCGTCCTGGATGTATCTATGTAGGCAACCACGATATTTGAGTACCAAATGCAGCTTGGAATCCTTGATACCCAACTGTGTGCGAAGGGTATGAAAAATGTT
Organism: Pinus tabuliformis; assembly: GCA_031772625.1. Taxonomy (NCBI): domain Eukaryota; kingdom Viridiplantae; phylum Streptophyta; class Pinopsida; order Pinales; family Pinaceae; genus Pinus; species Pinus tabuliformis. Next base: position 456,472,594 of record CM062808.1, on the reverse strand, counting down.
TGTGAACTCCAACACATCTTGGTCTTGTCTCTGCTACAACGTGGTCCACTTTATGTATTTGTCCTCGTACATTTTGACAGTGTAGTACTGCTCCTTGATGGCATCCCGAAATGAATTCCAAGTGGGTGCGACTGAAAATAGTGAGCCTGTACTTTCATCCTTCTGCTTGCAGTAGGTTTCCCACCTGTCCTTGACGTGGGGGGTTGCTTTGAGAATAGCAAATATAATCTTTTCTCGACTGGAAAAATCATGAACAGAAAAATACCCTTCTAGCAGATTTAACCATTTATCTACGACATCTGCGTTTATCTGACCCTCGAATATGGGGATTTAAAAATTAACTTGTACCTTAAAGGGTGTGACGTTTCCAGAGTAGCTGTTGGAAGCTGATGCGTCGCCTCTGGGTAGCCGCTGAAGGATTTGGGCAAAGCTGTCCATCATCACATTCCTTTGCTGCTCGAGGGTTTCTTCGAGCAAGATTTTGATAGGATCTCCTGCCCCCTCGTCTTTCTTTTCATTTGCCATGGGAGACCATCGGGATTTGCGACGCTGGTCTTGCAAAGGTTTGACCAGTTCAAGCCCTAACTCCTTATATCTAGACCTTGTTGGGGACATGCAAAGAAAAACAGAGAAAAAGTAGACCACTCCGATACCACTGATTCGGATTTAAACAAGAACGCAACAAATTACAGAGATAACCATAAACATAGATATGCAACGAAATAATACTTCATTTCATTAATATATACTGAAATATGCTTACAAATAGAAATGGAAACAAACTAGCTAGGGCGACGGTAGCTTATCTTTGAGAAGAAATGTGGCGGCTACATGCCTCTAAACTGTGTTACAATGAGGCTCGAAGGCCCATTTATTGTTGAGAAGCAATGAAAAACCCTAAACATCCAAAAACCTAACCCTAGAAGATGAAACACCAAACTGTGGGCTCTGTTTGCAGAAATTGGTACATCAACTTCCTGGGGTCGTAACTTTGGCATACGATCTCCGTTTGACGCACACAATAGCTCGTTAGAAAGATTTATTCGAGGACTATAACATTGGGAAAAATGATATTGATCAATGACCTATTGCTCACGGTTTTCCCAAAATAACGTCGTTTAGGGCCTTAAAATGGCTCCAGAAGTTCAGGACCCGAAAAACTGCTAAAAATAGTAAATTGTGCTACAATTAAGGAAACTAAAAAACTGAAAGAGACAGTTGTGGGGGTCCAAGTGGGATAGGTGGGTGGCCACCAACATCCACCTAGATGAGTAGTAAAGCAAATGTCCTCATGAATTGCATATTGCCATATACAGACAATGAGCATATAAAGCTTGTGTTGGTAGTGTTGTGTGATTAAATCCAATGAGCATTTAGAGCTTGTGTTGGTAGTGTCGTGTGATTAAATTCAACGAGCATATAGACTCTGAGTTTTTTTTTTTTTTTCCCATAAGGAAAATATCGTAACTTCTATTAATGGAGAAATTACATTTTACAGATGCAGTTGCATTCAAGATTGTGGAACGGTTACCGTCTGGTATGGAGTCCTAACAGCTAATGCTGTAATATGCCTGTATAGGACTTTCACATTCCGGCTCTGCGCAGAGAGCCCAGCAGTTTCTGGTACAGCTACAAAAATGTTGTACAAAAAAAATATAACAGCTGATCATGTAAGCTACAAAATAACATAGATTATGTGTGGGACCAAACCCAGACCTATGGTATATCGTGAAATGGTCTGTGGTAGTATTGATGGGATGATCCATCAATGTCCTCTTGAATTAGCCAGCCGTCCCTTTGAATTTGAGTTGCTGCTTTGGAAAGCTGGTCCGCCTCAGTGTTCTGTTCCCTGTATATGTGGCTGCAGTTGAAGGATTCAAATGATGCTATCAGCCTTTTTGTCTCTAGGAGAATGTGGCTCAGAGAGTATGTATGGCAGTGTGCTGTATCGTTCAACCAATTGCAGACAATTTGTGAATCTCCGAATAACTGAAGATGGCTGCAATGTTTCTGTATGGCAAAGTGGATGATATGCTTTGCTGTACATAATTCAGCAAAGTTGTTGGTACCACGACCCAGATTTATCTGAATTTTATAGAAATGGGTATCGCTGAGATAAAGGAGCGCTCCTCCACCACAGCCTATTTCTTGTGCAGAGCCGTCGAAAAAAGCCCAGGGCTTCGATTTATCCAGGTTGATTTGTCTGAAGGTACGCGTGGTATTTTTTGGTACAGCTGTGGGAAGTAAATCAAAATCTGCTATAGTGTGTCTCAGAATGACAGGCCACTGTGGCTCCCTGTTTTGAAAAATAACCTGGTTTCGGGCAATCCATATAGCCCAGCAAACAAGTAAGGGCATGTTGACGGATTTGCCTGTGTGGGATCGACACCAATCGCTCCATGTATCCATGAGATTCTGTCCCTGCCAGGTCTTGAGGGATGGATAATGTGTAACGATGCTCTGCCAGAATGCTAATGTGGCCTGACAAAAGAGGAACAAATGTGCAGTGCTTTCCTCACCTGAACGGCACAAATGACATCTGAACGGCCCGTGGAATGCACGCTTCATGAGGTTGGTACCAGTTGGTATTTTATCAGCAAGGATGTTCCACATAAGGAGGCGAGTACGGGGAGCCGCGTCCAATTTCCAGAGCGCTTTCCAAACAGGGAGAATAATCGTGGGCTTATATGGCTCCATTAGAGTAATATATCCCAGCTTGGGCGAATAGGTGCCATGGGGTGCGATTGCCCAGATCAATTCGTCGTGGCCTTCAGTTAGTCGAATATGGGCCTGCGACAGAGCATCGGTATAGTCCCGCCATACTAGATGCCATTGATCAGGTAATTCTAATGAACGGGGAGAAGCCCACGCTTGATGCAGGAGGGTGGTGTTCGCCCTGTCCCCAATTTGCCTGATATGTGAGATGCCATTGGCATGGAGGTGCGCTAATAGCTCGTTTGGTAACCTGTGCGAATTACCGCACCCGACCCACGGATCCACTCCGATCCTGACACTGTTACCCTCTTTGATGCGCCAGGTGATTCCATCCCTCAACAGCGGCAACGAATGGAGGACTGCTTTCCAGATATTTGAAGTATTTCTGCCCGGGATGTGTTGTAGACGTAACCAGTCCATGAGGTGCATTGGTTTAATGTATTTTGCCTGAGCGACTCGAGCCCATAGGCTGTCTGTGGTCAAGAGGCACCACCCAAGTTTGGCAGCCAACGCCTTTGCAAAGTAATCGAGGTTTTTAATGCCCCAGCCTCCCCAGCGCTTGGGTTTTGCTATGGTAGCCCAATTCACCCAGGCAAAATGCTTCCCTGTATGATGCCCATTCCATAAAATTTTTGCACATATGGTTTGTAATCTGTTCAGGATGCCCCGAGGTATCCATGCCAAGGTCATCCAGTATACAGGGGTGGCCTCAATGACTGCTTTGATAAGAGTCAATCTACCTGCTCTGGAAAGATATCGGTGATACCAAACCTGTAATCTTTTCTCCACCTTCGCTATTAACCACGACCAATCTGCAATCCGATAGCCAACAGGTTTTAATCTGTACCCCAGGTATTTGATGCCTTCAGATAATGATAAAGAGATGAAGGGGAAGCGCTGAAGAGCAAAGGTATATTCATGTTGTGAGCAGCCAACCACCGTAATTGTGGATTTGGTCTCATTGATCTGCATGCCTGTGGCCTGTTGAAAGAGAGCAAAAATGTTCTGGAGAGTTGTGGTGTCACCTGTGCAACCATTAAGAAAGATGAGTATGTCATCGACAAACAAGAGGTGCGTAAGATGAAAATACTCTGAGATGTTGATGCCATTGAGTTGATTCCTGTCTCGAGCAGATATGATAAGCCGACTCAAACCTTCCATGATGAGGAGGAAAAGAAGCGGTGATAATGGGCATCCTTGCCTGAGCCCTCGTTCAGAGGTAAAGAAGGATGTGGCTTCACCATTAAGAAGAATGCTGTAGGGCACATCAGAGATGCAACCCATTATCCATTTTGTGTAGCTATAGGGAAAGCCGAGATGAGTCAGGAGAAGCCTGATGAAGAGCCAGTTGGCTCTATCGAATGCTTTTGACAGGTCAACCTTTAAAATCAGGCCCTTTTGTTTTTTTGTATGGAGAGTATGTAGGAGCTCTTGTGCGGTGGCGATGGCCTCATGAATCTGCCGATGATGGAGGAATGCAAACTGTTCAGGGGATATGTGGCGAGATAAAATGGGCTTAAGACGATTGGCGATGATCTTAGCGATGATTTTGTATAGGCAGTTGCAGAGGGAGATGGGGCGGAAGTCGTTGTAGGATGAAGGGAGATTGGCTTTCGGGATGAGAGCGATGAAGGTGGATTTAATAGCTGATGAAATCCTGCCAGATCTTCTACTTTGCTCAATAATATTGAGGAGATCATTGCCCAGCAGATCAAGGAATGCAATGTAGAATTCGATGGTCCAGCCATCAGGACCGGGGCTTCTATCCTTCTTGAACCACTTAATGGTGGATTCTAGCTCCTCCATGGTGACTGCCTTAGTGAGCTCCTCTGTATCATCTTGAAGGACATATCTGGGAAAATGCTCTGCCACTCGCATGATCTCCAGGATGTTTGCCACTCTGGGGGCCTTATAAATGCCTTTAAAGTGATTGATCGCTAAGCTGGCCAGGTTCCTCTGAGATGTAATTGACTGATTTTGTTCATCCTTGAGCTCCCAAATAGAATTGATAGCTTTTCGACCATTGGCGAACTTGTGATAGAAAGTGGTGTTAGCATCTCCCTCGTTAAGCCAAATGGCCCTGCTGCGCAGCCGCCAACTTTCCTCTCTGCATTTCAGAATCTGTGTGCGCTCGGTAATGAGGGAATTGAACTGTTCTTTGCTTCCTGTAGTAGTGTAGATGCCATCAGTAGAGATCTCATATGCTGCAATGGCTTTTTCAGCTTCTTTTAAAGTGTGATCGTCCCGGACCCGCTTCTGGTGTGCCCATTGCTTGGATAAGCGCTTTAATTCAGTTAGTTTCCTCACAAATCCGGCCGAGAGCTCCTCCTGATCACGAATTGGATTGTTCTGCCAATATTCGGTGACCAAGTGTATATAGGAGGGATCCTTTAACCAAGTAGAATTGAATTTAAAAGGGCTCTTGATTTTGTCATAGGAGTCAGCTGTCTCTAGTAAGATAGGGCGATGATCGGAGATGCCGCCGGAGCCGACCCACTGCCTAGTGCGCGGGAGATGGTTATAGAGGGTTTCTTTAAGCAGGAACCTGTCTAATCTTCTAGCCAAGCTCTGATTCCCACTTCTGTTATTCGTCCAGGTGTGCTGTAGTCTGGCAGAGGGTATGTCTACCCAGTGATGCTCCTCCAACAGGTTGGATATGGTGTCCGAGAAAGGGTCTGTCAGGGCAGAGTGACCCCATGACTCACACTGACCCATTGTGAAGTTTAAGTCGCCACCAAGCATAATATTGTCCTCCTTCAATAGGTCAGATTCAAGTAGCGCACTCCAGAAGGGAGCCCTGCTAGAACATGGACCATAAACGTTGACAATACGCAGGTTCATTTCCATGGAGAGAACATAGATGTCCAGGCCTATGAAGCCCCTGCCGCCCCAAATGTTACAGATCTTGATGGCTTTGTTGAGGATCCCAATAGCTAATCCGCCCGATCTCCCTGATGCGTCAATAGCATGAAATGTCCAGTATGGCATCCAAGATTTGAAGGACTGGATGAGAGTGTCTGCAGGACAGAGGGTCTCTTGTAGTAGTATGATATCTGGTTGAGATATGGAGAGCAATCTCCTGAGCGCTAATTTTTTGGGGGAACTAGCAAACCCCCTGCAGTTGAAAGAGAGTACCTTCATGAGGGAAGAGGGACAGGGCCATGCTTTGCTCTAAGGGCCCAGGGGATGGTTTGTTGTCGCCCAATGGCAACTTCAGCGTCGACAGTGTGTCTGGCTTTAGAAATACGCGATGGTCGACCACGAGATTGCTTAAAAGGAGCTGATATAATGTCAAGGCCGAAAGCATCACCGCCTCTGTCTTTAGATCTGGATCTGAGGGCATATCGAGGGGAAATTGGGGGGGATGGAGCAAGGGAGGCGGATATGGATGGAGTGATCAAGGAGGGCGAACTTGGGGGAAAAGCGGGAGCCAGAGGCGGAATGGGGCAATGGAGGGAGGGAGGGGGAACCCCCGAAAGAGGGTTAGATCCATGAGGGCAAGGGTTCAGATGCGGAGCAGTATCTACAGAGGGAGATGTATGAACCGGAGGGGAGGAGGGATGAGGGATCGATGAACTATCACCCATCTGCTGAGGAAACTCTTGCGCTTGGTCAGGCAATGGACAAGAAGTGGGATCAATAGCGCAGCCTGGAGGGTCATGTGTACCATCAGTAGCCTGGTTATGCTCCGATGAAGGCGCCTCCGATCCTTGCAGATCAGGGAAGTGAGGGGGAAGTTCAGTAGCCTCATCCTGTGGTCGCTGCTTACCCTTGTGAAGGAGAGGGCAGTCCCGGTATAGATGTCCAACTTGGTGACATCGGCGACATCTATACGGGATCCCTTCGTAATCAATAATCTGTTTACGTGCCAAGTCCCGCCAGTGAATAGTAATGTGTTCTTGAAGGCCACCCCTGGTGTCCAGATTGATGAGAAGACGAGCATAAGTCATCACACCTGTATGGAGGAAGGATCGATCATAATCCAAGTAAGAGCCCAATGCATTCCCAATTCTTCTGAAGATGTCTTCAGACCAATACTGTATAGGGAGGCCTGGGAGCCGAATCCATATAGGCCCAGTGCCGATCAGCTCCGATTCGGGGTCAAACATGGGAGTCCAACGTTTAAGGAGGACTGGGGCATGTTGAAAATGCCAATGAGCAGATAAGACCCAGTCTGTGTGTTCGGCAAGGACAAATTTTATTGCAAACCATCCTCTAGCTAATATCTGTACTAAGGGGGGATCCCTTAGATGGTGTCCCCAAATATCAGATATCCAGGCCTTCAATCGAGAAACCGAGTATTTCCGACCCCTTATTCGGCCCACCAAGACTTTGTCGGAATGATCCATTATCTCACCCCACTGGACATCCTCCTCAAGTCTGAGAAATACTTCCTCTGCTTTGGATTTAAAACATCTGTTATTCCTTTTTGGTTTTGGATCCAGAGGTGAACTCCACGCTCGATGCGGTGGCGAGGGGGCTCCTGAGACAGAAGGAGGGACAGAGGAGGATGTGGGGATAGCGAGGCCACCGGAAGAGAAAATCGGATCAGAGGGAGAAGGTTGACTAGGGTGACCTCCATGGAGGGGATCTGAAGACAGTGAAACAGAGAAAGTGATGGGAGGTGGTTCAGTATGAGCGAGATCCGGGACTGAAGTAGAGAAGGAAGGGGGGTGAGGGAAAGGGGGAGCGCATTCCCCCTCAGATCCGAGGGTCGCCGGAGAAAAGAGGTCATGCCGGGAAGGTGTAAGGATCGGATGAGCTGCCGGACGAGAGAGCGATGGATCCCCATTAGAAAAAGAAGCCTGGTTATACATACCTCGTAAAGCATTTGGGGTACGCCAGATAGGTACGCCTTCCAGAGGGTCGGCAGTGTAATCTACAGCTTCATAATCTCCCATGAGAACAACAGGTTCCAGTGACAGTAGAGCAGAGAGTAGGTGTCAGGGGACTGTAGTTACAGGACGAGATCGTCCACCAGAAGTAAGGGCAGATGCGTCCAGTTGGTGGCGGGTCAGGGATATCTCGCAGGCTCAGAAACCTGCAGAAAATGTCAAACCCTAGCTAGCCATATCCATCGTCATCGATGCCCCTGCGCTCCATCGCTCCCAAAAAGTCCATTATAGACTCTGAGTTTGTTGGTAGTGTCGTGTGATTAAATTCAACGAGCATATAGACTCTGAGTTTTTTCGTGTCGTGTTTTTAAATTTACGGGCTAACATAGCCACACAAAATTAAGAATTGGGTGGGGTCTGGATTGAATCATAGAATGTAAGTTGTATTATGGTAATTGAATTTGACATCATCTCTCAAGTAATCCTTAGATTATATACATATGTAATATATAAGGGTTGTAGCGTAAGCCTATGCTTTTTAGCATTTCAACAAAATATATATATATATATATATATATATATTCAACGTTTTAACAAATTGTAGTTTTTCCTCAAATTAATCGAGCAACATATTTTCTTATGAAAAAATTATATATTTCTATCTGATGCATCAACTTTCAACTTTTTGAACGAGTAAGTCAATGTAGCCAATATGGCATTTAAAACCTATACATATTTATTTATTCAAGTAAAGGTAAATATTAATGACTACTACAAATTCAAAATTGATATTTAGAGTCATAAACTATTGCATTGTTGTTGGTCCACTTTTGAAAGATTCTCTTGTAAAGTAATCATGAGTTCTTTAATGATGGTTGGTGATACAAAGCATCGTCACCCAAGATACTCCATTTTATGGATAACCCACCACTTGAAAGTTGTCATTTTGCTATGAACCACCCATTCACACAATTGTAACCTTTGTCATTTTGCTATGAATCACTAACCTCTACAATTGTAATAGTAGCACATAATTGATGCAGAAGGCTTGTCACCTTTTGTTTGAATTAGGTATATGCATGTGTCTTTTTTCTTTTTTAATGAAATTTTTGAGTCCCATAAGAGTCTAAGTTCCTCTCATTGGAAACATTGAAATTTTTGAGTTACATTCCTCTCATTGGAAACGTATTGAAATTTTTGAGTCACATAAGTATATGCTTGTGCCTCATTTCTTTCTTAATGAAATTTTTGTGTCACATAAGAGTTTAAATTCCTATCATTGGAAACATAATGAAACTTTTGAGTCACATAAGAGTCTAAATTTCACTTTTTAGACACACAATTATGAGAACATCTCTTTGGGAATGGTTTGTTAAGTATATAGACCATGTTGCTCCATGAAATTGTTGAACTCACCTTTAGTATTGAATGACTTTGAAGGTTGGCCATTGAATTGAGAAGCCATAACTTTTTGTGATTTGGTTCATGGGCAACTCTATATCAGAGAAACAAGCATCTTCTATGATGATTAGTGGAGAGTTAAGGGAACTAACTTTATAATATGTGTTAAGAAAAATATTGGGAGGTGGGAAGGGGGGGGGCGGGTTTATAATATGTGTTAACAAAAATATTGGGGGCGGGCAAAGGTGCGGATTGGCGTGGGTGGCAAATCAATGTTTTAATACATTTAATCTTTATTTTCAAATCCATAATTTTGTACGCAATTGTTATTTAGGCAAATTGCGTGTGTACGCACCTTCAATGAATACAAACCACATATATGAAAATTATCAATATTTTACAATTACCATCAGTTGTTAAACTTAATCATTGCATCATTATTTCATTAGACATGCATTATGCAAAGCAGTAAAGAGAAAATAAATCATAATGCACATATCAACACATATGGACACCAAGATTTTAGGTGGAAACCCAATGTGGGAGAAAACCACTATTGTTGTCGTCTTTATTTTCATATCTTATTATAATAAAAATCATTCATTACATCATGACCTTGTATTTGGTGCAAACTCTTACTAGCATGCAAGCACTCACTTGCACGAGGCTACAACCTCCATTCATTCTCCAACACTAACTAGAAGGGAGTTACAACCCCCAAATCTCGTTTACCGGCTCCTACCGAAAGGGAGATCCTACCCCCTTGGTGAATGCTACAACTCTCAACACTTTGTGCACCGCATTTCACAATATTTTATACTGGATCCACCTGTCTCAAATACACTTTAAAACACGCAGGCTACCTTTTATCATATTTTCAAACTGGACCACACCCGATATTATGCTCAATCCAAGGTACCAATCTACCAACCAATGATACTATCAACCAAGCACATTGTCATCAATACAAAACTAATATGCAGTCATTACAAACGTTGATCAAATTAACCTTAGAATATATACACGATTGTTTTGAAGAATATCCGTGTATATGGGCGCTCCCTGTGCTTAAAACCTACGTACTATCTCAATTCACTGAATACTGAAATACTATTAAATGAATCATTAAATCGACCACTGAACCACTGAAATATTGAATCACAACAATAACTAATCACAAATATATCATTACAGAATCATTGAATACACAATCACAATTCTGCATCATCATCACTGATCAATATATCAAGCCACAACCAAATCCATCTATTCCACACTGTCAAATACAAATCATTTTTTCAGGACATCATTGACCAACAACAACAAATAATACAGACTTCATCAAATCAATCGACATCCAAACATTTGTTAAAAAAATCCAGATCGGACAGTAATAAAAAACGTATTAACCGGTAAGTATATGAGACTATATTGAAGCAAATTCATGTATGTACGCGACATTCCAGAAGCAATCCTGTGTATGGATCTTAAATCACTGAATCAAAACTTCGTTGCAAATCACAACACATGTCAAACCCATATTTCTGTGCACATACTGTAAACATACATTCAGATCATAGTTCCACCATAATCACAAATCCTGCATTGTTAGCCACTTAAACAATTTGCAATAAGCAAATCAATCAAGCATATATTTCAACATATCTTTAGATCTTTCAGATTTGATCTTAATCCTTGTTCCCTAGTGCACACTTGTTCCAAATTAGATCACACATGAATAATTCATTACATTGCACTCAGAGTTCCTTGATCTCCTCCTCCTTGTATAGTTTTTTTTCCTTGCAAATAGGCAAATCCCTGGGTAACGTTGTTGGTATTCATTTGACATGATGAAATAGACATTGTTGGCACAATAGTATGGGCAATTACCATGGTAATAGCTCTTGGTTTCTTGTTTTCCATGGTTCAGATTATGTATGCGACTTTTGTTCACAGAACCTGTGTATGTACGCGATTATTCTTCACAGAAATTGCATATACTTTTCAAAATTCACACTTTCATCTTTTCTTCAAGTGAAACCTGTAACAAGGTTGCCAATGCACTATCTCATTTCTGCAATACCTGTACCAATATTCCTGCCATTTGCATTAGTTCCATAATCATCATATTTTAACTAGGTTGACATCACAGACTTATTTGAAATGCAGGTTGCTGTCAAGGACAACACATTAGCCATAATGTTAACAATCCCCCCCTTTAGACTTGATGACAACCACGTTGGTGTTTAGAAACCACCTGCAAACACCAAGTCTTCTCTCCCCCTTTGACAATAAGGGCAAAGGGTTGAACTAGGTTGAATGAAATACTTTCCCTTGTAGCACTCATTATCGTAAGATTGATCTGCAAATATGAACTATGAAGACAACATAATGACCATGCTTCCCTTGAGCATATGTTGAACCTTTTAAACATATGCAAAAAAATATAATACTTTATGACTCAAGTACATGGCTATCCAAAAGCACATAACTTCTCCTATAATCAATGACTCTATGATCAATCACCCAACATTAAGGGGTTACATATTGGACATGGCTTGATTTCGATAACCCATATGTGATTGAATTTTACAATGATTACAAAATTAGTATTTTCATAACCTTTACATCAAGAGATATACATGTCATCTCAACAATGAAATATCTTTGTAGCAAAACTGTGATAATCAACAACAAACACAATGCGCCATATAGACAATTGCAACATAATCATTGACAACAACAACAAAAATGACATAATAGCAACAAGAACATCCTCATCCTCGAGAAGCAATCAAGTAGATAAGACAATGTAGCAATATCATGTGGCCAAATAAGCAACAAATAACTTATAACAAAGTGACAACACCACATTTTTATTTTCTCAGTAGTGACAACAATAACCATATATCCAGATCGCCAACAATGAACTGTCCATAATGCCAACAATGAACTATTAGAAGCATAGAAGATGCTCCCCTTGAACTTATGCCAACTCTTCATCGTCAAATTTGATTATATTATGTCCTCCTTACCAATAGCAAAGAGACAAATGACTTTGTAACAATGCATCACTCATCAAGTACCAATACTCTTTCATATATTCTGAAGCTTGCATAAAGGTAATATTCGTATATTGCAACAAACCAATTTTAGAGCTAGAATGCCAATAATGAACTGATGGAAATATATGAGGAGCTCCCCTTGAATTTATTCCACTCCTTTATCATCACAGAAAAACCATACGCGACTGTCTAAGTCAAGAACCACGCTCATACACTACTTCATGAAAAACACGTACAAAATGTAAAATACATATTTTTCTTAACCACTGCTTCCTCTGAGTTCATATATCCTGTTATGTTTGAACAATTAGGAGGCTGAAGAAGCAATAATCATTCCTAACTTGTGTCATAAATGCTCAAAGGGATCATGTGGGAGAGGTTTGGAGAATAGATCTGCAACTTGTTCCTTTGAAGAAATATATTCCAACTTGATTTTTTGTTCAAAAGCTTGTTCTCTAAGAAAATGGTATTTGATTGGGATGTGTTTGGTTTTTGAGTGCATGACAATATTTTAGAACTACTTATGGAACTTGTATTGCGACAAAGAACAGGTATAGGTTGACGGCAAGATACTTGAGTGTCTTGTACTGTTTGAGTCATCCATAGAAGTTGAGTACAACAAATAACAACAACAACCTATTCTACGTTTGCTTCAACAATTGATAAATCAATAGAGCTTTGTTTCTTACTAAACCAAGAGACTAAGCATGGTCCCAAAGAGAAATGCTCCTCCGATAGTATTTTTGTGATCATCAACACTACCAACCCAGTCTACATATGTGTAAGCATGAAGTGCAAAATTTGCGTTTTTGGGATACCATAGTCCAAGATCTTGAGTGCCTTGCAGACACTTGAATATCCTCGACTACTTTGAGATGTGTTTCCTTAGGATTTGCTTGGAATTGCCCAACTATGCCAACTACATGCATAATGTCTAGTTTTGTACTGGTAAGATAAAGCAAGTTGCCAATCATAGATCTGTATTCAGGTTGATTAGTTGTAGGAGAGTCATCATCTTGGCTGAGATTGCATCTGTTACCATGGGTGTGCATGCCGGTTTGTGGTATTCTAATCCATATTTCTTCAAGATTTGCTTGAGATATTTAGTTTGGGAAAGTAAGATACCATCCTTAGTTTGATGAACCCGAGGACCAAAAAAAATGTTTAAGTCACCAAGTAAAGAAATTTCAAATTCATGTTGCATGGCTGAAGCAAATTCTTGACTTATAAATTCAACATTGCTTCCAAATATGATGTCATCAGCATAAACCACTACTACTAAAAGTTTGTCTTGTCAAATTTGATATATAGATTGTTATTTGTAATCCTTTCTTGAATCCCTGTTATTGAAGATACATGTCAAGACGATAATACCATGCACGAGGACCCTGTTTTAACTCATATTATGCCTTCTTAAGTTTGTAAACAAGATTTTTATCATTGCCAAGTATGAATCTTTCAGGTTATTCAATATAATTTTTTTCTTCTAGATCCCCATTTAGAAATGCAAATTTAACATCCATTTGATATACTTTGAAGTTATGAAAGCTGGCAAATGCAAGGAACATTCTTATGGCTTCAAGTCTAGTGACATGAGAAAATGTCCCTTCAAAGTTTATTCCTTCCTATTCAGCATAACCTTTACATATAAGTCTTTCTTTATTCTTGATTACTTCTCCATTTTCATTCAATTTGTTTTTAAATACCCATTTTGTCCTAATTACATTTTTAAATATATTTGGCAATTTGAAGTTTTTGGGTGAAATTCCAAGTTTTTCTTAATCACAGATTTCACATACTTTTCACATGGTTGGTAATTTATCAAGGTTGATGCACCGAGCTCAAATTAGCAAAATCAGGACTTACATAGGGTATGTTCCCTTAGTATAGGATACTAGAGGTAGTTAAGCATCTAATTTGGGAGTGTTAGAGTGCTCTTTAATTAAATTTCATGGAAAGAGTATCAATGAAATATTTAGTCAGCTGAAATAAGGAATTATCCATTCGAAAGTTGACCTTCTCAGAGTGTAGGACATTAATTTTGAGCCATTATATTGGTCTCTAGTAGTATGTCAAGGCTATGGATTTATATGGTTTTTTGGCACATTTGTGGTGAGGTAATTGAGTTTCTCTTTGTATCTTTATTTTTCTGTATAATATAATAAATATGTTTAAAAAGTTATGTTTTGTGGCTTATGCACATGTTTATTTCTAGTGCTTTTTAATAAGATTTAATATATTGCAACTTGTATAGAGAGTGAGAGATCTAAAGAGTGCGGCACTCTATTATTTTTAATACTCGAGCTTGCTTAGTTACATAATAATTGTAGGTTCGCATTATATAGTTTGAATTTTAGTCTCCAGAGCACATTTTAGATGACCCCTGATTTTTTTTGTTTGGTGTAACTTCGTTGTGATTTGAAAGGCAACATTTGCAAAGTTTAAATTTGGACTGTGGGGGGATTTGAAGTAGTATGGAAGCTTAAATCCGATGGATTATGATCTCTCTCAGGTCCCATAATAACTTCTTTTATGGATGACATATAGAGGGAAATATGCTTTGGGAGATTTGGTGGATGTAAAGCACACACTCTCCTAGTTGAATAGTAAGCGAGTGTTGGTATATTTGGACTCTTATGCTCACCTTGAATTTATTCTTAGTGTACAAGGAAATTAGATTTGTATGATTCCATGGTAGACTTCTTTAAATCCCATTCAAGATAATTGTTTGAGTAATTTGAAAATTGAGAATTAGAAATTAAGCCAATGTAAAGAACTTGTACACCTATTGCAAGCTTCATTATGAGCTTATAACTTCTTTCTCTACTAAGTCTAATGGAAAGAAATGTACCGCTATACTATATTTTGTATATGGACGTGTATCATATGGAACATTTTTTGTATATGGACATGTGCATATATGTATATACAAAAACACACACACTCAGATGTATGCCCAAGAGATCAAGGTTATTTTTTAGTGATATATGAGTTGAGATTTTATATTGGAAAGGAAAAAAAAAAGCGTTCAATGTGCACTATACCATATTACATTTGTATTCAGACTTCAATTGAGTGATTCAATTGAAGACAATGTGTTTTGATCTATTTCTTATGTTTCAAGATTATTAAAATTGTTGACTTATCTAGGACATATAGAGATATTATATTCTCATTTTAATTATGGTACAACATAACTTTCTCAAATTTATACATTAGACTGTGATTCTAAGTGTGGCATTTGATGGGGTGAATTCCTCAAATAATAAAAAAAGAAATTGTACTAGAATTTCCTTTTCCTTGGAAGTCAAATATATGATGGGATGATTAACTTTACAAATTATTGTCTTATCTCTTGTGTAGCTTAACTTGTGATTGTTAACCAATCCAAAATTTTTGGGACAATAAATACAAGAAAAATAATCAGCACATGAAATAGATTAGGATTTGGAAGTTCACCACTAAGGTCCTCTTGAATATTATTTTTTTGTTTAGTTTTATACCTCATCTAGCTTTCTATTAATGAAATATATTTGTATTTGTGAATCGCATTCCTAGTTATGAAAAAACTTCTATTTTATTAATATGGCAGTCTTAGTATATCAATCATTAAGAAAGCTTGTAATAAGGTCCATAAAAGCACATCTTTTAAATCCACATTTTAGATGTTTCATGATACCTAAGGAAATTACATTTTTCTTTGTTGGAGTTATTTTTACTAGAGGCTACCCACGAAGATTTGAGCCTAGGTCATCATCATGACAAACACTCTAACTTGGACTATCCCACACATTGTCTTAAAAAAATTATGTGTGTTGGTACTAATTTGTAATAAACACACAATAATTATAATATAGCAATTAAAAAAATAAATGAATTGACACATCCTAACTAAAGTACATGACTAACCGCTCAACCATTGTGACTATTCAATGCTAAGTACACCATCACATGGCTTTGTAATTATATCATTCATTTGATACCCTAACTTTTTTAATAAATGAGAAAAATATTTATATTCCATATGAGGAATATACATATTTTAGTCCCCAAGGGATTTATTAGACAGGAAGGTTCATAGTCATTACAATAAACACTCATTATGAACTTTTTTAGCCCTTTATAAATTTTGTACTATTCGGTGAAATATTCGCCATGATTTTATAAGATAATATAATCTCATGAGAGATTGACCAAAAAAAATATATACACATTATATTATTGATAAATTTCCTTCAGATTTTTGTATGTATCATGGGGATTCACCTAATTGTTTTACATATAAATTTACGGGGGTTAAAATTTCCCCTGAATTCCAATAACATAAAACATGAGAATAATTTGTTTTTCTATGAAACATAAATAATGTTCATTGTCATCAAATTTTTAAATTTTTCCTAGGCATGGTACTTGAGAAAATGGATTTTATTGCATTTTCTCATATCTTTCTATTGTGCATAACAAAATTTTTTTGTTGTACTTTGAAATGAAAGTGATATATCAATTTTACACGTTTCTAATTTTGATTAGTCTTGTGTTGCACTATGTAACCTTTAACGAATTAATTAGGGGTGGAGCTTTTTACAGGAAACTTTCCTTGTACTGGAAGATTTCATTGTGCGGAATATAGAGGTTTGAACAATGAAAGATTTAAATCTTCCTTGATATAGTGGACTTAATCTGTAGTTCCACACATATGCATGTTTACAAAAACATAACTATAAACAAGGTTTTGACTCTGTGAAAATCACAACCTTTAATTAGTTTATTAGCAAAGTGTTTCTATGAAAAAGAAGGTGATTTGCTGAAGTGCAAAAACCATAATCAGTATGTGAAAGGTGTTCACTAGAATTTGTGCTTATGCTCAAGGGTTGTTTAGTTGCAAGATATATAAGCCTCTGCATTTTCACATAAAAGCGATATGTGGAATAAGAAAATCCACAAGAGTGCTTCATACAATAAAACTTTGGATTGTACCTCTGCACCCTGTACTAGAATCAATTTACAATAGGCTATTAGCAAAAAAATATGAAAATTAGATGTGTTGCAGTTCCAAAATTGAATCAAACTTCTCATTCTGTCAATTAAGTCAACTAGTAACAATGTATATGTTAATATTAATATTTTAATGCTTTGAAAATTGTAACAAACACTTCAAATATTTATATTTTGTATTAATCTTTAGAATACATGTTAATATTAATATTTCAATGCACCAACTATCCTCCCACACAAACCCATAGTAAAAACCCTGCGCAAATAAAATTAATAATTTTAATTATTATGTTCTCCCACACATACCCCATCTTTTGCAAACACTCATAGTTCTAAAATCAAAGCTCTACGAAATTTCTCCCACGCATATATTTCATACTACGCATAGTAAAATATAAGCACAGTGAAACATAATAATATTCTACACCTTCCTGCACATACCCCATCCTCCGTAAACATATATACGATATATGATCAGGAAATGCATAAAAGTATTAGATTTGTTCAACAAATCGACAAAAATACCCCATATTTTGCACAATCAAATCTCTGCACAATGAAACATAATAATAACACTAATAACAACATATTAACATTAATAGTTTAACATTAATTTCCACATGCACCCCTATTCTCTCGAAAATACTACGTCCTAATAAAAGCTCCTTATAATAAAATCTCTTGCACATACCCCCTCCTGGATAAAGATTTAATTCTAACACTAATGCTTAGAGAAATAACACACTATCATAGCACTCGTGAAAACCTCCATTCTCCCACACTTACCCTGTTTTCTAGATTTTTTTACGTCAATAGAAAACATATATGCTCTCAATATCACACAATTTCACAACACATCCACTTCGTGTAAAATATCACATACTAAAATTAATATTTAAGAATGACCTATGACCCACTCTACATAATTGAAATTAAAAATATTAATCATTTCGCAAAGAATCATAGCTCTAAAATCAAAATATCTACGCAACTTCTCTCCGGCATGTACTTCGTACTCCACACAGTAAAATCTCCACACAATGAAACATAATATTATTTCTCATTCTCCCACACTTACCCTTTCCTCCATAAACATTCATATGATATATGACCTGAAAATTTGTAAAAGTATCTCTACACAATGACTTGCGTAGCCCCACAGTGATAACCACTTTTTTGTTATATTGAATAAGTTACCATTGAAACATTATTGAAAGTGTAAATGTAATTTCCCGTTTTAGAATAAAAAAATATAATTTAAGTACCTTTATTGTAATTTTCAAGTTTTCTTAAGGGGTAAAAGAAGATTATAGAGCATTTGTTCTGTGAAATGACAATGAGCAAGCATCATGTGATAGTGATGGATGTATGGAAGTAGAAATGTAGCATTACATACATCCTTAGTAAGTGATTAATAAATCAAGTGTGTAGTTAGGACACGTATATTAATAGACAATTAATGATCAAAGATCATTATTGAGTATGGAAGTAATTGTGCAAAGGTGGTTGTACGTGTCCACAAACTATGTAGAGAAAAAATGCATTGGTGGGAGGGGTGATACACAAGCCATTGTGTAGAGATAATTTTAAAAATTTTCATATCATATATTCTATATCATATGAATGGTTATGGAAAACCAGGTATGTACAAGAAAACGAGGAATATTGTCATTTTTCATTGAGTGGAGCTTTTGTTGTGTGGAGTAATTAGTATGTGTGAAAAAATTAATTGTGTAGAGATTGTATTTTAAATATATGAATCTTTGTGGAAGACTAGGTATGTGTGGGAGAAAATAATGATTAACATTGTTAATTTCCATTGTGTGGAGTGGAGCATAGTTTTTACTTTGTTGAGCTTTTATATTGGAAAATTTATTCAACGGGGATAAGATTAGGACAAGGTATTTTTTGAAGAACGAGGGGTGTATAGGGAAATTAATGTTAATCTGGTATTATTATTGTTTTCATTCTTGAGAGCCTTGACTGTGCGAAAGATGGTGTTTGTTTGTCGATTTCCTAAACACATCTCCACTTAATATTTCGTTGTGCAAAGATACTTTTGCAAATTTCTAGATCATATATTATATGAATGTTTATGGACTATGGGGCATGTGCTAGAGAATGAGAAATATTGTTATGTTTTGTTGTACAAATATTTTATTGTGTAGAGTACAGACTATGTGTGGGCGAGTAGTTGAGAAAGCATGCCCTGATATAGTGTATGTGGAAGAAGCTATGTAGACATCGTTGTGCAGATTAAGCAGTGCAAAACAAGCATGTTCTCAAACAAACATGTGGATAAGATACAGACCCCACTAATGTTGGTATTATTGCGAACAACAAATATGCATTATTTAATATTGAAATATTGGCAATAAATTCCTTTAGTTCCAAGTGTGTTGAACCACACATTGAAAGATTCTCTGCACTTCCACACATATTCTTGATTTGAAACACATTCAAAAATACAAAAAATTGCATTATTTACAATTAAAATATTATTAACAATATAAACATAAAGTATGCATTTTTAATACTAAAATATATAATCAATTAAATAACAATCTTGTGCATTATTTGAAACTAAAATATTTTCAATAATCTAACCATAGACAATGTTGTTGAAAAAATATGCATTATTTAGTACTAAAATGTTAGCAATAAAATCCTTTTGTGCTAAGTGCGGAAATTTTCACATTCAAATCTTCCTCCACATAATAAAGTTCTTCAACACTTCTGCGCATATGCCTAATTTGAAACATATTTGAAAATATGAAAAGATATTTGGAGCACAAGGGATTGACTTAGTGAGCCTCTGACATATCACGTGTGTTCGTGGCATATTAAACAATACCCTTAATTTGACTACATATTGCAAAATCCATCTAAAAATTACATTATTTAACCCCCTACCAATATGAACCCATTACAACTTCCCAATTTATAAAACCCCTACTTTCACTAGGTATTTTAGGTATCCATTTTTCATTAACATTTTTTATACCCCTTTATATTTTTTCATTAATTTTAAGCTCCATTTTTTATATTTTCCAATATAAAAACCCTTTACCCCCTATATATCCCCCAATATATTATGTCATTTTTTCCTCAATAAATATCCCCCAATATGAACGCACGTGGTATAATATTGCTCCCCCAGTGAATCCCCTATGATTTGGAACTGAGGTACATATGCTTTTGTGTTATATTCGAAGCATATTTGTTTTCTTTTGATGATAAAAAATGTAGAAAATCAGTTATGTGTGGGATAACAGGTGTTTTCATGACTACTTTGAGAGTGTGTTATTCCTCTTAATAGCATATGTGTTGGACATTTCATTGTCCAGAGATTTTACTATCTTGATATTTTATATTGGAAACTTTATTTCATAGGGATGAAATTAGGACACCATATTTTCAGAAAAACGTGAGGTGTACACGGAAATTAATGTTAAATTATCAATGTTAATTTGTTATTTTTTTTCATTGTGCCAAGTTTTGACTATGTAGAAGATGAAGTATGTATGTCAATTTGTTAAATAAATGTTTACATTTATCACAAAGGAAAATCACTAATTATTTACTTTGACATACAGTATAGGAAATGAATTAAATATAGTAATACAGATACATGTCATGCATGGAAATTAATTCTTATATTTCAATTGAGCAAAAATTTCTACTTCTAATGTTCAAAATTTAAAAACACCATTAACATTGTTGACAATTGGGCTATAGAAGCTATTCTAAAATGATATGTTTTCTTAACGTGGAAAAGAAGAAAAAAGACAAAATAAAATAGCTATGTAAATTACTACATATCCTCAATATCATTTATTTTAAAACATGTGAAAAAAGTAAACACCTAGGAACACACGACATTGTTGAAAAATGCAGCAAGAAATTCTCAATTTGATTTTTCCTTGATTAAATTGAATAAATTTGAAATTCCACATCTACAGATAACTTGCAAGTGTTAATTGAGGTGACATGACTCTTGTCACTTAGTTAAGAACACTCAATTCGAGATAGTGAGTTGAAGTTCAATTTGAGTGTGTTGATTCCTATTTTAAAGGATTCTAGCTGAATTAATCTGAGTTAAGGGCATGAAGTTTAGTTTTATGTTGTGATTTCTAAATTTTAGGAGCCTAGGTTGAGTAAATTTTAGTTTTAATCAGTTAAACTAGTTCTAATTATTAATAGAACTAGTCTGTGGCCATTTAAGTAGTTGGACATCAGTCTAACTCAGAGATCATCTAGTTAACTAATCAATCAAGTAATAATTACCTCATGCATGCAAATAATTTTGGTTTCCCAGTTTTGGTGGAGTTTCCAAGGCAATTAACTAGCAGTTGTAAAATAGTTGAGTGTACAAGTGTTGCATGAGGTCAAGTGGATCATACTTGGGAATTACATAATGAATTAGAGGAATTTCCTATTTAATAGGGGCATAATTCATCAAGGAATAATGCAAGGAAATAAGAGCTTGGAGGGCTTGAAAATTTTCTAAGTGTTGGCCAAAGTAAGTCACTGACGAAGAGTGATAGACTATACACTTGTAGGGTGCGCTCAGGCTTGAGAAAACATATGTATTTCATCTATGTTCTCTTATTAACATAATATAGATAGGAAGTGGTTTTGAGAAATTTCTTTCTCCTAGATAAATCTTTATGAATGTGTGATGTTTCCTTTTGCATGTCTATGATTCATTTTCTATATGGTGAATTAACTTCTGCATATCAGTAGAGTAGATTCAATTCTTGTAATTGAGTAAATTCCATGAGCAATTTCAAATCTACAACATAATTTATACATGGCATCAAAGCAAGATTCACATTAGAAACAGTACTTAAAGTCTTCATGTACAATTATCATTAAAGAACTAATGAGCTACTAGGAGGCATAGTTATGGAGCCCAAGTACAAGGCATATCCATAGAACCCACCGAGCAGACTTCTTAATAGAGCTAGAAGACTGCTAGTGGGTAGATTAGTGAGCCAATGTTTAGTGACACAAAAAAGAGTTGCGATCATTAATATTGGTAGATTAAGGAGCAACAATATTTCCCATAGGTAGACTGATACTCAAAGGGAGTCTAGCTTCAAAGGGTGCAACCCTATGAAAGATAGTACTTCAGGATCTCGGGATATCACACTCATTATTGCAGTAGTTGTAGCACCAATATGGAAAAACAATAGAGCAGTAGCAATAAAAGTATGAGTAGATCAGATTTCATTATGCATGCAGCGATACCTCGAGGATTGAGGTGGGGCAATGTAGATCATTAGTCCAAGAGTTGCATTGTTTTGGGTAGGATCCAATGAGGTGTCCTCCTCATGGATCATTACCTTGCTATCGGGGCCTACAGTATTCAGTAGCACGAGGATCAGTGTTAATCATATACTAAGGAGTGTTGACAGAAGAGAAGGAGGCTCAGTAGCAGAGTCAACAACAACACAATTTTCCCTAGTAGATAGTTGGAGACACAATTGATTCATTGTTTTTTGTTTATTTATTTTTCTTCTAAGTTGCAGGTATTGTAGTAGTAGCAACAACAGTGAGAGGTGTTACATGAAATAAATTCCATAGGTGTAGGATAGGGGTGGTTGATAATCCATTTCTTGATGAGAGGGAGTGTTGAAAAATGCAACAATAAATTCTCAATTTGATTTTTCCTTGACTAAATTAAGGAAATTTGAAATTCCACATCAGCAGACAACTTGGAGGAGTTAACTGAGCTGACATGGATCTTGTCACTCAGTTAAGAACACCCATTCAAGATAATGAGTTGAATTTCATTTTTCATGTGTTGATCCCTATTTTATAGGAGTCTAGCTCAGTTAATTTGAGCTAAGGGCATGAAGTTCACTTGTATGTAGTGATTATTAAATTTTAGGAGCCTAGGTTGTGTTAATTTCAGTTGTTATCAGTTAAACGAGTTATAATTGTTAATATAACTAGTTGGTGGTCAGTTAAGTAGTGGGACATCATTTTAACTTAGAGATCATCTAGTTAACTGATCAATCAGCTAATAATTAGCTCATGCATGAAAATAATTCAGGTTTCTTAGTTGTGGTGGAGTTTATAAGGCAGTTAACCAACAATTATAAAGTAGTTGATTGTACAGGTGTTGCATGAGGTCAGTAGACCATAATTGGGAATTGCACAATGAATTAGAGATATTTCCTATTTAATAGGGGCCTAATTCCTCAAGGAACAAGGTTTTAGCATTATGACTCAGATTTGGCACAGGTATTGTCCTTGATGGAAACTCACTCAGATGACAGATCATAGTTCCGTAGGTTAACAACTCAGAGTTATAGATCAGACTTCACAGGATGAGGAAAGAGAAGTATACGTAGGTTCACCTTGACAAAGTAGCGTATACACAGGGTTAATAGACCAAAAGGTGTGTATAATGTACACACGTAGTTTCACAGAAGGAAAGGTGAGTACATGTTGGAAATCTAAGTTTTGGTCCGTGGTATTTGGCCCATGGTATTTTGATCCATGGTATTGGTCCAAAGTATGTGGTCTGAAGTATTGATCTTAGGTATTTGGTCCAAGGTATTGATCCTAAGTGGTTTTGGACCATGGTATTGAGAAAGGCCTAACACGATATAAAGGGAAGAATATCATTAGGCCAATGTACTCAAGCATTGAAGATATGATGATGAGCAAGATCTAGTGTATAGGTCATTGGGTTATGGTGCATAGCTGGATATAAACAAAGGATGAACCTTAGCGCTTAATGAAGGATAAGATCTAATGATGGGTCAAGACCTTGAGGCTTGAAGTGAAGTATCTTTATGTGGTTTGATCATTTATCTGAATAACTGGTGCATGCCGTAGTCTATAAATATGATGATCTGGGTATAACTAAAGTCTGGAATTATTGTAAAGTTTTAAATCATCATTTATAGATATGTACACAGGTTCACTTTAGAAAAGGCACATATACATGTTGGTTCTGCATGTCAAAACAACGTATACATCTTAAATTTGATTTGCAGATCTGTAAGCAGGTTAGCATTGAGAAAAGTGCGTATGCACGCAGGATCGACACAAGAAAGTAGCGTATAGCTTGTAAAATATATTTTAGCTACTTATGTTTGCTATTGCAGTATTCTAGGTTCTAGCTTGTGTTCTGGTTACTGTATTCTGGTTACAACATTCTAAAAGATCAAATTGAAGGGTTGTCAAAGTGGTTGATTGGTTCAGTTGTGAACAGGAGATTGGTTGATGCAGATATATTTAATGATTGAATGATGGATCCAGTTTGAAAATTTATGAAACGTGGTCCCTGGAAGAAAATAGAAGGTTGTAGCCTTTTGTAGGCTAGCACCTATGTACTAGTAAACATATCGGCTAGTACAAGAGCTAGGGGTGTTGTAGCTCCCTTCCAAGAGAAGATAGAGAACGAGAGAAGGTTGTAGCCTTCTATAGGTAGAAGCTTGCGTGCTACTATAAGTCTGCACCAGTACAAAAATTGTAAAAAGAAGTTTCTTATTATTAAAAAGAAGATAGAGCCGATTGCAACAAGTGGTTTTCACCAAAAGTGGGTTTCCACCTTATATCTTATGTTCATGTGTGTGATTGTCTGTTTTGTTTTACTGAACCTAGTTACTGTTTATATGGTTCTGATGCACTGATTAAAGATCAACATATGATGAATTAACTGAATCTTAAGTTTGCAGTATATACACTAGTTGCCTTAATCACAATTGTGTATACACACAAGTTCCACTAATTGAAGTAGCGTATATAAATCTGATTATGGAAATGAAAAATTATTGACTTGCTAATACCGATTCACCCCCCTCTCAGTATTATTTCTAACAATTGGTGTTAGAGCAGGGCCTTCAGAAGAAGCTTGATCACTTGAAGGAAGATCCATCATCATGAGTAAACAAGAAAGAGAGGGATCCATCAGACCTCCAATCTTTGATGGAAGCAACTTTGTTTATTGGAGGGTAAGAACCACAACCTATCTTCAATCTCTTGGAACACATGTATGGGAAATTGTGGAAGGAGGATATACATTTCCATCAGCAATTCCTACAGATGCTGCAGGTAAAAAGCAATATGAAACCAATGCCAAGGTTGTCAATACATTATTTGGAAGTCTGTCATAATTAGAATTTCTCAAAGTTATGCAGCTCAAATCCGCCAAATAAATATGGGACAAAATCATTATAGATATGAAGGAGACACTCAGGTAAAACGTGAAAAACTACAAACTCTCAGAATTCAATATGAAACTCTCAAAATGCACAATGATGAAAGTATAGCTAGTTACTTCTTACGTATAGATGAGATTGTTAATTGCATGAAGAATTTTGGTAAAGAGATAAAAGAAATTACTTTAGTTGAAAATATTTTAAGATCCTTGTGTGCTATGTTTGAATCAAAAGTATCTACATAGAAGAAAAGTAGCATCTTCAGACTATTACTATGACACAACTACATGGGATCTTAACTGCTTACAAGATGAGAAAAGGAGGTCCATCAAATATGAGAGAAGTCACATTTAAAGCTTTAGGAAAAGAAGAACTTAATCAATCAAGACATATTTCAGAAGGAGAAGAAGAAGCAAACTTTGTCAAGAACCTTCAACGGGGTTCCGGAAGATTCAGAGGTAAACTACCTTTCAAATGTTTTTCTTGTGGAAGAGTCAGTAATTATGCTGCCAAATTTCCTCAGAAAGATAAGGTTGACAAAGGTAAAAAATCATGCAAAATGGAACATAAAACAAAATGTAAGTAAAAAGAGCTACTATACTCATGAAGATAGTGATGGTTTATCAAATAGTGATGAAGATGAAAATAGAAATGATTATAGACTTCTGATGGCTTATGAAGATGATGATTTTTTAGATGCTTTACATGAAGATGACCTTTATGAAGAAATCTCTAAACTAAAAATCTGTTTAGAATAAAAGAGTATGATTATAGATACCTTGACATTCCAACTTGCTGAAAGGGAAAAACACAATGAAAAGCTAGAACGTGAAATTGTGGGTCTAAGAAAGGATCTTGAGAAAACAAAAGTTCTCAATCTTATATTTGCTAAAGGAACAGGTACCTTAAATGAAATTATCAAAGTGAAGTGCTCTCCTCTGATAAAGATAGGTCTTGGATACCCTAGAAACATCTCAATCACAGAAGCTGTCAACCTCCACTGAAAGCTATCATGATGCAGCAAAGAGAAACGAACAATTCGGCAATCATCAGCAAAGGCATAAAGCAGATCACCAGGGGTGAATCAGGCTCAATTTAATTCAAGAATGAACAGAGGCCACAATCAACCTCAGGTAAACCACACTCAATTTTCTTCAAGGAATAACAATCAACAGGTCAGTAGAAGGAACTTCAACTACAATCATCAGGTCAGTAGATTCAATAATAGCAGGAACTTCTTTAATGGTCAATGTTTCTCATGTCATAATTTTGGACACAAAGCTGCTCATTGTGTTGCTTACAAAACTATCATGACTAGAGAAGCACGAAATCAAAGAAATGTGACAGGGATCAAGAAAAGTTCCTATAATTGAAAATGAAATGGAATGCTCAATCTGTAACAACTTTGGCCATGAAGAATCTGAATGCAGGAGTAAATTTCGGCAAATAGCTCAAAAGGAGCAAACTCCATTAAATCCCAAAATATGGAGAAAGAAAGAATCGCAAACAGAAAGATGTGGTATAGCCCTATATGCAGAAGGACAAGAAAAACAATGGTACATCGACAGTGGATGCTCAAAACACATGACAGGTGATGGAGAAAAACTACACTCATATAATGTCTTAGAGAAGGAAAAGAGTGTGTCATTTGGAAACGACACTCCCGCTGTCATAAAAGGTAAAGGCTCTATTTTCTTGAAAGAAAAAGTTAAAGCTAGGAATGTTATGTATGTTGATGACTTAAAGCACAATCTGTTTAGTGTGAGTCAAATGTGTGATCAAGGAAATGAAGTGGTGTTTTGATCAAATGGATGTGTTGTTCCCGAGCTTGATACAGGAGAAACCATGATTAAAGGGACAAGAACTCTAAACAACCTATACATACTCAAGGGAGCACAAATCCAATGATATCTAAGAAAAAACGATGAACACTGGCTATGGCACATAAGATTGGGGCATCTAAGTTTTTCTCAAAGAAGAAAAGTATGTAGATTCCAAGCGATTCACTATCTTCCTGATATCATCATTCCAGAAAATACAATACGCAAATCATGTCAATTTGGTAAGTAAACCATATCACACTTCCCTGAAATGGAAGGATCAATTAGTAAGCCTCTTGAACTTGTTCATACTGATTTATGTGGACCATCAAGGAAAAATTCACCTCGTCGAGAAGAATACTTTATATTGTTCATTGATGATTTTTCCAGAATGTGTTGGATAGGACTTCTAAAGCATAAAGATGAAGCATTCGAAAAGTTCAAAGCCTTCAAAGTTTTGGTTGAAAATGAATCAGATCACAAAATCAAATGCCTCAGATTTGATCGAGGAGGGGAATTTACTTCAGATGAATTCTTTGACTTTTGCGAAGAACATGGAATAAAAAGGAAATTCTCCACCGCAAGGACTCCTCAGAAAAATAGAGTGGTGGAAAGGATGAACAGATCTATTCAACAAATTGCTTGTGCTATCCTATATGAGTTTGGAACTCCTGCCACCTTCTAGGTGAAGTTGCAATCGCTGCCGTCACTAGTCTCAACCAAGAAAATGTTCGGGTAAATAACACTCAAACTCCTCATGAACTATGGTATGGTAAGACGCCTACTGTAAAATACTTCAAAGTTTTTGGAACCAAATGTTACATCAAAAGGACTGATGAAAAACTTGGTAAGTTTGAACCCACATCAGATGAAGGTATTCTCCTTGGTTACTCTTCCCGAAGTAAATGATATAAATGTTATAACAAAATATTTGGGAAAATTATTGAAAGTATTAATGTTGGGGTTGATGAAGCATGCTAAAATAAAAAACAAATAAAAACCGAAGATTATGAAGAAGATGAGGATTATCCTTCCACATCAAATCCCACTAATTCTGAATAAGAAACCAATGAAGCTGCACCAGAAGATGAGATAATGGTAGAAGAAAAAACTTTTTCCAGGTATGTTCAGAAAAATCATCCAGAGATGCAAATTTTGGGACAGAAAGAGGCAGGTGTGCAGACAAGAAGAACTATTACAGAAGCTTCAATTTATCTAGCATTGCTATCCTCCACCGAACCTCAAAATGTAAATGAAGCATGCAAAGATGAATGTTGGGTAAAGGCCATGAATGAAGAACTTGAGCAAATTGAAAAGAATAATACTTGGGAATTAGTTCCTAGACCTCTTAATAAGAATACCATAGGAACTAAATGGATATTCAAAAACAGGCTGAATGAAAATGGAGAAGTTATTAGAAATAAGGCCGAACTTGTTTGTAAAGGATATGCTCAACAAGAAGGTATAGATTTTGAAGAAACTTTTGCACATGTTGCTAGACTTGAAGCCATAAGAATGTTCCTTGCTCTTTCTAGTTTTGAGAAATTCAAAGTTTATCAATTAGATGTAAAATCTGCCTTTCTTAATGCAGACTTAGAAGAGGAAGTCTATATTGAGCAACTAGATGGATTCATTTTGGGAAATGATGCAAAACTTGTGTGCAGACTCAAAAAGGGTCTCTATGGTCTAAAACAAGCTCCAAGGGCCTGGTATTACCATCCTGACAAATATCTCCATCAACACGATTTTTCAAAGGGATAAGCTAATAGCAATATATATATAAAGATTGACAATAATAGATTTCTAATACCTTTTGTGTATGTTAATGATATCATTTTTGGAAGCAATGAAGAAGCTATGAGTTGGAATTTTGCTTTGATAATGCAGCAAGAATTTGAAATGTCACTGCATGGTGAGCTTACATATTTTCTTTGTCTACAAGTTCAACAAAATAAAGATGGTATTTTTCTGTCACAAACCAAATATCTTAAACAGATCTTGAAAAAATACGGCATGGAAGATTATAAACCAGTATGTACCCAAATGGTAACAGGATGCAGTCTCAGCTCAAATGAGGATTCAGCAGCAGTACATCAACCAACTTACAGATCCATGATTGGCAGTCTACTCTATCTAACAGGTACCTGACCAGACACCATGCATGCAGTAGGAATAGTTGGAAGATTCCAAGCAAATCCAAAGGAATCACACCTTCAGGCAGTCAAAAGGATTTTCAAATATATTCAAGGGACACATAATTTTGGTTTATGGTATCAAAGAGATATAGATCTTACACTTCATGCATATACAAATGTAGGTTTGGTAGGAAGTGTTGATGACAAAAAAGGCACTAGTGGTGGTGCATTCTGTATGGGTTCCAGATTAGTGTCTTGTTTCACTAAGAAACAAAGTTCAATTGCATTATCTACCGCTGAAGCAGAATATGTGGTTGCTGCATCTTACTGCACACAACTCCTTTGGATGATGGAAAGATTGCAAGACATTCAGATCACATGTACTCCACCCATCTCCATTCTATGTGATAATACAAGTGCCATCATTATTTCAAAGAATCCAATCGTGCATTCCAAGACCAAGCACACACCCATAAATTATCACTTTCTACATGAACAAGTGCTTGAACAAAAGTTCAAATTGGAATATGTTCCCTCCAAAGAACAAGTTGTTGATATATTCACCAAAACATTTCCCAGAGAGACTTTTGAATATCTCAGATAGAAGTTGGGAGTTGTTGATGCATCATCCTAATGTTATACACGAGTTTCATGAAGCGTAGTCACATACATATGCTGATTTCTGTGGATTTGGTTTGAAGAAAAGAAGTGGCCAGACTCAGGAAGAAAGGACCCTGATATGGTTTAAGGGGATCATATTCTTCTAATAATTCATTGTCTACACTATCTTAGAAGATCTTGGTACAAAATAACCCAGTTGTTTTTGTTTCAGGTGGAACAGGTTCAGGGGGAGAACATGGTTGCTGGACTGGAAACTGATTCATAAATACTGTTGATGATAGTTTTTGATGACTATCATGGTCTTGGTCTCTGTTATATATGTCATGTGTATCTTTTTATGAAAATTTCTTGAAACGACCTATTTTTTTACCCCAATATGCATGGGATGGATGTTGTAATGTTTTTTTTTTGACATGTATAAACAAATGGTATATCCCCACTTGATTTGGAGATGGATGTATGTATGAGTCATTTATGATAGGAAGGTCATTTATGATTTATGTATAGAGTCATGTTCTTCTTTTAGAACATCTTTTTGGAAACCTTGCTTATATTCAAGGGGAGCATGGACTCATTCGTGAAGCTCAATCAGCACACTTCAGCATATCAGAGAATTCTGCATGTACTCAGGGCAAGCACGACCGTTTTCCCTTGATGACAAAGGGGGAGAGTGACTTGGGGTTGCCATCAAGTCAAAGGGGGAGATTGTTGACATTATGACTTAGATTTAGCATAGGTATTGTCCTTGATGGAAACTCACTCAGATGACAGATCACAGTTTAGCAAGTTAACAACTCAGAGTTACAGATCAGACTTCACAGAATGAGGAAAGAGAAGTATACACAAGTTCACCTCAGTAAAGTAGCATATACATGTGGGTTAATAGACCAAAAAGTGTGTATAACGTACACACGTAGTTTCACGGAAGGAAAGTCACCTACATGTTGGAAATCTAAGTTTTGGTTCGTGGTATTTGGCCCATGGTATTTTGATACATGATATTGGTCCAAAGTATCTGGTCCGATGTATTGATCCCAGGTATTTGGTCCAAGGTATTTATCCTAAGTGGTTTTGGACCATGGTATTGAGGAATGCCTAACACTATATAAAGGGAAGAAGATCATTAGGCAAATGTACTCAAGCATTGAATATCTGATGATGAGCAAGATCTAGCGTACAGGTTGTTGGGTTATCGTGCATAGCTGGATCTGAACCAAGGATGAACCTTAGCACCTGATGAAGGATAAGATCTAATGATGGGTCAAGACCTTAATTCTTGAAGTGAATTATCTTTATGTGTTTTGATCATTTATCTGAATAACTCACGCATGTTGTGGTCTGTAAATATGATGATCTGGGTATAACTGAAGCCTGGAATTATTGTAATGTTTTAAATCATCATTTACAGATCTGTACGCAGGTTCACTTTAGAAAAGGCGCGTATACACGCTAGTTCTGCATATCAAAACGTCGTATACATCTTAAATTTGATTTGTAGATCTGTACGTAGGTTAGCCTTGAGAAAAGTGTGTATGCATGCAGGTTCAACATAAGGAAGTTGTGCATACCTTGTAAAATATGTTTTAGCTACTTCTATTTGCTGTTGTAGTATTCTGGGTTCAGGCTTGGGTTCTGGTTACAACATTATGAAAGATCAGATTGAAGGGTTGTTTTAGTGGTTGATTGGTTTAGTTGTGAAAAGGAGATTGGTTGATGCAAATATATTTGATGATTGAATGATGGATCTAGTCTAAAAATTTACGAAACGTGGTTTGTGGAAAAAAAGAGAAGGTTGTAGATTTCTGTAGGCCGGCACCTATGTACTAGTAAACATATCAGTTAGTACAAGAGCTAGGGGGGTTGTAGCTCCATTCTAGGAGAAGCTGGAGAACGAGAGAAGGTTGTAGCCTTCTGCAAGTAGAAGCCTGCATACTGATATAAGTCTGCACCAGTAAAAAAATTGTAAAAAGAAGTTTCTTATTATTAAAAAGAAAATAAAGATGATTACCTGAGGTGGTTTTCACCCACATTGGTTTCCACCTTATATCTTGTGTTCATGTGTGTGACTGTCTGCTCTGTTTTACTTCACCTAGTTACTGTTTATATGGTTCTGATGCACTGATTAAAGATCAGAATATGATGAATTAACTGAATCTTAAGTTTCCAGTATATACACTAGTTTCCTCAATCACAGTTGTGTATACACACGAGTTCCACTAACCGAAGTAGCATATATAAATCTGAGTATGGAAATGAAAAATTATTGACTTGCTAATAATGATTCACACCACCCCCCCCCCCCCCCCAACCCCCCGCCACCTCCCACCCCCTCTTAGTATTATTTGCAACATAAGGTAAGGAAATAAGAGCTTGTAGGGCTTGAAAATTGGCTAAGTGTTAGATAGAGTTAGTTAGTCAGGTAGGGGGATAGACTATACACTTGATGATTGTGCTCAAGCTTGAGAAAACATATGTATTTCATCTCCATTCTCTTATTAATGCAATACAAATAGGAAGGTGTTTTGGGGAGTTGATTTCCCCTAGATAAATCTTTGTGCATGTGTGATGTTTCCTTTTGCATGTCTATGATTTGTGTTCTATATGGTGAATTAACTTCCGCATATCAATAGAATAGCTTCAAGTCCTATGATTTAGTAAAATTCATGAGCAGTTTCAAATCTACAACGTAATTTCTACAGGCATTAATTATTTTCTTTTCTTTTTAAAGGAATCCATTAAATGTAAACATTGAAATTCAACCATTAGTTTTTCTATTATCTATCAGTCCAACCATATTAAGTGTCAAATAAATATGTTTAATATTTATATGCTAGCATCATAATACTACTTACTAATTTCGATCATGCCATCTGTAGAAACATTTTCCAAGTGTTCATCATGCAATATTTTTAGCATACACATTAAGAATGCATGTCAAACTAGTTTTCGAAGGACATAGTTACAAATAGAATCCTAATTTCAGTTGTACAATGTTGTTCTGATAGTTTCACATCGTGAGGGACTATCATTTATAATGAAATTGCAAAAAATACAACATTAGTGATAGATTAATAGTGCAATACTAGTTCTATATGCGAGTACTAACACTGCTTATACAATATACAATGCAGTCCTTTTGGCAATGATGTCAAAATTTCAAATACTATATGACATCACAATACTAAACATGTTTGTGCAACATATGTTCTTGTCATTGAGTTCTTATTTTTGAATTACTTTCATGCCATCGAATTAGAAACTCGTATTTTTCTTCTTTCTATATATTTGATCTAACTCATATCATCATAAAAAATTCCATTAAGTTCTTCTAAGAGACACATTTATGTTTTATTTATTGTACTCTTTGTATATTTTCATTACACAACACAACTAACTTTTTTTTTTTGTCCCCATTGCTTTTGGTCGATTTTTTTAATATACTATAACTAAAAGATTTTATTTTTTTAATTCCCAAGAAACATATGACACGTAGAGATTCATATTCAGGACAACAATTAGAAATAAAAAAAAAAAGTATTTTGAACATTTCTATAAAACTTTCATATTTGTTAAAACTAAAATTTATCTAGACATTTTTGTATGCTAATAATTAGCTTTCTTTATCTTATTCTATTTTCATTAAACAATTCTTACTTAGTTTCTATTATAGTGTCCTTTTAAGCAGTGATTATCTGTGCAATATTTATGAACAAGAAAAAGCTATCAAATTTGAATGATGTCATAGTATACATGGATGACAGTATGGAGACAGGAATGAGGAGTACCACAAATATAGATATTGCAATAGACAAAACAAAACCAACAGAAACTAGAAGATAAATAAATTCAAATAGGCACTTCTACACATGTTAATTAATGTTGTAGTGACTTTGTAGCAGAGTTTCCATTTTTTCCCTTCTTTTTACCCTTCTTCATCTTACTATTCTTTATTCTCATTTCTTAAAAAAACAAATCAATTCAATGCTCATGACTATGGAAAAAGAGGCTGAGTCTACGGCATTATTGATGGAAGATATCAGTAACAATATATCTTGAAATATTTTTCATGGTGTTGTCTTGGTTACATATTGAAAATTTTGAACAAAACAAATAAGTCAAAAGCAATGTTTTGTGCAAACATAACATGTAAGAAAGTGGAAATGACAACAACAACATTGTTTGTGCCAACATTGTTAATTGAACAACATAAGTCAAAGCTTATTGAAAATGTCCATGTTTCTATTAAATAATTTAAAATTATTCCAAAGCATAAATACATTAATGGTGATTGTGAGAAAACTATTTTTCTAAATAGTTTTAGCGCCATAAAAATATTTGCCTTATTTGTGTGGAGTACTGAACTTTTCCAAACATGAAAATTTCAAATTTGTCACACATTGATGATGCCTTTCTAGTAGGCACATTTGTAGCTATTGCAATTTCGGTAAACCAAACAACAATTCAATATGTTTTGGAAATCAAAGACAATAATGGAGAACAGGGCATGTCTACAATAAGCTTTATTTTATCTGAAATTTTTTATTGTTATGAAGTTATTGTCCACTTTCTTATTTCCTACCCCTCTAAACCAAAAACCCCATTTTTCACTGAAATAAAAAACAACTTACGTATATGTATGTTTTTATATCCCAATGCACGGGGGAAAATTTATTCATCAACTATTATACATATTTCATGTATCATTCTATAAATTTTACATATGTAACAAGTTCAAGTACAGGATAAATTTATTTTGGCACGTGTTTCAATTCAAAGAGATTTGCAACAAAATGTTTTTCCATTGATCTTGCTAAAAAATATAGTTAAAAAAATAAGAAAGAGTTTATTGCAATCCACAATCAACATTCATATGTGCATTAAACACAGGAAAGAAAGTTGACAGTCTAAGAAACTTGCTTTCCTCACTATGCAGAATATGCATGATAAGCTAGATCATAGTCTTTAAATAGACATGGATAAAGAGAAAAGTTAAGAAAGACATTTTATTTCATGTTACTAAGCGTCTATTTTCTGATCTCATTAAGATGGATAGTTTAGGTCTCTTTATCCCCCTAAAAGACCCGCTCAGGGATTTATTATTGGATCCCCTAGACACCTTACCTCAATCAATAAAATACATTAGAGATGAATGATGTGACTATCCAAGAAGGCTCATGATTCCCGAACTAGGTTCGTTACAACTCAAAATTGAGCTAATAATATTATCTACACTATTATTCTTACTTATTCCAACGTAGAATTTACAATTAACTTTACAACATTTTCAAGGATATCTGGAAGCTAGCATATAAACGAACCCACTCAAAACTTTATGTGTAAGATACAACACGCAAATTACAACTACTAGAACCATCAACGACATTGTGCTTTATTGTAGCAACTACATGTAGGAATCTCTCTTTCTTTATTTTCATCGACTAAATTTCATTATACATGTAAGTGATAAGACTAAAAAACAATGTATTTAGAGAAGTGTTGAACTAGAAAATGTTTTACCTGTACTACAAAAAATATCCTACGACCAATAATCTGTCAACAAAATAAATGTTATTGAAATCTTGAGCAACTTCAAAATACATGGCACATTTATGATAGACCATCAAAACATAGTTGTACATTAACAATGACAGGTTTCTTTGTTTACATTGTGAAGCAATCTGATAATGATACAGTGTTTGCTCATTTCATTTCTAGGCACCCTAATATCTCTTTCATTTTACTAGACATTTGTAATATGATCTCACATTATCAATCAATATACTACACTCATGTAAACAAGATTAGCAATCTACTCATCAAAGCAACAAGATGATTTTTTTCTACCAATGCAAATGCTACTATGACATTGTACATAAATTTAATCCAATGAATAATTCTTTTTCCAAGAGTCTGCCCTGTTTTATGTTATTTCCTAATGTTTTTAGTGTTTCTTCCATTACCTTCTTGATTTATAAAATTTCCAAATTCTATAACTACTTAGGAAATTTAATTTCGTTACATTGCAATTTTCAAAGACATTACTTTAAAGTATTAGTTTTCTTTCTTTACAAATTCAATATTTTTTCTATTTAAACAAATATTCCATATAATATTTAAACAATTATCTAAATAATTCCGTGCCATACAAAGTTGAAACGAATTTCTAAACCAATATAACTTATAAAACATATTTTATTTATACACAAATCTGTAAACCAGAATATTCTGATATGTTTCTTTTCATTAACTTTGTTGAGAAAATTAAAAGACATAACCTTTAGCATATACTAAATTACAAAAATATATTTAGCAAACAAAAAAAATTGGTAGTGTGTTCTCTACTAATTAATCATTGTTTCTAGAAATTAACTCTTGTACTGATTATGCTATCGAAATTAATAAATGATTCATTTATTCATGATTCACAATAGATCTTCTCACAATGTTCTTACAATATCTATTTCATCTTTGATACGTGTAGGCAATTGCTGGAGTTCGAGTATGATATGCATTAGCATTCAAATATCTTCGCTAAGCATTAATATATCTTGTCCAAGCATTAAAATCTCTTCTCTCATTGCTTGTACATATTCCTTTGTTCCCTTGTCATTTTTTCATTGACCCATTTCTTCACTAATAGTAACAAATGTAAAAAAATAATAGACAAATTATAAATCAATACGTTAAAACACTTAACCGTTTCAGAAAAATGAAGCCAGTCAGTTTCCTATAACCTACTAACTAGTATAGAACAAAATGAATATTGACAAATTGCTTTTACTATATATATATATATATATATATATATAGATAATGCGCAATAGACAATAATTCATCTAAATCACAAATCGGCATTTAGGTTCTAAAATGGAATTTAGCTACTATCAATTTCAATGGTATCCACTAACCAAAAATCGTTATCAATGTGGATAATACTAATTTGCCTGATCTTTAATAATAAAAGATTCCCACAAAATATGTTACTTTAAATCATTTACATTTTACTTAAATTCCAATTTGACATAATGCAACTGACACAATTGTGTTTCATGATTAGTTGACCTTAAACTGTTAGGGTCCCACCCTAACCCCCTTATTTATGTCATGGGATCACGTCATAGTCAAGAGTCAATAAAGCCCATATTAATATTTGTAAGTGGTTAACCCGCAATTAATGACGGGACCACAGTTAGTTGCAAATGGGTGGTAGTATTAGATAGATGGTAAATGGGCGGTAGTATTAGATAGATGGTATTAATAAAACCCACGATATTGGCCCGTGGTATTGCATGTATGAGTCATATATAAAGGATAGAGACTCCCTATGAGGAGTATCGTGTCTTGTTTTGTAATCGAGCTCTGCTCTATTGGAGGTTGCCCCCTCGAAGAGGCCTGTGAATATTTCTCTCTGAATAATAAAATCATTGCTATTCTGTGCTCTGGGTATATTTTCTTCGCATATTCTGTGTTCTCGGTATCTTTTCTTCGCAAATTCTATGTTTGGGTATTACTTTGCAGGTTAAGAGCATAACAAGTGGTATCAGAGCACTTTCCAGGGCTCAGTGGGATCTCCAAATTTTAGCAATTTTTTTTGGCTAGAGACGTGTTCCGGCGTCTTTAAACCACGAGATCTGTCGTTAAGCGCATAAACCTGCGGATTTGGGGAGGCATGCACGCAGGAAATACAAGAGGTGGTCACGTTTGTTGGACTCCCTTGTAACCCCTGTGGGTACCCCTTCGAGTAGTGGCGCATTAGACAGAACCGCGCACGGACTGTCTTCCACGTACCCTCTGGGTATATAGGAAGCCCCCTAGCTCCCTTGAAACCTCGCCATAGATAAACCTTCGGCCATCTTGTGGCTACAGTACACCGAGAACAACACTCGGAGAGATTACTCGCCCGTACGATAGGGTAGTCGGGTTGTACGACTAAGGGTACGGTCGATCCTCCTTAGTTAGAGCCCTGAAACATTGGGCCGAGTACTACTGTTAGACCCTTATGTATATTGCGATCTGTAGCACCTGAAACTCCTCAAGACCATAGTTCCCTTTCTATCGGGGGATCACACATCACCTATTCTAGATCAGCAAGTGCAACAACAGCCGACATCAGTCCCGCAGCTCCATCAGATCAGCAACAGCGGTTGTTCCACCATTCAGATCTCTCAGATCCACTAGATCGGAGTAGTTGTGAAGGGTTCCTGTCCCTGGATATAATTTTCGCAGGACTTTTGGCGGCATTGACATTCTGAGGATTTGGCGACTGCAGCATTGATCAGGAAGGAGTAAAACTCCGTTAGGAGTTTTCCAAAAAAAAAAAAAAAAAGTCTGAGATCTTCCGGGACACTTATTGGTGACCTAGCCCATCAGAATCAGGACGACGAGCTGAGCAAGGTGGTACCATTCAATTTCTTAGTAAAATTTTTTTAGGCAGTCCCAATTTTTCATCAGGTTGGTGTATGGTAGAAACTCGCGCTCAAGCGATGGCCAATGAAAGGATCGACAAAATTGAAGACCATCTGAACTCCCTCCAAACTGCGGTGAAGAATATCGAACTTGAGCTTAAAGGAATAAGTAACCAGATACATGATGCACCCCCAAAGGGCAAGGAGCCAGCCCACGAGGAGGCGTATAATGGCCATGAATACCATGAGGGTGAGTCTAGCCACTCTCAGCACGTCTGGCACACCCATCCACCACCTAGTCAGCGACCTCCCAAGTTGGATATGCATAAATTTGACGGTTCTCACACGTCCGCATGGCTAGCACAAATGGAGCAGTATTTCCAATTGAATCATATCATAGATGAGGGGACTAAGCTTATGGTGGGAACCATGTACTTGGACAATGAACGATGGCAATGGAAGGAATGGCATCAGCGTTGCAATGGACATTTACAGAATTGGGCCCAATTTGCCAAAACTCTTCGCAGTCGCTTTGAACAGGAAGAATCTTTTTTCGGGCGTCTCACTAAGCTCCGACAGACGGGTACAGTGGAGGAATATATTACTGCTTTTGAAGCCTTAGCCTTCCGCACTAGGGGTCTCACAGATGAGTTCTACATGGAATGCTTTATCAGCGGTCTTAAAGAAGCCATCAAAGCTCAGGTTCTACTCCACCACCCTCCCACATGGACAGAGGCTTGCCAGGTAGCCCGTAAGGTGGAACGTGCATTAACAGCCCAATCCAGCCGCCCCAACTTCCCCGCTAAAGGTCGTCCCTCACAGGCTCCCAATACGACTCAGACACTTAAGATTCAAAAGGTGTCACCTGCGGAAATGGCCGAAAGAAGGAAGCAAGGACTATGTTACTACTGTGATGAAAAATATTCCCCGGGTCATAAATGCAAAGAGCACAAGTTTTTTCAAATAGATGCCACTGACTACAGCTCCACCGAGGAAGATCCACCACTTGAGGAACCGGAGGAGATCGAAGAAGATAACCAAAAGGAAATTGTATCTGATGAACCAATTATTTCGCTAAATGCATTGGCAGGAATTTCTTCCCCTCAAACTCTCAAAATCAGGGGTTTTCTTAAACATCGCCCAGTAGTAGTCTTGATTGATAGTGGAAGTACCCATAATTTCATCCATCAAAAGATCGCTGAAGCAACACATTGTTTCGTCTGGGCAGTTTCTAACTTCCAAGTCCAGATTGCAGATGGGGGCACAATGAAATGTGAAGGTCGCTGTGAAAATGTCAAAATTCAAATGGGGGATTATCAATTGAAAACCCACATGTTTGCAATACACATGGGGGGTTGCGACATTGTCCTAGGCGCGGAATGGCTCCGCACTCTTGGGCCAATCACAATGGATTTCCAGGAGTTATATATGATTTTTAAGCAGAACAACTCCACACATACCCTCTGTGGACTACAGGCGGGAGCCCCCTCTATCATCAGCTCGCATAGGATGGAAAAATTGTTAAAAAAGGGCCATCATGGAGTGGTAGCTCAATTCAATGCCATCCAGGTAGTAGACACCATGTCTCCGCCAATTCATCCTGAGATGCAACAGATTTTAAATAAACATCGGACAGTCTTTGACAAGCCTCATGAGCTTCCACCCTCGCGAGGGGAACATGATCATAGCATCACATTGGTTCCAGGGGCCCAACCCCCAAATGTGCGGCCATACAGATATCCATTCACCCAAAAGAATGAAATAGAAAAAATCATCAAGGAATTGTTGGAAGCAGGTGTCATTCGTCCCAGCATTAGTCCTTATTCATCCCCAGTGGTCATGGTCCTCAAGAAAGATGGGGAGTGGCGGATGTGTCCCGACTTCAGGGCCCTCAATAAGTTAACAGTCAAAGATAAATTTCCCATCCCAGTGGTTGACGATTTGCTGGACGAACTCAATGGGGCTCAATTCTTCACTAAGTTGGATCTTCGCTCAGGCTACCACCAAATTCGCATGAAGGAAGTCGACATTCCCAAGACAGCTTTCAGAACTCATGAAGGCCATTATGAGTTCCTGGTCATGCCATTTGGTCTCTGTAATGCCCCCTCTACTTTTCAGAGCCTTATGAATCACCTCCTCAAACCATATCTCAGAAAATTTGTCCTTGTCTTCTTCGATGACATCCTCATCTATAGTGGCACTTGGGCGACACATCTTCAGCATGTAGATCTACTCTTGCAACTGCTCCGCACACATAAATTATTTGTCAAGATGTCTAAGTGTTCGTTTGGCATGGAAGAAGTTGAGTATTTGGGCCACATTGTGGGGCGTGAAGGTGTCAAGGTGGACCCCAAAAAGATCCAGGCAATGCAAGAATGGCCTCAACCTAAGACCTTGAAAAGCTTGAGAGGATTTTTGGGTCTCACAAGCTATTATCGTAAATTTGTCCGCAACTATGGCCGCATAGCGAAGCCCCTAACGCAACTCCTAAAGAAAAATTCCTTCTTCTGGAACG
Organism: Pinus tabuliformis; assembly: GCA_031772625.1. Lineage (NCBI taxonomy): Eukaryota > Viridiplantae > Streptophyta > Pinopsida > Pinales > Pinaceae > Pinus > Pinus tabuliformis. Next base: position 456,431,907 of record CM062808.1, on the reverse strand, counting down.
AGGAAGCACAACAGGCATTTACCGCTCTCAAAACCGCCATGTGTTCCACTCCTGTCTTAGCACTACCAGACTTCACCAAATCATTTGTCATTGAATGTGATGCTTCGGGAACAGGTATTGGAGCGGTCTTAATGCAGGAAGGGCGACCATTGGCCTTCACCAGCCAACAACTAAGTGGGAGGAATCTGGGCCAATCTACCTACGAGAAGGAAATGATGGCCATCTTACATGCAGTCGAGACCTGGCGACCTTACTTGTTGGGGCGACGTTTCCAAATCCGCACAGATCATCACAGTCTTAAATATTTTTTGGAGCAACGCCTATCTTCCCCACAACAAAATAAATGGTTAGCCAAAATGCTGGGATATGATTATGAGATCATTTACAAGAAAGGGAAAGACAATAGGGTAGCAGATGCATTGTTGCGCCAATTTGAGGAGGAAAGTACTCTGCTCGCAATTTCCCTCCCCATTCCCGACTGGATTGAAGAGGCTCGTAGGGAATGGTTTTCACATCCCAGGCTCTCCCAACTCATTTCTCAATTGCAGGTAGATCCTAATTCCAGCAAGGGCTACTCGTGGCAGAATGATATTCTTCGCTACAAGGACAGAGTCATAATATCGCCAACATCCACCCTCAAAAGTCGCATTTTGGCAGAATTGCACTCATCTCCCATTGCAGGACATTCGGGCTTTCAGAAGACGTACGCTCGCACCAGAAGATCATTTTTTTGGGCCGGCATGAAACAGGACATCCTTACTTTCGTAGCAGAATGTGACGTCTGTCAACGCCACAAAGGGGAAACCGTCAACACACCAGGCACATTACAACCATTGCCCATTCCGGCGTCAATTTGGACGGAGGTCTCCATGGATTTCATTACAGGTCTTCCAAAGTCTGGGAACAAGTCAGTCATCATGGTGGTTGTGGACCGACTGTCGAAGTATGCTCATTTCTGCGCCCTACCCCAACCATTTACACCAACTTTGGTTGCTCAAACTTTCATGGATCAGATCTTCAAATTGCATGGCATGCCCACTTCTATTGTGTCCGACCGCGACCCAATCTTCACCAGTAATTTTTGGCAGGAGCTCTTCAGAATACAAGGCACTCAACTCAAACTCAGTACTTCATATCATCCGCAAACAGATGGTCAAACAGAAGCCGTCAACAAATGTCTAGAAACCTACCTTAGGTGTTTCACTTCAGAAAAGCAACACCTTTGGGTACAGTGGTTACCTCTGGCGGAGTGGTGGTATAACACCAACTATCATGCCACCACCAAAATGACTCCCTATGAAGCAGTCTATGGACAACTTCCACCTTCCCCTACTTCTTATCTCACGGGGTGCTCCAAAGTACAAGCCGTGGATCAACTCCTACAACACCGCGCAACCATGCTTGCCCATCTGCGCGAGAATCTTCATCAAGCTCAGAACCGTATGAAGCAACAGGCTGACCAACATCGCTCAGAGCGCCAATTTCAAGAAGGGGATCAGGTCTTTTTGAGGCTGCAACCATATAAGCAAACATCACTCAAAGACAAGGGTTGTCAAAAGCTCTCTCCAAAATTCTACGGACCATACCAAGTACTTCAGCGCATTGGAGAAGTGGCTTACAAGTTGGCTTTGCCACCTACAACAAAAATCCACCCAGTTTTCCATGTATCGTGCCTCAAGAAAGTGATTGGGAACAATTGCCGAGTTCAAACCAGTCTACCTGAATTGGACGAAGAAGGGTCAATCTGGCTTCAACCTGAACAGGTTCTAGACACACGAGACAAGCACCTGCGCGGCCGCATGATTAAGGAGGTCCTCGTCAAATGGAAAGACACCTCTCCGGAAGATGCAACTTGGGAACCAGCCACTATTCTTCAGCAGTTTCCGCAGCTTCAGCCTTGAGGACAAGGCTAGTCTTAAGGGGGAGGGCATGTTAGGGTCCCACCCTAACCCCCTTATTTATGTCATGGGATCACGTCATAGTCAAGAGTCAATAAAGCCCATATTAATATTTGTAAGTGGTTAACCCGCAATTAATGACGGAACCACAGTTAGTTGCAAATGGGCGGTAGTATTAGATAGATGGTAAATGGGCGGTAGTATTAGATAGATGGTATTAATAAAACCCACGATATTGGCCCGTGGTATTGCATGTATGAGTCATATATAAAGGATAGAGACTCCCTGCGAGGAGTATCGTGTCTTGTTTTGTAATCGAGCTCTGCTCTATTGGAGGTTGCCCCCTCGAAGAGGCCTGTGAACATTTCTCTCTGAATAATAAAATCATTGCTATTCTGTGCTCTGGGTATATTTTCTTCGCATATTCTGTGTTCTCGGTATCTTTTCTTCGCAAATTCTATGTTTGGGTATTACTTTGCAGGTTAAGAGCATAACATAAACACTTTAGAAATTAGTGTCAAAATACTATTTTATTAAAATCATAAACCACAATCTATTTTCATTAACTAAAGCTCTTTTTTCAATAATATATATATATATATATATATATATATATGTATATGTATATTTATCTATATATATATGTATATATATATATCTATATATATATATATATATATATATATATATATATATATATATATACATATATATATATATATATATATATATATATATATATATATATATATATATACATATATATATATATATATATATATATATATATATATATACATATATACATATATACATATATATATATATATATATATATATGTCATTATTCATCGTACTAATGCATATGAAATAGAACTATTATGTAGGCTTCCGTTGTTATCCGTCAACTTTTACATTGAAAAAGTAATTTGAAAACCTAGATGTGTTGGGAGTCACAATTGTCGTTAGACCAAAATCTCCATGTGTTAGACAACGGTCGCATCGCTAGAGATAAGGATCCACGAGAGGTAGGTAGTCCATGTCGCAAAACAAATGAGGAGCATTGGTTTATCGAATGTCCAACAATATCCCCCCCAACGTGAGTTGTGTGTGTATCGAACTCATGACCTATGCTCTCATACCACCTGTTGGGAATCATGATTGTCGTTGGACCAAAACCCACAAGTGTTAGTCAATGGTCGCATTGCCGAAGATAAGGATCCTGGAGAGGCGGTTAGTCCATGTCGTGAAACACTCGTGGAGCGTTGCTTTATCTAATGTCCAAAAAAATGTCAATTTGTCCCTTGAATGAATTTTTCCTTTGTTGCATTATGCAAATATTAAATGAACTTTGTTCTCGAAATAAGTAAATTAGGTAGCTTGACATCAGATTTCAATGTTTGTGTCACATTTATGTTTCACTACCGCTTTCAACTACCCATAAAAAATCTAGGGTAATCACCTAATAAAATATGTTATAAACACTACACAAATAATGACTATAATATGTGATATCAAAATTGATAAATGAAAATAAATACTTCACATTGGCTTTGAACTTTTCCACAGCCAAACTCAACACGTACACATTAGTGCCGAGAAAAAATATACAAAATCCTTTAAAGCCAAATATGTGGTTTCGCGAAACCAAAGCTTGAAAGCTTCCTCCACACAATAGACTACCTTCACACTTCCACACATCTACTTCATTTTAGTGACTTAACCTTAAATAAAAGCCTGTGTTCAATGATTCAATTTCATTTGGACTATGCATAGCCTTTACTCAATTGACTATTAATATTTAACAATACAAAGATGTGTATTATTTATAATTAAAATATTGCAAAGCTAAATATTTAATATTTAATACTAAAATATTAGCAACAAGAATCATTACTTATAATTAAAATATTAGCAATAATATCATATTTTTCCATCGATTGTCTCGATGTTACTATGAATAGAAAATATGGATTGTTTAATACTAAAATATTAATAATGAAATCTTTCAATGCGAAATCCAGAGATACTTGTATCCGCACAATGAAAGCTTGAAAGCCTCCTCATTACAATAGATTTCTTCCACACATGTGCCAAATTTCAGCAAAATAGCCATAAACAAAGCTTCTACCCAATGTCTAATCATTCATCTTGTTACAAGTTCTTTTCATTCCATAATGATCTGACCTTTGCTAAATTGGGTAGTGATCTTTGGAAATACAGAAGTTTTCATAATTTATAACTAAAATATTGCGAAAAATGAATATGGATTATTCAATATCATTTATTTAATCTCTTAAATATTAAAATATTTAGGAACTTGACTTTAACTCGATATTTCCAAGCTCGATCCTGATTAGTGGTCCCTACAAAACATAGTCCTGAATATTCAAACTGACATTGTGCAGAAGTTTATTGTATGCAACTCTTTGTGTCAAACTTTGCATATCAATATTCTGTACAATGATTCAATTTTTATAATGTTTTAGATATCACATTATGCTTTATTATATAATTACAGGGAAAATCATAAATGAATGTATGGTTTTATTGCTTGTAATGATTAAGAATTAATACATATTAACTATATTAACTATAATAATTAACTATATTATTTTGTTATAATATTAATAGACTATGTATTTGGCAAAAGAAATGGATTGAATGAATTTGTGTAATCGGGGTCATTGTAAAACAGTTTCAATACCTACAATAAGAGCACTTGCACTTTAGCCTATCTGAATAAAAGGATAGGATGTATCATAGTTACTCATGCTCATGGAGTCTAGCTTAGAGCGCCTGTGGAGGAAGCATGTATGAAGGAAGTTGCGCAGACATGAGGCAGAAATGTAGGAGAAGTGCAAACCCCACTTAATTTTCTATAGATGTAGGGAGATAACATTATTTATGACTAAAGTATTAGCAACAATCATATAAATCCAGGGCTTTCTTCAGTGTTATTGTGAATAAAAAATATGTATTATTTAATGCTAAAATATTAGCAATAAAGCCTTTAGTACCAAGTGTGAGAATTCACAGATTGAAAGATTCCTCTGTAAAATGGTCTTTCTCTCCTCTTCCGCACATATTCTAATTTGAGACGTATTCAAAAATATGAACTTATGCATTATTTACAATTAAAAGATTCTCAATAACATAAGCATAAGCCTACAATGCAAAGTGCACACATCCATGCAATGAAGGCTTCAACGGTTTATTCGTACAATGAATCAATTAAATAGCAATAGTCTGCATTTTTTATAACTAAAATATTATCATTAATACATAAAATATGGATTATTTTTTTATACTAAAATATTAGCAATGAAAGCATTCAATGCCAAATGCAAATATCTGCACAATGAAAGCCTGAAAGCTTCCTCTGCACATCCCATAAATAATGCTTTTGTTCAATGAGATGACGTTTACTTAAATAACAACAGTATACATTTTTACAATTAATATATCATTAGAAATATGCTCATAAATAATGCTATTATCCGCACAATGGAAACTTGGAAGCTTCTTCCAAAAAATGAACAATTTCCACACTTTTGCATATCCTACAAACAAAAATATAGAGGTAGAGATATAGACATTATTTATGACTAAAGTATTAGATAAATCGTATAATTCAAGTGCTTACTTCAACTTTATTGTGAAAAAAAATGCGGGAACAAAAAATATGCATTATTTAATACTAGAATATTAGCTATAAAAGCCTTTAGTATGAAGTGTGATGATTCACACATTGAAATCTTCCTCTGCACAATGGAATTTATTTGATTATCTGTATATATGCTAATTTGAAACATATTTGAAAATAAGAACATATGCATTATTTACAATTAAAATATTATCAATATTAGAAGCATAATAATGCAATATGAAGTGCGCACAACCACACAATGAAGGCTTCAATGCTTTCTCTATACAATGAATCAATTAAAATTAAATAGTGCACATTATTTACGACTAAAACATTAGAATTAATATAGAAAATATGATTATGTTTTGATACTAAAATATTAGCAACGAAGGCTCAACTAAAAAGAAATAATGCACATTATTTACAACTAAAATATTATAATTAATATAGCAAATATGATTCTGTTTTGATATTAAAATACTAGCAATGAAAGCCTTCAGTGCCAAATGCAAAGATCCACACAATGAAAGCCTCGAAGCTTCCTCCACACATCCCATAAACAATGTTTTTGTTCAATGAGATGGCGTTTACTTTAATAGCAGTAGTATACATTATTTATGATTAAAATATTATCATATATATATATATATAAACAATGCTATTATCCTCACAGTGGAAACTTGAAAGCTTCTTCCGTGCAATGAACATTTTTTGCACTTCTGCATGTCCTATAAACAAAGCTTCCACTTAATGAAATGTGGTTTTGTACACAACTTTATGTGTATTTCACACATTTTTTACTCACTTGAGTACTAATATGCATTATATATAACTAAAGTATTAGCAATAATATTAGCAATAAAAGTGTTTAGTCCAAAGTGCATACATCCACATAAAAAGAAATTTTGTATAAGAGCATAAACAAATAGATATCCAAAACATATTTACAATTAAAGTATTAGCAACGACTTCGTATAATAATTGCATGCTTTTCTCCATATATAACGTGTACAGAAGAAGTTGTGGAGACATCATTATGAAGACCAAAAATGTGTTGACATAGAAATGTGCACGAAATGCAGACCTCTTTGCACAATAGAGTTGCATGTCCATATATAGCGTGAATGAAAAAAAGTTGTGCACACATCTTTGTGTGGAGCAAGCATTGTGGAACAAGTAAGACAAAATGTTGATCTCTGCACAATAGAGTTCTTCCACACTTCTGCACATATGCCTAATTTGGAACATATATGGAAATACAAAAAGATATTCAAAAACATGAAAATAAGCATAATTTACACTTAAAATATCATCAATATACGAAAATAATTTTAAACAAAAAGAAACAATTAAATAACAGGTTTGCCAAAAATTTTAAGGAAAAAAAAACAATAACAACTATGTTGCATCAACACTGTTCCCTTTATTTTAATGTAAGAATACAAAAAGTTATATTTAACCAAAAAATGTTAAAATATTATTTAACAAAACTAAAAAACAACGAGGTTTCAAAATCCCTCCCCGTGAACCAAAACATCCAACTCAATCAACATTTACATTATTACATTATCATAAAATCACGTTATATAATAACCACCTACAAAACCATGCAATTTTATCATGAAATTATGACAAAATTATAAAATTCCAATTATTAACTAAACAAATATAAATATATTTATATAATAAAAATTATTACCTTAAATTTTATTATTTAAGAAATTAATATCATAATTAAAATATTACCCTGTAATGTCTCCGTCATAATAATTTTTTTATTGCTATAATTCACCTATACATTACCTTGCCGACTACAGTACCACCCAGATTTTATTATGTCTACGGATTATGGTGATAATTAAAAGCGCAGTTAAGTTTTCTGGGAAGTGATTTGATTTATAACATCTGCTCAGTTTTTCTTTATACTAAGGTTATGGATATGAGGTTGCCTCCACCACGAGGCGAGCCAACCAGATAAGGTGAATTAATTACTATCTCTGTGCTGTCATGTGTGTGACCTGGTGGACCGTCCGGTCTCACCAGCTTGGCTTGGAATCCTCACCTAGATCCATGGTGATGCACCCTCCAAGGCTATTTGACAGTGGAGACTTCACGAGAGTTTTCACAAACCCCAAATGCATAGGGAAGGACCTCAGTTGTTTCACTTTTCCCTATGCAGAGTTGAATTGTAGCAACCTGTTACACTGGCGATGCAGCGTGGTGGTTGATGGCACAGCTTGGGACCAGCTGCATTGTTCTGGCAGAGGGATTTCAATACGTTTACAAGTAAAATTATAGTTTCCTGAGGCTCTCGATCCTTTGGATTTTTTTTTCTTTTCTTTCTATTTGTTGAAATTGTATGCTAACCTATCTAGAATTTTTGCTAATCAGTTTTTCGTTCTGTATTTCTTTACATTGCATCAAGGGTTGCTAGAGTTCTTGGAGCTGGTTCGAACCCCGGTTAGACGGCGACTCCACAATAGCTTGCTTTCAGCCACGGGTAAGCTTCTGTTCCGAGAAAGGTGTCGAGATAGGGTTATGACTGTGCCAAGTTTTATGTCTATCCTTCGACTGCACGAGGAATGGCATTATTTAGCGGGTTCGAAGCCTCGATGGAACTTATGCTAATTTATTTTGTTTTTTCTAGAAAACACTGGGAGCCTCTCGATTTTCAGGCATTCCCCAAGTTAAAGTTTATTGATGTAAAAAAATATAGACTAACTCTCTGTCAAGGATGAATCCCCTAAATGGGTATATTTTAGTTCTGTTATGAGATATGGATATCGAAAAACAACAGTTTCGGGCTATAGTTCATTATTTCATCCCTGTCATACAGTTGAAATTCCCATACTTGGTCTCTGAGTTTCACAACTTTGTTCAGAAATCTTTTCTATGGTGACATATATATATATATATATATATATACATATATATATATATATATATATACACACATATATATATATATATATATATATATATATATATACATATATATATATATATATATATATATATATATATATATATATATATATATATATATATATATATATATATATATATATATATATATATATATATATATATATAATTCAGCTTCTGCTCACCTATGTGTATGCTGTGAGATTTCTTGTTTCCAAACTTATAGAGAAGAGTTTACGCTATGTAAGGTAGAGAATCTATAATTGAATTTTGCAAACTTGCCGCCTTTTTCAGGTTTTCTAGGTTGCGTATGTTGATTTAATTCTCCAGCTTGTCTCTATCCCTCTCCGCTCCATTCGTTTTATTACAGATTCACTCGTTTTCCGGACTTACCCTCTTCCCAGTTGCCCAGAAACTTGTGCTCCTGTACCCTGCTTCAGGATTCCCTCGGCTAGAAGGGTTTCCCTTCCGGCATGGTGAGGGAGTCATGGTCGCTGGGCCTCTGCTAAAAAAAGGTCAATCGAATCCTCCAGCATCCAAGGGTTTACCCACTTTTTTTTTCAATTTTTATGTCTTTGCTCATTTTTATCGTTAACTCCCATCTCAGAACTCCATATATATACGCTCCAGAATAAGTCTCTGTAGTTTGGGGTTGTTAAGTTTTCTGATAGGCTCTGATCTTTCTGGGGTTTAAGTTTTTTTTTTTTTTTTTTTTTATATAGTCAGTTCTATCTACGTGCGGCCTGCGGGTGTCTACCCACCCTCTCCATGCATACGAGGGCTGGAACAGTCTTCAGTTTTTTTTTTTTTTTTAAATAACATGCATGATTTTCACCATTTAAAAAAAAAAAAAAACTATCAATAGACCTCTCTTCAGGCCGTTATCCGCTTACCAGTTTTTTTTTGTTTAAAAAGAACAAGTATCTCAATAGAATTTTAAATCTAACCACAGGGTTATTTGATTTCCCTCTTTTCCCCTGATCATTTTTTTTAACCAGCTGACCCACAGACTATAACTTTTTCTAGACTATAGCCCTATATAATAGTATTGACAGCAAACAGTGGAACTTTATAAATACACCGAGCTTCTTGTCATTACATTCTTCAGTAGTCTAGCCTACAGAAACTACTTTGTCTTTCTGGGATAAGCAGAGAATCCAGCCTACCGCCTTCCTGTTAAATATTAAATATTAAACTGTAAATTTACAGGAACATTACCTTATTATATATTTCTTTTTTTATTTGCAAATACAGATCAGAGTTTGCATACCTGGCTTGCTTCTGTAGAGCCCTGTTACGTCTTCTGTTGAACCTTTCTTGCTCCCTGATGAAGAATACTGTTACCACTGCCTTTCACAACTAGTCAACAACCTGTCTGTGAGATCGTCTTACAAGACCAGTCTCCCCCTAGCTGGCTCGAAGACCCTCGTCTTCGTTTACAGGCTTGTTACACCCTTACCATCTAGTCCTCACCAGACTTGGTAATTTTTTTTTCCATCCTTCTCTTGCTGTCTGTCCCTACAACATAGCGCCCCACCCCCCTTTTCCTGGAGAACACTCCACGGTTGGGTAAAGAAAGGACAATTAGGGTTAGCAACCATTTTCTTTTTTTTATCATATCCATGACATAACCAAATCTAACATTATAAAACATGACCTCCTTGTCATTATATTTCTATTTACTTAAAAGAAAATGTAAGTTTATACAACTAAAAATGTTCTTGTGTTTTTGACTGTGGTAATAAAAAAAATATTTACAATAAACTAGGGATCTGACATCTCCCCCTCCTGGAAATCAGACATCGTCTGGGTGTCTTCCGGTGATAAACAACCCTGGGTAAGCCTGCTTCATAAGTTCTTCGTCCTCCCAAGTGGCCTCATCAGGCCCAAAGTGCTGCCACTGCACTTTAACTTGGGTAATATCCCGCTTCCGTAGCGTGACTTCTCTCCGGTCTAGAATGCTCAGCGGTTCGACTCGGATTTCTCCTTCCGGTTCTACCTGCAATATGCAACACCCTGAGTCAATTTCCTTTCAAGAGAAATCTTTGATTAATTTACCGGAGAAACTCTTACCTGAATATCCTACCAGCTAATGACATGTTTAGGATCATAAACATATTTCTTTAACACAAAAACATGAAAGACATTGTGGACTCGTATGTGACTAGGCAGAGCGAGTTGATAAGCCACTGGTCCGACCCTTGCTAAAATCTGGAAGGGTCCACAATATCGAGGTGCCAACTTAGCGCACCCACTCCACTGTAAAGTGCTTTTCCATGCTCGAATTCTCACATATACATGATCGCCAACCTGATATTCCTTAAACCTTCTTTTCTTGTCAGCGAAATTCTTCTGTCTATCTTGCGCTGCCTTCAGATTAGAGCGCACCTTTTTCACCAGTTGCTCCATCTCCTGGAGCATTTCAGGACCCAACATCAACCTATCTTCCAGTCCATTCCAGCTTGAGGGGGTGCGGCACTTTCGCCCATAAAGCACCTCAAAAGGGCTCATCTGCAATGATGTGTGATAGCCATTGTTATATGCAAACTCAACCAAGTGAAGATAGTCTTCCCACTTGGTCGGTTGCTGCATCACGTAGGCCCTTAACATATCTTCCACCACCTGATTCACCCGCTCTGTTTGCCCATCAGTTTGAGGGTGATATGTTGTACTAAAGTTCAATTGAGTACCTAATTCCTCAAACAGTGTCCTCCAAAAGGCCGATGTAAATTTTACATCCCGGTCTGAAATTATTGCCTTTGGTAATCCATGAAGCTTAAATATGTTTTGCATGAACACATGAGCGATCTGCACCGCTTTGTACGCAGATTGTACCGGTATAAAGTGTGCTGACTTGCTTAGTTTGTCAACAACCACCATGATGGAATCATTGTTTTTCTTCGACTTCGGCAAACCCGTTATGAAGTCCATAGTGATGGTTTCCCACTTCCACTCCGGAATGGGTAACGGTTGCAGTAAGCCCGCTGGATGTTGGTGTTCGGCCTTAATTTGCTGACACTCAAGGCATTGAGCCAAGTACCCAGCCACATCTTTCTTCATGCCCAACCAATAATATTCTTTCTGGAGTGCGGTGATCATCTTTTGATATCTGGGGTGTCTGGAATAATGACTTCTATGATGCTCATCCATTATCAATGTTTTAATACTGTCCTGGTTGGGTACAAACAGTCTCCCCTTATAATACAATATTCCAGCTACATCCAATGCATAATCTGGTTGTTTTTCTGTGCTGTTTGGTAACTGTACTTGCTGTTTTATTTGTTGATACTCAGCATCTTGCTCGGCTGCCTTTTTAATCATTTCGCCGAAGGGGCTTCTTCTTTCACTACAAAAAATTTCGTACAGACATTGCACTTTCTGACTCAAAGCATCTGCCACCCGATTTTCTTTCCCTTTTAGATGCTTGATCTCGAAATCATATCCGCTTAAGAAATCTGCCCACCGTGCTTGCCTTGCATTTAGTGTGGGCTGGCTAAAATAATGAGTCAGGCTGTGGTGGTCTGTTAATAACATAAATTTCCTTCCCACAAGATAATGCCGCCACATTTTCAGGGCGTGTATTATAGCGGCCAGTTCTAGATCGTAAGTGGAATATTTTTGTTCATGCTCTTTTAACTTCCTTGATTCGTATGCTATCACCTTTCCTTCCTTCATGAGCACACCTCCCAATCCTTCTTTACTTGCGTCGATACACACTACGTAATCCTTGCTTGGATCAGCTATACTTAAAATGGGTGCTGGAGTGAGTAAATATTTGAGTTGTTCAAAGCTTCTTTGACATCCATGGGTCCATTTGAATGTTATTCCCTTCCTATACAAGGATGTGATTGGGTAAGCCACCTTCGAAAATCCCTTTACAAATCGTCTAGCCTTCCAACCCCATGAATGATTGGATATTTGCCACGTCTTTGGGTACCGGCCACTCCATAATGGTCCTTATTTTTTCAGGATCCACAGCGATTCCATCCTTAGTGATGATATGGCCCAAGTACTGAATCTTCTCCTTGAAAAAGTCACATTTACTAAACTTAGCATATAACTGGTGCTCTCAGAGGGTTTGTAACACTAACCTGAGATGCTCTTGATGCTCCTCCATCGTCCGAGAGTAAATCAATATATCGTCAATGAAAATCAGCACAAATTTTTCCAAATATTGATGAAACACACTGTTCATCAAGCACATAAAGGTGGCGGGGGCATTGGTCAACCTGAAAGGTAAAACCACAAATTCATAGTGGCCATATCGAGTTCTGAAAGCTGTCTTAGCTATGTCTTCTTCTCTAATCCGAATTTGGTGGTAACCAGACCGCAAATCAATCTTCGAGAAAACTATTGCTCCCCTTACTTGGTCAAACAGTTCATCAATACGGGGTAAGGTGTACTTATTTTTAATTGTCAGCTTATTTAACTCGCGGTAGTCCATGCACATGCGGAGAGCCCCATCCTTTTTCTTGACGAATAATACCGGGGCTCCCCAAGGGGACACACTGGGGCGAATGTACTTTTTATCCAATAGCTCCTGTAACTGCATCTTCAACTCTGTCAATTCGGGTACACTCATCCTGTAGGGTGCGCGAGAGACCGGGGCTGCACCTGGCACCAATTCAATGGTGAAATCTATGTCTCTTTTAGGTGGCAGCCCAGGAATCTCTTCTGGAAATATATCGGCAAATTCTTGTATCACAGGAATATTCTCCAATGTGGCTGTTTTATTTTTTGAATCAGCATATCCTACTTGGACAACATAAATCTGACATCCTTTTCTGATGCACTTGGCTAACTGTGAGGTAGTGATGGGTCGAATCTGTACTGGCTGCTTAATCCCCTGCATCTCCTGTTTTATTCCAAGCTCGTCTTTATAGCTGACAGTCTTGGCTTTGCAATTAATTATGGACCAGTGTTTTTCTAACTAGTCCATACCAATCAACACGTCGTACGAGCCAAGGGGAAGCACATTTAAATCTGTTGTTACAGACTGTCCTGCTATATTCAATGGGCAGTTTTTGACCTTAGCCATTACCCGTCCTTTTTCCCTGTTGCCAACTGAACTAGCCAGGGGTCTTTGAACTTAACAGGTTGCAATTTACAGTGCTCCACAATCCTAGGACTAATATAACTTAATGTTGCACCAGGGTCAATTAAAACAGTTACAACAAGGTCTAAGAGCTTACCTTCAAATTCCACCATAGTCGGCTGATATTCCGCCTGGCGATCCTCCAGAGCGGCATTAATCTTTGGCAGACTCCTTCCCACATCACCGACGGTAGAGGCTTCATAAACCTGGGAGACCTGTTCAGCTCCTTTTCGCTGAGGGCAGTTCTTCACATAATGGGGGCCGCCACAACCCCAACATTGCACCGAGGGTCTTGCTGTCCCTTCATTGTCTATTTTCCCAGGTTGATCATTAGTTCTAGATTCGCTGGGGGGCTTTGATCGGAACACATTCCTTTGAGAGTTTCTGCTGTTTTGTCCTTTAACAAATCCTTTGCTACCTCCACCACGGTTCCCTTTAGTGCCACCAGCCAATTTGCTGTTTCTCTTATCGACCCACTTCTTGCCCAAGAGCTCTCCCTTTTGCTTACTCTGCTGATAGCAGATTCGGGCCTTCCGAATAGCTTCGTCCATCATCTTAGGATTGTCAAATTCGATCCTTTCCCTCATACTTGCGGGTAGGCTACTGACAAATCTCTACACTTTAGCTTTTTCTTCCCGGATGTAGGGTACATAGCGGAGTAAGGAAGTGAAACGAGTAATAAATTCGTCCATAGTTTGCTGCCCCAATCGCAAGTCATGAAATTCCCTTGCCTTCTCATCATAGAAGCGCTTAGTCAGATACCGCTCCTTAAAATATCTTTGAAACCTCTCCCAAGTGACAGTCTGTTCGCTTACCCCTTTTACCATCTTGACTTCCTCCCACCACAAGGTGGTCTTCCCCTGTAATTGGAAAATGGCCAACCACACTTTGAGGTTGTGATCGTATTCATACAACTGGAAGTATTTGTTCATATTAATCAACTAGGCTTCAGCTGCCTCCTCCTGCTCTCCATCGAAGTGTGGGGGCTTAATTTTACGAAACTCCCCTTGCAGCTCGGTCCACTGCCTTTTAGATGTCTGCTGTTCGGAGGCATTGTCCGAGCGTTCCTCCTCCCTTCCTTCCGACTCCTCGGGTTCTGTGGGGCGATTCTGTTCTCCTGATATTCTTTGTTGTTCAGTGCTAGGATATGGTGGCTGCTGGTTCTGTTTATCTGAAAGGCTCTTTATAATTCTTTCTTGCTCTATTGTTAACCATGCATTATCTTCCCATAATCTAGCCATTTCATTCTTCATCTCTTGTACTATTTCCAAAATTTCCTGATTGGTACTGCGCGCCTCCTCGCCCAGTTGTACCCATAATTCGGGATTGCTCCCAGGACCCGTTGCAGGTCCCTGACCCGTCACAAACTGGTGTGTCGCACTGTCTGTCCTCCTCATATTGTTAATTCGTTGTTACCTGTGCTTACCACAAATGATCAACATCAGAGGATTAACACATTAGCTATGGCTTTGTACACATTAGAGATGAAATAAATTGTAATATTCAGTCTGTTGACTCCTTTGTTTTTTTTTTTTTCTATTTATTGATGCCCAAAGGTCATAGTTTTGCAACTTTAGCTCTGATACCACTTGTAATGTCTCCGTCATATTTTTTGTTTTGTTGCTATAATTCACCTGTACATTACCTTGCCGGCTACAACACCACCTAGATTTTACTATGTCTATGAATTATGGTGATAATTAAAAGTGCAGTTAAGTTTTCCGGGAAGTGATTCGATTTATAACATCTGCTCAGTTTGTCTTTATACTAAGGCTATGGATATGAGGCTGCCTCCACCATGAGGCGAGCCAACCGGATAAGGTGAATTAATTACTATCTCTGTGCTGTCATGTGTGTGACCTGGTGGACTGTCCGGTCTCACCAGCTTGGCTCAGGATCCTCACCTAGATCCACGGTGATGCACCCTCCAAGGCTATCCGATGGTGGAGACTTCGCCAGAGTTTTCACAAACCCCAAATGCATAGGGAAGGACCTCAGTTGTTTCACTTTTCCCTCCGCGGAGTTGCGCTGTAGCGACCTGTTACACTGGCGATGCAGCGTGGTGGTTGATGGCACAGCTTGGGACCAGCTGCATCATTCTGGCAGAGGGATTTCAATACGTTTACAGGTAAAATTATAGTTTCCTAAGGCTCTCGGTCCTTTGGAATTTTTTTTCTTTTCTTTCCATTTGTCGAAATTGTATGATAACCTATCTGGAATTTTTGCTAATCAGTTTTTCCTTTTGTATTTCTTTACATTGCATCAAGGGTTGCTGGAGTTCTTGGAGCTGGTTCGAACTCGGTTAGACGGTGACTCCACAACAACTTGCTCTCAGTCATGGGTAAGCTTCTGTTCCGAGAAAGGAGCCGAGATAGGGTTATGACTGTGCCAAGTTTTATGTCTATCCTTCGACTGCACGAGGAATGGCATTATTTAGCGGGTTCGAAGCCCCGATGGAACTTATGTTAATTTATTTTGTTTTTTCTGGAAAACACTGGGAGCCTCTCGATTTTCAGGCATTCCCCAGGTTAAAGTTTATTGATGTAAAAAAAATACAGACTAACTCTCTGTTAAGGATGAATCCCCTAAATGGGTATATTTTAGTTCTGTTATGAGATATGGCTATCGAAAAACAACAGTTTTGCGCTATAGTTCATTGTTTCATCCCTGTCATACAGTTGAAATTCCCATACTTTGTCTCTGAGTTTCACAGCTTTGTTCGGAAATCTTTTCTATGGTGACATACATATATATATGTTTAATTCGGCTTCTGCTCACCTATGTGTATGCTGTGAGTTTTCTTGTTTCCAAACTTATAGAGAAGAGTTTACGCTATGTAAGGTAGAGAATCTATAATTGAATTTTGCAAACTTGCCGCCCTGTTCAGGTTTTCTGGGTTGCGTATGTTGATTTAATTCTCCAGCTTGTCTCTATCCCTCTCCGCTCCATTTGTTTTATTATAGATTCACTCGTTTTATGGACTTACCCTCTTCCTAGTTGCCCAGAAACTTGCACTTCTGTACCCTGCTTCAGGATTTGCTCAGCTAGAAGGGTTTCCCTTCCGGCATGGTGAGGGAGTCATGGTCGCTGGGCCTCTGCTAAAAAATGGTCAATCGAATCCTCCAGCATCTAAGGGTTTACCCCTTTTTTTTTTTTTCTATTTTTATGTCTTTTCTCCTTTTTATGGTTAACTCCCATCTCAGAACTCCATATACATACGCTCCAGAATAAGTCTTTGTAGTTTGGGGTTGTTAAGTTTTCTGTTCGGTTCTCATCTTTCAGGGGTTTAATTTCTCATTTTTTTTTATATAGTCAGTTATATCTACGTGCGGCCTGCAGGTGTCTACCCACCCTCTCCATGCATACGAGGGCTGGAACAATCTTTAGTTTTTTTTTTTAAATAACATGGATGATTTTCACCATTTAAAAAAAAAATAACCTATCAATAGACCTCTCTTTAGGCCGTTATCCGCTTACCAGTTTTAAAAAAAGAAGAAAGAACAGGTATCTCAATAGAATTTTAAATCTATCCACAGGGTTATTTGATTTCCCTCTTTTCCCCTCCTCATTTTTTTTAACCAGTTGACCCACAAACTATAACTTTTTCTACATTATAGCCCTATATAATAGTATTGACATCAAACAATGGAACTTTATAAATACACTGAGCTTCTTGTCGTTACATTCTTCAGTCGTCTAGCCTACAGAAACTACTTTGTCTTTCTTGGATAAGCAGAAAATCCAGCCTACTGCCTTCGTGTTAAATATTAAATATTAAACTGTAAATTTACAGGAACATTACCTTATTATATATTTCTTTTTTTATTTGCAAATACAGATGAGAGTTTGCATACCTGGGTTGCTTCTGTAGAGCCTTGTTGCGTCTTCTGTTGAACCTTTCTTGCTCCCTGATGAAGAATACTGTTACCACTGCCTTTCGCAGCTAGTCAACCACCCATCCGTGAGACCGTCTTACAAGACCAGTCTCCCCCCTAGCTGGCTCGAAGACCCTCGTCTTCGTTTACAGGCTTGTTACGCCCTTACCATCTGGTCCTCACCAGACTTGGTAAAAAAAAATTTCCATCCTTCTCTTGTTTTTTGTCCCTACAGCACAGCCCCCCACCCCCCTTTTCCTAGAGAACACTCCACGGTTGGGGAAAGAAAGGACAGTTAGGGTTTAGCAACCGTTTTCTATTTTTTTATCATATCCATGACATAACCAAATCTGACATTATAAAACATGACCTCCTTGTCATTATATTTCTATTTACTTAAAAGAAAATGTAAGTTTATACAACTAAAAATGTTCTTGTGTTTTTGACTGTGGTAATAAAAAAAATATTTACAATAAACTGGGATCTGACATACCCTACATTAAATCGGACAATTGAAAATTCTAAGAAAATTTTAAAAAATTAACATAAATAAAAGCACGGTAATCATTAACCCCAAAAAATCGAAATATCCATTTCAAGACCTTATGTGGCACCATTTTCCTTATCCATGGAATCATCAAATAAAATAGGAAATTATCGTTAATTAGAGGTAAAAAAAACGACGAAGAGGAGACGTTTTTCTTGCCCTGGTGGAATATTTAGATGTAACACAAACACCACTCCTTATACTTAGATGTAACACAGAGAGACTATATGTAATGACCCCAGTAAATGTAAATGTGAATTTTACTATGGTAAAAGACAATATAGTAGTTGTTGTTTATGTTTAAAAGAAACAAAACTGTGATAAACAACAGTATTGAATAAATTAAATATTTTCTTGAAATGCTGGCAGCCTCTGGGAGGCGGATTTCAAAGAAAAGATCAGTTGTAATAACTGATTGGAACTGCCCTCCCAAACAAGAAAAGTCCTGGATGTAGGGAGGAAGTTCTGTGCTGTTGGGACAGACAGAAGGAAAATCTTTTCTGAGAAAAAGAGAAAAGAGAAATACAAGAGGAAAGGTTAAGTCTGGTAGAGACCAGATAACCAGGCACATAGTGCACAGATCTTGTTGAGGGCTTGAGGCCTGCAAGATGGCTCGGGGGAGAATACCGTCTGTGAGATGGATCTCACGGCTGGGTGGTAGAGCGGAATCAAGGTACAAAAGACTTGCTTAAGTACCTGTTCATAACTCTGGCGAACCAGGTATGGGTTCCAATTACAGAGTCTCTGTTGAAATTAAAGTAAGGAATGTGCAGTAGAATTACAGTGGTTAATTGATATTGTGCTTTATTCCAAAGATTACTGTTATGATAATAGTATAACTGTCTAGATGTAGCTTAAATAAAGACAGACTATTAGTTGTTGGGCATGACCCGAAACCTGCTAAACTGATAATAAAGCTGCATAGGTGTAGTTCTCAGCTAATAGCAGATTATTAAATGACTAGCATAATACAATGCAGACAAGGAGACAGAGATAGTCTCGAGCAAGAAAACGATTAACAGAACCAGCTGTCGTGAACCTTGAATGCAAATAAACTATTATCGAATCATGCTGATAAAGAACAAGTCTGAAACATTTGAGCCTGAGTATTAATAGCGGCGGTAGGTCCGAGGGTAATACACATTAACAGGCCGGAATAAATAAATACATGTATAATTGTAATATCGGTTGAAAAGCAAGAGATTAGTATATTATTCCAGACACAGAAGGAAATAAGTATATCCTGCAAACGCACGGGATGGAGAACCATACCCTAGCTGTACAACCTTCATTAGCAAATAGCCATATATACAGTGACTGTCACCGGGGAACCGGTTCAATATATAAACCGAGATGACAGAACAATGAAATCGTGCATATGGCTGTAGAAATAACTTATACATGTGTAATATGCGACTGGCTAAATGAAAAGAACATAGTATGACGATTACAGTAAACTGAGAAAACCTATAACCAGATAACATTGGCAAAAACCATATGGAGTTATCGAAACGTTATTCCCTGAAACTGTAACGAAAATGTAAAGCAAATCAAGAGTCTGCTGCCGCTGAGACGGGCAGCTCATCATAAACAGAGACGTAAATCAACAGTAAATAAAGAAATGTTAACCGAGACTTATGTTACCAATTGTAAGCATGTAGCCCATTTCAAAAGCATTGCTCAGCACACGGCAATCAAAAGGGTTCGAGCAAAGCCATGTTCGGCTATACACATATATATATATGAACTAAAGAAAACAAAACCCTCGATAGTAAACCCTGGTCGGGCATTATCGTGCAAGTATTTATATTTATAACAGGAACTTTCAAAATTAGAAACCCAGATTCTTAACCCATGTCTGTGCGTTAGAATCCGGTCCTGTACAATATCAAATATCCAGTACAGACAAACCAATGTTTAGAAAAGCCAAAAGGGGCGATTACACCCTAACAAAAACAAATTACAAATAGAAGAGGCAGAGTACATGGGTCGCCATGGACTGTGCGTTCCCGGTGCTGAACAAAGACCTAACAAGATAACAACCACATGTAAACGGTATGGGTCCGCCTGTAAATACCTCAGCCAATCGATGGAGGGTCAACCAGTGCTCGAACGACGGGCTGTCACAATCAAACCCATGACCTTATCAAGAACGAGGAACTACTGAGCTCTCATATACAGGAGAAAAGGGTAACAAAAGAAAAGAACTCACCTATGGCCGCCGAGAGAACAGTAATGTTGAGCCTAAGGACTGT
The DNA here is from genome assembly GCA_031772625.1 of Pinus tabuliformis. Classification (NCBI taxonomy): domain Eukaryota; kingdom Viridiplantae; phylum Streptophyta; class Pinopsida; order Pinales; family Pinaceae; genus Pinus; species Pinus tabuliformis. Next base: position 456,411,663 of record CM062808.1, on the reverse strand, counting down.
GACATTGCTGAAAAGACAGGACCGAACCCACCTGCATACCTTGCAGCAAGAGAACAAAGTTAGAATGAGCCGTAAGCAGACAATAGGTTAAGTCATGCTGAATGCAAGCTCTAAAGTTAAACCAGTTAACCATTACCTTGCAGGCGTAACGACAAGTACTTCACGTTTCCCTGAGGTCGAGCAAGATGTGATGACGAAGCTTGAGGTCTCGATTTGGCATCAGAGCAACCAGAGGAGTCGGAGGAAACTGTGAGAAATGGGTTCTGGGCTCGCTCCGGTGGGGTTTTGAGCTGCCCTAAAACCCTTAACCTTTCCCATCCGTTGGATCTGAGATTTAGATCCTGACCGTCGATGCATGGCGGAAAGCTGTAGCGGAGTAACCAAGATACCCAAGCCCGAGATGTCACATGGCAGGGTGGGCCGGACATGCCACCTGCCAAGCGGTGGACTAAACTCATAAAGACAGCAGGTGACCTGGCGCCTGCAATGGCTGCGGTCGGACCACCTAACACCGCACCAGATTAATATATCGCATACTGGGTAGGGTCACAGGGTTAATGACTTAGTTGTGAGTCAATGCGACCAACCCAAACACCATGTCAACATAAGTATAATGTCAGCGCATAACAACATAGTAAAGTGTTGAAAACCGACCACATAAATTTAGCAATGTTATACAGTTTAATGGTTGGTAGATGCACTGTGTTTGATAACGCATTTACATGCGGTAACACCTAGTTAGGGAGTATGCAAAGCAGTAAGTCAGATTGTATGGTATGCGTAATTTTTTTTTTATTTGTATGGTAATGAGGATGTGACAAATTGGTATCAAAGCCCAGTTACAACACTGTGGCCTCAAACATGACATGTTTCACTGTGCAGAAGCATACACCATGCCTATATATGAAAACTGATAATTTACTTAACTGTTGTTCTGTCTATGAAGGGGTGACACACAGAATTATAACAGCTAGCAGTTAAGCCAAAGAAAAAGGAAAAGTAACGAAATGCAAGGAGGCGGCAGTAACCCTCGGGAGAACCCAGAGCTGTGGGTACAGTTGGGTGAGGAAACACGAAGTACCAACCTTGCAATCCTGGAAACTGTTCAGAGTTGAAAAATGAGATGGCACAGTTGCGAGAGGACAACGCGCGTTTGACTGTAGAGCAGGAAAGAATTCTGAAGAGTCTGTCAGACAGGAAAAACCCACCTTTATCCAACCCCAGCGCGGAACAACAGAGGATGACAGAAGAACATGACTATCAGATTGAACCTGAAAATTCAGATGGAAAAGAGGATCACTCTGATAATGTACCACAGCAGCAAACCTCAAAGCGTCAGAAAATGGAGCTGCAGGGAGAATTCCAGAAGATTAAACCCCCACATTTCGATGGAGAACAGGAAGAGGCAGCAGAAGCATGGTTAATAAATATGAATAAATATTTTCAGTTGTATGAGTATGATCACAACTTGAAGGCGAGACTGGCTATTTTCCAGCTACAAGGTAAGGCAACCTTGTGGTGGGAGGAAATCAAGATTGTCAAGGGGGTAAGTGAACGGACCATTACATGGGAGAAATTTCAGAAATACTTCAAAGAAAGGTACCTAACTGAGCGCTTCTACGATGAAAAAGCGAGAGAGTTCCATGATTTAAGACTGGGGCAGCAAACTATGGACGAGTTCATTAATCGCTTTACCTCTCTGCTACGTTATGTACCTTATATCAAGGAGGAGAAAGCCAAGGTCCAAAGGTTTGTGAGTAGCTTACCTTCATATATAAGAGAAAGGATTGAGTTTGACAATCCTAGGACCATGGATGAGGCTATTCGTAAAGCAAGGATCTGCTACCAACAGAATAAACAGAAGGGGGATACTTCAAATAAAAGATAGAATGAGAAAAAGAGCAGTCGGATGGTTGGAAGCAGCAAGGGAGGTCGCAACAATGGAAGTAAGGGAGCTGGTAAAGGATTAAACAATAGATCTGTAGCAAGAAGTGCGCCCCGAGCTAGGCCAGTAAGTGAATCTAGAGTAAGTGAGCAGCGTGTTAGGCCAGAAGGTGAAGGGATGACCAAACCTCCAGTTCAATGCTGGGGCTGTGGAGGACCTCACTATGTTAAAAACTGCCCACAGCGAAAGGGGACGGACCAGATATCCCAAATTCATGAAGCATCGACCGTTGGGGACGTGGCACGTAGTGTACCCAGAATTAATGCAGCTTTGGAGGACCGCCAAGTGGAGTACCAGCCATCTATGGTTGAATTTGAAGGTAAAATTTCAAACCTTTCTATAGCTGTTCTTATTGATCCAGGAGCTACTTTAAGTTATGTTAGCCCAAAGATAGTAGAACAGTGTAAGTTACAATCTGAAAAGTTCAGAAATCCGTGGCTGGTCCAATTAGCTACAGGAGCCAAGAGACGAGTCTTGGCCAAAATAAATAATTGCTCTTTAACCATAGCAAGGCAGCCAATAGTGGCAGACTTAAACATACTACCGTTGGGTTCATATGACATCCTGATTGGGATGGATTGGCTGGAAAAACACTGGTCCTTAGTGAATTGCAAGACAAAAACCATCTACTATAAGGATGACCGTGGAGAGCAGCAGGAATTACAAGGAATCAAACACGCCGTACGGATTCGACCCATTACAGCATCTCAGTTAGCTAAATGCATCAAGAAGAAATGTCAAATTTATGCTATTCAGGTGGGTTACGCAAATCAGAAGGATAAAACTGCCATGCTGGGCAACATTCCGGTGGTACAAGAATTTGCAGATGTTTTTCCTGAGGAAGTACCGGGATTACCACCTAAAAGAGATGTGGACTTCACCATTGAATTGATTCCGGGAGCAGCACCCGTGTCACGGGCACCATACCGAATGAGCGTACCAGAACTAACAGAATTAAAAATGCAACTGCAGGAGCTGTTAGACAAGAATTACATCCGTCCCAGCGTATCACCCTGGGGAGCCCCAGTGTTATTTGTCAAAAAGAAAGATGGAACTTTCCGGATGTGTATTGATTATCGTTAGTTGAATAAGCTCACGATCAAAAATAAATATCATTTGCCTGGGATCGACGAACTTTTTGATCAGGTGAAGGAAGCAACGATATTCTCTAAGATCGATCTGCGATCTGGTTATCATCAGATCAGAATTAAAGAGGAGGATATTGCTAAGACAGCTTTCAGAACGCGGTATGGACATTACGAATTCGTGGTGCTACCTTTTGGTCTGACCAATGCACCTGCTACCTTCATGTGTTTGATGAACAGTGTGTTTCACAAGTTCTTAGATAAGTTTGTGTTGATATTCATAGACGACATTCTGATTTACTCCCGATCAAGGAAGGAGCATGAAGAACACCTTAGAGTGGTGTTGCAAACTTTGCGAGAACATCAGTTATATGCAAAGTTTAGTAAGTGTGATTTCTTTAAGGAGGAAATACAATACTTAGGCCATGTGATCACAAAGGAAGGAATTGCAGTGGACCCTGAAAAAATTAGAACTATAATGGAGTGGCCCATACCAAAGGACGTGGCAGATATCAGATCCTTTATGGGGCTAGCGGGTTATTATAGAAGGTTTGTGGAAGGCTTTTCAAGGGTAGCATACCCTATCACCTCCTTACAAAAGAAGGGAAAGATATTTAGGTGGACCTCAGAATGTCAGCAGAGCTTTGAGCAGCTCAAGCACTTACTCACCACCATGCCCATCTTGAGTATAGCTGATCCTAATAAGGATTATGTGGTCTGTACTGACGCAAGTAAAGAAGGTGTGGGAGGAGTGCTGATGCAAGAAGGAAGGGTGATTGCATACGAATCAAGGAAACTAAAGGAACATGAGCAGAAGTACTCTGCTTACGATTTGGAATTAGCAGCTGTTATCCATGCACTAAAAATGTGGCGACATTACCTTTTGGGAAGGAAATTTCTGTTGTTGACAGACCATCACAGCTTAACAAATTATTTCAGTCAACCCACCTTAAATACGAGACAAGCTCGTTGGGCAGACTTTTTAAGTGGGTTTGATTTTGAAATAAAGCATTTGAAGGGAAAGGAGAATCGGGTAGCTGACACATTGAGTCGAAAGGTGCAATGTGTGTGCAGAATTTCGGTCGGTAAATGGCAGAGTACCTTAATTGAAAAGATAAAATTAGAAGCTGATAAAGATGCTGCATATCAACAAATTAAACAGCAAGTACAACAGCTTTCTGATAAGGAAATACAACAAGGATACGAGTTAGACGATGCCGGAATGCTGTATTTCCATAAAAGGCTGTATGTGCCCAACGAAGATAGTCTTAGAAAATTGATTCTAGACGAATTCCATATCAGCCATTACACCGGGCATCCAGGATACCAGAAAAAGGTCGTCGCACTTCGAAAGGAATACTATTGGCCAAAGATGAAGAATGAGGTAGCTGAATATCTAGCGCGATGTCTAGAATGTCAACAGATTAAAGCGGAGCATTCACATCTAGCAGGGTTGCTACAACCCCTACCCATTCTGGAATGGAAATGGGAGACCATTTCCATGGACTTTATAACCGGGTTGCCTCGAACAAAGAAAAATAATGATTCCATTATGGTAGTAGTGGATAAGTTAAGTAAGGCAGCACACTTCATACCGGTACAATCCACGTATAAAGCTGTGCAAATTGCTCATATTTTCATGCAAAATGTGTTCAAGTTGCATGGACTTCCGAAGGTAATAATCTCGGATCGTGATGTTAAGTTCACATCAACTTTTTGGAGGACATTTTTTGCTGAACTGGGGACGCAACTGAACTTTAGTACAGCCTATCATCCTCAGACCGATGGTCAAACGGAGCGGGTAAACCAGGTAGTGGAGGACATGCTGAGAGCATGTGTTATGATGCAACCAACCCAGTGGGAGGAATACCTCCACCTGGTTGAATTCGCGTATAATAACGGGTATCATACGTCAACACAGTTGAGTCCCTTTGAGGTTCTGTATGGGCGGAAGTGCCGCACACCCTCAAGTTGGGGTGGACCTGAGGATAGGTTAAGGTTTGGCCCGGATATGCTCAAAGAAATGGAAGACACGGTGAAGAAGGTGCGTAACAACTTAAAGGTTGCTCAGGATAGACAAAAAAGTTTTGCAGACCGGAAGAGAAGGTTCAAATAATTTCAGGTCGGAGACCATGTTTTCGTAAGAATCCAAACCAGAAGGAGTACCTTGCAGTGGAGAGGGTGTGCGAAGCTTGCACCTCGCTATTTTGGACCCTTCCAAATCTTGGCAAGAGTGGGGCCAGTAGCTTATCAGCTTGCCCTACCAAGCCATATTAAGATCCACAATGTTTTTCATGTCTCCGTATTAAAACAATACGTCTACGATCCTAAACATGTGATTCAATGGCAGGATGTTCGGGTAAGAATTAAATCTGGTCATTCTAAATAAGCTTTATTCTTAAACAAGGAAATAACTAAATCTGTTGCTGTTTGCAGGTCGAGCCGGAAGGCGAGGTTCTGGTCGAACCATTGACCATTCTTGACCGGAGAGAAGTGCAGCTGCGGAAACGGGTTATTTTCCAAGCTAAGGTGCAGTGGCAGCATTATGGGCCTGAAGAGGCCACTTGGGAGGATGAGGAACTCCTTAAATAAGCTTACCCGAATTTGTTTAAGGAAAACAGACATTGGGACGATGTCCAATCACAGGAGGGGGAGATGTAATGACCCCAGTAAATGTAAATGTGAATTTTACTATGGTAAAAGACAATATAGTAGTTGTTGTTTATGTTTAAAAGAAACAAAACTGTGATAAACTACAATATTGAATAAATTAAATATTTTCTTGAAATGCTGGCAGCCTCTGGGAGGCGGATTTCAAAGAAAAGATCAGTTGTAATAACTGATTGGAACTGCCCTCCCAAACAGGAAAAGTCCTGGATGTAGGGAGGAAGTTCTGTGCTGTTGGGACAGACAGAAGGAAAATCTTTTCTGAGAAAAAGAGAAAAGAGAAATACAAGAGGAAAGGTTAAGTCTGGTAGAGACCAGATAACCAGGCACATAGTGCACAGATCTTGTTGAGGGCTTGAGGCCTGCAAGATGGCTCGGGGGAGAATACCGTCTGCGAGATGGATCTCATGGTTGGGTGGTAGAGTGGAATCAAGGTACATAAGACTTGCTTAAGTACCTGTTCATAACTCTGACGAACCAGGTATGGGTTCCCATTACAGAGTCTCTGTTGAAATTAAAGTAAGGAATGTGCAGTAGAATTACAATGGTTAATTGATACTGTGCTTTATTCCAAAGATTACTGTTATGATAATAGTATAACTGTCTAGATGTAGCTTAAATAAAGACAGACTATTAGTTGTTGGGCATGACCCGAAACCTACTAAACTGATAATAAAGCTGCATAGGTGTAGTTCTCAGCTAATAGCAGATTATTAAATGACTAGCATAATACAATGCAGACAAGGAGACAGAGATAGTCTCGAGCAAGAAAACGATTAACGGAACCAACTGTCGTGAACCTTGAATGCAAATAAACTATTATCGAATCATGCTGATAAAGAAAAAGTCTGAAACATTTGAGCCTGAGTATTAATACCGGCGGTAGGTCCGAGGGTAATACACATTAACAGGCCGGAATAAATAAATACATGTATAATTGTAAAATCGGTTGAAAAGCAAGAGATTAGTATATTATTCTAGACACAGAAGGAAATAAGTATATCCTGCAAACGCACGGGATGGAGAACCATACCCTAGCTGTACAACCTTCATTAGCAAATAGCCATATATACAGTGACTGTCACCGGGGAACCGGTTCAATATATAAACGACAAAGAAAACGAGATGACAGAACAATGAAATCGTGCATATGGCTGTAGAAATAACTTATACATGTGTAATATGCGACTGGCTAAATGAAAAGAACATAGTATGACGATTACAGTAAACTGAGAAAACCTATAACCAGATAACATTGGCAAAAACCATATGGAGTTATCGAAACGTTATTCCCTGAAACTGTAACGAAAATGTAAAGCAAATCAAGAGTCTGCTGCCGCTGAGACGGGCAGCTCATCATAAGCAGAGACGTAAATCAACAGTAAATAAAGAAATGTTAACCGAGACCTATGTTACCAATTGTAAGCATGTAGCCCATTTCAAAAGCATTGCTCAGCACACGGCAATCAAAAGGGTTCGAGCAAAGCCATGTTCGGCTATACACACACACACACACACACATATACACACACACACACATATATATATATATATATGAACTAAAGAAAACAAAACCCTCGATAGTAAACCCTGGTCGGGCATTATCGTGCAAGTATTTATATTTATAACAGGAAACTTTCAAAATTAGAAACCCAGATTCTTAACCCATGTTTGTGCGTTAGAATCCGGTCCTGTACAATATCAAATATCCAGTACAAACAAACCAATGTTTAGAAAAGCCAAAAGGGGCGATTACACCCTAACAAAAACAAATTACAAATAGAAGAGACAGAGTACACGGGTCGCCATGGATTGTGCGTTCCCGGTGCTGAACAAAGACCCAACAACATAACAACCACATGTAAACGGTATGGGTCCACCTATAAATACCTCAGCCAACGATGGAGGGTCAACCAGTGCTCGAACGATGGGCTGTCACAATCAAACCCACGAACTTATCAAGAACGAGGAACTACTGAGCTCTCATATACACGAGAAAAGGGTAACAAAAGAAAAGAACTCACCTATGGCCGCCGAGAGAACAGTAATGTTGAGCCTAAGGACTGTGACATTGCCGAAAAGACAGGACTGAACCCACCTGCATACCTTGCAGCAAGAGAACAAAGTTAGAATGAGCCGTAAGCAGACAATTGGTTAAGTCATGCTGAATGCAAGCTCTAAAGTTAAATCAGTTAACCATTACCTTTCAGGCGTAGCGACAAGTACTTCACGTTTCCCTGAGGTCGAGCAAGATGTGATGACGAAGCTTGAGGTCTCGATCCGACATCAGAGCAACCAGAGGAGTCGGAGGAAACTGTGAGAAATGGGTTCTGTGCTCGCTCCGGTGGGGTTTTGAGCTGCCCTAAAACCCTTAACCTTTCCCATCCGTTGGATCTGAGATTTAGATCCTGACTGTCGATGCATGGCAGAAAGCTGTAGCGGAGTAACCAAGATACCCAAGCCCGAGATGTCACATGGCAGGGTGGGCCGGACATGCCACTTGCCAAGCGGTGGACTAAACTCATAAAGACAACAGGTGACCTGGCGCCTGCAATGGCTGCGGTCGGACCACCTAACACCGCACCAGATTAATATATCGCATACTGGGTAGGGTCACAGGGTTAATGACTTAGTTGTGAGTCAATGCGACCAACCCAAACACCATGTCAAGATAAGTATAATGTCAACGCATAACAACATAGTAAAGTGTTGAAAACCGACCACATAAATTTAGCAATGTTATACAGTTTAATGGTTGGTAGATGCACTGTGTTTGATAACGCATTTACATGCGGTAACACCTAGTTAGGGAGTATGCAAAGCAGTAAGTCAGATTGTATGGTATGCGTAATTTTTTTTTTTATTTGTATGGTAATGAGGATGTGACACTATAGTATCGTCCTCAAGAGATACACCACCCGCACACCCGGACTCAATCCGATAGAAGAAGTTTCAATTAAATAATGGATTCTTATTTCACTGGAATTAAGGTAATACACATAAAATGATAAGAAACAGTTTCTAACATTAATAAAACAGGACGAAAAAGAGAAGATTTTAATTGGAGAAAATTAATTAAATAAGAGTAGCATTTCTACCATTGATATATATATAAATCAATAAATATTTTTAACTTTTCTAGTATCGTCAATAACTATTTTTATTGTAATTGAATCTTAAAAAGGATACGAATGAAAAACTGATAACCGACACTTTTATTATTATATGAAAACTGAAAAACGACAGCTCTACTGGAAACTAAACACACTCAGAACTCGACTTTCTTAAGCAATTCCCCCAAAAATGAAGACCTGCACCCTGGCGCCGGCACCAGTACCGATGATACGATTTCCCACAGTCCTACTGGATATTAATATTTTAGAGATATTTTATTAATATTTTGATATATTATTATAAATTTATTTAATAGTAAAATTAAATAATTTGATTGTGTTTATGTTATACTAGATGACTGAAGAGGGGTTGTGGGGGTTCCAGTGGACAGATGGATGCTGATCTGGAGTGGAGTTGTGGATGGTTGACTTCATGGTGAAGTAGTTGAGATGGATGATGCAGACAAAAGAGTCTCACTGTCAGACTCTTGCGGTGATTTCCTCGCTCTTTTCCTAGTGGGAAGAGGTAATTCGGTTGGCTGGACGCCAAACTTTTCACTCTTTAGCCTAGTCAGGGTATGAGCAGGGTTGTACTGCGAAGTCACGCTGCCTTGAGATTTATTAGACCTCTGAGGAGAAATGGAAAATCGCCGAAGTTTGTGAATTAGGGATTCGACTTCAGGAGGTTCAACGGTAGATTGGTCTAAAATATCAGGGTGTGTAGCAGCGGTTGATACTCGAGCATCTTTTGACTCTGGATTTAAATGTAATGGGGAAGTCGGGGGAGATGATGAGGGAAATTTACTCTCAGAATGGTATTCAGATTTGGATTTACTTGCCATTCATAGTTCATGCCCTCCTTCTAGCACCAAATATGTTGAAGCCCCGAAAATCAGGTTGACAACAAGGGGGATACCCGCCCGGTCCGGACCTTGGTTGGCAGCTCCTTATCCATTTGGTATAGAGGGTCCGACTGGGGATAATGGGACTAGTTTCCCAATCTATGGGTGTGTGTGTGTGTAGAATTATTTGTTGCTGATCTAACAGTTCCTATCTAAGCTATTCTAATTCAAACTTTAATCTAATTCTATGCTATTGTAATCTAATAAAAACAACACATCTAATCTATTCTAACCTGGGATGTAATTCTTCTATTATGCGATCTAAAGAGATTTCAAATAAAAACTAGTAATAAAGTTCATTCAGTGATTATAAGAAAGGAAATAAATTAAGATGAACTATTTCGCATAAAAAGTTAGGCAAAACAGTTGTGAACAACATATCACATAATAAGCTATTCATACATTACACATAAATAAATAGTTACCACCATACAAAAGTGCTAAATGATAACTCAAGCATTCATGCAATAACATATAAACAACTAAAAACTGTGTATCACTTTAACATATAAGCAGAAACGGTCAAGGGATAAAAGTACCATTTATGACTGGTCCTACTCATAAGCTTCAAGCAACAATGATTTCTCTCTCCTTGCTCTAACATCTACTAAGAGTACAAAAGTGCAACATTGGTAGCAGATATCAAATGAAAACATCAACAAATCTTGATCGATTCATTCACCAAAACCTCCTCTGAGGGTGCAAAAGTGCATGTTCCGAGGACAAGTTTTTGATAAATTTCTGGACCCTTCTCTAAATGAATGAGAAGGGTTTAAATACTACTAACTAAATAACTTAATTACACAGATTTAGGATACAGTTTAAATGACTGCCCTTTTTCTAAGCAAAACTATTTCTAAAAATTAAATCTAACATCTAACTATTTCTATATTTGCTCCTTAATGTTGCGAGCATTCAATATTTGCCGGGGTAGAGTCAGCTGACTATCTTCCGCTTTTGGTTGAGCTAAGCAAACAGAAATCGTAAGAGCTGGCACCATCTTTTCAGCAAAATAGAAGATATACTTGAGAATCATCCTCTAGCTATGTGGATTTACTGTGTATGCTCAATAATAATCCAAATTTCACTTGGTTAATCCTCAAATTGCCTCTACCTTTATTTTCTTGCGTTTCCAGGCTTATGAGTGACTGAGCAGTTAAGGACTTTGCTTTTTGAGCAATTTTCTCAGCGATGCGTGATTAGCGCTAGGCGCTAATCTCGCATCAAAAACTACCTCCGTTTTTTGATCCAGGCCTTTCTGGTGCGTTTTTCAACTTTAGCGCCTTTTCGTTCACCGGGTATAAGCTTCAAAATTTTGTAAACATACTGCTTTCGTGAGCTTTTGACCTTGAGCGTTAAATCGCCTGTCGATATCAGCATTGTTCAACTACTCATTCAACCATGGCTCTGACTGAAAAATCTATAATGGATAGCTCAGCAGCGCTCTGGAATTTGCGGCTCTATTGCATGCAGTATCCGTTTATGAGGGCATTTCTTCTCTGTTTCCGAGCTTTTGGAGCTTTACCCTTTTCCTTAATTACTTCCTGCACATTGCTTCATGTCGTTTCTGTTTTTCATTCCTGCAGTTCACACATGAGGAGAGAGTAATGATAATAAAAATTGACAAGAAAGCTCTGAGTTCTACGGACGTACAAAAATATGCCACCTGACGTGAACTAACTCTTTGAAAAACACAAAACTGTCTTTCATTAACACTTGGCGTATCATTCATTAATTTTCATTAAAGCGCGTATCCAATTTTTGGTTTATGGACAAATTTTTATGAATGTTGAGCCGGGGAAAATTTGCGATGGACAGTTTCTGCGATTTGCATCGCAGCATCGTATCATCGCAGTATCACATTATCACATTTTCATTAAGATGTGTTATCGCAGGTTTTCCCGATCAAGTTTATCGCAGATTGTTGTATCGTGCGATCGCAAGATCGCAGATTGCAGTATTGCGTTATCGCAGATTTGTTACAATCGTTAAATGGTTATGTGTTTTTTATGCGATATCGCATATCGGCCATAGGCGATTTTTTAAGGTTTTCGAATATGAGCGTTTCTTAATGTATGCGATGCGATGGAATTCGTATCGCACTCTCGCAGTTTATCATTTTACTCATAAGGAAATATCCTATCTTCTTTGCGCAATGCGATGTTTTCTTAAGGAGTAGAATACATGAGTTTTAATTGAATTTTTTGAATTTTTTACTAAGGGTCCCCACTTACCTAGTATTATTGCTAATACTAAATAAGGAGGGGGGTCATTGGTGGCCACAACAGGCAGAAATGTAGGAGAAATGCAAACCCCACTTAATTTTCAATAGATGTAGGGAGATAACATTATTTATGACTAAATTATTAGCAATAATCACATAAATCCAGGGCTTTCTTCAGTGTTATTACGAACAAGAAATATGCATTATTTAATGCTAAAATATTAGCAATAAAAGCCTTTAGTATCAAGTGTGAGAATTCAAACATTGAAAGCTTCCTCTGCAAAATGGTCTTTCTCTCCTCTTTCGCACATATTCTAATTTGAAACACATTCAAAAATATGAACTTATGCATTATCTACAATTAAAATATTCTCAACAATATACGCATAAGCCTACAATGCAAAGTGCACACATCCATGCAATGAAGGCTTCAACGGTTTATTCATACAATGAATCAATTAAATAACAATAGTTTGCATTTTTTATAACTAAAATATTATCATTAATATAGAAAATATGGATTATTTTTTATACTACAATATTAGCAATGAAAGCATTAAATGCCAAATGCAAATATCTACACAATGAAAGCCTGAAAGCTTCCTCTGCACATCCCATAAATAATGCTTTCGTTCAATGAGATGAAGTTTACTTAAATAACAACACTATACATTTTTACAATTAATATATCATAAAAAATATTCTCATAAATAATGCTATTATCCGGACAATGGAAATTTGGAAGCTTCTTCCACAAAATGAACAATTTCCACACTTTTGCATATCCTATAAACAAAGATATAGAGGTAGGGATATAGACATTATTTATGACTAAAGTATTAGATAAATTGTATAGTCGAGTACTTACTTCGACGTTATTGTGAACAACAAATGCAATAACACCAAATATGCATTATTTAATACTAGAATATTAGCTATAAAAGCCTTTAGTATGAAGAGTGATGATTCACATATTGAAATCTTCCTCCGCACAATGGAATTTATTTGATCTTCTGCACATATGCTAATTTGAAACATATTTGAAAATAAAAACATTTGCATTATTTACAATTAAAATATTATCAATAATAGAAGCATAATACTGCAATACAAAGTGCGCACAACCACACAATGAAGGCTTCAATGCTTTCTCTGTACGTTGAATCAATTAAAAAGAAATAGTGCACATTATTTACAACTAAATATTAGAATTAATATAGAAAATATGATTATGTTTTGATACTAAAATATTAGCAATGAAGGCTCAACTAAAAAGAAATAGTGTGCATTATTTACAACTAAAATATTATAATTAATATAGTAAATATGATTATGTTTTGATATTAAATACTAGCAATGAAAACCTTCAGTGCCAAATGCAAAGATCCACACAATGAATGCCTGGAAGCTTCCTCCACACATCCCATAAACAATGTTTCTGTTCAATGAGATGACGTCTACTTTAATAGCAGTGGTATATGTTATTTACAATTAAAATATTATCAAATATATATATAAATTATGCTATTATCCTCACAATGGAAACTTGAAAGCTTCTTCCGCGCAATGAACATTTTTTGCACTTTTGCATGTCCTATAAACAAAGCTTCCACTTAATGAAATGCGGTTTTGTACACAACTTTATGTGTATTTCACACAACGTTTACTCACTTGAGTACTAATATGCATTATATATAACCAAAGTATTAGCAATAAAAATTTTTAGTCCAAAGTGTGTACATCCACATAAAATGCAATTCTGTATAAGAGCATAAACAAATAGATATCCAAAACATATTTACAAGTAAAGTATTAGCAATGACTTCATATAATAACTACATGCTTTTCTCCATATATAACATGTACAGAAGAAGTTGTGGAGACATCATTATGAAGACCAAGCATGTGTTGACATAGAAATGTGCACGAAATGCAGACTTCTTTGCACAATAGAGTTGCATGTCCAAATATAGCATGAACGAAAGAAGTTGTACACACATCTATGTGTGGAGCAAGCATTGTGGAACACGTAAGACAAAATGTTGATCTTTGCACAATAAAGTTTTTCAACACTTGTGCACATATGCCTAATTTGAAACATATATGGAAATACAAAAAAATATTCACAAACATGAAAATAAGCATAATTTACACTTAAAATATCATCACTATACAAAAATAATTTTAAACAAAAAGAAACAATTAAATAACAAGTCTACCAAAAACTTTAAGGAAAAAAAACAATAACAACTATGTTGCATCAGCACTCTTCCCTTTATTTTAATGTAAGAATACAAAAAATTATATTTAACCAAAAAATAATAAAATATTACTTAACAAAACTAAGAAAACAACCAGGTTTCAAAATCCCTCCCCGTGAACCAAAACATCCAACTCAATCAACATTTACATTATTACATTATCATAAAATCACATTATATAATAACCACCTACAAAACCATGCAAATTTATCCTGAAATTATGACAAAATTATATAAGATTATAAAATTCCAATTATTAACTAAACAGATATAAATATAATAAAAATTATTACCTTAAATTTTATTATTTAAGAAATTAATATCATAATTGAAATATTTTTTTTCAGAGAGAAAAAGCTGTATGTATTATATTAAGGAAATATAATTATCAAGATATACATATGCGTTCAGAATCACAGCTATAATAAGCCGCAACATTGTGTAAAGGGAAATGACCGATTCCCCCAAGATAGGATCTGAAGAAAGACAGACCAAAAAGATGCGTAATTTAAAAGTTGTATGGAAGCTCATTCAGATAGAGCGCAGAGATTATACATATAGGAGCGAATAGCTAGAGTGAAAGAGAAAAAAAAGATGTTTGAGCTTAAAGAGAGCCCGCCTAGTCCAGAGAAGGCATGGACGCCGATATTGAAGTCAAGATAGAATTGAGAGGCAGAGAGCAGCCTTGGAAAATACAGCCATTCCGCCATTTCCATAGATGCCAGCATGTGAGAATAAGAAGAGCATGCCAGAAGGGACATTGGGCGCTCCACCATACGAAAGCATCCTGTACAGAAGCAAAGGATCGGTGAGGAAAACCATAAGTAAGAGAGAGTTCATACCAGATTGCTGTAGAGGCGGAACAGTCGAAGAACATATGATAATTTGATTCTGCCGCAGCTGAGCAAAACTGACAAATGCTAGGTCCCTGCCAACCTTTTTTTTGGAGGACCTCCCAGGTGAGGTTCTTATTAGAAAAGAGAAGCCATGAGAAAAGGATGGACTTGAGAGGGCATTGGGCTTTCCAGAGCTTGGCAGGGAAGGTAGGGGAGGGGGGCGGAGAGAGAGGAGATAGGGCAGAGTAGAGGCATCTGACCGAGATGGGGCGGATTGAATTCCCAATAGACCAAGTCAAGGCATCCTTCGTCCCGATTTGAGTGAAAGCACTGTGAGTGAAACGATTGGTGAAAGAGAGCCATAGGGAGCGAAGGGGGGGAGGCCAATTGGAGGTCGGTTTTCCAGATAGGCTCCTGAGAGGACCATGCAAGAATAAGCTTGTCCCAGGTAATAAGACCCCTTGCATGGAAAAAGGAAAGTAATGACGGAGGGATCATGGATTCTAGGTTGTGAAGGGTGGGGTCAATACCAATGAAGACATTTGTACCAGAATAGATAGTCCATTTTAGGTGCATCATAAAGAAAGGTTGTAATTTTTTGAGGCAAAGCCAGATGGGGGAGCCCGATCGAATGTCGAGAGAGGACCTTCTGAACCAGTAAGCGATGTTTTTGCCTTTGAGATACTTCTGATTAATGAGAGCACTCCATGGACTGGTACCAAAGATGGCTCGAGATTTGCAAATGAGCGCATATCCAAAACATTTCATGTTGAGAAGGCCCCAACCGCCTGCCTTTTTTGGCCTTGAGATAGAGTCCATGTTCACAAGGTGGAATTTCGATTGGAATGATCGGCCGCCCCACAAAAAGTTTACAGCGATAGAATTCATTTTCTTAGTGACGGAGGCCGGAAGAAGAAAGAGATGACCCCAATACACCGCGAGCTGGGAGAGTACTGCCTGAACCAATATGAATCTGCCAACAAGAGAAAGAAGACGCATTTCCCAGCCTGCAATTTTGTTGTAGAAACGATCTAACAACCAGTGCCAATCATGGCTGCAGTATCCCCTTGCTTTCAAACGAAACCCCAAATATGTAAATCCATCCTTAATCAGTGCGAGGTTAATACCAAAGCGGTCAGCAATCCACTGAGCCAATGCAGGATTTGTAGCGTTGTGATAAAGCACTGATTTTGCCTTGTTGATATTGAGGCCCGTGGCAGAATGAAACTTTTGGAGAATCACAAAGAGAGAGACCCATGAAGATTTGCATAACATTGCAAAAATTAGAATATCGTCCACGAAAAGATTGTGTGAAAGAGAGATGTCCCTGCACATCTTGACCGCTCTGCAAGAAAATTTAAAAAAATTAACATAAATTAAAGCACAGTCATCATTAACCTCAAAAAATCGAAATATCCATTTGAAGACCTTATATGGGACCATTTTCCTTATCCATGGAATCGTCAAATAAAATAGGAAATTATCGTTAATTAGAGGTAAAAAAAACGACGAAGAGGAGACGTTTTTCTTGCCCTCGTGGAATGTTTAGATGTAACACAGACAACACTCCTTACACTTAGATGTAACACAGAGATACACCACCCGCACGCCCGGACTCAATCCGATAGAAGAAGTTCAAATTAAATAATGGATTGTTATTTCACTGGAATTAAGGTAATAAACATAAAATGATAAGAAACAGTTTCTGACATTAATAAAAAAAAAAGGAGGAAAAAGAGAAGATTTTAATCGGAGAAAATTAATTAAATAAAATTATTATTTCTACCATTGATATATATAAATCAATAAATATTTTTAACTTTTCTAGTATAGTCAACAACTATTTTTATTTTTATTGTAATTGAATCTTAAAAACAATACAAATGAAAAACTGATAACCGACACTTTTATTATTATATGAAAACTGAAAAACGACAGCTCTACTGGTAGAAACTAAACGCACTCAGAACTCAACTTTCTTAATCAATTCCCCCAAAAATTAAGACCTGCACCCTGGCGCCGGCACCAGTACCGATGATACAATTCCCCACAGTCCTACTGGATATTAATATTTTAGAGATATTTTATTAATATTTTAATATATTATTATAAATTTATTTAATAGTAAAATTAAATAATTTGATTGTGTTTATGTTATTTTGGTTTCTTTTGATGAAATTTCTTTGATTTAGGTTTTTATAAGATTTTTTTTTTTTTTTAAATATATTTTTAATATATAAAAAATTAACACATTGATTTATATATATTTAATGAAAAAAAAAAATTGGGTTGTCCCTTTTAATTGGTAATTTTAGTGAAAATGAAGTTTCACTAAATTCAAAATTTTGGGTTGAAATGTTGTATTATTAAAAATGATAAAGATATAATTTTATCAAACTTATCGGGAAAAAATCACTTTTTTCTATTAAATGTTCATTAAATTTTATACAAAACTATTTAAAAACAAAAACAAAAAACAAAAAACATAATTATATTTACTAATTTAATTCTTTACACTGATTAGTTTGTCTAAGAGTACTTTAATTTCCATATATATATATATATATATATATATATATATATATATATATATATATATATTTTAAATTTAGTTCATAGATTAGAGCAATTTAATGCATAGTTACCAAATTTGAATTCAAATTCAAATTCCATAAATTCAACTCCCAAAAATACAATACGGAAAAAATTTAGAAACATAGATCTTCCCAAATTAAATTATTTTTAAAATTAAAAAAAAAAATTCTATACTTACAATATATTATAAAAAAAAATCACATTCTCACATCCTAAATTTTAATATGAACTTTAAAAATGAAAAATAATAACATTATTAATTAATAACTAAAAAAACTTAAAACTCTCCTTGCAGATTTAGCCTTTATTGTAAATCCA
The DNA here is from genome assembly GCA_031772625.1 of Pinus tabuliformis. Lineage (NCBI taxonomy): Eukaryota > Viridiplantae > Streptophyta > Pinopsida > Pinales > Pinaceae > Pinus > Pinus tabuliformis. Next base: position 456,393,717 of record CM062808.1, on the reverse strand, counting down.
AATGAAAGCACTCTTTCAAAGGGTTGTTTAAAATGTAGATTTTGAGGGGAAAAGCACACCCAAACTTTAATTTATGGTTTCTATTTCATCACTGGTGGGGAAGAGGAGGAATATAAAATTCAAATAGAAAAAATTGGAGATTATATATTCTATACATATTTATAAAAAAAAAATTATTATTCTTTGTTATAAAACTTTATTATTTTAACAAGTATAAAATTACTATTTTCTACTATATTTTAGTATAAAATTTATTGTTTTTTACAATTATAATTTTTTCAATACGTAATTTACTATTTACTATCTTTTCTTAATATAAAAATTTGTATTTATATTTTTTAAATATTTATATTTTATTAACAAAAATCCTTACCAAATTAGAAAATTTGTATTTATATTTTTTAAATATTTATATTTTATTAACAAAAATCCTTACCAAATGAGATGGTAACTGTAATTTTTTAATATAGAAATTTATATTTTTAATATTTTAAATAATATAAAAATTTCTATTTAAATTTTAAATTTTATATTATAAAATTAAAAAAAAAATTATGAATAATGAATTAATAGTATTACTCACATTCATTTAAAGAATTAATAGTTTTACTAAGTAATATTAATATCAATAAAACCATTATTACAAATATTTATAATAAATATTAGTTTAATATAAGTTAAAAATTTGGTCATATTAATTATAATATTAATACTAAATTACTAATATTAATATGAATAATACATGATACTAATAATAATAATACTTATTATTAATAAAATGAGTGAGCATTAATGATATGAATGTTAGTATTAGTTATTGATATTAAAATTTTTATATCCAATATTATAATATAAATTGATAATATTATTAAAAAAAAATAGTGGTTAAGAAAATAAGATAAAATCTTTTAAATATAAAATAAAATTCTAGTCAAATATAACCCCTTAATTAATAAGTTAAATAAATATATATAGATTAAATTACCATTTAGTTAATATATATATATATATATTAACTATTAGTAAATTATTTAAATTTAATTAAATCATATTAAACTATTCATTTTCCTCCCTTAGTTAAATATAGTCATTTCTTTCTAGACTTGTCTCTCTACTTAACCTTCTTCCTCCCCTAGTCAAATACAGTCGTTTCTTTCTAGACTTGTCTCCCTACTTAACCTTCTTCCTAGATCTGTTTCTTCCTAGTGATGAACCACACTTTTAGTGCTAGTTCAAAAAGCATGGACAAAAATCCTCAATATGACTTCTTCCCAAAAATATTTATACAAACTAAATAATATAAAATTTTCATTTTTAAACATTAAATTTTATATTAATAAAAAAAGCTTTACCAAATTCTATCATAATTATAATATTTTTAATCTACCTTTTACACTTTATTATAATATATATATATATATATATATATATATATCTAATTCTATCATAATTGTAATATTTAAAAAAAAAATTATTTTCTAGTTTTTTTTGTTTTTTTTTTTTTTTTTTTCCGGGGTGGAAAAACCTATGGACTCAGGTGTCAAACCAACAATGAGGACAGCCATCTCTGGCTGCTATCGGGGAGTTCTAATGTACCATTTACATTTACAATTTATTAAAAAAATAATAATAATAATTATTTTAAAAGTAAGCCGTACCGAATTCCAGTTTCCGAATTTTCGAATTTCTCTGGCAAGTACCGCCGAACTTGGTAGCTATGATCTAATGACGGATTGATAATATGGTATGGTATTGAAATTAGAGCAGTGAAAGAAACATGAAATGATATTTTTGAAATGAACCAAAGAAAAAGACAAAAACGGAGAAAGTTCCCATGAGAGAGAATCATTAGAATGGACTATGAATTTATTTATATATGTACAAAACAATGTATTCAGAATGTAGTGAGTGAAGGCCCGCCCATTCGCTCACTGTATATGCACGCATTCACTCACTGTATACGCAAGCGTTCACTGGAATTATGGAACTATGAGCCCTTGTGGACGTTCTTTCACTCACTTTCTTAATAATGAAGATTTGGAATGAAATCTTAAATATTTAACTTGTTTTTATGTTGGTTTGGCAGTAGAGAGACTCTCATTTTCCACAGATGATCCCCGGCAGAAGCCAAACCAAATCCTTGAAGCCTATGTAAGAAAACATCTCCAAGTATGAGAATTTGTTTACCAGTTAATTTGCCAGTACAAACTGACATTTATACCTATTTATTTTTTATGTTTTTATTAAATTTAATGAAGGAATGACCCTACGATGATCCGTCTACAATCAACTTAAATTTTTATGTTTTTATTAAATTTATCCAAAAATAAACTTGGAACGACCATAATACAATCAACCTACAATTAATAATTTACTTTTAGTTATTAATATGAATGGTCTATGGGACCTCGAATTATTTAGTTTGATTTAATATTTTATTCTTATGCTCAAAAATCTTTGAGACAAGCTTTCCTAGCTCACTATAATTTTGACAACTTAAAAAGGTTTTTGAAAATGTAAAAGGCTAGGAAGGTAAGTATTGGAACAAAGATTTTGAAACTGAGATTTAATGTGGTTGTACGTGGTGCACTCTAAGAGGAAGTGATTTTCATCCTCAATGTTCATATTCTCACAGAAGAACCTTTCCATCCATGATGTTTTAGGAACATCCCAACCATCTTTTTCACTGGGGAGCTCATGAGAGTTTGTTCTAATCTTGGCTATATTGATTTTCTCTTTTGAGCTAGTTAAAAGGGAGAGATACTTTTGATCTTCTAGGGCGGGGTTGATTACCTCCTTATAATATCTTAACTTTCTTAAATTAGCTGCTAAATCTTTATCACACCACATTTTTTTTTTGAACTTAGAAGTAACAATATTTTTAATGTTATTAATGTTTTGCAATGTAACATTCTCGTCAATCTCCCAATGGTTTAACCAGGCCCTGGTGTCTTTATAGAAACCTCGTTTGAGCCTTAGGTGGTTTTGGCTAGAATATAAAGCTAGCTTAGGAAGTCTATGGTCTCCTATGTTATTGAGTTTGTGCTTGTACAACAGAAGCCTAGTCATAGCTAGGCTCTCGATAGGGGAAATACCCAATTCTATAAGGAGAATAGGATAGGGTGTGTTGCTTTTAATTTTGAGGCTATACATTATAAAACGCTTCTAGATTTGCCCAATCTTTCTCCAGGATTCTCTAGATTTGCTACAACCCCAAACCTCACATTGAAACAACCTGCTAGCTTGTTGATGTAAATGCCAAAGAGGGTAGGGGAGAAGGGGCAACTTTGTTTAACTCCGATATTACACTTAATATCTTTCGACCACCCCTCATTGCTCTTTAACTTGGCAATTACATTCTCGTATAACCTTATAGGGATAGCTCTCAACTCAAAAGGAACCTTTAGCTCTTCTAATCTATTCCAAAGGTTGTTTCTAGGAACCGTATCGAAATCCTTTCTAAATTCCACAAAGCGACAAAAACAATTGGATTTATCATTGCGACATTCCTCCACAATGATCCTAAGTGTAACGAGGTGGTATGTTGTTGAGTGCTGCTTTCTAAAACCTGCTTGGCCTTTAGCCCGCTTACCTTCACTTTCAAGCCATATGCTCAACTTCCTTTCCAAAATAATACCACATAACTTGGATAAGAGAGCGCTGATCATAATTGTCTAATAATTAGAGGGGTTATTTGTATCCCCACTTTTAAAAATAGGGATAATGAGGCTTTGAGTCCATGCTTTAGGGAACCCTTGCTTGACTGCTTGATTGAGAAGCTTGTGAATGTGGGGGATGAGGAAAAGACCTCCAATTTTTAAGATTTCCGCCTAGTAGCCTTCAATGTCCTTAGCTTTCCCATTAGCCAAGCGATTAACCCCAAAATCAATGTCTTCTAATGAGAAAAATTCTTTCGTTGTGAGTAGGGTTTCAAAGTTATCCATGACATGTGGAGATTCATAAAGGTTTTTAATATAGGAATTTGAGTCATGTAAAGAAAATTTATTATTATCTTTAGCTTTCCTAGCTAGAACCTGCCTCCAGAATTTCTTAGGAGCTACCTTAGAGAGGTGTAAGAGATTCTCTTGTCTTTTACGAATATATTGCCCTTTTTTCCTTTTAGTTAGGACTTTATATATTTTGAGCTTGCCAATTTTAAGAGATTCATCAACAACTTCCTTAATTGATCTCCTCACACTTTTACAATCTTTGTCATACCATGGGTTGGTTTTGCTATTTCTTTTATTACTTGAAACTTCAACTAAGGACTTGTTAATAGAATATGAGAGGGTTTTAGTAAAATTATGATAGAGATATTTTATGTTGTCTATACTATATAAAGAAAGAAAATTAGCTTTTAATTCATTTAGAAAGAGATCTTTTTAATTTCTATCAAAGATTAACTTCTTTTGGCTATAAGGATTATCTTCTATGGGATCTCTATGCATGACAAAATTGAGAGTTATAAATAAAGGCCTATGATCAGAGTCAGTCTCGTGGTCGTTTAAGATGTCAAAATTTGTTATTTCGTTGTATAAAGGGAGATCGGAGATAACAGTCTACCATGCTGCTACCAAGCCCATGAATGCAGGTCACCTCGATAGAATTGGGCCACTTCTTTAGATTGTTGCGAATTATGAGATCTTGAGCACTACAGAACTTGACTAGCTTTGACCCAAACAAATTATCCCTGAGGTCTTAAGAGTTCCTTTTGTACCAGCTAGCAAGAGGAAGGTCTTCGTCTAACCAAAGAGGATTAGGGTTGGAATGATTGCTTAGAATAATAGCTTGGTTGCTTGAAGTTCGAGCATTAAAGTCACCCATTAAAAGGATATTTCCTTCATTCCTTAGGCTAGAAATATCATTCTCTAAACCATTGTAAGGAATATTTTTATCTAGACTCTTTGTCTTATAGAAGTTAGAATTGATGGGGGGAGGGGGATAATAGATTGCTATATAGGTATTTTTATCATAAATATCAGTAATTTCTATCCAACTATATTGGTTGTAAGGGTCGTTTTTATAAATCCTAGCATGGGGAGAGATGTTCTTCTTAATGTAACAAGCTATACCCCCAATGCCTCTACGAGAGGATCGCTTATTCCACGTAGACCATAATGTAAAACCATCTATGTTAGGGTCCTTAGATTCTTCGTGCTCCCAAGTTTCAACAAGAAAAATAATATCAACATCATTCAAGATCCAACTTAGCTTCGAGACTTTGTTCCATGGAGCCCCGATAGTTCCACGAAAGAATTCAGAGCATGTTGAATTGCTATTTATTATTATCTTTTTGGTTTTTATCTCGAATAACAGCTTTTCTGTTTCTGATTATTGCCCACTTTCCTTCCTTCCTATCTTCCTTTACCTATTGAACCTCGTTTCTCAATTCTGCTTGATCTTTTGGAATGAGATCTTCATTTATAAATATTCCTGTTCCTTTTAGACTTGAGGTTTTACTATGTATGTCATACTTATGGTTAGTAGAGCTCACCTTTATTCAGATGAGCCTTGCTTTATTCTCAGTTAGTTTTCCCAACCTTGTTGCTTCTGTGAGACACGTTGGTTCAATTTGTAATCTGTTATGTAATTTTGTCTGGGCTATGGCTAAATTATCCTCATCTACCTCCTCTTTCAAACCGAAGATTATAAGGTTCAAGGCCCTTTTGTTACGCTCATGGTCTAATTCTATCAATTTTTTATTTTCATCTTTAATTGGTTTGATATCTAATTTACCTGCCACACTATTTAGGGTGAGGCGGCTATTAAATTTTTCTTCTAGCTCCTTAATCATGTCCTTAATTTCAAGACTCTCTGAAGTATTAACATCTACTTGCTGGGATGTTTGGTTCATATCTTTGTTTTGTTTTTCTATAACTTGTAACCTAGTCTCCATTGCCTCCATCTTGTTCTCCAATAGTTCTATTTTATTTTCAATTTGTTTTTGGATTTTGTCTTCAAGAGATGTGAATTTATTTTCCAGCAGTGCTGTTAACTCTGTTTGTAGCTTGACTTCTCTTTCTTCTCTACATTTCTCTAAAGACTCTATATACTCATAAGGCTCTCTAGAGTAACTGTGCTAGGTCTACCTTTGGTAATCTTTGGTAATTGTGGTGAATTATTCATACTTGAAAATATATGAGCAGATATGTATTAGAAAAATATAAGGAATGTTGGCACCTGATATCAGCAAGCCCGACCACTGATGCATGTGCCCCAGATTGTTTTTCTATTACCGCAGAGAGATCGTGAATTATTACCGCAGAGAGATTGAAAATTATGACTGCAGAGATAGTAAATTATTACTGCACAGAGATCGTAAATTATTACTGCATAGAGATTGCAAATTATTATTGCAGAGAGATCGTAAATACATCACCCTAAATTATTACGACCACAGACGCACGTGCCCCAGATTGTTTTTCTATTACTGCAGAGAGACCGTAAATTATTACTGCAGATAGATTGTAAATTATGACCGCAAAGATCATAAATTATTACTATAGAGAGATCATAAATTATTACTGCAGAGAGATTATAAATACATCACCCTAAATCATTACCGCAGAGAGATCGTAAATACATCACCCTAAATTATTACCACAGAGAGATGGTAAATACATCACCCTATATTATTACCGCAGAGAGATCATAAATACATCACCCTAAATTATTACCGCTGAGAGATCGTAAATAAGATCATATATAGGAGTTTAGGATTTATATCATTATAAAAAATAAATTATTCAAAACTAATCATGGTAAATCAAAATTCAAAGTTCCAATTCTCTATGGGTCAATCCAACCATAAAAAATTTAAGAATTAAATTTAATTTTTAATTTTCACTTATTTTAAAAACATTTCATAACATTTGAGTTAAATATAATTATGTTAATATTATGATTACAATACCAAAATTATGACTAAGTATATTAGCTAAGTTTTTTTAACAATTAAGTCCATTAATTGAATCTTTTTAATGATTAAATAAAAAAATTTAAATATATACATTTTTTTGTAAGTTTGGTAGGACAGTAGAGAGTAATACATAGATATCCAACAATGGTTAGATGGCCTCAAGCCTCCTATTGGGAAACCAGGTTTGTTGGCCATCTAACTGCATGATAAGTCATCCAAAATTCAAGTTCTTTCACATTGCCTAAAAGTGCAATATAGCTCTCATTATCCTTAGTATTCCTAATATTTAGATATCTAAAAAAACAATTTAACTTCTTAGAATCCATCCAAAATATTACTCAATTTTTTTACAACAAAACAACCATGCTAGTCTCACCATTACTCATGCGAAGAGCCAACATGTGTCAAATTCAATAGCTTTTTCCACTATGTTCTTTATAAGATAATATAAGTAAATCCACTTCTTTAATTGGGTGTATATGCCCGTTGAATTACTTGGTTCTTGCACTAAGGATAAACACTCTCCAAAATCAAAATCAATGTTTTCAACTTCCTCCTTTAATTCTTCTTCAAGCATAATATCAATTGACGGACATGAGCCTAATATCAATTGATAGACATGAGGAGGGATGTGATGCGACTATAATAAGTGTGAGGGGCATACTGAGTTTTTCCCACTATACACTACTATCTCTACCCCTAGTAGTTGGAGGCAGGGTTTACCTTTCCCCATGCCTATGACTTCTCCTACAAGTCTGGACATTTTTTCCCTAGCCATAGTTCCTGTTGGAAGAGGCACTACGGACCATAATACTGAAATTCAAACTACACAAGTAACCACTGAACTTGAATAAGATCAGACAAAGAGACAATGAACCTCGGTTATTGATACTAACAATTTCCATCAACTAGAAACTCGACCAAGCATACATGTCACCAATTAAGAGAGAGAGGCATGGGAGCAATTTCTAGCTTGAAAGAGAAGACGAGAGCATAATAAAAAGTAGAGATGAGACATAAATACAAAATACCCATTAACCTGTTTGTCTCTAGCACAGACAAAGCTTCAAAGGATGTCATTATTTTTCGTGAAAGCGGAAGACCCTTTTGGAGACATAATGTCTGCCATGCACAGTTACCATCTTGCCAATTTACCAAGTCCGCTTGGAGTGGGTCGTAAATTCTTAGGTAGCTATCATAATTGTAAATGCACCCCGATTACATTAGAAAGTAGCTTAACCTTGATTTCTGTATACAAAGGCATCAAAGATAGAAGAATTTGTAAGAGCAAAAACATGACCTTTCATGATACTTGCTTCAAAAACAACCCAAATTGCATGAGGACTTTCTAAAATCTACAATTTAGAAACAACCATGAAACTTTCCAAACAAAAACACATAACGAGGTTCGATAAGATGAGATTAAAAGTGACAAGAAAATCATACCCGCGTGAGTTGCTTGCCTCCTCAAAGCCATGAATGCACCTAAGTCTCCCACCGGCTATGTTCTTGAGACTAGTAAAAAAATCCTATTTCGAGTCGACGAACATATAATCAAATTGAAGTAAAACCATTAAATAAATTTAGATCTTCTGCCCCCACATCTTCCAAAATATCCCCCTCCTTCCATGCCACCTTACACATGCATACACATGCATACCATTGAATGCAAGTCTTCAACCAACCACCTAACCTTATAGGCTATCATTCATTACCTTTTCCTTGGCTCTAATGCCACAAAATTAGTTGCACTTTCCCTCACACGGATTGAGGATTTTTTGAAATATATTAAGAATATATTCATTAACTAAATTTAGTTCAAATAATTGAAAAATAAACAAAATATATTTTTTTAATCTAATTTTTTTACATTAATTTTTTTATATATATTAAATTTACTTTTAAAATTGATTTTATAAACCATAAAAGTGATTGGATTGTCAATAAAATCTTCACATTATATTTCAATATAGAAATTATAATTTAAAACTAATTTTGGAAAATGTTAATATTATGAGCTAATATGGAAATCATCATAACAATTCAACACTTAAATTAAGTTTTCTTAATAATTAAATAGATTAGTTTTTTTTTAATAATTAAATAGATTTTTTTTTTTTTTTTTTAATATAATATTGTTAATTAAATTAAATTTAGACTATATATATATATATATATATATATATATATATATATATATATAGCTTTCCATTATAGATATATTATAGATTATGTTATCACTCAGGTTTTTTCCTTAGAAGTTATCAAAGAAGGAATAGCCCGAGGTAACCACAAACCAATCTTTTAGACTCAGGTTCTAGCCAACCTAAGTTTAGAGATGGCTCTCTCTTTATAATTTAACTTTGTTTAGATAAGATTTCAGGCTAGTTCTTAATGTTCAGAGTTGTTTGTTTTGATTGGGTGGTGGAATTAAAAGGACGGATGTGCAGAGAAAATATTTAGGCCATTGGGCTATGGAGTCAATCAAGAAAGGCTTAACTAGATTTGATTTATCACTGAGGTAAGAGTCCACAGGGCAGGCTAATGCAGCAAGAGAAAATCTAGAGGTTTAAATGGAGGAAAGTCCTAACCAAGGCTAAGGGCAATGAAGAATTCTTAACATGGATTAAGATGAGGAAGGGAAGGATGGCCAGTAGCAAAGGGAAATGAAGCATCCTATACTATGGGCCAAAAGGGGGATAAACTACGGAAGTGAGGACACAATTAAGAATCTCCAGACCAAGGAAGTTTAGAAGAAAACATAAATAAAGCAAACAGTTAAAACAAAGAGCACTTAAGCTAATTCTAATGATATTATTCCTTGTTTGCTTTTAAGATTTTATAAGAAACACATATGAATTTTTATGAGATAAAGAGAAAACGATATTTAAACATGATAAAATTATACTTATTTGTCCCAGCTGCGCACAAGAATCCAATGAAATGTCCTCGACTTTATTTCATTTCCAGCAAAACCAGTCCAGTTTTGAGTACAAATCTCCTTGGCTCAAAAATGATATGTCTACAAGAATGTATTTTAATCGACACTAATTACTTGGTTTTGTGGAGTATTTATACAAAATTTGATACAAAATATATCATAACTATATGAGAATTATTCTAGGAAACATAAAATATCTTCAACACCAAGATAGAGACAGATGGAGAATTGTTTGTTTGTTGTCCCATCAATTGTGACTGTTTTGGCTGTTGTTGCTCGGATTTGGCTCTTTCAGTTTTACTTGTAGTTATGTGCTGGAATCACTTTAATCTTTGACCTACTGATGCTATTTACCTGTGCTATTTGATCCTTTCTTACCTATTTTACCTAGCAGTTACCTTTTACCTTATAGATTTACTATAGTAACTTATAGTAAATCAGTCAAAATTGTCCACCATTCACTGTCAGGTAACTTTATTCTTATCATTTTCCTGTAAACTTCATCGGCTTCTGTGTACTTAGCAAAAATCGGTTTGCTTGTGAATAAGTGCTTGAATTCATGTTCTATGTAGAATAGATTCTCAAGGTCGTCATAAAGCACTCTTCGAGTGGGCAAAGATTTCACCCTTGAAGTAATAGATTGGCTTGTGGCCAGCTTGCTTATTTTATCAATGTAATATTCTCGGGTCATCAAATTACCATGTATTACCGTAGGACTAGGAAGTCCCTTTTCTCTTAGGATGCCAAAGTTTAGCATGAAGCTGTCGATGTCTACCTGGATGCTCTAACATCTCTTCTCTAGGTTTAGCATTAAGTTCCTTTTAGTGAGGATCTTTTTTATTTCTATGATTGTTGTAGTTCTATCCCCTATTTCCAATTCATCTAGTTCATATTTGTTCTTGCTGTTAAAATAGGTGATCAACTGATTGGCTTCTTCTAGTTTACTTCCCAATTCTTCCACTGTCTTGGTGATTGCCTCTGTAGCCATCTTGAACAATTCTATTTGCACAAAAATAATCTAAATAGAAGGCCAAACATCATTGATGGAACCAATGATGTTGTCCCAAAGGATTTCTCTCATGTCTCCCAATGGTTCTTGAAGTGTTAAATCTTTTTCTAAGGCTTTGATCCTTTCTGCCATCCTTAAATTCCGTTGAGTTTCTTCTTTTTTCTGTATTTGTACAATTTTATAGTTGGTTTCTAAATTTCACACTTGTTCTCTGAGCTTCTTAAGCTTAGTGACCTGGATACTCATTTCCTCCATGGCTTTGATCAACTCTGCAGTTTTCTCTATTGGTGTCTTTGTGCTGGTTGACATACCTGTGCTTGTTGTAGCACCTGTCACTGGTAATGTTGTTGCTAGTGGAATTGTTGGTGCTGATGTAGCTGCTAAGTTGGAGGGCACCGCTGTGGAAGCTGTAGGAATTGCAGTCTAAGGAGCGGTGGCCTACTCACTCTGTTTGGATTGTATCAAGTTGTCTAATTCTTTCTCAGTCTCCTTCAATTGGTTATTTAACTTAAGGACGAGGTCCATAAGTTCTTCCTCCCTCTGTGTCTCCAAAACTTTAGATGTTTGAGGATGATGAAGAGGTGGAATCTTTAGCTACTTCTTCAGTGCAACTATGTCATCATTTTTCTTCTTTATCAATTATTCTATTGCTTTAACATCCTTGGGATCATGTCCCAGCTCTATGACCAAGTCCTCTAAGGACTTTATTCTAATACCTTTGGCCTGAGAAGAGGCCTTTTCCAATTAGAATTGGGCTGAGTTATTGTTCAGTGAATTCTAAAGTTGGTAAGCTACTATGGCCTTACTGGTCAATGTGGAGTAGACCATTTCTCCAGTTTGTTTATGTAACTCAATTTGGTCAAAAGGATGGATATCCTTTGCCATTACCTCAAAATCTATGTTAAGATAATCTACCATTGCTTTAAGTTGTTATTTGGCTTGAGAAAGCTCATGTGCATCTTGACTTCTTTTATATCAGAGGCTGACATTAGCCTTGTTTGGTTTGTTGGGGCCATTCTCAGATAATGTGCATAACTCTGCACCTTCAGCTTTCCATTCCTTGCCTTGATTTCTTTGTATTTTTCTTTGATGTCTTGGCTCTGTCCTGTGGGAGCCTTGAACGAGGATACTTCCACACTCTGCTACCTTTGCAACATTTGATTTTGAGAAGTGGAAGGTTCTAGTGTCCCCCTTAAAGGAATGGTGTGCCCACTTTCTGTCCTCTCTTCTCTTGAAGTCCCTACTGTTTCCTTAGTATATTCTTGCTCTGCATATGGATTTAACCTCTATCTCTTAGCAAATGTTTGAGCAACAGGCATGCTGGAAGGAGTGGCCTCCTCTCAGTTTCTCTTAAGGTTTATTTCCTCATTAAGAGGAGTCTGAAAAATAGGAGGATTTCTCATGATTTGTTTAGGTCGAGCAAATTCCTTTGAAATCTCAGGTTGTTCAGATTCTTCTTGTTCTGAAAGCCGAGGTTGTTTTGATGGTTCTACTTGTTCTAAAGATTCAGGTTGTGCTGATGGTCCTACCTCTGCTAATGGACCTGCTTCTATCTACTCACTATGGCCTTGTGCTTGTCTCTGAGATTGAGATTCTCCTGGAACCTGTACAAAGGAATCCTCATCAAGTCTCCTATCTAAGTCCATTAATACATTATCAACAACAACCTCTATACTATCTTGATCTATCAAAGTGCCTTCCACCCATTCAAATTTATTAGCATATTGTTCAATTTCGGGGATCCTGTGATGGATGTAAGGAGATAGTTTATTCTTTTGTCTCCTATTACAAATGAAACTGTAGGGGTCATAGGTCCACATGAAAATTTGTTTTAGTTTCAATCTTTAGAGGATTTCATCTACCTCCTTTCCTGCTTCTCTACTGTTACAAATGAATGGCCCTAACTAATCCTTTATCCTGAGTTGGGCTTTCTTCTTCACTCTTAGAAAGTGCACCTCATTTGAATTGATCATTTGTCTGTAGTACTCCAGAGCAAATAATCTCATGGGGAGGTAATTTGGCAATTCACATCCATAAATTCTGATTTCAGTATGGTTTTGGTACAAGTACCAATCCCTTACTTTGTAATCCTTTGACAACTACAGGACCTTCCTGATGTCTGCACTGATTCTGGGTGGAGGGCTTCCTAGCATCATGGTTGTCACGGGATGAACAAAGAGGTCTATGAAGTCTATATAGGAGTACTGAGAATCAAACTGATGAATTAAAGAAGTCCAGAAGATCACTGATCTAGGGTTTCCTTTATTATCAAGCTTTTGGAGGGCAATTGTAAACCTATCAGCTTTCTAGTACAAAAACAAATGATACAGAACACAAAAATACTTGAAAACTCTTTCATTTTCCAACCTCATGAATTGATCATGCATTTTGTCAGCAATAAACTTTGCTTAGTTAAACATGATAGTTTGTGGTTGGTCAAGAGAGTAGATTGACATGATGGATATTATGATCTCATCAATATATTCACTAGTGGTGCAACCTAGTATACTAGATATCATATCTATAATATCTCGACCAAGGTTGGAGAATATAGTCCATAGATAAGGAGGAGGGTCCCTTGGGATATACTACTCTTCTCTGATAAAAATCTAGAATAACTGGGCTAGTCTAATAGAAGAGAGTGTAGGGTATCTGTTTAGCATGTCTCCAATGGAAAGAGGGGTTAGGTTGTGGCTTGGCTGCAATTGAAGCATCTGGCTAATGGATTTAGTAGTGATAGTAAATAGAATAGATTGGTTAGGAGTTCTTATTGCCCTTTGGATATGATCATAATTCATGTGGTAGTAATGTACAATCTTTGGAAATACATTTACTCTGGGGAACTGGTACTTAGGCAAACCTGATTCCCAAAGTCCAATGGAGTCAGCTTGGTTCAGGTACTGGTCTCTCTATTTGTAGAAGAGTTTCAGAGGGGATTTTGAGACTGAGGTGTCTTATATTTGGAAATATTTGTCTCCAAGTGGAAGATGGTCTAAATGCCTGTGGGGAGTCATGATGGGCATGACATTTAGTGCAATTGAGGCTTCCATACTTGGTTCTTGTGGATTCAAGGATGGGGCAAAAGGTTTCAGGGAAATTGGGGACAACTTGTTAGAAACGTATATATTACGGAGCAATGGAACACATAAAATATTGCAAAAATATAAACACAGAAAATGCATAAAATAAGAGAGACACAGATATACATGGTTCGCCAAGTTTGGGCTACGTCCACTGCGAATAGCCAGTCCTTCCTTTCTATTATCTATCAAAATGAAGAGACACAACCTACAACAGATCGGTTGTAATATCCTCTGTTTTCTCTCACAGTCTCACCTCTCTATTTCTCGCTCACAGAATACACATCGATTACACAGCCTCAAATACAATGCCCTCATACAAAGAGAGGGGTTGCCTTCTAGGGCAAAAATCCCTAAACTAAACATAAGTTCTACCGTTAGATCATCTGCCTAATGAACGGCCTAGATTGACTAGAAATTACTATATTTTTACAAGGCAATTTTACATCTGTTTTTAGCTTCAGGGGTGCTACCCCCGAGACCCCGCCGCAGGACCGCTGGTCGGTGGACCCCCGTGGGGCGAACAAGTCCCCCCGCACACCCTCGCGTGGAGGGGTGTACAAACTTTCTGGGGTATACATCCAACTGAAACAAAGACCTCTGAACAATCATGCTCCACACACAACAATCTCCCACTCAGAGAATGATTGTAGCAACTCCACCGCTACTTCATTTGATGGACAACGACTCCTCTTTGGACCTGGTTGTTTCTCATCTTCATCGTCATCCTTGAAGACCAATTGAAACTGAGTATGTTCTCAGTTTCTCCCTGGTTACAACTTTTGTTAGCATATCTGTAGGATTTTGGCTAGTGTTTATCTTTTCCAGCTTCAACTCTCCATCTTCCAACACTGATCGTATGAAATGGTACTTGAGATGTATGTGTTTAGTCCTGGAATGAAATGCTGATTTCTTTGTAATATGAATGGCGCTATCACTGTGTAACGTGCCCATATCATGCTCCTTACCCAATTCACCCATAAACCTTTGTAACCAAATCATTTCTTTACTAGCCTCTGTAGCAGCTACATACTCTGCTTCTGTTGTTGAAAATGCAACAACACTTTGGATTTTTTAAACCTAATTAACAGTTGTTCCACCAACAGTAAATACATATCCTGTAGTGCTCCTCCTGTTATCTTCGTCACCTGCCATATCTGCATCAACATATCCCTGTAGGGAAATGTTTGAACCACCGAAGAATAATGCTTGATTTGTGGTACCAAGTATCTGAGAATAAATTTCACTGCCATCCAATGTTCCTTTCCTGGATTTTTCATGTACATGCTTACAACTCCCACTGCATGTTCAATATCAGGCCTTGTGCAGACCATTGCATACATTAAGTTTCCAACTACTGATGCATATGGAACTTTAGACATATAATCCATGTCTTCTTGGGTCTTTGGGCACATTTCCTTACTAAGTTTGAAATGACTAGCAAAAGGTGTACTAACTGGTTTTGCATTGTGCATGTTAAATCTTTTCAACACCTTTTGTATGTACTCATTCTGAGACAATGTTAATTTGCGATTTTTCCTGTCTCTAGTTATTCTCATACCAAGGATTTGTTTTGCAGCTCCCAAATCCTTCATTGCAGATGAATTTGCCAATTTTATTTTGAGCACATTTATTTCCTGCATGTTAGATCCTGCAACAAGCATGTCATCTATATATAATAACAATATAATATAGCTTCAATCATTTTGCTTTTTCAGATAAACACAATGATCAGAGTGACATCTAGTATAACCTTGTTCAGACATAAACTTGTCAAATTTTAGATACCACTGCCTTGGAGCCTGTTTTAAGCCATACAATCTCTTCTTCAACCTGCACACTAGTTTCTCCTTCCCTTTCACTTCATATCCTTGTGGCTGCTGCATATATAGCTCTTCCTCCAAATCCCGATGGAGAAAGGTTGTCTTTACATCTAACTGCTCAAGATGAAAATCTTCAACTACCACTAGACTTAAAATAGTTCTGATTGAAGTCATTTTAACAACAGGAGAAAATATTTCATCAAAATCAATACCTTTCTTCTGTGCAAACCCCTTCACCACAAGTCTAGCTTTGTACCTCTGTTTTCCTCCATCTTCTTCCTTCAGCCTGTAAACCCATTTATTTTGTAATTTAGTTTTACCTGCAGGCAACCTGACTCAGTCCCAAGTTTGGTTATGCATTAAGGAGTCCATCTCTTCTTCCATGGCTACCTCCCACTTCTTCCTGCTTTCAACCTGCATTTCTTCTTCATAACATTCGGGTTCACCGGAATTAGTCAACAATAAATAATATAATGAAGGAGAGTATCGTTCAAGGGGTCTACTTATCCTGGTAGATCTTCTAACACCACTTTTAGGTGTTTGGGGTGCCTGTTGCTGTTGTGGTGGTTGCTGCTGTTGTGGTTGTTGATTATTATTATTTTCAGGCACCTTTACTTTTTTAGTGATTTCATCAAAAATTGCGTATTCCTTGTTTTATTTTTCTTGTTTCTTTTCCTACAACTGATTCTTATACATCTCTACTCCTAATGATTTTGTGATTTTCATAATCATATAAATGATAACCAAAATTATTAACACCATATCCAATAAAGGTACATTTCTTTGACTTTGCCTCAAGCTTTGTTCTATTTTCTTTATCAATATGGACAAAGGCCTCACAACCAAAAGGCTTTAAAGAAGAGTAGTTTACCTTTTTACCAATCCATGCTTCCTCTGAAACACCACCATCCAAGGAACTTGAAGGCCCTCTGTTTATTAGATAAAAAATAGTATCTACAGCATCTACCCAAATCTGTAAAGGCAATCCTGCATGCAATCTCATACACCTTGCACACTCCATGATTGTTCTGTTCATCCTTTCTGACACACCATTTTTTTGTGGTGTTCTTGGAACTGTCTTTTCTCTGCGAATTCCATGATCTGAACAGTACCTATCAAACTCTTTGATGCAATATTCACCTCCATTGTCTGATCTAAGACACTTCAATTTCTTTCCTGTCTCAATCTCAACCAAAGCTTTCCATTTCTTGAAAGTATCAAATACATTAGATTTATTCTTAATACAATAAATCCAAGTTTTTCTAGTTGCATCATCAATAAAAGTAACATAATAATGAGAGCCACCGAGATATGATACTTGAGCAGGTCCCCATACATCTGTATGCACAAGCTCTAATTTTCCATTCTTCGTTTCTTTTCCAATTCTGAGAAATTTGACTCTCTTCTGTTTTCCATAAATGCAATTCCCACAGAAGTCCAAATCAACATTATTCAAACCCGACAACAAATTCCTTGACTGAAGAATCTTCATCCCCTATTCACTCATGTGTCCGAGCCTATGATGCCATAGTGCTGCATCTGTTCCTTTGGAAGTTAAAGCATTAACAGAGTTAGAAATACCATTGCATAAATACAATGTACCAACATTTTCGCCTTTTTCTATTACCAGGGCTCGTTTGGTGACCTTCCAAGCTTTATCTATGAAAGTTGTCACACAACCTTCACTGCCTAACTGCCCTGTTGAAATCATATTTTTCTTTAGATCTGGAACATGCCTTACCTCCTTTAGTAGCCATTGGTTTCCATTCTGCTGTTTTAAAAGAACCTTACCCATTCCAACAATTTTACAGGGTTTATCATCACCCAAATGAACTTGTCCAAAATCTCTTTGAACATAGTCATGAAATTATTTCTTATCAGGTGCGCCATGGAATGAGGCCCCTAAATTTACCACCCACGAATCAATAATATTTTCGAAAGAAAGAATCAAAGAATATTGTAACACCTCACCTGTGACATTTGCTTCATGATTGTTTTCTTGCTGTGAATCTCCTTCTTTTCCCTTCCGAGATCTACAGTCTTTCTTTAGGTGTCCTTTCTTTCCGCATTTCTAGCACACTATCCCCGATCTGGACTTGGATCTACCTTTCCTTGATTTACTAGGATATCGTGAGCTCTTTCCTCTTTCCATTTTTCTTCCCTTAGACTCTGCACTCAAAGCATTTCCCGATGTCTCACCGAAGCTTTTCCGTCGCATTTCCTCGCTAAGGATAGCACCGATAACATCATGAAACTTTAAAGTACTAGATCCAGACACAGAGTTACTAATGGTTATTACTAAGCCATTCCAACTTTCTGGAAATGAACACAACAATAACAGAGCTCTAACTTCATCATCAAATTTTACCCCTACAGAACATAACTGACTTGTAACAGTATTAAAATCATTTAAATGATCTACAGCAGATCCACCTTTTGACATCTTCATATTAAATAATCGTTTCATAAGAAATACCTTGTTTGAGGCCAAGGGTTTTTCATATAGTTTCTCCAACGCCTTAATCAAACCCTCTGTTAACTTAGTAACCGGAGAACCCACAGTAAAAACCATTTTTCGTCAACGTTTCAAATCCCAACAGGGATCCATCATCAGGACTTCATGAATGTAGATAGAAGAAGAGCTTGAATTAGGGTTTAAATAGTTTTGAGGAGAGAAGATTTAAGAGGATGTCGGCTGTTTTAATCTTTTCATTTATTTTAATCATAATAAATAATTTTTAATAACTATTATTTAATACAATTATTAATGTAAAAATGAATAAATACTTTGATTATTTAATCTTTAACATCAATATTTATTATTGAATGTTTACTTTTATTTTTTTTATTTTTTTTTATTTTTTTATTTTTTATTTTTTTATCTTAAATAATAATTAATAATACTAACAATTCATAAAATAATAGTAATAGTTATTATCAAAATTATTATATTAAATATTTATTTTCATTTTTAATTATTTGTATTAATATTCAATATATATTAGTATGTGAATAAAAAAAAAAATGTATATTTAAATTATTATGACACTAAAAAGTGATATTGTTGTTTCCCTCGAAATGTTGAAGGCGACTGACGCTGCAAGGCACAACCGTATTGTTTCAAGTGCCTTTCTATCAAGAAGGTTCTATTCTTCATCTTTCATACCCGTCGGCATCTTTGCTTTTTCACTCAATGGTAAGTATAGATCTTTCTGATACAGATAATCTTCCATCTGCATCTTCCACAGTGAGAAGTTTTGGCCATTAAATTTCTCGACCCTAAACTTACCATCTTCAGCCATTGCTCCCACTCGAATGAGGAACCCTTCTTTCCTGCGAGTTTATTGGCCAAATAGACCTTCGGCTCTGATACCAATTGTTAGAAAATTATATATTATGGAACAATGGAACACATAAAATATTGCAGAAATATAAACACAGAAAACGCATAAAACAAGAGAGACACAAATATACGTGGTTCACCCAGTTTGGGCTATGTCCACCCCAAACAGCTAGTCCTTCCTTTCTATTATCCAGCAAAATGAAGAGACACAACCTACAACAGATCCGTTGTAATATCCTTTGTTTTCTCTCACAGTCTCACCTCTCTATTTCTCGCTCACAGAATACACATCTACTACATAGCCTCAAATACAATGCCCTCATACAAAGAGAGGGGTTGCATTCTAGGGCAAAAAATCCTAAACTAAACATAAGTTCTACCGTCAGATCATTCGCCTAATGAACGGCCCAGATTGACTAAAAATTAATATATTTTTACAAGCCAATTTTACATCTCTTTTTAGCTTCAAGGGCGCTGCCCCCAAGCCCCCGCCAGGGGACCGCTAGCCCCCGGACCCCCTAGCCAAGGGGAATCAACCCCCCAATACCCCCGCGGGGGGGACAAGTCCCCCCCGCACCCCCCTGTGTAGAGGGGTGTACAAACTTCTTAGGGTATACATCCGGCTGAAACAAAGACCTCTGAACAATCATGCTCCACACACAACACAATTAGCCTATTTTAGAGCTATGTCACATGGTTCGAGTTCGAATTTGAGTTCGACAACGATTAAGTTCGATTCGAATTCGAATTTTCCAGTCAGGTTCGAATGAGGTTCAGAATTAGGTTCGAGACTATACATATTTTTCAATATATATATATATATATATATATATATATATATATATATGATGAAAAACTTTGGATTTCACCATCATAATGCTCATTTCTTTAACCTATACAAAATTCTATTATATATTTTATTTGAAGAATCAAGAATCTCAGTGTAATCCATACATTATAAATTAGTTTAATAAGTTAGATATCTCATTTTATAGCCTTTGATACAATTTTATAAAGTTAATTAACCAGAATCTGTTAAATATAGACTATAGTCGAGCATACCACCGGTTAAATATAAAATAATATACAAATACCAAGTCACAGTCAAACATCATCGTTCTTTTAAAAACCCAGATCCCAGAAGTCGTTGGAAATGCAATTTTCGTAAAGTTGACAAACACAAATTTGTTAAACACACAAATAAATTGTAATTGCCAATTAAAGAAAGCCAGTTGTTTCACGTAATTATCTCACCTGCAACAGTCAAATTTCAATGTTCTTCAATATTCAAAAGTTCGATTTCAAATAGGACACTATTAAATATTTTGAGTATATTATTCATAATCAAGGAGGCACGTTGTAGGTCTCGATCGTTTCCCAGATTTACATTCTCAAAGCAAAGTAATCAGTGTCCCTTATCTATAAAAACCACCCTTTGTAGTGAGCTCATCCCACACTTCTTCTCTGCGCGGTGAGCTTACCCGTTTTCCTTTTTTGGGGTGAACAACAAACCAATGGAGTTTTTATATTCAAACAGTGCAATTATTCGGTGTGCAATTGCACTTTTATTTATGAGTTTTATGTTGTTTCCTGTAGCATTATGTTGTGATAGTTGCCTTCACAAAACCAAGCTTGTGTACCATAGTCAGCCAAGAAAACCGTCAAGAAAACTGCCGAAATTCAAAAAATTCATTTAAGTTCGCGATTAGGTTTGATTAGGTTCATTGAGGTTCGAGTTCGACTTGAGGTTCGGCTTTCGGGTTCAGCGAACCTGAACGAACTTCAAATTTTTTTTACAGGTTCGCCGAATTTCGAACCTGAAGCTTCAGGTTCAACGAACCCTGTGACATAGTTTCAGAGTATTTCTGGATTACTAGGTGGCTCAACTAACTAAATTACTTAGCATTTAAAGAAATTTAGTGTAGGTTTAGCAAGAAATCAGGGTTTTTTAGTCGGTAATGGGGTAAATACCTGGTTTTGCTATTTGAATGGTGAAATGATGATTGTGCACTGTTTGCAGGAATCGCACGAGTCGACAAGGTGGTTTGGAGTTCAGCAGCGGTGGAAAGTTGATGGTTGATAACAGGTTTGCAGTTGAACGTGCTATGTGCTTTGCATAGAAGCTAGAACATCATTTTCACAATAAGAAACAAAAACAATGAGTTTTTTGCTTTATGTGTAAAGTCAATGATATTGGTGTGTATAATGGGAAAACGATAGTTGGCGCCAATCGGAGGATGGGACAGTTTGTCGCTTAGCGGAGGCGGTAAGCGGGATCCATTGCATCGCTTCTCGGGAAAAATGGTTTTGGGGGGAGGTCGCCCGATGCCATTCATCGAGCACCATATAACGACAGGATGAACAGTGAAATTGCTCACATTGGACAGGTAAAGGTCGGCCTTCGAAGGCTGCCCGATATGAGCGTCAATCGTTGGATCTGAAGGGGTCAAATCGTACGGTGATCGAGGGTGTGATTTGATAGGGGAATTAAAGGAGGGGCCTGACGGGTTTTTTAATTGTTGGTTAGGGTGGCTTAATGACATCGGGGGCAATATGATTGGAGGAACGAGTTATTTATTAATGACAATTTGATTAATTAACGCCTTTTTGTTTGGCGGAGGGTTATGACTCTTAATTAGTCGCATATCGACTAATTAATCCATTTTGACTAATTTAGTTAATAAGGTTTATATTTCAAACCATCGGGGCGAAATATTATCATATGGGATTTAAATAAAATATATGGGAAAGGGGGTTTTCCTTTCGGGAGTTAAATAAATACATTAAAGATTAATGTTAATATGAAATGAAAGCGGAAAGTAAATGTGCTAAGTGTAATGTATTGATATTTATTTTAATATCCACATCTTTACATCATTAATTAGGCTAAATGTTTTTTTGCGGGTTTTTGAGAGAAAAAAGGTTTTATGTAGGGTTAATTACTTTTCTAAGGTTTTATCCTTAGGTAAAAGGGGTTTGCTTGGGAAAATAAGTGAATTATGGAGGAGGTGAATGCTTGAGAGAGGACTTTTAGTACTTAGGCCCTATAAGTTATTGGGCCGAGGGTCAGGTCCATCCAGAAATGAGAGAAATGCTCTGAGCCCCTTTAACTTAAGGTTTTAGGTACTTTTGACTTTGCTTATGGGAAATTAGTAAAATTAAGAGTGAAATGAATGGGGAAATTAGTCACTTGACTTTGTGTAAATGCTCAATTATCATCCATACTTTAGAAATTTGTTGATGAAGGTAAATGATATGATCTTATCTAATCAGTCATCACAATTCTGCAACCATTCAACTACCCATCTACTCATCCTATCATTTTTCTATTCTTTATTAGGGTGCACTTAAGCTTGCAAACCCTTATCAAAACATTTCTCTTTTGTTTTACAAGAGAAATCTATTTAAGTCTATCATTATTACATCCAAGAGCTCAGATTAAACAGTTGATCTCATTTTATTAACTCTACCTATCTACTTATCTACCAAGATTAAACAGTTTGGTCAGATTTTATTCTCTATCTCTAAGCATGAAATAACAAAGTTTAAACATTTTGACTATCCATAGATTATGGCAAAGGAAATAAGTTGCACACAATCATTATTATGAAAAAGGTAAATAATAGTGGCATTTGGACTTACACTTTCATAGTCTTTTTGTTTTTTCTTGGGGTTCGTTTTTCATCTTTTTTGACATTTTTTATTTTGTTAAGATAGTCTTCGGCAAAATCACATAACCAATCTTTTGTCGACGCGTTTCGAACCAACCAATGTGGTTCATTTTTTATTTTTTTGTTCTTTGATTTTTCTTTTAGGACATACCCTCTTTACATTTTTAATTAATTTTTTTGTGTTTTTGAATATGGAAAACATTTGTAGAAACCAAAGATATGTATATATTACACAGCCATTCAAAAATTATGACTCCTATTGATATATGAACATAACAAATTATTTAAAAAAATTTATTCTTTTATAAAGTACTTATCCAAAATTAAATTAATTATTCTCTTCCACATCTCCCCCCTCTTCTGATTCACTTTCCTTCAAGCCTAAAATACTAATTTATTAATTAAAATCAACTCTAGACCATAAAAATTTATAAAAATATAATACAAAATTACTAACACTTAAATTATTTATGAGTCAAATATAAAAAGTTAGCATCTTAAAGTATAATTTAGAAATTAATATCAATAAAAATCATCCGTTCTTATTTTATACTAATAATTAAAATATTATGACTCATTAACTAATAAACGACGCAAAATTATAAAAAATTAATAAAATATAACACAAATTAAAGAAATTAGAGCAGAGTGTAATTATTAACAGAAAAAAGTCGAAATGTCCATGACAAGGCTGGATGTAGATGGAATCCTCAAGTAAAATAGGAAATTATCGGCCAATGTTTCTGTGTTTCATCACTGTGGCCGTCGGATTGTCCGCCCGGATCACGTACCACTGAATTCTAATCTATAAAATAAAGAAAAAACATGAAATTCAAACTCAGAGAAGAAAAAGAAAGAAAAGAGGAGGAAGAAAAGACTGGTGATGGAAAGGGTCAGCACTCGAATACCTCACAACGTCCACGTGAAAGTGAGAGGCTACGTTCACCATTAAAAAGAGAAAACGATAGAACCAGCTTGTGATATTAACAAAACATATAGTTTAGGTTAGAAAAAGATTAACAAAATAAACTTATTATTTCTGCCCAGACAAATAGATTTTAGTTAATGGGGAAATGTTGATAACGGACACTTCCATTATTATATGAAAAACTGAAAAACTCCAGCTCCACACGTAGAAAGTAGACACACTCAGAGCTCGTCTTCTTAATTGCCAAGACCCTCTTTTAAAAAAACTTAATTTTATTATCAGTAAATAAAATCACATTCTATGCATACATGTCCCAACAAGTAGAATTCTGTAGATCTATTCAAAATTAACAAAAAGCTATAAAAAAAAGCTGTTACATTGTTACATGAATTAGGAACAGATATCCAAAATTAACAAAAAGCTATAAAAAAAGCTGTTACATGAATTAGGAACAGATATCCAGGTGTATTGTGTAATCTATGAAAAGAAAACTAAAATTGGAGAAATGATGATATAAAAACAGGAATATATAAAGACTGATTTAGTCTCTTATATACAACTACCTTAAAAGTTTATAGCATAAAGTCTAAACATTTTATGGATCTGATGCTTCTGGCCACAGTCAATGAAAAATCTCCGATAATACTCCATGGCTGAAAGAGGGCGTCTCCCAAAGCTACATGAAGTAAGATGCAACCAAATCTTCAATACTAAACCCATTTCCAAACATGTCCTGGTTCACAGCTTCGCTTCCGATTTGGCCAAATATTCCTCCCAGGAAGTGACTTACAATAGTCCCGAAGATAGTGGGCGGTTGGTATTGTTGAGGTGCAACAGGTGGGTAGCCTGGATTGGATATGGAGCATGAGGGCCTGGGGGAGGATAATTAGCAGGTGCAATAGGTGGGTAGCCTGGATTGGGATATGGAGCATTAGGCCCTGGTGGAGGATAATTAGCAGGTGCAACAGGTGGGTAGCCTGGATTGGGATATGGAGCATGAGGGCCTGGGGGAGGATAATTAGCAGGTGCAACAGGTGGGTAGCCTGGATTGGGATATGGAGCATGAGGGCCTGCGGGAGGATAAGGGTAATTCGTGGGTCCATTGGCCGGAAGCTCGGTATATAAACTCACATTAAGTACACACGGTGGGTAGCCATGAGCCGTACTCTGTATCTGAGAGCTAACCCAACCTGTCCTGTCACGCCCCTACACCTGCGGTAGTCTTCCAACCGCTTGTAGTGAGGTGCGGCACCACCGAACGCTTTCTTTTTAACAATACTAACATTCGTGGACTACGCCTACTCCAACATTATGTTATGAAACCAGCTCACAAAAAGATAGAAAAGAGAGATCCACGCCTTAGAATTCAGCCTCTTCGAGGGGGAAACCTCCTTTACATTACATAAATGAACAATTCTTTGATGATACAAATGAAAATACCTCCTTTCTATATATAGGAGTCTAAGTGGTCCCAATATAATCAAAGCCTACATAACAATAATATTGTAGGGCACAACAGTAACAATGGTGGGCTTCTATGTGGCATAATAGTAACAATATGGGCACTACATGGGTACATCAATATAATAAGTGGGTTATACTAATAACAATAAGGGGTTACACTATTAGTATAGGGGCCTAACATGCCCCTCTCCTTCAAAAAGCATTGTCCTCAACGCTTGAGTAGTTCTTGATGCTTCTATATAAAATTCTTGTCCTCCCATGTGGAATATTCAGCGGGTAAGTTCTTCCACTTGATGAGATACTCTGAAATTGATTGATTTCGTAGCTGTCGGGTTCTTGTTTCTGTGACTGCTCCAGGTTCCAATATGATTTTTCCTTCCTCTTCAATTTCTGGCAATATTGCTTGAATTGGGATCTTTTGCAACTTTTGAATAAGTGGCCATACTTCTTCGTTCTTCTTCCATTCATCCGTTGCTTCATTTATCCAATTTGGTTGGATAATATAAATAGCACAAAACAATGCTTCCACATCCTCATCCTTGAAGCGTCTTCCCATTCGGTAAGGTCGCCATTTTTTAAGTGCATGTAGTATTGCCAACATTTCCTTCTCATAAATAGTTTGCTTGAGATGTAGCAGTAAAAATACCCAATCACTCACATCAAAACATTTTTCACTACGATGTTGATCTACCTGTTGTTTCATTTGATTTTGCACCGAAGTGGCGTTATCCTTTAAAAGTTGGAGAACTTGTTGTTGATGCTCGATATGATCTTTCTCTACTTGAACCTTTTTCTTCTTGATATGTCCTTCTATCTTTTGAGGAGTGGTAATTTCTTCCAGTCCTTTACAAGATATGGTCGGATTCATTTCTTGATGCTCGATGTGATCTTTCACTTCTTGAACATTTTTCTTCTTGATATGTCCTTCTATCTTGAGAGTTTGAGGAGTGGTAATTCTTGCCAATGCTTTACAAGATATGGTCTGATTCATTTCTTCTTTCTCTGGGGTGGTGTCCTGACGTATATCCTCTTCTTTTGATGTTTCTTGATCCTTTTCTTCCTCCTCTTCATATTCTATGTAAAATAATTTCTTCTCAGCACACCTATGACCTTTAGTGCATTTGCTATCACAATTGTAACAAAGCCCTTTTTCTCTTTTTTCTTCCAATTGTTGTGGTGTAACCCTTGTAGGTTGTGGAAGGCTGGGAGAAACAACACTTCCATCTTTATAGTTGTGAGGGGTATGCTTCCTGGTTTCCATAATTTTGCTTTCCATTATGTCACAAAGCCCTTTTACTCTTTCCAATTGTTGTGGTGTTGCTCTAAAGAAGGTGTTGCTCTTTATATCCTCATAATGTGCTATCATTTCCTCCGTGAAAATTGACCACGTAACAAGTTTTTTACGAGAACAAAGCCCTTTGTACCATAAAAATTGATCTGGTTCTAAATATGAAGATGCAATACATACCTTTTGTAACAGTTGTACACCATGTATATCAAAATATTGCTCCATCTGAAGTATCCAATTTACCGGATCCTTGCCATCAAACTTCCTCATCTTTCTTTTTCTTGATTTTAGGAGCTCTACCTTGAAACGACTGTAACTCTGTACTTTCGGATCTTTAAGTTCTGAACTTGTGACCTATAGTAGCCCTCTGTGTCCTCTTTCCAATGCCACAAGTATGATCCAAATTGGATTCTCCAAGAAAACGTTATGCACAATCTCCCGCAGTGACCTGATTATAGACTAGTTAAGTAGATCGAACTTGTATGAAGTGCCATGTGTCACTGTTTCAACCTTTAACTTTGAAAAATATATAAGCCGAAACTAAAGTCTGTCCTATTTCTGTACCTTCTTACGAAATTTCAATCCGATGCTCAGAAAGAAAGTTATGACGATTTTCCCCAGGTCACCTGTTTTGAGTGTAATTCAGGAGTCTGCAAAAAGACCAAATTCAGCAGATCATATCTCCGAATATATCACACGAAAAGATATGCAATTCGGACCCAAGGTTCAGCGCCAATTCTTCTCAAATGGGTTTTTTTTGCGACGTCTGAAACGTCACAGAAAAAAAGTTATAGCGAAAATGCCATGATGACCTGTTTGGAGCAGCGAAACCCTAGAATCCAAAGCTCTGATACCAAATGTTATGAAACCAGCTCACAAAAAGATAGAAAAGAGAGATCCACGCCTTAGAATTAAGCCTCTTCGAGGGGGCAACCTCCTTTACATTACATAAATGAACAATTCTTGGATGATACAAATGAAAATACCTCCTTTCTATATATAGGAGTCTAAGTGGTCCCAATATAATCAAAGCCTACATAACAATAATATTGTAGGGCACAACAGTAACAATGGTGGGCTTCTATGTGGCATAATAGTAACAATATGGGCACTACATGGGTACATCAATATAATAAGTGGGTTATACTAATAACAATAAGGGGTTACACTATTAGTATAGGGGCCTAACACATTAACATACTTAGTTTGTGTTTCGCAACCAAGTAAAAGAATTATCCTTTATAGTTTAATGAAGCCCATACTCATTCATTATCCATATGCAATTAACCGAGAACAACAATTTCCAACAAGTATAAAGGGGAGGGGCAACTCCCGAACAGTCTGCCCAACAATTTTATTAAGAATATCAGATTTTTACAACAAGTGTGTCTTGGGTGAACCAAGTCTCACACTTAACCAATTTTTACAAAAGACAGGCCACCTGCCTTTTACAACTTCTTCTGCACCCTTGCACGAAGGGAGGTGCTCACCCGAGCCACCCAAGATCCCTTAGCCAAGTCCTGTATAAAACCATACACTAAAACTCCACTCAACACATGGCACTCTTTGCCAACCATTAACTTAAGACAAAACCTGCGATGTCTCTAAGTCTCATGCGCATGAGATATGCGCATGTCCTTCCAAACTGCGCACCTTCTCTTGTCCTATGCGAAGGTGTATGAGCGAAAGTCATGTTCCCAAAATGCTTCAACGCATAACACATATATATGGATATTACGTGGGCTTTTCATGGGGGTGTCAGCTCCTTGGCCGACCCCACCATCTCTCATAATATTCCCACAAAGCTCTATTAACAAGTCAGCCACGCCCTCACGCAGCCTCCTTCCAAGTCGAGTATAAACCACACTCTTCATTTCGTTATTTTTCCAAGTGTCGCATTTGTTCCAACATTCGTGGCATTTTCGTCGCATAGTGGTGCCCTTTCGTCGCATTTTTGCACGCCCGTCGCACCAACGTGCACCCGCCGTGCCCGCGCGCCCGTCACACCCGGCGCCCAACCGTGCCAATTTTGTGAAGGCCTTACATGCTCCTCCACCTGAAATCGTTGTCTTCCTTGACAACATACCATCCTGGTATCTCTCCACCAAGATCATCATCATCTAGGCTGTCGACCTTTCTACACAAGGCAAACATCCTTGCAACATATGTAGAGACTCTTTCTCCACTATGTCCCAGCCTAGTGACCACTGCCACCAAGCTCACCATACCAAAGTATGTATCTCTATAATCCATGCTCAGGTCCATGGAAACTCCATCCATCTCATCTGCAACATGCTATCCATGTGTGTGTCTCCTCCATATGAAGATATCATGTCATCAACCCACTCTCGATGTGCCCCATTCAGGTCCATGAAGCCTCTTCATCATCTGCGATGTGCCATCCTCAAGTCTCCATAGAAACAAGTATGCACTTGTCTCACCTATCCATGTGCTGCCCATGATCCTCGATCAGATCAGCTCTCATGTATAGAAAGTAGTTGAGTCTTGGCTCAACCCATGCTCAAGTGTATCACCAAAGCATCATCATCATCATCGTTGTAACTCCATCACTCCAAAGTGCCTCATCGATCCTCCACATCAAGTCACTCTTCCAAGCCATGCCCATACATGTACTTTGGAAGTATGCATCCCATACTGCATCAAATCCTCTAAGTCCACCATGTATGAAGTCCCTAAAAGTCACAACAATCTCATGTCATCATGAGCTCCATGAGTCATCTCCAACCAACATCTCCATGTAGTAAGAATGCTCCATAATCTGCTCACAACTCCATCCAAGTCCATGGCCTTGTTGTACCAAAGTGCACAACCTCTCCATTGGCTCACAAGTAATAAGTCTCCATGTCACACTAGAAAATCCATCTGCACAACATCCTTGTCTTGGCACTCCTCATTGGATGTCCATGAAACCTCTACAAGTGCTCCCACATAATGTCCCTGCATAAGACTGCCATGCTCCATGCCTCCAACCTGATGTCCATGACTATGTTTCCCATGTAGTCCAACCAAGTAGACTTACCACAACAATCGGTCATCCTCATCCAAGCTGCTATCTTTGGTTTAGTGAACTCGATCACCTAACTATATCATCATCATGTCATGAGTCTCTTCCATCACAGCTCCTCCACCAAAGTGTCCACCAAGACTATCTCTTGGTCTCGGCCATGAGAGGTCCACCCAAAACATCACAAGTGTGTGCCCTCTTCAACTATCCATGAGTCATGCCGGGCACTTAGCCATGTGGCTAAATCATGACCCAATCATCCACAACGATCATTAAGTTCCACCCTTGTCAAGGGCCTTTGTACCTTCTACCATAAGGTCACAAGCAGCCCCAACAAGTCCTGCAACAATCGACAATCCTTGCTTCTCCATACAAGGTTCCATTGTAGTCATCCATGGTGAGATCCTCCCTATCATTGGCAAACTGACTTTGCTCTTCCCTGCATACGGTCCATCTACCAAATGCCCAAATGAAACACAAGTATCAATGGTACTTACATCAACAACATGAGGCTCCCCCATGTGAGTATCCTCATTCATCCATGTCTACAAACTGCACGATCCTGGTCCAACTTGATCATCCTCAAGTTCATCCTCCATTGTAATCATGTCTGCAACATCTTCATCTACCACGGCTTCCCCTTCCTTGTTAGCACAATCTGCAACTTCACCTTGCTCCATTGTCCAACCAAGCCGAAGAAGCTCTCCTTCAACATTCTTTTCCAAGGCTTCAAGTTCTTCACAGATACGGGGCTTCTCTTCCTTCAACCTTTTCAACCTGTCCAAGGTAAACAAGAGCTTCCTTCCACCTTCTCCCAAACTTGCCATGCCTTATCGTTCAGCTTGGTCCAAGCACTAAGCTTCACCTCTGCTAAACCTACTTCCACTCTCATCAACTATAAAATTTCCAAGTGTACCCACACTTGCACTTCGTCACGAGCAACCCTGCTCTAACACCAGCTCCAACCGAGCTCTGATACCAACTGTCAAGTTGTGTATCAGCTTCAAACCTTCACGAGCAAACCGAGCTTCGATACCAACCGTCACGCCCCTACACCTGCGGTAGTCTTCCAACCGCTTGTAGCGAGGTGCGGCACCATCGAACGCTTTCTTTTTAACAATACTAACATTCGTGGACTACGCCTACTCCAACATTAACATACCTAGTTTGTGTTTCGCAACCAAGTAAAAGCATTATCCTTTATACTTTAATGAAGCCCATACTCATTCATTATCCATATGCAGTTAACCGAGAACAACAATTGCCAACAAGTATAAAGAGGAGGGGCAACTCCCGAACAGTCTGCCCAACAATTTTATTAAGATTATCAGATTTTTACAACAAGTGTGTCTTGGCTGAACCAAGTCTCACACTTAACCAATTTTTACAAAAGACAGGCCACCTGCCTTTTACAACTTGTTTTGCACCCTTGCACGAAGGGTGGTGCTCACCTGAGCCACCCAAGATCCCTTAGCCAAGTCCTGCATAAAACCGTACACTAAAACTCCACTCAACACATGGCACTCTTTGCCAACCATCAACTTAAGACAAAACCTGCGAAGTCTCTAAGTCTCATGCGCTTGAGATATGCGCATGTCCTTCCAAACTACGCACCTTCTCTTGTCTTATGCGAAGGTGTATGAGCGAAAGTCATGTTCCCAAAATGCTTCAACGCATAACACATATATATGGATATTACGTGGGCTTTTCATGGGGGTGTCAGCTCCTTGGCTGACCCCACCATCTCTCATAATATGCCCACAAAGCTCTATTAACAAGTCGGCGATGCCCTCACGCAGCCTCCTTCCAAGTCGAGTATAAACCACGCTCTTCATTTCGTTATTTTTCCAAGTGTCGCATTTGTTCCAACCTTCGTCGCATTTTCGTCGCATAGTGGCGCCCTTCCGTCGCATTTCTGCACGCCCGTCGCACCAACGCGCGTCGGCCGTGCCCGAATGCCCGTCGCACCCGGCGCCCAACCGTGCCAAGTTTGCGAAGGCCTTACATGTCCTAACGAGACCTTGAAGCGGTAGGCGTACATTGTACAATGCCTATATCTACTCGGCCAACAGAGGCCTCCACGCTGATCTTGATGAGCAAATGAAGACAACCCAGCTCCAGAGTGCGTTTTTCAAGAAGGACAGGTATGAACTCGTTAATGACCGAACTCCCTAAATCCAGGGACCGTGGCCCGAGTAGGGTTTGTTCGTTGTTAATGGAATTGTAGAGCCAGACTTGTACATGGGATGCATTGAACCCTCGATTTTTCAAACCTGGAACGGAATGCAACGTCATCGAGCACCTCACAATGTCCATTGTGAAGAATAACCCTAGAATATGCAATCGTATTGAATTCAGATCGCGTGTTCGATCTTGGCTGAACGCGAAAAAGAATCCTCTCCTTCAGGGATTTGGACTTACAGACACTCTTCAGGCCATAATGTTGGTCTCATTGGCCCCTCGATTGACATATATGCTGGGAAACTACCATTATGTCGGTACAATGAGGCGGCGACCTCTCGAATTAGGGACCGTATGCTATGAGATGGCTAATTACATGACAACTTTTCTAAAGTCGAAGGAAATGGTTCTGCTGGTGGGGAGGATGAATTTGGTCTTCGTTGCATCAAAAGGGTGGGATTTTACCAACCTTATTATAGATGGAGTCTTTTTTATGTGTTGAGAGTGACTTTGATTAATTTTTTGAAGTTTTTCTTGGGAAGCCTAATCTATTGATTTTTGTTTAACTTCAAATTAAATTAAAGTTTAAGAAATATTATAATTCTATAAGAATTTTATAGTACTCTTTTGACAAAATTCTTTAAACAATAATGCATCATTCTTTCACCACCTATTACAAATAATAATGATGTAACATATATACTCAAATTAATTTTTAACATTCACGTCAATAAGAACCATCTATTATAAATAATAAATATGTAAGATATATACTTATTAAACTTTAACATTCACATTACTAAGAATTAAAGTGATTATTACATATTGATATATTGGGATATTTTTTTTCAATAGGGATAAATCATTTGTCCAATTTTTCGTTAAATCAAATTCATCTCAACCTTTTATGATAAAAGAAGATAAATATATCAATAATATGGCATAATTCAAAAACAACATAATTTATCTTAGAGATAATAAAAAATATTAGAAAAAATTTATTCACTTAGGAGATAATAAAATCTAAATGATTTTATTGTAATAAAATTATTTGATTAAAAAATTAAATCTAGGAAACCTAATTTCATGGATTTAGAAGATAAATGAGTATCCAATCTAACTTGGAATAAGTAAATAATGGCTTAGGGAGGACCAAGAAAGAATGTTGACAATTTGTGAATGACTTGGGATGTATGATTATTTGGAACTTTATGATTTTAAAATTATTTAACATATCATAACTATAAAACCATGAACAAAACCATTTATACTAAACACAATGACTCACTCACCCAAATTTAAAACCCATCATCTTAACAAAGTTAAGAAAGTTAGATGAAGCTACGAGGAAGGGAAAATACCTCTATAAGCATGGGAAAGGAAAATCATCCTTCCAGAAAACTTGGGATGACAAGAAAAGAACCAAGGTGGAACAAAGGATTAAGGGTTTAAACCTTATTTTTTCAAGAATAATTCCCAAGAAAATAAACAAATTTAGCCAACCCATAGTGAACCATAGGGATTTGATTCATTAAACAAGAGACCAAGATTTCAACCCATTAGGTGTTGGGGTTGTGGAGGAGAGCAAATGTACATGGACTACCCTTACAAAGGAGACAAACTAAAGATTGCACATCACAGTCAAGGAGTTGATACAATGGAGGACATGGGAATAAGCATACCTAGGATCTATATAACATTGAAGGATAGGTAGGATGACCATCAAGTGCATATTATTGAAGTTAAAAGTAAAATAAATAACTAGCCAAATTCCATTTTAATTGATTATGGAGCTAGTCATAGTTATATAAATCCTAAACTTCTTGAAATATTTTACTTAAGGAAAACACCAAGCATGATAGGACTTGGTTAGTTCAATTAGTAACGATATATAAAATAAGAGTAACTAAACTTGTAAAAGAATGCCAAATTAATATGAATGGGTTAAGCACAAATGCATATTTGAACATCATACCATGGAATCATATGAATTCCTAATTGCTAGGGATTGGATGGACAAACATCATGCAATACCACACCATTGTAATAAGTTATTTATGTTCCTTAATGGAGAAGGGAAACAAAGACAAGTGCAAGGAATTCCAAGAAAAAAAATTGTCAAGTAAATATCAACCATTTAACTGAATAAAAAATTTAGGAAAGGGTGTCAAATTCATGTAGCCAACACAGGGGAGACAACCAAGGACTAGGCATAAAGCATTCAAGACCATCACATACTTAAGGAATTTGAAGATGTTTTTTTCAAAATTTTAGGCTTACCACTTAAAAGGGATATTTATTTCTCTATACACTTCATACTTGGACCTACCCCACTGTCCAAAACACCATACTAGATGAGCACACTTGGACTTAAAGAATTATAAATTCATATAATATAAACCTTAAAGAAAGGGTATAAATGCCCAAGTTTGTCACCTTGGTGTTTGCTTGAAAGAAGGATAGTGCATTAATGTTGTGTATTGATTGTAGGTAGTTGATTTTTGAACAAAGTAATAGTGATGAAAAAATACACTTTGCCAAGAATAGACAACTTATCTCATCAAGTTAGGCTAGCTAAGATGTTTTCTAAGATCGATCAAAGATTAACGCATGATCAAGGATTAAGGAGGAAGACATCAATAAACAATCATTTTGGACTCGACATTTGTATTATGAGTTTGTGGTGGCACCATTTGGGTTATCTAATGCAACAAGCTTCATTATGTGCTTTATGAATGACATTTTCCTAAACTATTGGATAAGTTTGTTATTGTATTTTTGGATGACATCCTAGTATTCTGAATCTAAGGAAGACCATGAAAAAAGTTTGAGGATGATGTTACAAGTACTTAGAGAGAATCATTTGCATGACAACTTAAGTAAGTGCTCATTTTATCGAAATCAAAACCATTATTTGGGACATATCATTTCAGAGGAAGGGATAACAATAGATCCAAAAATGTGATAGAGGTGACATCCTTCATGGGATTAGTACACTACTATAGAACTTTTTTTTAGAAATTCTCAAAAATAGCCCATCCTATCACTTTCTTGAAAAAGAGATGTGTGAAATGTGAATGGTCTCATAAATATGAAGAGGCCTTTCAACATTTAAAAATATCTTTAACAAGTATACCTATACTTAACATAGTTGATCCAAATGAAGATTTCATTGTGTGCATCCATGCATGCAAGGAGAGACTTGAAGGAGTCCTCATGCAAAATTGACATGTGATATGTTATGAATCATAGAAGCTAAAAGAGAATGAAATGAATTATGCCACTAATGATTTAGGAGTTGGAAACTATTATATGTGCCTTAAAAATGTCAATGTACTACCTTGTAGAAAAAATATTTCAATTGAGAAATGACCACACTCATTTTAAGTACTTATTTGGGAATCCAAATTTAAATACGAGAAAAAATACATGGTTGGAGTTTTTGGTTGATTATGGATTTAAAATTAAGAACATAAAAGGTAAGGAAAATAAGATGGTTGATGCACTCAATAGAAGGGTGGATATAGTACATGGTACAACCATAAGTGTACTCAAATCTAATTTAAAAAACCATAATTTCAGAGGCTCAAAATTTAAACCACCAATACATGGAAATAAAAGGAAACATTAAACAAGGTAATTTATAGCCGAAATATAGGAATTATGTATAGGAAAAAGTTGAAATTCTTTTGTATAAAGGTAGGAATTAAGTGCCAAATTCTTAGCAACTAAAAAAATTAGCATTGAATGAGATGCATAAGGTACCTTATGCTTGGCATCCAATGTACCAAAAGAAAATAATAATAGTGAGGAAATAATATATATGGCTAGGCATGAAAAATGAGGTGGTTCATTATATAGCTACATGTTTAAAACACCAAAAAGTTAAACTATAGATATGCATACGCTAGATTTTTGCAACCAATACCCATTTTTTAGTGGAAATAGGAAGTTATGTCTAATGATTTTATAACAAATACACCCAAGATTGTGAGTTAACATGATGCCATCATGGTAGTCTTGGAAAAATTCACTAAGGATACCCACTTCCTTCCAATAATGCAAACACATAACACAAAAAATGTTGCTTAAATTTATATGAAGGAAATTACCACACTACATGGTGTGACCAACGCATATATTTCAGATAAGGATCCAAATTTTACATCAAACTTATGGTAAATTTCATTTAAATAATTTGGAACTAATTTAAATTTTAGCACAACACACCATACATAGTAAGATGGTTAAACGAAAAGAGTCAACCAAGCTATTGAAGATATGTTTGGGATGCATTTGATTGATAAACCATTAAAATGGAAAGAATATTTTCACTTGAAAGACTTTTCTTCTAATTATGGGTAAATTTTTTTTTGAAGATGAACCCATTTGAGGTCTTCTATGGTAGGAAATGCAACACGCCTATGAGTTGGGATAACCTAGTGGAAAGGGCCATTATTAGGCAAAACTTATCTAGGAAAATGGAAGAGAAACTAATATAAATCAAGTGGAATTTGAAGGTTTCATAGGATAGATAAAAAAATATATGCAAATAAGAATAGAGTGAACAGGGAATTTAGAGTTGTTGATCATGTCTTCTAGAGAGTGAAGGAAAATAAAAGTTCATTGAAACTAGGTAACTCTGTAAAGTTAGCAACTAGATATTTTGGGCCATTGAAATCTAAGAGAGGATTGGTCGAGTTGCATATAGGATTGGATTGCAAACATCATGCATGTTCATAACATGTTTCATATTTAACTTCTTAAAAGTTAAGTTCTTGATGCTAACCATGAAATTAGCTAGAACATGATTCAAGTGGAACCTAAGGGAATTTTTGGTCTAACTAACATAATTTTGGACAAGCAGGTCAAACTACTTTAGAATCACGACAATGCCTTGGTAAAGGTGTAGTGGACACATTTGAGTACTAAATATGCTACATGGGAGCACGAAGATATATATCTATATATATATATATATATATATATATATATATATATATATATATATATATATCTATAATGTAGTGAAGATACTGCATAAATAATGGGGAGGGTAAAGTAACACCCTGACTTGACCCATGGATTGGAAATAACATGTACATACAAAACATAGGCTAGTGAGCTAAGTATTACTTTTGGAGCTAGCATGTGAGCACTGAGTGTGCATGCATGCTTATATATTTTAGGGCCCGTGTGGCTATGTGCATATGTTTTTACATGTTTTGAGGCTAAAGAGTTTGGTTTTATAGATATGAAGCTCCATGTTCATTAATTAAATACATTAATATTTTAGATCGAGTAAGACGAAAAGAGTATGGGTGGCTAAGACTCCATGCATATTAAAAATGGTGCTTTGTATGACTTAATAGTTATTAAAAGTGCACAAGCTTTTAATAGAATTCCATCAAGTGACTTTAAGAGATTCCATGTGTGAAGAGAGGGATATGCACATAAAGGTAATTTTTTGGTACTATGGAACATGCATCCTACAACGTCTAACTAGGGAAATGGGATTGAAAACCTTGATGAAAAAAAGGGGATGATCCTATGTCAATTGGGGCAGGTTCTCGAGTGTGATGGATTGGAGGTTACCTAAAGACCCCTAATGATCTATAAATTGTCATGGATATTCCACTGGACTGTTCATCACCACATATATGATAATAATATATTAAAATATAGTATTTTTATACTATTAAAGTTTTATTAAAATTCTATTTCTTTAATTTTTACTCTAATTAGTGCATGCATGTGAATGGAAATTATGCAGAAAAGTAGAGAATGAAAAAATAATCACACACACATAAGACATAAGATATGCTCTCTGGGAAACCCTTTCAGGAGAAAACGTAGCTGGAAGGTGAGGTCGCTTCACTTTATTTCTCTGTCTGGAAATATGGATATGGGTACAAAAACATAATGTATGTGGCCCGTGGACTACTACAGTGAGCAAATCATCTATGTATGTTTTAACTTTTATCTCTTCTGGCTATCTTTGCTCAGTTGTGGAAAAAAATTCTCTAGAAAGAATGGGATTTCTCTTCCTCCTGCTGGCCCGGGTATAACACAACCTGATAGCATACTAGTGGTTAAGTATGACTACATCAACTCTTAACTAGAGTTACAGAATAGAATCTTCTAGAATATTTTACATCTCAAACACGTGGCTAGGACCTTTTCCATGAATAATGGGGGTTGACTTGACATCCTCCCCAGCTATAGGTGTGAAAACAGGAAGATCAACTTCTGAGTGGCATAAATTTTGCATATGAACTCCAATTGGCGCACTTCTTGCATCGTTAGAAAGGTCCCTGTGTGTAGAATACCATAAGAAGGTGTGGCCTTAAAGCAGAAAATTTTAACCCCAAAAAACGTCTTTTGATGCCTCAAAATGCTTCGAGAAGGTTTCAGACCCTATTTTGCCAAACTGGGTCCTGCTGTTAAAAAACGCCCTATGAGTTGATTCCTCTACTTTTTCCACTCCAAATGTATCGAGACAGATAATGAACAATACAATAATCCAATTTGAATCACACCTCCCCATTTTGGAAGGCTTTTTGTTTCCAAAATATTTTACTGAATGAGGTGAGGAAATTTTTCCTCCACCTTCTCTCTAGTGTACCATTTAGCTTTGCCTCAAAGTTGTCCCTTCAACCCAATCTGCCAAAGGTCATGCTTCTCCTATCTTGTAGTTCTAGACCTCTTCTACAAAACTATATCTTCTGTTAACTCTTTTTGATCGTCTGGTGCCAAATCCTCCACAAAAGGTAGGACATGTTCCTCTTCCTAATCTAACATGGAAGACTCATAGAGTTTCAAATTGTCTACATTCAGAACTAAGTAAATGCACATATATGGTGGTAAATTGAGTTCATAGGCATTATCACCCACCTTTTCAAGTGTCTCAAAGGTACGATACCTTAGAGCCTTTATTTTCTTACTAGGCCCATACAACCTCTCCTTATTCAAATGTAGCCATACTTTGTCTCCCACCTTAAATGATGTCTCTATTATGTGTTGATCATGCATGGCCTTATACTTTTCCTACAAATTTTGCAGTGTTTCCTGTACCTGTAGATGGATCTACCTAGACTTCTCTCTAAAAATTTTAGCACTCAAAGCATCTCTTGTAAGATCTTCCCTCACTCCTCCTTGTTTCCCATATGCAATATCCAAAGGTGAAGGTGGAAAATATCCAAAACAAGTCTCAAATGAGGAATTTCATGTAGAAGTGTGGAATGATCTATTATAAGAATGTTCTATATGTACCATATTTTTATCCCAGGTCTTCGGATGCTTTTGGTTGTATCCCCTTAGA
This sequence comes from Pinus tabuliformis, assembly GCA_031772625.1. Lineage (NCBI taxonomy): Eukaryota > Viridiplantae > Streptophyta > Pinopsida > Pinales > Pinaceae > Pinus > Pinus tabuliformis. Next base: position 456,354,724 of record CM062808.1, on the reverse strand, counting down.
AGCTACACTAAAGTCATGTTGACTACTTTTGTCTTCCCATCTCTCTATGGATGGAATGATGTAGATATCTTCAACTTTGTGTCCATCTTCTCCCACAATGTAGTTTAGAATGCACTGAGAAATCTTATGTCCCTGTATGAAATGATGTTCCTTGGTATCCCAAAGTGCACCCAGACTTGTCCAAAGAACATGTTTTTTTCCTCTTGTCCGCTAATGGTCATTTTATAAGGCATTAGAAAACACATCATGCTGAACTTGTTAACTACCATGAATAGGTAGTCATGTCCCTTCCTCATTGTTGGTAAAACTTCCACTAAGAATTAAAGTGATTATTACATTTTGATATATTGGGATTTTTTTTTTTCAACAGGGATAAATCATTTGTCCAATTTTTCTTTAAATCAAATTCATATCAACCTTTTATGATAAAAGAAGATCAATATATCAATAATATAGCATAATTAAAAAACAACATAATTTATCTTAGAGATAATAAAAAATATTAGAAAATTTATTTATTTATTTAGGAGATAATAAAATCTAAATGATTTTATTGTACTAAAAATTATTTGATTAAAAAATTAAATCTAGGAAACCTAATTTCATGGATCTAGAAGATAAATGAGTATCCATTCTAACTTGGAATAAGTAAATAGTGGCTTAGGGAGGACCAAGAAAGAATGTTGACAATTTGCGAATGACTTGGGATGTATGATTAATTGGAACTTTATGATTTTAAAATTATTTAACATATCATAACTATAAAACCATGAACAAAACCATTTATACTAAACACAATGACTCACTCACCCAAATTTAAAACCCATCACCTTAACAAAGTTAAGAAAGTTAGATGAAGCTATGAGGAAGGGAAAATACCTCTATGACCATGGGAAAGGAAAATCATCCTTCCAGAAAACTTGGGATGACAAGAAAAGAACCAAGGTGGAACAAAGGAAGAAGGGTTTAAACCTTATTTTTTCAAGAATAATTCCCAAGAAAATCAACAAATTTAGCCAACCCATAGTGAACCATAGGGAGTTGATTCATTAAACTAGAGACCAAGATTTCAACCCATTGGGTGTTGGGGTTGTGGAGGAGAGCACATGTACATGGACTACCCTTACAAAGGAGACAAACTAAAGGTTGTACATCACATTGAAGGAGTTGATACAATGGAGTACATGGGAATAAGCATACCGAGGATCTATATAACATTGGAGGATAGTTAGGATGACCATCAAGTGCATATTATTGAAGTTAAAAGTAAAATAAATAACTAGCCAAATTCCATTTTAATTGATTATGGAGCTAGTCATAGTTATATCAATCCTAAACTTGTTGAAATATTTCACTTAAGGAAAACACCAAGCATGATAGGACTTGGTTAGTTCAATTAGTTACGATATATAAAATAAGAGTAACTAAACTTGTAAAAGAATGCCAGATTAATATGAATGGGTTAAGCACAAATGCATATGTGAACATCATACCATGGAATCATATGAATTCCTAATTGCTAGGGATTGGATGGACAAACATCATGCAATACCACACCATTGTAATAAGTCATTTACTTTCCTTAATGGAGAAGGGAAACAGAGACAAGTGCAAGGAATTCCAAGAAAAAAAATTGGCAAGTAAATATCAACCATTTAACTGAATAAAAAATTTAGGAAAGGGTGTCAAATTTATGTAGCCAACACAGGGGAGACAACCAAGGACTAGGCAGAAAGCATTTAAGACCATCAGGTACTTAAGGAATTTGAAAATGCATTTTTCAAAATTTTAGGCTTACCACTTAAAAGGGATATTTATTTCTCTATACACTTTGTACTTGGACCTACCCCAGTGTCCAAGACACCATACTAGATGAGCAAACTCAGGCTTAAAGAATTATAAATTCATATAATATAAACCTTAAAGAAAGGGTATATATGCCCAAGTTTGTCACCTTGGTGTTTGCTTGAAAGAAGGATACTACATTAATGTTGTGTATTGATTGTAGGTAGTTGATTCTCGAACAAAGTAATAGTGATGAAAAAATACACTTTGCCAAGAATAGATGACTTATCTCATCAAGTTAGGGTAGCTAAGATGTTTTCTAAGATCGATCAAAGATTAATCCATGATCAAGTAAGGATTAAGGAGGAAGACATCAATAAAAAATCATTTTGGACTCGATATTTGTATTATGAGTTTGCGGTGGCACCATTTGGGTTATCTAATGCAACAGGTTTCATCATGTGCTTTATGAATGACATTTTCCTAAACTATTTGGATAAGTTTGTTATTTTGAATCAGTGATCGGAGAATCCACAGTATGAACATTGTTATACCAACGTTTCAAATCCCAAGTGGGATCCATCATCAGGGTTGAAGAATGATGATAAAAGAAGAGCAATAAGGCAGAATAAATACTAATGAGGAAGAAATTTAAGGAAGAACACACTCTCGGCTAGATTATTATTATTATTTTTTATTTTTTTTTTATATAATTTTATTTTTATTCATATTAATTATTATAAATAATTAATATTTATAATAAATTAATATAATAATTCATACATTAATTAATAAAATAACTAATATATAAATTAATATAATATTAATATAATAAAATCAATTATTATATAATAAATAATTAATTATTATTATATAATAATAATTAAATATTATAATAATAATTAATTAATATAATAATTAATATATTACTTAATATAATAATTATTATATAATTTAATTAATATATTTTTAATTCATATTAGTAATTATAAATGATTAATATTTATAGTTAACTAATATAATAATTAACTAAATAATATATTTAAATCATACTAACTAATTAATATATTTAAATCATATTAGTAAATATAAATAATTAATATATTTATAGTTAACTAATATAATAATTCAAATATTAATTAATATAAAAAATAATATAATATTAATATAATAATAATCAATTATTATATAATTGATTATTATTATATTAATAGGGACAAGAATTAATACCATATGCTAATATCTATATAAATTAAATTAATATATTTTTTATTAATCATATTAATTATTATAAATAATTAATATTTATAATAAATTAATATAATAATTAATATTTGGATGACATCCTAGTATCCCGAATCTAAGGAAGACCATGAAAATTTTTTGAGGATGGTGTTACAAGTACTTAGAGAGAATCATTTGCATGACAACTTAAGTAAGTGTTCATTTTATCGAAATCAAAACCATTATTTGGGACATATCATTTCAGAGGAAGGGATAGAAATAGATCCAAAAATGTGATAGAGGTGACATCCTTCATGGGATTAGTAGGCTACTATAGTTTTTTATTTGTTTTAGAAATTCTCAAAAATAGCCCATCCTATCACTTTCTTGCAAAAGAGATGTGTGAAATGTGAATGGTCTCATAAATATGAAGAGGCCTTTCAACATTTAAAATATCTTTAACAATTATATCTATACTTAACAAAGTTGATTCAAATAAAGATTTCAATGTGTGCATCCATGCATGCAAGAAGAGACTTGAAGGAGTCCTCATACAAAATTGACATGTGATATGTTATGAATCATAGAAGCTAAAAGAGAATGAAATGAATTATGCCACTAATGACTTAGGAGTTGGAAACTATTATATGTGCCTTAAAAATGTGAATGCACTACCTTGTAGAAAAAATATTTCAATTGAGAAATGACCACACTCGTTTGAAGTACTTATTTGCGAAGCCAAATTTAAATACGAGAAAAAATACATGGTTGGAATTTTTGGTTGATTATGGATTTAAAATTAAGAACATAAAAGTTAAGGAAAATAAGATGGTTGATGCACTCAATAGAAGGGTGGATACAATACATGGTACAACCATAAGTCTACTCAAATCTAATTTAAAAAACCATAATTTCAGAGGCTCAAAATTTAAACCACTAATACATGGAAATAAAAGGAAACATACAACAAGGTAATTTATAGCCAAAATATAGGAATTATGTATCGGAAAAAGGTTAAATTCTTTTGTATAAAGGTAGGATTTAAGTGCCAAATTCTTAGCCACTAAAAATATTAGCATTGAATGAGATGCACAAGGTACCTTATGCTTGGCATCCAATGTACCAAAAGAAAATAATAATAGTGAGGAAATAATATTTATGGCTAGGTATGAAAAATGAGGTGGTTCATTATATAGCTACATGTTTAAAACATCAAAAAGTTAAACTAGACATATGCATTCAACTAGATTTTTGCAACCAATACCCATTTTTTAGTGGAAATAGGAAGTTATGTCTAATGATTTTATAACAAATATATCCAATATTGTGAGGTAACATGATGCCATCATGGTAGTCTTGAAAAATTCACTAAGGATACCCACTTTCTTCCAATAATGTAAACACATAACACAAAAAATGTTGCTTAAATTTATATGAAGGGAATTACCATGCTACATGGTGTGCCAAATGCATATATTTCAGATAGGGATCCAAATTTTACATAAAACTTATGGTAAATTTCATTTAAATAATTTGGAACTAATTTAAATTTTAGCACAACACACCATACATAGTAAGATGGTTAAACGAAAAGAGTTAAGCAAGTTATTGAAGATTTGTTTGGGATGCATTTGATCGATAAACCCTTGAAATGGAAAGAATATTTTCACCTGAAAGACTTTGCTTATAATTATGGGTAAATTTTTTTTTGAAGATGAACCCATTTGAGGTCTTCTATGGTAGGAAATGCAACACACCTATGAGTTGGGATAACCTAGTGGAAAGGGCCATTATTAGGTGAAACTTATCCAGGAAAATGGAAGAGAAAGTAATATAAATCAAGTGGAATTTGAAGGTTTCATAGGATAGATAAAAAAATATATGCAGATAAGAATAGATTGAACAGGGAATTTAGAGTTGTTGATCATGTCTTCTTGAGAGTGAAGGAAAAGAAAAGTTCATTGAAACTAGGTAACTCTGTAAAGTTAGCAGCTAGATATTTTGGGCCATTGAAATCTAAGAGAGGATTGGTCGAGTTGCATATAGGATGGGATTGCCAACATCATGCATATGCATAACATGTTTCATATTTAACTTCTTAAAAATTAAGTTCTTGATGCTAACCATGAAATTAGTTGGAACATGATTCAAGTGGAACCTAAGGGAGACTTTTTGGTCTAACTAACATAATTTTGGACAAGCAGGTCAAACTACTTTAGAATCAAGACAACGCCTTGTTAAAGGTGTGGTGGACACATTTGAGTACTAAATATGTTGCATGGGAGCACGAAGATGCAATGAGGGAAGAGTACCCTCATTTGGTCAGAATATATATATATATATATATATATATATATATATATATATATATATATATATATATATATATTGTAGTGAAGATACTGCATAAATAATGGGGAGGGTAAAGTAACACCCTGACTTGACCCATGGATTGCAAATAACAAGTACATACAAAACATAGGTTAGTGAGCTAAGGATTACTTTTGGAGCTAGCATGTGAGCACTAAGTGTGCATGCACGCTTATATATTTTAGGGCCTGTGTGACTATGTGCATATGTTTTTACATGTTTTGAGGCTAGAGAGTTTGGTTTTATAGATATGAAGCTCCATGTTCATTAATTAAATACATTAATATTTTAGATCGAGTAAGACGAAAAGAGTATGGGTGGCTAAGAATCCATGGATATTAAAAATGGCGCTTTGTATGACTTAATAGTTATTAAAAGTGCACAAGATTTTAATGGAATTCCATCAAGTGACTTTAAGAGATTCCATGTGTGAAGAGAGGGATATGCACATAAAGGTATTTTTTTGGTACTATGAAACATGCATCCTACAACGTCTAACTAGGGAAATGGGATTGAAAACCTTGATGGAAAAAGGGGATGATCCTATGTCAAGTGGGGCAGGTTCTCAAGTGTGAGGGATTGGAGGGTACCTAGAGACCCCTAATGATCTGTAAATTGTTGTGGATATTCCACTGGACTGTTCGTCACCACATATATGATAATAATATATTAAAATACAATATCTTTATACTATTACAGTTTTATTAAAATTCTATTTCTTTAAATTTTACTCTAATTAGTGCATGCATGTGAATAGAAATTATGCAGAAAAGTAGAGAATGAAAAAATAATCTCACACACACATAAGACATAAGATATGCTCTCTGGGAAACCCTTTCAGGAGAAAACATAGCTGGAAGGTGAGGTCGCTTCACTTTCTTTCTCTGTCTGGAAATATGGATATAGGTACAAAAACATAATGTATGTGGCCCGTGGACTGCTAGAGTGAACAAATCATCTATGTATGTTTTACCTTCTATCTCTCCTGGCTATCTTTGCTCAGTTTTGGAACAAAATTCTCTAAAAAGAATGGAATGTCTCTTCCTCCTGCTGGCCCGGTTATAACACAACCTAATAGCGTACTAGTGGTTAAGTATGACTACATCAACTCTTAACTAGAGTTATAGCATAGAATCTTCTAGAATATTTTACATCGCAAACATGTGGCTAGGCCCTTTTCCATGAATAATGGGGGTTGACAGGACATCCTCCCCAGCTATAGGTGTGAAAACAGGAAGGTCAACTTCTGAGTGGCATAAATTTTGCATACGAACTCCAATTGATGCGATTCTTGCATTGTTAGAAAGGTCCTTGTGTGTAGAATACCATAAGAAGGTGTGGCCTAAAATCGGTAAAATTTTAACCCCAAAAAACGTCTTTTGATGCCTCAAAATGCTTCCGGAAGGTTTCAAACCCTGTTTCGCCAAACTGGGTCCCGCCGTTAAAAAATGCCCTATGAGTTGATTCCTCCACTTTTTCCACTCCAAATGTATTGAGAGGGATAATGAACAATACAATAATCCAATTCGAATCACACGTCCCCATTTTGGAAGGCTTTTTGTTCCCAAAATATTTTACTGAATGAGGTGAGGAAATTTTTCCTCCACCTTCTCTCTAGTGTACCATTTAGCTTTGCCTCAAAGTTGTCCCTTCAACGCAATTTGCCAAAGGTCATGCTTCTCCTGTCTTGTAGTTCTGGACCTCTTCTAAAAAACTATATCTTCTGTTAACTCTTTCTGATCGTCTGGTGCCAAATCCTCCACAAAAGGTAGGACATGTTCCTCTTCCTAATCTAACGTGGAAGACTCATAGAGTTTCAAATTCTCTACATTCACAACTAAGTAAATGCACATATATGGTGGTAAACTGAGTCGATAGGCATTATCACCCACCTTTTCAAGTGTCTCAAAGGTACGATACCTTAGAGCCTTTATTTTCTTACTAGGCCCCTACAACCTCTCCTTGTTCAACTGTAGCCATACTTTGTCTCCCACCTTGAATGATTTATCTATTATGTGTTGATCATGCCTGGCCTTATACTTTTCCTACAAATTTTGCAGTGTTTCTTGTACCTGTAGATGGATCTACCTAGACTTCTCTATAAATTTTTTAGTACTCAAATCATCTCTTGTAAGATCTTCCCTCACTCCTCCTTGTTGCCCATATGCAATATCCAAAGGTGAAGGTGGAAAATATCCAAAACAAGTCTCAAATGGGGAATTTCCTGTACTAGTGTGGAATGATCTATTATAATAATGTTCTATATATAACATATTTTTATCCTAGGTCTTCGGATGCTTTTGGTTGTATCCCCTCAGAAGCTACATTAAAGTCATGTTGACTACTTTTGTCTTCTCGTCTCTCTATGGATGGAATGATGTAGATGTCTTCAACTTTGTGTCCATCTTCTCCCACAATGTAGTTTAGAATGCACTGAGAAATGTTGTGTCCCTGTATGAAATGATGTTCCTTGTTATCCCAAAGTGCACCCAAACTTGTCCAAAGAACATGTTTTTTCCTCTTGTCCGCTAATGATCTTTTTATAGGGCATTAGAACACACATCTTGCTGAACCTGTTAACTACCATGAATAGGTAGTCATGTCCCTTCCTCGTTGTTGGTAAAACTCTCATAAATTCCATGGAAATTCTTTCCCAAGGATAAGTAGGTACATGTGAGGGATGATACACACGATGTTTCTTGTTGCTAGGCTTACTGGTAAAATAAAGCATGCATCCTCCTATGAACCTAGCTACTTTCTCTTTCATCTTGGGCCAATACACATACCTCTGCAAGTTAGCCACGACCTTCCCTACACCAAAGTGCCCTTGAACATTCGAGGTGTGAGCCTCTCTAATTAGCTACAAACACTTACCTTTAGGAACAAATAACTTATCCAACATGTAGAGTAACCGATCCTAAATATGGTAGTCAATGGTGTTGCCACCATCGTGCACATGACTCTAACTCTAAAACTGTTGATACACCTTCTTGAAGTCCTCATCTTCTAAATATGCCTCTCTATATGCATCATGTGTGAATGGCTCCATGTGCATAAGATTCCCCAAAGCTGTAATATTTGATGTGGGTGGCCTTGAAAGCATACTGACCAACTTGTTTGTGCTTCCCTTCTTATACTTGATCACCAAATGAAAATTTTGTAAAAACCCCATCCTCTTGTAATGCCTAGTCTATTGTAGCTTACTCTGATCTCCATGTATTGTAATGACTAGTGATATGTGTGGATTATTGTCTCCTTTTCCATCAGATAGTGCTTCAAATTCTTCACATCTTATACCATGGCATAGAGATCCTTATCGTAGGTAGGGTTGTTAAGAACTTCCCCATGAAATACTTCATAATGGTAGAAAATGGGCCTTCCTCCTTTCATCAAGATAACTCCCATATCATACCGACTCGCATCTGTCTCCACTTTAAAGGGTTGTTGTAAGTTTGGTAATGTCAGAACTGGTGCTTGACTGATCTTGTTCTTTAGCTCCTCGAAAGCCTTATGCTGACATTTTCCCCACTGAAAACTCTTGCCACTTGCTATTATGGCGTGGAGTAGTTCTACTACCACTGAAAATGAGGCTATGAATTTCCTCAGGTATTGTGCTACCCCAATGAAATTCCTGACCTAAGAAACATTAGTAGGCATCTACAATTTCATGATGGCCCCCATATTGGAAGGATATATATTCAACTCTCCTACACCGATCACATAGCCTAGATACACCAAAGACTGTTTCGCAAACTCACACTTCTTGAGATTTTCTAGCAGCTAGCGCTTCTTCAATGTTTCCAACACCTACATCAAATGTGAAATATGCTCCTCCGAAGTAGCACTATATACTAGTATATCATCCAAATAGACAATAACCAATGAATTTATAAAAGGGTGCAGTATATCATAAATTGATCTCATAAACGTAGTTGGTGCATTACGTAGGCCAAATGGCATAACTAAACACTCATACAGACCTTTCCTGGTTTTGAAGGTGGTCTTCCATGTATCTTCTTCTTTGACTCAAACTTGGTTATATCTAGACTTCAAGTCCAGCTTCGTTAAATACTTTTCTTACTGCAACTGATCTAAAATATCATCTATATTGTGTAGGGGGTATATGTTCTTGAGCATGATTTTATTCAACGTTGTGTAATCTATACACATCTACGAAGTCCCATCCTTCTTTGGCACAATGATAGTGAGTGACCCCCATGGTGATGTACCCGGTCAAATGACACCATCTTCTAGTAGTTGTTGCAATTGTTCATTCACCTCACTTATTTCTATAACAGACTTCCTATACAACCCAATATTTTGCAATGGGGAGTATCGTAATAGCTGGATCTCGTGTTCCACTTCTCTCTTAGGTGATAACCCTTTAGGTTCTCGGAACACATCCTTGTATGTGTGTAACAACTCCTCCAATTATTGCTTTTGTTTATTTGTACACCCCTCCAGGAATGCATTGCCTCTTATTAATTCCTCTTTAGACTGAATTTCTCTTAAAAACAATAAATCATACTTCTTACTCGAACAAACGAATTTCCTGGCCTAGTTGGCACTTACCACTGAAATTTTTGACTTGCCTTTGTGCATGTTGATGATGAAATATTTTCCATCCTTGATGATTTGGTACTGGTTAACTCTCATCATGAATATTTCATCACACATGTACATGTATGGACTCCCACAAATGACTCCACATACATCAAGGGGAACCACATCCAGATCTACTTCATAAATAAAATCAACATTGATAGTAAATCTAATTTTGCATTGTTTTATTATGTTCAACTCTACATCCTTATTTACCCATCCCAGTGGATATGGGTTTGGATGATCACGAACTTCTAGCCCCAACTTCTTAACCAACTCTGCTACAATGAGATTCACTTGCAGTCCTAAGTCAAACATAGCATCAGTTTTTGTCTCCTTGACCTATATCTTTATATGGAAGAGTTTGTTCATTTCCTTCTCTTCATGTTGCTGAAGGTTACTTAGATTCACCTCCTTCTGCACTGATGTATAGACGATATTATCATCCATGTCCAAGATAATTTCAACTTGGTTGCTCGAATCAGTGTCCATGAGATTCTTCTTCTTATTATTTTTCTTCTTGTTCTTCAGGTTTATCTCTGGATGAAACTTCCATCACTTCTCTTCTATATGGCCATCAATGTTGTAGTGGTTGTAGTGATTTCTAGGATATTTGCACTAGTGCTCTATGGTCATCGTCTTTTTATCTTTCCCCCTTTTTGCTTCTTCTTCCCCTCCTTAGAAGCTTCATGTTTCTCCTTCTACTTTGATCCACTTTATTGTCATCTTTTTAGGCCTATGTTCTCCAGGTACTGTGCTTGTACACAAGGCTCATCCATCGATTTGGGCTTCAACAACATCACTTTCTCATGCAGATGGTGGTGCCAACCCCACAAATACTTGAGGAGTGCATCTGGGTTATTTGGAGAGATACCAAACATTATAACCATCTTTATAAATTCTATGGTGTACTCCTACATGCTTTGGCCCAAATTTTTCCTAAAGTAATGCCACTGGATCCACTAGTCCTCCACATACCCCATGGGATAAAATTGTGACTTCATGAGGGTTTTGAAATCCTCCCACATAGTCCCTAGAGGTCCTCTATCGAACCTCAGGGTTTCCGTGTGGCTATCCCGCCAAGTGAGTGCATGGCCCTTTAATTTCAGTTGCACAAATGAGATATTTTTCCCTTTCTCGATCTGATGGATGCTGAAATAATCTTCTAGTTATTGAAACTAGTGGTTCAACTTCAGATTGTCAATCTCGTCATGGTAAGGCTTGATATCGACTTTTTCTTCCATTTTGAATAAGGATTGATTCATGGTGCTTGAACTAGGTTGATATTTTCTGGTTTCTTTCTTCAGTTGGTTCTGTGTGTCTTCCCGATCTTTTGATCCCCTTTTGGATTTTTCCTTTGCATTTCAATCCCCATCTTCTCTAAATATCCCCAAATTATTGCTTAGGGCTTCCATGAGGAGGTTTACATTGCGGTTTATATCTATGACTTGTTGTTCGAGCTACAAAAACCTCATCTCTACAGGATTACAAGGTTTGTTTACATATTCATCGACCATGAATAGGGTTTTATGATTTTCAACCTCGCCAACCTAGATCCCCTACAAATATTCACAAATACCGAAAGAAACCAGATATGATACCAAATGGTTCGTAAAATGCCGTGGATATTCCATTAGACAATTCGTCACAACATATCTGATAATAATATATTAAAATGCCATATTTTTACATTATTATAGTGTTATTAAAATTCTAGATATGTAGATTTTACTGTAATTAGTGCATGCATGTAAATGGAAATTATGCAGAAAAATAGAGAATGGAAAAATAAGCTCACTCACACATAAGACACAAGATATGTTCTCTTGGAAACCCTTTTGAGAGAAAGCCCAACTGAATGCTGAGGCCGCTTCTCTCTCTTTCTCTGCCTGGAAATATGGCTACAGTTACAAAGAAGTAATGCATGTGGCTCATGGGCTGCTACAATGCACAAATCATCTCTGTGTGCTCTACCTCCTATCTCTCCTCACTATATTTTCTCATTTGTGGAACAAAATTCTCTCGAAAGAATGGAATGCCTCTTCCTCCTAGTGGCCTAGTTATAACACAATCCGATAACCTACTAGTGGTTAAATATGACTACATCAACTCTTAGCTAGAGTTACAAAATAGACTATTCTAGAGTCATTTACATCACAAACATGTGGCTAGCCCATTTTCCATGAATAATGGGGGCTAACGCGATATCCTCCCGAACTATAGGTATGAAAACAGGAAGGTCAACTTCTGAGTGGTATAACGTTTGCATATGCACTTTGATTAATGCGCTTCTTGCACCGTTGGAAATGTATTTGTGTTTAGTATAGCATGAAAAGGTGTGATGCTAAAGTGGCAAAATTTTACCCCTAAAAAAATCCTTTGATGCCTCAAAATTCTCTTGGAATGTTTGAGACCCTGTTTCACCAAATTGGGTTGCACCAGTAAAAATAGTCATGTGAGCTAATTCCTCCACTTTTTCCACTCCAAATGCATTGATATGGACGCAAAACAATATAATGATTCAATTTGGATCACATAAGGACAACAAGAACTCTTAGAGCCATAGGGATCTGAGACATCCCTAGTTAGTTAATTTAGACAACTTGGAGGGTGTCATAGAGCCCCAGAGCCTCCAAGTGTAGAGAAGAAAATGCACCACTTGGCTCTAGGGATAATGGGGATGTGAGACTATTGGTTAGGGGCTATTGGAATTTGGTACCTTGGCCCTATATACATTTGGTACTAGACAAGTACTTGGTTTTGAGTAAGTTGTTTCCCATGTGGTCAAATCCCTAGTTCGAGGGTGACCCATTGTTGAGAGAAAATAATAATGTGGTCTATGGCTAACAATAACCTCTAAGGTTTGCATCCAGTTGGAATCTATGACTCAAATAAAAGTAAAACATTCATATAAGTGTTTAATTGAAATTATTTTGTAAGTAATTATATAATTATGTTTGTTTCATATGCATAGAAAATAATGGCATATTTATTTGTTTATACACCTATGCATGAGAGCATTCCATGGTACAACAAATTCAATTATGCATTCCACGTTTACAAGATATAAAATAAAAGGAAAATTTGTAGAAAATCATGGGTAACAGGTGTAGTAAATCATGTAGTAAGGAAATCATGAGAGGGTTGTCTAAGGCAGGCATTGAGAAGGTAATATGTTTTAAGACGACGAAGGAGATATGGGACAAATTGCAGTCCATATATGAAGTAGACATACAAGTTGCATGCGATGTCAAGAGGGTTTCCCTAGAGGATGGAGCAATCAATGACTCACTCAAATACTCAAAGAGCATTGAAGATCATGAATCAGATGATGATTCTTCTATATGAATAAGCCAAGTCAATGATCAACACCCATAGGAGATCCAATATGAAAGTAAGTTGTTGTTCTGTTGTTATTGTAGAACAATAGGCCATTTATTTTCAAATTTTTCAGCTACAAATACTAGTGAAAGTGATATTTTTTCATGAAATTCTAGTGGAGAAAGGACTACCCTAATAGAAATAGTAGAACTAGAAGAAAATGGGTCCACCTCTAGTGAAAAAGAGGAATCCTTAGATGCATTAAGGGAACAAACTCTTGGACACATTGAGAGTGAAATATACACTCGTTATGAATCTAGCTGCTCCTCTAATGACTTAGAAGATATTGGTGAAAATATCTATTTGAAGAAGGAGCTCATATCAATGCTTGAGGAGATTAAGAAATTCAGAGCTATAAATGCGAAGCTAGAACAAGAAAATGGAGCATTAAAAGAGAAAGTGTTGAATCTTCAGTAGCATGAAAGGAATTTTGAAACATTTAAAGACATTCAAATCATCCATTCATCCTCTCATGCCGAGATAATATTGGAATATGACAGTGACAAAGAAACATCATTAAATATGCGCACAAGCTCCGTCAAAAATAGATCCATCAACACAACAATGTTAAAGGGACTGACCAAGAAAAGAATGCAGCATCAAGGAGATCAAAATACCTCCAAGATTCAAAATAAAGGTACGCAACCCCTCATTTGTTTTTATAACAACAATGCAGGGAACTTTTCCTCCAAGTGTTCAAAGAGGGAAAATAAGGTGCAACAGTAAAAGATGTATGTGTAGGTTCGACCACAGCTATGAATTCCTCATAAGAGAAATTTGAATATAGACGAGTACAATTATCCTTTTCCCTACAAAGGAAATATTTTCAGTGGACCAGTAGCAACAAATGAGTGAATTATAGTCTAGGAAATTGGATACGCACAAGCTTTTGTAAGAAGAATAATTTTTCCCCCTTCTTGAATAATGTTGAATGTTATAGGTGTAAGAAGTTTGGGCACAAAGAAACCACATGAAAATTTGACAAGAAAGTTGCTTGGATCATATCAGAGGCGTCCGATTTTTTTAGCTTAAGAAGAAGCATTTGATAGCCCCACAAGATCAGAAGACACAAGGAGATTGTTGATAGGGGGATGTTGGTATCTTTTCCATTAATTTCAAAGGGGGAGAAATCTCTAGTAATAAAAAAAACAAATAAAATATGGGGAGATCTACAGGGATAAAACCAAGGGTAAAAGGAGAAGTAATGGAGATCAAGCACAACAGTAATACCAACAACAATACTACAACAACATAAATCTCAAGGGCAGTAGCACTTAAGGGAGACAATCTATGTGGACATGTTTTTACAAGAGAAAAAGGTGTTTTGTTTGATTTTGGTGTTTCCATCAATTCCAAAGGGGGGTAATTTTGTAAATAAATTTTCATTGATGTCAAAAAGGTGTCATCCAGAGGCATAGGTGTCAAAGAACTACCTCAGGCAGTAGGCACACAAGAAGGGTAAAGGATCATATTCAGTGTAGTGTCTCTAAATATAGTTATGGAGTAACAGATCATCTTAGGAGTACATGGAACCCAACCAAAATGATACAACTCTAAAAGATCTTTTCAACGATATGTGGAAGTTCAAAAATGGCTTCCGGGATCAAAAGTTAGAGCTAGTCAAAGTCCTTGGATCCCAAGTCAAAGTTAGTAGAGTTATAAGGTGGTTGGATGATCTTGGACACATAGCCAAAGTTAGTGAAAGTTCCAAACCTAGTGGCAGAGCCTCTATGCAAAGCTCTGGGTTGATTTGGTGAAACAACATAGTAGTGAGAAGCTTTTTCATAGGGCAGGTGGAGCCCACTCGGTGGTAATACCCCTGTAGTATGTTAATGGTGCATAGGTCGTAGAAACTGGGTAGATGTAGAAAACAATGCGTAAGTCTTAGAAACTTGGCCTACGCAGAAGCCACAATAAAAATGAAGAGCCTTCCCATAGGCCAGAGGGAGATCCCATAGTACATACTGGTCCGATAGAGGCAACCCAAAGGGTGTACCTAGGAGCATTGCAAAGGGTGCCCAAAGAAAAATACCGGGCAGTGGATGTCAGGATATGGTAGTAGTGAGAAGCGTCTAATATGGAACAGGCAGAGGCCCACTCTTCCAACTCATCCTACGGGGGTTGTGTCCGGAGGTTTGACAAAACGGTACTGTGAAAAGGTGTCAACCCAGCGAAAATCTATGAAAAACAAAGGAAATGGTTGGCCTATGGTTGGTCAATAGAAGATAGATGCAATTGAGAGTTCGGGTCTATGTATTTTCCATTGATATTTTCCACAATATGTATCTTTAAATCAACAAACTTATATCTTCCTTTTTTTAATTAAAATTTTCAAGTTTTAATCTACTTAGTATTTAGGTTATTCTTTCTAGGTGTCGAATATGCTTACCATTGTTAATGAAAATAAAGGAATATAAATATAAAGGGGTAATTTTTTTAATGAAAATATGGATAGTTACATTATATAGTGAAAGTAGTGGTTTTTTGAATTGGGAAGGTGTATTAGGTTCATATTGGTAGGGGGTTAAATAAATTTATTCTTAGTGATATTTTCCAATATGTAGTCAAATTAAGGGTATTGTTTAGAATGCCATGAACGCATGTGCTATGTCAGAGGTTCATTGTGTGAACTCCCCAAGCCTTTGTAGCATATATTCTCTTTTTTCCTTTTTTTTACCCTTCTTCATCTTATTATTCTTTACTTTGATTTCTCTTAGAGAAACAAGAAAAAATATTTCAATTCAATGCTCATGACCAGGAAAAAAGAGGTTGAGTCTACAACATTATTGATGAAAGATATCAGTAACGATATATCTAGGAATATTTTTCATGGTGGTGTCCTTGTCACATATTCAACATTTTTTGATAAAAGAAATAAGTCAAAAGCAAGTTTTTGTGCAAACTTAACATCTAAGAAAGCGGAAATGACAATAACATTATTTTTGCCAACATCGTTAATTGAACAACTTGAGTCAAAGCTAATTGCAAATGTCGGTGTTTCTATTAGAGAATTTAAAATTATTCCAAAGAATCAATATGATATTGTTGAGTGTGAGAAAACTATTTGTTTAAATATCTTTAGCACCGTACAAAACATTTGTCCTATTTGTGTAAAGTATGATTTTTTTTTTCCAAACATGACAATTGCAAAATTTTTGCACAAAGACAATGCCTTTTGAGTAGGCACAATCATAGATATTGCAATTTCAGTAACGCAAAAAACAATGCAATATGTTTTGGAAATCAAAGACAACAATGGAGAACATTAAAGGGCTCTAATAAGCCTTGTTTTATTTGAAAGTTTTATTATTGTGAAGTTATTGTCCATTTTCTTATGGCCCCCACCCGGCCAACTAGAAAACCCAATTTTCATTGAAATAGAAAACAAGTTACGTATATGTAGGTATGCATATCCAAATGAAAGGGCTCTAATAAGCCTTGTTTTATTTGAAAGTTTTATTATTGCGAAGTTATTGTCCATTTTCTTATGGCCCCCACCCGGCCAACTAGAAAACCCAATTTTCATTGAAATAGAAAACAAGTTACGTATATGTAGGTATGCATATCCAAATGTCACGGGAAAAAATTATTCAACATCTATTTTATGGATTTCATGTATTGTTTTATAAATTTTGCATATGTAACAAGTTCAAGTACACGATAAACTTATGTCGGCATGTGTTTCAATTGAAAGAGATTTGCAACAAATGTTTTTCTATTCATATTGCTAAAAATATAGTTAAAAAAAAAACAAGAAAGAGTTTTTTATAATCCACATTCAACGTTCATATGTGCACTAAATACAAGAAAGAAATTTGACACTCTAAGAAACTTACTTTCTTTGCCACAGGGAATATTTAAAGTAAGCTATACCATATTTCTTAAATAAACATGGATAAAGAAAAAAATTAAGAAATACATTTGATTTCATGTTACGAAGGGTCTATTTTCTAAGCTCTTTAAGATGTGTAGTTTAGGTATCTTTATCCCCATAAAACCCCCGTGCATGGATTTATTACTAGATACCCTGGACACCTTACCTCAATGAACAAAATACATTATAGATGAACAATGTAACTATCGGAGTAGGCCCAAGAGTCCCAAACCAGTTTCGTTACAACTCAAAGCTGAGCTAATAATATTATCTACACTATTATTCTTACTTATTGCCAGATATAATTCACAATTAATTTTACATCATTTTTAAGGATATCTAAAACTGGTTAGCATATAAACAAACCCATTCAAAACTTTATTCACAAGATGCAACACTCCAATTACAACTACTAGAACTATGAATGACACTATCCTTTATTACAATGATTGCATGTAGGACTCTCGCTTTCTTTATTTTCATCGGCTAAATTGGATTATGCATGCAAGTGACAAGACTGGAAAACAATGTATTCAGAGAGTCATCGAACTAGAAAATATTTTACCTGCACTGCGAGAAATTTCTTATGACCAATAATGTGCAAACAAAATAGATGTTATTGAAATCTTGAGCAACTTCAAGATGCATGGCACATTTATGATAGACCATCAAAACATAGTTGTACATATACAATGATAGGTTTCCTTGTATATATTATGAAGCAAGTCGACAATGACATAGTGTTCGCTCATTTCATTGCTAGACATCATAATATCTCTTTCATTTTACTAGACATTTGCAATATGATTTCACATTATCAATTAATATATTATACTCATGTAAACAAGATTAGTAATATTGTACTCATCGGAGCAACAAGATGATTTTTTCTACTAATGAAAATTCTACTATGACATTGTACATAAATTTAATCCAATGAAATATTTTTTTGCTTCGACTGTGTGTTTTGTACTATGTTATATCATTTTTTTTAACGTTTCTTACATTGTTGGCTTCATTTATAAAATTTGCAAGCTCTATACCTACTGAGGAAATATAATTTTGTTACGTTGCAATTTTTAGTAACGTCACTTTACATTATCAATTTTCTTTGTTTACAAATTCAATATTTTTTTCTATTTAAACGACTATTCCATAGAAGATTTAAACAAATATCTAAATAATTATTTGTCATGCAAAGTTGAAACTAGTTTCTAAACTGATATAGCTTAAAAAACATATTACATTTATACATAGATTTGTAATCCATAATAGTCTAATATTTTTCTTTTCATTAACTATGTCGAGAATATTACAATACATAACCTTTAACATATACTAAAATTCAAAATATATTCAACAAATAAAAAAATTGGTAGTGTTTTCTCTTCTAATTAATCATTTTTCTGTAAATTAACTCTTGTACTAATTATGCTATCAAAATCAAGAAATGATTCATTGGTTCATGATTCACAGTAGCTCTTCTGAAATGTTCTTACAATATCTATTTCATCTTCGAGATGCCTAAGTATTTGCTATAGTTTTAGTATTTTATGCATTAGCATTAAAATATCTTCTCTCCCTGCATGTACATCTTCCTCCATGCCCATGTCATTGTTTCTTTGATCCATTTCTTCATTGTTAGTAACAAATGAAAAAAACAATAAACAAATTATAAAGAAATACCTTAAAACACTTAAGAGTTTAAGAAAAATGAAGCAAGTTAGTTGCCGATAACCTACTAACCAGTACAGAACAAAATGAACATTGACAAATTGCTTGTATAAGCAACAGACATATATATAATGCGTAAGACACAATAATTCATCTAAATCACAAGTCGACATTTAAGTTATAAAACGACATTTAGCTACTATGAATTTCAATGGCGTCCACTAACTAGAAATCATTATCAATTTGGATAGTATTGATTTTTCTAATCTTTAATCAGAAAATATTCTTGCAAAATTTGTTACTTTAAATCATATACATTTTACTTAAATTCCAATTTGACATAGTGCAATTGACACAATTACATTTCACGATTAATCCACCTTACACACTTTAGAAATTATTGTCGAGATACTATTTTATTAAAATCATAAACCACATTCTATTTTCATTAACTAAATCTCTTTTGTTGATAAATAAAATTATTTTATGTCATTATTCACTGTACTAATGCATATCCAATAAATTTACTATGTAGACTTCCCTTGCTATCGATCAAATTTTACTTTGCAAAAATAATTTCAAAACCTAGATGTCAATTTGCCACTTGAATAACTTTTTTCCTTTGTCGCATTATCCAAATATTAGCCAAACTTTGTTCTCTGAAATAAGTAAATTAGGTAGCTAGACATGGGATTTCAACATTTTTGTCTTATTGATGTCACACTACCGCTTCCAACTACTCAAACAAAATCTAAGGTAATCACCTAATAAAATATGTTATAAACACTAATGTTATACTACACAAATAACGACTATAATATGTGATATCAAATTTGATAAATGAAAACAAATACTGCACATTAGCTTTGAACTTTTCCGCAGCCAAACTCCACATGTACACATTAGTGCTAAGAAAAAATCTATAAAATCTTTAATGCCAAATCCATGGTTTCGCAGAACTAAAGCTTGAAATATTCCTCTGCACAATAAACTACCTTCATACTTCGACACATTACTTCATTTTAGCAACATAACCCTAAACAAAGCTTGTGTTGAATGATTCAATTTTGTTCGGACTATGCATAGCCTTTACTCAATTGACTATCAATATTTGACAATAAAAAGATACATATTATTTATAATTAAAATATTCCAAAAGTAAATACTAAATATTTAATACTAAAATATTAGCAATAAAAAACATTACTTATAATTAAAATATTGTGAATAACAAATATGGAATATTTATTACTAAAATATTAGCATTAAAAATTTTAAATGCAAAGTCCAAAGATACATGTATCCACAGAATGAAAGCTTGAAAGCTTCCTCATTACAATGGATTTCTTCCACACAAGTGTCAAATTTCAGCAAAATGAACATAAATAAAGCTTGTGCCCAATGTTTTGATCATTCATGCTATTACATGTTCTTTGCATTCCAGAATGATCCAACATTTTCTCAATTGAGTAGTGATATTCAGAAATACGAAAGTTTGTATAATTTATAGCTAAAATGTCACGAACAATGAATATGGATTATTCAATACCATTGTTTTTGAAGTTCTCAAATCTTGAAATATTTAAATATTTAGGAACTTGAATTCAACTCGATCTTTCCAAGTTCAATTCCGGTTAGTGGTCCCTACACAACATAGTCCTAAAAATTCACATTGCCATTGTTTCAAAGTTCATTGTGCACAACTCTTTGTGTCGACCTTCGCACATCAATCTTCTGTACAATGATTCATTTTTTATAATGTTTTAGATATCGCATTATGCTTTATTATATAATTACAAGGAAGAGAACAAATGAATGTAGAGTCCTATTGCTTGTAATGATTAACCATTAATGCATATTAATTATATTAATTATAATCATTAACTATATTCTTTTGTTATAATATTAATAGACTATGTATTTGACCAAAACAATGGATCAAATAAATTTATAAGCATAATCGGTCTCATCGTAAAATAGTTTCAACACTTACAATACGAGCACTCATGCTTAAGCCTATCTGAATAAAAGGATAGGATGTATCATAGCTACTTATACGAGTGGACTCTAGCTCAAAGCACCTATGGATGAAGCATGTCTAGAGATAATGTGTACATAGGAAGTTGCGCAGACATCGTTGTGCAGAGAAAGCATGGGCTGAGATGGAAATGTAGGAGAAATGCAGACCCCACTTAATTAGATACAGAGGCAAGGGAATAGACATTATTTATAACTAAAGTATTAGCAACAATCGTATAAGTCGAAGGACATTTTTATTGTTATTGTGAATAACAAATATGCATTATTTAATATTAAAATATTATCAATAAAAGCCTTTAGTACCAAGTGCGGCGATTTGCATACTGAAAGTTTCCTCCACACAATTGTCTCTCTCCACTCTTCTGAACATATGTTGATTTGAAACATATTCAAAAATATGAACATATGCATTATTCACAATTAAAATATTATCAATAACATAAGCATAAGCGTGCAATACAAAGTGTGCACATCTACACAATGAAGGCTTCAACACTTTCTTAGTACAATGAATCAATGAAATATCAATAGTGTGCATTTTTTACATCTAAAATATTATGATTAATATAGAAAATATGGATTATGTTTTGATACTAAAATATTAGCAATGAAAGCATTCAATTCCAAATGCAAAGATCCGCACAATGAAAGCCTAAAAGCTTCCTTTGCACATCCCATAAATAAAGCTTTTATCCAACGAAACTAAGTTAGTATACATTATTTCAAATTAAAATATTATAAAAAATATTTTCATAAACAATGTTATTATCCACACAATGGAAGCTTGGAAGATTCTTCTACAAAATGAACATTTTTCACACTTTTGTGTATCCTATAAACAAAGTTGTAGAGGTAGGGATATAGACATTATTTATGACTAAAGTATTAGCAAAAATCGTATAAGTCCACTGCTTGCTTTGATATTATTGCAAACAACAAATATGGAGTATTTAATATTAGAATATTAGTAATAAAATCCTTTAGTATGAAGTGCGATGATTAGCACATTGAAATATTTCTCTGCACAATGGATTTATCTTCTCTTCCGCACATAATGCTAATTTGAAACATATTTGAAAATAAGAACATATGCATTATTTACAACTAAAATATTATCAATAATATAAACATAACCCTGCAATATGAAGTGAACACATCCACACAATGAAGGCCTCAATGCTTTCTTCGTATAATGAATCATTTAAATAGAAATAGTGCACATTATTTACAACTAAAATATTTGCATTAATATAGAAAATATGGATCATGTTTTGATACTAAAATATTACGAATGAAAGCATTCAATGCTAAATGCAAAGATCATATAAACAATGGTTTTTTCAATGAGATGTCGTTTACTTAAATAGCAATATTGTACATTATTTACAATTAAAATATTATCAACAATATGTACATAAGCAATGTTATTATCCACACAATGGAAACGTGAAAGCTTCTTCCACCCAATGAACATTGAACATTTTTGGCACGCATATCCTATAAACAAAGCTTCTACTTAATGAAATGTCATTTTGTACACAACATTGCATGTATTTCACACAACTTTTACTCACTTGAGTACTAATATGCCTTATCTATAACTAAAGTATTAGCAATAAAGTGTTTACTTCAAAATGGATACATCTCACAAAAAACAATTTCGTACAAGAGCATAAACAAATAGATATTCAAAACATTATTTGCAACATACATCAACCATTTACTAAAATAGCTACCCGATTTGCTCCACATATAGCGTGTACAAAAGAAGTTGTGCATACATCATTGTGTGGACCAGGCAGTGTGGAACAAGCATGAGTTGACACAGAAATGCAAACCTCTCTACACAATAGAGTTGCATGTACAAATATAGCATGTACAGAAGAAGTTTTGCAAACGTCATTGTGTGGAGCAAAGAGTGCAGAACAAAGAAGAAATGTGGATCTTTATGCACAATAGAGTTTTTCCACACTTATGCACATATGCCTAATTTGAAACATATGTGGAAATAGGAAAAAAAATTTGGAAAGACGAAGATAAGCATAATTCACACTTAAAATATCATAAATAATATCATATACATCAATTTCTTACTAAAATATTAATAATAAACAATTAATAATACAGTTAACGAAAAAAGTGTTGCTAAGTAAGAAGATAGCTTCACACGAAAATTAAAAGAAACTTAAAGCAAAAAGAAATAATTAAATAGCTATAAAAGTAATGACTATATTGCATCACAATTACTCCCTTTATTTTAATGTAACAATGGAAAAAAATAATAACAAAAATAAAAATTATTTAAACAAAAAAATAAAATATTAAAATATTGCTTAACAAAACTTAAAAAAAACCGAGGTTTCAAAATCCCTCCCCTTCAGCCAGAACATCCAACTCAATCACCATTTACATTATTACATTATCATAAAATCACATTATATAATAACCACCTAAAAAACAATGCAAATGATTTATATAATAAAAATTATTATCTTAAATTATATTTAAAAAATTAATATCAATCAAAAAACATACCATTCCTATGTAATACTAATAAATGAAATATTACGGTTCATTAACTAATAAACAATTGAAAATTCTAAAAAAATTAAAAAAAGCAGTGTCATTATTAACCCCAAAAAATCGAAAGATTCCTTATCCATGGAATCGTCAAGTAAAATAGGAAATTATCGGCCAGTCTTTCTTTGCGTTTGATCTCTGTGGCAGTCGGATAATCGATTGCCCACCCCGATATTCTACCGCAGATTTTTATAAATTTTTTAATAAATAAAATAAAAAAGAAAAAAACATTTAAATTTGAAATTTTGATTTCCATACAGAAAAAGAAAACATATTCTTACTTTTTAGACCCACTCTAACTATATTACTTTTCTGAAAAAGTAATTTCAACAAAAATGCTTGATGCTTGAGAGATGGGAATTCATTCAAACAATCCCTCCTTTTGTTTTGCCCAATATGCAATCGCTATGAAATGTTAGCACTAATAAACTAGGCCCTTATGCTGTAATATTCCTTATATTTATTTATTTAAATTCCTAGAATTTTTTTTTGAATTTCATTTAGAGAAAGGCATAACATTGATTCTCTTGGCTTTCTGTCAGAAGACTTTGCCTGCTCTCCTGTTTCAATTTCTTTGGGTGTAGTTTTTTACTTCTTAACTCATCTTGTAATGGAAGCTTTCGTGGTTTAGATAACAACTCACCTTTTGCTTTTTTGATATTAGAGCAGAATAACTCCAATCCCCAAAATTGCACTTAGCTTGAATACCTTTAAATAGACTGCTGGATATCGTGAAGCCACAAATCAACTCAGCGATGACAAGGGAAGCTAAATTTTCTTTGTTGTAAACTTATAAATTCAGCACAAGTAGCATTGATTCTGTTGTATTCTACTCTTATCATTTCCTTCCGTAAAGTAATATACTCTTTAATTTGATTTTGTATTTGAAATTTATTGCAAGAGGAAATCTATGGAAATTTAAAAAATTTGATTTTGTATTTGAAATTTATTGCAAGAGGAAATCTATGGAAATTTAAAAATAGAGTTCTGATTATTTTATCAAACGACAAAAAACGTTTAGAAAGGTAATTGCACAATAATCCAGTGCAAGAAAACAAGGTTTTCCACAAACCAATTAACTCTTTTAAAAAAATTCAACAATTCCAAATTAATAATCCTATCCCTCTCTTTGTACCTTTTAGAACAATTGCTAGTTATAATTAAAATAAAAAAAACAACTAACAAAAACAACAACCTTTTTCTTCCACTGTTGGAATATTTATTCTCCAAGCGAGTGTGATAAAAAAGGTAAGCACTCAAATACCTAACAACTTCAAGGAGAGAGGTTTCAGAGTCAAGAATTTGTTAATGCACGCAATCGAAGCGGATTCAAACTCATGCAGTTACACGTGTCGCATTTTAACAAGTACTATACTTGACTAGTCGTGCACAAAAAATATCGAAAACCTCTCTTAATATTACTTTAGTTCTAAAATATGAGAGTCCGTCTGTGAATTGCGTCCTTGACCAAATAATCCATTCCTTACAATTATGGTTAGCAGTTGTTTATAACGTGATTTTTTGAAAAAATTTTCGGCGGGTTTTTTCGGTCGAAATCCGGCAAGAATTTATTGGAATTGCAAGTTTGATAGCTAGTTTCTGCACAATGAAAGCGTCCCAGGGTTTTTCAGGGTGCTGAATCCAGATATGTAGTTAAAAAACCATTTTAACTGCAACAAATCAAGATTTAACCTCAATTTCTTCCGCCGGATTCCGTCACCGGAATCTCCAAAAAGTCGCATTATAGACAACTCCTTATGGTTATTGCTTTCCAGCCAAGGCGACGGAAAGGGTCAGCCCTTGAATAGCTAACATCGTCCACGTGAAAGTGAGACGCTTCGTTCGGCATCCTGTCAACCAGCATACTATAGGGTATTCAATGCGTCGCGAGATGGAAGGGAAATAACCCATTAACATGTGGATTTCCTTTTCTTATTTAATAACGATTTTCTAAATTTACGTGTTAATAGACTATCTTTCATGCATCTCCCCGCGCATTGAATACCCTATAATATAGGGGTTAGGCGCTGCCTCTTGACATAATCATCATTTTTTAATGCACGTACTCGTAAAAGATTGGAGTCTTTCGTTACACGTGTCGCATTCCTTTTTGTTTTAACGATTGCTGTACTTTAACTCGTCGGGCACACAAAATATCCAAAACCTCCATTAATAATACTTTAATTTTAAAATAACCCATTACTGACATTAATCGAAATATGTTTCCATAGAGGTCAAAATCAACGTTGATGAATAATTTAAAATAACCCATTACTGACATTAATCGACATATGTTTCCATAGAGGTCAAAATCAATGTTGATGAATAATTAATTACCTAGTATAAAAATTATGTATTTTTTCATTGTAAGTTATGGAAATTGAGTTATATTTTGAAAAAATAAAAATTGTCAAAATTTATAATTTTAGGTGTTTGAGACTTTTTTGATGGTGCTGAATCTATTTCTACCATCAAAAACATGATTCAAACACAGCGTCTACATAGGAGAGTATATTATTTTTTTAAATTGGAGGTGAAGTTTCAATGACATTGTGAATTTGTTATTACACTAAAATTAGAATTAGAATATTGAACTAAAAATGATAAAATCAGCTTCCCATATTTAATGAATGATGGAAAAGAGAAAAAATTATAAGATAAAGGTATTATTTTTATCATAGAGAAATATTTTTATATTATAAGAAATACTTTTGAACATATGACAAAAAAAATTAGATCAGGCCAAGAAACCAATTAAATAATATGGTTGATATAAACTCAAAACTTTATTTGCATAAACCATAAATACATAAACAAACTATTGTAAAAGAATTATTATTATTATTATTATAGTTTTCAAAAAAATATTACAAAACAATCATTAATATTAACTTAATTTTAAAACATGAGTTAAATAATGGATTGTTAGTGCATTGAAATTATAACCCTAAAGAGAAAACTTTAGAACCAGCTTGTGATATTAAGTTTCAATTGAATAATGGACTGTTAGTGCATAGAAATAATAACCTTAAAGAGAAAACGGTAGAACCAACTTGTGATATTAAGTTAACAAAATGTTAAGTTTGGGTTGGAAAAAGATTAACAAAATAAATTTATTATGTCTTCCCAAACAAATAGATTTTAGTTAATGGAGAAATGTTGATAACGGACACTTGCCACCATGATATGATTCCCCTAATTTTAGAGACATTACAAAGCTGAAACCAAATAATTGCCAAGGTCTTGCTTTAAAAAAAAACTTAATTTTATTATCAATAAATAAAATCACATTCTATACATACATGTAGAGTTTTGTAAATCCATTCAAAATTAACAAAAAAAAACTAAAAAAAAAACGGTTACATGAATAGAGAGGAATAGATATCCAAGTCTATTGTGTAATCTATGAAAAGAGAGGAATAGATATCCAGGTCTATTGTGTAATCTATGAAAATAAAACTAAAATTCTATAGTAGATCTCATGACCATGACATCGTCTCAAGGAGGGAGTATGCCAAATAAGCTACATGAAGTAAGATGCAAACAAATCTGAAAAACTAAATGCATCTCCGAAACTGTCCTGGTTCATGGCTTGGCTGCCGATCTGACCAAATATTCCCCCAAGGAAGTGAGTTATAACAGTCACAAATATAGGGTGCCGCTGGTACTATGCTTGAGGTGCAAGAGGTATATAGCCCAGATTGGGATACGGAGCATGAGGGGGTGGGTGTCACGCCCCCAGGCCTACGGTAGTCTGCCAACTGTACTTGGCAAGGTGTGGCACCACCGAACACTTTTTTTTCACCAATACTTATGTTCATGGACTACGCCTAACCATATGTCCTACTTAGTTTGTGTTTCTCAACCAAGTGATTATTATGTTTCCTTTATACCAATGAACACCCATACACATTCATTATCATCAACAATTATACAAGAGAACACAATTGCACAGTATAAAGGGAGGGGCAACTCCCTGAACAATGAGTCTACCCGAATACAATATATTATATAATCTTCTAATGTTACAAAGCTTTACAAGTATACATGAGAAACACCAAGTTTCATACTTAGCCAAATTTACAACTTTCCACACCTTCGTTTGATAACCAAAGTTCCTTGCCCGAGCTGGGCAGGCGCGCCCTCACACAAGCTGCCAACCGCACTCCTCAACCGAACCTTGTTTCTTTGTGCACGACGGGTGAGCAACCTACCCGAGTCAACCGAGACACCCTCGTTTCGTTTCAACTGGCGACCTCACCAAAGTTCCCACCACGTTTAACTTCGCATGTCGGGCAGGTGACTCACCTGAATCTCCACCCGCGCCTTCCACCTGAATGCCAACACCTTCACTCACGCCCTCGCCTTTCCTTCCAAGTCTGCATACTACAGTGCGAAGCTGCCGTAGGTTGGGCGCTTTAGAACTGTGCCTTCTCCTTTGCTACAGCTCTACCTTCTTTGTACTTCACTTGCCTACAAAAGACTTGCTCAAATGCTTGATGCTCCTTCACTCCAAAAATCCATCGTATATATATGGTGCGTTGGGCAAGTCGCGCTGCCCAAGCCGACTTCCCAACGCACTACACACCATTGCAAAGTCACCCTCCGATATAGGTCAGCCTTCGTTCATTTGCTTTCATATGTAGGTCGGCCTGTGGGTTGCGCCAACGCTCCCCACACCTTATAAACCATCGCTTAACCTTCCTTCATGCGCATTATTACATATGTCCATCGCACCTTCGGTCATGAGCTCGCACTTCGTTTGTTCTAAGTTGTTCGCTTGCCAGCAAGCCGTCGCACTTCACTCAGGTGGTTATGCCAAGAACCGCAGGTCCTTACATCCTCCTCCATCTAAATTCGTTGTCGTCCTCGACAACATCCCATCCTAGTAGCCATCCACCAAGATCAACATCAACAACTGTCTCATCCTTGGTCCATGATATCACTCTTCCACATACTACAAACATCCTTGCAACATATGTAGAACTTCGATCTCCATCATGTGTCATTCCATCCTGTGAGCTATCATCCTTCCTGCCTTCCTGATGCCAACATCTCTCTGGTACACTACTAGCCCCCATGACTTGAACTAGTCGGGTGATTAGTCCAACTGTCATGCTCGAATCATAAGAATGTCCATCCTCATGCCTTCACTAGTCTATCTTGGATTCTTCCACATCCTAGACTCACCAAGAATCTTACCCATGCTCAGGTCCATGGAAACTCCATCCCATTTGCAACATGTCATGATTCTTGATGTCAAACCATCCCTGCACCATCTGTCATACCTACTCAACCTGTTTAAGGACTCACTGCCTTGAGCAGCTCACAATGAGCCCCATCTTCTATGTTATCTAAGAAGATGTGGAGGGAGTAGAGCCTGAAGGCTCACCCTCACTAATAATCTCAATCCATCTGTCAGAATTTTCTACCTCCGTCCTCTATAGATAAGTGACCCAATCCTCCTCCCGGACATTCGGCCTCACATAAGCCTCCTCCTCATCATCATCATCCTCAACCACTTCTAGCCTTCTTGACAAATCCAAGGTATTATCAGATAGTGTCCTAATGACCAATGACTGCTTGGTAAGATTTGTCTCAATACTAGACAACAACTTACTCATATCTTCCATTCGCTTCTCATCCTCCATTTACATCACTGCCAACTTACAATCAAGCTTTGTCACACCGATGGTTGGAACACCAATGGGTATATCATCCCTTCCATTGTAAATGTACAGCCTCTTCAAATGTGGAACATTCATGGCATCAAATTGTTTCAAGAATTCCATCCCCAGCACAGCTTCATAGTCATCAATCTGCACTATAGTGAAGTCAACTTTCCCGGTCCACTCAACTAGTGTTGTGTCCACTCTTTCAGCTACACCAAGAACACAATCGAGAGGAGAATTCACTGTCTTCATTTGTGCCTTCACCGGTACAAAATTTAGCCCAATCCTTCTCGCAGGTGCTTTACTCATGAATTTGTGAGTAGCCCCACTATCCACCATAGTGAGTATATCAGCACTCGCAATGTTCATCCGAAACATACTCCAAACTGTTCCTCTCATGATCCCTCTGAGAGAGCACCTCGGTAGCAGCAACAGCTCCAAGTATCTGCATCATCCCCACAAAAGCTTATTCATTCTTAGTATTAGATTGTGTAATAGCGGACACTTTGGTCTAGAAGGACAATTCTTCACTGTATGTGGCTTAGCACATACCCAACACTTCAAGGCTTTCTTCGTCGTCGACTTATCATCCAATTTCGAAGCATCATCCTTCTTCTTCTCTTTGGGCTTATCGAACTTCTCTTCCTATCATCAGAAGTCTCATCATAATGCTCCAGCAACCTGTCCACAACAGCAAAAGCTTCCTCAAGTGTCTTAATCTGCTGCCTCTTCACTTCATTGCGTGCCCAAGGCTTCAAACCAATAATGAAGTTGAACACCTTGTCCCTCTCCACCATGTCAGGAAGTTCCATAACCGCACTTGCAAACTCCCGCTAATATGTCTGTAGGTTCCCTATATGCTTTATGAACTTAATATTCATCCTTGCTTCCCATGTTTCATCCTGAGGGCTAAAATGGGTCTGCAAAGCCTTCTTCATATCATCCCACGAAGTTATTTCACCAACACTGCCATTGGAAATCTGATCCATCCTCCTTCCCCACCACATCTTAGCATCCTTTGTCAAGAATTGAGCAACTACATTCACCTTTGTCTCATCATCGAATAGACCCAAGCATTCCAAGTATTTCTCCATATCCCATAGAAAGTTTCCAAGAGTTTTCGCACTCCTTGTACCATCATAAGATTCTGGTTCCTTGACTTTCACATGAAACACTCCTCCACCTAAGTTATGCCTCATGGCCTTCTTCAACACCGCGATCTCATCTCTGGCTTCATCAAGAGATTTTTGCAAGTTCACGATCTCTGCCAGACCCTGATCTCTTGCCTCTTCAATCTCCTTGACCTTTAATTCAAGTTGGGTACACATAAGATATGTGTACTCGTGCTGAGTCCGGAGTTCATCGAGCTCTTCCCTCATCTTTGAATTTTCCTCTTGATCCTTCATGACCAGGTCCATCTTCTTAGTCCAGTAAGAATCTAAGTCCTCCATCCTTTCCAACACCTTTTCAATGAAAGCTAGTGAAGCATCCTTTGCACCATGGCTAGACCCAACCTGAGATTCACCTGCCATTGCTAACAGCTTCCTCCTTTGCGATCTAGTTTCAAGCTTCAACCATGAGCTTCAATACCATCTATCAATGTGTATCAGCTTCAATGCTTCAACACCTGAACCTGTTCATCAGCTCCTCGGCCACTACCAAGTGCATATCACTTTCAGCTTCCTACAAGACTCCTCCAAGTCCTTAGACCAGCTCTGATACCAACTTTCATGCCCCCAGGCCTACAGTAGTATTCCACCCGTACTTGGCAAGGTGCGGCACCACCGAACACTTTCTTTTCACCAATACTTATGTTCATGGACTATGCTTAACCATATGTCCTACTTAGTTTGTGTTTCTCAACCAAGTAATTATTATGTTTCGTTTATACCAATGAACACCCATACACATTCATTATCATCAGAAATTAGACAAGAGAACACAATTGCACAGTATAAAGGGAGGGGAAACTCCTTGAACAATGAGTCTGCCTGAATACGATATATTATATAATCTTCCAATGTTACAAAGCTTTACAAGTATACTTCAGGAACACCAAATTTCATACTTAGCCAAATTTAAAACTTTCCACACCTTCGTGTGATAACCAAAGTTCCTTGCCCGAGCTAGGCGGGTGCGCCCTCACACGAGCTGCCAACCGCACTCCTCAACCAAACCTTGTTTCTTTATGCACGATAGGTGGGCGACCTACATGAGTCACCCGAAACACCCTCGTTTCGTTTCAACCGACGCCCTCACCAAAGTTCCCATCGCATTTCACTTCGCACGCCGAGCGAGCGACTCACCCGAGTCTCCACTCGCGCCTTCCACCCGAAAACCAGCACCTTCACCCGTGCCCTTGCCTTTCCTTCCAAGTCTGCATGCTACCGTGCATACCTGCCCAAGGTTGGGTGCATTAGAATTGTGCCTTCTCCTTTGCTGCGGCTCTACCTTCTTCGCACTTCACTTGCCTACGAAAGACTTTCTCGAATGCTTGATGCTCGTTCGCTCCAAAACTCCATTATATATATATATGGTGCGTTGGGAAAGTCGCACTGCCCAAGCTGACTTGCCAATGCCCTACACACCATCGCAAAGTCACCCTCCGATATAGGTCGGCCTTCATTCATTTGATTTCGTATGTAGGTCAGCCCATGGGTTCAACCAACGCTCCCCACACCTTATAAACCATTGCTCAACCTTCCTTCATGTGCATTATTACATATGTCCATCACACCTTCGGTCATGAGCTCACACTTCATTTGTTCTAAGTCGTTCGTTTGCCAACAAGCCATCGTACTTCACTCGGGCAGTTATGCCAAGAACCACAGGTCATTACACTGGGGGAGGATGAGAGTAATTAGCCAGAAGCTCGGTATATACACTGACATTGAGTACACCCATGGGATATCGTTGAGTCGTACTCCATATTTGAGATCTTACTGGCATAACCCAACCAGATAGAACCAGACCTTGAAATGGTAGGCGTACACATCCAATATCTCCTCTGCCGAGGGAGGCCTCTATGATGATTTCGATCACCAAATGTAGACAACCGAGCTATAGATTACGTCAGTGGAGAAGGAAACATATGTGTTGGTTAATGACTGGATTCCCTAAATCCAAGAACCTTTGCCCCAGTAGTATTTTCTGGTTGTTGATGAAATTGTACAACCACACCCTTACGTCGGCCATACTGAACCCTAGGTTCTCCAAACCAAGAGCGGAGTACAAGGTTATCCAGCCGGTAAGGGAAACCATTGTTATGAATAACCCTAAAATATGCAATCGCACTAGGCTCAAATCGCTTGTTCGATCCTGGCTAAACATGCAACAGATCCCTCTATTTCCTCTTCTTCAGGGATTTTGAGTTACAACCACTCTTTAGGCCATAATGTTGGTCCTCCATTGGCATATATACTAGAGAAACTGCAAATAGGTCGATGCAATGAGAGGATCGCCTCTCTAATTAGCGCATGCACATGCATAGTGCGATTATAACACTAATTCTAGCAAATTTGTTGAGGAATTATGTATTGGGAAAAAATGAAATTATTTTGTATAAAGGTAGGATTCTAGTGTCAAATTCCTCACAACTAAAAAAGTTGCCTGGAATACCTTACGGTTGGAATCCAAGTTACCAAAAGCAAATAATAATAGTAGTCAGGAAATAATACTTGGAGATAGGTACGAAAACTGAGGTCGTTGATTATAAGGTAGATGTTGAAAACAACAAAAAGTTAAACTAAACATATGCACATAGCTATATTTTTACAACTAATACCCATTTTTTTGAGTGGAAATAGGGAGTTATTTATAATGATTTTATTACAAATATACACAACATGATGGAATCATAGTAGTCTTGGAAAAAACTCCTTAGAATACCCACTTTCTTCCAATAATGTAATCACATTGTGATGCAGGAAAGCGTTCCCTCTGTGGACAAAGGCAACCCCTCTAGCCCTAGAGTGGGTCTAGTCACAAACAAGGACAAATCAACAATAGTTTTCCTTAAACAGTTTAGAGTTGGAGGCCTACCTCAACCGGTAGTCGATGGAGTTCCATCGCACTGCTCTAGCTTCTGCTTCTTCAATGAGTAATCAACCTGAAACAAGCAAAGGAAATACAACAAAACACGTAATCCGGCGACAACAATAAACCATTTAATCACAAAGTCAAGAAGTCATGAGCTATCATGTACATTGCATATAAGACATAGGAAAAATCATTGATTGTATTAATGAAAAAATAAGAGTAAGCTTACAACCAATGTCTTGAAATCACAAGCCTTCTCAGAGGGATCCAGCCAACATGTTCTTCAAGCATTCACTCTTTGATGATAGATCACCTAATACAAGAACTCTCTCACTTATGAATTTCACACAAGATTAAAGGCACTTTACAGTCCTTCCTCAAGAAAATCACACACTTGCCACACTCACAAAAGCTATCTAGCAAACTCACAAAGTACTAACAACACTGCTCCAGTAGTGAACTATCACAAACTATCCAACTAGCCATGCATAGCAATGGTGAGGGCTTAAATAGGAGAAGGTGTCTCCATTAAAGGTGGAAGGGAGAGCTTATCATGAAGGAAGGTAGCCCAAATGATGGAACTGCCACACCAAGAAAGGAAGGGTGACATAAACAAGGCCAACAACCAGGTCTGGAGTCATCTCTAAGGCCGACTGTTGGAACAATTCGCCCAATCTAGATCATCGCGGGCACAAAAATAATCTTACACGCTGACATCGCTAGTGATCAGTGATGAGAGTCAGATCATCGCAGAAGATATTGAACAGACACGCGCTGGTGCATAAAATCGAGCCATCGCAGGAAACACATGTACTTCTGTGCTGGCAGCATAGTCAGTCTGCGCATGCACGCCTGTCAACTCGTTTATTAATCCCATAACCACGATGAGGCAAATAACTTTGGAAAAGTGGGTCAATTGACAGTTTAGAAAAGCATTTGTCTGTCGTAGACTTGGAGACATGACACAGTGGGATGACCGGGAGTGAAGCGGTGATAAATTACTGTGCACCAAATGCCCCCTAAAGTATGAAGCTCGAGAGAGTGGGAGGGGTGAAATTCTTTACAAAACGAATTAGCTGGAACAACGTCTGGAAGGACCTACATGGAAGTACAACATCTCTGATAGTGAAGTACATGTCATCTAGGCATGGACGTAGCCATCCAAAAGACGTATAAATAGGTCTGTGGTATGGACGCAGCCATCTAGCTAACGAGACCATGAAAATGACAAAGGTATGGTCGCAGCCATCCATGAAGACTCTGGTATGGCCGTAGCCATCCATCAATGAGTCATGTAATCATAAACCAATCCACGCAGCCCGAGCATGTGTAATCTGTGCCCGGGGTCTTGAATCCAACCAACCATAGTATAGGCTCTAACATGCGAATATAGGTGCTGAAGTCGAGAAAGAGAGAGGATCGCTTGATTACCGACCGATGAAGGAAG
The DNA here is from genome assembly GCA_031772625.1 of Pinus tabuliformis. Classification (NCBI taxonomy): domain Eukaryota; kingdom Viridiplantae; phylum Streptophyta; class Pinopsida; order Pinales; family Pinaceae; genus Pinus; species Pinus tabuliformis. Next base: position 456,320,037 of record CM062808.1, on the reverse strand, counting down.
CCATTAACAAGCACGAGAGAAACCACCAATGATAAAAATGGCTCTCAAGGTACTGTCCGGGACAATCCACGGAGCGTGAACAAGGCGCTGAAGTCGAATGATCGCATAATCACCCAATCGGCGACCAGTGATGCAAATCGACCGTCAGGTGCGAAGAACTTGCCATTGAGGCATGCAAGCTCGAAGGTACCAAAGGGGGTCTCTAGATCAGTCTCCTGGATAATGAGCTGATGTCGACAGGAGATGATCCGTCACAGGAGGGCCATGATGTTTCCCCCATCAACAACATGAGATAAGGAACAAGAGGTAGATGGTGAAACAGAGTATCAGAGGACGAGACAGAGGTGTAAACTGCAGAAGGATTATACTCTTGAACATGTCGGCGACACGACTCCAGAGGGAGGAAACATTTAGGTACCATGGGATCAGAGGCTTAATGATGACGGCGTGAAACAGATGGAATGAGGCTAAATGATAACTCAACCGGTGGAAGGCCAAGTGACAATGTATGGATGTCCCAACCCGACAAGAAGCAGAAGTGTCGATGTTCAAGACTGACTCGCTACCATAGACAATCAATGATAAACCTTATATAGAATCCAACCTAGTAATAGTTTTTAACGAGCTCTAGGAAGGAGAAACTCCTGTCTCGTCATGGTGACGAGTCCAATGTCGTCAGGTTTTAACGAGTCCGACATAGGTAAAACTCGGAGTATTTTTCATGTTTAGGGAGTTTGAGAAAGACCCGGAAAAGAAAACTCCAGGGGGGTCCTTTTTCGTAGATTTGTGTCTCTCGAGCCCGAAAAAGTATAAAACGATACTCGAAAGAACCACCTGACCATTACGATCGAGGAGTACTTTTCATGATTAGTGACTCCGACATGAAAAAGTAGAAAAGTGACCAAAATCATGTCGTTTCGTGACCGTTAACGAGCCTGAAACGACAAGGGCCCAACAATCTTTTCGTTTTTAAATGGTTGGAAAAGAGCTTAAAGACGACCGCCTCTTACTTACATTTAATGAGTTAAGAGGGGCAACTCGGCTATCTTTTAATGTTTTGATTCGGAAAAGAGCTTAAAGATGACTTCATGGATCAAGTGTGCATGAAACTCCATCACCCGTAGACCTACACGAAAACATGTCCCACGTGAACCTATTCAATAAAAGTAACATGGCTGAAGAAATCATGGTTTAATCTTAAACATATGATAAAGAGGAAAAAAAAAACCCACATTTATGAAATATAATATTTAATTTTAAAATATTACCATAAAAGGGAGGTTAATCCATAATTTTTTACCATTGTCACTGTTCAATCACTGTGGAGCATTTTGGAGCACTGAGGTTAGCAAGCAAATTCCAGATCGTTCGTCCATCATTCGTCCCGAAACTTCTTCCAAGTAGATAGACTTCACCCTATGCTCTAATTCAATGTCTTTTTTACTACATTTGTCGGTGGGAAGTGTGAATTTGGGCAGATTTTGCAATTCGCATTCCACTCTCGGTCATTGTGGGTTTATCCATCGGGTCCGCGATGGCCGATAAAAATTTACACTGGACGCACCCCCAATCATCGCGGAAAAGTGATGTACTTCTGCGATGACCAGGAAAAAACAACACTAGCGGCCATAATCATCGCGTCTGTTTTAAAAAGAGACGCGATGATGCCGCGCGACAATTTTTTAACAAAATTTATAGTTAAATATTTGCAACAAGGGCGCTAAATGGAATTATTCATCATGCAAGCTATAATGGCATTTGTCTTGCAGGTACGAGCGCATGATGAAAATGATATCCAAGCTTTTGGCGACGCAGGGTGTCGAAATGCATTGCGAGCATGCAGATTGCTCAAATTCTTCCTCACTCCGCACCTCCGATCACAGCCGGACTTACTGGAGCTACTGATCTGGGCTTGGAATCCCACTGATGGGAAATTCATTATCCGAGGCCGGGATATTGATTTTGATGCCACAGATATATATTTTTTGACCGGGCTGTCCCGCCGAGGTGTGAGGCCAATCTTGGAGGGCCAACGTCCTGGGGATGAATCACTAGATATGATCATGGCACGAGTGTGTCGCGAGGCACGGAAAGCAAAGAGCGAGAAGGTGGCAATCCCAATAGTAAATGACGTGATTCTCTGAGCTATGCTATTCATGGTGACATGGGCAGTGGGCTCCCAGGCCCAGAATGAGGCTTCAAAGACTCACCTTCGGCTGGCTCTCGAGTGTCTCCACCCTACTATTTTCAACTGAGCAGAAACAGTGGCCGCAAACATGAAGAGGCTGCTGACCAGATGTCATCGCGGGGAGATGAAACAGTTCGGCTATGGATCCATCTTAGTCCCACTCATGTTGGAGCGGGTGCTGGCACTGCAGCTACAGGATATGGATCTGGACCAGCCCAGACCACGTGAGACCAGAGCCACACGGTGGGCACATGTCATGCCACGAGGGGGTGGTGGACACCCAGTAGCATGGGGGGTATTATTCCGAGAGTGTTGGATCGCCAGGTGGTCATTGTCGAGGACTGGCCATACGCTGGTATGGATTTTCTTGGAGATCCTGACATGTTGCTTCTTCTGAGCGAGCAGTGGGATGATGGAGGTAAGATCACATTTTTAATTCTATTTTGATTTTTGACGTTTTTGAAATTTTCATGTACATGTCCTAATAACAAACACTGTGGAATTTTAGATGTGGGACCAATGAGACCCGTGGGGTTGGCTCCAGAGGCATGGAGGGATGCATAGGGCATCGAAGCACTGGCCATGGTTTCCTAGGCGGATGATGAGGCAGAGATTATGGCTGAGAACCTTGAGGGTCTGATGGCGGGGATCCCTGACTATATGGGGGTCGAGGAGGTCCCCAGAGCACTGCAAATTCACACAGTAGGAGTGAGACCTAGGGCACACCGCCTGTTGAGGCGGGTGGCACGAGCAGCATTGTGCTATAGGGAGCATAACCCACCACTATAGACACCTAGGTTTATTTTTTGCTGATGATTTGGAGAGACATGTGTCTCAGGTGTATGGAGAACATAGACTCTACTGGACATACACACTTATTTTTTGAGCGCCTCGGTGCGCCATACAATATATATACATATTACTATGGTTTATTATGTTTTTTATGCTTTTATCTGCTGTTTTAATTACATGTTATGCAAATGCCTGTCTAATACATAATTGGCTAATGCATCAGTTAATGTGTTTAATTACCTTGGAATGTATTGATATGTGATGAAATTAAAATTCCTCTCTAAAAATTTGACACGTAAATACAACTTTAAAATCTTGCGATCTCTGACGGAATATCGCCCATTGAGCTGGTGGACGGCCAGCTGAGAATCGAGGTTCACAACCAATGTGCGAATACCGAGATTAACTGCCTCAGCTAGTAACTTGATAACAACACTATACTCAGCAACATTGTTTGTGGTACATCCTAGACAAACACCTTGAAGGTCTAAAAGCTCACCATGAGGATCGTAGATCACCCATGCCGCAGAGGACAAGTTGCAGGTACTGCGGCTAGCACCATCGGTGAAACCAACGTAAGGTGCACCAGACATCTGCACAAGAAGAAAAAAGACACAATAAGTGGCAATCACGCCAACACACCAAGCCAAACATGAAAAATCACACACACACAACACACCTACTAACACACGTATGTACAAATCAGAGTGCATGGACTTCATGCATAATATTTCTTCAAGTACAGCCCATTCTGGGGCTTATCCAGAGGATTCCCTCCATAGTCAATAAGCTCATAGGCCCCTTTCTGCAAAACTCGCTTTACAATATAAGGCCCGTGCCACATGGGCTCAAATTTGCCTGCCCCCAGCTTATCATTCGCTTGATCGTAGAGCAGGACTAAATCTCTCTCAACAAAATAACGAGGATGAACGGTGTGATCGAAGTGAGTTTTCACTCTCTTCTTCTATGCTTCAATACCTAGAGAGGTTAGTCGACGAGTCTCGTCTAGTCATTCCAGATAGAGAAGATGTTCTTCAACTGGAGTAGTGTTGGGGAGTAATTCGACAGCTAATTTCAATGAATGGATCTCGCACTCGATGGGAAGGGTAGCCTCCAGTCCATAAACTAATTGAAATGGAGTGAAACCGGTGGCATCCTTCACAGAGGTTCGGTAGGCCCATAAGGCGTAGAACAACATCAAGTGCCAGTTAGACTTGTGCATGCCAATGGTACGTTGAAGCATCGTAACTAGAACTTTGTTGACGGCTTCGACTTGGCCATTGGCCTGAGGATAGTATGGAGTTGAGCTATCATGTCATAAGCCTAACTGGGTTGTTAGCTCAGTCATCATATGATTATGTAAATGCTTACCGTGATCAGTGACGATAGCCTGAGGGACTCCGAACCGTGAGATAACATGATTAAACAAAACTTGCGCCACTGTGTGACCATCTTTAGATAATGTGGGCATCGCCTCAGCCCATTTTGTGAAGTAATTGACGACAATGATGATATACCCATGCCCCCGGCTGAGCGAGGGTTACAGGTCATATAATCAATGCCCCATTTTGCAAAAGGGTCGACAGTAACTACAGGGTGCAAGGGAGTGGGGGGCGCGCACATCTTCCGTTGGTAAATTTGGCACTCATGGCAAGAGTGGACGGCAAGAATGCAGTCCTTAAAGATGGAGGGCCAAAAGTAACTGGCGCGGAGGATCTTTTGAGCAGTAACATACCCAGACATATGACCACCACAGGCACTAGAATGGTAGTCATTTAGAACTCGTTCAGCTTCCTCAAATGTTAAACATCGGCGGAGAACAGAGTCGGCGCCGAGACGGTACAGGGAATCCCCAACAATACGATAGGGCTGAGATTGATGACGTATTCGTCACTGAGCATCCTTAGAAACATTGGGATGAAAAGAGGACGTCTGTAAATAGACAATGATATCCCCGTACCAGGGGTCGAGGGTGCTGATTAGGAACAGGGTTTCGTCCGAGATATGGTCCTCTAACCGAGAGGGTGCGGAGGGAGACGGCAAAGAGCACAGCAATTCAGCAAAGACAAGGGATTTCTTGGACTTGGTAGTAGTGAATTCCAAGTCGAACTCTTGGAGGATAGAGATCCACTTCGAGTACTTGCCCCCCAGCAACTGACGTGACAGGATGTACATCATCAGGTTGCAAGCAGAAACCACTGTTGTAGTACGCAACAAGATATAATGGCGGAAACGTTGGACGACACAAACGGCGGCCAATGCCAACTTCTCGACATAAGCGTATCGAGTTTCCGTATCTAGAAGATTGCGGCTGAGATAATAAATGACATGCTCGGTGTCGTCATCGTCATCTTGAATGAGAACCATGCCGATAGTGGTATCAGCAGCGGCCAGATACAAAGTGTAGTTGCGATGATAATTCGGGGGATGCAACAACGGAGCAGAAGCAAGGAGAACCTTGAGACGCTCGAAGGACTCTTGAGCGGTGGCATCCCAATGAAAAGGGTGTCTTGTTTCAATAACTGCGTAAAACACTTGGCCACTTCGGCATAGTTCGGAATGAATTGTCGTAAAAAATTCGCTTTACCCTGCAAGCTCTGCAATTGTTATAAAGAAGCAGGGGAGGAAGATTCAGAATGGCCTCGACTTTAAGGGGATCCAAACGGATGCCCTCTCGGGAGACGATAAACCCGAGAAATTCGCTTGACTCAACGCAAAAGACACACTTATGAGGATTGAGCCTGATACGGTAGTGTCGACAGCGGAGAAAAATTTCTCGAAGGTGAGCGGGATGGTCCTGGCATTTAGCTGAATGAGCTGGGAGATCATCCAGGTAAGGTTTCACAATGTGTTAAATATCGTGAAACACATAAGACATTGTTCTTTGGAAGGTAGCACCGGCATTTTTCAAACTGAAAGGGAGCTTTTTGTAGGTGAAAGTGCCCCACGGACAGATAAAGGTGGTCTTGTGCTGATCAATGGGCGTAATATTAATCTGGTTATATCCAGAAAAGCCATCCATAAACGAGTACATCTCACTTCCGGCACACTCGTCAATGAGCTGGTCAATGAAGGGTGTGGGGTAGTTATCCTTAGGACAGGCCCGATTAATATCACGATAATCAATGCAGAATCGAATGGTGCCCTGCTTTTTAGTCACAGGGACGATATTGGAAACCCAATCTGTGAGTGGGATAGGGTAGATAAAACCAGCCTTGAGAAGCTTTTCGACTTCCGCTTTAATGGTTGCAGCCTTTCGGGGGTGCACGGGGCGTAAATGTTGTCGAACAAGCTTAGCGCTCGGATACATAGGTATCTTATGCACCACTATACTATGATCAATGCCGGTCATTTCTTCATAGGACCAGGCGAACAGGTCATGGAATTCGTGAAAATGATCAGTGTAGAGATGAATCTCCTCAGGAGTGCAAGTGACTCCTACATGGATATGCTCGACAATCCTTGGCTTGACAGAGGTGTCGATGGGCTGGGTTTGCGTGATGTTCCCCATGTTCCCTTCAGAGGACACTTGATAAACCTGAATGGGTGTATGAAGGGGTTGTGGCGGGAGACAAGGAGAAAATCGCTCAAGACAAGTAAGCATTTCCCGATGGGCAGGGAGAAAAGAGGAACGATGGTGGTGATCAGACCACGGGGTTTCCTCAAGAGACATGGTCTCAATAATGGCTTCATCAGAAGGAAATATTTCCTTTAAGGGGTCCGAAGAAGCTTCGTCTCCAAGCCATGGGGGATGGTCATACGAGTCGAGGGATCTACTCAAAGGAGCAGATTCAGAAATGGGATCCGATGCAGTAACAATCTCGACATAGTTGAGCTCGGCAGGACTCAACGGCATCTCATCGTACCATGATTCTATCTGATCGATAGGAGGAAGGACCCACAAATCACAGCGAATGGAAATCATATTAATAGGAGTTACGTTCGGGGGTGGGAGTGAAAAGACACCCATAAGGGCAGGGTATTTAAAAAACCCAGCTCCCACACTCTCCAATGGAATGGAGGTATGCTCCACAAACGACACATTGCCTTCGGAAGAAGAGGTGAAGAAAGACAACTCGTCTACTGTGACGATATTTCCCTGATGAGGGAAGTGGATGACATGAAATAGAGATGAAGCCACGGCTTGCATGGCGTATGTCCAACTTCGGCCTAAAAGGAGGTTGTAAGTTAGATTGGCATCAATGACTTCAGCTTCCACTTCGACCGTCTTCCCTTCCAAAGTAATAGGAAAATGTTGGAGGATACCATACGGGCGAGACTCTCTCCCATCGAAGGCTTCCAAGGTCGTAGGAGACTGACTCAAAGTCGGAGAACCAATAGCCTTCCAACAAGCAAAAAACATGATGCAAGTTGAAGCGCCTTCATCAATAACCGTACGATGAATCGTTTTAGAGTTGATGATGACTTGGATAAGGAAGGCAATTTGGTGAGGCAGTCTCGGCACATGGCTTTCAAGATCAAAAGTAATCAGATCCGAGTCAGTCGGGTCGATGCCACCAATAGCTGATAGCAAGGAATTCCTTTGAGAGGGGAAGCTCTGGAGAACTTCTAAAGTGGACACAGCTGACGGAGCCTGGGCTAAGTCCTCAATGATGCTGTAGTGTTGAGTAGCATGAGCATTAGGGTTGTAAGAAGCTTTCCGGAGTACACCTTTAGGAGGGGGTCGGATGGGCGTCTCAGTACTAGGTCTCTCGATATGGAGTAGACTGGAACTAGATGAAGGAGCGCTAGAGGGGACCTCAGGCTCTTTCCCGGCAAGTGATGGATATTCTTTTGCTCGAGTACTAATGTGGACGGAAATCTTCCCAGCCATGAACACTTGGGAACCAAAGGGAGAAGAGGATTGGGATGGATCAACAACCATTTGAGTTTGTTGCAAGGGAAAAGGCTCTTTGAGCACGACAGGAGTTCCAGAGGCACCCTTCAGCAAATGACTAACCTCGGTGTTACAGGGAAAAGTGTTTATTTAGAACTGCTCTATCCCACTAAGGTGTGACAGCTGCCTTAGAAACAAACAGAGAAAAACTACTTTTGTATTTCCTTTATGAACTATAGATAGAGAGGAATAGAAAGAACCAACCTGTGTCTTGCGATAATCCTTTGATTCAATCCCTCTCTTCTTTGATAGTCTTCAGCTACCTGCTCCCTTACTTGCCCAGCTTTACAAAGTACCTGTAAGATCACAGAAGAAGAACACTATACAAATACATGGATCTATATTCATAAACAACTTAGGATCAGATTTAAGTTAACCATGCAAATGTAACAAGCATCAATGATACAAAAGCATGGAGGAAAAACTCAAATAGTTTTTATTGATAAACAAGAAAAGATCCAGGAGGAGTTACAACCGGTGGTTCCTGACCCAACATCAACCTCCCAGCAAAGAAGCCCCTCTTCACCTCAAACAAAGCATAGATCACCCAATACTCTGATGTTTGTCTCAAAAACCAACATCAATTCCTTACAATATGCAAAATTCCAGCCTTTGGATCGCTGGGATGAGGGATCCATATATAGATATCTGTAAGGAGGATGAGTCAGCTTGTGATTTGATTAGTGGCTTCTCTCTGTTAGTTCTTGCTTCCACTTGGAGATTGAAGGCCTCTTACTCATCCTTGGTCGAATTCAGTGAGGCAAGTGTCACAAGAGAAGATTCTAGAAGCTTCCATTGTCTCTCCACCTTGCAAAATGACACTGCCATTTGTCATTTCTTGCCCATCACACCCCACAGAAGGGACTTTTGAAATGAAACGTACCCTCACAGTGTATTTAGGTGCAATGCAATGCACCTAGCTAGTGGAGCAGCTGAAATGATCCTGTTTTGACTCATTCTGAGCAGTTTCTGGTGGAGAACTTTTGGGAGAAGCTGTAATCTGTTGACCTTGTTCCTTTAGGGGTTAGAACAACACTTTTAGGGACTTAGGAGCCCTTGGTTTATGGACATTTCATGCTTGGAGTTGTAGGGCACAAAAATGTCTATAACAGTTGCCCCCTAAAGTATGAGGCCGTTAACCTTTTGGTCTCGGGTGAAATGCTTTATTATGAGGATCAGAAGTTCTTTCAATGTTGGGAGGAGACTTGTAATAAGATACAATACAATACATTATCTTCATACTATTTTCATGATCTAGCTGAGGCAGGCATTCCCATGCTCAACTTTATAAATTCATTTTCATGTACATAGGACAAACAATCGTCTGAGGGTAGACTGATGATTCTGATAGAGCCATCATCCTTTTGGTAGGATGATTATCTGTGCTGCAATGCTGTACATTTGATGTCTTTATTTCCCTGAATATATATCGCAGCCCGAATGGATGAAACTAGATTCGGGGTCTTCAATCTCGTCCGATCTTTACTCGAAGTACAGGTCGATCCATGTGAGAAATGTTTTGAAGTCGAACATGGAAAGACATCGCTTGATTACCAGTCAATGATGTAAACTGTTAACAAGCGTGAGAGGAATCACTGATAATGATAATGATCCTCAAGGTACTACAGTACAATTCACGTGGCGTCGAACACCATGCAAAATCTTTCGGTCGAAGGTCATTGATGTAAACCTGTCGCCGGAAGTGAGAAGCTTTCCATTGAGGCATGCAAGCTTCAAAGTACTGAATGGGGTGTCCCTAGATCAACTTCCTGGATAATGAGCTGATGTCGACAAGAAGTGATCCGTCATAGGAGGGCCTTAATGAATCCCACATCAATCACACGGAATAGAGCAAATGATTTTGATGGAGGTGAAAACGATCTGATGATATAATGTTCAGGGTGGCGGTCATGAAAGAATGGAGTATAATGTATGGTAGTGGGTGAGACACATGTGACTTCTCTGGATGACTTCTCTTGATTATATCGACGACACTGATGTGATGGATTGGTAGCATTAACCCCAAATGTGGATGGTATGGCGTGGCCATGGCGATGTGACCGGTGAATGAAACAACCCAATCCGACTCGAACACAGGGTGGAAGTGTCATGTTCAAGAGCGACTTGCTACCAATAAAGATGCTTTGAGTTTTCTTCCCAATTTTTCCCCAGTCATTGCTGACCAGTACCTCTTTATTTTTGTCAAGATTGAGGAGGATAACATATGCTTGTTCTATAATTTTCCCTTCGGGCAAACCCATCGCTATGTTTTAACGAGCCTAGCGATAGTGAACCTCATTCTCGTCTATAGACAAGTTTGTCGCTATTAATTCTTTTAACGAGTTTAACGACAAAGATAACTCGGTCATTTTCAATTTTAGAGAGTTTGAAAAGGAACGTAAAGGTAACTCCAAAATTCCTTTTTCGTCATCTAATCCCTTAAGTCTGAAAAAGTATAAAACAATACAGAAGGGATGAATTTTCGATAGCTTTAACGAGACAAACAAAACAAGCGCTTGATCTTTTTGTGTAATAATCCCTCAGGTCCAAAAAGATTAAAATCTAGACGAGGGATAGCACTTCCTGTCCCTTTAACGAGCTGGAAGGCCAAGGACTCGGCAATCTTTTCATATTTTACGAGTCAGTTGAAAAGAGCTTAAAGGAGACTCGTCTTTTGAGGAACGAGTGATAAAACGGGTAGCAGCTGATTCCAGGTAAGGTTTGGAATTTTCCAATCATGGCAGTGTCACAAGGATGGCTAGTGAAATCACTCTTCGCAGCTGTTCCTCAAAATGGGTAAACAATCAAATGGAGGTGAATGATCGGCCAATGAAAAAGTGGAGGTGACGGTGCAAACATGACCAAGGCTTTAACGGCTGAAGTACTACATTCACGATGGTTATTTACCGAGAAATAGTTCATTTTTTAACGAGCTTAAACGCGGGTGGAAACATTTGCTCATGTCTTATGTTTATTTTTTTAACGAGCCTGAACTATGTGCTAAAACTGCTCGATTAATCCAGTCGTATGATAAGAATGTTTCATATAAAAATGGCAACTTTTAGAGTTTTGCCCCACATCCTTTCTTTATGCAAGTTAGGAAACGACCAATCCTACGGGTTTAAAGGGTTAGAGGTCCTAAAAATTTAAAAAATAAATAGTCGCTCTTCACTTGCATTCCAAAAGGTTTGCATGCCCCCAGGTATAAAATAGAGTTTCAAGGTTACCCCTTCTTTAGTCCGTTAAAACATTTGTTTTACCGAGACAGGCCTACCTCTTACAGGTTACCCAAAGATTATTCTATTCACAGTGCAAACAAAACACTTCTTCGGCGATGTCTACCGAGATAAACAAAGGTGAGCGGCGGTGCTCGCCTCCTCACCTAAATTTGACAAGAGAATCTTGTTCTAGAATAACCCCCTCTTCCAATCATGGATGGGGGTACAGACTAGTCATATTCTCCCGCGGAAACCTACCCTATACCCGAAGTTTTCCTGCCGAAGCAGACCAGGATGCATGCCCCCTGGGTTTCAGTCATATGCCTCCGAATCACTCGCGCTCATCGGGAGGACGGACTGGAGATTGAGACATTTCTTGCGTGAAAAGACCATCCAGGGATGGTATATGACTATTTGATCTGTATGATCCGGGGAATGAAAGTTGGTCCACGAGCTTGACCACTCTTCCTTCGTGCGGAAAACACATTACTCTAAAGAGTGAGGAGACAATTGCTCCCATGCAATAAATATAGTCTCGTCCAAGGAGTAGATTTTAATCCAGGGGTCCTTGAAATACCATTACGTTCATGTGAACTATTTTCCTTCTCAATGTTATGGGCACATCAGGAAGGATCCCTAACGATCGACTGCTTCCTTTATCAAAGCCTGTCAGATTTCTCATCTCAGGCAAAAGCGATGGCGAACCAAGCGCTTTCCAAGCAGTTGAGGAAAGGATACTCACAGAAGCCCCCTCATCTATGATGGTACCAGCCATAACCATTCTATATATTTGAACAATAATTCGGAATGGTACGCTAGCTAGTAAACGGGGTCTGCCTAGCTGATTCCAGTTGAAGGAGACAACTAGGTTGCTTGGAGGTGGGACCGAATAGACGGCCGGGTACGGCTCTGACGAACTTCCTTCCTGCGGTAAAGGAATGGGTAAATTTCCCCCATGTTCGTCGGAGTCTGTGTTTATGAAGAGAATTTGGATGGTGTCATCCTTGTTCTCTTCAGTGACTGTATCATCTGAAGATGGAACCTCTGAAGGCAAAACCAGGCCAACTGCCGCCTCGACCTTTTGACTTTCGTCTGGTGTGGATTCAGATGGTTCATCTTCAATGGCAGATGCTTCGACCGACCACCTGAGCGGGTCAGCCGGATTTTCAACTAGTGACGGACTCGGCAAGAGTTTCTTTATATCCAAGAGGAAGTCATAACGGTGAAACCGTACGATCATCTAAAACTCTTTTAGCTTCGTCTAAGAAGGGACAATGGTGGACGACATGATCGCCTTCGCACAGTTTACAAGGAAATCTACATTTCCCTTTTTGTCCTGGGGCTTCACTTTCACTAGTTGACGGTGTGCTTTCAACATGATCATCAGAGGTTGACGACACCGGGTTGTGCAAATGAGGAGATCAGTCCCTTAAGATCCGAGGGATGCAAGGACAATCTCTGTGAAAGTGGTCTCTTTTGCAAATGACACATGGCGATTTAGGCCTGGTCGGTGCAGTGTGTGGATTTTCGTTAGATGACACTTATTTGCCGCCATTCGCTTTTGGCTCCTTCTTCTTCTTTTCCTTCTTCTCCTTAGGAAATTGATTTTTGGATTTACCAGCCCCATCAAGCAAAGAGGAAGGAGGAGAGGAGGAATTAGAGGAAGTAGAAGGTTGGTGGGAAATTATGGACTCGTCTAATTGCTGATTCGATTGTTCAGGAATAATGGTGTTCTGAACGACAGAAGTTGAGAAGAGCCATACAAGCAAACCAATTGTCAGTCTTGGAAGCGACAATGCGGCCATATGGGGTGCACCAACATCTCCCCAAGAGGAGAAGGGACTAGGATTTCCTCCAAGGGGAATTCCTTGGTTGGTGGACTCCATTTTCTCAACCCAAGATCAACGTAGGAAAGGGGTAATGAATATTCTGTTTAAAATAAATTTTTATACGCTTTGACACAACTTGTTTTTTCAGTTTTTAAGAGTCGAGAAAAAACAAAAGATGACTCTAGCCTCCTTCAATTTTTAATGAGCCTAAAGTGACAAGTGCTCATATGGACCTTTTCCGTTAAGGAGTCTGAAAAGGAACGAAAGGGACTGCTCTGGAAGTCTAGGTAGAGGGAGTACCAAACCAATCGCAAAACTGCAGAATACTTTTTACGGTACGACAGTCAACTTCCTGAATGCTGTGTTCAGTGCATTGCGATCGATAGGGCGGCAGACACGACTTCCTATGGATAAAGGATTTAATCCTATAGGGGTCTCCCAAAATATACTCGACAATACGTGGGAGCACAAGTCCGTACTGGCACTTATCGTCTCAAAGTGGAGGAATCACCCAACCATCAGTGAGGACAACAGTTACCAAGCTTTACGACGCCATAATACGTCTCTAGCCTAAACCTCTAAATGTTGTGCGTTAAGTTCCAAAGCGTTGTTAGATTCATTGAATTTATTTTAAGTTGATCTTGCTTATGAAGTTTTCCTTTTGGGTTCACCACGAGATGTAGATGTAATTCCTAAAATGCAATCTAAAGATGATAAACAAACTTTTATCTCTTTTGTGCAATGAAAATCCTAGCTACAAGGGGAAAAGAAAGACACAATCTTTTCACAAAGAGCAAAGAGCACACTGTAAATGCACTTTCCTAAATCAAGCCAAACAGACTGTCTATATGCAAATGCACATGCATGTATTTGTTTTCGACTTTGTTAGTATTGATGCTAAAAAGAAAGGTAATGTACAAATCTGAATTTCTTTTCAAGCGACAAGTATAAACAAGCTCTTTTTCGAAATAAAAAACAGAGATGATTACGACACCTTACGATTTTGAAATGAACACTTGTTTTTGACACTAGAAAATTACAAATTCAGACCAAAGGAATAGTAACAATATAATCGACCATCAACAGCAATCAAACTTTCTCCTATGATCGAAATCGACACTTGCGACAGATCCAAATCAAAGGACGACAGTACGACTATTCTACTTTTGCAATGGAAAACTGTAAACGACTGAACAAACACACAAAAACATATACAGTTCTTTTGTACAAAGGAGGCAGAATAACAACAAGGAAAAGAGGTTTCAGACAGACATATACTGATCACAGGCAGCAAAAATCAGAGATAGAACTGGAAAGAATGAAGCACAAGAACCACAGTTGCACAGGGCTAGTCTGATCAACGCACCTGTAACACAGAGAATCTGAAATGCAGCGCAGGTTGCCCTTTCGGGAAGTGTGCTGAAATTCAGGATCTCTTGGCAGTACCTGCGCTGGGCTAGAAACGAGAATCTATCTGGGTTCCAGGTCACAGTTTGCAGTTCAGTCTTTGGTTTTTGGCGGAGTAAAAGCAATCAGTAATGCACAATCAGGGGTAGATCTAAGGAGGGTCTAAGAGCTATCACAAGGGCAATCAAATAGTTTTTGAATCAGTTGTTCAAATCATAAACAGATCCAGTGAATGGATTGAAGCACCAGATGTCTACCTTGCATTTGTTATGGAAAATGCAGTTCGAATGCCAATTATAAGTTTATGAAACAAACAAACAAAGAATGATACACAAACAAACTAATTAGGTCCCCAGCGGAGTCGCCATTTTGTTATAGGGAAAAGTTTCTATTTAGAACTGCTCTATCCCACTAAGGTGTGACAGCTGCCTTAGAAACAAATAGAGAAAAACTAATTTTGTATTTCCTTTATGAACTATAGATAGAGAGGAATAGAAAGAACCAACCTGTGTCTTGCGATAATCCTTTGATCCAATCCCTCTCTTCTTTGATAGTCTCCAGCTACCTGCTCCCTTACTTGCCCAGCTTTACAAAGTACCTGTAAGATCACAGAAGAAGAACACTATATAAAGACATGGATCTATATTCATAAACAACTTAGGATCAGATTTAAGTTAACCATACAAATGTAACAAGCATCAATGATACAAAAGCATGGAGGAAAAACTCAAATAGTTTTTATTGATAAACAAGAAAAGATCCAGGAGGAGTTACAACTGGTGGTTCCTGACCCAGCATCAACCTCCCAGCAAAGAAGCCCCTCTTCATCTCAAACAAAGCATAGATCACCCAATACTCTGATGTTTGTCTCAAAAACCAACATCAATTCCTTACAATATGCAAAATTCCAGCCTCTGGATCTCTGGGATGAGGGATCCATATATAGATATCTGTAAGGAGGATGAGTCAGCTTGTGATTTGATTAGTGGCTTCTCTCTATCAGTTCTTGCTTCCACTTGGAGACTGAAGGCCTCTTACTCATCCTTGGTCGAATTCAGTGAGGCAAGTGTCACAAGAGAAGATTATGGAAGCTTCCATTGTCTCTCCACCTTACGGAATGACACTGCCATTTGTCATTTCTCGCCCATCGCACCCCACAGAAGGGACTTTTGATATGCAACGCACCCTCACAGTGTATTTAGGTCCAATGCAACGCACCTAGCTAGTGG
Organism: Pinus tabuliformis; assembly: GCA_031772625.1. NCBI lineage: Eukaryota > Viridiplantae > Streptophyta > Pinopsida > Pinales > Pinaceae > Pinus > Pinus tabuliformis. Next base: position 456,304,477 of record CM062808.1, on the reverse strand, counting down.
AGCAGTTGAAATGATCCTGTTTTGACTCATTCTGAGCAGTTTCTGGTGGAGAACTTCTGGGAGAAGTTGTAATCCGTTGACCTTGTTCCGTTAGGGGTTAGAAAAACACTTTTAGGGACTTAGGAGCCCTTGTTTTATGGACATTTCATGCTTGGAGTTGTAGGGCACAAAAATGTCTATAACACTCGGACCGCCTTGGTCAGTCTTTGGTGTAGCGATCCTCGTCACAGATAAGGAAAGGATACTTGGGTTTGCATTTGGCACCTTCCTCGGATGGAGGTTTAGAGGAATATTGCTTTGGTTATTTAGCTTTATTCTTCCCTTTTCCCTTCTTTTTCCCTTTCGAGGCTTTGTCTGCCATGGTGGATTAGACGATGTTAACCTCTGAGGAACTACTAGAATTTGATGTGGCCTGAGAAGCGTTTTCATTTGAAGCATTCAATTTTTGCTTCCCAGGGTTTGAGGATTTCTTAGAAGACGGATTAACAGAACCAATGACACCATCAACGGAGGGTGTCGACGGAGCTTTGGAATTTCTGGGTCTCAGAGTGTTATAGACATTTTTGTGCCTTACAGCTTTGAGCATGAAATGTCCATAATCCAGGGGATCCAAAGTCCCTAAAAGTGTTGTTCCTGCCCCTAAAGGAACAAGGTCAACCAATGACAGCTTCTCCGAGAAGTTCTCCACCAAAAACTACTCAGAAACAGTCAAATTAGGATCAATTCAAGTGCTCCACTAGCTGCCTGCATTGCAAAGCACCCAAATACACTGGCTAGGTGCATTGCAACGCACTTGAATGCACTACCCAGGTGCAGTGAGCGGGAAATGACAAGTGGCAGAGTCATTCAACGAGGTGGAGAGACAATGGAAGCTTCCAGAATCTTCTCCAATGACACTTGCCTCACTCAATTCGACCAGTGATGAGTAAGAGGCTCTCAGCCTCCAAGTGGAAGCAAGAACTGACAGAGAGAAGCCACAAGTCAAAACATAAGCTGACTCATCCTCTCTGCTTACATCTATATATGGATCCCTCATCCCAGAGATCCAGAGGCTGGAATTTTGTACTTTGCAGAGAATTGCTGTTGGTTTGAGATTGAGATTAGTACATTGGGTGATTTATGCTTTGTTGGAGGTGAGGAAGGGATTCCTTTGCTGGGAGGTAGATGCTGGATCGGAACTCACTTGGTTGTATCTCCTCTTGGACTTTCTTATCATATCAATAAAGTTGTTTGAGTTTCTTCTACATGCTTGTATATCAGTGATGTTTTGTTATATTTGCATGTTTAGCTTAATCTGATCCTGAGCTTTTTATGAATGTAAATCTATATATTTGTGTAGTTTCTCTCTTTTGTGATCTTGCAGGAATTCGGTGAAGCTGGGCCAGTAAGGAAGCAGGGAGCTGGGAGCTATTGAAGAGAGGAGTGATTGGATCAACAAACTAGCGGAAGACACATGTTAGTTACATCCTTCCTCTTCATTTACATTTCATTAAGAAGAATACTCAAGTAGTTTTCCTTGTTTGTTGCTAAGGCACTGTCACACCTTAGAGTGGGATAGGGGTGTTCTGAATAGATACTTTTCCCAACAATAGAATGGCGACTCTGCTGGGGAACGTATCTAGTTAGTTTATTTGTGTTTCTATTGTTGTTCTTCTCATAAACTTAAGAGTGGCGAATCGAACTGCATTTGCCATTTACAAATGCAAAGTAGAGATCTGCTACTCTAGTCCATTCACTGGGACTGTTTATGATCTAAACAACTGATCCACAAATGCTCTAACTTCCCTTTGTGATATCTCTTATTACTCCTTTAAATCATCCCTCTAATTGTACCTTACTGATAGCTTTTATCCGGCCAAAAACCATAGATTAAACTGCAAACCGTGACCCAGAACCCAGAGAAAATTCTCGTTTCTGCTTCAGCGCAAGCTTTGTGAAGAGGTTTTGCATTTCAACGCAGGTCCCGAGAGGGCTACCTGCGCTGCAATTCAGTTTCTCTGTGCAACATGTGCGTTGATCAGCCTTTGCCCTGTGCAGTTATGGTTCTTTGCTTCATTTTGTTCAGTTTTATCTCTGATTTTTGCAGCCTGTTATCAGTGTGTGTACCTATCTGAAAACCCATTTTCTTTGCCTTAATTCCACCTCAGTTGTATAAAAGAAACTGTACTTGTTTTTGTGTATTTGTTACATCATTTGTAGTTTCCCATTACAAAAGTAAACTAGTCATACTGTCGCCCTTAGATCTAGACCTGTCGTAAGTGTCGTTTTGATCTTAGGAGTAAATTTGTTTGCTGTTGACAGTTGATTGCGCTTTTATTTTTGTCTTTTGGTTTGAATTTGTGAATTTCTAGTGTCGAAACAAGTGTTTACTTCAAAATCATAAAGTGTCGTAATCGTCTTTTTGATTTCAAAAAGAAAATTGTTTGTGTTTTCACTTGAAATCGAATTCAAATTTGTACAACAACTTTCTTTTTTGGCATCAATATTAAGAAAGTGAAAACAAATACATGCACATGTGCATTTGCATATTGATAGTTTGTATGGTTTGATTTAGGAAAAGTGAATTTACAGTGTGCTCTATTCTCTTTGAGAAAAGATTGTGTCTTTCTTTTCCCCTTGTAGCTAGGATTTTCATTGTTGAAAAGAGATAAAAGCTTGCTTATCATCTTTAGACTGCATTTAGGAATTGTATCTACATCTCGTGGTGATCCAAAAAGGCAAACTTCTAAGAAAGATCAACCTAAAATAAATTGAATGAACTTAACAACGCTTTGGAACTTAACGCACAACACAGAGGTCTAGGTTAGAGACGTGTTCCGGCGTCGTAAAACCTGGTGATTGTCGACCTCACTGATGGTTGGGTGATTCCTCCTGAGAGACGATAAGTGCCAGTACGGATTGTGCTCCCACGTACCGTCGAGTATATATTGGGAGACCCCTATAGGCATAAAACCTTTATCCATAGGAATCCGTGTCGGCCGCCCTACTGATCGCAATGCACTGAACACAGCATTCGGGAAGATTGACCGCCCGTACCCTAAAAAGTATTCTGCGGTTTTGCGATTGGTTTGGCACACCCTCTACCTAGAACTCCAGAGCAGTCCCTTTCATTCCTTTTCAGACTCCTTAACGGAAAAGGTCCATCTGAGCACTTGTCAGTTCAGGCTCATTAAAAATCGAAGGAGACTAGAGTCATCTTTTGCTTTTTCTCGACTCTTTAAAATTGAAAAAGCAAGTTGTGTCCAAGCGTCATTAAAATTTATTTTAAACGGAATATTCATACCCTTTTTCCTGCGTTGATCTTTAGGTTGAGAAAATGGAGCCTACCAACCAAGGAATTCCCCTTGGTGGAAATCCTAGTCCCTCCTCCTCTCGGGGAGATGTTGGCGCACCCCATATGGCCACGTTGTCGCTTCCAGGACTGACAATTGGCTTGCCGGTCTGGCTCTTCTCAACCAATGTCGTTCAGAACACCACTATTCCTGAACAATCGAATCAGCAGTTAGACCAGTCCAGAGTTACCCACCAACCTTCTACCTCCTCTAATTCTTCCTCTCCTCCTTCCTCTTCGCTTGATGGGGCTGGCAAAGCCAAAAGTCAAGTTCCTAAGGAGAAGAAGGAAAAGAAGAAGAAAGAGAAGAAGAAGAAGGAGCCAAAAGCGACTGGGGGCAAATGAGTGTCGTCTAACGAAAGTCCACACACTGCACTGACCAGGCCTAAATCGCCATGTGTCATTTGCAAGGGAGACCACTTTCACAGAGATTGTCCCTGCATCCCTCGGATACTAAGGGACTGGTCTCCCTGTTTGCACAATCCAGTGGCGTCAACCTCTGATAGCCATGTTGAAAGCACACTGTCAACTAGCGAAAGTGAAGTCCTAGGACAAAAAGGGAGAGCTAGATATCCCTGTAGACTGTGCGAAGGCAACCATCCCCTCCACTGTTGTACCTTCTTAGACGAGGCTAAAAGAGTCTTGGATGATCGTCCGGTTTCAACGTTACGACTCCCTCCTAGATATAAAAAACTCTTGCCGAGTCCTTCGTTAGTTGAGAATCTAGCTGGCCCGCTCAAGTGGTCAGCTGAAGCGCCTATCATTGAAGATGAACCAGCTGAATCCATACCCGACGAAAGTCAAAAGGTCAAGGCGACAGTTGACCCGGTCTTGCCTTCAGAGGTTTTATCTTCGAATGATACAGTCACTGAGGAGAATAAATATGACACCATCCAAATTCTCTTCATCAACACAGACTCCGACGAGCACGGGGGAAATCCACCCATTCCTTTATCGCAGGAAGGAAGTTCTTCAGAGCGATACCCGGCCGTCTATTCGGTCCCACCACCAAGCAACCTAGTTGTATCCTTCGACTGGAACCAACTAGACAGACCCTGTTTGCCAACAAGCATACCATTCTGAATTATCGTCCAAATATACAGAATGGTCATGGCTGGCACCATCATTGATGAGGGGGCATCTGTGAGTATCCTTTCGTCTATTTCTTGGAAAGCGCTTGGTTCGCCATCGCTTTTGCCTGAAATGAGAAATCTGACAGGCTTTGGTAAAGGAACCAGTCGACCTTTAGGGATCCTCCCCAATGTGCCCATAACATTGAAAGGGAAGACCGTTCAAATGAACGTGATGGTCGTTCAAGGACCCTTGGATTATAACCTACTCCTTGGATGAGACTATATATATGGCATGGGAGCCATCGTCTCCTCACTCTTTAGAGTAATGTGTTTTTGACACGAAGGAAGAGTGGTCAAGCTCGTAGACCAGCTTTCATTTCTCGGATCATGCATCGCAAATAGTCATATACCATACGTAAAGGGTCTCTTCACGCAAGAAATGTCTCAACCCATGGTCCGTCCTCTCGATGAGTGCGAGTAATTCGGAGGGATATGACTAGAACCCAGGGGGCATGCGTCCTGGCCTGCTTCGGCAGGAAAACTTCGGGTATAGGGTAGGTTTCCGCGGTAGAATATGACTAGTCTGTACCCCGTCCGTGATTGAGATAGGGGTTATTCTAGAATAAGATTCTTTTGTCAAAGTTATGTGAGTTGGCGGGCATCGTCGCTCACCTTTGTTTATCTCGGTAGACATCGCCGAAGAAGTGTTTTGTTTGAAAGATTAATGGAACAATCTTTGGGTGACCTGTAAGAGGTAGGCCTCTCTCGGTAAAACAATTGTTTTGGCGGAAGTGAAGTAGAGGTAACCTTGAAACTCTGTTTTATACTTGGGGGCATGCAAACCTTTTGGAGTGCAAGCAAAGAGCGATTATTTATCTGTTTTTTGGATTAGTCGTTTCCTAACTTGCATAAAGAAAGGAAGTGGGGCAAAAATCTAAATGTTGCCTTTTTATATGAGACATTCTTATCATATATCTGGATTATCGAGCAATTTTAGCACATAGTTCATGCTCGTTAAAAAATAAACATAAGACCAAGCAAGTGTTTCAATCCGCGTTTAAGCTCGTTAAAAAATGAACTATCCTCCAGTAAATAACCACCGTGAATGTAGCATTATCAGCCATTAAAGCCTTGGTCGTGTTTGCACCGTCACCTCCACTTTTCCATTGGCCGATCATTCACCTCCATTTGATTGTTTACCCATTTTGAGGAACAGCTGCGAAGAGTGATTTCACTAGCCATCCTTGTGACACTACCGTGATTGGAAAATTCCAACCCTTACCTGGAATCAGCTGCTACCCATTTTATCACTCGTTCCTCAAAAGACGAGTCTTCTTTAAGCTCTTTTCATCTGACTCGTAAAATATGAAAAGATTGCCGAGTTTTGGCCTTCCAACTCATTAAAGCGATAGGAAGTGCTATCCCTCCTCTAGATTTTAATCGTTTTGGACCTGGGGGATTATTGCACAAAAAGATCGAGCACTTGTTTTGTTCGGCTCGTTAAAACTATCGAAAATTCATCCCTTCTGTATTGTTTTATACTTTTTCGGACTTAAGGGATTAGATGACGAAAAAGGAACTTCGGAGTTAACTTTACGTACCTTTTCGGACTCTCTAAAAATGAAAAGGACCGAGTTATCTTTGTCGTTAGACTCGTTAAAAAGATTAATAGCGACAAACTTGTCTGTAGACGAGAACGCGTTTCACTATCGCTAGGCTCGTTAAAACATAGCGATGGGTTTGCCCGAAGGGAAAATTATAGAACAAGCATATGTTATCCTCCTCAAGCTTGACAAAAATAAAGAGGTATTGGTCAGCAATGACTGGGGAAAAATTGGGAAGAAACTCAAAGAACCTTTATTGGTAGCAAATCGCTCTTGAACATGACACTTCCACTCCGTGCCTGAGTCGGGTTGGGTTGTTTCATTCACTAGTCACATCACCATGGTCTCGCCATACCATCCACCTTTGGGGTAAATGCTACCAATCCATCACATAAGTGTCACTGATATGTTCAAGAGAAGTCATCCAGAGAAGTCAACCGTGTCCCATCCACTACCATACATTATACTTCATTCTTTTATGACCGCCACCCTGAACCATATATCATCAGACCGTTTTCACCTCCATCAAAATCATTTGCTCCGTTCCGTGTCATTGATGTGGGATTCATTAAGGCCCTCCTTTGATGGATCGCTTCTTGTCGACATCAACGCATTATCCAAGAAGTTGATCTAGGAACACCCCCTTCAGTACTTTGAAGCTTGCATGCCTTAATGGCAAGTTTCTCACTTCCGGCGACAGGTATACATCAATGACCTTCGACCACAAGATTTTGCGTGGTGTTCGACGCCAAGTCCTTTATTCACACCATGTGAATTGTACTGCAGTACCTTGAGGGTCATTATCATTATCGATGATTCCTCTCGTGCTTGTTAACAGTTTACATCATTGACTGGTAATCAAGCGATGTCTTTCCATGTTTGACTTCAAAACATTTCTCACATGGATCGACTTGTACTTAGAGTGAAGATCGGACGAGATTGAAGACCCCAGATCTAGTTTCATCCATCCGGGCTGCGATATATATTCAGGAAAAATAAAGACATTGACATGTACAACATTGCAGAATAGATAATCATCATACCAAAAGGATGATGATTTCATCAGAATCATCAGTCTACCATCAGACGATTGTCTGTCCTATGTACATAAAAATGAATTTATAAAGTTGAGCATGGGAATGCCCGCCTCAGCTAGATCATGAAAACAGTATGAAAAATAATGTATTGTATTGTATCTTATTACAGGTCTCCTCCCATCTTTGAAAGAACTTCGGACCCTCCTAATAAAGCATTTCACCCGATAAACGGCCTCATACTTTAGGGGGCAACTGTTATAGACATTTTTGTGCCTTACAACTTTGAGCATGAAATGTCCATAATCCAAGGGATCCAAAGTCCCTAAAAGTGTTGTTCCTGCCCCTAAAGGAACAAGGTCAACCAATGATAGCTTCTCCGAGAAGTTCTCCACCAAAAACTACTCAGAAACAGTCAAATCATGATCAATTCAAGTGCTCCACTAGCTGCCTGCGTTGCAAAGCACCCAAATACACTGGATAGGTGCGTTGCAACAAACTTTAATGCACTACCCAGGTGTGTTGAGCCGGAAATGACAAGTGGCAGAGTCATTCAACGAGGTGGAGAGACAATGGAAGCTTCCAGAATCTTCTCCAATGACACTTGGCTCACTGAATTCGACCAGTGATGAGTAAGAGGCTCTCAGCCTCCAAGTGGAAGCAAGAACTGACAGAGAGAAGCCACAAGTCACAACATAAGCTGACCCATCCTCTCTGCTTACATCTATATATGGATCCCTCATCCCAGAGATCCAGAGGCTGGAATTTTGTACTTTGCAGAGAATTGTTGTTGGTTTGAGATTGAGATTAGTACATTGGGTGATTTATGCTTTATTGGAGGTGAGGAAGGGATTCCTTTGCTGGGAGGTAGATGCTGGATCGTAACTCACTTGGTTGGATCTCCTCTTGTACTTTCTTATCATATCAATAAATTTGTTTGAGTTTCTTCTACATGCTTGTATATCAGTGATGTTTTGTTATATTTGCATGTTTAGCTTAATCTGATCCTGAGATTTTTATGAATGTAAATCTATATATTCGTGTAGTTTCTCTCTTCTGTGATCTTGCAGGAATTCGGTGAAGCTGGGCCAGTAAGGAAGCAGGGAGCTGGGAGCTATTGAAGAGAGGAGCGATTTGATCAACAAACTAGCGGAAGACACAGGTTAGTTACATCCTTCCTCTTCATTTACATTTCATAAAGAAGAATACTCAAGTAGTTTTCCTTGTTTGTTGCTAAGGCACTGTCACACCTTAGAGTGGGATAGGGGCGTTCTGTATAGATACTTTTCCCAACAACACGGAGCATTAGGCAAATAATCATATAAGGTACCAGACTGGGAATAAAACAAGTAGAGATACTGAGCACACGCAATAGCTTGCTCTTCAGTTACACACGCTCCCATAGCAATTTCCCGAGCTATTGGACCAACGAACGAAGTTGTAAACCAGTCAGTCAACAGCTGATTGGGAATCCAAAACTTAATTAAACGGCGACACCCTCTCCATTCATGGATGTGATTGGAGATTTGTGTGGTCGTATTCTATTTTAAGGACGTAAGGAGATGTGTGCCCGTTTCATAACAAATGGGCAACTGATAATGAGTTAGAAATGCCATAGCTAACGAGTTGAAGTCTTGAAAAGATCCGCGAGCTAACATGATATATCACTTAGTAGCAAAACCAGTGAGAGTTCGTTGAAAAAGGCGAAGGCGGACTGAATCATCAAGCCATGAGTTGGACGAACACCATAAATGATACGTCATAACATGACCCTGGGGATCTTCTCTAGCTTTGCCATCAAACTTGGGACAATCACTTGGAATTTTAGTCAGAACGGGTGGCCAATACGGATTGTGAAGGATGGGATCATTGGTCAGCTTGGACACATCCAGCAATTCGAACGTTGCTAAAAAGGGTAACTACGGGTTAAAGGACATCTGAGGCCGCGGGTAGGAGGTAGCACCAGAGTTCCAGCCAGCTGCTTGTTGTCCCCATTGAGTTTGCCCAGGTAGACTAGGTCCATAAGGGTTTTGCCCATAGGGATTTTTCCCATAGGGTTATTGCTATAACTGGATGGCTGACCCTTGATTTGCCCCCCAGCATTCCACTAATTAGAAACTTGGCCTGCAGGAGCAACATATGGTTGCTGGTAATTCTGATAAGGAGTCACCTGCATTTGTTGATAATTTTGATATGGGGCAAATTAAGTTTGCCCTTGGGATTGCTGGTAACCATAAGGCAGCTGGGCTCCAAACTGAGCCTAGGAACTAGGCTGCATTTGGAAAACTGGTTGAGATTGAGATCCAACCTGCATTTGAAAACCAGATTGAGTCTAGAGCCCAGACTGGGGCTGGAAACCGAGTTGAGCTTGAGAAGCAACAATCATTTGAGTGCCTGGTTGAGTAGGCCCAGAAGGATGTCCTTGAGTATGTTGAGGTGGAGCCATTTGGCTAGAGGGTTGACCTAGTTGAGATTGGGATGGGCCCATTTGCCCAGAAGGTTGAGCTTGCTGGGTAGTGGGTTGTCCTTGCACAACTGAGGGCTGTCCTGACGGGCCAGATGGCTGAGAAGACTGGACAGTCAGTTGACATGTTTGAATTTGGGGTTGACCAACTTGCCCAGATGGTTGACCAAACTGGACAGCGGGCTGGCCTTGCTGAACGTAAGGTTGACCGATCTGCCCAGAAGGGTAGCCTTGCTGGTTACCAGGTTGGCCTTGTTGGATGTAAGGTTGTCCGGAAGGGTAAACCTGCTGGTTACCAGGTTGGCCTTGTTGCATATGAGGTTGTCTTGGATTGCCAGAAGGTTGCCCAAGATAAGTAAAAGATGAACCACCAGAGACCGAAGGTTGTCCCTGGAAGGGTTGTCCTCGTGGGCCCCCAGGTTGCCCTAGGTAGGGTTGTCCATGATACTGCTACTCGTAGGAGGGTTGTGTGTAAGACAGTTGCCCTTGATAAGGTGGTCCTGCAACATTTGCAGGGGGTACCTGAGCACCGCGATAACTAGTGGTGCCCCAAGCAACAAATAACGGAGCCGAGACCTCAACGACAGGTTGAGATGGTAAGGACTCGGGAAGATAAAGATGATTCCCAATAGGATCGTAGTGATGAAATGGACCTTGCGAGCTCAAATTCTAGATAGCATGCAAATATTGTTCGTATGCCCCCCCTGCTGGAACGAAACAAGAAGAAGGTGGGGCAACAAGTGTAGGATCAACAACTCCGGATGTGGATACCGATGGGCCACTATTTTCTGATCCGGGGGAAGGTCCAACAACAGTGGTCACAACTGAGGATGCAGTAACAGCACCAACAACAGGGGCTGAAGAGGCCACACAGACAGTTGGAATAGTCAAGACTGAAGTGACAGACACATTGTGAATTTGGGGAGTAAAAGGCTCCAAGGTTGGAGTGACCGTTGGAGACCACATGGAACTCGTAAGGGAGTGTCTAGAACCCATAACATCCCTCAAAGCCCTATATCATAAGGGAAATGTGACACCGATAGAGGTAAGACTAAAGGGTGGAGTTTCCGTTGGAATAGGAATTCCATCACTCATTGCAATGAATCCTCCACTCTCGATGGGGGATGTGTCATCCATGTTAGAAGAAGACATTGGGATCGAGACACTAGGAGGGGTAACATGAGTATCTTCTTCGGAAGGCTCCCAAACTAGGTTGCAATGAATATTGTAAGACTCATCTTCTGGGGCACGAGAGTTAATCGGTTGGACACTCGGAATAACAGGGGAGTATCACTGACAACTGGTGTCTCAGCCATAACAGAAGAAGGAGATCCTTGGTCACTTGGAATGGGAGACGGGATCGGTGATTCCGCTAGGGTCATTCAATTCAAAAACCCTAGGAAAAACTAATGAGAAAGGACCCTACTCAAGCTAACGCAAACAAGATCTAACAGGTTAAATGTGAATGTGGCCGAATAAATTTTAAGACACAAGAACACAACTTGACCTTTTCATCTTTAAAGAGTCCATAAAAGGACAAAAAGATGACTCTAGTTGCCTTCGAATGTTTAATGTGCTTGAAGTGACAAGTGCTCAGATGAACCTTTTCTTTTAGGGAGTCCGAAAAGGAGCAAAAGTGACTACTCTAGAGGACTAGGAAAACGTTTTACCAGAAAATACGTAAAACTGCATATACACCTTGGCAGTCGTATGAAAACCAAGGACTTTCCGTATGGCAGTCAATCTTCCCGAATGCTGTGTTTGGTGCGTTATGGCTTGTAAGGCGACAGACATGGCTTCCAATGGATAAAGGATGATAACCTACTGGGGTCTTCCCATATACTCGACGGTATGTGGGAGCACAAGTGCGTACTAGACCACTATTGAGTCACAGAAGGAGGAATCACCCAACCTTGAGTGGAAACAAAAGTGACTAGGTTTAATGACGCCGGAGCATGTCTCTAGCCTAGACTTCTAAAAAGTGAGTGTTATGTTCCAATGCGTTTTTAGATTCTTTTAGTTCATTTTAAAGTTGATCTTGGATTAAGTTTCAGTTTTCAAGCCTTACCGTATGTGTATAACAAATCCTAGAATGCAGTTAGAATGAATGAAAAATCCTTTTTCTTCGATGAATGTCTACCTACTGAAGGGTAGAGAAAATCATTTCCAAACCAAGAAAACCAGGACAATCAATAGAGGAGTCACTCAATGCAAGAAAAACACCAATTCTCAAAGTGCACGGATATTACCAATGAGAGACCTAAACATTTGCTTTCCAATATGCAACTAGAAATGCAAATTTGCTTTCAATTTCATTACTAGATGAATGCAATTTTTCGATTTTGATGCCTTTGAATCTAGAAAAACAAACAAGTGGCAAGCAAGCACAGAAAAACAGGTTGACCCAAACAATTGTAATCTATGCTTGGTAGTGAAGAAATCGAATCAACATGCGAAATTGGTTCAATGACATTCACTAAACAATCAACCAAAAGCAAGCTCAGGGGAAGACTTAACCAAATCAACATCAAGTTGCAAATGAATCTTTGAGTAACCAAGCAACCAAGCAAAACTGATCAAAAGAATCGAAACAATAAGACTAGGTCACAAAGCAAAAAGACAAGAATCAGTTGACAAATCTCACCAAGGAGTGCCTCAACCTATAAACAGTAAAAAACAAATCACCAAGCAAGTGGAAAAACCAAGGGACTAGCAAGACTGATGGATTCAGGAGGTAAAATTGAACAAAATCAATTCTACAACAATCAGTACAGGCAATACACTGGCAACAGAGCGCTGATAAAGCACTTGCTTCAGCAACAAAGTGATGTCAATGCGGGAATACACGACTTTCCTGCAATGGCCTGAATTCCAGGTCTGTCGTGATTGTTAATGTGTAATTACGCGATGAACAGGATGACACGAAAGGGGGTTCACGATGACAGTGTGCCTATTACAATTAAATATGCAATGAATCTTAAAAAAAATGACAGGCGAATCAAAACTCCCAAATCAAGGACAATCAATCCTTCAATCTCATAGAGGTGTTCCCTGATCAGGCCAAGAGACTCAAAGGACTGATAACTAATCCCGAAAACTTGAAAAGAGATCTAATCAAAAATCAAGGCAAGAGAAAACAAGAAAAACACAAAGGCGTCCCCAGCGGAGTCGCCAATTTGTGATGCAGGAAAGTGTTCCCTCTACGGACAGAGGCAACTCCTCTAGCCCTAGAGTGGGTCTAGTCACAAACAAGGACAAATCAACAATAGTTTTCCTTAAACAGTTTAGAGTTGGAGGCCTACCTCAACCGGTGGTTGATGGAGTTCTGTCGCGCTGCTCTAGCTTCCGCTTCTTCAATGAGTAATCAACCTGAAACAAGCAAAGGAAATACAACAAAACACGTAATCCAGCGACAACAATAAACCATTTACTCACAAAGTCAAGAAGTCATGAGCTATCATGTACATTGCATAGAAGACATAGGAAAAAACATTGATTGTATTAATGAAAAAATAAGAGTAAGCTTACAACCAAAGTCTTGACGTCACAAGCCTTCTCAGAGGGATCCAGCCATCATGTTCTTCAAGCATTCACTCTTTGATGATAGATCTCCCAATACAAGAACTCACTCACTTATGAATTTCACACAAGATTAAGGGCACTTTACAATCCTTCCTCAAGCAAATCACACACTTGACACACTCACACAAGCTATCTAGCAAACTCACAAAGTACTAACAGCACTGCTCCAGTAGTGAACTATCACAAACTATCCAACTAGCCATGCATAGCAATGGTGAGGGCTTAAATAGGAGAAGGAGTCTCCATTAAAGGTGGAAGGGAGAGCTTATCATCAAGGAAGGTAGCCCAATTGACGGAACTGCCACACCAGGAAAGGAAGGGCGACATAAACAAGGCCAACAACCAGGTCTGGAGTCATCTGGAAGGCCGACTGTTGGAACAATTCACCCAATCTGGATCATCGCAGGCAAAAAACTGATCTTACGCGCTGAAATCGCTAGTGATCAGTGATGAGAGTCAGATCATCGCGGAAAATACTGAACAGACACGCGCTGGTACATAAAATCGAGCCATCGCGGGAAACACATGTACTTCTGCGCTGGCAAAGCGGTCAGTCTGTGCATGCATGCCTGTCAGCTCGTTTATTAATCCAATAATCGCGATGAGGCAGATAACTTTGGAAAAGTGGGTCAATTGGCAGTTTAGAAAAGCATTTGTCTATCGTAGACTTGGACACATGACACAGTGGGATGACCGGGAGCGAAGCGATGATAAATTACTGTGCAACACACATAGTAGAAAATGTTGGTGAAATTTATATGAAGGAAATTATCAGGCTACATGGTGTGCCCAAGGCATATATTTTAGATAGGAATCCCAATTTTATATCAAATTTATGGAAAATTTTATTTAAAGAATTTGGAACTGATTTGAATTTTAGCACAACACACCATACATAGTAATATGGTTGAACAAAAAGAGTTAATCATGCTATTGACGATATGTTTGGGATGCATTTGATTGATGAACCATTAAAGTGGAAAGAATATTTTCACTTGAAATACTTTGCTTATAATTATGGGTAACAAACATCTTTGAAGATGAACCCATTCAAGGACTTCTATTGTAGGAAATGAAACACACCTATGAGTTGGGATAACCTAGTGGATTGGGCCATTTTTAGGCCAAAGGTATCGAGGGAAATGGAAGAGAAAGTAATAGAAATCAAGTGGAATTTGAAGGTCGCCTAAGATAGATAAATTATATTTGAGATAAAATTAATTGAACATAGAATTTAGAGTTGTTGATCATGTCTTCTTGAGAGTGAAGGAAAAGAAAAGTTCATTGAAACTAGGTAACTATTTAAAGTTAGAAGCTAAATATTGTGGGCCATTTGAAATCTTAGAGAGGATTGGCCGAGTTGCATATAGGATTGGATTTCCAACATCATGCACATGCATAACATGTTTCATATTTAACTTCGTAAAAATTAAGTTGTTGATGCTAATGAAATTGGCTCGAACATGATTCAAGTGGAACTCAAGGGAGACGTCTCGTCTAACCAATGTAATTTTGGACAAGAAGGTAAAATGGCTTTATAATCTAGCCATCACCTTGGTAAAGGTGCAGTGGATCAGTACTAAATATGCTAAATGGGAGAATGAAGATGCAATGAGGGAAGAGTACCCTCATCTTAGCATGAAATTGGCTCAAGCACGATTCAAATGGAACCTGAGGGAGACTTCTCAACTAGTGCAATTTTGGACAAGAAGGTCAAATGGATTTAGAATCGAGCCATCACCTTGGTAAAGGTGCAGTGGACACATTTCAGTACTAAATATGTTGAATGGGAGAACGAAGATGCAATGAGGGAAGAGTACCCTATATATATATATATATATATATATATATATATATATATATATATATATATATATATATATATATATATATCTATATATCTATAATGTAGTGAAGATAGTGCATAAATAATGGGGAGGGGAAAGTAACAACATGTCTCAATCCATGGATTGTAAATAACACGTACACACAAAACATAGGCTAGTGAACTAAGGATTACTTTTGGAGCTAGCATGCTAGTGTGCATGCATGATTATATATTTTAGGGGAGGTGTGGTTATGTGCATATGTTTTTACATGTTTTGAGGCTAGAGAGCCTCATTTTATACATATGAAACTTCATGCTCATTAATTAAATACATTAATATTTTAGATTGAGCAGGAGGAAAAGAGTATGGGTAGCTAAGACTCCATGGATATTAAAAATGGGGCTTTGTATGACTTAATAGTTATTAAAAGTGCAGAATATTTTAGTGGAAGTCCATCAAGTGACTTTAAGAGGTTCCATGTGTGAAGAGAGGGACATGAACATAAAAATAAGGTTTTGGTACTATGGAACATGCATCATGTAATGTCTAACTAGGGAAAAGGGACTGAGCACCTTGATGGAAAAAAGGGGATAACCCTATGTCACGTGGGACAGGTTCCCTAGTGTGAGGGCTTGGAGGGTACCAAGAGACCCTTAATGATCTATAAACTATCGTGGATATTCCACTCGATAGTTTGTCACAACATATTTGATAATAATATATTAAAATACCATATTTTACACTATTATAATTTTATTAAAATTCTAGATCTGCAGATTTTACTCTAATTAGTGCATGCATCTGAATGGAAATTATGGAGAAAAGTAGAGAACGAAAAAATAATCTCACAAACAGATAAGACATAAGATATCCTATCTCACAAACCCTTTCAAGAGAAAACCCAAGTGGATGTTGAGGTTGCTTCACTCCCTTTCTCTATTTGGAAATATGGTTGTAGGTACAAATAAGTAATGTTTGTGGTCCGTGGGCTACTATAGTGTGAAAACCATGTCTGTGTTCTCTACCTTGTACCTCTTCTGGCTATCTTTTCTCAGTTGTGGAACAAGATTCTCTCGAAAGAATGGAAGTCCTCCTCCTCCTAGTGGATCGGTTATAACACAACTCGATAGCCTACTAGTGGTTAAGTACCACTACATCAACTCTTAACTAGAGTTTCAAAATAGAATCTTCTAGAGTCTTTTACATCACAAACATGTGGCTAGCCCATTTTCCATGAATAATGGGGGCCGACACGACATCCTCCCAAACTATAGGTGTCAAAAAAAGAAGGTCAACTTCTGAGTGTCATAATTTTTGCATATGGACACCAATTGATGCTCTTCTTGCACCATTCAAAAGGTCTCTATGTTTATAATAACATGACAAGATCTGGTGCTAAAGAGGCAAAGTTTAAACCCAAAAAAATGTTGTTTGGTGGCTCAAAAACACTCATGGAAGGTTTCGCGCCTTGTTTCACTAAACTCGGTCCCACCAATAAAAATGGTCCCATGAGCCGAATCCTCCAATTTTCCACTCCAAATGCATCTCAATGGATGAAAAACAATATAATGATCCAATTTGGATCGCACATCCCCATTTTGGGAGGATTTTGGTCCCCAAAACATTTTACTGAATGAGGTGAGGAAAGTTTTCCTCCATCTTTTGTCTCATGTACCATTTAGCTTTTATTTGAATTTGTCCCTTCAACCCAATCTGCCAAAGGTCATGCTTCCCCTGTCTTATAGTTTTGGACCTCTTCTACAAAACTATATCTTCTTTCAACTCTTCCTGAGCGTCTGGTGCCAAATTCTCCACAGAAGGTAGGGCATGTTCCTCTTCCCTATCTAACATGGAAGGCTCATAGAGTTTCAAATTCTCTATATTCACAATTGAGTAAATATGCATCTATGGTGGTAAACTAAGTTGATATGCATTATCACCCACCTTTTCCAATGTCTCAAAGGGACCATACCTTAGAGCCTTTATTTCCTTACTAGGCTCCTACAACCTCTCCTTGTTCAGCTATAGCCAAACTCTGTCCCCTACCTTGAATGATTTCTCTTCTACCCTTATACTTCTCCTAATAATGTTGCAGTGTTTCATGTACTTGTATATGGATCTACGTGGACTTCTCTATAAAAATTTCAACCCTCAAAGAATCTCGTGTAAGATATTCCCTCACTCCTCCTTGTTGCCCATATGAAATATCCAATGGTGAAGGTGGCAAATATCCAATACAATTCTCAAATGGGAACTTTCCTATAGAAGTGTGGACTTCTCTATTATAAGAATGTTGTATATATACTGTATTTTCATCCTAGGGCTTTAGATGCTTTTGGTTGTATCCCCTTAGAAGCTGCCCCAAAGTCCTCTTGACTACTTCTATTTGTCCAACTGTATGTGGATGGAATGATGTAGATATCTTCAACTTTATGTCCATCTTCTCCCACAATGTAGTCCATAATGCATTGAAAAATCTTGTGTCTCTGTCTGAAATGATGCTCCTTGGTATCCCAAAGTGCACCCACATCTGTCCAAATAACATTTATTCCTTCTTTTCTGCTGATGGTATTTTTATAGGGAATCATAACATACATCTTCTTGAACCTATCAACTACCATGAATACGTAGTCATGTCCCTTCCTAGTTGTCAGTAATCCTCCCTCAAAGTCCATGGAAATTCTTTCCCAAGGATGAGTAGGTACAGGTAAGGGATGATACAAACCTTGTTTCGTATTGCTAGGCTTCTTGGTACAACAAAGAATGTATACTCTTATGAACCTAGCTACCTTCTCTTTCATCATGGGCCTATAAACATACCTCTGCAAGTTATCCACGATCTTCCCTACACCAAAGTGCCTTGCAAACTTAGAATTGGGAGACTCTCTAATCAGCTACAAATGCTCACCTTTAGCAACACATAAGTTATCCAGACTGTAGAGTAACCTGTCCTAAATATAGTAGTCAATGTTGTTGCCGCCATCATGCACATGTCTCTGACTTTGCAACTGTTGATACACCTCGTTGCAGTCGTCATTTTTTGAATATGCCTCTCTCTATGCATCATGGGTGAATCTCCATGTGCATAAGAGTCCCCAAAGCTGTAAAATTTGATGTGGGTGGTCTTAAAAGCATATTGGCCAACTTTTTTGTGCTTCCCTTCTTATACTTGATCGCCAATTCAAACTATTGTAAAAACCCCATCCACTTGTAATGTCTGGTCAATTGTAGCTTAATCTTGACTACAAGTATTGTAACTACCAGTGATATGTGCATATTATTATATCCTTTTCCATCAGATAGTGCTTCCCCTTCTTCAGAGCTTGCACCATGGCATAGAGCTCCTTATCATAGGTAGTGTAGTTAAGAACTTCCCCATGAAATACTTTAGAATTGTAGCAAATGGGCCTTCCTCCTTTCATCACCATAGCTCCCAAATCATACCCACTCGCATCCATCTCCACTTTAAAGAGCTGTTGCAAGTTTGGTACTGCCAGAACTAGTGCTTGATTGATCTTTTTCTTTAGCTCCTCGAAAGCCTTTTGCTGACCTTTTCCCCACTATAAACCCTTTCCACTTGTTGTTATGGCGTGGAGTGGTGCTGCTATCATTGGAAATGAGGCTATGAACTTCCTTAGGTATTGTGCTGCCCCAATCAAACTCTTGGCCTTAGAAACATTAGTAGGAATTGACCATTTCACAATGGCCTCCATCTTAGAAGGATCTATATTCAACTCTCCTCCACCAATCACATACCCCAGATACACCAAAGACTACTGAGAAAAATCACACTTCTAGAGGTTTTCTGGCAGCTAGTGCTTCTTCAATGTTTGCAGCATGTGTGTCAAATGTGAAATATTCTCCTCCCAGGTACCACTATATAATAGTATATCATCCATATAGACAATAACAAATGAATCTATAAAAGGGCTCAATATATCATTCATTAATATCATAAAAGTAGCTAGTGAATTACATAGGCCAAATGGCATAACTAAACACTCATACAAACCTTGCTTAGTTTTGAAGGCGATCTTCCATGTATCTTCTTCTTTGACTCAAATTTGGTGATATCTAGACTTCAAGTCCAACTTGGTTAAATAATTTTCTTGTTGGAACTGACCTAGCAGATCATCTATCGTAGGCAGGGGTATCTGTTCTTGAGTGTGATTTTAGTTGTAAATTATACACATCTGCTAAGTCCCATCCTTCTTTGGCACAATGATGGTGGGTGACCCACATGGTGATGTACTTAGTCAAATGACACCCTGTTCCAGCATTTGTTGCAACTGATTCTTCACCTCACTTACTTCTGTAACAAACTCCCTGTACAACCCAATATTTGACAATGTGGAGTATGGTAATAGCTGGATCTCATGCTCCACTTCTCTCTTAGGTGGTAACCATTTAGGTTCTCGGAACACATCCTTGTATGCATGTAACAACTCCTCCAATTTTTGTTTTTGTTTCTTTGTACACCCCTCAGGGATGCCTTGCCTCTTATTGACTCCTCTTCATACTAACTCTCTCTTAAATATAATAAAACATACTTCTTGCTGGAACAATTAAATTTCTTGCCCTAGTTAGCACTTACGAGTGAAATTTTTTACTTGCCTTTGTGTGCATTAAAGATGAAAGATTTTCCATCCTTGATGATATGGTACTGGTTAGCTCTCCCCATGAATATTGCATCACACATGTACCTGTATGGACTCCCAAACATGACTCCGCATACATCAAGGGGAACCACATCCAAATCTACTTCATTAATAAAATCAACGCTTCCAGCCCCAACTTCTTAACCAGCTCTAATGCAATGAGATTCCATTAGGGGAATTTTGTGTTCTAAAATGGGCCTCCTAAGAAATATGTACAACCAAGACAAAATTTATAAGAACCAATAATATTCAAGATGATGATGTCAATCATGGGGGATGATCCACCATTTTTGGAGTAAAAAAGTAAAAATAATAAAATAATGAAACTACCTTTTCAACTCGTATTTTAAACTTATATCCCAAAGGTTTTACTCAAATTTCGAGTGAGAGTACTCATTTGATGAAAAAGTTAACTCCTCATCCAAGGAGTACCCAAGTTTCATATTTTTATGGACACTACTACACAAAAAATGAGAAATACATGGAAAAATGTGATTGCAATCACATTTTTCATGTATTTCTTATTTTTCATGTAGCAGGGTCCATAAAAATTATGAGAAATGGGTAGTCCTTGGATGAGGAATCAAATTATTCATCTAACGAGTGTTTTTGCTCAAAATTTGAGTAAACCCATAAGGCGATTGGTTGAAAATACGAGTTGAAAAAATAGTTTTTCCTTTTCTTCCTATAAAATTTGATGATGTAATCTAATCTTATTTTATTGTTTCCACTATTATTTTATAATTTTCTTAGGAGGCCCATTTTAGAACTAAAAATTTCCTTAATGTCTTGCAATCGTAAGTCAAATAGAACATCGATATTTGTCTTCTTGACTTGTATCTTTATATGGAAGAGTTTGGTCATTTCTTTCTCTTTATGTTGCTGAGGGCTACTCAAATTCACCTACTTGTACATTGATTTATCGACGATCTTCTCATCCACGTCCGAGTTGATTTCAAATTGGTTGCTCGAATCAATGTCCATGAGATTCTTCTTCTTACTATATTTCTTCTTATTCTTCGGGTTTAGCTCTAGATGCAACTTCCAACATTTCTCATCTGTATGGCCATCAATGTTGGAGTCGCTGTAGTGGTTTCTAGCATCTTTGCACTCGTGTTTTATGGTTGTCATATTCTTATATTTCCCCCTTTTTTCTTCTTCATCCCCTCCTTAGAAGCTTCATGTTGCTCGTTCTCCTTTGATCTACTCGATTGCATTCTTTTCAGGCCTACGTTCTCCAAGTATTGTGCCTATACACAAGCCTCATCGACCGATTTGGGCTTGAACAACATCACTTGATCACGTAGATGGCGATGTAGACCCAAAAAATACTTGAGGAGTGCATCTGGGTTCCTTGGAGAGATACCCAAAATTATAAGCATATTTTTTAATTTTGTGTTGTACTCCTGCACGCTTTGGCCTGACTTTTGCCTAAAGTAATGCCCCCGGATCCATTGGTCCTCCACGTACCTAATGGGATAAAACTATGACTTAATGAGGGTTTTGAAATCATCCAACTTAGTCACTAGAGCTTCTCCCTCCAACCTCGGGGTTTCTGCGTGGTTATCCCACCAAGTTAGTGCAGGGCCCTCTAATTTCAGCTACATGAATGAGATATTTTTCCCTTCCTCGATCTTCTAGACATTGAAATAAACTTCTAGTTGCTACAACTAGTGGTTCAACTTCAGAGCATCGATCTTGCAATGGTAAGACTTGATATCAGCTTTTTATTCCATTTTCAATAGGGATCGATTCACGACGCTCGAACTGGGTTGATATTTTCTGTGTTCTTTCTTGGGCTAGTTCTCCATGTCTTGCCGATCTCCCGGCCTCCTTCTAATTTTTCCTTTGCATTTGAACCCCCATATTCTCCAAATATCTCGAAATTATTTCTTAGGACTACCATGAGGAGGTTTACGTTGTAGTTTATATCTTCTACTTGTTGTTCGAGCCGTCAAAACCTTGCCTCTGCAGGATCACGAGGTTCATTTACATATTCACAGGCCATGACTAGGTTTTTATGATTTTCAACCCTGTCGACCTAGATCCCCTGTAAATATCCACAAATACCCAAAAAAATTTCTCTGATACCAGATGATCCGTAAATTTTGTGGATATTCCACTGGACTTTTAGTCACAACAGATCCGATAATAATATATTAAATTACCATATTTTTATGCTATTATAGTTTTATCAAAATTCTAGATCTCTAGATTTTACTATAATTAGTGCATGCATGTAAATCGAAATTATGCAGAAAATTAGAGAACGACAAAATAAGCTCACACACACATAAGACAAAATATATGTTCTCTGGGAAACCCTTTTAGGAGAAAGCCCATCTAGAAGGTGAGGTTGCTTCTCTCTCTTTCTTTGTGTGGAAATATGGCTGCAAGTACAAAGAACTAATGCCCGTGGCCCGTGGTATGCTACAATAAACAAATCCTCTTTGTGTGCTCTACCTCCTATCTCTCCTAGTTATCTTTGCTCAGTTGTGGAATCCAATTCCCTCAAAATAATGGAATGCCTCTTCCTTCTAGTGACCCAGTTATAACACAACCTGATAGCCTATCGGTGGTTAAGTATGACTACATCAACTCTTAACTAGAGTTACAAAATAGACTCTTCTAGAGTCTTTTACATCAAGAATATGTGTCTATCCTCTTTTCAATGAATAATGGGGGTTGATGTGACACCCTCTCGAACTATAGGTGTGAAAATAGGAAGTTCAACTTCTGAGTGGCATAACTCTTCCATATGGACTCTGATTGACGCACTTCTTGCACCATTGGAAAGGTCTCCTTATGTAGAATAGCATGAAAAGGTATGAAACTATGGAAAAAAAATTTACTCCCAAAAATTTCGTTTGATGCCTCAAAAGTCTCCTGGAAGGTTTCAGACCCTGTTTCACCAAATTGGGTCCCGCTAGTACAAATAGTCCTGTGAGATTATTCCTCTACATTTTCCACTCCAAATGCATCAAGATGGCCAACGAACAATATAATGATCCAATTTGGATCTCCTAAGGACAACAAGATCTCCTAGAGCCATATGGATCCCTGGAGAGTGTGATAGAGCCCCAGGGGCTCCAAGTGTAGAATATAAAAAGCACCACATAGCTGTAGGGATAATGGGATGTGAGCCTATTGGTTAGAGGCTATTGGGATTTTGTACCTTGGCCCTATTTACATGTGGCACTAGACAAGTACTTGTTTTTGGGTAAGTTGTTTCCCATGGGGTCAAAGCCCTAGTTTGAGGGTGAACCATTGCTGAGCAAAAATAAATAACGTGGTCCATGGCTAGGAATAACCTCTGAGGTTTGCATCCACTTGGAATATATGACTCAAATAAACATTAAACATTCATATAAGTTCTTAATTAAAATTATTTTGTAAATAATTATATAATTATGTTTGTTTCATATGAATAGAAAATAATGGCATATTTATTTGTTTATACACCTATCCATGAGAGCATTCCATGGTACAACAAATTTAATTATGCATACCACATTTACAAAATATAAAGTAAAAGGAAAATTTGTAGAAAATCAAGGGTAACAGGTGTACTAGAACTCATAGAAAAATTTTGCAGGGCCATTGCAACTTAAATAATAAGAGTTGCCTACTCCATTGACATATAGGGTGAAAACTGCATTCCCATTATAAGCACATCTATTAGGAGGAAAAATTATAGCAACGTATACTAAAGTCCACAACTTTGATTTAAACTATTAACACAAGGTGCATGCAAGCTTAATAGGTGATATGAAACGTATATGAGTAGTATATGAGTATAATATGATCTAAAATATCATAATATTGTGACAAAATAAATTAACAACTCTAGAATATCATTTAATTCATCTCCCATAGACCAAGGTAATGGATTTAACTTCCATCTCTTCTTGGAGTGTGTTAGAAGTAAAATAGAGATAAGGATTTAACTTCCATCTCTTCTTGGAGTGTGTTAGAAGTAAAATAGAGATAAGGCTACTACCAAATAGGTGAGAAGTTAATCAAAGTGAAAAGGTTCTTCAAATCAATTCCCACTATGTACCTAATAGATTGAGAAATCGTTACAACATTAGTTATATGTTATAGACTCATATAATCCATTCCAAAGCACTGACCACTATAATTTAAAGATGGGAAATCACATAAATACTTAAAAAAATGGTAAGATTGGAAATAAAAGAACATATCTCACATAAAAGGAAACTATTATGTTGTATAATTTCAAGATAAAATCAAGATATAAATTTAAAGACAAAGAATGAAATGAAAGGAATGTTCGTATGTGTTCCCCTAGAGTGTTCCCTAACAAAGGGAGCCCTTCGAACCGTAAAACCTCATAGAGACAATTTTTTTAAGTAATTCATGGTCTTTCACATTGAATAGAAATGGAACATAATAAAGAAGATAAAACTTTATTCTTGTAGCATCATTTGAACTAATATCTAGCAATAAAAAATATAATGTGAAATACTAGTTTGGCTAGTTATTCTGCCATATAACATTTTATATATACTTGAATTGATGCAAAGGGTACTATCTGATCCAGTCAATCAATGCATGGTTGATGGGTGTTGTTCCTCGATTTCCTCCATCTCATCATGGCTGATTTAAGAGGACAATTCTACCCTCTCTACTAATTTGAATTCCAATATTTTGAAAAACGTCAATCCACCTCACTTTATTGCTACCTGCTCGTGTTGTAGTCTTAGTGGTATCTCTTCAATGATGATGGGAAAAAATCCGTTGGATATCTCACCAACTCAACTAGTTGAGAATGATTATGAATGTGAATGTTGAACCCCATTTTGATATGATATTAACCTAGAATTTATTCATTATTGTTACATTGATATTATCTCTTGAAAAACCATATTATGCCATGTAATGAAATTCCCGAAATTAATCTAAAAAAATTCTAAGAGTATATTGTGTCCATTTGATACTAAAAAATTCAAATTCATTTGAGTAAGCATAAGTAAAAATCATCTTATTTGGTCATTTAAAAGTAATAATTTTTCAGTATGAAAAAAGCACAATTTGTATTAATAACCAAGTAGAAATTTACAAAAATAAGTTGTTGTTCAAAAACATAATCCATTTTTTCATTGTCTGTTATTAAAACATGTTGTAACTACAGGTCCCTCCTAACCTCAATAAGAAAATAGCGAAGTGGTAAAGCTATTCTCTGAATAAATTGTGTATAGGGGACTGTATGATATAAGCTAGATACAGAAATAACAAAATTATAGCCATCATTGGTATGCCTATTTTAGGATACAGTATGAACCTGTTGAGAAAGAAAACACCATCTACGATGGAAAAAAATCCCAACTCGTAGAGGACACTGTTTTGTGCCCAGTGGCCAGGCAGTTGATAAATCTCCAACAAAGACAAAATGAGACTTCAAGTAGTGCCTAGGAGAGATCCTATAATCCTAGAAAAAGAAAATCATCCATGACATAGGTGTTGTTCTCCCAGTTGATTTCCATGTACCATTTACCCGATTCTTTGAACAAACTTTTTTTTGATAGTCTGTCGGCTTGCACATTTTGAGATCTGCCTATGTGCTGAATTGAGTAGCCATTTTGAAGTTGCCAAAAGACCTAGATTCTCTTCATCCATCCTAGTAATGAAAGGTTGTTTATGGAATCC
Source organism: Pinus tabuliformis (assembly GCA_031772625.1). NCBI lineage: Eukaryota > Viridiplantae > Streptophyta > Pinopsida > Pinales > Pinaceae > Pinus > Pinus tabuliformis. The sequence continues at coordinate 456,279,232 of CM062808.1, read as the reverse complement.
TTTCCAATTACATGGTTGATTATAATCTTGGAGTCTTCACATACATGTAAGACAAGGATATTTAAGAAGTTGCTGAACCACAGTAGGCCCCAAAGAGCCATTGCTTCCGCCTTGTTGTTGGTGCCATTTCCTCCGTTCCAGAGAACATTGTATGTTAGTTGATTAGTTATGGATTTCCAAACCCCGCAAGCACATAATCATTTTTGTGCAGCATCGTCAAAAAAGCCCATTGGATACTTTAGCAATGAGTTGCTGTGCCCACGGGGATTGTTACTTTGCCGTTTGGGCTAGGGTAAAAAAAACAATGTAGTTTGTTACAATTCTGTGAAAGACCTGCTGGAAATCCTCTTCCGTGTTCTAGAACAAAAAAATGTTCCTCCATTTCCAGATTGCCCATAAACATAGAAGCCCTCCTAGAGGCCCATTTAAAAGTAATAATGTCTATAAATGATACAATATGGGTAATAAAATGACAATTTAGAAACCTAAAATCACCTTACAACTACAAAACTACATTCCATATCCAAAAAAAATTTGCCAAAAATTAATGCTCCACCCTACGTATGCATCATCATCTAATTATGTTTCCATTCATTATTCTATTAAGTCATACGCTATTATTTGTATGAAGGAATCTTTTCTATGATATCATACCTCCTTTAATATTTTACTTCGTATTTTCCTCCCTTCATCTCAATTTATTTCTCTTATGGACTTTCTTGAAAGAGAGGGAGAAAGAAGAAGGGGTTATTTCAATCTTAAATCAATCCACCTATGTTTCATTTTCTTCAAGATCTATACACAACTGAGATATGGAAAGGGAAGTCTTCTATCTTTGTGCGGAATGAGGTTCTTCCTTCTTAACATTAGGGGTAAGTTCCTCTAACTTTCTTGGGCATAGATATAGGATCTCTTTTCTTAAGTTTTTTACTATGGTATGATATTGCTTTATTGCCTTGTTTTGCTTTTATGTCCAAACTAGGATAAACTCCACATTTGAATTTAATTGTGCATGAATCCTTAATACTTCTTCATATATAGTGATTTCATATTTAATCCAAAAATTAATACTAATTAATGGCCCATAGTAGTTTGGAAATAATGTTATAGCCCTGACAATCTCAACTTTAATATGTCAACCTAAAGTCCATACAAACTTAAGAGGTAGCACTCATTTTGTATGCAATTTACAATATTTCCTTTCTTTTAATGTGCACTATATATGAGAACTTTAACTTTCTTGATCATGTGAACAAATAGTAATTCTAATCAATTGTCAATTTAATTAGTCTAGCCTCATAGGAGGTGAAGGTTCAAGAACCTATGTGCAAGAATTTAAATTATAGAACTAAAGTTGCAGGAACCAAAGTAAACAAAGTTGTAAAAGTAAAAATGCTAGAAAGCAAAATTGCAAGAATTGAAACTACACTAATCGCACTCAAGGAGCTGCACTATGTTGCAAGGGAAATAATGCTATGTTATTGTTGCACAAAAGTAAAGTTGTTAATGCAACAATACAAGAATAAGACAATCTGTGATCCTACATGAAATCTTAGAGCTACAACAACCTCTACTCCAATTCTGGTTCATTCATTAACCATGCTAGATTGACTAATTTCAATGTTCTTCAAACAACCATCATGAAATATTAAAGAATAATGAAAAAACAAGTTTTGTGGATTCTGTTCTATAAGAAACCCTATATTTCTACACAAAGATTTGTAATTCTACAAGAAACTTTAGAAATGCCGTAATTGTAGCAAGTAAATGAAGGAATCCATGAAATCGAGTACATGGAGCTAGTCATAACTCATGGGAACTATGATCATTAATCAACAAATAAGAAAATATATCTTCAAGCATCTACATGAACATTAAACTATGCCAATATTGTTGTATAACAATCATAAATTATAGAAGCTTTACGAAACATGTGGAAATAAGGTACAAAAGGTACAATAAGGGTTTTGTATTTCTTGTAGGTAGGCCCTCCCTAAGGTACTCAAGAACCTTATGAAAAATAAATTTATAAAACATGCCCAAAGTTCTATCTTTTCATTAATGGAAAATTTCCATTCCAAGGATAGAAATGTAAAAATCCGGAAATCTACAATCTAACAATATGATTATCTTCTCAGTAAGATGAAATCCCTATTTATTTACTCAAGTCCCCCTTCTTGTACAAAATATGAGGGATTAGCATCATCAATAGTATGGTTGTGTATCCATCCAAAAATCCATAGAATCATGGTAATTGTTCCCTTAGGAATTTTCATGCAACCACCATTCCTTCAAACCTTGATAGCTCCAATTTCTTAACAATCTTGTAGGTGTATACTAATAGTTCAGTGGGAAGTGCCCCTATCTTCATGGTAGGTTGCTATAGGATCTCACTAGCCTTCAAAACCTTGTCTAAATTAGGATGAATATTTCCAAAGTTCACAAAAGTCATCAATATGGTTACATCTCTTAGGCCAACATTTGAACACAAGGAATTATGTGTAAAATAGAAAAATGAGCAATAATAAATTACATAAATACATGCATTCCTAGGTGATAGAGGTTATAGATGGGCCTTTAAATGTACAACCAGGGTCTCATCATACTCCCCTACTTATATGTTTTCCCATACTTTTCAAAATCTACCTATTTAATTTTCTTGATCCTGGAGTTACCTTATCTCCTTGGTAACTTGTGTGGCATGCCATGCTACTGTCACACGGAATGAGTCGATCTTGCAGACAAGATAGACCTTCCTAGAATCTAAAGAAGACCTAATGACAAGAAAACCAACGAAACATTATCTTTCTATAAATATGCTTTAATAAACAATGGAAAACAAGTGTTTTTAGGGCCTACCTTAAGTCCAACGCAAGTTTGTGGACGCCCTCACTCCTTTGATCCAAATGAGCTCCTTTGTCGCGAATCTGCAAACACAAACAAGGCAAACAAATTAAATAGCACCTGAAAAGCCAATATCATAAAACATATTTAACATGAAAGTCAAGGAGTCCATGAAACAAATAACATGAGATACTTGTTGAGAAAAATGAGTTTGATTGTATTAATTCAAAAGAATAAGAACTTTACAACCTATGCCTTGACGTTGTACAAGCTCCTCCCAGGGTCCATCAAGAAGTCTCCTCTACTTTGACAAGTTTCACTCACTCCCCAATGAAGCCAAAAAGGTATGTGATCTCTCCTCTTAAGCTCAACTAGGAAGTCTTGATTTCACCAGCATTTACCCTAAAAAATGTTCAGTTTCTAACCTCTTCAGCAACCAGCCCAATGCCTGAATTTATAGTGCAATGGAGGGAAGTTACTAGGTCCTTCTTCAAAGGGATAAAGCCCTCCTTCAAAGGGATAGCTCCTCTCATCAAGGGATTAGCTCCTTCTCTTTTGGGATGCATGAACCACCTCAGAGCAAACAATCCACGTAAAAATTCCTTCTAGAATCCTCTAGAATTAACCCAAAGTGAGTTTTTTAATATAAAACTTGCGCCTTTTGAATTTGACAGGGATCCGCATCCACACCTTTAGGGACAGAGCGGGCAGGTCCGAAGTTTTTGTAAACAGAAGGTGCGGGACCGCAGGTGACAGTGAGAGAAAGTGCGGAACTAGAGTTTCATTTATTTTTAATGTCTTTCTCTCATTTTCAAAGCTTTACTTGAAGAGCTGAGGTCTGAGACTTGCTTAGGAGGACAGTACAAGTGATGATAGACCCATACTGACTGTAAATAATCATGGTGACGATATTTTTGTGTAACAGATTGCCCCCTAAAGTGTGAAGTCTGTAGTAGATGAGGATTTCATTTATAATTTAGCAAGAGTGAAGTAATTTATCATTTCGAGGATCATCTTGTGGAGAGCCCGGTTGGAACCTGTAAAAACATTCAATGCAAGATATATATATGAGATGATATCATCGTTGATGTAGGCATTCCCATACTCGGATCAAAACTGACTAGAAAACTAACTATTGCTCTGGTACAGGAATGATCTTGTAAAACATCACAAGTATAGACTCATGTGGACATAGTATGGACACAACCATTTGTTTATGAATAGTCCATTATATAATGAATAAAAAATTCCTCGCAACCTAGATTGTGGAAACTAGATCCAGGGTCTTCATTTCTACTTCCCGAAACAGTACGATTCTATCCATGTGAATAAATGTGTTGATGTCGAACATGGTAGAAACCACTTGATTACCAGTCAATGATGTAAATCGTTAACAAGTGTGAGAGAAACCACTAGTGATGTCAATGGCTCTCAAAGTACCTAATACAATCCATGAGATGCGAATAAATGTGTTGAGATCGAACATGTCACAGAATCCTTTGATCGAAGGTCAATGATGCAACCTGTCGTAAAAGGCGAGAAACCTGCCATTGAGGCATGCAGATCTCAAGGTACTGACGATTTCTAGATCATCTTTATAGATAATGAGCTGAAGTTGATAGAAAGCGATCTGTCGTAGGCAAGCCCACAACACGAAATCATAGATCAAGTTGAAGAAATTTCGTTGAAAGGACTGACTCAGGGATTGTCAAGATGGATGACAGATATTTTGCAGATGAATGGCTTATTGGAAGTGACCTCTTGAACACATAACGACACGACAGATGGTTTGGTGACAATTGACCCAAAGTTAATACCCAGAAACCGGCTGAAGACTTTCAATATGGTTTGATCAATTGTTAGGCAAAGGATTTCCCAACCCAGGTGAATAAAACTGTCGTGTTCAAGAGTGGTTACAAAGTATGACAAACAGGCTCATTTTTCTCTCTTTTCCCCCACCATTTCTGGCAAGTACCTATTTATTTTTGACAAGCTTGAGGAGGATAACATTTGCTTGATTATAAGCTCATCCTTCGGATGAGTCCAACTTAGTTTAAATTTGAACCCTAAGACGGAGTGGTTCGTTCCTGTTTGTAATTGAACAGGTCCTTTAGTGGGAAATTTTAACGAGTCCAGTATAGGAGAAACTCGGCGTTTTTCAATTTTAGAGAGTCTGAAAAAACTTAAGAAGACTCCAAGGTTGACCTTTTTCGTAAATTTGTGTCTCCCAAGCCCGAAAAAAGTATAAAATAATACTTGAGAGAACCGCTTGATCTTTTACGACCAAGGAGTACTTTTTGTTATTAGTGCCCTTGACCCGAAAAAGTAAAAAAGCGATCAATGACACGTCGTTTTATAACCAATATCGAATTTGAAACGACAAAAATCCGACAATCTTTTCATGTTTTTACGGTCGGAAAAGTGTTGTAAATGGACCGTCTTTTAATTCCGTTTTAACGAGTTTAAAAGAAAAACTCGGCAATCTTTTCATGTTTTAGGAGTCAGAAAAGAGCTTAAAGGTGACTCTAAATGTTTTTTCGTCGAAAACGATAGGTTTCGCCTGAATAATCCGATATCCTGAACAAAACGCAAACATTACCCATACCTGTTTGAAATGGATAAAAATGTCGCAAAAAATACCTTTCCAAAGTGAAACATAAATAAATCTGCAATTTATTTACTCAAAAAACTTATAAAAAGGGCCTTCGTCAATTCATTTTTACCGTTTGAGTTTTGGGTGAGAAAATAGTGCTTTTGTTCAAAAACCTTCCCGTGAAGATTGCGGAAAATCCAACCGTCGGAATCGAACACCGTTTTCTCTAGGTAATTCACATCATCCTACTCTTCATTTTTAACTGTTTCATTTTTTGTTTTAGTCATTCATTTCATTTTTGGGAGGGTTTTTAGGCTTAAAACCCACGCGCGGGGGCCCGCAGGTTTACCACTACTGGCCTGCAGACCCCGACTTTTTCTCCATTGGGGAAAAGCCAGGGGTCCGCACCTTCCATGTAGACAAGGTGCGGTCCCACACACTGTGTCTAACCCGGAGGGTGCGGCCCCCGTCGCAAGGGTTTTTAACCCAAAAATTCTCAAAATTGGACCAAACAAAATAATTTATAGCATTTTAATTTATCTTTATACTTGATGCAGAGAGTACATCATGCTAGATTGGCGCGAACGAGAGCATGAGGATGTGGATGCTGCCACATGGAATCATCAGCCTTCACTTGATGCTTTGAGGGCGTGCAGTTTGTACAAATTCTGGGCCATTCCTGGCATGAGGGCTCAGGTGGATTTCTTACAGTGGTTGGTTGACAGATGGAGCATACAGGACCAATGCTTCTTCATTGGTGGCCACCAACTCGAAATCGAGCCAGCGGACATATATTTCTTGACTAGTTTGCCTAAGAGAGGCGAAGACTTGACTCTGTTTGGGGCAAGGCCAGGTGGCCAGTCTGTCGATAGCCTCCGGCTAGAGTTCTGCAACAGCCAGGTTAGAGACAAAGGGATAGATATAAAGACCATATCCCTTCCTGAACTCATGGTGATTGCGTTTGCTGTCACCAGACTTTGCGTGGCTGCCGCATTACATATTTCCACCGGATCCAAGATGCGTGTGGCAGTTGATTGCTTTTGAGGCACCATCTTCAACTGGTGCGATGTTGTGTTGGCCAATCTGAAAGACCAACTTACCAGGGCCAAAAACGGACAACTAAAGATCTTTGGTTATGGGGCTTTGGTTGTGAGTTTTGGCCTGGAGAGGGTTCCCATGTTGATCCCGCAGCACCTTACTGTTGGAGCTGGGCTTCCTCGAGAGCCCAAACTGATGCGATGGGTCGCAGTTATGGCCCGTCACCCGGACGAGAGGACAGAGGTTGCTCGATTCAAACCTGAGTATTTCCAATGGTTGGAAAACCAGGTCTTTTCTATTCAGGACTTCCCTTACGCTGGGGTAGATTTTCATGGTGACCCAAACATGGTTCTTCCACCAGGAGAGCAGTGGGATGACTCAGGTAAAATCATTTTCAACATTTTTCCTATTTTAATTTTTTTTATTATTTTTCCATCGTCTCAAAACTGATAACAAAAGTTTGAAATGCAAATGTGGGTCCACAGCGACCTGCCTCTCTCCAGCCTTACGAGAGGAAACAACCAGTTGCAGCCGCGCCAGCCCCACAGGACAAATCAGCAGAGGTTTTGGCCGAGTTGGAGGGTCATCTCGAGCGCTTGACAGGAGATATTCCGGAGACCACTATAGATGACATTCCTCGTCGACTTCAGCGCTATGTGATTGGGGTCCCGGGACCTTTTAGGAGGTTCCTTTGCAAGGTGGCCCATGCAGTGGTTTCTTATCGAGATCATCACCAGTGATAGGATGATCGCCTATTGTGGGAACATATGACATTTTTGTTTTTTGTACTTATCATTTTTTGCCGATCATAAGGTGTTTTTCAACCTATGATCGAGGACGATGTATTTTTTGACACACTCCTATATATATATCACTATTACCAGCTTATCTTGTAAATCATGTTATGGAATGGTTTTAAATTTACATGTATGATTATTGCGAATGTCTATTTAACATTCGAGAAGCAATTTCATCTGCTAATGTATTTAAAGATCTTGGAATATGCTAATATTCAACATAATCAAATTCACGTTCCAAGAGACACACTCTCAAAAATAATCTTAATAGCACTAGATTTCTAATGGCATACACTCTATTAAGCTGTGATACAATGAGTTCAGAATCTAACCTCACTATCAAACTCCGAATCCCAAATGAAATAGATTCAGGTAATAACTCAATCACTGCACTATACTCGGCAATGTTGTTCGTTGTTTGACCGAAGCTTACCCCATGCATAGATACTAACTCGTCAGAGGGCAAATAGATAAACCAAGCTGCGGAAGAAATGTTCCGTGTATTATGACAAGCACCATCAGCGAAACCAATGTATGTTTGGAAAGGCATCGACATCTGCAATATCAAGAGTAAAACCAAGATAAGCAGGAATAATGACGAAAAAACACTCTCTAAGCTAAGCACACTGTTTAAACTAAAACACACTAGCTAGAAAGAAAAGCTATCCTAAATTAAATCTCCATACCCATTCTTTAAGCATAATACCTCTTCAAGTAAAGACCATTTCTGGGTTTACCCAAAGAGTCCCTGTCAAAGTCTACCAATTCATAGGCCACTTTTGCTAGCTTTCGCTTGACAACATAGGGACCATGCCACATAGGAACGAATTTTCCAGCGCCTAATTTATCATTAGCTTGATCGTAAACTAAGACTAGATCTCCTTCTGAAAAATTTCGAGGGGTTAAATTTCGATCATACTGAGCTTTCATGCGTTTTGCGTGAGTCTCGATCGCCAATGCAACATCACGTTGATTCTCATCTAATTGAGCCAAGTATAACAAATGCTTTTCCTCTTCGGAAGTGGCTGGAAGTAACTCGATGGCCATTTTGAGTGACAAGATTTCGCATTCAATGGGTAACACAGCTTCCAAACCATAGACTAGTTGGAAAGGAGTGAACCCTGTTGATGTTTTTACTGAAGTTCAGTACGCCCAAAGCACTGAAAATAGCATGTTATGCCAATTCGACTGATGAATCCCAATGATTCGTCAGATCATGATAACTAAAACTTTTTTGATGGATTCAACCAGACCATTAGCTTGTGGATAATAAGGGGTTGAACTATCGTGACGTAAACCAAGCTGCCCTGTAAGTTTGGTCATCATAACGTTTCGAAAATGATGCCCATGATCAGTGATTATCGCTTGCGGGACCCCAAACCTAGAAATTATATGATTGAACATGAAAATTGCAGCTGTCTTGCCGTCTGCCTCAAATGTAGGCATCGCCTCGGCCCACTTGGTAAAATAATCTACTGCGAGGATGATATACGCATGCCCCCCGGTCGAGTGAGGGTTACATGTAATAAAATTGATACCCCATTTGGCAAAAGGACCAACGGAAATTATAAGGTGGAGAGGAGCAGGTGGACTGTAAAAAATTGATTCACGCTCCCCAGTATGGTCGCCATTTTATCACACGGAATAAGCCGATCTTGCGGACAAGATAGACCTTCCTAGAATCTAAAGAAGACCTAATGACAAGCAAACCAACCAAACACTATCTTTCTCTAAATATGATTTAATAAACAATGGCAAACAAGTGTTTTTAGGGCCTACCTTAGGTCCAACGCAAGTTTGTGGATGCCCTCACTCCTTTGATCCAAATGAGCTCCTTTGTCGCGAATCTGCAAACACAAACAAGGCAAACAAATTAAATAGCACCTGAAAAGCCAATATCATAGAACATATTTAACATGAAAGTCAAGGATTCCATGAAACAAATAACATGAGATACTTGTTGAGAAAAATGAGTTTGATTATATTAATTCAAAAGAAGAAGAACTTTACAACCTATGCCTTGACGCTGTACAAGCTCCTCCCAAGGTCGAGCAAGAAGTCTCCTCTACTTTGACAAGTTTCACTCACTCCCCAATGAAGCCAAAAAGGTATGTGATCTCTCCTCTTAAGCTCAACTAGGAAGTCTTGATTTCACCAACATTTACCCTAAAAAATGTTCAGCTTCTAACCTCTTCAGCAACCAGCCCAATGCCTGAATTTATAGTGCAATGGAGGGAAGTTACTATGTCCTCCTTCAAAGGGATAAAGCCCTCCTTCAAAGGGATAGCTGCTCTCATCAAGGGATTAACTCCTTCTCTTTTGGGATGCATGAACCACCTCAGAGCGAACAATCCACGTCAAAATTACTTCTAGAATCCTCTAGAATTAACCCAAAGTGAGTTTTTTAAGATAAAACTTGTGCCTTTTGACTTTCATAGGGGTCCGCACCCACACCTTTAGGGACAGAGCAAGTAGGTCCGCAGTTTTTGTAAACAGAAGGTGCGGGACCACAAGTGACAGTGAGAGAAAGCACAAAACCAGAGTTTCACTGATTTTTAATGTCTTTCTCTCATTTTCAAAGCTTGACTTGAAGAGCTGAGGTCTGAGACATGCTTAGGAGGACAGTACAAGTGATGATAGACCCATACTGACGGCAAATAATCATGGTGACGATATTTTTATGTAACAGCTACATACCTAAGCCTTCTCTTGGTAAATAAAACCCAATTTCATTCTCTATTTCCTTCAATTTTCTTGACTATTTTTCCTGGCTAATGCGTTTAATTATCCTCAACAACAATGGGGAATTGAACTTCAGTTCAATCCATTGTATAACTATTCTCTAGATTATCTTCTTATGAAGAGGGGTCCTAGCTAAAAAATTATGCAGTGTTGTAGGTGTGTGGACATCCCTCAACTTTATGTTATATGGTAGATCCTGCCATCTTCTCTAGCATTCTTACATGTCTTCATCATCTAAAATTTTGACCGTGTCCTCAAGGTGGGGCATGCTAGAAATAAGTTTTCATTGATGTCAATAGGTGTCATCCAGAGGCACATATGTCAAATAAATACATTAGGCAGAAGGCACACAAGAAGGGAATGGATTGGACTTAGTGTAGTGGATTTAGAACCCATTCTGTAGGAGCATATAATATCAGGAATAGATGTATCCCATTCAGATGGATAAAGCTCTGAAATAGATTTCCAACAATATGTAGAAGTTTGAAAATGGCTTCCTCAATCAAACGTTAGAGCCATTCAAAGTTCTTGAACCCCAAGTCAAAGTTAGGAAAGTTATAAGGTGGTTGGATGAGCCTTGGCTCATAGCCAAAGTTGGTTTAAGTGTCAAACCTAGTGGTAGAGCCTCTACGTAAAGATTTGGGCTGACTTGGAGTGACAACACAGTAGCAGGAAGCTTTTTCATTGGGCAAGTGGAGCCCACCCAGTGCTAATACCCGATAGTATGTTAATTTTTCATAGGTCTTAACGATTGGGAAGATGTGGAAAATAGTGTGTAGGTCTTATAAATTGGGCATACATAGAAGCCACAATAGAATTGCAGAGTCTTCCCATAGGCTAGAGGCATATACCACAGTACACGTTGCCCCAGTGGAGGTAGCCTAGAGCGGGCACCCGGGAGCATTGCAAAGGGCCCCCAAAGCAAAGTACCTAGGTGGTGTACATTGGGACATGACAATGGTGAGTGACCTCCAATATGAAACATGCGGAGGCCTACTCTGCCAGCTCAGTCCACGGAAGGTGAGTCTAGAGGTTTAACAAAGCGACAGTGCAGCAGCGTGTCATGCTAGCATAAATCTATGAAAAAAAAGGAAATGGTTGATAAAACCAGAAATCAATTAACAAAAATGTTTCTCACAAAATAGGAATTGGAGGACCTTCTCTCTCCTCTTTAGAAATAAGACAGGTGGTAGTAGGTGATTGGCCCATACGAAAACAAAATATGACATCAACACAGCCAATAGGAGTGTGACATGTGGCAGGTGAATTTGACATTTTTGTGCACCTCGAATGGAACATTTCTAGTGGACACATGTCACCAATCAGAAGATGTGAGGTAGTGCGGGTGGCGTGATCCCAGAGATTGGAGTCCATCGATTTAGATTTAGTGCACAAAGAGGAAGAACTAATAGGTAGGTGTCAGGACATTCTAGCACGTTGTCCAAGTGACATCCAATTAGAGAAGTGTCGGGAGGACTCCGCAGGAAAGCTAATCCCGTGAGGCCCAGCTCGGCGGTTTATAAATGGAGCAGTTAATGAAAGGGCTAGGAGAAGGGGAGTTGGGACACAGTGGAAAGTAGAAACCAATGAAAAAGGAGCTGGGAAGGCCATACTGGCCAACTCATCTCGACGAGTGGAGCCTGGAAGTTTAATAAGGGATCACAAGTGAAAACTACAGAAGTAGGGTGCCAAGACACAAAGGAAGAGTGACAACAAATTGAATGGAGTTGAGAAATCCCCATGGGACACCACAACAATTGGAAGAAAAAAGAGAAAAAGGACTTTGTTACAATTGTGATAGAAAATGCACTAAAGGTCATAAGTGTGCTGAGAAGAAATTATTTTACATAGAATATGAAGAGGAGGAAGAAAAGGATCAAGAAACAACAAAAGAAGAAGATATACGCCAGGACCCCACCCCAGAGAAGGAAGAAATGAATCAGACGATATCTTGTAAAGCATTGGCAAGAATTACCACTCCTCAAACTCTCAAGATAGAAGGACATATCAAGAAGAAAAAGGTGCAAGAAGTGAAATATCACATCGAGAAAGAAGAAATGAATCCAACCATATCTTGTAATTCATTGTTCGAAATTACCACTCCTCAAAATATCAAGATAGAAGGACATATAAAGAAGAAAAATGTTCAAGTAGTGAAAGATCACATCGAACATCAAGAAATGAATCCGACCACATCTTGTAAAGGATTGGAAGAAATTACCACTCCTCAAACTCTAGAGATAGAAGGACATATCAAGAAGAAAAAGGTTCAAGCAGTGAAGGATCACATTGAGCATCAACAATAAGTTCTCCAACTTTTAAAGGATAACGCCACTTCAGTGCAAAATCAAATGAAACAACAGGTAGATCAACATCGTAGTGAAAAATGTTTTGATGTAGGTGATTGGGTATTTTTACTGCTACATCTCAAGCAAGCTATTTATGAGAAGGAAATGTTGGCAATACTACATGCACTTAAAAAATGGCGACCTTACCGAATGGGAAGACTCTTCAAGGATGAGGATGTGGAAGCATCGTTTTGTGCTATTTATATTATCCAACCAGATTGGATAAACGAAGCAAGGGATGAATGGAAGAAGGACGAAGAAGTATGGCCACTTATTCAAAAGTTGCAAAAGATCCCAATTCAAACAATATTGCTAGAAATTGAAGAGGAAAGAAAAATCATATTAGAACCAGGAGCAGTCACAGAAACAAGAACCCGACAACTATGAAATCGATCAATTTCAGAGTATCTCATCAAGTGGAAGAACTTACCTACTGAAGATTCCACATGGGAGGAAAAGAATCTTATACAGAAGCATCAAGAACTACTCAAGCGTTGAGGACAACGCTTTTTGAAGGAGAGGGGCATGTTAGGCCCCTATACTACTAGTGCAACCCCTTATTGTTATTAGTACAACCCACTTATTATATTGATGTACCCATGTAGTGCCCATATTGTTACTATTGTGCCACATAGAAGCCCACTATTGTTATTGTTGTGCCCTACAATATTATTGTTATGTAGGCTTTGATTGTATTGGGACCACTTAGACTCCTATATATAGAAAGGAGGTATTTTCATTTGTATCATCCAAGAATTGTTCATTTATGTAATGTAAAGGAGGTTGCCCCCTCGAAGAGGCTGAATTCTTAGGCGTTGATCTTTCTTTTCTATCTTTTCTTGAGCTGGTTTCATAACATATGGAGGCAGAATAAAAAAGAGACGACTTCAGAATTCCAGGGTTAGTGCCTCCACCAAACCCTTGGGTCATTTCACCTTGAAATGAACCTAAGGCAGGGAGAAGAGATCCGTATAGGCTCTTGGGAGATATGACTAAGTGTCTGGACCTGTCCCTTGGCTTATTTCATGTAGAAATAGGACTAGGGGTGTAGAAAAATAAAAGATTCGAGATATAGAGAGCTCCGACCTTTAGGCTTGTGGTTGGTCATTTCACGTACAAACATTATCAATGACATAGAGTCGTTAACAAAAGATATTTGGCCCCCAAAGTGCTCAAAAGGGATTAGCACCTAGGGCCTAAGCCAATGGTCACGGAGATCCGATCTTATGGTAGATAATAGGTAAGGAGCTGGTAAAAGGGTTCTAAAGGCCAATTCGATAGATTTGGCAGAGTTTCATTTAAAAAACAAAAAAGGCCCATCTAGATAAATTTTGCAGTGTTTTGTATTGAAATTAAAAAGGGTTGTGAATGTTGTCTGGCTACAACAAAGTGTTGTGCATGGGTGAATGAGTTAGCAACATGACTTTTTGGTGGAAGTAGCATGAAGGTATTATGGCTTTGGCATGAATAGTCGGTAACTTGTTTTTTATGAGACTACCTATTTAGGTAGCAAATTGGGCAGAAAAATAGGTAAGTAGCAAAGAAAAAGGACTTAAACTCAAAATGGAGGAATTGTCAGGTTTGGCAGTTAAACTAAAATTAACTATAGGTAAGAATATCAGAAGCCCAGTTAAATCTTGTAATAAAGCCAGAATTGAGGAAAGCAATAGTTTAACCAATCTAATGAGCCCTGAGTTGTAGATCAAAGTTTGAGAACTTGAAGAGAGGAATTCAAAGACTAATAGAGAAGGACAAAGGAAAGTTAAAGAAATTAATGCAACAAGATTTAAAGAGCATGATAAAAAAAATCCAATTCAAAAAATATCAATGCAGAATTCATTAAAGCAGATCTTGAGCATCAGAGAGATGTATGAGAGGTGAGTAGCAATATGTGGCTATTGGTAGGTTGCGAGTGAAAGTTTCTAGGGTGTGCAACATAGTACTGTTGTTGAGTTAGAGAGAGCAATAGGGTGTTGCAGGAATTGGGGCTTCATAAGCGAGAGTATAAGAGAGTTGTTGGAGTTGGGTGGTCAATGCATCACTGTGTGTAGAAGATTTGTTAGAGAATTTAAATGCTATTGGGGTGTTTCATGAGAGAGAAACAAATTGTGAGAGATTGGCAGAGCTATTGGTTCAACATAATGGTGAGTAAATCTTGGTGATCTTATTGGTGGTTATATCAGAAACCAGAGATTGCTGAAGATGTGTATGGTGGCCTTAGTGAGTAGTTGCAGCAGTAGAATTTGTTTTTTTATGAGGTAAGAGGTCTATTGGTTATAGTGTGAAAATGTAAGAAATATGGATCAACACTACTGGCAAGTGGTACCTTGTATACTAGGGGTATAAACTCCATCTAATGGGTGCTGGTAAATAATTGGGGGCAAGAGTCCCTTTCAGCAGAGACTCATAAACGTGAAGGCACAAGTTTCCCTTCCATTGAGTACTAGTAAATGAGCAGGGGAAACATTCCCTTTCAATGGTAGCTAATAAATGAGTAGGGATTGAAGTTCCTTTCAATAATAGTTGATAAACCTACAAGTGGTAGCTTTTGCGGCCATAATGTAATCAAGTTGATGCTTGTAATGAAAGGAAGATTGGTGTCTTATGCATATGTTGCTCATGTGCTAGATGTCTATGATTATGCATGATTGAGTTGTGTTTTTGATCCATGAATAATTTTTAAAGAGATTAAACTGCATAATTTGTGAAGAATTGTATAATTTGACCCCACTACTGATTTTCCCCCCCTGAGTAGTGTCCCGGTTTCCATTGTTTCTAAAAATTGGTATCAGACCCGATGTCCTTTAGGGTTAGTTTAATAGTTGGAAGGAAGATTAGGGATCATGAAGAACCACGACTAGATGACCTAAGATGGAGTTCCATCTTTGAATGACTCAAATTATACAACCCAAAAGGTAAGGATGAGAATCTACTTGCAAGCTCTCGATTTGTATGTATGGATATGTGTGGAGTATGGAGTAATAAATGAAAAAAATGAAAAATTAGTGAGGAAGGAAATCATGAGAGGGTTGTCTAAGGCAGACATTGAGAAGGTAATTTTTTTTATGACTGTCAAGGAGATACAGGACAAATTGCAGTCCATATATGAAGTAGACATGCAAGTTGCATGTCATGTTAAGAGGGTTTCCCTAGAGGATGGTGCAGTCAATAACTCAACCAAAGGATCAAATAGCATTGAAAATCATGAATCAGATGATGATTCTTTTATATCAATAGGCCAAGTTGATGATCAACACCCAAAGGAGATCCAATATACTGATAATTTGTTGGCTTGTTGTTATTGTAAAACAATAGAGCATTTATTTTCAAATTGCTCAACTGCAAGCACTAGTAAAAGTGAGAGTTTTTCATGAAATTATAGTGGAGAAAGGACTACCTTAGTATAAATAGTATATCTAGAAGAAAATGGGTCCGCCTCTAGTGAAAAAGAAGAATCCTTGAAGTCATTAAGGGAACAAACTCTTGGACATGCAAAGAGTGAAATAGACACTCGTTATGAATCTAGCTAGTCCTCTAATGACTTGGAAGATCTAGATGAAAAGATCTATTTGAGGAAGGATATCATATCAATCCTTGAGGAGATTAAGAAATTCAGAGCTATATTAAATTTAGAACAATATAACAGAGCATTAAAAGAGCAAGTGTTGAATCGTTAGGAGAATTTAAGGAATTTTGAAACCTTTAAAGAGACTCAAATCATCCATTCTTCCTCTCGAGCTGAGATAATCTTGGAAGATGATAGTGACAAAGAAACATCATTAAATAGGCCCACCGACTTTGTCAAAAATAGATCCAACAACATAAAAACAATGAAGGTATCAACCATGAAAAGAGTGCAGCATCAAGGGGACCAAAATACCTCCAAGTGTCAAAATAAATGTATGCAACACCTCATTTATTTTTATTGCAGCAACGTAGGGCATTTTTCCTCCAAGTGTCCCAAGAGGAAACAGAAGGTGCAACAACAAAATATTCATGTGTAGGTTCAACCAAAACTACGAATTCCTCATAAGAGAAATTCGAATATCCAGGCATAGTTATCCTTTTCCCCACAAAGGAAATATTTTCAGTGGCCCAATAACAAGAAAAGAGCGAATTACATTCTAGGAAACTGGATACGCAAAGGCTTTGGTAAGAAGAATATTTTTTTTCCCTTATTGAATAATGTTGAATGGTATAGGTGTAAGAAATTTGGGCACAAAGTAACGACAAGGAATTTTGAAAATAAAGTTGCTTGGATCAGATCAGAGGCAACTAAGTTTTTCAACTTAAGAAGAAGCAATTGATAGGTTGAAGAGATCAGATGACAGAAGGATATTGTTGACAGGGGGATGTTGGAATCTTTTCCATTGATGTCAAAGGGGGAGAGATCTATAGTAATAAAAAACAAGATAAAATATGGGGAGATATATAATGATCAAACCAAGGATAAAAGGAGAAATAATGATGATCAAGCATAATAACAATACCAACAATATTATTACAACAATAGAAATCTTAGGGGGAGCAACACTGAAAGAAGAAAATCTATGTTGACATGTTTTTACAAGAGAAAAATGTGTTTTGTTTGATTCTGGTGTTGCCATCAATTCCAAAGGGGGGGAATTTTGGAAATAAGTTGTCATTGATGTCAAAAGGTGTCAGGCAGAGGCACAAGTGTCAAACAAATATCTCAAGGAGTAGGCACACAAGAAGGGTAAATGATCATACTCAGTGTAGTGGATCTAAAGCCAGTTATAGAGTAGAATATCATCTCATGAGTAGATGGAACCCACACAGATTGATACAACTCTGAAAGAGATTTTCAATGATATGTGAAAGTTAAAAAATGGATTCCTAGATTGAAAGTTAGAGCTATTCAAAGTCCTTGGACCCCAAGTCAAAGTTAGTAGAGTTATAAGGTGGTTGGATGAGCTTTGGCGTGTAGTCAAAGTTATCTCAAGTGCCAAGTCTATTGGCGGAGCCTCTATGCGAAGCTTTGGGATAAAATGGAGTGAAAACATAGTAGCGGAAAGTTTTTTCATAAGGCAGGTAGAGCCCACCATGTGGTAATACCCTGATGATATGTTAATGGTGCACATTTCATAAAACTTAGGTAGATGTAGAAAAAAACGTGCATGTCTTAGCGACTGGGCACACACGGAAGCCATAATAGCAACAAAGATCCTTCCCATTGGTCAATTGGAAAGCCCATAGTATGGGTTGGCTCGATGGAGGCAGCCCAAAATGTGCATGCCAGAGCATTGCAAAGGGTGCCAAAGAAAAAAACTGAGCAGTGGACGTCGGGACATGGAAGTAGTGAGAAACGTACAATAGGAAAGAAGCAGAGGCCCACTCCCCCAAATCATCTCGCATAGGGTGAATCTGGAGGTTTAACAAAGTGGCAGTGCAACAAGGTGCTCACCCGGTGGAAATCTATGAAAAAAAATGAAATTGTTGGTAAGCTTGAAAACCAATTAAAAAATAAATATCTTGCAAACTATGCCTCAAAGGACCTTCTCTCTCCTCTCTCGGAATAAGATAGGTGGCACTAGGTGATTGGCCGATCCACAAAAAAAGACGATGTTAGCACAACCAGTAGTACCATGACACATGGCATGCAAATACAACATTTTTGGGCACCTGAATGGCCCATTTCTGGTGGACACATGTCACTAATGAAAATATGACACATGCATGATTGACATCATCATGAATTCATCCCAAAGATTGTAGCCTGGTAGATTAGATTTAGCATACAGAGGAGAAGTGTCGAGAGGAAAGCATCAGGACACATCGACAAGTTGACAAAGTGGCAACCAATCAGAGAGGTGTTAGGAGGACCCCGCAATACAGCTAAGCCTGTAAGGCCCATCTTGGCAACCTTTTGTTTTGAAATTAAAAAGGGCCATGAAGTCCTTTTAGGCTACATCAAAGGGTTGTGCATGGGTGAATGAGTTGGCATCATGATGTTTTGGTTGCAGCAACATAAAAGGCCTTGTGGCTTTGGCATGAACATTTGGCAACTTGGCTTTTATGAGAATGCCTATTTAGCTGGTAGATTTGGCAAAAAAATAGGCAAGAAACTGAGAAAAAGGACTTAAGCTCGAAATGGTGAACTATATATTTTAGTAGTAAATTTGAAATTTAAGCCAAAATTAAATGTTGTTAATTAGTAGAAGCCTAGCTAAATCCTCTAACAAAGCTAGAAATGAAAATAACAGATTAACTCAGCTAATGAGCACAAAATTTCAGATTAGAGATTGAGAACTTGAAGAGAAGAATTAAAGGACTAAATTGAATAAGACAAAGCCAAAATAAATAAATTAACGGAAAAATATTTAAAGAGCATGGTAACAACAATCCAATTCAAAAAATATCAATGCATAATTCTGTTGTAGCTGCTACAACCACCCTCCAAAATTTTGGCCTGCACCCAATTTCAGAGCCTCCCTTGAGAGTTTCACTTGATGACTGCACACCCTCAAGTTCACTTCGTGAGCCTGTGTGAGTCTTTGTATTTGCCTTGCTTGTTCATTTCATTCAATTTTTTTCATGTTGGTGTCTAAGTCATGCTTGCGACCATGTTCTGGTTATGATCAAAGTCTTCACTTCATGTGTACTTTTTGTGTCCGTTATGAAAGCATCTGTCACACTCACACATGAAGTTACATTCACAGTCGCACAAACATCTTCACGATCGATCAACAATCATTCACGAGTGTTGCGCTTGTCACTTGCACCGTTAATCAGTCATGTTGAACATGTGTCTAGATGGTTTGAGTCGTCTCATCATCAAGTCATGTGAGTGTGTGTTTGTACGGTCACCTATGCATCTTTTGATCGTTCACACACTTAGTCATTTTACCAAAGTTCTGATAACCGAAATCCCCTCTGATAGTCGGACCATCACCCCCCTATTGACTCGATCGACTATCACCCAGAACAACGCAGAAGAACCAAACAAGTCTTTCCAAGATGCACTCATCGCAAGCAATCGAATCAGCTTTCACACTGGCCACCCAGAGAGTTAGACCCGACAGTCACCCCTAGACTGACTCCCCTAAAAAATTGCGTAGAGGCTGCTGACCTTCCATGCTCTGTTAACTAAGGAAATTGTGTAGAGGGGCCAAACAGAAACCAAGTTCCCATCCCGGTCTCCCTCAGAAAATTGCGTAGTTTTCCCAATCAGTCCTCCCAATAGTCGACCAGCTGCCCATCAAGGAAATTGTGCAGTTTTCATGAGCAGGAATTCTACTACCCAACAGTCTGCTTAGCTTGGAAATTGCGTAGATATGATTAGCAGGCCTACCTCCCAGCCTCAATGTAGTTTCCCTTGCCAGCAGCTCCTAGCAGAAAATTTCCAGTTCCCTCCTATAATTTCGTAGTTTCTGTTGCCAAGTTCCCAGCAACTAACTGCCTGTTCCCCTTGGGAATTGTGTAGTTACCACTGCTAGTGACCCAATAGCCAACTTCCAGTTCCCTCTGGGTATTATGCAGTTTTGTCTTCCAGGCTCCCTAACCATTTCCTCCAAAAAACTACACAATTTATGCCTATTGATCCTCCATGCAGCCCAACCTATTCCCATAGAAAATTGCACAAATTTTGCGTTCCAACCTCTGCTGCTTGCTCATTCTAGAAAATGCACAAATTCTATCTTCCTTGCCTTCCCGCAGCCCAGACTATCCCTCCCAAAATTTGCATAGTTTTTCCTTCCACCCAAGCTAGACCTCACAGATAGTCACTGTCGACTTGGATTTCCCATCTTCATCACCCAGTGACTCTTTCAAAGTTTTCATCAGCAATGCCTCGAGCCATCATCCCACCTCGCAACCTTGCTACCTCTCCCAGTCACCTGCAACTGAAATGATCAGGTGTCATGGTAGACTAGGAGGTTTTTGGATTTGATGTTGTCTCTTCATGAGTGACCATAGGCACAGGTACACTAACAAACATGGTGTAACAACGAATGGGATGAATGAAGGGAGCACATGCAGAAAGAAAGGTTCACGAACAGATGAACAAATTATGCATGTGAAGAGATGTGCTTGCAAATGGATGATCACACAAAGATATGTTCACGGACGAAAGGACAAGCAAACATGCAAGATATGCTCACATATGGACAAACGGACAAATATGCACCTTTCACAAATAGACGAATCTATCAAGCCTTCCATCATACAAGAAAGGAGCAATGTGCCAAAGCAGCATCAAGCAAACCAACGGTCATCAAAGACTCCATGCACCTTGCCATGCGGAGGTGAAGTTGTGGGACACCACGAAAACATCCATCACCCAACAACATTGTAGCTCGACTTGCACTCCAACAGCAGCATGGATGTACCATCATTGTCATGTTGAGTCATGTCATGAGCCATGTCGCCCACATCTCTACTATGAGCTATGTTGTCAATCAATGTTGTAACGTGGAAGTCCAAGAGACCCACTTATTGCACAAAGAGTCATGTAAAGTTGAAAAGTCATGGAAGTCAAATAGTTATGAGGGTTGTCAAACAACCACAAGGGTCAGTTTCACCCTTGGCTATAAATACCCCTTAATTTGTACATGAAAGGACTTTTCACCTCAGCTCCTCCCACATAGCCAAGAGAGTTTGTAATATTTTCATTGAGGAGTAAGTAGTGGCTCCAACGCCTTGTGCACGAGGTTAGTGATGTATGGTTTTATTGTAGCGGCTACAACCACCCTCCAAATTTTTTTCTTAGCTTCATTTTGGAGCCTCCCTACCAAATTTTCACAGCACCTTGTCTTGCTTCATCAAGTACAAAAACTTCAGTGTTTTTCTTACACAAAGGTAGCCTATCGATCATAGCTTGATACATTCCCCTCACAGGTTGTCCATCCAAACTTGGTCAAGCTATAGGCTGAGTAGCTCCTCCAAGAAATTTCATATTTAAGGAGGAAAACCAGCCTACCCTCTAGAAATTGCGCAATCCTTTCTGGCAGCCTGCTGGACTCCAGAATTGCACAATTCTGCCAATCAACCCTTACAGTGAAAATTGTGCAATTTTTCCCAGCAGGGCCGCTCAACGCAAAATTTGCATAAATATGGGCAACAATCAGCTGCTCTACTCAGAAATTGTGCAAATCTCTTGGATAGCTAGCCTAGCTCTTAGCCAAAAATGCACATTTCCTTCAAGCAGTTGAGCAGCTTCATGCATGAGCAGTTGGGTTGACCAATTCCACCTGGGACCAAGGAAACTTGACTTGCATGCATGGATTTCTTTCTCTGAGAATAGAAAAAGGAAACATGCAAAAGGAATCTGATGATCCAGGGAGCTATTTTTAGTTGCTGGAGGTTACATTCCAAGTTTTTTTTAGAAAATTTCCTCCAAGTGTCGCTTTTTCCTAGATTTGTGGCATGCGCGTCATGAGCTCAAAACTTATGTATTCGACGCGTTAGAGCTCATTCTTTCTAATCGATATTGGAGTTCTAACATCCCACAACACATCCAGGACTCTTCGACACATCCAACTCAACTATTCACGGGTAAGTGGCCTCAACTTGTCTTTTTCAGCATTTCTGTCGCTTTTCGTGTATTCGCCTGTTTGACTAATGTTTGATTGATTTATTTGAATGCTTGCTATTGTTTACATGTATACTAGCTTGTCCTAGCACTGTTTCAGTTTTTATTTCTATTTCACTGTTGTCACATGCATGAAACTGTTTTTCACGAACAGTCATCGATTCAGCGACTCACTTCACCCACATGCATGTTGATATGTTTATTGAATATTTCGTTCCTGTTTGCATGCACTATCAATCACTTCTGCTTCACTTAGTGTCACCATGCATTTACTTTCATTGTTTTTTTAAGTTTCCCGTCGGCGAGTCTGGCCAACCTTGGTCTGGACTCTGCCTTCACTTTGACAACATTGCACAATCTGAGGAAGGAAGATTTTCTCTTCCTCTCTAGAAATGAGCATTTCTGCCTAGCACTGTCCTCCAGGACGTTTTTTCCCATTTCTGAGGGATAGTGGCTGATGGCACAGAAAATTGCACAATTCTATCCCTGAGCCACGGGGGCTTCACTGAAGGAACCTCTAACATATCACATGCATTCGTGGCATATTAAAGAATACCCTTAATCTGACTACATATTGGAAAATGCCTCTAAAAATCACATTATTGAACCCCCTACTAATACAAACACAATACACCTTCCAAATTTAAATAACCCTCCTTTCACTAGATATTGTAGGTATCCATTTTTTTCATTAACAGTTTTTATACCCCTTTATATTTTTTCATTAACTTTGGCCTCCATTTTTTATACCTGCCAATATTAAAACCCTCTACCCCCTATATATCCCCCAATATATTATGTCATCCTCAATAAATATCCCCCAATATGAACCCACGTGGTATGGTATTTCTCCCTTAGCGAAGCCCCCCTACCCTGAGCCTGCAGTTACTCCCAACTGGAATTTCACATTGCGCAATCCCAGTAGCCTGCAACTAGTTTGGATTGGGAATTGCACAAATCCAACAACTAGTCTTTCCTCCTAGACAACATAGACTACCTTTTCCACAATTCTGGTAGCCAGTCACCTAGCCTCCCAAAAGAAATTGTGGAATCTTGCCTGTGAATTCCCCAAGTATTTTTTGTGTCATTACCTGAATTTGCTTTGGTTTTCTGTGATAGATTTCTTTCCATGCATGTTTCTTATCTCCACATCCTTTAGGTGTTCATATTCCTCTTAGCAATATAGGATCAATGGCTTCCAAGAGAGTGGGATCATAGGACATTGATGGAAATGTAGTTGGAGGAGTAGTTGAGTGAGTGTCCTCTAGTCTACTGATTTATGAGGATACAAAGTTGTTTCTAGAAAAGGACATCAAATTGAGGTGGCAAGATGTCAATGAAGACCTTGAAGACAATCAGGTGTATGTGAACATTCACAAGTCTGGCTTGTACTAGATTGCATATAGATACCCCGTGTTCCCATTTGCGGACATGATACACTATATCGTCTCTCACACTGATCCTAAGATGATGACCTTGAGAAGTGTCAGTGGGATTAAGATTCCTTATGGGAATGAGATTATGTATGAGATGTGTCATGTTGGCTCATCAGCTAAAGGAACAAGTAACAAAGGCTTGGCAGTCACCTGAAGCTATTCATGCAGAGATTTACATATCTTCCTACATCTTAGATGCAGTTTATGCCCTACAGGAGTTCCTGGGCTTGGAGTGGGCATGGTCACCAAAAGAGACTGCTGTGAACACATATTTCAAGTTTTTGACTAAATGAAGTTTCAGAGGATTAATCACATGGTTGTCCGATCATTTTGTCACCATAGTGTACAAGATGATATTCGAACAGGATCCACCATGCACGTCGAAGGAAGCAATGGAGGTATTGATAGGCATTGTTGATTGGTATTCCTCAACGTATCGCACCTTCATCCAAATGTTTAGCATGGAGAAGCATATGCATGTTCTACCAAAGTTTTCATTAGATGTACTTGTCATGCAGGAAGTATCATATCACATCTCGACAGGATTGACAACTAGACTATGCTAGAAGAAGAAGGCACCTTGGCTCACTCTTCCATTACGGATTGGGTTATATGAGACCCTGAGTATCAAGAAAGTGGATGTTGAACAAGAACTAATGAAGAAGTACCCATTCAACCTCCAAAGCTAAAATCCATATGGCCCACATTTCATTGTGAAAGATCATTGTAGGAGAGTCAGTTCAACTGGAACCATGGGGCACGTCATTAGGCCAAGGAGGACCCGTGGAAATATTGCTACAGTTTCTCTAGACCCAATGAACTGGTCAGCTTCACTGTGGAGTGCTTAGTGAAGCAACATGAAGAAACATTATGGAGAGCACCAACAACAGTAGTAGTAGCAGTGGCAGCACACACAAGCATACCAATGCGCGACAAAGGTAAGAGGAATATTTTCGATCGCATGGAGGAGGAGAAAAGATACAAATTTCTAGCAGATCCATTGGTAGAGAAAGAATATATGGCTATAGAGGAAAAGAAGCACAAACGCGACATGTGAATCGTGTAAAGGTAGAGGGATAAGAGAAGGATGGAAGAAGTAGAGGAGGAGTTGCATGAGCTGAGGGAGAAAATCTGAAAAGAACAAGAGCGACGCAAACAAGAGAGAAAAGCGCAGCAGTTGTAGATACAACAAGGCGGCGCAACATGTGCAAATAGATGTGTTGGGTAGCGGAGGTCCCGCATAACAATGTTGGGTCTGATAGCCTAGAAATTAGGATAAAAATATTGTAAACCTTCGAAATATGTGAAGCGCGAAATGTAAGAGATCGATTCAAAGGGTTATCCGCCCGAAAAATAATATAAAATAATAGGAAGTAAGTCGGTCCATGAACCATAGATAGGTATAAATAGAGCATGACTCTATGAGGGAAAATCAATTCTTTTGGGCATAATGTTGGAGCCAAAGTGTAATTGGTGGTTGGAAGCAATCTGAAAGCATCTGTTAGTCTGAGTCGAGGGTTTTGGGTAGAGGATAGAGGCTCTACAGCTGTTTGTGCAGAGGTCTTAAGCAGTCCGCAGCTGTGTGCGCGGACCCCTGTAGCTGAGTGTACAGGGTGGATCTGGATGTACTGGTGTTGAGTGGAAACAAAGATAAGTTCATTCTGAAAATTATTTGTAATCTCTGACTTGTCGCAAATCTGGTGTTGTATATAATAAGGATATTTTGTCTATGCATATTGATTATTGAATACTTGTGAACCAGGTTTAATCTTAATATGCGAACTTAATGAAAGTGATAAATTTTTGCTTAAAGACCACATTAAAAGTAGATCTGAGTTGCAATACTGCATCCACTAGATTAGATCTATAGATTGCGCGGGGTACTCAGGATCCGCGCGAACATAGCATATTGCGAAGCTGTAGAACAGAGCGTGAACCCCCCAAACCGCATCCAGACATCCCAAGGGTGCGGAAACCTAGTTCCAGCACCCTCCCTTGCTACCTCAGGTGAGACCTCAGTCCACCCTTCACGGGTTGTTGCCAAAAGGGCTAGTAATTGCAAGATTTGCTTGGCTAAATAACTCTTCTGAACCTGGGTCAAGCCCATATAAGCCAACAAATGGTTCCGTTGTCGGGGCTGGGATCTACCTAAGGGGTGTTTGATGGTGGAACAAGTTAAGGATCGAAGGGATCAGAAACTATAGGGGTTCAAAGTATAGAATCGCGTAAAACCCGAGGTTGAGAATGACGAGTGCAATCCAGCTGCTAGTGTTCAAAGGAGTAGGAAGCGAAGATCCAGAACAATTTTGTTTTTTGGTAATGTCGGTATAGGATGCACACAGAATTAAGAATGATAATATCAGAAAGGCCACTCTACTAAGCGCACTGCAGGACCGAGCGCTGACATGGTATATAAAGTACTCAAGCGATCACCCAACCGTGGGGATAGTAGAAATCTAGACCGAACTGAAGAAATAATTTAGCCAGCCAAAGTCAGAGACACAATTGATCATAATATTCAAGGAGATCGTGATGATGCCTGGTGAAACCCCGTGGGACCTAGATCAAAGATTGAAAAGTACCATCCGCGAAGTGAACATGACACTATTAGATGCGCAGCACTGCGCTTGGTTTGTGGTGTCATTGACACCACATCTGAGGGCGGCATTGTCACAACAAAAGATATCAACCCAGGCTAAAGCATTGGAGACAGTGATGAGTTTGCATGAGATGCCGTTACAAGACGCGGGGTTGGGAGTTCAGCAGATCCAAGTGTAGATACAAAACTTGTGTTTGGAAATGAAGAAATTAAAACAAGACCAAGCACCCCAACCAGCGATGCGAGACAAAGTATGGTGTATAAAGTGCAAAGGTCAGGGACATGATAAAGATCACTACCCGGTCGTGGCGAGTTATGTGGCAACGGGGGGGCCAACACCATTAAAACCAGAGGCGCAGGAAGGGCTAAGCGCGACAACACCACTCTAGTGCACAATCTGTCAGGTGGGAGGAAAAAACAACACTAATAGTTGTCATCTATTACCAAAATACAACCAAACCCCCTAGCAGCTATTCTGTAACTTTTGCAAGTCGATAGGCCACAAAGAAAGGGACTGTCATAGCTACCAATTGTTAATGGGATAGTCACCTACCTACATAATGCAGACTGAGGTGCAAGGTTAGGATCCAACCATAGCAATCGTGCGCGGTGGGTTCTAGGGCCGTGGACGAGGACAGGGCAGAATGGGGCTAGGAAGGGGTTGCGGGTAGCTAATCTGCTACAACTGCGGAGGACCATGACACTACGCTCGGGATTGTACCAACCCAACTAGAATTTCATGTATTTATTGTGAGCAATTCGATCATAAGCTAATAGAATTCCCTAGACTGATAGTGCAAATTCGTAAAAGAAAAGCTGCACAACCAACAACAACCTAGAACATGCAGATGATGAGGTCTAAACCCTGCGAGGAGGATCCCAAGGTCAGCATGGTGCTGAGGAGTGGCACAACCATAGGAGCGGATGGATAGAACTTAGGGGGCAATAAGAAGACATATTGGGAAGCTCGAGAGAGCTTCGCGGAGGTCTCTACCCCAGGTAATAGGGATCAGCCCAAGTCGGACAAGGATCCCTCGACGATAACTACCTTTTTAGAGACATGCATAAAGTTGCTTCACGACAATAGGGCGGTTAAGGGCTTATAGGAGTTGATAAATAGATGCGTAGGATGGAGTGAAACTTGCGTCATTCGAAAGTTGGGAAGACATGCCTCATGGACCGGAAGGGAAATGTAGTTAACAACGCAGATCAACAATTATGAGATGGAGCAGGTCATTTTAGATCTGGGCTCAGATGCCAACATATTGCCAATACAGACGTGGGAGCACATGGGTAAGTGTACACTACAATGGTTCCCTATCCAATTACGGATGGCAAATAAACAGAAGGTGCTCCCATGGGAAGCCTACAAAGGGTCACGGTAGACCTTGACCGTAAGTACCCACATGGAATTTGAAGTTATTGAGCTCATGGATGAAAATATGCCCTATCTAGCATTGTTAGGAATAGATTGGGCCACCGACATGAACGAAGTGATTAATATAAAGAAGAGGACAATGATATTTGAAACTAAGGTGCTCCATGTTGTCATTCCGCTAGATTCGGCTGAAGGACTGCACTACATCGAACCGGTGCAAGACAGAGAACGTGATGACAACGTAGATTGTAGTTACAGAATGTCAGCCCAAAAGCGAGGATGGGTCAAGACATTGGCAGATAAAATAATATCACGGGGTGATGTAGAATCCTACACTTCTGATTTAGATGAGGAAGTGTAACCATGCTACACCGCAACATGGTGACAAAATTGCTATATTGCGTAAGGGCCCAGGATCACGAATTGCCGAAGTATGATGGGTTGAAGATGGTAGATTAATCCCTGAAAAAATTTGAAATCGTAGTACTAGAGCACCAACGGTTTGATGCGATGAGATGGGCACTGCGTGCGACACCTACGCGATGGTGGGGCACACATGAAGGAAACTTCAAAGATTGGCGCGCTTGTAGGCGCATGATGAAGATCAGATTTGGGAAGCCCGAACTATGAATAGTGGAGAAATATGATGGACATGATGATCCGTGCATGCACCTAACCAGGTGGAGCAAAGCATACAGAGAGGAACCTTAGCCGAAATGGGTACACTTATTCTATCACACCTGGGACGTCATTCCTAGAAACTGGTACACGGAAGTAGAGCTCCGGCATGACACAAGCGAGTGGGATATCTTACACGTAGGGTTTTTGTCGACATTCCTGTTCAAAGATAAATGGATGGATCCCATGGACGAAGCATTACAGCTAGTAAAGTTCGCCATATTCAAGACACCATTAGAGCCAGAGGAAACTGTGTAGCCTGATTGGTCGTGGCAGCTGAGACAGACTCTCGAATATTATATTGTCGAGGTAGAAGATGATGAGGATGATCCGCGAAACATCAATATTTTGGAATCAGAGGGGAGCCAGGAGGTGCAAAGATTTGAAATCGAAGATCCTGATATCACGACGCAATTGAAAATGAAACAAGTTAACATTGGAACCGAAGAAGAGCCGAAGTATGCAACACTTGGGGACTACTGCGATGATGCCACAGCGACGAAGGTCATCGAATTGCTTCAGGAATACCGAGATTTGTTCCCAACGAAGATCACAGAGCTAAAAGGGATCATAGGAGACTTAGGAATGATGAAGACAACATTAAAGCTAGATGTGAAACCAGTGAAACAGTGACCCTATCGATTGAATCCAAAATATAAAGCAAAGGTCTGCGAACAATTGGACAAGATGCTGGCAGCAAGGATCATTGAACTAGTTGAGGAGTTCGGCTCGGTAGACCAATGGTTGCGTAAGAGAAGAAACAGAGGGGAGATATTTGCATCTACGTGGATCTCAGGAAGCTCAATGATGCCTACATCAACGATCCATTCCCAACACCATTTACAGATGAGGTGCTAGAAAATTTGGGGGGCCAAGAAGCCTACTCTTTTATGGATGGGTTCTCAGGATACCACCAGATTAAGATCGCACCTAAGGACAGGACAATGTTTGCTATTGAATGGGGTTGCTTTCAGTACAAAGTGATGCCCTTCGGACTGAAGAATGTGCCGGCAATTTTTTCATGAATAGTAGTCACAACCCTCAAAGAATTTATCCACCAGTTCTTGGAAGTCTACCTTGATGACTGGACCATGTTTTTACTGGTTAACAAGCACGTAGTAAGCTTACAGTTGATGTTGGATACTTGTCGTCGACATCAAATTGCGCTAAACTTGAAGAAGTGTACTTTCCTGGTCCCATTCGGGAACCTACTAGGCCACGTGGTATGTAAGCAAGGCTTCATGGTGGATCCGACAAAGATTGCCGTCATACTCAATCTGCAAGCACTGTGAAGTGTCAAGCAATTACATGCCACACTAGGAAACATGGGCTACTATCGAAAGTTCATCAAAAGCTATGCTCAGATCATGGCTCTGATGGAATAGTTGCTGAAGAAGGATGCTACTTATTGTTGGAATGAGGAATGTAACAAAAGTCTAGAGATGCTTAAGGAAAAGATGGCATCAGCCCCTATATTGGTCTTTCTGAAATGGGACGTCGAATTTCATGTGCACATCGACGTGTCATGTATCGCATTAGGGGCAGCACTTACATAACCAGGAGCGGAGGGAATTGACCACCCGATTGTGTTCGCAAGTCATCGATGGTCAAAAGCTAAGAAGAATTACTCCACTAATGAGTGCGAGGGATTAGCAATGGTATATGCGCTTCAAAATTTTGCCACTATCTGCTTGGAGGTCACTTTAAGATGTATACTGATCACTTGGCGTTAAAATACCTAGTGAATAAGCCTGTGTTGGGGGGCGTATCTGTAGATGGTTGCTGTTATTCCAGGAGTATGACTTTGAGGTTGTCATCAAGGTGTGCACTTTCAAGGAGAATGATTTAGTATTGCCATACGACAGTGAATTTGAAAAATTCCCTAGAAAACTCTGAATGCATTGGTTGAGACCCTATGTCATCAAAGAAGTTACCGATGGGGGTGCGGTTCAGCTTGCCAAACTCAATGCAGACCCCTTCTCGGGACGAGTGAATGGCAGTCACCTAAAGCTCTATACGGGCGGGTTTACTACCTAACTAATCATTCGAGGGATAGTCTCATTGCTCTAGCTAGTTGAAAGAGAACACGGGATGGTAAAGTAATCTGGGAGAAAGAGGTGCGAGTTCCTAGACACGTGTCAATCCGGCTCATCATCAAGATTGCAGTTGCGCAGTCAGAAGCACACTATTGCGTTAAACTGAGAAGAAGTGACCTTTCATGTCACTATTCACGACAAGATGCTTGCATTATGGTGAGAGGGAGTGGGTGGCAGGAAATTAAGAGGAAGAGTACGAGCTAGACATGGCACGAGCTACCACAGAATCTCCACGGGGATGCTGGAACAAGGGGGAATTAGGGAATTTGAAATTTGAATCGCTTATAAATCACTGAGGGACATCGACCGGGTGATCTATACTTCCACCAAGCGTATGCTAATTATTGATATGGAGTTGGTTACTATCTCTGCATAAGGAATAAGCCCCGAGGGTGGTGATATGGTTGATGGAGCAACAGGACTACTTAAGGAGGATGGTGTTACCAGCCATGGGTGTTCCATAGCCAGCTGCCTTGATAGTAGGGGATGTACCGGAAAAAGGGAGACAGTCGTCGCCCTACCCATGGGCATGTCGGCGAACCACAACAATTCAGCAAGAGAAGGGAAAAACGGAGACCACGGGTGAAACAAAGTTACTAAGGCGTCTCTGAAAGACCTTAAGATGTGGGATCTCACGGATAACAGCAACAATCTTGCAAAATTGCAACACAAGCTGCAGCAGACAAGACGAAGAGTGGATACGGAGGTTGGTAGTGGCTGCAGGGGTACAAGGAGGTTCCATATGCGACTCCCCCACTCAAGCTAAAGTCCAATGAGGGGGTGTTCTGTGTTAACCGAGTAGAGAAGAATGAGCAACATCGGTCGCAAGAAGTGGAAAAAAACACTAAAGTAGGAGACAGATGAAGTATTCTAGGACACAATGAAGAAGCAGTTAGATGACGAGCATCACTCAGAGGGAGGTGAATCGTGAAGCCATGGAAGCATGTCTCACCACACCAACGAGTGACTCAGGATGAGTCACGATAATTTTGTTGGGAAACTGTTGGGTAGTGGAGGTCTCGTGTAACAATGTTCCATCTAATAGCCTAGAAATTAGGATAAAAATATTGTAAACCTCCGAAATATGTA
This sequence comes from Pinus tabuliformis, assembly GCA_031772625.1. Taxonomy (NCBI): domain Eukaryota; kingdom Viridiplantae; phylum Streptophyta; class Pinopsida; order Pinales; family Pinaceae; genus Pinus; species Pinus tabuliformis. Next base: position 456,248,044 of record CM062808.1, on the reverse strand, counting down.
GAGTGCGAAATGTAAGAGACTGAGTCAAAGGGTTGTTGTTATAGACATTTTTGTGCCTTACAGCATGAAGCATGAAATGTCCATAATCTAAGGGATCCAAAGTCCCTAAACATGTTGTTCCTACCCCTAGAGGAATAAGGTCAGCAAACCACAACACTGAATAAAGGTTCTCCATCTGAAAACACTCAAAAACAAGGCAATTCTGGATCATGTCAACTGCTCCATTGAGCATCTGCGCTGAATGTCAACTGCTCCACTGTCTACCTACGTTGAATGTCAACTGCGAAGAAGGCTAACTGCGCTGGGCAAGTTTGGACATGTGGCACAGTCATTCCTCAAGGTGTCAATGCCCAGGAAGCTTCCAAAATGACACTTGGATCAGGGAATTCGACTGGTGATGAGTAAGAGGTTCTAGATCTCCAAGTGGAAGCAAGAACCTCCAAGCGGACTCAAGAACTGAAGAAGAACTGAAGTGGGAGAGGAAAGTAGTCAGCTTCATGCCAGCCTCAAGCTGACTCATCCTTTCTCCAAAACTCCTATATATAGATCTCTCTCATGAGGTCTAGGGAGGCTGGAATCTTGTGAATGTAAAGAATTGTTGTTGGTTTGAGTTTAGAACTATTGGGTGATTTGCTTTGAAGGAGGTGAAGAGGAGATTTCTTTCTGCTGGGAAGGTGATGCTGGATTGGGCCTCTTATGGTTGTATCACTTCCTGAACTTTACTTCTTCCATTAATAAAGCATTTGAGGTTCTTCTATATGCATGTGTCTCAATGATGTATTGTTATACTTGTGTATTTGATTTATTCTAATCCTTGAATCAATTATGAATGTATGCTTCTTGTAGTTTCCCTCTCTTGCCATTTTGCAGGATCTTGGTGTAGCTGGGCCAGTGAAAGAGCAAGGAGCTGGGAGCAAGCAGCAAGGAGAGAAGATTGGATCAACCATTAGCGAAAGACATCGGTTAGTGGATCTCTTTCTCCCCTATTTTACTTTCATAAAGAAGAAATCTTAGATAGCTTTGCTTTGATTGTTGCTGAGGTACTATCACCCTTAGAGTGGGATAGGGTCATTCCGTATTGGATACTTTTCCCAACAACAAATTGGCGACTCCACTGGGGAACGTATCTTGTTGGTTGTTTGTGTTTTTGCTATTCATTTCCTAAACACAGGGAGTACCGAATCGAACTGCATTTGGATCTTTCAAGTGCAAAGTAGAGGACAACTACTCTGGCTCAGTTTCTGGGCATGTTTATGATTTGAAGAGCTGATCCACAAGGACTCTGAACAACTCTTAGTGAGAGATTTTCATCCTCCTTTTCATCCTTTAGTGTGTACTTGACTAGTAGCTTTGATTTGGCCAAAAACTGTTGCTTTTTGAGCAATCTGTGACCTAGAACCTGAGAAAAAGGAGAGTTTCTCTCTTCATTGTAGGCACTGTGAAGGCAGTCTGCATTTCATCGCAGATCCCGAAGGGGCTACCTGCGCTGAATGTCAAACTGACAGTGTTCTACCTGCGCTGAACCAGTGTGGCCTTGTGCAACTGGGGTTCTCTGCTTTCTGTTGCCCTGTTTTCATCCCTGTTTTTGCAGCCTGTTATCAGTCAATGTACCTATCTGAAACCACCTTTCTTTGCCACTGTTCCGCCTCGGTTGTATAAAGAAACTGGATTTGTTCTTTGTGTATTTCTTACATCATTTGCAGTTTCCCATAACGAAAGTGAAGTAGTCTTGCTGTGGCCTCTTAGATCTAGACCTGTGATAAGTGTCGTTCTGATCTTAAGAGTTAGTTGTTTGCTGTTCATAGCTGATTGAGCTTTTTCTTTCGTTATATGGTTTGAATTTATGTATTTCTAGTGTTGAAACAAGTAAATCTTAAGGTGTCTTTTGATTTTGGACAAAAGCTTGTTTGCTTTCACTTGAAATTGAATTCAAAGTTATACAACAGCTTTCTTTTTGTAGTACATCAACATTAAGAAAGAGAAAAGAAATACCTGCATTGTGCATTTTGCATTTGATAAGTTTGCATGTTGGATTTAGGGAAAGTGCATTAGTGTGTGCTCTATGATCTGTGTGAAAAGATGATGTCTTTCTTTTCCCTCAGTAGTTAAGATTTTCATAAGTTGAAAAGATTGAAAAAGCTTGCTTCTCATCTTTAGACTGCATTTAGGAATTTGTATCATACATCTCATGGTGAACCTTGAAAGGCAAACTTTGAAAATATCAACTTAAAATATATTGAATGAACCTAACAACGCTTTGCAACATAATGCTCATCGTAGAGGTTTAGGTAGAGACGTGTTCCGACGTCGTTAAACATAGTGACTGCCGATCTCGAAGAAGGTGGGTGATTCCTCCTAAGAGTCGGTGGCACTAATACGGATTGTGCTCCCATGTACCGTCGCGTATATATTGGGGGACCCATATAGGAACAAAGCCTTTATCCATAGGAAGCCGTGTTGGCCGCCCTACTGATCGCAATGCAGTGAACACAGCATTCACGAAGATCGACCACCCGTACTGTAAAACGTATTCTGTGGTTTTGTGAAAGGTTTGGCACACCCTCTGCCTAGATCTCTAGAGCAGTTTCTTTTGGCCTTTTGCAAACTCTATAACTGAAAAAGTCCATCCGAGCATTTGTCACTTCGGGCTCGTTAAAACATTGAAGGAGACTGGAGTCATCTTTAGCTTTTTCTCGACTCTTTAAAACTGAAAAAGCAAGTTGTGTCTAAAAGCGTCTAATAAAATTCATTCAATTCGGAAACACAAATTTCCCCTTTTAATATTTTAGTTGATCGAGTAATCCGCAATCGTGGAAGAAAGTCAATTGAAACCCCGTCGTTCGCGGAGGCTTACGAGTCAACCGTCTTTGTCTCCAGAATCGAAAACAGTACGGACAAAACGAACTTGTTTAACCGGTTCAAAATCTCCTATAAAAGTTAGAACAAGTGTTCCAACTACATCTGAGGTTCCGGTTACTCCAAACATTTCTGGAAACCCTGCCTCTATAGAAGAAGTTCAACAACCACAAAAGGATAGTAATACTGATCCTAGTCTGGGGGCAAATACTTGTATAACTGAACCAATTCCATCTGTAACCGGTCCAGAGAGTTTTGTTCCTCAAACAACTGTCGCTCTAAAAACAACCACTTCTTCGGCACCAGAAATATTTTACGGACCTGACAGTCTTCCTCTTCCACCGGGTTTGATTGCGATAGAGGAAATTGCAGAAGATCCGCAAGCAAGTACTCCAACCCATTTTGGAGTCGGGGTCACTCTATTTCCTTCATCAGAAGTTAATCCACCACAAGTGGAGGTTCCTGTAGAATCGCTAGGCAATCTATTGGATAGACTTAAAATGTCTGAACAACCGTCATCATCTAGGACTGTGTCAAATGACACAGCGACAGCAGAAGCCCCTGCCATCACTCCAACAATGTTTGCCGGCATACCATCTATCCCAACTAGCTCACAACCGCTAGAAGGAGTCCACCAAGGGACTATTTCGACAGTATGGTCTGTTCCAGTTTGTTCATCCGGAGTAATGTTCGGCAACTCTTATGTTGAGACTCGCCAAATTGATCCATTTGGAGGTCAATTTGGGCAATCCAGTCCCCAAGGACAATCAATCCCCTTGAGTTCTGGATTGCTATCGTATGGGGGGCAGTATGCCCTTTCATTACCCCCTCCGGGAGGGTACCCATACGGGAGTTCACAACAATATTCAAGTTATACTGGAATTGCATCAAGTAGTTGGGTACCTATGCTACCTCAACAACCAAGGGTTGTATATTCTATGCAACAGTGTGTACCTATGACGAACATCCCAACCACACCGGCTATTGTAACAGTGTCACAAGTTCAAGCGATGCCTGTTGCATGTCAACCTCAAGTTGTAATGCAACAACCCCTCGACCTTGGGTCACAACCACAATCGCCAACTGGTGGGGTGACACAGGTCCAAACGGGTACAATTACCCCACACCTCGGTCCAACGGTTAGCATAGCACAACAGAACATGGCTTCACAACCATGGCTAGTGCAATACCAACAACCGCAATTCCAGCAGGTGTACCAAGGTTCTGAGCAGCAGATCTTTGCGAATAGTGGACAACCGTATATCCAAAACGGTCAAAACCAACCACTTTACAGTGGTCAAGTCCACCAACCGTATCAGTCATACCAACATCAACTACATTATGCTGGTATGCAAAGGCCCACTGCTCAAGCGATTCCATCGTACCCTGGTTATGCTTCGCCTAACCTGAATCAACAGTTACCATTCGTGGCGACTTTAGAGTTACCCGATTTACACCGGTTAACCAACGATCCAATTGCTTATGCCCCTTGGTGGCCAGCGATTCCTCATAAACTTCCATCTGACATTCCTAAATTCAATGGAAATCCAGGTGAAGACCCATCGAATCACGTGATGACTTTTCATCTGTGGTGTTCGTCGAACACCCTAAACGACGATTCGATAAGGCTTCGCCTTTTTCAGAGGACATTGACAGGTCCAGCGGTTAAATGGTATATTGAATTACCTAAGGCCTCTTTCGACAATTTTAGTTCCCTAGCCACGACTTTCTTAACCCATTTTCAATTACCGATAAGGTATGAAACGGGAACAGAAATATTAACCAACTTCAAGCAGACAACTGCCACCCATATATCTGATCATATACATGAGTGGCATCGTCGTCGTAGGATGGTGAAAACATACGTTCCCAATCAGCTGTTAGCTGAATGGTTTATAAAGTCGTTACTTCCTGCTATAACGGAAGATGTGGCAAAGGGGGGAGTCGTAACAGAGGAGCAAGTTATCGCTCGTGCACAGTATTTGGACTTAGTTTATACTCAGTCCGACACGCTCTACGACAAAATACCTGATGCTCCTAGACCGGAATTTTCAATTCCTCCTCCTCCTAAATCCAATAGTGACTCTCATGCCGGTGATGGCGTGATTGGCACGGCAAACGTGAAATCGATAAAGGCTTCGTCAAAGAAAGCCCGTAAGAATTCAGATCAAAATGCAAAAGAAGAAATTCTTGCTTCGGAAGTAAATGCCGTATCAGCAGATAAGGGCAAAGAAACCAATCAACCAGGAAGCAAGAAGAAGCAAAACAAAGGGAAGAAGAAGAAACAGGGTGAGTCACCTCCTGGAAAAAATTCTTCAAACCCTCCTGGGAAAGGAAAACAAAATTATCCATGTCAAATATGCGATGATGAGGATCATTACACAAAGAATTGTCCATTCAAAGCTGAATTAAAGAGGTTCTTTAAAAGTTCCCAAACCTCAGCTGTGTTAACTGATCCATTTCCCAACCTAGGTCAAAATATGGTTGATAGTGGAAATGCTTCCCCGTCGCAAGTGCTTATGATGTCGGTTTCAAAACAGCAGAATGATGCTTTGATTTCGACAAGGAACAAAGATTATGGGAATCCTCAGCTGTCGAATGACAAAGGTAAAGATCAACCAAGTAGTTCGACAACAACTTCAACAGAAGTTGTACCACCCATCATTCCTGAATTAACAATAAAACCGCCAAAGGGAGTAGTACACAAGTCGACGTTTAATCCTCGCGCCAGAGCGGCGCAGCATTATAACATAGTGGAAGATTTGGCACAATCGCCATCCGCTATGTCGACTCTTGAGGTACTACAAAATTGTCCGACCCAAAGGCAGGCATTGTTATCAACAATTGGTGGGGTTGATCCTAAGGATTCCAATCTTGTATCCTTTGATCACAAAGGATACGATCCTCAGTTACCAGCTCAAATAGCTTTCCTTATTCAAGTGAAAGCCCTCAACAAAATTGTTCACAGAACAATTATTGATGAGGGAGCATCAACATGTATTATGTCGATGAGTTGCTGGAAAACTTTAGGATCTCCAACCTTGTCGCGATCTTCGATGACATTAAAAGCTTTCGACGGAAGGACTTATACCCCATACCGTATCCTTAATAACTTGAAAGTTGAACTGGGAGGAAAAACAGTAGAAATTGATGTTGAGGTCATCGATGGAAATCTTGACTACAACATCCTACTGGGAAGACCATGGATTTATGCCATGGCAGCTGTCGTGTCGACTTATTTTAGGAAGATCGCATTCCCGTTTGAAGGAGGTATTACGGTCGTCGACCAAAAAAACTTCCTCCCTAATGGTTCACAAGTTACTGGAAGCATTCCCATGATCCATGAGAGCAACCATTCGCTTCAAGATATCGGAGTAGGATTATTGAAAGACCCCACATTGATGGGAAATTTCGTGCTACCACCTCCTATTTACATAGGAAATATACTGTTTGTAGCAACCTGCAACATGATATCTTCCACGAAGGTCGCAAAAGACAATGTTGACATGGATCGTGCAATTGTTTTGCCCCCAAGCCCTTTAGAAATATTGTAGAAATCAATGTTTCAAGCATGGGAGGCGAACCCAAATCAACGCTCGTAGATAGGTTTAGAGAATATGGTACCTCATTAGATCCTTGGTCGAAAGTACATGGGACTGACGAAGGAATCTTACAATCAATGTTGATTGAGGGGGCACCATGGAATGATCACCACCATCGTTCCCTTCTTCCAGAATACGAAGAAGATACTCAACATGACCTTTATCACCCTTCAGTTTTTGAATTCCTAACAAATACTGTAAATACGGTGGATTCCGAGCGAAACTTATCCAATATTGAAGAGACTATAGCCATAAATATCTCGACTAAAACAGATGTTGTAGAGAATATTTATGTCGGCAAAGGTTGTTCCCCTTCAGAACTGGAAATATATAATGCTCTTTTTCGTGAATTCAGAGATGTCTTTGCTTGGTCATATGATGAAATTCCAGGCATTGACTCAAGTATCGTTGAACATGAAATTAAAATGTATCCTGATGTCAAACCAGTAAGACAACGGCTTCGGCAGGTGCACCCCAAGAAAGCCGCTGCCATTAAGGCAGAAGTTGAAAAACTTCTCCATGCTCGATTCATCTACCCGGTTCCTCTAACCGATTGGGTATCGAATATTGTCCCTGTTATGAAAAAACAAGGGACAATTAGAGTGTGTGTCGATTATAGGGATGTAAACCAAGCTTGTCCGAAGGACAACTACCCTACACCCTTCATCGACCAGATAATTGATGAATGCGCCGGATGTGAAATCTTTTCATTTATGGATGGATTTTCCGGGTATAATCAAATAAATATCCGCCCACAGGACCAGTCAAAGACTGCATTTATTTGTCCGTGGGGCACATTCGCTTATCAAAATTTACCCTTTGGTTTAAAGAACGCAGGGGCGACGTTTCAGAGGGCAATGAATTATGCCTTCCATGACATCAAGAACATCGTTCAACCTTATCTCGACGTCCTTCCGGTTCATTCGCGAAAGCGGAATGATCATCCGCAACATTTAAGAGCGATATTTCTACGTTGCCGACACTACAAGATAAGACTCAATCCACACAAATGTGTGTTTTGCGTCGGTTCTGGTCATTTACTTGGCTTTGTAGTCTCTAAGGATGGGATTCGTCTCGACCCCTGCAAGGTTCAGGCAATCATTAATTTGCCTCCACCTTCAAATTTGCTTCAGATTCAGAAACTCCAAGGGAAAGCAAACTTTCTAAGGAGGTTCATTCCAAATTACGCAGAACTTGCTAAAGGTTATACTCGTCTTTTGAAAAAGGATATACCTTTCGTCTGGGACCAGGTGGCGCAAGCTTCCTTTGATGCTCTGAAAGATTGTCTAGTAAAAGCATCATTAATGTACGCCCCAGACTATCAAAGAGATTTTAACCTGTTTCTGGCAGCAGCAGATATGACCATTGCAATGGTTTTAGTTCAAGAAGTCGATGGAATTGAACACCCTATCTATTATTTAAGTAAAAACTTAAATGATACAGAAAGTAAATATTCTTATGTTGAAAAACTAGCACTTGCAGCTGTTCAAGCGATTCAAAGGTTTCGACATTATGTCCTCTTTCGGAAAACTACCATCTTGTCAGATTGCAACCCCATGACTTATATACTGCCGCGACAGGTTCTGGGGGGAAAATATTCAAAATGGATAGCGATCCTTCAAGAGTTTGATCTGGAATTTGTAAAATCCAAATCAAAGAAAGCTCTAGTTTTCGCAGAATTATTGTGCGATCTCCCATCGTCGTCCAACGATGAAACATCAGAAGAGTCAATCGTGGACGAAAGTTTGTTTCTGATATCTACAGGCGATGAGTGGTATGGGGATATCATAGTTTATCTCCAAACCCAAAAATTCAGGCCTAACACCTCTCACTCTGAACAGAAATGTATACGATACCAAGCAAAAGACTACATGATCGTCGGTGATACTCTTTACCGTCGTGGTATCGATACAGTTCTAAGGAGGTGCCTTACCCATGAGGAGGCCGAAAAAGCCCTGAATGAGTGTCATTCAGGCGTGTGTGGGGGGCATCAATCTGGATATGCAACAGCACAAAAATCTGGCGAGCAGGATACTTCTGGCCAACCATGTTCAAAGATTGCATAACCGCAGTCAGAAGTTGCCATGCTTGTCAAATTTTTGATAGCAAAACCAGACGACCACCTGCACCTTTACAGCCGATAGTTGCTGTTGGGCCCTTCGCCAAGTGGGGCATCGATTTCATGCAATGTAACCCCACCTCGACCGGGGGGCATGGGTATATTATAGTCGCTGTTGACTATTTTACCAAATGGGCCGAGGCGATGCCTACATTGGATAACACTGGTGAAACAGCTGCCCTTTTCTTTTTCAATCATGTAGTCGCCAGGTTCGACGTACCACAGGCTATAGTGACAGATCATGGGTCGCATTTTCGCAATCACATGATGGTTGAATTAGCTGCCAAGCTAGGGCTATCTCATGACAGCTCTACCCCGTATTATCCACAAGCCAACAGACAAGTTGAAGCAATCAACAAGGTCCTGAAGCGTATGTTGCAAAGGATGATCGGGGTCCATAAAAGAAGGTGGAACCTAATCCTGTACTCAGCCTTGTGGGCTTACCGAACGTCGGTAAAGAACGCAACCGGGTTCACACCTTTTCAACTGGTGTATGGCCTGGAAGCAGTCTTGCCAACCCAATGCGAAATTTCGTCGCTTAAACTCGCAATTGATCTCCTCCCCGGAACTTCAAAAGAAGAGGCCCGTTTCTTGGAATTAATCCAATTGGATGAAACCCGTCGTGATGCCGCTTTGGCTAACGAAGCCCATAAGAAACGAGTCAAGGCTCAGTTGGACAAAAGTGTCAAACCCCGTGTCTTCTCAGAAGGTGATTTGGTCTTGCTCTATGACCAAGAATCCGATAAATTGGGAGCAGGTAAATTCAAATCCTTATGGATGGGCCCCTATATTGTTAAAAGGGTGTTAGCAAAAGGAGCCTACGAGTTAATGGATTATGATGGAATTCCGCTGGCGCAGCCCTGTAACGGGTTGTACCTCAAGCGTTACTATGCTTAAATAGTAACCTGCATGCTTTTGTTGTATTTTGTTTTCGCTAAAGTATTTGTTCTGGTCGAGTGATCTACCTTTTCCGTTTGTTGCAGATGTCAAACCTTCTGGAGACATGTGTTGGATATGCCGACGGAGCAAGTCGTAGTTCGCAGAACCTATCATCCGCAGCTTGGGCCATTTTTGATCCAAGCGGCGAGTTAGTAAGTTTCAGAGGTGTGTGTATTGGGCAATCAACGAATAACATCGCTGAGTATAGCGCATTGATAGAACTACTCTCTGATGCCATCACACGTGGAATATGCCGAATAATTGTCAGGTTAGACTCACAGCTCGTAATACTACAACTCAATGGTATATATTCCGTTCGCAATCCAGCTATTTATCGCATGTTCCTAAGGGTTAAGATTTTGGAAAGGCAATTTGATTCAATTCAATATCAACATATTTCCAGAAACTTAAACACATTAACCGAATCATTAGCAAATTATGTGTTAGATAGACATTTGCGACATTTATAAAAGAGACACATCATCAATGATTGTACATATGGATCATATAACTCAACCAGAATAAAACTCGAAAATCAAAATATATATAAGCTGTTTATAGTTCATACATAATGTTCTGTAACCAAGACAAAAATTGGTCATATGACCTAAAACTCAAAAATTCTAGGGGGCACCCTAGCCTAGTGGTGCTCATGATAGCATGTCACGGCCTGTGCAATCATGCGCAAGAGACGAGTCCATCGTCTAGGCACGCCAGTAGTATGCCGCTGCAGTTGTAAAGGTAACTCATCGATCCGTACATCCGGAATACCGAGAGTAAGGCTCTCAACCTGCTCCTGCACAACTGTAAGGGTCTCAGTATCGTCAAGGTCGCGAAGAATAACTCTCCTAGCAGGCTCCATTGCCGGGGCAGCAACTGGCGGTCTCGGACGAACTGCTGGACGAACAGGACCAACATCTGCATGCACCCAATGAGTATGATTAAAAGTCTTGATAGAATAAAGCACAACAACATTATGAATAAAACAGTAAACAGTGATATGGTCAAAAAGTTTACCAATAGTGCCCCACTGTTCGCCATCTGGTAGCACCAAATCCGGATCACCTCGGAAATCCATACCCACATATGGATACTCAGAAAAGACCATCTCCTCGCGCTCGAACCACCTGAAGAAGGCATCAGTAAAAGTAATTTGGGGTTGACCAGCATGCCTAGACATGTGATCGACCCACCTCTGCATACGTGGCTCGGTCGGAGAAGGCAAGTCGAGTATAATATACTGAGGCTGCATCAGTGGGATTTTCTCCAAGGCGAAGGCAGTCAGAATAAAACCAAATCCAAAGTTCTTCAGCTTCTCGTCCTTTACCTTGGTCAATTGACTTTTCATCTGAACAAGTATTGCATCACACCAGTTGAATACTTTCGGTTGGAGACACTCCAAGGCGTGCTGCACATAAGATCTGTTGCCAACATGTAGAGTTGCGGTACCGACCATCCTACCAATGGTATACAGAATAGACCTGAGAGACCTGTCAGTAATCTCACGGATAACGACCTTGCCATCTCTGCTCAGCTGGGAACCTTCCCTGCAATACTGGCGGACATAATCTCTCACGGAGTCAGTCGCCCGGGCCGTACCTTACAAAGAAATGGGGGCACCTCGCCTTGACAATCCAGTCAAGAAGTAAATGTCCTCTATGGTCAAGGGGATGGATTTTCCTCTAATCTAGAATACTTGGTTAATAGGATCCCAAGCATCAAGCATATACTGCAGCAAAGTGATCTGTGCTCTCATGCTAGAGATATGGAAAAACTTCAGTAGGCCACAGTTCCACAGCGCGTTCACCGTGACAGGGTCATGGAGGGCAATCATGTCCTCCTCTTTGTGTTCTCATTCTCGCCATGTAAGGGACATTTTGTTCAAAGTTCCCTACAAAGCAAACAAGAGAAGGAGTAAGTTCCTGAATTTGATGAGAAACTGGCGAAAAATCATCAAAAAATGAGCTGAAAACTCAGTTTTCTGAGCCCAACGCAGGCAGAGAGTGTCCCACCTGCGTTGAAGGTCAGGCTGCCTTAAGGTAGCTTGACATTCAACGCAGGTTTCGAATGGGGAACCTGCGCTGAAGTTAGGGAACCCTGGCAAAACCCCTGAGGCTCAGAAAAGCTGGGAAACATGCACAAAACTGAAAAAGGAAACCATGAAAAGAAAGAGCTAGGGTTTAGCTCCTACCTGGTCCAGACGGCGCTGAAAATCGTCTGCAAAATCTCCCGGAATCAGCTGGTGAAAATCAAGGGGGAAGAAGCACCTCCGGAGCTCCAACAAACCAAATGCAAATGAAATGGTAAAATGAGAGGTAAAAACACCTTTTAATGGCTTTTTACGTAGTTCAAAGCGAAATATTAGGGTTATAATCTCATTTTCATGCAAATATTATCCATTTCTAACAAAGTTTGTTGCATCAATTGAGAATGCAGTACTATCCTTGAAAAGAGAAAAGCTATTTATGGTAAAAATCAAAGTTTGACTATATAATCGAGCAGTTTTAGCACATAGTTCATGCTCGTTAAAAAATAAACATAAGATCCGAGCAGTTTTAACGCGGTCTTCATGCTCGTTAAAAAATAAATATAAGCAGTGAGCAATGTTTCCTCCAGAGTTTAAGCTCATTTTTAAATAAAAAATGAACCTATCCTGGTAAATAACCGTTGTGATCGTAAATTTATCAGCCATAAAAGCCTTGGTCGTGTTTGCACCTGCCACCTCCACTTTCGTTTGGCCGATCGTTCACCTCCATATGATTGTTTACCTATTTTGAGGAACAGCTGCGAAGAGTGATTTCACCTAGCCATCCTTGTGACACTGCCCTGATTGGAAAATTCCAACCTGTACCTGGAATCAGTTGCTATCCCTGTTTATCACTCGTTCCTCAAAAGAAGAGTCTTCTTTAAGCTCTTTTCAACTGACTCATAAAATATGAAACGTTTGCCGAGTTTTGGCCTTCCAGCTCGTTAAAATGACCGGAAGAGCTATCCCTGCTCTAGATTTTAATCTTTTTTGGACCTGAGGGATTATTGCACAAAAAGGTCGAGCGCTTGTTTTATTCGGCTCGTTAAAGTTATCGAAAACTCATCCCTTTTGTATTGTTTTATATTTTTTCGGACTTAAGGGATTAGATGACGAAAAAGGAATTTTGGAGTTAACTTTATGTACCTTTTCAGACTCTCTAAAAATGAAAAGGACCGAGTTTTCCTTGTCGTTAGACTCGTTAAAATGATTAAATAGCGACAAACTTGTCTTTAGACGAGAACGAGTTTCCCTATCGCTAAGCTTGTTAAAACATAGCGATGGGCTTGCCCGAAGGGCAGGTTATAGAACAAGCATATGTTATCCTCCTCAAGCTTGACAAAAATAAAGAGGTACTGGTCAGAAATGACTGGGGAAAAATTGGGAGAACCTCAAAGCTTTAATGGTATCAAGTCGCTCTTGAACATGACACTTTTCCTCCGTACCACATCGGGTTGGGTTGTTTCATTCACCGGTCTCATCACCATGGTCTCGCCAAACCATCCACATTTGGGGTAATGCTACCGATCCATCGCATCAGTGTCGTTATATGTTCAAGAGATGTTGTTCAGAAAGAGTCAACCGTGTCCCATCCACTACCATACATCATCTTTCATCCTTTCATGACCACCACCCTGAATCATATTTCACAGATTGTTTTCACCTCCATTAAAATCATTAGCTCCGTTCCGTGTCACTGATGTGGGATTCATTAAGGCCCTCCTTTGACGGATCGCTTCGTGTCGACTTCAGCTCATTATCCAAGAAGTTGATCTAGGAACAACCCTCTCAGTACTTTGAAGCTTGCATGCCTCAATGGCAAGTTTCTCACTTCCGGCGACAGGTATACATCAATGACCTTCGACCAGAAGATTTTGCATGGTGTTCGATGCCAAGTCCTTTATTCACACCACGTGAATTGTACTGCAGTACCTTGAGGGTCATTATCATTATCGGTGATTCCTCTCGCGCTTGTTAATGGTTTACATCATTGATCGGTAATCAAGCGATGTCTTTCCATGTTCGACTTCAGCGCAATTCTCACATGGATCGACTTGTACTTAGAGTGAAGATCGAACAAGTTTGAAGACCCCGGATCTGGTTTCACCCATCCGGGCTGCGATATATATTCAGGAAATATAAAGACATTTGACATGTACATCATTACAGCAGATGATCATCCTACTCAAAGGATGATAATTTTCACCAAAATTATCAGTCTACCATCAGACGATCGTTTGTTCTATGTACCAAAATGAATTTATAAAGCTGAACATGGGAATGCCCGCCTCAGCTAGATCATGAAAACAGTATGAAAAATAATGTATTGTATTGTATCTTATTACAGGTCACCTCTCAGTGATTCAATGAACTTCGGATCCTCCTGATAAAGCATTTCACTCGATAAATGACCTCATACTTTAGGGGGCAACTGTTATAGACATTTTTGTGCCTTACAGCATGAAGCATGAAATGTCCATAATCTAAGGGATCCAAAGTCCCTAAACATGTTGTTCCTACCCCTAGAGGAACAAGGTCAGCAAACCACAACACTGAATAAAGGTTCTCCATCTGAAAACACTCAAAAACAAGGCAATTCTGGATCATGTCAACTGCTCCACTGAGCATCTGCGTTGAATGTCAACTGCTCCACTGTCTACCTGCGTTGAATGTCAACTACAAAGAAGGCTACCTGCGCTGGGTGAGTTTGGACATGTGGCACAATCATTCCTCAAGGTGTCAATGCCCAGGAAGCTTCCAAAATGACACTTGGATCAGGGAATTCGACTGGTCATGAGTAAGAGGTTCTAGATCTCCAAGTGGAAGCAAGAACCTCCAAGCGGACTCAAGAACTGAAGAAGAACTGAAGTGGGAGAGGACAGTAGTCAGCTTCATGCCAGCCTCAAGCTGACTCATCCTTTCTCCAAAACTCCTATATATAGATCTCTCTCATGAGGTCTAGGGAGGCTGGAATCTTGTGAATGTAAAGAATTGCTGTTGGTTTGAGTTTAAAACTATTGGGTGATTTTCTTTGAAGGAGGTGAAGAGGAGATTTCTTTCTGCTGGGAAGGTGATGCTGGATTGGGCCTCTTATGGTTGTATCACTTCCTGAACTTTACTTCTTCCATTAATAAAGCATTTGAGGTTCTTCTATATGCATGTGTCTCAATGATGTATTGTTATACTTGTGTATTTGATTTATTCTAATCCTTGAATCAATTATGAATGTATGCTTCTTGTAGTTTCCCTCTCTTGCCATTTTGCAGGATCTTGGTGTAGCTGGGCCGGTGAAAGAGCAAGGAGCTGGGAGCAAGTAGCAAGGAGAGAAGATTGGATCAACCATTAGCGAAAGACATCGGTTAGTGGATCTCTTTCTCCCCTATTTTACTTTCATAAAGAAGAAATCTTAGATAGCTTTGCTTTGATTGTTGCTGAGGTACTATCACCCTTAGAGTGGGATAGGGTCATTCCGTATTGGATACTTTTCCCAACAACAGTTGTCCACGCGAAAAATAATATAAAATAATAGGAAGTAAGTTGGTCCGCAGACCATAGATAGGTATAAATAGAGTGAGGCTCTATGAGGGAAAAGCAATTATTTTTTGGCATAATATTGGAGCCAGATTGTAATGGGTGGTTAGAAGCAGTCTGAAAGTGTCTGTAAGTCTAAGTCGAGGGTTTGGGTAGAGGGTAGAGGCTCTGCAGCTGTGTGTGTAGAGGCCTGGAAGAGTCAGAAACTATGTGTGCGGACCCCTGTAGCTGAGTGCACAGGGCAGATCTGGATGTACTGGTGTTGAGTGGAAATAAAGATAAGCTCATTCTGAAAATTATTTGTAATCTTTGACTTGTCGCGAATATGGAATTTTGTATAATAAGGATGTTTTGTCTATGCACATTGATTATTGAATACTTGTGAATCGGGTTTAACCTTAATACGCGAACTGAATGAAAGTGATAATTTTTTTCTTAAAGACCACTTTAAAAGTAGATCTGAGTTGCAACACTGCATCCACTAGATTAGATCTGTAGATTGCGTGAGGTACTTAGGATCCATGTGAACATAGTGTAGTGCGAAGCTGTAGAACAGAGTGTGAACCCTCCAAACCACGTCCAGATATCCCAAGGGTGCAAAAACCTGGTTCCAGCACCCTTCCCTGCTACCTTGGGTGAGACCTCAGTGCACGCTTGATGAGCTATTGCCGAAAGTGCCAGTAGCTGCGGGATTTACTTGGCTAAATAACTCTTCCAAACCTGGGTCAAGCCCATATAAGCCAACAAGATGAAAAAAAGCCCGTACATGTATTGGACTTATTAGACCAACAGGCATCATGCCAACAGGGTGAACCATCATGGGAGAAACACTTTGCTCATGAGATAGAACAAGCACTTCAACAGTTGGATGTAACACATGGAGCAACAAGAGTTGGAATAGGACACCAACCTCATGCCTCATCAACAAGAGGTTGACTTACCTGCTTCACCACATCTAGATGATGAGCAAGTCTCAAGTGACCAAGGAGGCACTAAGATCCTTGGTGATCAACCGGAAGGAGAGATTCACAACATATCATTCAACGAATCTTACAACTCCTACGCAAGTTGAGGAATGAGTGATCATGACTGGTGTGTGCAAACATCTAGCAGCCTTGGCCAATGCAACTAGAGTGTATACCGAAGCCACTAACTCAAGTGTTCACTTTCTGATAGATGAGAATGAGCGAATGGTGAAGGAAATACAGACAGCCAAGAAAGGAGGAGACTTGGTGACAATGTTTGCCCGAGCTGAACTGAAGAAGGCAATACTACATGAAGTATTGTCCCTTGACACAGTTATGCAAGCATCGTACTCAAAGTTTGGTATCGTGCATAAGGTAGTCAGCCATATCAATGGATGATGATAGTGATGTGCTAGAAGAGCATGTATCTTGACAAACTTGCATGATGATGGTTATGACATGCAAACATGGACTATGAAATACAAGGGAGCCATGCTTCACTTGCCTAAGATGATGAGGGCCAATGCAGTTGAGCTGAAGGCACATATCCGGAGTCAGATCTGGAACTATGAAGAGCTCCCATAGCTCATCACTAGCATAGAGGCTTCCCATGCATGAGTATTCAGGAGTACGAATGTTTTGGTGTGCACACACACGATCCCATATATTTGGACTCTCACCTAGGTGAAGACAAATAAACATGCCCAACTAGAGCTTGACTCATACTTCGACAAATTGTTGAGCGTTTCCACCAGTCCATACTTTCCTATCAATGCAAACATCACGTAGAAGTATGTTGCTGGTCTGTCCACATTGAAGACAATGATGTACATGCTTTCAGATGAGTTGGACAGAGAATCCCTCGGCAATGCACCCAGATCTTATGGAGGCAGGAGTCAGGTTTCAAATAGATGTCACTACGAAACACCTGGACACCATCATGGAATACCGATCTTAGCATCAACATGTTACTGTTGATCAACATGAAGATGTTGAGGAGTTTGACTTCCATGGTTGTCTAAGTCAGAGTGCTGTCTAGCTTGGATTGATCAAGCTATTTTGTTTCACATGGGTACATGTGCATTGTAATGTAAAGTCATGTCAAGTGTATGTCAAGTTGTGATAGTTGGATCTAACAATCATAGAGTAGGTGAAGAGTCATGAGGGCAGTTGAGCTGTCACAAAGGGGAATGTCAAGGGTCACCCACCCTTTGCTATAAATAGTCCTTCATAACTCATTGTAAGGGCTTTGTTCAACCAAGCTTCCAATAAGACTATCTTGGATATATCTTGGACAATATTTTAACGAGCCTTGGCTTCTAAACTGTGTAGGGCTAATACATCTCTTTGGAGGAGTAGGCGGATGTGGCTGTAACGTTCCACTATTGGAACTAGTGGTTGGACATGCATGTATTGTATGACTGGAAATTACACTTTATATAATAAGAGCCAACAAGTTTCATGCATATGTCATATTGTATTCTATGCTATCTGGTTTACTCTAAATGATATATGTATTGTTTTCTTATGCATGAATGTATGGATTATTCTGTATAAGTATGTATGAAGCTTTCTGAAATGTATTGTTGGTTCAACCATCACTTTGGATTTCTCGCTAACTTGCTTTCCAGCTTTTGATGCATATTCGCTCATGTGCTCCCTTCCATGCCGAGTACTATTACAGGTTGCTAAGGGGCACACTCATCTCAACCCCCATGTGTTAGAACCTCTCATGAACCTTCCTTGACTCACTGTAACTATCACATGCTTACTACCAATAGAGTTATCTTACTTGCCTCTTTGTGAAATCATGGTTAAGGCATTACCATATGACCCACTTCTGGGACTCCTACACCAAAAGGTCTGAGGTCTAATTGGGAATTCTTACCAGGGAGATCCCATGACATGTTGACAGGTTCAACATCGTCAACAGGTGAAACGATGTGTCTTGGAACTTTCACTTAATTCAAAATCCTGCTAATAGGCCAACACATTTTCTCACATGTATTGTAATTGTTGTAAGACTAATCTTGAACACTTGTAATGCATGTTTCTTTAACCTGTGTTGAACACTTGAACTTATTTCACTTGTCGTAATGCATAATATGTTAATGAAAATGTGTTGTATATGAAATTAACATTGCCTCTCCCATGGTGGCTATCTCCCCGAACATCAGACAAACCTTTCACATAAAACTTGTTATAACAACCATTACACTCATGTGGACTACTTTGTTGAGTGTTATACGTGTTATCTTCCCTTGTGTGTTGTGACTGTCGCATTTGTGTGGATTTTTCTGTCGAAAGTTGTGCACGTCCTATTGTGTTGTGTGTTCCTAGCAGAGTTGGGACTTCTCCCAACTAAATTGGGACTCACTCCCACCCTCTCCCTCTACGTGAAAGAACAATTGACACAAGAGACACTTACAATCACCAGGCACATGAACCTCACTCTTCGCAAGACAAAGTAGATCATTCTTCTATGCTGACAAGCAAGAGTTGAGGGAAATCTTTAAGATAATGGAAACCGCTCCATCGTACTGGATGGGACTTCCACACCAATCGGTGTGAGGTCTAGTTGGGACTTCATACCAGGGAGATCCTTTGATGTTGGTAGGTCCAGCACTATCAACATTTTGGCACTAGAAGGAGGGCTAGACGACAAGCTCAACCTGTACATCTGGGTTGAATATCTTACCCAATGAATGATACAAAATTTTTGCTCCTGGGGTGTTTCTCTCATTTCTCCCTTAATTAGTTATCAATCCCCAATGAGCTTCTCAATCACTTGTCCTTGTTAAAGTTTGACGATGAGGACAAAACATCCATAACTGATCACATTTTTTATTTTCTTCATTTCTGGGAATCTTAGGAAATCGATAGTGATGAGCTTGTTTGTGTAATCTTCTTCCTCACCCTTGAAGGTTGTGCTAATCAGTGGTGTCATAACCTGCCACCTGCTTCTATTCATTCCATTCTGACTTTCCTCAAGGAGATCCATCAATCCTTCGATGAGTGTGACCACCAAGTTGTCTATGAAAGAATCTCTTGTTTAAAAATGAAACCTGGCGAATCATTTGAGGACTTTGCTATCTGCTTCCTTCACCTATGTCGTGAAATTCCTGAGCAGTTTGTGGACCTTGACTTCATGAGACAAGAGCTAAAACACTTGATTCATGTCTCCTAAAATGGTGAACTTCCTGATATCCCTTCTTCCTCAACTCTTGGGATCACGAGACAGCTCATGTCTCAAAGAGGGTGCCCCCTCGCAACAGCCACAAAACGAAGAAATCTGTGTTGTGGGTCCCCCCTCTCATCGGTTGAAAAGCTGAGAAATGTACACAACATGTTCCCAATTCATTTGCTTGGTTGTCTCCCACCCCAAGGGAGGAAATCCCAGAATGGTTAGGGAAGCCTATGGTGAAAAATCATCCCTCCATTCCGCAAGAGGACATCGCCATTCCTAACCCAATTCTTGAGTCTAAGCTGCATCTCTGCCATCCTCCATCATCTACAAGCCTTGACTCCTTGCACCATGACTTGTTTGTGCGATCTACTTCAAAAGCTAGCTGCACAAGGTAGTCTCATCATGCAAGTGGAGGAGCAGGACAGTGAACACATAGTCAATTCCTCTCAAAACATTAAGCTTTCATTCTTGATCATTCCTTGATCATTCCTTGATCTGCGAATCTTGGTGAAACATCATGCATAATCAATTCTTTTGATCAACCTCGAGTCTTGGGCTGTCATCACTCCCACGCTTCCATATGTCATGATGAATTCCCAAGCACATCATATGATCTATTGTCATCTCATGAACACTCTAACTCGGATCTAGAATGCGGACCAATCAAAGTAGACATCCATACTGAAGCTTCCTTTGCACCTCACTTTCCCGTGTGTCCTATCATTCACAGCACATCAACATGCATCGTAGACAATCCATATTCTCCTTCTTCTTGACCTTCTAAGTTATCTCCTCAATCGACACAAGGAAATGAGGTTGACCATGATGAAAATAGTCTCAACAAGCAAGACTCTTCCCACTCATCATCATCTTGTGTGTTGCATGAAGATAACTCGTGAAGTTAGCGTGATGAAAATTTTGATGAAGCATGTGATAGAGAAGGTTGTCATGCTAAGAGATTCGAGAAGTTTTGAAATTAGTAACAATAGCCATCCTCAGAACATGCATGATCTGGTTTACATCCCAAAATGCAATTTTTCAATTTTGGAAAGTTCCGGGATGTGCCATGGAGTCGAGGTGCTTCAACGTCTGTTGATGGTTGTGTCAAGACCTCGTGACTCTAGTAAGCCCGTCAAACCAAATCAGATCGCGTTTCTCACACACAATCCATCTATCTACATGGTTGCACTTGACGTGGGTCCCCGTGTAAAAAATATTTACTATTCAGGGTATGAATTTTCAAAATTTTAGATTTTCGCTAATGATCAAATCCACGATTCCATTAGAACATGTTCGTCTTCATGCACCTCTCTTACATCCAATTCAGGTTGGGAGTTTTCGTCCATCATCCAATCATGGGACAGTGAAGTTGATCAATGCAAAGACTTCGTCCATCATCCAATCATGGGACAGTGAAGTTGATCAACGCAAAGACTATATCTATCTGGAATCACACTTATCAAATGTTCTCTCTCGTAATCATATCCTTGGTATTTTTGCAAATTTTGCATATCAAATCTGCCCACTCATCACACCAGCAATCTCCCTACGTGATGACAAGCGCACAACCTATCGCGCAAATCAAGTTACTCTCATTTTGCCACACCCCAACCAGTTTCACACATTCAAAGTGTTGGCATCCTTTCTACGTTTTTGTGATGACCATGATGCCTGCACACTTTTTCACTAGTTGCAAGTGGGTGTTCTATCATGCCTAGCACACAAAAAACTTGGTTCCCTCATTCAAATCATTCGCACGATTGTTCAAAAGGTTTATTTGTTCATGTAAAACTGGGAATCTGGCATCTCGACTAACTAGTCTGATCTCTCTTCTATCTTGGGTGGATGTCATGTAGTTTATAATTTTCCCAACAATACATCCAATGATAGTCACTTCACACACTATGATCTTCACCATGTAAAATCTTTCTTCTTAGACTTCTATCAAGCAAGTGAGGCACTTCGGCCTACACTGATGGCTATGGCAGGCCCTCACTATCTTGACATGACTTATGAGCATGACCAAATCTATCTATCCATATCAGATTCCCATTGTGATCAACTCTCTCGAATCAGGAATCCATCTTCTCAAATATCACGAATCTTTCAAAACAACCATCACAAATTTTATGATCCAATCACTAAATGGTTGGAACAATCTTACTTGGCGAGTTGTGTTGCAGGTAATAAGATTTAGTCCTTCCTCACAGTCATTGAAAAACTTGGAGCAGAACAACACATACTCACAAAAGGCCTCCGATATTTGTTGAAAAATGGTAATCACAAAAGAGGTAAGCATGTGTGTTGGGTGGTTGTGACACATTCGTCCACCCACAGGTGAGACCTTCTCTCTCGTGTGCAAGTTTTTCAAGTTTTTTCATTTTTTGTTGCACATTATATATGTTTTAATTGCTCATATCTTTGTGACTGTAGGTTGGGTATGCCTACGGTGGCTTGACTAGAAATTTCATTTCACTTGTCTTTGCTTTCTGGTTTGCATGTTTGTTTGCTTGCTAACATGGTTGTTTTTCTTTCTTGTTGCTGTTTTCACTTTGTTTGCTCTTCTTACTATTTTTTATTTTTTTTTAC
This sequence comes from Pinus tabuliformis, assembly GCA_031772625.1. Taxonomy (NCBI): domain Eukaryota; kingdom Viridiplantae; phylum Streptophyta; class Pinopsida; order Pinales; family Pinaceae; genus Pinus; species Pinus tabuliformis. The sequence goes on along the minus strand of CM062808.1, from coordinate 456,226,230 downwards.
GTTTGTTTTGTTTTCTTGGTATATTACTATTTTTGTTTCCAGCAATAAGTGCTGCCAACTACTACGTTCTCACTTCTAAATGGAATATGTGGCTGAAATTTGAAGAGACTTGTGACACTACAACACTTGGTCAGTCTTGTGTCCATCTTCTCTGTGCTTGGTTATAATCTTCAGTCAATGAAGTCTTGATGGAAAATACGAACTGTCTGCAAGGGAAGTTTTGGTTCGAAGATGAACCTATTTCCACAATGGAAATCCCCATGCCTATACTCAACCTTTACTCTTTGTGTTGAAGCTCATCCAACTAGTAGAAACAGAGAAGGAGAAAATCTAAATGAGAAAACCTATGTCAATAATTCGGGATCCCTCTTTCGCCCCAAGAATAAATAAGTGCCTATGCACAGTCCTATTGAAAAATACAAAAGAGAAAGAAGAGAAAGGATTCCTGCGTAAAGAGGTGAAGCATACAACTCCATCGGGTTACTGACTAGGCTCGCTGGTAGTGGAGCAATGTGTGTGTTCCTACGTGACTCCACTGGGGTACTCTCTAGGCCTGCTAGTAGTGGAGCAACACCAAAGATGAAAACTTATACTCTCAAAATCTTCAACTCAGGAGCTAAAATACCCTTCCCGGATTTGAAACATTGTGATCAAGCTGAACTTTTGTTTGTGTTTGACTGAGTTGGGAAAAGGTGAACTATGTATGTCCATGGGGTGAGGGGAGAAGCTGAAGTAACTTGCACAATGATTCAACACTCCCCAAAAGACCAAGGCCCTATGCTATCATTAAACCAAAATAGCAAAGCTGAAGTTCTACTAGTGTGTTGCCAAGTGTTGTAATGGCTACAACCACCCTCCAAAATTTTGGCCTACACCCAATTTCAGAGCCTCCCTTGAGAGATTGACTTGGTAACTACACACCCTTAGGTTCACTCCATGAGCTTGTGTGAGTCTTTGCATCCGCCTTGCTTGTTCATTTCATTCAAGCTTTTGGATGTTGGTGTCTAAGTCATGCCTACGACTAGGTTTTGGTTATGCTCAAAGTCTTTGCTTCGTGTGTACTTGTTGTGTCCTCTATGAAAACATCTGTCGCACTCACACATGGAGTCAAATTCACTGTCGCACAAGCATCGTCACAGTTGATAAACAATCATTCACCAGTGTTGCACTTGTCTCTTGCACCATTGGTCAGTCATTTTTCCAAAATTCTCATGAATGGAATCCCCTCTGATAACTGGACCATGACCCCATCATTGACTTGATCGACTATAACCCAGAATAGAATAGAAGCGCCAAGCAAGTATTTCCAAGCTACGCTGATCCCAAGCGATCCAGTCATCTTTCATGCTGGCCACCCAGAGAGTCAGACCCGATATTTACCCTGGGACTGACTCCACTAAAAAATTGTGTAGAGGTTATTGACCTTGATCACTCTGCTGACAAAGGAAATTGCGTAGAAAGGCTGGATAGATACGAAGTTCCCATCCTAGTGTCCCTCAGAAAATTACGCAGTTTTCCCAGTCAGTCCTCCTGACTATTGATCGACTACTCAGCTAAGAAATTGCACAGTTTTCATGAGTAGGCCTTCTACTACCCAGTAGCCCACTCAGCTTATAAATTGTGTAGATAGGATCAACATCTCGACCTCCCAGCCTCAGTGTAGTTCCCTCACTAGAAGCTCCTAGCAGTAGATTGCTAGTTCCCTCCAGGAATTACGTAGGTTCTGCTGCCAAGCTCCCAGTAGCTGACTACTTGTTCCCCTTGGGAATTGCACAGTTCCTGCTACCAGTGACCCAAGAACCAACTACCATTTCCCTCTGGGAATTGCATAGTTTTGGCTACCAGGCTCCTCTGTCAGTTCCTCCAAAAAACTACACAATTTCTTCCTGTTGATCCTCCATGTAGCCCAGCCTATTCCCCTAGAAAATTGTCCAAATTTTCCCTTCCAGCCACTGTTGTCCACTCATTCTAGAAAATGTGCAGATTCTATCTACCTTACCTTCCTGCAACCTGGACTATCCCTCCAAAAATTTTCATAGTTTTTCCTTCCAATTGATCCAGACCTCACAGATAGTCATTGTCGACTTGGATTGCCCATCTTCATCACCTAGTGACACTTGCGCAGTTTTCATCAACAGTGCCTGGAGCCATCATCCCACCTCACAACCTTGTTGCCTCTCCCAGTCACCTACTTCCGAAATGATCAGGTGTCATGCTAGACTAGGAGGTTTTTGGATTTGATGTCGTCTCTTCATGAGTGACTGCAGGCATAGGTACAATAACAAACACGGTGCAATGATGAATGGGATGAATGAAGGGAGCACATGCAGAAAGACAGGTTCACCAATGGATGAACGAATGATGCATGCGAAGAGATGTGCTCGCAAATAGATAATCAAGAAAATATATGTTCACGGATGAATAGATGAGAAAACATGCAAGATATTCTCACGGATAGACGAATGGACAAACATCCACCTTGCGTGAACAGACGAACCTGTCAAGCCTTCCAACATTCAAGCTAGGAGAAATGTGCCAAAAAAGCATCAAGTGAACCAATGACCATCGAAGGCTGTGTGCACCTTTCCATGTGGAGGTGAATTTGTGACACACCATGAAAATATCCATCACCTAGCAGCACTGCAACTCAACATGAACTCTAGCAGCAACACGGATGTACTAGCATTGTCATGTTGATTCATGTCATGAGTCATGTCGCCCACATATCTACTATGGGCTATGTTGTCAATCAATGTAATGTAACGTGGAATTCCAAGAGACCCACTTGTTGTACAAAGAGTCATGCAAAGTATAAAAGTCATGGAAACCAAACGGTCATGATGGTAGTCGAACAACCACAAGGCTCAGTTTCACCCTTGGCTATAAATACCCCCTCATTTGTAAATGAAAGGAATTTTCATCTCGGTTCCTCCCACATAGCCAAGAGAGTCTATAATATTTTTTTTGAGGAGTACGTAGTGGCTCCAACGCCCCATGCATGGGCATAGTGATGTATGGTGTAACAATGTGTCTTGGAACTTTTGCTTAAATCAGAAGTCTGCTAACAAGGCAACACATTTTCACACATGTATTGCAACTGTTGTAAGACTAATCTTGAACACTTGTAATGCATGTTGTTTTAACCTGTGTTGAACACTTGAACTTATCTCACTTGTTGTAATGGGTAATATGTTAATGAAAATGTGTTGTATATGATATTAACATTGTCTCTCCCATGGTGGCTATCTCCCCAAACATCAGATAGACCTTTCACATAAAACTTGTTGTAACAACCATTGCACTCGTGTAGAATACTTTGCTGAGAATTATATGTGTTATCTTCCCTTGTGTGTTGTGACTGTCACATCTGTGTGGATTGTTCTGCCTGAAGTTGTGCATGTCATGTTGTTTTCTGTGTTCCTAGCAAAGTTGAGACTTCTCCCAGCTGAATTGGGACACACTCCCACCCTCTCCCTCTACGTGAAGAACCATTGACACAAGAGACACTTACAATCACTAGGCACACGAACCTCACTCCTTGCAAGACAAAGTAGACCACTCTCCTATGCTGACAAGAAAAAGTTGAGGGAAATCTTTAAGATAATGGAAATCGCTCCATCATACCAGATGGGACTTCCACACCAAACGGTGTGAGGTCTAGTTGGGACTTCATACCAGGGAGATCCCTTGATGTTGGTAGGTCCAGCACTATCAACATTTTGGCGCTAGAAGGAGGGCTAGATGACAAGCTCAGCCTATACATTTAGGTTGAATATCTTACCCAGTGAATGATACACAATTTTTGCTCTTGGGGTGTTTCTCTCATTTCTCCCTTAATTAGTTATCAATCCCCGATGAGCTTCTCGATCACTTGTCCTTGTTAAAGTTTGATGGTGAGGACAAAACGTCCATAACTGATCACATTTATGATTTTCTTCATTTTTGGGAATCTTAGGAAATAAAAAATGATGAGCTTGTTTGTGTAATCTTCTTCCTCACCCTTGAATATTGTGCTATTCAATGGTGTCATAACCTGCCACCTGCTTCTGTCCATTCCCTACTGACATTCCTCAAGGAGATCCATCAGGTCTTCGATGAGTGTGACCATTAAGTTGTCTATGAAAGAATCTCTCGTTTAAGAATGAAACCTAGCGAATCAGTTGAGGACTTTGCTACCCACTTCCTTCACCTGTGTCACGAAATTCCTAAGCAGTTTGTGGACCTTGACTTCATGAGCCAAGAGACGAAATGATTGATTCATGTCTCCCAAAATGGTGAACTTCTTGATTTTACTTCTTCCTCAACTATTGGGATCACGAGACAACTCATGTCTCAAAGAGGGTGACCCCTCGCAACAACCACAAAACCAAGAAATTTTTGCAGTGGGTCCCCCCTCGCAGTGGTTTCAAAGCTGAGAAATCTGCGCAACATGTTCTCAATTCATCTGTTCGGCTGTCTCCTACCCCAACGGAGGAAACTCCAGAATGGTTATGAAATCCTATGGTGAAAACTCATCCCTTCATTCCGCAAGAGGACATCACCATTCCTAACCCAATTCTTGAGTATAATCTACATCTCTGCCATCCTCTATCATCTACAAGCCTTGACTCCTTGTACCATGACTTGTTTGAGAAATATACTTCAAAAGCTAGCTGCACAAGGTAGTCTAATCATGCAAGTGGAGGAGCAGGACGGTGAACACACAATCAATTCCTCTCAAAACATTATTCTTCCATTCTTGACCGATCCTTGATCCGTGAATCTTGGTGAAACATCATGCATAATCAATCCTTTTGATCAACCTTGAGTCTTGGGATGTCATCATTCCCACGCTTCCATATGTCGTGATGAACACCCAAGCACATCATATGATCTATTGTCATCTGATTTACACTCTAACTCAAATCTAGAATGTGCACCAGTCAAAGCAGACATCCATATTGAAGCTTCCTTTTCACCTCACTTTCCTGTGTGTCCTATCATTCACAGCACATCAACATGCATCATAGACAATCTTCATTCTCTTTCTTCTTCACCTTCTGAGTTATCTCCTCGATCGACACAAGGAAATGAGGTTGACCATGATGAAAATAGTCTCAACACGTAAGACTCTTCCCAGTCATCATCATTTTGTGTGTTGCATGAAGATAGCTCGTGAAGTCAGCTTGATGAAAATTTTGATGAAGCCTATGACAAAGATAGTTGTCATCCTAAGAGAAGTTTTGAAATCAATAACAACAGCCATCTTCAGGACATGCATGATCTGGTTCACATCCCAAAATGCAATTTTTTAATTCTGGAATGTTCTGGGATGTGCCATGGAGTCGAGGTGGTTCAACGTCCATTGATGGTTATTTCAGGACCTCACGACTCTAGTAAGCCCATCAAACCAAATCAGATCTCATTTCTCACACACAATCCAACTATCTACATGGTTGCACTTGACGTGGGTCCCCGTGTAAAAAATATTTACTATTCAGGGTATGATGTTTCAAAATTTCTGATTTTCCCTAATGATGGCATCCACGAGTCCATTAGAACATGTTTGTCTTCATGCACCTCTCTTACATCCAATTTAGGTTGGGAGTGTTCGTCCCTCATCCAATCATGGGACAGTGAAGTTGATCAACTGAAAGACTATATCTATCTGGAATCACACTTATTAAATGTTCTCTCTCGTAATCATATCCTTGGTATTTTTTTTAAATTTTCATATCAAATCTGCCGACTCATCACACCAGAAATCTCCCTGTGTGATGACGAGTGCGAAACCTATCACACGAATCAAGTTACCCTCATTTCGCCACACCCCAACCAGTTTCACAAATTCAAAGTGCTAGCATCCTTTCTAAATTTCTGTGATGACCATGATGTCTATGCACTTTTTCATCAGTTGCAGGTGGGTGTTCTATCATGCCTAGCACACAACAAACTTGGTTCCCTCATTCAAAACGTTTGCACGATTGTTCAAAAGGTTTTTTTGTTCATGTCAAACTAGGAATCAGCATCTCGACTGATCCAGATTTAAATAGGAACACAAAAAAATACAGAGATAACCATATACACAAAGATGCAGTGGAAATAACACTTCATTTCATTAATGTAAAATACTGAAATATGCTTACAAACATAAATGGAAATAAGCCAGCTAGGGCAATGGTAGCTTCTCTCTGAGAAGAGATGTGGCAGCTACATGCCTCTGCACTGTGTTACAATGAGGATCAAAGGCCTATTTATTGTTGAGAAACAATGGAAAACCCTTAGCATCCCAAATCCTAACCCTAGAAGATGAAACGCCAAATTGTGGGCCCTGTTTTGGGTAAGTTGGTACATCAACTTCCCGGGGTCGTAATTTTGGCACCCGATCTTCGTTTGACGCATAAAATAGCTCGTTAGAAAGATCTATCCAAGCACTAGAACCTTGGGAAGAGCAACTTCGTTCCATGGACCCAATTTTCTCCCAGATTTCCCAAAAAACCTCGTTTAGGAACTCAAAATGGCTCCGGAAGTTCAGGACCCAAAAAGCTGCTAAAAATAGTAAATTTTGCTACAATTACGGAAATTGAAAAAATTGAACGAGATAGTTTTGGGGGTGCAAGTGAGATAGGTGGGTGGCCACCAACATCCACCTGGATCAATCCTACCCCTTAGGAAGAAATGGTCCCCATTACGTTGAGTGCCTCCATGAGATGAGGAAGCTGCTACTGAACTTTGTCTTTGGTGAGTTGTTCTGAAATCTCTGATGTGTCCAATAATGGTGGGAAGCATGGTCAAGGGTGGTACAAATTGAACACTTGGTGCAGGCAAAGGAATGGAGGAATGCTTTGCTCCAAAGACTTATTTCCCACAACCTTGCTAATGGTGTAAGGACCATGTCGGTGTGGTTGGAGCTTCTGATGGCCTCTTGTAAGGCATTCTTTCTGCATATGTAATCAAACTTTGTGGCCCACCTAAAAATTGTGTGGTGCCCATGTGGTTGAGGATAAATAGTTCGTGTGTCCTTTTATGACCATGTCCCTCTTTTGCTACCGCTGCGTGGAGGAACCCTTTGCGGGGGTCATGGATGTGGTGACAAACTTCCCCTTGCTTTGGGAGCAAACCAGAAAGAAAATAAATTTCCTAGTCTATGAGATGAGCTTGTTGCCTTTCTTAGCAGCGATCAAAGAAGTAGCAGTAGGTGGGGCTACCTCCAGTATCCTGTATAATGAATTATTCAAAGAAATAATGACAGCACGAGGCCTTGACTCATACACAACATTTCGCCTCCACAAGTATGGCTGGCTAAATAGTACATCACAAACATCCAGAGGTGTAACATCACACAATACCTCATCTGTGAAGGGCTTGATGTTGTAGGGAAGGTGGCACTACTGGCGAACTTTGAGATCTCGTCATTCATGAAGCGACCCAATACTACACGGCTGCAGGTGTGGTGTAGTCGATAGGCCCAACCGCTTCACAACCTCTAGTGAAATGAGGTTCTTTTGACTACCACTGTCGACAATGAATTGCAACGGAAAACCCTTCACCCACACCTGTGAGTGGAAAAGACACTTCCCCTCCTCTGGGTCTTTGGGCTCATTCTTCTGGATCTTGGCAGTCACAACAGTGACGTTGAGCTCCGCATCAATTATCTGCTTCCCTTTTCCATTCCCCTTGTCGGGTTCTAACTCAAGGTCGGAACATGCATCTAATTCTGAAGCCTTCAACTCGGCCACTAGTGACTGCTTGGTCCAACACTCACTTGTGTTATGGGTGGGACTCTTGTGGAACTCACACCACTTTCCTGTGTCCTTCTTTGACTTTGTGGTGTTGTTCTTTTCTTGTGACTTCGACGAGTTGTCTTGGGTAACCTCACCTTGGCTTTGTCCTTTGGTCTTTGGATTCGCAGATCCAAAGTCTCTCTTCTTCTGTTTGGACTTTTGCTCGATTTTGACAGTGTATCAGTACGTCGTGCCGAGTGAGGAGATGTTCAGGAACTCCATCTCTTCCTGGATGTATCTGTGTAGGCAGCCGAGGTATTTGAGGGCCAAATGTAGCTCGGAGTCCTTGATACCCAATTGTGTGTGAAGGGTATGAAAAATGTTTGTGAACTCCGGCACATCTTAGTCCCTTCCCTGCCACAGTGTGCTCCATTTAATGTATTTTTCCTCATAGATTTTGACAGGGTAGTACTTGTCCTCAACGGCATCCCAAAATGAATCCCAAGTGTGTGCGACTGAAAATAGTGAGCTCGTACTTTCATTCTTCTACTCACAGTAGGTATCCCACCAGTCCTTGATGTGGGGGGCTACTTTGAGAATAAGCCTTCTCGAACAACTCCTGCACCTGCTTCTTGATTTATGCATTCTCTAAAGCGGACAACCTGTACATTCCGATGTTAGGCAATGGAGCATCTTGCTGCAAATTAATATCATGCATTATCTCCTTTTCGGGTGGCAGACCTTTAGGTTCTTGAAACATGATATCATACTTTGAAACAACTTTTTCTAAATCAGCTTGTTATTTAGCATCACAGCCCTCAAATACATTGGTTTTATTAGGTTTCTTTTCCTTTACAACCATCAGTAAAAATTGTTTGCTTGAATTTACAATTCGTTTCATCTGCCCTGAGTTTATGAGAGTATAATTATTCTTGAGCTTATGAGCCCTTACAAAGTATTCGATTCCATCTTTAACGAGTAGATACTTGTTTTCAGCTCTGTGGAAAATAGCTTTTTTATCATACACGTAGGGACTTCATAAAACAATTCCACAAATATCCAAAGGAACTATATCTAACTCAACCTCATCTACAAATGCTGACCCAAAATAAAACTTAAGTTTACATTGTCTAGTCACTTGTAGTTGTGCTTTATCACTTAACCAACCTAATGGGTATGGTTTCTTGTGAGGTACAGTCAGTAATCCCAACTCCTTTACAATTGCTTCAAAAATTAAATTTACTTGTGAGCCACTATCAAACAAAGTATCAATCTTTTGATGCTTGGAAATAACTCGAATATGGAAAAGCTCGTGTCGTTTTTTCTCATTTTATTTATCATTAATAGATTGTGAAAAATTACTAGTAGATGCTTCAGAATTTTTACCTTTTATACCTCTGGCTGCAATGGTTTTTTCATCTCCTGAGTCCGACCCCAAATCTTTCTGAATATCTGCAACAACCTTCTTATTATTGCCCTCAAACTTCTTAGGTCTCAACTTCGGATGCAGAATCCAACAGTGCTCATCGTCATGCCCATCCTTCTTACAGTGAGTGCATGAAGACTTTCTTTTTTTGTGCAGTGTTGGCCTTCCTCTCTTTCCATTTCTGTTTTCTTTTCTCCTTATTCTTGCTTGCAATGGGTTTGGATGATCCCCCAACTTCTAGGTTCCCATTCCTTCCTCTAGCGTCTAGATGTGTAGCTTGAACAGATACCTCATCTATACTAGTGGGACTAAACATGAGGATAGTGTGCCTCATGTAGTTGTGTAGACCACCTATGTACTTCAACAGAGTCTCAGGTGAGTCTAATGAAATTCCTAGAATCAAAGCTCTTTTCCTAAATTATTGAGTTTAACCTTCTACACTTTGCCCTTTCAATTGGTGAGGAGTTTTCTAGCTCATCATGCCTTGCTATATGTAAGCTAGTGGATAAAACTATTTTTTGATTGCAGAAACAAATTCACTCTAGACAAAAAGAATATTACCATGTTTCTTCATGTCAGCTTGTGTCATGCCTTCCCATCATACCAAGGCAGTGCCTCCGAGGCATAGGCTGGCTAGCTAAATCTTACTCTTGTCTGAGTTGATGCTCTACACTCTGCAATAAACATCAATTTGTCTAATCCAATTATCTAGCTTCTCTGCATTCAACTCTCCATCATATATTGGTAAATCAAATTTAACATCTAATTTAATCAAAGATGTCTTCCTTTTATGTTCAGGGCTATTAGGAGGTGTGAGAAAGTTTTCTTCTTTCCCTTTGCCTTTTGAGTGGTCATGGAGGAGAGACTCTTCTTCTTCTTTATCTTGTTTGGAGCCTAATGAATCTTCATCTTTATGTTTCCTGAAGTCCCTATACATTTTCTCTACCATGGACCTTATGGCTAGGAAACTATCCATAAATTAGGGATCTGGTCCTAAGGGACTTTCTTCTGACATTTTCTTCTCAGGATAGACTCTTCCAATTTCCGGCTTAGTTTCGATCAACTCTCCTTATCCTAATTTAAGCTTTGATCTAGTTAGCATTAAACAACAAAATCCAGCATAAGGTTGTCTAACCTTAAACAACATAGAAGATCTGATACCACATGATCTGAAATCACCCTTAGATGACCTCAGGAAATTAATGAAGGTATCACATACTCAAGTGCTAGGGTGTGTATATGTTATTATAAGCAAAAGATCGATAATATTGCGAAATACAGTAAGCAAATACAAAGCACAAGAAATTTAATAAGGAGTTCACCCAGTCCTCCTGGGCTATGTCTCCTAGTCCAGCCTTTAGTGGTGGCCTTTTCTATTGTGTCTTAAAGCATAGTTTTTACAATAAGGAGCTCAATTTGAGTCTCACTTTAACAGATGATGATCAGTAGGGTGGTACTTGGATTCCCCAAGCCTCTAGAGTACACAGACTCCCCCTTACTTAATCTTGACCTCAATTGGTATCAATGGTATGAGTCCAATTCGGTACTCAATACCAGATAGGTATACACAGAGGAGTTGCTTGAACCTCTCAAGCCTTCTCTGGAGTTCACAAACTCTCGAACTCTATTTGTCTCTGTCTACTCGATGCTATCTTTGCTCTACAGGTTAGCTCAGCTTCTTTGCTTTCTGCTTTCTTTTACTGCTTCTCTACTTCTATTTTCTCTGCAATTTTCCTATTCATGGCTTAAATCCAATCTGCTCCCTGACTGTTCGTTTCCGCTTCCCAGCTCCTGGATCGCCTGCCTTTGTCCGTTGGAATTCCCCTGTTCTGCGTCATCATCACTGTAACACTTCACAGAGAGGTGGCCACCTATTTCCTCACGAACAGAGTGCCAGTTCTCTTTGAACAATATTTATTTCCATTTCACCAAGATCGCCCACGAAATTGTTCCCTCTGCCAACTCATTGGCCATGTCGAATCTCAAATCTTATTTACCTCAGGTTATTTCCCTGTCGAATCCGATCACCCATCTAATTGCTTCTCCACCATTGATTTGGGTCCTCCATATCCTATAGTCTTCATTCATATTACGCGGATAAGTTGCTCGACCATTATTCACTCGGTGTAAGCGGTTTTCTCTCACATTTGCCTGATACGCGTCACCCAATATTTGGCATCGCGCGGGACTTAGCCAAACCTGCTTACCACTCAAATTGCACGCAATATCCTGTTCGTTTTGGGTGAGGGACCCACCTTCTGAGAGTTTTTGGCGAATTCCATATAGTTATATGTTTTTCCCCGTGACCAAGCGCTCGACGTTTTCCTTCACTAAGAGTTTCGCCCTGCAATACACGATTAGCACTAATCGTGTATCAGAAATTGTCTCCGTTTCTGGATTTGGGCTTCCGATTGCCAATTTGCATCCATGCACGGTCTCCATGGGCCAACAGTTAGTGCGCTTTGACCGAGGGTCCTCATTGTTTCATGTTGGCCACAAATTGCCATTGTTCAGAGGTTATTTCTGATAAGCTCGTTATCCATAGCACTTTGAAATTTTGGGATGAGTTTTACAGAGTTTAGGAAACTATATAAGAGTGTCTGAGGATCCAATTTGGATCATAACCATATACACAAAGATGCAGCAGAAATAATACTTCATTTCGTTAATGTAAAATACTAAAATATGCTTACAAATAGAAATGGAAATAAACCAACTAGGGTAATGGTAGCTTATCTCTCAGAAGAGATGTGGTAGCTACATGCCTCTAAACTATGTTACAATGAGGCTCGAAGGCCTATTTATTGTTGAGAAACAATGGAAAACCTTTAACATCCCAAAACCTAACCCTAGAAGATGAAACGCCAAATTGTGGGCCCCGTTTTGGGTAAGTTGGTACATCAACTTCCCAAGGTCGTAACTTTGGCACCCGATCTTCGTTCGACATGTACAATAGCTCGTAAGAAAGATCTATCCAAGCACTATGAATTTGGGAAGAGCAACGTGGGTCCATGGACCCATGTCCCAGAAAACGTCGTTTAGGACCTCAAAACGTCTCTGGAAGTTCAGGACCCGAAAACTGCTAAAAATCGTAAATTGTGCTACAATTACAGAAACTGAAAAACTGAATGAGACAGTTTTGGGCGTCCAAGTGGGATAGGTGGGTGGCCACCAACATCCACCTAGATCATTCTCCCCCCCTTAGGAAGCAATGGTCCCCATTTCATTGAGCGGCTCCATGAGATGAGGAAGCTACTGCTGAACTTGGTCCATGGTGAGTTGTTCTGCAATCTTTGATGTGTCCAGTAATGGTGGGAAGCATGGTTGAGGGTAGTACACATTGAACACTTGGCGCAAGCAAAGGAATGGAGGAATGCTTTGCTCCAAAGCATTATTTCGCACAACCTTGGTAATGGTGTAAGGACCATGTCGGCGTGGTCGGAGCTTCTGATGGGCTCTTGTAAGGCGTTCTTTCTACATATGTAACCAAACTTTGTCGCCCACATGAAACTTGTGTGGTGCCCCTGTGGGTGAGGAGAAATTGTTCCTGTGTCCTTTCATGACCGTATCCCTCTGTTGTTGCTGCTGCGTGGAGGAACCCTTCGTGGGGGTCATGGATGTGGTAACGACCTTTCCCTTACTTTGGGAGCGAACCAGACAGAAAATAAATTTCATAGTCTATGAGATGAGCTTGCTGCCTTTCTTAGCAACGATAAAAGAAGTGGCGGTAGGTGGGGCTACCTCCAGTATCCTTTATAATGAATTATTCAAAGAAATAATGACAACATGAGGCCTTGACTCATACACATCATGTCACCTCCACAGGCATGGCTAGCCTAATAGTACATCACAAACATCCAGAGGTGTAACATCACACAATACCTATTCTGTGAATGGCTTGATGTTGTAGGGAAGGTGGCACTACTGGCGAACTTTGAGATCTCGTCCTTCATGAAGCCACCCAATACTGTACAGCTGCAGGTGTGGTGTAGTCGGTAGGCCCAACCGCTTCATGACCTCTACTAAAATGAGGTTTTTTTGGCTACCACTGTCGACAATGAATTACAACAGCGAACCCTTCACCCACATCTGTGAGTGGAAAATACGCTCCCCCTCCTCTGGGTCTTCGGGTTCATTCTTTTGGATCTTGGCGGTGGCAACAGTGACGTTGGGCTCCCCATCAATGATCTAGTTCCCTTTACCATTTCCCTTGTCAGGTTTTGACTCAGGGTCGGAACATGCATCTGATTCTGAAGCCTTTAACTCAGCCACCAGCAACTGCTTGGTCTGACACTCACTTGTGTTGTGAGTGGGACTATTGTGGAACTCACACCACTTTCCTGTGTCCTTCTTTGACTTCATGGTGTTGTTCTTTTCTTGCAACTTTGATGGGTTGTCTTGGGTCACCCTGCCTTGGCTTTGTCCTTTGGTCTTCGAATTCGCAGATCCAAAGTCTCTCTTCTTCTGTTTGAACTTTTGCTCGATTTTGACAGTGTATCGGTACACCATGCAGAGCAAGGATATGTTCAAGAATTCCATCTCTTCCTAGATGTATCTATGTAGGAAGCCACAGTATTTGAGTACCAAATGCAACTCAGAGTCCTTGATACCCAACTATGTGCAAAGGGTATGAAAAATGTTTGTGAACTCCAGCACATCTTGGTCCCTTCCCTGCCGTAGTGTGGTCCATTTGATGTATTTGTCCTCATAGATTTTGAACGGGTAATACTGCTCCTTGATGGCATCTCCTAATGAATCCCAAGGGAGTGTGGCTGAAAATAGTGAACCTGTACTTTCATTCTTCTGCTCACAATAGCTTTCCCACCAGTCCTTGACATGGGGGGCTGCTTTGAGAAGAGCGAAAATAATCTTTTCCCAACTTGAAAATTCACGAATAGAAAAATAACCCTCTAGAAGATTTAACCATTTATCTACAACATCTGTGTCTATTTGACCCTTGAAGATGGGGATTTCAAAATTAACTTGTACCTTAAACGGTGTGGCATTTCCAAAGTAGCTGTTGGAAGCCAATGTGTTTCCTTTGTGTAGCCGCTGAAGTTTCTGCGCAAAGCTATCCATCATCGTGTTCCTTTGTCACTCGAGGGCTTCTTCGAGCAAGATTTTGATAGGATCTCCTGCCCCCTCATCTTTCTTCTCATCCGCCATGGGAGGCTGTCAGGATTTGCGAGGCTGGTCTTGCAAAGGTTCGACCAGTTCAAGCCCTAACTCCTTATATCTCGACCTCGTTAGGGACATGCAAAGAAAAATAGAGAAAAAGTAGAGCACGCTGATAACACTGATCTAAATTTAAACAGGAATGCAAAAAAATACAGAGATAATGACATACACAAAGATGAAGTGGAAATAATACTTCATTTCATTAAAGTAAAATATTGAAATATGCTTACAAATAGAAATGGAAATAAACTAGCTAGGGCAATGGTAGCTTATCTCTGAGAAGAGATGTGGCGGCTACATGCCTCTGAACTATGTTACAATGAGGCTTGAAGGCCTATTTATTTTTGAGAAACAATGGAAAACCCTTAACATCCCAAAACCTAACCCCAGAAGATGAAACGCCAAATTGTGGGCCTCGTTTTGGGTAAGTTCGTACATCAACTTCCTGGGGTCGTAACTTTGGCACTCGATATTCGTTTGATGCGTAAAATAGCTTGTTAGAAAGATCTATCCGAGCACTACAACTTTGGGAAGAGCAACATGGGTACAGGTTTTCCCAAAAAACGTCGTTTAGGGCCTCAAAATGACCCCAGAAGTTCAAGACCCGAAAAACTGCTAAAAATAGTAAATTGTACTACAATTACGGAAACTGAAAAACTAAACGAGATATTTTTGGGGGTCCAAGTGGGATAGGTGGGTGGCCACCAACATCCACCTGGATCATCGAACGACTGGTCTGATCTCTCTTCTATCTTGGGTGGATGTCATGTAGTTTATAATTTTCCCAACAATGCATCTAATGATAGTCGCTTCGCACACTATGATCTTCACCATGTAATATCTTTCTTCTTAGACTTCTATCAAGCAAGTGAGGAACTTCGGCCTATGCTAATGGCTATGGCAGGCTCTCACTATCTTGACATGACTGATGAGCATGAACAGATCTATCTATCCATATCAGATTCCCATCATGATCCCCTCTCTCGAATCAGGAAACCATCTTCTCAAAGATCATGAATATTTCAAAACAATCATCACAAATTTTGTGATCCAATCACTGAATGGATGGAGCAATCTTACTTGGTGAGTCGTGTTGTAGGTAATAAGATTCAGTCCTTCCTCGCACTCGCTGAGAAACTTGGTGCAGAACAACACACACTCACAAGAGGCCTCCGAGTTTTGTTGAAAAACAATAGTCACAAAAGAGGTAAGCGTGTGTGTTGGGTGGTTGTGACACATTTGTCCACCCACAAGTGAGACCTTCTCTCTCGTGTGCAATTTTTTCAAGTTTTTCCATTTTTTGTTGCACACTATTTTTTATCTGTTTTAATCGCTTTTATCTTTGTGACTGTAGGTTCAGTATGCCTATGGTTGCTTCACTGGAAATTTCATTTCACATAACCCCAACCGTTTAATGTAGGATTAGGAGTAGTGTTTGCTTTTTCACTTGTCTTTTCTTTCTGGTTTGCATGTTTGTTTTCTCGTTGATTTGGTTGTTTTGCTTTCTTGTTGTTGTTTTCACTTTGTTTGCTCTTCTTACTATTTTTTTTTTTTATGTTTTTTCTGTTTTCTTGGTATATTACTATTTCTGTTTCTAGAAATAAGCGCTGCCAACTACTACATTCTCACTTCTAAATAGAGTACATGGCTGAAATTTGAAGAGACTTGTGACACTACAACACTTGGTCAGTCTTGTGTTTGTCTTTTCTGACTTGGTTATAATCTTCAGTCGATGAAGTCTTGACAGAAAATATGAACTGATTGCAAGGGATTTTTTGGTCTAAACATGCACCTGTGTCCATAATGGAAATCCCCATGCCTATACTCAACCTTCTACTCTTTGTGTTGAAGCTCAACCAACTAGTAGAAATGGAGAAGGGGAAAATCTAAACAAGAAAACCTATGTCAGAGTTATTACATGCTTCTCTAAAGGAACAACCTCTTCGGCTCTCAACAAGTCGGAATCCCTCTTCTGCCCCAAAAATAAATAAGTGCCTATGCATAGTCCTCTTGAAAAATACAAAGGCGAAAGAAGAGAAGGTCTTCCTGCGCAGAGAGGTGAAGCATACAAATCCATCGGGGTAATGACTAGGCTCGCTGGCAGTCGAGCAATGTGTGTGTTCCTACGTGACTCCACCAAGGTACTATCCAAGCCTACTAGTAGTGGAGCAACACCAGAGATGAAAACTTATACTCTCAAAATCTTCAACTCGGGAGCTAAAATACTCTTCCTAGATAGGAAACATTGTGAACAAGCTGAACTTTTATTTGCGTTTGACTGAGTTGGGAAAAGGTGAACTATGTGTGTCCATGGGGTAAGGGGGGAAGCCAAATTAACCCACACAAAGATTCAATACTCCCTGAAATACCAAGGTCCTGTGCTATCATGGAACCAGAACAAAGAAGCTAGAGTTCTACCAGTGTGTCGCCAAGTGTTGTAGCAGCTACAACCACCCTTCAAAATTTTTGCCTACACCCAATTTCAGAGCCTCCATTGAGAGATTCACTTGGTGACTACACACCCTCAGGTTCACTCCGTGAGCCCGTGTGAGTCTTTGCATTCACCTTGCTTGTTCATTTCATTCAATTTTTTGCATGTTGGTGTCTAAGTCATGCTTACGACCAGGTTTTGGTTATGCTCAAAGTCTTTGCTTTGTGTGTACTTGTTGTGTCTGCTATGAAAGCATTTGTCGCACTCACACATGGAGTACCATTCACTGTCGCACAAGTGTCATCATAGTCAATCAACGATCATTCACCAGTGTTTCAATTGTCGCTTACACCATTGGTTAGTCATGTTAAACATGTGTGTCTGGGTGGTTTTAGTCGTCTTGTCGTCGAGTCATGTGAGTGTGTGTTTACACGATCACCTATGAATCTTATTATCATTCACACACTTATTTATTTTTCCGAAATTCACACAAACGGAATCCCCTCTGATAACCGGACCATCACCCCATCATCAACTCAATCGACTATCACTCAAAATAGCACAAAAGCACCAAGAAAGTATTTCCAAGCTGCGTTGATCGCAAGCAATCCAATCATCTTTCGTGCTGGCCACCCAGAGAGTCAAACCGGGTAGTCACCCCGGGACTAACTCCCCTAAAATATTACACAGAGGCTACTGACCTTGCTTTTTCTGCTAACAGAGGAAATTGCATAGACAGGCTAGACAAAGACGAAGTTCCCATCCCTGTCTCCCTCCAAAAATTATGCAGTTTTCCCAGTCAGTACTCCTGACAGTCGACTGGCTGCTCATCCAAGAAATTGTACAATTTTCATGAGCGGGCCCTCTACTACCTAGTAGTCCACTTAGCTTAGAAATTGTGTAGATATGATCAGTAGGCTGACCTCCCAGCCTCAGTGAAGTTTCCCTCATTAGCAGCTCCTAGCAACAGATTGCTAGTTCCCTCTAGGAATTATGTAGGTTCTGCTACCAAGCTCCTAGTAGCTGACTGCCTGTTACCCTTGGGAATTGCATAGTTTATGCTACTAGTGACCCAACAACCAACTACCAGTTCCCTATGGGAATTGTGCACTTTTGGCTACCAGGCTCCTTTGTCAGTTCCTCCAAAATGCTACACAATTTCTTCCTGTTGATCCTCCATGCAGCCCGACCTGTTCCCCCAGAAAATTATGCAAATTTTCCCTTCCAGCCACTGCTGCCCACTCATTCTAGAAAATCCACAGATTCTATCTGCCTTACCTTCCTATAGCCTAGTCTGAATCTTGCACATTTTTCATCAATAGTGCCCGAAGCCATCATCCCACCTCGCAACCTTGTTGCCTCTCCCAGTCACCTACTTCCGAAATGATCATGTCTCATGCTAGACTAGGAGGTTTTTGGATTTGATGCCGTCTCTTCATGAGTGACTGTAGGCATAGGTGCACTAACAAACACGGCACGATGATGAATGGGATGAATGAAGGGAGCACATGCAAAGAGACAGGTTCACCAATGGACAAACGAATGATGCATGCGAAGGGATGTGCTCGCAAACAAATAATCAAGCAAATATATGTTCACGGATGAATAGATGAGAAAACATGCAAGATATTCTCACGGATAGATGAATGGACAAACATCCACCTTGCGCAAACAGACAAACCTATCAAGCCTTCCAAAATACAAGCAAGGAGAAATGTGCCAAAAAAGCATCCAAATAACCAATGACCATCGAAGACTGTGTGCACCTTTCCATGTGGAGGTGGAGCTGTGACACACCATGAAAACATCCATCACCTACTAGCACTGCAGCTCAGCATGCACTCGAGCACCAGCACGAATGTACCAGCACTTTCATGTCTATTCATGTCATGAGTCATGTCACCCACATGATTGTGGGTCTCTACTATGGGCTATGTTTTCAATCATTGTAATATAACGTGGAATTCCAAGAGACCCACTTGTTGTACAAAGAGTCATGCAAAGTATAAAATTCATGGAAGTTAAATGGTCATGAGGGTAGTCGAACAGCCACAAGGGTCAATTTCACCCTTGACTATAAATACCCCCTCATTTGTACATGAAAGGAATTTTCATCTCAACTCCTCCCACATAGCCAAGAGAGTTTATAATATTTTCTTTGAGGAGTAAGTAGTGGCTCCAACACCCCATGCATGGGGTTAGTGATGTATGGTGTAAGAATGTGTCTTGGAACTTTCGCTTAAATCAGAAGCCTGCTAACAGAGAAACACGTTTTCATACATGTATTGTAACTGTTGTAGACTAATCTTGAGCACTTGTAATGCATGTTGCTTTAACCTTTGTTGAACACTTGAACTTATTTCACTTGTTGTAATGCATAATCTTTTAATGAAAATGTGTAGTATATGTTGTTAAGGCTATCTTGCCCGCGGTGGCTATCTCCTCGAACATCAGTCAGACCTTTCACATAAAACTTATTATAACAACTATTGCACTCATGCAGACTACTCCACTAAGTGTTATATGTGTTATCTTCCCTTATATGTTGTGACTGTCGCATCCGTGTGGACTGTTCTACGAGAATTTGTGCATGTCCTATTGTGTTGTGTGTTCCTAGCAGAGTTGGGACTTCTCCCAATTGACTTGGGACCCACTCCCACCCTCTCCCTCTATAGTGAAAGAACCATTGGGAAAAGAGACACTTGTAATCACCAAGCACATGAACCTCACTTCTCACAAGACAAAGTAGACAACTCTCCTGTGCTAACAAGCAAGAGTTGAGGCAAATATTTAAGATAATGGCAACCGAGCCATCATACCAAATAGAACTCCCACACCAAACAGTGTGAGGTCTAATTGGGACTTTATACTGGGGAGATCCCTTGATGTTGGTGGGTCCAGCACCGTCAAAAAATTATTTAAAGTAGAGCTTGAGCAACAAAGAGATGTATAAAAGGTGAGTCTCAGTAGGTGGGTGTTGCTAGGTTGGTGTGAAAGTTGCTAGGGTGTGTAGGAGAATTGTGAATAGCAGTAGAGGAGTGATGAAGCATTAGAGGGAACAATACGGAATTGTAGGAATTGGGGTTGGATAAGTGATAGCAGAAAAGAGTTGTTGGAGTTGGGTGGTTTCATGAGAATGTGCATTAAAATTGTGAGAGAAGTAGAATGTTGATGGCTTGTTGCAAGAGAGAGCAACTGATTGTGAGAGAGCAACAAAGTTGTTCGTGCAACATAATGGTTAGTAGAGCTTGGTGATCTTATTGGTGGTTATGCCAGCAACTGGAGATTGCTAAGGATGTTTATGGTGGATTTGGTGAATTGTTTCAGTGGCATCATTTTTCTTTTTATTAGGTAAAACCTTTATTAGACCTAGAGTGAAAATGGATGAAGATGGATCAACAAGACCAACAAGTGGTAGCTTGCACACTAGGGGTAGTAGCTCCTTCTAGTGGGTACTATTAAATATTTGGGGGCAAGATTCCATGTCATGAGAGACTGATAAACGAGCAAGGGAAAGTGTCCCTTTCACTGAGCACTAGTAAATGAGGAGGGGAAAAAATACCTTTTAGTGGTAGTTGATAATCGAGGAGGGATTGAAGTGCCTTTTAGTAGAAGCTGCTAAACCTACAAGTGGTAGCTTGTGGGGTCATGATGTGATCATGTTGAAGGTTGTAATGAAAAGAAGATTCGTTTCTTATGTATATGTTGCTCATGCGATTCATGTTTATGATTTTATACATGATTGAGTTGTGTTGTTGGTCCATGAATAATTGTTAAAGAGATTAAAAGTGAAATATGTGAAGAATTGTATAATTTGGCCACACTAATGATTCACCACCTCTCTTAGTAGTGTTCTCGTTTCCATTATTTCGAATAGGGGAGAATGTCTTCATGTCTTTGGTTCCAAATTGGGGCCACTTGTCAGTCAACCATGAAGATGTGGTGGGTTATACTAGTCAAGAGGTTAGGTATATGTACACTCACCCATAATGGTACGGTCATCTCTTCTTTCATTTATTTCTTCACCTCATCATCCCTCACCTCTTTATGCCCCCCACATGGGGGTTTGGATCCCATGTTGGTGATTCAAGAAGTATCATATTATATATTTTGAATTCATATAGTCTAATTTTATCCTCTATGCTACATTTTTAGCATATCTTGATGAAGTCTTTAGGTGTCTATAATTGAAATTCTCAATGTTTTGTCAAATAGGAAATTTATAATTCACACCATTTCTCCTCCAAGAACATGTTGTAACTCTTGGTTGTTGGAAATAATATTGAGAGGGGGGGTGAATCAGTATTATCATATCAATAATACTTTTTCATACTCAGAAACATATACGCTACTTCAGTTAAGTGAACCAGCATGTACACGCTGCTGTGTCTAAAGCAACCAGCGTATAACTAGAAAAATTATGATTCAGTTAGCTTATCTTCAGTAAATACACCAGAACATTATTAACCATATTAATAGTAAACAGATGCAGTATAATAGAACAGATCATCACACAAAAGCCACACACATGAACACCATAATATAAGGTGGAAACCCAATGTGGGTGAAAACCACCTGCTGCAAGTCGTCTCTATCTTTATTTAATATGAAACTTCAGTTTACAATCTTTTGTACTGGTGCAGCCTTATACCAGTACGTAGGCTACAACCTGCAGAAGGCTACAACCTTCTCTCATTTACCAGACTCTCCTGGAAGGGAGCTCCAACCCCCTTTGCTCTAGTACGTAGGTGCTGACCTACAATCTTCTTTCCTTCAGGTACCAATTTTCATACATTTTCAGACTGGATATTCCTGAAGCACAACATTACAATCTGAAGACCACAATTCATTCAACTTTCATAACAGATCATTGAAGCACAAAACAACCAATACAAGCATCATCAATCTTTGAATCACTGAACCACTGAAACCCTGTCAATACCAGTCACCAGAACACAGAGCAGACTACAGAACTCTGCAATAACAGTCAGACCCAACTGCAAATCCAAAAATCAATCTTCAAAAGATATATGCTACTTCAATGAAAGAAACCCGCGTATACACACGCTTTTACTGAAGACAACCAGCGTACAGATCTAAAAATAATTTCTCATAACTTGCAGCTGTACCAGACATCAGTCATACCCAGAACATAACATTGCGTCAGTATGCAGATCTAGAAATATGCATAATCAACCATATCACAAGAGTGCATTTCAAACCATTTGATCTCGATCTGTCCTTAGATCTAGTTTTCCATCAACCGGTGTGATCTCTCCTTAGCTTAGATCAAGCAACCCAGAACCTGCATACCAGATCTCTTTCTTTTTCATATATTCAAGACTTTTTCAATTGTGCCTGCCTAATGATCTTCTTCTCCTTATATAGCCTTAGGCCTTGCTCAATACCAAGGACCAAAACCATAGAAATCCAATACCATCAACTTCAAAGCTAGGGATCAACACGTC
The DNA here is from genome assembly GCA_031772625.1 of Pinus tabuliformis. Classification (NCBI taxonomy): domain Eukaryota; kingdom Viridiplantae; phylum Streptophyta; class Pinopsida; order Pinales; family Pinaceae; genus Pinus; species Pinus tabuliformis. Next base: position 456,204,024 of record CM062808.1, on the reverse strand, counting down.
TGTCGAGATACTTTGGTCTGGCTCAAGTACCGAGGACTAACTACCACGGACCAAAGGGAAGCTTCTCGACATGTACGCCCTTTTCTGTTCATGACACTGCGTGTATACATGACTTCGTATATAGCTAAACAACGTATCCACGACTTATTATATAGCGTACCAGCGTGTATACGCAACTTGGGCTTAATGAACCTGCGTATATGAAATTTCTCTTCATACTTGTAGTCTGGACTGAGATCTGTCATCAAAGAGAGTTGCCATCAAGGACAACACCTGTATTGTAGCGCCACACCTGTGCCAAAATGCCAACAATCTCCCCCTTTGGACTTGATGGCAACCCCAAGATCCTTAGAAACATTCTCCCCCTTTGTCATCAAGGGAAAAGGGCTGTGCTCCCCCTGAGTACATGCTGATATCTCTGCTTGGCTGTGCTGAATCATGCCCCCCCTGACTGTAGGCAAGATTTGCAAAAGATGTTCTTAAAAAAGAACCAAGACTTATACACCATAAGGGACCTTCCTATCACCAAAAGACTCAATACATACATCCATACTCCCAACCAAGAGGGGACACATCAGAAACAACCAATTATATTACATCATTCATCCCAGGCATAGTGGGGAAACCAACATAGGCCGTTACATGACCTTGAAACCATAAAAGAGATATCACAAAAGAGATACATGACATAGAGACAAAAAATCTAGACCAAGACTTATGAGAGTCACTAGCAGCATCTGATAAACATCTTTTATATCAACAACCAAGATTTCCTTCTGAGCTCCTTCTCCTGAAACCAACAACAGTTGTGGACTAGAACCAAAAGCATCTAAATGCCAACAATGCTTTATGAGACTTTAAGCTGCTCCCCCTGAACCTGTGCCTGCTGCACCCCCTGAAACTGTGCTTGAAGAATTCTGGCATACCCATGCCAGACCTTCTCCAACCAGAGTCTGCCCTTGCTGTTCAGAACTCCATATACGCGACTTCTCCTGCATAAAACAACGTATGTACGCGGATATACTTTCTACAACACGCGTACACCAACTTTTCTGTAGAACAGACAAGCTTCAACAACAGGATGAAGCATCAACTACTCCTAGCTTTTGTCTGAGATATTCAAAAGTTTCCCTGGGCAGTGGTTTTGTGAGAATATCAGCAACTTGTTCCTTAGAAGGAACATACTCCAACTTGACCTTCTGCTTAAGCACTTGTTCCCGAAGAAAATGGTACTTGATTGGTATGTGCTTGGTCTTTGAGTGCATGACTGGATTCTTTGAAATGTTGATTGCACTTGTATTATCACATAAGATAGAGACTGGTGGAGTGCAAGTGATTTGAAAATCCTACAAGGTCTACATCATCCAAAGAAGTTGTGTGCAACAAGATGCCGCAACCACATATTCTGCTTCAGCTGTAGATAAGGAAATCGAGCTTTGTTTCTTGTTGAACCAAGATACTAATATGGAGCCCATAAAGAATGCATCACCACTTGTGCTTTTCCTGTCATCCACGCTTCCGGCCCAATCTGCATCTGTATAAGCATGAAGTGTGAGATCTGTATCTCTAGGATACCATAAGCCATAATTTTGTGTCCCTTGAATATATTTGAAAATTCTATTCACTGCCTGAAGATGAGTCTCCTTTGGATTTGCCTGAAATCTTCCAACTATTCTGACTGCATGCATGATGTTTTGTCGGGTTCCTGTCAAATAAAGCAAACTCCCAATCATGGATCTATAAGTTGGTTGATGAACTGCTGTTGATTCATCATTTGCACTGAGGCTGCATCCTGTAGCCATGGGTGTACATACTGGCTTTGAATCTTCCATTCCATACTTCTTCAAGATCTGCTTGAGGTACTTGGTTTGAGACAAGAAGATACTGTCAGGCGGAAAGAGTCGATAGTGCGGACACAACCAACCTCCCTAGGAGCCTAAGACTCTCTAGTGACAAACAAGACAAACAAGAGCAATCCTTCTCTAAACATGCATTTAATATATAAGAAATCAAGTGTTTAGATCCTACCTGTAATCCAACGCTGTTGTAGCAGTCCAGCCTCACTGATCCAGATGAGCTCCTCCTTCACTTTGAAACCTGCATCCACTAACAATCAAACAATTAAATAGCACTTGATAATCTCATAGAATAAAACATATTTAACACATAGACCAAGGAGTGCATGAAACAACTCATAAATAACAAGTTATTGAGAAGAATGGACTCATTTGCATTAATAGGAAACAAAAGGAACAATTACAACCTCAGCCTTGGTATCGTGCAAGTTCCTCCCAAGGTCCTCAAGAGTTCTCCTTTACTTTGACAAAGCTCACCCACTTCCAAATAGAACAAGCAAAGATGGCAATCTCTCCTCACAAGCTTCTAAATGGGAGTCCTAATTCCAGCAGCATCTACCCTTAGAAATGTTTAGCTTCCAACCTCCCCTCCTTCTGGCCCAATGCCTATATTTATAGTGCTCTAGAGGAAGTTATTCAGGTCCACCATCAATGGGATAATCCCCTCTTTGGATGGGATAGCTCCCTTATTGATGGGATAAGTTCCTCTTTGATAGGGGTACATGAACCATCTGGAGGTGCTCAATACACGTCGAACAACCTTCTAGAATGCTCTAGAAATGACCACAAGTAACTTTTTAAAGATGAAACTTGCGCATTTTGACCTTTACAGGGGTACACACCTGCCCCTTTACATACAGAGCATACAAGTACGCAGCTTTTGTCAACATTGGGTGCGTACCCGCAGGTAAGGTTGAGAGAACCTGCGTACCCAGAGATAAATACATTTATAAAGACTTTCTCTCTTTTTGGAGTTTGACATGGAGAGCAGAGGCATAAGACTTGCCCAGGAGGATATCATGACTATTGATAGAGCCATACTAACTGTAAATAGCCATGGTGACATTTTTTAGTGTAACAGATTGCCCCCTAAAGTGCGAAGCCTGTAATAGATTAGGGTTTTGTATTATCTAGGAAGGGTGAAGCGCTTTATCATTTCAAGGATTATCTCGTGGAGAGCCTGGTCAGAACCTGCAATTTTCAACAAAAAATACATGTATAAGATTATATCATCACTGAGGTAGGCATTCCCATACTCAGATCAAAACTTTAACTAACAGACTAACTACTCTGATACATGAATGATCTTGCAGTACATCATAATCATAGACTTTTGTAGACACAGTATGGGCGTAGCCATCTGTTTATGATTAGTCTACTTAGATAATGAATACAAAACTCCTCGCAGCCTGGATGGTGGAAACTAGATCCAAGGTCTTCATTTCTACTTCCCGAATTGGTACGATTCTAGCCATGCAAATAAATGAGTTGATGTCGAACATGGTAGAAACCACTTGATTACCAGTCGATGATGTAAACTGTTAACAAGTGTGAGAGAGACCACCAGTAATGTCAATGGTTCTCAAAGTACCCAGTACAATCCATGAGACGTGAATAGATGAGTTGATGTCAAACATTTCACGGAGTCCTTCAATCGAAAGTCAATGATGTAAACTGACGTCAAAGGCGAGAAACCTACCATTGATGCATGCAGACTTCAAGGTACTGACGATTTCTAAGTCATCTCTCTAGATAATGTGCTGATGTCGATAGAAAGTGACCGTTGCAGGCAAGCCCACAACGCGAAATCATTGTTCAAGTTGAAGAAATGTTGTTGTAAGGACTGACTCAGGGATGGTCAAAATAGATGACAAGGTATTTTGCAGATGAAAGTTTTGTTTGTAGACCTCTTGAACACATAATGACACAACAGATGGTTTGGTGATAAATGACTCAAAGTTAATCCCCGGAACCCGGCTGAAGACTTTCAAAGTGGTTTGATCAACTGTGAGGTAAAGGATTTCCCAACCCAGGTGAATGAAAAGTGTCGTGTCCAAGAGTGGTAATAAAGTTTCTTCTGAGATAAAAGATAACAAATAGGCTCATTCTTCTCTCTTTTCCCCCACCATTTCTGGCAAGTACCTCTTTATTTTTAACAAGCTTGAGGAGGATAACATATGCTTGATTATAAGCTCATCCTTCGGATGAGTCCAACCTAGTTTTGGTTCGAACCCTAGGAAGGAGTGGTTCGTTCCTGTTTGTAATTGAACAGGTCCTTTACTGTGAAATTTGAACGAGTCCAGTATAGGAGAAACTCGGCGTTTTTCAATTTTAGAGAGTCTGAAAAACTTAAGAAGACTCCAAATTGAACTTTTTCGTAGATTTGTGTCCCTCAAGCCCGAAAAAGTATAAAATAATACCTGGGGGAACCGCTTGATCTTGCGACCAAGGAGTACTTTCATAATTAGTGCCACTGACTTGAAAAGTAAAAAGCGATCAAGGACACGTCGTTTTATTTCAAGTATCGAGTTTGAAACGACAAAAACCCGGCAACCTTTTCCTGTTTTTACGGTCAGAAAAGGGCTATAAGGGGACCGTCTTTTAATTCTGTTTTAACGAGTGTAAAAGAAACGCTCGACAATCTTTTCATATTTTAGGAGTCAGAAAAGGGCTTAAAAGATGACTCTGATATTTTGGTTCGTGAAAAATGACAATTTTCCCTCTAAATCCCTTTGTCCTGCACAAAAACGACACATTACTCATACCTGTTTAAGATAGGCAAAAATACATTGAAAAATATCCTTCCATGGTGAAAAATAAACAAACCTAGCATTCATTCATCCAAGAAACCTATAAAAAGACTTTTTACCATGTCATTTTTACCATTTTACTATTGAGGTTGAGAAAAGGGCTTTTGGCAAGAAACTTCCCGTGGTCATTGCGGAGAATCCGACCGCCAGAATCGAACGCCGTCTCTTCCAGGTATTTCACAACATCCTCCTTTTCAAGTTCATCTGATTAAAATTTTGTTTTAGGTTTTAGTTTTGGTTTTTGGGGGGTTTTAGGTTTTAAAAACCGCTCTGCGGGGTACGCAGGTGCCCTAAGGGTGACCTGCGTACCCCGACCTTTTCCTACACAGGAAAAAGGTCAGGGTACGCAGCCCACCTTCAGGCTAGCTGCGTACCGGCGCTCTGTGTCCTAAACGTGGGGTGCGTACCCCGCGAAGGGTGGAATTTGAAACCCCAAACCCCAAAAATAACCATTTAAATTTTCCCAAATTAATTCTAATCCTTATTTCTTGGTGTGTAGGGCACTCACCATGTTGGATTGGAGAGAAAGAGAGCACGAGGACGTTGATTTAGCCGCAATTGGTCACCAACCTTCCATTGATGCCCTAAAAGCATGCAGACTATATAAATACTGGGCCATACCTGGCATGAGGGCTCAGGTGAGATTCTTGGAGTGGCTGGTTGAGAGATGGAACATTCATGAGCAATGTTTTTACATCAGAGGGCACCAGCTCGAGATAGAGCCCTCTGACATATACTTTCTCACTGGCTTGCCAAATAGGGGCGAGCAACTCAATCTAGCCGGGACTAGGCCGGGTGGCCAATCCCTTGCTAGTCTCCGGGCAGACTGGTGCATACCCAATCAAAACCATGCGAAAGGCGTAGAAATCAAATACATCTCTTGGCGTGAACTCATGGTTATAGCTTTCACGGTTACCAGAATTTGCGGCACAGCAGCTTTACATATTGCCACCGGGTCCCAAATGCGGATGGCGATTGACTGTTTTTGAGGCACCATCTTCAACTGGTGCGATGATGTGTCGGCCAATATGAAGGGCCAGCTGATTAGGGCAAAGAACGGACAACTGAAGACCTTTGGATATGGGCCTCTAGTTGTGAGCTTTGCCTTAGAGAGAGTTCCGATGCTGATCCCTCAGCATCTCACTGTTGATATCTTGGGTCCTCGGGAGCCAAAGCTAATATGATGGGTTACGGTGATGGCCCCGCATCCTGACGAGGGCGCGACAGTTGTTCGATTCCCTGCTGGTTATTTTCACTAGTTAGAGGACCAGGTCTTTGCTATTCAGGACTTTCCTTATGCCGGAGTGGATTTTTGGAATGACCCGGACATGGTTCTTCCACAGGGAGAAAAGTGGGACGACAGAGGTATTTCATTTTTTACGAGTTTTCAAATTATATATTTTTTTCGTTTTTATATATATCGCATCAAACTGACAGTATAAATTTTCAAAATGCAGATGTAGGTCCACGGTGTCCAGCCAACCTCCGGGCTTTTGAGAGGAGAGCACCAGCTGTACCAGCACCAGCCCCACAGGATGCGGCTGCAGAGACCTTGGCCGAGCTGGAACAAGATCTAGAGCGTCTGACGGCGGACATACCAGAGACCACCATAGATGACATTCCCATTCGACTTCAGCGCTATGTGGTCGCAGTCCCAGGACCTTTTAGGAGGTTCTTGTGTAGGGTAGCGTGGGCAGTGGTCTCATATAGAGAGCACCACCAGTGATTGGCTAGTCGTTTTTGTAGACACATATGACATTTTTGCTTTTTTGTACTTATCATTTTTGCCGATCATAAGGTGTTTTTCAACCTATGATCGAAGACGATGTATATTTTTTGACACACTCCTATCTATATATATATCATTATTACCGGCTTATCTTGTTTAACATATGTGATGAAATGTTTTTAAATTTACTTGCATGATTATCGTAAATGTCTGTCCAACATTCGAGAAGCAATTGCATCTGCTAATGTATTTAAAGACCTTGGAATATGTTGATATTCAATGTAATCAAATTCACGTTCCAAGAGACGCACTCTCAAAAACAACGTTAATAACACAGGATTTCTAATGGCATATACTCTATTAAGCTGTAATACAAGTTCAGAATCTAACCTCACTATCAAACGTTGAATTCCAAATGAAATAGATTCAGATAATAATTCAACCACTGCACTGTATTCTGCAATGTTGTTTGTCGTTTGACCGAGGCTTACCCCATGCATAGAAACTAACTCGTCAGAGGGCGAATAGATAACCCAAGCTGCGGAAGAGATATTCCGTGTACTACGACAAGCACCATCAGCAAATCCAATGTATGTTTGGAGAGGCGTCGACATCTGCAATATCAAGAGTAAAACCAAGATAAGCCAGAATAACGACGAAAAACACACTTTCTAAGCTAAGCACACTAACTAAACTAACAAACATACTAGCTAGAAAGAAAACCTAACCTAACTAAAAATTCTCCATACCCAGCATTTAAGCATAATACCTCTTTAGGTAAAGTCCATTTCTGGGTTTACCCAAAGAGTCCCCATCAAAATCTACCAGCTCATAAGCCCCTTTTGCTAGCTTTCGCTTTACAATGTAGGGTCCATGCCACATAGGAACGAATTTTCCAGCACCTAGCTTATCGTTAGCTTGATCATATAATAGCACTAGGTCTCCCTCCGAAAAACTTTGAGGGGTCACATTTCTATCATACTGAGCTTTCATTCGCTTCGCGTGAGTCTCGATTGCCAATGCAGCGTCACGTCGAGTCTCATCTAATTTAGCTAAGTATAATAAATGCTCCTCCTCTTCGAAAGTAGCTGGAAGTAATTCGACAGCCATTTGAAGTGATGGGATTTCGCATTCAATGGGTAACACAGCTTCCAAGCCATAAACTAGTTGGAAAGGAGTGAACCCTGTTGAAGTTTTCACTGAGGTTCAGTATGCCCATAGCGCTGAAAATAACATGTTGTGCCAATTCGACCGATAAATACTAATGGTTCGTCGGATCATGATAACCAGAACTTTGTTGATAGATTCAACCAAACCGTTGGCTTGCGGATAATAAGGAGTAGAGCTATCGTGGCGCAAACCAAGCTGGCTTGTAAGCTCAGTCATCATGATGTTTCGAAAATGGCTCCCATGGTCAGTGATGATTGCTTGTGGGACACCAAACCTAGTTATAATATGATTGAATACGAAAACTGCAGCTGTTTTGCCGCTTGCGTCGAATGTAGGCATCGCCTCGGCCCATTTAGTAAAATAATCAACCGCGAGGATGATATACGCATGCCCCCCGGCCGAGTGAGGGTTACAAGTAATAAAATCGATACCCCATTTGGCGAATGGACCAACGACAATTATAGGATGGAGGGGAGCAGGTGGTGCGCGCATCTTGCGATCAAACACTTGACAGTTGTGGCATTTCCGGACTGCAATGATACAATCTTTAAACAGAGACGGCCAGAAATAGCCAGCGCGCAACACCTTCTGAGCTGTGGCATACCCAGACATATGACCGCCACATGCTCCAGAGTGACAATCATTCAAAACCCTCTCAGCCTCTTCGTGAGTTAAACAACGTCGAAAAACTAAGTCTGCCCCCCGGCGATAAAGTGTATCTCCAATAATCTTGTATTGCTGGGATTGAAACCGAATTTTTCGACGTTCCGACTTTGAAGCTTCAGGCCGAAAGGTTTGGGTTTGGAGATAGATGATTATATCCCCGTACCACGGATCTAAAGTACTGATAAGAAACAAAGATTCATCCGCAATGGACTCCTCTGCCACAGTTTCTGTGTCAGCATGCAGGAAATCACACATCAATTCCGCAAAAACTAAGGATTTCTTAGACTTGGACTTTTCAAACTCCAAGTCGAACTCTTGCAGGATAACGATCCATTTAGAGTACTTTCCCCCTAGCAGTTGTTTTGTCAAAATATAAATCATAGGGTTGCAATCCGAAATAACTGTAGTTTTACGGAGAAGAATGTAGTGACGAAAACGCTGGACAGCTTGAACGGCTGCCAGGGCCAATTTCTCCACATGCGAATATTTTAGCTCAGTGGGGTTTAATGTCCTACTAAGATAATATATCACATGTTCCGCTCCGAATTCATCTTCTTGAACTAACACCATTCCAATGGTGGAATGCGAAGCTGCGAGGTATAAGAAGTAGTCCTGGTTGTAGTTGGGAGGATGCAACAACGGTGCATGGGTCAACGCGTGTTTAAGTGCATCAAAAGATTGTTGGGCAATCTCGTCCCAAAAGAATTGAGCATTCTGTTTCAACAACCGTGTAAAACCTTTAGTGACCTCGGCGTAGTTTGGAATGAATCGGCGTAAAAAGTTCGCTTTCCCTTGCAAACTTTGGAGTTGGCGCAAACTCGAAGGAGGAGGCAATTTGATGATAGCTTCGACCTTCGAGGGATCGACGCGAATGCCGGCTTTTGAAACAACAAATCCCAGCAATCGACCCGACTCTATATAGAAAACACACTTGTGGGGATTCAACCGAATTCGATAATGCCGACACCTCATAAAGATTGCTCGTAAGTGGACAAGGTGATCAGCTCGATGTAAAGAATGAGCAGGCAAATCATCGAGGTACGGTTGCACAATGTGCTTGATGTCATGAAATGCATAAGACATTTCCCGTTGAAAAGTGGCCCCGGCATTATTAAGCCCAAAAGGTAACTTGCAATAAGCAAATGTCCCCCATGGACAAATGAATGTCGTTTTTGGTTGGTCAGCAGGTAGAATATTGATTTGATTATAGCTCGAAAAACCATCCATGAAGGAAAACATTTCACTTCCGGCACAATCATCAATAATTTGATCGATATAAGGCGTAGGATAGTTGTCTTTTGGACAAGCTCGATTTATATCCCTATAGTCGATACAGATTCTTATTGTTCCTTGTTTCTTGTTGACCGGAACAATATTCGATACCCAATCCATTAACGGGATTGGATAAATGAAACCTGCTTTCAACAGCTTCTCGACTTCTGCTTTAATCGCAGCCGCTTTCCGAGGGTGAATCTGACGCAACCGTTGCCGGACGGGTTTAGCATCCGGATAGGTCTTTATTTCATGAACAAAAATGGCAGGGTCGATTCCCGGCATTTCCTCGTAAGACCAGGCAAACACATCGCGAAATTCTTGGAATAGGGCCTTGTAAGTTTGGATTTCATCTTCTGTACATGAGGCACCTATATGAATGTTTTCCTCAATTTCGGGCTTCACTGAAATATCAATGGGAATAGTGCGAGAAATATTCCCTAAATTCAACTCTGAATCAGAATGTTTCGTTGGATTCTGAGCGTCTTTGACATATTCAGCGGTAAAGATAGATGAAAAATCATTTTCAAAAGCATCATCCTTAGGTAAAAACGAAGATCTGTGATGGAGATCTTCCCATGGTAGATCGTCTACACTTAGGATTTCGCGAAGTTGTTCGTCAGATGACACGACTTCGGGAAACGCTATCCGCTCTAAGGTTGATGTGAAAAGTGATTCTTCACTGACCACATTCATTTGGTCGATCTCGGTTGAACGCGAGTCGGTAAAAGACATGACGGCTTCATAAGCAATTTCATATGGACTCAAAGGCATAGCATCACCGAATGAGTCTATCTCAGATTCAGATGGGATGATCCAAGGATCATCATAAATAATTTTTTCTGATGTAATCATATGAATTGATGCAAATGAAGGGTCTGCGTTGATTGGAGGGAAAGGAAACGTTCCCAGTAAACCAGAATCTTTAACTAAACCTACGCCAACGTCCTTATAAGGGATTGTCGTCTTACCGACATGCTGGATACTCTCTGAAGAGGCTGGGTCGGATGAAAAGTATGTCAGCTGATCAATCGTCACGATCTTACCGTTATGTGGAAACTTAATTACTCTGAAGACCGATGAAACGACCGCTGTCATAGCATATGACCAACTTCGACCCAAAAGAAGGTTGTAGTCTAGAGGGGCATCAACCACCTCCACATCCAGACTAACGGTTTTACCTTCTACCCCTATAGGCAATTCCTGTAGAATACCAAACGGACGGAACCCACGACCATCAAAGGCCTTAAGGATGGTCGGGGATTGGTTCAACGAAGGAGAACCAAGCGATCTCCAACATTGAATCGACATAATACACGTAGAAGCTCCCTCATCAATCACAGTCCGATGAATAGGCCTGTTTTTTACTATCACTGGAATTTGGAAAGCCATTTGATGGGGTAGACGCGGTGTACTATTTTCTAGATTGAAGATTATCAGGTTCGGGTCCTGAACATCAACAGCTCCAATAGCCGACAAAAGTAATTTTCGTTGTGCTGGGCATGATTGCAACACTTCTAACGCCGACATTGCTGAGGGTGAAACAGCTAAGTCCTCAACAATGTTGTAATTCTGGGCCGCTCTCGCATGTGGATTGAAAGCAGACCTTCGAAGTACACCCTTAGCGGGCGGTTTAATTACTAAGTCCGGGTTAGGTTTTTCGATCTGTAGTGGATCGGAACCAGGAGCTGAGGTTGATGGATTAGAATGAGAAGATTCTGCTTCTTTACCATCAACAGGATTCTTACTACCATAATCTTGCGATCGAGTCGCAATCTTCACATGAGACATCATCAAAATGGGTTCTTCACTGGTAGTCGAGGAAGAACCTATCATCTTATTCTCCTGCTCTGGAAATGGATTTTTTAACACAGAAGGAGTGGGAGAACCTTTGACTATTTTCACAACCTCGGCCCGATGAGGGCAATCTCTTGTAAAATGATCCTCTTCACAAATAAGACAAGGATATCGAGGTTTGCGCTTTTCGTCATTGGTTTCTGACTTTTCCATTTTCTCCTTCAGAGCCTTGTCTGCTTTAGCCTTCTTCTTTCCTTTCTTCTTCCCACCGTTTTTTGATTTGACCGTAGATGACTCTACAGCGTGAATATCGACGGAAAGTTCAGGAGAAGACTCTCCTGTCGGGGAATCAGGCAAAGTGATTATAGGAGTAGTAGAAGTCTTGGAGGATTTCTTCTTGCTCTTTGTATTCACAATGCCAATCATACCATCAGCGGCATGAGATCCCGAAGGAGCAGCAGCGATTTGATTCGATTTTGGAAGATCTGGAATCTTCTCGTGTAACGTACCCGACTGAGTGTAAACTAAGTCAAGGTACTGCGCCTGAGCAATGACTTGCTCCTCAGTAACTACTCCGGCCTTAGCTACATCTTCAGTAATAATGATTTAACAAACCATTCAGCTAAGATTTGGTCCAGAATAAAAACTTTCACTAGCCTTCTTCGACGTCTCCACTCATGAATGTGATCAGAAATATACGTGGACGTCGATTGTTTTAGTGAAGTTAATAACTCCGTGCCGTTATCGTATCTGACCGGCAACTGAAAATGAGTTAAGAACGAGGTAGCTAACTGGCTGAAATTGTAACTCAATGTAACTCAATGTACCACTTGGCCGCGAGACCAATGAGTGTACGCTGGAAAAGACATAAGCAGATCGAATCATCCGAGATAGAATTTGAAGCACACCAAAGATGGTAAATCATCACATGATTGGATGGATCCTCTCCAGACTTACCTTCGAACTTGGGTATATCACTGGGCAACTTATTTGGCATTGGCGGCCAGAACGGAAGATATTGAATTGGATCGTTCGTTAGGCGCGTCAAGTCTGGTAAATCCAAAGTTGCGATAAATGGTAACTGCCGGTTAGGATCTCTAAAACTCTGGGTCACAAGACCAGTCCCAGGAGGAGGATATCCAGGATAACTAGGAACAGGAGTCGCATTAGGGATATTATATCCTCCTGGAAAACCAGGATTAACCGGACCGTACTGGGGTTGTTGAGGTTGTTGATAAGTGTACCCAGGATACGGTTGATACTGATAAACTGGTTGTTGGACAGCTTGCCCATGTTGGTACTGTCCCTGGTACGGTTGATGAAAAAATTGAGGTTGAGTAGTGACAACTGTACTTATACCAGGCTGACCTGTAGGCATCTGGACTGTGGTTTGAATCGTAGATCCAGACAACGGTAAAGATGTCTGAGGAGTGGTTGCAGAGACAGTAGAAATCGGAGCTGTCGATACTCCAAAAGTAAGTGTGGCAGATGTAGCGGTAGTTGCAGCAGCCGTTTGAGATGGAGTACTAGGTGCAATTGGCGCCTGAGTAACTACTGAAGTTACAGAAGTTTGAACATTTGACTGGACAAGTTGCGGTTGCTGGGGGGGACCAGAACCTACCGGTTGTCCAGCTTGAGGTACCAACTGTATACTTGGCTGCAACACCTGTTGACCCTGTGATGGATCCCATACTAACATTCCGGGGTATTGACCCGTAACAGGTTGAGGATACTGAGATCCATAACCGGATTGAGGATAGGATTGATAATTGTAAGGTGCAGTTCCCATACCTTGAACATATGCCTGACCTTGAGGTGGTTGATAACCTTGATTCGAGTATTGACCTTGAGGTTGATAACCTTGAGGTAAATACAGATACTAGGGTTGACCTTGACCTTGAGGTTGATACCCTTGAGGTTGATACCCTTGGGGTTGATACCCTTGAGGTTGCCATCCTTGGGGTTGATACCCTTTAGGTTGATACTGAGGTTGACCCCCAGGCGGTAATTGGCCACCTTGAGGTTGGGAAACGGGAACTGAACCTGACATCATGTAAATGTCTCCTACACCCAATGGTATATTACCATTGTTTCCAGCTAATAACCCATGATCTATGGGTTGAGGAGATGCCCCCGCAAAGGTACCAGAAAGTGATTGATACCCGGTGGGAACAGAAGGACCATCGTGTAAGAAAGATTCAGGAGTTTGAGTAAACACGAACGACTGACCAGACATATTTACAGGAGTATAAATACCTCTAGGTGGAAAGGGAGTACGAGGTGTAGAAAAACCTACCCCTGAGTTGTCTAAATAATTGGTTAACGAAAGGTACCAAGTAGTACTTCTAGGAGGACTGTAAAAGATAGATTCACGCTCCCTGAGCTCAATAGTAAGTTGATCTTCAAGGTTAGAGACGCCTATTTCTTCCTCTGGAGCAAGTTCTTCGATAGCAATCAGACCAGTAGGAAGATTTTCGGTGATAACTCGTTCTACTCTTGGTGAATCTGGAACACTAGAAGTCGGAGTAACAGGTTCAGATATTTCAGGTTCTTCGCTTGTATCACTAGTAGATGAAAAACTACCAACAAGCTCAGAAACTGTAACAGCTTCAGGATTATAACCTGTCTCTAGACCTTGGTAATCTGAATGGACTACCAAGGAAGGTTCTCCTTCTTCAGGTGAACCTACTCTACTGCCACTAGGAGGAGTTACAAGGACCTTCAAACCTTCTAGATTACTGGGGTCGTCTCGAGGAGGTTCACCCCTAAGTCTACGAGATCTTCTCAACAATTCGGCCACAGAAACAACTTCAGGAGACTGGCCCCGAAGTCTACGGGACTGTCTCGGTAATTCCGCCACAGCTAAAAACTTTTAACTACTACACACGAAAACAAAGTAAAATCTCAAATCAAACCACCTAAAGTCTCTAAAGAACCAAACAAATTTGAATCACACGCCTAAAGAATCTAGGGCATCAAACCAAGCACAAACAGTAGCCTTCCAGACCAAAAACGCTAGTTGGAGATGAAACCCAACATCGCCGGATTCAGTACAGAAGTGGCGGGTGGAACAGTTACCCCGGAAACCTGCTTAATGAATAGATCGGCACAAGTTCCTCCACTTTAACCGTCTCGAGGGAAGTGAACCCCCCGGAAAATCCAAGTGAGTCTAGCCGACGTCTGCTCTAGGTACAGTGGGATCTTCCCTCCACCGTCACCTCGGTAGAATCCTAAAGATAATGGTCACTAAGGTTACCAACCACAACAAATGCACCTGGGGGAATAGTCTACACTCCGACAGCACGCAAGGGCAGAGTATCAAGCTCAATCCCCTTGCCGGTTCCTTGACAATAATCCAAGGTTTACCGACAAGTGATCCCTGGCTCCTCGACAATGGTTAATCCGAGGTTTACCGTTTTTAATACGTGCGTGTCTGGCGTCGTTCCCAACGAGGGGGGATTGATCCCCTCACTGGTTCGGACACGAGCTCGTGCTTCTCCTTTAAGAGGAGCTTTCCCAGAGTACAAATGAGACGATTGGATTTATTCTATCACAAGATAAGCTACTTGTTTGGTTTTGTTGTCTTGGATAGTTAATTATTCTCCTACTCCAAGACACTAGCCTGATCTAAATTGGTGTTTCAGAGCCCTAGTAAATAAAAGTTACTACGTTGATTTTTACTTTAAGCGTTAATTTTATGGTTTTTCTTAAAGACAAAGGGTAGCGGAAGTGAAACCAATGGTGTGTAGACTCAACTCAAACCACTACAAAGATGCACCTAGGATGATTTACGCTACTTTTCTCTTTCAATGAAATTCCTAACTAAGAGAGTTGAGAAATGCAAATCTTATGGAAAACAACTTTCTTAGTAAAGACAATCAAAGAAACAATTCTCTTTATCTTTCCAAGCATACAAACATGACCACTCCCTACGTGCACGAAAAACTCTTTTTCTTTCAAAACTCTTCAAAGCTACTTGAAACAAAACTTTTCAAAGGAGATGTTTTTGTATTTTCCCTTATTTAATAAAGCATATAAATCTATTTTAACGAAAATCAATCTCAAAAGTTATAAAATCTATGAAAACTTGACTCACAAGCAAATCAAAAAGAAATTTACTCTAAGCAAACCTAACGAGGCAAAAGCCTACAAGGATGATTCTAGGTTGTTTTACTTGACCAAAATCAAGTCAAGGACCAGCTAATGCAGAATCAAAAGACCAGTCAAAACAAAACTCAATTTTTTTTGCTCTTTTTGTAAAATGGAATTCAATACTCAATCAACAAGCACTTCGAAATTTGCCAAAGAGATAACTCAAAGGTAAGTTACTCTCACAGGTAGAATTTATGACAGGTCCGACTTCTAAGAAGGCTGACAAAACCAGAGAGATCTAAGGCTTGACAACTTCTACCGCCAAAGTCACTACAAGACCTACTCAAAAATCAAACCCTAGGGCTTAAACTTCTATGAAATCCACTAAAACACTCAATGCTATCGAAACAAGTTCAGGTGAAAATCTTTGACAAGAGACTAATGGATCTAGGCAGTAACAACTAATAAAAAGCAAAATCTAAGAGAAAAAATGCAAAAAATGGAAATTTCTTAATTTTTAGCAGGGTACGCAGGCAACCGGTTAAGCCAGGTGCGGGCCCGCTCTGTGCACACTGCAACAGTGCGTACAAGTATGCACTATGCAATACTGAGAGGGTGCGTACTACTGAAAAAACCAAGAAAAGCTAAATTCAATCTAACCCTAAGCTAACCCACCCAAATGCAAAGTCACAGAGCCAAAAACCAGAAAATAAATGACTTTTCTCAGATCAAAGTTGCATACAAAGGAAAAGACTTTCACATCAATGGAGTCCCCAGCGGAGTCGCCATTTTGTCAGCCGTAAAGAGTCGATAGTGCAGACACAACCAACCTCCCTAGGAGCCTAATACTCTCTAGTGACAAACAAGACAAACAAGAGCAATCCTTCTCTAAACATGCATTTACTATATAAGAAATCAAGTGTTTAGATCCTACCTGTAATCCAACGCTGTTGTAGCAGTCCAGCTTCACTGATCTGGATGAGCTCCTCCTTCACTTTGAAACCTGCATCCACTAACAATAAAACGATTAAATAGCACTTGATAATCTCATAGAATAAAACATATTTAACACATAGACCAAGGAGTACATGAAACAACTCATAAATAACAAGTTATTGAGAAGAATGGACTCATTTGCATTAATAGGAAACAAAAGGAACAATTACAACCTGAGCCTTGGTGTCATGCAAGTTCCTACCAGGGTCCTCAAGAGTTCTCCTTTACTTTGACAAATCTCACCCACTTCCAAATAGAACAAGCAAAGATGGCAATCTCTCCTCACAAGCTTCTAAATGGGAGTCCTAATTCCAGCAGCATCTACCCTTAGAAATGTTTAGCTTCCAACCTCCCCTCCTTCTGGCCCAATGCCTGTATTTATAGTGCTCTAGAGGAAGTTATTCAGGTCCACCATCAATGGGATAATCCCCTCTTTGGATGGGATAGCTCCCTTATTGATGGGATAAGTTCCTCTTTGATAGGGGTACATGAACCATCTGGAGGTGCTCAATAAACGTCGAACAACCTTCTAGAATGCTCTAGAAATGACCACAAGTAACTTTTTAAAGATGAAACTTGCGCATTTTGACCTTTACAGGGGTACGCACCTACCCCTTTACATACAGAGCGTACAAGTACGCAGCTTTTGTCAACATTGGGTGCGTACCCGCAGGTAAGGTTGAGAGAACCTGCGTACCCAGAGATAAATACATTTATAAAGACTTTCTCTCTTTTTGGAGTTTGACATGGAGAGCAGAGGCATAAGACTTGCCCAGGAGGATAACATGACTGTTGATAGAGCCATACTAACTGTAAATAGCCATGGTGACATTTTTTAGTGTAACAGATACCTCCTTCATTTTGTTGGATTTTCAATCCAAGAAAGTATGTCAATTCTCCAAGTAGTGACATTTCGAATTCTTTCTGCATAACCAAGGCAAAGTTTTGACTCATAGTCTCTTCATTGCTGCCAAAGATAATATCATCTACATAAACAACAAGTATTAGCAATTTGTTATTTTCAACTTTTATATAGAGATTGCTATCTGCTGATCCTTTTGAAAAGCCTTGTTGGTGAAGATATTTGTCCAACCGATAGTACCAAGCCCTTGGAGCTTGTTTGAGACCATAGAGAGCCTTTTTCAATCTGCATACAAGGTTTGGATCATTCCCAAGAATGAAACCATCTGGCTGCTCAATATATACTTCTTCTTCTAAGTCTCCACTGAGAAAGGCTGATTTCACATCCATTTGAAATACCTTGAAGTTTTGAAAGCTTGAGAGAGCAAGGAACATTCGGATGGCCTCAAGTCTTGCAACAGAAGCAAAGGTCTCTTCAAAATCTATTCCTTCTTGCTGTGCATACCCTTTACAAACAAGTCTGGCCTTGTTTCTAATTACTTCTCCATTTTCATTCAATTTATTTTTGAAGACCCATTTTGTCCCTATGACATTTTTATCTTTTGGTCTAGGAACCAATTCCCAAGTGTTGTTCTTTTTGATCTGTTCAAGTTCTTCATCCATTACTTTGACCCAGCATTCATATTTGCATGCCTCTTTCACATTTTGTGGTTCAGTGGAAGAGAGTAATGCCAAATAGCTTGAAGCTTTTGCAATTCTTCTTCTTGTTGTACTCCTGCTTCTTTCTGCCCCACAATCTGAGATTCTGGATGATTCTTTTGAACATATCTGGATGGAGTCTTCTCTTCTATTCTTGTCTTCTCCTCTGGTTCTTCTTGAGGTTCTTCTTCTTCATCATTCTGCCTTTGAGGGTAGCCTTCATCTTCTTCAATTTCTTCATGATGAACTTGCCTAGGAATGTATCCCTTCTCATCAACCACTACATCAATGTTGTCAACAATTCTGCCATGTCTTTTATTGTAGCACTTGTATGCTTTGCTATGTGGAGAGTAACCAAGAAGAATGCCTTCATCTGCTCTTGATTCAAGTTTGCCAAGTTGCTCATCAGTATTCTTAATATAACATTTGCTCCCAAATATTTTGAAGTGCTTCACCGAAGGAGTCTTACCACACTAGAGCTCATGAGGGGTTTGAGTGCTATTTACTCGAACATTTGTTTTGTTGAGAATAATGACTGCAGCATGTGCAGCTTCACCCCAGAAAGTTGCGGGAGTACCAGATTCATCAAGCATAGCACGAGCCATTTGTTGGACTGTTCTGTTCATTCTTTCCACAACTCCATTTTGCTGAGGAGTTCTAGCTGTAGAGAATTCTCTTCTTATCCCATGTTCTTCACAAAAATCGAAAAATTCATTCGAGGTAAACTCCCCACCTCTGTCAGATCTGAGGAACTTAATTTTGTGTCCTGATTCATTTTCAGCCAATGCTTTGAAGGATTTGAATTTTTCGAATGCTTCATCTTTGTGCTTCATAAGTCCTAACCAGACAAACTTGGAGAAATCGTCAATGAATAATATCAAATATTCTTCTCCTCGAGGTGTTCTTTTTCTGAATAGACCACATGTATCTATATGTACTAGCTCAAGAGGCATGCTAGCTGATCCTTCCTTCTCAGGAAAATTAGTTCTGGTTTGCTTTCCAAACTGACATGATTTTCATATGGTGTTGTTTGGAATTTTGATATCTGGAAGATCACGAACTACCTGATATTTGCATGCTTTCCTTATTTGTGGAAAGCTTAGATGCCCTAACCTCTGATGCCATAGCCAATGTTCATCATCCTTGCTCAAATAGCATTGTTGTTGTCTTTCTTCAAATATGTATAGATTATTTGGATTCCTTCTTCCCTTGATCACTGTTTTACCTGTATCAAGATCACGAACACAACATCCATCTGATCTAAATATTACCTCTGTTCCTTGATCACACATCTGACTGACACGCAGAAGATTATGCTTCAATCCATCAACACACAAAACATTTCCTGCTTTGACCTTCTCTTTCAACGGAGCAACGCCTTTTCCTTTTATGGCTTCAGAGATATCGTTTCCAAAAGAAACTTTCTTTCCCTTTTCTAATGCAGTATATGATTCAAGTTTTTCTTTGTCCCCTGTCATATGCTTCGAACATCTGATGTCAATGTACCATAGGCTTTCTTGACCTTCTGCATAAAAGGATATCCCACATCTTTCTGGTTGCGGTTCCTTTATTCTCCATGTTCTGACATTTGAGTTTTGTTCCTTCTGAGTTGTCTTCCAGAACCTGCTCCTGCATTCAGAGTCTTCATGACCAAAGTTATTACAAATAGAGCATTCAACTTCATTTTCAAGAACCGAAAAGTTGTTATAAGTCCTTTTCATGGTTCCAGTCATACTCCTTTGCTTTTGAGCTTCTCTAGTCATGATTGTCTTGTAGGCAACACATTGAGCTGCTTTGTGACCGAATTTATGGCAAGAAAAACATTGGCCATTAAAGAAACTTCTGCGATAATCAGATCTATCATCCAACCGATTGTAGCTTCTATTCACATTCATTCTTGGGGCAAATTGGGAAGATTTTACCTGTGGCTGATTGTAGCTTCTGTTTGTCCTTAAGGCAGTTTGTCCCCGAATTTCTTGATGGTATTTATTTGTTCTTGAGGTAAACTGTCCCTGATTCACCTGATGACTTTTATTTGGCCTTTTCTCGCTTCTCCTTGCTGCATCAAGATAACTTTTAGAGGTAGAGGCTTGAGATGTTTCTCCATTATATCCCAGACCTGTCTTGATCAGAGGAGATCGCTGCACATTGATAATCTCATCCAAGATTTCAGATCCTTTAACAAATTTGAGATTAATCGCTTTTGTTTTCTTAATCTCCTTTCTAAGACAAACAATCTCACATTCCAATTTTTCAAGATGTTTTTCCTTTTCAGTCAGTTGACATTGTAGAGAATCAATAATAACACTTTTCTCTTCTAAGCAAACTTTGAGATTATTCATTTCTTCATAAAATCCATCTACATCTATAGAATCCATGTAGTCATCATATTCAAAAGCCATTAAAAGTTTATATCTATTACCTTGTTCATCTTTGTCACTATTTGAAAGACCATCACTATCTTCATGAGTATAATAGCTTTTCTTCTTTTCATTTTGTTTCTTGTTCCATTTAACAGGTTCATTTCCCTTGTCATTCTTATCTTTGTGAGGACATTTGGCAGCATAATGACCTACTCTTCCACAAGCAAATCATTTAAAAGGTAACTTACCTCTGAACCTTCCAGAACCCCTTTGAAGATTTCTGACAAAATTTGATTCCTCTTCTTCATCTTCTGGCACGTAACTTGCTTCATAATAGTATTCTTTGCCTGAAGCCTTGAAAGCAGCTTCTCTTCTGTCTGATGGACCTCCCTTTCTCATTTCATAAGCAGTTAGAATTCCGTGAAGCTGAGACATAGTAAGAATTCGTAGATTTTCCTTTTCTTATATTGCAGACACTTTAGATTCAAATTTGGGGGACAATGATCTTAGAACCTTTTCAACAACAATAGCCTCTTTTATTTCTTCACCCAGGTTTTTCATGCAATTAACAATCTCATCTACTCTAAGGAAATAGTTAGCCACACTTTCATCATTATACATCCTGAGAGTCTCATACTTAATCTTGAGAGTTTGAAGTTTAGCACGCTTTACCTGTTCGTCTCCTTCATAGCTTGTGACAATTTTGTCCCATATTTCCTTTGCAGATTTATAGTGCATTACCTTCATGAATTCCGATTGGGATATACACCCCAATAGAGTACTAACTGCTTTCGCATTTATTTCATATTTCTTTTTCTCGTCTGCATCTGTAGGAGTAGCTGAAGGAAAAGTGTAGCCAGTCTCTACGATGTCCCAAACTTTTGTACCAAGAGATTGCAGATAGGCAGTAACTCTTACTTTCCAATAATTGAAGTTTGTCCCATCAAAAACAGGTGGCCTGATTGATGCTTCTCTCTCGTAGTTGCTCATGATGAACGATCTACCTTCAAGCGATCAAGATTCTCTGAAGGACCTGCTCTGATACCAATTGTTGGAAATAATACTGAGAGGGGAGGTGAATCAGTATTATCAGATCAATAATACTTTTTCATACTCATAAACATATACGCTACTTCAGTTAAGTGAACCAGCGTGTACACGCTGCTGTGTCTAAAGCAACCAGCGTATAACCAGAAAACTTATGATTCAGTTAGCTTATCTTCAGTAAATACACCAGAACATTATTAACCATATTAATAGTAAAAAGATGCAGTATAATAGAACAGATCATCACACAAAAGCCACACACATGAACACCATGATATAAGGTGGAAACCTAATGTGGGTGAAAACCACCTGCTGCAAGTCGTCTCTGTCTTTCTTTAATATGAAACTTCAGTTTACAATCTTTTGTATTGGTGCAGCCGTATACCAGTACGTAGGCTACAACCTGCAGAAGGCTACAACCTTCTCTCGTTTACCAGACTCTCCTGGAAGGGAGCTCCAACCCCCTTTGCTCTAGTACGTAGGTGCTGACCTACAATCTTCTTTCCTTCAGGTACCACTTTTCATACATTTTCAGACTGGATATTCCTGAAGCACAACATTACAATCTGAAGACCACAATTCATTCAACTTTCATAACAGATCATTGAAGCACAAAACAACCAATACAAGCATCATCAATCTTTGAATCACCGAACCACTGAAACCCTGTCAATACCAGTCACCAGAACACAGAGCAGACTACAGAACTCTGCAATAACAGTCAGACCCAACTGCAAATCCAAAAATCAAGTTTCAAAAGATATACGCTACTTCAATGAAAGAAACCTGCGTATACACACGCTTTTACTGAAGACAACCAGCGTACAGATCTAAAAATAATTTCTCATAACTTGCAGCTGTACCAGACATCAGTCATACCTATAACATAACATTGCGTTAGTATGCAGATCTAGAAATATGCATAATAAACCATATCACAAGAGTGCATTTCAAACCATTTGATCCTGATCTGTCCTTAGATCTAGTTTTCCATCAACCGGTGTGATCTCTCCTTAGCTTAGATCAAACAACCCAGAACCTGCATACCAGATCTCTTTCTTTTTCAGATATTCAAGACTTTTTCAATTGTGCCTGCCTAATGATCTTCTTCTCCTTATATAGCCTTAGGCCTTGCTCAATACCAAGGGCCAAAACCATAGAAATCCAATACCATCAACTTCAAAGCTAGGGATCAACACGTCTGTCGAGATACTTTGGTCCGGCTCAAGTACCGAGGACTAACTACCACAGACCAAAGGGAAGCTTCTCGACATGTACGCCCTTTTCTGTTCATGACACTGCGTGTATACGCGACTTCGTATATAGCTAAACAGCGTATCCGCGACTTAGTATATAGCGTACCAGCGTGTATACGCAACTTGGGCTTAATGAACCTGCGTATATGAAATTTCTCTTCATACTTGTAGTCTGGACTGAGATCTGTCATCGAAGAGAGTTGCCATCAAGGACAACACCTGTATCGTAGCGCCACACCTGTGCCAAAATTCCAACATTGGTTTGTTATCTGTAATTGGCCATATCTAAGACAGCTAGTCCATGACCCAGAAATTAGTCTCCATTCTCATTATATAGTCACTAACGATTTTTTTGTTCATTCAATTTAATGCAAATGTTGTATCAATTGACTTTTTTATTTCTCTAATTATTCTCATTTGCAAGATTGTTAGTGTTTGAGGAGTGTCAATTCTTCTCTGAGTTTGTGAACCTTGTCCTCCATCTTGTCCAAATCTACAACTCCTTTTTCTATTGTTATCCTCTTCCATATATGTGCCTTTATCTTTTCCTTCTCAATATCAAACATGGAATGGGGATAGAGGTGATTTCATCGTACCTATCCCATAGGAGGGACTCTCAAGGATTCTAGCTACATACACCTTTGTGTAGAAGATTTAACCCTTTATATAGGTTGTGATCTTGTCTTCTATGAAGGTTTTGGTTTATTCAAATTTTTGAGGTTGTGGGTGAGGATTCACTTATTATTGTTGGACATGAGGCACTTTGAATGTTTTTGATTCCCTTTCCTATCATTATGCTTGGACTATTTCTTTGAATGTTGTTTCCTATAATTTTTTTGTTTTCTATGTTTTCCTATAGTTCCTTTGTTTTCTACACTATTTCCTATAGCTTCTCCACTTATCCCTATAAACTATTTCCTTCCTAAAATGATTCTTTCTCTTGCAGTTCTTCCTCAAATTCTTCTTCTGTCAACTATTCTTGCTTTACAATAAATGTATTATATTGATTCTTGGGACTAGATGTTTCCTCTACATGAACTACTATTTCAAAAGTCACCTTCCTTTAAACAAGTAACTTTCCCCTTAGTATATTCCCTATGAAAGTTTGGAGCTCCCACCAAATTTTTTATTTTATTTTCTTGTTGATATTTTTGGCTTCAAAGTAATCACCTATTTTGGAATGGTTCCCATCTTAATTAGATTAATTACAACTTCCCTTTATGTGTGTTCAAATATGGGCTTCTTGGTTTTAGAGGGCTCAAGGCTACAATGACTTTCCCTTTCACATTACCACTGTAGGGGACCCCTACTATGCCAAGGCCCTTTGACTTTCTATGAAGGACTATCTAATCATTTCTATGAAGGATAGGATGATCTGTCATTCTAATTCATAACAAACTATCAACTTAAATAGCCCATAGTGGGCCAAGGTTTCTTGCTTCCCATTGTCATGCAAATAGTTATCAGTAGCAAAAAAAATTAGGTGCATTGAAATACACCATGTTAGTATGTGTTTTACACATTAAAACCTACTTTCAGTCAAGGAAATAGCCTAAAGTACCACTTATCCTAAGTTATTTCCATTAATTAACCAATTTACATGAGTAAAAACCATAAATTAATTAATTTCATGTTATTATTATTAATTGTACCGTTTAAGTGAAAATAATTTAATATATTTTCACTCACGTTACTCATTTCCATGGAAATAATTTAAGAAATAATTTATTTGTTAAATCATTTCTTAATCTTTTAAATATTCTCATCAAAGTATTTATTAAATCATTATTTATAAATTATTTCCAATGTATTTATCCTAGTCAAATGGAAATAAGCTAATAAATTATTTATTTATGGATTAGTTTATTTAATTAACTAAATAATTTATTATTTTTGAGTTAGTTACCCAAATGAATCTTATTAACCATTTTTTTTACCTTTTTTCTCTAAAAAATAATAATTTACCATATGTGTTAGATCTTGATTTGGTCTAACAAATATTTTATTATATTTGATCTCATCAAATATAGCTAGAACTTTATTATAAATAGAGAGGTTTCCTCCTCACTTCTTCATGATCCATTTTCATCATCAAACTTATGATCCTAAACGTTTTGAACATTCTCCACTAGAAGTTATATCTTGTTCTTATTTTTCTATTTCTTTCCCTCTGGAGATATGGAACCATATTATTTTCATTATGGTGTTCATGGTTCCATTTAGCTTATGTTGGCATTAGTCTCATGATGATAGCTGGTTTGTGTTGGCATTGATGTCAACCTTATGATGATCTAGATGATGCATTGACACGATCCTTATAGGTGAATGGTTTGGTTACAACTGGATGTGTTGACATTGAGATGGTTATGCTGGAATTGATGCCAACCTTGATGGTTAGATGATGGTAGTGTGTAGTTGATGGCTCCTCATATGCTAGCGGTGTTTATGTTCTTGTTCATGGCCTAGTGCAGAATTCTATTGTAGGAAATAATGGATGACTAGTTGCATTTGCGTTATTGGCCTTCTGATGATGATGAAGATGTGCTCCAATGTGTTACAAATGTGTTGCAACTTATGTAGGTGTCAATGGAAAGTAGAGAACATGATGGCAGCCAAGTCAACTCTTGTTTGTTGGCCTTTAGGTCAACTTGGCAGTGACTCTTCGGAGACCCATTTTGCCTATTTCTAGTGTTGTTGCAAGGCTTAGTAGAGGTTTGGAGGCATGTACAGATGCTATAGAACATCACCAAATAGGTAACAAATGTTCAGAGATGAGGTTCTTATGTTTTTTCCTTATGCTCTGCCCCAACCGCAGGGATGTAGGCTTGTGCGTGCAGTTGGAAGGCTCCCATCGAAATTTGGTAGTTCTATGAGTGTGGTTACAACTAAAATATGTTAGTTCTGTGTGTGTGATTATGGCTAAGAACGATATTTTCTTTGTATTGCTCGTGCACTTTTAGAGTATTTTGACTTGTATATTCTTGGAAGCTTATATACTAATTGAAAAAGTTTGGAATTGGTTGGAAAAGTCCTCCAGTGGGTGTGAACACCTTAAGTGCACAAGTAGTAGTGATAATTGTTAGATTTCATCAACTTTTTGCACTCTTGATCCTAGTCCCAAAGTGAATTTATCCCTACATGTTTTATATTATTCACTTTGGAGTTGAGTGATGGTTAGTTAAATGATTGGGTGAGTGAGCGATGGTTAGTTAAATGATTGGGTGAGTGAGAGAAGGTTGCATAAAAGAAGTATGATTCAGACCAAGATGTGAGAAGGATTGCTTCAATGTATGACTACAAATTACTGTAGACTGACTAGATCGAGTCACCGAAGCAAAGTATTAATGCATAACTTCACATTGAAAACTAGAGATGAAGAGAACTATATCAAATTTTGTGTGTAGATATGGAGAGCTTGATATAGATCCAAGTTTGTGACTCTCACATTTGTCTTGTAGGTGTTGTTGGTGCATTTGGCACATAACCATTGTGTTTTATGTTGTTGATTGTATTATGCAAAAATTATATTTTGGAGTGAGGGTTTGATGTTATGGACAAGTGTGAATGTTTTTGGTGATTATGTTACTCATATTTGATGCATGTTTTGTGCCATGATTTTCTGGTGCGGAGCTTGAGAATCCAACAAGAAATCTAATTTTGACTTTGCCTTGGTCAAACTAGATTAAAATTTCAATTTTAGCAAAATACTTGGAGGTAGTTAACTAAGGTGACATAGCACTTTTCACTCAGTTAACTCATTTAATTCGAGTTGGAGACACTTTAGTTGAGTTCAGTATGATTGATTGCTAATTTATAGTAGTCTATTTCAGTTAAATTTAGTTATTGTGAGTTAAACTAGTTCTAATTGGTAAAAGAACTAGCTAGAGGTCTAGTAGTGGGATGTCACTTCAGTCATCTTCAACGATCAATATGTTAACTCGTCAATCAACCCAAAATAATTGATGAATTCAGAGAATTCAAGTTACCTATTTGAGATTGGAGTTCAAGGGTTATGTACTATCAATTGTAGACTGATCCAAGTTGTACATGTTATGCACGTAGTTAGAAAATGGCCTAAAGGTATTGCGTAATTATCATTGAGGACTTTCATAATTAATAGGGGCCTAATTACTCAAGGAATAACACAAGTAAATAGGAGCTTGGAAGGCTGGAAAATTTTCTAAGTATTGGTCAGAGTGAGTGAGTGGTGGAGGGGGATAGACTATACACTTGCAAAGGTTGTTCAGGCTTGAGAAAGCATTGTTTTTATTCTCTATTCTTTGATTAATGCAATACAGATGGGAAGTGGTTTTGAGCAGTTTCTTTCCCCTAGATAAATATTTGTGTATGTGTGTTAAATCTATGTACATGTTTATGATATGTATTCTAGATCATGAATTACTTTCCACAAATGAGTAGAGTATATTTGAGTTATGATTTAGTAAATTTCATAAGAAGTTTCTGATCTACATAGAATTTATACATGGTATAATAGCAGGAATCACAATAGATAAGACAATTCGAAGTTGTTATTGCAGGAGGATCAAATTTTCAGGATCATTTCTTCAAATCTATCGAGATGGATTTCTATGGACTAATACTCAAGTATTCCCTTGAGGGAACTCGAATTATGTTTCTTGGAATGACTGCATGGAGGTAGTCCTAGAAGATAATGGGTTGAGTGATTCATTGATAATGATATCCAAAACCCAACAATAGTTGATGTTCAGAATCTAAAATATTGGAAGAAGTGTGTAGACAATGCGAGGAGGATCATATTGGAGGGATTTAAAGATCATATTGTCTCAAACATCCATGGGACAGAGACTCCATATGTAATGTGGCAAGCATTGAAAAATATATTCTAGAACAATAGTGACCACATGAAGTTGGAACTCAAGGATAAGCTTTAGAATATTAATATGTAGAAGGGCGATGCAATACCATAGTACCTCAGCTGGTTCACACAATGTCATGATGAAATTGGTCAAGGTTGTGTTACTATAGAAGAGGATGATATGGTAAGCCTAGCACTTCTATGCCTTCCCAATAGATGGCACACTACCAGTATTTGGTAAATGGGAGGGAGAAGCTACCAAATTGGGAGTGTCTTTGGTTTTATTTGGTACAGGAGGAGATAAGGTAGAAAACTAGAGATAAAACCTCATCCAAGTGTGATGATGAGGAGAAATGTGACTTGGATCGAAAGGAAAAGAAGGGGCAAGGGAACACATCCCAATCCAAAGGAAGTTCCAATAAGGGGATCAACAAGAAAGACTTTTCCTAAATCAAGTGATTTCACTATCATGAACTGGGACACTATGCAGAGAAGTGTAGACAAGAAGGCATGAAATAATCACTCGAGATGAGTGGCAAGTGAACCTTTGGATTCACAATTTGAGTTGGATTTCACCCTTATTTCATTCATGACAAGCACAATGATGGGTAATGTGTTTTATATGGATAGTGGTGCCTCATTCCACATGAAGAGGAACAAATAATTTTTCAGTGACTTGGAGGAGAAGGATCTCCAAATGCACATCAATATGGGAGATGGTGGAAGGTATAGCGTGACCACTATTGGTATCGTTACTTTTTAGAGGGAGTCTAGCTACCCTCTCAGGCTCAAGGATGTGATGTTTGTAATGGGTTTGAAGAAGAATCTAGTTCTGTAGCTGTGTTGGAAGACCATGGCTACAATTTGATATTGAACAAAGGGAAGGCTTTTCGATGACACATTGCCACAAGACAAATGAAGAAGATCGAGGTTCAAGTGAAGAACCTCTACAAATTAGATGTGGAAGACTATGAAACATTGAGCACAAAATTAGAGAAGGTATAGAGTCGAGATGTTGGCGAATTATGGCATAGAATATTTGGTAATTTTCATCATGATGCTTTGTAGGTCATGCAATAGATTTCTACAGGCCTCTCCAAAGGAGCACTAGAGCAGCGTGATACATGAAAAGGGTGTACATTAGGGAGGTACACAAAATCCGTTGTCAATGATCGGGACAGTAAGGCACATGTAGTCCTTGAAAGGACCCATTTTGATGTCTGTGGATCTTTCTCGACAACCTCTGCTACCAAGCGTAGGTATTATATTATATTTTTAGATTATTTCTCATGAAGGTGTTGGATCTACATCATGCAAAACAAATAAATTTTTTTATCCAAATTTGTTTAATTTAAAGAACTTGTTGAGAAAGAAACTAGTAAGAAATTGAGGGCTCTCAGTAGTGATAACGGAGGTGAGTACATGTCGATTGACTATAAAAATTTATGTGCAAAGGAGGGCATTCGATGGGAGTTGACAACACCCCACAACCCACAACAAAATGGGTTGGCTGAGAGGAAGAACACAATTAATGTGGGATTAGAGAGGGTGATTTTGCATGAACAAGGTCTACCACTACACTTATGGGCTAAAGTATGCAACACAATGGTCTATTTGCAGAAAATGAGTCCTCACATGATTTTCGCATGAGTACACCAGAGGAAGATATTTCAGGGAAGAAACCAGATGTGTCACACTTCTAGATCTTTAGATCATCAGTTGTTTCTAAGGAAGTAAGAAAAAATCTAGAGCTAACAACAGAGTTAGACATATTTTTGGGGTACACAGAAACACCTCACAACTATCGTGTGTACTTGCCATCCCTCAGGATGGTAGTGGTCATAAGAGATGTGAAATTTGAAGAGTAGAATGAAATGAGGTGTTCTCTTAAAAGGGAGCTTCATTTTTAGCCTAATCTAAATCTATTGGATCCAAAGGAATAACCTCAGGAAGTTGTGGAGCAACCACAAGCAGAGGAATAGAGAGTGAAGACATCCACTCAAGTAGATACATTCAGAGAAGGAAGGAAGAAAACTAGGGAAACTGATAGATTATTGCATGATGGTATAGAGAATGTGGCAACACCCACATCACAATGTAGGGAGAGGATGTCACCCGATCAATCATTGGCTTCATGGCTCGAATGAGCGAGCTTGTAGAGACTGAGCCATCCACATTTAAGGAAGTTGTAGAGAAACCAATTTGGTTTGATGCTATGGTATAGGAATATGATTCCATCTTCAGAAATAATGTTTTAGAAGTGGTCCCAAGAATAGTAGACAAATTAGTGATTGGTTTAAGATTGATTTACAAGGTAAAACATGTAGTAGATGGAAGCATGTAGAAACACAAGGCCATATTTGTGGCCAATTATTTCTCTCAATTGAAGGGAATTGACTATTAGGAGAACTCTTATATACTAGCAAGGTACACATCTATCAGGTCAATTATAACACTATCAACATAGATGGGATGGAAGATCCACCAGATGGATGTGAAAACAACATTCGTCAATGGAGTTATTGAGGAGAAGGTGTATATTAAGCAGACAGAGTGGTTTGAGATCTTCAGAAGAGAGTCACATGTGTGAAGAATCAAGTGAGTTTTGTATGGACTCAAGAAAGCACCCCGTTCTTGGTACACCGGGACCAACAACTATCTCATCGAATTGGGATTTTCCAAGAGTGAAGAAGATGCAAACCTTTATCACATTGTGGTTGAAGATATATTATTGATCATTTCGTTATATGTCAGTGATTTAATTTTAACTGATGATGAGAAGTTGATTAGTTGTTGCAAAGAGGATTATACAAGAGAGTTAGAGCCAAAGGACATGTGACTCATGCATTAATTTATTAGTTTGGAAGTATGGTAAGGATATGGGGAATTGATTTTCTCTCAAGGAAAGTATTCCAATGAGATATTGAAGAAGTTCCACATGGAGAAGAGGATACCCATGGAGACTCCTCTAGTAGGAAATTAGAGGAAAGAGGATGCTACTTTAGGTGAAGTAGTTGAGGCCACCATTTGTAGGAAACTTTTGGGTTCACTTATGTATTTGGTGAACACACGACCATACATGTGTTAGTTAGTTAACCAACTTAGTCAAGTAATTGTTAGGCCAAACAAACTGTATTGGAAGGAAGCAAATAATTCATTGAGATACCTCAGCGGAAGTACTCATTTTGGTCTTTTCTATATATATATAAAGGGAGTGAAGTTGCAAGGCTTCACAAATCCATATTGAGTGGAGAGTCCATTAGATAGGAAGAGCACATTAGGAGGAATTTTCAGTGTTGGGTCAACAACGGTTTCTTGGGACAGAAGGAAGCATCGATCTATGGCACTTAGCTCAGCAAAAGAAAAGTACATGGTTGTAAGTCAAGCAACATGTGAGGTTATTTGGATGAGAAAGAATCTTGTTGGGTTATTTTGTCAGAATATGGATTCTACTATGATTTACTATGACAATCAGAGTTGTATCAAACTCTCTGAGAATATAATATTTCATGATCGATCCAAGCATATCGACATCCAATATCACCATCTACAAGATTGTGTGTAGAGGAAAATCATGTTGTTGGAATACATTCCTACATAGGAACAAGATGTAAATATTTTGAAAAAGTCTTTTTCAAGAGGAAAATCCAAGTTCTGTATAAGCATGATTGGGGTAACTGATAATCCCTTTCTTGCTGAGAGGGAGTGTTGAAATCAAAAAATCTATTTTTGACTTTTCCTTAATCAAACTAGATTAAAATTTCAATTTCAATTTTAGAAGAATACTTGGAGGTAGCTAAATGAGGCCACATGCAACTTATCACTTAGTTAACTCAATTAATTCGAGTTGGAGACACTTGAGTTTAGTTCAGTAGGATTGATTGCTAATTTCTAGTAATCTGTTTCAGTTAAATTGAGTTATTGTGACTTAAATTAGTTCTAACTGCTAGAAGAACTAGTTGGAGGTCCAGTAGTGGGGTGTGAGTTTAGTCATATTTAGTGACCAACCAATTAACTCATCAATCAACCCAAAATAATTGATGCATGTAGGGAATTTGAGTAACCCATTTGAGATTGGAGTTAAAGGGAAGTGTACTATCAGTTGTAGACTAAGCCAAGTTGTATAGGTGGTGCATGCAATTAGAGAATGGCCGAAAGGTATTGCACAATTGTAATTGAGGAAATTCCTAATTAATAGCGGCCTAATTCCCCATGGAACAAAATGAGGAAATAGGATATTGACTTATCTGAATTGGATCCTAAAACACTCTCTAAGTTTTTATAACTCCATAAAATTCATGCCAAAGTTTCAAAGACTTACAAAGGTTGAGCTTATCAGAAATACCCTCGGAACAGTTGTAAATTGTGAGCAGTACGAAGCAACGAGGACCCTCGGTCAAGTGCATAGACCGTTCGCCCATGGTAGTGTGTGTTGCCACAAAACAGCGAAACCGGAGGTCTTCTGGAGAAAGAGGGGAAGTTTCTGATATGCGATTAACAGCGAACCCGTTAGTCACTAATTGCATATCACCGAGCAAACCCCTTAGTGAAGGAAAATCCCCAAGCGAAAAGAACCTGAAAGTCAAAAAATCCATACGGAATTCGCCAATTCCGTCAGAGGCGGGTCCCACATGAAAACCGATAGGATATCGGAATGGCTTCAAGCGATAAGCGATTTCAACCGAGTCCCGCCCAATGCCACACACAGGGTGCCACACGTCCGGTGGAAGAGAGAGAAACCTGCTCACATTAGACGGGTAAACATTATGCAACTTACCCTACCGATATGGACGGAGACAGTAGGATCTGAAGGCTCCAGATCGATGGCGGACATGCGATCCGATGGATGACCAGATTCAACAAGGTAAACAAGCCGAGTTGTATTTTGAAGTCTGGAATGAATGATGAGTTGGCAGAAGAATCATGTTCATGGGAAATCTGGGAGTTAAACAGAAATAACGACCGTTCAAACATTTCCAAGAGAACTGACACTCAGTTCATTATGAAACAGGTGGCCACCTCCCTGTGAAACGTTACACAGTGATGATGATGCAAAATAGGGGAATTTAAATGGGCAGAGGCAGAAGAACCATAACGCCGGGAAGCAAAAACGAACAGTCAGAAAGCAGAATGGCTTTAAAGCCATAAATTAAAAGAGACAAAGCAAGCAGCTAGAAAGGTAGTGAGAAAAGCGAGTAGAAAGCTAAGAACAGAGAATAGAGAAAGTGAGTCGAGTTGACCTACAGAGCAAAGGTAGCATCGAGACAGAGCGAGAGAGAGTCAGAGAGTCTGTGTACTCTAGAGAAGGCTTGAGAGGTTTAGGCAAACTCCTCGGCATAGGCTTGTCATGTATGAGTCTCAGATTGGGCCCATACTACTATGACCAGTAGAGGTCAAGTTTCAGTAAGGAGAGTCTGTGTACTTCAGTTCTATTGATTTATATATGTTAAGTGAGACTCAAATTGAGCTCACTGTTGTAAAAACTCTGCATAGAAAACATAATAGAGAGACCACCACTGAAGGCTTGTTAGAAAACTATTATATAAGACAGAGAAATGCAACATATAATATGTTGAAAATAAAAAAACACATAAAACCAGAGAGACACAGATATATGTGGTTCACCCAGTTTGGACTACGTCCACCCCGAACGGCCAATCCTTCCTTTCTATTATCTAGAAAAATGAAGAGACAGAACCTACAACAAATTCGTTGTAATATCCTTTGTTTTCTCTCATAATCTCACCTCTTTGTTTCTTGCTTGGAGAATACACATCTATACCAAAACCTCAATATACTGCCCTCATACAAAGAGAGGGGTTTCCTTCTACGGAAAAAAACCCTAAACTAAACATGATTTCTGCAGTCAGATCATCCGCCTAATGAACAGCCCAAATTGACTAGAAATTACTATGCTTTTACAAGGCAATTTTACATCTATTTTTAGCTTCGAGGGCACCGCCCCCAAAACCCCCACCAGGGGACTACTGCTCCCCGGACCCCCCAGCCGAGGGGGATCGGCCCCCAAGAACCCCGCGTGTGGGACAAGTCCCCCCGCACCCCTCGTATGGAGGGGTGTATAATCTTCCTGGGGTATACATCTGGCTGAAATAAAGACCTTTAAATAATCATGCTCCACACCCAACAAGGCTGGACCAAGAGATGTAGCCCAGGAGCATTGGGTGAACTCCTTATTAAACTTGTTGTATTTACATGTTTTCCTGTTGTGTTTTCTCTAACCGCTTCAATGTTTATGTATTTCACAATCTTATCGATCCATTGCATAAATTAACATAAGCATATCCATGCACATGAGTCTGTAATACCTTTAATTCTTTGTCCTGGATAAATTCCAGATCAAGCGGTATCAGAGCTCTAATTTACTAATGTTAGACAAGCTTGTGCTGGATTTTGTTGTTGAATGCTAACTAGGTCAAAGCCTAAATTAGGAGAAGGACATTTGGTTGAAACTAACCCTGAAATTGGAAGAGTCTATCCTGAGAGGAAAATGTCAGAAGAAAGTACCTTGTAATCAGACCCTCAAATCATGGATAATTTCATGACCATGAGAGCCATGGTAGAGGAAATGTATAGAGAACTTAAGAAAGGTAGAGAAGAAGATTTAGCAAAATCCAAACAAGATAAAGGAGCAAAAGAATCTCTCCACCATGACCACTCTAAAGGCAAAGGGAAAGAAGAAAAACTTCCCACTCCTCCTAGTAGCCTTGAAAACAAAAAGAAGACATCTTTGATTAAATTAGATGTTAAATTTGATCTACCAATATATGATGGAAGTTGAATGCAGAGAAGCTGGATAATTGGATTAGACAGCTTGATGTTTATTGAAGAGTGCAGAGAATCAATTGAGACAAGAGTAAGATTCAGTTGGCCAGCCTACGCCTTGGAGGCACTGCCTTGGTATGGTGGGAAGGCAGGACACAAGCTGACATGAGGAAGCATGGTAAAATTCTTTCTTTCTCGAGAGAATTTGTTTCTGCAATTAAAAAGAAATTCTATCCACTAGCCTATATGCAGCAAGCCATGATGAGCTGGCAAACTCTTTGCCAATTAAAAGGGCAAAGTGTACAAGGCTACACTCAAGAATTTAGGAAAAGAGCGTTGATTCTAGGAATTTCTTTAGACTCACCTGAAACTCTGCTGAAGTATATAGGTGGTCTACACAGCTACTTAAGGCACACTATTCTCATGTTTAATTCCACTAGCATAGATGAGGTATCTGTTAAAGCTACACATCTAGAGGCTAGAGGCAAGAATGTGAACCCAGAACTTGAGGGATCATCAAAACCCACTGCAAGCAAGAATACGGAGAAAAGAAAATAGAAATGGAAAGAGAGGAAGACAAATACTATACAAAATACCAAATCTTCATGCACTCACTATAAGAATGATGAGCATGATGATGAACATTGCTGGATTTTGCATCTGGAGTTGAAACCCCAAGAAGTATGATGGAAAGAAGAAGAAGACTGCTGCAACTATTCAAAAGGATTTGTGGTCAGACTTAGGAGATGAAACAACAATTGTAGCCACAGGTATAAAAGGTAAAAATTCTAAAGCATCTACTAGTAATTCTGCGAAATCTACTGATAATGAAAAAAATGAGAGGAAAGGACATGAGCTTTTTCATATTAGAGTTGTTTCCAAGCATCAAAATATTGATACTTTGTTTGATAGTGGCTCACAAGTAAATTTAATTTCTGAAGCAATTGTAAAGAAGTTGGGATTACTAACCACACCTCACAAAAGGCCATATCCATTAGGTTGGTTATGTGATAAAACACAACTACAAGTGACTAGAAAATGTAAACTTAGGTTTTCTTTTGGGTCAGCATTTGTAGATGAGGTTGAGTTAGATATTGTTCCCTTGGATATATGTGGAATTGTTTTAGGAAGTCCTTACTTGTATGATAGAAAAGCTATTTTCTATAGAGCTGAACACAAGTATCAACTTGTTAAAGATGGAATCGAATATATTGTAAGAGCTCATAAACTCAAGAATAATTATACTCTCACAAACTCAGGGTAGATGAAAAGAATTGCAAATTCATGCAAATTTTTTTTACTGATGGCTGTAAAGGAAAAGAAACTTGACAAAACCAATGTATTTGAAGGTTGTGATGCTAAACAGCAAGCTGATTTAGAGAAAGTTGTTTCAGAATATGATATACTATTTCAAGAACCTAAAGGTCTACCACCCAAAAAGGAAATAGTACATGATATTACTTTGCAGCAAGATGCTCCATTTTCTAACATCAGAATGTACAGTTTGTCTGCTTTAGAGAATGCAGAAATCAAGAAGCAGGTACAAGAGCTTCTCGAGAAAGGGTTCATCAGACCTAGAACATCTCCATGTGGGTCTCCAATTGTCTTGGTGAGAAAGAAATATGGCTCATGGAGAATGTGCATTGGTTACCAAGCACTGAAGAAGATAACGATAAAAAATTGTTATCCCCTTCCTCGCATAGATGCTCTATTAGATCAGTTAAAAGAAGCAGTTTATTTTTCCAAGTTGGACTTGCATAGTGGCTATCATCAAGTCAGAGTTGCAGAGCAAGATGCATGGAAGACTGCTTTCAAAACAAAGGAGGGATTGTATGAGTGGTTGGTTATGCCTTTTGGCTTAACTAATACTCCTGCTACTTTCATGAGAGTAATGAATGATGTACTCAGACCTTTTCTTGATGATTTTTTCATTGTATATTTGGATGACATTCTTATATTCAGTAAAACATGAGAAGAACATTTAAATCATGTCAAGAAGACTCTAGATGTTTTGAAAAGAGAAAATCTTTATGTTAAGCTTTCAAAATGTGAATTTGGCAAAACATTTTTGAATTATTTGGGTCATATTGTAGGGGGTGGTGAATTGAAGATAGATCCCTCTAAGGTTGCAGTCATTGTAAACTGGCCAAAGGCCAAATCTGCTACAAAAGTTAGAAGCTTCTTAGGAGCAGCACAGTATTGGAGAAAGTTTATTTCTAACTTTTCCTTAATTGCAGCTCCCTTACATGCTTTAACAGGATTGAACAAGGTATTTCAGTGGGGAGGCAAAAAATAGAAAGCCTTCAACACCTTAAAAGATAAGAGTAGTACAACACCAGTAATAAGACTGCGCGATCTTCAAAGACCATTTGAGATTGAAACAGATGCCAGTGACTATGGGGAGCAGTGTTGATACAACATGGTAAACCCATATGTTATCATTCTGAGACATTTAATTATGAAGTAGTTAACTATCCCACATATGATAAAGAATTGTATGCATTAGTACAGAGTGTGAAAAAGTGGAAACATTATTTAATGGGAAAAGATACAGTTATACATACTGATCATAAAGCACTTCAATATTTACACTCCCAAACTAAGTTGCAGCAATCAAGACACTATAGGTGGATGGGTTTTCTACAACAGTTTCATCCAGTCATCAAATATAAAAGGGCATACACAATAAAGTTGCAGATATGTTGTCCAAAGAAATTATAAATGCATCTACTATACTTAAGCATAATTCAGTATTTCATGAAAGCTACATTGAACAGTATGCTCAAGATATAGATCTTAAGGATGTATATGCTGCCAACTTTAAGTCATGGCAAAAAAAAGTAGAAGAATTGGATTATCATGTTAAGGACCAACTCTTGTATCATTTTGGAAAGTTGTGCATTCCACAAACTGAAAGAGTAAAGATAATTCGAGAAGCACACACTTCTCTAATATCAGGTCACTTTGGTGTAAGTAAAACAGTTGCACAACTGCAAAGATTTTGTTATTGGCCAAAAATGAATGAGACAGTTTCTAGATATGTAAGAGGGTGTACCATGTGTGCTAGAAGTAAGCCTAGCAATAGAAAACTAGGCTTTTACACTCCACTACCAGTTCCTTCTCATCCTTGGGAAAGTGTTTCCATGGACTTTCTTGGGGGAATGCCTAAACCTAGGAGAGGTCATGACTATTTATATGTTGTCATGGATAGGTTCAGCGAAATGTGTATTCTAATACCTTGTAACAAACAGATTACAGCTGAATAAACTGCAAAGTTGTTGTTTCAACATGTATGGGTTCATTTTGGATTACCCACTTCCATTATATTTGATCAAGATACCCTATTTGTTCGGAAATTTTGGTCAAGTTTGTGGGAATTGATGGACACCAGACTGAAGAAGAGCACAACCTTTCATCCACAAATAGATGGCCAGACAGAAGTGGTCAATAGGACATTGATCCAGTTGCTCAAAGGCTATTGCAGCAAGTAGCCCAAGCTTTGGGATGAACATTTATGTTATGTGCAACATGCTTACAACTGAGCTAAACATTCTTCTACACAAAGATCTCCTTTTGAGACCTATTTTGGTTTCACACCAAGGTCTCCCTTGGATTTTGTCTTTGGTAAAGACATAGTGGTTGATGGACACAATGATGTGGAAAAGGCAACCAAGTTCATCGAACAAATCCAAGAGATTCACCAGGCAGTACAGGAACAGCTGGAAAAGAGCCAAGCCAAGTACAAGGCAAGGCATGATAAGCATCGAACTGAGCATAGTTTCCAAGTTGGTGATCAAGTCTAGCTGTATATCAGCAAAGACATAATGCAAGGTGAAGGTAAGAAGCTGAAGCCAATACGGTATGGACCTTTCAAGATACTTGAGAAAATTGGTGAAAATTCTTTTCACCTTGATTTACCAGCTTACATGCACATCTACTCAGTTTTTAATGCACACAGCTTAAGAATATTTGAACCTTCATTGATTGAAGATCCCGAAGAGTAGAGTCAATTGCCTTCTATTGATGATCTGTTGCCTGAATATCTTAATGAATTGCAGGAAGATACATTTCTAGACAAGAAGGTGAGAACCACACACAGAGAGGATGTTGAGTACCTTAGGATTGGGCTCAAAGGTTTAAAACCAAGCAGTGTAAAACGGATAGAAAATGGGCAAGCAAGGAATTTATACCCTCACTTGATTGATGCTTAAAAACAAGTTTTGGTGGTCCAAAATATTTTCAGTGGGAAGGCCGTGATACAAATTGGATCCTAAAACACTCTCTAAGTTTTATAACTCTGTAAAATTCATGCCAAAGTTTCAAAGACTTACAAAGGTTAAGCTTATTAGAAATACCCTCAGGACAGTTGTAAATTGTGAGCAGCGTGGAGCAATGAGGACCCTCGTTCAAGTGTGCAGACCGTTGGCACATGGTAACATGCGTTGCCACAAAAAATCGAAACGGGAGGTCTTATGGAGAAACAGGGGAGGCTTTTGTTGCGATTTTCCAATCGTATATCGTTGGGCAAACCCCTTAGTGAAGGAAAAGCCCCGAGCGACTGGAACCAGAAAGTCAAAAAACCGTACGAAATTTTTCGATTCCGTCACAGGAAATTCCCACACGAAAACCAGCAGGATATTAGAAGGGCTTCGAGTGGTAAGCGATTTCAACTGAGTCCCACCCGATGCCACACATGGGGTGCCACGCATCCGGCGGAAGAGAGAGCAACCACTCACATCGGACGAGTAAACGTCATGCAACCTACCTACCCGATATGGATGGAGACAGTAGGATCTAGAGGCTCCAGATTGACGGTGGACATGCGATTCGATGGATGACTAGATTCAACATGGTAAATAGGCCGAGTTGTATAAAGTTTGAAGTCTGGCATGAACGATGAGTTGGGAGAAGAATCATGTTCGTGGGAAATCTGTTATGTAAAAAACTAGTTAATTTTAGGTTATTATTTAATTTTAGGTTTAGTCAGACGAAAGGGCACGATCATAAGATCATGCCCTTTCCCAAAGGGTGCCATGGCGGTATATAAGCCAAAAACCCCATTGTAATCAATCATCATTTGTAAATTCACCTTATTTATATATCTATTCGGCATATCAAAATATTTTTGTTCCATTGGTATCGGAGCTTTGTTGTGTTCCCTCACCTCACATGCTCTGCTACTCACACACCTCAACCGTTCGCTCCACCTGCTGCCTGAACCCCTACGTCCCTATCATCTGCTGCTGCCTTACAACGTTCGGCTGCCACCATTATCATGCCCACATCACTTGCCTTTTGCATCACCTGATTTGTTGTCCACTCTAGCCGTCCGCATCACCTTATTCAACCCGTAGCCATCCGTTATAGCCTGCGGTGATAAACTGCGGTGATATTTCGATTTTTTTTGGAACAGTCAACGGGTTCCACGCACTGTCACCTGTTCACAACCACCAGCGACTCGTAGCCAGCCGTGATAAACTGCGGTGGTATTTCGATATTTTTTTGGACAGTCAACGGGTTCCATCAAGAAACGTGATTGTTCGATAGTAATATCTAATATATATAATATAGTTATATCGTTATTAATATATATATATATATATATATATATATATATATATATATATATATATATATATATATATATATATATATATATATATATATATATATTACATAACTTTATTTAATTATATTATATATTATATATAATATATATAATTTAATTAATTAAATTTATTTTAATTAATTAAAATTTATATGTATAAAAACTATTTTACCTAATAAAAAAAAAGGGGGGAGGAAAAATATTTTAGGTGGCAAATAAATACACGCCCCCGCAAACTCGCTCAATGTCGACAATGACAATGGTGGATTTCCAAAAAAAATTGTTGGATGCGGAGCATAGGATAAATAGCAACCACGATGAGGTCAATAAAAGATTAAATGAATTCCATATCAAGCTTGGGAAGCAATCTGATGAAATCAAAAATCTTCACGATACGACAAACCGAATAGAAAGAAATATGGAAAATTACCATGTCCAGAAAGAAGCAAGGATCAGAGAGGTCTTAACAATGCTGAAAATTCTGTGTAAAAGGTCGAATTATACACCCGAACAACTACTAAAAGAAGGTGAAGAGAATCAAGAACACATCTCGTCAGATTCAACTAAGTCCATAGACTCTCATGACAAAGTTGAACCCCCAAAAAAATCACCGACACCCCACCAAGAAGCGAGTAACACAACCTTTACAAACAAGCAACTCTGGGATA
This sequence comes from Pinus tabuliformis, assembly GCA_031772625.1. Classification (NCBI taxonomy): domain Eukaryota; kingdom Viridiplantae; phylum Streptophyta; class Pinopsida; order Pinales; family Pinaceae; genus Pinus; species Pinus tabuliformis. The sequence continues at coordinate 456,163,514 of CM062808.1, read as the reverse complement.
ACTTTACCAATCAACACCTTTTTTTCACTCAACCAGTAGCAACATACCAGCAAAGGGCAAAGGTCGAGATGCCTAAATTCGATGGAAACGAAAAAAACAATGTTGCATGGATAAATAAAGCAGAAGAATACTTTGAGATATATGACATCAATGACGATGACGAAAAGCTCAGGCATGCATCCATGAAAATGGAAGGAGAAGCATATAATTGGTATATGTGGTGGAAAAAGACAACACACGTCATTAGCTAGAGAAAATTTAAAGATGCATTCTTCAAAAGATTCCAAGGTGTAAAGGAAGAAGAATTCTTTTCAAAACTCATCAAATTACGACAAAAAGGAAGTGTGGATGAATACACTCAAGAATGGGAGACCTTAGTAACACGAGTACCTGGGTTATCAGAATCTCGTCTAATTCAGTCATACATCTCAGGACTCAAAACCCATTTACAAGCAGAACTTGAGATGCATGACATTACATCTATAGAAGTAGCAAGACGAAAAGAAAAACAGCCGAAAAGAAATCCGAACCAATATTTTGGTCAAAAGCGGAAAAAGCTTATGCAAGACAAAGGATACCCCAGTATGTGGACTCAAATAATACAAGATATGTTCCACCACATCGTCGCGAAGATGAAAAATCTAATGTGGAAATGCAAAGGATAAAAGAGGGTAAATGTAAATGTTGTGGGGAGAAGTGGGACCCCAAACATAAATGTGCTAAAGGAAAAGAACCAAAGAACCTATATAATTGTGAAGCAACCAATGATTCAAACAGTGAAGATTATGACATAGAAGACACAGAAGATGACTCGGAATTCTCACCAGAACTAGATGACGGAAGTATTCCACAAGTTTCATTATCAGCTATAACAAGTATATCACAACCTTAGACTTTAAAGTTAAAAGGACACATAAAGAAGAACAATGTAGTGGTTCTCGTCGACTCTAGAAGCACACACAATTTTTTAGATGCAACTGTGGCAAAGAGACTCAATATCTTTTCATTTCCCTTACCAAACATGAAAGTGATGGTAGCTAATGGTAAGAAGATTGAAAAGGTAGGGAAATGCCATAAGGTCAATTTGCAGATTCAAGACTTTAATCTAGAGTCTCCATTCTTCACGGTACCGTTAGGAGGCGTAGATGTAGTCTTAGGTATCCAATGGCTACGAACTTTAGGTACTTATGCTGCCAACCATCAAGTACAATTTATAAAATTCAAATGGGGAGGTCAGAAGTACAAACTACACGGATTCCAAGCACCAGAAAATCAAGTTGTATCATCATCTCAAATGATGAAACTAAGTCGAAAAGGAGCACCTGCTTATGTAGTACAATGTCACCAGTTAGAGATGTTATTTGCAAATATGACCAGAGAAGAGTCACTAGAGATACAAGATCTGATTCGGAAGCATGAAAAAGTATTTCAAGACCTACCTATGAAGATGCCGCCTAATAGGGAAATTGAGCATAGAATAGAAGTCAAGGCAGGGTCAAACCCCGTCAACATCAAGCCATACTGATATCCACATCTCCAAAAAGTGGAAATTGAGAGATTAATCCAAGATCTTTTAAAGTGTGTGACTTTGATCATCTTGGAGTATCTGATCAAGTGGAAGAACTTACCTGAAGAAAACGCTTCTTTGGAGAATGAAGCATTTTGTCAACAACATCCGTCGTTACATGTGCTTTGAGGACAAAGAATTCTTTCGAGAGGAAGGAAATGTTATGTAAAAAAATAGTTAATTTTAGGTTATTATTTAATTTTAGGTTTAGTCAGACGAAAGGGCATGATCATAAGATCATGCCCTTTCCCAAAGGGTGCCATGGTGGTAAAACCCCATTGTAATCAATCATCATCTGTAAATTCACCTTATTTATATATTTATTTGGCGTATCAAAAGATTTTTGTTCCACAATCTGGGAGTTAAACGGAAATAACGACCGTTCAAACATTTCTAAGAGAACTGACGCTTAGTTTGTTATGAAACAGGCGGCCACCTCCCTGTGAAACGTTACATAGTAATGATGACGTAGAACAAGGGAATTCAAATGGACAGAGGCAGAAGAACCAGAACGCCAAGAAGCGGAAATGAACAGTCAAAAAGTATACTGGCTTTAAAGCCACAAATTGAAAGAGACAAAGCAAGCAGCTAGAGAGGCAGTGTGAAAAGCGAGTAGAAAGCTAAGAGTAGAGAACAGAGAAAGTGAGTCGTGCTGACCTACAGAGCAAAGGGAGCATCAAGACAGAGCCAGAGAGAGTCAGAGAGTTTGTGTACTCCAAACAAGGCTTGAGAGGTTCAAGCGAATGCCTCGGCATAGGCCTGTCATGTATGTGTCTCAGATTGGGCCCATACTACTGTGACCAGTAGAGATCGAGTTTCAGTAAGGAGAGTCTATGTACTCCAGCCCTACTGATTTATATCTATTAAGTGAGACTCAAATTGAGCTCACTGTTGTAAAAAATCTGCTTAGAAAACATAATAGAGAGGTCACCACTGAAGGCTAGACTAGGAGACGTAGTCCAAGAGCATTGGGTGAACTCCTTATTAAACTTGTTGTATTTACATGTTTTCCTATTGTGTTTTCTCTATCTTCTTGAATGTCTATGTATTTCACAATATTATTGATCCGTTGCATAAAGTAACATAGGCATATCCTTGCACATGAGTCTGTAATACCTTTAATTCTTTTCTTTGGATAAATTCCAGATCATTAACAAGCTGTAAGATTCGCTAAGTATTGGTCAAAGTCAGTGAGTGAAGTAGGGGATAAACTATACACTTGCAGAGGTTTCTCAGGCTTAAGAAAGCATTGTATTTCTTCTTTATTCTTTAATTAATGAAATAAAGATAGGAAGGGGTTTTGAGAAGTTTCTTTCCCCTAGATACATCTATGTGTATGTGTGTTAAATCTATGTGCATGTTTATGACATGTGTTCAAGATCATGAATTTTTTTCCATGTATAAGTAGACTAGATTTGAATCTTATGATTTAGTAAATTTCATCAATAGTTTCACATCTACATAGAATTTTTACAGAGAGAATTTAAATGTGGTAATTTCTTATGATGATTTGTAGAGAGTCTTGCTATCGACATTTGGACTGCAAAGATGAATCCAAATTAAGAAGAGTGTCTTGTATCCAATGTGAAAATATGTGAAATGAGATCCACATAGAGCTTGTGGAGAGTGAACTCATGCATGTTGGAGTAGTGATTCCATAGCATTAGTGAAAGGAACAATTTCTCCATCCAATGCTAATTAGATAGTCCAATTAGAGTTGGGCGAGGATCTTTAATCGTGGTGGATTTCAACGGATGGTTTTCTGTAGATCCATGTGAGAACATAGCCTTCCAAGCTTATCAGTAGAGTTGAGTCTCCTAGATGATGGCAGTCAGCGAAGTGTATATGAGGATGAGTATCATTGCTGATGGGAGTCAATAAATCTATGTAAAATACCATTCCTTGAAATGGTATAGATTCAGAGCAGCACAATAGTAGTAAGGATGGTTTTTCTTGTGAAAGGGTTTCCACTAGATATCTTGTGTCTCATGTGTAATTATGGTTTTTGTGGTTTTTCTCTAATGGTTTAGTTGTGCATTGTTTCTCTCATGTTAATTTCCTTTAGATGCTCACATGGTTTATGCTTATGTTATGGTTTATGTGATATGTTGTTGCTTATATGCGTGATTCAACAAGAGAAGTTTAAATTGGTGAAAATTAACAATAAGAAAAACTAATAATTCACAGCCCCACCCACCCCCCCCCCACCCACTCTGCAGTGCTCACTATTTCCAAATTCAGTCAGTGAAGTAGGGGATAAAATATACACTTACAGAAGTTGCTCAGGCTTGAGAAAGAATTGTATTTCTTCTTTATTCTTTAATTAATGAAATATAGATAGGAATGGGTTTTGAGAAGTTTACTTCCCCTAGATACATCTATATGTATGTGTGTTAAATCTATGTGCATGTTTATGATATGTGTTCTAGATCATGAATTTTTTTCCGCGGATAAGTAGAGTAGATTTGAATCTTATGATTTAGTAAATTTCAACAGTAGTTTTAGATCTAGAATTTTTATAGAGACAATTTTCTTGTGGTAATTTTTTATGATGATTTGTAGAGAGTCTTGCTACTGACATTTGGATTGCAAATATGAATCCAAATTAAGAAGAGTGTCTTGTATCCAATGTGAAAATATGTGAAAGGAGATCCACATAGAACTTGTGGAGGAGTGACCTCATGCATGTTGGAGTAGTGATTCCATAGCACTGGTGAAAGGAACAATTTCTCCATCCAATGGTAGTTGTATAGCCCAATCAGAGTTGGGAGAGGATAGTTAATCGTGGTGAATTTTAGTAGATGGTTTTCCATAGATCCGTGTGAGAACATAGCCTTCCAAGCTTATCAGTATAGTCGAGTCTCCTGGATGATGGTGGTCAACTAAGTGTATATGAGGCTGAGTATCATTACTGATGGGAGTCAATACATATATGTAAAATATCGTTGCTTGAAATAATAGAGATTCAGAGCAATGCAATAGTAGTAAGGATGGTTTTTCTTGTGAAAGGGTTTCCACAAGATATCTTGTGTCTCATGTGTGATTATGGTTTTGTGGTTTTTCTCTGATGGTTTATGTGATATGTTGTTTCTTATATGCATGTTTCAACAAGAGAAGTTTAAATTGGTGAAAATTGATAATAAGAAAAACTACTAATTCACACCCACCCACCCACTCAGCAATGCTCAATATTTCCAAAATTTGGTATAAGAGGAGGGCTCTCTATTGCAGAGTAATCACTGGAGAGTAGATTTGGGGTTTTGATCCAGGTGGATATTGGTGGCCACCTGCCAAGTCCACCTGGACCCCCACCATTGTCTTTCTCAGCATTTTCAGTTTCCTTAATTGTAGCACAACTTACTATTTTTAGCAGTTTTTCGGGTCCTGAACTTCCGGAGCCGTTTTGAGGCCCTAAACGACGTTTTTTGGGGAATCCGAGGGCAACACGAGTCCATGTAATGGACTGGTGTTGCCCGTTCCAACAATGATAGTGCTCGGATAGATATTTCTAATGAGCTATTGTATGCGTCAAATGGAGATCATATGCCAAAGTTACGACCCCGGGAAGTTGATGTACCAACTTACCCCCAAACGGGGCCCACAGTTTGGCGTTTCATCTCCTAGGGTTAGGTTTTGGAATGTTAAGGGTTTTTCCATTGTTTCTCAACAATAAATAGGCCTTCGAGCCTCATTGTAACACAATTTAGAGGCATGTAGCCATCACATCTCTTCTCAGAGATAAGCTACCATCGCCCTAGCTAGTTTATTGCCATTTCTGTTTGTAAGCATATTTCAGTATTTTCCATTAATGAAATGAAGTATTATTTCCACTGCATCTTTGTGTATATGGTTATCTCTGTAATTTGTTGCGTTCCTGTTTAAATCCGGATCAGTGGTATCAGAGCGGTCTGCTTTTTCTCTGTTTTTCTTTGCATGTCCCCAACAAGGTCGGGATATAAGGAGTTAGGGCTTGAACTGGTTGAACCTTTGCAAGACCAGCCTCGCAAATCCTGACGGCCTCCCATGGCAGACGAGAAGAAAGACGAGGGGGCAGGAGATCCCATCAAAATCTTGCTCGAAGAAGCGCTCGAGCGACAACGGAACGCGATGATGGATAGCTTTGCGCAGATCCTTCAGCGACTACCCAGAAGCGGCGCATCGGCTTCCAGCAGCTCCTCTGGAAACGCCACACCCTTTAAGGTACAAGTTAATTTTGAAATCCCCATATTCGAGGGTTAGATAGACGCTGATGCCGTAGATAAATGGTTAAATCTGCTAGAGGGTTATTTTTTTGTTCATGAATTTTCGAGTCGGGAAAAGATTGTTTTTGCTCTTCTCAAAGCAGCCCCCCACGTCAAGGACTGGTGGGAAACCTACTGCGAGCAGAAGGATGGAAGTACTGGCTCACTATTTTCAGCCGCACCCACCTGGGATTCGTTCTGGGATGCCATCAAGGAGCAGTACTACCCTGTCGGAAGCTATGAGGATGAATACATAAAGTGGACCACGCTGCGGCAGGGAAGGGAACAAGACTTGCCGGAGTTTACCAATCTTTTCCATACCCTTCGCACAAAGTTGGGTATCAAGGATTCGGAGCAACATTTGATACTCAAATACCGTGGCTGCCTGCACAAGTACATCCAGGAAGAAATACAGATCCTAAACATCCCCTCGCTCGGCGCAGCATACCAGTATGCCGTCAAGGTCGAGCAGAAGTTTAAACAAAAGAAGCGAGACTTTGGATCTGCAAATCCAAAGCAGGGGAAAGGTGCCCCTAAACCACAGAACAAAGGACAAGCCAAGGCGGGACAGCCCAAGATAACCAGCCGAAGCTGCAAGCAAAGAGCAACGCCACGAAGCCGAGAAAGGACATTGGAAAATGGTGCGAGTTCCATAAGAGCTCCACTCACAACACAAGTGAGTGTCGGGCCAAGCAGTCACTGGTGGCTGAGCTAAAGGTTTCAGAATTAGATGCATGTTCCGACTCTGAGTCAGAACCCGATAAGGGGTATGAAAAAGGGAAGCAGATCATTGATGCGGATCCCAGCGCCACTGTTGCTACCGCAAAGATCCAGAAAAATGAACCCGAAGATCCAGAGGAGGAGGAGCGTCTCTTCCACTCCCAGATGTGGGTAAAGGGCTCCCCGATACAGTTCATTGTTGATAGCGGGAGTCAAAAGAACCTCATTTCGGCAGAGGTCGTGAAGCGGTTGGGCTTACCGACCATAGCACATCCACAACCATACACCATTGGGTGGCTTCACCAAGGGCGAGATCTTCGCGTGAGCCAGCAGTGTCGCCTTGCATACAACATCAAGCCCTTCACGGATGAGGTATTGTGTGACATTGCTCCCCTTGAAGTTTGTGATGTATTACTAGGACAACCATACTTGTGGAAGCGACATGCTATGTATGAATCAAGGCCCCGTGCCGTTATTATTACATTGGGAAATAAGTTGTTCAGGATACCAGAGGTAGCACCACCTGCCGCCATCTCTTTGATTACTGCAAAACAATGCAGTAAGATCATTTCCAAAACCAGGAAATTTGTTTTCCTGATGATACGCCCTCAAGGGAAGAAGAAGACAGTGGTCGCGGCCTCCAAACGGGGTCCCTTTGCACGGCAGCTACAGATGGACAAGATTGTGGAGGAGTACGAAGACATCTTCACCTCCCCGGCAGGGGTTCCTCTGCACTGTCAAGTCAAGCACTCCATCGATCTGACCCCAGGTGCACCGCTACCCAATGGACCAATTTATCGGCGCTCCGTTCTGGAGAACAATGAAATAAAGAGGCAGATTCAGGAGCTCCTGCAGAAAGGTCACATCCGTCCGAGTTCTTTGCCCTGTGGGAGCCCGATAGTGTTGGTACAGAAGAAGGATGGGACGTGGAGACTCTGTATTGACTATCGGGCGCTGAACAAGATCACTGTCCGTAATAGGTACCCGATCCCGTGGATTGATGACCTCCTAGACCAACTAAAGGGGGTGAAATGTTTCAGCAAGATCGATCTGAAGTCAGGATATCACCAGGTACCAATTGAACCCTCAGATGTGTGGAAGACTGCCTTCAAATCCAAGGAGGGCCTCTTTGAATGGTTGGTCATGCCTTTCGGATTGACGAATGCTCCTGCAACCTTTATGAGGCTAATGGATGACATCTTGTGGCCATTCACCAACTCCTTTGTAGTAGTATACTTGGATGACATTCTGATCTTTAGCCAGAGTTGGGAAGAGCACCTCCACCACATCCGAAAGGTTCTCCAAACACTGCGGCAACACAAGCTATGTGCCAATTTGGAGAAATGCACTTTTGGCATGACCGAGGTTCAGTATCTGGGATACATCATTGATGAACAGGGGGTGCATGTTGATCCAGCCAAGGTCCAAGTCATTCGGGATTGGCCCTCTCCAACCACTCTAACAGAGCTCCGCAGCTTTCTAGGCCTTGCCAACTTCTACCGCAGGTTTGTGTTGGGATTTTCTCATATTTCTTGGCCCTTGAGTCAAGTCACCAAGGGCGGGGCGAAAGCAAAATTCTTTTGGTCTGAATCTCAACAGAAGGCATTCAGGGAGTTGAAGGATCACCTCTGCACGGCACCAGTGCTCGCGTTACCAGATTTACAACAACCATTTGAGGTCGAGACAGATGCCTCTGACTATGCTATTGGGGCAGTCCTTACTCAACATGGACATCCAGTGGCATATCACAGTGAAACACTTTCAGACACAGTCCGGAAGTACCCCACTTATGATAAAGAGATGTCTTCCATTGTACAAGCCTGCCGAAAATGGAAGCATTACATTTTGGGGAAGGAAACGGTCATCCACACAGACCACCGACCTCTGCAGTTCATACAGACCCAAGGGAAATTGCAGAATGATCGCCATCAGAAGTGGTCTACATACCTGCAACAGTTTCACTTGAATATCAAGTATAAAAAGGGCAGCACCAATAATGTTGCAGATTGCCTCAGTCGACCACCGATCGTGGCGCTAACCACCGTGCTCAACTCTTGCGGGCACGAGACTTCTGATTGGCCACTTCTCTACAAAAGCGACCCAGGATTCAGCCACACATACCAGACACTCTTGGAGGGTCGGCAGGTTGCATATTTTCACCTCCAGGATGCCCTATTATGCCACCTCGGTCACCTCTGTGTTCCTTCAAGCAAGCGTGCCAAGATGATTTGGGAAGCACACTACAGTCGGGCTGCTGGGCATTTCGGGGTCGAGAAAACAGTGGCAGTACTGCAAAACTATTTCTATTGGCCGAATCTTCGACAGGATGTTGGGAAGTACATCCGATCATGTACTGCGTGTGCCATTGCCAAACCGACCATTAAGAAGCAAGGCCTCTATACCCCGTTGCCTACCCCTAGTCGACCTTGGGAATCCATCTCCATGGATTACATGTCAGGCCTTCCTTCCACTAAGCATGGAAATGACTGTGTTTTTGTGGTCGTCAACAGGTTCTCAAAGATGGCTATTATGATGGCCTGCAAGAAGAATATCACAACAGAAGCCACTGCTAAACTCTTCTTTGAACGAGTGTGGGTGCACTTTGGGATCCCACAGTCTATCATCTCAGATCGGGATAGTCGGTTTCTCAGCACCTTTTGGTCCAGTCTCTGGTCAATGCTGGACACCAAACTCACGAAGTCCACAGCCTTCCATCCTCAAACTGATGGCCAGACAGAGGTTGTCAATAGGATGATTGTGCACATTCTGCGCATGTATAACTCAAAGCATCCACACACATGGGATGAGAGCCTCCCCTACGTTCAGCACAGCTACAACCGAGCTCTTCACAGCTCCACTGGCCATAGCCCTTTTCAGGTGGGTTTGGGATTCCAGCCACTATGCCCCATTGATGTGGCCATGCCACTTGCAGCTACTCACATGAATTCAGCTCATGTCCAGTCCGAAACAGATAAGGCCACTAGCTTCATTGAGCGCATCCAACATATTCGCCAGCAGGTCCATGACATTCTTGAGAAATCAAATGCCAAGTACAAGCAGCGACATGATCAACATCGGGTGCCACACAAGTTTCAGGTGGGCGACAAAGTCTGGTTGCATTTGCAAAAGGAACGCCTTACTGGAGCCTATCGGAAATTGAGACCACTCTGATATGGTCCTTACACCATTACTAAGGCTATGGTAGACAATGCATTTGAGCTCAGCATTCCCCCATTCCTTGGCCTGCACCCAGTATTTAATGTGGACCGCCTTCAGCCATACTTTCCACCATTGCTAGACACATCTGACATTGCAGAACAGCTCAAACCCACAGAATTAAATCCAGATTGCATGGAACAAGCTGCAACTGATCAGATCATGGACACACAGATCAAGAACACTCGCCAATAGAATATCCAACTGTATCGAGTTGTCAAAGCGGGCCAACTCCTTCAGCAGGGCAAGTGGCTCACCAGGGAACAAGTTCAGCAAAAGTTTCCTCATCTCATGGAGGAGCTCAACGCAATGGGGACCATTGCTTCCTAAGGGGGGAGGAATGATCTAGGTGGATATTGGTGGCCACCTGCCAAGTCCACCTGGACCCCCACCATTGTCTTTCTCAGCATTTTCAGTTTCCTTAATTATAGCACAACTTACTATTTTTAGCAGTTTTTCGGGTCCTGAACTTCCGGAGCCGTTTTGAGGCCCTAAACGATGTTTTTTGGGGAATCCGGGGGCAACACGAGTCAATGGAATGGACTGGTGTTGCCCGTTCCAACAATGATAGTGCTCGGATAGATCTTTCTAATGAGCTATTGTACGCGTCAAACGGAGATCATATGCCAAAGTTACGACCCCGGGAAGTTGATGTACCAACTTACCCCCAAACGGGGCCCACAGTTTGGCGTTTCATCTCCTAGGGTTAGGTTTTGGAATGTTAAGGGTTTTTCCATTGTTTCTCAACAATAAATAGGCCTTCGAGCTTCATTGTAACATAGTTCAGAGGCATGTAGCCATCACATCTCTTCTCAGAGATAAGCTACCATCGCCCTAGCTAGTTTATTGCCATTTCTGTTTGTAAGCATATTTCAGTATTTTCCATTAATGAAATGAAGTATTATTTCTGCTGTATCTTTGTGTATATGGTTATCTCTGTAATTTTTTGCGTTCCTGTTTAAATCCGGATCAGGTTTGTTGGCGAAAAAATAGATTTTTTTTAGAATGAATTCTAAAGTAGTGGTTGTCCTCACTGATGCATATTTCAAGGTTGATGCAGGAGCATCACTCTACGTTTTGATTCAGAAACAAATTTTGAAAAAAAAAATCTTCATTTTGTTGTGTCTACGTGGTTCTTGGAAGGGACATTAGTAAAAATTGTCTACTTTCTATTAAGTGTATGTGTTTTCTATTTCAGATAAGTGTATCCATGTCTAAAGAGGCTTCTGGAAAGGGATTATTGTCAAATTTAGACAGGTCATTGTTTCCACCATGTTATATGTTAGTTAGAAGATATTCCTTTCCTTTGTATTGTATATATTTATATTATCTAAAAGACCTCGTAGGGGTGAGGGGAGAAAAAATAAAAGAAATGAACAATTTTATTTGTGTTTGATAATATTTTTTGTTAATATCATCTTCATCATTTAAACTCATTCATGTGTCATTATTTTTTTAGAAAAACCTTGTGTGGGTAACAAAGACAAAAAGGGAAGAGCAAATTGGTTTTTCCTTGGGTAATGTACTGTTTTCTTGAATTTTTGTCGAGGCTCCCATTAAAGTATTGTTTCTATGTTTTATCTCTTGTATGATGAAGGTTGAGAGGGAAACAAAACGAAATAGTTATTTACACTTGGAGAGTTTCTATATACTATTTTTTTCTTTAATTGTGTGGGATTGTTCTTCCTTTTATTGAATCGTTGAATCCCTAAATTCTGTGCAAGAAAAGGAAACGTATGTGAGACAAACTTAGGAAAAGTTGACATATTATTAACCATTACCCATGTTGGAATATATTATATTCCTTAGAAGGTAATAATGTATTTTTATTATGTCAGAAGTTGTCCACAATCTTATGTAAAACAATAATACATTATATTCCATATTTATTATGGCATAGTATACTCTCGTATCCATTTATTATATAAAGAGGTATTGTTTTGGAGAATTATAATATCCCACATCTAATATGTGAGAGTAATTCCTCCACATATCCGGGTATATAATAGGGTCAAGGAATCCTCTAAAGGCATATACCATTTTCTGATATCATCACATCTTATCCTATGCTCATAACATGCTGCCATTTGTATCGGGTTATTTGTAGTTGGTCTCTTTGTAAGATTGTAGGTTATTTGTAGTCGGTCTCTTTGTAAGATTGTAGGATATTTCTAGAGATAATAGAAAACAACCTTCCCTTGGATGTAGCCCAATTGGGTGAACCACATATATATTTTGTATTGTTTTTCCTTGTTCTCTTTCTATTCTTATTTATATGTTGATATATTGTTGGTTTCATAGATAGATAGCTAGTTTAATAGATCTAATATTCTAACACCCCATAGTATTAATAATCCCTCATTCACTCAGGTCGTATTTGTATCACAACATATTGCCATTTGTATCAGGCTATTTGTAGTTTCTCTTTGTAAGATTGTAGGAGATTTCTGGAGATAATAGAAGACAACCTTCCCATGGGTGTAGCCCAATTGGGTGAACCATGTATATATGTTGTATTCTTTTTCCTTTTTCTCTCTCTGTTCTTATTTATATGTTGATATATTGTTGGTTTCTTAGATAGATAGATAGTTTAGTAGATCTACTATTCTAACATGGTATCAGAGCCATGTTTAATATGATCTAGCATCTTCTTTGAATTTAACCATCAACGCGTATCTTCATTTTTTGTTATCTGGGCACTCATTATTTTTTTTAGATTTTATTTCTATCTATCGCCATTAGGTTTCTCTTTAGATCAAGGCATGAATCTAGATATTTGAGTTTTTTTTTTTTTTTTCTGATAACCCTAACTTTGTTATGTATTTTTTTACATATTTTTTTTTCGAGGGGATATTGATTGTTTTTATGTAAGATCTATATGGTTTTTGGATTCTCCTCAAGGAGATCTATCTTTTGGTTGTAAGATATGTGATTTTCATCCAGATTTTTGGTCCTTTTTTTTGTAGGGCGGAAGATTTGTGGACCAATGGTTAGATCAAAATTTCGGCCGCATAAGTGGATGCAGAGTGGCTGTGCCATTTTCGAAAAATGGTTATAATAAGAATTTAGAGCACTATTGAGTGTTTTTTATTTTGACACCTGACGTTTTTCATCAGATTTGTTACCTTATGTGTAGAATTGCCAAAAATAGAGTAGATATTTGGGTTCCACTCGCCAAGATACCCAATTTAAAAAAAATATCAACTCAAACAGAGTACCGGAAGAAAAATTATCGTTGATTTAAGATTGATATTTTTTTCAGGTTTCTGGTAACGGTATAACGAACTGTGGAAATTTACAATTTTATATCCACTTTTTCTCTTGTTATTTCTTACATTTGGGGTCATATTTCTGATCAAAATTTCTATCATCATGACTTTAGAAGTAGCTTCTATTCTTGAACTTGTCGACCCTAAATATATTGCATGGAAAAGGAAAATGATTGATGTTCTCAGGAGTTAGAATCTATGGAGGTTGGTTAATGGTGAACACAAGAAACCTACAGATGCTCAAGCCTTGATTAAATGAGAAGAAAATTATGATCAAGAAAGAGGCTCATTGGTCAAATAGTTTCAGATAGCCTTCAGGTAAGTATTGAGGCAGAAGACAACCCAGTTGAGGTATGGATAATTCTTGCTTCTTTATTTGATAAATCTGATGATGTTTCTACTTATTACCTTGAAAAGAATATTCATGAGCTTCCTACTAATTTTGATAGAGTAGAATTATATCTTGTTGAATTGAAAACCTTAAATGAAAAGTTAAATAATTGTGGTAAATATTACAAGAAGAAAAACACTGCTCTTATCATTCTTGTAAAAAAAAATTTGCCATATTGTTTTGACATGTTCATCCAAACTAGGAATAGGGCTCTTGAATTGTCTCAAAGTACCACGGAACCTAATTTTGATGATTTTTGTAAATGGTTGATAAATGAGAAAGATAGGTTGATTTCTCCAAGACAAGTCTTACCTAATAAAGCTCTTATGGCACATAATAAGAATCCTAAGGAAAGTTGTAATAATGCTAAAGGTTATTATTCACACACTTCTAATCATAGTAATAATAATGGTCATGATTCTGATGCACATAATGAAACTATTAAGAGGAAGAAAGTGTATGATCCTTGTAAGCATTGTGGTAAAACTAACCATCCTGAAAAGAAATTCTTCAAATAGAAACATTTAATGGCTAAAGGTAACAAGAAATTTTTTAATGAATCTCAAGTAGCTTTATGTGAATCTATTGTTTCGTCTAGTAATTCTTCTGTTAATGCGGAATGGATAATGGATTATAGTGCTTCTAAACATATGACTAGTAATGTTTCTTTATTTACATCTTATGACACTAATAAGCACTCATCTCAGAAACTTTCTATTGGTGATGGTAAACAACTTTCTATTTTTGGTTTCGGTAATATTAATGTTGCTAATGGTCAAATGAAAGATGTTTTTCATGTTCAAAACATGCCCATCAAATTACTTTCTATTTATCGTGCATCTCAAAAAGGTTTTAAAATTGAAGCTTGGCATGATAAATATGTTCTTAAAGATATCAACCGAAATTACAAAGCAGTCTCTTCTGGTCTTGTTGATCATACAGCTGGTTTATATAAATTTATTGGTTTTAATTCAACTAAGAGAAAACCCTTTTATTCCTATCTTTCTCATGTTGATGAACTAAGTCAATTATGGCATGAAAGTTTGGGTCACTTGAAGTATGGTAAAATGCAAATGATAACTAAAATGGTTCATGATTTGCCTAATATTTCTTCTACTACTGGTGTTTGTGAAGAATGTGTTCTTGTTAAATATCATAGGGAAATGTTTGATAAAGGTATAGCCCAGCATGCTAAAGCACCTTTGCAATTAATTCATAGTGATATCTATGGTCCTCTTGAAGTTCCTTCAATATATCATGCAATTTATTTTCTTGCCTTTATTGATGAATTTAGAAGAAAATCTTGGGTTTATTTTTTGAAAAAAAAAGTGAAACATTTGTAAAATTTCAAGAATTTAAATCCATGGTTGAAAATGCATCTGGTAAGAGTATTAACGCCTTGCGATTTGATAATCGAGGGGAATTTGTTAAGAAATAATTTGATGCATATTTATCTAAACATGGTATTCAACATCAAAGAATTGTTCCTTACACACCTCAACAAAATGGTGTTGTTGAAAGGAAAAATAGAACTTTAGTTGAAATGGCTAGATGTATGCTTTATTCTAAAGGACTTCATAATATATTTTGGGTTGAAGCCAGTTGTTGTGCTAATTTTTTTTAAATAGAGTTCCTACTAAAGTTGTTAGCATGTTACCCCTGAGGAAAAATAGAATGGACGTAAAATGGATATTAGTAATTTGAATGTGTTTGGTTGTGAATGATGGGCTCATATTCCTGTTGAAAAACAGAAAACATTAGAACCCAAATCTCACAAGTGTATCTTCATTGGTTATGATGAGAATTCCAAGGTTTACAAGTTGTTTGATCCTTCTAATCTAAGTGTCATAATCAAAAGGGATGTTCAATTTCATGAAGTCTCTTCCACACCTGAGTCTGTATAATCTCATGTTCCCTTGAATTTACTAATACCACCTGTTACTCCTTCTAGTTTTGTGCCTCTTATTGATCTTAATTCTTCCTCTCCCTCAAGTATTCCACCTGAAACTCATGAAGCTCCTGAAGTGACTCTTGTTCCTTCTAATCTTCTTGTTTGGGCTCGAAAAACTCTTGATTCTGTAGGTAGTGAGGTCGGAAATCCTTTTGACACTCATCGAACTAGATCTAACTTTGCTCTCATGACCAAAGTTTTGGCCTTAGATGATCCTTCTACTTATGCTTAAGCTAACAATAAGCCTCATTGGGTACAAGCTATGTTTGTTGAATATGAATCCCTTTTGACAAACAATACTTGGTCTCTTGTTCCTCTTCCTTTAGGAAAGAATTTAGTTGGTTGTAAATGATTTTATAAAAATAAGTTCACTTTAGAAGGACAAATCGAAAAGCATAAACCTAGATTAATTGCAAAATGTTTTAATCAAATTGAAGGTATTGATTATAATAAAACTTTTTCTCCTGTTGCTAAATTGAACACAATAAGAACCATTTTATCACTTATTGCATCTTATAAGTGGAAAATTCATCAAATGGATGTTAAAAGTTCCTTTTTAAATGGTGATCTTACTGAAGAAATTTATATGAAAAAACCTCCTAGATTTATTTCTCCTGAATCTTGAAGTTTAGTATGCAAATTACACAAATCTTTATATGGTCTCAAAAACAATCTAGGGTTTCATATGATACAATTGATGCATATTTATTGAATAATGGTTTTTAAGCATTGTATATCTGATCCAAATCTATATGTTAAGAACTTTGGTGATAATGTAATCATTGTTGTTTTATATGCAAATGATCTAATTATCACTGGTAGCTAGCATGTATTAATTCAAGACATGAAAATTTCTCTTCAGAAGCAGTTTGAGATGACAAATCTCGATACATTGCACTATTTCTTGTGTCTTCATATCTAGGATATGGATGATGGTATTTTTCTCTCTCAGCCTAAGTATGCGACATATTTATTGATTCGTTTCCATATGAGTGATTGTAAACATGATCCTACGCCATTTCAATTCAGTATAAATTTAACTGTTGAGTGTACCACTCCACTGCTTGATGCTACTCTTTATTGTTAGCTCATTGGCAGTTTGATACATTCAACTCACAACAGATCAGATCTCTCTTTTGCAGTTAGTGTGGTTTCTCGATTCATGCAACAACCTCGTGAAAGTCATTGGCAAGTAGCCAAGAGAATTTTGTGATATTTACAAGGGACATTTCATTATGGTCTATTTTATTCGAGCAGTGCTATAGCTTTACTCTCTAGTTATACAGATTCTGATTGGGCTAGTGATATTTTTGATCGATGGTCAACTATTGGTTACATATTTCAACTTGGTTTAGGTCCGATCTTTTGGTCCAACAAGAAGATAAAGACTCTTTCTTTATCTTCATGTGAATTAGAGTATAGAGCAACCAAAGAAGCAACTAAAGAAACCATTTAGTTATGACATGTTCTTACCGAGCTTGGTTTGGTTCTGAAATCGTCCACTGTGTTGAAATGTGACAATCACGGTGCAATTCAACTTGCTTATAATTCGGTATATCACACCAAGACGAAGCATATCAACCTTGATACTCATTATATTCGATGTCTTGTCACCAATTTCATTATTTCTCTAGATTATTGCTCTACCGAGTAGCAAGCAGCTAATATCTTCACCAGATCCTTGACAGAAGCGAAGTATGTGCATCTTCATTCTTTTCTTATGATGAGGGAGGTTCTCATTAAGGTGGAGGAGTAACGACTCCTCCCTTCCTTAGTGTTTGGATGAGCCCTTCTCCCAACCATTATTAAGGGGGAGAGTTGGAATATATTATATTCCTTGGAAGGTAATAATGTCTTTGTATTATGTTGGAAGTTGTCCACAATCTTATGCAAAAGAGTAATACATTATATCCCATATTTATTATGGCATAGTATACTCTTGTATCCATTTATTATATAAAGAGGTGTTATTTTGGAGAATTATATTATCCTAGATTTAATATGTGAGAGTACTTCCTTCACATCTCTTGTTATATAATAGGGTCAAGGGAGCCTCTTAAGTCATATACCATTTTTTGATACCATCACATCTTATCCTATGCTCACAACATATTGCCATTTGTATCAGGTTATTTGTAGTTGGTCTCTTTGTAAGATTCTAGGATATTTCTGGAGATAATAGAAAACAACCTTCCCTTGGACGTAGCCCAATTGGGTGAACCACATATATATGTTGTATTGTTTTTCCTTGTTCCTTGTTCTCTTTCTATTCTTATTTATATGTTGATATATTGTTGGGTAGCGGAGGCCCCACGTAATGGTTTTGGGGCTTAAAGCCCATAATTTAGGGTAATGATATTATAAAAATTCCACGAAGTGCGTAGAGTGCGAACTGTAATAGGTCAAGTTAAAGGGTTGTCAGCCCGAAAATAATGTAAAATAATAGAAAGTAAATTGGCCTGCCCAGGGTCCACGAACCATGGGAATGTATAAATAGAGCAAAGCTCTAAAGGTAGAAGGTAACTTTTGGGGGAAAAACATCTGATGTACTATGGGTTTTTTATTGCAATACTCGCTAAGGGTCTGGAACTCTGAGTCTTGGGTCGGTGTAGGAGATAGAGGCTCCGCAGCTGTGTGCACGGAGGCCTGGTAGAGTCCACAACTGTGTGCATGGACCCTTGCATCTATTTTCATAGGGTAGGAAGTAGATTTTACTAAAACAAAGACATTAATAAATATAACAGTGTCTGAAATATTATGTATTTTATCGCAGATCTATATGTTTATGCTTATGTTTTGAGTTTATGCAAATTTGTAAGATTTATGGATGCGTGCACTGGCTATAACGGTTAAATTCTTGCTTAAAGACCATAAGAATTAGATCTGATCTCTGATAAGCTCACTAATAATAAGAATTAAGAAGCACCTCATCTCGAATCTATGCGGAAGCCTAACAGTGGTGCAGAGTGGTGTGAGGGTGCAGATCGGGTCGTGACCCCTACAGACCTCATCCATACATCCCTAGGGTGCGGAAACCTGGTTCCAGCACCATCTCATACTACCTCGGGTGAGACCTCAGTCTGCGCTCCGCGGACTGTTGCCGAAAGCGCCGGTAGTGTGGGATTTTTTTGGCTACATCACTTCTAAACCTGGGTCAAGCCCCAACAAGCCAACAAATGGTTTCGTTGCTGAGAATACATTGTCCCCAGTTTGCGAATAGTAGCAATGACAGGCATGGCAGACCACAGAGCATTGGAAGAAAGGTTCATGCAACTAGAAGAAATAGAGGAGGAATGGTTTCTGGTGGGATTCCATCAGCAGGTATAGAAGCAGCGCAAAAGGGCTTGTCATGATTGCCATATCAAGTTGCGCACATTCAAAGAAAATGATCATTATTGTTGTATGACAGTAAGTTCGAGAAATTCCCTGGAAAGCTCCGGATGCATTGGATGGGACCATATGTAGTCAAGGAAGTCACAAATGGTGGTGCCATCCAGCTCGAAAAGCTTAATGGAGAGCCCTTCCCAAGCAGAGTAAATGGCAGTTGCCTGAAGCTCTACACAGGTGGGCCGACTACTTGACTAACCGACTGAAGTGTCATCTCACAGCTCCAAACAGTTGAAAGAGAGCGCCGGACGATAAAGTAGTCTATGGGGAGCTGCGTGACAACAAGAATGCACGTAGAATTGGTATGTGGTCATGGTTGTGGAGAAGGGGCTGTGCTGCTGCGTGGAAAAGCAGGGAAGTGACCATTGTTGTCACTATTCGTGACAAGAAGTATGAGTTATGGTGAAAAGGAGCAGGCGGCAGGCAATTAAGAAACGAAGTACGAGCCAAATCTAGAACGATCTATCGTAAACTCAACATTAATGCACTAGAAAAGGAGGGAATGGCTGAATTTGAATTTCAACATGCCTATAAATCACAGGGGGGCATCCATCGAATGATCTATAGTATCGAGAGAAGTAAGCTATCGTGCCTTCCAATTGGTATGGAACTGTTGATCATCAACACTCAAGGAGTAAGCTCGGGGGTTATACTATGGCCAATGGAGATGTAGGACCTTCTGGATAGTGTGATGTCCATGGCCACGAACGCCGCGCTGAGTTTAGCATTGACAATAGGGTATGTACTGGAATTTTTCAAACACAAAGCAGAATTACTCCAGATACAGCTACCTAAACCACGGGCTGGCTGGCGACCCATGAAAGATAAGGGAAAGAGGGTGACAAATGATGGAATTGTAGTTAACAGTTCGTCTCTAATGCATCATGAAGATTGGGATCTTGCAGACACCAATATATTTCTTGCAAAAATGAAACACAAGCTACAGTAGACAGTGCGTATAATAGACCAGAAATTGGAG
This sequence comes from Pinus tabuliformis, assembly GCA_031772625.1. Taxonomy (NCBI): domain Eukaryota; kingdom Viridiplantae; phylum Streptophyta; class Pinopsida; order Pinales; family Pinaceae; genus Pinus; species Pinus tabuliformis. Next base: position 456,143,793 of record CM062808.1, on the reverse strand, counting down.
AATTGCTGCTTTGGCACGAAGAGTTCTCGTATACGGCACCCCAGCTTGAGCTAAAATCCTATGAAGGGGTGTTCTGTGTTAACCGAGCAGAGCAGAATGAACATCATCAGTTGCACAAATTAGTAGAGGCAATGGATCAAGAGCTTGACGAAGAATTGTAGGAGACACGGAGGATGGTTCAAAACGTCAATACATAAAACAATAAAATGCAATGGATCTGAAAGACATAAGCACACAAAACGTAGTGTGTCACTTACAAGGACGGTGGACCGTGAAGCCTTGGCAGCGCATATCGCCACACTGAAAAGTGATTCGAGACGAGTTACAATGATTGTGTTGGGGGCCTGTTGGGTAGCGAAGGCCCTGCGTAATAGTTTTGGGGCTTAAAGCCCATAATTTGGGGTAATGATACTGTAAAAGTTCCATGAAGTGTGTAGAGTGTGAACTGTAATAGGTCAAGTCAAAGGGTTGTCCACCCAAAAATAATGTAAAATAATAGAAAGTGAGTCAGCCTGCCCAGGGTCCGCAGGCCATGGGAATGTATAAATAGAGCAAGGCTCTAAAGGTAGAAGGTAACTTTTGGGGGAAAAAGATCTGATGTATTATGGGTTTTTGATTGTAATACTTGCTCAAGGTATGGAATTCTGAGTCTTGGGTCAGAGTAGGAGATAGAGGCTCCGCAGCTGTGTGCGTGGAGGCCTGGTAGAGTCTGCAACTATGTACGTGGACACCTGCAACTATGTGCGGAGGGCAGGAAGTGGATTGTACTGAAACAAATACATTAATAAATATAAGAGTTTATGAAATATTGTGTATTTTATCGTAGATCTATATGTTTATGCTTATGTTCTGAGTTTATCCAAATTTGTAAGATTTATGGATGCGCGCCTGGCTATAATTGTTAAATACTTGCTTAAAGACCATAAGAATTAGATATGATCTATAATAAGCTCACTAATAATAAGAATTAAAAAGCATCTTGTCACGGATATATGCGGAAGCCTGACAATGGTGCAGAGTGGTGTGAGGGCACAGATCGGGTTGCGACCCCTCCAGACCTCATCAAGACATCCCTAAGGTGCGAAAACCTAGTTCCAACACCCTCCCATACTACCTTGGGTGAGACCTCAATCCACGCTCCATGGATTGTTGCCAAAAGGGCCGATAGTGCGAGATTTGTTTGGCTACTTCACTTCCAAACCTGGTTCAAGCCCCAACAAGCCGACATATATTGTTGGTTTCATTGATAAATAGCTAGTTTAGTGTATCTAATATTCTAACACCCCGTAGTATCAACAAACTCTCATTCGCTTAGGTCAGATTTGTATTTGAATATTAGGGGACTATAATGATGAGCCCCGGAATTGGTAACTTATTGGGCTCATTTTGCCTAACTGTCCTTCGTTAATCCACCATTTTTCATAGTTTATTCATGTTTTTTTCGAGTATGTTTATGTTGGTTGAACGAATGAGGGTAGGCACTTGACCAAGAAGGCTAACACGTGGTTAATGCAGATTTTTGGACATATTTGGGACCAAGGCCAAGAAATTATGAGCCAGATGACACCAAAGCGTAAAGGAACAAGGGTGAGGATTCATAGGAAGGGTGTCCCTTGCATTAAATGGCCCCTTCCTCGAATTCTCCACCTCAGCTCAGAGTTCAGCAAGCCACCAAAACGAGTTCCAAGGGCAGCCGAGCAGTTTTGTGAAGAGTGACTATTTACTAGCAGTTTGAACAACCAATCCCCTTGAGTTAAGGAGGGCTGTTGGAGGCCCTTGTAGTGCATAAATAGGGAGTCTTTTAGCCTTCATAGTTTAATTTTTGGACTTGTTTCTTTGCACTAGAGTGCCGCTATTTTCTCAGCTCATTTAGTAGCTACTATTGTATAACTTTCTTGTGACACGGTTATTTTTGAGTAATGGAAAGAAGTTGATTTGGCATCAGTTCTGAGTTCTTTGTAGGAGCCTGTAGCTCTTGGGTTTGGACCCAACCTAGGTGCCAAGACTTCCTTTATGTACTGTTATTTGTTTTTAGTGTTTTTGAAAAATAATTTCTGTTAAAGTAGATTAGAATATTGCTTGTTTATTTAGATCTTAGTTGATGATTCAGAAGGCTTTGCATGTCAGATTGATTTTATAGGATAACAACAGGGGATATCTTCAGAAAAAGGTCATCAAGAACCTCTGATTTCACCTCTCCCTCAGTGGGATCAGGAGCTGGGATCAAGGTGACCTTGCTGCCACCAAAAACATTGTCTTTGCTTCACCATGCAATCATTAGTGTTCGATTTTCATTTGCAGAAGTTGGTTACATGTTCAGATTCTTGATTGATTTGTTACATAGTTATTTCACATGGTTTCATTGCAAATAAACTTCTGTTCACTTGCTTTTTTGTTAGTTAGATCAGATTAGGTTAACGTAACTAGGTCTTTGAGTTTCCAAGTCTTTGTTTTTCAGCTGGAGAAGCAACTCACAAAGCACCCATACCACTTCTCTATCTGCCCATACTCCATAAATCCCACCTGTTCCATCCTCTGACTCGGATTCTTGCTTCACGTTCGCCACATTCGCTCACTTTTCCCTGATTCCCATATTTCAGTATAACATCACTCTACCCCTCCGTGAACAAATCCAACCATCCTCGCCATTCCTCAGCTTATCCCACCACGTCCTGGACCTCCTCACACCCTTATCCTACCTCCATACCCACTCCCTCACCTTTCTTCTTCCATAATTCCTCCAAAATCCCCTTTCTGAACATCCTGTAGAAAATTACAGAACATCCTGTAGAACCCCTGCAGACTTCCTGTAGAAGCTCACGAAAGTGGTTTCTTGATAGCCAAAATCTGTGAAACTCTCTGGAAGGGTGCTAGGGACCCTTTAGGCCCTCTCTAAACCTTCCTTACCTCCTACAAGCATTTCCTCTCCCCAATCCACCTCTGCATAGTCAAAAACAGTTAAAGCACATGCATGATAATTCTGACAAATTATTCAAAAATACAAAAAGATGTTTTCTTCAGATTTTACTATAGAAGTAGCTTAGACACATGCATTTTACCTTCCTAGAAGTCAATGGCATCTCTTCCAGTAGCTTGCATCCTCTTTCTTGCATCAGTAGGGCTAGCTGGTAAAATTAGGGTTTGCATTTCCTTTCAGCTTTTTGTTGGGTTGTGTTATATTCTTTCCACGTAGTTAATAGGGGGTTTGAAGGGCACCCATAACCCCACTTTATGGGGTCCGGGGCAGCGCCCCGGAAAACTTTGTTTTTAGACCATATGTTAGGTTGGGCGGACCCACCTATGGTTTTGTGCATTATTTTCGCACATGTTTTTTGGACGTGATGGTTTTCGGTCCATGGTATTGGACGCGATGGTTTTCGGTCCATGGTATTGGATGCTTCGGCATGTATAAATATGTATTGTAACATTGAAAGGAATATAATGAAAAATCAAGCTGGTAGTCCCGGTTTTCGGATCCAGGGAAAAAAATCTTTGTGCATATGTGTTTTATGGGTTATGCTCTCGCATTGTTTATTTTCTTTGTTTAAGAATTCGTATGCAGGTAACTTCTATACAAGGTTAAAACCTACATTTGGTATCAGAGCTGTTTTGGCTTCAAGGGGATGACTTTGTTGCTGAGGGGTTTTTCTCGGGCCTGTGGTAGACCCTGTTCAGTGGGAGATCTAAATCTAGAGGGAGATCTAAATCTCCAGGAAAACCTACAAAGGTGGTGTGCTGGAAATGCGGAAAGGAAGGGCACTTCAGAAGGGATTATAAATCTAAAGCTCCTGATAAAGGAAAGGGATCTGATGATGCTCCTTTGCAGAGGCGAAAACCACCTCATATGAAGGTGGGGATGTGTACTTGGCTTCTTCAAGTACACATGTAGATCATGAGGCATGGTTGATTGAATCAGGTGCATCCTTTCACTTCACTCCCCATAGAGAGTGGTTCTGCGAGTATGAGTGTTATGAAACCAGCTCAAGAAAAGATAGAAAAGATAGATCACCGCCTTATAATTCAGCCTCTTCGAGGGGGCAACCTCCTTTACATTACATAAATGAACAATTCTTGGATGATACAAATGAAAAGACCTCCTTTCTATATATAGGAGTCTAAGGGGTCATAACATAATCGGAGCCGACATAACAATAATAATGTAAGGGCACAATAATAACAATAGTGAGTTTCTATGGGGCAAAATAGTAACAATATGGGCACTACATGGGTACATCAATATAATAAGTGGGTTATACTAATAACAATAAGGGGTTACACTAGTAGTATAGGGGCCTAACATGCCCCTCTCCTTCAAAAAGCGTTGTCCTCAATGCTTGAGTAGTTCTTGATGCTTCTGTATAAAATTCTTGTCCTCCCATGTGAAATATTCAATGGGTAAGTTCTTCCACTTGATGAGATACTTTGAAATTGATCGATTTTGTAGCTGTTGGGTTCTTGATTCTGTGACTTCTCCAGGTTCCAATATGATTTTTCCTTCCTCTTTAATTTTTGGCAATATTGTTTGAATTGGGATCTTTTGCAACTTTTGAATAAGTGGCCATACTTCTTCGTCCTTCTTCCATTCATCCCTTGCTTCGTTTATCCAATCTGGTTGGATAATATAAATAGCACAAAAAAATGCTTCCACATCCTTATCCTTGAAGAGTCTTCCCATTCGGTAAGGTCGCCATTTTTTAAGTGCTTGTTGTTTCGTTTGATTTTGCACTGAAGTGGCATTATCCTATAAAAGTTGGAGAGCTTGTTGTTGATGCTCAATGTGATCTTTCACTGCTTGAACCTTTTTCTTCTTGATATGTCCTTCTATCTCTAGAGTTTGAGGAGTGGTAATTTCTTCCAATCCTTTGCAAGATATGGTCGGATTTATTTATTGATGCTCGATGTAATCTTTCACTTCTTGAACATTTTTCTTCTTTATATGTCCTTCTATCTTGATAGTTTGAGGAGTGGTAATTTCGAACAATGAATTACAAGATATGGTTGGATTCATTTCTTCTTTCTCGATGAGTCATGCTAGAGATTTCAGGTTCCTTACTAGGTGTTTGCATTTTCTTTCTTCGAGGCATTAGTTACCGATAATAATTCTCTAATATTCCCTTTGCATTCCTTCAAAATAAATTTTCAAACCAAGCTTAAGCAAAAATTAAAGAAAATCTACACACCTTTTTTCACTTTGTAGGAGCTCGATATTGCCTCTGATGTATCTCTGTACTTTCTGATTATCTAGTTTTGAGTTTGTGATCTGTAGTAGCCCTCTATGTCCTCTTTCCAATGCCACAAGTCTGACCCAAATTGGATTCTCCAAGGAAGAGTTATGCGAAATCTCCCACAGTGACTTGATTATACACTAGTTCAGTAGAGCAAACTTTATGACGTGCCACGAGTCACTGTTTCGACCTTTGGATCTGAAAAACACCCACAAGAAACTAAGGTCTGTCCTATTTTTTACCTTCTTACAAAACTTCAATCCGATCCCCAGAGAGAAAGTTATGACGATTTTCCCCAGGTCGCCTGTTTTGAATGTAATTCAGGAGTTGCAAAAAGACCAACTTCCTCAAATCATATCTCCGCAAATATCACACGAAAAGCTCTGAAATTTGGACCCAAGGTTCAGCGCGATTTCTTCTAAAATGGGTTTTTATTGCGACTTCTAAAACGTCACATAAAAAAGTTATAGCGAAAATGCCACGATGACCTATTTGGAGCAGCGAAACCCTAGAATCCAAAGCTCTGATACCAAATGTTATGAAACCAGCTCAAGAAAAGATAGAAAAGATAGATCAGCACCTTATAATTCAGCCTCTTCGAGGGGGCAACCTCCTTTACATTACATAAATAAACAATTCTTGGATGATACAAATGAAAAGACCTCCTTTATATATATAGGAGTCTAAGGGGTCATAACATAATCAGAGCCGACATAACAATAATAATGTAAGGGCACAATAATAACAATAGTGGGCTTCTATGGGGCACAATAGTAACAATATGGGCACTACATGGGTACATCAATATAATAAGTAGGTTATACTAATAACAATAAGGGGTTACACTAGTAGTATAGGGGCCTAACAATGAGAAATACGATGGTGGTGATGTCTTCTTAGGAGATGATAGGAAGGCTAGAATCATTGGTCGGGGAAAAGTAAAGTTGAAGTTGCAAGGTGGAAGGGTTAGAACACTTCTGGGTGTTCTATATATTCCTGCATTGGCCAGAAATCATATTTCTATAAGCAAGTTGGATGATGCAGGTGTAAAGATGGTGTTCGAGAAAGATACTTGCAAGATGGTTCGAGGAGCACTGATATTAATGCGGGGAGTTCGGATTGGAACTCTATGCAAGCTGCAAGGTAGCACTGTTGTTGATGGGTGCAATAGTTCTATGGTTCCTGAAAATGGAGTAGAGAATCTAGTGGTCTCTGGAGAGAAAACCATGTTGTGGCATCAAAAGCTTGGACATATTGGAGAGAAGGACCTTCGAATACTTCATGGTAAAGGTATGGTAGAAGGTATGAATAATAGCTCTCTGGATTTTGATTTCTGTTAAAATTGTGTATATGGGAAGTAGAATCGGGTGAGTTTCCCCTCTGGTGGTAAGAGGACGAAACATATATTAAAGCTTGTGCACAGTGATGTGTTTGGACCTATGAAGGTTCCATCACTGGGTAAGTCTGTGTACTATGTATCATTCATAGATGACTTCTCAAGGAATACATGGATATATTTTCTTAAGAAGAAATCTGAAGTCTTTGACAGGTTTAAAGAATTTAAGGCTCTGGTGGAAAATCAGACAGAGAAGAAGATAAAGGTGCTGAGGACAAATAATGGTGGAGAATTTTGCAGCAAGGAATTTGAAGAATTTTGTAAGAAGTGTGGTATAGCACGACAGAAGACTACTCCATATACACCTCAGCAAAATTGAGTCGCAGAAAGAATGAACAAGACGTTGATGGAAAGGGCAAGAAGCATGCTCAGTGGTGCCGGGTTACGATAGGAATTCTGGGTAGAGGCGATGGATACTGCATGTTACCTGATCAACAGATCACCTTCATCAGCGTTGGAGGATAAGACTCCACAAGAAGTATGGACTGGTAAGAAACCCTCTCTTTCACATCTAAGGGTATTTGGATGTGATGTATATGTACATGTTCCGAAGGAGAAACGAACCAAGTTGGATAGTAAATCTGAAAAGTGCATCTTTATTGGGTATAAGGATGGTTTAAAGGGTTATAAGCTTTGGAACCCAGTCACACAGAAGGTTGTGTACAGCCGAGATGTGTTGTTCAGAGAGGTAAAAGATGTTATTCAACATGAAGTCCAACCAAAGGAACCTGAGAAGATAGAGTTTGAGCCAAAGGAGGAAGAATCAGACTCTGCAGCAGAGGAGGAATCAGAAGATGAAGAGCCACAAACTCCGGCTGTGAGAAGATCAGTTCAAGAAAGAAGGCAGCCAGAAAGGTATAGTCCATCTGCTTTTAGTTCAAATTTTGCTTTGTCTGTTACTGATAATGATCCCAGAACTGTGAAGGAAGCAGTGGATTCAGAGGATGGAAAACTCTGGAAAGAGGCCATGGTTGATGAAATGGCATCTTTGCACAAAAATGAGGCTTGGGATCTGGTGGAGTTGCCGGCTGGAAGGAAACCCATTGGCAGCAAATGGGTGTTCAAGAAGAAGACAAATGCAGAAGGAAAGGTGGAGAAATACAAAGCTTGGTTGGTAGCAAAAGGTTATTCCCAGGTGTTGGGAATTGATTTTGGTGATATTTTTTCTCCTGTTGCCAAGGTAACTTCTATTAGATTACTTTTATCTGTTGTTGCTGCTTTTGATTTTGAGGTAGAACAGATGGATGTGAAGACAACATTTCTTCACGGGGATTTGGAAGAGGAAATCTACATGAAGCAACCTTAAGGCTTTGCGGTGAAGGGTAAGAAATAACTGGTATGCAAGTTAAAGAAGTCTTTGTATGGGTTAAAACAGTCACCAAGGATGTGGTATCAGAAATTTGATACATTTATACGGGGACTTGGCTTCACCAGAAGCAAAGAAGATCATTGTGTGTATTTTAAATTAATTGGTGACCGTATTATTTATCTGGTATTATATGTGGATGATATGTTGTTGGTTGGAAATGACAAAGAAATTATCCAGGATTTGAAGACCCAATTATCCTCCAAATTCGACATGAAAGATCTTGGTGCTGCAAACTATATTTTGGGGATGGAAATTAAAAGAGATCGGTCAAAGAGGAAGCTCTGGTTAAACCAGAGGAAGTATGTCGAGACAATACTCCAGAGGTTTAATATGCAGGATAGTAAACTGGTGAATGTTCCTATTCCTGTAGGTGTGAGGTTATCTGTTGAAGAGTGTCCCAAGACACAAGAAGAGGAAGAGGACATGTCCCGTGTTCCATATGCAAGTGCAGTGGGTAGCCTGATGTATGCAGTGGTCTGTACTAGACCAGACATTGCACATGCAGTGAGAGTATTGAGCAGGTTTATGTCAAAACCTGGGAAGGAGCATTGGATAACAGTGAAGCGGGTTTTCAGGTATTTGCGTGGCACTAGTGATTATGGTTTGTGCTACCAAGGAAGACCAGGATTGGACAGAGTGTTGGATATTCATGGCTTTGTTGATGCAGACTGGGCTGGAGATCTAGATCAGAGAAGATCTACAAGTGGGTATGTGTTTAACCTATTTGGAGGTGCAGTCAGTTGGATGAGTAAGAAACAATCTGTAGTGGCACTATCAACTACAGAGGCAGAATACATGGCAGCCACTCATGCAAGCAAGGAAGCAGTTTGGTTGCAGAGATTGTGTTCAAGTATGGGGTTAGTACAGGGAGCTATAAGAATAGACTGTGACAGCCGAAGTGCAATTTTCTTGGCAAAGAACCCTGCTTATCATTCAAAGACAAAGCACATTGATGTTCAGTATCACTTTGTGAGGGATATGATAGAAGACAAAAAGGTGTTGCTAGTAAAGGTGGACACTTTGAAGAATACTGCAGATGCATTGACAAAATCTGTGAACTCTGAGAAGTTCTCTTGGTGTAGAGAAGCAATGGGAATCTCAGGGCTGAAAAAATGACTAAGCTCTCCTGTGGCCCCCTGTGGAAAGAAAACAACAAGTGGGAGATTGTTGGGTTTTGTTATATTCTTTCCACGTAGTTAATAGGGGGTTTGAAGGGCACCCATAACCCCACTTTATGGGGTTCGGGGCAGCGCCCTGGAAAATTTTGGTTTTAGACCATATGTTAGGTTGGGCGGACCCACCTATGGTTTTGTGCATGATTTTCGCACATGTTTTTTGGACGCGATGGTTTTCGGTCCATGGTATTGGACGCGATGGTTTTCGGTCCATGGTATTGGATGCTTCGGCATGTATAAATATGTATTGTAACATTGAAAGGAATATAATGAAAAATCAAGTTGGTAGTCCCAGTTTTGGGATCCAGGGAAAAAAATCTTTGTGCATATGTGTTTTATGGGTTATGCTCTCGCATTGTTTATTTTTTTTGTTTAAGAATTTGTATGCAGGTAATTTTTGTACAGGGTTAAAACCTACAGTTTCTTTTCGCAAGTAGATTAGCTTACTTTGAGTTAGCTTCCATCCATCAATTAAAAAGATTCTTCTCAGAGCTCATAGAAGTTGGCTTAATCTCCTAGCGGACTTGTGCCAGCTGACCAAGTGACAGCTGCGGCAAGAGCTAGTACTTGTGCAGACAGCACCGTCACTTCCAATTTTTTTACGAACAACCGGGTTGATAAAAGTAAAGAAGGGAGTCCCAGGAGTTGCAGCATTATTGCTGCAATACTGGATCCCACCATATTTTTGGCGCCGTTGCCTGGGAAGCGTCACAGTATTTGTGATTGTTGCTTTTCTTCTATTTCCTACCACAACCTTCTGCTAAGTAGCTTATTTCATTTCCATTCTGCAATTTCATTTCTGGAAAAGTAGACTAGACATTTCCTGCTTTCCTAACTAGCATTTCAATTCTGCAAGTGTAGATTAGCATTTCATTCTTGTAATTTCATTTCAGCAAAGTAGATTAGTCCTTTCCTTCTTTCATTTCAATTCTACATTTTCATTTCAGCAAGATAGATTTTAGTTAGTTGCAATTAAATCTATTTCAATTTTGCAGGTACAAGCAAAAAGAAAAAAAAAATAAAAGCAGCCAAAATCTTGTCATTTCATGCCTCATAGGAACAAAGACAATACTGGAAAATTCTTACCCAACACCCCCACCACATCATTGAGTCACCCTTCTCTCTTCTTTGGTGGCCGTGATCCAGAAGAACCTATAGGTGAACCCCCTGAGATATACGAAGATCCTATAGTAGAATAAGAGCAAGAGAACATCCCTCTTGAGACCATGGCTGAACACAGAAATGACATAGGGGATGACGAGAGAATAGAGGGTGTCTTTCCCATCCGAGAGACCAATGGGAACATGAAAATGAAAAATATAAGTCCCTCAGCCTTACCTCACTTCCATGGATTGACCACTGAAGACCCTGATACCTTTATGTTTGAGTTTTCCATCCTTTTTCGAACTTATGACTATACCGAGGATGAGAAAAAGTTGAAACTCTTTCCAACTACCCTCAAGGATGCAGCACTACGCTGGTTCATGGGGTTACCTGGAAACAGTATCACCACTTGGGCTCAGATGCAGCAAGCCTTTAGCAACAAATACCGGTACTACTGTTGGTCAAAGGAAACAAAGGGAGAAATCTTTCGGATGACCACGGGGAATGACGAGTCTTTAGAAGACTATGAGGAAAGGTTCCAACTTAGCTATAAATGGGCCAAGTGCACACTTGAACCTAAATCTCTGAAGTTGCTTCTACTCCGAGGAGTCCCTGAAGACCTTCTAGATACCTTTCACATGCTAGCTGGAGGAGACATCTACCAACTACCTTATGAGGACATAAAGACTGTGTTTGGAAACCATTCTAGGGCATCCCGGAAAAGGGGTAGGGGGAACCCACTTTCTCCAAGCATGAGTTTGCTAATCAGATGGAAGACCTCAAAAGTGAGATGAGACAGACCATTGCCATGTGACTTAATACTTTCCAAATCCAACAAAAGAAAGAGGAAGCCGAAAGGGCTTTGGCCATATTATGTCCCAGATGTACGAGGAAGCACCCTAAGAATGAGTGCCCATTGCACTCAGTAGAGGTATGTTTTTCTTGTGAGGAAGACCACCCCACAAACCAATGCCCAACCTTACCCAGATATAAAGCCATATACCTGGGGATTGAGGCAACCACTGAACCTCTCTACTTCCTCAACCAAAGGAGGCCGCATGGGCCCAAACCTTACCAACAGGGGATACAAGGGACATCCCAGGCTTATTATAGCCCCAACCAATCCACTCATATACCTTCCTGGGGTCCCCCTGCTCATCCTTCTTGGTCCGCACCTCCTCCCCGGTCTTATCCATCTCAATACCATGCCCAACCTCCTGCTCATCCATTTCACTCACATGTCCGGCCACAAACTCAGTGGAATGCACCTCAGTCGGGGTGGAGGCCCCAATCAACTCTCTCACCACCATTCTGCCTCCACCACCTACTCAACCATAACCATCACCTCCTACTCCTCCAAGACAACCCCAGAAGCCTGCTCAACCGAACTCGAATCCCAACAATAGACAAGCCCAACAGGTATACACTGGGGAGACAACATGCCTTACCTATGCTGTGGAGATCCAAGAGATCAACCTGTGATCAAGGAAGGTCCTTCCAGATCACCAACCTCCTCCCTCGGAGGATGAGGAAGAGAAACAATAAAGTGAACCCAAAGCCATTCCACCCTTTCCTGTGTGACTAACAATGACCACACAACCAAACCTAGAGGAGACTGAACTTCTGGGAGAACTCAAGCAGTTGTGTGTGAAAATACCACTTCTCCATGCCATAAAAGATGTACCAATATACAAAAAATTCATCAAGGAGAAATGTTTCAGGCACCTAGGCAGGCACAAGAGAGATGCCCCGACTATCAATGTCATAGGACAACTGTCCGATCTAATGTTGGGGCAAGTAATCTGTCCGAAATATTTGGACCCTGGGAGTCCTGTAGTTGATGTCCACATCAATGGCACCATAATCCCCCACACCTTGATCAATCTAGGGGCTGCCATTAATGTGATGACCAGGGACACTATGCTTAAACTCAACCTTCAGAGTTCCTTAAGGAAGACCTCGACAGTACTGTAGTTAGCAGACACTCCACTGTGACTCCCGAAGGGATTGTGGAAGATGTCCTAGTCTCTGTTGACTCTTGGGAATACCCTGCAGACTTCTTGGTCCTTCAGCCAAAGGCAAAACTCACTAGATAGCCCCTCATTTTGGGAAGGCCTTGGTTGGCTACTGTGGATGCTTACATCAGTTGTCGAGCTAGAAGCATGACCATCAAGAATGGGCCTATGTCCAAACAACTAATCCTCTATCCTCCTGCCCAACCTCTGCTAGAACATGACCTACCACTCTGGTTGGAAGAGGGAGATGAGGATGAGGTCTACTCCACACCTTTATGCACAATAGAAGCCACCAGGGGAGGCCCTCAAACTGAGGATGACTTGATTGAGATTTGATTCAAAACCCACCTCTTGGTTCACTGTCATTAGAGGAGTTGGTGGGAGATACCCAAGCCAGTGCTGTAGTGGACCTCTGTGTGACTGATCCGGCCTCTCCTAGAGTTAAGAATGTGGAATTTGGCCCTAAGAGAACCTTGAAGATCAGCTCCTCCCTATCTCCCTCCCAAGAGAAGGAGTTGTGTAGCTTATTGAACAATCATTTGGATGCTTTCGCTTGGAGCTATAAGAAGATGAAAGGAGTCCACCCTTCGGTCTGTACCCATCACATTTACATTAAGGAGGATTGTAAACCAATCTAGGAGCCTCAGAGGAGAATGAATCCTGCCCTTAAGGACATTTTCAAAGAAGAATTGCAAAAGTTGTTGGATGCAGGATTCATCTACCCCATCTCTGATAGTGAATGGGTCTCACCTCTAGTGCTTGTGCCTAAGAAAAACGGGAAGTGGAGAATCTGTGTAGATTACCGAGAACTTAACAAATCCGCCAAGAAGGACCATTTCCCTTTACCTTTTATAGATCAAGTGTTAGATGGTCTATCAGGGAAGAAGTTCTTCTCTTTCCTAGATGGGTTCAGCGGGTATAATCAGATCCAAACCAGCCCAGAAGACCAAGATAAGACCACCTTCACTTGTCCATGGGGTACCTTCACCTACCAGGTCCTTCCCTTTGGGTTATGCAACGCTCCTTCCATGTTTTTGAGAGCAGTATTGAGCATATTTGCTGAACTGGTTCACGGTTCGGTGGAAATCTATATGGATGAATTTACTCCTTATGGGTCCAACTTCCAAGAAGCATTGACTAACCTAGGAAAAGTTTTAACCAAGTGTATTGAGATGAACCTGTCCCTCAGTCCCAAGAAATGTGAATTCCTGATGACTGAAGGGACTGTGATAGGCCATACAATTTCTCAGCAAGGACTACAGGTGGATCCTAACAAGATCGCTATCATCCAAAAGGTTCCACCTCCCCAAAAGGTCAGAGATGTTCGGAGTTTTCTAGGCTTGGGGGTGCATTATAGAAGATTTATTAAAGATTTCAGTAAGTTGGACTCGCCATTTTTTGGCCTCTTAGGGAAAGATATTGAGTTTAAGTGGACTGACAACTGTCAAGGGGCTCTGGATGAATTGAAAGTTAAGATGGTATCTACCCCGATCTTGAGAGGTCCAAACTGGGCCCTGCCTTTCCACATCCACACCGATTCCTCGAACAAAGCCATAGGGGCCACCTTAGGATAAGTTGAGGAGAAACTGCCATATGCCATATACTTTGTTAGCAAAAACCTATCTAAGTCAGAGATGAACTATACTGTAACCGAGAAAGATTTCCTGGCTGTAGTCCATTCCCTAAACAAGTTTAGACACTACATCACTGGTTATCAAACATTCATACACACTGATCATGCTGTGATTAGATATTTAATGAATAAGCCTGATGTGAATGCTCGTATCATTAGGTGGTTACTTTTGTTACAACAATTTGATTTGACTATTGTCGACAAGCCAGGTAAGGAAAATGTTTGCTGACTTCTTGTCTAGATTGGATTTACCTGTAGGTGAACAAGGGACAGTGGATGACCAGATGCCAGATGAACACTTGTTTTTTATCTCAGTACTCTCTCCGTGTTTTGTTGATATATCAAATTAATTGGTCTCAGCACAGTTCCCTCCGCATCTATCCTCAAAAGAGAAGAGCAGAATTGTGAGGAAGAGTGCCCCATTCACTTGGATCGGGGGCAACTTGTTTAAACTTGGATCAAATCAAATCTTGAGGCATTGTGTTAGGGAGGAGGAAGTCTTTGAAATCCTCTTAACCTGTCACGATGGGCCCTGCAGAGGCCACTTTGCAGCAAAAAGGACTTCCTTCAAAATGCTACAGGCAGGCTACTATTGGCCTACTCTTCATCAGGATGTCAGAAGATACATCAACCAATGTGACCGATGTCAGAGGATGGGGAAACTGACTCCAAGGGATGAAATGTCCCTCCAACCTCAAGTGACCTTCGAGCCATTTGAGAAGTGGGGCATGGATTTTGTGGGTCCTACCAATCCTCCTTCAAAGCAAAGGTCTTATGTCATTGTGTGCACCGACTACCTGACAAAGTGGGCAAAAACAAAGGCAATCAAGGTAGTGACAGAAGAAAAAGTGGCTGAGTTCTTAAGGGAAAATATCTTCTACAAGTTTGGCTACCCAAGAGAGTTAGTCACCAATCAAGGAAGCCAGTTCACCTCTAATTTGATTGAAGACCTGCTCACTCACCACAAAATCAAGCACATAACTTCCACCCCGTATCATCCACAAGCAAATGGGCAGGTAGAAGTCACTAATAGAGCATTGGAAGGGATTTTGACTATGGTGGTGAGCAGCAGCAAAAAGGATTGGACAGATCGCTTGGTTGAGTTCACTTGGGGCTACAACACCACTTGGAAAACTACAACTGGTTTCACACCTTATGAGCTAGTCTACGGGAAGAAAGCTTTGTTGTCCATGGAATTTGAGTACAACACATTGAGGGTAGCAGCCCAGCTGAACTTAGATCTCAGCCATGCTCAATGTGAAAGATTACTGTAGTTGAATGGATTAGATGAACGGAGAATGCAGACCCTCCTCCACTCAGAAGTAGTTCAACTCTAGAGGAAGATATGGCATGACCGACACCTTAATGGAAAGAAATTCTAGCCTGGAGATTGGGCGCTGCAGTATGACTCAAGATACAAGGATTTCAAAGGGAAGCTGAGGACAAGATGGTTAGGACCATATACAGTGGAGAAATGCAATGAAAATGGTTCAGTCCTTATCAGGACCATTGATGAAGAGGCCATCCCCATGCTTGTCAATGGGCATCGATTGAAAATCTATAGGAAACCCCTTTCGAGGCAGGAGTTCATTGAAACGTTGGACAAATCAGTGCTGGTAGTGGAGCAGGGCCCTGCCTCTATTCCACCCACACCTTGATCATTTCAAAAAAAAAAGGAAAGATCCTTGGGTGAAAACCTCTTCGAGGTGCCCAGGGCAGGCAGCGAGGGTGAAAACCTCATGGAGGCACCCTAGCTGTCTTTCAAAAAAAAAACAAAAAAAAGAGTAAGAAAAAAGAAAAAAGAAAAAATAGGTCTAATCTCTGTGAAATAATTACAGGTTGCAAGGAATACATTGCAGGTAAGGAGGGTCGCACAAAACAAAGATGGGGGTCCATACTAGGCTACAGGACATCCCTATAGACACTCCCACCAAGGCCCCTCACCTCTCCTAGGATTTGATCATATTCAGGCCGAGATTCCACCTTCTACAGGAAGAGCGTTCTACAGGAAGTTCTGTATTTCTACAAGAAACATCCTGTAGAACCTTTGGGCGAGCCAAATTCGATTTTGAAAGGGAATCTAAAGCTTGGAGACTGTATTTTAGGCCTGCAGCCACCCCTCTATTCCATCCATCCGTATTGCACCCTGTTCCATCTCCGTACACCTTCATCACCCACATGGTTGTGTGTTCCTGCACATTCATTCCAGAAACCTTGTTTTACTCAGAATGACGAAAAAAATTCTCCAATGACAAGTCATGCAGTAAAGCCTAGCACACCCTACCTGTCCAAGCTCCATCTCGACTCTTCATCAGCAAGTACGGCCCTGCTCGTTTAGCCTGCATCCCAAGAGGAGAAGCAACTACAGGACATCCTACAGGAATCCTGTAGCGGTTGATCCCTTTGAAATACATACTCTAGAGGCCAGGGCAGCCGAAACTAGCAAAGGAAACATGTAAACAGGCTCCTCTTGAACGTGAGAACATCCGCGATAGCTGAAAACAAATAGAACCTGAGCATGCAACGTCACCAATAGAAGGATCAGGCTCCAAAGCCGTGCATACAACTTCAACAAATGAAATAATGAGCATTCACACTCGTGCACAACGCAGCAGCAAGCGAGGCAGTGGTTTCGAGACCGAGGTATGCATAATGTGTCCACGACCATGCAAGTAAGTGTCTAACCTCATTCCTCAACTGCATAAACTATATCCCAAAACTTGCATGTCTATGAAGATGGTTCGGATTGAACGAAATCGGTGGCCAGTCAACTGGCCACCCTCAGCCAGTTACACAGCCTCGTGGATCTGAACCAACTCAGTTACGTTCAAAATTTCCGACGAGACATGAAGCCAACACGTGTGGAGTGTCGAGTCGGGGAAAATCAACGGACTAGCAGTGGTGGCAGCAGTTAATGGCAGAAGGAGGTAATGGCAGCCAGGGACACGCAGAAGAATGATGGCTGTGACGTTGGATAACAGTTCGGTCTGGCCACCTCACCCCCCTCACCATGAATTGTGCCATAATTTAAAATGCTCGGCATAAGACTCGCACCCCCATTGTTCAATTGCACTTACTACGTCTTCGACCAAAGTACATGTCCTCTGCTTCCACATTCTGTTGAATCATCGTCCTCCTCTGATCTTTTCGGCATGTTCCAAAACTCTCCAGCATACCAAGCTCGTTCAGACATGCAGAGACATCCTACAGAAGCCGGCCAGCGTTCTACAGGAAGAATTTCTACAAGAAGTACAACATAGCCTTCCAGAGCAGAGAAACCTGCGTTTCTTCGTCAAATCTGGAGTCCCGAAAAATGTAGGCTTGAAAAACACTCTTCCATGCATGGTGTGTTCGAAAGGTGATGAATTGAACTATATTTAATAGGGAAGTCAGAGACAAGTCTGCCTGTGGGTCTAAAATATTGGTTTTCCTGTGTGCTGCTCGAAGTACTCAGTCAGTTCTGCGTCAAAACTTTCCTCCATGGTCCCTGATAAAAATTTTCCTCCGGAGAAAAGATGAAGCACCGTGAGGGCTAACCTACATATAAAAAATTGAATTTTCATGATTGTATGTATGCTGTGGGTGTAAATTGAGCTCTATGCATTGTCTGTGGAAAACTTAATTCTTCCTTTTACATACGGACAACCACGTTTTGGGCACCAAAAGTTTTAGAACTAGGGAATTGGTGCAGGTTAAAAATTTAAAAACCTGAGAGATCTTTCCTTGAAGTTCAAAGGAGGAACCATAAACAAAATTCACCTTTCTGATCAGAGCACAAATCAAAGCACTCTCACCATGCCAGGTGGGTTTATCAGGAAGGAACCCTCGGATTCCAGTAAATTGCGTGAACATCCTAAGGTGGTGAACCTCTTCACTCGGGCCAACTGGATGACCTTTTGTGACAAAATTCAAGGTCATGACGATGAGGTGACGAAGGATTTCTTAATGTCCCTGTAGCCCAAATCAAAGATGCAGGCCATAGTGAATTTCAGAGGGTTGACACTAAAGCTTACCCTTGAACTCATTAGTTGAGTTACAAGTCTGCCAGTAGGGGTACCCTGGAGCAAAGAGGAAAGGGCATTGGGCCAAAAAGCCAAAAAAGAATTCTTCCTACCAGGGGAAAAGTTTGCAGAAGACAAGAATGGGGTTCAGAGAGCCATCTTACATCCTCTTTGGAGAGAAACCAGTCTCTGAATCATGAAATACATCACCTGTGAGAGGCAGTTCAATATTGTCTACAACTATCATTTCCGGTTACTAAGTGAACTAAGATATATGTTGGATTTACCTCCAGAACAAAAGTTTAGTATCCCTTATTTCCTTCTGCAATGATTAATTGAATGTGGCACAAAATTGAAGGAAGGGACACCGGATCAATTAGCCCATCATGGGCTCATCAAGCTTTTGGTGGAAGATGCCCTCCACACCTACACTGTCCCTCTCTCCTGGGAGATTTTCCGCAACATGTCCAGAGATGATGATATTCGGATTCAGGCCAATGAACTCACCTCATCTAGCAGTGAAGACAGGGAACACACTGAGGCAAAGGAGAAAGCCAGTGATAAAGAAACACAAGACAAACCCCCACAGAAGGAGCAGAAAGAGAAACGAGAAAAAGGCCAAGTTGCTGAGCCTAAAACTGAGGGAGGTGCAATGGCACAAACACCCAGGGAAAAAAGATTGCAAAGTAGAGCAGCGAGAACTGAAGGAATCCAAACAAAGGAGGGCACAGCCAAGGAAACCACACAAGAATTGAAAGGGAAGACACATCCAGCAAATCAGACCGAAAAAGTTGAAAAAATTTCTACAGGAAGCAAAAAACAGGTTCTGCAGGAGGTCCGAAAACAATTCCTACAGGAAGCAGGGAAACGGAGCAGCAAATAGAGAAATAGCCTGAGGTTTTAGCCTGTGAGGCAGCAGCTGTGCTGGCTACCTTAAGCACATCCCCAAAACCAAAAGAGAAGCAAAAAAGGGAGCCTTCCATGCATTTTAAGGCAAGAAGGAGCACACATATAAAAACTGGCAGACCCCAGCCACAGTCAAAAGAGCCAGTTACAATTGAAGACAGCCCAGCTAAACAAAAAGAAAGGTGTCCTTCAAATAAACCCATCACTTATGAATGGGGAAGCCCGAAAACGTCCACCTGGATAGAAAGGATTAAAATGATGGACACAAAAGCCTCTCTACAGGATGTCGAGACAATTCTACAGGAAACGCTGGCTAGACTAAAGGAGACCGAGGACTTGGAAGAAAAGGTAGCTAAATCATCACAAGAGAAAGAAAATACTGAGAACATTGTAGAACCAAGCCCCCAGCCTAGCTTGGGCTCCTACTATAACCTGTTAGAGGCCAGAAAAATCATTCCCCAAAAATTCGCAGTGCCACTTTTCTTTCAACTAGAAGAAGAAAAAGTGAGGACCCACACTTGGATGAAGATCGCCAAGTCCAAGGGTGTGGATGATATAGGACCCCTAGAAGAACAGCTCAAGAAGGCAAGAAGGGAATTGGCTATGGTAAAGCATGTGGAAAGCAGCCAGCAAGCCAAGCTACAGAAAGAAAATGAGCTGCTTAAACAGCAGCTACAGTTACAAGGACATTATAAGGGAGACAAGCCCCATGTCTTGGGAAAATAGCGGCAACAAGAGGAGCCCACAATAGACAAAGGAACCCTTGATGAACAGCAGCAAAGAGAGGGGTTGCAGGCTGAAATTAAGGCACTAACTAGACAGCCACAGGAGAAGTAATTGCAGGCAGCACAAGAGATACAGTCTCTTAGGTAGCAGGTACAAGAGAAGGAAGCCCAACTGGCCTGCATGGACAGCTAGGAAGTGGAGGCAATATAGTGTAGACAACCTACCAAATCATATGCCTTATACCTGAAGGATCAGTGGCTGCAGTTCCAGATCAAAACTTTGGCCCAAAGGGGCATCACTCCGTTTCAAAACTACAATCAATTCATGGATTCATGTGACAGCAGCTCATCAAAGGACAGGGCTAAATTATTCAAGTTCTACCTACACAACTTGGCCCTTTCCAACATGAATTTGTGGGATCCCAACGCTACGGTAGGAGATGTACAGCTCATGGCCATGGCCTCTTGGCTAAATCATGAAGATAGAGAGCAGCAGAAGTCAAAAATATTATGAGCAGGGAACTAAAAGAGCCACTAATGATAAGGGCAGAGCCGGAGGATCCCAAAGCATTAATATCCACCCACCAGCACTTGGCCAATAATTCTCAGGCCCTACCTGACTACATTGAGTGACAAGCTCAAGCTATCGCCCATTTTGAGGACATGGAGAGACTGTTGGGGGATAACTATGTTCATGCTTGCTCCCAGAGGTGGAATACACTGTCCCACAGCCTAAAGATCAAAGAATACCAATCTCCAACCAGGATGAGGGAGGCCTTGGCAAGGGTACCCCTCTACAAATATTCCATGCAAAATCTTCAGGCCACCTAGATCGGCCTCAAGTTTAGTCCTCCCTTGCTTTTGGGACTGCTGGAAGGAGTTAAAGAATAGGAGGAACACAGGCAGTGGGAAGAAGTGGAAAGAAAAGCAAGATTTCATGATCGTGAGGAAGATATCACTTTAGAGGCCTGAGATGTGAGGGAGGTGGTCAAGGCAACAAAGGATGATGAGCTGGATTAGTTGCTCAGAGGATGAGCAACGCATTTAGTAGGGGGGTGATGATGAGCCCCAGAATTGGTAACTTATTGGGCTCATTTTTCCTAATTGTCCTTCGTTAATCCACAATTTTTCATATTTTATGCATGTTTTTTTGCGTATGTTTATGTTGGTTGAATGAATGAGGGTAGGCACTTGACCAAGAAGACTAACATGTGGTTAATGCAGATTTTTGGACACATTTTGGGACCAAGGCCAAGCAATTATGAGCCAGATGATAGCAAAGCATAAAGGAAAAAGGGTGAGGATTCATAGGAAGGGTGTCCCTTGTATTAAATGGCCCCTTCCTCGAATTCTCCACCTCAACTCGGAGTTCAGAAGGCCACCAAAATGAGTTCCAAGGAAAGCCGAGCAGTTTTGTGAAGAGTGACTGTTTACTGGCAGTTTGAATAGCCAAGCCCCTTGAGTTAAGGAGGGCTGTTGGAGGCCCTCGTAGTGCATAAATAGGGAGGCTTTCAGCCTTCATAGGTTACTTTTTGGACTGTTGTTTCTTTGCACTAGAGTGCTGCTATTTTCTCAGCTCATTTTGTAGCTACTGTTGTATAACTTTCTTGTGACATGGTTATTTTTTACTAATGGAAAGAAATTGATTTAGCATCAGTTCTGAGTTCTTTGTAGGAGCCTGTAGCTCTTGGGTTTGGGCCCAACCCAAGTGCCAAGGCTTCCTTTATGTACTGTTATTTGTTTTTAGTGTTTTTGCAAAATAATTTCTGTTAAAGTAGATTAGAATATTGCTTGGTTATTTAGATCTTAGTTGATGATTCAGAAGGCTTTGCATGTCAGATTGATTTGATAGGATAAAAATAGGGAATATCTTTAGAAAAAGGTCATCAAGCACCTCTGATTTCACCTCTCCTTCAGTGGGATTAGGAGATGGGATCAAGGTGACCTTGCTGCCACCAAAAACACTGTCTTTGCTTAACCATGCAATCATTAGTGTTCGATTTTCATTTGCAGAAGTTGGTTACATGTTCAGATTCTTGATTGCTTCGTTACATAGTTATTTCACATGGTTTCATTGCAAATAAACTTCTGTTCACTTGCTTTGCTGTTAGTTAGATCAGATTAGATTAACGTAACTAGGTCTTTGAGTTTCCAAGTCTTTGTCTGTTCAGCTAGAGAAACAACTCACAGAGCACCCATACCACTTCTCTATCTACCCATACTCCATCAATCCCACCTATTCCATCCTCTGACTCGGATTCTTGCTTCACGTTCGCCATATTCACTCACTTTTCCCTAATTCCCATATTTCAGTACAACATCGCTCTACCCCTCCTTGAACAAATCCAACCATCCTTGCCATTCCTCAGCTCTGCCCATCACGTCCTGGACCTCCTCACACCCTTATCCTACCTCCATACCCACTCCCTTACCTTTCTTCCTCCATCAACCCTCCAAAATCCCCTTTCTGAACATTCTGTAGAAAATTACAGAACATCCTGTAGAACCCCTGCAGACTTCCTGTAGAAGCTCACGAAAGTGGTTTCTTGATAGCCAAACTCTGTGAAACTCTCTGGAAGGGTGATAGGGACCCTTTAGGCCCTCTCTAAACCTTCCCGACCTCCTACAAGCATTTCCTCTCGCCAATCCACCTCTGCATAGTCAAAAACAGTTAAAGCACATGCATGATAATTCTGACAAATTATTCAAAAATATAAAAATATTTTTTCTTCAGATTTTACTATAGAAGTAGCTTAGACACATGCATTTTACCTTCCTAGAAGTCAATGGCATCTCTTCCAGTAGCTTGCATCCGCTTTCTTGCATCAGTAGGGCTAGCTGGTAAAATTAGGGTTTGCTAGGGTTTGCATTTCCTTTCAACTTTTCAGTTTCTTTCCACAAGTAGATTAGATTCCTTTGAGTTAGCTTCCATCCATTAGTTAAAAAAATTCTTCTCAGATCTCATAGAATTTGGCTTAAGCTCCTAGCGGACTTGTGCTAGCTGACCAAGTGACAGCTGCGGCAAGAGCTAGTACTTGTGCATACAACACCGTCGCTTCCAAGTTTGTTACGAACAACCGGGTTGATAAAAGTAAAGAAGGGAGTCCCAGGAGTTGCATCATTATTGCTGCAATAATGGAGCCCACCATATAACAACCCTGGTCAAAAATCCATGTAATAAAGCTAATAAAGGAAAAATAATAACAAAGGTCATAGGGCACTTATTCCAATCTGAACGTTGGGAAAAACATCCTAGTGTGGGTGTTCATTTTATTTATTATGGATGAGGAAATTTGCAAAGGAAATGAAAAAGGATTTAGGAAGGCATGATGTAATTGTTGGAATTTTATTTATGAAAATAATGGAAATTAAGAGAAAAGGAAGGTGAAAGGTCATACATTACACGTGAGGAGGAAAATAATGGAAATTGAAGAAAATAGAGGCATCATTGCTAGCTTAAGGGGTCTTGACCCAAGTTTGGAGTTAGTTGCACCAACCAACAAAACCCTACATTGCTGGCCATTTCGGCAGCAACCTACATAGCGCAAGTCACAGTCTCACTTGAAGCAGTATTAGGGGATGCAAGAACCAAGTTTATGCATCCAGAGACTAGTGTGATGTCCTATAATGCCTTAGATCTACATCCGCACAGATCCAACCCTTCGATAGAGTTAAGACTAGTAATTCATCCCTAAATACCTTCAATTCTTCGCGAGACCAACCAATGGTGTTAATCAGACCCTAACAGGGGAGGTCTACTACTTTCACGCAACTGAACAGGTCTTCTAGGGCTTCCAAGATCTAGATATGTCATTGCACAGACCTAATTTCCTTATCTGAAACTAACCCTAAATGAATTTAGGTCTTCACGAATATCATTCATTCATCTTGTTAAGCAAAAAAATTATTAATTAACTCGATTTGCGCACAAAAAGCATAATGAATTGAAAAACATTAGTGAAAATGACGTAACAATTAAACAGATAGATGCAAGTATTTTCAACCCAAAATTAGTCTTTATTAATCAAAATCGTTCCAATACAGGCTTCAACTACCTTGCGCACTTAGCTGCAAGGTTCCATGCACTCAGTTGTGGACTCTCCGGGCCTCCGCGCACTCAACTGCACACCCTTTCCTTCGCTTGCTGACAGGAACAATCCTTCCTGTCTATCAAAAACCTTACAACATCATTCATTCATTCATACTTTTCATTATCAGTTATTAGTTATATCTAAGACTCGTTATGAATCAACTATTTATAGCTTTTCTAATACAATACCATGGCCCCTGACCCATGGGTGAGTCTTCAAAACCTCCTATCACTGACCCAAACAAGGGGCTGTCCTTTGTGACTCTTGACTAGCTACACACTCTACATCCATATTTTGTGGAGACTTTACATTCTTTACAAAATTATTTACAAAAAATGACTAGATTAATTCAATTCTAACCCTGGGGACACCATCCCAACAGGCCCCCAACACAAAGATCGTGACTCACCCTCAAGTCACTCACCTAGTTGTTCCACTTTCTTGAGGAGTTCTCTTAATGCCTTGATCAATGTTTGAAGCTCTGAGGTACTTTGTTTTGTTGCTTGTTGTACCTCCAGACCAATTTCTCTATGGTTGGCCCCTCCATTGTAAGTTGCGTAGTCCACTAGGTCTGCTCCATGGCGTTAAGTTTCTCATGAATGTTATGTGAAAGTTGCTTGGCTTTCTCTATCCAAGGCTGAAGCTGGTCTCTTAGTCAGGACTACTTTTTCTGTAACTCTGGGATCTGCATCTGAAACACCTTGCCTTCCTGCAAGCGCGCAAAGCGCTGTATTGATGCCAACGTCTGAGTAGTCATATTGATTTCATATTATTTTTGTTTCGCTTCTCTGATATCTATGTTCAACTGTTGCAGCTTATGATACTCCTAAAATTTATCCCATAGCCCCATTTCCTGATTGAATAGCTGGTCGCAATCGTGAGCTGTGACATCTAGTTGTCCATGGATTCTTTTATAACTACACCTATTGGTTCCCCAACTTCTGGTGGTGTGGTTGGTTGAAGCTTGAGTTGGAGTTCAAATATATTCATCTCGAAATGAAAAGTCATGCAACCAACCTAATATTTGGGGTTTCACACCACAACAATTAATTTCCTGACTTTTGTCTCGGCTTGTGCATCGTCTAGGATATGATATTCTGGAACTGTTTGACAGACTTATTCCATTGCTAACTCTAGGTTTGTGCTTCGTGCTTGCATTTCCTCTTTCCCCTTTAGTGCATGTGTTGGGACAGGATTCCCTAGGGTCAATTTTGGGGTTAAAAGCCCAAGTTTTGGGGTAGAAAGCCCAAGTTTTTTTATGTAAAGTGTAAAGTCTCTGCAATTTGTGGTTATGGAGCGCATAGATGTAAAGTGTCATAAAGGGTTTCCGACCTTCTTTTATGTAAGTTGTGTCAGCTTTAGAATATCCACCGATGGTTTGCAGACCATGGGATGGTATAAAAAGGAGAGTCTCAAAACAATCTAAGGCAGTTAAGTCATTTTGATGGGTCAGTAAGAGCTAAGAGCGAAGAGTCTTAGAATAGAATAAAAGCTCTGTAGCTGCATGCACAAAGGCCTATGGTAGAAGTCCGTAGTTGAGTCTGCGAAGCCCTACAACTGAGTGTGCAGGGTAGTTAGAATCTGTCAGAAGATTTGAAGTACTAATAAAGAAGATTAGTTTGAAAATATCTGTGTTTGATTTATTTACTTTTGTTATGAATAAATGCGGTTATGTTATGCTGAATAATGGGTTTATGTTTTGATGCTATATTGATGTGCGAATCTATATGTTTTACATTGTTATCTGTATGCAAGTAATAATATATGTTTACGCAAAGAACATATTAATGCATATTGAAGTTATCAAATACTTAAGTTGATCCAGGTAAATATAGAAGTAAGAGTAATTATAGAAGCGCGTAAGTGGTTGATTCACCTGGTTAGGGTGCACAAATGATAGTCATAGACCTTCATGAGGGTATATAGGCTGATTAATAAAAGTATCTCGATAAGCCCTAAAAGGCTTATCGATCTGCACAAAGGAAGAGTTTTGGCTTGAGGGGGCCTGACCCAGGTTCAACATTAATTAGCCAAACAAATCCCTACACTACTGGCCCCTTCAGCATCAGCCCATGGAGTGTGGACCAAAGTCTCACATGAGGCAGTATGTGGGGATGCTGTAACCAAGTTTTTGCACCCTAAGATGGTTGTGATGTCTTTTGATTCCTCCTATCCCTACCTTTGTCCAGGTTGCTTCTTTCTAGGGATTGCAAGATGAGCCCTCTATTCCATTCTTCTGTACCACCGCGAAAGGGTACGATCGATCTTTGCACAACCCTACCTACTACTCAGGTAATTTTGCACTGCTATGGTAGCGTGTCGTGCAGATTCCCTAATTAGTCTAAGTGTTTTTCTTATCTCATCAAATACTTAAAGTTAACATCGCATAAGCAGATATTCGTAATTGCGTTCAATTATTCAGTGTTATTTCATTCATTCGCGCATCATATAAGCATAATAAAGTAAATTCATACATAAAATATCCAAATGCATCAATAGGAAAAGACAAAGAAATTGCAGAATAACTCCTTTCATTAGTATCTTCCAAGTGTTTACAGACTTTTTCCATCCTACACACACAACTGCAAGGGTCTGTGCACTCATTTGTAGGCTTCTACCGTAGGCCTCTACACACTCAGCTGTAGATCCTCTACCTACGTTGTGACCCAAGACTTAGACTTCTTGCTCTAAATTTATGACTCTATTACATCATTTGTCTCTCTATGTCCCTAGAGATTAGCTCTTTTTATACAATCCCATGGTCCATGGACCTTTGGTAGATCTCTTATAGCCAACTTTAATTTAAAAATCTAAGGGCGGACTACCCTTTTTCACACATAACACCTTCACACTCTGTAACCACAAAATGTGGATTCTTTAGAATTATATTACAAAAATTGACTTAAACATGGGCTTTTAGCCCTAAAACTACCCTTAGGGGATCCTGCTCCCAACAGGCCCCTAACACAAACACCGTGACTTGCCCTTGAGTCACTCGGTAGGCACAGAGATCTTTGAGTGAAGCCCATCCAACTCAACCCGGATGACCACAACTTCGACCATGCACTGAGCTGCTACCTGCTTCGCATATTCAACTGTCTTCTTGGTTATTGCTCTTGCGCTTTCAGCCTGAAGATTTTGTTGCGCCACTTGCAGAGTTGCAAGCTTACCTTTGATGTTTCCTGTGACTGTGTAAGCTCCCTCTAGTCAGGGCTTTAGGCATGCCTTCAACACTGCTTCCTTATGCAGCACTATGTCCACCTATTCCTTCAACTTCTTGGCTTCCTGCAGCTTAGCTAACCTTTGTGTTAGCGTGACAGTTCACGTTGGGCCCTTAACTTCGTCATAGAATTATTGGAGTTCAAGTGCTTTCATCTATCCTCTAGATGTTTGGGTCCTCCTACAATATGGTCAGGAGATCAAACAATTTCTCAAACAATTGTTTGTAGTCTGCTACTACACTCTCCACCACCGTGACTGCTTCTCTGATAACAACCACCCACTGTTCCTTTACCTCTAGTGGTGTTGAAAGTTGGACCCTCAATTGGAGCTCTGTAATTGATAGGTTCAGCTTCAACTGAACCCACACCATCTCCTTTGAGTGTCACACACCCCTGTGGCCAATTTGTGGATGCGAACCTTAACTGGATCCTCCTTTGAAATGGCCAACTCTGGGACCATTCTGCATGCCTCCTCCATGACCTGCATGATCTTCTTGCTCAGGTTGGTCGCCTCGGCCTCAACAGTGATGGTAGCATTTCTCTGTAGGGCCATCCTTTCATCATTTATCCTCTATTCACTAATCACCTGGAGGGCATGGTGCTCACGGGCCCTAAGCTCTGCAATTACTCCATCCTGCAAGAGCTGGAGTGATTCTTGTGGAAGCACTGTCAGTTTAAGTCCAACTCCCTTCAAGGCACTAAGAGTGGGCCTGTCGTTCTCATTTTCTCTGGTCAGTGCTCCATCTGGTAGCATTATCACACTGGAAGCCTTCGTGTGCAACATATCGACAGCCTTTGATGTGCTGATAGCCAAGATGGTGGACATCGTACCATCATGCGACGTGCCGGTATGCAACTCCTGCAGCCCAGTCTAGATGGCCACTAGGATGATCTATTGATGATTTTCAAATTGTTGTAGGGCCTTTGTGATGACATCTTTGACTACATGACCGATGTCATATAAGCCATCCTCCGTCAATGTGATAGGGTCCAGCAAGGTCTTGGTCACCTTGGATTTCTTTATGGAACCTTCCTTCTCTAGCTCTCTCGAGCACTTAATGTGGGTTGACGTCTCCTGAGGGTTTGCATCATGCTACTCTATGTCCCCTTCTTCAATCTTAGGTGAAGGTGACTGCATGCCTTTGTCAGAGCCCCGCTCTATGCCACTTGTCTATTTTCTTGCCTCCTTTCCTACCTGTTCCACCTGAACCTTCTCAGCGGCCTCCTTTTTCCTCTTTTTGACCAGCTACACCATCTTCAACTTGGCCTCTTCCTTCTTCTTTTGTGCAGCGGACTTACTTCCACCCACTGCTAAGTCCATCGTAGTGTTCCACTCCACCGGCCATTTATCAAGCACCATATTGATGGCATCATCTATGGCCAGGTACGGCAAATCGTACCACTTCTGTGTAGGATCCTTCCACGCCCTGATTGATATTAGATGGAAATCAACTTTAAACTCGGCATAGCTCTATAGGTTAGCATATACCATGGGTGACAATCATGGCTCGCTATTGATGGGTATCTTAATATTCATTTCCATCAAGATCTAGAAGATCTTTATGTCCTAAACTCGCTCTGCATCCTTGGTCGCCCACAACGAAGCATACTTCGCTGCTTTAGGAAGGTTTGGCACAACTGAAGGGAACTGGATCTCCTATGGTAGCTCCCATGCTACTAGCACAATCGAAAAAAAGAGCCATGCATAGTGGAAGGTCTTGCTTTACTCTTGCACTTCGCAGAAGTTCACCAGGAACTCTCTGCGAAGGTAGTTCGACCAGTTAAACTGGACTTCTTCCATGTAGTGTTGTCTGAGTGCGACGACAGTAACTGGCACCTCGTCGACGTGGAACTTTTGCATCACCTTCCATGCAAGGATCTACATTGCCACCTTCACAATGGGGTTGAACATGCTAGAGATAGCGTACCCGCACAGCTTCTTCACCATCTTGAATTTCTCCTTCATTGACTCTGTGAGCGCCTGCTCGCCAACCTTGCCACCAAAGATCATAGCTGGATTTTCGCCTGTATATGGAAAGCACGTTATGCGGTGAATCAACATATCTGTGATGGGTATCAGCTTTGTAGTGCTTCTTTAAACAACCTTAATTGAATTTTGACTGCAACATTGTTATACAGCAAATTTACCTCCTCATCAACTCAGAGGGGAAAGACATGATAGTTGAAGCAAAGACCAAGATCACATGCCTTGTTTCCACACTAACGCTAGCTATGCATTGACAACCTACTTTATAAAGCTTCTCTACAAGCCTAAGGGTGCATTAGTGACCCAACTAACTCAATTTTCTAGTTTAGGAACACTGTTAGTGGATCCTAGTGAAGTTCTAAGGGTCAAAGGAACGAATTGACTCATAAATATCTAGATATTTGTTCCTAAAATCACTCAAGAAAAGCAAGGAAACATCCAAATTCGACCTATTTGGAAAATTTCTAATCCTAATGAAGGAGGCAAATAGGAAAGAGTTGAAAAGCATGGCGACTTCATTGCTTTTACCCTAGGGAACTCAAGGAGGAACTTGGCAACCCTAACTTAATTGCTACATAAGCAAAGCTAGGGCTATGGTGATAGAGGTTGAAGCATTTGAAAGGATAGCATACTTGATTGTCGAGCATTGTCTCAAATCATAAGAAGTTGGTAAGAAGGGAGATAGAGAGAGAAGCTGGAGGGATAAGGGAAGGCTGACGCAATAGATGGTTGTAATCACTTTTCCAACATTAATATAGAACTACAGTTTTACTATCTACTCCTTTGTGTTGGTACTATCATTCATTCATTTGTTTGTCCAATACCTTTTAGCATGAGTAGCTTAGTTATGTGTAACTAGATGTTGTTTTATGTATTCATGTATTAGTTATCAAAGTTGTATGTTGTGATTATTCTTGTCTCTTCTATGTGCAGGACTTGATCTAGAGCCAGCTTAGGGGACTTCCACCTAGCTGCATTGTGCTTTCCATCAAATTTACATGGAGGCTTGAGGTAATCTACTTCTCATACTTTGACAATTAGTTATTGTTTACGAAAATGCATGTAACTTTGTGACGGTTGCAGATAATCTTACAGTCTACTGAAGGTCCCAGGAAGACATTTGAGGGTATCTTCATTCTCCATACACCGTGCATTTTATCCTGTAGCAGATTTGGTGACTCCACTAGGGACTATACATCTATTTCCTCGTTTACCCGGACAGTTCTCAGTTTTCTCCTCATTCTAAGACCTCCCTATACATCTGCATTCCCTTTCTGACCCACCTAAACATCACTGCATCTTGCCTACATATATTCATCATTGAATTTGATCTGAGAAGCCCATTTTTGAGCTATTTCTCCACACTAACACAGGTTAGAAGACTACACAATGCTTTATAAATCTCTGTGTCTGCATACAGGGTGCATTAGTGGACCCAGTAACTCTCTGTGGCCACTGTTACATAGTGTTAGTCACCCAAAACCTTAATTTCCGGCCGTTTCTGCAAACCAAAAGGGATAGGAAACCTGCTTATGGACTGAAAGCTTATCTGTTACTGCATTTTCAGCAAAATAGGTGTCCTAAAAGTTTTTTCTTAGGAATAAGTTTTTTTTTCTTTCTTAAAAGAATTTTTTATGAAAGAAAGATCCACATTTTTATTCACTCTTCTGTTTAGCTGGTTAAAAGCTACTTTATTTTTTGTTTCAAGTAGTTGTTAGGAAAGCATTAGAAAGATGTCCATTGGTTATGCATGTGTTAAATGACTAGGATGCATGGAAAGAATATGAATATGTGAAAAACTCTCAGCTATAGAATACAGTTTGTTTTCATCAAACTGAAAAAAATTTAAAGCATTGTCTTGTGCATGATTTTTTGAGTCAGAGTCTCATCACATTTCATACGTCAACTCCCCTACCAAAGACAATAAAAAAGTACACATAAAATTTACCTAAAATCGATCAGTAACTCTTTATTGAGAAAACAAACATTAGTTCAGGCTAGGATCTTGGGATAAGCAGTGTGAGTAAACTGCCCAAGATTGAAAACCCAAACTAGTGTCATTAAAAGAGAGAAAATTCCTGCTGCACTCATACTACTGGGACCACTCTAGTAAAAGCAAAGCAAAATACGAGACAACATCGGACTATAAGTGAAGGTAGCCCGCCTTCGCTTGCAACTCCTTTGGGTATTCTGTGTATTGGGGATCCCCTCAAGGATTTCGGAGCTGAGTCGGGGACTCAGGTATCCTACCTACACAACGTACTATTTGCGACTATGTCCGCCATGGCAGTGTCTATGATTTGAGGTATCCTCAGTGGACAAGCTTTTAGGGACTTACACAAGGTGACTGGGGCAGGCTTCCCTGGTACCTAACATAAGCGGACCTACTCTGTCTTCAGTTTTTGGGAGGGTACTCATCTTCACGAGAGTACTTGGCCCCTCAATCTGAGGATTGGGCAAAGCTCAATAGTAACCTTAACTATACATTTGGCTAGCCCTATCTATTATTCACTGTGATATTAGTTTTTATCTCCAGTGATAGGCACTTATCAGACAGGGTCATTTCCCTCTATTTGTTGATTGATCAACTTAGTGTGTTTTTTATATTTTTTAGGCACCCAAGTGTTATCATTTGAGACTTTAACAAATATCATGATAAAATTTATTGATAAAAATTAACAGTCGCCATGGCTATATCTAGCCTTGTCGTCAATCTAAACGATTGTTAGGACTTCCTCCACACATTGTGGAAGATCCATCGAACTCCAATGAACCAGATTCCCCATCTTCGGGGAATCAGTCTCTTAGATATCACACGGAATATGTGTGGACAACCGATGATTCAAGTTTGCCATAGGATTTCTTCCTCCCTTTAACCCTCCGCTCACAAATCCGTTGGACCCACTCTTGGTTCCCTTGGCACTTGTACTTCCTATCTATGTAGTTGTAACATTTCCATCCATCCCGTCAATGACTAATGGGTCGAGGAACTTTAGGGACAGTTTTGGTCCTCCACCACTTCCCTAGTCGACAGTCACCACAACACCATTTATGGTGAACCCCACTATCCCATTTGTCCCAGGTACAACCACTCACATGACACCCTCCATGAGTGGAACCTAGTCAATGTCGGGTTCCACCCCTTTAGTGTCAAACTGTATACCTTCATCAAGTGCTGCATACAACGCCCCCTACAATGCTTAATATAGCACTACTAGAGCAGTTCCTATCCACCAACAATGTCTTCGGCATCCATTGTACAATTTAAACCTCCAAACTAAAGTATCTTGGGGCATTCCCAATATGCACATGCTAGTAGGGAACGTAATAGTTCCCCC
Organism: Pinus tabuliformis; assembly: GCA_031772625.1. Classification (NCBI taxonomy): domain Eukaryota; kingdom Viridiplantae; phylum Streptophyta; class Pinopsida; order Pinales; family Pinaceae; genus Pinus; species Pinus tabuliformis. Next base: position 456,111,607 of record CM062808.1, on the reverse strand, counting down.
TCCATTCTTAGCCATGCATGGTTAGTCGTTGATTGACATGAGCATTCCTTATGTCAATCAAGGACAAATGGTTAGTTCTGTGATGAGTGGGAATCCTCAAGGAGGTCCCAACCAATCCATGGGGGCACCCTACTCACAAATTCAAATGAGTCAAGGGGGCACCACTTATCCTGGGGGCAATTCTATACCCTAGTATCAAAATCCCCATGGAAATCCACACTACAATGCCATACCTCAAGGAAACTACTATACCACACAGCCCATGTATAATATTGAGACTCAAATGATGGGAGGAGCGAAAGGCTCCTCAAGTCATATGTCATTGCCTTGGTCTGAGTCGGGGGCATGAAACTCTCTGCCTTTCTTTGCAATGTTGGATATACCCGACTTGTACAAACTCACAAATGACCCCATCTACCACAACTTACTTTGGCCGCCGATCTCGCATAAGATACCAATGGACATCCCCAAGTTCGAAGGAAAGCAAGGGGAGGATCTGGGCACCCATATCACCACCTACCATCTTTGGTGTGTTTCAAACTCCATGGTGGATGATAGTGTCTGGTTACGTCTTTTTCCCCACACCCTCACTGGAAATGCAGCTAAATGGTACATTGAGTTACCACATGCATCAGTAAACACCTTCGACGCTTTAGCGATGGAATTCCTAAAGCACTTCTAGCTACCCATCCGCTATGAGACTGGGACAGAGCTCCTCACTTCATTACGTCAGGATACCGCCACCCACATCTCCGATCATATACATGAATGGAGACGTAGGTGGAGGTTAGTCAAAGCTCCCCTCCTAGACTATCTCTTAGCAGACTGGTTTTGCAAGTCCTTACTCCCGCAAATCGCTAAAGATGTCACTTTAGGTGGTGCAGTCACAGAAGACCAATCTATACGTCATGCCCAACACTTAGATCTAATATATTCACTATTTGGCACTCTTTACGACATAATACCCAATGCCCCTCATAACTCCAATGTTTCTGCTACACAGCACCCCGAAGTGCATGCTGATGGGATTTTCGGTGCAACCTCTAGGGCTACCGTAAAACAAATTAGTGGTCACATTGCTCAAATGTTAGTGGAACCCTCTACCAAATTGACTGCTCTTCCTACCACCGCGATAATCTCTGTGTAGTCTACGTAAAAACCCAGTGGTAATAACAAGAAGAATAAGAAAAAGACTGCTCCTTCTGAGGAGCAGACAACAAAGCAGCCAAACCCAATACAGAAGGCCACTACGCCTCCTGACAATGAAAAGGATAAACCCGCCAGATCTCCCTGCAAAATATGTGTTGAAGGCCACATGACCTATCGTTGTCTGCATCTTCAGGAATGCATAGAATACATTGCTAAAAGGGATACCGACCAGACCCCTGTTGTCCTCAAAAATCCTTTTCCCGCCTAGCAGCAGCAAAACCTTATTGCAAACCAACCCCAACCCCCACAAGGGGGCAGAGATGGTTCACAACATCCTTCAACTGGTGAAGTATCTTCTACTGTTAACACCTTTGATACGGTAGACCTACAAACATGAGCCAAATCTTATGGAGCTCCTATTGCTCATGTAGAGGAACCTTCCTCAAGTCAAAATCCACAGCTGCCCAACGATTTACATATCGAAAGGTCAATTGGTGACCTTGTAATTCCCACCCCAAAGGGGCACTTCGACGCACAATGCGCAATACATCTGCACGTGCCACCCAAAACTATAGCATTGTATAAGACTTGGCGCAAGCGTTGTTGGCTATGTCGGTGCTCGAAGTGTTACAAACATGCCTAGCACAAAGGAAATCTTTGCTTTTGGATATTGGTGTTATCGACCCACAGAATTCCATGCTTGCAATTTTCGACATGCAAAAGTGTAAAATTCCCCTTTCTCACTAGCTTGCATTTCAAGCGCAAATTTTTTTGAAAGGTAAAAGTATACACAGAACTGTCATTGACAAAGGTGCTTCTACCTATCTCATGTCGGATTCATGTTGGCTGCCCTGGGTTCTCCAACCCTATCCCCACTGTCAAATTCCCTTAAAGCTTTCGACCCCATCACTTTATATGGGAAAACGGTAATGGTGGACATAGAAGTCATAGATAAAAGGCTCGACTATAATCTCTTGCTAGGTCGCAGTTGGACATATGCCATGACGACTATCGTATCTACTGTCTTTTGTATCATCCTATTTCCATTGGATGGAAAGGTAGTTACAATAGATCAGCTGCCTTTCTACACCCCTAATTATTCCCCATTACCAAGAGGCTCTATACCCCTAGTAGGTGGTGTACTTGACTCTTACGTCAGTGTTGGTACGAGTCTATTGAAGGCTTCTTCCGTCATGGGTAGTTTCCCTCTTCATCCACTCAAGGTTTCACAAATGGTCAACATGCTTTCATATATTCCTCATGAACAAACCGATCCATGGATCCTACCGGCTCCTTCAGACCTTGACACATACGAAGAACAAATGTTGTTGTCACTAGATGAATTGGCCTATCAAGCCATTCAATCTACATCCGCATCTCCAGTCACGTTGGTTACGGCCAAAAATACCACTGCCCCTCCTATAAATGCTCCTTCTTTCGATCTACTCAATCAAGTCCTACCTACGGAAGAAGCGATTCAAGAAATCATGAGTTTAGGAGAGCGAACTTGGGAGGATTCCCACCATCATGTTTTGATATCTGATTCGAACATGATGCTTCTTCAAAACCTATCCCCTAACATACTATAAATCATTTCCTCACCCTATATGACCATCCAAACTTTGGAGGCGGAAGGAAACGTGGGAAATATTTAAAAGAAATTGCTCATCGATATTTATGTCAAGACAGACATTGTGGAAAACATACAGATTGGAGCAAAGCACAATCGTGAGGAAATTGTGATCTTCACCTACCCTTTTAAGGACTTCTGCGGTGTTTTCCCTTGATCTTATGAGGAAATGCATGGCATAGACCCTTCTATTGTCAAGCATGAGATCAAGAATTACCAAGCATTCTTTTTATGGTATTTTTCTTGCTCCTTAATCTGAAAAATCCTCGAGTCTCCTTCTTCGAGCTTGTTAAACTACCATGAAGAAGATCAAGCATTCTTTTTATGGTTTTTTTCTTGCTCGTTAATATGAAAAACCTCGAGTCTCCTTCTTTGGGCTTGTTAAACTACAACAAAGAAGATATGAGCATGTTCTTTTATGGGATATTTTATTGCTCTCAAAAACTGAAAATTCCTCGAGTTTGTCATTGTTGGGCTCATTAAACACATACGACAATGGTCTGAGCAATTCTTTTTTGCTCTTTTTCTAGCTCATTAAACTGAAAAAGACCATTAGAGCATTCTTTTTAAGCACTCACTCATTAAACTGGAAAAACCTCGAGTTTTGTCTTTAGTCTCATTAAACATTTATAAAAGATGACTTGAGCATTCTTTTAGGTGCTTCTCTCGCTCGTTAAACTGAAAAATCCAATTTTTTGTCACCGGGCTCATTAAAAATATACGGAAGCAACCAGAGAACTTGCTTTTTTGGGACCATTTCTCGGTCTTAAAATTGAAAAATCCCCGAGTTTTTCCCCTCTTTCGGGCTCGTTAAATCTACAAAGGAGGAATGAGCAGTTCTTTTACCTCTTTTTCCTCGCTCACTAAACTGAAAAATATACCTTGAGTTTTATTCGTTTGACTCGTTAAAATTTGATGAAGGTATTGAGTTTGTTGTCGCGTGACTCATTAAAAATTCACGACAAAAAATGAGTTTAGTCTGTCTCCTCATACTTGTATCAAAATGAGGTCAACATCTATTGAACATAGGTTTCTCTTTATCCAGATTGAATAGATTAACTCACAGAAAAGTAACCGATCCGGGTATACTATTAACCTTTTGTTACACCCGGTTAACTACTGTGACAAAGGGACCACCATGGAGTCATTCTTTATGATCTTTTCAGACTCTATAAATATGAAAAGACCACTGAGTTGTCTAGTATGGACTCATTAAACTACAAAGACAAGATATAAAGTCGCTCTTTTTACAATCCTGTTCAGACTCTCAAAACATGAAAAGATCGATGAGTTTGCCTATCTGGACTCATTAAAATAATTAGATAGGGCATAGAGTCACTCTTTTCGTGGTCCTTTTTAGACTCTTAAAATGTGAAAAGATCGACGAGTTTACCCGTCTGGACTCACTAAACTAATCAGACGGGGAAAGTAGACAATACAACTGCATTCAGTATTAGAAAGCGTAGTTTGGCAGCGGTTGTTCCCTTGAACATGGCACTCCATCAGATAAACCTTCCTTGTGACAACCTCTCAATATGAATCCTACCATCCTATGAGTTTAGCCTAAATATCGTGATGTTCTTGCATCTTTGTATCCTAACACTCTTTGATGGTCATGAGTCTAGTGCTGCATGGTTAAAACCATTGCCATGCCTTCTGTTGCTCAAGGGTTAACCTTTTGTTTCCTCCATCAACCCATCAAGCATATCCTTTCATCATTCCCTCTATTGTTTAGACCTAATGCTCAAATATTTCTAAAATAAAATCATTCTTGTCCTGTTTCATGTCGATTGATGTACGACACATTATTGCTTACATTTCGATACGTATTTTCCTATCAACTTCAACACTCTATCTAGGAAGACAACCCAGAAACACATTCAGTGCCTTAGTACTTGCAAAAATTAGTGGCAAGTTGCCTTGTGTTTGATCAGGGGTTCTCATTATTGGCTCTTGGTTAAGTGATTCTACGGGTGTTTGATGACAAAAACATATTTCACACTCGTTAGATTGTACTGTGCATATTGGAGACCATCACCATTATTGGTGGTCTTCATCGCATCTATTAACTGTCTCCATTATTGACTGGTAATCAAATGATTTCGTGCATGTTTAACATCAACGTGTATATTCAAATGTATCGATCTATGCTATTTGGTGAAGCGGAAATCAAGACCTTGGGTAGAGACTTGCATCACTCAGCCTTGTTTCCTCTCCCAAGTTACGACAGCTCATAAGAATGATTCTATTATGACACCAAATCTGCATTGTGCTTATCAGCAGCCAACATCGTCAAATCTCTTCTATGATAAAATCACTTTGACATAGCTATTGAGCATGGGAATGCACGAATTAGGACATGATTTTAGTAGTTATATATATATGTGTTGTATCAGGTTTCCCGTACCACCTGAAGCTCCAATCCTCTCTCTCTTTTTGTCGAAGAAGGAAAATTATAGTTAAGTAAAGTATTTCAGCCATCGTCACAACCTCTGATCTCATACTTTAGGGGGCATCTGTTATACAACAAATTGAGCTTCTCATCAACTCATAGGGGAAAGACATGATAGTTGAATTAAAGACTAAGATCACATGCCTTGTTTCCACACTAACACTAGCTATGCACTGACAACCTACTTTATAAAGCTTCTATGCAAGCCTAAGGGTGCATTAGTGACCCAACTAACTCAGGTTGCTAGTTCGAGAACAACGTTAGTGGATCCTAGTGAAGTTCTAAGGGTCAAAGGAACCAATTGACTCATACATATCTAGATACTTGTTCCTAAAATCACTCAAGAAAAGAAAGGAAACATTGAGATTCGACCTATTTGGAGGATTTCTAATCCTAATGAAGGAGACAAATGGGAAAGAGCTAAAAATCGTGGCAACTTCATTTCTTTTACCCTAGGGAACTCAAGGAGGAACTTGGCAACCCTAACTCAATTGCTACATAAGCAAAGCTAGGGCTATGGTGATAGAGGTCAGAGCATTTGAAAGGATAGAATACTTGATTGTTGAGCATTGTCTCAAATCATAAGAAGTTGGTAAGAAGAGAGAGAGAGAGAGAAGCTGGAGGGGTAAGCGAAGGCTGATACAACAGATGGCTGTAATCACTCTTCCAACATTAATATAGAACTGCAGTTGTATTGTCTACTCCGTGGTGTTAGTACAATCATTCATTCATTTGTTTGTCCAATACCTTTTAGCATAAGTAGCTTATTTATGTGTAACTAGATGTTATTTTATGTATTCATGTATTATTTATCAGAGTTGTATGCTATGATTATGATTGTCTCTTCTTTGTGCAGGACTTGATCTGGAGCAGGCTCAAGGGACTTCCACCTGGTTACATTGTGCTCTCCAACAAATCTACATGGAGGCTTGAGGTAATCTACTTCTCCTACTTTGATAGTTAGTTATTGTTTATGAACATGCATGTAACTTTGTGACAGTTGCAAATAATCTTAAAGCCTGCTGATGAGGGTATCTTAATTCTCCATACACCGTGAATTTTATCCTATAGAAAACATTAATTGTCAACCCAGGGTAGGTCTTGTTTCAATGGAGTTCGCAATATCTGTGTCGATACACTCCAGTCAAGCATAAGAAAGTGCAGAGAAGCTGTAAAAGGTGTCCCTAATCTAAACTGTTGAATCAAACCATGCATTTAGATACAAAAACACTCTACCGAACTAAGCACAACTTGCAACTATTGAAATAAAGGCACGTCACACAAGAACTAACATCTATTCCAACTGGTTATTATTGCTCTATTGTTTAACTCTGTGTAACAACATAAGATAAATAGAAACAAAAACGAATGCAATCCACGATTTGTACAACAACAACGAAAAACCATAAATCAATAAACTAAACTAAAATGTACACTACCTAAGCGTAATACCTGCCAAAGATGAGGGCCCTTCCTCCTCAGCAGGGCGTAGGAAGAACACAAAAGGTGATTAACGAATCAGTTGGAAAGTAACAACATCATCGAGCCAATTGATATTGAATAAGTTCAGGATTACAGAAATAGAGTAATGGTACTCTTCTATATGTCATCTTCTAATACATAAAAATTCGAGTCCTTTATAATTATTACAGCCCAAAATTTGGAAAGCAGATCAGTCATGAGAATCTCTCGATTCTCATGCTGATAAAAAATAAAGAATTTACAAATTAATACTAAATAAATGTACATCGGTTGCAACTGCCTGAGTCTTGTTGCTTCAAAAATAAACAATCCTATTGTCAACAGTTGTTATGTGGAATAATACCCACATTTCCAGCTTCGGTGCAACAACATTGGGAAAATCGTGGTTTGGGATGATGCGGCATAAATGACGACATCACTGTTGATGTGACGGCAGATCCACACGAGGTGTAATAGCATCTAATGTGTAACAAAAATCTCTGATAATAGCAACTTTTAATAACAACAACATGGAACAACACCTAGTATATAGCAACAGTTTGTAACATCACTCAAGGTGTAACAACGAATTGTTCTACCCTTTCCTACAGTTAATCCTCGCTGCATGTATGCTTCATAGCTTTATTTGTGTGAGCCAGCACCTAAAAAAGATGAACTTCCCAAAATACTTCTTCAATGCTCTCCCAGTTATACACAAAAAAGGAATAAAGCCTCATATTATTTGATAAAATACAACAAAGTAACATGACCATAAAATGGATTAGAAAGGTAAGAAAACAGAGAGTTTGGTCATATAAGGGCACAGGCTTAGAGGAAAGAAAGGTCAAAATAGGGGAAAGAATGTGCAAAAAATAGGTAAAAAACCACACCCAACATCTCCCCCCAACTGAAACAACTACATGTCTCAATGCAGAATCTCAGTTCCTTCTACTGTGCCCCAATGGAAATATATGAAATTGTAGGCACCAATAGTATCATCGCCTGGAGCTTTTAATCCTCGATCGGCCATTAACTCACATGGCCAAGATTCCTCTTCATAATCATACCATCGATAATCGGGTTGATACTCCTCCAACAGCAACCAGATCAAAGGGAATTTGAACCTGAGGCCAATTAAGAATGCTCCCACTGTTAGCACAATCTAAGCATATTCCAACACCCGTGTAACAACAGCCACAAAGTTCTTGTACTCAAAGGGTTCTCCTTCCTACAATTTCACATTAAAGGCCTCAGTGCGCTTGAGACATCTAACTAGCGCTTGGCCCCTCATGTTTTCAAACTAGTTGAGGCAGATCCTCGTGATTCTCCTTTTGTAAATGGACGATTGAACTCCAATTTCTAGATTTCTCAAGAACTATTTGAACTCTTGTGAGATCTCGTAAGCCATTCTTGGTTCAGCCCTGACCCATAATGTTTTATTTTCGTCATTGGTCTTCATTGTTTTCTTGGCCACTCAATCTAATTCCTCATAAATGAGAGGAATGCCCGCAACTACAAGTCTCCCATGAAAGAAATGAAACTCACCACCATCCTCGTGCTCACATGTTCGCACATCATATTATGCAAGAAAAACTCGCACAACAAATTTTGATCATCAAAATCAAAGGAACAAAAAATTTCAAAGAAAGTGCGGGTTAAAGGACCCATATAGGACCTGTTCTCACAAACTGCCCTTAATTGGAATAAGTAATACCATTCCCACAGGAACACAGGGTATGACATGGATGGCCGCCTACATGCTAGTAGGTTTAGAGGAAGGTCATGGAGTTTATTCTTATCAAACATTAGATCGGAGACCTCTCGATGCAGTTGATGCAGTTGTTCATCATTTTTCTTCATAATTTCTTTATGCCTCTGTGACTCCTCTTCTCTTTCTCATTCTTATTTTAACCATTTTTATATCAGGGAATCCATCATTCTCTTATGCACCTTGAGTGGAATCACTCCCTCCTGCAGAGAGAGTGTCAACTACTTCCAGTTTTACAGCTCTGCCAATATCAAAAATTTCCCAGAACGTCATCCTTCAATAGTGTTAGCCTCATGTTGCAACAGGTGTTCATTTTTCATGATTGACATTTTTACAGGCCAAATATGTCATACTTTGCAGGCTGCAGTATTCCATATTTCCATAATATACTATGAAAGAGTGCCAATCCAAATGTCACTGCTGAATTCTAATTTTGATGACTCAACCATTTTTGTCCTATAAAAGGGAGGGCCAAACAGCTTAAACTTGGTCTCCCTAGGTTTCAATTTCCTGTTTTAGAATATAGAGAATGATATCTGTCCAAACAGTTTAATCTTGGCAGATTTGTAGATAGGTAGAGAATCAAAGGAGCCCAACTGCTTAATCTGGGCCCTTGGCAGAAACAAGTGTAGACTTAGATAGGATAATAGAAAAAAGAAAAAATTTGTAAAGCTAGGTCTGCAAGTCTAAGTGCACCCAAACCAAAGAGAAGAAAAAATGTTAGGATGGTAGGCTGGGTAGGTATTGTTTGAGGTTGCAGAATGATGGTTCATGATCAATTTTGTGTTTCAAAGTGTTACACCTTTTCAGATCACAGTCATGATGCAGTTTTTCACCTGAAGGAACTCAAGCCGGACATAACTAACTCCCCTGTTCATTCTTATTCCCCAAATCACTCACTAATTTTCCCAAAGAGGTCAAGATCTTCTTGATGCCTCTTAGTCATCATTTTCCACATCATTGGCCTTGGTGAAGATCTGCTTCACTGAAGGATTTCCATTCTTTTGTTACAAAGTCCTATTCCCCCAAAATGGCCTAAGGTCCCCTACCTTAGTGCTTTCTGTTCACCTCCATATTAATTACTAACTATATTATCTAACTCCCAAATCTGTTTCCCCTTCCCCTACTAAAACTATGTATAAAAATCCCAAAAATATAATAATACCCCCCTGGCACTATAGCCATATTTTTCTTAAAGTCTGGGAAAAAACAGACCATCTGGGACTGTTTTTAACCCGTCCGTGTCCTAACAGGAGTTAGTGTGACACCTGGTCATGCTAACAACCTTTTTCCCTAACCCTAGCCCTGAAAAACCCTCTTTGCCGCCCTTAACCTAAAGTTGTGTGAATAAAACATTAACCCCTCTCGTTAAACAACCCCATAACCCACATTTCCTAAGTTCTAAAACCCCTGCCACACCGTATGAAGATTCGTTTATTCGCGTGCTCGTCCATTATTCCCCCACCAGCTCCGCGCTCCATCCACCGTTGGATCAGGCCCTCCCCATCCGACGGCTCTCGGCATTTTCGGAGGCGCCCCGCTGTTCGGACGTTAGCTTCCGATGGCGAGGCGGTTTTTCCGCCGTACCCAAAGACACTTGTCCACTTCCTATTGCATCGGAGGGGCTCTAACGGATACCGCCCCCGTACAGAAAGCGATCCGATGAAACCGCCTTCCGCCCTCTGTACACGCGCCCCATGTCGCCTGTCTGGTTCACATGTCTGCCAAGTCACCTTCACCACGTCATCTGCACACGTCGGCCTCCTGCCGAGTCACCCTTGCCACGTCATCGACCGTACATGCTGACGTCACCCTGCCACGTCATCCGCTGTACCATGGTCCCACCCGCTGACGTCATGCTGACATCATCATCAATTTTCGAGGCAAAAGGCGAAAATCGTGCTTAGGAGGCCCAGATTCAAATTCCGAGGCAGTTTTTCATGCGTGATTAGCTTCTAGCGCTAATCGCGCATGGCTACAGGAAAAGGGTTGAAATGGAAATTCCCTCATTGTGCAGCCCCCAGCAAGCCCAAAAGGCGTCGAATGACCCGTTTTTCTTCACGAGGCATGTTGAGATGAACAAAAGACAATTCTAAAGAAAACAAAGGGCCGAACAACGGCCATTAAGTTTTGATTTGACCCGCAGCAAGAGAGAAACCGATCCAATTCATTTGTCAAAGAGTATCAGAGGAGAGATGAAGCGGCAAAGAGTATCAGTTAATTTTTTAATAGAAATCTTCAGTTCCCAAGGCAGGTCAGCATTAATTGGCCTCCAGCAGAGTCAAGTCAGGAGGTGTAAGCCCATCCTAGCTCTCAAATCATAGTTAAAGCACTTAAAGCCACCGAACTACAATGGAGTAGAATTCCATGCGCAATTATTACACAAGCACTGCACCAAGCCACCGAGGACAACGCATTGATTCAATTCTGATACGGCTGCCCTCAGTGCAGCTCATAGATACTTTTTGCATTTATAAGTTTAGGTTAAAGTAATCATTTACTTTCAGACCTGTTTAGGTCACAGTTGTAGTAAACAATTTTGGAAAATCTTCGCTATATATACCACCCACTGTATTATTTCAAGGGTTGGTTGCTTGATAACGTTTCATTAGAGACTCGCACTGTATGTCTGATATTTTTCTTTAATCAAAGATTGTTGGAGAGATTGGAAGAATGACTGCCTGATGTGTTGTTACTGGTCTCTAGAGACTGAATGATGGAATTCTTGTGCTGCAACATGAATCAATAAGTGCCTCTTACCTCTGTTTTCATTTTCCACCATCTAAATAGCAGAAAGAAAGATTAGCTTAGAACTTGTTTAACTGCACTCTAGGCTCAGTTTCTGATATTTCTTTATGGTTTTTCATCTGAAATGAACTGGACATGAATATGAATTCCTTGTGGCTCATATTTAATCTTATTCACATGTGTTTGACAGTTATCTAAGGATTCTTTACTTCCCTTAGATAGAGATAATCCACTTTCCTCTATTAAACTGACTAAGAGATTCTTAATTTCCTCTCCATCCTTAGCATTCTTTCCATCCTTTTAATTTGGAAAATTGTTCCATGTGCAACTACCTTGCTCCTTATTCCTCTTGTGACCAAGAAAGCACACCAGCAGTCTTACATCTTTGACTCCATGCCCAATGCTTTGAAACTTTCACACCACACTTGCCTCTTTACTTGAAAACATCAATTTTCCCACCAAAACACAAACAAAAAATCCCTGAACTCAATAGCTAGCCTAAAATCATCATCAACAAAGCTAAATCATAAAGATAGAGCCCTCTCTGACTGCAAGTGGGCTAGAACCTGCAGTCCAAAGTTGGTTTGTGGTTACCTCGGCCGTATCCCTTTACTCCAACCTGGGGGAAAACCTGGGCGATAACAAATAGGACCCAACATTCCCCCACATGCATCATCAATTAAAGATGTCATAGCCTCCTGGGGGTGAAACTCTCCCACCTCGGCTGCTGGTTCTTGTGTAATAGCAGCTTCGTCAGTGGGTTTTATCATTATTTCTTTATTTTCCTGGTCAACTTCCATTTTTACTGTTGGTTCTTGTGTGGCAATGGTAATATCCACAAGGTTATGTTCATCATTTTCTTTCAGACCAGCTTCAGTCTCTGCTGCTAGATCTTATCTAACAATAGAAACCACCATCATCTCATGAATATTATCTTTTCCTTTCTCCTCTTGGCTGATTTCCTCCTCCACTGTTGTTCCTGGTGAAACAACAGTGTCAGCCAATGGTTCCTGTGTATCCATTTCTTAATCACTCCATGTGGATTGTACTGTCTCAGTTGCTGGGTCTTGTGTATCAGCAACGTCCTCGACAGGTTCTAGTGTAACAACTTCACAATTTTCAGTTTGAATCCCCCTTGAGGTAGTGTCTGCTGAATAGAATTTGAATCCAGCTTCCACCAACTTCTCAGCACAGGCTATGCACAAAGTGCCCGATATTTCTCCCTTTTTGGCCCTATCCATGGCCTCTGCCAAAGTATCCAGCCCTGGGGCTCTTGGCTCTGCCTTTCCTACTACTATTTGTTCCCTCAATTCTTTAATTTCTTTCTCTAAAATATCAATTTTCGACAGAAAAGATTGGGTTTCACTCTTACAAGTTGAAGGAGGTTTTTCTGGCTGAGCTTGCTCCTCATCCTTCTCCTTGATTGCTTCTTTGTTCTTTCCCGACATGGATAGGGACTTTGGGCTCCCTCTAAACCTTATTCTCTACTTCGGCCTTCTGTCACCAATCGATTTATCAATCAACTTCTTTTTGACCCTCACTGTCGAGGACTGAGGTTGCTCTCTTGTCACTTCTAGAGTTTCCCTAGTCGTCTTTGTTTTCCTTCTGCGAGTGGTCCTGGTAATTTTTTGCATGAATTCCTCCCAATTTTTTCCTTTTCAGCTCAAGGAATCCAACATAATGAGTTTAATGAGGCCATGGTTTGTAAAACACGTTTCTGGATGTGCAACCATTTTCATAGTTGCAACCATGTGCCTAATATTTCCCAAAAAGAAATAAGGAAGTTTGATCAGCTACTAATGGCGGAGATGGTTCAACAATGAGAAATGGTAATTAAACACAATTTTTTCCCATCCCTCACAAGTAATGTACTTAATGAGGAAGAGAGCAACTTCCACCCATGACTGGGGGAGTGACAACCTATCAATTCCCCTGCCTTTCTTAACCAATGACTCACTTTCTTGAAGAAAATCCCCTTTCAGTGAGGGGTCATTAACCTTCCTAGTAAACCATCTCTTCCCTTCTACTAGTAATCATGTTACTCTAGTGATAACTTCTTCCGTGACCACCAATTTTAATCCTCTAACCTTTGTCGAGTTTTTTTCCAAGTTCTTTGCAAATTCCCTGGCCACACCATTACTCAGTCCTTCCAATCTATGGAAGAATTCAAATGAGCCTACATCTTTGAAAACCTGGCATGCTTTAAGGTAACCTTCCAAGGCTTCTGTGGACCCTGGATCATGCCGTAATTGCTGCTCCTCCATTGCCTATGAAATTCAGTGTTGTTTCACCTACTTATCCTTCCCTCTGGCACACACTCTAACTATTTCAGCCTGTGCTTCCAACTTCCTCCTCTCCGAACACTCTAAATGGGGATTCAACTCTTCCAACAGGGGTAAATGGTAGGGTGGCAGGGTGGTGTAGGTGTTGGATTAGTGGGGCTTGACCCAGGTTCAGAAGTGATTTAGCCAAGAAAATCCTGGTACTACTTCGGCAATAGTCCACGGAGCATGGACTGAGATCTCACCCAAAGTAGTATGGGAGAGTGCTACAACCATGTTTCTGCACCCTAGGGATGTTTGATATGAGGTGATTGGCTCACAATCCAACCTTCACACTTATTGGGCGACGTGCACTAGAGGGCACCCCGTGCCCTGCGATGCAGTCTTTGCGCAGATCTAGCCGCAGCACGACCGTGTTATTTACCCAAGTCTTCCTTAATTAGGCCCTGTTTGGTGATTACTTAGAATGTTTTCTAATATAAGCATCCATACAAGTATTTATCAATTGTGCACAGTAAATAAATAGAGTAAAAGTAATGCATAACACCAAAATACAAATCCAAAACATATGCACAAAGTAAAATTCTCTTTATTAACTTTCAATCCTAATTACAGACCCGACTATGCCCTGCACACTCAGCTGCAGAGCCTCCTACTACTACTATGACCTAGTACACTTCAGATCCAACTCTATGCTCTAACCATGCCTTCATATTTCTATCTATTCTTACCTATCTTTACACTTAGAGCCTCACTCTATTTATACAATTCCATGGTCCATGGAGCATGGGTAGGCCAACACATCTTTACATTAAATTATAATATTTTAGGGTGGACAACCCTATGACTGATCCTAGACTTCGTGCTTCGTGCCCACAATTTACAGAGTCTTACAATGTACTTTGACCAAAACTTGGACTTTGAGCCCCAAAAACATGCTACGGGGGATCCCATGCCCAACAAGCCCCCAACATAATCATCGTCACTCATCCCGAGTCACTGTGCGGCGATCTTGGCACAGAGCCCTTCCAATTGTGACTATGCTGCGCGAAGGTCCGCAGCGCACTGAGCTGTTGCTGGCTAAACCTGCGGCATCTGATATTCTGAGCCCGCCATGTTTGAATTATTCCCTTACAGCTATACCAGCATCTGCTACACATGTTTATAGTCTCGTGCCCTAGTCTGGCCCATTGGGTCACGAAGACTGTGCTACGGTTGGTTAGTCAGGTAATTGGCCCACTCATATAGAGCTTCAAGCGACTGTTGTTTACCTTACCAAGGAAGGGATCGTCGTTGAGTTTACCCAATTGGACAGTGCCTCCGTCTGTAACCTCTTTAACCACGTAAGGCCCCAACCAGGGCATTCTGAGTTTTCCCAGGAATTTTTTGAATTTACTGTTGTAGAACAGTACTGAGTCATTGACCTTGAAGGTGCACAACTTGATATGATGATCGTGTCAGGCCTTTTCACATTGTTTTTGTACCTGCTGATGAAATCCCACCATAAATCGTTCTTCCTCGAGTTCTTATGATTGCACGAGCCTCTCTTCCAAGGCTTCGCAGTCCGACATGCCTGCAAGTGCTGCTATTCACAAACTAGGTACGATGTCTTCCATTGGCATGACAACTTTTGTGCCATAGACTAGCCGGAAAGGTGTCTGAACCGTCAATTTTTTGCACATGGTTTTGTATTCCCATAATACGGCAAGTATGTGTAGGTCCCAACCATTTCGCTACATGTTACATACTTTGGTCAGTGCAGTCTCTAGTATTTTGTTGAATGCCTCTATTGTCCCATTAGCTTGTGGGTGGTACGGTGTACTTTGCTAATGATACACCTAGAACTTCTCTGTGAGGTCGTTGATGGTTTCATTAGGAAGAGTGTTCCGTGGTCACTCATTAAGATTTTTGGGTAACCAAATCATGTCAACACATTGTCGAACAAAAACTTCACAGCCTTAGCGGCCGTGTAGTCCTTAACTAGCTACACTTCCGCCCATCGTGTCAGGTACTCCGTCACAGTGATGATGTAGCGCGCACCCATATTTCCCTGAGGTTTGATCGGTCCCACAAATTCGATTGCCAATTTTTTGAATGGCTGTAGTATCATTTGTGGATTGAGTGGCATCTCATCCCTTCGTGATGGTTTTCCAGTCCTTTGGCATATGTCACAAACCCGACAGTGTGCTCTCGAATCTTGGTGCAATGTTGGCCACCATAGCCTAGCGCGAAGAATCTTTTGTGCAGTCGTGCATCCTGCATAGTGTCCTCCTACAACACCCCCATGTGCTTCCATGAGGATCTGACCTCGTTCAAATTCTGGTACATATCTTCACAATATCTCATCATTTCCCATTTTGTAGAGGTGCCCCCCAATGACAGAAAAGTCCACCACACACACCACTAATTCCTGATTCTCTTGGACTAAGTATTCCTTTAGCACAGTCCATGTGGTTAGAAAATGGATTATATCATCGAAGCAGCCATCTGCGATGTGTATTGCGAAGAGCTGTGAATCAAGTAGTCCCTCCTCCAAATTTGTTGGCTCCTCGCCTATCTCAATTCGTGACAAGTGATCTGGTCCTACATTTAGGCATCCCGTATTGACGATGACCTCAAAGTCATATTCTTGAAACAGTAAAAGCCATCTGCATATGTGCCCCCCTAACACAGGCTTTTTCACCAGGTATTTCAACACAAAATGATCGGTATACATCTTGAAATGCCCACCAAGTAAATAGTGTCTGTATTTTTGGAGCGCGTACACCATCGCCAACCCTTCATGATCAGTAATAGAATAGTTTTTGGACAGTCTCCGACTTGTGAATATGATTGGGTGATCTACACCCTCCGCGCCTTCCTCCGTGAGTACGGCTCCCAGCGCAATACACGATGCATCAACATGGACATGAAATTCCACATCCCATTTCAGGAAGACCAGGATGGGAGTAGATGCCAGTTTCCCCTTGAGGACATCCAAACTTTTCATACAATTATCATTCCAAAAATATGTAGCATCCTTCTTCAATAGTTTTTCCATCGGCGCTATTATTTGGGCATACTCTTGATAAACTTCCTATAGTAACTAGTGTGCCCCAAAGTAGCATGCAGTTGTTTGAAACTTCGCGGTGCTTCAAAATTTAGAATAATGAGAATCTTCGCAGGGTCCACCATCAAGCCTTGTTTGTAGACCACATGGCGTAGCAGGCTTCCAAAGGGAATGAGGAAAGCGCACTTCTTAAGGTTCAGCTCAGCGGCAAGTATCTAGCATCAAACGTAAGCTTGCTACATGGTGTTTAACTAATCCAAAGATAGTCCAATCATCCAGATAGACCTCCAAGAACTTGTGGATGTATTCTTTGAACACCACCACCACTATGCACGAAAATATTGCTGGTGTGTTCTTCAGTCCAAAGGGCATGACTGTATACTAAAAGCAACCCCATTTTGTTGCAAAGTTTGTTTTTCTCCTATCTTCTAGCGTGATCTTGATCTGATGGTACCCTGAGAAGCCATCCATGAATGAGTAAGCTTCCTGACCGCCAACATTCTCCAATACTTCATCTGTGAATGGTGTCGGAATGGATCGTGAACACAGGCATCGTTAAGCTTCCTGAGGTCCACGAATATTCTTATTTTGCTTTTCTGCTTTTTCTCTTGTTCTACCATAGGACTCACCCAATTTTATTCTTCCACTAGTTCAATAATTCTGGCTGCAAGCATTCTTTTTTAATTTGTCCAGACCTTTTCTTTATATTCTGGGTTCAAGCGGTAAGGCCCCTTCTAAACTGGCTTCACGTCGGGTTTCAGAGTGATCTTCATCATCCCTAAGTTGCCAATGATCCCTTTTAAGTCCATGATTTTGGTCGGGAACAAGTCTTGGTATTCGCGAAATAACTTAGCGACCTTATCTATCATAGCATCCTCCCAGTAGTCCCCAAGCATTGCATACTTCGGCTTTGCTTCTATGCCAATGTTTACCTACTTTGTTTTTAGCAGCGTGGTGATATCGAGATCCTCAATTGAGGGTCCTCGAACCTCGCCATAGCCTTTGGTTTCTAGAATATTAATATTTCGGGGGCCGTCATCATCCTCCTCTACCTACACGTTATAACATTCTAGGGTGCTATTTAACTAGGTTGCCCATACTGGTTGAAGCATTTCTAGTGGTTCCTGTGGTATTTTGAAGATGGAGGCTTTTACTGGTTGCAGCGCATCGTCAACAGTATCCGACCACTAGTATTCAAATGTGAATGTTAACAAAGATCCCTCGCACAAGACATCCCATTCGACCGACCATGTCGTAGTTCTGTCTTAGTATAACAATTCATGGGTATGACATCTAGGGTATGGTAGAATAAATGTACCCATTCAGGTTGTGGTTCTTCCCCGTAGACCTTGGTCCATTTCATGAGGTGTGTGCATGGGTCATCTCGTCCATCATATTTTTATTCTAACCATAGTTGTGGTTTCCCCAATCATAGGTGCATCATCCTTCTACATCTGCGCCAATCCTCAAAATTCCCTTGATGTGTACCCCACCATTGTGCTGTTGTTGCGTGCGGTGCCCACTTCAACACATCGAGCCACTACTGTTCTCGTATTGTGCTTTCAAATATTCTCATAAATTCATCCAGCACTGTCAATCCATCATATGTTGGCAGATCTCTTGCCTTTATTGTCACGCAATGCAATGATCTAACCATCATGTTGCAATTCAGCATTGTCACTTCATGCAACCAATTCTTCCATCGTTCTACCTCTTTGTATGAATCCGAAGTGCAGGAGCTTTAATGCTCCCACGAGAGTCTCCCATCTGTAGTCGGATTCACCCAATCCTGGTCTCGTGCGGTTATCTTGTAAATACAATCCAAATCATCGTCGCTATCATCGTCGCGCACAGGTTCAGTGTAGCATGCTCCTTCGGTTGGGTCTAGTGGGACTACTAAACGTAGTGACCTTTTCTCGAAGATCATATTACACTTCTTCAGGTTGATGACTCCATTCATATCAATGGCCAATCTATTCCTAACAGTGTGGGATAGGGATTGTTATAATCGAAATCTCTATTACCTCAAAATCCACCTATGCGCTCGTGCCTTCAATATCAATTGTTACACCTTGCAACCTCCCCATGCACAAAATCTTCTATTGGTTTTCCATTCGGAACTAAATAGGGGACCATTGTAACATGGGCCTACCCATGCATTCTCATGTTTGCTTCAGTAATACATTTGTGTCCGAACCCAGATCTAGGATTACATGATCCATCTCATACTCACCAATCCGCGCAGTCAACCTCATTTCCCTTCCAGTGCGCAATGCATGCTTCCCCAATTTCCAAACTATGCACGGTTCTCCTGACCCCGTGCAACTGGTAATCAACTCTTGTAGTCCTTTAACTACCCTACTATCGCGCAAAAATTTCATGCATGTCTCCAGAAAGGTAGTGAACATTGAAGGATCCATTCCTGGCTCTGGTTGATCCTTACTACTTGAAGTGGAGGCCTCCATGAAGCTCCTCTTAGCTTCCATGAATGTCTCCTTAGCGCATTCTAAGTCAAACTCGTGTTCCTTTGCAGGAGACTTAAAAACCCATGCACTTTCCTCTAGCTGCTTAACCGTATCCTCTCCTGTGATCATACCACTTAAGCATCATGTTTACATTTGGGTCCTCTTCGCGTGGCTCAGACCTCATCATTTGTATATTCTGAGTCAGAGGAGGCTAGAATACCCCTTTTTCATGCATCCTTATGATCAGTGTAGGACAATCTATTGTTTCATGATCAAACTGAGCACAATACGAATAGGATATCCTTGTCGGGTTGGTACAATCACAAGCATAGTGTCCTGGTCATCCACAATTGTAATAAATTAATTGTCCGCCCCTTCCTAGCCCCATTCCACCTCATCCTCGAGCTCAACCCTGAAGTCCAGTGCATGCCATCCACGCATCTGGGTTGAGGGTCCACGTTTCGGTCTGCATCCTATAGGCAGGGATCCGATCCATCATTAGCTCGTAATTGCGGCAAGTGCGCTCATCGTGGCCTACCAACCTGCAGATATTACAAAACAATTGATAGGGCCTCTGTGTATACTTTCGCAACAAGTGACAATTATCTGTCATGTGTTCCCCTCCTATTTGACAGATCGCGCACCATAAAGTGGGTGCCCCACTTGGCCCTGCCTATGCCTCCAGTCTCAACGGCATTGGTCCTCCTCTTGCCAAGTAGTTCGCCAACACCGGACAATGATCCTTGCAATGGCCTTGGCCTTTGCATTTTATGCACCATACTTCCTCATGTGCCTCTGTCCGTGATGCCCTATCCTACTTTAGACTTTGCATTTCCAAACACAGATTCTATAGTTGCACATGGATTTGTTGAATTCCTAGCCCAAGGTCTTGTATCGGGGTCTTATGCAATCACATTCTCATTTCCAACGCTTCGGTCGGGGTGGAAAGTTTCTGTTGTGACAATGCTACCCTTAAGTGTAATGTTAGAGATGCCACAAACCATGCGCGATGTTGTCCATCTGTCAACATCATATTGGCTCCACGGATCTTACTCTTCAGCCGTTGATCTAGATCCTTGGGAGTCTTTCCCAGGAGCATCGTGATTTCTTTAAATCGATGATTGGTTGTGTTTCTCACATTGGCCTGCTAAATTCTCTGTTTAGCGTGGTCTAGATCTCTGCTATCCCTACGTTTGGGTATTCGTTATAGTGCTTGATATGCCATGTTAATGCGCGATCCTGCAGTGTGCTCAACAATGTAGCCTTCTTAATATTTTCGTCCATGACACCTTGTGCTTCCCATACTACTCTTACCATGAACTAGAATTGGTTCAGATCTTCATTCCCTACCCCTCTGAATACTGGTAGTTTGATTGCGCTCGCCATACTGAACTGTGGAGGTGGTGGAGCTGGAGTGGGTGGAGATGGAGGTGATGGAGGTGATGCAAGTGGTGGTGTGGGTTGAGGTGGTAACTGCAGAATGCGCTGTCTTATCAAACTAACCGCGCTTCTCGAAGAGACCTTAGGGAACTCTTCCTCACTCTCTCGCAAGGGTGAAATTAAGGGATTGTTTTCTAATTCTTTGCTACATTTGTAGATCTTTCCGCTCCGCATAGTCCCAAACATTAATGTATTCGCATGACCATTTTTTCACATAATAGCATCTTAATCCAAGTATTCAAAGATTTAATATACTTACCTTGCGTTCCTTTGAGAAAGCATCATTCTGCCTCACTATAGCTTACGGTCATGTCTACCATAAAATCAGTGATAAATACTCCTATTATTCAGTCGAGCCAATGGTCCACAACTCGCGCGATCTTATCTTTTGATGCTTCTACTAATTTCGGAGTCCACACTATTGGTTTGTCGAGCCTACACCTTCCCTGGCTATCAACTAACTTTGCGATCCACTCATAAAACTTAGAAGGAAAGGATGCAAAGAAAATTTCGTGGATTTCTGTATACACGTAGCACTCCAACCACTGCTCCTTAGATACTTGCAGAGTTTTGTTTTCTTATGTCATGAACTTGTGAATCTTCTTGTCCAACCACTCTTCGATTTCCTTCTTTGTTGGTTTCTAGTGGCACCACATCAGAAATCCCTTATGTAGATCCCAGTCTCGGCAACAGAACCATTTTTTGACTTAGTGGGGCCTGACCTAGGTTCAGAAGTGATTTAGCCAAGCAAATCCTGGTAATACTAGCCCTTTCGGAAATAGTCTGCAGAGCGCGGACAGACGTCTCACCCGAAGTAGTATGGGATAGTGTTAGAACTAGGTTCCTGCACCCTGGGGATGTCTGATATGAGGTGATTGGCTCGTGGTCCAACCTTCGTACTTACTAGGCTACGCGCACCAGTGGGCACCCCATGCCTTGCAATGTGGTATTTGCACAAATCTAGCCACAACGTGACCTTTGTTATTTACCCAAGTATTCCTTAATTAGGCACTGTTAGCTGATTAGTTAGAATGTTTTCATATATAAGCATTCATACAAGTATTTATCAATTGCGCGCAGTAAATAAATAGAGTAAAAGTAATGCATAACACCAAAATACAGATCCAAGAACAGATGCACAAAATAAACTTCTCTTTATTAACTTTCAATCCCAATTACAAACCCGACTCTGCCCTACGCACTCAGCTGTAGGGGTCCGCGCACTCAGTTGTGGACTCTACTAGGCCTCTGTGCACTTAGCTGCATAGCCTCCTACTACTACTATGACCTAGTACACTTTAGATCCAACTCTATGTTCTAACCATGACTTCACATTTTTTGTATATTTTTACCTATCTTTACACTTAGAGCCTCATTCTATTTATACGATCTCATGGTCCGCGAACCATGGGTAGGCTAACACATCTTTAAATTTAATTACAATATTTTAGGGAGGACAGCCCTATGACTCATCCTAGACTTCGCACTCCGCACCCACAATTCGCAGAGTCTTACAACCTACTTTGACCCAAACTTGGGCTTTGAGCCCGAAAAACATACTGCGGGGGATCCAATGCCCAAGAGCAGGTGAATATTTTGGATTAAAATTTGGCACATATGTTTCGTACTGCTTAATGAATTTTTCCTTGATCGTGAGTCATGGGGAGGTTTCATTAATGGTGCCCTTACCCTTTTTGGTATGGTTCGGCATTAACTAAATATAACTACCGAGTCACATGACTTAATTGCTGGATTTTTTGAATAATTACAAATTATGCAACGATCATGTCGCGATGTGATTCATTCCCCCACCCCTAGCTTAATTATGACAGCCATCCTCAGTCATCAATAATCATGTTAAGTTTCCATAATTACAAAATAAAATGAATTCATTGTTACCTTTTGGATGACATACCTGGGTGACATGGAACGAGGTAATGGGTGGCGCGACGTCGAATCATCCTTGGGCAGCGAGACGTGTGAACTAAAATATGATGACGAGGCTCATGGTGATGTTTTTACTGTTTATTACAATCAAATATTTTGTTTTATTCCTGAAAAGGTCGTCGCCTGTTACATGTGTAACAACCAAGATGATTGATGTATATTAATTTAATATCTTCAAACAAAATATCGTGTAACAACATCTACCGCATGATATACTTTGGAATAAAAAATGCTATTATAGACGGTGTAACAGCCGCCACCAGGTGGTTTTCAACTGCTACAAAAGTGTTTGTCTACGCTTGACAAAGGTTTTCACAGCCAGATTTTTTTTTTTTGGATGGTGTAACAACTGCCATCAAGTGCTTTTCAGCTGCTACACTTATTGGAAAAACTATTTTTTTTGCAACATAGGGGGGCTTTCCCCTATTCCCATAATCTGTAGATCCGAATTTATGACAATGTTGACAAATGAATCCTTTGAGGCAGGTTTGTGATACAACCGAAGATGATGCCCGTTTACAAGTAATTATGTCCTTACACTATCAATGGTTACCAAATTTATAGTCGCATTGTCAAAGACTGCATCTACCTCATAAGGATCTAGCCATCTGGTGCAAATATTAGCCTTGAAGTCTTAAAACCTTGAGTCATATAAGAGAGCCCAATCTCCTTTCTGGAATTGCTTCTTCTTTATAAATATGTCATGCCACTTAGCTCTCTTTTGCTAGATGATCTCTGTTTACATGATAGCAACCAACCGTTTCTCCTCCAATTCATTGAGCTGGTTCAATCTCTGCCTTTGTGTTGTAGCCAAATCCACCTGCAATTCTATCCTTGGTGATTTAATTTCAAATTCAATGGGGAATAAAGGGTTCTTTCCATACACAAGTTCATATGGTGAGAATATGGTGGTGTTCCTCCATGTAGTCCTATATGCCCATAACACTTCTAGAAGTTTGTCAGCCCAATTTCTTCGATGACTGGCCACAAGATTAGTAAGGATTCCCTCAATGACTTTATTAGTGCTTTCTACCTGGCCATTCACTGATGGATGGCAATGATTTGTGATTCTGTGATGGATTTTATATTTTTCGACCAACTCCCGGATCTTATGATATGTGAACCGTGGTCCTCCATCTGTGACTATCTCTCTAGGTATGCCAAACCAGATGAAGATGCCTTCAAACAGGATGCTTGAGACAGCCTGCTCTGTGGCTCTATTTAGTGCCTTCGCCTCAACCCATGTTGTGACATAGTTAGTATAGACCAAGATGTATGATCTCTGTTTGGATGAAGGATAGATTGGTCCTACAAAATCTACAACCCACTTCTCAAAAGGTTCTATGATGATCAAGGGATATAACGACATCTGATCTAATTGCATTGGTTGTCCCATCCTTTGAAAACCATCACAGCCCTTCACACACTTCTTGGCATCCTAAAATATTGTTGGCTAGTAGTATCATGTTGAAAGGACTTTGTATTGTGTCCATTTGTCTACGAAGTGTCCTCCGCAAGGTTCCTCATGGCAGGCTTTGAGGATATCAAAGACATTTTCCTCTCTAACACAACATCTAATCTGGAAATTAGGTCTAGTGTGATAGAGGTTCCCATCTATCTAGGTATATGTAGCACTTTGTTGTATGATTTTCTTTTTCTTTTTGGAGGATAAATATTGGGGAAACTTCACTGCAACAAGATAATTGGCTATATTTGCATACCAAGGTGAGTAAGTATAAATAGCAAAAAGATATTCACGAGGGAATGAATCTTTAGTAGGAGTGCAACTATCATCAATAGTTAGCCCAGTAAGAAATTTAGCTACTACATTGTCTTTTCCGGGCTTATCTACAATAGTGATATCAAATTCTTGTAACAGAAATAACTAGCATGTAATCCTACCATTTGTAATTGGCTTATTCATTAAAAAATGAATGGCAAAGTGGTCAATGTGTACAAATACTTGATATCTAGTGATGTAATGCTGGAATTTATTGATGGCGTGCACGACTGCTAAGAAATCCTTCTTGGTCACTGTGTAGTTGAGCTCAGCTAGAGTTATATTTTTACTTATGTAGTAAATAGCGTAAGGTTTCTTATCGTCCAATTGGCCCAAAAAAACATGTACAACAATATATGATACATCTGTAGCTATGTGAAATGGCAGTTCCCAATTAGGTCCTCACAAGACAAGAGTTGCTGATACACAACATTTCAGCTTCAAGAAGGCCTACTCACACTTCCCTATCCACAAGAAATCAACATCCTTCATGAGCAAGGAAAATAATGGCGATGCAATTCTAGAAAAAATTTCTATAAATCTTCTGTAATACCCTGCATGCCCCAAGAAACTACGTACCTCTTTCTGCGTTTTGGGGGTTGGAATTCTTAGAATTACCTCTATTTTTGTAGGGTCTACCTTGATTCCGTAAGAAGAAATGTAATGTCCAAGCATGATCCCTTTAGTCATCATCATCTGACATTTCTCAGTGCTCAAGAAAACATTAGTCTATACACACCACTCTAGCACTTTTTCTACATTAACTAATGTTGTTTTTAAATCATCTCCATAGGATGTGAAATCGTGCATGAATATTTCCAGACAATCATTCAATAAGTCAGAAAAAATTCCCAATACCTCCCTTTGAAAGGTTGATATAAAAAGAACGTGTAACGTCGTTCAATGACACACATGGAACACATCTTACAAATTATTGGGGGCTCCTTTTCCATAATTATTAATTGGTAACGTCATTGAACGACATTAGATGTGTAACGTCATTATACAAAGAACACACAATGTCCATCTGTCTAATAACAATATCTCATCGACGAGTTATCTTTGCAACCTTTTCTTGCTCCTTTTGCCAGCCTTCGAAGGCCTGGCTGTCGGACTGACTAATATCCCAAAGTTGTTGTTGCAACTCTTCATATTTCTCCCGGGGGACTGTTTGTTCCTTCAACTGTTCAGCTTCTTGCTGAGCTTGATTCATCATCTTGTGCAGGGTTCTTGTTTTTGGATCCTTTTTCCATAGGGCCATAGAGGCCGGGAGTTTTGCCTGAACCTTTTTGTTATACTTTTTGGAGTTCAGAACCCGGATCACCCCTGAGGGTGGTGCCTCTGTTTGGATCTCCTTATTCTCCTTTTCTTTCTTAACACGAATGAAAGGTTGTTGTGGTTCCTCTGTTAATGGAACATCATCCTGTCCCTCTTCCCCAATTGGAACGTCATCCCGTCCCTCTGCCCCAATTGGAACGACAGTCTGCTCTTCATTATCAATTGGAACAGCAGTCTGTTCCTCATTGTCAATTGGAACAACAGTCTGTTCTTCAGTGACAATTGGAACAACAGTTTGTTCCTCAGCATCATTTGGAATAGCAGTATGTTCTTCAGTGACAATTGGAACAGTAGTTTGTTCCTCAGCATCATTTGGAATAGCAGCAGGTCTTCCAGTCGGGTTTCGACCAACAGGGTGGCTATAAGTCCTTCGTCTTCTTGTTCTACGGGATTTTGCTGCAGTGGTCGTCTTTCTTTTCCTTGTGGTCCTTCGTATCCTCAGACTGGCTTTCAGAATCCGAATTTGCTGTCGGAGCCAGGCTATGGTGTTCAGCAACCTTTGCTGTTTAGTCCTTAATTTCTTGATTTCCCTTGCCTCAGCAGAGGGTTTACAACTGGCCCTTAAATATGCTCCTACTCTATCTAGAGTTTCTTCTGGTGCCTCAGGAACAGATTGTTCTCAGTTGGTGTCCCTTATTTCTTCCTCATGAACGGGCGGGTTTTCTTCTCCTTCCTTCTCTGCATGTAAATTTTCAGGTATGTCTTCCCCTGGAGGTCAATCGGGAGGACCTGCTAGGCTGGAGGGTTGGCCATATTTCCCCATACTGGCCAGAATTGCGACCAATTCTTCTTCGCCCACAGGGTCTCGCAGCGGGCTGCTTTTTGGCTATACTACTTCTTCCTCCCGATTGTCCTGCTCAGTGACTGCCTTGGAGTGTTCAGCTTCAGAGTGCACTTCTCTTTCCTCACCTCCTTCTCCGGCTTGCTCAGTCTCGCCCCCAGATTGTCCAGCATTTCCTTCGGAAGGTCCTCCTTCTGGTTCTGGAGGTTCGTCTATAATCTCAATTGGTTGGCTGGTGCTTTCCCGAATCTTTTCCAGCCTCCCTCGTATTCGAGCTAGCCGGACTGATTTTCTTGGTTTCTCAGGTTGTTCAGGTGTACAAGAAACAGGTTTTTCTGCTATCACTTCTCTACGTCTTTCTGGTCGCTCCGGTGTACGTGAAGAATGCTTACGTTTTGGAGCAACACGCTTTCCTGCTCCCACTTCTTTGCGTTCCTCTGATCGTTCCGGTGTGCTAGAGGAATGTTTAGGTTTTGGGGATGGTGCAACCAATCCCCCCTCAATCAATGCAGTGAGCTCCTCCCAGCTGCTCTGCTGTTGAGTGAGACTATGGCTCACTATTAATCGAATCAATCCATGGTGGCTAACAACTGCTTCCACGTGCTGTGCCGTTTTCAGGCTTCGGGCCGCATCATGCAAAAGTGAATTTAAAAGTGCAGGCAGATTTACAGAACATTTTTCTTTCAAAACAGCTAAGAGTTTAAGATGGCGTGGTCTTACCACGTCCTTCCTTCCTTCGCAAGTAATGTAGCTCTGTACTATCCTTGATAGTTCGGTCCAGGGTTCTCCTAACGTTGCTGGCAGAACTCCCTTCCCCTTCACTGTCAAGCTTTGGCCTTCATCCAGAAAAATCTCCATAATCTTTTGTAATCTTTCTTGCCTCAGCTTCCATACAGGTCCGGTGGCTGGTAGTCCTGAGACTTCTGCAATTACATCGTCAGTGACCGCTATCCGCCTTTCTCTTACTAT
This sequence comes from Pinus tabuliformis, assembly GCA_031772625.1. Lineage (NCBI taxonomy): Eukaryota > Viridiplantae > Streptophyta > Pinopsida > Pinales > Pinaceae > Pinus > Pinus tabuliformis. The sequence continues at coordinate 456,084,348 of CM062808.1, read as the reverse complement.
GGAGTAGTCCTCCTACAAGTTTTGCAGAAATTCCAACGCCACTGTCTCGTTTGATTCTTGTAGGTGACTGAAATAATTCAGCCATCCATCCTTTTCCAGGATCTCCCGGGCAGCAGCAGAGACTGTCAATTCCTGAGGTTCGCTTCGGACTGCCTTCCCTCCCATGGTTCTACTAAGGATTTCCAATGGAACAGCAACTGCCTGTGCTGTTTTGGGACGCAGAGAAGGTGATCGTTGCGAGAAAAAAACAGAGTATGCAGCAAAAATGGATTGTGGATGGCAACTTTGTGTAAAATAGAATTATCATATCGTTAAACCATGCCATAGCTTCGTACACTATCTACCCCGAATGGTGTGCTGACACGTAACTCGTGGAGTAATGAGATTACCTTCCCCCCCGCGATGTGATAGGCTGCCCCAGCCGTCAAATAGAGGAGCAGCAGCCATCGTGTAACCAGTCATAAAAGAACAGCATATAAAATTACGCCATGTTTTAGATAGACAACGAAATACCGAAATCGAGGCAAAAAGATGGATCACGTTTTAGATAAGAGCCTGCGTAATATGATGCGAGGCCGGAGGATGGGATGTCTGTCAATCGTACGAAGTCCCCAAAGGTCATTGTCAGTTCCTTTGCCATGATTGGTAGTAATGAGTGTTCATGCGATATATTCATCGGGAAATAAAATATGAAATATTCATAGGATAGAAGAAACAAAGAGGTATTAATATCATCCATGTTGGTGTAACCATTATGACTTCGATACCATTAGCAGAGCTCTGCTGCCGACAAGTGTCCATAACCTTGGCAGAGTTTTTTATTTCACCCCCGGAACCATGATCCTTTGTGTGTATAAAAGCATTTTGTCAAAATGTAGGCCATTATGCTGGCTTGGTAACCAGGTAGCTATAATGCCATTCACAAGGAAGGTGCGAAACGTGGACAGGCTGGCTCGTAATGAGACCCCCTGTTCCAAGGTCTGTTTATTTAGTGTACCTTTTGGACCATATCCCTGGTGTGGTGGCCATACTGGGAATGCCACTTTGCTTCCAACCTGATGATCATGGTAGGCTCGATCTTGATGAGACACCCTATCCTGCATTTGACAATTAACAATCCATATTCATCATTCTTTCTCTTTTTTTCTCTTTTGCAAAGCACTTCATTTTCTTTATTTACACATAAGGATGGTTCAGAACTCCTTAAGAGTGGGAATGGTGGAAGAAGTCTTATCATCCCAACAGGAAGATATAAATCCTCTGTTCTTATTCCTGAGTAATAATCAGAAAAAACTTTTTAGAGAAATCGCCATGATACAGATAACCAATCAAAACAATAGGAATAAGTCAATGACAACAGAGATGAGAAGTAAGTATGTCCCTCCTCTTGTCCTTTTATCAATACTAGGCTCTATAAAGATAGCGACCTTATGATCTGCTGACTTATGTATGTCGTAATTTATGTTCATTGCATAAGTGCATAGTTGTAGCTTAAAGACTGGAGAAAACATGACTGAAAGCATCCTCAATATGAATCATCACAGAGAGAAAAAACATGGCTATGGTGTTGTTTTTTTTTTTGAAAAAGGAACAGGAGAGAAGAATCCATGCAAAACAAATAGTTGAGATGCCATTCTTTGAGACGGAACAGCTGAAGAAAATGCTATCTCCTTTGAAAAAGAAGCAGCAGAAACTCCCAAATGCTGTTCCTTTTGAAAAGGAACAACAAAAACTCACAAATGTTGTTTCTTTTTGAAAAGGAACAGCAAAAAACTCACAAATGATGTTCCTTTTGAAAAGGAACAACAAAAACTCACGAATGTTGTTCCTTTTGAAAAGGAACAGCAAAAACTCACGAATGTTGTTCCTTTTGAAAATGAACAGCAAAAACTCACGAATGTTGTTCCTTTTGAAAAGGAACAACAAAAACTCACAAATTCTGTTCCTTTTGAAAAGGAACAGCAAAAACTCACGAATGCTGTTCCTTTTGAAAAAGAACAACAAAAACTCACGAATACTGTTCCTTTTGAAAAGGAACAACAAAAACTCACGAATGTTGTTCCTTTTGAAAAGGAACAGCAAAAACTCACAAATGTTGTTCCTTCTGAAAAAGAACAACAAAAACTCACAAACGCTGTTCCTTCTGAAAAGGAACAGCAAAAACTTACAAACGTTGTTCCTTCTGAAAAAGAACAACGAAAACTCAGAAATGCTGTTCCTTTTGAAAAGGAACAACAAAAACTCACAAATGTTGTTCCTTTTTGAAAAGGAACAACAAAAACTCACAAATGCTGTTCTTTTTGAAAAGGAACAACAAAAACTCAGAAATGATGTTCCTTTTGAAAAGGAACAGCAGAAACAAAAAACAAGCAAATGTTGTTCCTTTTGAAAAATGAACAACAAAAATACAAATTACTGGGGGCTCCTTTTCTCATTAGACGACATTGATTTTCGTGTTTTTTATTATATACACATAACTAGTCTTTTTACTCTATTTTTAGTATATAATTTCTCCTTACAATAATAAATTGTACACTATTATGTCACATCTCTATTATCTCTAGAGAGAGACATAGCTCGTCTTTTTACTCTATTTTTAGTATATAATTTCTCTCTACAATAATAACTTGGACACTATTATGTCACATATCTATTTTGTTTCAAAATTCCAAGTAATTTTATCACTAATGCATGGTTAGTCTTTGCAAAGCTAATTGTTTAATAACACATGATTTTAGATTTAATGCTTTGTCAAATTTCATAAGTATGCACGATTCAATGACCATACATTTGTATTTGACCATACATTTATATTTTTTCTTTGGTTAGATATTATTAAAATATTTCCATACGTATTATTATTATTTTTTTCTTGATTTGTTGCTATTTTTTTTTTAATTTAAAATCTATTCAAAGTTTAGCATTATGAAATTAAATTTATTATTTTTAAATAAAATTTATTTCTATTTATCTCAAATGTGATTGGTTGAAATGTATACCCTCTTATTTTGCAATGATGGCAAGAATTGACTTTTATGTACTCTATTATTAATTACTATATAATATATCACTAATTACTATGAATAATAAATATAAATAATTTTAAAAATAACATTATATATTAATTACAATGTAATTTATTGGTTTTATTTTTTAATTTACAAAAAAAAATTTGAAAAATATAAATTTGAAAAAAATATGTAAAAATAACATTTGTACAACTCTCGTTATATCAATCTATACTCTAATGACATGACATGTGTACTATAATATGAGCATTATATAAAAAAAATTATCATCATTCAATATTAAATAAATAATTATTAACTAGTTATCATTTTCTTCAATGTCAATTATATATCTATATCTATAAATATATATATAACCTTTATCTACCAAACAAATGTTTAATTATATTAAAAAAAATTAATTGTTAAACAAATCTTCATATAACTTATTTTACATTTTTGTTATTGCTTGGAGTACATACACCACTTCATGATATTAAAATACTTTATTAAACTAAGCAAGAAAATGCTAACTATATAGCGTTGTTATTATTATAATAATTTATGATGAAGTAACCTGAAAATCTTACAAATACTACCTCTCACGGGGTTTCCAATTTTTTGAATATATATTTTTAGAATATTAATTATCAATACTAAATATTTAAATGTATTTTATACCAATATTCAATATGACATATCTTTACATTTTTTATGACTTTGAATCAATCAGATAAAATATTTGTGTTTCACAACTAAATATTAATCTTAAAATTGAATAAAGTTAAATACTCATTATAAAATATTTGAGATTGGTTTCATAAAAATTCTTGAATGTTTATTATCTTACTTTTACTTAACTATAAGCTAAATTTTATTTGTACAATAAATAAAATATTTAGCTGAAGGTTTTGGAAGTAGATGTGTTGACTTTTTTTGATAAAAAAATTTAAATCGATGACACAGGCCTGGGTAGCTCTCAGCGTTGGAATGAAAAATATTTACATTTTTACCATGCCAATGATTTACATTTTTAACATTAACAACAAATCCATTGGATCGCCACAAGAAACAATTCCACCAAATAAATCATAATTACGCATATGTATCTGATTCTTTAAAAAATATCAATATACATCACTTCCTTCGGTTGACAGTTATAATTAACTAAACTCCTTTGAATGCAAATGATTTACTTTTTCACACTTGCAACATTAACGACATATCTATTGGATCTCTTAGTGACATTTAAGTTCATTATTGCAACGTTCAATTCAAATTGTACTTCACCCGTTGATTTATTAGATAAGTGAAATTGGCTTCAAGCAAACAAACATTTAATTTAAATCACATCTCATAACATTCATGTATTTTTATGTCGAAAGGTGTTTTCTATATGGAGTTGGTTAGAAAAACACTGTTGAGCCGAGTCAATATTCTCGTTTTATTTTCGTAGTTCCAACCCATAAAAATGCTAGAAAACTAATAAACTTAAACAGCGATTCTGCATGCGGAAAGAACTGAAAACTGAAACTTAATACCTAGGAATACGAGTTACCTCCAGCCATTGGTGATGTTTTGATGAAGGCCACAGTCCACTTGCCTGCTACTTCTTCTGCACTCCAGCTTCAATCCAAGCAAAAGAAAAAGAACACAAGAATTCTGAAGGCACTTCCAAGCTCTGCTATCTCAGCTAGATGGTGTAGAACTGAAGGGGATTGAGAAATAGGCTTGGGGACCAAACAGATGAACATATAGCTAAGCTTCCATCAAGCTTCTAAAAGCTATGTGTTAGAAAAACCACAAATCAAGGTAGAGATCATACCAAGTGATGGACCACTTCAGTAGCTCCCAATTATAAATTTAGTAATTGTAGTTGATTTTCTTAACTTAAGGAAACTACTGCAGTTGGTTTCCATAAGTTAAGAAAAGTTGCAATTCCATAAATCAAGGTAGCTTTTGTGTAAAATCAATGGAGCTTAACATTCTCCCACTTGGTCCATACTTCCAAACTTAATGTCTCAACTTAAAAACCATTGATAATCTGTATTAAGCAATAGATACAAGAATCATGGCGATAAGTCCTCTAATGACGAGTATTATCTTCCATGTATTACTATGCATTTATTCTTATTATAATTTATGTGGCAACAATATCTTAATGAATAAACCTTATGTTTATTCTTGGTCCTTCTTAAATGAATTTTCTCAAATCAACTTAAAGTGCACATAAATATGAGAAAAAACATCACAATAATTAAGAATTTCATTAAAATATCATTGTCCATACAATGAAAAACTTCATAATGGAACCTAGTCTCATATTCAATACATGATCCTTGAATTTAAACGGTGGCATGCCCTTAGTCAAAGGATCAACGATCATTAACTCAGTGCTGACGTGCTTAATGACCACTTTATTTTCTTTAACACGTTCCCTTATAGCTAAATACTTAATGTCGATGTGTTTATTTCGACTCCCACTTTCAGTAGCTGAATTATCATAATATATTCTCAATGGCTTAGATATAGAATCCATAATTCTAAGCCCAGAAATGAAATTCTTAAGCCATACACCATGTAAAGCAGCCTCAAACAGGATATACATAAGCATGTAGTCTTTGGTCCCTTGAAGGTACCTCATTACTTTCTTTGCAGCTCTCCAGTGGTCTAAACATGGATCACTATGATATTATCCCAACATTCCCACAACAAATGCAATGTCAAGTCTTGTATATACACAACATAATCATTAGGAATTGCTGATCTCTTAGGTCTAGTAGATCTTCTTAATTTTGTACCATCATCTTCCTGAGAAGTATGTGGTTCAACTTGTTGTTCAAAAGTTCTTGGCAACTCTTGAACTCCTTGATCTACTAGAATATCGTCAGCATCTTGTGGAACTTCAACAATTGGTTGTTCAACACCAGTTCGTACTTGAGGGGTGCTATGAATAATAACCAATCTATCACTTGAAGTGGAAAGTTGAGATTCTGAATGATCTTTCTCAGAAACTATGTTTCTGGTTTGATCGCTCCCACTAATCAAGTCATTTTCAAGAAACTTTGCATTTCTTGATTCTACAATCCTAGTGCTGTGAGATGGACAATAAAATCTGTAAGTATGTATGATTTCTAATATGTCTGAATTCCTATTGGCACCTTTCTTTTACTTGTTGGTCTACTTTCCCTTTATGCAGTCCACACAAGTCTCAAGATCAGTAAAATCTAGAGTATTAAGTATTCCTTCATTTACCAATCTTTTAATTCTATCTATGGAGATATGACCAAATCTCAGGTGCCATAATTTAGAGGAATCTTCATTAATAACACATCTTTTAGTGCCAGTGTGAACATGCATTGAATCATATGTGACTTTGTTTTGTAAATTAATGCAGTAAAGACCATTAGACAAAATACCATTCCCAACATAATCAGATTTATAGAATAGACTGAAAGATTTTTCTGAAAAGTTTAAGGAATATCCAAAAGGTACAAGCCTTGAAACTGAAATCAAGTTTCTAGAAAAACTTGGAACATAAAAGGTCTTTTCTAACCCAAAACAAACCAATACTTAAAGTTAAATAACATGTTCCTATAGCTTCTACATGCGAGCCCATCTTGTTTCCTGATAAGATGCTTTGCTCACTTCCCACTGGCTTCCTTAGGTTCTGCAAACCTTGCAAGGAATTCGAAATGTGAATTGTTGATCCAGAATCAATCCACCATGTGTTAATATTAACATTAACCATATCAGATTCATAACAAACAAACGAGATTACTTCCTCAAGTTCGGGAATGTCAGAACGAATTTCAGAGAAATTTGCAGGTTGTACTACTGCATCAAAATAAAGAATCACATGCTTATGTTGAGGCTTAATAAACTTTCATGTTTTACCAATGTAAAACATGCTAAAAAGAATTGAATCAAATGACATGAAAATTGCCTGTGGGCTAAATTTTCAATTCAAACAGATTCAATAAAACTTTATGAACTTTCATGTTTTACCAATGTAAAACATGCTAAAAATAATTGAATCAAATGACATGAAAATTGCCTGTGGGCTAAATTTTCAATTCAAAGAGATTCAATAAAACTTTATGAACTTTCATGTTTTACCAATGTAAAACATGATAAAAAGAATTGAATCAAATAACATGAAAATTGCCTGTGGGATAAATTTTCAATTCAAATAGATTCAATAAAACTTTATGATAAAACTTATTAATTCATAACTCCTGTGGGTAGGTTATGAAATTTTATCCTAATTAATCACATAAATATAATAAAAATTCTTGTGGGATAAAATTTATTATATTCAGTGTAATTAATTACAATTTAATGTCTAAATAATCTTTATGTGATCTTGCCAATCAATATATAATTTTATTTAATTAAAGATGTTGTGGCTATTCTCTAATTAATTAAAATCATATGGATCACTAGACATTATTTTGTTGCATAAACAAAACTTAACGAGAGAGAAAAATAATGTTTACTGAAAGGAGTAAGTCAAGATGACATTTTAATAAACTCCATATAACTGTAATATTTTTCCAGCAAAATCAAATTTACATTCCTTAGTCTAACTGTCCCATAATTTATTTAAGACTAATTCTTAAATTAATTACAAAATGGGCTCTAAATAATTTGGAAATAAAACTGCAAATTTGAAATATTCAAGGAGATATGACCTAGTCTCAGGTGCCATAATTTAGAGGAATCTTCATTAATAACACATATTTTAGTGCCAGTGTGAACATGCATTGAATCATATGTGACTTTGTTTTGTAAATTAATGCAGTAAAGACCATTAGACAAAATACCATTCCCAACATAATAAGATTTATAGAATAGACTGAAAGATTTTTCTGAAAAGTTTAAGGAATATCCAAAAGGTACAAGCCTTGAAACTGAAATCAAGTTTCTAGAAAAACTTGGAACATAAAAGGTATTTTCTAACTCCAAAACAAACCAATACTTAAAGTTAAATAACTTGTTCTTATAGCTTCTACATGCGAGCCCATCTTGTTTCTTGATAAGATGCGTTTCTCACTTCCCACTGGCTTCCTTAGGTTCTGCAAACCTTGCAAGGAATTCGAAATGTGAATTGTTGATCCAAAATCAATCCACCATGTGTTAATATTAACATTAACCATATCAGATTCATAACAAACAAACGAGATTACTTCCTCAAGTTCGGGAATGTCAGAACGAATTTCAGAGAAATTTGCAGGTTGTACTACTGCATCAAAATAAAGAATCACATGCTTATGTTGAGGCTTAATAAACTTTCATGTTTTACCAATGTAAAACATGCTAAAAAGAATTGAATCAAATGACATGAAAATTGCCTGTGGGCTAAATTTTCAATTCAAACAGATTCAATAAAACTTTATGAACTTTCATGTTTTACCAATGCAAAACATGCTAAAAAGAATTGAATCAAATGACATGAAAATTTCCTGTGGGCTAAATTTTGATTCAAATAGATTCAATAAAACTTTATGAACTTTCATGTTTTACCAATGTAAAACATGCTAAAAAGAATTGAATCAAATGACATGAAAATTGCCTGTGGGCTAAATTTTCAATTCAAACAGATTCAATAAAACTTTATGATAAAACTTATTAATTCATAACTCCTGTGGGTAGGTTATGAAATTTTATCCTAATTAATCACATAAATATAATAAAAATTCATGTGGGATAAAATTTATTATATTCAGTGTAATTAATTACAATTTAATGTCTAAATAATCTTTATGTGATCTTGCCAATCAATATATAATTTTATTTAATTAAAGATGTTGTGGCTATTCTCTAATTAATTAAAATCATATGGATCACTAGACATTATTTTGTTGCATAAACAAAACTTAACCAGAGAGAAAAATAATGTTTACTGAAAGGAGTAAGTCAAGATGACATTTTAATAAACTCCATATAACTGTAATATTTTTCCAGCAAAATCAAATTTACATTCCTTAGTCTAACTGTCCCATAATTTATTTAAGACTAATTCTTAAATTAATTACAAAATGGGCTCTAAACAATTTGGAAATAAAACTACAAATTTGAAATATTCAAGGACTAAACTATTTCAAATATTCAAATATTGAAATATTGAAATATTTAAGAATGCATAAACTATTTCTTTTAATTTGCAAACAAAAACTGCAAATTCAAAATATTCAAAACAAAAACTAAACTCTTATATAGGCTAAAATTGGGGTTAATTTTAACCGTCGGAGTTTAAACATGTGTCAAGTGATGAATCGAAGGTTCTGAACCATATCATAGCCATATCGCAATGACCTTATTAATATCGTAACCATATATTATACGATAAACAAACTTTAATGCCAATCATTAAATATATGATATATATAATGCGTTGCAAAATGCAAGAGGAACATCGGTCGGAGGATTCGACCCGTCGACCTCCTTTCACCACATATGGCAATGCCAATACATCATACGACGGGCTTCATTGCGGCTGCTAGATTCTCAGGAACGGTGACATAGCCGTCAATAAAACGCTGGAGATCTTCCCCATCACAACCTTAGCCTCTCCCTTTAGAAAATTCTAATGGGCAAAAATAGCTTAAATCTGATAGAATTCAGAGAATCTTGTTTCTAAAATGAAGAAACTAGTACTTAAGTTAATGAACCAGAGGCCAAAAAAACTCAAACGAAAAACAAAAACGCTCAAGTTCATTTGAGTAGCCCGCCTCGAAACTCCTCAAAAACACACAGGCCAACAACCGAATACATATGTAGAGTTCTAAAGTGTTTGTAAACCAGAAATGACGAAAAATATAAATTCTGGCCTATAGATATGCATGCAAACAAAAAATCAAGACAAGCCGAAATTACTCACATAGGGAAAACGAAATTAACCCATTATGTTATCAAATTTCATATAGCTATGTATGATGCTATGTATGCCATCAAAGTCCAAATGATGCTACGACCGAATATTCAAGTCCAATTATTGTGGATTTGGGGAAACTCAGAGTTTGCCCCTTTTCCTTATTATCAAATATTAAAGATTTTATGTGATGATATATTACTTTAAGATTCATACAAATTTCATCACATAATCGTTTATATTTTATTTTAACTAACCAGGCTTGAAACCGGCATCTTATCGGGCATTTACATTTTGCGGATTAAGTGCTTCAATTTTTTGCTTCAAAACTGCTCCGTTTACACAAAAGGATGGCATCCAGTCCATTTATAAACATAAATCAGAACATCCAAGGAAAGAGTGCGATGTATTATTGATAAGCACTATTCTGCCTTAAAGTGCATTCACTCGAAAGATTGAGTTTGGGTCATTTTATAAGAATAAAATAGAACCTAAGTATTGTTCTTCTTTAGAAAGCATTTGCACACAAAAAAGAATGAAAAATCACAGGCAGGTGAGCTGCTAACGGCCGATTATTTAACATTAAGTGTTTCCCTAAAACTACAAACATAACAGAAATGTTTATAAATCAAGAAAACTCCCAGCCAGTACTGACACTTTATTTGCTTTAAACGAAGCAATCCTACTAGTCCCACAGCCTCAAGGACAAGATTTAGTTATGAAATATAAATACAGAATCAGATGCTCTGTTTTATGCTTGTAAATGGAGTTTGCAGGAAAGAAAAAAAAAAAAAAAATCAAGGGAGTAGTTTTTGCGATCGTTACCACAAAACAGAAAAGGAAGACGATTTCCGGACTTCCAGAAAATTGATCACGGCAGTCATGCCTTCTATTGTGCTAAACTAAGTTAAATATGGAGATACTAGTAGAGAAATTGAAATTGAGGGGTTATTTCCCGAATTGGAGGGATTATCAAATTAAACACGTGTTTGGCAAACAATTTGGCGAAAAAATTCAAAATATTAATGAACGCTAGCACCCAAATAGAATCACCCAATACGGAAAAGCCTTCCAAAACCCTGATAACCAAAATGGGTAAGGCTCCAAAATTCCGCAGATTCAGTTTAATAATGCTTCGAATGTCAATACCACCAAAGATTCACAATCAACTGTCGACCATGGAAGAGCTTAAGAAAATAACGCAGTGGTTATAAACGAAACTGCAGAGCAACAATGGAGAAAGCATTGAAGCGGCAGAAACAACACCAGCGATTCGAATAAATGAAAAAATCACTTCAAAATATTTGAATCCACACCAAGGCAGAGGTAAATAAACGCTCTGATACCAACTGTTAGAAAACTAATAAACTTAAACAACGATTCTGCATGCGGAAAGAACTGAAAACTGAAACTTAATACCCAGGAATACGAGTTACCTCCATCCATTGGTGATGTTTTGATGAAGGCCACATTCCACTTGCCTGCTACTTCTTCTGCACTCCAGCTTCAATCCAAGCAAAAGAAAAAGAACACAAGAATTCTGAAGGCACTTCCAAGCTCTACTATCTCAGCTAGATGGTGTAGAACTGAAGGGGATTGAGAGATGAGCTTGGGGACCAAACAGATGAACATATAGCTAAGCTTCCATCAAGCTTCTAAAAGCTATGTGTTAGAAAAACCACAAATCAAGGTAGAGATCAGACCAAGTAATGGACCACTTCAGTAGCTGCCAATTATAAATTTAGTAATTGCAGTTGATTTTCTTAACTTAAGGAAACTACTGCAGTTGGTTTCCATAAGTTAAGAAAAGTTGCAATTCCATAAACCAAGGTAGCTTTTGTGTAAAATCAATGGAGCTTAACAAAAAAATCAACACATGGAATTTTTTTATCAATGTTTCTTGTTTCTCGTCTTTATCTTTGGCGAGTCTGAAGTATATATGGATTGACTGAGGGACCCTGACAAATAATGCGAGTGCTATATGCCGTGGCTTTGCTCAATGAGGAACTTATGACAACTGCCAATTATGCGATTTCTTCTTTAACTATTAGTTAATGATGCAGAAGAAGGAATTATTGTAATTGCATCTTCTCACCAAATGGACTTAATGGAGAATAATGAAATTGTTCCATCTGCAATTCAAATTGACCCTATTGGAGATGATGTCCAATGCTAATGTCGTTGAACAAAATGTACTTGAAGAGAATGGTCCTCCTTAGAATAAAAATATAATTACATCGAGAGAGAGGTTTCTTTTGACAACTCGAAGGCGGGCTTCATATTTTGCATATTTTAATTCTCAAAATGGTGAACCATCATCTTCTCAGCAAAGGTCCCAACCCAATGCTCTTAGAAAAACTTTTTGACTTGTTTCTTTAGTTAATGAATGGAAACCTTCCCGAGACAAAGACTTTGTGACCTAAGTTATACCTCCTTGGCTATATGATTTATATTTAAACATGTTGAACATATTGAGATGCTGGAAGGAATTCCTGGTTCAACTAAGAACAAAATATGTACTTCTTTTTATGTATTGCATAAAATGACTTCTCGAACCTTAGGATTATTCATTATAGGGCCTCCAACACAAATTTTCATTCCAGACTGCTCTCTTATAGGTCCAGAGGAAGAGCTTACCAAGATCATTGCAGAATGTTCAACAAATAATCTAGAGGTACTATAATTGGGCATGTGTGGATGTGTTTTTTCATATCATTTATTGCAAGCTACCTTTTCTCATGCTTCTATAGGCTTGCCTTGCTTAACTCACCTCTTTCTAAAGGGTGCATATCGCCTGCCAGATGTTGGATTGAGATCATTTGTTCGAAAGGCTCATTTACTAAGTTTTGTTGATTTCAGTCAGTGCTCAATATTATCTGTAGCTGGCATTAATACTCTAGCTGACACTTTGTCTCGAGTGACTCTGGACTGGTGCCAACAGCTAGAACCTTTCAAGATTCTGATTGTCTCACGCTGAGGGGGGGAGTTCTTTAAAAGCATACTTTTAGGCATATGAATTCATGGATTTGGTTGATGAGTCTGATTAAGAAATGATAGCTTGTTGAGTCAAGTTACAGATAGTCTGTTCAAATCCTTGAGTGCAGTACCTTGAGGGTCCACATATATCACAACTATCCAACAAGTAGTTGAAGCAATTAATAATCTCACAGAAGATAGTAAAGATCAGGTTGAGGTGATTTAAAAAGGAGAAGACTTTGTGGAACGGAAGAACGTAGCGACATGGAACACATCTTACAAATTACTAGGGGCTCCTTTTCTCATTAGACGACATTGATTTTGGGGTTAATTGCTTGGCTAATGGGAAAGCTAAGGACATTGAAGGTTACTAGGTGGAAATATTAGAAATTCGAGGTCCTTTCCTCATCCCCCACATTCACAAGATTTGCAATCAAGAGGTCAAGAAAGGGTTCCCTAAACCATGGAATCAAAGCCTCATTATCCCTATTTTTAAAAGTGGGGATACAAATAACCCCTCTAATTATTGGACAATTATGATCAGCTCTCTCCTAGCCAAGTTATATGGTATTATTTTGGAATTGAAGTTTAGCATATGGCTTGAAAGTGAAGGTAAGTAGGCTAAAGGCCAAGCGGGTTTTAGAAAGCATCACTCAACAACAAACCACCTCGTTACGCTTAGGATCATTGTGGAGGAACACCGGAATGATAATCCAATGTCTTTTGTTACTTTGTGGACTTTAGAAAGGCTTTTGGTATGGTTCCTAGAAATAACCTTTGGAACAAATTAGAAGAGCTAAAGGTTCCTTTTGAGTTGAGAGTTGTCGCTATAAGGTTATACGAGAATATAATTGCCAAGCTAAAGAGTAATGAGGGGTGGTCGAAAGATATTAAGTGTAACATCAAAGTTAAACAAGGTTTCCCACTCTCCCCTACCCTATTTGGCATTTACATCGATAAACTAGAAGGTTATTCAGAGGAAGCAGGATGTGCTAGCATGATCTTAGATAGGATAATCATCATCCTTCTTCTCTAAGCTGAGGATATTATTCTCGCAAGGTGCCCATCTGATCCTGATAAGCAACTTATACTCTACCATGGGTATGATTGTTAACACTCACAAAAAAAAGCTATGATTATCAAATCCAAGAAGGGCGCTTAAGCTAATTTTATGTATGACAATAGTAACTTGGAGGAAGTGCCTTCCTAGAAGTACCTAGGAATTGATATTCATCACAAGCTCAACTCGAACTGTAGCATTGAGGAAAGGATTAATGGGGGATGAAAATATTATTTTGGTCTTGAAAATAATTGTAAAATGGCAAACCTAGTAATGTGTGATAGAAAGAAGTTCCTCTTTTAAACTTTAGTCACTCCGGTTATCTTATATGGATGTGAGGTTTGCGGTTGTAGCATATCTAGAGAATCCTGGAGAAATATTTAGCAAATCCAGAAGCGTTTTATAATGTATAACCTCAAAATTAAAAGAAACACACCCTATCCTATTCTCCTTATAGAAGTGGGCCTTTCCCCTATCAAGAGCCTAGCTATGACTAGGCTTCTGTTGTACAAGCACAAACTCAATAACACAGGGGACCATAGACTTCCTAAGCTAGCTTTAAATTCCAGCCAAAACCACCTAAAGCTCAAACGAGGTTGGTATAAAGACACCAGGGCCTGGTTAAACCACTGGGAGATCGACGAGAATGTTTCATTGCAAAACATTAATAACATTAAAAATATTGTTACTTCTAAGTTTAAAGAAAAAATGTGGTGTGAGAAAGATTTAGCAGCTAAAAGAAAATTAAGATATTATAAGGAGGTCATCAACCCCACCCTAGAAGATCAAAATTATCTCTATGTTTGAACTAGCTTAAAGAAGAAAAATAATATAGCCAAGATTAAAACAAATTCTCATGAGCTCCATAGTGAAATAGGTGATTGGGCAGTTCCTAGAACACCATGGATGGAAAGGTTCTGCCATCTCTGTGAGAATACAAACATCAGGATGAAAAACACTTCCTCTCAGAGTGCCCCACGTACAACCACATTAGATCTCACTTCAAAATGTTTGTTGCAATACTGTCTTTCCTAACCTTTTATAATGTCAAAATTAAAGTGAGTTCGGGAGGCTTCTCTCCAATCTTTTTGAGCATAGGAATAAAATCTTAAATCAAACTAAATAATTTGTTTCTTTAGGTATGATATACTAAAGTTTGGCATCATCATCATCATCATCATCATCATCATCATCATCATCATCATCATCATCATCATCATCATCATCATCATCATCATCATCATCATCATCATCATCATCATCATCATCATCATCATCATCATCATCATCATCATATTACTAATATTTATTATTATTATTGTTATTTGTTTGAGGTTACTTTACTTATTTTTAACTCTCCTCACTTTTATCGTTCTAATTTCCTTCAGTATATTTTTAATACTATTATTACTTTAAATTTGTTTTAATGTCTCTTTTCATTATTTTAATTAAATTATTAAAATTTTATTATTATATATTTGACTCTATTATATGTTTGATTATTTATTATTTAATTAATCTATATATTTTTCTTTTTAAGTATTTTGTTCCCCTATAATTATGATTTATTTGGTTGTTTGTATTTTATTCTTTCCACTTCAATAATTATTTCTATTATTTTTTACTAATTTAATTTTCTATTTAAAATTATTCAATTATATATATATATATATATATTCTTTTAGTTTTTATGTTTTTTTGACTTATTGAAGTTAACTATATAGAATAATATTAAATTATTATTTTATCGTTTTTACTTAATATTGTTGAATTTTTAACATTTATTTCTGTATTGTGTGAAACATCTCCACATTATTTATTTAGTGTTAGATCATGCCTCCATCCATATCTTGATGATGAACCACACTTGAGGGTTGAAAACTTTGGCCCCCCTAAAACCGTGTGTGGTTAATGAGTAGGATTCATCATCTTCATTATGAATCAGAAAAGCCTTGGTTCTCAAATATTTATAATATAGTTTGAGTTTGAAATGAGATATGGTTTTTGGGTATGTGTCATATAATACAATTTTTATATCACAAAATTCAATTTAAAACCCACATAAAATAATCATCAACCAATCAGAGAGAAAAAAAACAAAAAACAATTTACTTTTTTTTAATATTTAGTTTAATTTTTTTTTAAAAACGTTAACAAACTCCATAAAATCTTCTTAAAATTTTCACAACCAATTAAATTTCAAATATTTTTTATCAAAATAAAAAACAATATATAAAATAGCTAACCATGAATTATTATTATTATCATCTTTCATTTCACAAATTTATAAAAGATATCTTGAACTTGAATTGAGAAGTTTAAAAAAATTATTTGGGCTCATATACTTTTCTTTGCATGAAAACTAATTTAAAAATGAACGATGTATTTAGGAAAAGTTTATGCAACCAATAAAGTTCAACCGTGTAAAAAAATAAATTGAAAATTATCTTAATGATAAATACTAATACTCAAAAGGAAATATAATTTGCTTTTAACATAAATACTCTACTAAAAATAATTGGACATGTTACACATATTTTTAGACCTAGTGTGGAAAACTATTAAGATGTCATAAAAGTACATTACTAAAAAAACGATAGAGAGGATCATGGAAAACAGACCATAGCACGTGTAACAACATCATCCAAAAAGCTCTCGAGTGTGTTGCCCTCACTTCGTGCGACGCTGATCTCTATGCCCTCAAACATAAAGTAGAAGGGGAGTGCCAATATCAACAATACGATCTCCACTAAACATTACCCAAATGCAAACAATGCTCCTTCCTCTTTTAAACTCCTTACTTTCTCCACATCCACGTTGGATTTCCAATTCTGGTTAGCCCACATGGCACATGGCATACTAGAAGAGATAATATATAAATAAATAAATAAACCATAACACTTCATATAATTTTAATAAAAAAAAAGTGTACAAAGAAGAACCAAAGCTCCTCTTACTTAATTAAAAAATATTAAAATTAAAAAATAATTAAAGATATTAAAATTAAAATTTTTTCTTAACTTCGTTTTGGAGCTTCCCTATTAATCAACCTTAGCAATATGTCTTGCACTGTCAAAGTACAAATGCTTCAGCTTGAGTTTCAATGGCTTACCAGCCTCTGTTGGTTAACTTGTTTGCCTCCCACCTACATGCTAACACTCTGGGACAACCATTTTATGGTTGAGGTGCTCACCTAGAAAATTACGAAATTCTGGAGGAAAACTAGCCTTCCCTCCATAAATTGTGCAATCCATCTAGGATGCTTGCTAGGTTCAATAAATGCACAATCCAGTGATGCAACCTTCCCTCTAAAAAATATGCAATTCAGCCCAATACTGGTCTTTATCACAGAAAATGCGTAATTCTGATTGACAACTAGGGATTCAGTCAAAAAATTGTGCAATGCATGAGGGACAACTAGACTTTCTCGGCCCAGAAATTGTGAAAATATCATTTCCAGGTTTGTAGATTGTTGCATGTGCTCCCAGGTTTATTGGTTCCATCTAGGACTGAGAAATATTTATTTTCATTCATGGGCTTCTTTTCCCGAAAAAGAGAAAAGAAGAAAATCAAAAAGCATCCCTATATTTTAGGGAGCAATTTTTAATAGCTGTAGGTTCCATGCAAAAGTCGTTTCTGGAACCTCCCGCCAAGTGTCATTTTTTCTTAGATTTGTGGCATGCGCATCATGAGCCTCATCCTTATCAAACTTATTTATTCGACGTTGTAGAGCTTATTACTCACATCGATTTTGAAGCTCTGATATTCCACATCACAACTAGGAATCTTCGACACATTCAACACAATTTTTTCCGGGTAAGTATGAATTTCATGTCTTTTGCTACTTTTCCGTTGCTTTTTATATTTTGTTTTGTGTGAATGATGCTTTCTTGGTTTCATTGAACA
Organism: Pinus tabuliformis; assembly: GCA_031772625.1. NCBI lineage: Eukaryota > Viridiplantae > Streptophyta > Pinopsida > Pinales > Pinaceae > Pinus > Pinus tabuliformis. The sequence goes on along the minus strand of CM062808.1, from coordinate 456,066,524 downwards.
CGTTTTGTTAGTTTGATGCATGTTAGCTTGTAGAAGCATTATTTCATTTTTCATTTCATCTCACTATTGTCGCGTGCATATCATTCTTTCTACACTGACGGTTGCCATTGTAGTGACTCACTTCACACATATGCTTGTTTTCCCATTTTCTGAAGCTTGAGCTCATTGTTTGCATCCATGATCATTCACTGTTGTTTTCACTCAGCTTCACCATGCATTCAGACTTTTAATGATTTGAGTAGCTCATCAATAGGTCTTGGCACAACAAGTATAATCAAGTATATTGAACAACAAGTATAACCACAAGTATATTGAACAACAACTATAACCAAGCACAAATATATATGTGTGTGTGTGTGTGTGTGTGTGTGCGTGTGTGTGTGTCAAACTAGGTTTGTCATATTTTCATAGAGAGAGAATCTATGTTTATCAGAAACTTTCAGTAAGGAGTTGAACTCTAGTCTTCAAAGTTTAAACTTAGGTGTGATAATCAAAAGAGAAGCAACTAACTAGAGTACCATTTTCATGTTTTAGACTTTGACAACAACCTTTTTCTATGGTTTTGTAACAAACCCTAAATACCATAAAACTAAACCTTAAATATTAATAAATTGAATTAAGTTATCATTTCAATCACATGGAAAACATTTGTTATGAAACCAGCTCAAGAAAAGATAGAAAAGATAGATCAACACCTTAGAATTTAACCTCTTCGAGGGGGAAACCTCCTTTACATTACATAAATGAACAATTCTTGGATGATTCAAATGAAAAAACCTCCTTTCTATATACAGGAGTCTAAGGAGTCACAATATAACCAAGCCGACCTAACAATAATAATATAAAGCAACAAAATAACAATAGAGGGATTCTATGGGGCACAGTAATAACAATATGGGCATAATAGGGGCACAACAATATTAATAAGGGGTACAACTACAATAGTAATGGGGTAATCACTAGTATTATAGGGACCAAACATGCCCCTCTCCTTCAAAAAAGTGTTGTCCTAAACGCTTGAGAAGTTCTGGATGCTTCTGTATAAAATTCTCATCCTCCCATGTGGAGTCTTCAGTGGATAAGTTCTTCCATTTGATAAGATACTCTGAAATTGATCAATTTCGTAGCTGTCGAGTTCTTGTTTCTATGATTGCTTCCGGATCCAATATAATTTTTCCTTCCTCATCAAGTTTTAGCAATATTGTTTGAACTAGGAGCTTGTTGCCTATAACCTTCTTTAAACATGAAACATGGAAAACTGGGTGCAATCGAGAAGCTGCAGGAAGCTCCAATTTGTATGCCATAGTACCAATCTTTTGCAACACCTTGTATGGACCATAATACTTTGGTGATAATTTATTATCCTTCTTAGCTTGCTTGAGGGACATTTGCTTATATGGTTGTAGCCGTAGGAATACCCAATCACCTACATCAAAACTTATTTCGCTACAATGTTGATCTTCATGTTGTTTTATTCGATTCTGTGCCAACACGAGGTTATCCTTTAAGAGTTGGAGGACTTGTTGTTGATGTTCAATGTGATGTTCCACTGCTTGAAACTTAGAATTTTCTCTTAAATATTATGTGATGGATGGTGGCTGATATCCATAAAGTGCCATAAATGGGGTCATTTTTGTTGTTGTATGGAAGTGTTATACCACCATTCAGCCAGAGGCAACAATTTGACCCATTGTGTCTGTTTATTAGATACAAAGCAACAAAGATATCCTTCCAAACATTTGTTTACTATCTCTGTTTGCCCATCAAATTGAGGATGATAAGATGAGCTATGAGCTAACTGAGTACCAAGAAAAGAAAATAATTTTGTCCAAAAATTTCCAGTGAAAATGGGATCTCTGTCACTTACAATAATCTTTGGGTTTCCATGTAGCTTTTGAATTGTTTCCATAAATGCAGTAGAAACTGTACTGGCTTTAAATGGATGTGATAATGTACAAAAGTGTGCATACTTGGCAAGTTTGTCAACTACCACCATGATGACACTCGGCAACGCATAATGACCTTTTTACTTGGAACAAAAAAATACGAGGTGAGGCTCAGGTAGCCTCCAAGTTAGACAGATTGTTATCCTTAGAGGAGCTTATGCTAGCAAATAGAGAAATAACAGCTAAAGTTCTCCCCTTTAGCGGTTATGATCACTAGCCGATTCAATTAGAACTCAAGGGGTTTGATTCTCAGGAATAAACCCTTCAGGTTTGAGAATATCTGGCTCTCCCACCCAGACTTCATCAGCAACATCGAAAAATGGTGGATTGAAGATTGCAGATCTAGGGCACTAATATGTTCATCCTACACAAAAGACTGCGGCATATTAAATTTAGGCTCAAAGAATGGAACAAGAAGGTCTTTGGTAACATTTTTTTTGATAAAAAGGCAGTGGAAACCAAACTACAGGAACTCAATCAAGCATTGATCGCAGAGGGTTTTGATAAAGTCAAAAGTCAGCAAGCTAATAAATACCATCAAGAATGGGTGGAATTATGCAAACAAGAGGAAATATTTTGGAGACAAAAGTCTCGTATTCAATGGCTCAAAGAAGGTGAATGTAATACTAAATTTTTTCATAGATCCACCTTAGCTAGTATAGCTCACACAGAATCTCCTCGATATTGAATGACAATGGAGAGCTCCAAATCTCTCATAAGAATATCGAAGATGTGTTCGTTCAACATTTTAGAAGTATCACTAAGGAAAATAATCCAGACAGAGAGCAATCCATCATAGAAATTACAAAAAATATCCCTAAGCTGGTGTCAAGAGAGGATAATTTGAACTGAACAAACCAGTTAGCGAAGAGGAAGTCAGTGAGGTTATTAAAGACATGCAAAATGGCAAAGATCCTGGTCCAGATAGTTTCAATGTGGATTTTTTTAAGGCTTGCTAAACATTGTCAAGAAGGACATTCTGAATGTTGTGGAGGATTCCAGAAGAAGCAGGACTATTCTAAGAGCCCTCAACACCTCCTTCATCTCTCCGATCCTAAACATGATTTAGCCCTGATTGCTGATAAGTATAGACCCATTTCTTTATGCAATGTGGTATATAAGATTATATCCAAGGTATTGGCTAGAAACTCAAACCTCTTCTTCCTTCTTTAATCTCAGGTGAACAATATGGTTATGTGGAAGGCAGACAAATCCTTAATAATATTGTTCTAGTCCATGAGACAGTTCACATGCTAACCAACAAAAAAAAGGCTAGTATGATCATGCAATTAGATATTGCCAAAGCCTATGACAAGGTAAACTTGATCTATATCAAGAGGATCCTTTCTGCTTTTGGGTTTGATCACAACTGGGTCAGATGCATTATGGCTCTAGTTACCTCTTCCAGCTTTTCTATTCTGGTGAATGGATCTCCCTCAAAATATCTTCACTCCTTCTAGGGGCCTCAGGCAGGGCGACCCACTCTCTCGTTTTCTCTTCATCCTCATGATGGAAGGATTGGGCATAGCCATAAAGCATCCTAAACCCTTGGAAAAAATAAGGGCCTTCAATTAATGGAGAATGGTCAGACAATGACTCACCAACAATTTGTGGATGATACAATACTGCATGGAATTCCTACAGTCAAGGAAGCTTCAGCATACAAACAAATCCTGAATAACTTTCCCTTGGCTACAAGTATGGAAGTTAATCTCTCCAAATCTAATTTTTTTTTCTTAAATACCAACATTTTAATTTAGAGAAATATCTCCAGAATTCATGGCTTTCAAAGGGATTCTATCCCTTCAAAGAATTTTGGAATTCCCCTTACAGCCAGGCCCCTGCACAAAAGTATTTCGGAACAGGTGCTCAACAAGGTGCAAGAGAAAGTTAAAATATGGACTATCAGATCATTGAACCTGAAAATAGGTTGATACTAACAAAAGCCATTCTACAGTCAATCCCGATTTTCTTTTTATCAGCCCTCCCAGCTCCCAAAGGTGTCTTACAGCAATTCAGGAAAATCTAGAGAGACATTCTCTGGTGCAAGGAAGAAATAGACCCTTGTTTCTTGGGATAAAATCTGCAAACCTAAGAG